>JALPQD010000001.1:0-2982500 GCA_023101885.1 Typhlomys cinereus
AGCCTGCACGATCTCCTGAATGTATTCACTGCCGCAGTTTGCCTATTAGTAGTTTAGGGAGGCGAAAACCTTCTCAGCAAATGTACCTGGTGGCCACTTCTATGAATCATAATAAGAACTAGCCCCAGAGTAGATACACGTTAGAAAATCAACAAGCATACTGCTAAAATGTCATTTTTAAACAGCCAGCTTGAAATCATTAATTTAAAATGCGCACACGTTAAGTGCCTAATACAAACGGATAGATGCTGTTCTTCTTCCATGTTCCTTTGATTTACTTCCTCTTAGGCTTAACTATTTTTCCAATGTTCTTCTATCTTTGCCTTCTTTGTTAATTTTTTATGCATTATCATAAATTATTTTATTGCAATTCTTCTAGAAACAGATTTTCTTTCCAAAATTTCTCGTCGAATCTTTTCCAAAGATAGAATGCCCTCGATTATATTGAAATTATTTTTTGTTTCTGACTTTGTTCTGAGAAAATACAGCAAAATGAGCCATTCATTTCGTTGTCTATTTCTATTCTTCACACATTGCCTTATTTGTATAATCCTTTAAATTAGTATAACTAATGTATGTATCTACTGGAATCCTCATTGTTATATATTAATATTTATATGATATATTACAAATTTGTATTATAAAATAACATGATTGCATGGTCGGTGATAGAATTTGCAATATATTACTAGCATACTCTAATACTTAAAATTATGTCAATTGCTACTAGTAGTGATAGACATGGAAATAGATGAATTTTTTTACACCAGTAAATGCTGGAAATTCAAGGCTTCCCTAGAGTACTAATTAAAATACACATTTAATGGTATTTTAACTTGTTTATGCTTGCAATATTTCTAAGGTCAACTCGAGCAACGCTAAAGATAGCTTTCTCTTAAGCCAAAATACATAGACTAAAGGACATCAAATGAACTGCTACGGATCGGAAACGGCCGGAGCACTGCGAAAGAAAGTATAGTCGGCTTGAGACCCATCATCTACTAAAAATGAAAGGCGGGGGAAATGGGAATCTAAATAGCATCTTCTATGTAATTCAGCAAACTTTCCGGAATGGAAAACATCGTCAACACTTTAATTTGAAAAAAATCCAGTCTGCAGCAGGCATTAAAGGATTGGTTTTCGCAAGAGTGACAATTGCCGTCAGTCTTTGATTGAATAGGGCCCATTTTTAATATCAGTGCTTTTGCTGTATTATCTTTTAAAAGTATATTAGAAGTCCCTTAATGCGAAAGCGAAAGAATGTTTTCTTTGCCTACTTAACTGATAGTATAACATAAAAGACAGATAATCACTTTTGGAAGAAAGCAAAGAAAAAAGGTATGATAAATAGTTGCTTCAAGAGAATTTCATCTTATTAGATTTGCTTGTACAAATAGATCTCATTCCTTTATCTCAAACTTTCAAGTTTCAGCAATGTCGAACATGTGTCCTCTGTTTTATGAACTACCTTTCAATAAATGCCGCCACTTAAGCCTAATATAATTAAATTATGTTAGATTTCAGCAGAAATAGAGTCCTATTCCTGCTCCATCAAAATAGCAGTCCCTATCAGTGAATACAGCCTACCTAAATGTTAAACTCTCCAATTCTTTATTTTTCAGTATCTATTTTCTTATTCTAAGGGCGAAAGAAATTGGTTTGAGGTGCGACAGAGAGAGACAGGAGCGAATGAAAGAGGACGAGTGCCAGTACATGTGTGCGTCTGTCGACACAACGGAGTCATATTGTGGTATATCTAGTGGTGGTCAGAGGTTCCAAGTAAAATTCATGCTCATCGATCTAGAATGTGCATACTAGCGATCAAACACTGCGTCACCAACTAATATTTCATGCAAGCATGTCCTTTAACAGCAGAGTGAGTCATTATCACTGGCCAACATAATGAAGGAACTGGTCTGACTTCCAAAGCTATTCAGTTATTCTCTACCTACCTACCTATGCACCGACCTACCTACCTACCTTCCTACCTAGACACACACACACATACACACACAAGTGGAACAAATGTTCTCTCTCTCTCTCTCTCTCTCTCTCCTCTCTCTCTCTGTCTCTCTTCTCTCTCCCCTCCCCTCCCCCCTCTCTTTTTCCTCTCCTCTCTTCTCTGTGAAATAAAATTTTCCTATTCAGTGGATTTTAAATAATACTTTCATTTATTCTGCAAATATTCAATGCAATAAGCATATTTTGATAATTTCCTCCCATACTTTCCAGCTCCCAGCCTTTGCCCACTTGCCCAAATCTCTGCGAAATGTTTCCTTCTACACATGAAATGATCATTTCACTCACAAACACACGGCAGCTATTATATTTGCATAAGACATACACAAGACCAAGTCAGGAAGAATTCCATAATGGATAGGGAGAGTCCAGGCCTCACACTTATCTAGAAAATAATTGTTCACAGTTGGTAATTAAAGAGAAAGAGCGAGGGGGAATGAACTGGGGAGGGACACAGAAGAGTTATTTTTCTTTAAATAAAAAATCTTCTAAATTCTATCCTTTTAATTTGTTGATTCTGTTTTCTGTTCAAATCGTTATCATTTTGCTTATTTTTAATGTATGCTTCCTACCATTTGCTTTAAAATTCCCCTTTCTTCATCATGTGAAGACATAGATTTATACCATAAGATGTTTCTTAATCACTGATTGATCTGTATGGTGCAGATTTGATAAGCTGTGATTGAATTCGTCAACTAAATTATCATAAATTCATTTTCAAATTCCTCTTTGATTCATGTTTTACTTAAATATGTGTGTAACTTGGAAGTGTTTAAGGATAGTCAGATTTTATTAGTTTACTGGAATTTTTTACATAATCAGCTGTAACCAAAGAAAATACTTTGCATTATTAACTTTAAATTGTTCAGGTTATTCATGACTCAAAAAATGATACGTTTATCATTTTATGTCATTGTTATGTCATTGTCTGTTACCAGATGCAGATCATCAAAGTTAGGAAGTTAAAGAATTAAAATGTTTTTAGTTATTTTTTTCTCCTTTTCAAATCAGAATTCCATTCAGTTTTACTAATATATCATCTTTGCCTCTTGTCTTTTTTCTATCCTTTATCACTTAATTTTGAGAATGATTTAATGTCTGGATGTATTTTGGATTACTATGTAGTTAAATGTAGGTATCAAACTGGCAATTGAAGGTTGAATTCTGGACACATGTGAAATGTTGATAGTTATGGTAAACCCTTAACAAACCTGCAGAAGGTTGTCTAATTGAGGAAAGAAGACCTAACATTTTCCTGGGCCAAAGATAAGATGAAGAAGTTTAGTTATGCTGGTTAGGTATTTTGGTAAAGTCAACATACATAGGCAGATTTGCAGTCTGCCAAGGAAGGAAGTTGTCCTTTTAGCCATAATATGGATATGACATAGGTAGTTCTCTTGACTTCTAATGTTACTAACTTTCCTGTCAATCTGGACTAGAACTGTAATGAAGCATTTGTTGGTTTGCTTATTTGTTTGTGTGTGTGTGTGCGTGTGTGTGGTGTGTGTGTGTGTGTGGTGTGTGTAGCATGTGCACAAGAGCCCACTTGAGTATGTGCCTTTGCCAGCCTATTGGTGATATCAGGAATTGTCCTGGATTTTCTGTTTATGACTTTGCTTTGGATTTCCCCAGCTCCATCTTCCAGAGTAAGAAAAGCAAGCCACCTCAGTTTCCACCCGGCATTTTTACATTGACTTTGGTGATCCTAACTCAGATTATTTTGCTTGGGAGAAAATGTTAACTAAACCCTGTCCCATCTCCCTAGCCCTGCAGTGCAGAAATATAAGTCAGAATAAACCTCTTGTTCCCTTAATTTATATGGTCATGAATTTATCAGCAACATGCAGACAAACTGGAAAATTACTATATCCTTTGATTTTTTTTTTTACTTTCAATCATGCATGTGAGTAGAAACAATTCAGTTCTAAATCACATTTCATTTGATATATTTTCTCTAAATTCAGTGATATCAGCTCTGTTTTCATTTTGCTTTGGTGCCATATAGTTTTCCCTCTATCACCATTTTATTATATAAATATCTATATTTAAATATTAATATTTGTACTCACTTTGGCAGCACAAAAAAAAATTGGCCTCTGGGCAAGGATGACATGTAAATGTGTGAAGTGTTCTATATTTGAAAGAATGAATGAATAAAAAGAAAATATTAATGTTTATTAGGGGAATGGGTTTTACTTAACATATCTTTCTGACAATATGTTATGTTTTTTTATCTTTTGGTCTTTCTAGTCATAATTCCTTTTTCTTTAACTTTTATATGTCAAGATATGTTAACAATTAACAAACTACACTAACTAATGAAATAATACACTTATCACTAATGAATGTTGAACAATCTAATCTTTTTATTAACCGTTCTTTTACTATTTTTGTCTTTTTATGATACCTATAATTAAAGTTCACAATAGGCTCACACTGTTTTCTTAATCATTTTAAAAAATATTTTCCAAATATAAATTGATATACAATGAAATATACCTTTTAAATGGATAAATTTATATATTTGAACATATGCAAACTTCCATGAATTCATTATCATAATAAAGAAATCAAATAAGCTTTGCCTTTGCCCAGTGTAATAATTCCCCTGATTTTGTTTCCCTATTTTCTCCTACTAAGGTAATAACTCAGTGAATATTTGGTTTTATCTATTTTATTTTTGTCAACACAATTCTTAGAAACATGCAGTTTTTAGCACATATCAGTAATTGATTTTAAAAATACTGGATAGTACTCTTCAGCTTGTCAATTCACATTTTAAATCTTGGATTATTTTCAATTTTGGGCATACAATTAAATCTACAATGTTCATGTGCCTTCCATCTCTATTTTTAGCATAACTTTGAGAAGTGACAATAACACTAGTAAAAATAATGCTGATGAACGTGAGTTATACCTTAGTTTGAGGAAATGTTTCTGGTGATAAATTGTTTTTATGCAAGCAAGAAGACCCAAGTCTTCTCTAGCACCCAAATAAAAAGACAGATACAGTAGATTAAGGCATATTACAGAGCTCCCTGGAAGACCAGTCTAATCAATCTGTGAGTTTCAAATTCAATAAGAAACCCAGTCTCAAAGAAGGAAGTTGAAGATAGCAGAAGACACTTGATGTTAATCTCCGTCCACCACAAGTTTGCACACGGATGCATGCATGTGCACATAAACATGTATGCATCACACACATGCACACCAACAAAAGTATAACAGTTTGAAATCAAAATACTATTTCCATTCATAGATGAATTAAAAAAAACATTCAAATGTACAAATTTACCCATACACATGTGTTCATAGTGCCAGTATTAATACACAATAGTTTATATTATCAATGTAGCCAAATTTTTCTAATAAAGAAAAAATTTATAATAAAGAATAAATTTGTTTTAAAGCATAAGAGAATATATAAAAATACAGATTTAGAATAAAAGCGCATCTTGTAATCTAACTTTAAAATTAATAGGAAATAGAAATACACTTTTTGAAGGAAATTTTAAAATGTGCTAGGGAAATGGCATTTAGTAAACACCACGGATACATTGTTTTGTACATAAATTTTAAACCAATCTCAATTATACACAGGATAATGAATTTGACCTTATCAAAACAAAAATTACTTTTTTAAAATCTCAAAAACAAATACCATTTATGTGCAGGCTGTTTTATGAATATTTGTAGAAAGCTGTAGAAATTAAATTCCCTAGTTATATCAGATTTTAAGGATCTGCTGCAATAACTCAAATAGCATAGTAGTCCAGTTTATTAGTAAAACACACCCAAGATGGATAAAAATTAGCCTTTTAAATTTTTAAGCAAGTTAGTCACATATTTAACAAGCTGTTAATGAATTCACATGAAGTAAATTCTATAAAGAAAAAGAAGGAAACAGTTAATTAAAATTCATATAGTTTAGAGAGCACTGCATTGGGTCAGATAGACAAAGGCTTCTGAGAGGCAAAAATAACTTCAGTTCTTAAACATATAGATGGTAATTCAGCATCTACTCAAGAACTTCTTAGTCACTATCTGGTTGATTCTTTTAGGTGTTGTCTTAGCATGTGCCTTAAAAACCATACTAATTTTCATATATAATTTTATTAAAATAGACATGAAGCTCTTATAAGTAAAAGTTGAATATTTAGCTCTTATAAGTAAAAATTGAAAATATTAAATTTTGGGACTATTATCTAATTCAGAAACTGTATCTCCTTCTTAAATTGACCAATCTTTGTTTTGCTATATTTCTATTTTAATGCCAATGGTTTGTCACAGAATCAACATAGCTGCAGAATCTAATTCCAGAACAACTCCCTCCTTGTCCTTGGGCAAGAAGCCTAGAATCAAGTCTCCCAGCTGAGTCGAGCTGTGGTCTCTGGCAAATGACTTTGAAAGTAACAGCTGGTCCTGGATTTTAATTAGGGGGCTTATTTAGGATCCCCAACCTTTTCTCTCCAAACACAAACTAAGCAGAGAAGTGAGCATTTATTTAAATGCTTATTACCATGCAAGTAGTGTTGGAAATTTTTCAACTCACAACTTTAAAAAATCAACAAATCTCAATGGGTAAAACTTTAAATTAACAAGCTATTTTAGCTTTCTATACCACTTTGGATTTTGAGACTTAATGTACCAGTGTATTCAATTGCCATAGAAGCTGAACAATAATGTCTGCTTCAGAAACAAAACAGACTTCCTTTTAAATAGAAAGAGCAAATGAATATTTTCCCAATAATATTATGATTTATCATCTGCATGTAATTATTATTGTGAAACTGAAAGCTTGTTACATAAACTTTAGTCAAAATTCCAAAGTTGTCATAAGTTTATAATGCGGTTGTAGTGTTTTCATGTGAGTTTGAATCATCTAAGACTAACAAAATTGTTCATCACAAAACAGTGAGAAAAGTTCTTTTGAAATCAAAGAGCACAGAAATACTATTATTTATCATCATTATTTAAAACTTAATTATAGCAGATCTTACTGGCATTATTCTATTGTAAGTACGGGTTTTCAGGGCCTATGAGTCAATGTTTTTATTAATAAAAGAACAAAACCAGTACACAAGATCATAAGTCTGTGTTTATTTCTTGATTATGAAACAATGATACAAATTATTTTTAACATAAGTAGTCCAGAAAAAAATAATTGACACAAATGAATACACTTTTTTTTGAAGAGACACATCCAATTATTACAGAAAATAAAGTAGGTTATTTTAAAATATAACTATTTTCTAACTTAAATTCAGCCCTCATTTAAAATATATGTGATTACATTTAAGTAGCCATAATTACTATTATTGTTAATAGTAATTCTAAAAATATTACTCTGCATATGCCTAAAGCCTACCATCATGTTTTAAAGGATTTTACTTATAGCAAAATGTTAATATTCGGCAGAGATTTTTGAGGTTTGGATTTTCTTGATAAAACAGATAATAAAATTTAAGGTTACTTATAGTTTTGCTTAAACATTGCTAATTATATGGAAAAATATATAAATTATTTTTAAATCATATCTTCTTTCCATTGAAAACTGTCTAATTGCAAATGAAGTATTCTATTTTATTGCAATCTAAAATTTCACATCTTAATATAGAAAAAATAAGCCCTCATTACGGAGATATAGAATGTAATTAATTCACTTGTGCAGGATACAGTGTACAAAATAATTATATTATGCCAACCTTACTCATGAAGTGTTAGTGCTGAGATTGCATGAAATTTTAACAAATACATTGCAAATACATTTCAAATTGCAATATCAGCCAAAAAGTCTGTAAACAAACCAAAACAAATTGCATTAAAAAGAAAATTTTACTTCAAAAGTAAGTTATTACTTATTTATATTGGAAAATTTAATTAAATGAAATACAAAATACAAAATAGAAAACTTACAGCCAGTTTAAAATGTGAATTTAATAATTGCAAAAGATCCTCTCAAAAATTAAATAAAATGAATTCCTTTTCTCTGTGCTAACCAGTATTGAAAGAAAAGTTATATACAACTGCTTCCAAAATATAGAAAGAAATGAACTTATCAATAAATCTGTAAAGCCAGAGTTAATGTGAATTCAAAGTTAAACAAAAGCAATGAAAATGAACATACATACAGAGGAACTAAAGCCTATAGGTTGCTATTTTTTATTAATATAACTACAAAGTTTCTATATACAGTCTTCACACACATAAGGATATATATGTATGTGTGTGTATATATATATATAAAGAGTTGCTTAACCTGACACAATAGGCTTCAGTTCATGCATATGGTTAAATAGTTTATTTAAATCATCAATTCAATAAGCAAAAGCAGAGAAGTCAAATTGAAGAGCATCTATTATTAAGATGCTTCTAACAATAGTTATTTTCCAAAAAATTAATGCAATAAAGATAATCTCTCACAAACTTCCCAACTACTCCCCTTATTATAGATGTTCACTTGCAAGAAGCCACATCTCAGAGGTGTGAGGTTGACGGTTGAAACTAATCCTCACAGTTCCACCGCTCATCAGCTTGACATTAAAAACACATAACTTTCCGTTTATTCAAATGTGTGTGTGTGTGTGTGTGTGTGTGTGTGTATGTGTTCATGTATATGTAGAACCATAGGCGAATTCGGGAACTACCATGGACGCCTCCACCTCCTCCTTGTTTACTCTGCCCCGGGATTCACAGGCTCCGCCCTACCAGGACCAGAAACACAGGCCGCACTTGCTTCTGCTCCCTATCTGTACGTGGGAACTAGGATCTGAACTCAGGACCTTCTGCCTCTAAGGCAGAGGCGTAAACTAGCCACCTCTACAGCCCTAAAAACACATAACTTATAAACCATAATCATCTAACCTTTATCAAAGCCTTATTAACATCTTAAAACGTAAAATGGCTCCCTTTCCCCACCCTGCTCCACCGCCATCACCCGCCACCTAGGTAAGCCCCGGCTACACCCACGCCCGCCCACCAGAACCCCAGGTCAGCCCAAAGGGACCCAGCTCCTAACCCCACCATCCAGCCGGAGCCGTGCACAGGGCCGAGGGACGAGGAGGACCTCCCCCTGCGCACGGCCCCACCCCAGCTGCCCTCAGGTTAAAGAGATCCACGCCGATGCCCCCATCCTCCCTTCCACACCCCTCCCCCTGCCAGGAGGAGCACGCGGTCCAGCGGGCCTCATCCGCGATCTAGGTAAGCTCTGTCCTTGCCCATCCCCAGAACCCCAGGCCAAATAATTCAGTTTAGTGAAATTGAAAGATCTTAAGAGTTAAAATGACAATGCCAAAGTCAAAGTGCAAATCCATGAGAAGCAACACTCAAGTAAACAAATTTCCCACTGAAGAAATTAATCCCATAATGTTAGACTCCAACCAGAACAAACCCGCGAAAGGCCAAGAAAGCCTGACCCAGGATAACGACTTTCAAAATATGATCAACCATGTTCAATACTATGAAAGAGGAAATCCGGGAGGAATTACATAATCGAATCAATCGCTTTGAAGAGGAACACAACAGACATTGGAGGAGTTGAGAAAAACAGTGCAAGAAACAAAAACTGGCATAGAGCAGTTAAAACAGACTCAAGCAGAGTTTAAAACTGAGCTAAAGACAAGTTATCTTCAACCCAGAACGCCACAGAGAGTCTTATCAACAGAACTAACGAAGCAGAAAACAGAATTTCAGACCTTGAAGATAAAGTGGGAGTACTAACCAGCTCAATGGAAGAGGTTGTTAAAGCCAAAAAGATACTTGAGAGAAATATCCAAGAGATATGGGACACCCTGAAGAAGCCTAACATGCGTATTCATGGAATACCAGAGCAAGAATCTCAAAATACCACCCCTGAGGAAATTTTCAAATTATCATCAAGGAAAACTTTCCCTATCTAAAAAAGAGAGGCCCATCCATATACAAGAGGCATTCCGCACCCCAAACAGATACGACCAACAACAGAAGCAACGTCTGGCAAATAATAGTTAAAACACTCCACATTCAAGATAAAGAACTGGTGCTGAGAGCTTCAAGGGAGAAAAACAAGTCACTTTTAAAGGTAAACCTATTAAAATAACAAATGGCTTCTCAGTCGAAACAGTAAAAGCAGAAGAAGAGCTTGGAGAGAGTTCTTCAAGTATTGAATGAGCAAAAATGTCAACCCAGGACTGATTTACCTGCAAAAACTATCAGTCATGATCGAGGGAGAAAGAAAAATCTTCCAGCACAAAGACAACTTGAAGGGATACATGGCCACCAAACCAGGCCTTCAAAAAATGCTAGAAATGATACTCAAGTGTGAATAAAAAAACAGGCATATACAGGAGAACAGAAGGCAAGTATAACACCATTAAAAGCGAAGCAATATCTTATAAAAACTACTATACATAATAAATGTCTGGAATTAAAAAATAGTTTCTCCATTATAACATTAAAGTTAATGGTATTAATTCACCGATCAAGAAACACAGATTACAAACCTGGATCAAAAATCACAATCCATCAATCTGCTGCCTGCAGGAAACCCATCTCACCACAAAAGATAGGCACGCTCTAAAAATAAAGGCTGGTCAACAATTCTACAAGCAAATGGAAAGCACAAAACAGGCAGGGGTAGCCATTATGCTATCAGACAATGTGGACTTCAAACCAAAGAAAATTATAAGAGACACGGATGGATACTACATTTTAGTCACAGGTACAATTCACCAGGAAGAACTTCACAATACTGAACATATATGCGCCCAATATGGGCCACTCCACATTCATTAAGAAAACCCTACAGTGTCTAAAGCAAGAAATCACCCTCCAACGATAATTCTTGGGACTTCAACACCGCCCTCTCAACATGGGATAGATCAACAGGTCAAAAGCTTAACAGAGACACTTTGGAACTTAATCAAACCCTGAAAGAAATGGACCTTACAGATCTCTATCGAACTTTTCACCCACACCAAAGAATACACATTTTTCTCAGCAGCACACGGAACTTTCTCCAAAATAGATCACATATTGGGCCACAAAATGAATCTACACATATACAAAAAGTTGAAATTCTAACCTGTGCCCTATCAGACCACCACGGCCTAAAGCTGGACATCCACAACACATCAAACAAGAGAAAATACACTAACTCCTGGAAACTTAACAATATGATGCTGAATGAGAACTGGATTCAGGAAGAAATTAAAAAGGAAATTCAAGATTTCCTGAAAGTGAATGATAAAAAATACAACTTACCAAAATCTCTGGGACACAATGAAAGCTGTTCTAAGAGGTAAGTTCATAGCTCTTAATGCCTACATCAAAAAATGGAAACATCAGAAATAAACAACTTAACAATGCAGCTTAAAGCTTTAGAGAAACTGAGCAATCTGATCCCAAAAGTAGTAGAAGAAGGAGATTAGCAAAATAAGGGGAAAATATCTGAAATCGAGATTAAGAAAACAATAGAAAAATTCAACCAGTCAAAAAGCTGGTTCTTTGAAAAAATCAATAAGATTGATACACCCCTAGCTAAAGTAACAAAAAGCAAGAGCGAGAAAACCCAAATTAACAAAATTAGAAATAAACATGGAGTTATCACTACTGATACCCAAGAAATCCAGAGAACTATAACATCATATTTCAAAAATTATACTCTGTGAAGTTTGACAAAACAAAAGAGATGGATGAATTTCTAAGTAAATACAACTTACCTAAATTGAATCAGGAAGTTGTGAATTATTTAAATAGTCCTATAACATATAAGGAAATTGAGGAAGTAATCTCGAATCGTCCCATCAAAATATGTCCTGGACCAGATGGATTCAGCACAGAGTTCTACCAGACATTTAAGGAGTTAATAACACCAATACTCCTTAAACTGTTCCATCAAATAGCAAAGGAAGGAACACTACCAAATTCCTTCTATGAAGCTAATATCGTTTTAATCCCAAAACCTAATAAAGATTCACTTAAAAAAGAAAACTATAGGCCGATCTCTGATGAACACAGACGCAAAGATTCTCAACAAAGTCTTAGCAAATCGGATTCAAAAACATATTAAAAAGATCATTCACGGGGACCAAGTAGGCTTCATCCCCGGCACACAAGGTTGGTTCAACATACGCAAATCAATAAATGTAATTCATCATGTAAACCAGTCCAAAGTCCAAGACCACATGATACTCTCGATAGATGCAGAAAAAGCTTTTGACAAGATCCAACAGCCTTTTATGATCAAAACGCTAGAGACAGTAGGAATGGAAGGAACCTTTATCAATATTAAAAGCTGTATACAACAAGCCCACAGCAAGGATTATGCTCAATGGGGAACAATTGGAAGCATTCCCACTTCGATCAGGAACTAGACAAGGCTCCACTCTCACCACTTCTATTCAATATTGTACTTGAAGTCTTAGCTGAAGCCATAAGACAAGAAAGGGACATAAGAGGGATTCAAATCGGCAAGGAAGAAGTCAAGCTATCCCTATTTGCAGATGACATGATCTTATACCTGAGGATCCCAAAAACTCCACCAGGAAGCTCCTGGAACTAATTGAGAAGTTCAGCAGGGTGGCAGGATACAAAATAAATGTGCAAAAATCAGAGGCCTTCCTATATGCCCAGAATGAAAGAAGTGAAAAAGCCTTGAGAGAAACATCCATTTACTATACCCCTAAAAAAATGAAATACCTTGGTATAAACCTAACCAAGGAAAAGACCTTTACAATGAAAACTTTAAAACCCAAATAAGAAAGAAATTGCAGAAGACACCAGAAGGTGGAAAGACCTCCCTGTTCCTGGATTGGCAGAATCAACATCGTAAAAATGACCATCCTACCAAAGGCAATATACAGATTCAATGCTATACCAATCAAAATCCCAAAGCAATTCTTCAAAGAAGTTGACCAAACAATCTCAAAGTTCATATGGAGGCACAAAAGACCCAGGATAGCAAAACAATCCTGAGTAACAAAAACACTGCTGGAGGTATTACCATACCAAACCTTGTCTATACTACAATCCATAGTTATAAAACAGCCTGGTACTGGCTCCAAAATAGACACACAGATCAATGGATAAGGGAAGACCCAGATATAAGCCCACAAAGTTACAGCCATTTGGTCTTTGACAAAGGGGCCCAAAAATCCAATGGAAAAAGAACAGCATCTTCAACAAATGGTGCTGGCAAAACTGGATCTCCACATGAGAAGATTAAAGCTGGACCCATACTTGTCACCATGTACAAGACTTAATTCCAAATGGATCAAGGACCTTGATATCAGGCCAGAGACATAAAAACCATAGTTGAAAGGATAGGGAACTCCCTCGAGCTGATTGGGCTAGGCCAACATTCCTAAACAGACATCCAATGGCACAGTCACTGCTACCAACTCTCAACAGTTGGGATCTTGTGAAATTAAAGAGCTTCTGTTCAGATAAAGAGATTGTAACAGCTCAAAGGCAACCCACAGAATGGGAGAAAATCTTCACTAACCACATATCTGATAGAGCTCTACTGTCCAGAGTGCACAAAGAACTTAGAAAACTAAACACCAAGGAAACCAATGGCCCAATTAAAAAATGGGCCCTGGAACTTAAAAGAAATTTTACCAGGGATGAAATTAAAATGTCTAACAATATCTAAAAAAATGCTCCACTTCTTTAGCCATCAGGGAAATGCAAATCAAAAACTTCCCTGAGATATCATCTCACCCCGGTCACAATACAAACAACACCAACTGCTGAAGAGGATGTGGAGAGAGGGGAACTCTCCTACATTGCTGGTGGGAGTGCAGGCTCATACAGCCACTCTGGCGAGCTGTCTGGAGATTCTTAAAGAAATTAAAGATTGAGGGCTGGAGAGGGTAGCTCAGGGGTTAAGCCTCTGCCTTGCAGGCGGAAGGTCCTGAGTTCGGATCCCAGATCCCACGTATAGACGCCAGGCGGATGTGGATGCGGCCTGCGTTTCTGGTCCTGGTAGGGCGGAGTCTGTGAATCCCAGGGCGGAGGAAGTGGAGGCGTCCATGGTAGTTCCCGAATTCGTCCGTGGTTCTACACAACCACACAGACACACGCACGCGCACACATTACATACGCACACATGCACAATTGAATAAATAAAAAATTTTAAAAGAAATTAAAGATTGAAATGCCATATGACCCTGCGATTCCACTTTTGGGTATATAACCCCCATACAGCAGAGGTTCACCTCCATAGCACAAGCACGACCATGTTTCATAGCAGCACTGTTTACAATAGGAAATCATGGAATCAACCCAAATGTCCAACAGTTGATGAGTGGATAAGGAAGCTGTGGTACATCTACACAATGGAGTACTACTCAGCCATCAAAAATGATGAATTACTGGAATTGCTGGGAAATGGATGTCATTAGAAACAATTATATTAAGTGAAGTATCCCAGACCCAGAAAATTAAGCACGTAGGTACTCCCTAATAGGTGGCTCCTAGTACCAAACCCACCCAGCCCATCTTGAGACACTCATAGGTAATCTGTGTATTACCTACAGTAATTGCAAGGATTATGAACAGAAGGGATGGGGCTGGAGGGCCACACCAGAAACAAGGAGAGAAGTGACCATGTTACAGTAGAGAAATAGGCCTCCATCAAGGACTGCAAGAAAGTAATGTGACACCTAGTTAAGTTCACAATTCGGTCCTGATCATTTACAACTAAGGGGTATGAACTCACCAGAAGGGGAGGGCACATACTCCGGCAGATTAAAAAGTAACCATTTTGTAAATGGGTGATTGACCCCTCCCATTGCCAAATGCCATATGACCCTGCGATTCCACTTTTGGGTATAAGTATTACATATACCCTTGAATTCCTCTATAATAAGACTTCAGTTTGGGGCTGGAGAGGTGGATCAGGAGTTAAGCCTCTGCCTTGCAGGCAGAAGGTCCTGAGTTCGGATGCCAGATCCCACGTATAGACGCCAGGAGGGAAGCGGGGGCGGCCTGCGCTTCTGGTCCTGGTAGGGCGGAGCCTGTGAATCCGGGGCAGGAAGGAGGTGGAGGCGTCCATAGTGGTTCCCGATTCATCCATGGTTCTACACACACACATACACACATGCGTGCACACGTACATACGCACACACACACAATTGAATAAATAATAATAAAAAAAATTTAAAAAAAATAAGACTCCAGTTAACAGCTTTCTGTCTCTGGCCAGGGGGTGACATACAGTGCCATCACGATGGAGTGAAGGGCATTGCAGGAGCAACAAAACTGCAAAAAGAAAATCAACAAACCACTATCCAGAACTTCAGAGACTATATCAACCACCTGAAACTAGGCCAGACTAATCTTTCCCCATCCTGAATCTCAGGGACATTTTCAGAAGAGGGGGCGGTAAGAGTGTAAGAGCAAAAGGATGGGAGGAGCAATTATTTGCAAGATACTCCACACAAGTTAGGGCCGAAGCAATCATAATTGACATTGCATGCCCGGTGCAATGTCCAACACACTATTGACCTCACAAAGTCTAGCATCTGCTAAAGGCACCAAGGTCCTTGGAGGCAAGGGATTGACAGCCACAGTAGTGTTCCTATGCTTAAGGGGAACACAGGAAAGGGTTCAGGGAAATGCCACTGGGTCCTTGTACATCATCGGAGAGGAGGTCCAGAGGAGAGTTAGCATGCACAAGAAAGGACTCTGGGAATTGGGGCGGGAGGCACGGGGGGATGGGGCAGGAGGGGTGAGGAGAGGGAGAGCAGGGGGGTTGGGAGTAGGAGGAGGGAGGGGAGGAACTGGTATACCTATTAAGTTTGTATGAGCTGAAATAATAATAAAAAATTTATAAAAAAAAAGGTAAAATGAATGTTCTTTTATTTGTAACACATATAGAATACCCCCTAAGCTGATGCTATTTCAGCCTACAGCTTATATAAGCAGACATTCCATGGCTTTGGCAGCTCCAATATCCAGTGTTTGTAAGCCTCACTGTCACCAATTCAT
This sequence comes from Typhlomys cinereus, assembly GCA_023101885.1. Lineage (NCBI taxonomy): Eukaryota > Metazoa > Chordata > Mammalia > Rodentia > Platacanthomyidae > Typhlomys > Typhlomys cinereus. Next base: position 15,991 of record JALPQD010000001.1, read on the forward strand.
ACAACAATCTCTCAGTGCCTCCTTGAAGGAACTCTGACCACACTTTCTTTTGCCCGATCACAGCTGCTCTGTAAAACCATCACACAAGAACTGAAAGACACCATCAAAATTGCATCTTTCATAACTAGAAAAATATTACTGCATGACAAATACCTCCAAGTTCTGTTACCAGTTAAAAATGCAACGTGACCACATTAATACACCAATATCAACGTTTGTATGCTCTTCCTGGGAAATGATTTCTATGCAGTTACTTTTGAGGAACGTGGAATCCTTTCAAGTAAGGTTTTCTTCCTTTAAGTGAATCTGGATCATCAAAAGTCAAGATCTCTGATGGGAAGGATTTTCCTTGAGGATACCTTTCCTATCATTCTACTCATTCCCGGAAGGTTTCTTCAGTTCTTCATAGTGGAAAAGGCATAGGTGGCTGGCAGAAGCTGGAGTAGGCTTAGGTCACATCCATCAAGGAGATTGAGAGCTGAAAAACTGCCTACTGCAAGAGCAGACCTCTCCTGGAAGCAGTTTGGAACTAATTCACTTCAGAAAATCTTCCCCCAGCAAGGCCCTGCCTCTTAAACATGCCATGACTTTCTCAAACAACTAAACATCCCAAATACATGGGCCTGTGAGGGACAACTCACATTTCAAATCATGACAAGGGTAAAAAGGGAGCTTTTATACATGATTGTAACAGTTACTCTTAACTATTGCTGTGAGAGAACACAAAAAGTCAACTTAAGGGAGAAAGGGAGGTTTATTCAGCTTATGGTTCCAGAGGGAAGGTATAGTCTCTCAAAGCAGAGGTGGCATGGCTGGCTGGCCAAAGCTGGAGAAGGCTAAGTCACCACAGACATCTTGGAAGCTGAGAGCTGTAGACTGCTTGCAGCAAAGGCTGACTTCTCCTGGAGGTAGGGTGGGACTAATCCACCTAAAGGCCCATCCCTTGTGACTGCCTTCTTGTAGCAAGGCTCCACCTCTCAAGGTGCCATGACCTTGCCAAACACATGAGACTGTGGGGGACACATTTCAAACCATGATAATGATCTTTACAACTTTTTATGATTTTAAATATTTAAAAAATTTAAGTTAAAAAGCAAACAAACCTTTAAAAGAAGAAGATAGTTATCCCAAGAATTTCTAATAGCTGTTAGCATAGATGCTTTCTATGTTAAGAGATTTTCATCAGTAAAAAAATTGAATAAGACTGAGATGGGACTCCCAGGTGAGTTACCAAGCTCCCAGGTCAGTCCTTGTCCCAGGTCCTCCCTCCAGCCAGCCCGGGCAACACCCAAGCTGCTTCTGGTTTGCCGCCTACACCCTGGGCCCCAGCCCCTTTGTTCCTCCCAGCCACCTGCCCACCCGACTGGGACAGGACTTGCTAGTGGTCCTCCATCCCTGAAGCCTGGGTTCCACTAAGCCAAGTTCCAGGTACCAGGGGAAGAGTTCTGCCATCACCATCAGCCCCTCTGCCCCTCCAACCCACCGGGGACCCTTGCTCATGGTCCACAGAGGACACACTCCTATTTAACACTGTGTGTGTCAGAATTTAACATAATCCAAAGAAAACCCAAGCAAAGCTCTAAGGGACAAAGGTCATACATCTGAAGTCCTCTAAAATCATCTTATCACATGGGAGATTTTTTCACATCCAGCCAAAGATAAGTAAACGTCTTTTTTTTTTTTACCATACTGCTCCTTTTTAGTATTAATCACTGTAAATTAACATTTCCATACAGCCACCCCCAAAAAATATACAACTCCAAGGATTATACCACTCACCCTCACATATCACCAAGATCATAAAAGTACACTACCATACTAATATTCACCAACTGTCTATTTAAACTGACTTAACTGATGTACTAACAGCCTAATAGCCTTTTCTAGTAAATAATACTAACAACAGACAAATGTATTCAACTCCAAGGCAAGCACTATCAATAACTGCCCGAGTAGTAATATCAACTAAATCAGTTCAGTCAAAAACACACAGAAAAGGAGAGGTCTTAAAAGACAAAACAAAAATGCCCAAGTCAAAGTGAAGATCCATGAGAAACAAAATCCAAGAAGACAAATCACCCACCGAAAAAATTAACCCCATAATGATGGATTCCAAACAGAACAAATTCACATTCACAGATAATAGTCAAGAAAGCCAGACCCAAGATAATGACTTTCAAAGTATTAATCATTACGATGATTAATACTATGAAAGAGGAAATCTGGGAGGAGTTAAACAACCCCATCAACCACTCTGAACAGGAACATAACAGACACTTGGAGGAGTTAAGAAAAACAGTTCAAGAAACAAAAATAGACATAGAGCAGTTAAAACGGTCTCAGGCAGAGTTTAAAATACAACTAAAAGAAAAGTTATCTTCAACCCAAAACTCAACAGAGAGTCTTATCAGCAGAACTAATGAAGCAGAAAATAGAATTTCAGGTCTTGAAGACAAAGTGGGAGAATTAGTCAACTCAATGAAAGAGGTTCTTAAAGCCAAAAAGATACTTGAGAGGAACATTCAAGAGATATGGGACACCCTGAAGAAGCCTAACATGGGTATTCATGGAATACCAGCGCAAAAATCCCAAAATACCACACCTGAGGAAATTTTTCAAATCATCATAAATGAAAACTTCCCTCTACTAAAGAATGAGAAGCCCATCCTAATACAAGAGGCATTCTGCATGCCAAACAGATATGACCAAAATAGAAAATCTCCACGCCAATAATAGTCAAAACGCTCCACATTCAAGACAAAGAAAGGTGCTGAGAGCTTCAGGGGAAAAATAAAGTCACTTTTACAGGTAAACTATTAAAATAACAAATGACTTCTCAATGGAAACAGTAAAAGCAAGAAGAGCATGGAGAGACGTACTTCAAGTATTAAATGAGCAAAAATGTCAACCCAGACTGATATACCCGGCAAAACTATCCGTCATGATGAAGGAAGAAAGAAAAGTTTTCCAGCACAAAGACAACTTGAAGGCTTACATGGCTACCAAACCAGGACTTCAAAAAATGCTAGAAAAGATACTCAAGCTTGAAGACAAAAAGAAGCATATCCAGGAGGACAGAAGGTAAGTATAATACCACCAAAACCTAAATGTCAAACAATACACTTACAAAAGCCACTAAACATAAAAAATGTCTGGAATAAAAATAATTTCTCCATTATAACATTAAATATCAATGGTATTAACTCACTGATCAAGAGACACAGATTACGATCTTGGATTAAAAACTAAAAACCATCAATCTGCTGCTTGCAGGAAACGCATGTCACCATAAAAGATAGGCACATCCTAAAAATAAAAGGCTGGTCAAAAATTCTGCAACCTAATGGAACCAGAAAACAGGCAGGGGTAGCTATTATGCTATTTGACAAAGTGGACTTCAAACCAAAAAAAATCATAAGAGACACAGATGAATACTACATTTTAGTCATAGGTACAATTCACCAGGAAGACTTCACAATACTGAATATATATGCACCCAATATGGGCCCCTCCACATTCATTAAGCAAAACCTACAGCATCTAAAGCGAGAAATTCACCCCCAAACAATAATTCTTGGGGATTTCAACACCGCCCTCTCAACATGGGATAGATCAACAGGTCAAAACCTTAACAGAGACACTTTGGAACTCAACCAAACCCTGAAAGAAATGGACCTTACAGATCTCTATTGAACTTTTCATCCACCCACCAAAGAATACACATTTTTCTCAGAAGCACACGGAACTTTCTCCAAAACAGATCACATATTGAGCCACAAAACGAAACTTCACATATATAGGAAAGCTGAAATTCTAGCCTTTACCCTATCAACCACCATGGTCTAAAGCTTGATATCCACAGCACAATAAACAATAGAAAATACACTAACTCTGGGAAACTTACCACTATGATGCTGAAGGAGAATTGGATTCTGGAAGAAATTGAAAAGTAAATTCAAGATTTCCTGAAAGTGAACAATAATGAAAATACAACTTATCAAAATCTCTGGGACACAATGAAAGCTGTCCTAAGAGGTAAGTTCATAGCTCTTAATGCCTACATTAAAAAAATGGAAACATCACAAATAAATAACTTAACAATGCAGCTTAAAGCTTTAGAGACACTAGAGCAATCTGATCCCAAAAGCAGTAGAAGAGAGGAGATTAGCAAAATAAGGGGAGAAATATCCAAAATTGAGATTAGGAAAATGATATAGCGAATCAACCAGTTAAAAAGCTGGTTCTTTGAAAAACTCAATAAGATTTATACATCCCTAGCTAAATTAACAAAAAGCATTAGAGAAAAAAATTAACAAAATTAGAAATGAAAATGGAGTTATCACTACTGATACCCAAGAAATTCAGAGTATTATAACATCATATTTCAAAAACTTATACTCTGTGAAATTTGACAACACAAAAGAAATGTATGAATCCCTAAGTAAGCACAACTTACCAAAATTGAATACTGAAGTTGTGAATTATTTAAATAGTCCTGTAACATAGGAGTGAATTGATGAAGGATTCTCAAATCTTCCCACCAAGAAGTATCCTGGGCCAGATGGATTCAGAAAAGGGTTCTAACAGACATTTAAGGAGCTAATAACACCAATATTCCTTAAATTGTTCCATCAAATAGCAAAGGAAGGAACACTACCAGATTCTTTCTAGGAAGATAATATCGTCTTAATCCCAAAACCTAATAAAGATACACTTAAAAAAGAAAACTAAGGCCAACTCTTTGATGAACACAGATGCAAAGATTCTCAACAAATTCTTAGCAAATCAGATTCAAAAACATATCAAAAAGATCATTCATGGGTATCAAGTAGGCTTTATCCCGGCACACAAGTTTAGTTCAACATACGCAAAACAATAAACATAATTCACCATATAAACCAATCCAAAATCCAAGACCACATAATACTTGCGATAGATGCAGAAAAAGCTTTTGAGAAGATCCAACAGCCTTTTATGATCAAAACCCAAGAGACATTTGGAATGGAAGGAACCTTTGTCAATATAATAAAAGCTGTCTACAACAAGCCAAGAGCAAGAATTATAAGCAATGGGGAAGAACTCAAAGCATTCCCACGTCAATCAGGAACTAGACAAAGCTGTCCACATTCATCACTTTATTCAATATTGTACTTGAAGTCTTAGCTGAAGCCATAAGACAAGAAAGGGACATAAAAGGGATTCAAATTGGCAAGGAAGAAGTCAAGTTATCTCTATTTGCTAATGACATGATTTTATACTGAGTGATTCCAAAAACTTCACCAGGAAGCTCCTGGAACTAATACAGAAATTCAGCAGGGTAGCAGGATACAAAATAAACACACAAAATCAGTGGCCTTCTTATATGCACAGAATTAAAGAAGTGAAAAAGCCCTGAGAGAATCAATCCCATTTACTATAGCCACTAAGAAAATGAAATACCTTGGTATAAACATAACCAAGGAAGTAAGTGACCTTCACAATAAAAACTTTAAAACCCTAAAGAAAGAAATTACAGAAGACACTAGAAGGTGGAAATACCTGCCATGTTCCTAGATTGGCAGAATCAATATCTTAAAAATGAATATCCTACCAACGGTAATATTCAGATTCAATGCTATAACCAATGAAAATCCCAAAGTAATTCTTTAAAAAAGTTGACCAAACAATCTCAAAATTCATATGGAGGCAGAAAAGACCCAGGATAGCAAAAACAAACCTGAGAAACAAAAACACTGCTGGAGGTATCACCATCCCAAACCTTAGTCTATACTACAAATCCATAGTTGTAAAAACAGCCTTGTATTGACTCCAAAGTAGACCCACAGATCAATGGATAAGGGTTGAAGACCCAAATATAAGTGCACACAACTACAGCCATTTGATCTTTGACAAAGGGGCACAAAATACCCCATGGAAAAAGAAGAGCATCTTCAACAAATGATGCTGGCAAAACTGGATCTCCACATACAGAAGATTAAAACTGGACCCATACTTGTCACCATGTACAAGACTTAATTCCAAATGGCTCAAGGACATCAATATAAGGCCAGAGACTATGAAAACCTTAGTTGAAAGGGTAGGGAACACCCTGGAACTGATTGGACTAGGCCAACAATCAGAAATCCAATAGCGCAGTCAATATGACCAACACTCAACGGATGGGATCATATGAAATTAAAGAGCTTCTGTTTAGATAAAGAGATTGTAACTCAAGCACAAAGGCAATCCACAGAATGGGAGAAAATCTTCACTAACCATATATGTGATAGAGCTCTATTATCCAGAGTACACAAAGAACGTAGAAAACTAAACACCAAGGAAACAAATGGCCCAGTTAAAAAATGGGCCCTTTTGAACTTAAAAGAACTTTTGCTAAGGACAAAATTAAAATGTCTAACAAATATCTTAAAAAATGCTCCACATCCTTAGCCATAAAGGAAATGCAAATCAAAACCTCCCTGAGATATCATCTCACCCCGGTCAGGATGGCAAAAATCCACAATACAAACAACGACAAATGCTGGAGAGGATGTGGAGAGAGGGGAACTCTCCTACATTGCTGGTGGGAATGCAGGCTCATACAACCACTCTGGCAAGCTGTCTAGCGATTCTTAAAGAAGTTAAAGATTGAAATAACATGTGACCCTGCCATTCCACTTTTGGGAATAACCCCAGAAAATATTATAACATAACATAACATATAACATAACATAACATAACATAACATAACATTACATAACATAACATAACATAACAACATAACATACCATAACATAATATAATATAATATAATATAATATAATATAATATAATATAATATAATATAATATAATATAATATAATATAATATCAGCAAAAATTCACCTCAATAGCACAAGCATGACCATGTTCATAGCAGCACTGTTTACAATAGCAAAGTCATGGAATCAAGCCAAATGTCCAACAGTTGATGAGTGGTTAAGGAAAATGTGGTACATTTATACAATGGAATACTACTCAGCCATCAAAAAGGATGAATTGGGGCTGAAGAGGTGGCTCAGGGGTTAAGTGTCCACCTTGCAGGCAGAAGGTCCTGAGTTCGGATCCCAGATCCCACGTATAGACGCCAGGCGGAAGCGGGGGTGGCCTGCGCTTCTGGTCCTGGTAGGGCGGAGCCTGTGAATCCCGGGGCAGAAGGAGGTGGAGGCGTCTATGGTGGTTCACGAATTCGTCTGTGGTTCTACACATACACATACACACATGCGCGTGCACATACATACACACACATGCACAATTGAATAAATAATAATAATAATAAAAAATGTAAAAAAAGGATGAATTAATGAAATTCGCTGTTGAAATGGATGGAATTATAAACAATTATATTGAGTGAAGTATCTCAGACACAGAAAATTAAGCACCGTATGTACTCCCTAATAGGTGGGTCCTAGTACCAAACCCACTTAGAGACACAGTCAAAGATAAATCTCTGTAATACCTAAATAATTGCAAAGATTATAAACAGGAGAGAAGGGGAAAGAAGGCTCCACCAGAAATAAGGAGAGAGGGGATCATGCTACAGCAGAGATAATAGGCCACCATCAAGACCTGCAAGTAAGTAATGAGACATCTGGTTAAGCTCACAGTCTTTCCTTCCTGGTCACTTGCAACTGAAGGGGTATGATCTTACCAGAAAGGGAGGGCATACAGTTTGGCAGATAGAAGGTTACCATTTTGCAATGGGAGATTGAACCCTCCCTCACCCCAGTCTCCTACTCTTATTCCATCTACCTTTGAATCTATCCTTATAATAAGACTATTTAACAGCTTTTTATCTCTGGCCAGGGGGTGACATCCAATATCCATCAGGATTAAGCCAAGGGCATTGCAGGAGCAGCAAAACTGAAAAAAAAATCAACAAACCATAATTCAGAACACAGAGACTCTATATCAACCACCTGGAATCAGGCCTGCCTAATCTCTCTCCATCCTGAAGCTCAGGGAAATTTGCGGAAGAGGGGGCCGTAAGATTGTAAGAGCACAAGGATAGGAGGACTCATGATATGCAAGATATTCCACAGAAGTTAGGGCTGAAGCAATTATAATAGGACTCTGCATAATCTACACAATGACCAACATATCATTGACCCTCTCAAAGTCTAATATGGACTAAAGGCACTAGGATCCTTAGAAGGAAGGGATTAACAGTCACAATAGTGTTCCTATACTTAAGGCAAACACAAGAAAGAATTCTAGGAAATGCCACTGAGTCCTTACACCTCATCAGAGAATATGACCCAGAGGAAAGTTTTACATACACATTAAAGGATGCTTCAGAGATGGGAGGAGGGGACACTTGGAGAAAGGGAGTGAGGGGGGAAAGGAAGGGGGAAAGGGAGGAGGGAAGAGGGAGGTCCAGGGAGAAGTGAAGGGAGGGAGGGGACAGGGATACTTATTACATTTGTATGAGCAGAAAGGTTAAAAAAATGAATAATATTACTTGAGTTCAGAATTTTAAAATTATTGTTTCCCAAAATTTGATTTTACATTCATATCATCATTGAGTCTTGCTTTCTATCCTATATACAATCCTACTATGATTGAAAAATTATCAGTAGATCATAATTTGAATACTGCTGATGTTTTTTAAACTGATGGTGCAACTATTTTATATATTTATTTATTTATTTATTTATTTATTTATTTATTTATTTATAAATCAAGTTCTTTATTTTATTTTAGAATCTGTTGCTTACCAACTACACAACCTTGGAAAATCCTTTTTGGTTTCTTTTTTTTTTTTTATTTCAGCTCATACAAACTTATTAGGTACACCAGTTCCCTCCCTCCCTCCTCCTCCCCCCGTACCCCCTGCTCCCCCTCCCCACCCCTCTCCCTCCCCATCCCCCAGTGCCTCCCACCCCAATTCCCAGAGAGTCCTTTCTTGTGCATGACTGATTTTCCTCTGGGCCCTCCTCTCCGATGACGTACAAGGACCCAGTGGCCTTTGCCGAACCCTTTCCCGTGTTCCCCTTAGGTATAGGAACACTGCTGTGGCTGCCAATCCTTTGCCTCCAAGGATCTTAGTGCCTTTAGCAGATGCTAGACTTTGTGAAGTCAACAGTGTGTTGGACAATGCGCAGGGCATGCAAAGTCCAATTATGATTGCTTCGGCCCTAACTAGTATAGAGTATCTTATATATCATTGCTCCTCCCATCCTTATGCTCTTACACTCTTACCGCCCCCTCTTCCGCAAATTTCCCTGAGCTTCAAGATGGGGAGAGACTAAGCTGGCCTAGTTCTAGGTGGTTGATATAGAGTCTCTGAAGTTCTGGATTGTGGTTTGTTGATTTTCTTTTGCAGTTTGCTGCTCCTGCAATGCCCTTCACTCCATCCTGGTGGGCATTGTATGTTACCCCCTGGCCAGAGACAAAAAGCTGTTAGAGTCTTGTGATAAAAGCACATTGAAAGGTAGATGTAATAAAAGTGGGAAACCACAGTGAGGGAGGGGTCTATTACCCATTTGCAAAATTGTTACTTTTTATCTGCCAGACTATATGCCCTCCTCTTCTGGTGAGATCACTCCCCCTCAGTAGTAAATGATCAGGAACAAAAGTCTGTGAACTTAATCAGATGTCTCATTACTTATTTGGGTCCTTGGTGGAGGCCTATTTTCCCTGCTGTAACATGGTCCCTTCTCTCCTTCTTTCTGGTGTGGCCCTCCTACTCCATCCCTCCTGTTCATAATCCTTGGAATTCCTGTCTCTAGGTGGGCTGGGTGGGTTTGGTACTAGGAGCCACCTATTAGGGAGTACATACGGCACTTAATTTTCTGGGTGTGGGATACTTCACTTAATACAATTGTTTCTAATGACATCCATTTCCCAGCAAATTCCAGTAATTCATCATTTTTGATGGCTGAGTAGTACTCCATTGTATAGATGTACCACAGTTTCCTTATCCACTCGTCAACTGTTGGACATTTGGGCTGATTCCATGACTTTGCTATTGTAAACAGTGCTGCTATGAACATGGTCGTGCTTGTGCTATCGAGGCGAATCTCTGCTGTATGGGGGGTTATTCCCAAAAGTGGAATAGCAGGGTCATATGGCATTTCAATCTTTAATTTCTTTAAGAATCTCCAGATGGCTCGCCAGAGGGGCTGTATGAGCCTGCATTCCCACCAGCAATGTAGGAGAGTTCCCCTCTCTCCACATCCTCTCCAGCATTTGTCGTTGTTAGTATTGTGGATTTTTGCCATCCTGACCGGGGTGAGATGATATCTCAGGGAAGTTTTGATTTGCATTTCCCTGATGGCTAAAGAAGTGGAACATTTTTTAAGATATTTGTTAGACATTTTAATTTCATCCGTGGTAAAGTTTTTTTTAAGTTCCAGGGCCCATTTTTTAATTGGGCCATTGGTTTCCTTGGTGTTTAGTTTTCTAAGTTCTTTGTGCACTCTGGACAATAGAGCTCTATCAGATATGTGGTTAGTGAAGATTTTCTCCCATTCTGTGGGTTGCCTTTGAGCTCGCGTTACAATCTCTTTATCTGAACAGAAGCTCTTTAATTTCACAAGATCCCAACTGTTGAGAGTTGGTAGCAGTGACTGTGCCATTGGATGTCTGTTTAGGAACTGTTGGCCTAGCCCAATCGGCTCGAGGGAGTTCCCTATCCTTTCAACTATGGTTTTTATAGTCTCTGGCCTGATATCAAGGTCCTTGATCCATTTGGAATTAAGTCTTGTACATGGTGACAAGTACGGGTCCAGCTTTAATCTTCTGCATGTGGAGATCCAGTTTTGCCAGCACCATTTGTTGAACATGCTGTACTTTTTCCATTGGACTTTTTGGGCCCCTTTGTCAAAGACCAAATGGCTGTAACTTTGTGGGCTTATATCTGGGTCTTCAATCCTTATCCATTGATCTGTGTGTCTATTTTGGAGCCAGTACCAGGCTGTCTTTACAACTATGGATTTGTAGTATAGACTAAGGTTTGGTATGGTTATACCTCCAGCTGTGTTTTTGTTACTCAGGATTGTTTTTGCTATCCTGGGTCTTTTGTGCCTCCATATGAACTTTGAGATTATTTGGTCAACTTCTTTGAAGAATTGCTTTGGGATTTTGATTGGTATAGCATTGAATCTGTATATTGCCTTTGGTAGGATGGTCATTTTTACAATGTTGATTCTGCCAACCCAGGAACAAGGGAGGTCTTTCCACCTTCTGGTGTCTTCGGCTATTTCTTTCTTTAGGGTTTTAAAGTTTTCATTGTAAAGGTCTTTTACCTCCTTAGTTAGGTTTATACCAAGGTATTTCATTTTTTTAGGGGCTATAATAAATGGTATTGTTTCTCTCAAGGCTTTTTCACTTCTTTCATTCTGGGCATATAGGAAGGCCTCTGATTTTTGCACATTTATTTTGTATCCTGCCACCCAGGAGCTTCCTGGTGGAGTTTTTGGGATCACTCAGGTATAAGATCATGTCATCTGCAAATAGGGATAGCTTGACTTCTTCCTTGCCGATTTGAATCCCTCTTATGTCCCTTTCTTGTCTTATGGCTTCAGCTAAGACTTCAAGTACAATATTGAATAGAAGTGGTGAGAGTGGACAGCCTTGTCTAGTTCCTGATCGAAGTGGGAATGCTTCCAATTGTTCCCCATTGAGCATAATCCTTGCTGTGGGCTTGTTGTATATAGCTTTTATTATATTGATAAAGGTTCCTTCCATTCCTACTGTCTCTAGCGTTTTGATCATAAAAGGCTGTTGGATCTTGTCAAAAGCTTTTTCTGCATCTATCGAGAGTATCATGTGGTCTTGGACTTTGGACTGGTTTACATGATGAATTACATTTATTGATTTGCGTATGTTGAACCAACCTTGTGTGCCGGGGATGAAGCCTACTTGGTCCCCATGAATGATCTTTTTAATATGTTTTTTAATCGGATTTGCTAAGACTTTGTTGAGAATCTTTGCGTCTGTGTTCATCAGGGAGATCGGCCTATAGTTTTCTATTTTAAGCGAATCTTTATTAGGTTTTGGGATTAAAACGATATTAGCTTCATAGAAGGAATTTGGTAGTGTTCCTTCCTTTGCTATTTGATGGAACAGTTTAAGGAGTATGGGTGTTATTAACTCCTTAAATGTCTTGTAGAACTCTGTGCTGAATCCATCTGGTCCAGGACATTTTTTGGTGGGAAGATTCGAGATTACTTCCTCAATTTCCTTATATGTTATAGAACTATTTAAATAATTCACAACTTCCTGATTCAATTTAGGTAAGTTGTGTTTACTTAGAAATTCATCCATCTCTTTTGTGTTGTCAAACTTCACAGAGTATAAGTTTTTGAAATATGATGTTATAATTCTCTGGATTTCTTGGGTATCAGTAGTGATAACTCCATGTTCATTTCTAATTTTGTTAATTTGGGTTTTCTCTCTCTTGCTTTTGGTTAGTTTACCTAGGGGTGTATCAATCTTATTGATTTCTTCAAAGAACCAGCTTTTTGACTGGTTGATTTTTTCTATCGTTTTCTTAGTCTCGATTTCAGATATTTCTCCCCTTATTTTGCTAATCTCCTCTCTTCTACTACTTTTGGGATCAGATTGCTCTAGCTTCTCTAAAGCTTTAAGCTGCATTGTTAAGTTGTTTATTTCTGACGTTTCCATTTTTTTGACATAGGCATTAAGAGCTATGAACTTACCTCTTAGAACAGCTTTCATTGTGTCCCAGAGATTTTGGTAAGTTGTATTTTCGTTATCATTCACTTTCAGGAAATCTTGAATTTCCTTTTTAATTTCTTCCTGAATCCATGTCTCATTCAGCATCATAGTGTTAAGTTTCCAGGAGTTAGTGTATTTTCTCTTGTTTGATGAGTTGTGGATGTCCAGCTTTAGGCCGTGATGGTCTGATAGGGCACAGGTTAGAATTTCAACTATTTTGTATATGTGTAGATTCATTTTGTGGCCCAATATGTGATCTATTTTGGAGAAAGTTCCGTGTGCTGCTGAGAAAAATGTGTATTCTTTGGTGCGTGGGTGAAAAGTTCGATAGAGATCTGTAAGGTCCATTTCTTTCAGGGTTTGATTAAGTTCCAAAGTGTCTCTGTTACGCTTTTGACCTGTTGATCTATCCCATGTTGACAGGGCGGTGTTGAAGTCCCCATGAATTATCGTTTGGGGATTGATTTCTTGCTTTAGACGCTGTAGGGTTTTCTTAATGAATGTGGAGGGGCCCGTATTGGGTGCATATATGTTCAGGATTGTGAAGTCTTCCTGGTGAATTGTACCTCTAACTAAAATGTAGTATCCATCCGTGTCTCTTATAATTTTCTTTGGTTTGAAATCCACTTTGTCTGATAGCATAATGGCTACCCCTGCCTGTTTTCTGCTTCCATTTGCTTGTAGAATTGTTGACCAGCCTTTTATTTTTAGAGCGTGCCTATCTTTTGTGGTGAGATGGGTTTCCTGCAGGCAGCAGATTGATGGATTGTGATTTTTAATCCATGTTTGTAATCTGTGTCTCTTGATCGGTGAATTAAGTCCATTAACATTTAGTGTTATAATGGAGAAACTATTGTTAATTCCATTTATTATGTTTAGTAGCTTTTATAAGTATATTGCTTCTTTTTTAATGATGTTATACTTGCCTTCTGTTCTCCTGGATATGCCTGCTTTTTTCTCCACGCTTGAGTATCATTTCTAGCATTTTTTGAAGGCCTGGTTTGGTGGCCATGTATCCCTTAAAGTTGTCTTTGTGCTGGAAAATTTTTCTTTCTCCCTCGATCATGACTGATAGTTTTGCAGGGTAAATCAGCCTGGGTTGACATTTTTGCTCATTCAATACTTGAAGTATGTCTCTCCAAGCTCTTCTTGCTTTTACTGTTTCGACTGAGAAGTCATTTGTTATTTTAATAGGTTTACCTTTAAAAGTGACTTGTTTTTTCTCCCTTGAAGCTCTCAGCACCAGTTCTTTATCTTGAATGTGGAGTGTTTTAACTATTATTTGCCATGACGTGCTTCTGTTTTGGTCGTATCTGTTTGGGGTGCGGAATGCCTCTTGTATATGGATGGGCCTCTCTTTTTTTAGATGAGGAAAGTTTTCCTTGATGATCGTTTGAAAAATTTCCTCAGGGGTGGTATTTTGAGATTCTTGCTCTGGTATTCCATGAATACGCATGTTAGGCTTCTTCAGGGTGTCCCATATCTCTTGGATATTTCTCTCAAGTATCTTTTTGGCTTTAACAACCTCTTCCATTGAGCTGGTTAGTACTCCCACTTTATCTTCAAGGTCTGAAATTCTGTTTTCTGCTTCGTTAGTTCTGTTGGTAAGACTCTCTGTGGCGTTCTGGGTTGAAGATAACTTGTCTTTTAGCTCAGTTTTAAACTCTGCTTGAGTTTGTTTTAACTGCTCTATGCCACTTTTTGTTTCTTGCACTGTTTTTCTCAACTCCTCCAGATGTCTGTTGTGTTCCTCTTCAAAGCGATTGATTCGATTATTTAATTCCTCCCGGATTTCCGCTTTCATAGTATTGAACATGGTAATGATCATATTTTGAAAGTCTTTATCCTGGGTGGGGCTTTCTTGGCCTTTTTCCGTGGGTTTGTTCTTGTTGGAGTCTAACATTATGGGATTAATTTCTTCAGTGGGAAATTTGTTTACTTGATTGTTGCTTCTCATGGATTTGCACTTTGATTTTGGCATTGTCATTTTAACTCTTAAGATCTCTCAATTTCACTAAACTGAATTATTTGGCTTGTGGTCCTGGTGGGCGGGGCGGGCGGAGACTTACCTAGGTCGTGGGGTGAGGACCGAGCGGGGTGGGGTGCAAAGGGGGGATGAGGGCGACTGCATGGAGCTATTTAACCCGAGGGCAGCTGGGGCGGGGCCCGGGCGCAGGGGGAGGTCCTCCTGGTCCCTCGGTCCCGCGTGTGGCTCCTGCTGGATGGTGGGAGGCGGAGCCAGGTCCCTGTGGGCCGACCTGGGGTCCTGGTGGGCGGTGCGCGGGGGGCGGGGGTACTCACCAGCTAGGGCGCGGGGTTGAGGCCCGGCTGGACTGCGCACGCGCGTCCCGACCCGCGGAGCGGGTTAGGGTGCAAAAGAGGGCATGGGGGCGACGGCGTGGAGCTATTTAACCCGAGGGCAGCTGGGGCGAGGCCCGGGCGCAAGGGGATGTCCTCCTGGTCCCTCGGTCCCGCGCACGGCTTCGGCTGGATCTATTTTATATATTTAAAGAGACCAAAATCAAAATGACGAAGATGTATTTCCCACTGGGAAAACAATTCACATTGAAAATAAGTTAATCAAGCATTGAAAATTGAATGCTAATATTCAGTTTAAATTATTGATAAACATATATCATAACTATGCATCTACACATATACACCGTCATGTATAACATTCTAATATGCTCAAGACTGCACAGATGTTGTGTTAACAATGCAACAGCCATCATAAAAGTGGACTGATTCCTAAAATCTGAACGCATATGCAACTAGGAGCCTTGCAGCAGGGTCAGATATTTTATTACAGATGGTCTTACCAGGATGCTAAATAGAATCTTTAGTTAAATTTAACTGTTTGTTTTTTTAAGGAAATTAATGCTTAATGGACTGCAATGGCAATAATTCACTAGTGTATTAATGGTGATACTTGGCTTTATGTAAAGAGAAATCGTGTGGGGGCTGGAGAGGTGGCTTAGGGGCTGAGCCTCTCCCCTGCAGGCAGAAGGTCCTAAGTTCGGATCCTAGACCCCACTTATAGATGCCAGGCGGAAGCAGGGGCCGGCCTGCGTTTCTGGTCCTGGTAGGGCGGAGCCTGTGAATCCCCGGGCAAAGTAAACAAGGAGGAGGTGGAGGCGTCCATGGTGGTTCCCGAATTCATCTGTGGTTCTACACACACACACACACATAAATACATACATGTATACATACACGCATGCATACACACGCATACATGCACAATTGAATAAATAATAAAAAAATTTTTAAATTTATTAAAAAAAAGAGAAAACCTGTGGGATTTTATGTCAATGATTGTGACAACTGACACAAAATTTTCATTTTTCCATCAGTTCTCTGCCCATCTAACATCCATCTTTCTAGGCCTTTTCAGGAACATTATATATAGTATTTTTCACATGTGATGAACTTTTGTATTTTGATTGCTTATATGCTCTCCATTTTACACAAATACCTAACACAAGAAACACAACTGCGATCATGACACTGAATGACAATGGATGCTACCTATTGTCTGCTAGCACTGGACTTAACCTTTCGCATCCATTAATTTAATTCATCTTCATAGCATCCTGGATGACAATATGATTTTTACTTTAAAAACACATGTGAATACATAAAATAGATACTAGCTCATGAAATTTTCATATACAATCTTGTACATGTTAAGCAGTGAGGAGTTACAAATGTATTCCCTGTTTTGTTTCTGAGATTTTTATCAATGAAGGCAGATTCCTTGACTCAGCACCAAGAATTTAAACACACTTTTCCATTGCCTATCCATATGTCTCCGGAAAATATCATGGAATCAGAGATTGATTATATTTACCAGATCAAATCCTTTTTCCCAAAACAATTTTGACTGGGCAAAATAGTAACATAAATCACCAATGAAACATGACTCAAATTATTAAACAGCACAATTAAGCAGATTTATTTTCCTCACACTATCTTCTTAATTATGAAGATGAGAATGCTATAAACAATAGGAATCAGATTTTTATTTTGGATTCTTTGTAACTTTTAGTGGAGTTAAAACATTTAAATATTACTTCCTGGGGCTGGAGAGGTGGCTCAGGGGTTAAGCCTCTGCCTTGCAGGCGGAAGGTCCTGAGTTCGGATACTAGACCCCACTTATAGACGCCGGGCGGAAGCGGGGGCAGCCTGCGTTTCTGGTCCTGGTGGGCGGAGCCTGTGAATCCCGGGGCAGAGTAAACAAGGAGGTGGAGGCGTCCATGGTGGTTCCTGAATTCGTCCATGGTTCTACATACACGAACATGCACAATTGAATAAATAATAAAAAAATTTTAAAAAATTACTTTCTTTCTGTATTGTACCACAACACATTTTAATTAATGCCATTTATTCAACATTTGTACTTCAATATTTCTGTAACCTTCTAGACTTGTGCAGTCTGTAATTTTGGGATAATTCTCCTTTTAAGTATAAAATGATGTGACTACAATAAAAATTTATGAATGTTTCAAAAGTTTGCATTAAAAATTACAGACTTTAGTATTGTAGACGTTGTACTGGATATATTATAAGTGTTAAGTATTTTTTTTCCAACTCAAACTATTTTCCATTGCTTAACATGCCCCTCGACTTGGGATTTGTTTCCAACACTCTTCTTATAATTTTCAGCTTAAATTTTCTCCTTTACAAAAGCAGAACATTGGACATGAGCAGAACACATGCTGCTCTTTCTAAAGCCTATTTAGAATTCACTTCCCAACCATCAAGGAAAACAAGTCCATTTTCATGAATTAGCCTATGCTTGAGTCTAGTCTATGTGCAAACCTTCCACTACTTATGTGGGTGTTAATTACAGGTATCAACTTGATAATTGATGGCTAGACTTCTGGGAAAATTTATAAATAATTAGCAGTCTAGTGAAGTTCTAAGCAAGTCTTAAGGAGATTGTTTAATTGGTAAGGGAAGGCTCAGCTCACGGTGAATGCGACTTTTTTCTGGTCAGGTGCATGAAACGGAGAGAGATGATTAGAGAGTTGGCATTCTTTGGCATACTTGAACAGACATGCTATCTGGTAAGTAAGGTTTTCTCCTCTCCCATTAGGCCTTTGCATATGGTGTAGGCATTTTCCTCTGCCCCTGATACTGGTATGCACTCTTCTGACAAGCTGGACTAAGAAATTCTGGACAATTATAAGCCAGAATAAAATCCCTTGTTCCCTTATGTCACTTAGTAGTGCATTTATTAGCAAACATGCAAGGAACTGTGAAAAATAATTTAATAATGATAATAATGAAAAATTGGGCTTAACTAAGAGATATATAGATATACCTATTTGATTTAATTATGTAGTTAATAAGTTGAATTACTAAGTGTACATACATGATTGATTTTTAAAATATTCAATGTATTAAATGTCAAAAAATTACAATTTAGTTAAAAATTGTTTCCTTAACCTTGGAAAAAAGTTTAGTTTATAATTATATTTATTCACAGATTGATTGGTTAGCATGATTTAAATTTTTTTGCATATTTCCAGATTTTGGAATATTGTAATGATTTATAGGAAAAAATCGCATTTTATAACAATGTTCATGAAGTGTCATCTCATGATACCATTAAGAATGGCTTCTCTGGTCTGTAGACAATTTTAAGTACCCTTTGACAGTTGCTGAAGAAGAGAGGCAATCAATATCTGCCAGTTTTCTTCAGAGGAAGTGCAGGACACTCATACTTTGAGACTTAATCAATTTTGATAAAGGCGAAGAGAACTCTTAGAAGTTACTTTTTGTCAGATACTTAAAGTGAAGCTTTATAAGAAAAGTTATTGTCTGTAAGAAAATAAACTGAATGATTATTTATAGCATATAATGATACATTAAAGTACCATAAATGACATTTTATACTGAATACTTAAGAAAAATGTAACCATTTGTAGATGATATTAAAGTTGAAAGAGGTTTGAGACATAATAACAAGAAAAGTTTACATGCTATTCTGAGGTCCCAGATTATATTTGGACTCATTTATTATTCTTAATTCAAATCTTTGCTTCTTTTCTACTTCTTTCCCATGCTTGGGTAAGCACTCAGACTACTCACACACTTACTAAATCACCTTTCAGGTATGGGATGAATGAACAGAAAATCGAGGGTTTTTTTTCCCCATTAGAAGTATTCATATTATGGACTGTAGCAATGGTTCAATGGTTAAAGACTTTGTCTTGCAAATAAAAGATCTGAGTTTGGATCCCCAGATTCCATGAAAAATGATGGGCATAAACAGTGGCAGCCTGCATTTTTTTCTGGCCTTGAAATAGGAAACTTGGGTAACACCAGAGGAAAGCAATTGGAAGTAGAACAATCTAGAATGAATCCCTATGTAGTACCTCGGACAGCTACAGGTACACACACTCAAGTGCCTTTCTATACGCATGTTCATATACAGGTACACACACACACACACACACACACACACACAAGCATGCATGGATGCACGCAAGAAATATCTATATTTCAGTGTCTCCTTTGATTCCTTTTAGATTCACATTGATCAGTTGTATTCTAACAACCTAACAACTGCAGTGGTCAAATGTTAAATTTCAGGCAAAAATGCAGGACAGAAATGTAATCAGAGTGGAATATAAATAATAAGATGAGCGATTGCCTCTGATTTCTGCTGAATAACTTTCAAGCCAAATTTTTGGATTAAGGATCTTTGTCAAGCAAGACTTTTATGACCATGTATATCTATGAAAATATGAAAATGAACTACAGTCCAGTTCAATACAGAAAGGCTAACACATAAAAATCAATTAAATTCGTAGAGCAATAGAAGAGGAACATCAACATTCTTACCTGTTTTAATAGATAAACTTAGCATAAAGGAATCACTGGGTAAATTGATAAAAGCTATCCCAATCCTGAAAAAAAAATCTACTTTCCCTCTATCTCTTGACCCCTTTTCAAAGATTTATATTGAAAACAAAGCAAAAGGAAGAAAGAGACCATGACTTGAAATACTTATTATCTCTTATACACTGCACTTGTGAATCAGAACTAGAGAAAACTGGTGGTAGCTCGAATTCCTGCATTTTGTTATGAACCTTCATATGTCATTTTCCATATCCATCTATCTATCTATCTGTCTATCTATCTATCTCTCTATTTACATGAATATAAGTACATAGACATACATATATGTCTATAAATGTACATGTATATATGATATGGTGAAATTATTTAAATTTTATTTTTGTAACTTTGGCAAATACTTGTAAATCATATTTATCTCAGTTTATGATAATCTTTTTGGAGCCTAATAACTCATTGATTGGAAAATTTTGCTCAAGGAAATACATATTTCTTTGTAGTATCTTTTCCTCATATATATTTACTTCAATATTTTTTTCAGTTGTACATGTATACACAGCACACATATAAATAAATGATAGGCATCTTAGCAGATCTGCTTCCCCCATTAGACTATTACTGGTACATTTTTTCACCAAAAATATTGGTAGGGAACATATGTCAACCAGAATCATGTGGGGAAATTCAAAGTCATGTTTAGGGAAATAAGTAATATTGTGATTAATTTTTTGAGAAATGATTGATAATACAGACTGTGAGAACTAATTTGTAGAGTC
The DNA here is from genome assembly GCA_023101885.1 of Typhlomys cinereus. Classification (NCBI taxonomy): domain Eukaryota; kingdom Metazoa; phylum Chordata; class Mammalia; order Rodentia; family Platacanthomyidae; genus Typhlomys; species Typhlomys cinereus. The sequence continues at coordinate 36,333 of JALPQD010000001.1, forward strand.
TTTAAACAAAAATTTTGATATTTAAGAAGTATCTTTCTGAGTTTATAATTTCTGGATAGAATCAAGTGAATTATTAACTGATGGCATCAGGGAATTTTCCATAATTTTGAGTTAGCAATACTTTTATTAACATTTATTTTGTGTTAAATTTCCATACATATATTTACTGTAAGATAGTAAGGATAAATCTGAGGTGACTTGTGTTTTCATGCTTTCTACCTTAAAATATTCATCCATTTTATGGAAAAACACACATGCATCATCTTCCAAAAAACTGATTGATCAATTGCTGTCCTTTAGCAATTGAAGCCAGATAATCAATTAAAAGAAAAACAAAGTAAACAAAGCAAAAATGATGGATCTTGGAAAATGGATTGGAAGAAATTTCCCCACTATAAGTCTTAAGCACAAATATGATCTCAGGTTGTATAAAAAAATCAAGTTATTCATTTAAGCACTCAATGGGGCAAGTGAAGCCAGTTTGTATGTGCCAAAATGTTGCTCATCTCTTCTTTTCTCTAGGCATTCTTCAGATGCCCATCAAATTCTGACAGCATCTTCACCACTTGGAAAGGTCAACCAACTTCCCATTGGCTTCAAGGATGGATTTTCTTTGTTAATTATTTTTAGTGCAGTAATTCACTAAGGAAATATTTCAGTAGTGTTACTCAGAAATATTCATTGATAGAGAAAAAGTGACTAATAGGTACTGAAAATTTTATTTAAACATATTTACATTACCTTATTCAATCTTTTGCAGTGAAAATTATCCAGAAAACAAAATGTTTAGAGAAAAGCAGATTTGAGAAATACAACAAAAATAATTTAACCTCCTAAAGTGAGTATAATCTGAAATAATTTGAATGTTTTTAACACTTCCTTAATTATATTTCCTTAAACACATTCAAATATTTGAAGATAATGCAAAATTTTATGTATTTTTCCTACATCATTATGTATTTACTGCTTATTCTATGTTCTCTAAATCAGAAAAGATAGTCTTAGTAGAAATGTACATGCACAAAACAAACATATTCATAGTAAATATTCATTTGTACTAAGTAATCAGAGGCTATAATGTTCTGATTAATTTGGAAGTAATTTGAGAGAGTATAAATAGGTTCTATGTGAACACTCTAAAATAATTTTATTTAACCAGACTATTCAAAAATACTTAACATGCAATTTCTTAAATAAACATTGTCAGTATTAATTATCACTTTATACTAAGAGAGAAAAATTATTCTTATAAAAATAATTTCTGGGCTGGAGAGATGGCTCAGAAGTTAAGACTGTCTCACAAGCAGAAGTTCCTGAGTCCGAATCTCAGGTCCCATGTAAAAACTTCAGACTGGTGGACAGAGCCTGGGAAATCCCAGAGTAAAGCAAGAAGGAAGTAATAGCAATCCAGGATGATTCCGATGATTCCTGAAGTCAATTTTGGTCCTCCACAGGGATACACAGTGTCCTGTGATACATGTACTCACACACACACACACACACACACACACACACAAAACAAATAAATAAAAAATAAGTAATTTATTTTTCATTAGAGTTAATGGAATTCAGGAAAAATAGTCATTCCTTACATAAAAGTTAAAAAGTAAGATTATGAAAAACACACCAGTGTTTTTAAAAAAAGACAGTTATTTACACTTGAAATTAGTTTGGGAGCCAGTAGTAGAATAAACGATGCCTTGCAAAGGTTCATCAGTGTCAAAATGAATGTAATTTGCTGCTTACAACATATCACAGGAGTCCACAGATGGCCTGAAGAAATAGGCTAGCCCCCTGCTAGTTGCAAAAGGTTCACTGACGTTTGCAGGAAATGCATTTGTCTTCTCAATTAATTCACTTAGCTAAACATGTTCTTTCTTATTTTTATTTTAATGCAAGAAATTATATATTAACTATTGGCTGTCCTCGTTCAATACAAGCCTGATAAGTTTCTCCCACTAAAAAGATTTAAGGAGGGTTTTAATGCTTGTAAGAGAACAATTTTTCAAATGTTTCTTTAAAGTTTCAAATGCAAAGTGTTTCTCAAACAAACCAGATTTCAAAGCTATGTTTAAATTTTTGTGAAGGAATATAATCATACATAACTGAGGGCATTCAAGCAAGAGTCTTGGACATGAGCTTTGCAACAGAACAGTAGCTAGAAGCACACTACACACACACACACACACACACACACACACACACAACCCACACATATCACAGATCACAATACCACACCTTGAGTTTGCTCCAATTATTAGAGAGACTACCTATGCTCCATCTGTTTAATACTGTTCTGTCCAGAAATGAGAATGCTGGGTGGTCATGTGAAGCTGAAAATAGTTCATGCATGGATTCTCCAGTGATAAACCTGTTCACTCATTTGCCAGCTTCAAGTATTTCTAAATCCCCTCCCATGACAGACATTTGACTTGCCCTTTTCAGCTCGAAGCTTGGCTATCTTCCTTTTAATTCTGTGAGACTTTTAATGGTCTCATTTTAACACTAACGTGTGATTCTTTGGCATATAAATGTTGCTCACTGCATGAATAAGCTTGAGAACACAGGTATTTTAATCAGTTGTAATTCGTCTGAAATTTCATGTATGATACTTTGGAACTTGAAGACTGTGATGATTTTTCATAACATGACATCTCTGTAATAAATAATGTGCTCAAAATTATTTTCAAATGTTGCAATATTTGTAGATCAAACATTAACATGAACTGAAGGATTGATTCATTTCATGAAACAGAAAAAAATGTTTACAAAGTCACAGATTTAAGAGGCTACAAATTTTTACATTTTTTTTAACTTTTACCTATCACTTTTGATAGAGCAAACTAATTATAAAATTTAGTGATAGTAATTATTTGAGAGGCATATGTGGGAAACAAAATAAAAATGAATTATTTTAAGTTGTGATTATTGTTGTAGGTTATACAACTTTTGATTTTTTCCAGTTAAGGATTCAGATTCAGACTTAAGACAGACCAAATTTCAATTCTAGGATGTAAGAACAGTGAGTCACCTGTAACTTAAGTGCACTACACAATTTCTTAAATATCAATTTATTTTGCTTTATAAAATGATAAAATGAATGTCTCAAGAGATTTCCAAAATAAAATTTGCAAGATGCCTATAAAGTCTTACTAGAACAGGACTTATTTTTTTTCACGTTTTTAGTGTTTGGTTGCTGTTCTTGTCTCAGGCATCATTGGTGTGATTGATTGTGACTCGTTCTGCTTTATATTCATGGTCACATCACATTTAGTAACTTTTCCTAATAAGCTTTTTCAGTTTTTTTAAATTTTGAACATATACATTATCACTATTTTATTTATCTCAGAAAATTTATGGATAAAGTTATTTATTTTCCATTATTCATTTCATTATTCTACCCATATCCCAGGGATTCCTATATTTTTCTCCTATTATAACTACCAATTATTTTTAAAGTACATGGCAACCACTTCTTTTTTTAACTTATTTATTATTTATGCAATTGTGCGTGTATGTGTGTGTATGTATGTGTGTGTATGTAGAACCACGGACGAATTCAGGAACCACCATGGACGCCTCCACCTCCTCCTTGTTTACTCTACCCTGGATTCACAGGCTCTGCCCTACCAGGACCAGAAGCGCAGGCTGCCCCACTTCCGCCCAGGTGTCTATAAGTGGGGTCTAGGATCCGAACTTAGGACCTTCCCACCTGCAAGGCAGAGGCTTAACCCCTGAGCCACCTCTCCAGCCCCAGCAACCACTTCTTAATATTTCTTTTATTTATGTTTTTGTTCTTATTCTTTGACAGTTTAATACATGAACACAATATTTTACATCATTTTTACCCCTTACCATTGAATTCTCTATATATTCCCATTCCTACTGTATGTCTTCATCCCTACAAATCTGCCTCCTATTTTCATTTTTGATTATCATTTGGTACATAACATCAATTCTATTTTATAACACTTTAAAAACAATTTATACCATAACTTTTTCCTTAATATTTAAAATATTTATAAACATCCAATCTTTGAGGAATTGATATTAAGATCTGATTAATATAATACTCTATGTGTGCCAACTCTTAGGCCCTTCACATAACAAATTCAGAAAAAACCTTAGTAATGACGATTACACATTACATGTCTAATATAGACAAAGAGTATGAAAAATACATTATATTCTAGAGATTCTGTTCTTCATAGAACCCTGACTAATACAATATTAAACAGATGAAAACATGCAAAGTCCTTTATCTAATAATCACAATGAATATAATTTGTATGATATGGCTTATATCCATATCTGAATTATAGCTCATTGAATTGCATGTGAGACATTTACATAAACATAATTGTTTATATGATTTTTTGACTTTCAACTACATTCATTAACTTCTGTCTTTGTTTACTAAGCATCCTCCAAATTTTGTGGGTGTTGCTTTGAGAGGAAATTTTGGTTTCTAACTTCCATCACACCCCTAGGAGAATTCTAGAATTAAGAGGTCAGGTCTGGTTCTGGTGGGTAGTGATCTGTCCATTAGAGATGCTGTTGTAAGGAATGGTGCCAAATGGCCTTTCACATTCATATATTATTGTTGTTTAGTTAATGACAATTCAGAGTCCTGATCCATCTTCACTTTACTTGCTAAAAACCTAACATTTACAGAATACTTTCCGTGTCTCACAATTTTCAGCAAAAAAGATTCTGTGTTATGACTTTCATAGATAGGAAACTCAGCAGCAAGTGTGGTCATTTTTAGACATATCCAATCTGAGAACTTATTCAGCGATTATCAGTCCTGGGCTCAGGAGTACAGCTGAAAGGTATGAAAGGTTTTTACAAGAGAGTCTGTTCTTCAATCCATTTCAGTAGAATATAGAGCATACTTTGGTTTGGAAGGATTGAAGTTCCCTCCTGTCATGGTTTGAATGTGAATTGTCTCCCGCAGGCTCATATGTTTGCACTAGGTGCTCTTAATGTATGGAAAAGTAATGGTAACTTTAGGCGATGGAGCTGTGCTGAAGAAAGGAACACCACAGGGGGCTATCTTTGAGGGTGGCTAGCCCAGCCCTGCTTCTGTTAGTAGTGTGTTCTAGCAACTGGTATTTGCTCTCAGCATCCACTATGTCTGCATTGAACCAAACCTCTTCCTGCTCCTAACATTGCCATCCTTTTGAGCCATAATGTATCTTCTCTCTGGAATTCTCCTTTTCTCCCCTTGAGTTTGAGTGGTGCCCCACAACATGGGAAAGAACGATGCCACACCTACATTGATTAGTTAAGGGTAAGCAACGTTTGTGAAAAGGGGGTTTATAAGCCATATGCAGGCCAATTCTCTTTTTTAAAACTGAAATTTTCCCACACATATTTAACTTTGCTTCTACTCTGCTGCTTATCTGAAAATGTTTTTTGTTCAAGTATTAGATTTTTACCTTATCAAATTCAGATTTTTAATTTGTGCAAAAATTTAATTTCTCCCTTAACATTCCAGCTCTTTGTAGACTATTAAATCTTTCATTTCAAAATACTAATCTGTGCTAAAAAGTTAAATATTTGGGTAGAAAAGAACTAGGATGTTTGTCATTGTTTGCCCTTTGTCTCCTCTTTTGTGAGGTGACAGTTATCCGCTTGTGTAGAAGGAAAAGTACAGGACCAGGCATTAGTCTTTTAGGGTTATCATGATAATGATTACAAACTAAGAGCTCAAACAACACAAATGTGCTATTGCACATTTACAGAAGTAGGAATTTGAGATTGATTCCCATAGAAAGATAAGTGTGAGGCAGTGTTCTGAGAAGCTCCTATCTTATGGTTTTTCTGATAATCTAGATATATCAAAAAAATCTTCATTTACCCTGTATATATTGCACCCAAATTTCATCTTCATATACTCATAAGTCACAAGACATCAGATGGCCTATAGTGTTCCATGTCTTTATTTCACTAATTAGGACCTTCTGAAGTACTGAAATGTAAACATGAGCAGACACACATCAATGCATGCAAAGTCACAAAGCTGATAGTCTGCTGATTCAGTACATTTGAAATAGAACCTGCCTGGAATTTACGAAGTATTTTATTCTTTATGTACCAACCAAACAATTCTTTGCAGTCTTACTTGTTTCTAAATTCATGCATGCATACCCTTTAAGCACCAATACAAAGTCTACTTGCATGCATCTGCATTTGAGGAATTGATATCTGCCCATATGTATTCATAGTATTATTATTGGGAAAAACATGTATCAAAAACAATTTATGATTGATATTTTCATACCTTCATTGAGAGTACATTTTGATGCTTCTGAATACTAAAGATATCCTATAAATATTCTGAAGTTTATATTCCATAGAGTAAACACAGAAAGTTTTAGAATAGCTTATTCCTAGACAGAATATTATATTTCTCTCACAGTATATAAACACATTTTAATGTATTTTAGCTTGACATACAGCTTGTTGAAAGAGTTAAAATTGAAGTTAACAGATAATTTCTTTACTAATGCACAGATGGGTAATTCAATCTTCTTTAATCCATGGTCTCTTTCATAAAACTAATATCTTCATGTCTTCTATGCATTGCATTTTCAAAATCACAGCACATGTCTCAATTGACTTCCTATAAAAACATTTTATAGGCAGTAACATTTTGAAACTATCAACATTATATGTATGGAATAAAAGGAGCATGTGTTGTCCTTACTTCTCTCTGCCAACTACTGAGAATAATTAATAAAGATCATAAGTAGGAAAAACAAAACTATATTCATGCTAACTGTTCCTCCATCTTACATATCTTTGGAAAATATTCTTAGACCAAAACATAGCAAAAAGAATTTTTATTTTTCTCATTTTTAACACATGAGAGAGTTTAGCTTTTCATGTTTTTCCCCCTTAGGATTATTACAAAATTCAAATTTATTTTCTCTACAACTGATAATTTGAAGGAATTGAAATATGGCAAACTTTTTTTCAACCTTGTGGAAGTTTTACTTCTCTATACACATAAAATTTTTTTTCTGAAAGGTCCAAACAAAGGTAATTCTCAAATACAACTATGAAGATGTATATAACAGATGTCAGGGAACAGCGTGTCACAAATATTTTTATGCTTCTTGCAATTCAGGGCTTACTGAGAAAAGAGCACAGACAAGCCATGTGAAAGAATGATTGAAGGGAAAACAAGACTGGGAACTGAAATGCAGAGGTCTCTTGAGAATTTAGAGACACTGTTCCCTAGAGCCATTTGTTCACATGCCATGGATTATAAACCTGAAACCTTTCTGTCTCTGGAAGTTGGTTATTTATATTTCAGAGCAAACATTTATTTATTCTCATCACTGGACAGGTGGATATCCTAGGTATCTTGTTTGAGCCTCCCAGTTCCATTGGTTTTATGTAAACATAGCCTGCAGTTGACCATCCCTCTCATTCCTTTCAACCATGAGGATTTGAAACCATCACAGGCTCTTTTGTCCCCTCTGGGTGATTTAATGTCTGTCTCCTCTCTCTTTCTCTCTTTATGTAATGCCTGTATCATTCAAGAAACAAGTGAACATAATCATTAAGGTCAATAATTTAGATGATGCTTACTGGAAAAGACACGTATATGTAATAATCAAAAAATTAATAGGTTAGTAGATCTTATAAAAGAAAATATCAATAGCAATTTTCATAAAAGTCCTCATAATGTATTTATAGTAGGCTATGGAAGACTAGGTATCCAACTCAAGTGTAAGAAAGTACATGTGTTACTTAAGTCTTTCTAAAGAAACAGAAGCAATAGAATGAATATGAGTTAAAGCAACTTATTGAGTTTATCATTTGACATTTTCATAAATAAGTACAAACAATCTATATGCATATATATAGATAAATAGATATAGATATAGATAGATAGAGCCCTTGACTCCTTACCATTCATTCTATTCAACTCTTTCCAATATTTTTATGTTGAAATTTAATACTAAATATTTAATATAACAGAACCACCATTTTAGTGTGTTTGAGCATTTGAGAGATTACCGATTTGATTTGTTTTAGGTGATGATTTTGTATTCCCATAATGAAAGCAAATTTCATATTTTTGATGTGTTTAGTTCCGATGCTGAGCCATACTGAGATAATAAGCATATTTAGATCAAATGACGAGTTTCAAAAAGCCAGGTGTATTGATGTTTAAATTAGTTCTTAGTTGTTAAATCAAAATATTCATGTAAAACTAATTGCATTATGGAAAGGATCAGATGCTATGTCCGTGATTCTAACAAAGGCCAAAGACTACAAGTGTTAGATATAAAGATAAAAAGAAACTGAGGGTGAGAATATAAAGTAGTGCAATGTACTTTGGGAAATATACAAATTTTCTGCCAAAAACCAAAACAAAACTAATAAACAAACAACAAGTACTTCCTGAGGCTTTCTTGATGGCTCTGTAGATAAATGTTGCCCCATCTGTATTAAATAAATTTTAAATGAATGTAAAAGAAAATTTAAGCAACAGTTTTCCTATTCCAGTGATCATACTTCTAGTGTGCACACAAAATGTCCATTATTACAAGAATGGATAGTAAAACATAGTACAGAAACATAATAGAATGCTATTCAGTCTTAAAAGTATTGTCATTTATATCAATATAGGTTTATTTGGAGAATACAGTGCAAAGTGAGCTAATACTCACAAGAAGACAAGCATTATATCTTCTCGCTTATAAACCTAATTTAAATAGCTTAATTCATAGAAGGAAAGAAAAGATGAGTAGTGGGTAGATAACAATCACAGATAAAAAAGATTTAGTATGAAGGAGTAGATTGTCTGTTTTATTTTGTGGTGGAGCTCTTTCATACCATGATTAACATATATGTAGTGGTATGCCACACATTTCAAAACTTCAGAAAAAATTTTGGATGATTATACTACAAAAATAAGTATTTGAGATGCTTACTATGCTAACTAACTTGGCTAAACTATTCCACATTTTATTTACAAATGGTAATGTTACATAAATATATACTAGTATCTCTACATACACATATATGAAAATAGTCTTCATACATTAGCTTGGAATATTAATAATGTTTCTTTTGTATATCTTGACTTCCAATATTCATGCATGATAAATTCAATAATACTCCTCATTGCAAAATGAATGTTTGGAGCATACAAAACAGCTGATATACTATATCATTTTATCATTCCTGCAAATGCTATATTTATTTACTCTGAAAATAAATTTTCATGGACATTTACTGATAATGTAGTTGTAGATGATATAATAATTCCTTTGATTAGAAAATAATATGCAAAAATTCATATCATATAATTTAATAAAATGCTGGAAAGTTGTGCTTTCTAGCAAGTAATGGTTTCATTTTTTGAAACAGAAAATTAGGTTCTGAGGATTTTTTCCATTTGACTTGAAAATGGTGGTATCTTGCCATAAAGACACTAACCATTAAGTGAATCATGACTCACCACAGAAATCACAAATATGCCAAGGTGAGTTTCATGGTTTCTGTAAGAAATCACCAGCATATCCATATATCTGGAACTGTTTATTGTTTCCCTTACTGAATAACATAGTTGGGAAAAGGATGTTCTTACAGATTTTTTTTACTTAGTACCTTCAGTGGTTCCTGCATGACTGTAGAGAACAGTGTAGATAAATCCATGTTTATATTCCAGAAGTATGTTTCCCCTCCTTTATAGGGGAAGACTCAGTGAAAAAGTCATTAAACCTAAATTAAAAGGTTAATTAAAGACATGCCCAAAAGTAACCTCATATGGAGAAGAATGACTGCAAGAAGGGGAGAATAACAAACAGTATTTGGAAATAAAGGAAGAATGTATTTTTTGTTCTGCCTAAAAGAGACACTGAACAAAGATCACTCTCAGATAAAGTATCCCCAAATCTGAAGTGATAAAAACTCTCCTAACTCATTCTTCAGGAAAAAAATGCGATAAGTTCCTTCTACCGGTTATCAGGATTTTTGTTATCTTACCATGAAAAGAAGATTCTGAAAAATAATGTTTAACAATGCTTGTTTCAGAGATAAAATGTTGAGTCATAGATCAGTTTAAATCTAATAACACTGACCAATAGACTTCAGCCCAAGTCCAATCTATTGCCTTAGCTTCATGTTTTTCTTTTAATTCTTTACTCTTTGCAAGATGCTTAGGTCCCAAATTCGGTGACAAAAGGGTGAAGTAAAATATTCAGTTTGTCTTCTTTTACTATTCTTTCTATTGGGCTATTTTAATATTCCTTTGAGATACTGTCCTTAAGAAGTCACAGAGGAAGATGGATAAAAAACTGTTATTCTTAAAATTTTATTGCTTTGTTTTATAGAAAATTTGCAGAGCTTATAGCAGTATTTAACAGTTGTATCATATTAATTTTACATTTATTCTCTTCTACACATGTATAAAGGCTTCTGATGGAATGACTAGAAAGTGAAGTTTTATTTTCTATCTTCAATATTCATAAGATTGAATAATGCACATGTTAATGCAGATAGCCCATATTCAACTTAATGGGACAAATACACACACAAGTACACACACACTCAAGTACATACACACATGAAAGCACTACATAAAAGTAGAAGGGAAATTTGTTAGAAAGAAATGGTCAGGGGAAGGACAGTTGATGAAATAGCGTAGTATGGGGAGAAATCTCTTTGCATTCAGAGATAAAACTACCAAAGAATAAAAATAGAAACAAAAGAACCTTTTCTCCTCAAATGTATTCAGATTCTGCAGCTTGCTTTAATGAATACCATTGGACAAAGATGATACAATATCACTCCTGTCATCATGGTATAACTCATAAGACTTGATGTTGCTAATACAACCTCTACCTTTTGTGTGGTCTCTGAAATAGCAAAATGTCCTGTATTAAATGGTCACATTGGAGAAATCTACCCTTTATTGACAGAAGATGCTAGGAAGGAAGAAAGGGAATGAAAAAGGGCCACCCAACACCAACTGCCTGTGAATGTCTGCGTCCACATCCTCTGGAAAAAACGGCCTGGACTATAGTGGGTAGCAACACTTCTCAAGAAAAATGACTAGTGCTTCAATGTTTTCATGTTGAAAACTCTTTTAGATCGTTTGAACATTAAAGTATCAACATTCTCTGAACCATTAATGGTCAGTTAATAACCTCATTTACAAATAAATGACTTAGTGGCTGACCTTATTTCGATGTACACAGCCAGAAACTGAGACTGTCCTTGTTAAGGAAGGGATCTTTTGTAAGCCCAAATAAAAGTAATTTAAAGGATAAGTAGGAAAGAAACAGGATATTTCAGTGCACAGTGTTTTTTAATGGAAGGATTAGTGAAATAGGTACAAAAATACCCCAGGTATTCTCTACCATGAAAGTGTTCAGATTCTATTGTTAATTAAAGATATGACCAAAAGTAACTTCATATAAAGAGGAATGACTGCAAGTAAGGAAGAATAATATACACTATTTGGAAATAATGTTGCAATTAGGAAAGCAAAGGTATTCAAAATTAAATCACATTATATAATATATTGAGCACCTACTTTGAAGTAAATTTTAATCATTGCATTCGTTAGCTGGTTGCTAAAAATGTTTAATGACTATATGCTAGGTGAGTTCCTCTTTGCATATGATTATTTTCTTAAATTCCAAGTTTTAAACTCCTTTCAAATGCCAATTTTTTAGAAGAAAGAAAATGACAGAAAAAGTAAAGCTCTTCATGCCCTGCTCATAATGCACAAAAGCATGATTTTTATTGCACTCTGCTGCTCAAAGTAAGTCCCAAATAGGATGAAAATCAGTGGATAAGGAAATATAACCCATTTTGTAATAACAGGAGGTACAAATAATTTATGGTCAACATTATTCTTCTACCTAAAGAATTCTGAAAATGAATCCTGAGCACATTATTGCAATAAAGTGCATAGAAGTGCCCGAGACCACAGTTTCTAAAACTGGGTCACGACTCCATAAGGGGTTGCACAGTCTAATGTGGAAATAACAAAAAGCTTGACAGCATTAAAAGTTTTCCGAATATTCTTTTTTTCAAAAAATCTAATTTGTAATAAATCCGAGGCTTATTTTCCTTTCATTTCTTTCTTCTGCCTTTCCATCATGGTAGAGAAAGCATGGTCACTTTGTATCTGCAATCAGGAAACAGAGAACAAGGAATCCTAGTATTCAGCACCAACACACAGAAGTGGTACATCCCACACGTGGGTGGAACTTCTCAATTTATTTAATGCCCTCGGATAATCCTCACAAGTGTACACAAAGACTAATATTGATGGCAAGCCTTCATAAGTGTGACTGGAGGCTAGTTGCCTATGTAGTTCTAGTTCCTGTCATTTTAGCAAGAATATAATCAATAAAAAGTAACCTTTTTACCTTAAAAAAACTGTTAAATCGTTTAGATTTCATTTTTAATTTAGTTCATGGATTCTTTTTTTTTAATTCAATTGTGCCTGTGTGTGTGTGTGTGTGTATGTATCTGTGTGTGTGCGTGTGTGTGTGTGTATGTATGTAGAACCATGGGCGAATTCGGTAACCACCATGGACCACCTCCACCTCCTCCTTGTTTACTCTGCCCAGGGATTCACAGATTCCGCTGTACCAGGACCAGAAGGGCAGGCCGACCTCACTTCCGCCTGAGTCTTCTGAGAAGACTCAGAATCTTCCGCCTGCAGGGCAGAGGCTTAAGCCCTGAGCCACCTCTCCAGCTCCGGATTGGTTATTTTTCTGTGTCTGACTTATTTCACTTGTCACAATCACTTCAAGTTCTGTCCACATTATCACAAAAGGCAAATTTCATTTTGTATTACGGTAAAATGGCATCAAATAATCTTGCAATTATTTGCAATCTTGCAAACCTGGAAGCCATCCAGGTTCTATATTACACAATATTGAACAGATAAACCCAATCACAAGGTCACTGATGTTGTTTTAAAGTGTTAAGTGAATAACGATTCTTACAGCAGTAAAAGAGAAACTAATACTACGAAAATGAGAGATTAACTAAATTTATTGTTTTAACTCTACTTGATTTTTTCAGGTTATAAAGTTAGCTAAATACTAGTGAAATCTATTTCCTAAACAATTTTTTCTTTCTACATATAGATCACAGCATGAATTCTGTGGCTTTCAAAGAGATATAGTCATCTACTTCTTAAAACTTATATCAGTATTAATTTAAAGTTGTGCCTTTGCACAACTGTTAATGCTGATAAATTGATTTTTCTTCTCAGTTTACAAAATATATAATTTGTATGAGCTTGAATTAAGTATGTGAATTTATATTTCCAAAAGCTAGTAAAGTAAATGACAAGTTCTCAATACATGTTTAGGATCTGACAGCAAATGATAAAATCAAATATTATCTAGATGACTAAGCAGTATCATCACTGAAAATATCATAAAATAGTTACATGTTGATTTTGAATAGAATGTATTTATCCTCCAGAAAAACTATTGATCCATGTGCTACTTCATTTCAATAATGATTCTGTCACCTTGAACACATAACATCTTCACTTAAACGACTAGAATATGTTCTTACATTTCTCCAAGAACTCAATTAAAATTTAGTTTTCAAGTAAAGATTAAATTTTATGTCAGTCTAAAGAAATTACATTTTGATGGTCTTTTTTATTGTATATGTTTGATCCAAATAGCATCCCTCTGCATCCTGAATCTGACTCTGTGTGTGTGTGTGTGTGTGTGTGTGTGTGTGTGTGTGTGTGTGTAGTCAAATTCAGAATTTATACATGGTAGGCAAGTACCATGAACACAGATATATACCCCAAGTCTTATAATTTCTTCATAATTATTTACAACACAATAATTTGTGTTGATGTTGAAATACAAAAAGTTATTTTATAATCCATGGGACTTTACCCATGGATTTTTACATTACAGATTTTATCCTATTTAAATAAACAAAACTTTGCCTCCAGAATTTCAAATATTAGAGAAGAAAATTAAAATTAAATTTTGGACTAATAGGATAACTTTTATTGCCACGATTGCTGTTAAAGGGAATAAAGAAATAAATAAGAATGGATTAATAAAGGGTATGGTTAGGATATTACAGACTAGATTCCCATGGAAAGTTTCCTAGAGGGGAGGTCTTTCATGAGAAAGAGCTAAGCTAATAGGATGAAGAGGAAACTTTGAAATATATGTGACAAGATATACCCAGGTCCTCCTGCTGTGCATTGAATAGGAGAGAAGACCAGAAAGGATGGGCCATGATAAGAATAGATAAATAAAATGTTCAGAATAAAAATAAATGATATGATTATTAAAATACAGATCTTTAGTGGAAATAAATTACATGCAGACTGGTGTCTACTTTATCTGATGTCAGTAAGTTATGTGTTGAAAGGATATAGGGCTTGAGTTGAACTAATAGGTACACATAAGGATCTCAGGGAATGAAATACAAGGTAAGCTTTTAAGTGGAATGACCACTGATTAACTCAGTCTGATGGAGTACAAGTAGTGCAACTATGAATAACCAAGACTCAAAGGTACAGAACAGCAATAGAAGTGATGAGACATGGCTGGGTTTAAGATAGATTTGAAAAGAATCACAAATGATGCTGCAACTGACATCTGAAGCTTAATAATGGCTTAACTTCTCACTCTTATCCCAATAAGAAAGTCTTGAGTATATGACTTAGTTTTTAGATAGATTCAAAGTGAATTATTCTTTTTAAATGTGTGAGAAATTTACAATAATAAACACCTACACTAAACTTTAAGAACTATCTCAAGCAAATAAAAGCCAACCATGACTGAATCATAAAGACAGAAATTCTGGATTAGCCAATGCTTAGCATAATGGCTACATATAAGATTATACATGTGTATGTGAACATTCATGTACTTCCTGTCTGTTAGCTGGGTGTTTGCATCATAGTTAATCTATAGCAGCACAAGGGCAAGTAGCACTCAAATATTCACTTCATATGTGATTTTACACCGAAGATAGCAGAATTGCTGGAAGAAATAACTTACACTATGTCTGTAAAAGGACAGATAAAAGGACAGATTAAAGAAAAGCCTGACTAATTTTATAAATGACAAAACTAAGTGTCAAATATAAGACACACCCACCCCCCACACACACACAGACATTGAATATGACATGCCAAAGTGTCACAATAATCCCCTCAAAGAAATCGTAGTGGATAAATAAACTGGAAAATTTTCAACAATAAAAGGCCATAGGATCGAATTGTAACTCTAGCTTAGTATTATAAGTGTATTTATTCCATATATGTATTATTACATAAGGATTCAAATAAATCATTGAATAAATGGACAAAATTAAAGGAAAAGAGTTCAGTAAGGTGCTTAATGACCTTGTTCTTGAGTAATTAGCTCACTATTCTGTTCTTTATATGTGGGAGTTAAACAATGTGCATCTTTATGGAAAATTATACAAATGGAGAGGCAAAGAAGAACTTTCCAAAGTAGAACCCTGGAAAAAAATATTATAAGGCCAGGAAATTCAAGGTCATTATCTGAAGTGATATTTCGTCCAGTTGACAGTTTATATCATCCAGATGATATTAGGAAAAGACACACACTGTCCTTCATCTAGACATCCAACAACCCTAGCCTAATCATGAGAAAACTATGAGACAAATCCTCTGGAATGATATTTTTCAAAGTACTTGACAAGGAATCCTCAAGAATGTGAAGGTCATAGAAAATAAGGAGATTCCACAAAGCTGTCAGCTTCAAGTCAAATCACATGAAGCCTAAGAGTTGGGAGTTATCCTGGACAAAACTCTAAAATGTGAAGACATTTTAGACATTTATTAAGCATGACTTTGTGCAATAATAAGCATAAAATGAATGCCAGTTCAGTAATTGTAATGAATCAACTATAATTATTTGTTAATGCAGGAAAACTTTTGCATGACATACAGAAACTAGAGGCTGTTTGCATTATCCAAATATTTTTAGTAAATCTAACATTGTTGTAAACTAGTTTATTAGAAGAAAAGAATAATTTTAAAAGGAATACCCAATTTTGTTATGTACAGCAATCCCCAATATCTTAATTGTGTATCTTTGACTTGAGTCTAGTTTAGTGTTAAGCAATTATTTCCCCAACACTTATTGCTGAATACCTTTTAAATCTTCTATTAATAAATTTTAAATTTATCTTCAGTCTTTACAAGATTAAGAATATGTTCTGAGCTTTTTCACAAGTAAAGAAGGAACTTAAAAAATAATTTGATATGTTGGGTTTAATCTTCTTTGCTTCTCCATTTCTGATCTTCTTTTTTCTTGTTGTTTTGCTTTGTTTTGTTTCCTAAGACTTTTTGTGACATGTCTGGTCACATAGCACTGGGTGGCCTATGTAGCTCTGACTGGATTAGGACACAGAAAGGCCATCCCATACCTTTTTTTTTCTAAAGCCTCGTGGATGAAAATATCAGCAAATATCAAATTAAAATTTCTAAAGGAAAAATAAATATGTATTCTTAAGTGTGTGTGTGTGTGTGTGTGTGTGTGTGTGTGTGTGTGTGTGTGTATTTGTGATGTCAAGTTTGACTTCAAGACAACTTAGATTGGTCTACCTTCTTTTTGCTTTTGATCTGGGGTTTTCTCAAGATGTAAATGAAGACTACCATCTTTTCTGCCTGAAGTTTTTATGTGAGGTTTGGGATTCTAATTCAGGTTTTGAGAGGAAGTGACTTAACCACTGAGCCAGCTCTACAGCCTATGTATCCTTAATTTCCAAATACAACTTTTAGTAAAACACATAAGAATATATAAATATGAATGAGATATAAAGAGGGAAACTATGCTTGTAAAGTTCCATGGTCATTTAATCTTTGACAAAGGGGTCCAAAAAATTAAATGGAAAAATTACAGCATCTTCAATAAATGGTGCTGGCAAAAAAATGGATATCCACATGCAGAAGATTAAAACTGGAACCTACACTTGTCACCATGCATAAAAATTAATGCCAAATGGATCATGGACTTTCATATAGGCAAGAGACTATTAAAAACCCAAGCTGAAAGTGTGGGGAACTCCTTAGAGCTGATTAGGCTAGGCCAACAGTTCCTAAAGAGAAATCCAATAACATAGGCACTAGAACCCTCACTCAACAAACGGGATCTTATGAAATGAAATGAGTTTCTATTCAGCTAAAGAGACTGTAAACTGAACAAAAAGGCAATCTACAGAATGGGAGAAAAATCTTCACTAACCACATATCTGATAGAGCTCTATTATCCAGAGTGCACAAAGAATTTAAAAATTAAACACCAAGGAGGTAAATAGCCCAATTAGAAAATGGGCATCAGAACTCAAAAGAAACTTTTCCAGGAACAAAATCTAAATGTCTAGCAACTATCTTAAAAAATGCTACCTAGACATCAGGGAAATATAAATCAAAACTATCCTAAAATATCATCTCATCCCATTCAGGATGACAAAAATCCACAATTGAAACAACACTAAATGCTAGAAATGATGTGGAGAGAAAGGAACTCTCATACAACCACTCTGGTGACCAGTTTGGCAATTTCTAAAAAAATTCAATAAATATTGAAATGCCATATGACCATGCTATATCACTTTTGGGAATAAACCCCCAGAATGCAGAAATTCACTACAGTGACACAAGCATAATCATGTTCATTGCATCACTATTTACAATAGTGAAGTGATGGAACCAACCCAAATCTCCAACAGTTAATGAATGGACAGTGAAAATGTGGTACCTTTATACAATGGAATACTACTCAATCATCAAAAAAGGTTCATTAATGAAATTTGCCTGCAAATGGATAAAATTAGAAAATTGTATTGAATGAAGTATCCCAGACACAAAAAGTTTAGACACTGTATGTACTCCCTAATAAGTGAATCCTAGTTCCAAACCCACTTAATGACATGTTCAAAGTTAAATCTCTGTAATACCCACTGTAATTGCTAAGGATTATAAACAGGAGGGAAGGGGAAGCAGATGGGGGATCAGCTTCAGTAGAGAAAATAGGCCATGGTCATGCATTGCATGCAAGTAGGGAGACATGGTGCAACACACTCTCACTTCCCTTCCTGGTCACCTGAGACTGAGTACGTTTGATCTCACCAATCAGGGAGGGTATAGGGAGGTAACCATCTGGCAAATGAGACACTGACACCCCTCCCCCACTGCTTGTCCTACTCCTATTCTTCCATCTACCTTTGAATCTCCTCTTATATAAAGATCTTCCTTTAAACAATCTTTTATCTTTGATTAGGAGGTGACTTTCAATACCAATCAGGATGCAGCCAAGGGCAGTGCAGGAAAAGAAAAAACTGAAAACAATAAACAATAATTCAGAATACCAAAGTCCCTACATTAGTCACCTGGAACCATACCAGCCAAATCTCTCTCCATCATAAAGCTCAGGGAATTTTGAAGAATAGGGGGCATCAAGATTGTAAGAGCCTAGAGATGGGAAGGACCAACAATATGCAAGACACTCCACACAAGTTAGGGCTGCAGCAGGTATGATTGGACTTTGTTAGACCTGCACAATGCCCAAAGTCTAGCATAAATCACAGAGGAGAAGGCTCCAGGCAGGAGGATCCTTAGAGGCAAGGGATTAAACAGTCATAATAGAGTTCCCATACTAATGGAGAGCCCAAAAAGGGGTTTCTGGCTATGCCACTAAGTCCTGAACCTTCACTAGGTTGGAGGATTCAGAGGGAAGTTTGGAGTTCACACAAAGGGATGCTCCAGGTGATGGGAGGGAGGGAGTGGGAAGGCAGTGGGAGAGGGGAAGGGGGGAGTGAAAAAAAGGGGGAAGGGGGAAGAGTGCAATGGGGGGTGGCTGGGGTAGGAGGGGAGGGGGGTATCTATTGATATATGATTATGAAAAAATAAAATGTGGGAGAAAAAAATTCATCCAACTTAAGTAACATAACGAAATGTTTAATAATTGACACATATAAAATTAGAGTGATTAAAACATAATCTTAAACACCCAAAGTCAGTTAACTTTACTAGTTTCTGTTTAAAAATGACACAAATCAGCATTTGTGGTGGAAGCTTGCTCCAGATCAATTAAGATTTAAGAATACTTGTTACATGGCAGGAAAGTGTAAGAAAGAGGGTGAGCACAGGGGCATAAGTCTAGCAAAGGAAGGTTCAGTATTTCAAGGCATTCTTCAGCTGCATAATGAGTTCAAGGACGGCCTGCTCTACCTAAGTAGACCTTTTCTAAATACAACAAATGAACAATGTAGGAATAATGAGCTAGTTCAAATACAAGAACACATTTTTCATAAAGAAGGTAAAGACTAAATATTTTATGAATCAGTTCAGTTTTGAGAGTACAGAAATGCGTTGGAACTCATATGAACAGAGATAGTCAGAAAACAACAGAAAGAAAAAGTGTGGGACAGAAAACAATAGTCCAAATCTGGAATGCAAAGGTAGAGTTAGCCAGAATGGAACCAGCATTCATTTAGAATTTACTTGGGGATAAAGTATAATGCACAGGCTAATAGAGTAAGACAGGGTTTATAAAATTTAGTTTTAGATGTGAGTAGAATAACTTTTTATACATGTTCAGATTTCATTTTCAGAGAACCTTTGCCAAATAGATTTAGCATTTATGAAAAGTTTCTTTTTTCTTTAGTTTTATACTTTCTTGACAAACATTTTTCAGTGTTACTTAGATTTGTACCTTTTCTCTCAATGACATCAGAAAAAAAGTATTCTGCTTATAAATGTCATAATAGATTAGATTCTTTTGTTCTAGACTAGGTTGCAGAACTCTAACCAACATCTACATTGACCTCAAAATCACAAATACCAATGTTCATTCTTTATACCAGAAACTTCTCTACATGCTTGCAAGTGTATAAACTTATATATCTCACCACTGTAATGCCATAATGTCATACAGATTTTTTTTTCATATGCCTCAAAATTCTTTCATGCATTCTTTCTTTTTTGGTGGTTTCTTTTACTCTTTGACTGTTTCATGCATTTATGCGGTATTTTCTGAACACAGTCCCGCAAGTCTCCTCATTTCTCCACATGACTCCATCAGTGCCCATGCCCTGAAACTTTTCCTACTACATTCCTGTATTTCTACCCTAACCTGTGCTCCACTATGTCTAATCACCCCTCCTCCATGTGATCCCAAATTTGGATTACTTCTTGAATACTACTAAATTCCCCCATGATCAGACAATTGGATAATTTTATTGCCCTACCTAAATCTGACAGTTACTTATTATTGATTTGTATAATGGGGACTCCATTGGTCCCAACTCAGTTCTTTGCTGACTACTGACTAAGTAAGCCATTGCACGCTTAGTGTCAATCAGTTGAGTTGTGGATTCATAGCTTCCATTTCTTTCTAGTAGGATTATTTAGTCCAATCTTTCTCCTTGTCTTTTTGTTCTTGTATTCTTTTCCCTTGTCTTCAGCAAAGGTCCCTGATCCTTTAAGCGTAGTAAATACACCAAGATGAAGAACGATTCCTCAGGTTTCACCTATTCTTAACATCTTGAGCCTTTATGGGCTTAACGTCACCTCTAATCACTAAACAGGTTTTTTTGTGTAAGACTGAGGCTAGTCTTTGTACTCTTTTTACTCTCTCTTCCAGGATGTTCCCTGTTATTAAAGAGCTAAACCAATTAGATATAGAATTCAACTTGACAACTGAAGTCTAAGGTTGGGGCATATCTATGAATAACTGATAGCTACGCTCTAAGCAAGCCTGCAGGAGATTACTTCATTGATGTAGGAGGACTGCTGATGGTGGTGGGGGGTCATTTTCTGGGCTGAGGGATAAAATGGAAATATATGGTTTAGTAGTTTGGCATATGTAGGCAGAGAGGCAAGTGAAAAAATTTACCTCTTTATCAGGAATTCCAGTAGCTCTTCTGTGGCCAATTTCCTCAGTTCCTGCTGTCAATATGCACTTTCCTCCATCCTGATAAAGTATAACTGAAAAATCACAGAAAGAATAAACACTATGTTCTAATTTGCTTGGTCATGTATTTATCAGCAAGAAGAAGCAAAACTGCAACAAGAAGAAATGGTTAAATGTTCTGTTTAAGGCTGGGTGCTATGCTTTCATCTGTTCTCTACCAGCTGCGATGATTTGCATACAGAAATTTCTAGAATGAAAACTGAAAACTACACTAATCAACAGTTTTAAAGATAAGCATGTAGAGAGTAGTTTGATACTGTGTAAATGTTACTCATAAATATGTACTCTTGAGCATCATCCCAAAACAAGATGTTTATCTTTTCTTTGAAATCCTTGACACTTGGCATAAATTAGGCGAATTTATGGTTGAAAGTTCTTTTAAGCAACCACTAAAATAGTGATTGTTCATCCATATGAAAGGTTTGTTCTCACAAGTTATTTTTTAACACTTCATTTATCCAGAGTTTCAAAAATTTTTCAGTTGCAATTACACTGGCATTTACAGATCTACCACACATTGTTCAACAATGTTTTATTTGCTTGAGGTTTTGGTTTATATTTTTGCATGGTGTGTGTGTGTGTGTGTGTGTGTGTGTGTGTGTGTGTGTGTGTATGTTTAGGAAGACACTTGAGTGTGTGGGTCTATCGAGGTCCATGAGTGGCATCAGGGGTCATCTTGCATTGCTCTACTTCATCTTGCTTTGTTATAGACTATGCTATGCACACCTTCCAGGGCCAGAATTGCAGACCCTTTTGCTTATAAAACAAAGGTGTTAACCTTTGAGCAATCTCTCTAGTCTCTTTACTCATTTTTTGAGAGAGAGAGAATCATACTGTACTGCACAGGCTGCCCTTGAACTTATGATCTTCCTACCTTGCCTTCTCATATGCTGAGATTATAGGTGCTTGATGCCATTTCTGGCTCATGATAATGAGTTTTGAATATATAAAAGGCTGGAAGTTCAACACCATAATTGAGATCAAGACTTTATTTTGAAATTCATATCCAGCCATCGTACTTTGGATGAAATTATCATGGTGCTTAGAATGATGCTCTTATGTGACTAGTCTTCACCCCCCCCCCAAATTAACAAATTCTCCAGATGTGGTATAGGTTTTTGCTAAGATTTTGTTGCTTACATCACCTTCCATGGATGATCTGGAGCCATCACAGCTTACATTTCTTCCTTTTTACTCCTCAAGGTCCTAGATAAGGTAAAACTAAAAAAGTCATTTCTGACTGATGAGCAGTAACCATCATTGATTTCTCATATCTTAGCATTAATAACCTTTAATTTATTTTCCAGTCAATTACTCAATGTGGACTAATATTAATAATAGAGTATGAGCTCTTAATGGCAGTGGATTTTGTAGGCATAGAAACCATGATGAATAAAACATCATTGGATTAAATAATAATAGGAAGCAATGCAAATGAACAATTGTACTGAACACAGATAATGATGCTTCTTCTCAGATACAGCAGCATACTGTACCTTTAAGAGATTTAGTGCCAGAACCTACAGTAATCATCAAAGCTATAATTGACACTAGAAATACATTTTGTTCATATTATAAATATTAACAAGAATATATGTATTATGTTCATATGATAGATAATAACAATACTGTATAGTACTATGCAAAAAAGCTAAAATAAAATATCAGAAAAGTACTGTGAATGACCTGTAAAATGCAAAACACTTTAGGAAACTGAAAGACTCCATATCTTTCCATAGTTGAGGATGCTTTTTAAAATGGGATTATATGTTAGCTAAGTCTGAAATAAGTGACTATGAGATGGAGGAAATATGAACACATTTAGGAATGTGGTTCTGAAAACTAAATGAGCAAATTCAAAACAGGATTGTGTTTGATATGCAAGAGTAGGTCCTGTAATGTAGGCTATAATTTTTAGTAATGGAATTTTGAATAAACGGTGACACTGAGATGAACACATTTTCTATTACATGTAGTGTCACGAATAATTTAATTCTAAAGTGATAACATGTGTATATCTTAAACAAATCAATTTTCCAGAATCGATGAAATTAAGCAAGAATATTTAATACTTTGTTCAACCCATGTTTTCTAAAGAAAAAAGTTATTTCAAGGAATAAAACTTATACATTTTACCATTTTTTCATCATTACCATAGTAAGAATATGCTTTATAGTTTTTAAGTTAGAATTTAAGACTAACTTTTTTTTCACAGAATGGATGCATCCTCAGAATGACAATGTAATATAAACTGTTTCTGAAATATGTGAAGCATGGACATCACCCACTCTCAGTGACAATAGTATACAAAGCACTTTGATCATGTACATGATACATTAAAATGACTGAAGAACTTTGAAGCTAAAGTTATAAAAGATCAATATACAATGATCACACGTAAAATTTGGATACAAAATTAATGAAGCAGAATATCTAACTTTGTTTTTATTTAAGGAACAGATTTTTTTATGAATTTTCCTATGATTTGGTAATTTTTATATTTTTTAAATCCAAAGTATGATCAATCAATAGCTTACAACTACTATAGAAATTAAAACACATGGGAAAATCACTTTACTCAGAAAATATGTATGTTGACTAAATTCTATATATTTAATTTATTTCATTGGAAAGTGAAATAACTAAGCAGCTGTAAATTGAGCTTGATTTAATTGATAATTGTGCTGATTTTCTATTGATGGTTCATTATGACATATGTTAAAACAGCTTGCTAGGCATAATTGTTTCAATTTAAAATATTCAGCATATGCTAGAGATTTAAAATAATATGCCAAATTTTCTTTAATTGTTTGCTTTATTAATATTTATATTAGTTTTATTTATTTGCTTGTTGCATGTGTGCTGTAAGAGCTAAGTTCTCAGCTTCATCATTTCTCTGAGAACTGCTTCTGATCACAGTTCCAGATTCCATCCCTGACTTGTGATGTAACTGATCATGTATGATTCTGCATTTTTGTTTCAAATGTGTATTTATAATTTGACTTGTCATACATGACTGAAAGAGTAATTGGCTATAAAATCCAATATGATTGTAATGAAACACCTAAGGAGCTTATCTGGATTAAGTGATTTAAAAGTCCATGACCCACTGTAAATACAGGTAGCACCTTCTACTGGCAGACCATACTAAAGGGAGTGCAAGAAAGCAAAGTGCTATGCTCTTCTCTCTCTCTCTCTCTCTTTTCCACTATCCTCACATTTTCTGCTGTTGACATTAGAATCAGGTTTCTTCTGCCTTCCAGTGTGGATTGAAGACCGGTCACTCTCAAGGATCCTCTGAGCTTAGCAGTTACAAACAACTATTCTTGGACTACAAAGACATTATCTCATAAGTCAATCCAATACTTTGTCTTTTCCTAAAGTGAATATTTTCTTTGGGTAGGTAATGTTATAATGAATCCTTTGTTTTGACACTTTAAAGAGAGATTTTCACCACACTTAAAACAAATATGTGGCTTGTGAGAACATGCAAACCACTTTGAATATAACTGTAGTACAAGAGTCCCACATTGTCATCTACTTTGGACACAAGAATTCACTATATTGGCCTTGTCAAAGAACATCTTTCACTACCTTCTGCTGTACTTCATCATTTAGAGTACGTTACTAACAGTCCTATGGCCATCAAAATCTAAGCATAACTTGCTTCTAACTTAATGAGCTATAACAATGTTCCTCTTCTAGGAAGTCCTTCAATAACTGTCAATAACACTATATCATTTTAAGTATTGTGAGCATTTCTCTATAAGCATATAAATAATATCAAATCATTCCCTGTATATAATAATTTTAAAGTAGTTAATCATATTTTCATTGTGATTTCACATATAGATAATATAATTTACTTCTTAGAGAAAATAATGAATCACCAGTAGCTATCGAGGACATAACACTCTTCTTCAGAACGCTAGTGGTCTTGAACAGGGGTCAATTACAAACAAGACCATAACATGATAGGTGAGTGGGCATGGTGATCTACCTGAAATTCCTGCCAGCTAGCCAGACTAACTCTGTAGAAGAGCTCTGGAATAATTAGAGATCTAGCATCAAAAGAATGAAAGAAGAAAAATAGATAGAATAATTCCTGATATCAATTTCAGACCTCCAAAAAAAACAGCACAGATGGGGCCCACACACATGTAAAACACATATGTACATACATATACTTGCACCATTATATATACACATGGAAGAAAATTAGACAGTTACTGTTTAAAAACATAGCAAATAATTCATGTCTGTATCTGCATTTTGACTTTCTATCCAATATTCCATTCAGTGTTCTTTCATTACAATATAATTGATTTTTCACTTTGAAGTGGCTAACTGATACCATGTTCGCATTTAAATATGAACAGTTAAGGTCCTCTGAAATATAAAATTTTAAATGAAGTCAGATGAATACTGGAAAAAGCATTTCCCACTTATGATAATACAGCATTATGTTAATGTTTCATTTTGTAACTTAACATATTCCCTTTCACTTATCCTCTTCTGAGAACCCTCAAATTCTGTAGTGCTTGAAAGCAGGAAAGATGTTTTATTCATTGTGTTGTCTCTAATCCAAAGACTGTTATATCGTAAGCACTTAATATATGATTTTTTGAAAGAGCATTAAATAAATACCGAATTTTGCTATGGTAGTTATGATATGTTTTCTCCTCTACCATTTATAAAATATTCATCTGAAATAGTACATTAGTCAATTTGTCTATTTTAAATCAGTATGCATTCAAATGAAATTCAAATTTCAGGAAAATACTGAAGGTGCATATTTACATCTTTTATTTCTTTCACCCTTTATAGGGACATCAGTACTATTACAGAGTCATCCAAGCTCTGTTTCATGACTTCAGACACACATCACAAACACATTTCTTTCACAACACCAGAAAATATAAAAACAGTCTGCTACTGCCTGAAATAAATTAGTTCTCCATCCCCGAAGCCTGAATACCTGCCCTCGTTTGGCTCTTCCTGACCTTATATAGTCAGTGTTTTCTCCATTTTGAATAAAACAAATGCATGGGAAAGAAATGGATGACCAGTAAGAGGAAATTCATTTCAAGTTCAAGTTGAAGCTTGGATTTGCTTGTTTATTTTTTCACTTAGGTGACTAAGCCCAGGTCGCACTTAGGTGACTACGCCCAGGTCGTCATCTGTGCAAGGTCTTCAATCTACCACTCTTCTTGATCTATAACCCCAAACAATATCTGACAGCTATATTGTCTATATAGGAAAGAAAAAAATCTGTTAAGAAAACAAAATACTCATAAACAATTTATTATACTCTTAAAATGACAATTGGTGGCTGATAATTATCTTCTTAAGTCTGGCTTCTTGGAAAACCTATAGGAGACTGTCTTGATTGCACAATTAATGTAGGAAGTCCTAGTACTCAGTTTATTCTGTTCTGTGGCATACATTTGAGGCAAACTACTTGAGCACTGACAGGTAAGAAAGCAATAATTATGCAGTATCATTCCTTGTCCTGTGCTCTTGCGGTGGACTTGGTGTCACCACTTTCCTCAGTTCTTGATAATAGTAGATACTTCTTGTCCTATAACTGTAACCTTGGCTTGTGAGTAAATAATGCCTTTTGTCACCAAGTTATTTGACCTACATATTTGTTACAAACACATTATGAAACTTAAACATTTAACTGACAAGCATTATTATCCAGAATATTTAAGAAACTCAACAGATATCTAAAAATCCCATTTCAAAAATACATTTGATCTATATTTAAAAAAAAACTCTAAAGTAACATTTAAATAGTCATTATGTATGTTGCCAATTATTCTTTTAATTTTAGTGTGTGTGTAAGCGTGTTTGTGTGTGTGTGTGTGTGTACCTCTTGAACTACTGATTCTTGCTTTCTCGTATGTGAATTCCAAGGATTGAACACAGATGTAGGCAATGAGCACCCTGTAATGTACTGTTGCTGTGAGAGAACACCCAAAGTCAAATAACTTATGGGAGAAAGGAGATTTATTCAACTTATAGTTCCAAAGGGAAAATAGATCTTTCACTGTGGAGATGGAATGGCTGGGTGTCTGGCAGACTTAAGTCACATCAGAACTCCACATTCCTCAAACATTCCTGGACTGTCTCTCTATATATATATTCTGTGGTCCTTTATATATGGACCATTACTGGGAGGTTCCTATGGGATCTATGGAAGTTCCCATGGAATTTGGGGCAGGTATAATCCTTTCAGGTGGTCTCAGTTGATCCTTTCAAGTGTAGTCTCAGTGGATTTTAGTTAATACCAGGTATGTCAAGTTGACACCCAGGCTTAAGTATCACAAGACCCCTTGTCAACTTGACACCAGATCATGTTTCCTTAGGCCATTCTTAATCTCCACATAAAAACAGTAAGATTCATAATTCTGCCTAACATAATATAGCTATCCACGTACAACCACACATGCATTATAAAATTCTTAGTGTACATTAATCTCAACATAGTCCCAAAGGCTAAAGTCCAATGTCTTCTGTAAAATCAAATAAGTTGCATACCTTCAACATACAATGGCACAGAATAAACATTCCCATTCCAAAAGGAAGGGATAGGGGCATAACAATGATCCATAGCAAGACCAAAAAACAATAGGATAAACTCCAAATCCTGTAGCTTCAAGTCCAACAGGTAAGCCTCTCATTGAAGTCATCTCATTTCCAAAAGGCTTAGATTATACTCCTTCAACACAACTGCCCACAGAACACATCACTCTCTTGGGATGACTCCTTCCAGGGTAAACAGCTTTCCTTGGCAGATGTCCCACATTGTCTCTGGCATCTCTAAAACCTTCGTTTCTCAATGGCAAGCCAGGATTTAATTCCACTGCACAAACTGGCCTTCTTGGGCCTCTAAATTTCAGGCTTCTTGTCTCATGCTGCCTGGATTCTGCCATTTTTTGAAATCCTGGAGGAAAAATCCTCCCTCTAAAACCAGAACCACGTGGATGACTTTGGCAAGTTTTGCTGTTGCCTTGGGTTAGAGATTGACCCTCTTCTCTTTCTGGGCAGTTGCTTTGCAGGAAAAGCAGAATCTTTTTTTGGAACTTCACCCTTGAGCTCATTCCTCCCAAAAGAATTTGAATTCTTATGGGTGGGAGCCTTCTCTGAGAATCTTTCCTTCAAGCTAGGGCTTCTTCTATTATCCAACTTGAAAGCAGGCTTTGGTTTACTATTGGAGGTAATGTATTTACCAGTGGACATTTTGTCTTCTGGGCTTCTTCCTGGCTTATCTCTGTAAGTTTGTCATTGCATTTTTTTATTACCAGATCTTACAGTTACTACCTTTTCCTGCCACATCCTCTGTTCTTTTTCATAACTCTGAAAACAACTAAAAAGTAGCCATATCACATTGTCAAGGACTACATTGCTTTGAAATTTCCTCCATCAAGCACTCCAGTTTAACTTCAGGCAAGCTTTCAGGACCGATGGCAAAATTTTGTTAAACTGTCTGCCAACACATGACTCCATGTGTCACTTGTCCAGTTGTAAACACAGTCTCTGTTCTCCTCTGGACCATCATCACAAATTGGTCTTCCACTGCCTGTGTCTCTTACAGTATTGCTCTCTTTGGAGCTCTGATGAGTAAAGCTCATTTGGCCCCATCACCAAGATACAAAGACTTTCCCAACACAAAGTCCCAAAGTTCTCCATATTTCTCCAACAGTTCCAAAGCACACTAGCCACATCACAGCATTGGCCATACTGCTGGGTACCAACTTCTTTCAGCTTCATGAACAGCTTCACATTGCAGTACCAGATGCTCTTAATCTCACAGCAATACCCCACAATCTGGTACCAATTTCTATAATGGTTACTCTTTACTACTGCTGTGAGAAAGCACCCAAAGTCAAACAATGTATGGGAGAAAAGAGATTTTTTTCAACTTACAGATCCAGAGGGGAAATAGATCTTTCACGGTGGAGATGGCATGGCTGACTGACTGGCTGGCAGACTTAAGTCACAGCAGACCTCCACTTAGCTGGAGCATTCCTGGAATGTCTCTCCACCTATTTTCTGTGGTCCTTTTTATATGGTCCATTACTGGGAAGTTCCTATGGGATCTATGGAAGTTCCCATGGAATTTAAGGTGGGGATTTCAGGTGCTCTCAATTGATCCTGTTGAAGTGTGGTCTCAACAGATCTTAATTAATGCTAGGTAAGTCAAGTTGACACCCAGGCTTTAACTATCACACACCCTTAACAAACAGCCATCTGTCTAGCTCCAGATCAATGTCTTAATATCACCTATTCATCTAGATAGTTAATGTAATTTAACATCATGATGTGATAACAGAAATGTATATTTTTTTCAAAAAGAAAAATGCAAATACAAAGAAACTTCTAGTAAACTATTTCATTGCACTGTAGATAGAATATGTTAGTACAGATGATGTAGAGACAATGTAGTGTTAAACAATGTAAAAGACCATCAAGCAACTAGATACAGATCTTCCATATAATCCAGTAGCTTTTCTACTGG
Organism: Typhlomys cinereus; assembly: GCA_023101885.1. Classification (NCBI taxonomy): domain Eukaryota; kingdom Metazoa; phylum Chordata; class Mammalia; order Rodentia; family Platacanthomyidae; genus Typhlomys; species Typhlomys cinereus. The sequence continues at coordinate 65,844 of JALPQD010000001.1, forward strand.
TTGTATATGGAAAGGAGAGAAAATGTGTCAAAAAGAGAACTGTATGTTTATTGTAATAGCACTATTCATGTTAACCAAGATATACAAGCAATCTTAGAATCCATCAATGCATAAATACATATGTACATAATCGAATAATTTTTATCTATGATGAAATCTTGCCATTTCCTATAACATCAAAGATCCTATACAGCATTAAACTAAGCAAAATGAACCAATGACAGAAAGCAAAAATATTTCACTTGTTACATAAATATGTAAACCTAAGCTACATTTCTTATTAACATGATAAAATATTCTGGTAACAGCAATTGAAGGGAGAAAGGTTTTATGTTAGCCAACAATTAAAGGGCATAGTATATCATTGTTGGAAAAGGAGGCAGCAAGATTTTGAAGCAGATAGTCATAACATAACAGAAAGAAGCAGAGAGAAGCAGTGTTGCAGTTTGTTTGCACAGTTGCTGATAAATGACCATCAAATGGCTTAAGGGAACAAGAGATTTATTTTCTTACAATTCCTGGTTACAGTTCTCAGTCCAGCTTGACAGGAGAGCATGCACCAACACCAGGGCCGAGGGAACTGGCCACAGTATTACCACATAACCGCTGAGAGATGGACAATCCTTACTTGCCAGACCAGCATGTCTGGGCCAAGTGCCATCTTCATCAAACAACTCTCAGTATTTTATTCACTTGTTCAGAACTTAGTCCCACCCACCATGGGCTGAGTCTTCCCCACAGGTAGACAATCTCAGGTGTGCTCTGGGATTAACTCACCATTAATTCTCTACAAATGTGCCCAGAGCTCAAACCCTCAACTGTCAAGTTGACACCTGTGCCTAGCTATGACATAGTGTTGAACTTGTTTTCTCTAATCTACATACCCAAAATTACTTCTTCCTAAAATTAAGAGGGGTGATTCTATATCAATTCATATATTCCTTCAATATAAACTTTCAAAGACATTCTCAGGAGTTAACCTTAATCTAGACAATTCTTCACAGGTTCTTGGAGGCTATTCTGCCAGATATCAGATTAATAATTAATGATAACCAAAACAATGTGGAAATTTAAAATCTTGATATGTTTATAAATGGAGTTGAATAATGGTTACTAGGGCCTAGAAAGAGTAAGGAAAAGAACTGAGAAGAAAATGGGACAGTGATATCATTGGTCATGAGAAAATGGTTTATAGTATGTTCATGAGAACATATTCATAATAATTAATTGTATATTTCAAACTGACTAGTAGACAGGATAGTGAATTATCCTGAAATAAAGAAATGATGCATGTTTACTGGTAAATACACCAGTTATCTGGTTATTGGGAAACAAAATAAAATATTTATGTTTCAAATCATTTGTCTTCCCACAATAAATCTCAGAGTCAGTAGTTAATATGTCTTCTTCAAATATTTAGAAAGAATTGAAAAACTGCATACTTTATAATTAATAATGTCTCATCTCAAAATCAGGAAAGACATGGTAAAACCTGAATGTTCTTGGTAGTATTTTGAAGTACAGAAAATTATTATTTGATTAATATTTACAAACATTTAATCACACAGAATAAAATCCCATAGGTTTCCTCCAATCCAGCTAATTAAAGAAAATAGACTTTCAGTTTTGCTAAATGACAGCATTTAAATTTGTAACACAGATTTACATTACTTACAGGTAATGTACTATACAGCAAACTTTCTAAGAAAGAAAATTTCATGAACTCTTACAGCAAAAATTAAAGATGAAATTATCTTAATAATTTTTGTCCAATAAGGAATATAATTAGTAAAGGTCTAGACATTAATCAAAATTAATTGTCATCATGAGTGTGTGTGTGTGTGTGTGTGTGTGTGTGTGTGTGTGTGTGTATAAAGGTACTTATTGCCTCATAGAAAAGAGTAGTGACCCCATATTTTATAAGTGTCTAGAGAATTATCAACCTTGCCTGAAGATTATTTTTGTGGACAGATTATTCTATTAAGTAAACTGGAGTTTATCAGTTTCAAAAATATACATAAGAGTCCTGATGATATTGTATATAGGCATTTATTATTGATTTCCTAATTTAAAGAATTTCTAGAAAATTTGAAAAATGTAATCCATTTTTATATGATTTCCATCTCTAAAAAAAACTAAGGTTTAGAGTAGCAAAATTGAGGGTTTGTCTAGCACTGTATAATTATAGTTTTTTTAAGATTTTTTATTATTATTATTATTTATTCAACTGTGTGCATGTGCGTGTGTATGTGCGCGAGCGTGTGTGTGTCTGTGTGTATGTGTGTGTGTGTCTGTATATGTGTATTTGTAGAACCACGGATGAATTCGCGAACCACCATGGACTCCTCCATCTCCTTCTGCCCCGGGATTCACAGGCTCCGCCCCAGCAGGACCAGAAGCGCAGGCCGCCCCCGCTTCCGCCTGGCATCTATACGTGGGATCTGGGATCCGAACTCAGGACCTTCCGCCTGCAAGGCGGAGGCTTAACCACTGAGCCACCTCTCCAGCCCAATTACAGTTTTAAATAGCATATTATAATGCAATTTTTGTGATTCTCTACCTACAGCTGAAAAAAATAAGGTAGTCGTGTTGTGGTTATTGCAATTTACACAGGTAGATTCATTAAGGAGCAAATTGGAATACAGTAGAACAATGAGATTTTTTTCATTTATGATGTGGATTTGTTTATGGCACAAGTGGAGCTCATATTTGTTAGGAATGGTTATGTGGTTATAATTCCCTGAAATTCAATAGCTACATATAATAGAGAGATTGAAACTTATGAGTTAAATAAGAACAAATGTGGTTATAGGAAATAAAGTACAACTTGGAATCTTCGTTCTTCCACGATGTAGATGGAAGGTCATCAAAATGCACAGCCATGTTTAAGGTTAAATTAAATGTGCATAGGGCAGCTTTACTCAGGTAAGGGTACATAGCGCATCATGATTCCAGAACTCTAGAAAGCTTTCATATTGTCTCTCAGAAATATGACCCATGACATTATCCCTTAAAGAACCTTGCAAAATGCAAATGTTCTGCAGAAAGCCCCTGAACATGATAGATCAGAAAATATTGAATGTGCAAGAAGAGATAAAGAAGGAGACTGTAAAGAACAGAAAGCACAGTTAGATTTCAAAGGTGGAGAGAAAGGAATAGTAATAGTATCAAAATCTCACCCTGCATTCTAATTCTGCTTCAAATGATATTGACCAGTATAATGAAAATCCTTATCTTAGACTAAAAATTCATAATTGATATACTGTCCTTTAGAAGATATGTATGATATACAGTTATGAATGTTTATGAATGTTGTCAGATACAAAATTCTAAAACATGTATAGGTGCTTTATCTGTGTTAAGTTCACACTCCAGTTTTCTCAAGCAATTCATTCATTACTTTCTGTCTTCTCAAGCAATTCTGACCTCTCTTCCTTAAGCTAATGTGATTTGTCATTAGAGTTGTTATAATTCCATCTGTTTTTCTAAAAAAAAAAAAAAGACTGTAGTCAAATTCATTTCTCATTTTAACTTAAAATTTAAATGTATCTATGTGACCAAAATTTCAACAGCCATAACTCAATACTACAGAATTAAAACTGGGTTGATAAGCAATATTCATGAAGGTTAAAAGTACAGAATTGAGTTTAGAAATCCCTGAGATAAGAACACATGCTCTTTATCTGTACAGAAGCTCTTTAAGATCCCAGCTCTTCAAGATCCCATCTGTTGAGAGTTGATTGCAGTGATTGTGCTATTGGATGTCTGTTAGGAACTGTTGGCCAAGCCGAAGCAGCTCGAAGGAGTTCCCTACCCCTTCAACTGTGGTTTTTATAGTCTCTGGCCTTATATCTAGGTCCTTGATTCATTTGGAATTAATTCTTGTACATGGAGACAAGTAGGGGTTCAGTTTTAATCTTCTGCATGTGGAGATCTAGTTTTGCCAGCAACATTTGTTGAAGATACTGTTCTTTTTCCATTGGATTTTTGGGCCCCTTTGTCAAAGATCAAATGGCTGTAGTTGTGTGGACTTATATCTGGGTCTTCAATCCTTATCCATTGATCTGTGTGTCTATTTTGGGGCCAGTACCAGGCTATTTTTATAACTATGGATTTGTAATATAGACTAAGGTTTGGTATGGTGATATCTCCAGCAGTGTTTTTGTTACTCAGGATTGTCTTTGCTATCCTGGATCTTTTGTGCCTCCATATGAATTTTGAGATTGTTTGGTCAACTTCTTTAGAATTGCTTTGGGATTTTAATTGGTATAGCATTGACTTTGTATATTGCCTTTGGTAGGATGGGTATTTTTACGATGTTGATTCTGCCAATCCAGGAACATGGGAGGTCTTTCCACCTTCTGGTGTCTTCTGCAATTTTTTTCTTTAGGGTTTTAAAGTTTTCATTGTAAAGGTCTGTTACTTCCTTGGTTAGGTTTATACCAAGTTATTTCATTTTTTTAGGGGCTATAGTAAATGGCATTGTTTCTCTCAGGGCTTTTTCACTTCTTTCATTCTGAGCATATAGGAAGGCCACTGATTTTTGTACATTTATTTTGTATCCTGCTACCCTGCTCAAATTCTGTATTAGTTCCAGGAGCTTCCTGGTGGAGTTTTGGGAACACTCAGGTATAAGATCATGTCATCTGCAAATAGGGGTAGCTTGACTTCATCCTTGCCAGTTTGAATCCCTTTTATGTCCCTTTCTTGTCTTATGGCTTCAGCTAAGACTTCAAGTACAATATTGAATAGAAGTGGTGAGAGTGGACAGCCTTGTTTAGTTTCTGATTGAAGCGGGAATGCTTCACGTTTTTCCCCCATTGAGTATAATCCTTGCTGAAGGCTTGTTGTACACAGTTTTTATTATATTGATAAAGGTTCTTCCATTCCAACTGTCTCTAGGGTTTTGAACATAAAAGGCTGTTGGATCTTGTCAAACACTTTTTCTGCATCTGTCGAGAGTATCATGTGGTGTCAGACTTTGGACTGGTTTATATGATGAATTACATTTATTGATTTGCATATGTTGGAACAACCTTGTGTGCCTGGAATAAAGCCTGCTTGATCCCCATGGATAATCTGTTTGATATGTTTTTGAATCTGATTTGCTAAGAGTTTGTTGAGAATCTTTGCATCTGTGTTCATCAGAGAGATTGGCCTAGAGATGTAACACGAGCACAAAGGCAACCTACAGAATGGGAGAAAATCTTCACTAAACACATATCTGATAGAGCTCTATTATCTAGAGTGCACAAAGAACTTAGAAAACTAAACACCAAGGAAACCAATGGCCCAATTAAAAAATGGGCCCTGGAACTTAAAAAGAAACTTTACCAGGGATGAAATTAAAATGTCTAACAAATATCTTAAAAAATGCTCCACATCCTTAGCCATCAGGGAAATGCAAATCAAAACCTTCCTGAGATATCATCACACCCCGGTTAGGATGGCAAAAATCCACAATACAAACAACAAATGCTGGAGAGGATGTGGAGAGAGGGGAACTCTCCTACATTGCAGGTGGGAATGCAGGCTCATACAGCCACTCTGGCGAGCCGTCTGGAGATTCTTAAAGAAATTAGAAATTTGACCCTGCTATTCCACTTTTGGGAATAACCCCCATACAGCAAAAATTCACCTCGGTAAAATAAGCACGACTATGTTCATAGAAGCACTGTTTACAATATCAAAGTCATGGACTCAACCCAAATGTCCAACAATTGACGTGTGGATAAGGAAACTGTGGTACATCTATACAATAGAGTACTACTCAGCCATCAAAAATGATGAATTAATGGAATTTGCCAGGAAACAATTATATTGAGTGAAGTACCCCAGACACAGAAAATTAAGGGCCATATGTACTCCCTAATAGGTGGATCCTAATAACAAATCCCCTTAGAGACACTCAAGGATAAATCTCTGTAATATCTGCAGTAATTGCAAGGATTATGAACAGAACGGATGGGGTAGGAGGGCCACACCAGAAACAAGGAGAGAGGGGACCATGTTACAGCAGAGAAAATAGACCACCATCAAGGACTGCAAGTAAGTAATGAGACATCTGGTTAAGATCACAGACTTTCCTTCCTGATCATTTAAAACTGATGGGATATGATCTCACCAGAATGGGAGGGCATAGAGTCTGGCAGATAAAAAGTAACCATTTTGCAAATGGGTGATTGACCCCTCCCTCACTGCAGTTTCCTTCTTTTATTACATCTACCTTTGAATATACTCTTATAACAAGACTCTAGTTTAAAGCTTTTTATCTCTGGCAAGGGGGTGAAATCCATACCCATCAGGATGGAGTGAAGGGCATTGCATGAGCGCAAAACTAGGAAAAAAATCAACAAACCATAATCCAGAACTTCAGAGACTCTATATCAACCACCTGGAACTAGGCCAGCCTAATCTCTCCCCATCCTGAAACTCAGGGAAATTTGCAGAAGAGGGGGCGGTAAGATTGTAAGAGCACAAGGATGGGAGGAGCATTGATATGCAAGATGCTCCACACAAGTTAAGGGCCGAAGCAATCATAATTGGACTTTGCATGCCCTGCGCAATGTCCAACACACTATTGACCCCACAAAGTCTAGCATTTGCTAAAGGCACTAAGATCTTTGGAGGCAAGGGATTGACAGCCACAGTAGTGTTCCTATGCTTAAGGGGAACACAAGAAAGGGTTCTGGGAAACGCCACTGGATCTTTGCACCTCATTGGAGAGGAGGACCCAGAGGAGAGTTTGGCATGCACATTAAAGGATGCTCCAGGGATGGGAGGGGTTGACACTGGGGGATGGAGAGGAAGGGGGAGCGGAGGGGGCAGAGGGTGGTAGGAAGTTGAAGGGAGGGAGGTCGGGGACAGGTGTACCTCTTAAGTTTGTATGAGTGGAAAATAAATAAATAAATAAAAAGAAAAAAAGAACGCATGCTCAAAACACTGATACAAAATAGAGTACTATACATATATGCAAATAAGCTTACAATATTCTTTCTATATCCTTAAAAGCATCACTAGATGACTTTGGTGTGTGTGTGTGTGTGTGTGTGTGTGTGTGTGTGTGTGTGCGTGTTGCACACACATGTTAATATGTGTGTGTATGTACATTCACATGCATGCATGTAGAGACCAGAAGCTGATACTGGTTGTTTTTCTCAGCATTTTGACTTAATTCGTTTTGTTTTAAAATCAGTTTAGACTTTCAAAAAATATCTTCTGCAGTCTCACGTGAATTGATTTCTCATTAATTCTTTCCACTATTTTGTAAATGTATACAGTGACTTTTCGGCACTTTCTCCCCACGTTACTTTTCTCCATCTCTCCTCTTTCTTCCAATGAGTATCTTCTTTCTAAAATTGTCGATTTTTAAAAATAAAGAGCATCAGCTTTTTGTTTCTATGTTTTGAAAGTTTTCTCTTACTCTGCCATCTTTTCATTTTATGCTGTTTTGTCACGCAAATATTTAATAATTACTTAGCCCAAATATAATTTATTTTGTTTTACCTCTAGATTTGAGCCACATTATACATTCTTTATATGATTTGTATTTAATGAAGAATTCATGTATATTTACTGCTATTCTTACATTACATTTACTTTTTGGTTTGTAGAATTTTAGCTCATGCAGAGTTTAATTTTATGGATTGTGTCAGATACTTTTATTGTCTAATAGTATTAGATGTGATAGTACCATATGTAAATGTTTAAATATTTTGTTTATGAAATAATTACATTAAATACTTTAATTTATCTTTTTCATAACATTTATTACTTCTTCTCTGGTAGTTTTTTCACCTATTTATCATACTTTTTAAATTTAAATGTTGAAACTTTAATTCTTTTATTCATTTATATTAATAATATTATTTAATACAAATTAATTTCCTCAATAACTGCTTCTCAATTTAAAGGCTTTTCTAAGATTGTGTCTCCAAGTTGCTATGTCTGAGTATTAATCTGTTTTTCTCTATTTCTAGGACATTTTTATAGAATGTTGTTTCCAATATTACTTTTTCATATGATATATTTTGTCTTTACATGGATTTTAATTGCAGGATTATATCTTTTCACATCTTTTATTTCTTATAGGCATACCATTCTATTTAGTCATCACTTAATTCATTGACTTTCTTTTGATAAATATAAATATATATATATATATATATATATATATATATATATATATATATACACATGTATAAAATTCCATGAGGAACTTGCATTCTTGATCAAACAAGCTCTGCCCCTCTGGAATAAGGAAACATATATGTACCACTGTTACCCACTATTATACTAAGAGGAAGCAAAATTTTAAGAGCATGAGGATAGGGAGTGGTATTGCCAGATGGTTTTCTCTGTTGATAACAAGACTACCACACCCAAGAATGAGCTGAAGAGATGCCTACTTCTAGATTTGCACAGTAGTTGCCCTGCCAACATTTCATTACGAATGAGGGAAGAGGGAAAATATCAAAAATTACTACACCTTCCTGAGAGACTATTTAAGACTGTATTATAACAAAAATATACACATGGAATTTACTGGATTCTCTGAGATCAAGGTAGTTCAAAATGACTGTGAGTAGCTGTTCAGTCCAAAAACTCATCAGTCCCAGTCTACTGCTGTAGGCTGCAGGACTCTTGGAGAGTCTCTGTACTTTGGTCATGTTGGAGGGTCTGGTGGAAGAAGCAGGGGTCTGATGACTATAGTAGAGAACATTAGTTTCCCAGCACTGGGATTAGAGGGTAAGAGAGTCAGTGAGCTCTTTTTTGTGTGTGTTTCCTTATATCTGTTGTGTTTCTAGAAGTGCCCATATTTAGGTTTGGTCTTTCTGATGCAGATATTTTGGTCTGTCTGGTAATCATTTAGTTAATCCCAGATATAGTCAAACTGACAGTCAAGATTAACTATCACAAAGACTAATGTCAGACAGGAGTTAGGTTGCTTCTTTACTCAATTTGCCCACTGATATATCATCTATACCTCAGCAAATACTCAGACACTTGCTCAGGCATCCCAGATGAAGCAAGTGGCTCACATTGCAGAAGATGTGAAAGCAGAAGGGAGATTGGAAAGAAAAGGAATGAAATGAGACAGGAGGGGGAATGGCATTGAGTAATAAGGGGTGAAAATGCATAGATTCATTGTATTTTATATTAAAATATCAAAGGATTAAAATAAATAATAATATTTTTAAAAAGTCATAGAAATGGAAGTATTGTTGGATTCCATTGTGTCCTAAGTATCATATGACTTATTATTTGTATTAAGGTTAATTTTTAAATCTTATTTATTTGAAAGAGACAGAAAGAGGAGAGAAGGCACACATGTGGAGACAGAATAATTTGTGGAAATCATACTTTCCTTTCACCATATGGACTCTAGGAATCTAACTCAGGAACATTTCCCGCTAAGTCATCTTGATTGCAAGTCAGCTCTCCAACAAGCCAGTCTTTTGCACACTCCAGAATGTTTTACTCTGTAGCATTCTGTGTGCTCTGGCCTGCTGAAAGGCTAATTCTCTATCATTTACTGTCTGAATTAGTTCAAGTTTCTTTTGATTTTTTTCCCTGTTTCTACTCGCACTGCAATTTTGAGATTTTTAATTTTTATTTAAGGCAACATAATGCTAATGAACAATTTTTATCCTAGTAGATTGAGTTTTATTTTTGAGGAAGTTAGTTATTGATTTTATAAAATTAAGTTTCTTCATGTTCTGGAGAATTTATATTCCTTATCGCAATTCTGTGATATAAAATTCTAGTCGTAGTTTATTACCCTGCTGTATCAACAGCATAGTATGTAAACCTTTGTGATACCTTTTATGTTTCTGTTTGTTTAGTAGTAAGCATGGGTTATAACTCCAGAGGGACTGATTGCTTTTGATTCTGTGGCTTGCAATTCTTTTTTATTTTCTCTTGTCAAAGATAGTGATTTATCCTCCTATGTCTTCTAGTGTTTGAATTTTTTTTTCCTTTTAAACTTGCAAAAATATCTTTAGAAAACATTTTTTTTAAAACTTTTGTTTTTTAAAATCATTTTGGTAGCATGTCTCTCTTACTTTTTTCTGGACAGGTGAGCTTCCATATATCATACATAAGTCCATGCATATTTTAACAATGTACATGAGAGATAAGAGTGAAGAGTGCAACATAAAAAGAGAAACATAGGCTCTTTACTGGCTGAAAGCATGAAATGTCTGTACTGATTTCAATATGATATACATGCAGAGTGATTAAATCCATTTTCACTTACTTACTTAGTGGGGAGGACAACCAATTGTCTTCCTATGTGCTTGTTTGAATAAATGCCGTGCTGGCATTCCTAAGTCAGAGAATGTCCCTCCCTTTACAATAGTCCCACTGGAATTCGTCTTTCTTATAGAAGACACTCTTTGAAGACAGATTTCTAATTCTGTGATAAAATACCAATAATTAATACTATAAAGTTGATTGTGTCATTTAAAGGTTCATCACTGATTTTTAAAATCCTATGACAGTAATAATTTTGTAATAAAAATTACATATTAAAATTGTTAGTTACAAAATGTTAGTTCACTGAGGAAGAAAATAATGAGTAACTCTGATCATGTGTGGGTGCCACACAAAGATGCCTGAATAAAAAGAAACTGACACAAGTAAGAGACTAAGACAAAGGAGTTTATTAAGAGTTGGGTGTCTTGTGGGCATGGGGGTCACAGTTGAGTTTCAAGATGGGAGAACATTAGAACAGAGGAATTAACTTAAAACTCAATACATCTTAGTATGTTAAAAGACTACTGTTTATGATTAAATCGGCTGAACAAGACAGAAAGAACAGGGAGCAAATCCCCATGAACACCTTGTAAGAGGAGGAAGAGAGGAGTGGATAGGAGAACTTTGAGAGCCTGGAGAAACAAAGAGAGAGGGAGAGAGTACAACAAAAGACAGAGCAGAAGAGAGAGCGAGAAGGTGCAACAGAAGAGAGAACAAACGAGAGAGGGAGAAGGTTACAGAAGAGAGAACAAACGAGAGAGGGAGAAGGTGCAACAGAAGAGAGAACAAAAAGAGAAGGAGAAGGTGCAACAGAAGAGAGAACAAAAGGAGAGGGAGAAGGTGAAACAGAAGAGAGAACAAAAGAGAGGGAGAAGTAGAGTAAGATCCTGGATAGGGTCATAATCTTTCATAAACTCAGGAATTGCTGAGGAATTGCCAGAGTGACTAAGGAAATGGGGTCATAGAGATGGAGGCGTAGTCTTTACAAAATGATAACTAGCTGAGTTTGAGGCTTTTCTCAATGGCAGCTATGGCCAACACAGTATATTCTAAGGCTAAAGCAAGATGCATCTTAAAGCTTTGATTTCTTTACTTGAAGTGATTTTCAAAGGACTTCTTCATCCAAAAAACATTATTAATACTTTTAAAGGAACCTTTTGATAGAAATTAAAAATCATAAAAATATTATTTAGAGCTTTTACAGTGGTAAACCACTCTTCCATAAATGTACAGATGGTGTAAACATAAAATAGTATCACTTTTAATGAAATGAGATGCATTGCGTTTCATAATAATACAAATCAAAGCTATCAGCACATTTTGTCTAAATTGTCTGTAAAAACATACTGAATATATTAAAAGTGTTCAAAATGCTGTATAATGTTACATATCTAAATAGCCTATTAAATCTGAGAATAGTTAAAAAGTAAAAAATTCACAGTTACTCTGATAAACTCATAAAAATAAACAAGGAAACCAGGGGGTTTATTTTGGTTTAGGAGACTGGCTGAACACAATTCTTACTTTGGCTTGGCAGGAGAGTCCACAGCAACACCAGGAGCACAGGAAAAGTGGCCACACCACATCCACAGAATATCTAAGAGAGAAGCAAACCCCACTTGCATTCTTTGACATACTCAGAGAGACATGCTCTCTGGTAAGTGAGGTTTTCTGCCTTCCAAATTTTCCATTATAATACGGTGCAACAGGATTGAACTGAGAGTTTTCATTATCTGTGTTCCTTTGTCTCAGCTGTCTCGGGGTCTTCTTTCCTCTGCCCCCAAGGTATAGTTTATTTGCAGTTATAATGGGTATTATAAAAATTTCCTCGTGTATATCATTTTGAGGGCTTAATCCTAGGTTCCATTTATAAGGGAGAACACATGATGTCTGCCTGTCTGTGTCTCATATACCTCACTCAGTAAAACTTCTTGCAACTCCATCAATTTACCAGCAGATTTCATTAATTCATTTTTCATCATAGCTGAATAGTGTTACATTGTGTATATGTACCACATTTTCATTATCCATTCATCTACTGTTGGGTATTTAGGCAGATTCCATGAATTTGTGAATAAAACTGCTGCACACATGGCTCTGTAGTATGTATGAAGCATCCTTAGAATAACCCCAGGAGTGGTATATCTGGGTCATATGGCATTTCAATTTTTAACTTTTTTAAGAATCACCATACTGATCTCCAGAGCAGTTGTACAACTCTTCATTTCCACCAGCAATAATGTCTGAGGTTCCCTTTCCCCCATCTTCACCAGCATTTGTTGTTGCTTGTTTGGTATTTTAGCCATAATAACTAGGGTGGGATGGTATCTCTGGGTGGCTTTGATTTACATTTCCCTAATGGCTAGGGATGTGCAATATTTTTTAAGGTATTTGTTAGATATTTTAACTTCATCCTGGGAAAAATTTCTTTCAAGTTCCAAGTCCCATTGCTAATTGGGCTGTTTACCTCCTTATTTAATTTTTTTGAGTTCTTCGTACTCTGGATATTAGTCTTCTCTCAGATATGTGGCTAGTGAAGATTTCTCCCATTTTCTGAGATGCCTTTTTTCTTGGTTAATAATATCTTTTGCTGAACATAAGTTCTTTAATCTCATGAAATCCCATTAGTTGAGTGATGGTCCTATTTCCCGTACAGTTGGGATACTTTTTAGAAAAATAATGAGCAAAGTCTAGCGAATTCCACACTCTTTCTTCTAGGGATTTTATAATCTCTGGTATAATATTAATGTTCTTGATGCATTTGGAATTGATTTTCATGCAGTGACAAGAAAGATTAAAGTTTCAATCTTCTGTAAGTAGATATCCGGGTTTGCCAGCCAGCACCATTTGTTGAAGATGCTGTCCTTTCTCCAATGGTTTTTCTGGGCACTTATGTCAAAAATCAGTTGACTATAGTTGTATGAGCTTACATCTGGGTCTTCAATTCTTATCCATATGGGTCTATTTTGGACAGTACTATTCTGTCTTTATTACTATGGATTTGCACTATAGATTAAAGGCTGCTATGGTGATGTCTCCAGCAGAGATTTATTACTCAGGGTTGCTTTTGCTATCCTGAGCCTATTGTATTTCCATATGAAATTTGAGATTATTTTACCAACTTTTGTGAAGATTGTCTTAGAATTTGCATTGGTATTGCATGAATCTTCATAGTGTTTTTGGTAGGATGGTCATTTTTATTATGTCAGTTCTACTGACCCAGGAGCATTAGTACCAAGGTACTTCATTTTTTTAGGGGCCATTGTAAATGGAGTTTTGTTCTCTTAGGACTTTCTCACTTTTTTTATTCTTGGTGGATAAGAAAGCCACTAATTTTTTAACATCAATTTTGTAACCTGCAACTCTACAGGACTTACTTATTAGCTCCAGAATGTTCCTGGTAGAGTTTATTTTGGGGAGTCTCAGATAAAGAACCTTGTCATCTGCAAATCTTGATTTCTTTTTCTATTTATATAGCTTTTATTTCCCTATCTTGTCTTATGGCTCTAGTTAACTACAAGTACAACAATGAACAGAAGTGGTGAAAGTGAATGATTTTGTCTAGCTCCTGGTCAAAGTGGGAATGCTTCAAGTTTTTCACCATTTAGAATATTCCATGCTATAGACTTGTTGTATATAGCCTTTATTGTGTTGATATAAGGTCTGTTCTCCTACTGTCTTCAGGCATTTGATCATAAGTAGCTGTTGAATATTTTTATAAAGTTTTTTCTGCATCTATAGAAAGAAACCTATGGTCTTGGTCCTTGAATTTATTTATATGATGAATTACATTTATTGATTTGTGTATGTTGAACCAACCTTGTATGTCTGGATAAATTCTAGTGAATTCATAGTGAATAATCTTTTTGATAAGTTTTTTAATCTATTTTGCTAAGACTTTGTTGAGAATCTTTGCATTTTTATTCAACAATGAGATTGGCCTGTAATTTTCTTTTTTATTGTTTTTTATCTAGTTGTGGGATCAGTGTACTATTCACTTCATAGAAAGAGTTTGGAAGTGTTCCCTCTTTTACTGTTTTGTGGAATAGTTTAGTAAGTAGTGATATTAGTTGCACTTTGAATTTTGGATGAAATTCTGCACTAAATCCATCCAGTCCTGGACTTCTTTTTGGTAGGAAGATTTAGAATTACTCTTTAACTTTGTTGCTAAATATAAAACTATTTAAATCATTTAATTTATCCCAATTCAATTGTTGGATGTTGTATATATTTAGAAATTTATCCATTTCTTTCTGGTTGTCAAATGTGGAATATAACTTTTTGAAATACGGCCTTATGTTTTTCTGAGTTTCCCTGGGATCAGTTGTAATAACTCCATTTTACATATTATTTTATTAATTTAACTTTTCTCTTGGTTTTGGTTATCAATATTGTTGATTTTTTTCAAAGAACTAGCTCTTTGTTTTTGTTGATTCTTTGTATCATTTTCTCTGTCTCAATTTTGGTTATTTCTTCCATGATTTTACTAACCTCTGCTTGTCTAATGCTTTTGGAATTGTATTGTTTTTATTTCTGTAAAACACAAACCTACATTGTTAAATTATTTACTTGTGATATTTCTTTTTTATAGACATGGAGTGCTATCAACTTTCATCTTAGGACAGATTTCATAATGTTCCAGAGATTTTTATATGTTGTATTTTCATTATCATTCGCTTCTAGAAATTTTTTAATTTCCATTTGGACTTCTGTCTAAATCCATTACTCAATCAGTATCATGGTGTTTAATTTCCAAGAATTTGTGTAGTATTTTGTTATTTGCCTTGCTTTGGAGCTCTAGCTTTACTCCATAGTAATCAATGTACAGGATGTAATTTCAATGCCATTCCGTCATTACTCTCCCAAATCTTTGTTCATAAATTTCCCAACAAATAAAATGTTTCCATTTGATATCTCCACATTTTCTAATTTTATTTCATTAGAAGTTAACACCATCTTTTGTTTCAGAAAAATATTTCAAAAGAGATTAGGACAGAGAAGAAACCTAGGAGAAAGAGAACAATATGTATATGTGGAGACTTGCTTTGTGGTCTAGTATGTGGACTATTTTGGAGAAAGTTTCATGAGCTGGTGAAAAGAATGTATATTTCTTAGTATTAGGATAGAAAGATTGGTAATGATTGATCAGGTACATTTGAGTTGTGGTTTGATTCAGCTAGAATGTCTCCAATTTTTACCCTGTTGACCTATTTTTTATTTATTTTTCTCTTATTTAGTGTGTGTATGTGTGTCCCTGTGTATCACAGAACACAGTGTGTGCCTCTGGAGTCCCAAGGGTGACTTTAGACATCACTCTTCGTTTTGCTTGGGAGTTTCCCAGGCTCTGCCTTCTAGGGCCAGAGGTAGAGGCCCTTTCCACCTAGCATTTTAACGTGGGATCTGGGATCTGATCTCAGGACTTTCTGGTTGTGAGACAGAGTCTTAACCCCTGAGCCATCTCTCCAGCCCCATTTAAATAATTATATCATAGTTTCCATATTATAATTTTGTTTGGTTGTCCTTTCTGTTTCAAGAGTCATTCTTCTAAATAGAGGACTGCCATTCCATCATTACTCTCCCAAATCTTTGTGCATAAATTTCCCAACAAATAAAATGTTTGTATTTGATATCTCCACATTTTCTAATTTTATTTCATTAGAAGTTGATACTATCTTTTGTTTCAGAAAAATATTTCAAAAGAGATCAGGACAGAGAAGAAACCTAGGAGAAAGAGAATAATATGTTAATATCTTTTCAAGTTAATCTATAAAATGACATAAATAAGAATGTATGTTTATAGGGCTGGAGAGGTGGCTCAGGGGTTAAGCCTCTGCCTTGCAGGCGGAAGGTCCTGAGTTCGGATCCCAGATCCTACGTATAGACGCCAGGCGGAAGCGGGGGCGGCCTGCGCTTCTGGTCCTGGTAGGGCGGAGCCTGTGAATCCCAGGGCAGAAGGAGGTGGAGACGGCCATGGTGGTTCCCGATTCGTCTGTGGTTCTACACATATACAGACACACACACACACACACACACACAGACGCGTGCACACATACACACACACATGCGCACAGTTGAATAAATAATAATAAAAAATTTTTAAAAAAGAATGTATGTTTATAACAAATAGACTAATGTTAAAAATATATTGATCTGATTTTTTCAAATTTTTTCAAATGTGAAAATCTAAACTCCAAATGTATTGAAAAGGAGTTGCAAAAGAGGGGGGGGGGGCAAGATTCCAAGAGCCTAAAGATGGAGAGGACCAATGATATGCAAGATCCATACAAGTTTTGGCTGCAGAAGCTGTAATCAGACTTTGCTTGACCTGCAATGACACATGTCAATAACCCCCCAAAGTTTAGCATGGATCACAGGCACTAAGATTCTTAAAGACAAGGGATTAACAGTCATAAGAGTGTCCCCATACCAAAGGGGAACCCACAAAAGGGCTCTGGGCAATGCCAGTGAGTCCTTACACCTCACAAGAATGGACGATTCAGAGGGAAGTTTGGCATTCACACAAAAGAATGCTTCAGGGAATGGGGGGGGGGGAAGAGGAGGGTGGGGGGTGAAAGAAAGGGGAAAAGGGAGAGATGGTGCAAGGGGGACTGGGAGGAGTAGAAGGAAGGAGGGGAACCAGGTACCTATTAAGCTTGTATGATTGGGGAAAATAAATAAATATAATAAAAAAAGAAAAGACACTCAAAATATGTAAGAAGTTTATGTCAACAAAATGTTGCCTGTGGACTAATGTAGAAAGTTGCAAAAAAAAAAAAATACTCTCCTAACACAAATTCAAAGAAGGCTGGACTTCTAGGACTAATGTGCTTCTGGATAGGAGGCCAAGTTTTGCTAAAGCACTATCAAAAACTGCTGAAACACTATGAATGTTAGTGATAAGTTCTTTATTGTAAAACAATTCAACATTTATTGTTCACACAAATTAAGGTGCTGGGGTCTGGATAGGATTGATTCCCTAACTGACAACTGTTAAACCTTCCCTGGAGCTCTGGCCACCACCTTAATTGGACAGCTATCAGTCAAGCAGTCAGATGGACTACAATTCCCAGCACTAAATGCTATAGTGAGTGTTTTGAACACTCCACAGATATCCTGAGGAATCTGTGGCTCCTGAACTCTTACACCAATCAGGACTGTTTCAAACAGGTCGCTATAGACTTTTTGCCATTGAAGTGTCAGTTAAATAACCTGTTGCTTTAGTATGAGGGACTTGCCATAACTGAGCAATGCATGAAGATCTGTGTGACTTGGTATGAACAACTCTTTTCTGGCTATTAATCTCCTTTGTCAGCTGACCTGGAGACACCTTCCTTGTTACCCTGTGGTAATGTGACTTTAAGCACAACAAAAGGCAAAAAAAAAAAAAAAATAGAAAACGAAAACTGGAAGTTGATTCTCTAAGAAGGAGTCAGCAAAGAAAAGATCTGGAATATGATGATTAACACTGTTATTGTGAGAACTATACAGGACCTGTGATTCTGTTCTACAAACCCAACATTTAATCAGCTTGGACAAAGGTTCTTCGCATCGGAGTTCATCTGGGTAGATAGCAGAATCATATTTCTTCTCAGCCTTAAGATCTGGGAAAGGGGGGAAGTAAACAACAGACAGAGACCTGAGGAACTCTCTTGTGTAGATATGATGTAAGCTTGAGGTAGCCCTGGGGAAACTATCTGGAACCCACAAGGAAGAAAATAAGAAAAAATATATGCTTTCTCCTACCGGTGATATATTTCTTGTTGCTTTGGGCAGGACAACATTAAAGGTAACAGAGTACTCTGTCAGTTCAATGCTGGGGTGGGGAAATGAGGATTGGAAGCAAGATTTAAACATAAGGATGCTTATACAAAGGAGACCCTTGGGGGTAGCCTGAATAGATGGTCTAATAAACAGAAACACAAGTCATTCTGAACACTCAATCAATCAATCAATCAATAAATAGATAAAAGTAGAAATTAATTTTCCCACAATTCTCAGCATCTTTGGGCAAAGGGATTCAGCATTCCTCTCTATTACACTTCTAACAATTAGTTGTGATTAGGCTATTATTCTCTTGGTTAATGTTATTCAACGTAAATTGGAAAAAGACACTGAGGTGATCATTATAAAGAGTATTGTATTTAATAAATCACTGCTCATGGATTTAAGGAAACATCCTAAAGACAGATCAGTAGTCAAGATTTTCTGAAGATTGACTAATCTGACTTATTACTTTCTACATCTGTACACACATCTTTGCTGCTCTATGTTGTTCAAATTGCTATTATTCTATCATGCTTATACTTTAACGACATTGATGATATTATTCAGGGCAATGCGATGAGAGAGTAAAATGAAGCTTTTTATACAGAAGCTATCTACTAACTCCTTCCAATTTCCAGTAGAGTTTTGATCAGAAGGTAGGCATTAAAATCACATAGAACCAGCACATACACTAGTGCATGGTGAGATGAATTTATTTCATAGAGTAATTTGCTTTCTTAAAATTTATCCAGTTGTATTTTCTGTCACTGTGATATATAAGATATTTGTTTCCATAAATGGGACTCTGGGAACTTTGGCCATGTCTTTTGTTTTTACCCACTGCTTCATAAAGTCAGTTGTAGATTTCAGAAAAACATTATCTATTAAATTGTAGCCAGTTTATCTATAATACTTTTATTGAATATATTTATATTATGACTTAAGTATAATTTATTAACCACAATGATAAAAATCTAGCACACATCAAATTGCACATCCCTATAGACTACTTTAGATATTTATCTAATCACCATATTTATAATTACCATAACATGTAATCACCATGTTGTTAATTTATGTATAAAAAGTTCAGCTACTCTGATTGCTAGGCAGCAGAAACATATTCTCCTCTACATGTTCTATTGAAAATGGAACAAGGCTTGATTTTAAAGACATATTGTTCATGCCACCCACTGTACTGAAGCCTGATGTTTGTTGTGTGGTCCTAGTGTAGTGATTGTGACTCTCCCTGTGTTGAACCTTGCCATAAATATGAGAAACTTCTACTGCAGGTTTGGACACAGTAGACTTGCAGCCTAATAATCTTATTATTTGCTGAAGCAAAATTGTGACTTTTTGCAAAAAAGAAAAATCACATAGTGAAAAGAGTCAAGACAGCTATGAAACAATGCATGTTTCAATAGACTAAAATTTCAGAAATTAGAACTATGTCCATAGGCAAGCTGAATTATAAGCAATTGCTTTTATTTTTATGAGTATACATGCAGTTCTAGATTCATGTTGAAAGTTTGGTTTTGGCCTAAATAGGACAGAAGAAGTAGCTGAATACTTAGAAGTTTGATGTGGGTGGGAGGGGTTGGAGAAAAAGTATTTTGGTGTAAAGATACCACAGGCATAAAATCAAGCTTCCACTAATTTATTTGATGTAACATAAATATTAACAATCCTGAAAGCTCAGTGGTAAACCTACAGAACTCTTGTAACAGTTACTTTTAACTTTTGCTGTGAGTGAACACCCAAAGTCAAGCAACTTAAAGGAGAAAGGGAGATTTACTCAGCTTACTCTTTCATAGGGGAAATACAGTCTCTCAAAGCAGAGGCAGCATGGCTGGCTGATCAAAGCTGGAGGAGGCTAAGTCACTGCAGACATCTTTGATATAGAGAGATAAAAGACTGCTTGCTGCAAAGGCAGATTTCTCCTAGAGGTAGAGTGGGAGTAATCCACCTCAAGGCCCACCCCTTGTGACTGCCTTCCTCTAGCAAGGCTCCACCTCTCAAGGGGCCACGACCTTGCCAAACACATGAGACAGTGGGGGACACATTTCAAACCATAATACTCCACCCCTGGTCCCCACAGGCTCATTGCCATCTCATTATTTAAACCAACTTTAAAAATCTTCATAGACTACATCAGTAGTCCCAACACAGTCCAAAAGTCTGAAGTTCAAAGCCTCCTGTAAATCAAAACACAAGTTATATACTTCCAACATACAATGGCATAGAATAATAATAATCCCATTCCAAAAGGAAGGGATGGGGGCATATCCAGGAAAGATCAGTCCATAACAAGACTGAAAACCCACAGGACAAACTCCAAACCCTGTAGCTATAAGTCCAACAGGTGAGCCTCTCCTTGAAATCATCTCAGTTCCAAAGGGCTTTGGTTCCATCCCTCCAATGCTGCTGCCCAAAGAACATGTCACTCTCTTGAGCTGACTCTTCCCAGGGTATACAGCTCTTCTTGGCAGATATACCACATTGTCTCTGGCATCTCTAACATCTTTACTTTTCAATGGCAAACCAGGCTTTAACTCCACAGCACAAACTGCCCTTCTTGGGCCTCTAAACTGCAGACTTTCTGACACATGCTGCCTGGCTTCCATCATTTTTTTGAAATCTTGGAGGAGGACTCCACGAACTCCTCCCTCTTGCATTATTGATGCCTCTGAAACTAGAACCACATAGACAACTTTGCCAAGACTGACCACCTTGAATCACAGCTGATTCTTACTCTATGTTGACCATCTGTTTCACTCCTGGGCAGTTGCTTTGTAGAGAAACCAACTCTTGCTTTGGAACTCCACCCTTTAGCTCACTCTTCTGAAAGGATTCACAATCTTGTGGGTGACAGCCTTCTCTAAGGATCTTGCCTTCAAGATAGGGCCTCTCCTATTATTCAAATTGAGAACTGGCTTTGATTTATAAATGGAACTAATCTCTTTAATAGCCATTTTGTTCTCTGCTTCTTCCTGGCTCAACTCTTTAAGTTTGGCATTGTATTTTTCATCATTAAATCTTACAGTTTTTGCTTCTTTCTGCCTGATTCTTTGCTCTTTAGCATAACATTGAAGACAACTAAAAAGTATCAAATTGTCAACTTTACATTGCTTTGAAATTTCCTCCACCAAGCAGTCCAGTTTAACTTCAGGCAAGCTTTCAGGACCAGGGCAAAACTATACTGAACTCTCTGCCAACACATGGCTCCATGTATCACTGGTCCAGTTGCAAACACAGTCTCTGCTCCCCTCTGGACCATCACAAGCTGGGCTTCCACTGTCTGTATCTCTCACAACACTGCTCTCCTCTGAGCTCTCATGAGAAAGGCCATTTGACCCTCTTGCCAAGACAAATACTTTCCCAGCCCAAAGTCCCAAAGTTCTCCATATTTCTCTCAACAAACATTTCCAAAGGCACACTAGCCACATTCATAGACTTCTCCTAGAGGTAGGGTGGGACTAATTCACCTCAAGGCCCACCCCTTGTAACTATCTTCCTCTTGCAAGTCTCCACTTCTCTTGCCAAACACATGAGACTGTGGGAGACACATTTCAAAACGTGACAACTCTACAGATGAACACTGAATTTTCCAGTGTGTTTCAGAATTATAGAGCTTCCTTCTTCTCAATTGAAAGTGAGGAAAAGAGTGTGACCAGTGGAAATCTGAATTCCAGTGCTACAAGTTTTTCCAGAATGTGTTCAATCCAAGATTCTGCTGATGAAATTAGAATATCATCCAGTTTTTTAGAAAGAAAAAAGAATATATCCAATATCTGTTAGACTTATAAAAGGCATCTCTAATCATTAGAAATAAATGTTGAAGTCACCAGACAGAAGAAGTCAATGAATACAGGAAATAGAGGGTTTCAAAAATGTAGAGAAAGTAATGAGAAGGGGCAAAAAGATAGCTGCATAGTGTGTTCTTAAAGCAGGAAGTCTGCAGTACTGAGGGAGAAATGAAGTAGCTCTATCAATTAACCAACATCAAAATATTCAATCTCATATTTCAAGAAACAAAATGCCTTCTAAATATTCACCTGAGGTGTTTTTATTTTCTCAGTATCTTCAAAAGTGAGCTCCAAAATCAAATTTAATTCCCTCCTAGCCTCAATTCCATTCTAGGAAAGGAAAATAATTTTTTATACATATATTTTTCTAACCAAGAAGTCAGCTTGGGCTTCAAACAAACAAACAAAAGCAAGTATGCAAATGAAGTTTTGAGGTTCACTATAAGTGATTAACTGGAAAAAAATATCCATCTGACTTCTGGTACTTTGCAGCAGAACTTAAGGAGACAGATTTATATGTATGTTCTCTATGCTTTCATTACTTTCACTGATTTGCTTTTTTTTTCTTTTCCCATTTTTTCCTCTCTGAGTTGAAATTCAATTTAAAGAAAAGTAAGGATGAATGCAACATTGGATGCCAGCAGTGTGCCGCCAGCACGCTCAGTGCTTTCAATGACCAATTTTTCACAATGTGTGAAGGGAGTG
Organism: Typhlomys cinereus; assembly: GCA_023101885.1. Taxonomy (NCBI): domain Eukaryota; kingdom Metazoa; phylum Chordata; class Mammalia; order Rodentia; family Platacanthomyidae; genus Typhlomys; species Typhlomys cinereus. Next base: position 88,376 of record JALPQD010000001.1, read on the forward strand.
AGCTATTGGTACTCAGCTCACATTGCAAGCAAGCTGAAAGCCACAGTTACACTTTTCAGTCTGCTTGTTGTTTTTTTTTTTTATTTGAAGTGTAAACTCACAAACTGCAGTTGTTGAGAGGAATACAAAATGCTCAGAAAGAAAATGCACTTATTTCCTGTTAAACTCTAGATGTACATACTAGAAGTCCACCTAAAATCTTTCACGTGCATTTCAGAACTGTATCCATCTTAATTGGTTCATTGGTGTGCATAAAAGGCATTGATATCTCAAACTTATCATTCATGAAAAGAAGAGCAGGACATAGAGGAGTGCCTCTGTTTCTATTTTTTTGTCAATCCTTTGTTTTAAAATAGGCCAGTGGAATGGTTGAAACACAAGTCCTACAATCCAATTCAGCCTTTGTAATACACAAGGAGAAATGAGAGACCCATCTTGCACAAATTGTTCTCTAACCTTCACATGTACACAGACACACACACACACACACACTCATACAATCATTGCTATGCACACATAATGCACATACACAAAAGGTAAATAAACTATTTAAGATTCTAAAAATAGTTTGAACACAATTTTCTTCATAGATTTGTGCTCCTGGGAAGAATTTAACTGAAATAAAAGAGTTTTATGGGAATATATCGAACTATGCTATACAGCATTAACTACCTTGTTTACAATTCTATAACAAGTATGGGAAAGTATGATATCCCAGTTGTTATGTATCCTGTGGAGAATACAAGTTTAAACGTGGTGGAAAAGTTCATTCTCCACTGCTCTATGGATAAATGCCTATGAGCTAAAATGAGACACATGATATTGTACGCTTCTAGCCTTTATCTACCAAAAATGTGCCCCATTCACATAAAAACAATTTCAACTGTGATTGTTTTTTAAAGTAATAATAAAACACGTGCTTTTAAAGAAAACAAATACTTCCTGTCAGAAAGGATACTTTAGCAAACTGCTGTAGCTTGAAAAATATAAACAACTTCAATAAAATTCTGAAAGATGCTGATCATTTCAGTGATTGGTAAATATAGTTAGTATAAATCAATGTGTATACAGGCCAGTTGAAGAAATGCTTATTTGTTTTGTTATACTACACCTTTAGCATATTTTGGCAAAGAAATAGGAAAATACACCAAAACTCAGTTCTGACCTCAAAAAGATTACTCACTGACATGATACTGAAATCCTCAAACACAAATGATTAGGAAAAAAGGAGGAAATAGTTTCCTGAGGATTTTTCACAGGTGAGAAATGTACACCCACGAAAGACTAGTAAAATTCTATCTCTCTTTACAATGCAAGACACCAAATTAAATGGACATGAGTATTTCTGATGCTAACATTGAAAGTTTAACATGAAATCTGAACACTCCTTATAACCCTCATTCTTAAAGCTCACTGCAGCTCTAGAAACAGCCTGTCTCAGATTAACTGGGCTCCAGAACTGTGCTTTTATCCAAATCATTGGCTTATTCTAAGACAAGATGGAGAAAAAAAACAATGAGGGTTAATTAACCAGTTATAGCAATTCATCTTGGAGATGTTTTCCAATGCTGCTGTTTGAATCTTGTAAGTCCTCCAAACTCATATTTAAATTTAATATCTAAACCAATAAAGCAACATTGTTGGGATTCAGACCTTTGGGAAATTATTAGGTCATGAGAACTCTGCTCTTGTGAATAGATTGGTGATCTTACAATAGTACTGGAAATAACTGGAGAAGCCTCTTGACACTCCCACTTTTCCACTGTCTTAAGACACAGAAACAGCAGCATCTTTGGAAAGCAGCACTCTCCAGACATGCAATCTGTCATTGCCTTGATCATGGATGTCCATGCCCTCTAATCAGTCTCAAATACAGTTTTATTATTCATAAGCTGAGTCAAGTGTTTATACATGCACTCTCAGGCATTGTCTAGTAAAACTTTGATGGACCAGACATTCACCATTTGTTGACTCTGCCATTGTGACACAGCAGCATAAGCAGTCAGTGCAGGATGCTAAGAACATTAATGGAAAAACCCTCTGACAAACAAAGGAAGCTGACAAGCTTTGCCATGAACATTACCTAGGCTGGCAAAATTTTCAAAATTTCAGGTTAAAGTTAACTCTATAGTCTTCCTTATAGGACTGCTTATTTTAAACCAAATACCACCCTTTCACAGCAGCCCTATAGACAGCTTCAACAGTGTCAAATGACTCTGACCTACCCTACATTAAATGCTATATTTTGTCCTCATTGGAGATTGAATGGCAGAAATAAATGTAGAAACATCCAGTTTCTTTAAAAAAGTTTCTAAGAAAAAATATTCAAATTTTTAATTTCCCTCTTTATCCAACAAAAATTTTTTTTAAAAAAATGACAATTTTCACAGACCAAAGAAAAAAGTTTTTAAAAATTCAAAAATTTAGCATAAAAATTAACTCATGGGAAAGGTTTTCATACAATGGAAACCTTATTCACAATATGAACTTAAGTTCAGTCAGTCAGAGTTTTATTGTGTGTACAACATCACAACAAAAAGATAAATAAATGCCTGTTATAGGTCACATTCAAAGTATAGGGGGTCTCAGAATAAGTGTCTCAAGGCTGTTAAATCTGTGTCAATAACTTCCTTTCCTGATTCCAGATAAGATATTTAAGCCCAGATGAGATATTTAAGCCCAGAAATGACCATCTTGAGGAAGGCTCTCCTGGGACCTCCTACTAGAGTTTTCTGATCATGGTAGCAATAATAGATCATAACAAATCTCTAAGTGGAAATTTCACTGCCCTCGGCAAAATCTGTGATGAGCATAACTCTTAGATCACAGTACTGTTGACATTATGTGCATGTTTTTTGAGAATCAATATGAAAGACTGACAAGTTTCCTTATATTTATATGCTGAAGAACAAAGTTTTTCATCTGCATATATTTAGAGGCAAGGTCTTTGGAGATGTCATTAAGATCAAATGAGATCAAATAATGGTATGGACACATTAATAACACCAGGGTCAAAGGAACTGTCCACACCATCAACACAACGGCTGAGAGATGGATAATCCTTACTTGCCAGATCAGCATGTCTGGCCAAGTATACAGAAGGATGCCAACTCAACCAGTTTTCTGTGATTTATCCAGGGCCTAATTCCCACCCACCATGGGTTGGGTTTTCCCCAGCAGCTAGACAATCTCCTTCAGGTTTGCTCTGGGCTTAACTCATCCATCAACTCTCTACAACTATGCCCAGAGCTCAAACCCTCAACAGTCAAGTTGACACCTGTGCTTAACTATGAAATGCCAGTTCCTATACCTTCCTGATTGGTGAGATCAAACCTCTTCAGTCCTCAGTGAACAGGAAGGAAAGTGAGAGTGAGTTGCACTAGATGTCTCGCTACTCACATGCAATATTTGATGGTGACTTATTTTCTCTACTGAAGTGTGGTCCCCTGTCTCCTTTTTTTGTAGGGACCATCTTTCCTCTCCCCTCCTATTTATAGTCTTTGGGATTACACTAGGCATTACAGAGATTTACCTTTGAATATGTCATTAAGTGGGTTTGGAACTAGCATCCATCTATTAGGGAGTATGTAAGGTGTCTAACTTTCTGTGTCTGGGATACTTCACTCAATATATTTTTTTCTAATCCCATCCATTTCCAGGCAAATTTCAGTAATTCTTTGTTTTTGATGGCTGAGGAGTATTCCATTGTATAAATGTACCTCATTATCTAATCATCAAATGTTGGGCATGATTTCATGACTTTGCTATTGTGAATAGTGCTGCTATGAACATGGTTGTGCTCTAGTCACTCTAGTGAATTTCTGCATTATGGCGGATTATTCCCAGAAGGCGTATAGCAGGGTCATATGGCATTTCAATCTTTAACTTTTTTAGAAGTCACCATACTGACTGCCAATGTGGTTATACAAGACCTGCATTACTACTACCAATGTAAGAGAGTTCCCTTCTCACCACATCCTCTCCAGCATTTGGTGTTGTTTGTATTGTGGATTTTTGCCATCTTGATTGGGGTGAGATGATATCTCAGGGAAGTTTAGAGTTGCATTTCCCTGATGGCTAGGGATGTGGAGCATTTTTTAAGATATTTGTTAAACATTTCAATTTTGTCCCTGTAAAAGTTTCTTTTGAGTTCCCAGGCCCATTTTTTTAAATGGGCCATTTATCTCCTTGGTGGTAGTTTTTGTTTTTGTTTTTGTTTTTTTGTTTTGTTCTTTGTGCACTCTGGATAATAGAGCTCTATCAGATGTGTGACTGCTATACTTTTAAGTAAAGTGAGAAACCTCAGGGAAATGCAAAGTCATAGGAAGGACACAGGGAGAAACTACATGAGAGTTGACCAACAACTTTATGTTTGATGTCTATGCATTTGATTTGATGGTCATGACTAGGAAACATAACTGTTTATAGAATTCAAAGGAAACGATTTATAAAGCCCCCTTAACATGATGTGAATCCAATTCAAAAGTAGCTATCTCCTATTTTGAAAAGACACTGAAATCCTTAATTTTAATTTTTTTTTTTTTGCCTGTGTAGGGGATGTGAGGTGCAGTGAACCTGAATTGTTCTGTATGTGTTCAAATTTGTGTAAACAAAATTAAGTGCTTTAGGAGGGGTTCTTGTGCAACTGCTTGTGCATGCATGTAGAGTATGAATCTGATGTCGAGAAAAACCCTCTATCACAACTCCTCTCTTCCCTTCAAACAGGGTTACACAATCAAATCTAGATTCCACCTGCACAAGGAGGTGATTAGCCAGTTTGCTGTGAAAATCCCATCTCTGCAATCTAGGGCTGGGGCTCCCAGCTCAAGCAGTCACGCTTGTGTGGAAAGTGTTCGACCCACTGTGACATCTCCCCACTTCAAGACACTGAAATTTTTATTCAGCATTTTTAACTTCACTGTAGAAATCTTCTGGTTCCTTGCAACTCCTTTGTTAAATTTCATCCAATAATTTACTTTAGGATGAAAGCATTTTCCCAGATGTAAATCTTCCCAGTAGGGTTTCTCAAGTCATGTCTGCCTGACAACATGAAATCAGTCTTGTAATACTATTTCTACCTTTATTTCTTTTACTTTTAACTAATATTTGCTGCTGAGTTAGCAGCTGTCTCTGAGGAAAAAAATTCAAATAAAACAAGATTGACACCATATACCAAAGCTTCTTTGTTACTGAGATTTTAATGTTTTATAGCTGTTCCTATTTTACGTTAGGTTCAGATCTTCACTCAAGGCAATTCTGGGTCTCAAACTCAGAACTCTGGCACAGGATTAGGACAACGCTCTCACAGCTAAGCTTTTACCTCAACCAAGGTTCTTTTTCAAAAAGAGTATTTCCCAAAACTTAAAGTTTTAATATGCTGGAAGACTATTATGTTATAAGCTATATCATTATGGATTTAAAAGTCCATAGAAACATTTTAAACAGACTTCAATGTAAAGTTTAAAAAATGTCTCAGTGTTAAATGACTTACTTTAGTTCTTTACTGCGCAAGAATTTTATTACTTTGACAATAGTTGTCTTCCACAATGGAAAAGCTACTCTATGGATGGCATAACTTCTACAAAATCATATGTATGTTTATCATGTTTATCAGTCCTTTCTTCAAAATCATCCTCTTAGTTCACACAATTGCTAGCTGAAAAAAAAAGTATTGATCAAATCTTTATGTAGACTATTCATCTCAGTTGAGAGTAGAATATAAATTGTTTAACCTCAGCAAACATTTCTAGGGCAAAAATATATATCAATGGCCCTTTACTACTTTTTAATTCTGAAAATGTAATTTTTCACACAACAGTGAATTGCAACATTAATTCTGATGTTGAAATTTTTACAACTATAAAAGGAAAGAAAACTGTTCCCAAATTATGGCATTTGTTAAGTGGGGACATTGGCATGCTATTTGATCATTTGTACCTGTCTTAATTTTTAATTCTTGGGTATGATTTTTAAAATGATAAAATTAATCTGCATATACTAGAATAAATATGCAGAAATGCTAAGAGCTTTTTGGGAGAAACTTGTATCTGAAAAATGTCTATTATTAACAATTCCACAAGAACACTGTGGAATTCAATTTTTTTTTTTTTGCTGTGAGACAAAAATCATATACAATCTAAGGGAAGAGATTTATCTGGTTTATGGTTCCTGAGGAGATACAGTCCATTATGGTGAAAAAGGCATGGTTGTAGCAGAAGCTGCTAGAGCTGGTTCTACAATCTACTACAATCATCAGAGAGGAAGAGAACACAAGAATAACTGAGAGCAGGTAAGGTTCGGCCACCAAAGCTTTGCTAGCTTTATTTCACTTTGTTACATCCTTTCCACTAGTAACCTCTATCTCCTAAAGGTGACACAATCTGCCCAGACACTAATACAAGTTAAAGATACAAACACATGAGTCTGGGGGGACCACATACATTCAAACTGTGACAAACACCGTGGAAAAGAGAGAAACATTTTTAAAACACAAAATATTTTTAGCAAATAGAACAAATCAAACTAACTAGTGCTTCTCAGCTTTTAACCCAAATTGGAAAAATATTAATACTTGAGGCTGAAAACAAGTCAATCATCTCTATAATCATATCCACGAGACCTCATGGGTATCAGAGACATTATTCATGTCTATTAATTCATGTCTATTAATCAGCTGCTCTGACTAAGCCTAGCTAATTTCTTTCCCCTGTGTCACTGGTATCATTAGTAACATATTATCTCCATCGCTCAAAAAGTGTCATGATGATCCCTGCCATTGTTTGATATGTGTTACCTCCTTGGCATTATTGAAAGGTGCTGTTTTAATTTTCATATATGCAACCTAATTGTTTTTCAACTGGGAGTATTAAGAAAATAAATCTGTCACCTAAATGTATGAAGTGACAAATAACTCACAAATATTTTACAGGAATCAATTAGCCTGATTTCTCTGAGGATTGCTTGTGACGGCATGACGAATTTAACAATGCCTGCCAATCCTCTGCTTGTGGGATTGAGAAAGGTCTGCAAAGCATTGTTCCATAGTAGATTTAAGTGTGGTCTTCTGCAGCTATTAGGAGTGATTGAATCTTATCGCATGAAATATTTAGTGTATTTCCTACATTATTTGTGACTGATGGATGTAATAGAGGATAAAGAAGGAAACTGTGGGGAGATATATACATAATCATCAAGAGAAATAGGTGAAATATTCATCTTTAGCAAATTCGAAAATATGTAAAATCTGTCATGTTATAAAAAGGAGTAACATAATGCTGGGAACTCAGTTCATAAGCACAGCTTCATAGCTGACTGAAATCTTATCAGTGGGCTTTAGAAATAAATGTCTCAAAATCATTGATATGCAGAACTATGTAACCTAGCCATTCCTATATCAACTCATCAAGTACCAGATGCAAAGATATGATGTGGTACCACCTTTACCTCCTATGCATATCCCATGAAGCATGTACTTTGTTATTCATGCGATATGAATAATTCACTTAACATGTGTTTTGTTATTATGTAGATTTTTACATATTAAAAACCCCAGGACTATGAAATTTTAGGACAACATAACTATTGATCAAATTGGAATTCAAACATATAGCAGAAAAACTCTATAACCTGAAAACTCAATCTCATCCCAGACAATTAACCAATCAATAATATTTCAATCCATAATTACATGTCTAATCATGAAATTAAAGGAAGTGATGACAAATACTGAGAGACCTTGGAACAAATGCCATATTTAAACAGTTACAACAGATTGGTCATGCAAAATATTGAAAGTATAAAAAAGATAATTTTATTCCTGAAACTCGTATCTTCAAAAACCATTAAAATTTTCTGTGTATTCATTGTCTTTATTTGAGGAACTGATTATGTTATTGTAGCTTTTAATTTTTTGTTAAATTATTTGTATTTATAAGAGACATTCTCATTTTTGCAAAATATTAAAACAAGTGTTCTTAAAGTATTTGCAGCCAACACCAGGAATTGTTAAATACAACACTGCCAAAAAAGTCATTGAAGATACTAACTACAGTGAAAAGATAATCAGAAAACATGCAGGTCTGGTAGGGTGAAAGCTTGGAAGGAAATTTGATGCTGTGTCTTGGAACAGTGGAAATAGTGGCAAGAACTCATTTCAGCCACTGAATTGCCATGGTATAGGAAATAAGATAATAAAATTCTCAATAATGAATAAAGATGTTATAGATTGTTCAGTTTGGATTATTGCAGCCAATGATAAGGTAATGCAAATAATATCCATGTCTGCAAATGAAATGGTTCAGTGAGTAAAAGCACAAGCCCATACCCTGGCAATCTGTACTCTATCCTTGATAGCCCTCATGGTGAAAGGAGCAAATTGACTTCTGAAAGTTGTCCTTTGACTTCTACCGAGGTGCCAAGGCATGCTTATTTTTTCCTCTCTCTTTCCCCTCTTTCTCAGTCTCTGCCCTTTTGTATGGCTCTTCTTCACCCCACCAAATAAATAGAGCACTCAATTATTATCATTTCTATCTCACCATTCAGGAGAGTGGGAAATGCAAACTGAAGGCAATATAGTCTGGTGAGGTCATTCTTACAAGTTCAGACAACCATACTTTCAATAAGAGAACTTAATTCATAATGGCTCTTCCCTCCCTCATAGCTTAATTTCTTTCTAAAGTCCCACCTATTGGTAGCATCACTTGGACCAACATGAACATATTAAATTTGAAGAAATATAAACATATGGTTCATTTTATGATGTAATAATTTATAGTACTAGGCTGATTCTATTCACATAAAATCAGAACATGAAATGTGTCAAAAATCACATTGAGACTGGTTAGACGAGACACTTAAAAATCCCTGTCAATATTTTCTTGATCTTTGAAAGGAATAAAGAATATTTAAACCATTACAGGCTGACCTTCACCAATCTCTATGTAGATTTAATTAATGTAGATTGCATGTCTCAAAATATTTAAATATAACTAGAAACCAAAAGTCTAAGAACATAATAAAAGCAATTATCTTGGAGCATCATTTAGAAATTAGAATTATAGTCACTAAAATGTAGACATTAGCCAACCTGAGGAAGAAATGAGCATTTCTTTGGTTAGCCCCAATAAACTTCCAGCAAGATGTACTTCTATCTACAGAAATTTATCAGGAGTAATCTCACCATCAGCACCTGCCTGGACCAAGAGGGATATATTGATTAGAGTTAGAGATTTAGTTGTGACATGGTTGAAGCATCAGCCTTACGGAGCCCTATAAATTCTAATCCTGGCATAGTCCTCAAAGGAATACCTATATTGAGTCAGTGTGTTCAGGGTTGTAACAGATATAACAGGTCATTTGATGTGAGCTATATCAGGTGGTATGGCCTTGGGAAAGGTGACTTCATTCACCTGAGCATAATTCTAGGAGGGGACTCAGCTGTAAAACACCAACAACACTGGTGAGCAGCAGGAGGAACAAGTGTCCTTATATTATCAGCCACTGTTTTCATAGTGGAAAGAAGAAAAGAAATAACAGTACTGGGCGTGGTATTCTTTCTCGATTCTTTACTCCACCAAATATACATATATACATATAAATATATACATATGAATACATATATACATGTAAATAAATATATACATATTTACTAATATATACATATAAATATATAAATACATATATATATAAATATATATAAAAATATATATTTAAAAGTATATGGTCATGAAAAATAGCATATGTGTACAAGCAGCATCTAAAAAGTACATGATTATATTAAACTTGGGCATATGTATGCAAATTAAATAGGTAATATTTTCTAATTAAAAAACTTTCCTTTTGAAGAAACAGTAAAGATTATCCTCTGGAAGCATAATTTTATTCGGTGAAAGAAAATTCTATAGTCTGCTCCCAAACTTACATTTGTGTCTCATGAAAAGGAAAGTTGACCTAATGTATCCAATTTTGCTTCAATTTAATGTCTGGCTGCTGTAAATTCCAAATTCATTGGAACATAAATCACTTTCTTTTTAAAGGCCTTTGGGAATATGTTCAGAAAGTTTATTTTATTTGAAGCAAAAATATCTACAATCTAGTCTTTTGACATGTTCCTAGGTCTACCAATTTATTCACAATCTCCAAAATAGTATCTCTGGATAAAAGAACATAATAATAAAAGACTTGTGCACATGAAATATTTACTTATTTCAATATATATCATGTTTAAGACATCCTTAATATTTTGAACAATGTATTAGCCTGCATACAATTAAATTAAGCAATCAAATACATTTTGAGACATATTCCCTTTAAATGAAATCATCCCAGTAATTAAAATTATCAAGATTGAATGTAACTTCATTTCATGTTATTATTTAAGGATTCAGAGTATAAGGATACATCAGTAATTTAATATTTCTTCATGTGGAATCACAGCATTCTGTTAATAACATAACAATCTAACAATAATATGCTTTCTGCTGTCCTGACATTTATAATACAATTAACACTTATTTTCTGATCAGCATGCTAGGGTATGATAAACTTTGTTAAAAGGATACATACTAAGTTGTTTAAATTGAAGTGTTTTGCCAATAGAAATTAGGACTCTCAGATAATTTCAAACTTAACCTTCTTCTTAAATTCATTTTTTGAAAAAGGTATTGATAGAGCACTCCTGTACTGATTTTTGGGTTTTGGGTCTCCCTTTCTGGATCTGGTTCTGACAGGTTTCCCTCATGGTAAAACATAGTCCTTTCTCCGACATGGTTCCTGTAAGCTCTGGTGAGGAGCATGCTATTGAGTGTTGGAGAATATAATATGTTGATGTCCATAGAGTTCCCAAGTGGAAATAGTACCTTGCTCTGAGCACCATCAGCCATTGTCACCTTAGACTCCTCCTCTATGGAGTCAGAATCTATGGTGTGTGACTGGTTATGCTCTGCCCACATGAGGAGACAGGCATGAAACTTATACAGCACCTCTTCTTTCCCAGTGATCTCTGTTCTTTGTTTGGTGTCCAGTTCTTTGTATATCATATTTATTTATCCTATGAGGTTTATGTTTGTTTCAAGGAAATGTGTAAATCCTGGTAAACACATTTTTCTCAGAGTGAAAGTCTAGATACCCTTGATATGTGTTTTAGAGTCTGAACCCTCAGCAAACTTCTAATCACTATTCCACTTTAAAACTTCTGTGCATACTTTATCAAAACCATTAAAATATGTCTACATAGTATCAAATAGCACTTAGGCTTTAGAAATTCATGCTGAATTGACAATTGTGTTCATAGCCCAGTGTATATAAAGAATAACTTGCTCTTCTTCTAGTTCAAACATACTCAGTCAACATAACCTAATGAGAGCTTACATTTATGCTAGAGAACAAGAAATCCAGGGATAAAAGGAATGAATATATGAATATACTCAATTTCAGTAGAAAATGCAAGTTAAAATAACAGACATTCCCATCAAGTGTAAGAAGCTACATATTTGTTCTAAAAATAAAAAGCCTTTAAAAGTAAAATACAGTCCTTATGGAGATTCTGGTATAAAAAAACAAAGGTAGCATCTTACTGATAACTTATGTTCCTGAGGAAGGAAAATTCCTCTAATAATTGTCATAAACTGGAGATGTCCCATTCAATTTCTTATATTTGAAAGTAAATATTAATATAATGACATATGTCACTCTCTCTCTCTCTCTCATTCCTTGCTCCCTTTCTTTCCCTTTTCACATCAGTTCATTATTTTAACTTTTATTAACAACCTATTTATTTGTTTTATATTATAATGTGATATTTCATATGCAATTGTTTTTCTTTATTTTAACAATTATTTGTAGTTGAGGCAGTAATTCCACTCTTCTTCAAATGATAAAATAATCAATGTAAAATGTTGTCTTATTACTGGGTATATACAGCTAATCATCATAGATGCACAATTACAATTTAGCTTTCTAAAGTTAAAGCACAAATCAAGTATTAGCTCCATCCTATCACATTATTTCACATTTTTGGAAAACATACCTTAAAGTAGGTGTTCAAGCTAAAAAAAAAAATCCCACCTCAAGCATCACATATTTCTCACATTAAAAAAAAAAAAACTAGCACTAGTTAGGATTCTGAAAGCTGTTTCTAGAATTCCATGCTTGATTCCAAGGGATTATATTCCATTTCATGATAAAAAGTGCCAGGCTTATGTTGTTTCAATCTTACTGCTTTCTGCTTCTGTAATAGTATGCTAGTGATACCAAAGCATTTACCTTTATATAAATAACTTTGAATAATTAAATAGTTGTGTATTTGACTTGTTTCAACAGTTCATTAGATTTCATGTATGTGTATCTATGAATATATCACATGTATTGTACTTAATATATTGAAATATTATAGTTTTCATTATATTTGTTTTTCTAAATTATACAGAAATGCAGGTTATTCAATTAGCTCTGTACAGACATAAATATCCCAAAGACCATGGACATAAAAAAGAAAAATAATGTCACTGTTACTATTCCTACATAAATTCTATGAACATTGATAATCATGTTCAATTCAAAACTCTATTTGTAATTCTAATAAGTCAAAGATCTCTTAACAAGTACTTTCAAATATGTATTGCTCATATTTATATGTTTACATATAAATTTATATATTTCACTCATATTTATATATGAGGTTGAATAGCTTTTTAGTCAAGCAAATTAAATAAAAATTGTACATTTTCAAACACCAGGCTGAAATGGAACCATTGGCTTACATTTTTGGCCCTGGTGGGCAGAACCCGGAAAATCCTATAGTGAAGCAAAAAGAAAATGGAAGAAATCCAGGATGATTTAAGAACTCATTCTTGGTCCTCCACAAGGACATACCATGTCCTCTGATACACACACACACACACGCACACACACACACACACACACACACACACATACACAACATACAAATAAAATTTAAAAGAAATAACTAATGATCAATATTTCTTAAATTGGAACTGTTAATATTTTGCTATATTAATTGACATTTTCGCAATCTAATTTATGCAATTATGAAAATGGAAAACGTCTGATGTAATATTTAATGTATTCTTGAAACACTCAACTTGTCAGGTATGGACAAACTTTCTTAATTTGGGGGAGGAGATTATAAATAAGTAATATTTTTCCTCACACATTTTATTCTTTTCCTAATCATACAAGCTCAATAGGTACCCCATAGTCTTCCTCCTCCATCCCCTCCCCAGTCATCCCTCCTTGTACTCTCTCCCATTCCCCCGTTTCTTTCACCTTCCCTTTCTCCCTCCCCCCTTCCCAGTGCTACCCCCCTGCCTCCCTCCCATCCCCTGGAGCATCCTTTTGTGTGAATGCCAAACCTCCCTCTAAGTCCTCCACCCTAGAGAGGGGTAAGGACTCAGTAGCATAGCCAGGAGCCCCTTCTTAGGCTCTTCGTTAGTATAGGAATTCTATTATGACTGTTTAATTCTTTTCTCTAATGATCCTACTGCCTGGAGCCTTCTCTCCTGTGATCCATGCTAGACTTTGGGAGCTCGTTGGCATTTCAGTCATTGCGCATGTCAGGCAAAGTCCGATTATGGCTGCTGCAGCCCTAACTTGTGTGGAGTATCTTGCTTATCATTGGTGCTCCCCATCTTTAGGCTCTTAAAATCCTACCGCCTCCTCTTCCGCAAATTTCTCTGAGCTTTCGGATGGGGAGAGAATTGGCTGGTCTGGTTCAAGGTGATTAATGTAGGGTCTGTGATGTTCTGAATTATGATTTGTTGTTGTTTTTAGTTTTGCTTTTCCTGGACCACCCTTGGCTCCATCCTGATTGGTATTAGAGGTCACCTCTAACCAAAGATAAAAGGCTGTTTAAATGGAGTCTATAAGAGTAGATTCAAAGGTAGATGGAATAGGAGTAGGAGACCACAGTGAAGGGGATGAGGTCAGTTTCCCATCTACCATCTATCTGCCAGATTCTAAGACCTCCCTGGTGAGATCAAACCCCCTCGGTTGCAAGTAGCCAGGAAGGAAAGTGAGTGAGCTTACCAGATGTCTCACTACTTACTTGCAATACTTGATGATGACCTATTTTCTCTACTGTAGCACAATCCCCTATCTCCTTATTTCTTGGGGAGCCCTCCTTCCCCTTCCCTCCTGTTTATAAGCTTTGCAATTACTGTAGGTATTATAGAGATTTATCTTTAATGATTGCTCTCCACTTTCATTTTGTTAAGGCACAGTTTTTTGATTGAGCCCACAGTTCACTAGCCTAGCAAGCCAAATCTTCCCAGAGAACCCTTATCATTGCCTCCCAAGTACTGGGATTGCTAGGATAACAGACAAGCTTTACTATCTGCCTAGTTTTTATTAAAGCACTGGGGATCCAAATTCCATTGTCATGCTTGAAAAGTGATTTATCCACTGAACTATCTCCCAAGCTCAAGGTTTTATCTTTTAAAATGATGAATACATTTTATACTTTAACTTCCCTATCCTTTGTCCAAAGACCTTTGAGTTTATTTTGTTTATTGGTTATTGTGAATAATGCCCAACAAAAGAAGAATCTATGTGTCTCTTTGAAATCTTTATTTCCATGATTTTGGATGCATACCTAGCAATATAATTGCCCACTGTAACAGCTACTCTTAACTATTAACTATTGCTGTGAGAGAATACCCAAAGTCAAGCAATTTAAAGGACAAAGGGAGATTTATTTAGCTTATGGTTCTAGAAGGGTGAAACAGTCTTTCAAAGTGGAGGTGGTATGGCTGGTTGGCTAAAGCTATGTCATGTGCAGACATCTTGGAAGCTGAGAGCTGCAACAGTGTTGCAAAGGCAGACTTCTCCTAGAGGTAGGATGGGACTAATCCACTTCAAGGCCCACCCCTTGTGACTTCCTTCCTCCAGCAAAGCTCCACCTCTCAAGGTACCATGACTTTGCCAACACATGAGCCTTATGTTCAAATCTTCATGACCACAGCAGGCATATAGATACATATTTTCATTCTATTTTACCTATAATTGCTTTCTTTCCTACCCTTTGTTATTTTCCTTACTTTTTATAAACATGTTATTTAGTTAATATACTAAAAAAGTACAAAAGCATGCTAGTGTCAACAATCGGATTGATTTTGTGAATCAACTCTGTACAAACCACATGTATCTGCAAACTTTAGCCCTACAATAGACCGACTTCTCCTTGGTAATTGATCTCACCTTAACATTCAATGTTCCACTAGAAGATAACTTTATATCTTCATTCCCATCTTTTTATATGGATATCTGAATGGAAGAATTCTAACTTTCAGCGTAATTATGAATATGTTACCATACAGAGGAATCTGGTGGTTATGTTTCATTTCTGTATGATGTGAAGTAGACTATTTTTGAATATTTACTAATATGCATGCATGAAAATTATGAAAATTATGCTTTCGTCTAAAAATTTAGAAAAAATATTTTGAACTATCTAATTTATATCATGACTATTTGGCTTGCAAAAAATTGAGAGTCTAAATGATTAGGTTTGCAATGTATCTTCCTAGGTACTAATAAAGACATTTATATTTAGAATTCTATGTTTGCAGAGTATATAAAGAGAGAAAACAATAGAACCATACAGCTAAGCCCCTAAATTACATTGAAGAACAAAATGAGCTTATGGAAGATAATAGTTAATTAGAGGAAGGAGAAGGATTAGAAAGTAGCTCACTGGATAATATTATCTTTTGATGTATTTAAAAATACCAACTAGGTCATTCTGCAATTAGACTTCCATGGGAAACAATCAAAGGGCATTCAAAAGTGGATAAATAAAAGCTTAGATAAGATATAAAGCCTGGAGTGATTGGATATCTATAGTTACTTAGACTTCATTTATTTATATATCATAATTATCAGTAATTATCATATTCCTCATGATCTAGATATCTAACTTTTGGCTTTTGGGTTATCATTCAGTTGCTGTAAACATTTCCAAGGGATGACCAGGTCATGTTGACATTGTTATGCTTACAAAAGGCATCCTCAAGTCTCTTTTCATCTTAAGCACCAAGGTTCCTATAGCTTCATGAAGAACTTTTGTCTGGCACACAAGACAGCATTATGTCATCTGGGATGCTCAAAGGTGATGACACCATGGTGATCTTTCACAGAGTGATATGTAATTTATCCATTTTTCCCCAGCAAGATATTATAGGAATTAAAATACTTAGTAAGTTTCCGAGGCGATTAAACATTGAGACAAGAATAGCATATGCTGCGCTAAAAATAAAGGCTATTAATAAAAGTCTTTATACAGTGCTGCTGTCATCAAACCCATCTGTCCCTGTGAGAACTCAGCGTGTTCACTGCTACTGCCAAGAGAGCTGCCCTGTGCACCAAGGACTTTGAATGACCTGTTCACCCATGAAGACAGCATCTCCTGTATTCTTCCAGTCAGGTGGCTGAACTAACAAAAAAGAAAATGCTGTTGGAATCCAATGATCTTCACTTTGGCACCTTCCTACTCTAGTAGCTTTTTCCAACTCCAATGTTATTTATTCTGCTAATGTTTCACTGACCTATTGTTAAAGCGCATTTTCAGTTTAACTTGTTTCTTCAATAAATATAAGGTTATTTATTTTAAAGAATTATTTATCTGTTTTAGCAATATAGACCCTTTAAGAGAAAAACTGCATTTATATAATCAATTTCTTTCTTGTGTCTAATTTGTAAAACTTCAAGATTGATCTACATGCCTTCATATATGAAATGCCTATATTTTTAGGCCTCACTATCATCCAAAGTTATCTATTTTATGAGTTATAGTTATTATAACTTATGTACATTGAATTATATATTATTTATCATTGATTCATAGTAAACATTTGTGAAATATGGATTTTGAAAATGTTCACAATGTAACTCACATTCCAAATGATCTGATATGAGAAGCAAATGTAATCATCAACCATTTCACTCATTAATATACCACAGGTCATGTTAAATACAGAGAAAGACCTTGGACAAGATGATAGAAACAAGGAGATGCTGAAAAGAGACGGTGAGGAATGTCTTCTTTAAAGCTGAGTCTGCACAGACATGTGCACATTCACATTCAAGTACTATGAATCATTCATACACTGTTAATCAAGTTCCATAAATCTCAAATAATAAAATGTATCCACATATTTTAGAGCTTTCCATATAGCTATCTTAGCGATAAAAGTACTATCAAATAATAAATTATCATTTGCATTTCTCATTTAAAACAAAAATTAAATTATTTAAAGTGGCATTAGAAATGTTTAATATTTATTATATTTTGAGGCAGTGTGATACAAAGTGTCTGGATACCTAAGATGCAGGTTCCAGGATTCACCTGAAAAGAATTTGCTAGATTAAGGTTATTATAGACAGGATTACTCCCTAGCAATTATACCAAACTGTATAAGAATAAGAATAAGCATGTATTCATTCCTTCTTTGATTGCAAAAGTGATCAGCTGTATTTTGCTTCAATAAGTAATAACTGATGCATGCAGATTCATATACCATAGTAAAAGCTAATCTTGAACTCAAGATCCTATCATCTCTCCATGCTCACTCTGGAGTAGCTGGGATTATAGGCATGTATCACAAACACAGCTGAAGATATTTTTCTATGTACATTTTAAGAAATTTATATACCTATTCATTGATGAATTCAATGAAGTACAAAATGACCAATGAGAAGAAATGGGTGAAATATACATCAAATAATATAAGGAAATGGATAAAAAATTTTAAAATGTCATGAGAACATGAATCTAGATTCCTAGATAATAAAGATGAATTGTCTTTCTTACAAAAAATAATGATGACTAAATGTTCTAACACTCTATAAAAAATGATCTCAAAGTCTCTTTTGTCATTTTGATCACAAACCACATTTTCATTAAATAGCTTTCTACAAATGAAGAATGTCCAAACAATCTATAAAAAAACAGTTTGTGACTTGTGGCTTGATGGTAAGGTGTTTTCCTAGAACACAAAGAGTTTCTAGTTCAATCGCCAGAGTTACCAGAAGAAGGAAAATGAAGATATATGTATGTGTACACATGTATGTAAATGCACACATTTCATGTGTATATACATATATATGTATATGCATTTCATGTGTGTGCATATACATACTGCATATAAGCATTATGTATGTCTGTATATCCATATATGTGTATATTTATACATGAATATGAATGCATATATGTCTATGGATTGGTTATATATGTATAACATACATGTTATAAACACATATATATACACATACACATATATATACCAAGAAGAAGCCACGTACTAATAGAGGTTGCTCCTCCTATATATATTAAGATTATAGAGGCTAAACAAGCTCATATTTCAACAATAATTTGCTGTAATCCACCAACACAATATATTTTATTACCTAATTTTGTGATATTAACTTAATGCTATCCTTGTTTGTAGCATTTTCTAGAGTTATGCTAATGGGAAAGTAAGAAATAACAGTAATACAGAGGACATGACAGGCTTCAAAAAAATGCTAGAAATATTTCATAAAATAGTATCATTCAGGAATTACATCCTCATTTTTATATTTATGTCTGTTTTCACTAGGAGACTACCAAAAGGTTCTGAAAGATATCTTTATCTTTATAGCATCTGCATCCTCAGGGCAGACTTGGGTTGCTACATACATTTGTTCACCTATGTACTTTTGAATGGGATCATATGACTTATTATAGACCCTTCAGGAAACACTTCTCAATTTCTGAATGAAAAATGTCACTGTGGTCACTTTCATAATTAATTATGATGAATGTGAGTTCAGGTCAATTGGACATCTTCATGTCCTACAAATACTGTATTGGATCAGAATTGTGGAAACCTAGAGCCGAAACCTTTTGCTCAATATGTGAAGGTACTTTAAAGAAGAATTACATGAATTTGATTTTAGCTGTAAAATGGTTTTATTGCTCTTTCATTCTTAGTTTTGCATTTGTGTGAGTGCTTGTGATCTGTGTGAGTGTGTTTCTGTTTTGTCTGTATCTGTCTGTGTGTATCAAAGGGCACTGTGTGTGCCTGTAGGGACCAAGGATGATTTCAGTTATCACCCTGAATTACACTACCACCTCTTTGCTTTGCTCTGGAGTTTCCCTTCCACCTTCTAGGGCTGGAAGAACAAGTCATGGTCATTTCTGCCTGGCATTTTTACATAAGGTACAGGATCAGTAATCAGGACATTCTGTTAGCAACCCAGAAACTTAACCCCTGAGCTATCTTTCCAGCCCATATTACTGTTTTTTTAACATAACGGTATTGTTTCCATAAGGTCAAAACATGTGCTTTTGATAAAGCGACTGTTTTTTTTTTCTTGTGTTGTTACACAAAAATGTAAATCCCAAGGTAAATGAAATTTTGTCAGATTGTGGTCTGTCCTCACTGTTGCCTCCTTTCTCACTTCATCCCTCTCTAACCTCCTGCTTTCCTCTCTTATGTCCCTCTGTCTGCACCACTGATTGAATCAAAGAACTTGCATACTTTACCACTGAACTGCACGCTTAGACTTTGACTATCTCTTGTTTTCTGTGTTTCTGCATCCTTGAGTGTCTTATAGAGCTAAAAGACAATTTGATGTGGAAACACTTTACTGATTATTCCCACATCCACACACACTTGAGTGTAGCTAGAATTTGAGTGAAGGAGCTCAACAGAACCACAAGGAGATAAGGTTATTTCCTCCTCAGCCTCCTTCCCCAACTATTTTCCATTCTATGAGTTTCTCTTCCAGTTTTCCCCATATTCCTTCATCAGGCTTAATGTTCTAACTGGTAGTACTCCTTATATTTTCTTATCTTATTTTTAGCCAGTCCACATATTCACTCTCACTTCTCTACTTTTGTCTATCGTGAGAAAGCTGTATTTTCCTTTCATAAGGTATGTAAGTGAAACCTTCATTGCTGTTTTCTAGTAAGGGTTGCTTTCATCCTCTGAACCTACACTTTCAATTTAGCAATTACCAGTATAATAACATCACTAGTCAGTTTTTCTAATTCAATAGATTTGGAATGCTTAAGAGGGGACACAGTGTTCTTTGTCCACAGGGCCCAGTACAGCATCTAGAATTTAGTGAACACTCATTTAATATGGGTATGTGTTGGAATGAATAAATGGCAAGGCAAAAAGTTGGATAGTAAAGTTTGAATTATGAATTCAAAATGCATATAAAAATTAGATAACTACAGTTAGTATAGCCTGTGGGGAGAGGGAGAGTTACAGAAGTGGTTTGCAAAGAAGCCATTAAGAATCACCTAAGAGATGTCATTAGATTTGCAACTTTTCTTACACAAGTGATTTGCAAGTCAAGGACGAACAATGTCTGCATCATTCACTGAGCACTTGTCTCTAAACATTGTGTATGGTAAAGCAGTGCACAACAGCCCCTTTTTATGAGGCACTTAACAAACTCTGAAATTATTGGGTGTTTTTCTGACAGCGCTATATATTGACAATTTTCAGCATGTGTTTAAACCTAAGACACACTGTTCAACTTTAAGTTCGGAAACATCCTTTTTACCATGAAATTCCCTTTAAGTTTAGAATGAATTCCAGTTAATGTTACAGGTTAAATTGTGTTTCCCATTCATATGTTGAAGTTTTAAACCTTGGTTCATCATAAGACTATAGTTGGAAATAACTGTTGTAGGGAAAACCAACTCTAAATTAGATCAATAGGATAGCCCCTGATAGGATCGGGACTGGTATCTCTATATAATAAATTTCTATGGACACAGGGATGAGGGGAAGATTATACAATTTGACGAGGCTTTGGGGAATGAGCATTTAGTCCCTGACACATATCCGTCTAGTATAGGTTCTTGACTTCTAAAGATGTATAAATAGATCACTGATGCCACACAATTTATGGTGCTTTGTAGTAACATTCTTAATGAAACAATGCAATCAGTGTCCAAATAATACAATTTTCGTACTTTGCCTGTTTTAATATTAGCTTTCCTATATACAAATTACTCATAACAAGTAATTGCCTGATTCACCAAGTATCTATAAAGTGTGCCTTTTATTGCTTTCAGGTATCTTTTTCTCTTATGTTTTCAGCATAAGAATTGATTTGTGGGCATTGTTTCTGATTTAGAAATATGAGCTAAATGACCTTGACATCACAATGTTTACTACAGACTTTGCCAAAGATCCTTCAGGAGAAACACAACTGAAGAAATCACATAGAAGTCAGACATTAGGAGTCCTTGGGGATATCATTTTGTTGACAAGTGAAAGACTAATTATTTCTTCTACTCTGTAGACTTGTTTCTCTACTGAGAACCTGGTTTTATTTTTAAGTCACTTCAATTATAAATTACAATGCAATGATGGGTATCTCAAAATTAAGATGCCACAAATATTTCTTAAGTTGCTTCTTGGCTTAGTTAATATCAGAATTGGATTAAAATGAAATTGTGATATAGGTTAAATAATAGAACTAAGTATGATTAAATGTTGTATAACCTGTGATACCTAACTTTCAGGTTTGACCAAGGTACTGCAAAACTATTTAACAACAATTTATCTGCACAGTAACAAATACAGCTGTGCAAATAGCTTTGGAACAAGAAATTATTTCTGATAAAATTATAAAGTGGTGTAATCAGCATAGTATAATAAAACATGACTTTTATGATCTTTTGAATTATTGATAATCAATATTAATTGTCCTGAGAATACGTCTTACTAAGTTAAATGGCTATTTTTGAAAAAAGGAAAAAAAATAGATCAGTTTGTATTTTTTTGTTTCTATTTTATTGAATATTTCATTGGCAACCACAAATTGCACTGCATTGCCAAAATAAGAGAAATATTTATTTCTACTCATTATGCCTAGGAATTGAGATGAATGAAATATTGTCAGTTAATAACATGGATAGATCTCATTTATCACTTTTCATCTTAATGACAAGGATGAAGGAAGCAGTAATCATCAAAATTAATTTAGACTATGGTGATGATATAATTTTGCTAGGGAACTATAACAAAATGTAGCATATGAGGCATACTGAAGAGATTTATTTTTTTCTCACAATTCCCTAGGCTACCAGTTCAAACTCCAGGTTCTGCTCTCCTTAACTTGCAGATGCCACATTCTTATTCTCTTTATTGGCTTTTCCTGTGTGCACTGAATTCCTGTGAGTCTCTCCATGTGTACTGGTCCCTCTCTTTTATAGGGGCAGGTGGGAAGCTGGATGAGAGCCCAACTTCATGCCTTCAAGTTTTCTTAATTACCTCTTTAAATGTCTCATGTACAAATACAGACACATTCTGTAGTTCCAGCAAGTAGAACTTCAATATATGCATTTAACTCAGTTGGTAAGAATGCTAGAAAGTAATCTCTATCTTTGCAAACTACTTTTTATGCAAAAGTCTGATTAGCGTATCTAGAAGTTCAGGCAGCAGTGGATCTTGATTTATAAAAATAGTGATATCAAATTACACAGTCTTACTCTGGAAAACACTTTACTGTCAGTTTACAAACTAAGAAATATTTTTCTCATCAAACTAGGAAATATTTTCATGTGAAATTCTATGTATCTAATATATTTTCTTCTAAATCATTAGTTCCCTTATAAAACATAGCTTATACAAAATACAGTTTTATATATGTCATTTAGTCATTGAAATTAATGAATATTCCTTATGTGATTAATTATAATGATGAAGTTTTAACTACAATGGAGATATTTCCAGGTCTAATAAAGCAACTGAAGTGCAGAAACTAAAGAAATTAGTCATATCGCCACATGAATTACCATTTAAAAATATATGAATCATGCAAAGTAGGCAATGATAGTAATTTAAGGACTCTTTAGAAGACAAACATGAGAAATAATAGTGAAAATCATGAAATGGGATAAAGGAAAAGTGTAGTTTAAAATAAATACCAGCATGAATCACATCAATTTGGTAATTTGTCCCTTAAGATAAACATAACTAGAATACACTGTCCGGTTTTAAAAGAGAAGTAGAAGCAGCAGCATATCTTACATAGGGGCTTAATGAATACATTTGGCATATTGTTAATGAGCAAAATATGATAGCCTATAAGAATTTTAATTTCATAACTCATTGCAACCAAATAACTGACCCAAATAACTTAGAAGACAACATGTGTTTTACTCATCTGACAATACCTGATTACAGTCTACAATGGGCAGTTCTGACCAAAACAGCCTAAGGAATCAAGACAATATATTAAGGCCTTGTAAAGGGCCTGCCTTAACTAAAGAATCTCTAAATTAGGTCAAGAGACCCACAATTGTCAAGTTGACAACTAATAGAAACAATCATATCCCCATTTCTTATCAACCTGATCCCAAACCATTACACTATTTTGCAGTTCTTTTTGTCCACACCTGTACCAAAAGTCTTAGAAATACAAAATATAATATATAAAGTGCATTTTATCTTGAATATGAAATGTATTCAGTCCAATTTTAGGAGTTCTTATGGACTAACTTTAAAAGTTTCCCATTATTAACCCCATCAATAATATAAAAATCTGAAACTTTTAACTATGAGCACCTGAAAAATAAAGGAGTCACATACTTCAATAAAACATAGCACAGAATAAACATTCATATTTCAAAATGAAGGTATCAGGCAAAGCAAGAAACAAATCAAAACAAAACCAAGCTTCAGCAGCGTAAATGCTCAATCCTATAGCTTAAATTCCATTATCTGGGGCTTGGCATGCTATTTATCAGTTCCAAAACGTTGAGCAGCTCCACTCTCCAATGTTACTAACTGCAGCACACAGTTTCTCTCTAGGTCAGCTCCAATCTGTGTTTCAGCCTTGTACAGTGTATGAAGCACGATTCTGACATCTCCAGTACACTGTGGTCTGCATCGCAACTCTAGGCTTTACCTTCCTTTACAAAGACCCTACCAAATGGTGCCAGGCTGCAGTTTCTCTTCATTACCATTTCGATCTTTCACCTTTCATGTGAAAAAATCCACTACTTCCTGAACAATGCTTTGCTTCCAGTCCTTGATGAAGCCAGCTCTCCTGGACCACGTCTACCTCAGCTATGTGTTAATCTTGGAGAAACACTTTCCTAATCATCTATTTTTGAAGATGAGGAAGCCTCTTCAGCTTATACTTCCCTCCTTGAAATGGATCTTCATAAAATGGAATCTCCAGAGGAAAGTTTTTTGCCCATCAGAAAGCTCCTCCCACTGACGCAGTAAAGCACAGAGCATCTCCCTTTAACATCCACAGCTTTCCTCTCAACAGCACCAGGGTGAATACTCCTCAACCTTGAAATTTTCTCTTCCAAGCAAACTAGAACAATATTTTCTAGTAAAACTTCACAAAAGTCTTTGTTCCCTCCAAATCTGATCTGTAACCCCACAATCCCCACTGCTTTCAACGTTACTATCCCTCAATCTCCCATCATAATAACCCATTAATCTCTTACCTCCATCATTCAACACCTTTTCTAGCCAAAAGTTTTAAACACTTCCACATTCCTCCCATAAAGTATCACTAAAGCACCATGAACTTGTGCATCACTATTTAATTTTCATAATTCATTGTTGCCCCAAAACTTGTGGCCCACATAATCTATCAGAAAATTGGGTTTTAGTCAACAGGAAATTTCAAGTTCAAGTCTAACATTATAGGAAATCCATATCATCAAAAGATAGGGGAATAGGTTATATCATCACATCAGAACAAGAGCAGAAGGCAAGGACCAGTTCATCCTTGGTTCTTTTCATGTCTGCTTGCAGTTTCCAGCGCTAAGATCACTTTGTCATACACGGAATAGGGCCATCCACATAATTTAACCAAGCAAGACAATCACCTATAGTTTCTGCTGCACCTTGAATCCTCCTCCCCCTTAGTGTCAACTTGAGCATTAATACTAAGCACCACAATGAATATCAGTTATTTTCTGTAAATATAAACACATCCATAAATTAAGTAATTATTATGATGTCACATTTTGGTATCTGTAGAGTAGTAGAAATTTCATAGACCGCTAGAATGATGACTTTGAAGTTAGTGTCTTTGGATTCTACTTATTGAGCAATAGAGGTGCTAGAAGTTTGTTTTAAGGAAGATCATAGCACTGTGTTGAGTATTTAAAGGTTGAATGATGAGCTTTATTAAAAGATTTCTACTTCAAAGAATAAGTTGTTTGAAACTGTTGGCTTGCTTTACAATATGTGATGAAAGAGTTGATGCAATAATATGTAAGTATACAAAATATATACACACAGTTGAAGGAAAGATGAAAATAAAAATATTGGTTGAGCAAGATAGCTCAGCAGTAACGGCACTTGCTGTAAAGTGCGACAATCTCGGATCAATCCCCAGTGCCTACGTGGTGAAGTGAGAAGAGGGACTCTCAATCTAGGAAATGCCACTGAATCCTTACACCTTATCAGAGAGGAGGACCCAGAGGAAAATTTGATATACACATTAAAGGATGCTTCAGAGATGGGGGGAGAGGCACTGGGAGAAAGCGATAGAGAGGGGAAAGGAAGGGGAAAATGGGGAAGGGAGCAGGGAGGTCCAGGGAAGGGTGGAGGGAAGGAGGGGGTACCTATTACATTTGTATGAGCGGAAAAATGAATAAATAAAAAAATGTTTAAGAAAAGGAATTTGTCTGGCACTAAAACACACATACACACACACACACACACACACACACACACACACACACACACATTTTTCAAAGTGTTAACTTTAAAAATTCAGTGGTCAGGCAGGAGGGTAGGAAGGAGTAGAATGAATTGATGACCAGAAAGGAAGGAGATGGGAGGAAGAGGGATGGAAGGAATCAGGGATTAATGTGCTGGGAATCAAGCACTCAGTGTGCTTGTAAAAATAAAATAAAAAGGAAATATATCAGAGAAAGATCTGCAGCCTTGCCCTTTAAAGATGAAGCTTAGGATAATTCATTAATATAAATTCAATAAACGTATCAGAATATTTGTCCCAAAAAATGTCAGGGTGATTAAATGAATTTCCTTAAGTCAAAGTAAAAATTATAAGATGCTTTGATTTTGATGGATTGACAATCTTAGTTTCATCAGCAATCTTTTAGATAAACAAGCTACTTTAGTCTCACTTATTGAATAAGAAAATAAGGCTTGTTCTGGTGTAGAGACATGACATTCCATTCAAATATTAAATGGAATGAAGTGACTAACAGAGTAACAAAAGTTCAGGGCCTGAGACCCTCTGCTCACTCTCTATGGTATAAGTGATTAATAAACTAGTCTATCAGATTATGTACATTTGCTAGTTTTGTTTTGCTTGCAGAAAATTCTAATTTATGAAAACTAAGTTAAATTAATAGACTTAAATATTTCTTAGACATGTATTGTAAGAGTAGGAATTGTCATGGTTTGAATGTGAGCTGTCTCCCACAGGTCAGATGTTTGCATCCTTAGTCATTGTTAATACTTGGGAAAATAGTGGCAAATTTGGGAAGTAGAACTTTGCTAGAGGAAGGCAAGTAATATTGTGAGGGCCTTGAAATATGGTAGCCCAATCCTTCTTTGGCAGTTTGTTCTCGCTTTCTCTGCTTCCATGATGACAGATGTGTGATCTGAATTGACCTCCTCCAGCTTCTATAACCTGACATGCCTTTTCTATCATAATGCACTGTGTCTCTCCTTTGAACTGCAACCCAAAATAAATATCCTTTTTTTCCCTTAAATTGTATATGAGCATTGTCTCATACCAGCAAGAAGAAAAGTGATTACAACTGAAATTGTTACTGTAAGACTGAGTGAAATGTTGCTGTGAAACTGAGAGATTCTGGTAACAAAAAAGCATGTTGATTGCTGCGATGTGGCTAATGTGCCTTTGAAACTGTTTTGTGGAGAACTCTAGAACTTTGGGCAAGGAAAGCCTTCCTGTCTAACAAGAGAACTTAAAGGACCATTTTGTTACTGCATTTCTGTCCAAGTTCTTATCTTCCAGAGCCAAAGATTAAAAACAGAACACAAGTAGAGAATTAAGGCAGAATTTATTAGGCAATAAAAAGAAAAGAACTCACGGACATGGAGTCCATGATGGACAAGGAGACCATCTGATAGCTGTCAAGGTCAGGGGTGTTTACAGGTTAGACAGGCTTGGGAAAAATCAGCTTTTCCTTAGTTTCTTTACTTTGATTGGAGCTCCCCTTATATCTGATTGGTCTCTTCATATCTCAGCTAATGTATGTAGGAGCTGTTTCTTTTTGAGGAACTTAATTCATCTGCATTTGAGGAGCTCACCTCCATATTCTTTCATAAGCAAAGAGTTGGGGGGAGTTGACCACCTTTTCTCTGTGGAGATCTGAGTTTAGTTCCTGCAGACTACAGGTGTATCCTAAAGGATAATCCCAGTAATGTATGTGTGTGTGTGTGTGTGTGTGTGTGTGTGTGTGTGTGTGTGTTGGGGCTGGGGAATCATCAAGGACCTTCCCAGCCTAACTACTCTGTTCTGAAACTGCCTAGAAAAATATATTCTGGTTAAAATTCCTCTTCTAAACTGCCTAATAAGCTAATGAAAGTGTTTAAGAGTAATGTTTAGAGATTCTGACAAAGAAGGCCCAATTTATGATGCTCCGAAGGGAAGATAATGTGAGTAGGGGCAATTGCAATGATGCTTCTGTAGAGAACTTGGATGTGGTTTTTTTTTTTTCCTTGCCCTGAAAGCTTGCCTGAAGATAGTGTTTGGCAGAGAACACTTCGAAACAACATAGCCTGGAAACCGTGTCATGTGTACTTTTATGTTCTTATTTAGATTTATGATGAAAAAGAGAAAGGAATCACACAAAAGAAAATTTAAAACTATGAAGTTATATGGTGAAAATGTGAGGGCGGACACAAAATGGCAGCTATTGTTAATGAGTTTAGCTCCACATTAGTGAGCCAAAAATCTGTTCTTCATTAGAACAATAGAAAAGGCCACACACAGAGGGTAACACCTACAAGAAAGGCTCATACCCTCCAGAATACAATTCATTTTGGAAGGAAAGAGCCAAAAGTCAGAGCTCCAGGGGATCTGTTCTTTTTTTCTAACTGCCTCAGGGAGATTCTTTACAGTGTCAGCACAAAGAAGCTGAACCAGATGTATTTCAAAGGGGGTAGTTTCTACCTGGAAGCTACAGTAAAACTTGGCAACTCAGTCCATCTATCCTGGTTTTAGGGGAATGAGGAAGCAAGCATGAAGAGGTCTTGGATTCCTCCAAGGATTCAGAAAATAGTTGAGACCAAGCACCATGTGGCAGGATTAAAGAACTTGTGAAGAAGGTCAGGGAGGACATCAAAAGGTGTGAAGCTGAAGTCTGCATTTCTCTTGAGCTATGAGGATGTTAGAGAAGCCAGATACAACATTGGACATCTGCAATGTATGGCAATATACTATAGGAGACAGTCCATGAGGATGTATGTTGTTGAAAGTAAAATAAATAATTACTGAACTCTTTTAATTCTAGTTTAGAGAAGTATTATTATTTTTATGGTTTATGGGAAATACTTCAATTTAGTACCATTGCAAAAATTGTTATTTCAGTGTGTATATATATATATATATATATATTTATTAAAGGATTAAGTAAAATGTACAGAAAATGGATAAACATATTTGATAAGAGGATATAACATTTACACAGTGTTTAGAATATGGTGAAATTTGGAAATTACTGTGATTAAATAAGGGGCATGTTTTTTCATGTAACTTTATATTCTCTTGAGACACAGTCTCTGACAGGCAAAACAGTTTGTACATAGGCACAAAAATGAAAAGTACATAAGGTTTTCATTATAATAAGACAGTAAGAGTGAAGTTAAGAAAGAGAACTTTATCAAAAGTACTTAATAATCTTCAGTGAGTTCATTCTTTGCCTACTTTCTGCTTGAAGCTTGATAGTTACTCAATAGTTAATATACAGTTTAATCACTAAATATAGCTGAAAACTAAAATTGCAAATATGATTGATTCAGTAGAGTCAGTTAGGTCAATGTAGGATGCAGCTAAAATGTTCTTCCAACAAAAGTCCTCCACATACCCTTTCCTATTTAGTAAAAGTTTTTTTTTAATCTGATCCCCACATTATCTTTCAAATATCCTGTTAAAGAATGCCCACAAAAGGTGAACAGAGACACAATGGATGCTGTTTCTTATAGCAAAAATTATTGTGATATCACAACTATGATTAACCAATACTAGCCACTATTATTAAAGATTAAGGTCACCCAGTCTTAGTGTTATATTGCAAAGAAAATATCAGAAGAATCTGTATTAAAAGTCTAAAAGCAAGAGGGCCAGATGCAGAGGATGGAATTTTCTATCCATTCCTGCATATGAGTGATGCTGAGTTGGTGACAGTGTTGGAATACTTGCCACACTCTTGCAATAGTGACAAAAGAGTCCGAGGCACGTTGAAATTGGCAGTACAGGAAGAACTCTGAAAGATGCTGAAATATATGCTTCTTGAATTTATGTCATATGATATGAAAAAGTCATTTTTCTTAGTGATTAAAAATAAAGAATCTGAAACCTTGTTTATT
Source organism: Typhlomys cinereus (assembly GCA_023101885.1). Taxonomy (NCBI): domain Eukaryota; kingdom Metazoa; phylum Chordata; class Mammalia; order Rodentia; family Platacanthomyidae; genus Typhlomys; species Typhlomys cinereus. Next base: position 117,955 of record JALPQD010000001.1, read on the forward strand.
TTGTTATGTAAGATAGTTCTGCTAGTCACTAGGTATGTAAGCACAAGCACAAGTTCAGCTGCTGTGTGTTACTCAATTCGTGATCATCTTTGCAATCATCATAGCTCTCTCTCTCTTTTCTTAATACAGATATAAAGTGTTAGAATGTTATTGTCATTTGGTAGCCACATTTTCCTAAATATTGGAAGCTCTTGGCCAAAGTTAACCATATTACCATGTTGAAAGTAAAATTCAGTATGTATTCCTAGTTCATGGTTTGAGATTTGTACTTATGACTGGTCTTTGGATCCAAGATTCACATCCAAGATTTGGATTCTTTCAGAGAGGTACATCTGAAGAATTTCTGTACAGTGTACAAATATAGGAAACATGTCTATGCAGCTCCCACAAAGAGAAAATTTGATTAAATATTTTTATGCTTCCTCTAGACTTTCCTGCATTTTTGTTCCTATAATAAATCAACAAATCTTAGCCAGAATTATAGTTTTATGACATATGAGTTCCTTCAGTGACTTACTGAATAAGTGGACAGGTACAGGAATGTTGAAAGAAGGCTAATACAGTGTTTACATCATACTTGAAAGATAAAATAATTCATTATTCAAAATACTTTTTAAAACTTTTCATAAAAATACAAAACGTATTTATTGCTTTTTAAAAATAAAATTTTAGTGGTTAAATAGATAACACTCTTCTAAAATTTCTATGGAAAAGAAATTAACAAAATGAAGAAAACATTTTCTAGATATTTTCTAAAGGAAACCTATAAAATGGTGTACACTAAGAGCTGCACACAAAGAAACAAGGTTGAATACTTATTAACAATATTTGAATTTATGTCAAAAGTAATTTTTAATGTGCACTGCTACTGAATTACAAGATAAACTTCTTTTTCCTATGCTGTTTATTTAAAAACATATTAGCATGCTAACATATATAAATTCTGGGATTCCCCCTGTAGCATTCATACTAAAGTCATGAATTGCTAATAATTTTATTTAAGAATAGAGAAAAGTAGTATTATGAAATGTACAGGTTTATCCTCAAAGGTACCTGGAAGTGCAACTGTGGCAGTGCTGACAAGAGCCAGTTCAGGGGAAGGAAAACACCATCTGTGCTGAGAAGACATGTACCTGCTCATATGATTTTCTTCTCAACAGCCCCTTGTTTACAGTGTAAGTGAATTTTATGTCGATATAAAGTGTGAGTTTACTGCTGCAGAAGTCTGTAATGCGGAAAATAGACACATTGAAAAGCCCAAGATTGATTGTCCTTGTAGAAAGCAGAAATGCAGCATGCACCAGTGAATATGTTGAAGAGTACAGAAGGCTTGGAGGCCTATTGATATTCACCAGAGGTTCAGTCTTGTATTTTACATTCTGGAGGATTGTATTCAAACTTATTCTGCAAATTAGAAAGCATGATATTAAGCTGACAACAGTATCTCACAGCTATGGTTCAAAAGTGAGCACTTGATTTTAATTTTCCTTATAAGGATGTGAATTATCATTGTAATTAATGTGATGAAGTTTTATAATACAGTAAAAGTAAGCAACATCTGCATATTTCTTTACAATATATTTCCATATTCTATTGTTCATTGGAAGCAGGTGAGAGTGAGTAGCACTGAGACTGAATTGAATTCTACTGCTATCAGATTTTGTGTAATGAGCTCGAGCCTTAGAATAAAGACAATAGTAATAAATGAATAAAAATAAGAATAACAAGCAGACCAGAAAATAGAGACTTAAAATTGCTTAGTTATGTGTTTATCATTTATTATACTACAAGTGCTTGTGACAGCTAGGGAGAACTTTGCCTTCAAGCACCATGGAATCATGCTTCTGTGTTCTATGTTGGTTGTTCTCTCTCTTTTCATGCTGTTGTCCAAATCCTAGAAGGTAGCTATCATCAGGACTAATAACCCTTGGTCATCCTTTGGGTTTCATTTGTCATTAGTCTCATATTGCCTGGATGCCCAGCTTCCAATATTTAATCTTTTCCAAAAGAATCCCTAGTATTCCTACTAGTTTCCAGACTAGACCATGTCTGTTATATATTCACAGAGATTGAGATTATTTACTCTCCCTTCAATTTTAATTCGGGTCTACTCATATATTTATTCAGAGTATTAACTGTAAGGCACTAGTACAAAGGTGAAAGCGATCACAAAGAAATCTCCCAAGAAATATATAAAGCCCACCTGTTGCTGCTCTGATTTTGCTTTAACTAGAGTGTGGAGTCATCAGCACCTTCTATAATATCTTACAGGCTTGATTATTTAGTTTAGGATTGTTGTTCCAAAGGTCTCCTACATATTCCTGATTGGAATTTGTTTCATGCATCCAGAGTATTAAGATTATAGACATACACTACCATGGTTGACAGTGCATCTGTGAGAACTTGGAGCACAGCTGCTAATTTCTTTATGCAACATGTAATGCCAGTTTATATTTTCTCCAACCTCATTCTTTAAATTTAATCATAAGGATAGGTATGTACCTTTCATCACAAGCTTTGAGAGATACATTAAAGTTATTTTAGCTAAGATGTTACTCCTCTGAAAAAATCTTTGATCCAAATTACTAGAGATAGCTGTTTCGCATCTTGGATCTTGTGCAGAGAGTCAATATTCTTGGTTGCTCTTTTCCTAGTCATTTTGGCATTCCAGTCACTGATGATATCATGTGATATACATGGAAGGATATTACACTGTAGGTTACAGATGTGTGAAATAAAGATAAATGCCTGAATATATCTGTTATAATGATTATGTGATACTTTACACATTTTATTTATAATTTATTTATGTATATTTTAGAAATGCATTTATTAGTGAGTTTTGGCAGTAATTATCTAAATAATGAGCAAGTCATTTAGCATCATGAAACTCAAGAATTTAAGAAGTTTGATGAAGAATCACAGATCCTTGCTATTCTGCCTGGGCATTGCGATATCACATATTCACACACACACACACACACACAAAAAGGTGTCACAAGTCTGCCTGAAAAATAACACACATTATTAGTCTTAGTTTAGTTTATTTTTGTGACAACATTTGATTATATTATTCCTGTGAAACATTATTTTTCATGTATATTAAGTGGCCCTTTTAAATCATTATCACTCTCTTTTTTGACTTGTTTGTTCTCTTTCAAATATAAAAGCTCTGTAAATATTTTGAATCCATTAGCGGAGAACTTCATATATCCTGAGCTGATGTTTACTTAGAAACGACAGTAATGTCCTCAAGTCATTGTTTATTCCTTCTGTGTTGAGGGTCAGAATAGAAAACTCCTGGGATGCAAGTTAGAAGATAAAAGAAGGATAAAGAAATGTAAAGATAAACAGGATTAGTATTCCAAGATGTATCTGTCCAAATAGAGAAAGAGATTAAGGTTCTCTGTTCCAAATATTTCTGAATGAATGATCATCCTGCCTTTAATTAACTGCTAAATCCTCTCCATTTCAACCAACACCAGTTAGAACTTTTCCTCTATGTGTATGTGCTTTCTGCAATCTTATCTTAAATATTTAACTACTGTAAACAAACTAGAGAAAGTATCAAGGAAGCAAAAACAAATCACCCTCCACAAGTTGCACATTAACAGCCTCAGAAAGCCAATGCTTAGGAACTTTGCCTGGCCAATAATAGTTGCTGAATAGTAATTGGCTGATGAATAAAAGAGAAAGGCAGAGTATTGGGGAAATTAGACTTAAGGAGAGTGCAATTAAGATGAACCACCCTAGGAAGTTCACAATCATGGGCTTTGGAGCAGATTGTTAATCAATAGAGGAAAATTCTCTTTCATACAAATCTGATGTACACTCAACACCTTAAGATCACAATTATAAGCAATGGTTTCGATGAAGCAGAAGACATAGATAAATTTTTGTATTACTACTCATCAAGTATTGGTCATAGAAGTAGATGCTTGTTTCCGTTTTCATCCATTTGAGACTGAGAGTTAAGCAGACACTGTGGCTAGAGTTTCTGCATAAGCTGAGGAACACTGGACTCCTGACACAGCTCCCAATGCTCTTAAGCACTGAACACTAAATCTCACCTCTTATCTCCCATGCTCTAATTAGCAATCCATTATTACTACATATGGCTTTTAATTTTATGGCCAAGAATTATGTTTACTCTTTCATTGCTAAAACCACTAGCACTGTAAGCACTTTTCAGAGAGACAGTCCATTTAAAGGAATATACACATCCTTGCTCTTTATAATCTCACACCATAAATTCTGATTCCCTTTGCCTCTCATCACATTTTTTTAAAACATCAGCAACACTAAAAATCACAACTACTGTATCAACTAGAAAAATAAATATAGATGCCAGCTTTTCATAATCACACAGGAAGGGGCATGCCTTTTATTAACTTCTCTGAAGTGATCCTGGGATCACCATTTCCATAATATTTTAATCCCTATATCGTATGTAATATCTCCTCATGAACCTGCTCTGGGACATTCATGTAGTAGTCCTTACATAAAACTAACTTTATAATCTTCTTCCTGCTTACCTCCTCTCCTTCCCTCCCATTTACTACTTAAATGCTAGAAAGCCAAATAGTAATGAGTGTCATTAGTTCTTTATACCTTAGCACAATCCTAATGACTCACAGTATCATTGTGGATAACTTCCTGCACTTATTTATTTCTTTTTAAAACCATTTTGTGCAGCATTTTGCAATTGATTAGAAATCATTCATTCCGTTTGTAAGAATATAAAATTTGGCTTTTCAAAGTGTCCTAAAATTCATAGAGAGAAATCAAGCTTGTTAGTCTAAAGTTGATAGAAAATGATTCTGTTAGTGATGTCAGTCAAAGAGTTTCACAAATACATTCAATATACTTGAATTTTGTGCATTAAGTGGGTTCAAGATTTTTTTTCTTCATAAGAGAAGCACTTACTGGAAAGTGACAGGAGGTGTAAATACAGTGTGGCTGGCAAGAGTTTTCTCATTCTCTGCAAGCCAAGATGTGTGGAAAGAGAAGCCAATTTTTCTTCCATGCTGAGAAATTGAGACTGGATAGCTAGCAGAACTGAGCACATTTGAACAGACTAAAATGTAAGGACATGAAAGATTCCCAAACAAAACCTTAACACATGATATATACATCATCTCACAATATCCATTGCATATGAACTTAAAGGACATATAAACTATACCCAGTGGAAGAATTTTTAAAAGAAGAAAAAGGAGAAAGAGCACATTGATATCTGGCTATTTTAATTCATTTACATCTAAACAATATTTAACACTTTAAGTATATACCAATCATGCTAATAATTTTATGAGGAGGCTTTTAATGATGTAGTGATTAGAAATTGCTCAGTAAATTTTAAAAATTTTTTTCCAGAAAAATCTAATACATATTTATGTTACATGTGTTTTGAACACAAAATATAAAAAATATAATAGAAAACTGACATAAACATATGTACTCATTTTCAAAATTAAGCATATGCTTATATTTGGTACACATCTATTTGGATATCATTTTCACATTATTATTATTAGTGTTATAAATCATTTCTATAGATTTTATTCCAAGTGAACTTCTTATTTTCTTTAATCAAAAGAGCAAATTTATATACTCATTGATTAAAGTGCTTGTTTGCACTGAACAATGAAACAGTGAAAAACAGTTTGGCATTGGTCAGATAGTCTTTTTAATAAGTACCTGAAGCAGTGGGAGGGACTTTGTGTTTGTAAGCATATTAGCAGAGTGATCTCATGGCTGACTGTCCAAACCAGAACATTTTGAGAGCAAAAGGAGTTGACAATTGAACAAAGTACTGAGAAGCAGTATAGACTGTTATAATCAGGCAAAGCTGAACATATGTCTACCTAAATAACTCTGATTACTCAGTGAGTTGCTGGTTTAGAGATGTAGATAAAATGCAGTATATTCATAGAGGTCATTTGCTTCGATGTTGATTGAAGATTTAATTGAATCCTCACTGCAATTATGTGTGCTCTCACTCACATAAGGGAGATATTTTAGGACATTAAGAATCATAATCATTTGAATCTGATGACTTAGTGAAAGTAACATTAGCATGATATTAAGGGTATCATCATATTTCCACTTCCAAAATGTTATGTAGTCCTGCAATGAATTCTCCAACCTTTCGTCCAGAATAGTTTGTTGATTTTATGCATGAAATCTGAGGTAGAGGATATGTGCACGTTCATTTCTCCAAAAGGCCAGCACTCCCAAGATCCTAAAGAGTATTCACAATCGATAAGTAGGCAAGAGGTGTACACCAATTTTGCTAGAGTCCACCGGCCACCTATAAAACACTTTTAGTTGTGTCCGAACAGAAGCAATTCTCTTATGACTGACTGGAGTCGATTTCCCTAGATTGCCATTTCCATCCACATCCAAACTTTCTCATTTCAACATTGCACTATTGTAGCTGTTAAGGTTACAAAATGTAAACTGCAATGTGTCAGAGGCTGCTTTTATGTTTCACTTTTAGTTCTGGCTGCAAGGGTGGATTATTAGGCATTGTGTAGAGAATGAATTAGTCCTTCATAGGAAAAAAGAGGAAGCAAAAGCAAATGTACTTGGCAGAGGATGGTTTTCTTCTCCAGGTAGGCTTTAGTCTCCCTTCTTTCCATTAGGACAAAAAACATTTGTAATTGCCAAAAGGCAGAATGCCAGCTTCTTCATTATGTTTTCCCCTTAATGCTTATGAGAAATAAAAGCACAAGTATTTTTTTTCTGGAGAAATGAAATGTAAGGTTCCTTAACCTATTTCCCCATTCATCTATTCTACTACAGATATTTCAAATAAATCATTTATTTTCAGAAAAAATTACTTTTCCTCCATTAGCTCTTATTTTTTTATTGATGGATTCTATTCTTCCACAATTTTATTTGCATATATCGTCATTACTTTTCTTCTGCCTTTTCTTATGTTCCCAACCACTACTGAACCCCTTCTTTATAAGTTTTGGTCTCATACTCATGTCCCAATGTTTTGTTTTTGTGTCTCATTGCATTTATATACCACCCTGGACTTGATATCACCTTTCAAGCCCAGAAGTCTTTCCAGCAGGTACATAAGAATATAGGGCCCTTTGCTCGCCCATTTCCCCACAAATTTATTGGCTGTTCATTGTTCATTAGTAATTTGCAGGTCCACATATCTTTCTTTCCTTACCATATCTGACCACTGGCCACCTGGTCCACAGTAGATAAATTGCCAATAGAAAGATCTATTGTGGGGGCTGGAGAGGTGGCTCAGCGGTTAAGCCTCCGCGGTTAAGCCTCCGCCTTGCAGGCGGAAGGTCCTGAGTTCGGATCCTAGACCCCACGTATAGACGCCGGGTGGAAGTGGGGACGGTCTGTGCTTCTGGTCCTGGTAGGGCGGAGCCTGTGAATCTCGGGGCAGAGTAAACAAGGAGGAGATGGAGGCGGTCCATGGTGGTTCCCCAATTCGTCCGTGGTTCTACACACACACACATATACATACACACATGCACACACACATACACGCACAATTGAATAAATAATAAAAAAATTTTTAAAAAAAAAGAAAGATCTATTGTGCTCCATGTGGACTTTAGAAGATGGCATTTCACAGCACTTTTTCCTCTCTTCAGGCTCTTACATTCTACCCTTAATTCCACAAAAGTCCCTAAGCCTTAATGAGTAGCATGAATGTCATTTTGAAGACAGGCCTTAACCTTCAATTAGACTCAGCATCTTTTGCAGACATGAATCTCTGTATTTACTGCACAGAGAGACTTCTCTGATTAATACTGAGGGTATTTACACATGACTCCCTGACAGTCATGCAGCAACCTGCCTACATGACTAAAATCTGCTAGACTAAAAAGTCCATGCTGCAAATAGTGGGAACTGTACATGCCAAAATTCCCTGCTGATTCCAAGGAGTTTAGGAGAAGCTTGGTTGGAAATCATGAAAGACATAATATCAAATTTCCCCAGGAAAACATGTTGGTCTGTCCAAGTTAATATAAAATTGGGGGGATGCACTTCCTAGTTACACAATAATCTCAATGCTAATACCAAAGTCCCTCTTTTTTGTGCTTCCTGTACTTTGGTAATGCCCAGTAGCCAGCAGTAGTTCTCACAATCTCCCGAGAGCTTTTCCAACTAGGACCTCTGGTTCAACTGCATTATAATGTTCAAATAATCCTTTCTCTTTTATGCCAAGAGGAAAAAGCAAATGTTAATGAGACAAGTAGTCTTCATGTTTTTCTTGCTCCTTCTTCTGTGATGTTCCCTGAACTCTGAAGAGTGTAACACTTACATGTACCATCCAGTCACTAAGTCTCTTCACTTCAACCACCATCTGTTGTCAAAAGAAGATTTGCAGGCTTAGAGCTATACTAATCAATGGACTTGAAGTTAAATATCCAGAAGGCAATTTGATAACATGACCATTTAACAAAAGAATAATATGATTTCTCAAGGATCTAGGAACTTTCCATCTTTAAGATTTCTAATTATCTCAAAATTTTGTAATTTTTTTTGTTGTACTTACCTTAAAATATCCCAGAGGCTTTTTAAATTTCTGGAATTTTGTCTAATAGTGAGTAATTAGACTCCATTACTCAGAAACATTTCCCTAGAATGGAATAGTGTGCCATACACAAAATGTAGTTGTGTTTTTGTTGTTACAGTTCTAATAAGAAAAATATTAATTAATCCCAACAGTGTCTTTCAATTCCTTTTTTTATTATTTCACTGAGTTATACAAGGTCAATGTATCTTCATCCCTTCCTTCTCCTTTCTCCTCTCTCTCCCTTCCCCTGTTTGTCCCCCAATTCTTACCTCTCTTCCCCTATCCTTCTGTCCCCCCTACCCTCCCACCCTCTCTCTCATGGTGTTTCCTACTGGCTCCCTCCCACCTTCTACCCATCAGCATATATGGGCCCCAGAATTCCCTCTGAATCATCTAGTCTAGTGGGGGTTAAGGACTCTGCAGCAGACTTTGGGGCCCCTTCTTGGACTGTCCACTAATATGGGAACTCCCCTATGCCTGTCTAACCCTTTGCCTCTAAGGATCCTACTCCATTTCCCCTGAGATCATTTCTAGTCTATGGAGGCTTGTTGATATGTCAGCCATCATGCAGGTCAGATAAGGTTCAAATCTCATTGCAGTTAGTTCCTTGTTGCCACAGCCCAGTCTTGAGTGGGATATCTTGTCCAGCAGTGGACTTCCCTTCTTTAGGCTCTTGTGGTCTTGCCACCCCTTCTTCCGCAAGGTGCCCTGAGCTTTAGGATTTAGGGAGAGACTTGGTTGGTCTAGTTCTTTGGGAAACATTATAGGGTCACTGGTATTCTGTGTTATGGTTGTTGCTGTTTTGCACTGTACTAGGTTACATCCTGTTTGGGTATTGAGGTCTTCTCCTAACCAAAGATAAAAAGACTGATAGACTGTTAAAAAATCCTTATATAAGGAGAGGCTTAAAAATATAGAAAATAGGGCTGGAGAAGTGGCTCAGGGGTTAAGCCTCCGCCTTGCAGGCGGAAGGTCCTGAGTTCGGATCCCAGATCCCACGTATAGACGCCAGGCGGAAGCGGGAGCGTCCTGCACTTCCGGTCCTGGTAGGGTGGAGCCTGTGAATCCCGGGGCTGAAGGAGGTGGAGGCGGCCAAGGTGGTTCCCGATTCATCCGTGGTTCTACACATACACAGACACACACACACGCACATACACACGCACATGCACACAGTTGCATAAATAATAATAATAAAAAAATTTTTTAAAAAAGTATAGAAAATAGGCGTAAGACACAGCAGTGGGTACAGTCAACCTCCAGGTTGCCATCTACCTACCACCCCCTATCCCTTCATGACAGGGGACATATGCCCAGCACTCCAAGCCCATCCAAACCTGAGTGAACCAGAAGGAAAGTGAAAGAAATCAGTGTCAGATGTCTTGCTATTTATAGGCCATTCAAGATCTTGGTCTAATTTCTCTATTGAACTGTGATCCTTTGCCCCCTTTCTCTTGAGGTCTCCTTTCCCCTTCCTTCCTAGCTATACTTCTTTGCAGTTATATTGGGTGTTACAGGGATTTTATTTTCTCTTAATTATGTCATTATGAGGATTTGGAAATAGTATCCACTTATAAGGGGCATCTAACTTTCTGTGTTTGGGATACTTTGTTCAGTCGGAACTTCTAATTCCATCCAAATATCAGCAAATTTCATTAAAGTCATTTTTAAAGGATTAAGGCATAATTATTAGAGGAGAGAAAGAATGGAACTCAGGGACATAAATCCATGAGGGGCAAGAGAGCCACCAAGACTTCACAGACTCCAGGCATGGAATCCTTGGCAGCAAGAGAAAGACAGAAAAGGAACTCACAGATTCCAGGCAAGGAGTCCCGTGAGGGGCAAGGGCACCCTAATTCATTTTTCTGATGGTGGAGTAGTATACCAGTGCATGTGTACCACATTTGCATTGTCCATTAATCAACTCTTGGGCTTTTCAGTTGATTCCATGACTTTGCTATTGTAAATATCGCTGCAATGAATGTGGCTGTACTCATGTCACTGTAGTAAAATAACACATTCTTTTAAGTTTCTTGGCTCATTTTCTAATTGGGTGCTTTATCTCTTTGGTGCTTAATGTTTTGAGTTCTTTTTCCACTCTGGATATTAGACCTCTATCAGATGTGTGGTTAGTAAATATTTTCTCCCATTCTGTATGTTGTCTTTTTGCTTGGTTTACAATTTCTTTGGCTGAACAGAAGCTCTTAATTTCATAAGATCCCATTAGTTGATTGTTGGTTCTATTTCCAGTGTTATTAGGGTCTTGTTTAGAAAATGTTATACTGATACCAATACCTATTAAAGATACAAATAAAAAAAGAAAAGTATAGGCCAATTTCATTGATGAACACAGATGCAAAGATTCTCAATAAAATTTTACCAAATCAGGTTCAAAAACATATCAAAAAGATCATTCACTATGATCAAGTAGGAGTTATCCCAGACACAAAAGGTTGGTTTAACATGCACAAATCTATAACAGTAATTCATCATACAAACAAATCCGAAGTCCAAAACAACCTGATACTCTGAATAGATGCAGGAAAAACTTTGATAAGATCTAAGGTCCTTTTATGAAGTATTCCTCCTTTGACCAGGAGCTAGGCAAGACTGTCCATTCTTCTATTCAATATTGCTCTTAAAGTCTTAGCTACAGCCATAAGACAAGAGAGGGAGATTAAAGTGATACAGAGCTGAAAAGTAGAATTATCTCTGCACCTGAAAAATCCTAAACACTACCAGGAAACTCCTAGAACTAATACATAAATTCAGCAAAGTGGCAGGTTACAAAATTAATATTCAAAAATCAGTGACTTTCCTGTGCACCAAGGATGAACAAAAGCAAGGAAGTCCTAAGAGAAACAATCCCATTTATCATAGCCCCTATAAAAATGAAATACCTTGCTATAAATCTAAGCAACTAACTATGAAAACTTTAAAATCCTAAAGAAAGAAATTTCAGAAAACACCAGAAGGTAGAAAGACCTCCCATGCTCCTGGATAGGTAGAATTAACATCATAAAAATAACCATCCTACCAAAAGCAATAAATATGCAGATTCAGTGCATACCAATGAAAATTCCAAAGCAATTCTTTATAGAAATTGACTAAACAATCTCAAAATTCACATAAGTACAAAAGGCTCAGAATAGCAAAAACAATCCTAAGTAACAAAAACTCTGTTAGTGGTATCACCATATAAAAACCTTAATCTATACTAGAAATACATAATAATAAAAACAGCATGGGACTGCCTCCAAAATAGACACATAGATCAATGGATAAGGATTGAAGACCCAGGCATAAGTCCATTATACACTTACAGTCATCTGATTTTTTACATAGGCACTCAGAAAACTCAATGGAAAAAAACAACATCTTCAACCAATGGTGCTGGCACAATTGGATAACCACATGCAGAATACTGAAACTGGATCCTTACTTGTTACCATGCACAAAAATCAACTTCAAATGGATAAAGGACCTTAATATTAGAGCAAAGACTATAAAACCTTAGAATAAAGAGTAGATAATTCTCTTCTACTTCTTTTACACGTATTACTTACCTAATGAAATTCCATGTTACAGGTTGAAATGTACCTATGCTAATTACTTTTCTTTTTTCAATACTGTTACATGTATTGACATAATTTTGATATAAAATTTTGGATATAAATTTTTCTTTGTTATGTTTGCGATGCTGCTCACATTCGAAGTTTATTTTTAATTTTCTGAAGTTTATTTTTCTTTAAATATAGGGAACGAGAACAAGATTTAGATAATGAAATGATATAACATGATGCCCTTGGGAATACCATCCTTTTCAATGTATAGTCTCACTCATTTCAAACACCTATTGCTTGGCATTCAATTATATTTCTGATACATTTCTCTTTTGCTCCCTTTTTACATAAATGCCTCCTTAACAAAATAATTATATTTCACATATCTATACATAGTCATATAGATATAGATATATGTATACACAAATGATCATGTATATATATATATATATATATATCTAGCATCAGATAAAAAATGACAGGAAAGAAGAGATCAAGGAATACATCACTTATTTTTATTCATTATTTTTACAGTACTGTAGATTGAACATCATGAATGTTATGCAAATGCTCTACTATTAAGTGATATATCTAGCCCAAGTTCAGACAGTTTGAAGGGATGCAAAAAATATAATTTTAATCCAATTAATATAATTGGATTAAAATATCTGAATGACTTTTTGATCTTTGTCTTACATAAATTACTCAATTCTGATTTTAATAAAAATTTTAAAACAGGTTAATGTCTGATAAGAATTCTGTTTAAATATTTTGGAAGCAAAATAACTTTCAATAAATATTTCCTGATATTTTAAGTGATGCAAGCATTATAAATTTTTTAGTTATTTTCCTGCATAATTATATAGTCCTCCTTAATTTGCACACTCAGATTCTACATTTGTTTACAAATCCACTATGGGCCAAAAAGTTTTTGTCATTTTTTTTCCCATTTTTTATAATAATTTTATATTTTCCCATTTTGTATATAAAGACAGGAAGTTTCATTCTGGTCCCACTATATATGAATTAAATATGTTTAACATCTTCCTATTTTAAATAATAATCCTGTTTCATTATTCTATATTTAGTATCATATTAAGCAAATGCAGTCATTATTATTATTATTTGAAGACTCTTGTAGGTTTTTAAATGCACTATTTTTTATTTCCATAAATACATATTTAGGGCATTTCATCTTATTTCATTCTATTCTTGTACCTAACAATTTCTCCCAAATAACTATTTACATTGCTGAATCTAGTGTTAAAAATTCACTATCAAGGATTCAGTTAGGTGTTCTAAAAACATGTGTTGAAATCCTAATCCCATAAACCTTCAAATATGACCTTATTTGAAAAGGGAATTTTGTGGATAAAACTAAATTGAAATGAGACCATACGCTAGGCAAACTCTGGGTAGAGTGACTGGTGTCTTTAATAGGAGACACAAATTTGCAGACACAAATACAAAGGAGAAACAATTATGTGAAGATCAAGCCAGAAGTTGGGCATTTGCAGCCTCAAGCCAAGGAACTCCAGGGCTTTCCAGCAGCCATCAAAATGTAAAATGTAGCTCACAGAACAAGAGGAGGCATTCCTTCGTAGGGCTTCAGCAGCTCACGGCCCATTCACTCTTTGTGTCAGATCTCTAGCCTCCAGGACAGTACGAGAACAAATGTCTGATGTTATTATCCACCTAATACATGGTAGCCTTGCAGCAGCCTTAGGAATCTAGTAGGTAGATGATGGTGCCCCCTCTCTTATCTTTATCAGCAGATATTCATGTGCACATTCTAGAAATGCTTCTCCTGCAACCTAGCATGCTGGCCTAGTCAGTAACAATAATTCAAGGCACAAATCTTTCTCTTGTAACTGGATTCCTGATTTCAGGTGATAGTAAATAAATAATATTAATGCTAGAGATTTACTTTCTTTTTACCCTTCTTGTATTGCTTTTTTTTTGGTCAAATATGTGATGTTTATTTGTCTTTCCTGTATCAGGTGAAATTCTTTCATTTTGAGTTCACCTCATAACCCCCTGAGATCACAATCACAGGACATGGTGCTTTTCCAGCCCTGAGGGCCTCATTAAAGCCTGGCCCTTTTTCCCCTGTCAGCTGAGTGTCAGAACATGGAATATTATCCCTGAAATCAAAGGCTGTTCCACTCAGGATTTTTCAAGCATCTTGAACAGGCACCAAAGTATTTTAGTTTTCATTTCTCTTTGATAATACAAAGCTACAGTGCAAAATGTTTGCTCATTAGTATTTGCACTGTTTAATAGCCAGTCCAAATATTGCCCTATGATTTTTAAATGGAAAGCAAATAGATAGGTCTCTGCTTGCAAAAATGTAAACTTTTTCTGTGAGATATGAGAATGAATTAAGTTGACACTGCTGTAGAAGAAGTAGCGGGATGTTGTTTGACAGTTGGTAAAATTATTTTTGTCTAGTGAATTTCTTCAAACATTGGACCACAGCAAGCTGGCATAATTCATGACCCTAAGGGGTATACTATTTTCTACTATATTAATCACAACAACTAACAGCAACAGTGGGCATTTTTTCCACACTGACTCAGGTACCAAATTAATGTTGCCACTCAGGAAACTGCAGAATATCATGAATAAAAAAAAATGAATCCTCTGTAGCAAAAGGAATTTGTATTCATATTTACTAAATCACTTAAAAGACATTGTATGTGATAGTAGATAAATATCAGAGGCAATGAGAACCTGTTCAATGTGAACTATTGAACTATGAAGCCCATTAGCTCCTTTAAATTCCCATATTGTTTTGTTCTATTTTGTATTGTTCATCTTTCTTCATTGTTTAGTCCACCTAGACTTCAAGTGTAATGCCAAAACAATGGAAACTACTATTTTAATGAATCTGCCAAAATTACTAATACTATATAAACAATCCATGTAAAAGCTAGACCAGCGTCAGGAGGCAGAAGGAAACCTAAGTAAGATGTCTGGGGGAAAAAATACCCTTCTGTGCACTACAGTGAGGAACAATAAAAATAAAAGGCTGTATTCACATGAGACAAAAGACCAAGGAAAAAGCAGGAAACCTGGGTGTGATTTCTTCAAAGAAGTGGTCAAGAACTCAGCCAAGTGTACCCAACTGTACTGTGCTTCTTGCATAACATGGGAATCAGCAGTGAGTACCAGACTTCCTGAACAATTGTGTCATAAGAATGGAGAACTTCAAACTTGGTGACCTGTGTTTGATTCTCAGAGATTCACATGGAGGAAGGTAGGATAGAACTGTCTTCTGAAAATTATCGCTCTCCTGTTCTGATCTCTGACCTCCACTACTGCAAACACTCTGTCTCTTTCTCTTTCCTTCTCCCTTTCTCCCTCATTTTTGCTCTCTAATAAATGAATGAACAAATGAAATATTTTTGAAACTGAAAACTGGAAAGAAGCTAATGTATCCAATGCCTAGAAATCCCACCAAAAAAGCCCAGGTTTGGCAGATAAAAGTGCCATATGTAAGCCTGACACCCATTCACCATAGTCTCCTTGGAGGAAATGATTTGATAAGGAACCACCGAGATCTGGCAGTCCACAAGGAATGTGAAAGTGACCCTGTCTTGCCAAAGCGCATAGTGCGGAAGAGACAAGTAAATGGGCTTTTACCATGCTCAGAGACTCATCGGAGATAAATTTATAACTAGCTGGCGAAGGGATGTCCACCTAAGAAATTCAGCAAGAAAATGGAGTCCCAAACAAAGACTTCTTATAGTAGAGTTGTACTTACCAGTCCAAACTGCTTAGACTAGGACATCCCGGCCACCAGCAGAGACTGCTACCACCAACCAATAACACAGTCATTCCACCTAAGAAGAACGTTTGACTAAAAATAATATCCTATTTCATTTTACATTTTATTTGTACTTACTTTATACTTCATTTTGTTGTTTTTGTTTTAGCTTGTATTTTATCTTGTGTGTATGTGTGCGTGCACGCGTACGTGCATGTGCGTGTGTGTGTGTGTGTCTGTGTGTTGCTCACTGGGTATGTATCTTCTTTTGTGTCTATGTACATAGACGACTTGTGGGTTTGTGAAGGCCAGAGGTCCACATTCAGTGTTTCTGTTGATCACATACTTTAAGACACATTTACATACTAAGAAGTTCACGGAATCAGCTAGACTAAAAAGCTATAAGTATCATCCAGCTCTGTCACTTATACACAGTTGAGGAACAGCCTTATTTACAAGAACATAGGAAAGAATACATCTCTTAAGGAATCCATCATGTCAGCACAGTAAATTAGGAAACCACTATTGCTACTGGCAGGGGGAGGGGGAGTGGGGAAGAATAACAACAATCAAATTAGCCAGAACAAAACAGCAAAATTACAGGAGATAGCAAGCCCATATTAATAATACCAATAGTGGGCTGGAGAGGTGACTCAGGGGTTAAGCCTCTGCCTTGCAGGTGGAAGGTCCTGAGTTCGGATCCCAGATCCCACATATAGACGCCAGGCGGAAGCGGGGGCGGACTGCGTTTCCGGTCCTGGTAGGGCGGAGCCTGTGAATCCCTGGGCAGAGTGACAAGGAGGAGGTGGAGGTGTCCATGGTGGTTCCAGAGTTCGTCCGTGGTTCTACACACACAGACAAACACATACATACACACACACGTACACACACTCACAATTGAATAAATAATAATAAAAAAATTAAAAAAAATAATACCAATAAAAAAATCAGGAAAAATCAGGCTTGAATGTGGGTTGTCCCTTACAGGCTCATATTTGCATCTTAGTTGACATTAGCATTTGAGATGATTAGCACCTTTGAGAGGTGGAGCTTTGCTATAAGAAGGAACTACATCACAATGGTTGTCCCTTGAGATTTCTAGCCCAACCCTACTTCTGTACTTTGCTACTTGCTCTCTCAGATATCCCATGATATCTGAGGTGAATGAACAGTATCCAGTTTATGCCCTTGAAGTTATACATCCTGTATGAGTGAGTCATACCTAAAAGCCCGTATCTCTTCTGGAACAAGAAGCCACATAAATCTCCAGAAATCTCCAAAAGCATAGTTCTTTGACCAAAATATCCACGAACTGAGAATCAAAAAATGGAAATCAATTAGCAAATAAGTGGAAACTAAAAATAAGCTGACAGAGTTACTCTTATATCTCATAAAGTAGGCGTCAACTAAAAGACAGAAATATATTAATAAAGGGAATTATTTCTCATGAAAGTATAAAACTATAAGTATTTATGTACCTAAAGTTAAGTCTTCAAATCTAAGTAGTCGAACACTAAAAAACATGAATCCCTTAGGCCCTGACACATTACTAGTGAATGATTTCAGTACTCCTTCATTTTCTTTAAATAGGTCTTCCCAAATAAATATCAACAAACTTCAGTACCATTTTAGAGCAATTGGATGCACAAATGCAATATTATATGAATTATGTAACCCAATAGATATGGCGTACAAATTCTTCTCAGGAATAATGTAACCTTGAAATTTCACAAGCATAAAAGAACCAAAATTATTTTCATAACCAAGTAAAATGAATAAGTTAAAGTCAAGAGAAACCCTAGAAACTACACAAACACTTGGAGATTGAATTAGATAGATGTGAGTGAATATTAGGTCAATAAAAAAATCAGGAAAGAAATTGAAATAGTTCCAGAATCAAATGAAAATTACCGGACAATTTACTGAAAACAGTAGATTTTAGAGTTTAACAGGACAGTGTATAATAGCTAATGCTTGCATAAAAATAAGAATGACAGGCTGTATAAATAGAGCTTAGCTGTAGACAATTAGTTCCACCAACTAGGATACTGAGCAAAAGTTAAATTTGGTGAATAGTTATCCAAGTCATGTTTTATCCCAACCATCCTACCAACTACCTTATTGATATTGTTCACAGAGAATAAATAATGTCATTTCATCAGAAAACAAATGATTTAAGATAAATGGCCATCATCATACCAAGAACAGAAGCCTGAAAAAGACCTCAAAGCCCTGGGAAGAACTGTAATTCTATGGGTACCTTAACTTTGGAATGCTGACATTCAGAATAGAAAGTGCTACTACACTTAAGCAACCGAGTTTGTGTTACTATTTTTATGACATCTTTAGAAAGTACATGCACTATCTTTCCTCTGTTTCATGAACAACTATAGCTCCTACCCTTCAAGAATCTGAACCTAGCCATCTTCTGCCATTTCCAATTTCCTTTGAAGCTCCAGTCTTCTGACCACCTTTCTACATCTTCCCTCATGACCAGTGTGTAGCAAAACCATCAGTAATGTCTCACTTTAAATGCATGAGAAAACGCAACAGAAAGACTAAGATATCAATGAATAAATGATTGGAGAGAAAAAGGCCCAAGAAGTGAATCAAAGTCAGGTTCCAAAGAAGCAACTTTGAATATACTAAGAACACACTGAAAATCAGTTCATCAGACTCTCGGGGTACCTTGCATCTTCACGAGACATAGGTAAGATAAATAAAAATTGACAATTTCTGTTTTATGAAATTAATGTTCTAGGCATTCCAAATTAAAATTGGATTAATAATTAGGAACCAATAGATAAGTTATAGCTAAGGGCTTATACAATGTTCTTATGCTCTGTGGAAGTACAAATCTCTGTTTAACCACCAAGGATTAATTTAAATCTGAAACACTTAGTTGAACTATAATTATTATAGTGCCCACTGAAATAGTATTGCTACATCTATCCTTAATGACCCACTCCTAATTATAATAAGCCCAACCAAGTTCAAATCATTCTACATATATGGCATCAGTTCTCTACGTGCTTAGAATGTTAGTGAGCAATATAGCTTTCGGGGAGACTATCATTTCATGAAGATGAAGAGGATAAATTTTCAGCATGGTACCAAACAAAAAAACATATGTACTTGGAAAACAGAATCTGCCTTCAAAATCCAATTTGCAAGTAAATGGATGGAATTGAAAATAGCATACTGAGTGAGATAACCCAGAGACGGAAAAAAAAATGCCACATAGTCTCTCTTGCATATGAACTCTAGTCTTGAAAGAGTTTTAATAAAATATTTTATTTGCTTCTTTTTAGAGAGAGACTGAGAAAGAGAGAGAGACAGAGAGTTGTCAGGGATGACTTTCAGATATCATTTGTCATGGCATAAATTGTGTGTTGTGGCTACAAATCTATATGTTTGAATCTTTAGTTGCTTGGAAAAGACATGGCACATTTAGGAGATGGAGCTTTGCTTGAGAAAGACAGCTACACCTTGAAGTTGGATGATCCTGCTTGAGTTAGTGAGTCTGTTCTTGAGCTTGCAACAGCTTTTGGCCTCCATAATGTCTGCAGTGACTTAGGCTGTCTCCAGTTTCTGCTGCCAGTCATGCTTTTTCTGCTATAGTGGACTGTGTATTCCCTCTGGAATCATAAACTGAATAAATTCTCCTTTCTTCCATTAAGTTGTTTGACTTTGTGTGTTGTCTCACAGCAGCAGAGAAGGAGTACCTGGTACGTCACTTCTCTCCATCTTCTCTCCATCTACCATATGAGCTTCTGGGGATGGAACAAAGGTCCTCAGGTTTCTGAGCAGCTGCCTTAGCCAACGACCTATTTTCTCATCCCAGTTTTGTAAGTTTAGATTTCTAGGCTTATCTAGGAATTTCTGAACAGCTGGAAAACTAGATAAGGTCCATAAAGGGAAGAAAGGACACATAAAGAGGGAAATCAGAAAAATGCAGGTTATATGAAAGCAAAAAGAGTAATGTTGTATGTTTGGGGGGTTTCCTAAGGGTAAAGGGGAATGAGAGAATATGGTAGAGTATAGGGAAGGAACAATATGCTAAGCATTTATGACACACTCAGACACAAACCTACTATATTATAAATTCATTTAAGAATACAGTTTCAAAAAGTGTGAAAGGAGACATCTTGCACAGGGGTACACAGAAAGACAAAAGAAGGGCATAAAACTGCCTATACATCTCATCCCAGAAGCCATGGGTAATTATACAATGCTTACTGATGAGGAAGCTTCCTCCCTGACAGCTAGCCTTCACAGTGCTGGAAAGCACGACTTCAGTCTGCTGCAGAAGAAAAGTCAACAGCCCTCATGCTCAGCTGTGACTCCCATGAACTGAAGTAACAACCTAACTAACAATCTATTGATGCAATATTTCCATGAATATTATGGTAGTAACTACCTACTATCAGGTTGTATCCTGTTCTTCAGGAAGTAACTGATGCCTAGTACTATAAACCTGGATAAGAACCTGTGAATTGGGAAGTCCTAGGCGTTAGGGAGAACATATTATTACTGTTTTGCTGTACAGATGCAGCAGCAAACTACCTTAATGCATTAATCTTCATGCCCTTAGGTTAATGCAGTTCTCAGCCTTCCATCAAGAAGCCTCACTTTTTAATGCAAAGCATTTAATACAGAGATCCACAACCAGCCCAAAGTATGGAAATGAATGACTGTGGAATGCTTGGCACTAGGTAGGACATTTGTATCACAGCCCCGACCCGGAGATTCAGTCAGGGAACATTAAGGAAGAGGAGGCAGAAAGAACTTACGAGACAGAGAGTTTGGAACAATGTTGCCAAATGGGATCTTCAGACATGTGGGGCCTGCTACACCCATAGGTTCATTACAACTGTGCTTTCCTTCTCAAGACCTGCACAGGGCAGTGTTTTTCATTATTTCATTCCAGAAGGAGGAAAATAGCATGAGGCACCATCTGGTTAGCTCTGTATAAAGCAACCACTTCCTTCAGCGGCTTGCTCACTGATAGTACACCCATGTTCCAGCAACTGCCCAAGCACATCCTAATGCAGGTGGCTCTTGTAAACTGAGTCACATTCACACTAAAACATTTGAAAGTAAAAGACAGGTTTGTTGAGAACAAGAAGGATTCAGTAGAAGGAAGAGGAGAGATGAGATTGGGGCATATTGGATGAAACTGTCTTCATTTCACAACATACATGTAAAAAAAGTCAAAAATTTAAGGGATTATAGTTTAAAAAGGGCATTAAATCCAGTACATATAAATGCAACTAAAAAAAGATACATGATTTCATCATTACTGTGATGTATTACATTTCAGTGTAGCAACCAAGGTGATGATGAAATTCTGTTATTGAAATGGATACAAAGATTTGCCTTCCTAGTTTAGAACGGGCCAGTGATAAGGTGCAGATGTACTTAGAGATCACTTGGTACTAGAGGGGAGAGTTTGCCTTTTTTCATTGTTTGATAACTTGTGATTTATACTGTCATGCTCTTTTATCTAAAATGATACAGATATACCATCAATAAAAACAAAGTGACTATTGACAGATTACTCGCTTAGGAAACATTAGGTATGATGTCTCAGTGTGCAGATTTCATCAATCCTTTTGTGCTTGTAGAGATTTGCTGTTGATAAGGGACCAAGTAAATAATAGTAGATGGTTATTAGGGGCTCACTCTAAGGAAGTAAGAAATATTTTTAAAGTTCTGTTAAGGGTTCCATTTCATAGTCAAATTAGCCATGATTATCTTTCCCTAAGCAGTAAAAAAGACATAGTTTTTAATTATAGCACCTAATTGTTTTACATTCACATAAAAATTCTATATAAAAGTTCTGGAGAAATGTCTCAAAAAGTACAGACAGTTACTTATTTCTTTTAGTCTTCATTTAAAAAGTGATTTTCACTAACTGTACTGCAACTTATTTTATGACCAAATAAAACCAGTGGTGAAGTTGATCACATTTATTATGACTGCACTATGGGACATGCATAGAGAAGGCAAAATTTAAAAAGAACACTTCTTCATAGACCAATTCATTTGTTTTGCATCTTATCTTGATTCTTAGATTGATGATTCATTTTTGACATTGCTGATTTAATCTGTATTAAGCATTCTTCTGGGTTCATTCAGCTTTTTTCATGCTTAGTAAAAGTCTGATTATCTCAATTCAACCAAAGGGCAGTTTGTGCAGATAATCACTTAGAAATCCTTCTTACAGTTAGCAAATGGTTGATTTGTAGGAATAAGATTTTACTGTACATCTCTAATCTTAGTCCTGAGAAGATAGAGCCAGGATGATCCCTGGGTATCAGTGGTCAGCCACTGTAGCTTAATCAGTGAGCTCTAAACCAAAAAGAGACACTGGCCTAATACAGTGAGTAGAATTCCTCGCTCTAGCACCTGAGGCTTTCCATCAGCTTCTAGACACAGCATCCACATACACACACAAATAATTCATATAGAAATTGTTTTATTAATAAGTACATTTTATTTCCCAATGATACTAATTAGCAAAACTTAGAAAATGATTTTGATACACACATCCATCACAATAGAGCAGTCTCCTTGTTCTACAAAAAAAATGGACTGTGGGTATGCTTCCTACACTAGCAGGTAATGGTTATGCCTTATTTTATGGGGAAACAATCCTGGTATGTCATTTTTACTCTTGTGATTTGTAAACAAGCAAGTCTAAAAATCCTAAGCTTTGCTCTTTTGTGAAGTGCATTCTGTGTCCAAAGACACAGTTCATTAAATCTCCAATTATAGTCTATATGGAGTTTGGAAAAAGTACTTGTCAAAAATGTGCTTATTAACAATGAAATAACAGCTTTGGTAAATGAAATGGTAAATAATTTATCCTTTATCTAAAAGATTTCTATAATTATGCATTTTTGCTGTTATCATCAAAAATGCAAGAATATTGTCATAATAACTCGTCAAATTTTCTCTTTTCTCCAATGAAATACTTATTTATTCATTTATTTATTATTAGTTTGTTTATTTGTGATGATCTGCCAGAAGTAAATTATTAGTGAGTGTGTGTTAATTGTGTAATTACTGGTACTGTTAGCTTCTCATGTTTTTTAAATTCATGTGTCCAGGAAGCTTTTCTGGAAAGTATATTCTTTGGTACACACAACAGGGAGGAAAATGCCCATGTAGAAGAGGGTGAAGGGTATCTATTGGGCTTTAGATGTTACACGAATGTAGCCCACCTGCTGTGGAAGTGAAATTGGAAAGCTGGTCTGGAACTCTGAAGATGAACAAAGATAGAATACAGAATGTCACAGAAAAGGAATTGAACAAAACACATTTCCCTTCTTCCCCAAACAACTTAAATGCAATCATTCAGCAATAGCTATGACTATTAAGACTTAGGTATTTTGTGATTAATTTTGAACTATTAAAATGCAATTAATTATTGTTTTAACTAAATCAATTTTTCTTGCTATGAAGCCATCCTTCTGAAACCTTATTCAAATCTATTCTTTGAACTTTACTGTAATTCTACTGTTCTATGGAATTAATGTCAGCTCACAATAACATGGAAAGCTACATGCCAAGTAAAGCATACATGTGTAAAGAAACAAACAACCAAAAATGGTCAATTAATCGAATATTATCAGGAAAAAGGGACATTTTTAAATAGGCAGTGAATATACTTGACATCAGTATTTGAAAAGAGAAATTTTGTCTATATAAAAAAGTGACTAATAAAGTGACCATAATATGAATGGCAATGAAATATTCCCTAGTTCTGAATGAAAACAAAAGATGACCATATATAGCATGTGAAGCTACTGACAAGGCTTCTTTATCTGCATCTAATCTCAAACTGAAAGGAAAATACAGTATTTTTAATGAAAGGGACATGGATTTGGATGAGGAGCAAACCATAACCCCAAAATCAGCGAGAACTGGGGACCCAGAGATTAAGGAAATGGTTTTACTAGAACTACACGCTGAGCCGACATTTGGATAAATGCGCAGGCTACTGCTGTGGAATCTGTCAAGCACATCAGCACCTAGATACTTTAGATTCTTCAGCCGGATTATTAAGTATGAGACACAGGAAAAGAGACACGTGATGTCTGCATGATGAATCTGGGGGTACAGAGCCAAAATGTCCAGCCCCTGCAGAGCTAGAGTTGGAAGATAAATAGCAAAATCTAAACAGCTATGAAGAAAAATTAGTGAAACACAAAACTGATTAAACTCCAGGGGCGCTGTCTTGCTGTTTCTTTTTGTTT
The DNA here is from genome assembly GCA_023101885.1 of Typhlomys cinereus. Lineage (NCBI taxonomy): Eukaryota > Metazoa > Chordata > Mammalia > Rodentia > Platacanthomyidae > Typhlomys > Typhlomys cinereus. Next base: position 142,108 of record JALPQD010000001.1, read on the forward strand.
ATTTGCCTGTGTGTTTTTAAATCACTCTGAATACTCTTTTCCTTTCTTTTTTTAATGTGATAGCAGCATGTTAATTTTCTTTTGAGAATCAACTCTGCTCTGCTCTTCAGGCCCTTGTGAGGCATAAGCTCTGGAGCTGGCGCTGCTGCCGCCCCCTAGAGGCCACGGGGAGAAAAACATTCTGAGGACAAGGCGTTCAGTAAAGTTTAGATGCATCTGAGTGTTGGCTTTTTTGCCACAACTGTTTTAACTGGGGAATTGGCATCTCATGGGGATTTTCATTTACCTTTCCCTAGGGGTCGGTGACTCTGAACACATACTTGTATCTTTTAGTTATTAATGAATATTTTTAAAAAGATTTTTTTAAGAATTTTTGGTATGCAAACAATATGTGCGTATGTCCTTCCCGTTCCCTCTATCCCTTCCTCTCCCACATTTTCCTCTCTTCACAACCCCTTTGTAGAACTGCCCATTTAGAACAAGAGCCGGTACTTTTAAAATGGATGATTATTCGTGACTTTGTAGCTTTCATTAAAAGTTTCAGTAAACCCTCTTGTTAGATGTACATTTTTGCAAATATTTTCTCCAAATGTCTAGTTTGTCTCTTAATTAACTGTGTTCTTTGTTGTGTGAAAATTTTATGGTGTAATACAATCTCAAATGTAATTGTAGATACTACACTTTCTTTTTAGGCTCATATTGGAGAAAAAAAATCATTGCTGATGGTTAATACACCAAGGACTATGTCTTCTAGTAGTTTCATAAATTTTGGATCTTACATTTCAGTCTTTAATTCCTTTTGAGTCAAGACAATTCTTTTTCATGTTATAAGTAACTTTTCATAACAATTTCACAGCAATGATTGTTTAGTTCTCTCTGTAGTCATTTACAATTTTATCAAGACCTAAAATTTTAAAAAATTATGGTATAAATTAGAGTGGAAGTAAACAAATTATTAATCAACACAAAGAGAAAGATAGATACTATCTTTCTGTTTTGACCTCTCAGTGTGTAAGATAGATATGGAAAAGAAAGGAAGAAAAAGAAAGAAAGAAAGGAAGGAAGGAAGGAAGAAAGAAAGAAAGAAGAAAGAAAGAAAGAAAGAAAGAAAGAAAGAAAGAAAAGAAAGAAAGAAAGAGAAAGAGAAAAAAGTTAATGTGATAGACACATAGATTGGTAGTAGATAGATTAATGCTATATAGATGACAGATATAGATGGTAGATGAATAATAGATAGATGATAGATCAATAAAAAAATAGAAATAAAGATTGATGGAAGAAAGGTAAAGAAAGCAAGATTTATTACATGAAATTGTTTCAAGTAATTAAGGAGGTAGACAAGTGTCAAATCTTGGAGGCAAGCAGGGTGGACTTGCAAGCGGAGCCTCAGAAAAGCCAACAGTTTAACTCTGATCCATGCTCCAGTGTTTCCCAACAAGGACAGAAAATGGAATGGCTCCTGCGAAGGTGGATTCTGGAAGCGTTGATATTTAAGCTTGACCTGAAAAGGCAAACTAAAAAAAGATCCATTAACCAAAAGACAGGGAGAGAAAATTGTCTCACTAAGAGATGGATCCAGTTTGGGCTCTGTTCAAGCCTTCAGTTGATTAGAAAATGACACCACACCCTGCAGGAAACAATCTGCTTTATTCTTCCTGATTTAAATGCCAATAACATCCAAAAACATCTTCACAAGAACATATGGAATAATGTATGACCAAGTGTCTGGGCTTACTGCTGTCCAATAAAATTGGTTCATTAAAACAAACTATCAGACAGACTGTCCACCTGAAACCATGTTTGGCTTAAACGCCTGAAAGAGCAATCCTGTTCTTTCAGAATTCTAGTTGCATGTTCTTGGACTTCTTTCCATTGGTTGTTTCAGTTCCAGAATAGCTCCGAGCATCAGACAGATTTCATGTCTGAGCTATAGTTGTTGAGATTTCTCCACTGCTGTTCATCCAACACAACATATGGGTCTATAAAGAACAGGGATACAAAGAAAAACTGAGTTTTCCTCTATATACAACAAGTTCCTTAATTTTCAGTGGAAGATAACACATTATTCATCTTGCTGGACAGTTCTATATTAATTTTCAAGGAAATTTTTCCGTTGATTTTTTAGTTTACTAGAATCATAGCCACCAAAAACATACACATACAACCATGGTTTTAAGTGTACAACTGACTTGTCCATACCCAGTCTGAAAAAAATAAATATATATTAAGAATGTTATAATGATTAGTAAGCACTTTGATTCCTTCTTTATTATATCTGTATCTTTTTAATTATTGAGAAGTAGAATTCAGATCCTTTATATACTTAGCACTCAGAGTCTAGAGATTTAAAAATATCTATCATAGTAATTAACTAACTCTCTGAACTGTCAAGTCTGTGATCAAATATCAGCTTCATCAATGAGAAACTGAAAAAGTTTTGGAAAAGTTTCCTGTTTCCATATCTCAATTGATTCTCTTATAGTTTGAAAATGCCTGGTACAATGGTTGCAATGATCAGTAATGCTGGAAAATACTTGTAAAAGGGTTAAATATGTCAGACTTCATGCTATGTTCTTTTGTGCATTAATTTACTTAATTTTTCTCCAAATTCCTATGATGTAATTGATACTATTGTTTTCCAACTTTTGCATTTCAGAAAATACAAAAGAAGCTTACTTGTTAAAGTCATGAAAGTAGCGACCTGAACACAGTCTGATGCCAGAGTTCATCCGCCTCTCTAATGCTCTGCTATATTTATAAACTGAACAATCATTGTAAAAACAAACTTTACTACATGTTCACTTTATTTGAGTTTTTTGTTTATTCGATAAAAATTATTAAGTAATATTGTAGGCCACCATAGATACTGAAGGATGAAACATCTTTTATCCTTTAACATAATGGAGCAAAATTTGAAACTGAACAGACAAAGTATCTAAATTTATCATCAAATAGGAACATTAAAATGTTTTCACTAAATTGAATTTTGATTGTTCTATCAATTATCCATATGATGTACATATTAAGGCTAGATAATTCCTTTGCACAAAGCTTCCTCTCAACTTCTCTTAGGAGAAAGAAAGCAGTGTGGTCCTCTTATGTCCTTCTATGATCCCATTTCCTATGGTCATTGGGTCCATATATATTGATGTAGGTTCTGTTGAAATTACTCTGATTTTTGCTTAAATTAGCATTTCAGAACCTCCTTATCCCATGGAACAATCAATGTTTCTTGGCAACTTTTGTGAATGTTTGTTTAATTCTTCTAAGTTAAGTTATAGGTAAATTAGGTCACTGTTCTTGAGGTGAATTTGAATTTACAATAGCATATACTCTCTTAGTAACTAAATCCTTTTGCTGCACTGACATTCATTTAGCTTTATTTTACCAACTCTCCTATGAAAAATTCACATTCTTAGCTATGATACAAGTAATAAACTAGAGAAATTAGTACATGGAGAAAGCATTATGAAATCAAAATTGGCTTTTGCAAATAACATTGAATGTTGAGTTTGTTTACTTTAATTACCTCATTAGAAAATACACTAACAGGCATAAACATATCTCATGCCAGAAATACCTATGTATTTATTCTATTTAATCTTCAACTCATTTAAAAATGAAGACATTGTATCACATTTAATTATTGCTGTAAATGTGCTATGAGCACATTAAATCATATTTGATTTCAGAAACAATTAAAAATATCAACACTCTTTTTTATTATCTGGTCTACTCAAAATTGTCAGACACTAAAGTCATAGATATAAATATGCACATTCTACAGCATCAAAAGTGAGACTCTTTATGGATAAACTTATATGCATTGAACATATACATCAAACTAGGAATTTTAAGCAAACTCATATAAATAAATATAGTAATAACTACACAAAAGTTCCACTTTAAGTATTTCTGATTGTTAACTTCATTTTATTAGTCTAAAATTGTCTATATTTATCTATACAACTCTATAGTGAGATGACTATAAAATTGAGTTGATATTTAATGAAAGTTTTAAGTTTTGTACATAAGCTTATAATTACCCATTAAACTCTCCATGCCATAATTCATTAAAGCAATGGCATTATCTGTAGGAATCATGAAGGAAATACCAAAAACAAGATTAGCATTGATAAAATATTCTGTTCTATGTTGATAGAAATCTATTGTTATTCAATATATAGCTATACTAATTTTTATCAGTTGTTTCACTAATTTTTATAACTATATCTGTGTGTGTTCAAGATGTAGCAGTTTAAAGCTCAAATTCTCAGTCCATGTAGTTGTAATGATCACTTCCATAGGGGCAGGGCCACCGGAGATCCTCCTTCTTTCATTATGCAGTGATGTTGGGTCTGGGTGTAGGACTTGAGCACGTAAGTATAGCACATACTTACAATTTCATTTGTTTGTTTGTTTCATACTAATACTGGGTCCCTCTGAGGTCTGTATGTGTCTAGGAGTCAAAAAATGAAATCAAAACATGCTTAAAAGATTCAGGCAGAGTTTATTAAAGAGGAGAAAAAAATGGAACTCACAGACGTTAATCCGTGAAGGGCAAGAGAACTCATGGACTCCAAGCATGGGAACCAAAAAGGGTGAGAGAAAAGTCAAGAAGGAACTCATGAACTCCAGATGTGGAATTCCATGAGGAGCAAGAGAGCTGGAAATTATGGATTTCAGATGTAGAGTATCATGAGGGGTAAAGCACTTAAGATGGTTTCCAGGATCCAGAATATTTAATACACTGAGCCAGGCCAGGTAAAAGTGGCTTTTCCTCATTAGTTAGCTCCACTTTCTGCAAGTCCAATTGTACCTTTTGGTCTGTCCATGTTGGTACTCAATCTTTTTGATCTTGTGCCCTAGTAGGGTTAATGAAGAACTAATCTCCACATCCTTTCATGAACAAAGGGTTGAAGGAAGTTGGCAATTTTATCTCTGTGAAGGATTAGTCAGTTAGTTCCTCTGAACGTGTTCTTCAGGGTAATCCCAACAAGGGGAGGGGGATGTTTGAAGATCTTCAGAGACCATCCCAGCATTGCTGCTCTAAAACAGTCTAATTACCACTTTCATACTATACCTTATTTTAAAAATATATATTCTTCAAAAAAAACCTGACAGTTTATAAAAAATGAAATTAACCATTGTCATTAATAGAATTTGAAAATATCACCTTGTGCAACAACATATAATTCATCCCTGAATGGTGCAAATAATGTGTTACAAATTGAGTAAAGTATACAAAGTGCAGAAGCCATGTTCCTTGACATGTACACTTTATTGGAATTGCACAACACTTAATGGTATTTGTGATTTTTTGGGGGGCTGAGGGGTTAGGAAACTTACCTTTTCTCTTTTATGAAGACCCTAGATGCTTCTTAAAGGATGGCCATACTGAGAAAGTTTTTGAAGGTCATTTCCCATTGCTAGGATTAGCCTGAAGGAACACACCCTATTAATCGGGAGGAACTGATTGTAATCCTTTACAGGGATAAACTTTTCCCAACTCTCTATTTATGAAAGGATATGGAGATTAGTTCTCCATTACAGATAAGTTCAATCATAAGGTCATTAATAAGATTAACTAGGTTGGACCCAGATGGGAACTAAACCAATGAGATATAGAAGATTAAAATCTCCAATCAGGTTTGCAGAAATTGGAGCTAACCAATGAGGAAAAGCCACCTTTCCCAGGCCTGCCTAACACTATAAACATCCCTGACCTTGGTAGCCATCTTTGACTGTTTTGGTCCTCATGGATTCCACCTTTAGAATTCATGAATTTCTTTTATAGCCTTTCTCTCACTCCTCATGGATTCCATGTCTGGAGTATGAGAGTTCTTTTATGGCTCCCTTGCCCCTCATGGGACTCCATGATCTGGATCCATGAGTCCTTTCATTTCCCATGCCTTTTATGGATTCCATGCCTGGAGTTTGTGAGGTCTTGGTGGCTCTCTTGCCCCTCACAACATTCATGTCCATAAGTTCCATTCTTTTTCTTCTCTAATACATTCTGCCTTAATCTTCTACCAGTGTTCAATGAACACTAGAAACTGGACACACAAAATCCCAGAGACCCCATCACTTCAATACATTTTTATAATTTCAACCTATTTTTTGCCACATTTGTAGGGAAAATATTACTAATAGAGTATCTTCCTTTGTTCTAAATGAAATTATTTAAGATTTCCAATGTCTATAATTAATATGATGTTGAAGAATCTCCCATCAATGTATATCTATACCCATATGTTTAAAAAATTAGGATTTGAGCCCAGAATATTGACCTCATGTGCCCAAGATTAATTTATTTTTATGTCTATGAGGTTAGATGACATTCTTTCCAATTTTACAGTGTTCACTACTTAGAGGTAACTTCTACTTCCCAGTTGAAATTCTTCCACCAAACAAATCATTTTTTTTCTTTACCACATAAAACAATATTCAGACATTTTTTATTACCAAGAAGAAATTTTACCCTCCTTTCCTGTATCTAGGAACCAAAAACCTGTTCCTTTATTATTTAAAAGGTTTAGAGATGAGTACCTTTTTTATGTAGATATTTCTGTTTTCTAAAAAATTCAACTTGTTTCTGATTTATACACTTTCAATTACTGTAGCAAGTGCATCTAGCCACTGAATATCACAAAACTGACCCACCCTACAGCTTTCTAGTTTACAGGCAACATGGATATTTAATGTGTTTAGGAGCATATTAAAGAATTCTGAAGTTACATTCTACAAGGAAACTCTAGGAATTGTGCCAAATAGTCCAGTATTTGGCTGATATTCAAGAAGAACTTCATAGGGCACAATTTTATTATCCCATTCATTATGACCTTGATTTGCCTTTGAACCTACTGAAGTTCATTACTCTATAACTCTGACTGATCACATGTAAATATGAGATTACCTTACCACAGCAGTATTTCTCCCAATATTTTTAATTGATTATATTTTCACAATCAATCAAGTTCTAGAAGCACTTCCTAGAGTAATAAAGGATAATGGCAAAAAGAAGCCAGTATGATATAGCCAAGAGGAGTTGCTTAACAATCACAGAATAACTTTTTCCTTGCTTTTCTGGATTTCTGGATTTTTTTTTATTAAGAAGTATAATCTTTGCTTAAAGTTTCAATGATTGTTTAGTCTAATGATGGAAACTAAAAACCAGAATACTGAGCAACCAAATACCTTAGCAGAGCACTCTACATGCATTCATATTCAATTAAATTTCTGAAAGGTTTCTATGCCATTACCTTTCATTGCACAATTTGGAAGAGAACATTTGACAAAGAAATTTAGTCCTAGATAGCTGAAGGGCTTCAAAATACTGTAGGGCTTCAAAATAACTCGTGTCACTCAAATATCCATCTTGAGGGTTGAACCACTAATTAAAGCAGTAGTTTCCTGAATGAAATGTTGAGAAGGCAATCAAAGCACATATACCAAAATGAGTAGTAAAGATATCAACTACACCCCAATTGATTAATTGACAATGAGCCCAAGAACCAAATGTTGTGCAAGACATCTAAAGAATATTTTCTTACATATAGCACACTACATTTTGCTTTAGCTAACAGAATATGAAAGTAAAAGAGGGAAAGGAAATAAATTTTTTGTGAACACACCTTGTAATCATCTTGTACATTAAGAAACAGAGCATTCCTCTCATTCAAAAACACTGTTAAACTGATAAACTGTTCTGAGTGCTGATGACAGGTATTACTTTTCCTACCTTTGTTCTTCAAGCAAAGGAGATCATCAGATGCAGTTCTATTTCTGGTTTTTGCACTCAACATTGCTCATGGAATTCAACCTTATTGCTACATATAGAGACCTTTCACTATCTGCTGCATACCATTCTGTTACATTAATCCTACCCTTGATAAAAATTCTGATTATTTTAAGTAATGTTTTTTTAAAGATTATTTTAACGATTTCTAGAGGGCTATTTTAGAATGTCCTTTGTGTTTCCACTTACAGCATAATTTCTAGGTTATGAAGTATACATTGGTTAAGACTTACTTAAGATTTGCAATTATGAAAGTATTTATACTCCTATGAAGAGTGTATGAGAATTAAAGTGATTTGGTGTCTTTAATAGTATTGCATTTTGTCCGCTAATTAAATTTAGCCTTCTTGGTGGATTTCCAACAATATTATGATAAAATTTCAATTTACATCTTTTGTGATTATATAAATGAGAGCATATTTTCACTTTTCCACTATTATGTGTATATTAAGATAAAGGGATAATACATATTTTAAAACATATTGATAAATTAGCTACCCATATGATTGCTGGCCAAAGTAATTACATGCTTGACATGATAAATAAAACTGTCTGCATTGTTTCTGAAGAGGCTGCCTGTTCATGCTCCTGTTCATCATGTGAAAATTTATAAATAATAACACATATATAACACTAGCATTGGCATCTAAAGTGATTTTTTTCTTAGTACCCAGGTAGTTACATTTCTTGTGAATGAATTTATTATGGATTATGGATATTGAACACCTTTTAATTTGTTTCCTTGCTGAATATTGAAATCATTTGTCTATTTTGACTGTTTTCTTGTTATTCAGCATTAGATTTTCACCTATGTTCTAGATACAGATGCTTTATCAAATGTTTGTTTAAAGATTTTTTTCTGCAAATTCGAGATTTGTGTTTTTACTATATTAATAGTAATAGTATGTTTTGATAAGAAAGCATTTTAAGATATCAACTACCTTAATTTCTAAGGTGTAGTGATGCCTTCTCTTGTATCCATGACCTTCACCATGTATCACTCCCCTCACTTGTCACTGAAATAGCTTTCTATTTTATTGAGCTTGTCAAAACCAGCTTTAATCCAGTCCATTCTATTAATTTTTCTATTCTCCATATTGACCATTTAGCATCCTTTGACTTCTGAGAGGAACGATATCTACATATACATAGTACTTCCATTCAAACTATTTTTGCAGATTTTTGTAAACCATATTTAGTTCACTTACCAAGTATATGGTTTACTTATTGCTTTAATATGTCTTTAGTTTTCATTGAACCACCTTCCTATACCCAGTTTTCCCCATCTTTGTCCAAATCTGCCCATCCCTAGCTTATGTTTCACTATGCCCATCCACAGTTGCCAGTTTTTAATCAAAGTCACAAGGATGTTGCTACATAGTATTATTATCTAATTTATAAAATAAATTTTCTATCATCCCTTGTTCTTATGGACATATAGAATCCTACTGGTGAATATTTCTATTTGCTTTTAAGATTTTTTTATTATTAGGGTCTGGAGAGGTGGCTCAGGGGTTAAGCCTCTGTCTTGCAGGCAGAAGGTCCTGAATTCAGATCCTAGACCCCATGTATAGATGCTGGTGGAAGCGGGGGCGGCCTGCGTTTCCAGTCCTGGTAGGGCGGAACCTGTGAATCCCTGGGCAGAGTAAAGAAGGAGATGGAGGCGGTCCATGGTGATTCCTCAATTCGTCTGTGGTTCTACACACACACACACATGTACACACACATATATAAACACACACACACGCGCGCGCACAATTAAATAAATAATAAAAAATTTAAAAAAACAATTGAATAAATAATAAATAAAAAAAATTTAAAGATTTTTTTATTATTAATGTTAAAAGTTTTAGTAAAATATGTCACAATGTGGTTTCTTTTAAATTTTTTTAATTTTCCACTGTTTGTAGTTTGGATTCTGTTTCTTTAAGTTTTTGTCAAATTTTAATAATTATTTTCAGTCATTTATTATTGTTTTCTACTGCCCTTAAACTTAAATATCACTTCCCAAAATAATGTTAATGTGCTTAATGTCAATCTGTGACTGACTGAAGCAAAATAGCTTAGCTTTCTCTGACAAATGTACTTTGTTTTATTGTAGATACTTTCTAGTTATATGCAGTATCTAAATGGCTGTAATCATTTGGTTCTTAATTTTGAACATTATTTTCCATCTGCGTGTGATGTGCCATTTTTCACTCCACCAGCTGTCCCTTGACATCGCAATGCTTTCTCCACCTTCTTTTACAGTGACATATTTTTAATTGCTAGTATAATTACCTTGTCTAATAATTTTATTATCTGTGCATTTCTGGACTCGAATTACTTTGTGACTCGAGTGCTAATTAGGATTTCTATTTCTTTGGATATTTGATAATAGAACAGCTTACATAGCTCAGTAGGGGAGAGTACAGTTCTTGAAGTATCATTTGTATTTCTATGTGATACTGTGAAGTTACTGGAAAACAGCTTGATCTTTTCAATGTGTATTTTTAACCTTTGCTATTTTTAAAACTCCCAGAGACAAATATAGACTCTAGATTAGGTGCAAGTTGGCCCCACTTCTCAGGCAAAGACCTTTCATGTACTATAAATGACTCCATTGTATCAGTAGGTTTCTGTACTAAATATGTAGAGCACACTCAGCTATGGGACTTTTCTTTGCTGCTTCCAGAAGTGTGTGCTTTGATCTAATGTGATTTGTTCACAGGTATTTTCCAAAATCCAGCAAAAGACTTAATCAGAGATGGCCTTACAGATTTGTTATCTCCAGTACCCTGCTGGCTACCTTCTCCTCCCCAAATTCTGAGATGAAAGTTCTAGGCTCTGATGTAGCTCCACAATCTCTCTGGTAACTCACTGGGCAAACACAAATGATAAACTTGTTATTTTTCCTTTTCTCAGGGATCATTTTCCCACCTGCTTCTCAGGTTCTGAAGACTTGTTTTATTCCCTCTCTCCCTGATTTTTGTTATGTAAAGTGACACAGCAAATCTGTTACTTAACTAGCAAATTGATAATAAATTAAATCTTAAAAACTCAGGAGAGGGGCCGAGAGGTGGCTCAGGGGTTACGCCTCTGACTTGCAGGCGGAGGATCCTGAGTTTGGATCCTCGACCCCACGTATAGATGCCAGGGTGCGGCCTGCGTTTCCGGTCCTGGTAGGGTGGAGCCTGTGAATCCCAGGGCAGAGTAAACAAGGATGGAGGTGGAGGCGGTCCATGGTGATTCTGGAATTCGCCCGTGGTTCTACACACACACACATACATACACACACAAGCACACATGCAATTGAATAAATAAAAAATAAATTAATTAAAAAAATTTTTAAAACTCAATAGATTTATTTTTGAAATAAAATACAAAAAAAGGAATTTTGATCAGTTAAATAGAAGAGAGACAGATTTCTTTTTCTCTAAAGAAATAAAATGAAATATTGTTATTTGAAGGCTGAAAATAGAAAGAAAAAAATTATAAAATAGCAAAAATTTACTTTAGTTTTCTACTTTTCAAATAACACATTGTTGCAGTTACTCTGAATGTTGCTGATGAAATCATGACAAAACTGCTTAAACAAACAATGGGGTTATTTTGTTTTACAATTCCTGGTCACAGTTATTTATCCAGCTTAACAGGAGAGCTCACTCACACCATACCAGGGTTGAAGGAACTAGGCAGACTATCTCCAAGTAGAAGCTGAGAGAGACAGGATCGATGACAAACCAATATGTCTACAAGGATGCCCCCTTTTGCAAACAATTCTCTCCTTTTATTCGCTTGCCCAGGGTCTAGTCCCATCCACTGTGGGCTGGACCTTCCTCATCCACTAAATAAGCACCACTTTGGGCTTAATTCAACTTCTAATTCTCTGCAAATGTGTCCAGAGCTCAAACCCTCAACCATTAAGTTCACACCTGTGTCTAACTATGCCTCTCCACTCCTTGTCAGCCTGACACAGAATACATCACTTTTAAACTGTAACCTCATCTTGTCACCATAGGTGTTAAATACATCTTAAATACATTTAAATATATTTAAAAGCCCCAAATCTCATAACCTTAAGATCCTGTCAAATCAAGTTAAATACTTCAGCACAGGTAAAACATTGAAATGGTAGTATTATAACAAAATAAAATATCAAGCTAAGACAGAAGTCCAGTCAGTCGAATACTGAATCCTATAGCTCAATGTCCCTCTTCTGTTGCTCATCACATGGTCATCATGTGGATCAAATATTCTGGGCAATTCCAGTCCTTACTCATAGCTCAAAGTTGCACAAACAGCATTTCTTTGATCCAGGTTGAATCTCCGCTTGCAGTGATCCTTAACACACATCTCATGCATACAGTTCTTTTTGGCAGATATCCCACATAGGTTTTGGAATTTCCAATACCTTCATAACTCAGAGACAAACCAGGCTTCAACTCCACAGCACAAAATGTGCTCCTTTGGGCAGCTTAAACTCCACAGCACAGAATGCCCTTCTTGGAACTTTCATGCCGCACACTGTCTGAGTTTCTGCTAGTCTCTGAAACCTTGGACAAGGGATCCATTACCTCCTCCCTCTTGCATCTTTGATGCCTCTAAAACCAGTATCACATGAACAACATTGCCAAATTCTGTTATATATTCCAGGTGGATATTGGTTCCCTGGAATCACAGCTGATTCAGCTTCTCTGTGCTGACTCTGGGAAGAACCTCTATGCTGGGCTGAATCTCAACACTGTGATATTCACTTCTTCCACTCTTCCAGTGAAAAACACTAGGTTTTCCTTCTATAATGTTTATTTCTACAATAGCTACTGCTGCTCTGCTTTTGGCTCTTTCTTCATTAGAAACTTCAAGGCTGCCAACACAGCTCTCCTCTATCAAACAAACAATGGACAAAAGTCCATTGTCTTTAAATTCAACTCTGTCATAGTCCTTGTTCCTTACATCACAAACTGGGCCCAAAAAATCCTCAACTCTCTCACCATTTCCATTATCCAAATGGCCATCAAATGTTTCAGAACAGTATTTGTAATCCACAGACTCGAAATCTTTAAACATTTCTAATTTTGTCCAACAAAACCATTTAAAATCCACAAAAGCCACATAACCAGATTTATCGGCAACACCCCACATCTCATACTAAGTTCTGTTGAAGTTAGCCTGCATGGTTGCTAATAAATTACCACCAAACAGCTTAAGGGAACAAAGGCTTTATTTTCTCTTATGATTTCTAGTCACTGTTGCTTATCCAGCTTAGCAAAAGAATTCGCACCAACACCAAGGGCTGAGGAAACTGGACACACCATCACTACATAATAGAGAGAAGGAAGAGTCTTACTTGCTAGATCAGCATGTCTGGCCAAGTATGCACAATGATGTCCCTTTTCTCAAACATTCCCCTCCATTTTATTTGCCTGCTGGGGGACTAATACGACCCACCATGGACTGGACTTTCTCCCACCCACTAAACAATCTTCTGTAGTTTCTTTCTGGGCTTAGCTATCAGTTCTCTACAAATGTGCCCAAGGCTTAAACCTTCACCCATGAAGTTCACACCTGTGTCTAACTATGACACACGTGTTTACTCTAAATAATTTTTCCACAGTTTGCTTTTCTAGTTTGGTTTTACCTAAAGATATCCCACCAAATTCTTAAGTCTAAATTCTCCAAAGTCATACAAACTCACAATGCCACAGTGTATATATATAACATAGACGTGAATGCTAGATAAATATTTCACCTGCAGTTATTCTTGAGAAGGGATTTGTTTTTCGGGGGGAAGTCTTTTGTTTTACTTTGTGACATGTATTTGTCACATTTTCAATTAAATTAATATTAGGCTTTCTTAATGTTTTAATATCATTAAATCATTTAATATCATTAATTATCATTTCTAAAGAAGGAGCCTTAATACTCTAATCATGTTTTTCTTAATTTCCTCGACAAAAATAGTCTTTTAAATTTAAAACAATCCAACTTCTTGGTCTGTGTCTCATTGTACATGTCTCTTCTGCATCTTTTCAGTGATAATTTCAATTATTGCAAATGGTTTTTATAGAGTAGAATTCCATTTTTTTGAATTAGACATTTTCCTTACCTCATTGAAAAGCCTTGCTACAGTTACGTCTGTGACTCTGTATTATTTGCTTCAGATTGTTGGACTTGGAAAGGAACAGCCACTACCTTTCTGGGATCTCATAAATAATTCCTTTGTTCTACTGCTGTGCCTTCAACCCTGTCAGCTAAACTGTTTTCTCAACACATCTCAAAATATATCTCAATGACTCTGTAAACATACTCCTTTCTATCACTTAAATTACCACACTTGGTTAATTTATAACCTCCACTCTGCTCCTTTATTTTTTCCTCCATTCCTACCCAGTAATCTGAAAGATCTGTGTGGCCCCAAACAGTTTATCCCTTTAGATAAATTGTACTGTGGCTGTGGCATACCAGATAGAATATCCATAAAGATAAATGCTTTGGAAACAGTTGAACTAGCTTGGTGCTGATACTGAAAGAATTATTAGAATTACTTCTGAAAGTTATCCAATTGGATAACTGAAAATACCTCCATGTAAATGTTACAAAATATACTTGGGTGGTATTATTCACAATTGTAATTGTGGAGAGTCTTGTTATCTACAGGGAGCCAACCAAATAGTAATCATGATATGGGAAGAGATAAAAGCAAAACATAAAATATATACAAGACATATGCTCATTAACCATAAAAATAGAGAACATAGGGCCTACTGTTACTGTTATTATCATACAACCTTCTTTCTAGACATTATCAAAAGTCATATATATAATGATACCAAGAGGAAAAAGAAATCTCTAAAACAAGAAAACAAAGTATATGAAGACTTGTAGTACAAATCAATAAAATGAATTTATTTCCCTATACTGGTATAAGTCACCTGGAAAATACTTATGCAAAACAAGTATGTAAAAAGAAATAATATTATATATGAATTATGTAAGGAAACAGAAATAAAAATGGATTGTAATATTTAGAATATTATTGAGAGGCTGGAGAGATGACTTCATGAGTTAGAATGCTTGCTGTGCATGCATAAAGGTAGATGCCTTCCTTTGTCCTCCACAAGTATATAACAGATGCAAAGAGAGAGAGAGAGAAAGAAATAGAAAGACAGAGAGAACAATGAGAAAGAGGGAGAGAGAAAGAGAGAGGTGCACATATACTGCATATACTGTACACATAAGTGCATACACCATACACATATACACACATGCACAGAGTAGTAAATATTCTCAAATGAGGAGTTAGTTTTAAAGTATATATTTTAATTTTGAATTATAGTAGGAAAAAACAAAGTTTCATAGCTTTCTGCATCCTTAGGAGGGGGAGAATAATATATCTGAAATATTTTAAGGTATTAGAAAGAGAAAATGAGAAATATCTAAGGAACACTTATGATAGTAAGATCAAAAATGAAGTAAAGACCACTCAGAGCGATTTCTAAAGTTAGGATTTTAGTTCAGTGACTTAGTTACCAATTACTCCTTACTGAAAATGGATTGCAGATCTTTGGTTCTGCAAACATTAGAAATGAAGTAGTATGTTAGATTCAGATTTGACAAATATTATTTTAAGAATATTAATAATAATTAAAGTAAAAATAGCAAAATACATATCAGAAGATAATTGTAATTATCTAGGATCTCAGAAAGATTTGGCTCTTCGGGGACTTGCTGAAGGATATAAAAGTGTTCAAATATGGAAGCAGTGGGGGAGCATAGATAAGCAATATGTGTCTCTGCTACCTCATTCATGTTGCCTTCATTCTCATAGTTTGGTGCTTGTGTTTATACTATAATCACTTAAATTCCTGTTTCAAGTCACTTTCTCAGAGGATAAGAAGACAACAGTACTTAAAACTTAAAACTACAAAGAACATAAGAAGACCATTTTTTTCTGTGTTCAATAATCCAAGGTTATTTTGATTTCAGTAACTTGAACCTGATAGAGTAAGAGCAGCTCAATGCTGGGAAGCAAGCTAATGCTACTAAATCACAAATTGGCAAGACGGATATGATGATCACATGTAAAAAGCTGGATTTTTCTGAGCTTAGTTAATGCACCTCCTTTCATAAATCCTCCAGTTAACTTTGTAAGAAGGATCCATTTTGTCTCTCCATATTCCATCAGACAATTATTTTTAATTTCTCAACATGTAGAAGCCAAAAAGGAGCCAGTAGTCCAAATGGAAACCGTGGCCTGAATACTAATGAGATAAATAGTACAAAGTAGTCTGCTGATGACAGAAAGAACTTTTAAGATGGAATATTAGATCCAAGGAGTATACAAGCATGCAAGATCTTCATGACTGTGTAATATACATTAAATACAAATGAAAAAATATATTAGTAGCTCACACAAAAACATTAAAACTATATGTTTTATCCTGTGTACAAATGATCTATCCTCTCCAAATTCTTAAGCAATACTTGTTTACTCACTGAAGCTTGATCAGAATTTACAGGCTACCAAAAGTTGTACCTTGTTGAACAAAATATTTCCTACATATTTATCTTAAAATATATCCAGAATTATTAAGGGCAAATATGATATAGGGCAATACAAAATTTAAAAAATATAAATAGTAAATACTAATTTAAGTCATTAACAATGCTAGGGATGTCAGAAATACACTGAAAAAACCTAAGGCATAAAATGAAGCCAGTCTAAATGAAGGACTACTAGTGCCCAGGCAGAAGAATTGAGCCTATAGGGTTAATTGAGCCTGTGGATTTCAAGAAATGCTTCAAAAAAGCCACTGGTAAAATTGCAGTTGTAGGATTCGGTTTTTGTGGCTGGGCTTGGTCTTCGGACAGTCTGATTTTTCCTTGAAGTGCCCCCAATCTTCCCTTTTGATATGAAATTTTTTCCTGCTAAGGTTATGGGAATCTGTTTTCAGTTTAATCTTAAGGGTGTTTTCAGCTAAGAGAATCACTTGAGTTTGTGAATAAATTTTGGAGTTTTGAACAGTGTTGAAATTATTAAAATTATTAAGTATTTAAATTCACGTGTATATATTCTGCATTGTGAGATTAACATGAGACCATAGGATTCAGAGATGAAACGTTATGGTTAAAAGTGATGTTTGGCCATAATTCAGAACACCAAAGACCCTACATTAATCACCTAGAACCAGACCAGCCAAATCACTCCCCATAATAAAGATCAGGGAACCTTGCAGAAGAGGGGGTGGCAAGATTGTAAGAGCCTAAAGATGGGGAGGACCAATGATATCCAAGATACTCCACACAAGTTAGAGCTGTAGCAGCCAGAACTGGACTTTACCTGACCGGCACAATGGCTGACCTGTCAATGACTCCCCAAAGTCTAACATGGATCACAGGAAAGAAAGCTTCAGGCAGTAAGATCCTCAGAGGCAAGAAATTAACAGTCATAACAGAGTTCTCACACTAGCGGGGAGTCCAAGAAGAGGCTCAGGGCCATGCCACTGAGTGCCTACCCCTCACTAGGATGGAGGACTCAGAGGAAAGTTTGGCATTGACACAAAAAGATGCTCCAGGGATAGAAGGGAGGAAGGGGGGGCACTGGGAGAGTGAGAGAGAGGGCGAGGGTGATAGGAAGCGGGACAGGGGTGGGAGGAGAGTGCAAAGTGGGACGACTGGGGAGGGGAGAAGGGAGGAAGAGGACAGGAGTACCTATTGAGCTTGTATGATTAAGAAAAACATGGGGCTGGAGAGGTGGCTCAGGGGTTAAGCCTCTGCCTTGCAGGCGGAACGTCCTGAGTTCGGATCCCAGATCCCACGTATAGATGCCAGGGGCGGCCTGCGTTCCAGTCCTGGTAGGGCGGAGCCTGTGAATCCCGGGGCAGAAGGAAGTGGAGGCGTCCATGGTGGTTCGCGAATTCGTCCGTGGTTCTACACACACACACACACACACGCACATACATACGTACATATGCACAATTGAATAAATAATAAAAAAATTAAAAAAAGAAAAACATAAAATGTGAGAGAAAAAAAGTGATGTTTGGGAGTGTCAAGTTGACAGGAATAGTTTTATGAGGTAAAACTTCATTGTTATCTTGACTGGATTTAGAATCACTAGGGAGACACATCTCTCTGCATGTTTTGGGAGGTGTTTTCATAGAGAAAACATCCTCCCATCTTTCCTGATTAGGAAAGACCCAATATGAATACAGGCTGCTAGAATTCCATAGACCAGAATCCCAGATTGAACTACAAGGGGACAAGGAGGAAGCCATCTGTGATTAGCATTAATTCTCTGTTTCCTCCCTCTAGGAATATGACCAATTGGCTTATGTTCCTGCAACTTCAGTTAGGACAATTCCAGTTATTATGTCTTCTCTGCCATGATGGGCTATTTCTTCAAACTGTGATTCAAAGTGAACACTTTCTTGGGTTATTTGTTCAAGTATTTTGTAACAGCAGCACAAAAAGTGACTAATATATCCCCACTTTGTTCGAATAAAGCTATATTTTTTCTCTACAGTCATGATATTTTCTATATAAATAAATGTGTGATTTAACGAGTTAGATGTCAATTGCTTGCAGCTGGGCTGATCATTACATAAACATCCTGGATTTGAAACAGGATGCTATAACTAAATGAGATTATTATAACTCCTTTTGTAATGAACTATAAGTATTATCAGTATGATTGTACTAATGTATTTAGTCAAAGAATACAGACACACTAGAACTCTTCACTTTTTTATTATTAGTTCATATATTTTTTATGTAAAGGATCATGCATTGTTCACATGATAAAAGCACCTCACTTGCAAGTGTTAATGTGGCTTCAGTGCTTGTTTGATTTTCAGCCCAAGTAGTTTCAGGAATGTGAAGACAGATGCCAGACATAAATGTTGAGTTGCTCTCAAAGACTCCATCCTTTCTCTAGTGAGGCATCAAGACCAAATGTATAGGTTATTCCAACAAAATAGTTTTGAAACCATTTTCTAGAGATTCATGAAACAAAACTTTTCTTATGTATTATTTCTCTTACATATTAGTTGCATTAAAAGTACAACAAAGGTCACAATCTCATCGTAAAAATGATGTGAACAGAAATGTCAGATTAGGATAACTCATCACAAGTACTGTTTGAGTACAGCATCAGGTTCACGTGAAGTAAAATTACATATACTATTCTTTAGTAACAACATAATGAATATCATCATTGATTTAGTGAGTACAAATGATTTTTAACTACTACTAGAGAGATATGACAAATAATAAACAGAGAAAACAATTACAAAATGATTTTGTGTGTAAATGTAATGAGTCTTTGTGATTAATTTTTTTAGTTACTGATATTTCTAAGAAGCAACATATTACTTTAATTTTTCCCAAATATCACCTTTACCTGTGGTTTCTTCCATCACTTCAATAGCAATCTATCATAAACTAGAACTTCCCAAGATGAAATGTTAATTAATACATGACTAAAACAATGTTTTTCAAAAGCCACAAAAATTGTGCAGTGTCTTTTTTTACATAGAATAATTTTTTTTTAAGTTAGGAGTATATTTGTATAAAAATAAAGTGCGCTTTTGAGTACACAATGAATTCAAGTGATTAATTTTCTCATTATTACATGAATCTCTGCTTGTAGCCATTGACAACCAATAAAACATAGCAGATATCAACTTTTTCTGATAATCTCATGACAATGGTGCCCAACCGCAATGAGCTTTCTGTTAGGCTGAAACCACAAATCTTGCCTTAGAGTACACTGGATTTCAATTTCTCTTACATTAAATGGAGGTTCAGTAGCTTCATGCTTATAATAAACAGCTTTCAATACATTCTACATTTGGGGATTTTCCTTGCTCTACATGCCAGAAATATTATATTTTTGGCAGTCTTCTCACTCCTGGGATTTTATATAAATAAGAAATAGTTCGAAAGAATACAATATTGTAGGCTGAGAAATCCAAAGAATAAATGAATTTTGCTTTAGAAACCCTTTTTGGAAAAGCACAAAGAATATAAAGTTTTTGCATTTTAAGCATTCGCACAAGCACATATATACAGATTGTTGCACATAATTTATCATCACAATAGTTAAAAGTTTCACAGAGATGGAGGCCACATTCTATGTTCTGGGGATTCTGTGTCATGGTTTGAAATGTGTCCCCCACAGTCTCATGTGTTTGGCAAGGTCATGGCACCTTGAGAGGTGGAGTCTTGCTGGAGGAAGGCAGTCACGAGAAGTGGGCCTTGAGGTGGATTAGTCCCACCCTACCTCCAGGAGAAGTCAGCTTTTGCTGCAAGCAGTTGACAGCTCTCAACTTCCAAGATGTCTGCGGTGACTTAGCCTCCTCCAACTTTTGCCAGCCAGCCATCCCGCCTCTGCTTTGAGAGACTGTCCCTTCCTTCTGGAACCATAAGCTGAATAAACCTTCCTTTCTCCCTTAAGTTGATTGACTTTTTGTGTTCTCTCACAGCAATAGTTAAGATTAACTGTTACAGAAATTGGTACCGGATAATGGGATATTTCTTTGAGATTAAGAACAGCTGGTACCACAAAGTGAAGTTGTTTGTGAAGTTGAGAAAAGTTGGTACCCAGAAGTATGGTCAATGCTGTGATGTGGCTAGTGTGCCTTTGGAACTGTTTGTTGGGAGAAATATGGAGAACTTTGGGACTTTGTGCAGAGAAAGTCTTTGCATCTTGGCGGTTGGACCAAAGGGACCTTTCTCGTGAGAGCTGAGGAGAGCAATGCTGTGAGAGACACAGTCATTGGAATCCCAGCTTGTGATGGTCCAGAGGGGAACAGAGACTGTGTTTACAACTGGACGACTGACACATGGAACCATGTGTTGGCCGAGAGTTTAGTGAAGTTTTGCCCTCATCCTGAAAGTTTGCCTGAAATTAAGCTGGAGTGCTTGGCAGAGGAAATTTCAAAGCAATGTAGTCTTGACAATGTGATATGGCTACTTTTTAGTTATCTTCAGAGTTATGAAAAAGAGCAAAGAATCAGGCAGAAAGAAGCAAAAACTGTAAGATCCAATGATGAAAAATACAATGGCAAACTTTAAAGAGTTGAACCAGGAAGAAGCAGAGAACAAAATGGCTGTTGAAGAGATAAGCTCCATTTGTAATCAAAGTCTGCTCTTAATTTGAATAATAGGAGAGGCCCTAGCTTGAGAGCAAGATCCTCAGGAAAGGCTCCCACTCATATGAATGCAAATTCTTTCAGAAGACTGGAGCTAAAGGGTGGAGTTCCAAAGCAAGAGTTGGTTTCTCTTACCAAGCAACTGTCCAGGAATGAGAGATAGTCAATATAGAGAAGCAGAATCAGCTGTGATTCAAGGGGGCCAGTCTTGGCAAAGTTGTCCACGTGGTTCTGGTTTTAGAGGCATCAGTGATGCAAGAGGGAGGATATCATGGCAGAATTGGCAGAATCCAGGCATCATGAGGCAAGAAGCCTACAGGTTAGAGGCCCAAGAAGGGCAGTTTGTGCTGTGGAGTTAAAGCCTGGTTTGCCATTGAGAAGTAAAGATGTTAGAGATTCCAGACACAATGTGGGACACCTGCCAAGGAGAGCTGTATAACCTGGGAGGGGTAAGCTCAAAAGACCAACATATTCTATGGGCAGCTGCATTGGAGGGATGGAACCAAAGCCTTTTGGAACTGAGATGATTTCAAGGAGAGGCTCACCTGTTGGACTTGGAGCTACAAGATTTGAAGTTTGTCCTGCTGGTTTTCGGGCTTGTTATGGACCGATCTTTCCTGGATATGCCCCCATTCCTTCCTTTTGAATGGGAATGTTTATTCTGTGCCATTGTATGTTAGAAGTATGTAACTTGTATTTTGATTTTATAGGAGGCTTGGACTTTGGACTTTTGGACCGTTGGGACTATCATTGTAGTCTATGAAGACTTTTAAAGTTGAACTGAGTATGGTTTGCATAATGAGATGTGGAATGTCATGGTTTGAAATGTGTCTCCCACGGTCTCATGTGTTTGGAAAGTTCATGGTACCTTGAGAGGTGGAGCCTTGCTGGAGGAAGGCAGTCACCAGGGGTGGGCCTTGAGGTGAATGAGTCCCATCCTACCTCCAGGAGAAGTCGGCTTTTGCTGCAAGCAGTCTACAGCTCTCAGCTTCCAAGATGTCTGCAGTGACTTAGCCTCCTCCAGCTTTGGCCAGCCAGCCATCCCGCCTCTGCTTTGAGAGACTGTCCCTTCCTTCTGGAACCATAAGCTGAATAAACCTCCCTTTCTCCCTTAAGTTTCTTGATTTTGGATGCTCTCTCACAGCAATAGTTAAGAGTAACTGTTACATTTTGTTTGACTGAACCCCAAGCATCATGCTATTTATGAGAATAATGTAAGGTTGTTCTTGTCAGTTGGGACATCTGTCTATCTTTACAGGTTTGCTTGTGGTAGAAAGTTCTATGTGGAAACTAATTTTTAATATAAAACAAAGAGGAAGCTCAAGAATAAATTAACCATGCTATATAATTGACAACATGTAATATAAAACATAGCAAACACATAGAAGTTTACCTAATGAATGAAAACATATCTATGTATACTTTGGATGTAACCTTTCTTTAACTTTAAAAGCAAAAAGGCTTGATAGATAAAGCAATGAGAACATGCTTTATATTTTATATTTTTCTCTGTGGAAAATTACATATTTCATCTAATGATTCATTTGTCGTATTTTTTATTTCATAGTTCCTGTTAACATTAACTGTATGGTAGATTTCCAGAACAAAATGATGAGAAATATCTACAAGAGCCTAACATAGTAAAATGTTAGAGGAAAGGTGTTTGAGTAGAAGTTATACAAAACATAATGGAATATCTGCTATATTCTAAATAATTCCTGTCATTTATTTGAGAATTTAAAACACATAGAATATTTATTGTAATTGTTATTCTTGTGTTGCTGTGAGAGAACAACCAAAGTCAAGCAATTTAAGGGAGAAAGGGAGATTTATTTAGTTTATGGTTCCAGAGAGGAGATAGTCTTTTATGGTAGAGACAGCATGGCTGGCTGGCAGGAGCTGGAAGTAGGCTGAATCACTCTAGACATCTTGAAGTCTGAGAGCTGCAAAACTACTTGCTAGAACAACAGACTTCTCTGTAAATCCTGTCCTCTGTGACCACCTTCCTCCAGCAAGGCTCCACCTCTTAAAAATGCCATGACCTTCCCAAGCACATGAGATTTGGGGGGACATATTTCAAACCATGAGAATTTCTTTTACAAATTTTTTTATTCTTCAGTGTTTTGTGCACAAATACAGTGAATTTATGATTTTTTACACCTTAATCTCCAATTCCATCCCCCCTCTTTTTCCTATTATGACTCTTGTTGTTACCTACCAGTCTTTCCCTGATTTTCATATCCTTTTGCATATTTGGACTACTGAGTTTCCTCTCTATGAATCCTGTTAATTTGACTAAATTCAGTTCAGACATTTTTATGAACATAAACAATCAGGACCTTGCTCTGAATGATGTCAATTTTTTCATTCCCATTTCTCAGTACCAAATCTTGCTCCAGTTACACTTCTGCTGCTATGATAAAATACTTTGCCTCAAACAACTTAACAGAATAGTGTTTGTTATTTGACTTACAGTTCCAGAATGGATGAAATTCATTATTACAAGAAAATTGTGGTGAACATAAAGAAGTCTGCTCACTTTCTCTAGTCAACAAGAGACAGAGCATGAGAGCAAGGGGAAATAGTCTGACTTACCAATTTTCAAGTCTTCCTTCAACAAGGCTCCACTTCCTAAAGGTTCGGTTTTCTTCCATAACCCTCACCAGCTGGTGTCCAAATATTCAAACATATGAATCTGTGGGGCACAATTCAAATTTAAAACATGACGGTGATTATGTGATTTTTTTATCAAACTATACCAAATATTTAATATAATTCCAACAAGTAAATAAAACATGGATTCAGAATAATTGACCACTCTCCATAAATATATAAGCATAAGCATGATAATCAAGCCAGAGTATGCATTAGCTACTTGCTTGAAATTTTTGGTGAAATTTCAAGTTATAAAACTGCCTGACTATTATAAGAAGCAATATGAGATGTCTTATTTTTCAAATATGGGCATACGCTTCTTTTCCTTATGACTCTTAAATTATGCATTATCCTGTAGCAAAGATGCTAAGATGTACATTTAGGGCTTGTCTAAGCTTATCATTCTAATATGAACAAAGGAGACAACTGCTTCATATTTGTAAGAATAACTTTTGCAGCTAAAGAAGAATTGAAGACTTGCCTTCTAATTTACTCAGATTGCAGCTGTGCAGAACCACTGAACTTTTCTGATTTTTATTTTCCTTTCATTAAAACTGAATATGAAATATCTTACTTTTTCCTCTATAGTTTTAAAAATTGAATAGAAATAATCAGATGTGTTTATACTTTAAAGCTAGGAAATATATAAATATGAGATGCTGATATATATAAGGGCAATCACTACACTAAGAAAAAAAAGCTGAATATCAGTGCTTTTGAACTTTTTTTGTATTTTGCTTATAGATTTAAGTCCATTTGTTGAAACAGAAATATTCAAGTTTGGAGTAAGTTTTCTCCCTTTGTTTTCATTTCCTGGTACTTTCCTTGTTCTTTTGTTTTCTCCATTCTTTTCTGTCCTTTCCCTTGAAAAAAAAAAAGTATACTTTCTTCCAAATCTGTTATAAAGAATAAATATATTAATACAATAAAAGATGCTCACAAAGTTCAGATATCTTACCGTAGTCAATGGAACACTGCAAAGCTGACATGAAAATAAATATGGCAAGTTCATTTAAGAACTTCCCATGTGACTGGGAGATTAAGATTGCGGGGAACAGTCCAAAGAAAGAAGCAACTTCATGTCATTGAAGCTTATTGCAACAGCAGACCTGCATTGTAAAAACAAAAGCAAGGAAAACCACCCACATTTAGCTGGGATCACTAGAGAACCTTTGCTCGTGGCAGCATCACCTTTTATCATTAACTTGTAGAAATAGCCATTCTTTTCACACATCTGATGCCCTGACCTAGTCAGAAACTCCTCAGAAAACTGCTCACACATTCCCAAAATTCTCTGCTCTCCATATATCCTAAATTTTCATCCTCCTTATTAACCTAGATCATGAAATATGTCATGTAAAAGTCAGTGAATGAGTGTAACTCCTGGAAAATAGGCACTCTCTCCTCGAGTTTTTTTTTTAACCTTTACTCAGTGATGAAACTTCCAATTCCTTGCTTTGACTTTCTCCGAATTCTTTATCTAACAGGGGCAATGTAAAAATTTGCCTGAATATTACTGACAAATTCATAACCATCCACCTTAGGGACACAAGGGATTTTATTTTGATTTATGATCTCCAGTTATAGTTCTTTATCTGGTTTGGCAGCATAGCTCAATGCCAATAGGTCATGTCATATCCACAAGATGGCTGAGAGAGGGGGCATGCAGCAGACAGCATGTCTATCCAACTATATAAAAGAATGCCATTCCCTGAATCAGATCTCCCCAGCTTTTTCAACTCTCCAGGGAAAAGTCTCTCCCACCATGGGCCAGGTCTTCACCCATGGATTATAATCTCCTGCAGGTTTATACAAGGGCTTCACTTAACTGTTAATTCTTTACAAATGTGCTCAAAGCTCCAGAATTCAATTTTCAAGTTGGCATCTGCAGCAAACTACCACAGGCAAGAATAAAAAATACTGTGTATTTATGTCCATTTGCTCTCTCTCATTAATTTCTGCTATCACTTTTAGTTTTATTTTGTATTGCTACAACAAAATACCTAATCCAAGCAATTTAGAAAAAAAGGATTTAATTAATTTACACTTATAGGCTGTTCATCATTGCAGGTAGGTTACAGTGATTAGGAACTTGAAGCAGCATTTCACAATACACCTGGAATCTAGAAACAGAGAGAGAAGGCATCCTTGCATACTAGTAGTCAGTTGCCTTGCAGTTCTAGATATACTATTCTAGTGATGGCCCCTAGCCCTCACGAACTGGTCCTTCCCACCACAATTAATGCACTCTATACATTCCCTCAGGCATGCCCAGAAGCCCACCTTAATCTACAGAATCCTCTCAAGTTTGCCCAGATCTGCCTTCCGGGGTGCCAGGTTGACAGCTAATACTAGACATTACACTATCTAAAAGAACAGGGATAATTATTATGCAAGTATAGGCTATTACAAAATTACCTTTTGAATTAAATGAAAGAAAATAGGCAGTTTAAGCAGTCAGATGTGTATTAGAAGATGAAATTTTATTCACAAAAGAATGTCTCAAATATTTTAGGTTTAATATAGAAGTCAGTGTCTTAATTAATAATGATTCCATCTTTTCTCCTTCATTCTGTTATTAGACAAGTTTTACATTAAGTGGATATCATCAGAAAATGTGTTCATTTTCTAAGTACATTAATTGTTAAGCAACCTTAAAAATATTAATGAAGATGTATTTATTAAAAAGCTAAGTCTTGTGTTTCTACACCGACTGTTTCCTTATGCTGACTGTAGCAATCCAATTCATTTGCAGGAATGACCATTCTATATGTGTTGGCTTTGTCTTGTGCCATATGCTAATTTGAGAATGTCCTTACTGTGTACACATCCCCATCTTGCCCACAGACAACTGAACACTAGCATTCTGAAGCTGAAGCATGGGAAGCTGAAGAGCTAGTCAGCTCCACTAAATCTGATCAAAAGTAGTACTTCAAAATAAGCTTATGCTTTGAAATTTACATTGACCATGGTAAATATTAATTTCAAAATATTTTAGTAAAAATTATTCAGCCAAAGGTGTATTTAAAACAATGGTATTTCTGGCTCAAATTTGAGTTTCCAATGTTTCCCAGGGTCCCATGCCATACAGTAAGTGACTGCATATTTGTGCTACTCATTTGGTTTTTGTAATCACACCTTCTTAAATTGTCTTAATTTAGTTGATGATTTTTGATTGTTTATATATAAGAGCTTATGCCAATCTCATCTGTTGGTCTGATATTGTGAGGGGAGCCACCAATCACAACTAAGAGGAATTATTTAGTCAAGGCAGGCCTCTGAGTGAATCTGTAGGAGACGATCTTAATTGCACGAATAATATGGAAAGACCCAGCCAACAGAGGTGTTGTAGTTAGGCACAGGTGTCAACAGGACAGTTGAGGATTTGAGCTCTGCGCACATTTGTAGAGAATTAATGGTTGAGTTAGGCCCAGAGCAAACCTGCAGAAGATTGTCTAGCTGATGGGAACCCCCAGACCATGGTGGTGGGACTAGGCCCTAAACAGATGAATAAAA
This sequence comes from Typhlomys cinereus, assembly GCA_023101885.1. Classification (NCBI taxonomy): domain Eukaryota; kingdom Metazoa; phylum Chordata; class Mammalia; order Rodentia; family Platacanthomyidae; genus Typhlomys; species Typhlomys cinereus. Next base: position 169,213 of record JALPQD010000001.1, read on the forward strand.
TACTGACAGCTGATCGAGGAAGTTGGCATCCTTGTGTACACTTGGCCAGGCATGCTGGTCTGGCAAGTAAGGATTGTCCCTCTTTCAGCTGTTATGTGGTGATGGTGTGGCCAGTTCCCTTGGTCCTGGTTTTGGTGCGTGCTCTTCCATCAAGCTGGACTACAGACTATAACCAGACTATCATTAAGAAAATAAACCCTGGGGCTGGAGAGGTGGCTCAGGGGTTAAGCCTCTGCCTTGCAGGTGGAAGGTCCTGAGTTCGGATCCTAGACCCCACCTATAGACGCCGGGCGGAAGTGGGGGCAGCCTGCGTTTCCGGCCCTGGTAGGGCAGAGCCTGTGAATCCCGGGGCAGAGTGAACAATGAGGTGGAGGCGTCCATGGTGGTTCCAGAATTCGTCCGTGGTTCTACACACACACACACACACACACACACACACATACATACACACACATACATATGCACATGCATACATGCACAATTGCATAAATAATAAATAATAAAAAAATTTAAAAAAAAGAAAATAAACCCTTGTTTTTTTAAGCCATTTGATGGTCATTTGTCAGCAGCCATGCAAACTGTAATAAGAGCAGGTAGGTAAAGGAGAGAGAGAGAGCTGGTATGAATTTGATCTTGTCTTCAAATCTTGCTATGGATACCGTACGGCAAGTTTATTTGACTTCTGTTGGTAACTCTCTTGCCATGTTGGACAGTAATCTGAAACTCTGTACTCTTGTTCTCCTAAATTGTTTTAGTTGGGATTTATTATATAAAACTGAGATAGGCAATGTCTAAAAATCTCTACATAGCTAATAAATGTGAATTTCAAAAACATGGTGCTAAAGAGATTTAAAATGCATACTTGACATAAATTTGAGTTATTTTACTTAATATGTAATGATTTCATAATACTGTAATTAGTATGGATGTCTTTTCAAGTGTAGCATGCCTTTGTATTACAAAACAGTAAGATATAATATGATATATTTGAAAATATAAATTTTATTTATTATATTTTCTTTTTATGTGTATGCTGGATAAGGGATTGAATCTAATTCCTTTACAACTATTAAGCAAGCACTTTGCCGCTAAGCTAAACCCAGTTGTGTTTGTTCTATGAAAATAAATTATGCTTTTGGAAGGTGGCATATTCACCAGTTTTTCATGCATTTGTAATTATTTTTTATTATTATTTATTCAATTGTGCACGTGTTTGTGTGTGTGTGCATGTATGTGTGTGTAGAACCACGGACGAATTCGGGAACCACCATGGATGCCTCCTCCTTGTTTACTCTGCCCCGGGATTCACAGGCTCTGCCCTACCAGGGCCGGAAACGCAGGCTGCCCCCACTTCCGCCCGGCGTCTATAGGTGGGGACTAGGATCCGAACTCAGGACCTTCCACCTGCAAGGCAGAGGCTTAACCCCTGAGCCACCTCTCCAGCCCCGCATTTGTAATTATTAATCATGGTAGAATGTACGGAAACATTACTTTGTAAATTTGGATTCTATTCAACTGCATTTTAACTGAAATATTAACAATAATGAACATTTATGAAGAATTTATCACAATGGAAATATTTTGGTCATGTCAGTGTCAGGTTCTCATTCATAACTATTTTGCTTTGTCTTTTAAAAATTGATCAATTCACGATTAGGCATCTGAAGACACTCGGCACTATTATTGCTGATGCTGACGAAGGGCCAAGAATCCTTAAGGACAGATATTGAGTTTTTTCTTTAGTAAACCTGTAGTAAAGTGCTAAAGCACTTGAAGTTTTGGACTGGAATGTAGAGAAAGGGAAAACATTTGGCAGAGATATAAGCAGAGCTTATTACAAGGTTGAGTTCATCGATAGTGCTCACATTAATTTCCACTGCAGAAAATAAAAGAGTGCCTGGAGACCAAGGGCAAAGTTGCTACATAAGGAGTTTTCCTTTTATTTTGTGAAAACTGCTTCAGCCCTCAAAGCTTGGGGGCATTTTACTCCAGATCTCTTTGAAAATGCTTCCCGTGCTTCAGTTACCACAGCAAACCTAAACGCATCTTAGTAGTGTTTACAGATATTCTTCTTATGCCCACAATCTATCAAATGCCCCTGGTGCATTATTAAGGAACCAGAAAACCTCTTAGTGCAAAAGACCAAGCTACTGTTCCTTCCCCCAGCTAAATTTTCAGAAAAATCATCATGTAATGTTTGTTTAACAAGTGAACTCTTAGAAGATAACCTGTGAATCCCGGGGCAGAAGGAGGTGGAGGAGTCCATGGTGGTTCGCGAATTCGTCCGTGGTTCTACACATATACACACACACAGACACGCACACGCGCACACACATACGCACACGCGCACAGTTGAATAAATAATAAAAAAATTTAAATAAAAAAAGAAGATAATCCATAAAAATGACAAGACCGATCATTGCTGTGATAATTTCTCCCTCGGAAACACTGTACATACCCTCCTTATTGACAAACCAAAGTGCAGTTCCACCATAAGTTAATTGTGAACCAATGGGTTTATTGAATTTTCCTACAGAGCATAGATGAAGGGTTGCTTACAGGATCCTGAGTGATCCAAGGACAGCAGAAAGTAGAAAGTCTCACCCAATCCTGAAGACATCCCCATAGTTAAATATGTACAGGTCCAGGTTCCGTTAATACTCCTCACTTAAATATTCTAGAAGCTTCCTATATCCTCCCGAGGCCTTGCAGGTGAAATGAGACAAGATATACACAGAAATGCTTGGACACAAAACAAAACATCTAGAAATTCAGATGAGGATCCCATGACCCTCTGTACCCACTCTGCTCTAAAGAAACTTCAACAGCCAATGGTCCTGATTACGATGATGTCTTCCAGAGTTGTCACTATTGATCTGCCAAAAGTAGCAGCTGTTTTGCTCACAGGCCCACATTCTACAATGTTTAAATCTGTCAGAACTTATAGGTCTGACTGGAGACTGATTTTGGCAACAACTTCTTAGTGGTTCTTTGCATTATATCAGATAGCTCTGTTTATCTTCAACAAGGGTGAATATTTAAATTTTCTTTGTTTTGAAAACAGTTGAGCTTAATTGGACTCAATCTTGTGAATAAGTAAACAAGTAAAACAGAATAGCTATACTCTAACATAAAACTGAATTTAAGCTAATATTTGTACATATAGTATATATCATTTATTGATCTGTATTTTGTTAGAAGAGAGATGGGGTAACTTGACCATGAAATGTCAAACAGCTCAAGAGTATGGAAATAAGATCACATTCTTGTCATCTCAAATCAAAATTTAAGTTAGACCAAGCTTAATCAAAGGTAATGTGTGGTCTCCAGGTATCTATGTTTATTTTCCAAGAACTGTGTAAACCTTGTATTAAAGATACCTAGTAAGTAATTACTGTGTGGAATTAAATTTAGACCTCAATAAGACAAAGGGATCTTTTTTCCTTGGAAGAATATTATCCAGTGTAGATTGAATTTTTTCTCCAATTTTTTCTCTTAATAAAAGTTTGGGCAATAGGACAGATTACACCTTCTGCTTCTGATTTTGCATAGCACTCCTCATCTTGGGGAATAACTCAGGGCTGTTAATTAAGTTAAAGGTTTTTCTCACTCTGTAGATTTCCAAGGGCATTCAGTTTGGTTATATATCTCATTAGAGTGTGAGGTTTTTTTTTTTTTTTAACCCAGTCCCTGTAAATTACATTAAGTTAGTGAAGACGACCACAAGATGGCAGTGTTTCAGAAATTACTCTCTAGAATGATTGTTCTTGCATGTTATCTAAAATAGCGCAATATCTTAATAACTGAAAATGCTTAGTTGTCATTATAAGTGATTAACAATTAATGATACTTTAATGTCTGTGTACTAATAAACAAGTAGTTTCCTTTAAGTAATATAACTGTCAATTTTATTGTTTCAAAACATTAGAAAGCTTCAACATATAAATCAGTTGATGCTAAAGAACTGTCAGTAGATTCATAAATCTCATAATTGCCACATGCTGCTATATAGCTATAACCATATTTTTTGATTGTTTGAAAAATGAGTCAGCCTAAAACACATCATTTACATTTTATTTCTGTGTGATTAATAGCCACTTTTAGAACATAAAATAGAAATTTAAAAATTGCATGAAATAAATGTCTTATTTATATTTTTCAAAATCATGGGATTGGATATCAGCATGCCTCTCCATATTCTTATAAAACATTAGCATGCTGCTTGTAAAAGAATATAGTTTTATTGAGGAAAAAGATTTTTTTATTATTATTATTTCTTATGTATTCAATTGTGCATATATGTGTGTGTGTGTGTGTATGTATGTGCGTGTATGTAGAATCACGGACAAATTTGAGAACCACCATGGACCACCTCCACCTCTTCCTTGTTTACTTTGCCCCACCAGGACCAGAAACTCAGGCCACCCGCCCCCCCACCCGCTCCCCCCCCCACTCCCCCCACCTCACCCTTGCCTCCTCTCCCCCCCACTCTCCCACCCTCCCTTGTGCCCGGCATCTATACATGGGGTCTAGGATCCGAACTCAGGACCTTCCGCCTGCAAGGTAGAGGCTTAACCCCTGACCCACCTCTCCAGCCCCCGAGAAAAAAAGATTTTATTAGGTTTATAAATAAAACGCAAAGTTTCAAAAGTAGAAAACTAACATATAGATTAAAAAATAAGCAAGTCATAAGGATGGTGTCTTGTTTTAACTTACAATTACTGCATCAATATATTTAGAAATTTAGAAAAGAATAATTAGAGAATACTCTAATGTTTTATATAGCTACACCTGGATCATGTTAATTATTTTTGTAATCTGAAAAATGTTAACTGGAAGTGAGCTAACTAAAGTCATAGGAAAACAATCCATTATTTTAAAAATTGTAATACTTAATACTTACTAAATGTGTTACTAAAACTTAATGATGCAATCTATTAAGAAAAAACTCATTAAAATATTATTTTTTTTCTCAGTGAAAGCTACAAAGCTACTTCTTGTGAAAGAAAACCACTAGATAGCAATCTATTTTCTGAAGTATCATTTCTACTGAGTTGTTATAACTTGAATAATTTCTTTTGAATAAACTACAATCTGGCTAGAGATAATTGATATTGTGAAAGATGTAATGGCGTTGTCTTTCTCATTGGATTACTTAAAATATCAATATAAATAAAAGGTAAAAGTGTCCTCTTTTGAAAAACCTCTCTACTCAAACCCAAGGTCTTATAAGTCCACGGTTATCATGTGTGCTAGTGTTTTGTGATATTATATAATGTGATAGGCTCTTTTTGACCTTATTTTCTCCCTGCTAAAGTTGGATGTTGATATTAAACCCATAACTTTAAATATTGCATTCAAGGAATTCTGGATGAATGTTAACATATAGGAATGTCTAATCAAAAAGTGCTTTGTAATACAGCATAATAATATACCACATAGATTGTACCATGCTTGCTAGTAAAAGTTTCTATATGTATAATACACATAACATTCTAATGCCTGCCCAGGGCCAAAAGTATTAATGACAGATGAATGCAAAAACTTTAAGATGCCACACCAAGATATTAGGAATTTTCAGGATATATCAAAGGTAGTAAACCAATTTTTTTAAAGTATTAAAACGTATAGGACCTTGGAGGTTTTTGAGTATGTGCTAAACATTCTAACATTCACTGTCTACAGTCTGCAACTGCAGGTTTTTATTCATTACTTGTCTTTTCAGTGTTTCAGTACTGTAATAATTAGTTAAGAAGCCTAATCTTAAGCCTGATATGAAAATCCGTATACTTTCCTCCAGATATTTAAATGCATGTATAGTCTACTAATATTTATTGATATGTGCAAGCTATTCCAATAAAATTTATATGTAATTTAATGTATAAATCTTAATCATACAAGCCATTTGGACAAATATATCTATAAAATTTATAATCTTAGATATTCAATATGACATCACCTGAGAACCCATCCTCTTTTGTCAAGTCATTACACACTTCCCACACCTGAAAGTCAATGTTAACTCTTGAGATTTTATTTTCTACCAGGAATCAACTTTTCATTTTCCAGAATTTCATAAAGGTAAAAGCAGACAGTACTGTGTGATTTTATACAAGTTCTTCCATGATGAAAATATTATTCAAACTAGCTTCATTAGTGGCATAAACTCATATTTTTTTTGTCTTTACTGGTGTGAATATGTAATAGTTTACTTTCTTCTGTACTGGAAGATCTCTATTTATGTACTGGCATTTCTACAAATGTATCAGCCTTAAACATATTTGCTTATGTTTAAGTTTTATTTTCAGAAATAGATATCGAGCTTGAGATTTCATGGGGCATAGTAAGGTTATAAGACACCACTAGGCAGTTCACAAAAAGTTTCTACCCAGACATATTTCATGTACAGACACATGTGTAAACTCATTTATCTCTGTTCTTCTCTAGTAAGTGCACCTATGAACTTTGCAAATTATGCCAGCAGCAATAACAGAACTCTTTAGGAAGACAAAGCTCACCTTGATTTATTGTGATTGACAGTTATTACCCCCATTAAAAGATGCCAGGGTACAAAGTCAAGAGAGACACTGCCAAGGTAATTGAAGATGATATCTGGGCCCACAGATTGGAAGATGGTTTATTATCTTGATACCTGTTCTTTCAGATATAACCCAAAGATTCAATGCATTCACAGTCAGAATTCAAGCAAGCTATGTAATGGATATGGACAAGCTGATTTTAAATTAGATTCTAAGCTAGAAAAAAACAAACATTCTGTATGCCAGGGAAAAGTGATTCTGAATTGATCAGAAAACCATTATAAAATGTAAAACAAAAATCTAAAACTTCCAGAGAAAAAAATATCTTTCACCTTTAGGACTAAGGATTGAACATGGTTTGTTTCCCAAGGTTTCAGGTTTGAAGACGTGGTCCTAAGGATAGTGATATAAGTTGTGCAACCTTAATATCTGACACCTCACAGGAGTCAGTGCTCATGTGATACCAGATTGAATTTTAGCACAGACTAATATGGAAATATAATAAGTTTATTTTACACACCCAGCTTTTTGGCAACCTGATTTTAACAAGTTTTTGACAATTTTAGACATATATACACAATATATCTTAGCCATATCCACCTCCAAGTCTTCGTTTTCCCTGTACTATACCCCAACTTTCTTGGCCACTTCTTTTTCTTTGCTTAATAACCAGTTAAGTCCTATTAGTAGTGCCCACAGGTGCAGTTGCTTCTCAACAGGGATGTGCCCTGTCCCATCCATGTTGGAATGTTGAGAAGATTGATCTCGTGCAGGCCACCACAGTCGCTGTGAGTTCATGAGTACAACAGCCATGTTACGTCCAAAGGATAGAGTTCCAGAATACTCCTCCCAGCTCTTACATTCTTCCACCTATTTTCTGTGATGTTCCCAGAAGAGGACGGGAGCGTAATATAGTTATCACATTTAAGGCTGAGAACCAGGCAGTCACTATTCTCAGCCTTTTGAATGGCTATGACTTTCTTCATTAGATGTTACTAACACAGAAAGAAGTTCGTGATGAGTATGGATCAATGAATGTAAACATAATTACACCCTGTTTCAAAGCTCAACTTCTGCTCTCATATAAGATTGGAACTGTCATTAGTTACAATTCAGAGTCCTGGGGCTTCCTGATCCAGGACATTGATGTTCTGAATTTGACAGCTGAAAAAATTAATTTTCTTTATAAAATTTACTCCACTCTAGCATTCTGTTGTAGTAATGAAAATCAAATCAATGCATCTAAATTTAGTGATGACTTTGTGTATAGAATAATATAAGCACCATGCATGAAAAAAGCAATTTAAAAGGTCTATTTATTAACATTGGTTGCTGCTTTTTATGCAAAAGAAGGTATTGAGAGAATGAAATACAAGTACGGAATGGAAAAGGTATTTTAAAATTCAATAATGTGCAAGCATAGAGGACTCAATAATCTGATAGTATGAAATGATGGGTCTTGTATGAAATTTTGAGGTGTGCACTTTACATAAATACTTAAAACTCAGTTCAATTATATTGTAATAAAGAATATATTTTAAGCATTTGACCTATAATTCGAATCAATTACACTATAAAATTGACTACGTTTCATGTATTAGAAACTTTTTAATTCTCTATGTGTTAATATAGCACCTGAAAAGTATAAAATTTATAAGAGACAATCATTAGTAGTTGACAAAATTAGCTTTTCCTAAATAAACTCTCAAAAATATGAAATAAAAAAATCTAATGTTAACTTGGGCAAAAGATTCGACCTTATTATTAATAAATAACTAAATAACAAGGCACAATCACATATAAAAAGATACTTACTATCATTTTTCATTTGAGACTGAGATTTAAAGCAATAATAATATAGTCTATGGTGGCCTCAGGTTAGATATGGAAATGAGATTCCTAGGAGTTGAGTAAATAGCTGTTAGAGCAACAGGGGGAATCCCTTGGGGATGTGTTCTGCACTCTCTGCTACAATGGTTTCAATTTCCTGTGGCCCATGTACCCTTTCTGTACAAGGCGCAACCTTTGGGAAAGTCTCATTAAATGATACACAAGGCTCCCTCTTTTCATTACTTACAAATCTCTATGAATTTATAATTGTATAATTACAAAGTCAATCATAGATATGTGACTCATCAGCAATTTGAGCATAATTTTGACATATTTCTTTCCATTGAGGAATGTTGCACTCATGTTTTGAAAATGAAATGATTGGGTTGGAGAGATGGCTCAGGAATTAAAACTCTGCCTCATAAGCAGGAGGTCCTGAGTTCAGATCCCAGGTCCCACGTAAAAATTTCAGGCAGAAATGATGGGAACGGGATGCACATCTGGCCCTGGTGGGCAGAGCCACAGAAATGCCAAAGTGAAGAAAAGGAGGTAGAAGCAATCTTGGTCCTCCAGAGACACACAGTGCCCTCTGATACACACACACACACACACACACACACACACACACACACACACACACAAAATTAATTTAATTTAATTTAATTTAAAAAAGAAAATGAAATATTATAAAAACATTTTAATATCTGGACTGCCTGTTCCCTTCCATAAATTAATTTGTCCTTGTATGTCTATGCTTGTGCATATAATAACAATTTTTTAAAACAAACCTCTGGATAAAAATATTTGTATTTCTTACAGAGAAAAGAGAAGGATATTTTCCAAAACACAAATATAGAAAGTTTCTTTATCAATCATAAAAGTTTCACTCATCAGTGCTTTGTAATTTCAAGTTTAGAAGGGTTTTCATATTGATCCAAAACATTCTCTTCATTTCCACAATTGTGGTTTATTGTTGTGAAGGTTTTTCCTACTACAATAGTAAAATTAACTTGAATTTATAACTGTGCTCCTTTTACTTATTATTCATAACTAGTAGTGAAGATCTGCTGCAAGAGAATTTACATCATCTAAAAGGAGATTAATTTTTATTTTATTATTTTTAGAGGTTAAAGTAGCCTATCAAATATGGACAAAATAATTATTCTCTTAATTCAAGATAGTAGGGAGAAAACATTTGCTGTTTTAAATGTTCTTTATATGAGTTTCATGCCCTAATCAATTCAAGTATATTTTCTTCTCTCTTTAGTTTTTTATTTAGTTTTCTGAATATTTAATAAATTGATAAGTTATCAATTTTGTTTCATCTATCAAACTCATCTTTTTGTATTTGAGTTATGCAGTTCAATGTGAATTCTTCTAGTGTCTAGTTTTCATTTTCATTCTTTCAATATGATAATTTTGAGTTTAATTTTTTATAATTTTTTTATTATTTATTTATTCAATTGTGCATGTATGCATGCGTGCGCAGGTGTGTATGTATGTGTGTGTATGTGTGTGTGTGTGTGCATGTGTGTGTGTGTAGAACCACAGACGAATTCAGGAACCACCATGGACGGCCTCCACCTCCTCCTTGTTTACTGGGCCCCGGGATTCACAGGCTCCACCCTACCAGGACCAGAAACGCAGGCCGCCCCCGCTTCCACCTGGCTAGTCTATACGTGGGGTCTAGGATCTAAACTCTGCAAGGCAGAGGCTTAATCCCTGAGCCATCTCTCCAGCCCTTGAGTTTAATTTTATAGACAAAACTACTCTGTAAGTTTTTTTGAGGAAGTCGTTTCTATCGTGCATTATATTTTTATATGCTAAATTTCTCAAATTTTGAGAAAAATTTTTATTTATGTTCATATTTATGAGTTTGAATTAAGTTTATGGTATCCTCAAGATAAGCTTAATTAAGATTGACCCTCTTTTATTTTTCCAAATCCGTTTATATATTTGAAGTTATTTCTTTAAAACAAAAGCCTGGGGCTGGAGAGAGTGGCTCAGGGGTTAAGCCTCTGCCTTGCCTGTGAAAGGTCCTGAGTTCAGATCCTAGACCCCGGGTATAGATGCCGGCGGAAGCGGGGGTAGCCTGTGTTTCTGATCCTGGTAGGTCGGAGCCTGTGAATCCCAGGGCAGAGTAAACAAGGAGGAGGTGGAGGCGGTCCATGGTGGTTCCCGAATTCACCCGTGGTTCTATGAACATACTTACATGTCCACACACACACACACACACACATACACACACAATTGAATAAATAATACAAAAACAAAAGCCTCATAGCTGATCCAATTGTTGAAATACATATGAGAACTTCTGATTTTACTTAATTTTAGAAAAGTGCTCATTTCATGGATGTACCTTCTCATTGTTTAGAGATGAAACCTCTTTCAAGAGTAAATGTAGGTTAATGTGCACTGCCATTCTTTATTCCTTTCTTTTGGGGAATTGTTATTTTGTGTTGTTAGAAGGTAGCTATAAGAACACTGTTCCATATGCTTGCATACAGAAATGTTATTTGTTGACAAGATTAGAAATCAAGTCCTTGTTCACTTATCTTATTCAACAGCAAACATATTTTTCCATTAATAGATACTTTTTTCGTGTGTTTCATTAATGTCTCACCTATGCCCACACCTTTTGCAACAAAGCTACAAATTGAACCTGTACATAAATGTAATATTTGTCACAACTGCTGTATGACAACAATCACACTCAACTTAAGGGAGGAAGGGAGATTTATTTTGCTAATGGTTCCATTACACCATTGTGACTGAAAAGGCATGATAGGCAACAGAAGCTGGAGGTTGCTGGTCATGATACTCTTCATGGACTCAGACAGAATAAAACATGACTACAAGTAAAACTAATGTACCCAAACAAATGGTCTTTCTCCTGTAACATGTATTCCTTCCACAAAGCTCCACTTCCTAAACGTGCCACAACCTACCCAAATACTAACATTAGATTCAAACACATGAGTCTGTGGGGGACAACTTACGTTCAAATCAGGTCAATGTTGCAGTGTGACACTTAAATTTAGTTAATCTTAAGCACAACAAAGAACTAGGGCAGAATGAAGTCCAAGAGTTTTTGGTAAGTATCCTTCTCAGTTTGTTACATATTTTCCCTGTTGCCTTAGAAATACTCAGGACACCAATTTCAAGGATGTTAGAATTGATGTTTCTAACTACACATCTAAGAGAGAAATATAAAATATTTCCTAGGATAACAATTTCCAACACCTTGCATCTGTTGCTGTTTTCCCCATAACATAATCCTTCTACCCTTTTCAAGTTGTATTAGATGACACAATTTCTGAAGGAGCTACATTTACATCAGACCTGAATAGTAGAGTTATAGGAAGTATAGCTGAATGAGCAAGGCAAAGGGAGGGAATTAGGAGTTGAAGAAGTCAGTCAGTGATGTGGAATAGCTCTGGCAAATAATAGAGTTGAGTCTGCTCCTTGGAAAGCTAGGGCAAAGCAGACCTGGAATGAATCATAAAACTAATCCCATAGAGTAATGCAATTTTCCCCCTTAAAACATAGCAGCACAGTTGAGATTTAGCTAATAAAAGAAATAATAAACAACACAATCTGAATTTACTTCCCTATTATGTTACAATTACATGTATGTATATATCCATGTATACATTGTACTCTATGTGAAGGACTGTTATAGATAAAAGAACTTCTGTTATATACTGAATTTTTTATTTATTATTTTAAGCATTGGATTTCTTTATTCATTCTTCCTGCGATTCAGCAATTGATTTCTTTAATCCTGGATCTAGGTGTCTTTCCTTAGGAAAGTAATGCTTTGAGAAACTGAGAAGCTGTACATACCAAGCTATTATTTACTATGAACCCCTTCCAAAAAAAATGTGTATCAACCAGGAGCAAACATTTTATGTTTATTTCTTCTACTGGGCAGGAAAAGGCAACATTAAAATTGTGTATAATAGAAAACATGGTCTTTACAATGAAAAAATACTCAAATAAAGAAAATGGAAAGAGGAATCTCGACTGGGAGCTAAGGATTTTATTAGAACTCTTTCTTCTTTGTGATCTTTATTTACCCTAACACTAGAAAATAAGTTTTCATATAGATGAATCTACTGAAATTGAAAAATAAGCTTTATTTTTTGCACAGGTAACAATCACAGGAAACCTTTAAAAAGTCAATCTTTTCCTTCCACCATATGGGTTTCCAGGGATTGAGCACAGTTCACAAGTGTATGAACAAGTGTCTTACCAGCTGAGCTATTTTGCCAGTCTGAAGATTAAGTTTTAAAGGTTAAAAAGCTACCAAATTAGTATATTTGGAGCATTAGTTAATTAAAAATATTTAAAAGTAAATAGTATATATTGTTGAAACATGATTTTGAATTAGTGATTGAGATGAAAATCAAATAACAGTATGACTTACTCTAGGTTTAGAATAATTGGTGGAAATTCAACTCAATAGCTTATGAAGAGGGAAATGTCTTATCATGGTGGCGATATAGAAAAGAAAGAAATTCCAAAAGTTGCTCTGAACCCGAAGGTTAGCTCTAAATGAATTTTGGCTGATGAAAGGCAGTTTTGGAATTGTGAAAATGAAACAAGAACTTTAATAAAACTTTCCTTAGGAAATAGTTGCTGTTTTTAAGTATCTTATCTCTGGCTAGGTTTCTTTTTAAGAATTATCACAAATTTATTTGTCACTCAAGAGATTTCTTGACTAAATTAAGCCATTGATAAGATACTAAAGATAATGACAGGTTTAGAATTAAGTTAATATTCATACGATTATAGAAACAAATAAATATATACATGAGATTATCTGATACTAATATCTTCCCAGCAATTAGCACTCTATCAGGCTAGAAACTGATAGATGTTTTTAGTGTTTATATTAATAATTATAAAAGACATGTTAATGTAAAAAAGATACAGGAATTTTGGGTGTATCTGCCTCCTAACTACCCTCCTGTGTTGTTCTTTTTCTCTGCTCTCCTACTACATGAGCTATTTTTCTGTTTCCTTTTCCTGGTAGCCCAATGAGCTATCATTTTGAAATCATCTTGTTACTACTATAATTCTAGCTCCCACTTACGTGAGAGGACCATGAAACTCATCTTTTTGTATCTGAGTTAGGCAGTTCAATGTGAATTCTCCTAACTTTATTCACTTTCCTCCAAGTATTTAATTCTTCTTTATGGTTTGACAGTACTCTGTCAAGTACACAGTCCATGTTTTTTTTATTCATCTTCTGACATTTACCTAGGTAGATTTCATGGCTTAACTTCTGTGACTAGTGCCACAATAAAAAAGGATATAAGGGTCTTGTCATGTATTTTTACTTAGCTTCACGTTCACAACCAAGTGTGGAGTTGGATAACATGTTCATTTTATTTTTATTTATTTTTGAGAAACTTCCATATTGTTGTGGCTAATCTATATGCCCACAAACAATGTGCAAAGGCTCTTCATAAACTCATTCATTCACCACCTATTATTGTTGCCTTGGTTTTCCACCTGGAATGGAATATAAGCTATTTATAGACTATATTTTCATTCTTCTAGTTGATTGTGTGTGTTTTCATGATCTCCTAAGGATTATAAATTCCTCTTGATTTTGAAGTTGGCATAAAGGAAAGCATGTGATGTATTTATTTCTGTGGTATTAATGGGTAAAATTATGTTTCTGGGGCTCTTGTCTGCATAGTTCTGTTGCATACCACAGTATGAAATATAAGAACATGTATTAATCCTGCATCCTGGTGATAAATATTTGAGTTGTCTTAAATATTCAGCTATGAAGAAGACCATTAAACTATGTATATATTTTAGCAAATATGTGAATGTATAAATTCATATTAGGTATGTAGTCAAAAGAAAAATTTCCAAGTTCTTCTGATCACTTCAAAATTAAAAATTGTCCCCTCAGACTTAGAATGAAATTATTTAGAAACACCATGAAAAATAGTATTAGTGATTCATGAACAGCTTATCAAGTCCACCATGGGAGATCATTTTTCTTTAACCATGTGATCAGGGTTTGAGCTAATAGAATGGCTGAGAAAGATAAGGGACAATTACTTTATCAGGAAAAGTCTATTGCTGTTTGAACGATTGCTGTGTTAAGCAGGCTAGCAACTTCTAGTCATAACAATTCCTTTGTTCTACATAGATTTTGATGTTTCTTCCTGGTTGTTGCCTTCATTTTAAGGAACATGTACTGAGGCAGCAGGGATGGGCCACAGATGACTAGCCATGACAGCTCCATTGTATAAGTCTAATGAAAGAATTTGTGCAGGCAGGAGTCAAAGCACAGACCTTCATCAGTGCTCAGTACCATATCAAGCTTCCTGGAACCAATACATTTTTTTTTGCCTACATTACTGGTTTTATGTTAAAATTACGTTTTTATTTTCTTAACCTTTTCTCAAAAATGTGTTAGAAACACAGCTTTACATAAATATATTTATAATATTTGCCAACATTTAAATTGGCAAATCGGTTTTCTAAGCAAATTTACTTGAGAAGGAAAAGATCCTATACAGTAATCAAAGCAACAGTTTAATGAAATATTTGCATTTCAACCTTTTGCATTCTGTATGGTCCAAAAGTATATTGATATATTCCAAATATTTCTGACTTATGATAATGTGTTGGATAGATTGATATCATGGTTTGAAATGTGTCACCCATAGTCCCATGTGTTTGGGAAGATCATGGACCACCAAGAGGTGGAGCCTTGCTGGAGAAAGTTGGTCACAAAGGGTGGATCATGTGATGGATTAGTCCAACCCACCTCTAGGAAGCAAAGTCTTCCTTTGCACCAAGCAATACTGCAGGTCTCAACCTCTTTGATGGCCTGTCTGCAGCTTTGGCTGTTCAGCCAGTCATACTGGCTCCATCATGAAAGTCTGTATCCCCCCTCTGGAACCATGAGCTAAAGAAATCTCCCTTTCTACCTAAGTTGCTTGACCTTGGGTGCTCTCTGACAGTAATAGTTAAGAGTAACAATTGCAGAAATTGGTACTGGGTAGTGGAATATTGCTGTGAGATTAAAAGCATCTGCTTTTAATAACATAAAGTCTTGGGCCGGCCCAGGCAAGATGGCGCTGGGAGGAACAAGGCGTAGCCGAGCACATGGGGCCTGAGATGGTGCTGGAAGCTAGTGTGCGGGATGTAACCCTGTTTGTATCACAGGGAGCCCTGATTGGTTCATAAGAGTTCCATAATGCTGACCATAGCCCGTGAAGCCTGCATGCTGCTCTAACCTTTAATATGATTGGCTGCCCATTTCATGCCTCGTGGTTTTTGCCTTTATAAACTGCTGTGCTGCATGCAATAAAGTGAGTTCATGCTTTGACTTAACTCCCTGCCTTGCCTGATTGTCTCCCGGGACCTGAGAGGCAGAGGGGCAGGCAGCATGCACACCTCACTCCTTCCCAGTGGCCTGGAGCCAACCCCCACAATAAAGTTGTTTGAGAAGCAGAGAGAATTTGGTACCCAGAAGTATGGCCAATGTTGTGAGGTGAACAGTGTGCTTTTGGAACTGTTTGTTGGGAGAAATTTGGAGAATTTTGGGACTTTGGGTTGGAAAAGACTTTGCATCTTGGTGATGGGGACAAACGGGCCTTTCTTGTGAAAGCTCCAAAGAGCAATGCAAGCCCAGCTTATGATGGTACAGAGAGGAACAGAGACTGTGAAAAAGAACAAGGGATCAGGCAGGAAGAGGTAGTAACTGTAAGATCTGATGATGAAAAATGCAATGGCAACTTATAGAGTTGAACCAGGAAGAAGCAGAGAACAAAATGGCTGTTAAAGAGATTAGCTTCATTAGCTAATCAAAGTCTGCTCTTAATTTGGATAATGTGGCACTACTGATTCAGGGAGGTCCTAGCCTGGCTCCCGAATTCAGGACAAGCCTGGACGTAGAGACATGCCCCAAAGGGTCCTAATAGAGAACCATGCAGGCAGAGGGATAAGCAACCAATAGGATGTGGCCATCTAGCCTGCACCTGCAATGGACACCTAGTAAACAGTTAAATGACAGTGGCTGTCCCCCCCCCCCCCAGGGAGGGATGGCAACACCTGATTGGACCCTGAACCTATAAAAGCCCAAATGTCCTTAATGACTCTGAATCTGCAGCATTTCATCCACTACTGCTTCTCACCTGATTCCTGGGATCTGGTGGTGACTCCATCGCCAGCTTGCCATTTACCTCGAGCCCCAAGGCCCCACTGTTTTTCCTCCTCCCCACCCCCCGGCTGGCCTGGCAGGGGATATGGCAACAGTTGGCACTCCAATGTGCGGCTGCCTTCGGTGTAGACAAGACACCCACTGCGGTAAAGTTTGGTGAGCAACCCCTTTGGTTTTGTGTTCCTTGCTTAAGGTGCCTGAAGATGAACAGGTGACCCCCTCTTCTTCCCCTTTCCTTGTTTGTCCTTAAGAACACAATCGCTTGTTTGATTTGCTGATGATCAAGGAGCTCCACTTTAGGTTAGGAAAACAATCGCTTGCTTGATTTGCTGATAATCAAGGAGCCCCAATCGCTCATTTGATTTCCCCGTGATCAAAGAGCCCCGGAGAGTTCACATGAGAAATTGGTCCCCTCAGAACTTGGAGCCTAAGCTAGATTACATTGACTCGGCCTGACCCAGAGGCACCATATGCTCATATGGCCCAGGGAGGAGGGTAGTAACTGAGCTCTGGAAGTCCCCCACCAAGCATAAGACATTGGGGTCCAATACATTCCTTGTCTCGTCTGTGCCTCTTTTGGCATCATCTCTGTTCTTTAGAAAAATGGGCAACTTCCCTCACACTACAAGGATTCCCAGATATGTATCTTAAAATCTCTCCAAGACACTGGAGACCTGGAGGTTAGGTCTGCTGGCCTAGAGAAAAGTTTGGAAAGAGGCCGTGGGTTTAGCACCTTGGATTGCCCCAGAGAATATGTGGGAACTGGACTATGGATAAGAATGTTTTCCTTGCTAGATATTTTTCATAATTAAGCTAAGCTGCCAGACTTAACTAATGTGAGGTCTTGTTTTAAATAAGGTTTTCCTAAATGTTAATCTGCCTTTGAAAAAGCTTTCAAGGGTAATTTTAAGATTGTTGCTGGTAAATTGTACAATTGCCAGTAAAATGTTGTTCATGTGCTTGTTCATGTTATATGTTCTGTCTTGTGTCTGTGGCCACTTCAATTTTTTTCATTTCTGTTGCACACTGATATAAAAATTTTTAAATACATGTGTGCATACTTAAAAATAAGAACAAATAATTTTGGTAGCATTAAGGCCTTAACTAGCTATGCTTTTATATCGATCACAATTGTTTTTCTGATAGATTGTAAGTTTTCTTTCATGAAAAATTTTCTCGCTTGGTTTTATCTTTAATGGGACTACAAATAAAAAACGCCATTGTGTTCTTAAAGGTTTTTCCATGTGTTCCCAAAATAACAAAGCCACTATGATATTGCTTTATCGAACTTGCTCATTCCTCTGACTTCTTTTATAGAATTTTATCCCATCAAATCTAGCGACCAGTAAAATATAATTGTCTTCTAAAAACTTCATTGGAATTTCTTCCTTCTCCTGGTAAGTATGAGCTCTCTTTCTTGGGGACAAATCTGCTTTCTAATTCCATGCTCCCATGCGTATGCCTGCTAAGGTGGAACAGAAATTCAAGCCTGCACTTTAGTCAGATCCCATTCCTTTGAAACAAAGAAGGATAAAATCTGGACCCAGCATAGTCTGTTTTCAGGAAATTCTAAGTGCATTTGGGTCAACTCAAGTTCATGTTTCCTTTTTTCTTGCAAGATTTTGGCCTAAGTTACTTAAGGAGTTTCTCTGAGGATCCATCTGCCTAAGGGGATTAGCAAGCATGCCCAAGCTGACAAACCTGAAATTCCCTTCCCAGCAGGGAAAGAAAGAAAAAAAAAATGCTTTAAATGTGTCCTGAACACTGCTCTTCCTGGCCCGTAAGAGAGAAATCCAGGATGGCCATGTGCCTCCTGCCCACCTATATAACAGCACCTGGAATGTTTCAAACTATCCTTTAACATATCAAAAATTAACGGGACTAAAGTTCAAATTATTACTGCTACATCACATGACAAACAATTATGGGACAGGATACCTGCTTTCTTTTTACCTGTAAAATCTGGTAACTTGGTTAACTTTTGCAGTTGCCCTTTTAATGCTAATGGTCCTATTTAGGTGCAAATGGAAAGCAATAAGGTCTCAGCCAGCATTTACAACACAAGCTTGCTTTGCAGGTTTGTCCATTCAGGCCTCAGGCATTCCTCAGCATTTACAACGAAGCTTGCTTTACAGGTTCTCAGAGCATCTATTCAGGCTTCAGACATTCTTAAGGCCACCAAAGGCCCCTTGAAAGCCTTGCTGTCCTCCATTGAAGCTATGCCTTACTAACTTACAATTATTAGGTTTCGATTTGTGTCTCACCAGCTCTTCTGGATCTTTTCTGTGCCTGCCCCACCTACAGACTTTCTGCCTGCCCCACCCACAACCTCTCCACCTGTCTCTGCAATGATGAAAACCTGCTTTTCTCTGCCACCTTTGGGACCATGATTCCTTCACTGCAGTGGTCTCATGACTGGTAGCCAATGGCAGGTAAGGCTCCAAATAAGGGTGGTGACCAACCTAAGACAGGCACAGTCACCTATATTCCATGCAACTGAAGAGGCTCAGGGTCACCCCAGCTTTCATAGTCCCTACTGAAAAAATTTATAAATAAAAGGGTGAAATGTAGCACTACCGATTCAGGGAAGCCCTAGCCTGGTTCCCGAATTCAGGACAAGCCTGTATGTACAGACATGCCCCAGAGGGTCCCAATAGAGGACCATGCTGGTGGAGGGATGAACAACCAATGGGAAGTGGCCTGCACCCATAATGGACACCTAGTAAACAGTTAAATGACTAGTGGCTGCTCCCCCCAGGAGGGATGGCAACACCTGATTGGACCCTGACCCTATATAAACCCAAATGCCCTTAATGACTCTGAATCTGTGGCATCTCATCCACTGCTGCTTCTCACCTGATTCACAGGGTCTGGTGGTGACTTACTCCATCACCGGCTTGCCCATTCACCTCTACCCCCAAGGCCCTGCTATTTCACCTCCTCCTTCCAGCTGGCCCAGCGGGGGATATGGCAACAGGATAATAGGAGAGACTCTACTTTAAGATTCTTTGAGAAGGCTTCCACCTATAAGAATGCAAATCCTTTTGCAAGAAAGAAGGAACTGAAGGATGGAGTTACAAAACATGAGTCTGTTTCTCCGGCAAAGCAAATGCCAAGGAGAGAAAGATATTTTTTCCTACAGTCAGCACAGAGAAGCTGAATCAGCTGTGATTCGAGGGAGCCAATCTGAGCAAAGTCGTCCACATTGTTTTGGTTTTAGAAACATCAAAGTTACAAGAGGGAGGAGGTCATTGATCACTCCGCCAAGGCTTCAGAAAATGATGGAATCCAAGCAGCATGTGGGAGAAGGTCTGCACTTTAGAGAACCAGGAATGGCAGTTTGTGCTATGGAGTTAAAGCCTGGTGTGCCATTGAGAAGTAAAGGTGTTAGAATTGACAGAGACAACATGGGACATCTTACAAGGAGAGCTGTATACCCTGGGAGGAGTAAGCCCAAAGAATGATGTGTTCTGTGGATAGCTGCAGTAGAGGGGTGAATTTCGGAATTGAGATTATTTCAATGAGAGGTTCACATGTTGGACCCAGAGCTACAGGGTTTGGAGTTTGTCCTGCTGGTTTTCAGTCTTCTTATGGACTGATCTTTTTTGGACATGCCTCCACTACTTCATTTTGGAATGGTAAATTTTTTTGTGCCATTATGTTGGAAGTATGTAGCTTGTCTTTTGATTTTACAAGAGATTTTGGACTTTGGACTCTTTGCTGTGTTGGGACTATTGATGTAGTCTATGAAGACTTTTAAAGTTGAACTGAGTATGGTTTGCATTACGAGATAGAAATAAGTCTATGGGGGTCAGGGGTGGAGTGTCATGGTTTGAAATGTGTACCCTTCAGTCCAATATGTTTAGGAAGGTCATAGCACCTTTGAGAGGTGAAGCTGTGCTAGAGAAAGGTGGTCACAAGAGGTAGGCCTTGAAGTGAATTATTCTCACCCTACCTCCAGGAGGAGAAGTCTGCCTTTACAGGAAGCAGTCTTGCAGCTCTCAGACTCTCAGATGTCTCCAGCTTCAGCCAGCCAGCCAACCATGAAGCCTCTGCCATAAAAAACTAGAACCATAAGCTAAATAAATCTCCTTTTCTCCCTTAAGTTGAATGACTTTGAATGCTCTTTCACAGCAGTAGTTAAGAGTAACTCCAATAGTTATGTAATTTTGATAAATTTAGATCAACTATAAATTTAGCTTTTACTGTCCATATTTTGGATATGTATTTTGGATATGATATCGCACAAATTATCTTAATGAATTGATTTAGCCACTTGATGAATCTTTCAAATTCATGGGCCAAAATTAAGCTAGTAACTTATCTGCTAAATGAATTAAATGACTCTCATTGTGAATTAAGTACAGTCAATAAAATCATTTTCTTCAGCAAAAACTTTTAAGATTCTTTCAGTCTTTGAGGACCTGAAAGCAGGTAACAGATACTTGGAAAGAGTGAGGTATGTTCTTCAGAGCCACTGATAAGGTTCCCATGCTCCTGTAAATAACCACATATTCTCTCATAAGCAGCCCTAAAGAAACCTCATAGGTAACAAAAACTAGGATAGGACTAACTTTACATCTGTGTATGTGTCTCTCCCTCTCTTGCTCTCTCTCTCAATGTTCTATGTCTATTTTATAACCATAGTCATGCCATTTTGTAAAGCTTCCTCTACCATGGCTGGAATATGGACCACAGGAACTCCTAATCTACTTATTCCACATCCAATTTATCTCCTCAAATCCCTGATCTCCCCAACCAGGTGGTTTTGAGAAGTAAATATCCTTTGCCTATGTGTGTGTGTGTGTGTGTGTGTGTGTGTGTGTGTGTGTAACTGTCATAATGGATCAATCATTATGTATAAATAATATATGCTAACAAAAGTGCAAACTGTTTTCTAGAATTCCTCAATGAACACAGAATTTTTGCTATGTGATGTTTATCATCCCATTTTAATACTTATGTCTATATAGAATATCTGATATACTTCCTCAAATTTTACAGTGCTTTTCTTAGGTTTCCACAAAATAATATTTTGCAATTAACATGCATTCTGGATTTTCTAAAACTTGATTGTTTAGGCTGTAAAATATCACATCAGTATATGTTATTATTTGAAAAACCATGATAGTATTAAAATAATGATTTTAAATAAAGGAGTAAAAGAATATATTTTTGTTTAGTGTTCTTATGACACAGTAAAATGACTTAATATTAACTTTCATTTTGTGGTTTGACTAGAAAATAAAGTTGGATATTATTAAACAGCAATTACAAATTCTATTGCTTCCTAGTATTTTTACAAACATTCTCTGTCAAATACCACTTTTTTTCCTTTAAATTAATAAATGAGTGACAGATGCTAGTAATATAGATGTGTGATTGTATAAATAAATTATTTACATGTGAATCAATACATTGCAGATAGAAAGATGAAAGATACATGAATGTGTAGATAGATGGATAGATAGATAGATAGATTGCAATATATTTAATAAGGTTACATATTGCAACAATGTAACAGTGTAACGGGGCCCATGGAGACCCTTGGGGGTGGGGATAAGCTGGCGTGGAGTCAACAGCATAGACTCTAGAAGTCAGGCGAGTGGAAAAGCAGGCTCTCAGACTTGTAGGCTCTCAGGCTTGTGGCTCATATATTTTAAGTATCAGGCTGCTTATATACCCCTCCCGACATCCCATAAGTCCCAGCATGAATCTTTTCTGAGTTGTCCTGTCTGGATTGGTCCTCTCAGCCAGGCGGTTTAACAATACTAACTGTCTTTGCTCTGGAGAAGGCAAATGTTTCACTCACGAGATTTGTAGTCTTGCGAGATTTGTATGCTTAGCAGGAGGGAGGAGTCCAAGGAGCCTCTCTGTATGGGGGATAGAAGCCTCTGTGGCACAATCATTGTCCGTTCCTCCTACAACATATAATTTTATTAAATCAGTTCACAGTAAAATCAGTGTTCCTCAAAGTAACTGTCCATACTGCTTTGTTCTTGATCCAAATGCCTCACAAATCTGAAGAACCCCCCAAAAATTCTTGATCCTCTATCTCACTGGAGAATTGAAGATGTCTTGGTTCCAACTTTGGCAAGGAACAGGTGGGCTCTGACATTAGCAATGAGCAGTGGCAAAGCCTGTGAGACCATGCTGCAAAGACAGCAGGAGCATCTGCAGGTTGAAAAGTTTGAGCTCTGAGTCAGCCAACAATAGCAGCAGCAACCAAGAAGGTAAGAGCTTGAAGAGTGGACTCAACAGTAAGTCAATACAGGATAAGGGGACAGCAAGTCCCTCCTCCTTACACTTCTTATTATCCCATCCACTACTGGAAAGCACCTCCACTATGGACTGGGTTTTCTACATCAACTGAACAAGAATCTTCAACCTGGTTCAGGAATCTGATCCAACCATTGATTCTTCATTGTTGTGCCCCAAACTGCCTGCGACTATCAAACTGACCCTGGAATCTAATCATAGCAAATAGATAGATAGGTTAGGTTTACAGATAGATGACAGACAAAAAGTAGACAGGCATGAAGTTATCTAGGAGGATTATCTGTAATAAAATGGTAAATATATCTATAATGAAAGTTTATATAACTGTAATCTAGAACTATATACACATCAATTTTATATTATATTGTAAAACTCTTGTGTCTTCGCATAAATTCATAGTGATTTATTACTTTTCTCCATTCTGTTAGTTATAGCCATGTCAATTTGCAAAGCCTTCACTATGGCTGGGATCTTGGTCATAAAAGCTTTCCTAATTCACTTCCAATTTATGTCCCCAAATCCCTAACTTCCCTAATCTAATGCTTTTGAGAGAGGATTGTCTTTTGCCTGAAATTTTTTCACTCCTTATCCTGCACTAAACCTATTTCCCTAACAAATGTATACCGTTTTAGCAACTGTTTGAACTTTTTTTTTTCTTTCTTTCTCTCTCCCTTCTATCCAGAGCGCTCTTCAGACTTCCTTCTGCCATGCTGTTCATGGCAGCTCTCTCCCTATCATTTCTGACTTTAGGCTATCTCTTCTGTTTTAATGCTTTCCCATCTTAAACTATGGTTCTCTCCGTCACCTGTCCCTCAAATCTAGTAAAACTTGTATTTCTTAAAACTATCCCTTATGATAATTTCTCTTTGTTCATAGTCCAACACATAGACGTGCACACATTGTCAGATGTAAGGGTTCTCCATTACTTATTCACACTGACCTATATGGCATTCTATACTTTGGAAATAGAGAGTTATAAACTCCACAAGGTATTATTTCTCAGAGTCTACTCCAGCAATGGTCAAAGTCCAAAACACTCAAGAAGGACATTAGTCTAATTCTTAGTTGCTTTTACTTTGAGATAGATAGATAGATAGATAGATAGATAGATAGATAGATAGATAGATAGATAGATAGATAGATAGATAGATGATAAAGACCTGACTCCATGAGACACAAGTGCCTATTTCACCAAATAGCAATTGTCACACTATGGATCTCTTTGATGCTGATTTTAATAAAACATGTAAAATAAAGTATATAACAGGTTTCATATCTTTAGAGCCTATTCAGTTACAAGTTTGCAATGTTAAATATTAAGAACTTAATTATAATTTGCACAAATATTACTAACTGTTTACTTTTCTATTATCCATTTTCTGTGTTGATCATATTAATAGAATATTATCTATTAATAATTCCTTATAGTCTTAAATTTATGTTTTTGTATTATTTATTATTATCAAAATATTTATCTGCCCTTTGTTAATCTAGCAATTGTGCATATGTTCTTTTCCTTTGGAAATTCAAAGACTCAGTGATTTGCTTTCTGCTTCTAATAGTAATAGTAAATTTCTAATAGTAAATTTCCATGTTGCACAAAAGAGATTGAGATTTATCTTTTAGAAACTGTTTAAAATTCAATGCTTTATTCTCTGTTCATTGTGAAGCAGTTCTACTGCTTAAGTAATGATATCTCTAAAATTCCTACCATTGATAGTAAATATCTATTCCCCCAAATTTTGTTAATGGTCAGACATAACAATATATTGCTTCTGATATTTTAAATATTTAAAGTTTGTTCTGATGTTAGTCATACATTTACTTTTATCTATATTCTGTGCTCTGCTAAATTTTATTTATGGCCAATATTCCTATTTTTTTCTTTAAGTGGTTTTCACCTCAGTTATACATTCATGAACTCATTCTTTTACAACTTTCCATTTCCTTAATGGATGTCTTTAAAAACTGTCTCCATTGTTGCATTTCCAGGTTATTGCTCTTTAGGAATTGTTAGTTCATTCTTATACATTCACTAGCTCTAAATTATTGTCACTTTTAATCTAATTAGACACTATGTTTGATATTCTTCTTTATCCTTTTTGGACTTTTCCATTGGCAAAAATATTTAGAGGCCATTGTCATCACACACAGTGGAATCTGGGACTTCAGATCTGGCACTTCTATTGCCCCTTTTTTGAGTATTCACAGCTTGTAGCTCTGAAGGCTAGAGAGTACCACAGATTCCTCTCTTTCTATTTTATTTCATTGATGGTGATGCCATTGGGTTTAGATTTCTTTTGATCTGGACCTTGTTTTCAAGGTTTCTTTTTTGAAAACATACATTCATACATTTTCAATTAGGAGCATTTTTTCACTCACATTCCCTTTTGTTCCTGATTTACTTATCATTTATGTAATGTGCTTTCATTTGATTCCACAGGAATATGTTTTATCTTTAGAAATACTCCCATACATTTTATGTTTCCAGATTTTCCCTCTAGATTTCTTAAAAGGTAATGGCTAATAATCATTGCATGCACATACATGTACACACACATATTATATGCATGTCTGCACTTATAGTATTTTGCATTTGTATTGCATTTTAAGAGAAAGTATTCATTCTGCACTGTAGTCACAGTCATTTAGGAAGTATCTCATAATGTTGCCAACTGTAGTCACACACCTGTAGTCCTGGAACCTGTAGTCCCAGAAGCACTGAGAAAATTGAAGCAGAGGCATTTCTGCACACACAGACCCCTCCCTTGTCATTTATGTTTATGGTTTGTGTCTTCTGTCTATTCCTCAGTTGTGTTTCATAACTCAGTGGCTAATGTTATGGTGTTTTATGCTTCTATTATCCATGATCATCAAGTTACTTTTCTTTGAATCCTCACATTAGTAGACCTAGTATTAATTTCATGTGACCATTACTTCTAAATATTATTTATTATCCCTAGTTTTACTTCTTGCAGATGAAGCACATTCAGGAAACAGTCACTATCAGAAATAGTGAGTTTTTTCTGCCTTAAATGCCAGCCAGTGTGCCAACAGACGCTTTAGCAAGATTCTTGCACTATTTTGAAATGGCCATTGGAGCATCTTTATTTTCACATTTTGCCATCTGCAGAATATGAGATTCTCAGACAGCAATGCAGCAAAACTAACCTTAGTGCTAAAGGCCCAAAGAAAATGAAGGTCAGTAACTCATGGTGGTACAACTTTGAACAATGTTAAGATTAACGTGTGGGATCCAGACATCGTGGCATAGATCATTGCAGCTGATTTCTTGAGTCCTCTTTCAAATGTAAGCATCTTGTTTACATTGTACCCTTTTCAGGTAAGAACATGTTTTTGTTTTGCTTTTTTTTTCCACTTTTTTAATTTTCTCACAAGCAGCATGTTCAGCAGCAGTTTTTTATACTTTATTTCTGTGTGTGTGTGTGTGTGTGTGTGTGTGTGTGTATCACAGGGCATTGTATGTCCCTGTGGTGAATAATCATTGATTACTTCTACCTCTTTTAAGTTTTCTAAATTCACATGCAAGGACCAGAAGTACAGGTTGCCACCATATCCCCTTGACATTTTTTACATGGGACCTGGGATCTGAACTCAGGACCTTCTGCTTTTGAGACAGTCTTAACCCCTGAGCCATCTTTCCAGCCCTCAACAGGGCTTCAGCTAAGCTTAATTACAGTTATTGAGCAGTGATCTCCAATTGCCAATCCTTCCATCCACCCTCTGGACTTTTTGTTCATCTGTCAGCCTCTTTCTTAGGCTGGGTACAGAGTGTCGATATCAAACCTGTGTCCAGCAGTAAACAGAACCAGCAGCAGCAGTCCCTTTACCAGCTAATTATTTTACCATTTCCAGAGGTCTGTTTTTATGTTTATTATTTCAGTGCCTCCTGGGTTTTCTGAATCTTTTTTTGACATATATGTTTTGTTTTATTTTTTCTCCCACATTCTATTTTTTCCTAATCATACAAGCTCAGCAGGTACCCCAGTCCTCTCCCTTCCTCCCCTCCCCAGTCATCCCCCATTGAACACTCTCTCCCCTTCCCCCCTTACTTTCATCCTCTCCCTCTCTCCCTCCCCCTTTCCTGGTGCCTCCCCTATCCCATCCTCCCTTCCATCCCCTGGAGCGTTCTTTTGTGTGAATACCAAGCCTCTCTCTGAGTCCTCCACCCTAGTGAGAGTTCAGGACTTAGTGGCATAGCTCTGAGCCCCTACTCGGGCTCCTGGTTAGTGTGGGAACTCTATTATGACTGTTTAATCCCTTACCTCTAATGATCCTACTGCCTGGAGCTTTCTCTCCTGTGATCCATGCTAGACTTTTGAGGGTCATTGACATGTCAACCTTTGTGCAGGTCAGGCAAAGTCCAATCCTGGCTGCTGTATCTCTAACTTGTGTGGAGTATCTTCCATATTGGTCCTCCCTATCTTTAGGCTGTTACAATCTTGCCACCTCCTCTTCCACAAGGTTCCCTAAGCTTTAGGATGGGGAGAGATTTGACTGTTCTGGTTTCAGGTAAACTTTGGTATTCAAATTATGGTTTGTTGTTGTTTCCGGTTTTGCTTTTCCTGCACTGTCCTTGGCTGCAACCCCTTTAGTATTGAAGGTCACCTTATAACTGAAAATAAAAGACTGTTTTAATGAAGACTCAACAGTAGATGGAAAAATAGAAGTAGAACACAGCAGTATGTGTGTGTGGGGAGGATCAGTGTCCCATTTACCGGATGGCTACTGTCTCTCTGCCAGTCCCTATATCATTCCTGATTGGTGAGATAAAACCTATTCAGTCCCAAATGATCAGGAAGGGAGGTGAGAGTGGGCTGCACCAGATGTCTCACTACTTACATGCAATACTTGACTGTGGCCTATTTTCTCTACTGAAGCTTGTTCCCCTATCTCCTTTCTTTTGAGGTTCTCATTCCCCCTCCCTCCTTATATAATCCTTTGCAATTAAAGTGGATATTACAGAGATTTACATTTGAATGTGTCATTAAGTGGGTTTGTAACTAGGATCCACTTATTAGGGAGTACATATAATGTCCAACTTTCAGTGTCTGGGATACTTCATTCAACTCAAATGCCCAACAGTTGACAAATGAAAAATGAAAATGTGGTATATTTATACCATTCAGCCATCAGAAAAAATGAATTAATGAAATTTTCTGGGAAATGGATGGAATTAGAAAAAATTATATTGAATGAGGTTTCTGACATCTTTTAAACTTTACAACAGCCTTGTGATCATTGCTAGTCATTCTATAAGCTACTGTATATACAAATATCTATATCAATCTAATCTATCATCCACACAGATATGTTAAATTGTATAGAAAGATAATAGGTGGATAGATATGACAATGATGATGAAAATAGATTATAGATACAAAATGATAGATAGACAGACAGACATATAGATGATAGAGAAATAGATAATAGTGGTTCACCTAAGTCAATATTACCAAGATAAGAAGGCATATCTGACAAATTGGTGCCTTAAAACCAGCTTGCCTACTGAATTATTACTCAGCAAATTCTGATATTGTGAAAAACACAAACATGCCCATCAATGGTTCTGACATCTCATGCCAATGATAGATGTAATCAAAGTGGCTATTGCAAAATAAAACTTGCCCTCTGAATAATAACTAGAAAGATCACTGTGTTGAGATTCATGTTTAAATACTTTTTTTAAAAATTTATGAAACAGACGTCTTCCTAAAAGACATTTTTCTGTCCAGGTGATTGACAGACCCATCTGGATTAACTCTTAAGAGAGAAGACAATGGCACATCTTCATTCTTTATCTGAAAGATTCCAGCTAAGTAATAATATTGTAACTTTCTGGGCACTGAAGAGTGCTGTGTCTCTACCTAGAGCCAAATTAAATCATAGGACCTATTCTTTCAGGCAAATAACATGTAATAGGGCAGATGTAAAAAATTAAAGAGAGAAAAGCAAAAAGCAATGTATGTCAATAGCTATGCTTCCATGGGAGGAAATAGCTTTTTCTTCTTAGCAGGCTTCAACCAGACCCTACTATCCCAACTGCTCTTGTCATAGTGAATCTTCAGCTATTATTTTCCTGGGGGTATTCTAGATTCTAAGGATATATATTCTTAATAAATCATCTTTCCTTTCCTTTTGACATTTCTTTCACTTGGAAAATTTGTGTGTAAACAGAGATACCTTCAAAGTAAAGATAGGCAACACTTTAACTTACAGACCCCCACAAAAACTGTCAAATAGAATAATCTTCCATCTGTCAATCCATAAAAGTTTGTTATACCTTTCAAAAATAGGGAATGTATTTCTTTAAGCAATCTTTACTTCATTCTACTAAGTCTGGACTTGAGTAGACTATGCCATCCACCTTACTTTGGTTCCCTGTGTATCTCATTAGAAGTGTATGGTAGAACCTATATATCTAGTCACAGAACTTGACTATATAATTGTGCAATTATTTGCATTTATGATATGTAAATTCTTTTTGCTTATGATAGGAAAGTTATTCAGAAGCTTGATTTTTAAAATTAGTGGGTTGTGTTTCAGGTTTGCTTACATCATAAAGAATAAAAGGAACTGTCTGATTAAAGAATCAAAGAAAAATATATTAATAAGCATAACAGAAGGTATAGATTATTTGTCTTGTGCTATTGTCAATTATCACTAATCATCTGGTATAGAAATTCAACTCTGATGATAATTATAAATACCTGGGAGTTGCAAATTTTAATCACAGAATACACCTAATGATGTGTTCGTGCTGCTACATATTTAAATTCAGTTCATTTATACAGCTGATTATTTTACTTTGAATTCCTTATTTCAAATAATTTATTGTATTTCATATGATTTAATTATGTTTTGTTATCTTCTTCAAAATAGTCCAAAATATAAAGTCAAATAATTTTATTCTGTATTTATTCTGGGGGTACAAACTATTTTCTTGATGTTATAATGGGTAAGTTTCCATTTGGCCTAGCTCAGTGGCACAATAAAAAAAAGAATCAGCTTTTGTTTTAATGAGTATTTAGACATAATTACCATCTGGTTATATTTATAAAAGAAAATGCCTGTTTTATTGGTAAATTACTGGGCTGAAATAAATTATTTAAAGTTTGTTTCTACTTCTATCTTTGTTTAGACATCTGGGAATGCACAATCTCTGCTACTAATTTTTTATGGGCACTTGTTAGCATGATGGGAGAACTTTATATTACAGAGAAGAAAAATTAGAACCAGTATTTAAATGCAAAAGACATATACTGACTTTCAAAGCTTAGGTTTCTCTTATACATCATTAGGCTCTAAGCTTTATATAGTGTGTGACAATTTGGATATATACATGATAGAGAATTGGCTCACAAACACCAAAGTCTGTTTAGTAAATAGAGACATGTGCAATAAAAGTAAATGGGAAATATATGTTCCAAATGGCTTCTGAATATAACACGGATGTTCACATTCACAAAACTAAATGGAATAGCTTAACAAGTGGACAGTGTCAATAACTTACAGGGTATGAATTTAAATGAAAGAAAAGGCCCTCTCTGCCATTCTTCGCAGAAACCAGCAAGCAGAGAATGGGTGGGATGGGGTAAGATATAAGATGAAAACATACAAACCCATAGTTAACATAACTTAAAATAAATTATGATTTAAAAAAATAGACAGCAGAATTGAAATGGAAGTTTTGGTAGGCTCATGCCAGGTGATATTAATTTCAGTCTTTCTCATGCTTTAACAGTTTTACCTGTGCTTCCTAGAAGAAACTGTGTGTGTGTGTATGTGTGTTATGTTATCTATGTGTGCTCATGCATAAGGTATATGTATGTCTGTATACATCCATGTCTAGATGGTGTATTTGCCTGTATGTATTTAATGGTGTATTCAATGTCTGTGTTCATAAACGTTTTCTGGTATAATTGTGTGTGTATACATATGGACGTGCATGAGGATTCAGAAACCAACAGTGAGTGTCTTCCTTGATTGCTGTCATTTTGGGCTTTGAAACAAGGTCTATCATTGAGCCCAGAGCCTACCAATTGTGTGAATGGCTGGCCTTAAACCACAGAGATCCACTTCTGTCTATCCAACTCCAGGACTATGGGCAAAACGTCACAACACTCAAGTTTTTTCAGCAGATTTTGGAGATCCAAACACAGATCCTAGTGCTTATGCTGCAAGCACTTTTGTACTGAGCTATCACCCAGCCCCAAAGAAAATTCTTGCTCTTTTGTTCTTCAGCTTTCTTTATCTCCTTTTCAGCACACTCAACACATTTTTACATGTAAGTTATGTCAGAGTTCAATACTTTTTCTCTGTAGGAGCAGCCTGACATGAATTTGAATCACTGATTAACTCAAATGTATGTAATATATTGTTATTCAATGTATTTGTAAATATAAATGCATTTGTAAATTTAAAATATTTCATTGATTAGTTTAGATATTTATGTCAGGTTATTTGGTGAAAGGAATATTAGATAAAATTTTTTCTTGCACTTATATTAGTTATAAAACACATAAACTTTTATGCTTATGTTAGCTTTTGAGGTAAAAGTATACAACTATGCCTAACTAAACATAAGGATTCAGTAATAAAGGGAAACATGATGCTCTCTGACACAAGAGTCTACATTTTATTGTGATAAATAAACAGCCTTTAATTTTGATGTTAAATCAGTTAATCTTCACATTTGACATAGATCAGCAGGAAAGCCTTGACCATAACTGTTTCAGATACCCAGAGTAAGCAAACATAACTCAATATGTAGCGGTCCACTATTCTAAAGGAAGAAAAGCAGCCCAGAAACCAAGGCCTTTGTCATTTGTTGCTCCAGGCTGGAAGTGACATATGAAACTCAGTGGGTCAGAATCTGTCAAGTGGATTAGTCAACAAGGGCCTAGGGAAGGAAGTGGAGAAAACAACACATATCTGGAAATCTGCACTTTTTTTTTTGCAAAATTGGCCCTACCTACATATAACTTATCAGGAGTGACAACTTTTGCCGACTGCAGAAGGTGCCCCACAAAAAGATTGTCATTTCAGATCAGCACTTGATGTTTCTGCCAGGAAATAGTCTCCTGAGAATTTTCATGATGTCCACCAAATCCCTGACAAATCTAAACCACATCTTTCCTCCATTCTTTGACCAGCTTTGCTTCTTACTTCCTTTCAGGCAGTTCGCTTCTAACAAATATTTTCCCCACTTAACTCCTTCTAACAATTGTTTCCTATGTGCCCAGAATACAGCTAGAAATTGATCTAGACTTTGTGAGCAAAACAGGTTTGCTTTGTAAAAGATTTTCTTCCTTTATTATGTTTCCTGTCTAGCTCAATAAAATGTTTTATTACTTTTCTTTTTTAAGGGTGAGAACTATGCCTGCAATACATTTTTATAAAAGAGAAACAGGTTGTATTTTACTTGCTTCAACACTGAGTCGATTTTACAATTTTTTCATAGTTATTTTACCTTATTAATTTATTTTAAAATAAAATGATATTTGGTGAGAAGTATTGAAATTTGTGAAAATATTTTTAATTACTTTATTCATTTAGTTCATGAATGTGTTCATGTGTGACAGAAGCCCTAAATTTTCTACCCTGAAATTTCTATAGTAATTTCCCACTAATTTTTACCAATATTTAATATTCATGCCAAATAAAGTCTATATTTCCTACCTTTCCAGTTAGATACACGTGGACACAGGTTGACAATAATAGAATATAGGAATGCGATGTTATGATATTAAGGATAGTGAAGAAGAAAGATCTTCTGCTCTGCTCCTAAGAATGTGAGAGTAATGGCTGACAGCCATTTGGACAATGAGGATAGACATCACCTAGAACGCATAAGAGGAAAGACCAGAATGACTTGACTAACACATCATCCATGTATTGCCTACATTTGGCCTTGTACAACATATAAATTAATGTAACCCCTTCTAATTTGAATTTACACTTGCCTACAATTGATTGGATTTGAATTTCAAATGTCTCCCATTGGTTCTTGTTTTAACACTGGGCCTTTACCTGGGGTCATCATGTATGTAGGATGTGGAACCTTTAGTATAGGGACTTACAGGCAAAAGTCAGGGTGGGCTTGATACCACACAATCACTGGGTTCTGCTGTTCACTGTGCTTCCTGGTCCACCATAATGGGAACTCCTCTCTCGAATCCTCTCATCAGCATGACCTGAGTCACTGCTACAAACCCTTGTTTCCATGATGGACCCAAAACCTATTACTGGTGGGCATCATGATCATTTCAGTGTGAAAAGAACTAATATTAATTCAATGCTAATTCTCACTGATGTGTTTTATGTGGAGGGCTTATGGCTTCATCAAAACTGGATGAACAAAATGATCAACACGTGCATGATGTACAGTTCTTTAAAATGTTGACTTGTGATTCAGACCATGTGAGCTCAAATCTTGGTTGCAGTATCTTTTAACTTTGTAGTCTTCAAGAAAGTACAGAGATGTTTCAAATCCTCAAAATTTTATTTTTAACTTTGTATGAGCTCTGGAAGCTGCTTCTGGAAGCTGTTCTGGAGGACTACACATAAAGCATATTAAAAGTTCATGACATAACTCTACAAAATTCACCATAAGGTATTGTCCATCAAAACATTTAAACAATATTGTGATACCTATTTCATACATCTGAGATGAAAGAATAGGCCATACATAATTTCTTTTAATCTTATATTATTTCTACTTAAACATATTAAAATTTTATTTTTACATGCAAACATTCACATATATATAGGTTTATATACACATACATGCATGCATACACACATACTACTGCATTCATAGAGTTACAGTGCATTAGTTATTAGTCAAAAAAATGCTTTCCTTTTGTCATGGACAAGAAGAACAGCCTATAGCAAAAAAGAAAATGGTCTTAAAGAGTTTCTGATATACCTACTAATTTATTTTCATATTCATAAATAATATATTCAGGTGTTTTATGATTTCACTGTGTCTAAATGTCTAGGAGGTCAGTTTTGTTTTCTGTATTCCTCAATTTCCCATGGGAAATAAAAATCCTCAGATTAACCACACTTCGCATTGGTAAAATATCCACTCTTCCTTTAGACACTGTAGACTTCATGTTTTATCATACTGTTTTTTTCTTGCATGAATTTTAGCTAAAACATATATTAGGGATTGTTCAAATGGACTGTTTAATCCATTTAAGAACGTGAATCAGTATAGTATTAACTTTCTCTTGATATACAGGAATTTGATGTACTATAATAAACATTATAAGAGGAGAGCACAGTCCTGAAAATTTAACATTCTATGTTGGCTAAATCATTCCAAACATTTTAGTGTCAAGTTTTTAAGCTATACAGTAGGAAAGGGAGCTTCTAAAATATTTAAATATTTTAATTCATTAGGTGATCTATACAATCTAGAGTATGTGTATTCTTTCCTAAAAGAGACTAGAATTTTCAGATTATGGAATTGTTGGCTAATAAAATGTGAATTAAAACACATACAAAAATGCTGCAGAAGATGTGGGGAGAGGGAACCCTCATACATTACTGGTGGCAATGCATACTTGTACAATTGCTCTAGACATCAGTATGGCTATTTCTAAAAAAAAAATTAAAAATTGAAATGCCATGTAACCCAGCTATACCACTCCTGGGAATATTCCAAAGAATGCCTCATCTTACTATAGATACACATCTTCATTTATTGCAGCACTATTCACAATCACAAAGTCATGCAATCACCCTAAATGCCCAACAGCTGATGAATGGATAATGAAAATGTGATACATATGCATAGTGGAATACTATGCAGTTGATGAATTAATGAAATTTTCTGGTAAGTGGATGAAAGTAGAAGGAGTTATAGTGAACAAAATATCCCAGGCTTAGAAAGAAGACAGACTTAGCATGTTCTCTCTAATAAGTGGAACCAAGTAGTAAGCCCTCATAATGACATACTCAAGAGGAAACCTCTAAAATATCTATTATAATGCAAAAAAATCACAACTTGGAGGATAGGAGAAAGAAGACCCCAAAAGAGTGGAGCAAAGGAGCATAGTTAAATAAATAAACAAACAAATAAAAATAAATAAATAAATAAAAATTACAGTTTAAAAAAAGCCCATAAGTATAGAGACATTTGATCCTGTCCCCATGCAGTGTTGTACAGACTGGTTTATAGTGCTGCACATGTGTTCCTTGTCATGGACAGAGGGGTTTAGCAGTTAGTAAGCAGGTGGCTGGTTACCTGGAAGTTAGATCCACTCTCTACTGCAGTTTAATCCCGATCTTCTTTCTCCTTTAAGTCTTTTCTTGTATAAAGAAAAGGTTTTTTTTTTTTCTTATCTTTAGATAGGAGAGGATCTCAATACCCAGACAGGATGCAGACTAGTCCAATAAAAAAAAACAAAACAAAACAGTGAAATAGATATCAACAACCAGCCAGAATGGAGAGTATAGGCAACCTTGTAATGTTCACCTGGAATCAGGCCAGTCAAATTCCTCCCCTTCTTAAGACTCAGGGAATATTGCAGAAAAGGAGTTGGCTAGGTTGTAAGAGCCTGAAGATAGGAAGGGCCACCACTTGAAATGACAATCCCTGCAAGGCAGAGTTGCTGTGTCCAGGAACTTACTGCAATGAGACTTGTCCTTACTAGATTTGCAAAAGGGCTGATAAAACAACATGCTCACATAGACTAAGGAGGATCTCAGGAAGAACAATTTTAAGCAGTCGGAACTTTAGCGGCTAAGGCTTGACATGTGAAGGGGAGTGCCCTTATCAGTGGGTCTACTGAAGAAAGGGAACCCTAGGAATAATAGCAGCAGACAGTAAGGAGGGTGAGAGTGAGTGGGATGGATCTATAAAGGGAGGGGAGGGAAGGAGAAAAGCAGGGAGGAATGGTAAGGGATAGGGAAGGAGGGGGAAAGGATTAGTTTCTTAACTTCCAGTTCTTCAGTTTCATAGAAATGTAGCATGTGGGTGGAATCAAGCAGAGTTAACATGTTGCAGAATTAGATGGTCAAATTATCAGTAACCCTTAAACAGAGCACCAATATAATACGAATTGTTTAAACAGTAACTGTATCGTATACTATTCTAGATTAATCTATACCGCCTTATAAGGATTTATAGATAAACTTATATGTACCACTATTAAGACTCATGCAAATAAAAATTGCAATTCTTTTTCTAAATATGTGGTTACTTTTACTGACATAAGTCGGCAATTTTCAAAACTTAAAATATCAAAGCAGTTTATCTTAAGTCAATTACTTTCTCATATCTCATTTTCTGATCCCATATCTAGTTTTGGAATTAAAATTTTAATATCATTGAATATCTCAGTTTTTCTGAGTATCTGTATTTCTTGTACAGCACTGGTTTTCTAATAGTGTGACATTCTTCCTTATTTTGTTACTATTTGTATTGATGAGCGTTCACTAAATTGACCTCCTAAACTCTTATTTTCAGATATTCTCTGCAAAAGAATTACATTAAATGTCTTTAGATGATTGCGGACAGAGTCATGAGACAATATTTTCATAAATATAGTTCATTCTTGTACTGAACTGATGTAATTTGGATTTCGTTAGTAACTGACAGAAAAGGAAGCTTCAATTATTCATCACTTTTGGCTTTCCAAAACATTCCAGTAATTTGATTTGCATAATAAATAGACAGAAATGCTTGCAATGTGAGACCATATTATTATCCAGGCAAACCAAGAAACTTACTTACCAGAGAAATGATATAAACTTTCTTCATATCTTCCCTCTGATGCTTAAGGCATAATATAGATAATAAATGAGATCTATCATTTTGTTTGTTCATTTGTTTGCTTTTGTTGTGAGACTTACTTCATGTATTTATCACTGGGATGTTGATGGAACTTACTAGGTCATTAGATAATTAGATATTTAGTGTATTTAAATACTAGCTAATTAGTATCTTTGAATCAAGGTTATCATTTAAAAATACCTCAATGTTTCCTAACCTAGTCTTTTAAGTTTTTAAGACATGATTGACTTAAAAAGACACTAAATGGATCAAAGTTAATCTTTTGTGGTAAATACAACACATATATCCTGTTCCTCCTCCCCAGGATATATTTCTAAAAATTGTTTATATGACAAGTCTGATTGTTAGCATTCAAATATCTTGTAAGGTTTGAATACACTGTACATATTGCACTTTGTGGAAAGTTTGAGTTATTATGTTTATTTTTTAGTGATTTGGGATTTTATTCTATGTACAAAATATAATGTCTAAGTTTCTGATCTCTTTTAAGTCTCTATTTCATTGCATGGTAAGGTAGATCTAGTTCAATTTTTTTGCTGTTGTTTGGAATTTTTACTTGTTGTTTGCTTTAGTTTTTTGCTTAGAATCCAATCCAGAGACTACTATAAAATAAGAACATGCTCTACCAATAAGCTACATACAAATAACAATACTTTTTCATTTAAATATGAATTTCGCTCTGCTCATTTTTATACAATTGGAATTTGGAAATTTATTGCTTGCAGAAGGTAATTAGCCTCAGTTTTTCAGAATTGTCTTTTGTGTTCTAGAGAATAACTAACATTTTTTTTCTTTTTTTAAAAAAATTTTTTATTATTATTATTTATTCAACTGTGTGCATGTGCGCACGTCTGTGTGTGTGTGTGTGTGTGTGTGTGTGTGTGTGTGTGTGTGTGTCTGTCTCTGTGTAGAACCACGGACGAATTCGCAAACCACCATGGACACCTCCACCTCCTTCTGCCCCGGGATTCACAGGCTCCGCCCTACCAGGCCCAGAAACGCAGGCCGCCCCCACTTCCGCCTGGCGTCTATACGTGGGATCTGGGATCCGAACTCAGGACCTTCCGCCTGCAAGGCGGAGGCTTAACCCCTGAGCCACCTCTCCAGCCCGAGAATAACTAACATTTAAATCTAAAATATGTGGCATTTTTAATATAAGCAAGCTGAAAGAACATAATGTAATTTTTTGCTGAAATCAGTTGATTACTACAGCATAGTCATTAAATAGTCAGCTGTGAAAATTTCAAATTATATAGGAGACCAACCCTTTAAAAGTTTTTGAAAAGAAATGGAAAATGCTATCATTTATTGTTTGTTCACAATTGAGTTTAGAAATTATTACAATTAGAAATGGAAGCTGAAAAACACAACTTTTAATGTATCAATGAAAAAATGAATGAAAAGAGTGAATATATCTAGCCCTCCAAAGAGATAGAAAAAATGCTGAAAACTCTGTAACTAAGACCGATTAAACCAACCGAAGTTAAGCAAAGTCATTTTGTACTAAAATAAACATTATAATATTAATGTGGCTTTCTTTCCAAGTTTGCTTTTTCAGACTGAGTAAAGAGAGGCACATTTCAAATGAAACAGAGAAACGACTGAGAGTAAATAAGTAAAGAAATTAGCTTTCACAACAATATAATCACAGTGGGGATTCTCATGAAAGTAAAGATTTAGAGTCTTTGAAGCTAGCACCATATATACTGTTATCCAGCTTCAATTTTTGCTGCATTTCTTTTTCTTTTTTTCCCCTTCATTGGTTCCTTGCCACTGATTAAACACACTGAACATTTTTTCTGAATCAAATTTTCATGTCTCTTGTTCTTATGAATATTTTCTCCCAAATTTTATACTATATAGAAACAAACTATGAGCAATAGCTTAATTAGCATTGTTTTGTCCTTTGTGTGACAGTTTGAATTCAATAAGTGACCTGAATAATTGCTTAATTTCTTAATGATGATGGAATTAATACCAAAATTATTAATCAATATTGCTTTTGATATTAAAGATTCCTGATTGATACTTTTTTAAAGCTTTATTTACTCTGTGTGTGTGTGTGTGTGTGTGTGTGTGTGTGTGTGTGTGTATTAGAAGACACTGTATGTCTCTATAAAGGACTAAGAGTGACTTTGGGAATCATCCTGGACTGCTTCTACCTCCTTTTTGCTTCACTCTGGGATTTCCCAGACTCCTCCCACCAAGAATAGAAGTGCTGGTCACTGCCATTTCTGCCTCCCGTTTTTATGTAGGATTTGGAATCCGAACTCAGGATCTCTGCTTTTGAGGCAGAGTCTTAATCCCTGAGCCCCTTAATCTCTGCAGTCCCTAATTGATATCTTTTTTTTTTTCTGGGCTGGATGCGATGTACAAACTAAAGGTACAAAGTATATCAGGAATTTCCATGAGTAATGACATGTGGTAAATTTTGCAGCCAAGTATTATGTTCTTTACAGGAAAGCTAGAAAGGAGGATGTGAAAACTTTAAAACATTTTGCGCTAGTATGGACATAAAACTTTCAACCCCAAGATTGTTCCCATGTCCATATCTCATGCCATGAACCATATTCACTGCTGCAGGAAATTCACTGAAAAGAAACCCTTTTTGCTAATAATCTACATCTATCCGAGTATATCAATGTGGAGCTCAGCTTATGATAACCTTGTAAATATTAGCAGCTCATTGAGCTGAGACCAGCAAGTTTGATGTGAAGTTAACCAAGAAAGAATACTACATCCATCCACTCCAAGGATTCAAAAACATCTCAGAAGAGGGAGTGGTTAAGAATGTAAGAGTCCCATGATAGAAAAGGCAATATTTTCCGGATATGACAGGGCCAGATCATCGTGTCTATGAACTCTCTGGAGTTCTGTTACTTCCACAATATTTGAACAAATTTTGGTTTAGCAACATTTTACCACAGAAAGGAAAAGATCTCAAAGGCCACAACCATTTCTGAGAGATTGATAGGTAAAACTGTGGGCCACATGTACAAAGGACTTGAAAATAGGAAAACTAGTAGAGAAAAAAGTTTTTAGTGGGAAAAGAAAGGGTGATAGCATTGGGTAATAAAGAGTTAAAATAACATAAAGTCATTGTTTTAATATAAAATATTTGAAAGAATAAAATTGAAATAATTTTCAAAATATACTGTGTAAATATACTTGAGGCCGTAGAAAGACTCTTCATGCTTTATCAGAAACAAAGAGAGTAGGATACTTTCCCAGTTGTCCTACAAGGGCACTAATGAAGGATCTGTGTCCTAAAGGCTCCCGGCTTCATGATATGCCAATTGAACCACTGGTTCCACTCCTCTGGTAGACATCTAAAATCCTGGAAAAAAATGTGCTAAAAGTAAAATGCAGTCCACTATGAGATGTGGGGTTGAAAAGGTCACCTTTATCCACAATGAATATGCACATCCATAACATTCATGGATCGTGTACAAAAATAGCAAAGTCTAAGTGGCCAACTGTGGTGCAACAGAAAGAAACATATATCCTATAGCACAGTCAAACAAGGCTATCTCGGTAGGCAGGACCAGGGAACATCATGCACTATCTCCAAATTTTTAGTGAAGGCAGAATAATTTTCAGATAAGGTTCATAAGAAATGAGAGAGAGAGAGAGAGAGAGAGAGAGAGAGAGAGAGAGAGAGGAGAGAGAGAGAAAATCAGGGACTGCTTGCTTGACTGTATGTATGTATATATAGTATATATGTATTATACTATATATAACATATATATATATATCTCCTATCACTCATATATATCCACACACTCTCCTTGAATGTTCCTGAGTGGAACAATTTGTTTCTTTCTCTGTTTTTTCTTAGGTGGGACAAAGATCTCCTG
Organism: Typhlomys cinereus; assembly: GCA_023101885.1. Lineage (NCBI taxonomy): Eukaryota > Metazoa > Chordata > Mammalia > Rodentia > Platacanthomyidae > Typhlomys > Typhlomys cinereus. The sequence continues at coordinate 209,746 of JALPQD010000001.1, forward strand.
ACTTACTGTGGTGATAAATTCTGTGTGTCATGGGTTATCCAGGTACATGTTCAGACACTCTTTTAGGTGTTTCTGTGAGGTGTGTCTTTGAAGGGATAGTTTGAATTGGTAGAATGAAAAATCAATATTGACTTCTCTAATGTGTATGAGTTTCATCCAATTAATTACCTGAAAATATGTAAGACTCATTCTCTTCTGTGGAACAAAGACTCTTATATCTGACTTGCCTCTATATGGAAAATTTGCTTTCTTTTGCCTTCAGTATTAACCAATGAATTTTTCTGAATAGAACCTGCCAGCTCATCTGGTCTCCAAATTACCTTTATCCTGCAGACCCTTCATTGATCACTCTCCATTACTGTGAGCCAATTCCTAAATATAAATAACTTTCTTCCATTGGTTTCAAACATGTAGAGAACTCTTATCTATTACTTAACAGGAACTCATATTACACATTTCTAGGAAGATTTTATTTTTTTCTAAAACTTAGAACATAAGTGATTTTCCTAGATTAGACCTTAATAATAAATTGTACTTGTAAGTAATCAAACTACAATGTGCTACTTATAATATCAGGGTAGAATAGTCTAAGAGACAAACAGAATATTAATCATAAACATACTGCTATTTCTCTGAGGTTAAGGAAAATTTCTTGGTTATATCTGCATACTAATATTAAGAAAACATTTCATAAATATTTTGAAATACCTACAAGAAAATAACAGAAATTAGGAAACATAACTTCTATGTTCAAAGAAAAAGGAGAAAATTTAGATGAATTGGTGGATCTGACCAGATAAAATTTAACACTCAAATAGAAAAGAACACAGCAATAATTTTCATAAACATATTAAGGAAGTTAACATTAATTAAAAATGAATTAAAAACATAATAGGCCAAGGCTAGCTAATAATCTTGCAATACTAAGTTAAAAATAACAACGAAATATAATTTTGAAGCATAATAATAATAAAGGGATTAAGGAAATGATTCAACTGGTAAAGAGTTCACCGTGTACACTTGGAGAACTTAGTTCAAATTCCAGACTCACAATAAGCATGCGAGATCTAGGGGAATGGGGGAGTAAAGATAAACAGAATGAGGGGCAACTATGTTCATTGTGCCAGTCAGTGTAGCTGAATCAATGTGTTCAAGGTTCAGTGAGAGACATTGTTTCAAAACATAAGGTAGAGGGGAGGGGGCACCTGAGGAAGATGCCCACTGCTGACCTAAACAAACATACATATAATACATATATAATGTATTTATGTAATATGAGTAACAGTCTTAATATATTTGTATAAAGTTGCTGCAAGTCCTCTAGGGGGTAGCAGAGCAGAAACTTAGCTTCTGTACAGACTATTGCCACGGGAAGAAATAACTCTTAAAATAGTGCATAGACACACAATGATTGTTTCCTGCATATTGCAAAGAGCAAAAATTAATAAATATTGACTGCTTAAAAATAATCATTGTACATAGAAGGAAAATGAAAATCATTTAGTAGCCAAAGTTGAAAACTAGTTGAATAAAAAGTTTCACATACAGAAGGACGATTTAAGATTATACTTCAAGGGCCAGAGTGATGGTTCTGCGAGAAAAAAAGTGGCTTGCCAACAAATCTAAGGGTGTGAGTTTCACCTCTAAAGACACCATTGGTGGTAGAAGGAAAGGACCTAATCCTGTAAGTTGTCACCTGACCTGCACACACATGCCAGCATGTATCCTTTAATTCTTCGTGGATAAAAATATACAGGTAATATTTTAACTTTTACAAACAGTTAAAAAAAACTTAAAGATGAAATGTTATAATTTGAATGTGAATCCCCCCACCATACCCACAGACTTATATGATTGAATGTTGACATGATATTAATGTCACCTTTAAGAGGTAAAGTCTTGTTGGAGGAAGGCATGCCATAGAGGGTGGGCTGTGATGTTAGACAGTTCAGCCCTGCATCCACAGGTCGCTCTTATTCTCTCTGCGTTTTTATTAATTGATTAAATTTATTCTCCCCCCCCACATTTTATATTTTCCTAGTCATACAAGCTCAATAGGTACCCGTCCTCTCCCTCCCTCCTCCCTTCCTTTGTTGTCCCCCCTTGCACTCTCCCTCCCCCCTCTTACTTTCACCTCTCTCCCTCCCTTTATCTCTCCCAGTGCCTCCCTCTTCCTCCTTCCCATCCCCTTGAGCATTCTTTTGTGTGAAAGCCAATCCTCCAGGTCATGGTTTGAAATGTATCCCCCACAGTCTCATGTATTTGGGAAGGTCATGGCACCTTGAGAGGTGGAGCCTTAATGGAGGAAGGCAGCACAAGGGGTGGGCCTTGAGGTGAATTAATCCCATCCTACATTGAGGAGAAGTCTGCTTTTGCAGCAAGCAGTTTTGCAGCTCTCAGCCTCCAAAATGTCTTCAGTGACATGGCCTCCTCCGGCTTTGGCCAGCCAGCCATTCCAGCTCTGCCATGAGAAACTGTATCTCCCCTCTGAAATGGTAAACTGAATAAATCTCCCTTTCTCCCTTAAGCTGCTTGACTTTGAATGCTCCCTCACAGCAGTAGTTAAGAGTAACAGTTACACTCCCTCTGAGTCCTCCATCCTAGTGAGGGTTCAGGACTCAGTGGCATAGCCCAGAGCCCTTTCTTGGGCTCTCTGTTAGTATGAGAACAGTATTATGTCTGTTAATCCCTTTCCTCTAAGGATCCTTCTGTCTGGAGCCTTCTCCCCTATGATCCATGCTAGACTTTAGGGGATCTTGACATGTCGGCCATTGTGCAGGTCATGCAAATTCTGATTATGACTACTACAACCCTAACTTATGTGGAGTATCTTTCATATTGTTGATCCTCCCGTCTTTAGACACTTACACTCTTGCTGCCCCTACTTCCACAAGGTTATCTGAGTTTTAGGATGGGGAGAGATTTGGCTATGCTTGTTCCAGGTGATTAATGTAGGGTCTCTGGTGTTCCGAATTATGGTTTGTTGTTGTTTTCGGTTTTGCTTTTCCTGCACTGCCCTTGGCTGCATCTCGATTGGTATCGAATGAAAGTCACCTGCTTACCAAAGATAAAAGACTGTTCAAATGAAGATCTTAATTTACCCCATCAGTTGCTAATGATCAGGAAGTAAAGTGTGTGAACTTAACCAGATGGCTCATTACTTATTTGCAGTCCTTGATGGTGGCCTATTTTCTCTGCTGTAACATGGTCCCCTTTCTCCTTGTTTCTGGTGGGGTCCTCCTTCCCCATCCCTCCTGTTTATAATCTTTGCAATTACTGTAGGTATTATAGAGATTTATCTTTGAGTGTCTCTAAGTGGGTTTGGTACTAGGATCCACCTATTAGAGAGTACATACGGCGCTTAATTTTCTGTGTCTGGGATGCTTCACTCAATATAATTGTTTCTAATTCCATCCATTTCCTGGCAAATTCCATTAATTCATCATTTTTGATGGCCAAGAAATATTCCATTGTATAAATGTACCACATTTTCCTTATCCACTCATCAACTGTTGGACATTTGAGTTGATTCCATGACTTTGCTATTGTAAACAGTGCTACTATGAACCTGGTCATGCTTGTGCTATCGAGGTGAATTTTTGCTGTATGGGGGGTTATTCCCAACAGTGGAATAGCAGGGTCATATGGCATTTCACTCTTTAATTTCTTCACCAGAAGACTCTAATTTAACAGGATTTTATCTCTGGCCAGGGGGTGACTTCCAATACCCATCAGGATGGAGCCAAGGGCATTGCAGGAGTAGCAAAACTGAAAAAAAAAATCAACAAACCATAATTCAGAACATCAGAGACTCTATAGCAATCACCTGGAACTAGGCCAGCCTAATCTCTCCCCATCCTGTAGCTTAGGGAAATTTGCAGAAGAGAGGGGCAGTAAGATAGTAACAGACAAGGATGGGAGGAGTGATGATATGCAAGATACTCCACACAAGTTAGGGCCAAAGCAATCATAATAGGATTTTGCATGACCTGCACAATGACCAACACATTATTGACCCCTCAAAGTCTAGCATGGATTAAAGGCACTAAGATCCTTGGAGGCTAGGGATTGACAGCCACAGTAGTGTTCCTAAGCTTAAGGGGAACACAGGAAAGGGTTTTGGGAAATGTCGCTGGGTCCTTGCACCTCATCGGAGAGGAGGACCCAGAGGAGAGTTTGGCATGCACATTAAAGGATGCTCAGGGGATTTGGGGGGGATCAAGGGATGGGGAGGGGGGAGCAGGGGCATTGGGGGAGTGGAGAGAGGGAGGGGACCGGTGTACCTGTTAAGTTTGCGTGAGTGGAAATATATTTTAAAAAAATCTTAATTTAAGAGGAGACTCTAAGTAGATGGAAGAATAGGAGTAGAACACAGCACTGGGGGTGGGGAGGTCAGTGTCCCATATTCTGAATTGTTACCTTCTATCTGCCAGTCCCTATATCCTCCCTGATTGGTGAGAACAAACCTGTTCAGTCACAAGTGACCAGGAAGGGAAGTGAGAGTGAGCTGCACCAGATGATCCTGTTGGCCTGACCCAATGTCCTGCTTCTTCCTCCAGACATGTCGCTGCTGTCATGGTATGAATGTGAGACTCATGTGCTTGCAACAATAGCTGATGTTAATGTCGATAGAGGTAATGCCACCTTTAAGAGGCAGAGCCTTGATGGAGGAAGCATGTTTCAAGGGGAGAGAATTGGGGTTGGGTGGCCCCACCCTGTTGCCATTAGAAGTCTATTCTTTCAGTTTGCTTCTTACTCTCTGCCTTCATGATACCTCCTCCATCCTCTGTAGTCCAACCATGCCTTCCCTGCCATAATGGACTAATTTCTTCCAGAACTAGAAACTAAATTTCACTTCCTCCCTCTTAATTGTGCATGAGCATTGATTATCTTCTGGAACTAGAAGCTAAATTTCCCTTCTTCCCTTTCAGTTGTGAATAAGCAAAACCAACAGAAAATATATTCCTTTTTTCAATTTTTTATTATTATTTATTCAATTGTGCGTGTATGCATGCGTGTGCATGTATGTGTGTGTATATAGAACCACGGACGAATTCGGGAACCACCTGATTCACAGGCTCTGCCCTACCAGGACCAGAAACACAAGCCGCCCTCGCGGCTATACGTGGGATCTAGCATCCGAACTCAGGACCTTCGCCTGAAGGCAGAGGCTTAACCCCTGAGCCACCTCTCCAGCCCCAGAAAATATATTCCTTTGTATTGTTTCCAAAAGGACATGTAACTAGCCAGAGGTAGCAAACATGATAAGTTCTCCTATTGGTACATTTATTATATCATAGCAGAGGATTTTTATACATGCTGCATACATTAGTACACACTTTATTTGTGAGTGTGGAGGGGTGTTAGACAGTACTGTGTCTGTTTGTGAATGCCCAACTATGACTTTGGAAATCATTCTTCATTTACTACCTTCTTTCACTTTGCTTTGGGGTTTCCCAGACTCTACCTTCCATGAATGGGCCACTATCATTTTTGCCCAAAATTTTTACATGTTATCTGTAATCCAAATTCAGGTCCTTCTGCTTACAAAGCAGAGGCTCAGTCCCTGAGCTACCTTTCAGTCCCATTTTATTACACATTTTAAAACCATGTTTAAATGTTAACCTTACTTTTTAAAATAAGAATCATGAAATGATAACTCAGAAATTTAAGGACTTGCCTAAATTCATGTTAACACTTTTAAGCCAAGGCAAGATTTTAACAAAAGTATGCTTGCTCCCTTAAACTAAATGCTTTCTTCTTCTCAAAGCATTATCCATATTAATATTGAATTATATTATGTTGTCAGTTCTAAGGGAGGTACTGATGAAATCTACTAATAGCTGAAAGGTGTTTAATATATTTTGCAAAAAAATGTATTATTTCCACTTCTAGGTTATATAGTAATCATAATAGCAAACTATTCTAATTATAACCCTGTGATTTTGTTTAGCAAATAATAAAGTATTTTCTTGTTTTTGGCTTTAGGCTGCTCCAGACTATCATGTATGTAGGGAAGAGCTGTCTTTATTTGTGAAGTGTATATAACTGTCATTATTTAAAAGACATTGGATTTTTTTTAATGTGATAAAAATTACATTACAGAATTCCAATTACTGGAAAAATTAGATCCCTTTATATTTATTCTCGGAATTACAGTTTTACTACCTCATATGCCATTTGGATGGGCAGGACTGCCTTCTACATTTAAAATTTAGGGAAATATCTGCAACTTATGTATCAATTTTCCTTCACATTATGAAACTAGAAGTAATAGCCACCATCAAGTACCTTAAAGGATATGGGCAATAACTGCCTCATGAGGGGTAAAGAATGTTTAAAATGTTTATTGGTCATTGAATATCACACATAGTAATACTGATAATTTTTTTATTTCTATGGAACATTTTTAACCAGAGCACTCGCTGGAGATTACTTATAATAAAAGCAAAGCAGTGGGCATGTCTTTCAGTTATATACAAATGTTGGGGCATTAATGTGCATTCATGTAGAAATCTGAAGGCACAGTACTGACAGCTAGTACTTTCTAGAATAAAATTAATTAGTGATATACCTGGCCAGCAGGATTTTTTTCTGTTCCCATATTACAGCATACTTGTAGTAAAAAGTTGCTAATGCAGCAAAGACAAATCATTGCATTTGCAATCACAAACTTTTTTTAATTTTTAAGAGAGAGATTCATGTAGGCCAGGCTGAATTCAATCTCACTATATAGCCAAGGATGCCCTGGAAGTTGCAATCATCCTGCCAGAACTGAGAACAGGGGTTAAATTGTTGGTACCAGGTTCACAGGCAAATAACACATTTGCATGTTTTGTGAATTCAGCGATGTGGATCTAAAGTGTTTCTCTAGAATGAATGAAGCTTTAGATTCGGTTCCCAGTAATGCACAGACAAGGCTTGGTGTTGCCTTCCTGTAGTCCATGTACGTTAGCAGCGGCAGGAGGATCTTGGGCAAGCACAGTTACCATTTGCTCCCTTTCTTAAAACTCCTAAGACTTCTGTATATTCCAATTTGTTCTTTATAACTACTAAAAAATAAAGAGAAACTAGAGCTGAAGGCTCATGGAAAATAAGAAAAATATATCCTGCAATGAACAGGGACTTTGCTAGGTGCTACTAATCTTTATTGAGAAACCAAACACATGAAATCAGCTTATGTTTGAGCAGATCGAAATGCCTCCTTATGCCTAAGAATGATTATTTCTCCCAGTCTTAAGTTTTAAAAAGCTGATTTTTTGATGATAAAATGATACACTTTACAAATGATTTGCAAAATCCAGTGATAAAGTAAAGTACACACTTTCTGCTATCATCATTTGATGGTGAGTTTTCTTCTTATACTTTTTTTACATGAGTTATGTAAGAATTCTGACAATGCACTGTTTTCTAGTACTCTCCTCCAGGCCTATATTGTGGATAAGTCATCAAGTTTTTCAGTAATGCGAAATGTTCTTTAAATTATTATCTTCAATACTATACGTAAAACAAATAAATTTCCATTTAACCCAGATTGCTTTCTTTAAGTTTTGAGATAATTTCAAAAAACGGTTAAAAGAGCAAGTTTTTAGTTCTTATCTTAGAGTTGACATACCTTTTACATAGTATTTAGTACCCTTTCCAAATATTCTGAAACAACATTCTATTTCACTGTGATCTCATATGCTCTGTGGCATAGAATCATTAATACTGGATATTGTAATATAAGCATTATTGCATATCTGCTAATTTATACAACCAATTGGATGTAAAATAAGAATTGCTGAAAATAATTTATTAGATATAAATATAGGTATAAGAAATGTAAACAAGTCTTGCTTTAGTGAAGAAAAATATTGGTATATCCACTGTACACTATCAGAGTACTACATAAAAAAATTCTACTTTTAAAAATAAACAACAGGCAGTATGAGACTACAATCTCTTAAAGAATGGTCATGAAAGCATGAGTACTACCGTCAACTCTTCAAGACTGGACAAAATTTCCAGCTCATGAAACAGAAATGAAATCAGGATGCAGTTTCCCCAAGAGCTGAGAATGACAAATCACAAATCCCACACCTACTATAACAAGGTTTAAAACAAAGCTCAAAATAAATTCTGAGTTCAGCTAAGTTAGAGGATCTTGGGATACAAATATAAGTACCAAACTGCACAAGCTCAAACTGATATCAAGTATGTGAACTGTTATCTACATTACCAGAGTTAAATTTACTCATCAGAAACTAATATGCTCACAATTTTCAAAGTATTTTATTCAAAATGCCCCTAAGCCATTCAGAAATTAATACAATTAAGAAGAAATATGAAATATTGGTGTATTATCAAGAAATAGTCAATTGGACAGAACTCAAGATGAATCAGATGGTAGTTTTATCCATGAAATGCATAAAAGCACATACTAAAAGTTTATTGCAAAATCATATAAAATTTCTTAAAATAATCAAAAATACAGTAAATAAATTAAAAATGAGAGACTCCCTGACAAGTTACAAAATTAAGTAAAAGAATAAATAATACCACTCCGAATCTTGTGGAGTGACTGATAATACATGCTTCATATTTTTTGAATATTTGCTTAAACATGAAAGGTAAATAACATGGGAGCACCTCTGTAATGAAGAAAATGATGGTAGTACTCATGCTTTCACAACCATTCTTTAAGAGATTGTAATCTTATACTGCCTGTTGTTTATTTTAAAAACGTGAATTTTTTATGTAGTACTGTGATAGTGTACAGTGGATATACCAATATTTTTTCTTCACTAAAGCAAGATTTGTTTACATTTCTTATACCTAAATTTGTATCTAATGTTAGAAATAGATCTAGATAGAAAATTATAAAAGAATATATCTACAAAGATAAAATTTTATTTAATAAAATCAATTTTAACAAAATAATAATTCAACAGATTATTAAATGTATATAGTATTTTAAAATATACAACAAATGTCAGTGGTATGGCCTAAAAACATAGTTATAGAATTATAATGTTAAAGTTACTATTACATTTTTAAATTAAGAGGCAGGAAATGGAAAATGGATTTGGGAAATAGTGTAACTTGAAGAGGTGAAATGCCAAGTGTGAAATGTGAAGTTTCAAGAGTCAATAAAAATAGACTCAGAAGATAAAGAAGCATATCCTTAGCTTCAGAGAAACTAAAAATAGTACAAACAAACAAAGGGTAGCTGTGGAGACCATAGAGGAACAATATGAAACTGAAAAACTCCATGCAAACTTCAAAGAAGATAGAAAAGGTAAAATAAAAAGGAGAGTTTGAAAGTGATTATCATGAGGTTAGAGTTGAATTTAACAAAATGTAAGGAGCACTAAATATACTGACCATCCATGTTTACAGCCTGATGGTTGGATTTTGGGTAAAATATAGCCACGTTAAATAAATAATTTACTAAGGAAGGGAAAATCTTACAAACAGCAATCATAATAGAACTCATACGACTGTCTTAATATCAGACACAGTAGACTTAAAAACCAATAGCAAGTGTTAATGAAAAGCATTCTGTAGCAATAGAAGAATCACATAGGAAAAGGCAACTTCAAAACGACATGAAAATTAATCAAGTGTAAATTGACAGAACCAAAAGAGACAGGTTTGTGATCATGCTGGCAATTTTTAAGAGTCATTTTTCAATAACTAAATGAAAAATAGACAGAAATCAGTATTTCAAAGGAAGTGTAATTCTTTGAATAAACTGACATTTAAACTGACTACTCTTCATATGTGCTGAATATTCACTGCAGCTATGTGTACATGCCATAATTACATAAGATCAATTATATTCTGTTGCACCATATAGATCAACAGACTGCACATAATTGTTATCTATTTTTCTTTGTTAAGTGTTTATGTTTAATGGTATACAATAACTATAAATAATTATATGTTAGAGTTTGATGTTTCAATATTCAGGTACAGTGTGAAATAATCCCATTAGGACAATCGCCTTCACTTTCACTTCTAAATGAAATCCCTTTTACCAGTTGTTTTGAACTGCACATTGCAATATTGGCAGACATAGCTGATCACCTGTTCTATAGAACAGTAACACATTACACTGATCCAATTGTTCCCTTGCACTTTTAACAATTCTCTGTCACTTCTGTTCTCATTTTTCCCTGCTCTAGTAACAATTATTTTATTTTTTTTATGAGATCACCTTCCTCATATAAGTGAGTATCTGTGGTGTTTTCTTTGTTGCCCCTAACTTAGTTTGCCTTACCATAGTGTATATTTCAGTTCTAAAAAGTTGTTATGACAGAATTAGATACATAGCAAAGTGTGTGCATATGATCTCATAGGCTTTATCCATTCACCCACTAATACCTGGAGAACATAGTTGGCTATTGTGAATGGTGATACGATAAACTAGATGCACATGTTTCTTGACAAGTGATCTCATTTCCTTGGATATATATGTCTTGGTTTTGCTGGAACATATGGTACTCCTGCTTCTACATTTTTAAAGAATCTTCTTACTATTTTTCATAATGATTCCTCTAATTTTCTGTCACACTGATAATGTATGAAAGCTGACTTTTCTTGGCACACTTCCTAGTATGTGATAATTTGCCCTCTCATTTTGATAATAGCATTTCTAACTGAGGGGAAGATGGTCTCACATTGCTGTTTGGTATGTATATTATTCATGATTAGTCACATTGAACATTTTTAATATATTTGTTGACCATTTGAGCTTCTTCTTTTGAGAAGTATCCCTTCAGGCCATTTGAATATTTTGAATAGAATTAGTTGTTAATTTGATACTAAATTATGTATATTAATCTTTCATTGGAAGAATAAATTGCAAATATTTTCTTCCTGTGCATAAGTTGTCTCAACTCTGTTGTTTTCCTTTACTGTGCTGATGAATTTTACTTGAGGTAATACAATCTGTCTGGGATTTTTTGTTGGTTTTTTGTTGTTGTTGTCCTTTATGATTGTTTATTTTACTTTTGTTTCCCACACTTTTGTAGTCATAAAATATGTGGATGAAGATTTAAAGGTAAGTTAATATGAGTATTTAAAGATGTACTTAGAAGGCAGTCTGCTGCCATATCCACTTAGCAAAGCAAAGAGTAGTGAGTTCTTTTTTGGGGTTTATGTGGGAACAGTTTCTCAGTTTATACTCCATAATGTGTGTGCACATGCATGCACACGTGCACACACACACACACACACACACACACACACACACACACACACACAGTTACCTCAGAAGCATATACAGTGACTTAATCAAAATTAAAATAAGACCAAAAAACAAAAAGTCATTAAGAATCCCTTACGGAAAGGGTAAACCTCATGGTTGCCATAACGCCTGTCCAAAGAAACTTAAATCAATGAAGGATCAAGAAGACAGAGGTGAAATTTTTTAAACAAAATTTAAAAACCCAACTGTTATGAATATAAATTAAGCAATAGATAAAAACCTTGCATGATTGTATGCAAAATGACTGTGCATTAAAATTTAAAATAATTTTTCCTGGTGCTCAACCCAAGACAATCAGGAAGAGAGAATAACCCCAAATTAACTGGGAAAAAAAAGAAAATTAGCTATGATAACACATCAACATATTAAGGAACTAGCAAACAAAAGGAAAAGACAAAAGTAAAATTGATTATCTGCAAAAGATTACTAGCATTGGCAAAACCCTAGAATTTCTCAGATAACAAAACAAAATAAAAATTCTTATTCTGCTCAGTTTGTCATGCATAATAATGTCAACTAGCTGCTGAGCAACAGACATTCACTTTACAGTGTTCTGGGGCTTGGAAGTCTAAGGCCTGGCAAGCCATTATGGTTGGATGTGGGGAGGCTCCTCCTCCTGGTCTACAGCAGCCATTCCTCTCATTCTATCTTCTACTGGAAGGCAACAGTCCTTCTTCTCTTTGTTCACGTCCTAGTTACCTCCCAGAGACCTACCTATTGATGTCATCACATTGATTTATAAAGCTTCAATATGTAAAATGGATGCGAAGGGGTCTAAGCATACAAATGAAAATCGTTAATTATCAATATCGGTAATGAATTTAGAATTAACACTACAAATGCTAATATTATAATACGGGGCTATTAAAGAATTTGAATACAGGAATATTAAGGAACTTTCCAAACATTCCAAAAATTCCAAGGTGAAAACATTTCACTAGCCAATTTAAACAATAACTGAAATCAGAATAAATATCAAACATTCAAGTTTCTGGGTTTTTTTTTTTTTTTCCACATTTTACTTTTATATGTATGAGGGATCGCTCAGGTACATGCAAACTGACATTTGTTTAGGCACACATGAGTGTGTGTGTTAGTGCACACATGTGTTCCTCTGCATGAAGAGGCCTGGGGTTGATAAGATAATTATACTCAATAAGTTTTCCACATTATTCTTTTGTTTTTTTGTTTGTTTGTTTGTTTGTTTTTTAATTTTATTATTTATTCAATTGTGCGTGTGTGTGTGTGTGTGTGTGTGTGTGTGTGTAGAACCACGGGTGAATTCGGGAACCACCATGGACGCCTCCACCTCCTTGCTTACTCGCCCCGGATTCACAGGCTCCGCCCTACCAGGACCGGAAACTCAGGCCGTCCTGTCTTCCGCCTGGCGTCTATACATGGGATCTAGGATCCGAACTCAGGACCTTCCGCCTGCAAGGCAGAAGCTTAACCTCTGAGCCACCTCTCCAGCCCCCACCTTATTCTTTTGTGAAAGAGTGTCTGATCAAAACCACAGCTCCCCAACAATTAATCTGAATCTCTAACTTGACAAGAGGATACCCAATCTCAAACTTCTGAGGTTGGAATTACTAGAGAACCACCATACTCGCTGGGATTTACTGGGATCTATGGGATTCAAACTCAGTACTTCCACTTGTCCTACAAGCCCATTAACTGATGAACCATCTCCCAAATGCCAATTTTTTTCATTTTCTTTTCCTTCTTTTCTGGCACCATTAGGGCCTCCTGGAAGTTATGTAGTCTCTGCAATTGAACTACTGTACTAACCTTCATCTTAAAGAATATTCATGTATATTTTTGTTTATGCAATATTTATGTGAACGATGGTTTATCAGAAAATTATAAATGTAGCTGACATCCATGCAAGAGGAATATTTATGTAATAGATACAGTGATTTACTATACTGAAAGCCACCAATACAGTTTAGAGCATTCATTCAATTTTAAAAACAGAAAAGTTAGTTAGAAAAAATGATGTTCATATCATAATATGATTGTTGATTATTCCTTGCATTCTGATTTTATGAAATCTCTTCTTCTTTGGTGTGGTAGGACTTGTAACTTAATAGTAACCAAAAGTTCATGATGTGTAGTGTAGACAGAGGCACTCCTAGTCCTGTTACCTTCTGCAAGTCTGTTCTTTCCTAGACAAGTAATGAGAAATCAGCCCTGCAGTGCTGAGTTAAAAGACCATACTGGAACAATTTAGAAAGAAAATGGCTATGGTCTCTAAGAATATTCCATAAGCAGATAGCTCTGATTCTTAGGACCACAGGAAAACTAATTTTTGCCAGAAAACTCTGGGGGTTCTGATTCAGGATCTTACCCAATTAAACCTCTGGATAGAATACTGCCACACACAGACAGTAGTACTGTGAGACCCCAAGCAGAGAGTTCATCTAGATTGGGTGAATTCTTGGCTCTGAGCACCAGTAAAATATTAAATATGAGTTATTTTAAGCCACTATACTTGTAGCAATTTATTAAATAGTAACAGAAATACAGACAGGGTTGCAGAGATTCCTCAGTCTGTAAACTGTGTGCCTTGCAACCATAAGGAGCCAAGTTTTATCTTCAGTCAGTATGAAAGTTGACTGGTATACTTGTAATTCCAGGATGGAGAGATCCTTGGAGCTCGCTAGCTAGCTGGTCTGCTCCATTTGTAGGGCTCTAGGCCAATGAAAGACACCAAATCAGAAGAGGTGAGCAGTACTCTCAATGTTGTCCTCTGGCATTTGGATGTGTGCACTCGTATGTATATACCTGCATATGCATAGGCACTCACATACATGTATACATACACACACGCTTATTAAAAAAAGAAAAATAATTGCAGAGTATGATACTGATGTGTAGGGTACTATGGTAATAAATATAGAAAAAGCCTGGGAATCATTCAGAAGACAGATTGCCACCCTAAGAGAATGTTGAGGCACCCTAATGAGAAGATCTGACCTGGCCTTAACAGCCTGCTAATAGAAAATTCAATTTTCAAAGAGTTCAGAAGGAGGTGAGGATAGCGTCACTGCAACCTGGAAGGACAGAAAACCTTGTTAGTGTTTTCTTTTCAGATTGTCATTGTTATAAAGCAAGTGTATTATCAACTTCACAGTGTCACAATATATTAAATGTGATTAATTATATTATGCTTTTATTTTGCTCAATTTTTTCATCAGTATAATTTATTCATCATTATTATTTATTTTGATATCTTGGTTGAATGTTTCATTCAGTCTTTTATTATTCTTATGTTCCCTTATTGAATTAGATATAAGTATTTTTTCCAGAACCTTTAAGTAGAAGTGATGATCACTTCCTTCTAGATCTTTTCGCATCTTTTATTTTTTCTAGATTTTATTTTATTTTGTATGTTTTCTTCAGACATGATATCCTATAGCTTGGGCTGGACCCAAACTCAAAGGAGGACTTTCCCTCCTGCTTCAGCCTTCCAAGTGCTGGGATTTCAGGAATGTGACCTTACATCCAGATCAGTAAAAGTCTAACTTCAAACCATATTTCTGCTTTCTCATCCTCTTCAGCCATGCTAGCCTGTTTGACCATAGGTAGTGCATAAGATAACACAATCTGGCAGTCAACTTAAATACTATTGAACTGACAATCTAAGACTTTGTTGGATATTCAAGAAATATTATAGCATAGCACTATGGTAGATTCTTCTTCTGCACCACTGAATGAGGCAAAAATTTGGGAATGCCGTAAATATAAAAATACAGTGAGTTTCATAAAAGAGAGTAATGATGAGAGAAAACCACATTGATAAAATAAAATAAAAATCATCATTATGTAACTTTGTGAAATTTCAGTGAAATATGTATGTAGGACATGGGAGACTTTCAAAAATTTAGAGTACATGGATTTATTTTTTATAAAAAAAGAGAAGCAAAGTATTATGGAAGTGATGGATTGATGTAATAATGAATTTTAACTCAATGTAATTTAACATGGACTGTAACAGCAGCTGTATTACTTAAAATCCATGTGATTTTTAGTTCAAATTAACTTCTCTAACTCTCTTACATTCTTTACCTGAAAATGGCACAATTATTTACATCACAAGTATTGAATTAGACTGTATATTTTAAGCACCTGTGAACTAGAAAAGCAATATACAAATATAAAGTGCTATTGGAGGTGATTAGGTGTAAATTCAGATAAGGTAAGTTATAGAAGACTTCATTGAGACTCATATGACATTCTAAAAACACTAAAAGAATCACATTTCGTGATATGAGCAAAGAATTGACTGAATAATTATTGAGTAAATTTTTCAAATACACTCCTCAGAGATGCAAAAATGAATCTAACTAAATGAAGTTTACTTTAAATCTGTAGACATTTTTTTTCTCATGGGCATTATATGTAGAATTATTTAAGTCTAGATTGATTGCAATGTATATCTCAATGGACAATATCCATGAAGAATATTGAAGGATTCAATAATAGAACTAGAAGAAGGCAGATTGGGAAAGTTTAGCTAATTATGAGGTAGGTGTGAGTCCCAAATTATAACTCTTGGAACCTATATGTTGCATTGAATAGAAAAAAAGAGATTTCCAGACACAGTGAAAACTGTAGAAGTTAATATGTAGGAATGGGGGCTAGGGCAATAGTTCACTCCGCTCAGTGTTTGTCGTGAAACGATAAGGAACTAACTGAGCTTAGATACCTAGCATCCTTGTCAAAATCTGTATGGTAGCCCATACCTGGAATACTATAACTTGTTATATAATCAATTGTCTATTAGAATTTAAACAGAAAACTATTGTGCATTTCCTTTATTTAATTTATTTTTATTACTTTTTTAGTTTCCATATATGTACATTATTGTACTTTTCTCATGTTTTCCCTCAATAGACTTTCTTGTCCTCTGTAGTCTACTTCTGCTTTCTTGACTCATATGTCTCTTTGTATATATTTATGTCTATGTTCTGTATATAGGAGACAACATGTGTCCGCTATCCACATTCTCCTATCTTGCTTCCCTCTCCCACTCTTTGTAGTCCTTATTGTAACTTGAATGTGAAATGTGATCCACAGGCTTATAATGTTTGACATGTAGTCCCCCCACTGAAGAGTAAGGCATGACTAGAAAGGTAGGAAAGGCCCTAAAACAAAAGTGAGATACACTGATGAAACAAAACTTGAAGTGGTTATAATAACCATATACAGCAGGTTTCAGAACAAGAATTATTAGCCAAATGATAGAGAGATATTATAATATAAGTGAGAATGTCCATTAGGAGTTTAACACAGTTACCAGTCATAATACCAAGATGTGGTAATGATGCTAAAAATCCATTAGAAACTGGCCATGTTTTAGATAAATACTTGACAGTATCTTCTGATGTTTGTGTTGCAGTTACCTTTCTTTCTGCTACTTTGTGACAAAGCTCAAACACAATGGAAGGGACAATAGGGAGATTTATTTGGCTTAAATTTCTAGAGGATAGTCTATTATAATATGAATTTAACAGCAGAAGACATGGCTGGAAGCAGAAGTAAGAGGCTGGATCAGGTCACTGCAAATGTCAAGGAAGCAGAACAACGAAGAGCAAACAGGAAACAAGGCCAGACCATCAAACTTCAAGACTACATCTTCTGGCATGACACTTCCCCCAGCAAAGTTCTGCCATTATTTTGGTAGAGATGGTGGTATAACTTAATCTCCACAAACATTAAAATAAGCTAAAGTTCCAAGCACATTGGAAATAACTCCCATGGCTAGAAATGAAGAATTAAAACATGGTGATATTTCATGACTTTGAAAGTTAAGTAGTCACAAAGATGTGTTAAAACTGCACCGAACAACACAGCAAAATCTCACAAATTTAAAGTGAAATGAAAGAAGTTATTAGTTGAGTACTGGTAGTTAAGACTGCACTTAGATAAATTTGTTCTAAATAAGCATAGTGTTTATGCATAGTTTTAGGAGCAAACATAATAACCAGAAGAATATATGAATGATATTGCTGGTGCTGATAATGATGATCTATTAAAATGATCATTGGTATAATGGATTTGCAAAGATATATTACCATCCCTATGGAAACAATGGAGGGAGTGTCTAAAATTCCCATCATCATTAAGAGGTCATTCTTAATGATGTCCATGGAGACCCCATAAGAAACTTGGAATGTTGCTCTGACCATCTGTGAAAGGCTGTATCCTGTCACCCTGCTTATCTAGTGTCAAAATCAACCAACTAAAACTAAGTATTTAAACTAGATTGAGGCCTCAAAGATTACTAGTCAAAATGGATACATTTTATTTTGAAAGTATTCATCATACCAAAAACTATGAAAACACTGACTGGTTAATAAGTTTGGAAATGTCTGTGTTATTGTGGATCTCATATCACTCCTGTCTGCTCTGAACAGGTCAACATGCTTAAAAAAACTGACCAATAACAATGATTTTAAATGGCCTCTTTCACCAATGCTTACATAGAAAAAACCTAGTTTTTTTCCTAATTCAATAAACAGTAAACTTACCCTGCTCATATCACAATCTTGATGGCTCTGTCAAAAATCTTTAGTGCATTTTCACAAATCAGTTGACATAATAGTATTTAGAAGCATGTCAATTAGACCTCAGTGAAGTTCTAAAAGTAGTTTCAAATTTTTATGCATTTCAGTGTATTTTATTGTGTTCTCTTTCCTTTATTCTTGAAAAGGAAAAAAAAAAAGCTGGAGAAAAAAAAAAAAAACAAATTTAGACTAGTTGTTACCAGTAATACATAGTGTTTAGATTGCAAAACCAGTCTTGAGAAGATGACTTAAGTTTAAACATTTTTCTCAATATAGAAATTAACCTTGTTTCCCAGACACTTGTCTCAACATTCATTGGCACCTCTCTCCCAAGGCCCTGCAGTGACTTAGTCAAATGCTTCTACATCATTTTTGTGAAACGGTGAAGGCAGAAATCCATTCATTCTGCCTAAGGAGTGAATGAAGACAAAAAAGCACTGTGGAAAATCAGTAACAGCTAGCGAAGAAAATATTCTTCCTCTACATGATATTCAAACAAATATGAGGCATTGTCTGGTCACAAGTAGAAAGGGAATCAGTTAGTATTACATGCCTCCATTTCTTCCATAAGGAAGAAAAATCAACTCCAATAAAACTGAAGGAGAGATTTGGTTTAGGTGACACATAAACCACATTCTATGTGTGCAAAGCAAAATAGAATGCATAAAAAAATGTAAGCATCAGCCTCAGTTTTTGTTCTCTGAATTCATTAACTTATACAAGTAGCAGACAGACATATGTCTGAACTACAGACATATTGCAGGACCTATGGTAGAAGTATAAATATTAGGCTGCTTTAGCTGTGAATTCCAAGTGAGGAGATTTGGAAAACATCCCGAGAATTGAGCAATGTTTAATGGATTTCCAAGAGGATTACAGTACACTATACTCAACTCCAGTAGGCATGAAGAATGTGTGTTTCTTATGGCTAAATTTTGTAGGAGAAGCAATTCACTCAGTACAACTTATGAGCTAGTCAAATTTTCACTATTGATTTTAGTTAAATAATTTTTTAAATCAAAATCATGTCTTCTATTTCTATTGGAAATGTTAATGGGAGTACATAATTGTCTGTTAATCACCACCACAATGACTTAACAATGATAGCTTTACAACAAATTTTGTTTTGAAGCAAAGCATAGTATGAGGCCCAAACAGCCATTTTTATCAAAGTTGTTTTGGCAAGTTTTAGCTTATCTTCCATTTGTAAAAGCTTGTCCAATTCCAAGAAAAAGCTCGTTAGGAAAATATGCCCATAAGTTATGAATTCAGACCAATTTGGTCACATGTTAACTGCTCTGATATTAAATATTACTGTATATGACTATGGTAGGATTTCTATTCATCTTCATTCTTCTTTTCTACTTAAAAACAACTTTTTATCCAAACATAGTGATGTACACCTGAAATCCCACAATTAGGAAGGAAAGAAAGAAGTTTGAGACCCAGCCTGACCTAAGCAGTAAATTTTAAGCCACCAGAGATTGTCTCAAAAGAAAAATAGAAAGAAAGGGATGGAGGGAGACAGGGAAGAAAGAAAAAAAGAAAAGAAAACAAAACAAAAGAAAAAAAAAGAAAAGAAATGAAAAGCAAAGTAAAGGAAAAAATGTATCTTATGGTGTTTAGTGAAATCAAAGAAAGATTAAAACAGATGAAAGTTCTACTGCATTTAAATGTCAGAAATTCAATATTAAAATAATCAGTCTAACTTCAAAACAATTTGTGTACAGAGATACCATATATTTCAACCATTTTAATAGGTTCAATGTAACTATAACTCTATGATCCAATCTTATTCTAACTTGCCAAGTAGTAGAAATTATTGTTTCATATGATGATAATTTTACAATCATTTCTTGATTAATCTGAATTTTTTAGATTCACTGTTATATATAGTCACATATATTACAAAAAGGAAGGAGTTTTTCTCATATTTTCTATTATACTGACAAAGGTTTAAAGTAACATTTTAATGTATGCTGGGATCTAAAAACAGCACATTTCCTACTACATACAGTTACAAATAAAATTTAATTATAAATTTAATGTTTAGGATTCATAAATTGTGACAAAATTCCCTGATGTCACTACATGTATATATGTATGAATAAAGTGTCTGGATTGATGAAGATAACAATATGATTTGACTATACTTCAATTTTATTACTAAAGGTTTTAAAATTCATTTGTTTATGATATTTGTTTTATTTATTTATTTGAGGGAGAGAGGCTTTACACATGAATAGTATATAAGTGAAAGTCAAAGTACAACTTTCAGAAGTCAGGTTCCACTTTCAATATGTAGGCTTCTGGGGAACAAACTTAGGAAAACAGTTTTGCAAGTAGGTGCTTGCCTTACACGGTAAACACTCTTACCAGCCCCCAAAATATATTTATTATTTTTGTGCAGACACAGGGATATACACGTCATGGTGTGGAATGAAGTTCAGGAAACCACTATGTGGTCTCTTCTTCCCAACTATCTTTATATGGATTCCAGGGATCAAACTCAAGAAAAAGGGCCTATATAGCCAGCACTTTTTGCCCACTGAGTCATTTTGCTTGCTCTATAATTAAAATCTACACCTTTCAGCTATCATACTATCTTTATAGCACTAATTTTCTAGTAATAAATTACCCATATGTTTTGCACACTTCATAGTTATTTAGTCAATCCTATTTTGAAATAAAAATACTTTATATGTTGCCATGCACAGATTTTAATATAGCAAATACTTTAGCAATTACTTTCTCCCCTTTCCAGCCAACACCTAATTCCCATAGGCAACCAGGGATGTGTTTTGCTTCATAAAATATGGGGTCATATATTTTTAACTTTCATATGAATGTAATCAGCAGAACACTATTAAAAACCATCCATTGTGCTCGGGTTACAATCTCTTTATCTGAACAAAAGCTCTTTAATTTCACAAGAGTTGAGAGTTGGTTGTAGTGACTGTGCTATTGGATATCTGTTTAGGAACTAGCCCAATCAGCTCGAGGGAGTTCCCTACCCTTTCAATTGTGGTTTTTATAGTCTCTGGCCTTATATCGAAGTCCTTGACTAATTTGAAATTAATTCTTGTACATAGTGACAAGTATGGGTCCAGTTTTAATCTTTTGCATGTGGAGATCCTGTTTTGCCAGCACCATTTGTTGAAGATGCTGTTCTTTTTCCATTGGATTCTTTGGGCCCCTTTGTCAAAGACCAAATGCCTGCAGTTGTGTGAGCTTATATCTGGGTCTTCAAACCTTATCCGTTGATCTGTGTGTCTATTTTGGAGCCAGTACCAGGCTGTCTTTATAACTATGGATTTGTAGTATAAACTAAGGTTTGGTATGGTGATACCTCCAGCAATGTTTTTGTTACTCAGGATTGTTTTTGCTATCCTGGGTCTTTTGTGCGTCCACACGAATTTTGAGATTGTTTGGTGAACCTCTTTGAAGAATTGCTTTGGGATTTTAATTGGTATAGTATTGAATTTGTATATTGCCTTTGGTAGGATGGTCATTTTTATGATGTTGATTCTGCTAATCCAGGAACATGGGAGGTCTTTCCACTTTCTGGTGTCTTCTGCAATTTCTTTCAAAGGCAACCCACAGAATGGGAGAAAATCTTCACTAACCAGATATCTGATAGAGCTCTATTATCCAGAGTGCATAAAGAGCTTAGAAAACTAAACACTAAGGAAAAAAATGGCCCAATTAAAAAATGGGCCCTGGAACTTAAAAGAAACTTTACCAGGGATGAAATTAAAATGTCTAACAAATATCTTTAAAAATGCTCCACATCCTTAGCTATCAGGGAAATGCAGATCAAAACTTCCCAGGGATATCATCTCACCCCAGTCAGAATGGCAAAAATCCACAATACAAACAACAACAAATCCTGGAGAGGATGTGGAGAGAGGGGAACTCTCCTACATTGCTGGTGGAAATGAAGGCTCGTACAACCACTCTGGCGAGCCGTCTGGAGATTCTTAAAGAAATTAAAGATTGAAATGCCATTTGACCCTGCTATTCCACTTTTGGGAATAACTCCCCATACAGCAAAAATTCACCTCGATAGCACAACACAACTATGTTCATAGTAGCACTGTTTACAACAGCAAAGTCATAGAGTCAACCCAAATATCCAATAGTTGATGAGTGTATAAGGAAACTGCGGTACATCTATACAATGGAGTACTACTCAGCCACCAAAAATGATGAATTAATGGAATTTGCCGGGAAATGGATGGAATTAGAAACAATTATATTGAGTGAAGTATCCCAGACACAGAAAATTAAGCGCTGTATATACTCCCTAATAGGTGGCTCCAAACCCACTTAGAGACACTCAAGGATAAATCTCTGTAATACTTACAGTAATTGCAAAGATTATGAACAGGAGGAATGGGGAAGGAGGGCCACACCAGAAACAAGGAGAGAGGGGACCATATTATATCAGAGAAAATAGGCCACCATCAAGGACTGCAAGTAAGTAATGAGACATCTGGTTAAGTTCACAGACTTTCCTTTCTGAGCATTTGCAAGTGATGGGGTATGATCTTACCAGAAGGGATGGGCATATAGTCTGGCAGATAGAAAGTAACCATTTTGCAAATGGGTGATTGACCCCTCCCTCACCACGGTTTCCTACTTTTATTACATCGACCTTTGAATATACTCTTATAACAAGACTAGTTTAACAGGTTTTTAATCTCTGGCCAGGGGGTGACATCCAATACCCATCAGGATGGACTGAAAGGCATTGCAGAAGCAGCAAAACTGAAAAAAAAAATCAACAAGCCATTATCCAGAACATCAGAGATTCTATATCAACCACCCAGAACTAGGCCAGCTTAATCTCTCCCTATCCTGTAGCTCAGGGAAATTTGTGGAAGAGGGAGCAGTAAGATTGTAAGAGCACAAGGATGGGAGGAGTAATGATATGCAAGATACTCCATACAAGTTAGGGCCGAAGCAATCATAATTGGATTTTGCATGCCCTGCGCAATGTCCAACACATTATTGACCTCATAAAGTCTAGCATGGGCTAAAGGCACTAGGATCCTTGGAGGCAAGGATTGACAGCCACAGTAGTGTTCCTATGCTTAAGGGGAACACAGGAAAGGGTTCTGGGAAATGCCAGTGGGTCCTTGCACCTCATCAGAGAGAAGGATCCAGAGGAGAGTTTGGCATGCACATTAAAGGATGCTCCAGGGATGGGAGGGGGAGGCACTGAGGGATGGGGAGGGGGAAAGGGGAGGGGAACACAGGAGGGTGGTGGGTGGAGGGAGGAAGAGGACCAGTGTACCTGTTAAGTTTGTATGAGTGGAAATAAAAAATAAAAAATATCCATATTATTTCCTGTAGCTATTTTTCATTCATTTTTATTTCTGGGTCATATTCTGTGTTCTGAGCTCACCAAGCTCAAACAGGCTTCTAGTCTCTAGTTTCCTTCTTCTGGTAGCCCTTACTATATATATTGAAATGATTTTTGAAGTTGTTACATATTCTATTCTTCTTTCTTCCTATTTGTTTTTCTTTTTGCTATTCAGTTTATGAAAATTCTACTCATAAATCTACCAGCACTCTTACAGTTTCTTTGATCATGTCTAATACTCTAATGAGCATATCAAAGTCATTCATTTGTTAAAAGCACTATTCATTTCAGACTTCCATTTTAATTCTTTCTTAGTCATCACTAAAAATTATTATAGCACAGCTCATCTATCTTTAGAATTATTCCTGTTTTTTTACACATGTGGGAACTCTTATTTGAAATACAAATGTAGGTTTATATCTTTTGATGACTTGGTTCATATCTCTTCATATAATTTAGTCATGTTTTATATTTTTTCTTGATGTTTGCTGCTATTACTGTCTATTTGTTTCCCTTAACATGGAGTAACTGGCTTTCTCTGATGAAGTCTTCAGACAAGAGATAAAGGTATGCCCATTGAAACTAGAACCTATAGCTAGAATGTAGCATACAAGACAACCTCGGCTGTAGGGCCAGGGAAATTTCAAAGTCAGGAAAGAAGAATGTTCCTTTCTTGATATGATTCAGTAGCAAGTATTTCTTGAATGCAAGAGAAAGATGAACAACCACATTCATATCTCCAGAATTTCCTGGTGGGAGTAACCATTGGCTATCTATCTCAATGGCAAGAGTTTCCAGCATCCTATGCAGTGTGTGCAACCGTGGACCAAAGTGTACCCTCCCCATTCATAGCCAATGCAGAACACTTCTTGGACATCCTGAACCATCTGTGATACTAATCTCCCAAGGACTTATTCATAATTAAAGATGCTACTTCTAGTCTGTTCTTTGTGATGTTCCCCCATCTAGTTACATGTGCCTTTGCAGAGGATTTAAAAGACCCTTCAGACCTTACTAAGCTGTTCTGGTTTGTGGATGGACATTTGATTTAGGATTTTATGAATGGAACTTTCTGCATTTTTAGTCATTTGGCTCTGCATTTCTATGTTCTATTTGGTTGCTTGTTTTATCTATACAGTTAGACATCTATTTTGCCTTCACTAGACCTTGAATATTTGCATTCCAAGTCTGCCATTTTATTTCAAGTGATAATAATGCCAATAAATGAGAAAGTAGTAGCAGAAATTTATAATGTATCTAGGACTTGTCTATCAATGAGTACTTGAGCTAGGCAAAAAATTCAGAGACTTTCCATTCATATGTTCTTGTTATATCAAGAATTCTGGAATATGTTTAAGGTACTTGTTCGACATTTCAATTTCTTCCTGGGAAAACTTTCTTTTTTTGTTGTTTATTTTATGTGTGTGTGTGTGTGTGTGTGTGTGTGTGTGTGTGTGTGTATCAGAGGGTACTCTAGGTGCCTGTGGAGGACCAAGGGTGACCGGGAATCATCCTGGATGGCTTCACTCTAGGATTTCTCAGTGTAGGCACTCTCATTTCTGCCTGGCATTTTTATCTGGGACCTGGGATCATGAACTCAGGACCTTCTGTTTGCAAGACAGAGTCTTAACCCCTGAGCCATTTCTCCAGCCCGGAAAAATTTCTTCTAAGGTCGAAGTCCCACTTTCTAATTGAGATGGTTATATCCTCAATGTTTAATTTTTTGAGTCTTTGTATATATGCTCTGTATATTAATCCTCTATCGGATGTGTGGTTAGTGAAGATTTTCTCCCATTCTGTGGGTTGCTTTTTTCTCATTTGACAATATCTTTCCTGAACAAAAGCTCTTTACTTTCATGAGATCCTATTGGTTGAGAGTTGGTTCTATTTCCTGAGCTATTAGAAAGTTTTGGCCTAGGAGAAACAGTTCAAGGTATTTCCTACTCTTTCTTCTAGAATTTTTATAGTCTCTGGTCTAATGTTAAGGTCTTTGATCTATTTCGAGTTAATGTTCATGCTTGGTGACAAGTAAGCATACAGTTTCACTCTTTTGCATATGTATATCCAGTTTTGCCAGCGCCATTTGCTGAAGATACTGTTCTTTGGCCATTGGATTTTCTGAGTCCTTATGTTGAAAATCAGATCTCTGTACATGTAGGGGTTTATTTATGGGTCTTTGACTCTTATCCATTGATTTATGTGTCTGTTTTGGATTCAGTACCATGCTGTCTTTATTACTATGGATTTGTTTTGTAGTTTAAGTCTGTCATGGTGATTCTTACAGCAAATTTTTATTACCCATGTAACAGTCTCGGGGTCCCACAGAGACCCTTGGGGGCGGGGGTAAGCTGGCGCGAATTCAAAACGCAGTACTCGGGAGTCAGGTGAGTGGCAACAGCAGGCTCTCAGGCTTGCAGGCTGACTCATTTATTACAAGTATGGGGCAGCCTATATACCCCACCCAACATCCCATAAGTCCCAGCATGAGGTTTGCTGAGTCATTCTGATGGATTGGTCCTCTCAGCCAGGCAGTTTGACATCAGCACCAGGCGCGGCAGCAGGTGTAGCTTGGGGAATTCATTTGAGCATGCAGCCTATACAGATCATCCTGAGTGGCATGCTCCCCAGGTCGAGGTATTGTAAGTAATGGTTGATCAGAGACCTTAATTCAGGCCTGCCT
Organism: Typhlomys cinereus; assembly: GCA_023101885.1. Lineage (NCBI taxonomy): Eukaryota > Metazoa > Chordata > Mammalia > Rodentia > Platacanthomyidae > Typhlomys > Typhlomys cinereus. The sequence goes on from JALPQD010000001.1 coordinate 235,617, forward strand.
GGTCCGTTCCTCCTACAACCCAGGATTATATTAGCTATAGTAGGTCCTTTGTGCTTCCATATGAATTTGGAGATTGCTTTGTTAATGTCTGTGAAGAATTGCTGAGTTACCATTCCACACCCATCAGAATGGCAAAAATCCAAAAGATAAACAATAACAAATGCTGAAAGGATGTGGGGAGAAGGGAATTCTCATATATTGCTGGTGGGAATGCAGATTTGTACAACCACTATGGTGATCAGTATGGTGGTTCCTAAAAAAGTTAAAAATTGAAATCCCATATTACCTTTCTATACCACTGATGGAAATATTCCCTCCAAAAACTTCATCATCCTTTAGAAACATATATATTATTCTTCATTGCAGCACTATTCACAATAGAAAATTCATGGAATCAAATAACATGTCCGATAGTTAAAAAATGGATAATGAAAATGAGGCACATATGCACAATGGAATATTACACAGCCAGCAAAAATCTAAATGAATGAAATGTGCTGGTAAGTGGTTGGAACTGGAAGAAATCATACTGAGTGAAATATCCCAAGCACAGAAAACCAGATGTCACATGTGGTACCTATATAAGTGGTCCCTAATTCAAAGTCCTCATAGTGACATACTCATGGGAAAATCTTTCTACTACCCTTTACAATCACAAAGAATTCGAAACAGGGAGGCTGAAGAGGTGGCTCAGGGGTTAAGCCTCTGCCTTGCAGGCGGAAGGTCCTGAGTTTGGGTCCTAGACCCCACATATAGATGCCAGGCAGAAGGGGGGATGGCCTGCATTTCTGGTCCTGGTAGGGCTGAGCCTGTGAATCCCAGGGCAGAGTAAACAAGGAGGAGGTGGAGGCAGTCCATGGTGGTTCCCAAATTTGCCTATAGTTCTATACACACACACACATACACACACGAACAATTGAATAAATAATAAAAATTAAAAAAAAAAATTGGAACAGGATACTAGGAAAAAATTGACCCAAAGAGAATGAAGAGAAAGAAACAAAGTCCAATTGAGAAATAAGGCCACTATCAAGAAAGACCCATAATTAGTGAGCTATTTAATCCAATCCATGGTCAGTCTTCTTCCTGATCTGTGGAGGGGTTTCAAGCACTGATGTATGTTCTCCATCATGGGAGTGGGGGGTTAATGATCAGTAGACAGCCACTACTACAGCCACTACCCCACCCACTACTGTGCCCTGTTTCTTCTGTTCCTCCATCTCCTTCAAGTAAACCTTCTCTTATATAATAGCTTCTTCTTAACAGTTTCTGTATTGTTGGTTAGGAGAGGATCTTAAAGCCCAGATATGATGCAGCCTTGTGCAATGCAAGAAGAGCAAAATGGACAACCAACAACCTGAATACAGAACATTGTTCACTTGGAACCAGACCAGCCAAATCTCTCCCCTAAGGAAGCTCAGGAAACTTTGCAAAAGAGGGGAGCTAAGACTGTAAGAGACTAAAGATGAGAGTTCCATTGCTCCACTCAAGATAGGGCAGCTGCAGCCAGGACCTCATGGCAGTGAGACTTGAAGTCATCAGACCTGCACAATGGTGAACATGTCAGCATGCCCCATGGACTGGCATGGATCTTAGGAGAAACAGTTTCAGATCCTTAGGGGTAAGGGGTCAAGCAGAGGTGGGAGAGTACTCAAGGACAGGCCTCTCGGTCTGCCACAGAGGCATGAACCCCCATGAAAACAGATGATTCAGAGGGAACCCTAGGATCCAGAGAACCAAATGACAGGAGAATAGGAAGGAGTAAACTGGGCCCACATAGGAAGGGGAGGGAAGGTTGGTTAAGATGGGAAAGAGAGGGAGAGAAGGAAAGAAGGGTAAAGAGGAAGGCAAGGGGGCTGAAGAGGTGGCTCAGGGGTTAAGACTCTGCCTTGCAGGCAGGAAGGTCCTGAGTTTGGGTCCTAGATCCCACATATAGATGCCAGGCAGAAGGGGGAATGGCCTGCATTTCTGGTCCTGGTAGGGCTGAGCCTGTGAATCCCGGGGCAGAGTAAACAAGGAGGAGGTGGAGGCGGTCCATGGTGGTTCCCAAATTTGCCTGTAGTTCTACACACACACACACATACACACACGAACAATTGAATAAATAATAATAAAAATTAAAAAACAATTAGAACAGGATACTAGGAAATAATTGACCCTGAATTCGTCTGTGGTTCTACACACACACACATACATGCACACACATACATACATGCACGCACACACGCATACACACACAATTGAATAAATAATAATAAAAAAGTTTAAGAGGAAGGCAAGAAGCATGTATATAAAAATTTAAATTTAGTTTATTTTAAAAAGAATTCTGGATTTAGATTTCATTAAGTACTTGTAGGAAAGAGCAGTTTATGTGGCTGTTATATCTATGCTTCTCTGTTTTCAGCTGATTTGGCGTGGTGGTTAGATGTCTAGGGGAATCATTCTATAGTATATTAGTTAAATCTTAGTCTTTTATTGAGTCTTTATGTGACCTATCACATCTACATGTATGGATTCATGTGCGCCTCCTGTTCCCTTAGGTAGGTAAAGATAGCTTGACTGTACAATTTGAAAGAATGGCTCATCATCCCTTGTTATGAGTTGGCTCAGAAGATAAGAACACATGCTGTACAAGTCTGAGACCTAGAGTTCAGACCCTGTCACCCATGTAATAAGCTGGGTGTGGTCTCGTGTTCTCCCGTAGCTCCAGTACTAAAGAAAGCACAGGTAGATTGCCGGGATATTCTGGCTGCCAATCTAATTAAATATCTTTTGATCCAGATTTAGAGAAGGATCCTAATTCAAAGAAATAAAGAAGAATGTAATAGAAGGAAATACACCCTCATCTGCATGTCTACACACACATACCCATAAAACACATTCTGTACACATACATATACACACCGAGAATATAAAAATAAATACATTTTAAAAGAAGCAAGTGCTAAATCTCAGAATTCCAAAGGTTGAGACAAGATGATTATTATGAATTTGGACTCAGGAGGCTGAGACAGAATGATTATCATGAATTTGAAGTCAAGCCTGGATGAAAAAGTTATGACAAGTTCTACTACAGCCTAGGCTGCATGCGAAATTCTGTATGAAAAAAAAAAAAACATAAGAACACAGAGAAATAAAATAAACCAAGTCCAGAATTATTTCCCAATGTATTTTTTTTCCTCTACTGAGCCCCCAGATATGCTCATTCAGATTTGTTCAATAAACTTTTTGCCACAAGCACCTGACAGGAGTACTGGAGTTAGAAAGCTAGCTGGCTTTCTAGAACCACACCCCGCTTCATAATTTGTCATTCTTACACTAGAGGTTTATATGCCAGCAATTAACGTATACCAGCATTTACGTGTACCTGCAAAGGATTTCTTGCTTTAGGTAAAAATATGTTAGTTGTGATCTTTTCTATATGCTTATGTGAATTCCTTTCTTAGCTTTATCAAAGTTTTCAGCTCCTTCATTTTTCATGATGGTGATTTTGTGATAGGATGCAACAGCTACTAAACTCTTTTCATAGCAAAGCTGAAAATGAAATGCTCATTTTTAAAAAATTTGTTAGTAAAATTTTAAGTAATAAGATACCAAAGAAGAAGGTTTTAACAGTTACTTCTAGTTCTCTGTTAGACTACTAGATGAACAGTAAGGTTAATTGTATTTTTATGATGGTTAAATACACTAAAAATAAGAAGAGCTGAAACCAAATGACTTCATAATTAAAATTCTGTAATTAATAATTGATGTTCTTGGATGGCTCACAAAAAGCTAAATTGTGAAATAATCTTGCCATCAGTTGCATCTCAAATAACATTTTGAGAAAAATATGGCAGGAATTTAAAACCGGGTTTCTTATTCACACAGGTGAGTCCCACACATACAAATGATCATCATATGCACAGGTGTGTACTTATACATTGTATAGACACATATACACATACATAGATACATGCATGTACATACATAGAAACATACATATATACACAGATATGTATATATATGCATGTTCACACACAAATACTTATACTCACATACTTGCACACTCATACTGATACATGTATAGATACACAATCATATGAAAAATATCAGAAAAAGAACTGAGTTCTTCCCATTTTGTCATCATTAATAGTCTATGTTGCTTATTTATTTATTCTGAAATATTGCATTTAAAATCAGATCTAAGCAGTGTTTCTCTTCTGCTCTGTGCTATGTAGGAGCTAAATTCTAAACAATAAAACATTACCAGGATCTTGGCTTATCTAAGTTTTCTTTTGGACTGTGACAGAATCATAACTGTAAGGAATCTCAGTCTGCATTCTTAAGGCAAAGTATTAGACCAGAAGCAGTGTTTGTCTTCTCTTTCTGCCTTCCCCTTTGCTGCCTTTGGCACTGGAGACTTTTTTGTCTGTGATCTCCATCATTAAAGTGTTGGAACTGATTCGTAGCCAGGTCCACCCACAGCACAGATGCAAGACCCATGGATACATAAAGCAATTTGAAAACAGTACCTGGGATTTGAAAGAGAGTCCTTTCTAGGATAAAGCTTTTTGAAAACAAAGTGTAATAGACAGAATTTGGATTTTTATAACACCAAAATAATTTAGTTAACTATGTACCACAAGTGAAAATGTTCTGAGGATTTGCAAAAGTAAAGCAAGGATTAATAATGACGTATTCACTTTAAAAATAATTCCCAATTGGTGAGATAGTCAATTTGAAAAATAAATTGTGTTAATGAATCTATGCTTGAATACCAAAAGGTGCAGTTTTGCTGGATTTTAAATATTTTCCAAGGGAAGGAATACTCGGGAAGCCTCTGGTATTATTTCCCTGTTCTTTGTGACTGTGGAAAGCTTTTGGGGATTAGGATTGTAAAATGATTTGACTGCTTTGAGAAGTGGGTTTCCATAGCTATTCCTTTTTGTCCCACTTTTGTTTACCTTGTTGATATCAATTAAGGTTTGTGCTATGAAACCTAATATCAGACTATTGAAGATATTCAATATAGCAATCTAAGAAACTTCTCTGTTTCACAAGAATGAGTGAAACTTCTCAAAGACATTATTTTGCTCTCCTGTGGACCCATGTTCCCAAAAAGAATTTAATGAAGAAAAATTAGTCACTGAAACAAAACATCTGCATGTCCCAACTGTCTCATTTTGGCACCTTTGCAGACCCTCAAGGGCATGACTGGTCTTGGTAATTCTGTGAAGCTAGAACATCAGTATGGCCTCAGCACATTGGCATAAGGAACACATTGGTTCCAACTGGAAAAGTAAAACATTTCCCCAAGTGCCCATCAAGGTGTGTTTGACAGTGAGACAGATGTCCAAGAAAGAGATTAATAGAGTTAAAAGTGAAGTGGATAGTTCAATTCTCCTTGGCAGTGTCGTAACACTTGCTCTTCTTCCAAAGACAAAAGTGCTTGGCTTCCTTATCATCCTCTCACTTTCTGCTTCAATGGCCTGTGCTGTCACATCCATCATCCAACAGACTACGAACTCCAAGTATAGTCCAATGTTCTGCAATTCCTGCATGTGCTTGGTGTTTTATCATGAGTTCATATTATCTGAGATTTAAGAAGATTAAAAATACTAGATTGCAAAAGAGTAGATACTTTTCTCTTTTCAGCCCAGTTTCTCACACACTTTCTAATTATTTTCCAGTTTTATATTTATGGTAAATAACCGATCTACCTTTTCATTCATTCACATATTTCAGTCATATACAGTAGTTTCTGACATGAAAGAATCCACGATGTAAGTCAACTAAGTTTTGATGAAAACCTACACTTGGAAAATATATATTTAAGGTATTTTCCAAATGAAGTATTATCACATATTTAAAACATTACTAAATTATTAAAATAGATCCATGATTTTGGCTTGTTCCATGTTTGAAATCAGTGCATATTTTTTTATAAAGACCAAAGGGAGGTATGGCTCAAGGTTTAAAGTCTTTGCCTTGAAAGTAAGAAAAAGGACTTGAGTTCAATTCCCCAGAACCCACTTTAGAAGGCTGGTGGGATATGACTATAGGAGAATATCTAATTGTATAATTGATGTGGGAAGACCTAGTTCACAGTGAGGATAATCAGCTCCTAGACAGGTAGTCCATGGGTGAATAAAGATAGAAACTAATAGGTAAGCAGAGGCAAACTAGCAAGAATGCATGGATTAGTAACAGTTCCCTTTACTCTTACTATCATGACTTCCCTAACAAGATGAACTGCAACCTGGGATTTAAAAGCTCAATTAAACCATTTCCTCCTAGGTTTGGGTCAGGCATTTTGTTCTAGCAAGGCATAATGAAACTAAAGCACTATGTGACAAAAGTGTAAAAGTTCAATATAATTTTGGTAAACCAAAGAATCTTGTGAATATAACAGCTTTTCACTAACTATGGTTGATATACTAGAAGCTATTCACCCGTTAAGTGTTAGTGTTCCTTGCTTAGGAAGGCATTTTTGAAATCTTAGATTAAAACTCTCAATTACTGTCACTTTATACCATTTTATTATATGATTGGATACATGACTAGATGATTCTCAGGGACACTTGAAGTCAAAGGTGGACAAAAATCAGATTTGGTTAAAAGCAGAGGCATTAATTTAAATCTTCTCCATATTGCTCAATGTGCAAAGATCCAAATTAAACTAAATTGAATCCATAATTTTTATGCCTCTTTATTTGTATAGTCAAATTATCTGATTATAAACATATATGTGTATATATATGAATTATTGACTTTTGAAGGTTTCCTAGAGGATAAACACAGTTCTACTTTAACCAAATCTCCTATTCTAGCATAAATGAGAACCTAGGACAGTTTCATTGTTGAAAGCCCTAATGAAATTTAAAAATATGATGACCCAGTTAATGACCAAAGCTGTTCTCATAATCCACGTGTACGGAATCAAAATTGTAGCAAATATTACATAGGAAATCAATTCAGGAAGGTAAGACATGACCTATTGCCTTCATCTCTTTAGAAATTCTAAATGAAAAGTAGGTACTCATTCCTCAGTGGCCACTAATCAATGTCAGTCAAAGCAATGGCACTGATGTGAGTTAATGGAGGTGCCGTGACCTTATTCCAGCACCAAAAGAGGAAAGCTTTTTACTTTCCCAAATATATAAATGTATATATATATACACACAATCACACACCAGTATAGTGTGATTCAAATATTTCTCAGAAGCCTTTTTGAATTACCAATTTCTTGCTAGTTATTAAACTATAATGCTTAATAACATAATTAACAATATGCATATGATTATTAAAAGATACATATAATAAAAAAAATTTTCTTTCCCAATCCAACTCTTCAGAATTCAGTTCATATGTCTTATAATAATATTTTTACACAATATTAAAATATTTTTATTATCAACATGTATGTATTTATCATAGTTTGCACAAGGCATTCCTCATATTTCATTGGGAAAATGCACCATAATTTGTTGCTTAAATATCATGTTTTTAACTTATCTTCAGTGATACAGCATTCACTAGTGTTTACTGATATAGTTTTGCTTAAACCTTTTTACCGTAATTATTACTTAATATTTTTAAAGATTTCTTGATTTATTGATACGTCATCCAACACTTTGTTCTGTTCTACTTAAATGAATATGTGCATTATTTTATATTTATTTCTTTAAGGGTTGTTTTCTCGATATAATTATCTGAGTCAAATATTATTTGATTCATAGGTTATGGGTAAGTCTTATTGTCCTTGAAAAACATTTCTGGAGTAATTCACATTTTCTTCTTTATCCCCACATTTTCACTTTGTTGGATTTTTTTCCCATGAATACATAATCATGCCATTTCTTGAGTAGTTTCTTGTCATGACTTTTCCAGTAGTGTTTTCCTCTCCTGTGCCTTTAAAGTTCCTTTAAAGAAGTCCATTGTAACGCGCGCTCTAGGACCCCCAGGTCAGCCCACGGGGACCCGGCTCCGACTCCCACCATCCAGCCGGAGCCGCGCGGGGGGCCGAGGGACGAGGAGCACCTCCCCCTGCGCCCGGGCCCCGCCCCAGCTGCCCTCGGGTTAAATAGCTCCACGCCGACGCGCCCATCCTCCCTTTTCGCCCCACCCCGCTCCGCCGGTCAGGATACGCGCGCGGTCCACCCGGGCCTCACCCCGCGCCCTAGGTAAGTCCCCGTTCAGGCCCTGCCCACCAGTACCCCAGGCCAAATAATTCAGTTTAGTGAAATTGAGAGATCTTAAGAGTTAAAATGACAATGCCAAAGTCAAAGTGCAAATCCATGAGAAGCAACACTCAAGTAAACAAATTTCCCACTGAAGAAATTAATCCCATAATGTTAGACTCCAACAAGAACAAACCCGCGGAAAAAGGCCAAGAAAGCCCACCCAGGATAAAGACTTTCAAAATATGATCATTACCATGTTCAATACTATGAAAGAGGAAATCCGGGAGGAATTACATAATCGAATCAATCGCTTTGAAGAGCAACACAACAGACATCTGGAGGAGTTGAGAAAAACAGTGCAAGAAACAAAAAGTGGCATAGAACAGTTAAAACAAACTCAAGCAGAGTTTAAAACTGAGCTAAAAGACAAGTTATCTTCAACCCAGAACGCCACAGAGAGTCTTATCAACAGAACTAATGAAGCAGAAAACAGAATTTCAGACCTTGAAGATAAAGTGGGAGTACTAACCAGCTCAATGGAAGAGGTTGTTAAAGCCAAAAGGATACTTGAGAGAAATATCCAAGAGATATGGGACACCCTGAAGAAGCCTAACATGCGTATTCATGGAATACCGGAGCAAGAATCTCAAAATACCACCCCTGAGGAAATTTTTCAAACGATCATCAAGGAAAACTTTCCTCATCTAAAAAAAGAGAGGCCCATTCATATACAAGAGGCATTCCGCACCCCAAACAGATACGACCAAAATAGAAGCACACCGCGGCAAATAATAGTTAAAACACTCCACATTCAAGATAAAGAACTGGTGATGAGAGCTTCAAGGGAGAAAAAACAAGTCACTTTTAAAGGCAAACCTATTAAAATAACTAATGACTTCTCAGTCGAAACAGTAAAAGCAAGAAGAGCTTGGAGAGACATACTTCAAGTATTGAATGAGCAAAAATGTCAACCCAGGCTGATTTACCCTGCAAAACTATCAGTCATGATCGAGGGAGAAAGAAAAATTTTCCAGCACAAAGACAACTTTAAGGGATACATGGCCACCAAACCAGGCCTTCAAAAACTGCTAGAAATGATACTCAAGCGTGAAGAAAAAAACAGGCATATCCAGGAGAACAGAAGGCAAATATAACACCATTAAAAGCGAAGCAATATACTTATAAAAGCTACTAAACATAATAAATGTCTGGAATTAACAGTTTCTCCATTATAACACTAAATGTTAATGGACTTAATTCACCGATCAAGAGACACAGATTACAAACTTGGATTAAAAATCACAATCCATCAATCTGTTGCCTGCAGGAAACCCATCTCACCACAAAAGATAGGCACGCTCTAAAAATAAAAGGCTGGTCAACAATTCTACAAGCAAATGGAAGCAGAAAACAGGCAGGGGTAGCCATTATGCTATCAGACAAAGTGGATTTCAAACCAAAAAAAATTATAAGAGACACGGATGGATACTACATTTTAGTCAGAGGTACAATTCACCAGGAAGATTTCACAATACTGAACATATATGCACCCAATACGGGCCCCCCCACATTCATTAAGAAAACCCTACAGCGTCTAAAGCAAGAAATCAACCCCCAAACGATAATTCTTGGGGACTTCAACACCGCCCTCTCTACATGGGATAGATCAACAGGTCAAAAGCTTAACAGAGACACTTTGGAACTTAATCAAACCCTGAAAGAAATGGACCTCACAGATCTCTATTGAACTTTTCACCCACGCACCAAAGAATACACATTTTTCTCAGCAGCACATGGAACTTTCTCCAAAATAGATCACATATTGGGCCACAAAATGAATCTACACATATACAAGAAAGTTGAAATTCTAACCTGTGCCCTTTCAGACCACCACGGCCTAAAGCTGGACATCCACAACACATCAAACAAGAGAAAATGCACTAACTCCTGGAAACTTAACACTATGATGCTGAATGAGAACTGGATTCAGGAAGAAATTAAAAAGGAAATTCAAGATTTCCTGAAAGTGAATGATAACGAAAATACAACTTACCAAAATCTCTGGGACACAATGAAAGCTGTTCTAAGAGGTAAGTTCATAGCTCTTAATGCCCACGTCAAAAAAATGGAAACATCAGAAATAAACAACTTAACAATGCAGCTTAAAGCTTTAGAGAAACTAGAGCAATCTGATCCTAAAAGCAGTAGAAGAGAAGGGATTAGCAAAATAAGGGGAGAAATATCTGAAATCGAGACTAAGAAAACGATAGAAAAAATCAACCAATCAAAAAGCTGGTTCTTTGAAAAAATCAACAAGATTGATACACCCCTAGCTAAACTAACCAAAAGCAAGAGAGAGAAAACCCAAATTAACAAAATTAGAAATGAACATGGAGTTATCACTACGGATACCCAAGAAATCCAGAGAATTATAACATCATATTTCAAAAACTTATACTCTGTGAAGTTTGACAACACAAAGAGATGGATGAATTTCTAAGTAAACACAACTTACCTAAATTGAATCAGGAAGTTGTGAATTATTTAAATAGTCCTATAACATATAAGGAAATTGAGGAAGTAATCTCGAATCTTCCCACCAAAAAATGTCCTGGACCAGATGGATTCAGCACAGAGTTCTACAAGACATTTAAGGAGTTAATAACACCAATACTCCTTAAACTGTTCCATCAAATAGCAAAGGAAGGAACACTACCAAATTCCTTCTATGAAGCTAATATCGTTTTAATCCCAAAACCTAATAAAGATTCACTTAAAAAGAAAACTATAGGCCGATCTCCCTGATGAACACAGACGCAAAGATTCTCAACAAAGTCTTAGCAAATCGGATTCAAAAACATATTAAAAAGATCATTCATGGGGACCAAGTAGGCTTCATCCCCGGCACACAAGGTTGGTTCAACATACGCAAATCAATAAATGTAATTCATCATGTAAACCAGTCCAAAGTCCAAGACCACATGATACTCTCGATAGATGCAGAAAAAGCTTTTGACAAGATCCAACAGCCTTTTATGATCAAAACGCTAGAGACAGTAGGAATGGAAGGAACCTTTATCAATATAATAAAAGCTGTATACAACAAGCCCACAGCAAGGATTATGCTCAATGGGGAACAATTGGAAGCATTCCCACTTCGATCAGGAACAAGACAAGGCTGTCCACTCTCACCACTCCTATTCAATATTGTACTTGAAGTCTTAGCCGAAGCCATAAGACAAGAAAGGGACATAAGAGGGATTCAAATTGGCAAGGAAGAAGTCAAGTTATCTCTATTTGCAGATGACATGATCTTATACCTGAGTGATCCCAAAAACTCCACCAGGAAGCTCCTGGAACTAATTGAGAAGTTCAGCAGGGTGGCAGGATACAAAATAAATGTGCAAAAATCAGAGGCCTTCCTATATGCCCAGAATGAAAGAAGTGAAAAAGCCTTGAGAGAAACCATGCCATTTACTATAACCCCTAAAAAAATGAAATACCTTGGTATAAACCTAACTAAGGAGGTAAAAGACCTTTACAATGAAAACTTTAAAACCCTAAAGAAAGAAATTGCAGAAGACACCAGAAGGTGGAAAGACCTCCCTTGTTCCTGGATTGGCAGAATCAACATTGTAAAAATGACCATCCTACCAAAGGCAATATACAGATTCAATGCTATACCAATCAAAATCCCAAAGCAATTCTTCAAAGAAGTTGACCAAACAATCTCAAAGTTCATTTGGAGGCACAAAAGACCCAGGATAGCAAAAACAATCCTGAGTAACAAAAACACAGCTGGAGGTATTACCATACCAAACCTAAGTCTATACTACAAATCCATAGTTATAAAGACAGCCTGGTACTGGCTCCAAAATAGACACACAGATCAATGGATAAGGATTGAAGACCCAGATATAAGCCCACAAAGTTACAGCCATTTGGTCTTTGACAAAGGGGCCCAAAGAATCCAATGGAAAAAGAACAGCATCTTCAACAAATGGTGCTGGCAAAACTGGATCTCCACATGCAGAAGATTAAAGCTGGACCCGTACTTGTCACCATGTACAAGACTTAATTCCAAATGGATCAAGGACCTTGATATCAGGCCAGAGACTTTAAAAACCATAGTTGAAAAGATAGGGAACTCCCTCGAGCTGGTTGGGCTAGGCCAACAGTTCCTAAACAGACATCCAATGGCACAGTCACTGCTACCAACTCTCAACAGTTGGGATCTTGTGAAATTAAAGAGCTTCTGTTCAGATAAAGAGATTGTAACACGAGCTCAAAGGCAACCCACAGAATGGGAGAAAATCTTCACTAACCACATATCTGACAGAGCTCTACTGTCCAGAGTGCACAAAGAACTTAGAAAATTAAACTCCAAGGAAAACACTGGCCCAATTAAAAAATGGGCCCTGGAACTTCAAAGAAACTTTACCAGGGATGAAATTAAAATGTCTAACAATTATCTTAAAAAATGCTCCACTTCCTTAGCCATCAGGGAAATGCAAATCAAAACTTCCCTGAGATATCATCTCACCCCGGTCAGGATGGCAAAATCCACAATACAAACAACGACAAATGCTGGAGAGGATGTGGAGAGAGGGGAACTCTCCTACATTGTTGGTGGGAATGCAGGCTCATACAGCCACTCTGGCGAGCCGTCTGGAGATTCTTAAAGAAATTAAAGATTGAAATGCCATATGACCCTGCTATCCCACTTTTGGGAATAACCCCCCAAGCAGCAAAGGTTCGCCTCGATAGCACAAGCTCGACCATGTTCATAGCAGCACTGTTTACAATAGCAAAGTCATGGAATCAACCTAAATGTCCAACAGTTGACGAGTGGATAAGGAAACTGTGGTACATCTATACAATGGAGTACTACTCAGCCATCAAAAATGATGAATTACTGGAATTTGCTGGGAAATGGATGTCATTAGAAAGAATTATATTAAGTGAAGTATCCCAAACCCAGAAAATTAAGCGCCGTATGTACTCCCTAATAGGTGGCTCCTAGTACCAAACTCACCCAGCCCACATTGGGACACTCAAAAGTAAACCTATGTAACACAGTAATTGCAAGGATTATGAACAAGAGAGATGGGTTAGGAGGGCCACACCAGAAACAAAGAGAGAGGAGACCATGTTACAGCAGAGAAAATAGGCCTCCATGAAGGTCTGCAAGTAAGTAATGAGAAACCTGGTTAAGTTCACAGACGTTCTTTCCTGATCTCACCAGAAGGGGAGGGCATATAGTCTAGCAGATAAAAAGTAATCATTTTGCAAATGGGTGATGGACCCCTCCCTCAGTGAGGTTTCCTACTCTTATTACATCTACCCTTGAATGTGCTATTACAACAAGACTCCAGTTTAACAGCTTTTTGTCTCTGGCCAGGGGGTGACATACAGTGCCCAGCAGAATGGAGTGAAGGGAATTGCAGGAGCAGCAAAACTGCAAAAGAAAATCAACAAACCACAATCCAGAACTTCAGAGACTCTATATCAATCACATAGAACTAGGACAGCCTAATCTCTCCCCATCCTGGAGCTCAGGGACATTTGCGGAAGAGGGGGCGGTAAGATTGTAAGAGCAAAAGGATGGGAGGAGCAACGATTTGCAAGATTCTCAACAATAGTTGGGGCCAAAGCAATCATAATGGAACTTTGCATGCCCTGCGCAATGTCCAGCGCACTGTTGCCCTCATAAAGTCTAGCATCTGATAAGGGCACCGAGACCCCTGGAGGCAAGGGATTGACAGCCATAGTAGTGATCTTATGCTTAAGGGGAACAAGAGAAAGGGCTTATGGAAATGCCACTGGGTCCTTATATGTCATCGGAGAGGAGGACACAGTGGAGAGTTAGGCACACACAATAAAGGACTATCTGGGAATTGGGGGGGAGGCACTGGGGGAAGGGGAGGGGGAAGAGGGGAGAGGGAGGGAACTGGTAAAAAATTTTTAAAATGTATAATTAAATTTTTAATAAAAAAAAAAAAAAAAAAAAGAAGTCCATTGTGCTCTGCATTCCAAGCGTCATCTCAAGGCAGCCAGTGGACTTCGTGCTCCTGCCACCATGCCTTCCCATCAACAACCTATCTTGCCTTCTGGATCTATAAACTAGAATAAATACTTTTTCCCTTAACAACAACAAAAAAGTTGAACGTGTTTATTGTTGCCGGTTGCTGTATTCAAATATTCAGTGTAAGGTATTTCATATATCCCTGAAAGTTTTCTTTACATCCAAAAAGTATCTCTGAATATGAAGGAAATTTCCTTTTTTGGGCTGATCATTTATTTTGAGTGATAACTGTTTCATGTTTTATTAAACCAGAAAGAATACCTGCTTTTTAAACAGGGTGGGAGATTATGATTTCTGATTTATCTGGATGAATAACTTTGGTTTGTAGCAAAAATTCTTGTTTGGTATTTAGACTTGTTTAGACTTCTCTTATATTGACTGGTTTTCTGATCTTCACTTTTTTTACTCTGTAATAGTACAAAAATTTGTCTTCCTATTGTGCTTAAAGAGCATTTCCCTATATAAAAATATGATTATGTTCAAATTTTCTATCAAATGAAATATTTCTTTACTTTTTCTTTCAAACGTTTTCTATTTCTGTATTATCAATGTTTACAAATTAATTTGAATTTGCTTCTAAATGCATCACAATGGGTAGTCAAATGTGGTTTTGTTTTGACCAAGCACAGAAGCCATACTATTTTACGGATCATCAGAAAGTCAATGATTTACTTCTTCACCAGGTCTCCTTAATACACTACTTTCTTCTACAGTGCTTTTTAATTTCCTTCCTGAAATGTATATTATGAGTTTTTATGTCTTGTCAGATAAATCAAAGGTTTATTTTCCTGAAGAAGGACAGACTGTCTTTCTCTTGTAGACAAGCTAGTCCTTGAAACTTTTATGTGCTCATTATTCTCTTGTTTTTTTTTTTTTTTTTTTTTTTTTTTTTGAGGAGTATTGACTAAGCATCTTCCTCTTTCTATTCTTTGAAGGTTTTCCTTTCCTATGTTCAAGATTCCTTATGGGTTTACTGTAATATTTATATATAAATTTTATTTCTAGTTGTGTTTCCATTTGAAGTTAAATGTAATATTGACATTATTTCAGTATATTCTTTCACATTTAGAGTTGAAGAAAACATGCAAAGATTATTAGGCACATGTTTCCTGGAGTTCGGTTTTATGTTCTGAAATATTAAATGCACTAGATATGTTTCCTAAACGTGAAGTTGATCCTTCTTTCAAATAATGATTAACACTTTTATTCTGAATTTTCCAATAATTCTAACTAATCAGTTTCTTTTGTGTAATAAAAAGACAAAAATTCAATCATAAAGGGGTTAAAGAGTCATGAAACTGTTTTTGAGCTATCAGTACCAGTTTTTGAAAGTTAACTCCCTTGTTTTTCCTGCCCTGGAGAACAGGAAGCAGACAAGACTCAGTTAAATCTATCTAAAGTCTTTCCATCCACACCCAACTTCCAGTGTCTTGGCCAAAGTTTATCCATTAATCATTATATGTACTCTACCATGGTTCAACAAATAGTAGAAACTGATCTTGTTTCTATCACTTGAATTACCAGTTTCTTTGTCATCTGAGAAAGAGCCTGACAGCTGATACAAAGCTTCCATTTCTTCTAAACAAACATTCTACTCACTTTTTTAACTTGCTTTTTTTATTCCATTCTACACTCTGCATTCTCTGCATTCTTATCATCTTCCTTTGTTTTAAGTAAGAATTGTTAAGTTTATTACCAACTGTTGTGGTTACATTTTATTGTCAACTTGACAGTTGAAGACTGGGGCCCAACTGTGGAGAGTTAATGGTTGGACCAGGCCCCTGTACAGTCTGTAGGTACTTGCTTAATTGGTGTGGAAAACCCAGCCCATATTGTGTGGTTCTTTTCATTGATGGATCAGGTAATAGGAAGTGCAAGGAGTAGGGACTTACTTGCTCTTCTCCTACCTTGTGTCGACTCGCTGTTGAGTTCACTCTATGAACATCGTTGGCCTTTTAGAGCATCTTTGCCTTCTTTGTTGCTGCTTCTACTATTGCCTCTGTCCTTGGCTGAAGCAGAGATCCATTCTTTCCACCTTGCCGCTTTTCCTGCTGCCTTCGGAGCCTGTCTCTAGGCCTTGCTGTTGTTCTCTATTCTCACTGACGTCCAAACCCGCTGTTCTTCACTGAGTTCGTAGTCCAATTGTTCGTCACCGAAGTCGGAGCCTAGTGTCTTCAACCCTCCAGTGAACTAGAGTCTTGAGACCTTCTCTGGATCTTAATCTTTTTTCTACTTTTACAAGCATATTCAGACTCCCTCCCCAGTCTCTCCCATTCCCTCACTTCCCTTCACCATTCTATTCCACTCTTCCACCTATGTGCATCTATGGACCTTAGGGTTCACTCTGGCTTGTTTACTCCGGGTGGGAGGGGCTTCAGGCCTCCACAGTGTGACGTTATCTCTCTTCAGGCCACTCCACTGTTTCGTCTGTACTCGTTACTATGATACTGGTGGTCACCTGTTACCATGGTGATTTACATTGCAACTTACAGATCTCATGCTGTTGATGGGGCTTATGATAAGCTTCTACAATATTCCTTGATATTGTATAAACTATCTAGCAAGGAAAATGTCCTCAAACCAGTTCCGGTTGAAATATTTTACCTATGTGCTGTGATCCATTTTTGTATACATCTTCAGTAATAGGCATTTCCTGACAGTTTTTGGAGAGAAACCAAGTAAAGTGTTTGTGGCACAAGTATAAAGACCTCTGTTCTTTCCCAAGCACACAAGTAAAAATCTGAGCACAACTAGGAGTATCCATGGTTCCAGTTTTGGGGTTGGAAGAAAGACAAGGAATTAGTGAAAAACCTTTGTCTCAACAAACAAGGTAGACAGCAAGAGTCAACCTTTGGGTTATACCCAAGCACACACACACATACACACACACACACACACACACACACACACACACACACACACTCGCTCACTGCACACACATCCTAAACCCCCTAATAAGTCATAAAAGTTCAATAGCCAGTAGCTATGCACTGTGCGCATGGCTAGGTGTATTGTTTAGGTGTGTGTCTATGTAGTATGTAATATTATGTAAACTTGTGTGCAAATGAACATTCTGTTCATAATCAAAGCAAAAAGAGAACATTGAGTGTCTAGCTGTTTCTCTTGCAAAAGGGTCTCTCCCTGAAATTGAACCTAGGCTGAAGCTCAGCAAGGTCCTGTAGTTTTTCTGCTTCTATCAAAGTAAACTGAACAGCACAGGGGCTTCTGACATGAGTGGCCACAACTAGGTCTTTGCATGGGTGTTGGGATCCTATTTCAAGTGCTTATGCTTCTGCAACACATGCTCTTATACACTGATTTTTCTTTCCAGCCCTTGCTGTTTTCCAACTTTCAAATATGCTGATGTTTTACATTTTGTCTCACACCCTTACTTCCCCACATCTTTCATTATCAATTTTTTTTTTGTCCTGGAAGTACTTTCATTCTTCATAACATCCATATAGAAAGCAATATGTTAATTAATATCGTAATTCTTTCCAACTCCTTTTCTGTATGGTAGAAATATTAATATTCTGGTTAATCATTCTACAATGGAAGAGAACATAGCAAGGAAAATGATCTATCACATCCCCAGTACACTTTAAGATTTTTCTTACAGCCATGGAATTATTGCTTCTCTCTGAAAATAATGTTGCAACTTCTGAAAGCTAGAAAGGCCAAATGTGTCATTTTTGACATCTTTGTGGGTGAGGAAGAGACAAATTGTAGAAATCAAAAGTTATTGTTTTAATTTATAATAAAAATTATTTAGGAAAATAGAAAAATATATTTAGATGCTTGAAATACAGTACAAATCAGGAAATAATGACTACATTAACAACTTCATTAAAAATAAAAATGAGCTCATTTAATTGAATTACCTGTAATTGCTAATCAATTAGAAACACTTTCAGAAAGGTTATGGTATTCTTGGATTTCTAGTTAAATGACTCTCAGGGGACAAATTTCATTAACAGTTCCATATTTAAAAACAAAATAAATCAAGATCTGGGATAATAAAGAAATAGACACTTTCCAGAGCATGCCAAATAAAATACTGTTAAAAGAAATAGAAAATCATCTGGAAAACAGTTAGAGGATTATTTCAGTACTTAACATTGGAATGTAGTTTGTAGACACATAGCACAAAACTATACAGTATAATTCCTGATAAAAAGGTAACTTAATTTTTATTATTTTTTTCTAAAAATTATATATATATATATATATGTATATATATATATATATATATACACTACAAATTGCCTAAAAATAGCTGCAGTTCAAGTTCACTGCAGCAATGTGAATGTAATGCACTGTCTCAATATCCACTTAGCAGTACTACCACTAACTATTTTATCATCTTGATAAATTAATGTAGTGTGGTCATTTGCTGATTCTTTATCCATAAAATTTGGCCATAAAAGATGCTTCTCAGTTATTTTTGAGAGTTTCATATTACAACATGTATCAAATCCTTAGCCCAGTAAGTGAAACTGTTGGACGTTGCTGCGACACTGAGAACAAGAAACAGCTGTTGTCAGCATAATTACTCACTTTGACTTTACTTTAACTAACTTTCATTGTTCTCCTTGGGCTTATATATGCAGTTAATTTATCATCTAATGTCCCATACATTACCCACAATGTCCTAACAGTTCTTATCTTGTACATGCCTGTAATTTGACCACACACTCCTCTGAACCTATTTTTTTACTATTTCTAGTTATGACACATGGAATCTTAAGAAAACAAAGAAAATATTTTTATTGTGCTTAATTTGGGAAGATTTCTAATATAAATTTCCATGTCTAGAAAATTGCCCTAAAATACAGGGAAAGAACATATATATATATATATATATATATATATATATATATATATATATATATATATATATATAAACAGGCATACATGGTTTCTTGACCTCCACAAATTTTTCTTTCTTGAGAATCATTATCTTTGTATGCATGTAACAATCAATGGGGAAATGAATGGTCAATTCTTTGTCTGGAAGAAAGTATATCAGAAAATGGCAAAATAAGTTTGGCTACATAGTTTTTGTGTCAGCAAAGACTGATTGTTTACCTTATAGCCTGGGACTCACCAGGACTGGAATGACAGGCCCCAACCCTTTCTGCCTGGCTTTTTTACATGGGACCTGGAATTTAAACTTAGGATCTACTGCTTGCAAGACAAGAGTCTTAACACTTGAGACATTTTTCCATCCCCTCATTTTTTTTTTAACATTCTGTCTTACAGAATTTAAAAAAACTAAATGCTATGAAACATTTTCAGCTTTCATATTATTTGTGGGAAAACTTCTGGGTTGGCATCATCAAGCAGACATTTATGTGATGTGTCATTGCTTTTATTTGCACGTATTACTTTATTCTGCTGTCCTTCATTTTTTCTCCTTGTTCTTGTTGGAGAGTCTCATCTTTACATTTCCTTTCTTCCCATTTCAGCATGTCTTAACTATCTTCTCAACTTATCTCCATTGTTTCTTTATCTTGCTTTCTTACTATTAAAAAGCTATTTTTATAGCCACATTTTTTCAAATTAAGATCCTGTTAGAAAAATGTGATAACTCTGGAATTCTGTTTGCTAGACTATCCAAACCCTGCTTTGTTTTCTGTAATGGTGTTAACATGCTACACTCTGTGTCCTTAACACCTGCCAAAGAACAATTTTAAGCTTTTAATTATGAATTATTGAATAGAAGAAGAAATAGAGTTCTTAGACAAGATTATCTGTCCTATAATTGGAGGTTTATTGACTTCATCCTAAAAATTGTTTTTTCAATTCATTACATAATTGGAAATTCACACTCAATTAGAGAGATTTAGCAGATGCATGCAAGGCCACATGTGTTGGTTTAGAACTGGCATACTGTGGAATTCACTGATATTTCATTAACCCTGAAAAATCATGACTGATCCTGATACTGAAGAATACATGAACTACACAAGGTGAAATATAGCAGGTGTCAATAGAAGTGTATATTTCTCTGGAAGACATAAAGAAATATTCAGAAACAAGAATACTACAAGTCTTAAACTATTACATCAGTTTTGTGTGATAGCCCTTACTAGAACACAACAACCTTAAGGTTTTGAGAGGGATCCACCCCATAGATTCTCCCTATTATTAAGATGGATATTGAGATTTCTCCTATGACATCTCAGCTGTGCAGGCTTTACAAATGTGATTGCCCATATTCTTAGCAGTATTTGCCTTGCTTCTAAGATCATGTTGTTGTACTTTGCAGTCATTTTTAAAGAATTCTGTCAACAATATTCACTTACCTGAAATAGATGTGACTTGATTCTCCTGAGGTCTGCCACATTGTATTCTCTACTTAGTCACTTGCAATTAACACTGAACCTTCTGATATCCTTTTAAACATATCCATTGACATAATGAATACACAAAAATACTTATGGTAACAATGGGTTTATACTCCAGTTGATAGTTTTAAGTTATAATCATCATGGCAGGAAAGAATTACCAGCATGAGGAGCCAAGGTCCTGCTCACATCATATCCACAGCAATTGCAGAGGGGCAGTGACCAATGCCTATCTTCTAGCTTGCCAGCTTATCAGTTAATCTCCCCTCCATCTTATCTACCTGCTCAGAGAACAGCCCCACTCTCCATGGGCTGGTTCTTCTCATACATTTTGTTATTTTTCCCACAGACTTGACTTAGGTGATTCCCTACAGGTATGCCTAAGTCTCTGTCCTCAATGTCAGTAGACATTTGAATCTTATCACTATTATCATCTCCGAATACTGCTTTTTGTACAAGACTGCCAATTCAATGAAAATTATGCATTGAATGTCAAATAAAATCTGGTTGTTAGTATCATCTTCTTTGTCTCTTAATGTCTTTAATTTTTGTCATGGTTTGTATATAAGTTGCCTCTCCACACACACACACACACACACACACACACACACACACATACAGGTTCACATGTTTAATCCTTGTTAATGACTGGAAAGGTCTTGGCATCTTTAGAAGGTAGAGCCTCTTTAGAAGGTAGGGCCTTGTTGGAGGAAGGAAGATCCCAGGGGGTGGGCCTTGAGTTGGCTAGCCTTGCCTTGATTCCTTAAGGAATTGACTCTTCAAATTGGTAATTTGAGCTCTTTAAACCTCCATGATGAATGTGATTTAATCTGTCTCCAACTTTTGCCTACTAGCCATTCCTTTTCCAACATAAAGAAGTGCATCTTCTTTCTGCAAGTGTAAGCTGAATGAATCTCCATTTTTCTCTCTTAAGATGCTTGAAGCTCAGTGGTGTCTCACAACAGCAGAAAAAGTAGCCAGTGAAATTATGAATATTGCTCATGTCAAAACATTGTTATTTATATTTAATTATAAGTAAAATTTATCATTACTGTTCCTTGTATATTTCTTTTACATTCCTAATTTTAACTAACCCCTAAATTAATAAACATCTTGTTTTGACAACTACTGTAGAAAACCATGAATAAGTATTCAAATCCCAGAACTTGCATGTATATCCTCAATTCCAAAAAAATAAAAGAGTAACAATGAGAAACTGTGATTTTTTTCTATTTTCTATGCAGTTTCATTTCTGACTCCAGTTCAACTCATATTATCTTATATACTGATTACAGGTTCATACAAGCCTGTATTTATTATATGAATATGTTCAAATAACAAATTGATGATTTTGGGTTGATGTTTACCTTACTTATATAATTTGTTCATATGTAAGCTTTGAAATAAATGTGATGATATCAATAAATAATTTTAGCAGAACCAATAAAAATAGATTTGTATTTAAATAAGAAACAAATTACCGATACCTAAGTTCAGGATGGTAAGAAAATATTGTTATTCTGGAATACTTTTGCTGATGCAATAACTCATATATAATTTTAATAATCCTTCCTACCTTTCCCCAGCTGGAAACAGCTGCTTCCACAGCCACACCCCACAGTCTGTACACAAGGACCCTCCAACTCCCACAAATCACCCAGCCTCTTCACTACATAACTAACTTAAGCCTTTGTCCAGCTACTGGTCCTACTACTTACTAATCATTAAAAAAATTGACCTCCAAGAATTTAATAAAGGCCACAAAAGCTACAGATATGAGACCAACAAGTCAACTTTGTACATTTTAGGACCTCAAGAATCTTCAACTGAAGACAATCTTCAAACTTAACCCTAAGAAAATTAACCAATTTTATTTTCCTTTTAACCTCAAATGGTAGTCACTACAGTTTAAAATTTCTGTACAGCATATACAAGTCCCATACTCCCACCTCTTAGGGTCTTTGCCATTCATCCTCACATACTCCTAGCAATCCAAAAGCTGCCTCAGGTCCAACCCCTGGCTACAATATCAATCCTATTTTATCTTCTTAAAGCTGTTCTGATACTTAATCCAAACTTCACCTAATAAACCCTGTCATGGTTTGAAATGTGTCCTCCACAGTCTCATGCACTTGGCAAGGTCATATCACCTTGAGAGGTGGAGCCTTGCTGGAGGAAGGCAGTCACAAGGGGTGGGCCCTGAGGTGGAATACTCCCACCCTGCTTCTAGGAGAAGTCTGCCTTTGCAGCAAGCAGTCTGCAGCTCTCAGCTTCCAAGATGTCTGCAGTGACGTAGCCTCCTCCAGCTTTGGCCAGCCAGCCATGCCACCTCTGCCTTGAGAAACTGAGCCTCCCCTCCGGAACCATAAGCTGAATAAATCTCCCTTTCTCTCTTAAGTTGATTGACTTTGAGTGCTCTCTCACAGCAATAGTTAAGAATAACTGTTACAGAAATTGGTATCGGGTAGTGGGATATTGCTGTGAGATTAAGAACAACTGGTACCACAACATGAAGTTGTTTGTCAAGCTGAGAGAAGTTGGTACCCAGCAGTAGGGCCAATGCTGTGATGTGGCTACTGTGCTTTTGGAACTATTTGTTGGGAGAAATATGGAGAACTTTGGGACTTTGTGCTGAAAAAGTTTTTGCATCTTGGTAAGGGGGCCAAATGGGCCTTTCTCTTGAGAGCTCAGAGGAGAACAATGCTGTAAGAGACCCAGGCAGTGGAAGCCCAGCTTGTGAGGGGAACAGATTCTGTGTTTGCAACTGGATGAGTGACACATGGAGCCATGTATTGGCCAAGAGTTTAGTGAAGTTTTGCCCTCATCCTGAAAGCTTGCCTGAAGTTAAACTGGAGAGCTTGGTGGAGGAAATTTCAAAGCAGTGTAGTCTTGACAATGTGAAATGGCTACTTTTTTAGTTGTCTTCAAAATTACGAAAAAGAGCAAAGAATCAGGCAGGAAGAAGCAAAAACTATAAGATCTAATGATGAAAAATACAAAGCCAAACTTAAAGAGTTGAACCAGGAAGAAGCAGGGAACAAAATGGCTATTAAAGAGATTAGCTCCATTTGTAAATCAAAGCCTGCTCTTAATTTTGGATAATAAGATAGACCCTAGCTTGAGGGCAAGATCCTCAGAGAAGGCTCCCACCCATAAGAATGCAAATCCTTTTAGAAGAATGAGCTAAAGGTTGGAGTTCCAAAGCAAGGATCCACTTTTATAAAACAACTGTCCAGGTGTGAAGGAGCTTTTCCCCATGGTCAGCACAGAGAAGCAGAATCAGCTGTGATTCAAGGGGGCCAATCTTGGCAAAGTTGTCCACTTAGTTCTGGTTTTAGAGCCATCAGTGATGCAAGAGGGAGGAGATCATGGAGTCCTCCTCCAAGATTTCATAAAATGATGGAAGCCAGGCAACATGTGGCAGAAAGTCTGCAGTTTAGAGGCCCAAGAAAGACAGTTTGTGCTGTGGAGTTAAAGCCTGGTTTGTTATTGAGAAGTAAAGATATTAGAGATTCCAGAGACAACTTGGGACACCTACCAAGGAGAGTTGTACACCCTGGGAGTAGTCAGCTCAAGAGAGCAACTTATTCTATGGGCAGCTGCAGTGGAGGGATGGAACCAAAGCCCTTGGGAACTGAGATGAATTCAACAAGAGGCTCACCTGTTGGACTTGGAGCTACAAGATTTGGGGTTTGTCTTGCTGGTTTTCAGTCTTGTTATGGACTGATCTTTCCTGGATATGCCCTCATTCCTTCCTTTTGGAATGGGAATGCTTATTCTGTGCCATTGTATGTTGGAAGTATGCAACTCGTATTTTGATTTTACAGGAGGCTTTGGACTTTGGACTTTTGGACTGTGTTGGGACTACTGTTGTAGTTTATGAATACTTTTAAAGTTGGACTGATTATGGTTTGCATAATGAGATGGCATTGAGCCTGTGGGGCCAGGAGCAGAGTGTCATGGTTTGAAATGTGTCCCCCACAGTCTCATGTGTTTGGGAAGGTCATGTCACCTTGAGAGGTGGAGCCTTGCTGGAAGAAGGCAGTCACAGGGGTGGGCTTTAGTGGTGGATTAGTCCCCCCCTACCTCCAGGAGAAGTTGGCCTTTGCAGCAAGTAGTCTGCAGCTCTCAGTCTCCAAGATGTCTGCAGTGACTTAGTCTCCTACAGCTTTGGCCAGCCAGCCATGCACTGCCTCCCCTCTAGAACCATAAGCTGAATAAACCTCCCTTTCTCCCTTAAGTTGATTCAGTTTGAGTGCTCTCTCACAGCAATAGTTAAGAGTAACTGCTACAAACCCTGACATCCAATCTTACACATCTCAGCTAAAACTAAACCAAAACCATGTTACCCCCTAATCCAAAGCTGATCACTACAACAATCTTACCCAAAAAAAGAGAACAACCCTAGACTGACCCCTTTCACATCCAAGGAAGTTATCACAACTGTCTGAGTGTGGAAATTCTGTTTCACTCAAAAGAGTCAGAAATACATACCAAAGAAAGAAATCAAATACCAAACACAAAATGTCCAAGTCACACCATAAATCCACAAAAATACAATAAAACTGGGGCCAAAAAATTCTACAGAAAACATTGATCCCATAATGATAGATTCTAACTAGAATGACATTTTAGATATAAGCCAAGAAACGAACTACCAAGATAATTATTTTCAAAGCTTGATTACAAATATGATCAAAGAAGTGCAAGAGGAACTCTGAAGGTAGATGAATAACCAAATAAGCAAATATAAACAGAAAAATAATAGGTACTTGGATGCGATTAAACTTGAATTTGTAAAAGACTATATATAATCCAAAACTCAACAGAGAATCTTAACACAACTTATGATATAGAATATTAGAACTAGAAGACAAGATTGCTTAATTAAAAAGATGGCAAAAGCTAAAAATATAGATGAGAGGGATATTCAAGAACTATGGGTCACCTTGAAGAAACCAAATCTGTGCATTAATGGAAACATACATACCAGAAGAATTTTTTCAAATTTTCCACACCTTAAGGAAGAGATGTCCATCCAAGCACAAGAGGCATATCACAAACCAAATAACCAAAATAGAAGCTTGTCAAAGCAAATACTAGTCAAAATACTGATGCAGATAGAAGACAATGTTTTACGAGTCTCAAGAGAGAAAATTCTGGTGAGGGAGAGGAAAGGGGGAGAAATGGTAGGGAAAGGAGAATAG
This sequence comes from Typhlomys cinereus, assembly GCA_023101885.1. Taxonomy (NCBI): domain Eukaryota; kingdom Metazoa; phylum Chordata; class Mammalia; order Rodentia; family Platacanthomyidae; genus Typhlomys; species Typhlomys cinereus. The sequence goes on from JALPQD010000001.1 coordinate 261,424, forward strand.
GCAGTGCTAAAACTAGAAAAAAAATTAAAAAGAGAAGTCAAGTCACAATTAAAGGTAAGCCTATTATAATAACAGCTCATAAGAAATGTAGAAAGATACTATATACTTGTCAAAGGTACAATCCATCAAGAAGACTTCACAATTCTGAACATATATGCGCCCACCATACTGTCACCCACATTAAATAAACAAACACTACAATGTCTAAAACAACAACTCAACCCAAACAGGATGATAATAGAAACTTTAAGTCCTCACTCTTACCAATGGATACATCAATAGGCTAAAAATAAACACAGCCACACTGGAACTGAATCAAACCATAAACCAAAAAAACCTGAATTACCTCTACTGAACTTTCCATCCTAACACTAATGAATATATATTATTTTCAGCAGCCCATGGAACTACATATTAGGCTACACGCAAGCCTCCAAACATGCAGAAAGGTTGAAATTACACTCTGTCCTTTATGAAATAAAGCTAGACATCCACGACAATGTAAATGACAAAAAGTACACAAACTCTTGGAAGTATCAGAATGGGTCCATGCAGAAGTCAAAATGGAAATCCAAAAATTCCTAGAACTGAATGATAATTAAAACATAACATATCAAAATGTCTGGGACATAATGAAAGTGTTCCTAAGAGGAAAGTTTAAAGGACTCAATGTCTACATTAAAAAAAGGAAACATCACAAGTAAATAGCTTAACAATGCAGCCTAAAGCTTTAGAAGAACAAGAAAAATTCAATTCCAAAAGCAGTAGATAAATGAAGATAAGCAAAATCTGGAGAAAAATATTCAAAAGTGAGATAAAGAAAACAATACAAAGAATCAATCAAACAAAGAGCTGATTCTTTGTAAAAATCAAAAAGATTGATAAACTCTTAGCCAAACTAACAAAAAAGAGAAAACCAAAATTGATGAAATTAGAGATAAAAATGGAGTTACTATAAATGATACAGAAGAAACTCACAGAATTATAAGATCACACCTCAAAAATTTATAACCCACAAAATTTGACAACAAGAAAGAAATGGTTGAATTTCCAAATACACACAAATTTTCAAAATTGAATCAAGATGAATTGTCCTACAAAAAGTGACTAATTTAATGAAGTAATTACAAATCTTCCCACCAAAATAATCCCAGGAACAGATGGATTCAGAGCAGAATTCTATCAGACATTTAAGGAACAACTAGCACCATTACTCCATAAAGTATTCCACAAAACAATAAAGGAAAGAAAACTTCCAAACTCTTTCTTTGTACTTGAAGTCTTAGCTAGACCCATAAGACAAGAGACAGAGATAAAAGGGAGGCAAATCACCACACTTTCCTTATTCATTTTTCTACTGCTGGTTATTTAATCTGATTCCATACCTTTTCTATTGTGAATAGAGCTGCAGTGATCATGGATATGCAAGTATCTGTACAGTAAGATGAAGTATTCTTTGGGAATATTCTCAGGTGTGGTATAGCCGGGTTTTATAGCATTTCTAACATTCTCAGGAAACACCATACTGATCTCCAGAGTAGATGTACAAGTTCGTATTTCCACCAGCAAAGTATGAGGATGCTCTTCTCCCTGAATCCTCTCTAGCATTTGTTATTATTTGTGTTTTGGATTTTATCCACTCTGACTAAGATGAGATAATATCTCAGAATGGTTTTGACTTGTATTTCCCTAATGACCAGGGAAGTGGAACAATTTTTAAATTATTGGTTAGATGTTTTATTTTATTTTGTTTCAATTTAATTATGTACACATTGGAATAATATTGTCATCAAAAATGAGTTAATGAAATTTACTGGTAGATGGATGGAGTTGGAAGAAGTTATGCTAAAAGAAGTATCAAGACAGAAAGACAGACATTTCACATTCTCCTTTATAAGTCTAATCTAGTACTAAGCCCTCAACATGATACACTCAAGTGGAACTTTCTATAGTACCCATTATGACTACAAAGAAACATTACTTGGAGGGCAGGGGGAAGAAGACCCTAAGAGAATGGAGACAAAGGAATGCAGGTAAAGAGATAAATAAGGTCACTATGGAATAAAAGCCCCAGCCCCAGGGAAAGGAAGTAAAGTGACAGGTCTTTTTTTATTTATTTATTCAATTGTGAGTGTGTGTGCATGTGTATGTATGTATGTGTGTGTATGTATGTCTGTGTGTGTAGAACCACGGACGAATTCGGGAACCCATGGACGCCTCCACCTCCTCCTTGTTACTCTGCCCTGGGATTCACAGGCTCCGCCCTACCAGGACCGGAAACACAGGTCTCCACTCCACCCCTCAACACACACATCTTTTATTAAGAACTATCACTTTACTCTTATGAAATTAAAGAGCTTCTGTTCAGATAAAGAGATTGTAAACGAAGCAAAAAGTCAACCACAGAATGGGAGAAAATCTTCATTAACCACATATCTGATAGAGCTCTACTATCAGAGTGCATGAAGAACTTAGAAAACTAAACACCAAGGAGATAAGTAGCCCAATTTAAAAAATGGGCCTGAAATTTTTCTAGGGATGAAATTGGAATGTTCAACAAATATCTTAAAAAATGCTCCACATTCTTAGCCATCAGGGAAATGCAAATCAAAACTTCCCTGAGATATCATCTCACCCCAGTCAGCATGGCAAAAATCCACAATACAAACAACAACAAATGCTGAAGAGGATGTGGAGAGAAGGGAACTCTCCTACACTGCTGGCAGGAATGCAGGCTTATACAATCACTCTGGCAATCAGTCTGGCATTTTTTTAAAAAAGTTAAAGATTGGAAGTCATATGACCCTGCTATTGCAGTTCTGGGAATAATCTCCCATAAAGCAAAAATTCACCTAAATGGCAAAACACGACCATGTTTACAGCAGCATTATTTACAATAGCAACGTCATGGAATCAATCCAAATGCCAAACAGTTGGGGAGTGGATAAGGAAAATGTGGTACATTTATACAATAGGATACTACTCAGCCATCAAAAAAGATGAATTAATAAAATTTGCCAGGAAATGGATGGAATTAGAAAAAATTATATTGAGTAAAGTTTCCCAGATACAGAAAATTAAGTACCATATGCACTCCCTAATAGGTGGATCCTAGTACCAAACCCACTTAGTGACATATTCAAAGATAAATCTCTGTAATACCTACAGTAATTGCCAAAATTATAAACAGGAGGGATGGGGAATGAGCCCCCCCAAATCAAGAAGAGAGGAGATAATGCTACAACAGAGAAAATAGGTCACCATCAAATACTGCAAGTAAGTAGTGAGACATTTGGTTAAGCTTGCTCACTCACTTTCCTTCCTGATCACTTGCAAATGAGGAGGTTTGATCTCACCAGTCAGGGAGGGCATAGAGTCTGGTAGATATATGGTAACCATCCTGCAAATGGGAGACTGACTTCCCCCCACCCCCACAGCAGTCTCCTACTTCCATCTACTTTGAATCTACTCTTATAGTAAGACTCCATTTTAACAGTCTTTTATCTTTGGCTGAGAGGTGATATCCAATACCAATCAGGATGGAGCCAAGGGCGGTACAGGAACAGCAAAACTGAACACAACAACAAACCATAATTCAGAACATCAGAGACCCTACATTAATCACCTGGAACAAGACCAGCCAATCTCTTCCCATCCTAAAGCTCAGGGAAATTTGTGGAAGAGGGGGCAGTAAGATTTTAAGAGCCTAAAGATGAGGAGGACCAACGATAAACAAGATACTCCACACAAGTTAGGGCTGAAGTAACAATAATAGGACTTTGCATTGACCTGAGCAATGACATACATATCAATAACCCCTCAAAGTCTAGCATGGATCACAGGCACTAGGATCCTTAGAGGCAAGGGATTAACAGTCACAGTAGTGTTCCCACACTAAAGGAGTGCATAAGAAAGAGATCTAGACAATGCTATTGAGTCAGTACACCTCATTAGAGTGAAGGACGCAAAGGGAAGTTTGACATTCACACTCAAGGATGCTCCAGGGATTGGGGGGCAGAAGACAGGGGCACTGGGAGAAAATGAGGAAGGGAGGTGAAAGGAAGAGGAAAAGGGGAGGGAGCAAGAGGGACCAGGAAGGGGTGGAGGGAGGGAGGGGACTGGGGTACCTATTCAGTTTGTATGAGTGGGTAAAAAAATTTAAAAAATAATTTAAAAAAAGGAAAAAAAAAAGAGAGAAAGAAAGGACTTAACACAGTAGTGAATGCTGTGAGCTACTTCTACCCTAATAAGAATAATCTAGGGGAGAAACAGAGGCATATAAGACCCATGGGAAAGCAATTATTCACTCAGTGGGCTCTAAATTCCCTAATATCAAGAAATCATAGATGATACTGTAAAGTTATTCAAACAGTGGTAGGAGGAGAATAAATAGACAGGAACAAATGCCTAGCATTAAATGATAATAAAACACCATCTAAACACTCCTTTTTTTTTTAAGCCTTAGATAACAATAACTCTCAAAGGTCAACCAAGTTGCACCCTATTATAGTGGAAGACTAGTGAGGCAGCAAACCACATCAGGCCAGAGTACAGAATATTAGTGGACTTGGAATAATAAACCCTACTCAGTCCCTCAAAATCTTATCACACATAGTGCCCTCTGATACATACACAGACACGCACAAACAAAAACTTACAAACACACACATACAATCACACACACACAATTCATCAATTAATTAATAAGATTTAAAAAATCAAAAATAAATCTCATCCCACACCAAGGCTCAGAGAAACTTGCAGAAGAGGAGGCATCCAGCCTGAAGTTGGGGGGAGGTAGTTTTGACCAATACACTCCAGCTAGGACCCAGAGGTCATTGCCATAAGAACTTCTACCACCAGATCTATACAGTGGACAACATGTGAACACTCCCTAAGGACTAACAGGATCTTAGAAGAAACATCTGCTCACAGAGTGTCTCAGGGGCAAGTGCTGAACAAATGAAAGAGGAACTTTTCCATTTACAAATTTTCCAACTGAAGGACCACATAAAGTTCAACAGAAATCTAATCCCCACACCCCACAGGCACCCCAAAGGAAGTCTTGTGATACACACAGGCGCAGGGACAGGAGGCAGAGTGGAACCAGGTAGGACTAATGAAGAGAAGAAAGAGTGGAAGAAGGCCATGTGGTTGGGAGAGCAGAGAAGTGGGTGGAAAAAGGGTCCAGCAAAGACATAAATCCAGTTTGCTTGTAAATAAACAAATAAAAAGGAGCAAAAAAACAGAATCCTTACTAAATAGAAAACAAAGAATAAAAAAAATTTAAAAATATAAAGCAGGCAACCATGGCTGAAAAAAAACTGAAACTTGGTCAATGTTTCTGTAAGTCTTAATATTATACATAATTTTCATTCAATTCCACATGATATAACCTCAAACTATCCTATGTGTGCATAATAAAGTTCGTAGGTTATTTTTATTTTTCTCATTATAATTATCCTTCAAATACAGAATAAAATCAGCATAAATAGCAAAGTATTTTAAATTAAAATACAGGAAAAGTTCAGTGGTAAATCTGCTTTCCCAGTTTACAGTGCTCTTAAGTAATGTTAACATGTTGCCTTGTGTCTCTTTATAGCATACTCTAAACATGATTACAATCCTTGTAGGCCTTATCATTATTATGAGCATGGGTGGAGATGAAAAGTCAAAGTCATTATCCAATCTCAGGAATATAATTTTGTACTTTGTTTTACAGTTTTATTGTTGTGCCATATAAAAATCTCCCCAATTCGATAGATGATAGAAAATAGTTGTAGATAAAGAAGGACAAGCAAACAGAGATTAAGCAGCTCTATCAATATCCAGAGATAATTGGATAACATGTATCATCTAAGATCATGCAAAATTTTGTTTCAATTGCTGTAGAACCTTTAATAGGCAGAGGTATTAAATCATGATTTCCTTCTAAAATCAACCTGCATTGCTTATCATGACTCATGTACAAACACACAAATATATTACTTACTATTCTTTTACCATATTTTCATGAAAACACATCATTGTGTCAACCGGTCCTCAGTCCCACAGTGACACTGAGTGCATTCTAGCCTACTCTTCATCTCTGAGCATGTGGGCCCTGGAGGGTTTAAACAAAGAAGCATTTCTCAGCAGGGGAGTGAAATTCTATTCAGTCACCAGTTTTCAAACGTTCCTATGTTTTGGGCATTTCTTCTCTAGAGAATACCCTAGATGAAAACTGAGGCCAAATTGCTTCCAGTGTCTCTCATGCTTCACACTTGCTTGTTCAGTAAAAGTTCCTCCTGGAGACACAGTTGCTGGGCAGCATTAGCAATTTTGTAACTTCTGGCTTATAGCACTGGGATATTGCTTTCATCCTAGGTCTAAAGTGTAAAAACAAGAATCCCAACAGCCAAATCAAGAAAAGACAGAAACACTTTCTCTAGTGACAAAACATCCCTTACATGTTTCAAAATAATTAACTTCTTTAATCATGATTTTTTAAAAAAAAATTAAAATTTAAAGTGAAATTCATTTTAAATATGCAAACCGGATTTGACAAAAACTGTCTTTTGGGAATGGAAATCAGAACATTGAGGTAGAGATATAACACAGTGGGACTGGAGCTCCAGATGGTGAGCCACACTTGAGGCTGACGGAATTGAAAAGGAGGCACACGCGCTGACAGAGTGATGGACATCCTTGGTGATTGCTAGGAACTCTTTCTAAGGCTCTCGCTTGGATGATGAGATAAACCAGAACCAAAATCTATGTAGCATACATAGAGGAAAAAATAGAAGATTTAAGGTATGAAGCCATAAATAAAAATATTCTGTGTAAACTAAGATTGTGTACCTCCCCAACCTTGGCTTAACTGGGACATTTGACTACACATTAGGAAAGAAGCTGAAATAGTCATTATTGTGCATTTATTGAATGTCTATGTACACAGTTGAAAGAAAGCAAATGTACAATGGCAAACAATGCTTTTCACTTTTCTATCATCAGAAAGAAAATCCTAATATTATATTTGATTCTGAATAGAACAAAGGGATCATCGGACTTTTTCAAGAATAGTTCACTTGAAAACTCATATTTTATAGTCTGATTTCATAAGAAATATATTCAATATTCCAAGAAACTATAGAATCTTTCTGACTACGCAGACAGGAAAGAAGATAGAAACATTTTCTTACAATTTAGTCTAATTGCTAATACCAGACAGCCCAATTTTTAACAAAGACTGTAAAAACAACAACTCTTTCCCAAAATAGAAATACTGGCATCAGATATTATTATCAATAAACTGGTGAAAATATATGCACAACAATTGTCGACATTGGGCAAAGTCACTAAAGGGTAGAGAGATGTGGGCAAATCACTTGTCCAGACTTTATGTTCAAGGCAGTTTCTTAACCCCACCAGGAAGAGAAACTTTCATGGAGTCATAGGGTCTTCTTGAGTTGATGAGACCATTATGGAAGGTTGAAAAGCTAAAGCATATAAAATTGCAGATCAAAGAGTGGGAAAGTTAGAGATGTGTGGACAAGAACTCAAAATACCGGCAGAAGGTCCACATGGGTCATGGGTTAACAATGCATGTAGAGTAATACTTTGCAGTTGTGAAGCCCCCATCAGCTGGGATTTGGAAGCCATCTTGTAAGCCCTCACAGGACTAGAAATCTGAAAAAGTTACACCATCAGAAGTAGAGAGACCTTGTTGAAAGTTGAAAAATTTAGTGAGTACCTATAGATGAGGCATATTTCTCATAGGGTTCTGGTAGGTCTAGAATAGAAACTACATTAGAACAAATTTATGACCTCAAAAACTCCAAAGTAACTCATGGAAACAAAAGTGACCACTTTTTAAGTTAAGAAAATACAAACACTTGCCAACATGATTTTATTCCTCATATCCAAAGTGAGCAAAAAAAAAAAAAATAACAGTCATGATGATGATGATGATGAATATTTAAACACATAGCAAATTCTGGCACTATGATAATTATAGTTCATATAAATAATCTCCTACAAAGAGAATTAATAAAATCAGGAGACAGGGACATCAAAAAATCTATTATAAATAAGCACAAGATTCAAGGCAAGCTATAAACACGGGAAAAGATACAAAGATAAAGAAAAAATTAGACATAAAAAATACCATAAGTCAAAAAGGACAACTGGAAAGCACAATAAATTTGACACTGAAGTGATAACTTCTAAGAGATAAACAATTGGAAGGATAGCAGTATAAAATATCTGAACTGAAGTAAATGGGAAAAAAACTTTAAAAAATAAGCAGAAAGTCAGTGACATTTGTGACGATATCATATGGGAACTGTACTTGCCATTGGATTCCCACACAGAAAGGCAGAATATAATAAATATTAGGAGAAACAATGGCTCTAAATTTTCTTCATTTACATCTCAATACCTACTTGAGAAGCACAGGGAATGAGAAATAAACATGTCAGCAAATTGACATGTCAGTTGAGGTCACAAGGCAGCCACAAGCTAGTTGAGAGTTAAATATGAAGTATACTTTGCTTCTTTTAGAACTGAGAATGAAAAGTTACCATTCATCTAAGCAGGCAATAGTATAAAATAAAGCTTTAAAGACTCTCAAAATAACCTGGAGCACAGAGACAGACAAGAATCTTAGAGCTGTCTACAGAAAAGTCCTAAAAGCAATGATCTCTACAATAACCTCCTGCCTCATTTGTGGTTTATTTTTTATTTGTGTGTGTGTGTGTGTGTGTGTGTGTGTGTGTGTGTGAGAGAGAGAGAGAGAGAGAGAGAGAGAGAGAGAGAGAGAGAGAGATGAGAGAGAGAGAGAGAGAATGAGAGAGAGAGAGAGAGAGTCTATGTATGTCAGAGGGCACTATGTGAACATGTGAAGGCCAAGCCTCCTGTTAGCTTTGCTCTAGAGTTTCCCAGGCTCTACCTAGCTCTTTTACATGGGATCCAGAATCTGAACTCAGGATCTTCTATTTGCAAGGCAGAGATTTAGGCTCTGAACAATCTCTCAAGCCCATTTGTGGTTTCTTAAAAATCCATTTTTACAAAAAGGAGGCAGGTTTTTGTTTTTGTTTTTGAGGAATAGTTGAAAATTGGAGGGAAAATGGAAATGTGGTCACACAAAAAAAGTCGTGCGATGTTGGGAGAGGAACACAGTGTTGGAGAGAGAATGAGGCCGCAAGGAAGGCATCACAGAGGTAGGAGGAGCGCCTGGAGACCCGACGCCTCAAAAATTTAAAAAAAGACACCATGGCCCAGTGGGATTACCATACATAGAGGTAAATAATCATGAAACAAATGGAAGAAAGAACAAAAGAATCAAAGTGTAGAATAAGAGAAACAGACAAGGAAAGAAGAGTAAGGAGAAAAGCCAGAAGGCAATACACCTCAAACTACATTTCTAATAATTTCAATGTATATCCAGTGACGATACCATCAGGCAATTCTGGGGAAATTTGAGCACTGATTCTTAAATTTCACTGTATATACAAAGAATCTAGGATAAATAATATTTTAAAATAAAACATTTATACCATTTGACTTAAAATTTTATTTTCTGAGTAACACTAACTAGAGATAGGAATCCTACTCCTCCATCCCCCTATACTGAAGACAGAGCTTCTGCTTGATGCTGGATGCTGCGCTAATAGTTGCTGCTTGTAAGCAGCACTTGCATGCGTGACACTTGGTGCTAGACAAAGGTCCTAGAAATCATCTCCAGACCCTGCCCCCTCACTCCACCCACCAACCCTGAGGTTATAAAACCCACCATTCCCTTCTCTCTGCTCTCTTTTTTTCTCTTTCTTTCTTCTCTCCCTCTTCCTACAATTGGTCCAGCAGTTTTGGAACTTCATTAAAAACTTCAATCTAGTCCATGTTGCAATGTGTTTTTGAGGTAGCTACTCTACAATTTTGACTGTAAATACTGGCCTACCTGCAGATATTGAAAAGTGAATCAGAATAAAGATGCCAGAAATACACCCACATCAGTCATATATGTAGCTAACCGACACTTGACAACATGGCTGAAGTAAGATAATGGAAATATAATAACCTTGCCAATATTTGGACTGGAAACAAAAGATGTCAACAGATTCAACAAATAAATAGGAGAATGTATGTTTGCAATATAATCAAAATTAACCACAAATCTTCACAGACATTGAAAGCAAAAAACATCCAAATGTTAGATCACATTTGTGGAAATTTGTATCTTTGTATGGCATAAAGATTTACTTTCTAAATAACAAAAGCAGCTGAGTGCTACAGAATTAATTTTAAAAGCAATGTATTATACATGCTAAAATTGTCTGCTTTACAAGATAATGTAAAGTGAAATACAAGCTATAGTCATTAGTAAAGTGTATTTTTCAAAAAGCATATCCAATAAGTAGTTTTTCCTCAGAAAAGGATAAATTCACAAGTAACAAGAGAGATTAAAAAGTGGAAGAAGACATTCATAATCAAGGATTTGAGAATAGCACATAAAATATGTAAAAATTTGTTCAATACCTTAATTTATTGAAAGATGCTTGGTAAAATGATAATTAAATTTTTGAAGTTGTTAGAAGGAGCATCAGTCACTACCGGCCAGATGCTATTTGAGATTATTGACCTTTTGCTAATGAAAAAAATGAACAGAGTTTTATATATCACTGCTGCACATTGTTAATTAGACTACCATCATGCATATTCTCACTATGTGTTTTGAAATCAATCATGGGAAAGCAGTAAGATTTAAATAGACTTTTCAAAACCACTAAAATAGTCTGAACCAATATGCCTAGGCATAAAATTGCATCAACTATTGTGTGTTCTCTCTGCACGCCTCTCGCAGCTCTCCCTTCTCTTACATGTGACATTATTTTAAGTTATTTAGACATTTTCTTTGAACTTTGGTTTAAAAACCCATTTGCTTCTCAGAATGTCATGTCACAAGGGTTGAGAATCTTGTGCTATTGTTGGAATTGTTGTCAAACCAATCTGCAGCCATGCTCTGCTCCTACTACACATGAAGTTTCAGACCAGTGTCACAAAACACAGAAAAAAAGCTGAAGAGCCCTTAAGAAATACATCTGAGGTTGCTTTCTGGCTTCTACAAATATAGCCATGCAGCATGCACCTGCGTACACACACACATACATGAAGCTTCCATTTCTAAATGAGCAACAGTGTTGTCAAGGAATTTGATGTCCTCTTTTTAAGCTCTTAATCTCAATGATAAAGGGATTTAAAAACAAACAGAGAAATAAGATTGAGGATTATTTTATTACAATGCAAGGGTAAAAAAAATCACAGGGCAAGAAAGCTATAAATCCCAGCAGCTGTCAGGATAAGGAAGACAAGAAAAAGAAAGTCATACTCTTTGTATTAGGCATGGACATCAACATTATGTATGAAATTATCAGTGGGGAAAAAAACAAATATATTAGATGAAAGGAGTCTTCTGAGAAACAGAAAATACGTGTTTAGAGTTCAGAAAAAAGGCATAGAATGAAAGCAAATTAAAAAATTGCATTCTTTAACTCAATAAGAGGGCAGGCTTTTTGTTCATTAAAAATAAGTTCTGGATTGGAACTCTCTTCAAATCAGTGCCTCCTGGATGCTCTCTTGTAGAATGGGGCCGTTGCAAGAAGTTCCTTGCAAGGCGGAAGCTGGGGCGGCCTGCGCTTCTGGTCCTGGTAGGGCGGAGCCTGTGAATCCCGGGGCAGAAGGAGGTGGAGGCGTCCATGGTGGTTCGCGAATTCGTCCGTGGTTCTACACACACACACAGACACACACACACACACGCGCACATACACACACACATGCGCACAGTTGAATAAATAATAATAATTAAAAAAATTTAAAAAAAAAAGAAGTTCCTTGCAAATGTTCTTTGCGAATAGCCAAGCAGATTTCTCAGATGTTTAGCAATAACCTCTTTGCTGACTTTCATATCTTACTTCTTTTGAAGTTGAATTTGTTGAACCTGATTACCTGCTTCAACAGACATCTTACAAATTTCTAGTTATGTTGAATATATAACTTCTTTCCAGATACTATGAAATAACTCCTCTCCGCCTCCCTGACATAAGATCTGGGCTTTTAAAACATTTTCCTCTGTATTTGAGATGGTCACCGGGCCTCAGTTGGCCTGTGTTGTGGTCTGCTGCAGCACAGAATTCTCCAAGAACAGGTAAGGGAGCAGTATATTCTTAATGTTTGTTCTCAGTGCATGTGAGTCACTACTTGTTTAGTTCTAAATATATCATTTTTTTAAGCAGCTCTGAAATTACATTAGTTCATAAAAAATCTAGTATTGGCTAAATTGATATTTACATCAAGATCTTTCTGAGCACACCTCCAATCAACAAGTGTATCATACACACAGATCAGCTGTAGGCTAGAATGAAAGCCATCATATTATACCTGTGTTTGATAAAGACTGAAACTTTGGAAAATATACTCACTACTAAAAATGTGACATAGTGACTCAATAAAATGTTATGACAATTGCTTTTGCTAGTACTAATATTTAGAAGAACATCTCCCAATGAGACAGTTTATAGCTAACATCAGCAAAGTAAGGAAAATTGCAATAAATTACCTTGAAATCAAACAAATATTAAAATAATTATTTTTGTTTGGCAATTTGTATTTTTTTTATATTTCAGCATATGAATATGTCTGTTCATGAGACTAGGTAGTTTAATGTGTTAATTTTTTTCAATGTAAGGCATGTGTGGATTTTATGAGTTCAAAAATGTGAATATGTTTAATAGGTGAAAATATGTTGGCATTATTAAAGTTAATTGCCCAAAGATTTACAAGTGAAGACACATTTAAAGGCACAATCATTATGGTAATTGCTGCAATGAATACTGTGAACTTTTCAGAATACTGTTATGCAATGCCCTAGGGAGAGTCTCTCTAACACATTATTTTTGATATGGAATCCCTTAGACATTTGCCAATGAATGCTAAATTTACTACTAAGCATCCATGTCTGCAGTAACTTATTATTCCTCAAATCATCTATTATCAATGAAAAGTTATCATTCTAGTACCACAGATCTAAGTGATCATCTAGTAGAAAATATGGAGGCTTTATCTAAACATCAGTGAGACAAAAGAAAATTTGAGGTCTTATTAGATACAAAACAATCTTGACAAGGCAAGGATGGCCTCAAATGCTTAATGTTTTTAAACAAAAAATAAGGTACTTTATAAATATAAATAAAAGAGCTTGCTTGCATTTTTTTAAAAAAAACTTTCAAATAGAAAATTCCTTTACTTTAAATGTTTTCATTGTGAAATATGAATAAGTAAAATACACAGTTCATTTAAAAACATCAGTCTGATACCAATTATTGAAATTCAATAGGCATTTCATGATTTTGAAAGTAATTTATACAAAAACATCTCTCAGAAAGATTTGCATTCTGATGGATTACAGGCGGTGTGTGTTGTAAAATCCACTTTTACTTTGAGGTTTTCAGAAATTTTTGTGTTGGGTTGCCTAAATTTGTTAGTTTCCTTCCTGACTTTAGGCTCCTGACCTCCCTTTTCTTAACTTACACATGAATGTAAGTTCTTCCTCTGATCTTTTAAATGCAAATCTCTTTAAAATTCTGCTACAAGTATTATAAACTGAAAAGTGTCTTCCACAGGGAAGTGAAAGCAGTTATTTCTACCCAATATTCACTAAAGGAGGAAGTTACCCATGTGTCCCACTTTCTACAGGAAGTGGGCTCTATAGGTGCTTTGCTCATAGTTTCCAGTACTATCTCGCCATGAAGAAATTAGAAGCTCCCTTTCCCTTTTGGATAGGCCAACTTGCAAGCTATGCAAGCATGGCATGCTTATTAAAATACACCTTCCGCTATATTATTGCTTTCTCCAATACCAAAATCCTATAGAAATCAGTAATAGAACATGCCACAAGTGAATCATGTCAGCAACATAGATTGACACTTCTATGTCTTTACACAATGTCTCAGAATTGATTAAATAACAATAAATTCAAGACTGGAAAGAAATGGCTTATGGGTTAAGATTCTGCCTTCCAAGAGGAAAGACCTGTGTTTGGATCCCCAAAATGTTGTTGGCCTATGCTTCCAGTTCTGAAAGGTAAAGTCTAGGAAATCCCAGTAGGAAGCACAAAGGTATAACAATGCAGGATGACTCCTGAAATCACCCTTAGTCCTCCGCATGCACTCATAGTACAGTCTGATACACACACACATACACACACACACACAAATAAAATAAATATTTAAAACATAAAATAAAATACAATACATTCATAATGAACACTGTGTCATTGACAGTAATTTGACAAGTAGCCTCTTTTCTTGATAGCCCTAAGGCAGAACCAGTATCTTATACTCCACATAATTACTAAAATTGAGTCTTAAATCTATCTAAATGTCTACCTCTCTGTATAAATATATATATAATTTATATATCAATGTCTATTTATATTTATATGTGTTCATCTATCTATATCTAAATCTACCTATGAATCTATACTGTTGCTTACATCTATTTTATAAGTCTATGGGTAAGTATAGCTAAAAAAGTGTTCATAGGAATAATTTTAAGGAGTTTCTTCAGCCATAAGCTCTTTCTTACTCACAGCTGTGAGTTCAATCTGGAGCATGTATATTTATCTCCACATAAACTCTGGAGTATGCACACAGGTGTTAGTCCAGCTAAAATAGTTGGAAGTTCATCTAAAATATACACACATGTTCTCACATAAGCTGTAAGACATGTATTTGTGTTCCTAGACAGTTGAATAGTTGTTGATTTGCTCTACGATGTACATATATGCTCTCAGACAAGTGCAAGCACGCATGTGTGCTCCTGTAGAGTTAAACCACTATCAGTTCAAACTGGGGACAAGCATGAAGACATAGTCTTCAATAAGTTGGTTGGAGGCCACTTGGCACCAAGCTGTTCTGTGGATTAGAAAGCAAACAATTAAATGTTTAAATGTTTCACTACAAGTGTTGTGATAGTACTGTGCTACACAGCAAGAAGGGAAACAAGATTAGTTTCCATGGGATTTTTTTAGAGATACTAGGTGTGTGATGACCTACTTCCGTGTACTACTGGTACAATCATCTTCCATTGAAACAGCCTCTTAGGGGTGCTTGGGGTAGATTGCTCAACCTCATGGTCATGCTGAAACTTTAGTATTCAGAGTTTCCTTAATAACGTCTGGACATCTTTATCTAAGTCAATATTTTCATGTCATCTGTATCTGTATCTATCTATAGTTACTCCTTATTAGCTATTTATCTATTACTTTTCTATCAGTTAGTTTGGTAATAACTGGCTGTAAAAGGTTAATAAGTTCATAGAAGAGTTCACTGAGCATCAGAATCTCAAAAGACACAGAAATTGATACAGATATATTCAAGAGATATCTTTGTGGGGCGAGGTAACAAATAGGCTTAGTATCTGCTGAGAAGGTATTATTGCTGCTGCTGTTACTGCTGCTGCTGCTCCTGTCTCCAAAGAGTCAAACTGGAGCATCTGAGCAGGATTCAAGCTGCAAGAACCAGCTGCATCAGAGGCTATACCAGCTCTGTGCAGCTGGATGGATAGCAACTCAAGATGGATGGGGGACAGTTTAAATAATCCATATAGGTAGCAGAGACTAACCAAACTGAAAGACATGGGGCAGTTGAGAGTCTTCTGCCTGCCAGTTCCTTGACATGCACACACACCAGGTGGTCAGGTAGGTCAGGTCCATACAGATGTTATGATCACAGTGACAGGTATGCACATCTTCATGAATTCAGGGGAGGGAGTCATACCTTCTCCATGCTCTGCGGTGTCTAATAAGTCCCTGAACCTAATTTTTCCTGATATGAATTTTATATGCCCATATGCTCCTTCCTATAGGCCCAATTCAATCTGTTAACATTTTGGAGCGGTATGCTTTCTACTCCCAGTCATAAGTCTTCTGCCAATATGTGTTGCATCAACAGTTCCAGACAGGCAGTGTTGTTTGCATGTCTGTTAAGTTTTAGAGTCATCCTCAACACTCTGCATGCTATCAAACCTGCTTGATAAATGGAAGCCCTTCTCAAGGTAAGACACAGACTATAAAACGAGTTTGTACAAGAAGGGTACACACAATCTGATCCCAATAGAAAGTAAAAATTGTGGTAAAACTAGAAAATTTCATAATTTAAAACTTATATAACAATCATAATCATTGAACGGTATTTTTTTTCTCTGAGAGGAATGGGATGGAAAATGCCAGTAGCATGGATGAAAGTCTGCAAAGGCACATACATAATCTATGTGTAAATCAGATGAAATCAAAGTACCTTGATGGAAGGTAAATATCTAAGAGTAAGACCCTGAACTAGAGAAAAATGAGGTCCCCACTGAACCACATGCAGGAAAATGAGTTCAGTGAGAATTGCTGAACTTGCAAGGACTACTTTCATTTAAAAATTCAATATACTTTAAAACACGTCTGGGAAGTTTGAATGACAATTCCTGAAAACTATAAAAACATTTCCGAAAAACATATTATCATTCTCCTGTATAAAACATTCTGAAACCTGGAAATGAACTGCATAGAAAATCATTTCCTAATTGAGACAGATCATTGTAAGTTCTTCTAACTATGTAGCAGCTCCAACTCTGTAACTCTGTAACACTTTATACAAAAAAGTCATGATACGTGGTGCTGCTAGTTAAGATGAGCTCATTCTAATCA
This sequence comes from Typhlomys cinereus, assembly GCA_023101885.1. Lineage (NCBI taxonomy): Eukaryota > Metazoa > Chordata > Mammalia > Rodentia > Platacanthomyidae > Typhlomys > Typhlomys cinereus. The sequence continues at coordinate 278,153 of JALPQD010000001.1, forward strand.
ACAGAGGTGAATGCTCTCAACTCAGGGCAAACTGTGTTACTGAAAATTTATTTAACGTTTTTTGTCAGTTTGCATAGTTTTCTTTGGTTTAAGGTTTTAATTATTGATTTACTTTTAGTACAGTCTTGTTAATGAGCTGTCACTCTGGACACCCTTTGGGCTTCCTCTTCTGCATCAAAAGAATTCAGAGTAGAGGGTGTCACAGGCCTAGTGCAGGAGATGGCTGGAGTCCATCCGAAGGTAAAGTATGGCACTCTGAAGGCTGAGAGTACCAATGGCCAGAGAAAACATTGTGTGAGGCCATATTGATAGGTAGACATTTGTACTCTTTCTTGAAATAGACAATTTCCTAACCCGTCTGTTCATTTGGACCATTAAGGAAGGGGAAAATAGTATGTTTGTCCTTGTTCTATACTGATACTTCCACCTGTTCTAAGCTTAAAGGTCTCTGACTAGATAATAATGTGATTTGGGGAGCAGTTCAAAATGTCCATGTCTGTACTCAAGTCCAGAGACTTGGAAGATACAAATTAGAACCAGTTCTTTCATTCAATATTCAGTTTTGTAGTTTCAGTTCCTGTTACTTATTGAAGGAAACCCAATTGTCAATGACTCTCCAGTCTGGTAAATTCTGCCTAGGTAAGGATTTTCTTGTAGTTCACTACGCAACCCAAGTTCATGACAAGCTTTCTATCTCAATCTCCCTAGTGCTGCAATTACAGGCATGGACCTCCACACTCAGGTTTTAATAATGCATTTGAAAAATTTGTTCATTATTTCAAACAATTTTTTCATTATTCATGTATTTCAGTTGAAAGAAATTGAGAAACCATATCTTTGAAAAATAGCTCAGGTTTTTTCAAAGACACTGCATATAAAACTTTACACATAAAATAGGTTGCGTAAAGAAAATAGATTACCACCAAGAGGTTGTATAAAAAAGTGGATTACCACACTAAGGTAGCTAAACTTTAGTTTGACATACTTGAAAAGATTTATTTATAAATTGCTACTTTTGTACTTCTAATATCAAAACAGGAAGCAACCTAAACTCAATGTTAATTGTGACAATTGCCTGTTATGATTTAAATGTGATTTGTCCCCCACAGAATCGTGTGTTTGAATTCTTAGTTGATGTTTCGGAAGGTTATGGCACCTTTGGGAGGTGGAGCTGTACTGGAAAAAGGCATGTCTCAGGGGGTGAACCTTGAGATTGGTTAGCCCTGTCCTGTTTCGTTTAGCAGTCTGTTCTACAGTTTACAGCTTGCTCTTTCAGCCTCCACAATGGATGTGGCTTAAATGGCTTCCCACTTCTGTCTTCCATGCTTTTCTGTAATAATAGATTTTATCTCCCCTCTGGAACCAAAAGCCAAATTAATTTCCTTTTTTTTTCCTTAAGCTGGTTGCATGAGAGCTGTTTCATGGAAATAGAAAGAGTAACTGCTACATTGCCTATGGTAAAATGCTATGTATTTATTAGTAAGACCAAAGCAGAGTGATACATATGCATTTAAAAAATTCAGACACATAAGTAAAAGGATAAGGTTTTAGTTAACTTGTATGAATGTCTATTAGTATATGTGATGTATACTTAGTAAAATTTTTAAGACTTTGAAATTTGAATTTTCACTTAAATACATATTGACTTTACAGATATTAAAACATATTAAAGTGAATTTATCCATGTGATTTTTCATCAATAAAAATTTTCTCCTTACTATACTAGAACATTTTCAGAAACAATTTTTTTGTCATCAACAATATTTTTGAGGGGATACAGAATCTTTCCTTTCAGTGTTTCTATATTTCTTTTTATTCTTTTTTTGATGCTTTCATACATATATACAATGAATCTATTACTGAAGACATCACATATGAAGATCACAAGACATAGATAAAACGGGTTAAGACTGATATGCAAGCCTTTCCCTTGCCGGCTAGCCACTGTAGTACTAGAACTTAAGATGCAAATGCCAGCGGGGGAAAGCAATCAAAGGCCCCCACAAGTATGTATAATGCAAGCTTTAATATATTCAAAGATAGATAGATCAGAAAATCTACCTTTATAATTTCTAATTATAGGAGGGATGACTGGCTCTCTCAAAATAAGTGCATTTATAAATGTATATAACATGAATACATATATATGTGCTCATATATATTTGTTTATGCTTAAAAATATTTCTGAATGTATAGGAGAAAATCTGAAAAGTACTTACACGAATTTAGAAAGGGAGATATGGATCATAAGGTTTCAAATTGTATTTTATTACATGAGTCCTTTTTGATCTTTTTATGTGCATGTAATAAATTTATCCCACAAATTTGTAGTTATTTGAAACTCTTTTTAATTTCCTTACTTGCATGCCACACATAGTATACTTCATTTCTGTTGAAGAGAAGGGCTAGACATTTCTTCTCAATCCTATTCAGTGGAGGAAAATTAGTGAGAACAAAATGAAAAACAATACACAATAGAAAAGCAAGCAATAGAAATTTCAAGCTTCCTTTTCTTCTTTTATGATTTAATTTGCTAGACCCTCAAAGGGCTATACTGGAACAAAATGATAACTGGGTTATAAAAGAAAACAATTGAAATGTAAGCAGAAAAGAGGGATCATTATGCTTAGCACTAGGGAAAGGAATGAAGAAATGAGCAAGCTTAGGGAAAGGGAAAGTAAGCTTGTGAAATGGCTATTGTTGACCTAGCAGCAAGCCTGGGACAGCACATCCCAACGGCCATAGTCATTACTGCTGATCACAGTGGATAGACCACATTGCCACCTTTATAATTTCTGACTACATAACTGGTAACAGCCAAACTCTCACAAACTATTCTTTCTTTGGCAATGCTGTAGACCATTGAAAAGCATCACAGAGATTTTGCTGATTACCTTCAATAAATCACCAAATCTCTCAATTTTACAGTTTTATAATACATGCAGCTGACTCAATACATGTTAAACACTGATATGTCCTATTCATATTTGTGATATGAATATGTTCATATGAAAGTGGTGAACTAAATATAAATACAAATACATCCAAAATGTCTAGATTTTTGAATATCAAACAATTAGCAATGTTGCCTTATATAATGGAAGAATGTGGTTGTCTGCTTAACATGGAGAATTATTAATATTTAACATTTTAATAACAAAGTCAAATCCCTGCCAGGAATTTTCATATATTACTTTAATAAATGAGCAAAAAGCATAAATGTGTAAGTTGATATTAGTGAACAGACATACCACAGAATGAGATAATTTATTGTAGTTAGGATATTTGCTTTATATAAATCCAAATTTTTTGTTGTAAGCTAAGTAAAATGTGAATGATTTCATTCCTCAGTATGTTTCATTCTGCATTCATTTAGATCTGAGAAGGCATGGATTAAATGATCTTACTTTGTATAAATCTTCTATTTATACTACAGAAAGTGTTAGCAAGTAAATCAGTGGCTATATTATTATCTATGCCCTTCATCATTATTAATAAAGTAAATTTCCCTATATGTTTGCTTCTTATTTTTAATTTTTTTTCTTTTCTTTCCATTTTTATTTTTTCTACTTTTACAAATATAATGAGTATTTATCCCAGCTTCTCTCCCTCTGTCCCCATCCCTTTTTTCCCCTTCCTTCATCATTTTCTTCTACTCCCTCACATCCTATATGCTACTCGTGTCAGGACCCAAGCTTCAAGTTACCTCTCCTTAGGCCACCCTACTTATATGTGCATTTCCCATCACCCATCCAGCTTTAGACCCAAATATTTCCACTGTAAGTTCCCATCCTATGGGTATAACATCTACCTAGGGAGTACTTTGATGTACTGTCTTCCTACCTATAGGTTTCTTGGCTCTTCCCTATTGATCTATTTCCTTCCCATTTTGGAGGGAGGTTGCTGTGGTTTACAGTAACAGGGATGGGTACCATTCTAACAAGCATCAAAAAGCTATTGGTTGTTTCCTTGATATTCATGGCACTATTAATTGCACTGGTGGCCACCTGTTGCCATGGTGATTTATACCTGCAACTTCCAGATCTCATGCCATTGATAGGCCTGGTGAGTATTTCTTTCTCCCAGCAGCTTCTACAGTATTCCTTGGTATTATGTTAGCTATCCAAAAAAGAGAAAGTCCTCAGACCAGTTCCAGTTTATATCTCTTGCCCATATCCTGTGATCCATTTGTACTGAATCTTCAGTAATAGTGTCTTATTGACAGTTTTTGGAGAGTAACCAAAAGAAATGGCACAAGGGATGATGAGAGGTATTATTTAGCAATGTCTTTTCAAATAGTTCCTAATTTTTAGAAGTTCATATGTACATTTTCTGACTCCAGAGAAATTAAGTCACATTAAGCCCTATTTCTTTCATCTTCAATTCTTTCTTTTTCTTTCATTATAACTTCTTTAATGAAGTAAGGCTAGGTATTGATACAGGAAACAATGTAACCCAACCAGGCCTCAAATTCATATGTTGATCTTGGACTCCTGATTCTCATGCCTGTCTTCCAAGTACTGAGATTACAAGTGTATCCCATCTAGAAAATAGATTCTATTTAGATAATGAGTACATCTTCATAAAATTCCCTTGCATAATAATTCCCTTTAAGTAATTTTAAATAATTCATTAAATAAAATTAATTAAATCTGGAAATTAAGAATAAATGAACATGAGTAAAACTTACCACAGTACAAAATAAAAATATCATCCTAAAGAAAGAAAATTATCTTTGAAAACTTGAATATAAGAAGGTGTTATAGCTTATTAAAAAGCAGAGCACCAAGAACAATGAATGCACTATCCTTATCTATATATCCTAAGATGTAGAAATAAACTTCCTTTTCAGATAACTATATAAAACCAATCATAAATTCAATTCCCCAAATAAAAGGGGGAAAGAGAGGGCATGTATATTCAGGATCTTGCTTTTAAGCTCATTTCTCTAAAGTTGTTTGAAAGTATTAGAATATAAGAATATCAGAAGGTGATTGAAAAGCTATTTAATATTTGCCCAGGTCCCCATCTCTCCACATAGTATAGAAATCTCCATTACTCATCTGTATTTCCTTGAGTCTAGCTTATATATTATTACTATATGGAAATTTTCTCAGTTCTGTGTCATTTGTGAACTTATAAGAGGCATTGTGATTGCAAGGGAACTTTTAGAACTATAAAGGCAGAGTAAGTGTCCTCTCTGATCTTGAGTAATATATTTTCCATATTTACAATAAGATAGTCAAGCAAGAAGGACTTCATTTAATAAACAATTTACAAGGATATGCATATGAGCTAAACAAAAGCCCCACAGACAGTAATGGAGTGCTGTGCCTGTCACAGTTACTCTGTATACTGCCAATAAATTTGTGATCAAATTTGTGTGTTGCAGAGAATGAGGGGACTTTATTCTTTCTTATGATTCTCCATTGCATATTAAGAGGACAAGACCAGGAGTTGAGATAATGTGCCCCACCATATCCACAGGGATTTTTGAAATATAGGGAAACTTTACTTGCCAGACTACAAATCTGTCCAAGTATGCCAAAATAAGTCTGATTTATTAAATCAGCTCACTCTGTCCTATCCACCTGCCCAGGGGAATGGTCCCACCCACTGTGGACTGGGTCTTTCTACGTCAATTGTGATCTCCAACAAGTTTGCTAGGGACATTTCTAAACTACTAATTCTTCACAGATGTGCCCAAATCACAGCCTTCAGTTGTCAAGTTGGCACCCATATGTAAAACTAGCACATTCCCATAAGCAAGAGTTCTTCAGAAAAGCAAACTGACCCAAGTAGAGAGATTTGCAGAACAACCTCTAAAGAGAGAGTTTCATTAGACTAAGAAGACCTCACACAAAAGAACTTACATTATTTTATCTTTCTTTTCCTCTACACATGCTTTTTACTCTCTATTCTTAACTGAAACTCAATTATGTTCCTTTGGGAAAATCCACAGTAGTCAACCTTGTAGGCCTCAAAGAGAAAAAAGAAGTATGAAAGGATATCTGGAGCATCAGTCAGAGAATGCCTACACCTGAGAGACTGGGGTCATGGGAACCAGATTTTTACATCAAGAGTAACCCTCAAAACTATCAAACCTACCTAGAGAGGTTTCATTTCTGAAACAGCACACAATATACTGGCAAGAGTATTAGTGATGCTGAAGGAGAGGCAATGCTTCAATGTCTTGCATTGTACTCAGCCCTGTTGTAGGCCCTTCTGAAAAATATCCTGGCCTATTAATATGAGACATTTACAACTGAGACAGAAAAATTAAGTAGGTCTTTCTTTACCCCTAAGAGGGAAGCTTCAATAAACAACATGGAAAGAAATACCTGAACTTTACCAAGACCACACAGCAAATGTGCCCACTGGGAGTTGATGACTCTTTGAAATGCCACTGGTTATCCTCCTTCCATGAAATTCTTGGAAACACATATCAGCCAGTCTGACTTCAGTATATTTCTCTTCAGAGGTGAAGTGTAGATTTCCATGGTTGTGATTTGAGAATGACATCTTCTGTAAGACACAACAAATTTCAGATAATTTTGTACAAATTGGATTTAGAGATAAGAAAGATGTTTGCTGATTATGAGTAGATGTTGACATGCTAAATAGACTAAAACATTATGACAATTACAATATAATTTCCTTCTCCTTTAAGTGTATCTTAAAAGGTTAAAAACAATAAGCAAAGTGCTATGGTTTGTAGACCTGAGGAGAGACAAAATTCTGTTTAGGGTTATTCAGTTCTGATGGACACAGACAGTCCATTTGGATCAGTACATAGGGCCGGAGGGGGGAGCACTTTGGGCAAAACTTTGTAATTTCATGTGTATAATGAAAAGGATTGGCGTTGCATGAATTCTGCCCTTGACAGTTTTGAGAGCCAGAGAGAACTCTACAGGGAAAAAGAGTAAGAGAATAACCCAGTAATAGTTGAAGATTCTAAAAACAGGCATTAATATTAATAGATCACAGCTACAGCAAACTCAAGATTTGCAACCTAAACCCAAACTATACACTACCATGATACTATGAGAGGTATAATTTAAGTCTTACTCCTTGTGGTTAAAGACCTTGAGGATTTGAGTGTGTATCAGAAAAACTAAATTCTAATAACTACTTTAAACTACTGAAATAACATGATGACAATATTATATGGTATAACTTATTCAGTATTACTTAATGTAATATTTACAACAATCTAACCTCTGTGGCTTACATCCAGAGTACAAATAGTATTTAAATTAAACTAATAGATGCTTAAGTGATTAAAAAAAGCTGTATGGAACAATCAGTACAATAAGGTGATAGACTATTTTGAAGGTGACACTTGAACATAAATGAAGGTTGAGATCCAATTCAGTGAAAAATAACTGTGGATACAGATTTCTGTGATTATACCTAGTGGATGAAACACCAACAGCAAAGTCATTGATGCTTGTTAGACATCAGGAAATGCTCTGTATTCTAAGCATGAATAGGCTCCGAAGTGGACTGGTAGAGAGATAGTCAGGATCTAAATTAGGGCAGAAAACTCAAGCATTTGGGGATATAAAAGTGAGGTTAGATCAATTTTAAAATGATCACTTTGAAATTCTGAGCAAACTGCAGAATTCCAACTTATCAAATGATGGTGAAAATGTTCCATCTACTGTGACAATATACATATATATACAGTTTATAGTTACATAATTAGGGCTGGCAAAGGTCTAGTGGAAATTCAGACTGGTACAATCACAGTACCAGTTGATCGGCTACAACTACCTAGAATATTATCTTTTTTAACAATCTTACTTTTTGGTTGAAATAATTCAATGAGATGTCTGCACTCCCATATCATTCTACACTATATATAATATACCTGAGACCTAAATGTTTCTATATAGGCTATAGAAATGGGATATGTCTCAGTTATTATTTCTGACAACATGAATGAACCTGGATAGCATTATCCTAAGCACAATGGAAAGTCATAGACAAACAAAAACTCTGACACTTCTATGAAGCATACAAGTCATTCAGGCACTAAGAAACTAGAAAGTAGAAAGTGGAAAGCACTCTGGCTTTTCCATGAGGACTGAAATACAATACAGATCCCAATTCAAATCTGGAGATTTTCTATCCTAATTGTCCATAATTGACAATCTTAAAATGTTGAGAAGGTAATGTCATGTCGTGTTTTTACCACAATAGAAAATGATGTTTTTAAGACACTCTTAAAGTTGTGCAAGAGTGCAGTTACTGTACTCTTGTGAGTACAGTATTGTGAGACACAATTCTGGTTACATTTCCATAACTTCTGAATAGTTACTTATAAGTTTTGTGCTTGTTTTCTCAGTCGCACTCCCATCCCTTTTCTATACTTGTAATTTTATGTAATTTTATCTTTTGATAATTGAAATGTTAGCTTTGAAAAGCATGCATATTCTCAATGCTATTTGATACCTGCAATAAGTCTCCTACAGTTTCTCTCATTACTCGCCAAAACATTCTCCAATCATTGTTTTGCACTTCCTTCATAAAACTCAACCCCATCTCCAGTCTTCTCCCAACCAGCTGTTCTGATGTGAACTTCAAATAGTTTCTGTAATCACCAGTCTCCCATGGCTGTGTTTTAAGCTCTGAAAACAACCTGGGATAAATTTAGAAATCAAGAACAAAGCACATATGAGACTCTAGATTTAACAGCTTGTGCCTTTTAATGGCATCTGCCATCATTTCTTTGAAAAGCTATTTATCACCAAAATTCCCCCACTGCACTATTGCAAAATGGTGGGCCCTTCATCTTCTGCACCCAGGCATTTCCTGTGAGCAAGATCACAGAGCAGAAATGGGAATAGCATACTTGATAGAGAACTCACTTTTTGTGTGTTGGAGAAAAAACTTAAAAACAGATGTAGTGTCACATATTCATATAAAATTATGATTTTTTTTCACTTAAGATGATGTTATCATGAAATTCTCTCAATTGAGCAGAACAGAGCAGTAGGCAGGACGTAAGGATGGTTGACATTACAGTTTGCTTTTATGACAATAAGAAGCACACCCAACTTCCATATGGATTAGAAATTCCATTTAAATATATTTAAGTATATGTCAGAGTGTGAAAGATTACAAAATTAGAGAGCAATGAGGTACATATTGGGTTTATTTCCAAAGCAAAACAATGGCAAAATCACTGAAGGGCAGAGTAAATCTTTACTTTTATCTCTTGGCATGACAACTTTTAATCTTTGATGTGTATGTATTGTACTGATAACATATGTTACAAAGAAGTCCCACTGTCAATATATTTTTAGCTGTACAATTGATTTTTACTATGCTTCTAAAAAACAATTGTTTCAATGCATTTTAAGAACATGATTCTACAAAGATTCTTTAAAGATCAATATCAGATTTGTGATACTTAAATTTTTTCACCTACATTCAAGCATAAGTTTTCTCCCGTCTTCCTTTTCACATCTCGTCTAAACCTTGCCTGAGGAGTTTCAAAGTTTTCTTGGCAAGAGTTGATTATAAAACAAGTTCTTCTCATCAGCATGAAGATAACATTGGACTTAAAATCTTGCCTGCCCGGGAACAGTCTGGCTCTCCCTCAGGGCGCTGCCAGTCCTAGCTCCACAATTCCTCTGCTTCAGGCACTTTGTCTAAAATGAACATGATGAGTCTCCGGGTGACAATATGATCAGATGCCTTATTACTTACTGACAATTTCCCTTTTATTTACTTTGCAGAAATTCTTTAGCGTATATCATTACTGAAACTATGAATAAACTCCATCTTTATTCATGCAAAGATAATCCAAGACATTTTTATATTCCAGACAATTTCCCATGTACATAAAATAAATATTTAAATACAGAGCAAAACTTTTAGTATAAGACAGAGTGTGCTGGTGAAGTTGCTGTCACTTACAATTGTGATCGTCACATTCATTTGCGGGCCCCAGTCCTGTGAGTGACAGCAACCAATGCTTCAGAAGGACAGCCCTTGTACTGAGTGAATCCATGGGGAAACTAATCCAGCTCCTCTACAAAGGCAGATGGGAGACAAGATGGGTCAGAGCCCTGGAAAACTGATTTAGTCTTATGATCTTAATAGCAAGGTGAGAACTCAGGATCTTTTTCAAAGAAAGAAACATATATGTACATTCAATTCAAAATTACTTTCTAAAACCTCTCTGAGCACTAAGATAAACTGTTTCATATATGATTTTGAAAATTAATTTCCAAACATACCATTTGCCATAAGCAAATTCCTTGGATACTAATAAGAATCCTTTACTTTCATTTATCTGGTAAAATATAAAATTTTTATGCTTTCCTTTTAAAAATATTTTATTTATTTAATTGAGAGACAGATAGAAAAAAGAGAAAGAGAGAGAGAGAGAGAGAACATGAAAGTTTGTGACAGACATGCTTTCCTTCTATGATGCCGGCACCAGATTTGCATGTAGGTACCTTTACCTACTAGGTTATTTTGCTGGTTCTGTTTTTGTAAAAACATACATTTCATTTAATGTATTTTAACCAGGAAGACATTCATTACACTTAAACAGCATTTTTGTGCCACAAGACAAATTCCCTTCTTAAATTAGCTCAGAAATTGCAGAAATGTTTATGTAATAATATAATGGGAGATCATGATTTCAATCTTAAATACCCCCTAAACTGTGCTGCAGGACTGGTCTCCAAGCCAACAATGTTCAGGAGGTTATTCTAAGGCAAGGCTCTGATTTTATTATTGAATCATCAATCCATTTATGGACTAGTAACTTAATAAGCAATTGGAAAGTGCTAGGAACTTCAGAAAGAAGTGCCTACTTGGAAGAGCGTGTCTTTCTAGGCTTTATAGTGCCTCTGGCACCTTCTACTCATTTTGTTTGTCCTCTTTTTTTCTATCATTGCTTTCCTCTTCTTTACCTCCTCTGCCTCTTCCTCCTCTGCCTCTTCCTCCTCTTCCTCTTCTTCTTCCTCTCTCTCTCTCTCTCTCTCTCTCTCTCTCTCTCTCTCTCTCTCTCTCTCTCTGTCTTTCCTACTCCCTATTTCTTGCTATAATGATTGCCTCCATATGTTCCCATCTCTCATGGTGATTCTGCATTCACAAAAGCCTCAAGTAGGGGTGAAACAATCGCAGGCAGAAACATCTAAAACTAGAAATAGAAATATATTTTTCACCTAAAAGATGATCCTCTCAGTTGATATATCAGGGCAATAGACATCTGACTAACCCAGGGACTGTCACAGTCTTCTTGGTTGAGAATCGTCAGGTTTAGGTTTAAGACAATTCCCATGTTACATTTAGTTTTCCTGGTGGAAAACTTTTTTGTTGCAGACCTGTCCGTACAAATACTATTTCCGTTTGTTATCATAAAGTAGTAATGTGGTTATTATCTTACACTACAGCTTGTTGAAGTTCAATAATCTTAAGTTTAAATAAAACTAAACAAGGAGAAATCAAATGAGGATTTTTTTTCTCTATTAGTAAAAATGTGCATAAGAATTGTATTAGTCTCAGTTTGGTTGTTGCAACTAAACACCTGGCAAAAGCAACTGAAGGAAGGAATGGTTATTTGTGCCCACAGTTCCAGGTTACAGTCTGTTCTGGGAGTAAGTCACGGTGGCAGGAGCTTGAGGCAACTGTTCACCGTGCATCTGCAGGCAGGAAGCAGAGGGAGATACATGCTGGTGTTCAGCTTGACTTCTTTGCAACTAGTTCAGCAAGTTTGAGTGTGTCTTCTTCCCTTAATTAGCCAGATCTAGAAAACTCATTGACATTCCCAGAAATTTGTCTCTGAGGTAATTCTAAATTGTATTAAATGAACAATATAATCCATTGCAGTTATTTATTTTAAAAAACTAATATGTTCTAAGATATCATAGAACCTTAAATGATGCTAAATATCAAGTATATTACAGAATCTTCTCCTCTGTAACTAGTTTATTAGTCCAATAGATAGATCTAAAAATAATTTCAAATAGTTTTAAGTGTACAAACTATAGCAGTTGATGTGCTGCATTTTACTACCTTTTGCAAGTGTTGTATTAACTGATTTTTGGCATAATTGAACATATATTGATTTATGATATGTAATTTACATATTTCAATAAATGATATGTAACCAAAATAACAGTCTAAGTAAATCACCGATCTCTTTAAGTTTTATTTGTCATTTTGTGTAACTAAATTATTTTTTGCAATTATTTGCAATGGTTTGATTTGCCAGGATCTATATTAGTTCAAGCTGATTTTTAAACATTTATCTTGCTTTAAAGTTGTAATAACTATAAAATAAATATCTTACTTTGATTAGGATATCTATTTACTTTTTCTATTCATATGATTAGATATTATTATTGTTACATTTTAGTGTCAACCTGACAGTTGCAGACTGTTTGGGGCACAGCTGTGGAGGATTACAGGTTGAAATATGTCTCTGAACAAATGTGCAGTTACTTGATGAATTGCTGTGGAAAACCCAGCCATAGTGGGTGGTACTTTCCACTGGTGGACCAGATAATAAGAAGTGCAAGGAGGAGGGACTTGCTCTTCCTATGTGTCGAATTGCTATGGAGACTGCTCTTCGAGCATCCTTCACTTTTAGAGCACTGTGGCCTTCTTTATTGTTGCTGCCGCTGCTGCCTCCATCCTTGGCTGACACAAAACTCTATCCTTTCCACATTGCTGCTGTCCCGCTACCTTTGGAGCCTGGTCTCTAGGCCTTGCTGCTGTTTGCTGTTCAAGGCTGACGTTGCAACCCAGCTGTTCTTCATTGACGTTGGAACCCAGCATCTTCAACCCTCCAGAGAAGTAAAGGCTTGAGACCTTCTTGGGATCTTTTCAATTTGTGGGACAATCCAGTCAAGAATGAAGCAGTTATGGGTGGCTACTTTGAAGGACACTATTTTTTATTGTAAGTTAATTTAATAAACTTATTTTTATACATTTATATATATACATATATATTACATTCTAGAGATTCTGTTTCTTCAGAGAACCCTGATTAATACAGAGATCTCTTAGCATTTAACAATTTTATCTCTAGCTTATTCTATAAGTATTAAAGAAAAATTCAATGCATTTAGATGAACAAGTGTTAACCTAAACTAAATGAGAATTATTACTTAAAAATCAAGTTTCTATTCTAAATTGCCCATCTACCACATACAATACCTCAGGTTTTCCTAAGTTAAGATCATTTTAAAGCCTGTGAGGATAAATTTCTATATAAGCTGACAGGTTAGTTGAAGACTTTCTGTTTGCTATTTCCTTTACCCTATATAGGTCTTATCTGCACACTTACATTCTCTATTTGTCTGAGTTATCCACATTACCCTGCTTCTCTTATATCCTCAAATCAATCATAGTTCTCTGGGGGTTTATCATATTTATATCACACCAATGGATAGTTTTACAGACTCTGTTATACATAGGCTCCTTATTCCTCCACCACTATGTGATCTTGCTGATATTTGTTTAGTTTAGCCACAATATCAAGCATATATAAATATATGTATGATATGCATGTATACAGTTTCATGCAGAAAATTCAAAAATCACACAATAAATGAGTCTTTACAAAGAATAATTAGTAAGCAAAATGCTTACGATTTTAATGATTAAGAAATAAGATTATCACCTGGAACCAGACCAGCCAAATCTCTCCTCATCCTAAAGCTCAGGGAAACTTGCAGAAGAGAGGGTGGCAAGATTGTAAGAGCCTAAAGATGGAGAGAAACAACGATATGCAAGATACTCCACACAAGTTAGGGCTGCAGTAGCCATAATCGGACTTGGCATGATCTGCACATGTCAGTGACCCTCAAAGTCTAGCATGGATCACAGGCACTAAGATCCTTAGAGGCAAGGGATTAACAGTCACAATAGTGTTCCCATACTAAAGGGGAGCACAATAAAGGGCTCTGGGCAATGCCACTGAATCTTACACCTCATTAGAGTGAAGGATGCAAAGGGAAGTTTGACCTTCACACTAAAGGATGCTTCAGGGAGAAGAGGGGGGCACTGGGAGAAAAGGGGGGAGGGGGTGAAAGGAAGGGGAATGGGGGGTGCAAGGGGGACTGGGCAGGGGTGGAGGGAGGGAGGGGATGAGGTATCTATTAAATTTGTTTGATTGGAAAAAATAAACATAATAAAAAAAGAAGTAAGATTATATTTGAATAGCATGATGTGAATTTGTTTGAATATCAGATTGTATGTAAATTAAGTTCTAGCATCTGGCTTGGGTCATGTTTAGTTTCCAACTGTAGACATACAAAGTTAAGTGTCATAATGAACCTTCATTGCATTGTTTTGTTTAGACTCAAATGAATTGTCAGATATTTAAAAGGCTTTCTATAAGAATAGGTTTTCAACTTAAATCTCTAAAAGATTTCTAATGAATCCTCCACATGGATGATAGGTCTCCACTTAATTCCTGTATTCAGGAATACAATATCCTAAAAAAATGATTGGGTGTTCATCACCATCAGTGCCCTAGAGATTTATGCTGATCATCATTAGATAAATTAGGTTCCCAGTTGCTGTAAACTGCTGATAAATTAAGACTTGAGAACCATTTTATTTTCAAGATAATTTGATCTCAAAGGGTATTCTTAATGAGATCCATGTAATGATTCTTAGGAAGATTCCAATTAATTTAGCAAGTGAGCTGGAGGGAAATAAATTGAAGCACTTAAATGAAGCAAAAGTATGTTTTAAAAAGAAAATTTATAATTACTATTTCAAAACTTGTCATAGTGAAAGCAATTACTCTTATAAATCTTTTCACTAAAAAAGTAGTAGATAATATCAAGTGGTTGCTTACAAAGGTAATTTTTCAGTGATCAGAATCAGAAGAAATAATACCTTTAAAAATGAGTGTTTTACACATACATACACACGCGCGTGCACATACATACGCACACACGCACAATTGAATAAATAATAAAAAATGAGTGTTTTATTAACAAGTGGAAAATACTAAACTAACAGTCAGTGATTTCTGGTATGAGTTTTAAAAGTAGTCATTCCTTTCGTCTTTTTAATATTTTATTTTATGGCACGATCATATACAAAAACAATGCATTTGATTGTTTTTCACTCCACATTACCCAAACCTGCTCCCATTCCTTCTCTCAGTAAAAAACCTTTTCCTTAACTAGTCTTCTTTAAGCATGCATGTCCTGTTCATTTTTTTGTTGTTTTGATTTTGTTTGTTGGTTTGTTTTCATGTTTGTTTGTTTTTGATTGATTGTTTTAATGTGGCCCACTGATTTTTATTGAGGTTCATTGTACTGGAGTGCTCCTGTGTTCCTGCTAAAAAGTGGACTTTATATCAGTAAGTTTACCTTTAAGGGAAGTATATCTCCTCTCCCCATCCAAGGTGACTCAACAGGCTTTCAAGGAGGAATGGCATCTCACGTGTTCAACATCCTTGCATGGGGACTTCTTGATGGACCATAACCTTCAAGTTAAACACATACACTGTTTCATAAATTTTTTAGCAATCCCAAGAAATATGAGTATATTGTATAGTGGTCTAAATGTGAAAAGTTCCCAATAGGTTTATGTGTTGGAACATTATGGGTAGACTCAGCAACCTTTGAGATAACCTTGGCTGATAGCAGTGGAATTGGCATGCCTTTGAAAAGTGAAACTTCATCCCTCTTTCCTGTACATTCTGTCTTTTCTCACTAGCTACCATATTAGAGTGCAGACAGGCTCCTTTTACTTCCACCCACCTGTTCTGTACTCATCCTGCTCCATGCTTTCCATGACACAATGTGCTCAAACTTCAGAAAAAGAAGTGAATCAAAATAAATCACTCCTCTGTTAATCTGCTTCTGAGAGGTATATTGTCATAGCAATGAAGAAAGTAAGTAATATATACTTTTATATTATTGATAAATTTCCACATTACTATTAACTTCCAATTAGAAAATTTTATTATTTGACAAACTGCTTCTATTTTATTCTCAATGTAATCATTCCTCAATTTTTGCTTAGAAACATTTAATGTTTCCATGATGGCTTTTCAAATATTATTCACTGCTGAGCTAAGACATATGCTCTGATTACATTTCCTTCCTGTACAACTATTTTCTTCTAATTGGAGTTAAAAATTGCTGTCCTCTACTTTGATTTGGGTTTCTCAGAACTTAAAAATAGATCACCACACACGCAATCTAGAAAAGCTAGAAAGTACATCATTATAAAATGTTCCTGAATTGCTGGGGAAGAAGGCAAATTAGTAGCTTTATCAAAATGAGAACTTGGAGAACTTAAGAGGAGAAAGACCACGACTGAAGAACCACAGTGCTAAGATGTTCTACCCACATAGTGGTTACAGTACATTGTATGCCAGTAAACTCACATGAGCGGACGCTGACTTCCTGATGGACAACACCACTTCTGGCTCTACTGCCGCCGCCATGACACAGCCCCCATGACTACCAGGCTGATCAGTTCTAGCTATCCCCACCTGGGAGCTGCTGAGAGGAATGGCAGCAAGAGATTCAGAGAGAGAAGACTCAAGCTGTTGAAAGGGAGCTGGGCATAATAGTGCTGAGAAATATGGTCTACACCTGGGACTGAGGCTTTCTCTCTCCAGCCATTGCTGGGACCAAGCACCAAGGGATCCCTGGGCATGTGTAGGAGAAACTTGCATAGTACTTGACTGGCACACCAAGATACTCAGCTAGGTAGATCTTCACATCCCTGAAGAACTCGAGCTACAGAAATTCTTGCTGCAAACCAGTAACGAGAGAGGGGACCATGTTACGGCAGAGAAAATAGGCCACCATCAAGGACTGCAAGTAAGTAATGAGACAGCTGGTTAAGTTCAGAGACTTTCTTTCCTGATTATTTACAACTGATGGGGTATGATCTCACCAGAAGGGGAGGGTGTATAGTCTGGCAGATAGAAAGTAACCACTTCACAGACGGGAGATTGACCCCTCTCTCACCGCGGTTTCCTACTTTTATTCATCTACCTTTGAATATACTCTTATAACAAGACTCTAATTTAACAGGTTTTTATCTCTGGTCGGGGGGTGACATCCAATACCCATCAGGGTGGGCCAATGGCATTGCAGGAGCAGCAAAACTGAAAAAAAAAATCAACAAACCAAATCCAGAACATCAGAGACTCTATATCAATCACCTGAAACTAGACCAGCCTAATCTCTCCCCATCCTGAAGCTCAGGGAAATTTGCGGAAGAAGGGGTGGTAAGATTGTAAGAGCACAAGGATGGGAGGAGCAATGATATGCAAGAACGCCACACAAGTTAGGGCCAAAGCAATATTTGGACTTTACATGCCCTGCGCAATGTCCAACACACTATTGACCTCACGAAGTCTAGCATTTGCTAAAGGCACTAGCATCCTTGGAGGCAAGGGATTGATAACCACAGTAGTGTTCCTATGCTTAACGGGGAACACAGGAAAGGGTTCAGGGAAATGCCACTGGGTCCTTGCACTTCATCGGAGAGTTTGGCATGCACATTAAAAGATGCTCCGGGGATGGGAGGGGGAGGCACTCGGGGATGGGGAGGGGAGGGGGAGGGGAGGGGGGCATAAGGGGATAGGGGGTTGGAGGGGGGGATAGGTGTACCTGTTAAGTTTGTATGAGTGGAAATAAAAATAAATAAATAAATAAAAATCACAATCCATCAATCTGCTACCTGCAGGAAACCCATCTCACCACAAAAGATAGGCACATCCTAAAAAAAAAAGAAAGAAAGAAATTCTTGCTGCAGAATGTTTGATCACTCATAGCAAGATTTTAACTTGCTATCACAGGAAAGAACTGTAGTTTGAGAATTCTGGCAGGAAATTGTCAAAGGACATAGAAATCTTTCCCATCTGAAAGGGCCCAGTGTTTAGTTTGCTATCACTCATGAAGACCAATACTGGTGACAATCCCAGAGAAGGGAGAAGTCATATCATCTCAACAAAAGCCACCTTCTGACTGAAGATATAGTACCCTCTCGTTCATGCTATTGCCTATTACATTTAAATTTTTAGCTATTTGGGTTTTTTCTAATTTTTACCACAATTGTAGATCTATTGTGTTTTAATTTCTCTTTTAGTTTTTTCTTTGGGGGTTTCTTACATATATAATATGAATTTAACTCATTTTCACCCTACAATACCTGATCACAGCCCTCCTTCTTCCTCAAGAAACTTTCTTCTTCTGACCCAGTCTCCCACTTACTGGCACTTTTTTCTTATGTTTTTAACTGCAGCATCACCAAAAAAGAATTTCACGACTCTCCCATTCTTTTCTACCCCTATGAAAATCTTTTAATAGTTATACATCTACTGTGGTCTTTCCTCCTTTCCCCATTACTTCTTCATTTTACTATCTAAATCTGCTAACTCTAAAAATCCAATAAATTAAACATCCCTGAACCAGGAACAAAGCTCGTGTGTATGTGTTTATTATGTGTGCATGTTGCATGCATGCGTGTGTGCGTGCGTGTCTGTGTGTGTGTGTATCAAAGGGCATTTGGGTGTATGTATATATGGAAGCTCAAATATGACATCAGGAACTGTCATAGTTAGGCACAGGAGTAAACTTAATGGTTGAGGGTTTGAGCTCTGGGTACATTTGTGGAGAATTAGTAGTTGGGTTAAGCCCAGAGCAAACCTGCAAGAGATTTTCTAGCCGATGGGGAAGGCCCAGCCAATGGTGGGTGGGAATAGGCCCTGAACAGGTGAATAAAATACCGAGAGTTTGTTGAGGAAGGTAGCATCCTACTGTTCACTTGGCCAGATATGCTGGTCTGGCAAGTAGGGTTGTCCATCTCTCAGCTGTTATGTGGTGATGGTGCAGCCAGTTCCCTCGGCCTGGTGTTGATGTGTGTTCTCCCGTTAAACTGGGCTGAGAACTGTAACCAGGAATCATAAGAGAGAATAACCCTTGTTCTCTTAAGCCATTTGATGGTCATTTATCAGCAACCATGCAGGCTGACTGCAACAGGAACCATCCTGGATTCCTTGATCAACCTCTTCATTGCTTTTCTCTGGTTTTGCAAGCTGCTGAAGTGGCTTTTCATGTCCTAAAGCATAGGCTATGACCATTTCTTCCCTGGCAGTTTTATGTGAGATATGAGCATTTGAATTCTTATACTTTTACACGCAAAGTAAGGGCTTTAATCCTTGAGCCTTCTCTCCAACCCAGACATTTTTTTTTAAATACTATCCAACATGGAGTAAGAAAGGAAGTCTCTTCCAAAGAACTCAAAGTTCATTATTTAAAACAGACAATGAAAGAAGATAGAGTCAGGAAATATTTAGTTATATCACAAACAGTATATCACCAAACCTTTCTATTAACAGGACAGGAGAAGTAGTACCAATAATCTAACTAACAAGAAGATAAACTGACAAAAGAGTAAGAAGTAAGAAGCACCCTCTCAATAAAACCTTCAATCCCAGTGGCTTCAACTCACCCATTAGTAAAAAGAAAAGTCCTGAAGCTTCTCTAATGACAACATGATAGTTTACAAAGCAAATCTTAACATGCACAAAATAAAATGAATAAATATCACAGAGTATATCAGATCATGATAGAATAAAACTAGAAAACTTAAAAACTTGCACAAACCTTAAAAACCACACCAACATTTGAAGAGTAAGCAATATATATTTGAATGAACAGCAGGTGGTTGAAGAAATCAGGGATAAAATTTAAAAATTTCTACATTTAAATGAAAATAATACCACAGTCTACCATAACTTATTGCCACTTAGCTAGGGGTATAAAAATCAGTTTACAATCATAAGTGTTAAAATTAAAAACAACCTAAAAATGCAATTCAAAGATCTATAAAATCAAGAAGAATTCAAATACAAGTTCAAGTCCATTTGTGGCAAGAAATAAAAAATATTAGGAAGAAAATAAATGAATGGAAACTAAAGGAGCAGTACACAGAAACAGCCAAAGCATTGGCTCTTTGAAAAATTTGAAAGATTAGAAAGCATTTAACCAAATCTAAAAAAAGATGTTGAAAATTAATAAATTTACCGATGAAAATAGAGATGTTAAAGCAACCTCCAATGAAATCTTCATCATTAAGCATTACTTATCCTTTTTCATGATAAATGTGTTGAAGGATTTAACAATACATAGAACATACCTGAATATTATGAAGGCTGTGTTTAGCAAATATATATATAGTATATATATCGAATATACATCTACCTTTGAATGTGCTCTAGTTTAACAGCTTTTTGTCTCTGGCCAGGGGGTGACATACAATGCCCATCAGGATGGAGTGAAAGGCATTGCAGGTGCAGCAAAACGGCAAAAGAAAATCAACAAACCATAATCCAGAACATCAGAGACTCTATATCAATCATCTGAAACTAGACCAGCCTAATCTCTCCCCATCCTGAAGCTCAGGGAAATTTGAGGAAGAGGGGGCGGTAAGATTGTAAAAGCACAAGGATGGGAGGAGCAATGATATGCAAGATACTCCACACAAGTTAGGGCCGAAGCAATATTTGGACTTTACATGCCCTGCTCAATGTCCAACACACTATTGACCTCACGAAGTCTAGCATTTGCTAAAGGCACTAGGATCCTTGGAGGCAAGGGATTGATAGCCACAGTAGTGTTCCTATGCTTAACAGGAACACAGGAAAGGGTTCAGGGAAATGCCACTGGGTCCTTGCACCTCATCGGAGAGTTTGGCATGCGCGTTAAAGGATGCTCCGACGATGGGAGGGGGAGGCACTGGGGGATGAGGATGGAGGGATGAGGGGAGAAGGAGAGGGAGGGAAGAGCAGGGGGTTGGGGGGAGGAGGAGGGAGGGAGGGAACCGGTGTACCTACTAAGTTTGTATGAGCGGAAATAATAATAAAAAATGTTAAAAAACGAATATATATGTATGTCCAACATCACATTACGTTGTTAAACAAAATAAGAACATTTCCTGTACTCTGAAATGAAACATATGTACCCATTCTCTCCAATCTGACCTGACACAGTACTCGATGACTTGGCTAGGAAAATAAGACAAATTTCTGAGGAAAAAATAGTAAAAATATCTCTTTTAAAGTAGCCCTGAGGGCTGAAGAGATGGTTCAGATATTAAGACTTTGCCTCACAAGTAGAAGGTGCCGAGTTCGTCCCAGGTGCCACGTAAAAATGCCAGGTGGCCTGGGCTGGTGATCAGAGCCTAGGAAATCCCAGACCAAAGCAAAAGGGAGATTGAAGCAATCCAGGATGATTCCCAAAGTTACTCTTGATCCTCCACAGGGACACATAGTGGCCTCTGATATACCTACCTATCTACCACACTCCTCCCCACACATACACACATGCCAAATAAATAAATACAGCTAAAGTAGCCCTAAGTAAAAACATTAAGACACTGAAAAAAAAGAAATTGAAGAAGACATAGGACAATGGGAATGACCATCTATCCTTCTTGATTTGCTTAATTAATATTGTGAAATTTGCTGTTTTGCATAATGTAGTTGGTAGATTCAATGCAATCACCATCCTAATTGCATTGACATTCTTCACAGAACAAGAATAAATTTCATAAAATTCATATGGATTTTCTCATTACCACAAATACCAGATTAATCCTAACCAGAAACAATATCACAAGAGGCTTCATAATACCTGCCATTTATACTATAGAGTCACAGACACAATTATAGTTTGGCACAAATGCAAACATGTAGACTGGTGAAGCAGAATGGACCACCCGGATATAAGTACACACAAATATAAGTACATACAACTATGGCCATCACACTTATATGCCACTTACACTGAAAAAAAAAGCCAGTTGATTTAACAAATAATACTTTAAAAAAACTGGTTATACAGACCAGAAAAGGGTCAATTTATTGATGAATCATATGATCATTGAATCAGTGATAACTGAATTAATGGGTCAAATATTTAATTTACAACCTTGAAAACTGAAGGGACAGACAGTAAAAATGCTTGTATATATAGAAATAGGCAAGAACATTCTGAATATGTCTCTAATCACAAAGGAAATAACCCAAAGAACTGATATATAGGATTATAAAAAGTTAAAAATTTTGTTCAGGACCAAGGAAACTATCACTAGAAGGAACAAATAGGCTACAGAATGAGAGAAAATCTTTGTCAACCATACTTCATATAGCAGGTCAATGTCATGTATATATATTCTACATTCAGAATGACTATCATAAAATCCTGACAGATGCCAGCAATAATGTGGGGGAAAGAAACAGCATTATTCAGGACTTGAGGAAATACAAATAAGGAGAGTCACTATGGCAATCAATAAAATAGTATACCAGTTGTACCAACCCTACACATATGCACCAAGGACCATACCCTAGCACAGAAATCTTCAATATCCTTTTAAACTGTTGTTCTATTCATAACAGCGCAATATGCTATCAGCCTAGATATCCATTAAGTGATGCATGAATGATGAAAATTAGGGCTCATATACAAAAGAAAGTTTTGCTCGACAATAAAGAAAACTTAAATCATAAATTTTCAGAGAAATGGATAGGCCTGGAAATTTTCATATTGAATGAGGAATCCCATACTCAGAACAATAAACATGCACAGCTGTTTTCAGGTTGGAGCTTAGATTCTAATTCATATTTACATGTACATATGAGTAGTGAAAGTGAGTACAGGTCATGAATAGCACGGAGACCATGAAAGGGTTAAATACATTCAATCGGAGGGAGAGAATTGCCGAGCACATATGACATGAAGGAGTGAGGGCATGAGGGACTAAAGGAAGCAGGAAGTGTGGATATAGGAGAGAAGATGAGCAGAAAAAAGAAAAAGCAATGGCAAAAGGCAACGCTTAGCATCATTGGTTGAGACTAAAAGACACAGTTTCTGAATGCTGGTGATGAGCAGCTAACGTGGGCTTGATACTGGAGATACTGAGCTGCTTACTGGCCTTAAGCATGCTATTTTCATTCACTGTATTAGTGGTGGTATCAATTTGTTATTAAGTGCTTTTGTCTAAATAAGTGTTCTAAAGTGTAACAAAGAGTTCACACATCAAAAAAATGAAATAAAATGAGATGTTATCTGTCACCAAGCCTTTTGTCTCATTTCAAGCACTATCTTTTTTCTACTTATATTCCTTCCAGAGAACCTGACCTTCTACTGAAACTGGACCTCGTACACTCAGTGCTGTTATAGAACTATCACAGACACTTTGCTGTTGTCCTGATCTTTCCAGGGGTCACCTCTCTCCTGTGCTGAGTGCCCTGTTTCAGGTATCACAGTTCATCTGTTTTAATTCATTTTCCTTCTATGAAATGAATGACTCTAAGAAAACTTCCTGTAAAAGAAAGTATAGGGAATTCAATTTTCTGCAGTCTAAATGTCTAAAAGTACTTTAAGCTACTGTGATGTGTGTCAAATAATCTGAATGAATAAAGAATTTTAGACTTTAAATATATTTGTCCTCTAAGTTGGAAAAATAATGTTTTCTTGTTTCTATTGTTGTATTTAAAATTCTGATGTCATTCTGATTTAGTATCTTATGATGTATTCTTTAAAATGCTTTAATATTAATTGTCTCATATTCGCTACTTAGTACAGGAAAGTCTGCCAATCTAGGACTGTGGCAATGGCTTAAAAGGAATCTACATGGGAGGGATGAGTTCTACAATATTTTTTTTTGTCACATATCATTCCTGTCCATGATAAGACATTGCCCCTTGGGGATTCACTTCAGAATAGATTGAATACCTGAAAGCTGTGGAAGCAAGTATGGTAGAAGGAAGAAAATGTGGTTGTAAGACCGTTCTTTGGGTTCTGGGGAAACAGAGAAGCTAGACAGCCTCGATTTTTACAGTGACAATGTGAAATTGTCATGGTTACTACCCTCACAGTTACACAGGCAACTGAAACTTTCCAAAGTTCTCCCAGATTTATCTTGGGCCTTCTACAAAATCACTCCAACTGGAAGAAAATTAGACATGTCTTCCAACCTTTGGCTAAATCACTTGTATTTGTTCTTCTATATGATTGTTGTTCAGATTTCCTGATTTATCTGATTTTCAGTATTTTGAGATTCCTTCTTGATATAGCTGCTAACTTGGTAGGATTCTTTTCCATAAAATATGAACACTAATACTGTTTCTCACTTTCTGAAAACCAGAAGCTTGAATGTCTATGAAATTTTATTTTCCATGTGGAGTTAACACTTAATCCAGCAACTCTTCTGTTTGTTACCTTTTCTAGCTATCCAGTGTGAGGTGAGACATTAAGTATTACTTTAAAATAGGGGCTCCAGGCTATGCCACTGAGTCTTGAACCCTCATTAAGATAGAGGACTCAGAGGGAGGTTTGGCTTTAACACAAAGGGATGCTTCAGAGGATGGGAGGGAGAAAGGGGGAGGCACAGGGAGAGGAGGAGATAGGGAGGGGGAAAATGGAAGGAAGGAAGGGGGGAGAATGCAATGGGAGAACCACTGGGGAGGTGAGGGGGGAGGGAGAAGACGGAAGTACCTATTGAGTTTGTGTAATTAAGAAAAAAATAAAATTTTGGAGAAAAAATGAGTGATTCTATAAAAAAATACACAAGCAACATCTTTAAAACCAATAGACATAACCAGTTTTTTAACCAAGTTTAACAATGATAGAATATTTACAACCCATTTTACTACTTTTAAATATGACACTAATATCTCAAAATTAGTGCATTTCTTCAAAGTCAATGTTGAGAAATTACTAGAGCAGTTCAGATTTTTGCCAATGATTTGAGATACTAAGACATCAAAGGGAGCTTAACTATAGATCCTACTTCTAAAGAATCCCCTGCCTTTACATAAATCAGATCAGATCTATGCTTTGAAATAGAATTTGCATATATATAGCAAAAATGTTGTTGGTGATCCATAGAAGTAACACAGAATTGAAAATCATTACCTTCATTTTCCTTTGCTTTTGCAATCCTCAGAATTCATGACTGAAAGCCAAACAATTCAGGAACAACACACACCCTCCTGTAACCACTGCTCAAGATGCTTTCCCCTAATAGTCTTGATCCAGATCCATTGTTCCTTCTTCTTTTTGTAACATCCAACTATTATGTATTCCAGCAATTCATCAATTTTGGCTTTATATTTGTATTTTCTTCTTTTAATATGAAAAATATATTGTCAAATTGAAATAAAAAATAAATAAGCAAATAATGTCATTTGTATCAAAAAATTGTGACCAGTGTACATAAGACAATGTGCCTTCAGAAATACCTCTTGTTATCCATAGCTATATCATTTTATAAAGCTTCATGGAATGGAATATGGTAATTCCCAGAAGTAACCGCACACACCCTACATCTCTGGTTTTCCCGCCCTAATGTTCTTGAGAAAGGACTGTTTTTTGCCTGACATTCTTTCACTCCTGCCACCATTGCCCTGCATCCCTAGCAACTACTTGCAAAGTCTAAAGGTTGTAAAATATGGCCTATAAAACATAGGTCCACTCTTGTCTGAAGCTTGGCAGTTTTCTCCCCACCCAGATGCTTGCTTCAGATTTCTCTCACCTTGATGTCCATGCAGCCTGTCTTCTTGTCCTTTCCAGCTTTAAGCTCTTCCTTCTGTTCTAATGCTTTTCCTACTTTAAGGCTAAATTATAGATTCTTTGGTCACCAGTCTTTCAGTTTTAATAGAACTTGTATTTCTTAAGCATCTTCCTCATGTTAGTTTCTCTCTGTAACTGCCAAGTGGACCCCACATATTGTTGTGAGGTTATTCTTCATTTCTTTCCTCCATTGACATAACACTTCTTATGAGGAAGGCAGAGAGGTGCAATTTACTGTAAGACATTTTCTAAGAAATTGAAAAGTAGTTAAACTGGTAAAAGCAAAGTAAGAGGATCTGCCATGCAATGGGTATAGAAGAGTAACCCGATGCACCATGGTTTCTGACATGTGCCTGCTTTGGTGCTAATTTCGTGCCACCTTTGATCCTAATAGTAGCCAGCAAATTGAAGCTTGTGGTGTTTCACAACAGTGAAATCCAAGACCTTTGCAATTCTTTCTCTCCTATTGGCTCTAAGCAAGAGACTCCCACCATTTCAAGGTGGGGCATATTTTGTTGAATTGACAGAGCACTAATCGTGTCAATACTAAATTGGTTTGTGCAGAGTATTTTAGCACTCCTGTGGTGCTTAAAACATTCTAAAGTTGGCCATAAAAAAGACCACATTGAGAAGACACTTGCTTACTTCCTTCTGAACACGTCTACTCCCTGCGGTCATGACTCTGCTTTCTTGTTGCTGACTCTGTTTCCAGCTACTAATTTGCATATGTCAAATCTGGAATGCTTAATCCAATCCTCAACCCTGAGTGCTTCTTGTGCTTAATGATTTGATTTGCCATCCTGGAGTCTGGCCTCTATCTTGTAGTAATCCATCTTGATATGGTGACTCAAGAAGGGTCTGGAGGCACACAGAAACTCTGGGAGGTCAGATAAGACTATGCTTGTCCACACTGATCTATTCACCGCTGCAGTTAATGACTGCCAGCCTTGTCACATGTGGAAACAACAGAGCACTGAAATGTCACAGAATTCATATGCACATATTCTGTGCTAACAGTATTGGGGATGTCTTGTTACAGTGCTAAGAACATATTTCTGAGGAGAAATGACTGAAACAACATTTATTACAGGAGCTTTCTTCATTTCATCTTCATTTTACATGAGAGGTCATGTAAAGTCACGGCAAAGATGAGGGCAATCTCTTTCTGCCCTAAACTGACCAAACTACTTTTTTATCAGCACAGTTTATGTGTTCTTGTTCTCTCAACTATTGTCTAGACATTTGAAAAATTTGGCACTGATGCTACAAAAGGAATCAGAAGTATTAGTACTTTGAGATTATAGGTAGAAACAGATATATAAACGCATTTTGAAAAAAACTATAATGAATGCTAGAATTGCATTCATGATGTCGTAGTAAACAAAGAATAAATCTGTATGCAATCTGAGAGGATCACAAAAAACTTGGCATAGGAAACCAAAATCAAAGCAGAAAAATGAAATTTATTGAGAACACTATGACAAATTGACTTTGATGATTCATAACATTACAGACAGTGAATTATTCACTCTCTCCCCCCAAGTCATCTTTTTTTTGAGAAGGGGGAGCAACATAGGGCAGAATTGAGAACACATCCAGCTTGAGAAAGAGATGAATTGTGTCTGTTTTAAATATCTTATCTACAGGGCTGGGGAGATGGCTCAAGTGGAAAGATGCTGCTACAGAAGCATGCGAGCTTGAGCTGAGATCCCCAGCACCCATATAAGCGAACAGACCAGTGTACATCTGTAATCTTAAGCTGAGAAAGCAGAGCTACAAGGATCCCTGACACTCACTACCCAACTACTCTAGCTGAACTGTTGATGTCTGAGCATGCTCACAATCAAGTAATGGGACTGAAATCCATCACTGAAAAGCAGAAGTAATTAATAATTTAATGTACTTATTAATATATCCTCATAATGCTTGTAAGATATATATTTTTTCTTTTAAGATGAGTTTATTTTTTATTTGATTATTAATAACAGAAAGCAATTGATATGAATCTTATATTGTTAGATATTTTCCCTATCCCCCAAATATAATTGATATATATATATAATTATTACCTCACCAGTTATTGAAATTGAAATCCAGTGGTGCTGGATTTGATAAAATTATGATAAAGAAGTTTACATTACTTTCTTCCATGTTTATTTTATAAAATAATTTTAATGAATAGAAATAAGAAATAAAGAGATCAAAGTTGATAAGTATAAGACCACAAAAAAGCATTAGTATTACATTGCTTCTTATTGTGACCTTTGGTATCATGTTTACTCCATGGAGATTTGCACTAGTAATTCGTATGATAACTGCTAAATGTAAGCAATAATCTGTCTTGAATTATATTTTAGATTCTCTGTTCAGTTTACTCCTAAAGTTAGACTCTTCTTTTTTTAATAATATTTTTAATTAATTTTTTTCTTCTTTTCCTCCCCCCTCCTCCCTGCTCCTCCTTTCCCTCTCCCCTCCTTCCCCATCCCCCAGTGCCTCCCCCCCCAATCCCTGGAGCATCCTTTAATGTGCATGCCAACCTCTTCTCTGGGTCCTCCTCTCCCATAAGGTGCAAGGACCCAGGGGCATTTCCCAGAACCCTTTCCTGTGTTCCCTTTAAGCATAGGAACACTACTGTGACTGTCAGTCCCTAGATATATTTTATGTCTTTATAAGATATATTTATGACTTTTTAAGCCTTTAGGCAGATATCAAATTTAAATGACATAACCTTCAGTATGTGAACTTTTAGGTTTTTTTGCTCTTCTAAATTGAATGTGGGAAGTGCCCATTTAAGACCACTTTCATGTCACTTAAGGAACCAAATTTAATTATTTCTACTATTATTTTAAATCAAATACATTATATACAATATTACATGTAAATATCAAACAACTATCAATAACTAGAATAAATGTGTGTGTGTTCTTTTCAAGCAAATAGTCAAATCGTCTATATTAGGGATTGACAGGAGACATTAACTGAAGGACAAATTCAACTTCTTTTACAAATGTAATTCCCTGTAACCTACCATCCATCAAATTTTCCTCAAATACAAGTTTTTTTTTTCTTTTTTTAAGTCTTTAAATCATTTTATCTTCCTTTGACACTGGTCATAGTTCCATTCCATTGAAAGTTCCCTCAGTCCTTCATGTTCCCTCCCTTCCTTCTTTTCCCCTTTTATTCCTCTTCTCTCAGTCTTGCCTTGTCTCACTGTTTCTGTTTTCCCTTATACTCAGTTTGAAATAAAATTGCATCCATGCACATGTTTCAGGCTTCCTTTACTGCTCTTTCTCTATTAATTTCTTACCTATTCCAATCGTCTATTTTAACCATTTTCATTAAAATACAGTGTGACAAACAATGAAATTAATCTATTTAAGTGCACAACTTAATGACCATGGATGACATAGTGCATGTGGAATTATTTCGATGAATTTTGGCCAGAGAGTGATTGGTGGTGGTTTTAAAACCATGTAGAATTATACTAAACTTCATCTCCCGAGAATCGTGATTCCTCAAACACGTACTGAACTGACTCATGATGGAGAATACTGGACAATGATGACTTAACACCTCTGAGACTGGTTTACTAAGGCCTGTAGCTTGCAGACCAGATTCCTTTGACCCTCCTATGTCCTTGTCTCCATTTCTCTTTCTCTCTTTTCTGTTCCTATCCCAGGACACCACAATGGAAAGCTTGGTATCCAATGACAGAATAAGCTGGGAAACAAAACCCTCTGGTCACACCTAGCATGTAGAGACCACAGATGTGTATAAGCAGTTCATCTAAGATCTTAGGAAAACCCTGAAATCAAAATTATACAGGCACAGCACCAGAGAGCCCCTGGAGAGGGTACAGCAGGGACAAGGGGATGTCAGGTCACAGTCTTGAAATGAGCTGTAAAGTGGTAGAAGCTGCTTTCTGTCTATTATTTGTAAGTCATTTCATAGGTCTTGAAATGTTCTGTTTTCTGATGTTTTTAAACTAGTAGCGAACCCTGTGTTTGGTTCTATTACTCACTTTGTATTCATCTGGGAAAGATTCCTATAAGTGTCTACTCTGACAATTTGCCTTTCAAATGTTTTCATTCCCTTTATGAAATAATTTTTTCATAATTTGGTATCACTTTCATTTTTTTACTAATATTCTTTCCTATAATTCAATGTCTTTTTAAAATCACATGGTACTCATATTTTATATGATTACAATGATTGATCTTCAAATATATCCCTATTATTTTATTTTTCATCCGTTTTGTACCAAACTATGTTGTTAATAAACATGTAAAATGCTTATTGATTTACAATTGAATTCTAATATCAAGTTTACAGTATAATCCTTTTCAAATTTGAAAGCTTACCCTGAAGTTTTCTATCTCACAACTATTATGTCTTCAGCAACTGTACTGTCTTGAAGTAAAGTTATTTTAAAATAATGAAATCCCCAAAGCGACTATCGTTACTGAATTTCCTCAAAGTCAAGAATAATAATAAGAGACTTATCACAAAATTCAACTAAAACTGAAGTACCATGAGACAACACCAAAATGAAGCTATCTTCAAAGCAAAAAAGTGCCTCAAATGTTCAAAGATTCTTACAATTCATATTTCTTTTTAAAATGCTCAGTTGAGCAGTTAGTTTTCTCCAACTATTGTGCCCAACAACTACTATAAATCAGATCAGTGTGTTTCTATAAGCACCAGTGCTGAATTTGTACACTGATTTTTTTAATTCCTCACAATGCAGAGTGTCATTAGGAATATTTTAAGAATTGTTTTTTAATTTTTTATTCTTAAAATATTCCTAATGACACTCTGCATTGTGAGGAATATTTTAAATTGTGACTGTACTCAATGTAAAGCTATTCAGAGAATATTTATATTTATGCATGGTTCTATCATTTTTCTGCTCATCCTCAATTTAACAAGATGCAAAATGCAATGCTTAGTTGCTACTTCTTATCATGATTACAATTTTCATGTATCTGCTAGTACGTTTATCTAATTATCAACTATATCTTAGTCTATTTCTTATGAAGGTATTTGCTCAAATTAACATGTGGATACATGGTTTATGAAATTTTTCATGAAAAAAATGAGTACTTACAGAATATATTGAGTGAAAATTCAAGATCCTTATAAAAACTGGATAAATGCACAGTATTTTCTTCTAGCCAACACCTCCCCTAAGACAAGATTCATACCTTCCTGTTTCCATCTAAATAGCTGTTTTGATAGCGGGAAAGGGTGAAGGCTGTGTCTTTTCTGATACCCATTAGAATTTCTTTGATGAGAACATGTTGTAGACATTTTAATGGTTTATACATTTGTGACAGCAGTAATGCACAGTTCTGTTTTGACCTTTTGTATGATACACATCGATTAAAAGGGCACTTTACTTCTTTCTTTGTCTACTACTGTAATAGATATTATGAAAAAGGGCAAAATGATCAATCAATCAAACTTCTAATGTGTTGGATACTAATCCTCCAGTTTTGTCCAAAGTGTAAACATCTGCAAATATGTTCTTGTCACCATGAACAATCATTAGTTTCAATATATCATTATAAAATTTTCCACTTACTATAACTTTCTTCAATATCTATCATCATGATTCTAGTTTATAGCTACAAATTTAAATGAAAAGATAAGAAAGGAGGGAGGGAAAGAAAGAAAGAAGGAAGGAAAGAAGAAAAGAAGGAAGGAAGGAAGGAAGGAAGGAAGGAAGGAAGGAAGGAAGGAAGAAAAGAGTGGAAGGGAGAAAGGAAAGAAAAACATTTTTATTTTAGCTTCTATTGTTTAGAAATTTAACGACTGGTGTTTTGTTTGGTTAGTTGTTATGATACATGTTCTTGTTCTTGTGAGTTTTTTCTTTATCTAGGTATATTGAACTAAGTAGCAAGGTTTCTAGTTATTTCAATGCAATTAAATGCCTGTTTCTTCATACACCTAAGGCTCAACCAGCTATTTGCATATGTAATTGCTAATTGTCCATTTATTTAAATTTTGTCCTATTCTGAAAGCCCACCTATTTTTAAATAGTTTGAACTCAACAACTCTTTCTTGTTCAATACATAGGTATCTTTATTACAAGAAGCAAATGTATTTTAAATCAAAACCTCTACTTTCTGAGAAATATCAAATCACTGCTTTGAAAGAGGGAGAGAAGTCTAGTCAGTGCTGTCCTAGCATGTCTTGGCTCACACCAAGGGAAATCAATTAACAGCAACACACTGATTAGCAGCACCTTAGGCTCTGTTCCCGGTGTCAATAATTTCCATTTTCACCACTGCAGGAATATCATAAAAGAAATGCAATTTGTTACCTTGATGTTAAAATTAGTGTTTTTGTCACCTATTGGCAACTTCAAAGTCATTGCAAATCATTGAGGGTCACAGCTTGTATTGTTTAGGTGAATGTTACACTTCTTTATTTTCAGCATGTACATTTTATTTGAACACTTGGAACAAAAATACAGTATACACTTCTCTCCTAATGAAGTCAAAAGAACAGAATGACATTTCTTGGTTCAGCACAAAATATTGTGTAGTATCTCTCTGGACAAGGGAGAAATACCTTGTTGTAAGCTAATGTCTGTATTTGGGGGAAATGAATAATAAAACAAGAAACATTTAAAAAAGAAACATTAATAACCCTATCTCCCCTTGAAATTTCAAAAGGTAATCTAGAAATCAGTCTTATTATGATACCATCTGTAAACAATGGCGACTTGAGACTATGCCTCCCACCTTGTTTTAGTTAGTACAGTTGACCTTTGTACATCAACAAATATTACTCTAATTCCTACTTCCTGATATGAACACTAGCTTCGATTTCACCTATATTATCGACAGTAACCTTGCTCTTGTGATTGCTAATTTTGTCAACTTTACTGGACCTGTAATTGACAGAGAAACAAGCTTGGGAGCACATCTGTGAGAGATTTTCTGCACTATGTTTAATTGAGGAGGTGGACCAAATCAATCAACGGATGGCACCATCCCGATGGTGCTAGGCTTCATAAAAAGGAGAAAGAAATCAGAACGTCATCATTCATAGGCATCTGCTTGATTATGGATGTAATGTGACCATTGATTTCCTGCCCCTCTGAGCACACCTTCCCTGCCTTAATGGCCGTGTCCCCTAGAACCATATGCCAAATCTTGGAATATGGACAAATCTTGACAGGAGCAGGAATCAATGAAGAGACAAGCATGTAGGCATATTGATAGGAATTTTGTCGATGAGGTTAGTTAAAGTGGGTTCACATGCCCTTTCCAGTGGCAGCCCAGATGTAAGGAAGTCTGATGGCACAGTTCTGGATTTTTGCCTGCTTGCCTTTGTATCTCATCAGAGAGTCCATCTGCCCTGCTGCTGCTGCCATTATTTACAAACATCCACAGCTCAGACTCTTCGGTCTTCTGATACCACAATTCCTCAGCAGTCCTGAGTATGGATTCTAAGTCCTATTATGTGCTGTTCATTTGTCATCCAATTAGCATACTGTTAAATTGAATCTTTATTTTTTAAGTTAGCACACAAAGGATAGATTTTCTTTATATTTTGTACATATAAAATAATATATAAATTCTAATTTTGTTTGTCCCCCCCTTTTCTCCTTACTACCTGATTCCCTTCTTGTCCATGAATATGAACCTTTTTTGATTTCATCACATGCACTCAATTACCCTTTCTTTTTCCTCCCTTTATTTTCTTTAAGGGTGACCTTTTCATCTCTCATGGTTCCCTTTATAGATTAAACACAAACACACACACACACACGCACATACACACAAACATACACACATACACACAGAGTTAAAACTAGATTCCAAGTATTAAACATAAGATAGCAAAATTGTATTATAATTGTCTTCCCAAGTATGGCTATGGTTTTATCATGATAATTTCTGCTGCCATTCATTTTCCTGAAAATGCAAATGTCATTGTTTTATTTATAGCAAAATATAATTCCATTGTGTACCACAGTTTCTTTACCAGTTCATCTGGTTATGAATATCTAGGTCGGTTCAATTTCCAAATTTTTGTAAATAGTTTAGCAATAAATATATGTGTAACATAACTTTTTTTCATCAACATACAGCCTTTCAGGTCCATTCCCAGCAGTGTAAGAACTGAGTCATATGTTAATTTTTTATTTAATTCATTGAGGAATCTCCAAGTTGATTTCCAAAATGGTAGCTGTGATCTAGTGCATTCTAACAAACAATGAGCGAGAGTGCCTTTTTCCCACTTCCTCTCCAGCACTTGTCACTCGTTCTCTTGATGACAGGAATAAAAAGAATGATTAAAAAGTTGTTAATTTGCATTTTCCTGATGGCTAAGTATTTTGAACACTTTTTCAAGACTTAGTGAATCATTGGAGATTGTTTTTCTGAAAGCTGTTTATTCAAGTCATTGGTTCATTTATTAGTAGATAATTTGTTATTATATTCAGTTTTTGCAATTCTTCTTGAATTCTAAATATTAATCTATTTTTTGATATCCAGTTGGGGATTTTTTTCCTGTTCCAGAGGCTAAGCCTTCATTCTGGTGGCCATTTCCCTTACTGTACAGAGGTTTTTAAATGTCATGGAAATCCACTTGTTGATTCTTGCAATGATTTCTTCTGCATCACTGGCACAAGTAATAGACATGCAGATACATGGAACGAAGTTGAGGACCCGAAAGTAAGCCCAAAAAGCCCTAAAGTTACCTATTTTTCCAAGAAAGATGCCAAAAACATACAGTGGTACTGGGAAAACTATATGTCTGCGTATAGAAGAAAACTGAATTTATAACTCTAACTCTGTACAAAATGTTAATTTGATATGGATTAAAAGACCTTACTATAAAACCTGAAACTTTAACTGTTGAAGAAAACATATATTAAAGATATTCAAAATTGTGAGCAGGTGAAACTGGAAAAAAAGTTATAGTGAATGAGGGAAGTCAGGTCCTGATAAACTAGCATTGAATATGCTCTTGCACACGTCAGTCCTAGCTTCAAATATCTCATCCTGAAAGTGCAACTTAGATTACCTATGAAAGCCATAAAACTAGGAAGAGACAAGTGTATCTTGGGGGTTGCCTTAAGAACAGGGGAGAGTAGAACATAAATAATAGGAAATTAGGGAGTGGAGGATGGGGGGAGATGATCAGAGGAACAAGGCACTCCAAAACAAAAAATGTATGAAAACGTCATTAGAGACCTACTAATTTCTAACCCAATTGCATTACAATTGCTAAAGCCAGCAAGAAGCTTATCATGTAAAGGATCTGTGTGCCGACCTGTTAACTTGGATTTGACTCATGAAAGCCATATGATGGAAAAAAAGAACCAACTTCCAAAGGTTGTCCTTTGACTTCCATATGCATGCGTGTGCCTGTTAACTCCTATTTCTTTCTGCTTTAAATATCTGCTCTAAAAATGTATTAAAATGGGAGGCTGGGGAGATAGCTCAGGGCTTAAGACTCTGTGTCACAAGCAGAAGGTCATGAGTTTGGATCCCAGGTCCCACGTAAAATGCTAGACTGAAATGGAGGCGCCGCAGGGATATTCAGTGCGGTCTTATGTGCGTGCCTGCACATACACATATAAGATAAAATATCATTTTTAAAAGAAGTGTTAAAGCAGAAATTTCCCATTTGCCTGGGTAATGGTGCTCCTAAAAGTCAGGAATAATTAAACAAAAACCCTAGCACCAGATGTCGGGTTCCATCTTAAAAGATCTTGTTCAGAGAGATTTCAGAGGCCCCCAAAGAAACAGGCTTTTACCGTTTCTCTTAGTTGCCCACAAGACCGATAAATGTAATGTACTACTGAAAATATTGCATAAATTTGCTTGCTACCATGAAATCAAGGTGGAACTGAGCTGGAGTCTTTCTGCTGATTGGAAGGTATTATGTCATGCAGACTGCTGGAGAAAAGTCATCAGCAATCACAGGCAGCTGTGAATCCCAAGAGCTGCAATGTGCGGTGGGAGACGTCCACTGAGTGGGACAATGGCTACTGCTGTTTAAATTCTAGGACTGTCCTTCAGGAAGGAATCCGTGCCTAAAACTGCAAGCCCAGGCAAAGAATTCTTAGACCCTAGAGAGGAACCTACTACTGCTGTTCAAAAAAAAAAAAAAATTATCATGGTTCCAAGTTGCTTTTACAGTATATTTACATTTATAGCCACGGGCAAATGCTGCACCCTACTTTAAACAGAGAAGCTTCTGTTTGTGATGAATGAATAGCTATGCAGACACTCGTGCTGTTCAGTCTGAGACAGAACATCCACCCTTTCCTTCAAGGCTCAGGGAACATCAATGAAGTGGGGATAGAGACAATGGAAGACTTAGAAGATAGGGAGAAGGGCTATGAAATGTTATCTTCAGAGCCTGGGACATCACGGCAATCACCGCCACGCAGTACCTCTGGCTGCCTGCCTTGGGACTGCACAATACTGGCCTGAGACACTCAATCATGGAGCAGCAATTACGAATTTCGAAGAAGGCTCCGTTATTGTCCTAAGTAGCGCATACCCACTGATGAGCTCACCAGGCTCCAATGCATAGTTCTAACCCCACGGTCAGAGAACAAAATTAAAAGACATGAAAGTGGGAAAGGGATTTACACGGATGAAGAGAGGATAGTGAGATAGAAGAGAGTGAGGATGAGGAAGATGAAAATAATATGCATCGGAATTATTGTATATATGTATGAAATTGTCAAGGAACAAATTTAATGAAATTATTTTAGTAAGATACACAGATAGGGAATGATTTTCTGCCAAAATGATTTTGGTGAACCTTCCCTCAGTAATTTTGGTTCATACATCCAAATATTTGCTTTCTCCTTAATTTAATACTTGCTTTGTTATGCTCTAATCCAGTAGATTGTTAAGAAGGATGTACGTGTGTGTATGTCTGTGTGTCGTGTGAATGTGTTTGTTTGGGTGTCTGCATATATGTATATCTGGACGCATATTGTGAATCTTCAGAAGCTTGACTCTTAAATGTCTTACTTGAAGTATACCAACTACAGTGTTTTAGGTAGCTTGGATAAATCATGAAATGTGTGATTTAGCACTTCGCATGATTACTGTGATTCACACATATTTGAATTCATGCTGATGCTCTGTGCTAAATTCAGTTAGATGCCAAGATTTAGAATTTGGGTGCATCCACAATATTTTCCCCTTTTCTGTTTATCTGCTTGTTGTGATTGGCGATTACCAGCAGCTGCTGTGCACATTTGCTGATAATAAGAGATGTTTAGTGTTCTGTTTTCCAGTTTCTCTTGCTTCAAACATTCATGCTAATCAGCTTATCTGCATTTGGCTTGGACACTGCGAGATTATCTTTACTCCTGTGAGTTTGGTCCTTCCATTGTGGATATAAGTCCGGGTGACTGGGCACCCAGTGGTGTTGGCTAGCAGGACGAGAACACATCATGGCTCTGAAGTGACAATCAGCTGATAGCCTTGGCAAAAAAAATAGAGAATTTGGTCCCCAAACATAAGCACTGTCTCTTTATGGACAGCTCCCTAGGAGTGGAACACTGTTTAATAGTACGTAATAGTACTGCAGATATATATATATATGCACATAAATAAATATAATATATATAAATATATATATTTATAAATAACATTTGCTTCTGCTTGTGTGCTGTTCTTGCAGTGTCTCTGCGTTACCCCTCTTCTGTCAAGGTCTAAATGCATTGAAACTCTCTTTCTGATTTTCTAACTAAACACAGTATCATTTTCTCCTCAAATCTGTTGCTACATCTAAATGCATCTTATATCAAAACCCAGAATGATGGTTGTGTTAGGTTTAACTATCTAAAGCATTTTGTTCTGCTTGCCCAGTGAAACTTCTGGGTCTAATAGTGATATCCAAATCACAGCCCTGGCAATCTGCATGTCTGGTAAACGAGGAAAATCAGAGGGCAGGGATGGAATACTACACGAAGTGCTCTGAAGAAATTTTCTGGGATCTAGAAGAGAACATTCAAAAACATTGCAGCGGCAGGCATGTTTCTTCTCGCTCAGACTCAAATTCATTCCCTGGCACCCTTTCCACGGTTAGACGCTTCCAACAGGAGGTGAGATAAATGGCCATTTATTTCGATATTTTCCTATAATTAATTCATGTTAATAAATGTGCATTCATGTTCTATCCAACTTAGAGGGTTAATTTTAGACAAGTCCCCCTATAATGTGACTCACATTTACCATATAGGAGACACTGAAAAGACATCCTATTTCCACTTTTCTTTTGTCATCATGTGGTACTTATTACCGTTTTCATTGCTAATTGTGAAAAACACCTTGTGAATGAATTCACTTTGTGAAAGAACGAATGAAGGAATTTAGTAATAAAGAAAAGACTTTTCTTCCATGTGAGCTGTAATTTCTGACAACAATCTGAATTTAATAGGAAGCCTAAATTAAGCCATAGTCCTCATTATATATGTAGGTATCTGCATGACTTTTGGTGTGTTCAGCTGCACACAGATATACACATATACATGGCATACACATGCATGTGTATATAGAATAATACTGAACAAAAATTAGACACTCTTCTCATATGCTATCATGGTCACTTAATACAGCACAGAACGCTTATAACAGAAGATAGTACATCTCCATACCCAAGAGAGCAATGCTGTAGTCCAGACACCACAAATTGTCCAATAATTAAAATACATTCTGACATTCTATATCTGGGTGTATTTTGTTCCAATATCCTTTCTGTCTGTCTCTTCACCACCCTGGTGCTTTGAGCACTTTCTGCTACCACACTCTTCCATCACACTACCCAGGAGGAAAAAAACTCAATGAGCAAGTACTAAGACCATAAAGCCCAATAACTTTCATTAAGTTGTTTTCTTGGGTGTCTTTTGTCACAAGTGTGGTAATCAGTCTCACTTATCAACTTGATACTTGAAAGGTGAGTCTTTAAGCACACTAAAGAACTGTTTAGTTAAGACAGACCTGTGAGTAATTCTAGGAGATTACGTTAATTACGTAATTGTTGTGAGGAGATTCTGACATGGTAGATGGGACCATTCCCTGTGAAGTCGGATAAAGATAGAGAGAATGTGCAGCACATCTGATAAACTGGAAAGCTGGAAAGCAAGTACCCTGCTATGATGAGAAAGAACCTAAAATTACAAATTGGAATAAACATTTGTTAGATTCCCTAAATTGTTTATTTAATGTATTCATTCATTATATAAAAAAAAATAGGGGACTATGACAGCAAGGAAACCCTAAATAACACATATGAGAAGAAGTGTAGTTTCCTGTGTCTTCTCATTTCCATCCTCCCTCAGCATCTACTTAGTGAGACATACGAGCTCCTAAAGCACAGTTTGCTTGGTTGCTTGTTTGTTTTTGATTTTTTTAGAGGCTTCATTACATTGCCATGATTGCTGAGATCACTAGTCATTGGTGAACAGTTCAAATGTTCAACTATTCTCTCTCAGTATTTGGGAAAGAGTGTGTATGGGAGTAGGGTGGGGAAGAGAAAGTTCGAAAGCTCTAACTCTTTCAGCGTGCAGTGGTCTTTCTTACTATCGGCATCACCTTGAAGCTCTACATACTCTACTTCTCAACACTTTAGCTGGTATGATGATACTTTTCTGACATGGGAGGATCTGCTTGAGTCAGCTTCATAATAAAAGTCTGCTTCAAAACAAACAACCACACAAGCAAAGTAATGACACTTAAATAGTTTTATTTTATTCAAGTATGCCAAGAAACAGTAACTAAGAACAAAGGCATATTTCACATTACCACAGTTTGCTTTAAATTAGAGCATTTTGTAGGCATTGATCTCAAGCTTGTTTCTTTTCTAACAGTAGTAAAGACTTCTTCATATCAGCAATTGTTATTTTCTTGTTTACTTTCCCCTTATCTATACACAAGTGGCACATGCTAAAATTTGCAAATGGAAGTTCACTGAATGTTGCCAAATATACCTGCTTAATTATCCCTGCAATGAACATAAAGAAAATTTCTTTTGTTCTGATTTACGCTTCATGCAAAATGACTTTTTGTGACCTGATGCTAGTATGCACAGATATATTGTACTTAATTGCCATTTTACTGATAAAAGCATACTTTTCTAAATCTCTATTAAAATTAAAATCAATACCCATATGGATATGTGCTTTTGCCTAAGTTCAAGTTCTTATCAAAGTAAATATCCAAAAATTCAAATATTCACTCAGTGCATTTGGGAATATTTTCATTACAGTGTCTTATTTTAGATGAGGATCTGGATTTCTGTCCCGTGTGAACATGGAGGGGAGGCAGAGGGAGACAGAAAGCCTTATGATGACCACCATGGGAACTGCTTGCTGGGGAACGAGCATTACAGCTGCTCTGGTCTCAAGTGCAGCCATCCCCTTCCTTCATACCTTTGTGCACTTCTCACGAAAATGCTAATTCATTCTTAGTTCTGCTACTCTATTTCACTCTCTGACCCACCAGTCATCAAAGAAGTCTCAGATGCTCTTCACAATTCACTTTTAGCTCCTTCTAAACATGGGGCTAAAAATTAATTGAGCAGCTTCTATGAATAAGTCTGTTTCCTTTGAGCAAATGTCTCATGTTGGACTTTATTTCATTTGATGTTTCACTTTACTTTTCCCAATTAACATGACTGATTTTTTAACTCAGTGTGTATGTGTGTGTGTGTGTGTGTGTGACCATTGTTGAACTATTGGGTGAGCCTACTTAATAAACCCATTATTACAATAAATATTCATACTATCTGTTCTGTTCTTTTACAGAATCCTACCAATGTATTCTAGTAGGTAAGTAACTTCACATGTCATTGTTACTGTCTTCCTGAAGCTAATAATAATTATGTGATTTGGGGCATAATTCTTTGTCATAAGCCCAAGAAGCAAAATTTAAAGAAAAATGATCACCATTACTTTATTTAAACATTTAGCAGATAGTTTGAACTTTGAATCTGGGAATATGTGTATGTTTATGAATATATATAAATTCTTGTTAGATAAGGTTCAGTTCCTAGATGAGAAAGCTTTTGATTTAATTATTAACCTGCAGGTAATAATGAATGATTCACTCTATAAACAGATAATAAGCAAACATTCTCCTTTACTCTTTTTGGAACTCTTGTAAAAGTCAGATTTTTTACCCGCTGACTAAAGTGTCCGAAAAGTGACTGAGGAGTAATTTAATGCATGGAAAGTGCTTTTCATACACATCTCAACCTAAGTTTGTCTCCAAAACACAACAACCAAAAAAAAAAAAAAAAAACTGTGTGATGTTGCACATGCTTGTAATCCTAGTAAGGAGATAGAACTGAGTAGATCATTAAGACTCACTCTCCAGTCACCCTAACTACATTGTAAAATCCAAGGCAAGGAGAGACCCTGTCTCAAATGCAAGACGTCTGACTTCC
Source organism: Typhlomys cinereus (assembly GCA_023101885.1). NCBI lineage: Eukaryota > Metazoa > Chordata > Mammalia > Rodentia > Platacanthomyidae > Typhlomys > Typhlomys cinereus. The sequence goes on from JALPQD010000001.1 coordinate 319,183, forward strand.
TTATCCCATCATGCATGCATTGTGCATGTATACCAGCATATATACTGACCGGAGCACAAATCCACATACAAGAAAACTCACACAAAATATCTTTCAAACCTCTGAAGAATCTCTGTAAACACCAAGTTGATATTTCTCCAACACTCAATTCAAGATATGAGAAGAAATTGCTAGTTTATGTAGAAGTCACTAAAGTTGTTTCAGAAGTGTTACAAGTTACACTAAACAATTAATCACCAGTGTAGAAAAAAAATGAAATTTATTGTATATTGAAGTTTGTTTCCTATTTTTAAATTTTTATCTACAAAAAAATTTGTAAATATTTATGCTTATGGAGAGAAAGTAAAGTATTATTAGTTCATGTTAGAATGTGTTAGTACTTTTGCCTATGAAAGTTAGAATTGTATGAGCTTTTTTTCTTTTCTTTTTTATACTTTTATGCATATCCACACAAATGGCAAGATAATAAGAGAAGTAGGTTATTTCAGTGTGCACTGTGAAAACACATAGGACTCCCTTATGTGCAACAATCTGGACCAAGGACTGTAAATGGTCAAGGATCCATCTTGAATATCCATGAGGTTATGTACAGAGCATGATCAGTCAGAACTCTATGAGAACATTTTGGGAATTTTTGTAGTGTTATAATCATAGCAGGTATTAATAATTTTTTCAATTAGATGAAAGGATATTTTAATATCTATATTATTACAGTTTCTTAATAGGCTTTACATTTTCAAATGTGAAAATGATAACTGTGCTTCAGAAAAAAGCCACTTAAACACAAAACAGTTCTATAAAATATGTTGAAGGAGAAAGGAAAAAAATCATGGGCCCAAATTAAATCTTTCCATTTGGATTCACTATCTGGAGGATATAGAAGAACATTTTATGAACTTGATTTCAAATATTTGAAATACTTGATTAGAAGTAATAAGACCATTAAATAAAAAGATGTTGCCTCAAAAAATGCCATTAAAATAAACCATTTGTCTTACTAGTTTAAAAATTATACCACTGAACTTAGAGGTATTGCTTGAACATATCTAAAAGTTAATATCTGTACAGTAAAATGAATATGTAATATATTACATTTTCATCTCATTATAGCAACTAAAAGATTAGAGGAGAATCAAAGTAACAAAATGTCAAGTTGTGTTTGCCTCTAATGAATATGATTTCCAAGACAGGATGAGAATTGTAAGATTTTTGTAGCTGTTAAGGTGAGGTAATATCCAGCAACAAATACACATAAGAAACATTTAACAAATGGTAAAGATTTTTAATGAATAAATATGTATACCTATATTTAATGAGTATATTAAATATATTTCTATTATATAACTTTACTTAATAGTTTAGGGCAGAAGCAGACATTAAAATCAGTGAGAGAAATCATAATAAGGTGTGAATGCGTGGATGCAGTGTTCTAACTCCAAGCATTCATTTAAAGTCCCCCAATAAAACTAATCCTCACATCATTAGCAAATGATTTCCATGATCATGCTGATCACTGGCATTGCTAAGAATAAAAATGAACAAATGTGGAGGGGTTCAGTCAGATAATTCTAAAGATAATCAAGAAAGGGGTTTGCATTCCTCTGCCCACATAATTTTGGCAACAACTTGGTTTTATGGCTATATCAAACTAAAATAAAGGCTGGGAAAGTATTCAGTTTTGCATCTTCATACAAAACAATGGAGCAGACTCTAAGGGAAGACTGGTAACTTTGGGGATGACTAGTAACTTTTGTCATGGTAGTCAGTTTGCATTGCTAATTTTTGTATCAAAATGTGCTTTATTCATAGACCAGGATCATAAATATTTAGGCTATTTAGATTCCTGATAAACGTGGTCATTTTCTAACTCTTTAAAAAACAGTGAAGAAAAGAAGGGAGGAGGAGGAAGAGGAAGAGGAAAAATGGTTCTCTAATTAGAAGAAGGAAAACAAATTGAAAGCTAGGCCTTCTGCCCCAGTATTCTAGTTGATTTTTTTTCTTGAATGGACAGATGTTTTATGGAATTCCAGAAAGTCAGGAACAGAAAATGGTTGTGTGTGTGAAAGAGGCTGAAAGATGTTACAGCAGAAAAAGTAGCACATTACTCCATCAATGTATTGTCAAGAGCAGAAACTGATCAATGATGTTCCTCTCCGTGAAAAAGAGAATACTGCTCCATGACCTAAGAACATGCGCTATAGATGTTTTAAGGAAGTTGCTACTCATATAGATCTGTATGTCTCCCACTAAATTACAAGCTCAATGAAGACAGGGACAGAAGTATCCACAGTGTATTTCTCAGGACAGAACACTTTCATTGACTAAGTGATCCCTTCATTTTTTACCAAATGAAAAAAACATATCTCTTCCAAGAATCAGTTTACATTATTCCAGTATTACAGTATACTTGTGACATAGCTACAAAACTTCTTTTGCAATATTATACCTTCTACCAATTTCAGGAAACCAATAAGGATTAGAAGATATTCCCTAAATCAAAGATAAACTGCTTTTAGTGGAGCAATGTTGAAAAAAATACTGACTTTATCATGAAAAAAATTTCAGCAAAGCAATTCTTTAAAGAAGTTGACCAAACAATCTCAAAATTCATATGGACGCACAAAAGACCCAGGATAGCAAAGACAATCCTGAGTAACAAAAACACTGCTGGAGATATCACCATACCAAACCTTAGTCTTTACTAGAAATCCATAGTTATACAAACAGCCTGGTACTGGCTCCAAAATAGACACACAGATCAATGGATAAGGGTTGAAGACCCAGATATAAGCCCACAAAATTACAGCCATTTGGTCTTTGACAAAGGGGCCCAAAAGATTAAATGGAAAAAGAACAGTATCTTCAACAAATGGTGCTGGCAAAACTGGATCTCCACATGCAGAAGATTAAAATTGGACCCGTACTTGTCGACATGTACAAGACTTAATTCCAAATGGATCAAGGACCTTGATATAGGGCCAGAGACTATAAAGACCATAGGTGAAAAGGTAAGGAACTTCCTCGAGATGATTGGGCTAGGCCAACAGTTCGTAAACAGACATCCAATGGCACAGTCACTGCTACCAACTCTCAAGAGTTGGGATCTTGTGAAATTAAAGAGCTTCTGTTCAGATAAAGAAATTGTAACATGAGCTCAAAGGCAACCCACAGAATGGGAGAAACTCTTCACTAACCACATATCTGATAGAGCTCTATTATCCAGAGTGCACAAAGAACTTAGAAAACTAAACACCAAGGAAACAAATGGCCTAATTAAAAAATGGGCCCTGGAACTTAAAAGAAATTTTACCAGGGATGAAATTAAAATCTCTAACAAGTATCTTAAAAAAATGTTCCACATCTTTAGCCATCAGAGAAATGCAAATCAAACCTTCCCTGAGATATCATCTCACCCCGATCAGGATGGCAAAAATCCACAATATAAACAACAAATGCTGGAGAGGATGTAGAGAGAGGGGAACTCTCCTACATTGTTGGTGGGAATGCAGGCTCATACAGCCACTCTGGCGAACCGTCTGGAGATTTTTAAAGAAGTTAAAGATTGAAATGCCATATGACCCTGTGATTCCACTTTTGGGAATAACCCCCATACAGCAAAAATTCACCTCGATAGCACAAGCTCGACCATGTTCATAGCAGCACTGTTTACAATAGCAAAGTCATGGAATCAAACCCAAATGTCCAACAGTTGGCGAGTAGATAAGGAAATTGTGGTACATCTATACAATGGAATACTACTCAACCATCAAAAATGATGAATTAATGTAATTTGATGGGAAGTGGATGAAATTAGAAACAACTATACTGAGTGAAGTATCCCAGATGCAGAAAATTAAGCAACGTATGTACTTCCTAATAGGTGGCTCCTAGTACCAAACCCACTTAGAGACACTCAAAGATAAATCTTTGTAATAACTACAGTAATTGCTAGGATTATGAACAAGAGGGATGGGGAAGGAGGGCCACACCAGTAACAAGGAGAGAGGGGACCATGTTACAGCAGAGAAAATAGGCTACCATCAAGGACTGCAAGTAAGTAATGAGACATCTGGTTAAGTTCACAGACTTTCCTTCCTGATCATTTACAACTGATGGGGTATGATCTTACCAGAAGGGGAGGTCGTATAGCCTGGCAGATAGAAAGTAACCATTTCGCTAATGGGTGATTGACCCCTCTCTCACTGCGGTATCCTACTTTTATTACATCTACCTTTGAATATACTCTTATAACAAGACTCTAATTTAACAGATTTTTATCTCTAGCCAGGGGGTGATATCCAATACCCATCATGATGGAGTAAGGGCATTGCAGAAGCAGCAAAACCGAAAAAAATAAATCAACAAACCACAATCCAGAACATCAGAGACTCTATATCAACCGTCTGGAACTAGGCCAGCCTAATCTCTCCTCATCCTGAAGCTCAGGGAAATTTGCGGAAAAGGGGGCAGTAAGATTGTAAGAGCACAAGGATGGGAGGAGCAATGATATGCAAGATACTCCACACAAGTTAGGGCTGAAGCAATCACATTTGTACTTTACATGCCCTGCGCAATGTCCAAACACTATGGACCCCACAAAGTCTAGTGTTTGCTAAAGGTACTAGGATCCTTGGAGGCAAGGGATTGACAGCCACAGTAGTGTTCCCATGCTTAAGGAAACACAGGAAACGGTTCTGGGAAATCCCACTGGGTTCTTGTACCTCATCGGAGAAGAGGACCCAGAGGAGAGTTTGGCATGCTCATTAAAGGATGCTCCGGGGATGGGAGGGGGAGGCACTGGGGGATGGGGAGAGAAGGGGGAGGGGAGAGAAGAGGGAGGGGAGGGGGCCACAAGGGGGTGGGGGGTGCAGGGAAGGAAGGGACCGGTGTACCTGTTAACGTTGTATGAGTGGAAATAAAAATAAATAAATAAATATTAAAAAAAGAAAAATAATTTGAATTACTAAGCACCATTTTATACTGTACAATATAGTTTTACTGTACAATATATGATGACCTACTCTTTCTTGCTCAACCCTATAGCTAGCCATTTTACAGTAAAATATTTTGAAATAAACATTGCATTCAAAAAAGACAAGATAAAGGAAATGAGGTATCACACAAAGAAAGCAACTTTTTGTACTAACCAGTAAATGTCAAATATGAGATAATATATGTTGCTATTTTAAAATATTGCTGTAACCAGAAAAAGGCTACATTACCAATCTCTTCTCAGATGCATTATCAGATTGACATCTTCAGTCAGTTGTACCATCTGCCCTGAGGACCATAATATTTCTTCTGGTCTACAAATTTATCTTGCTCTGTTTTTTTAGAAATTTTTGAAACTATATCGATGCTTCAAGGATTTCCTGTAATAAACACTGCTTGTTTACAATTTTATCTTGTTCTATTTTGTAGAAAGTTTGAAACTATTTTGTTATGCTAGCATTTCCCTGCAAGATTAATAAGTGTTGCATAAATTTTTCCAGTTGTAGATATATAAAGACAGCTACAATATAATTTATACATGCAATCAATAACATGGCATTCTGTATATCATATTTACTTAAGATAACCAATTATAATGAAATACAGCATGCATGCACAGAGAGCAGGGACTCTAAATATGGGGAGCTTTCCTTTCTAAGAATGTAGAAAGAGTGAAAGATGAGCTAAAATACTCAACAATGTCTAATTAACATTGTAAAATACAATAACCAAGTAAAGGTGCCAATATTAAATTCTTTCCAAATACATCAGCCCTCTTCATATGTTTCTATTTGTGTCTTCAGATTTTCTTGCTGAATACTGATAGTTGAAGTCAAGTTTTGAAAGAAGTCATGTTTTCAAAGTTGCAACTTGGTACATAGAAAAACTGAGACTAGCCCTTCATCTCACTGTCAAGGACTTCATTTACATCACAAGAAATGAGAATAAAAACATTGTACTCAAAGAACAAGGTGGCCATTCACTTGTAATGACTTTAAGAAAAAACATTTTTACTATTTTTTTCATGTGTGTGTGATGTACATATGTATTTGTGTAAGTATATTATTTACCTCAAGGAATTTCACAAAGATGAAATAAACTAATATTTGCATTTACCACATGTCTGGTTAGAACTTATCAGTTGATAATTCTTCTATTAAATGAAAACATATTCACTTGTCTTTACTCTATAAATTGACAAAATTTATATGCCTGAGTCCTAAGTAATAGTTTCTAAAATAATAGTTTTCTATATGCAAACATTTAGAAAAATTCATGAAGACAAAATAAAAATTAATCTATGACAGATTAAAAAATCAGTTAAAATCTTCAAAAGGAAAGTTTATATTTCTTAAGGATCTTAATTTGTAAGCAAACATTAACTTGGCTTTTCAAAATATTTATATATTTAAAATATGATCTATTTCCTTTGTGGATAAATATTATATTAACTCACACTAAACAGTATGCAAACTCCAGCAAACTATGTACTAATAATTAGATAATTTCATTATAGTTAAGCAAAGGGAGATTTCATTATAGTTAATATAAATGGGAGAGCATTTGTATTTCTAAAACGTGATATATTAAACTATCATGTAGATATCAGTTATTGAAAAGATAATAAAAATATTGAGAAACTATGTTTTATGGATGTCATAATTCAGATGCAGAAACACATTACAACATCCTCTACATAGTCCGTGGCTTAATGACCAATCTCATCTTCATTCAGCACTTTTCACCTGCTTATGCTTGAAAGGATTGAAGCAATTGTGAAACTATCTTTCATGCAAACACAATATATCTCTCCTAATTCTGAGAGCTATGAAAAATACAAATGCAATATTCTTCCTGAGCAGAAGATAAGCCCTTTAGCGCCAATGTCTCTTTTCAGCTTTAGCTCTGAAATGCACTACCAATTACAAACCAGCAAAATGTGTGAAATGCTTTTCTTGGTGAAAGTGCACAAAGTCTAACAGTTATTATTAAAGTTACATGTTAAATATGACAAAGTGCCTAGAAAGAGATGAGATCTGTCCTTGTAAATTCTTATAAATAGGTTTTTTATTTAAAATTAAATAATCATTATTAATTATAATGTAAAATTTGCTTCTTATATATCAAATTAGAAATATTGTGTTTCAGACAAATGTCTCCTTTCTGAGAAGATCAGAAATTTTAGTCATTTGAGTAGTCAGAATTATTTTTCAACTTTTTCAGCCTGCATATATCTGTTATTCCACTAATCACTCCTAGTCTTTATAAAGTACTATATTCAACTTGGGGATATTTTGTGTCTTTAAATGTAATGCTTTCATTTTCCATGCACTGCCATCAAAATATCATCCAAATTAATGATTTTAGGATAATTTTGTACACTAAAAATGAAGGGTGAGATAATTGGACACTCTGCTATCAGAATTTGGCCTACTTTCTTCTCTAAATAAGCCACACTCATTTGCCAACACTCTTTTCTACTTCTTTGAGTAAAGTAATGAACTGAAAGTATTCATGTGGGCAATCTCCTCCCTTTTCATTAGTTTAAAATGAGTTCTCCATCATTATTTTCTTGTTCAATAGTCTCTTCAATCCCAGGATTGTGACGATGATGTTTTTTCTTACAGAGCTATTGTGCTGTTTAATTAATGTTTGTTACATGCTTGGAGTTCTCTGAATGGCAGATGATATTCTGGTGCCAAATGAATAATTACAATATTAAAATTAATGCCAAGAAAAAACAGGATGCGGAAGGTGATGTACTAGAGAGTGTTTCCTCTTTCCAAGTGGATAGGACATACTTATTTGACATCTTTCTGGATACAGTGTAAGCAAGTGTCCACCAGCCAATTGAAATGTAGAAGAGAAATGTTTCATCCAAACGAGTTAGATCTTAATCAAATTGTTTGCAAAAATATAAGTTTTGTGTTGGTCTTTGCTCAGCCACAGTTGGGTTTTACATAAGAACAAATTGAAAACTATTAAGGAAAAATAAAGCGTCAAACTTTGGTTAAAAAAAAAAACTGTAAGGAGGCAGCACAGAAAGAAGAAGAGTATGAGCTTTTTGTAAATGAAGCCAGGGGACACCAGAGTCCATCACTGTGAGCCCCGAATTACACACAGACATGGTCTCCAGTATATAAAACAATTCTGTGCACATATCACAGGTTCCACAACTATTTGCACATGGATCAGTGAGTGCATGAATTGGGAGAGCCATGTAGTAATGCCAACATTAATGTGATATGTATTATATATATTAACAGGAATTCACTGTTATCCTAGCAGTTTCATATGTCAATAAATCCATCCAATATTAAAATGATTAATACATTTTCAAATAAAATTAAACCCACTTCTTGTAGACAGTAATGAGTAGCACATTAAATATGTTTCTTTATTAAGATATGTATACATACCTAGACATACATATAAACACAAAAATATGCACATCTACTCTGTATTTTAATTTCATTTTATGGATCATTAAATATTGTTCAAACCACTTTTGGATACCCAGCAAATATACTAATTTTTTTCAAAAAAAATTTAGAAAGGCATGTCTACAGCAGGGGACTGAGAGACTTTGCTATGGGAAGATCATAGAAAATTAAGAAGGTGGTCTTGGAGTAAAATGAGGAGCTAGGCAGTAGTCTGAGAAGAGCTATCTGATCAAACATGGATTCTAAATGGATTGTTTGTACTCAGTATTATTGTATTATTATCTGGAGAATAGATGTCAGTGCCACAGACAGAGGAGAAACATTTGTATTTGGCCTATGAGGAAAGGAGGGTAGTAAGAAGTGGTTAGATTACAGATAAATTTATGGATGAATGGATTCCTGCAAAGGTGTAATTGATTAAACATAATTTGAAAATATACACATATGCCAGAAGACTCTCTGACTGTCATTGGAAAGGTAATGTCTGGTAGAGACTTGTCTTTGACACATTGCAGTTGAATGTGATCTCAGAAGGAAAACAAGAGGGAGGACCATGCTCTGGATGTGCTTCTGGCCACTTGAGCAGTGGGAGATTAAAAGGAAGCTAGAACGGGGTGAAAGGGGAGGCATGAGGGGAATCTGGAAAAGCTGGAGAACGTGGAGGAAGAGAACAGCACAAAGAAAGGTGACGAATGCCACTGCGCAGTCATGGGGTGATTAGCATCAGGGGAGTCAGGAGCCAGCATCTGGCATGAAGGCCTAATTGGATTGGGCTGAAGGCAAATGGGAGAGCAGATGAGGATAGACAAGCCTTTCAAGGACTGTTGCCACAACATGGGAGCAAAACAGTGCAGAAATAGAAGGCAGGTTGTCTGCAGAGCTGCCAAAGAAACTATGGCTTGCTTTATATTCAACCTGGGGGAAAAAACAGCAAATGAAAATGATCCAATGAAGAATCAAAGACTGAACAAGTAGGTAAGATAGGAAAGAATTGCTAGAGCAATGTCTCAAGTAGAAAAAAGAGAATGAAAGGTAATGATGGAAAGAAATTGATTTTACATCAGAGAAGAAGTAATCTTCAAGGCATAAGGTCAGAGGCAGTAGAGGTGGAAGTGAGGGAGGTCCAAGGAATCTTGTTCTCATGGTCTCTGTTCTTTGCTTCATCGTTCCACATTTTTATTGACTAAATGCTCTAAATTTTAAAATAGTAGGCCACCAATATTTTCTTACAGGTAGTGCAGCTTGCATATAGTCAAATAAAAACGTGATAGTATATATCCTAATCATTTATTCCATAAACTTTGTTTTTCACATTTAATACACTAATCCCTATAGATTACATCTAAAATGAAAAACAATAAAAGGTAGGAACATCAAAGCATTTTAATGTGAATTTCTAAATTGAAAGATTCAATGGTAGATGAATTATTGACACGATAATTTTTAAATTATTTATTTATTAGACAAAGAGAGTTAAAGAAGGAGATAGACAGAAAGAAGGTATACACTTGCATGCACAACATCAAAAATCAGTTCTGTCTTTTCAACATGTAAGCTTTCATGGCATGGATCAGACTCAAGTCACCACGTTTGTGATCATACACCTTATCTACTGATCTGTCACTCAGGTCTCCATACTAATATGTTCTTTCCTAAGAAAGAACTGTGGACTAGCTTTTAATTTATTTTGATTCAATTTTTAAATAAAATTTTACATATTTCTGTTACAGTGATTTTGGTTACATAGACACCAATATTAGTAGTGTAATTGGTATGCTTTTAAAAAGGCTTTTAACCAAATTTAAAAGAGTACAATTAGAACATCTATATATTTTGACTTACTATTTCCATTATAATTATTTTACCACCTCTCTTTTGCTATCTCATCCTTTCAAATGACTACTAATGTTATGGTGGTTTTTATGTCTAGGTTCTTGTGTTCAAGAGTCAAAGATTGAGACCAGAACATGTGCAGAGGATTGAAGCAGGTTTTTATTAGAGAGAAATAACAGACATGAGTCTGTGAGAGGCAAGGAAACAAAAGAACTCATAGACAGAGTCCATGAAGGACAAGAGGGCCCAAAGAAACTCACAGACTCCACATATGGAATCCATGAGGGACAAGGGAGCCAAAGATGGCTTGCAGGGTCAAGGATATTTATAGGCAGGCCCAGAAAAAGTGGCTCTTCCTTATTAGCTATCTGCAGTTTCTGCAAACCTGATTGGAGCATTTGGTCCCCTACATCTCATTGGCCTGTTCATATTGGGGTCCAACCCAGTTGATCTTGTGGTCAACCTCATAGTCAAGCTGTTTCTTTTGAGGAACTCATCTTATCTGCAATGAAGAAATCATCTCCATATCCTTTTATACAGAGGACTGAGGGAAGTTGGCAACCTTATCTCTGTTGAGTATTGGAACTAGTTCCTCCAGATTATCAGAGTGTTCATTCAGGATAATCCCAGCATTGGGGGATGATTTTCAAAGACCTTCCCAACACATGACCCTAATCTAAAACTGCTTAATGAAGCCAGATACCATCACTTTGGGAATATTTTCAGCTGTAAAAATAAATTTTATATCAATAATTTTAATTATGATAATTGTAAATCAGTGTTGATTGTTTTAAAAACATATTTCTGTCCACATAGATGCTAAGAAATGGTTTCGGCACTAAATGGCTAGAGAATGGGCCAAGAAAGCCCAAGAATTTTGTCTTTACACCTGTAACAATGGTCCAACCTCTCCATGAGGACTAAGTTTGAATCAGTCTGTCAGCCTTTATAGAATGGTCAATGAAAAATGCAACTCCTTTTGGAGAATGGCAGTTCATACCGTCATGAGTAAGAGTGATAGAGCCATTAGATTCCACCCTAAAACTTCCATCTCATTTTCAGTTCATGAGCCATCCCATTCCCTAGTTCGTAGCTGATGTACACCTGGGAGAACTGGGTTAAAAATTGCACTGTTCCTTCCTGACCATTGATTTCAGAACCACTGCAATCACTGTGTCCTTTTCTTCACCAATGTGTCTGATTTTAAGGCATGCACTGAAAAACAAACATGAAACATTTTCTCAGGAAACCAGGGTGCAAAATCATGTGGAGTTAAGTTCCTAGAAAGAAGCTGTACTGGCAAACCTGATTGATTAGCAGCTCAGTGTTGTGGAGACATTGGAATATTGCAAGTCCAGAACCAATTTCTCTTAGCCCCTCTTTATGCCTCTTAATATCATTTAATTCTCTACCATGATATGTGCCCTACATCTCTATGACTTCTATTTTGAATGTCATCAGATAGCATCTATGGCCTGTGACAGAGATAGCCCCATTTTTCTGCAGCCTGTCTACTTAATGTTTCTACCCATGTATTTGCAAAGTGTCTTAGTTTATGGTTTTGTCTGTTCTAGGAATATGAAACCTTGTAAAACACTCACCACAATGGAACACATGGAAATTGAGCAACCTGAATCTGTGTTTTCTGTCTACCGTCAATTTTATTTGACTTAGAGTAAATGACCTTCTTTTCCTTTAACATAAAAAAGTGCTTCTTGCATTAACAACCAAGAAGCTTATTTCAACCCTGCTGACATAAAGCATTGAGGAAGAGTCTCAAACACTTGTGTTTGCTACAAAGAAGAGTGAACTTTTACTTATTTCCATAACTTGTGGAGGTTTTCTAACCAAACCGAGTCTTACCCACCACACTGACCAGGAGAGTAAGGCTGTCTCTCCCTCTACAATTACAAACTCTCAAAATGTCCGCAGGCACCTTAGCATCTCACCATGAAATTAGAAAGATCTTGAGATATATACACCTGTCTGAGAAAGTGATGAGGATGAATGATGGTGGGGAGGAAAACAAGGATGCTTTCCTCAACGGTACACCCACTCATCCATGATACATGCTGCAGTATAAAGCATAGTTCAGGCATATTTCATCAAAGACAAATGAGATGAAGCACAATGTGCCACACAAGTGAAAAGATCTGAAAATAGGAGGAGTCTGGCAGGGGAGATACAATATTGTAAGGGGAAAAGGAGGGGAGATAGGTTTTGGGACAAAGGGGCAAAAATTGAAAACATAAATTCACTCTATTCATGTATGCAACATTAAAAATGAAATGGAGAAAGACAAACAATAATTGCATACATATTTTAGTAAACTATTCTTAGTCTCATATTCCCATTTCTACAATGAGAAAGGGCAAGGATCTAGACATATCCTTCAGGTTGCTAATCTGACAAGCCAGCTGGTTATCTCTCTATTTTATCTACTTATCCAGTGAATGACCTCACACAACATAAGCTAGGTCTTCTCTCATCATTGAAATAATCCCCTGAAGTCTTGCTCAGAGGCTAGCCTTAACCAAACAATTCTCCATAGATGTGCATAAAGGCTCAATTGTCCATTGTCCGGTTGACATCTAAAACTAACTTCTACCTAATCCCTATCCTGTTTCAGTTGCCCAAATCAATCTTACCAACCAGAATTGTGCAGTGCATTTTAAAATTTGTATTGTGGGTACTTTCATAATCTTTTATAATATATTTTTGACATCCTCTTTTGTTGTTATTCTTATTTATTCTGTCAAAACAACTGGAATTTTCCTTATAAATACTCTAATATGAATACATTTGATTAGACTTTCCATTCTATTGATAAAAATCATATCTTTTGTAACTACGTTATTATCATTAAGCATTTTATTATATTGTATTCTTTGAGGTACCACTTTTGCTGTTTCTCTTTTTCACACAAATTTTTGTATTGATTAAAATTATTTTTATTCTTCTTATACTTTTTTCAATCTCAATAATTCACACTATACTTTGCTGTTTTTCATTCTTTGTCTGACGCATATACCACATAATAAATATCTCATAGCCATTATACCTTACCAGTTAGATGCAAGTGTCCAGTTGACAATAGAATCTAGTTAAGACAAGCCCTAAACAAACCTGTGGGAGGATTGTGTAATTGATGAAGGAAGACTTGACCTGAAATGGGTGGTACCATTCCCAGTGCAGGTGGGTGTGATGCACACACTCTAACAATACTGTCATACAGACCTCTATTAAGTGAGAAACTTGGCCCCTTTTACAACTCTTTTTGTATGGTCAGTTTGGTCAGTTTCTTAGGGTATGCTCAGTTTCCTCGGTTGCTGATATTTGTATGAATCCCTCTGAACAGCTGGACTATGAGCAGTAACTAAATTGTAAGGATAAATAAAACCTTCTTTTGCACTAAACAAAATGCACTCAGGAACATGAGGTGAAACTGAAGCATATACTAAGGGCTTTCTTCCTATTACTTTATTTTCCACATTATAAGAAATACCTTTCACCTCCTATTTCATAAGAATGTCAATTTAAAATAAATGCAATATTCAATCATATTTGATTGCTTACTAACCCATTTTGGAACAATAGACATCAAGAAATCTCAAAATGTTGACCTATTTTTAGTGAGTCATAACAATAATTTTCACCTCACTTCTCAGTTTCTGTTTTATTTTTCTGAACATATTTGACTTTCATACATCATTTTATCATTGTAAATTTCCAAGGATGGTTTTGAAAGAAGACTAGGTGAATATATATAGTTGCAATTACTCTGCATTGTTGCTGATAAATTACCACCAAACAGCTTAAGGGAAAAGGGGCTTTATTTTCTCTTATAACTGTCTGCTTACAGTTCTTAATCCTGTATGGTAGAAAAATATGCATCATCACCAAAGGGCCAAGGGAACTGGACACACCATATCCACATAACAGCTGAAAGAGGGACAATCCTTAAGTGCCAGAACAGCACATCTGACCAAGTATACAGAAGGATGCCAACTTCCTCAACCAGCTCTCTGTATTGGATTCACCTGGCCGGGGACTAATCTCATCCACTATGTGCTGGGCGTTTCCTGTCAGCTAAACAATCTCCTGCATGTTTGATCTAGGCTTAACTCAACTACTAGCTTTCTACAAATGTGCCAGAGCTCAAATACCTGTGTTTAACTATGACATACACACACACACACACACACACACACACACATGTGTGTATATACATATATACTAGTAGTCCTGAGAACTGAAAAAGCAGAAGTATGCTAGGACTTAGACTGGTACACAGCAAGGTGGGATGGAGCAATAAGAAACAAAGTGGACATTTACTTAAAATCCAGAGAAGAATATCAAAGAAAAAACACTCTGTGTTCTAAATAATATCCATCTTATTTGTGACAAGGTAAGACTTGATTGCATGGTTCTCATCTGCTCTCTCCTTCAACTACTAAAGAATCATGAAGATATTCCTCAGGTAAAGATTATATTCCTATAAACCAATGAGCACTTGAAAAATTTTAAGCCAAAGTACATTCAATATATCTGATAGGTTATTGAGTATGTATGGAAATTTAAAAAGTAGCTCTATGAATATGCTTATAAAGCATTGTAAAAATGAAATATCATAACTAGAATTATAGTAAGGCAGGGAATATCTGCATCTTATCTGGAAGTTATCTAGGTTGCTCGGATGGCTTTGTTCCTACATCTAACACATTGACTGAGCTCAGATGGCTTCTTTCTCTGCCATAGTTATAGAACTTCTCTTTATGGTCCTCAGCTATCTATCTTAAAAGGCTACTTAGGATTTCAGGAGGCAAAGATAGAGTCCTTAGACTTCTTATTGTGGCTTAAGACTAGACAGATGACACCGGATTCCTTCAATACTTCAATAAATGATATATGCAAAATATGTTTTAAATATTTTTTCTGCATTACTTCATATTTATCCTTACCCTCTATGTTATTTAATTGTGCTCATCATTTCACCATTACTGTTAGCTCCCTAAGGTTAATCTGTAAAGTAGAATCTATCATAAGCACACTGACTACATCATTTTTTTCTTTGATATTCTTCTCTGGATTTTAAGTAAGCTCTGTAGTTTTATGTAGTGATACAGAATTTCACTGCATTTAAGAACCTGTAATTGAAGCATAAGAGTTAAATGCATCATCTAATGCATATCTCAGCAGCAAACATCTTTATACTTCCTATGAAAGCTTCCAAATATTATGTAGAACATTATTTGTTCTAGAGTGAATTTTTATTTAGCTTCCATTTAATCACATATTGAAAGGATAAGAGTCAAAAATCAAGATTTTTTAAAAAGTACCTAACTTTTTGTTTAAATGCTTTTATAGGAACACAACTTGGCAGTGGTCCTTTTTGATTTTTTTAATACCTTTACTTTGTGTGATTTGGGATTAATAATGCAAAATGATACCATCATTATCAAAACCATAGGTTTAATTGGACCCACATTATGAAAAGAAAAAGATTTTTACATTATCAGGAGAATTTTGTCCAACTGCATTTCTATGTATGAACGGTAGAAAAATTAAGTATTAGAATAATTACCTTCTGCAATGACCATAGTGGCTTCATTGAGAATGTTAAAAGCTATTCATAATACAGTGATTCAATTAATACAGAATGTATTACATGTCTATATGTCCAAGTGTATGACTGAAATTTAGTGAGTATGCTAAAAGAGTATGACTGCCATTTTGACTAACATAAAAAGTAATTGAAAACATTAACTTTCTACTCATATCACATTGACAATGAGTCATGAAGACATATTTTTGATACAAAGAAAATGAGAAATTTAATCCAACCATATTAAGAAATAAAGAGAATACAGTTTGGAGGAGCACTATTTATTCCCTATGCAAATGGTTAGGTCTTAGTTTCTAATGGAAATAAAAACAAAATAATTTTAGAATTATTAAAATTACCTTTAAAAACTCTGCGGGTGTGCCTCTATGTGTGTGTGTGTATGTGTGTGTGTGTGTGTGTGTGTCTGTGTCTGTGTCTGTGTCTGTGTCTCTGTGTCTCTGTGTATAGTTTCAGCCACATTGTGTTTATTTAATATATGGAATACCACTTATGAACAAACATTTTAATTTATAAAAGAGAAATAAGATCTAGTTTGTGATGTGATATTTATTTAAAGGATTAGTGATCTACTACCATGATTGGAATGTGTCCTTACAAAAATCCAGTTGTTAAAATGTAATGGTCAGTTTAACAGGACCATGAAGTAGGACAATAAACAAATAAAATGGCATGATGGCTCTTCCTACTTAAGGAAATTAAAACATTTTCACGCTATCCTTAACTCTCTGATCCTTCTGTCAAATTCCATACAATGATCCAACATTATAAAGATAATATTTGGAGTAGGCAGGTCAGGGAATCTCTCTCCACAGAGCTAAATATGGCTGCAACTTCATGTTGGACTCCCAAATTCCATAATAATGAAAAAATAAATTTCTCTTTTTTAAAATAAATCACCAAGACTCACGTGTTTTTTTTTTGTCCTAGGAACACTAATAAACCAATACACCTGTCATATTTACACAAGTTTAGAAGTAAAATATTTCATAGAGACAAGTCTAACTGCCTAGGCAAAGATTAATTTCAGAATTATTACAGTGTCTTTTTGATATGTATTATTATTGGATGTTCTCAAAAGCCGAAAAAAACAGAGAATTCAATTATTGCTCACATTCTTCTCTGGTGATTGGATTATAGGTAGAACAGCATTGAATACACAGTCACAGACAGCCTCCATAGGATTATGAGTGCATTAATAACTAGCCAGGAAATAAAAAACAAACCTTTACTGTTGATAGCATATTTGAAGTCAGTTCCATCTTCTTTCTCAAAACTTAAGATAAAATATAGTTGTGCAATTGTGAAGTCAAACATAGTTTTTTGAGCATATTCACCTGATTAGGATACTGTCACATTCTAAAGATCACTCTAATCATAATTAATATTTAATAAATAGTTATTCTAGCTCTTGGTTTCAAAAATATCAAGCTTCCTTTCTTTTATTACATGGAGATTAAAAACTAGTTACTGAAAATTGATGATATTTGTACAAGACTACAGCATAAAATTTCACAAACAAGAACAAGTTAGTTAATTTGATAATTTATTGAGTTGAGTACCATAATTGCAGTATCCCTATTTTTTCAAATAATGTAAATTTACAGCAACATGAAATATGCAAAGCTGTTTATCTAGTCTACTCAACATGTACACTGAATCATTGATTGATGATTATTTTTCATTTTCCCTATTCTTGCCATGTCTTAGAATGATAATAAAATACTTGCTTCCTCAATGGTTTTTCTCTTGGTCAGGTTACAGTTTTTTGATCAATAGAGTGCCAACAAAAGTTTTGAGAGACATCATTTTTCTGTCATCTACCAAGAGAGCAAGCCTTGTGCAGTATACTTTCCTGCTTAAGGAGATATATGGAGTAGTCCTGAAATCAATGTACACCCAATATCCAAGTCCAGCAGATTTCAGGAGAGATATGACCAATAGACTTACTCAAATCTTTCATCACTGAAAGAAGACGAGGTACAATATTGCATAAGCCACATATTTGGGGAATTGAATACTGTGCAAAATGATATCAACAAAATAAGTACTAGGCATAGGATGTGGTCACAGCAACACTGCTCTTGTGGGAAATGGATTATGGTCAACAATGAGCCTTGTATAACAAGTTACATTATCTCCCCAAACCCTCCCATTAGTTTCTTGAAAGGAAAAATAAGTCATAGGTATCAAACAGCAGTTGAATGAATTTTTGAAAGTAATTTTTCCAAAATTATTGTTCTTTGAATTGCACATGCTATGACCTTTCAGTAAAACTACAAACCAATAATTTACATTCCAAGTAATTCTTTGTCAAACATTATTTACAAAATTAGGATTTATTATAAAATCATTCACAATATCAGGCATCCTGTAGAAAAGATCTTTTCATTAATTATCTTGCACTCATATTTTGGATTAGTAATTATATGGTTTAAAATGCTACTACAATCAGCAATATAGCTCAACATCTTTTCAAGAAAAATGCAATGCTTTATATTAAATCACAGTATGCACGCAGCTTGAGAGATAAACTTATTCCAGCAGGAATGTTCCAAAATACACTATATGCAATATTTTATGTAAATTTTAGGCTATAAAAATCACTAATACAGAAAAGTAAATGAAATATAGTTATTTCAACTCTTTATCGAAAGGATCCATAAAATGACTTCTGACTTTGAATAACCTAGTTTTGCTGTAGGTACTTTGCTTCTTGTGTCATATTTCCATACTCTTTTCATTGACATAATAATGACATCAAATATCAACCTAATGCATAATTATACATAATATGTATAGTAATAGAAAGTCATGCTTATTCCCATATCCTCATTTAAATATGGGAACAATATTATTCATTTTATTACTATTAGTGCAAATATTTGACACAAAGCAGAATGTGTGATTATAAGTGGCCTTCTACAAACTTTGACCACTTCCACATCACTAGGAAGCCTCATCTTGTATTTTGGTAATTACCAATGTTGCTTCAAGAAGTCATATTTATTACCAGAAATGGTTTACTCTTAACAATTACTAATGACTCTAGAAAGATTAACAAAATAAATAGATGCTACCTTATACCCAAGATATAAATATAACATTTATATATGGATTTGTGGAAATGAGTTATGATTTCCCACACATGTACAAGCAACTCTGATCTAGACTTTCTATGGGCAACTGGGTGTTTTCATATATATACACATACATATATGAAATATATATGTATGTATGAAAGAGTATAAATGATATGCTGTGCAATAGGTAATATTGGCCTATCAGAATACTTATGATAAATTGATTTATCTTCAGAATGTCTATCTATAAAAATATCAGCAGATAAATCGAATTTTATGCAATTGAATCTCACTTTCTTAACAAGAGTCCTCTTTTGGCAACAATTCAAATGAACATCACTCATTCTTGGACCTTGGATTCCAAGTGTTTTCTTTGACAGGAAGACATCTGATAGTTGTTACGTTCACCCTAAGGAGCTCTGCCTAATAAGGCATTCTTTTTGACTATAACTGAATTATGTTATAACACATGTCCCTTGGCATATGCACTGCACATGATATTCACTAATCATGGAAGATTAAGGGATGAAAGATTCCAATGTTGTTGTTTTCAGCAGGTTCTTATGATTTCTTTTTTTTTCATTGTTTTATTCTTTAAATGTTTCATACATGAATTTATTGTATTTTTACAACTTAATCCCCAATCTCATTCCCCTCCTATTTCCATTACAACCGTTCTCCTACCCTGTGAATCTCCCTCCTATTTTCATGTCTGGGCCCACTGAGCTTCATCTGAGAACCTGCTGGAACAAAATCCTTCAGGTGACAAGTACGCTCCATTGTTGCAACACCAACCACACTCCAAGTTCTTCCTAGTCAGTTATCTCAGCTTTGCATTAGTTTTGGCACATTCACTCCTACAAATCTGTGAACTCAGTGATGTCCTCCTCTTCCTCAGCCCCTCCCCCCTCTTCTCCTTTCTTTTCCATCTACTTCCTCTTTTTCCTCCTTTAGCCCACTTACTCTGCCTCCCTCTTCATCTATCATTTTCTTTCATTCTTCCTTATCTTCCCTCCATCTCTTTCCTTTCTTCCTTTCTCCTTTCTGTCTTGCTCAACTGAGACATTTTACCAGAACTTCAATTTTCATAATTGATAATTGAAATTGGAAATGGGTCCTTTTTTTCACTTCCAAATATACTTAATTTGTCTTCCCTTGCTGTAAAGTGGAAATTTTCTTCTTAAGTTACCCTGTCGTGCATAAACCAGTTTTCTAAATATGCATCATGAAAATCATTGCTATTGATTAATTTGTATCATAAAACCTCATTTCTTTGACTGGTCAAACAGGTACATTTTATTCAGGTTAGGAAGGAGACAAATTTCTCCATTACAAAATGGATCAAACATTTTGCATACCTAATGTCACATTTTGTGTCTTTCCAAACAACTGCTAATTAATATCATACAATGGTATCTGTTTTACCTTTCGCTAAGAGAGTCTCCCCGTAAATATCCATTTCAATCAGAAGGCTTGTTGTGGTGCTCAGACATTCACTTGTGAAGTACAAGAAAGATACTTCCTGAAGTACATGGTATGTATAATGTACACCGGGTTACCCTTCTTCCAGTCATTGAAACAATAGGTCAGATTCCTCCCATGCTGTATTGCTGCTACAGCGAGTCCCCTAAAACACTATGAGGAAAAGAATATGGATTGTTGTCCAGGGAGATGTATGGTAAGACCAGAAAAGAATAAACCTGCAATAACTGCCAAGCAGCTGAAAATGACTATTCTATGTATCCAGAAAGAATAAAATAAAACAAGGCTTCTCAAAAATGTAGGATTGTCCCTGAAACCTGAATATAGTATTAACACTAAGATTATAAAAAATTTGAATACCGTACATGAGACAGTATAAGTTACACATTAAACATAACATAAGCATAGCATAAATTGTATCTATCATGTTTTTGCAAAGAACGTAATTATTTAAACGATCTGATGACTGAACCTCCTATGTTATTCTTACATTGTCTATTATTATTTTATCATTGTATATTTATCATATAAAATTGAAGTTATCTAATTTCTAAACACTTTGCTTATTTTAATCAAGAAACAGATTTTTGTCCTTTTTAGATGGAAAAACCTCATCATTTGTCATGCCACTTTAAATTTACCTGCAATGACATAGATTCATTCATTAATTCCAGCTGCATGAGCAATGATGGTAATATACTCAGTTCTTGTTCCCATATTTTAAGACACTTCTGAAATTAGTTGTATGCATAATTGATAAATTTACCTTCGCAAACATAACTATTTTTATGCCATCATCTCATCAAGAGATATACTCATTTCCCACTGTCTATTAAATCTAATTCTATAGTCAAATATTCAAGACCTTCATTAAAAGGCCATAATCTATTTTTGAAATTTCATTTTGAGTATTTACCAAAAAAGTATGTTGAGAAGGCAGAATCCTTAGCACCTTTAAAGCACTATATCTTTCTCCCTTTGTTTCCATAAGCAAATCATGCCAGAATGTAGTGGCACATGCTCAATTGTGATTTATCTTCCAAGTCCCTTCCAGAGAACCCATTGATTTTATTACTTCTAATTCGCAGTCAAACTGACAGATACAAATGTGCTGAATTTTCTAAGTGATACAGGAGATATTAAGATGATCCTTAAAGCAAATAATGTCTTTTTCATAATTCACTCATTTGTGAAACTGTTTCTTGAAATCCTATGAAACAGTTTATTGAAAACCTATGAAACGAGAGAAAGCAAGAAAGCATCATGCGAGATATATAGTTATTATTGTTTACATTGATCAAAACAGTAAATGTTTTTTTATTTTTGCATTTGTCATACTAATTACTACACTTTTAGTTAAATGCTCAAAAATCTCAGCATATCTATATCTATATTTTATGCTGTCAACATGACATAAGCTATTCCTTAAGACTGAAGAATACTGTGGAAAAGGAGACAAAGCAAACCTTGAGGGCCAAAAGATAGGGGAAAAGGTTGTAAAAATGCTATCCTCAAAAAAAAAAAAAAAAAAAAACACAAAGACAGAAGGGACCCTTTCTGGTCAGTGATCAGCTATGAACAAAGGAGACACCATACAGCCCAGCCTTACAAAGTACTGATGACAATGGGAGGATAAAGGGGAGGAGGGAGAATTGAAACCCTAGTTGAGCAACCCCAGGAGTATATGCTAGGTTCCAAAAGACAGTGCCTAGCCCACCTATTGTATAAAAGTCCCTGGGTGAACTCAGGAGGACACCAAAGAAAAGAAAAACAAACATGAATATGGGAAGGGGAATTTGTGGAGGACCCATTGACAGGGAAGGCAAGGAGATGGGAAAGGGCAAAAGGGAAAGAAATCAAAATGTATTGTAAACACATAGGAAATTGTTAGAGGCAAAATACATCATAAAAATAATAAAAAGCATAGCAATACAAAAAGTAGCTTATCAAAAACCTGCATATGTAACAAAGTATCAGTAAAAACACAAAAAGTATTTTTCAAGAATGAAAGAAAAGACAAGTTTCAGTAAGGATTTCTTGAACTAGAGGAAACAATGTACTTTACTAAAGAAATGAGTTTCAAGAAATTGATTTTTACTAATGATAATAAATAGGAATGTTCTCAGGAAAGAAAGTTCAAGAGGTAAACAAGTCCAGGAAATCACAATGCTTACTTTCAAAATAATTCAAACTATATTTTCTAAATGTTGATACTGAATAGAAAAAAAAGAACAAAAATAGGCCATTTAAACTCAGAGCTACATAATAATATGAAATTTATTTAAATCTTCTCACACCGAAATAGGAAATGAACAAACAGGTCAAAGGTAGTTCAACAACACACTTCTGACATAATACAAAATAGAGGAACATATTTTAAGATATAGTTTGCATTTACAGAGAGAGATCCAAAACCAAGAACAAGTACTTTATTTAAAGGTAATGAAATACAACATTTAGTAACCTAATGTTGCTCTTTTTTTTTCTTTTAACCTATGATAGACATTTTTAAAAAGAAATAAGTATGTGTAGCCTATTCTTAAGTGGGAGTGTGAAGGTTTTGTTGGAGAACAGAGCATCTTTAAGAATATTTTGCAAGAGAAATTGACTTTTATATTTACTGAATCATTGTACTCATAGATACTTGTGTTTTAATTTGGATCATAATTCTATTCCTTTTGGCTTTATCAGACAGCTTCAGTCTGGTGCATTTTGGGTGGTCACCAGGAGTACTTCCAGTTGCTTTGCATATCCCTTCAACTCCTACCAATGAAGATAGCTTATATAGCACTTCCTTACTTTTTGGCACCACAAAATCCTCTAGGCTACTACTGTATATTTCTTGTTCACAGTCCTAAAACTGGCCAGTGCTCCAAGGAGGCCTGATGCCCTCTCTTGAAGAATAGTTATAGAAACCAAGAACCTGGGGCTAAGTATCATTGAAGCTAGCAGTCACGCCTCTGGGATCTCTCTCCTGACAGGTCAATGCAGTACATGTGTGCAGATTAACCTGAGCATATACAAATATCTACAAATATTTCTATATACAGTAATTCAGATATATATTATTAGCTATGAATTCTTATCCTAATATTTCTAAAGTGGCTACATCACCACATGAATCAATCTGTCCGCGTGCTATCATTCACCTGTAAAGTCCAATTACAATAGAGAAAACACCAAGTCTCACCACTAGTTAAGCTATTGGTTTAATTGTTTGATTGCAGTGTACATGTACAGAAGTATCAGAATCATTAGCCCTGATGAGAATTGCTTCACTGTCAAAGTTTCAGTGACTCTATCCTTTCTTTCTGACCTTAACATTACAAGCTGCACTAATTTCCAAAGTTAATTAGGTGAGCACTGTTACTCCCACACCTGCACTAAGGTATTTGCATATCCTAGATTTCACAGGGGACATACAGAAGTGTTCATAACCTTAGGGGAAATCTTGGTGTTCTGTGCTAATACAAAACTAAATTTAATACAATACTAACTATAGTTATTTTTTAGCATGTTGAAGAAATGCCCCTTATTATTTAGTATTATGAGTGTCTTATCACAAATAGGTGCTATTTTACCAAATTCATTTTTTTATTGATTGACATGGTTTATTGTTTGACAAGTGATGCAGTGGAAGGTATGACTTGATTTCTGACATTCTATTGTAAAAAATGGTGATTTTGTACATTTATAAAATTCTATTTCATAATAATTTGTTCATGAATTTTGTATATGTACTTATGAAATATGAATTTCTGTACATTTTTCTTTTAGTAGCATTAATACTTTCTTTGTTATTAACAACATATATTATTCAGTGTATACAGGTATCTTTACCTCTTTAGATGCTTCCTTTTTATATGAGTCTCATCATTTCCTGATATTTAAATGATTACTATGATATATCTAAACCATCATATTTGTGGGAATGAATATGTCTGGAAAAGGACTGTCCATAAAGCTTCCACATAGAATCATTAAATAATAATCTCTTCTGAATATACGAATATTAGTGATAACCTATTTCTTATTAGAAATATATCTCTTCTCCATTTTTACAATTTGGTAAGGTTAGTTATAAATTTTTTAT
The DNA here is from genome assembly GCA_023101885.1 of Typhlomys cinereus. NCBI lineage: Eukaryota > Metazoa > Chordata > Mammalia > Rodentia > Platacanthomyidae > Typhlomys > Typhlomys cinereus. Next base: position 343,732 of record JALPQD010000001.1, read on the forward strand.
TTTTATTTATTCAATTGTGTGTGTGTGTGTGTGTGTGTGTATGTGTGTATGTGTGTGTGTATATAACCACGGACGAATTCGGGAAAAACCATGGACTGCCTCCATATCCTCCTTGTTTACTCTGCCCCGGGACTCACAGGCTCCGCCCTACCAGGACCAGAAACGCAGGTCGCCCCCGCTTGCGCCAGGCGTCTATAGGTGGGGTCTAGGATCCAAACTCAGGACCTTCTGTACTCAAGGCAGAGGCTTAACCCCTGAGTCACCTCTCCACTCCCAGGTTTTTTATAAACTGAAGAATCTTTTCACAGAGCTAGGCTTTGATTATGTTAATTTTCTTCATTCTATTTTAGATTTCAATTTATTACTTATGCTATTTTATTGTTTTTCCTTTAGCTTCATTTAGGCACAATATTATATTCATTATTTTTCTCAAGAAAATGCCTTCAATTTTCCTCTAAATATCTTGATGTACATATTCAATATCTGTGACCCACAATGTTTAAAAATGACATTTACACTTTATTTCATTCAAGATGTATTTTACTGTTCTTAATAGCATTTATCAGATATGTATTAGAGATGCGTTTTTCAATTTTCAAGTGTGAAGACTTTCCAGCTCTCTTTCTGTTACTGACTTTCATTTCACTATATTCAATGCATTTACTTTGTATTACTTTTTTCTTTCTTTAAAAACTTCAAGAAAATAAAATAAAAAATTAAAAAGCTTCAAATAAAAATACCTCAAAGAAAAACTTAAAATAGAAGTAGACTTCACAACAATGTGTAGGAAACATGTTGCGTTCTACTCATTTGCATTTAGTAGGCTATGCTTTACATTGCATAAATTGATGGGCAAATATTCCATGTAACCTTAATGATAATGATCATTCTTATTTTGGGGTGAAGCAGAGCTCTCCATAGTAGAATGTATAAGACATGAGTATTTTTTTATGTGCCTAAGTTTATCTCTTGTTTGTATTTTTTTTCCCACATATCTTGGAAAATTTATTACATGCTGTAGAGTAATGGGAGGAATCTGTGAAATGTCAGAAAACCTTGAAAATCAAGATATGTAATTATTTCCTACACAATAATTTTTTTTTACTGATTTCTTTTTCCACTCATACAAACTTAACAGGAACACCGGTCCCCCCCTCCCTCCAACCTATCCTCCTGTGTCCCCCTCTCCTCTCCCTTCCCTCCCCATCCCCCAGTGCTTCCCCCTCCCATCCCCGAAGCATACTTTAATGTGCTTGCCAAACTCTCCTCTGGGTCCTCCTCTCCGATGAGGTGAAAGGACCCAGTGGTATTTCCCAGAACCCTTTCCTGTGTTCCTGTTAAGCATAGGAACACTACTGTGACTATCAATCCCTTGCCTCCCAGGATCCTAGTGCCTTTAGCCCATGTTAGACTATGTGAGGTCAATAGTCTGTTGGACATTGTGCAGGGCATGTAAAGTCCAAATATGATTGTTTCGGCCCTAACTTGTATGGAGTATCTTGCATATCATTGCTCCTCCCATCCTTGTGCTCTTACATTCTTACCGTCCCCTCTTCTGCAAATTTCCCTGAGCTTCAGGATGGGGAGAGATTAGGCTGACATTCTGTATTATGGTTTGTTGATTTTTTTTTTTTTCAGTTTGGCTGCTCCTGCAAAGACCTTGGTTCCACCCTGATGGATATTGGATGTCACCCCCTGGCCAGAGATAAAAACCTGTTAAATTAGAGTCTTGTTATAAGAGTATATTCAAAGGTAGATGTATAAAAGTAGGAAACCGTGGTGAGGGATGGGGCAATCACCAATCTGCAAAATGGTTACTTTCTATCTGCCAGACTATATGCCCTCCCCTTCTGGTGAGATCATACACTATCAGTTGTAAATGATCAGGAAGGAAAGTCTGTGAACTTAACCAGATGTCTCATTACTTACTTGCAGTCCTTGATGGAGGCCTATTTTCTCTGCTGTAACATGGTCCCCTCTCTCCTTGTTACTGGTGTGGCCCTCCTTCCCCATCCCTCTTGTTCATAATCTTAGCAATTACTGGAGTTTTTACAGAAATTTATCTTTGAGTGTCTCTAAGTGGGTTTCATACTAGGAGCAACCTATTAGGGATTACATATGGCACTTAATTTTCTGTGTCTGGGATATTTCACTCAATATAATGGTTTCTAATTCCATCCATTTCCCGGCAAATTCCAGTAATTCATCATTTGTGATGGCTGAGTAGTACTCCATTGTATAGATGTACCACAATTTCCTTATCCACTCGTCAACTGTTGGACATTTGGGTTGATTCTATGACTTTGCTATTGTAAAACAGTGCTGCTATGAACATGGTCATGCTTGTGCTATCGAGGTGAATTTTTGCTGTATGGGGGGTTATTCCCAAAAGTGGAATAGCTGGTCATATGGCATTTCAATCTTTAATTTCTTTAAGAATCTCCAGACTGCTCGCAAGAGGGTCTGTATGAGAGGCTGGAGAGGTGGCTCAGGGGTTAAGCCTCCGCCTTGCAGGCAGAAGGTCCTGAGTTCGGATCCCAGATCCCACATATAGATGCCAGGCAGAAGCAGGGGCGGCCTGCGCTTCTGGTCCTGGTAGGGCGGAGCCTGTGAATCCCGGGGCAGAAGGAGCTGGAGGTGTCTATGGTGGTTCGTGAATTCGTCCGTGGTTCTACGCATACACAGGCACACGTACACACAAACACAGACACACACGTGCGCACGTGCACATACACACACACATGTGCACAGTTGAATAAATAATAATAATAATAATAATAAAAGAGTGGCTGTATGAGCCTTGCATTCCCACCAGCAATGTTGGAGAGTTCCCCCCCTCTACATCCTCTCCAGCATTTGTTGTTTGTATTGTGGATTTTGGCCATCCTGACCGGGATGAGATGATATCTCAGGGAAGTTTTGATTTGCATTTCCCAGATGGCTAAGGATGTGGAGCATTTTTTAAGATATTTCTTAGACATTTTAATTTCATCCCTGGTAAAGTTTCTTTTAAGTTCCAGGGCCCATTTTTTAATTGGGCCATTTATTTCCTTAGTGTTTAGTTTTCTAAGTTCTTTGTGCACTCTGGATAATGGAGCTCTATCAGATATGTGGTTAGTGAAGACTTTCTCCCATTCTTGGGTTGCCTTTGAGCTCGTGTTACAATCTCTTTATCTGAACAGAAGCTCTTTAATTTCACAAGGTCCCAACTGTTGAGAGTTGGTAGCAGTGACTTGGCTATTGGATGTCTGTTTAGAAACTGTTGGCCTAACCCAATCAGCTCGAGGGTGTTCCCTACCCTTTCAACTATGGTTTTTATAGTCTCTGGCCTTATATTGAGGTCCTTGATCCATTTGGAATTAAGTCTTGTACATGGTGACAAGTACGGGTCCAGTTTTAATATTCTGCATGTAGACATCTAGTTTTGCCAGCACCATTTGTTGAAGATACTGCTCTTTTTTCATTTGATTTTTTGGGCCCCTTTGTCAAAGATCAAATGGCTGTAATTTTTTGGGCTTACATCTGGGTCTTCAACCCTTATTCATTGATCGGTGTGCCTATTTTGGAGCCAGTACTAGGCTGTTTTCATAACTATAGATTTGTAGTACAGACTAAGATTTGGTATGGTGATACCTCCAGCCATGTTTTTATTACTCACGATTGTCTTTTCTATCCTGGGTCTTTTGTGCATCCATATGAATTTTGAGATTGTTTGGTCAACTTCTTTAAAGAATTGCTTTGGGATTTTAATTGGTATAGCATTGAATTTGTATATTGCCTTTGGTAGGGTGGTCACTTTTACAATGTTGATTCTGCCAATCCAGAAACATGGGAGGTCTTTCCACCTTCTGGTGTCTTCTGCAATTTCTTTCTTTAGGGTATTAAAGTTTTCATTGTAAAGGTCTTTTACCGTCCTTGGTTAGGTTTATACCAAGGTATTTCATTTTTTTAGGGGCTATAGAAAATGGGATTGTTTCTCTCAGGGCTTTTTTACTTCTTTCATTCTAGGCATATAAGAAGGCCTCTGATTTTTGTACATTTATTTTGTATCCTGCAAAATAATCTTGAATTTCCTTTGTAATTTCTTCCTGAATCCAATTCTCATTCAGCATCACAGTGTTAAGTTTCCAGGAGTTAGTGTATTTTCTGTTGCTTGTTCACCCTGCTGAACTTCTGTATTTGTTCCAGGAGCTTCCTGGTGGAGTTTTTGGGATCACTCAGGTATAGTATCATGTCATCTGCAAATAGAGATAACTTGACTTCCTTCCCGATTTGAATCCCTTTTATGTCCCTTTCTTGTCTTATGGCTCCAGCTAAGACTTCAAGTACAATATTGAAAAGAAGTGGTGAGGGTGGACAGCCTTGTCTAGTTCCTGATCGAAGTGGGAATGCTTCAAGTTTTTCCCCATTGAGTATATAATCCTTGCTGTTGGCTTATTGTATACAGCTTTCATTATATTGATAAAGGTTCCTTCCATTCCAACCTTCTGTAGGGTTTTGAACATAAAGGGCTGTTGGATCTTGTCAAAAGCTTTTTCAGCATCTGTCCAGAGTATCATGTGGTCTTGAACTTTGGACTGGTTTATATGGTGAATTACATTTATTGATTTGCGTATGTTGAACCAACCTTGTGTGCGTGGGATAAAGCCTACTTGATTCCCGTGGATGATCTTCTTGATATGTTTTTGAATCCGATTTGCTAAGACTTTATTGAGAATCTTTGCATCTGTGTTCATCAGTGAGATTGGCCTATAGCTTTCTTTTATAAGTGTATCTTTATTAAGTTTTGGGATTAAGATGATATTAGCTTCATAGAAGGAATTTGGTAGTGTTCCTTCCTTTGCTATTTGGTGGAACAGTAAGGAGTATGGGTGTTATTAGCTCCTTAAATGTCTGGTAGAACTCTGTGATGAATCCACCTGGTCCAGGACATTTTTTGGAGGGAAGATTTGAGATTACTTCCTCAATTTCCTCATATGTTATAGGGCTATTTAAATAATTCACCACTTCCTGATTCAATTTAGGTAAGTTGTGCTTACTTAGTAAATCATCCATCTCTTTTGTGTTGTCAAATTTCACAGAGTATAAGTTTTTGAAATATGACATTATAATTCTCTGGATTTCTTGGGTATCAGTAGTGATAACTCCATTTTCATTTCTAATTTTGTTAATTTGGGTTTTCTCTCTCTTTCTTTTGGTTAATTTAGCTAGGGGTGTATCAATCTTATTGATTTTTTTCAAAAAAACAGCTTTTAGACTGGTTGATTTTCTGTATCATTTTCCTAATCTTGATTTCAAATATTTCTCTCCTTATTTTGCTAATCTCCCTTCTACTGCTTTTGGGATCAGATTGCTCTAGTATCTCTAAAGCATTTAGGTGTGTTGTTAAGTTATTTATTTCTGATGTTTCCATTTTTTTTTTGATGTAGGCATTAAGAGCTATGAACTTACCTCTTAGGACAGCTTTTATTGTGTCCCAGAGATTTTGGTAAGTTGTATTTTCATTATCATTCACTTTCAGGAAATCTTGAATTTCCTTTGTAATTTCTTCCTGAATCCAATTCTCATTCAGCATCATAGTGTTAAGTTTCCAGGAGTTAGTGTATTTTCTGTTGTTTATTGTGTTGTGGATGTCAAGCTTTAGGCCAGTGGTGGTCTGATAAGGTGCAGGCTAGAATTTCAACTTTCCTGTATATGTGTATGTTTGTTTTGTGGCCAAATATGTGATCTATTTTAGAGAAAGTTCCGTGTACTGCTGAGAAAAATGTGTATTCTTTGTTGCGTGGATGAAAAGTTCGATAGAGATCTGTAAGGTCCATTTCAGTAAGGGTTTGATTAAGCTAAAAAGTGTCTCTGTTAAGTTTTTTAGCTGTAGATCTATCCCATGTTGAGAAGGCGGTGTTGAAATCCCCAAGAATTTGGGATTGATTTCTCACTTTAGACGCTATAGGGTTTTCTTAATGAATGTGGAGGGGCCGGTATTGGGTGCATATATGTTCAGTATTTGAAGTCTTCCTGGTGCCTTGTACCTGTGACTAAAATGTATATCCATCTGTGTCTCTTATGATTTTTTTTGGTTTGAAGTCCACTTTGTCCGATAGCATAATGGCTACCCCTGCCTGTTTTCTGCTTCCATTTGCTTATAGAATTGTTGACCAGCCTCTTCTTTTTAGAGCGTGCCTATCTTTTGTGGTGAGATGGGTTTCCTGCAGGCAGCAGATTGATGGATTGTGATTTTTAATCCAAGTTTGTAATCTGTGTCTCTTGATCGGTGAGTTAATTCCATTAACATTTAGTGTTATAATGGAATATAGTGTTATTTTTAATTCTGGACATTTATTATGTTTAGTGGTTTTTGTAAGTATATTGCTTCGCTTTTAATGGTGTTATACTTCCCTTCTGTTCTCCTGGATATGCCTGTTTTTTTCTTCACGCTTGAGTATCATTTCTAGCATTTTTTGAAGGCCTGGTTTGGTGGACATGTACCCTTCAAGTTGTCTTTGTGCTGGAAGATTTTTCTTTCTCTGTAGATCATGGCGGATAGTATTGTAGGGTATATCAGCTTGGGTTGACATTTTTGCTCATTCAATACTTGAAGTATGTCTCTCTAAGCTCTTCTTGCTTTTACTGTTTCAACTGAGAAGTTATTTGTTATTTTAATAGGTTTACCTTTAAAAGTGACTTGTTTTTTTCCCTTGAAGCTCTCAGCACCATTTCTTTATCTTGAATCTGGATGGCGAGTTTCTATTTTGGTCATATCTGTTTGGGGTGTAGAATGCCTCTTGTATATGGATGGGCCTGTCTTTTTTTAGATGAGGAAAGTTTTCCTTGATGATCATTTGAAAAATTTCCTCAGGTGTGATATTTTGAGATTCTTGCTCTGGTATTCCATGAATATGCATGTTATACTTCTTCAGGGTATCCCATAACTCTTGAATATTTCTCTCGAGTATCTTTTTGGCTTTAACAACCTCTTCCATTGAGCTGGTTAATAGTCCCACTTTGTCCTCAAGGTCTGAAATTTTGTTTTCTGCTTTGTTAGTTCTGCTGATAAGATTCCCTGTTGAGTTCTGGGTTGAAGATAACTTGTCTTTTAGTTCAGTTTTGAACTCTGCTTGAGTCTGTTTTAACTACTCTATGCCTGTTTTTGTTTCTTGAACTGTTTTTTTCAACTCCTCCAAGTGTCTGTTGTTTTCCTCTTCAAAGTGATTGATGTGGTTATTTAATTCCTCCTGGATTTCCTCTTTCATAGTATTTAACATGGTAATGATCATGTTTTGAAAGTCGTTATCCTGGGTCAAGGCTTTCTTGGCCATTTTCCATGGGTTTGTTCTGGTTGGAGTCTATCATTATGGGGTTAGTTCCTTCAGTGGGAGATTTGGTTACTTGGGTGTTATTTCTCATATTGCACTTTGACTTGGGCATTGTCGTTTTAACTCTTAAGACCTTCTTTCAATTTCTGTGACTTTTTCACTGAACTGAATTATTTGACCTGGGGTTTTGGGGTTGGGAGGGTGCGGAGCTTACCTGGGTTGTGGTGAGTCCCGGCTGGACTGTGTGCGTCCTGGGTGGTTGAGCCGAGAAAGGGAGGATGTGGCGGCAGAGGGGAGCTGTTTAACCTGGGGGAACTTGGGCGTGTCCCAGGGGGGGGGTCCTCCCTGGTCATGCATGGCTCGGCTCCAGAGGGCTGGTGGGAGGAGCTGGGTCCCTTGGGCTGCCTGGGGTTCTGGGGGTGGGCAAGGGCGGAGCTTACCTGGGTCTCTGTGAGTCCTGGCTGGACTGTGCGCGTCCCAGGGGCTGTGGAGTGGGGAAAGCCTCTTGTTTCTATTCTGATTAACTTTTTTAGTTTACAAAATGGGTTTCATTATAACATTTTCATATATATCATTGTACTTGGCTCATATTCCTTCCCTCAAATAGACCTTGTTTGCTTTCATGTCACATGTGTATTGTTATTAAAACTAGGTTTTACATGTGAAAAAATGTCCTGTTTTGTCTTTCTTCTCTACACTTTCCTGCTCTACTTCCCTTTCCCTTTAAACTATTTCCTCCCCTTTATGTTTGTGTGTCACACACACATAAATGATGTACACATACATTAATCAAGGGCTGCTCACGAGGAACACATTGATTCTTGCCTGTTTTAGCCTGGATTATTCCACATGAGTATATGTGCTGTTGCTGTCAACACTAAGTCTATCCTTTAATGGTATGAAAATTCTCACTTAAACCTTCTGTGTGAACCTAAATCATCCCATATTTTCACATCCTTCACTTTGGAAAGTTAAGCCATTTTCTTTCCCTCCTTGGGCTCCAGCTGTTTTCTAAACTGTGGCTCAGAAGTGAATGACACCCTCCCACAGGAACAGGTTTGTGCCTGAGATATTGCTCATTATTCAGAAACACAGACTTTTTCTATGAGACCTACAAGTAATTTCAGTCTCCTGTAGAATGTTTGTTATATACTCCAGGTACTCCATATGGTATGTATGATAATACAGGTTCTACTTATTTAATTCTCACACACATATGTTTCAACACTACCATGCATCATTTTAATCACCGTTGTCTATTAAAATGATGATTTCATAAAAATATCTTGTGACTTTAACCCATGAGTAAACAAGAATATTGACTCTTTAGAATTAAAATAGATGCATCTGAGATCATGTACTGACATATCTATTTTTTCAATGAAATTATAATAGGTTGGTCAGAAAGAAAAGCTTTTCAACTTAGAAAAATTTGTTGTGAGGGTTACCTTAACCCCCTAATGTTAAGTGGGTTAATGTGCTACAGAGAAAATTTTCAGTTTTGTCAGAGAAAGCCTCTGAGTAGCAAAAGAATCAATTGAAACTATCCTTGTAGAAATAATCTAAAATATGTTCTAAAGCAAACTACAAAATTTTCATTAAATAGATGGCATGCTTGTTTTATATATAATGTTTCATGTATAATGTATACATATGTAACATAAAAGAAATGTTAGTTGACTAAATTGTAGCAGACAGAATGATTTGAAAAAGAATGCATTCAAAATTAAATACATTATTGCTATATGCTCTACTAGTTATTCTTTTCTGTTGCTGTGAGAGAACACCCAAAGTCAAACAATTTAAGGGAAAAAGGAGAAGTTTATGCAGGTTACAGTTGCAGAGGTGGGGTACAGTCTTCACGGTGGAAGCAGCATGACTGGCTACAGAATCTGGAGTAGGCCTAGGTCACTGCAGACATCTGGGAGGTTGAAGGCTATATAACTGGCCACTGCCAAAGCAGACCTCTCTCAAAAGTAGGGTGGGACGGGCTGGAGAGGTGGCTCAGGGGTTAAGCCTCTGCCTTGCAGGCGGAAGGTCCCGAGTTCTGATCCTAGACCCCACGTATAGACGCCGGGTGGAAGCAGGGGCAGCCTTCGTTTCTGGTCCTGGTAGGGCGGAGCCTGTGAATCCCGGGGCAGAGTAAACAAGGAGGAGGTGGAGATGTCCATGGTGGTTCCCGAATTCGCACATGGTTCTACACACATATACACACACACATACACACACACAAGCACACACGCACAATTGAATAAATACATAAAATATTAAAAAAAAAGTTTAAAAGGAGGATGGGACTAAACCACCTCAAGATCTACCCCTTGTGACTGCCTTCCTACAACTAGACTCCACCTCCTAAAGGTGTCATGACCTTTCCAAACGCATGAGACTGTAAGGGACACATTTCAAACCATGACATATATATTAATACTTAAACCATTCATTGTATGCTTTGGTAAACTACCATAACCAATATATGAAGCTGAAAAGAAATGGAGACCCTAAAGAGTCTATAGAGATTAATTTGTGCCAGTAGTCTTTGTCTTAAGCAAGGGTATGCAACAGTCATAGAAGGTGTACAATAATTAAGCTCTTGTAAAAAAGAACTATAGCAGGAAATGATGAATGTAATAAAACTGGTTTCAAAGGAGAAAGCCTCTTTGCCATTTACATGCTCTCTGGTACTAAAATGCTTTAGGAGTGTTATTTACTTGATAATCTATAAGAGTTACCTGAGTCCTCCATAGATTTTTCTCATGTCAAAGTCTGTTAAGTCTTTACAGTGAAATATTAAGGCCTTAGGTTATAAAACATACAAACGAGCCATTACTGTCTATTAGGTCAGTGCAGGGACTCTGCATGAGGAGTGTGCTGAGTAAAAGTAGAATGTTTCATGGATAAAAGTAGGAAGTTTAGGGCTGGAGAGATGGCTCAGGAGTTAAGCCTCTGCCTTGCAGATGGAAGGTCCTGAGTGTGGATCCTAGACCCCATGTATAGACGTCTGGGGCAGGGAGGGGCATTTCTGGACCTGGTAGGGTAGAGCCTGTGAATCTCAACTGGAGGTGGAGGCGGTCCATGATGGTTCCCGAATTTGCCTGTGGTTCTACACACACACACACGCACACACACACACACACACACACACACACATGCACGCACAAGTGAATAAATAAATAAATAAATATTAAAAGTATGAAGTTTAGGTTTCTATGATTTACTATAAAAAGATTCTGCATAGATGAAATGCTGCCTATTTTACTGCACAAAGATGTAATCTAGTTAAAATTTTAATTCATAAATATATTTATAAGCACTGTATTTCAAAAGGTATCCTCTAGTTGTAGAGTATAAGATGATTTTGATTCACAAATTATTCATATTTTATTCTAATTTATTCTCATTGATGTAAAGACAGGACTGAAGAGTTATCTTAGTTCATACTTAGTGCTAGAGAATCAAGAACAAATATAAATAAGGGAAGTTAGCAAAGTTGGGAAGAGAAAACACAGAACTATAGAACAAGAGATCCTTACCATGATCTGAACTCTGTGCTAAGTTGCTGAATAGCCTACAACATTTCACTTGTGTGATTTTACAATAATCTATTTGGAACATGATTTCTAAGGAAAATCCCTGATTAAATTGTCAAAAATCAGTGACTTGAAAATGATATAATTCTAATTCAAATGAAAGTTTAATAGGTAAAAAAATAAGTGGATGCTTATATTTTCAGAGTCTTTAACTAAAGTCTCAAAGCAAGAGGGAACTCTCCATAAATAGCTGAAAGGAAACACTACACATTTACAGGAAAATAAAGATGAATAAGTTGACTAATCAAACCAGAGATTGGCATTGAATTGGGAATTAGAATGGTTTCATAAATCATATAATGATTTTTATTGCTTTGCTTATTATGCTCTGTAAAATATGTAGATTTAGAAAATTTGTAAAGATAGAACTTCTTTAAGTTGTATACTCATTTTATTATACTGTTGACATCTGTCCTTAGCATTATACATTTATTACAATTAATGAAACAGCATTAACTACTTGACATAAAGTTCATACTTCATGAAGATTGTTTTAGTTTTGATTACTATATTTTTCTAATGCTGATCCTAAGAATAAATACTCCATTTTTTGAGATGACATGTCTCTCAAGGCTTTCTCAGAAAGCTAACTTTCATGTATGTGTGTTATATTCACAGTTTTGAGGAAAATTGGCCTGGTAAATGCAGAGTGCAAACTTCACTATAACGTAAGTATTATATTGTCATGGCTTGAAATGTGTCCCCCATAGACTCATATATTTGGGAAGTTCATTACACCCTTAGAAGGTGGAACCCTATGGGAAGAAGGTAGTCACAGGGGGTGGACCTTGAGGTGGATTAGTCCCACCCTACTTCTGGGAGAAGTCTGCTCTTGAGCTCACAGGCAGTCCAGCAGCTCTCAGCCTCCTAGATGGATGTGACTTTGCCTGTCTCCCATTTTTTTCTGCAATGAAAGCCTGTTATCTAGTTTGCGGAACCATAGGCTGAATAAATCTTCCTTTCTCCCTTTAAATTACTTGACTTTGGGTTCTCTCTCATTGCAATAGGAAAGAGTAAACAGTACATATGCCTCCTATATTTATTTATTAACTTATTTACTTTTTTAAAATTTAATGTGTGTGTGCATATGTGTGTTTTTCTGTACGCAGTAGAGGGCACTTGTGCTGGGGTAATTCCCCCAGGCACACATTGTGACGGCTCCAGGCCGTCTGGCGACTCCAGGCTGTCCGGGTGGAGAAAGGCAATATGCTGCAGGCCCTTTACCCCTCCTTACCCAAATCCAGGGGACTCCGGGCACAGCAGGGAGTCTGTCAAGGCGACACTCCGTCACTCACTCATTCACTCACTCATACACACAGCTCCTGGCTGTAACGACCTGACCACCTGCACCTCCGCCTCAGCCCTCCAGGGACTCGGCAACGGACAGGGAGTTTGTCAAAGCAAAATCTCAGTTTATTGGGGGTAACAAATCAGCTTATATACACAAAGACTCCAAGCGCACTAAACACCTTGATGGTCAGTATAGCACATACTCAGCATAGGTCAGACTAAACATAAATCTATGTTGCCAATTAGGACTCTCTGTAATGTGAGCAGGGTTACGCCTAGGACACCAGCTCCCAGCGCCATCTTTGGTTCCATGTACTAAGCCATGCCCTGCTCACTCACTCCCAGACCATTATCTCTGGGTGGGCCCAACACACTTGAACATGTGTGCTCTGGATTGTTCTAATTCCTTTTTGCTTTGCTTTAGTTTCCCATCCTCTGACTTCCAGGGCCAGAAGTGCAGAAGGACACCATTTCTGCTAGGCATTTCTGGGATCCAAATTCAAGGTCTTCTACTTGCTCTGAAGCCTGGTTACCACTCACTGATCATGCTAGCAGAAATGTATCTTTGCTTTTTTTATGCCACAAGTTTTTTATCTGAATGTTTGTATCCCCCCAAATTGTATGGCGAAATGCTAAACCTCAAGATAATGGGCTGAGATGGGACTTTTGGGAGCTGATTAGGTTATATGCTTTCATAAATGGTGTTATTGTCCTCATTAAAGGGACTCCAGAGTGGTCTCTTGTCCCTTCTATTATGTAAAACAAAACAAAAAAGGCAGTTGAATATAAAACTGGAAATGAGTCTTTATCAGACACTTATTTGTTAGCACTTTGCTATTGGTTCTTCACAGCTTTCACAACTATGAAAAATCAATTTCTGCAAAAAATACACTTTTGGGTACATTGTCATTATTATTTGAATGCACTAAGACACAAAATGAATGTGATGTTGCAATATTTATTCCTTTCATACTTACTGGTTCTTTCTTAAAACAACATTCATGTAAGATTTTTCTGCATTATATATGTCCACCACATCCATTTTTTTAGTCAATTAATAGTATTTCCCTGTAAGTGATTCTACATATAAAAAAAAATCCATTCACTTTTATGAGGAAGTCCTTTGTTGTTCCCAGGTTTTGTGATTACTTACAAGAAGAATGCTAGTTTCCATGTGAATGTTTTGAGGTAAAATATATTTCAAATCATGCAGACACATATATATAAGGCATTTGTTTTTAGTTTGTGTGGTAAGACAATGTTTAGTTGTATAAGGAACTGTCAGTCTAATTTCCAGTGTGATTGTCATGACTTGAAGGTGAATTGTCCTCCACAGGATATGTGTGTGCACTCTTAGCTGATAATGTTTGAGAAGGTCATGACACCTTTAGGAGATGGAGCCTTGATGGAGAAAGGTCATAGCCCTGCTGCTGCTAGCAATCTGTTCTTGCAGTTTGCTCCTTGCTCTCTTTCCCTTCAACATGGTTACAACAACCTGAGCACTGCTTCCAGCTTCTGATGCCCAACAGGCCTTTTCTACCTTAATAGACTGTGTCTCCCCCTGGAACTGAGAGACAAGTTTCTGATTTCTCCCCTTATGTTGTGTTTGATTTTTCTCTCATAGACGAGCAACTGCAATAGAAAAAAATTCTAAGCAGTGGATGTTTCTGTGAGACTAAGAGAATCTGGCACCAGTAAATGAAGTGTTTTTTTTTTTTTTTAAACTGAGAGAACTTGGTACCAAGTAATATGATCATTGCTATAATGTGACTAGTGGTCCTTTGGAGCTGTTTTTTTTGGGGGGGAAGTGATACGGAGAATTTTGGAACTTTGGGTTAGGAAAGCAACTGTGCTTTAGAAACAGAACCAAAGGGCCATTCTAGTGAGAAGTGTAATAAAAGCAATGTTGTGAGAAACACAGACAGTGGAAAACCAACTTACGATGGTCCAGACGGGAACAGAGGCTGTTTTAGGAAATAGACTAAGGATAATTGGAATGGTGCCTTGGCATCAAATTTGGCCTCACTTTGCCCTCCTCCTAAAAGCTTGCCTGAATTTAACCTAAGATTTTTGGCAGAGAAAGAAGCTTTAAGACAATATAGCCCTGAATGGTTGCATGAACACTTTTTAACACCCTAATTCAGGTTTATGATTTATAAAAAAGAGCAATGAATCAGGCAGAAGAAATATAAACTGTAAAGTTTGACAAGAAAAATGTGAGGGTAAACTGGAAGACACTGCAGACAGCAAAATAGCAGTTATTCAAAAAGGGATTAACTCCATTAAGGAGCCAAAGCCTGGTCTTCATTTGAACAATAGAGTCGTCACTCAAGACCATTAAAGGAGACTCCTTACCAAAAAAAGAATGCAAATTATTTTGGTAGGAAAAAGCCAAAGGTCAGGGTTTCAAAGGAATATTCTGCTCCCCTCCTCTGAAGAAATTGGTCATGGGAGAGACTCAGCCTCCACATCAAGCAGCTGAATCAGCTGTGATACAAAGGGGGCAATCTCCAACTCAAGGTTATGGCAGAAGTTGGCAATGTAGTCCATGTAGTAATGGTTTTAGAGGCAGAAAAGTTACAAAAGTAAAGATATGTTATTCTTTCTCCAAGGCTTCAGACAGCATCTGAAGCCAGTTAGCATGTATCAGGATTGGAAAACCTATGAGGAGGCCTGGGGAGGGCATTACATTTGGAGTCAAAGCCTGGATTGTTGTTGAATGAAGATATGAGAGATGTTAGAGTCAAAGTGGGGAATCTGCCAAGAAGACCTACACGCCATAAGCAAAGCCAACCCGAGACAGGGATGTGTTCTGTGGGCAGCTGTGCTGGAGGAGCAGAAACAAAGTCATTCTTAACTGTGATCATTTTAACAGAAGGCTTACATGCTGGACTTGGAGCTACAGGATTTGAAGTTTGCCAAGGTGGTTTTTGGTCTTGTTGGGCACTGAACTTTCCTGTATATATCTCCATTCCTCCATTTTGGAATGGGAATAGTTACTCTGTGCCATGTATTTTAAAGTATGTAATTTGTCAAATTTTATATTTTTAGCGATCCATATATGAATATAGTAAATTCATAATATTTTTCCCATAGTCCTAAAACAATCCCCTCTTTTTCCACTTATAATCCTTCATCTCCCTTATCAGACTCTCTACTATTTTAAAGTCTTTACACTGTGTGGTCCATTATGTTTCATCTAGTTTACCATTGATGACATATACCTGACGTGATTCCAATAGCAAGTATGTCATTGAGGAAAGCATCTATCTTTTGTTCCTTATCAACATTAGTCCTCATCAGTCTCTCAAGGATGAATGGAGCTTCTTCAGATTTTTTTTCACTTTCATGATGAGATATTGATAAGACAGTTTTCATGCAATTATTGTAAAAGTGTATATATATACCTGCCATTAAATCATGGATCCACAACTCTGTCATGTCCTGGAGATAATTTCTGGTACATCACTGTCTCACTTCAAACTTTTACAGTCTTACTGTCCCTTCTTCTACAATTCTCCCTGGTCTTTGAGGGTAAATGTGGGTATGGATTAAACATCCTGCTGAAGGTCAAGAAATCTGCAGTCACTTATTGTGCTTTTCTGTAGCAAACACCTTCTGTTCCAAAAGGAGGCATTGAGCTGCAGCAATCCTCCAATCTATGGGTGTAAGAATGTTTAAAAGGCAGTTTGATGTAGTGTCATAGCCTGCACTATGGGACCTATGTCCTCTCCTTCATAGATTTCTGTTATAATTTATAGTAACAGGAATTTGCTAAAAGGAACGTGTTCCCTGTTGACAAATAGACCTTAAATCTCATCAAAAACCTGGTGGCTATCTACTTGATATTCATATAGCTATTACAATGTTGGTCACTTTGCCATGGTGATTGCTATTGTAATTTGCATCTTTTATAGATTGATGAGAACTTTGATTGTGTTTTTTCCCCAGTAGCTTCCAGAGTACTTTTTGGTTATATGTAAGTTATCCAACAAGAAGGAAGTATCGCCTGGTGTTTTTGTTCATGTTCTGTGATCCACATGGGTCTCATCTTCAGTAATAGGTCTGTCAGTCAATTTTGATTTTACAGAAGGCTTTGAACTGTGTTGGAACTGTTGATGTAATCTGTGGGACTTTTAAAGTTGGACTGATGCAGCATCAGGAAGTGACTATGAGGGCTGGAAGATGACTCAGAGTTTAGGCCTTCACCTCATAAGCAAAAGGACTTGAGTTTGGATCTCAAATCCTATGTAAAAATGCCCAGGGGAAACGACAGTGGTTTCTACTTCTGGCTTTGGAACACAGAGCCTGGGACACCCCAGAGCAAAGCAGCAAGGAGGTAGAGCAATCCAGATGTTTCCTGAAATCACCCTTGGGACTTCACAAACACATACAGTGTCCTCTTTTACACAAACCCACCCATATCTACACACACCTACATGCACCTACACACCCACGCCTACACATTCAGAAAAGAAAATGAAGTGAACATGAGCCTAGGAGGACCAAGAGCAGCATTTCACGGTTTGAATGTGAGTTATTTCTCACAGGCTCATGAGTTCACATTCTTATCTGATGTTAATGTTTGAGGAACCTGGGATCTTCAGGGGGTGGAAACTTGCTGAAGAAAGGCTAGTCAAAGGGATTGGGCTTTGGATTGGATAGTCCTGCCCTACTTCTAGTAGAACTGATCTCTCTGTCTATCTTATTCACCTGATGATAAGATGGTCTCGCACCACTATGAAATGGATGTTCTCATATCAATTAGATCATTACAAAGATATTATTAAGAGACTAGGTTTAACTCTATAATTCCTCACATCTGGTCCTAAAGCCTTACCTCTCAATTGCTTAAGTTGACACATAAAACTGCCTCAGTCACTGTCATGATTTGAAATGTATCCCCCACCGTCTCATATGTTTGGCAAGGCAGCACAAAGAGTGGGCCTTGAGGTGGATTAGTTGCACACTACCTCTAGGAGAAGTCTGCCTTTGTGGCAAACAGACTTGCAACACTCAGCCTCCAAGTTGTCTGCAGTGATGTAGTCTCCTCCAGCTTTGTCCAACCAGCCATGCCACCTCTGCCATGAGAAACTATCTCCTCTCTAGACCCGTAAGCTGAATAAATCTCTCTTTCTCCTTAAATTGCTTGACTTTGGGTGCTCTCTCACAGCAGTAGTTAAGAGTATCCATTAAGGTCACCAAAGGTGGTTCGAGAAAAAAAAGTGGCTGAACTTCAACTTTTATCTGGCGATCCTTTTTCCTAAGACTCTTCCTACATGATTAATAAATAGCTGGTTATTTAGAAAATGTTGAACAAGAGGAATGTATTTGATTGTTCATGTAAATATATAAATACATGTAAATGCATAAATCAAATACTTGGATTGTTCATGTAAATACACGTGTCCCTTAAAATTGTTTGGGCCAAATATTAATCACAGCCAGAAAATAATCAAAACAATTTTGGTTCTAGAAGAGTGAATTGCTGCTGTGGAATTCAGACAGTGACTCTTTTCCTCAATTAAGTTATAGAAACTAATAGTCCAGAAAATAAATGATTGCTACATGAGTAACTAACTGCCTGTCATGATTTGAAATGTGTCCCTCACAGTCTCATGTGTTTAGGAAGGTCATGGCACCTTTAAGAGGTGGAGCTCTGCTAGAGGAAGGTAATCACAGGGGGTGGACTTGAGATGGATTAGTCCCACCCTACTCCAGGAAGAGACTGCCTTTGCAGCAAGCAGTCTGGTAGCTCTCAGCCTATGGGATGGGTGTGACTTAGTTTGTCTCCAGTTTTGGCCGGCCAAAATGAATGATTGTTTCTCCCCTGTGGAATCATAAGCTGAATAAGTCTCCCTTTCTCCCTTAAGTTGATTGACTTTGGGCACTCTCTCACAGCAATAGTTAAGAGTAGTTGTTACATTCCCTTTGTCCATCTAGGTTGTAACAATGTTATATAGCAGAAATTGCTCTGGAAATTTGGATGTGTCTAAGATAAAGCATTAAAGAATTTGGCATTTTTTCATACTTAAGGGTAGCACCGTCCTTCTTTGTGTCCACATTTCTGATCATCCTTCATAGCAGTATATTGAAGCTTCCTTTCTTTCTGCTGCTGTGAGACAATACTCATATCCAACTTAAGGCGAGAAAGGAAGATGTATTTGGTATATGGCTCCAGAGGAGAGATACAGTCCAGTACAGTGAGAATGTCATAGGAGATACCATGGCTTGGAGGCAGAAGTAGTAATGTGATGTCATAGCTATCATAATGGAGGTAGAAAGAACAAAGAGCTAACTGGAAACAGGATGGTCTATCAAACCTCAAGGCCCACCCCTGTGATGTGCCTTCCTCTAACAAGGTTCTACATCCCAAATGTGCCATTATCATCCCAAGCACTAATTTAAGCCTCTGGGGACAATGCACATTCAAACCATCTGAAACATTCACTCTGATGATTAGATATAACAGATGACTTATAGGAAAACAAAACATTTATTTCTGATATCCTTAATGTTCAATTATAGCTCAATTTATTTGCAAGTAGGAATTATGCCCTTAAATATCATATTTTCATATTCCTTCAAGAATCCTGCCTGACAAAATTCTATAATCTGGTTATGAAAAAATGTAAAATAGCAATGTAGTGTCTTATTTGATTAGAAATGTGATGTCAAAATTAATGAAAGACTTTCAAAATATGATGCATGGTAACAATTACTTTTCTTTAAATTAAAAAAGCAATAAATTCCAATAATTGACAGGAGAGGAATATGCTAAGACCCATTTAAAATTCTATAGAGGAAAGTGGTTAAAATTAATTAGGAAGATATAATTAGAGGTTTGGAAATTGGATATGTGAAATTGAAGCTGGATATTATGCTTAATATTCTATTAATATAAAAATTATTTAGAAACAAGAATAAGCTTGACCTATCTCTACATAAAATTAAACTTTAGCAGAACCTGTGCATTATTAAAACTTCATAGACATTTAATATTAAAAACAAATGTAAATATGTATTTGTTCATGTGGGTATTACTGTATTTATATGTAGAGACACGTATATTTTCCTACAAGATTAAAAAGATCAAAGGTAGGTGTAGAGAAAGGTAAAGGAATGTGATAGACACAAATAATGTAACATAAATTCAGGGTCTTGGTCTTTATTTTCTCCCAGGTAATTGAACAGAAGAAGTGTAAAAGAGGTTATTTCTGCTTCAGGCTCTGAAGTTCTTAGCTTTGCAGAGAATATTGATCTCAAAATTTTTATGTGGAAATGGGAAAGCTATATGTCAAACCTCTGAACTACTGAAAATGCATACTTCAAACAGAAGTATAAGCAACACTTGATATTACCAGGGTGAAATCTGTGAAAAAAATTCTGTAAAACACTGAAGAATCTACAATGGTCATAGTTGTTTGGATTCAAATTTGAAAATATAATGATGATAATTTCTGGCACTATTGCCAGTGTTCCTTAAATTAGGGAGGTATGCAACACAGTCACATATGAAAATGCAAAGAGAAGATAATAATTTCTCCTTTACTCTTTCAAACTCAAGTTCAAATCTCCATCTGTAATCTTCTAAACACTAAGCTCATTTGATTCATGTCTTATCAATCTTTGTTCAGCCCTCTACTCAAATGAAATGTGTTTTGCCATTTCAGGGATATGGGAGGGAAAAGGAAGTAAAATCATGATTAATAGTATGCAAAATTATGTATTTGGCTCTGGGTTGTTTGTTGCTTGCAAATCACAGTGTTCACAATGAAGATGAAAATAAGATATAAATCCAAAAGCATGTTTACAGGTATAAAGTAACTATATCGAGAAGGTGCTGCAGTGGTCCAACTGGGTATACTGCAACCTCATTTAAAGTCAGCTTAGCTAGCAAGTTGTCTTCATGGTATATAATAAGATTTCCGGTACCCTGGCTAAGAATAAAGAGATATGAACCTAAATCATACTACATGACACTTCAAAAGGTTTTTTATCTCACCTAATTTAAGATTCATAACTGAAGCCAGGCTATGATTTTACTCTGACATTTCATCTGCTTAGCATAAGAGTCATCATGACCTCAGAATTCAAGCCAGCCACAGTTCTCCCTCAATCTAATTTTGTACTCAGTGGGCTGGAATACTTTCTATCATTCTGGAAATGCTCTGGTTCATCTAGGAAACTCTGATTCTTGTATTTTGTCTTCTAAAGTAGACAATGGATTAGAAGTGAACACTTAGATTAAGTGTATTTAATTGTTTGAAAATGTACACTTAAAACTCTTGCTAATGAGAATAACTCAATTTAGGTATTTTGCCAGCTGTTTAGTAACAACTGTTCTTGAATGCAATATATACTGAGATATTTGCATCTTGAAGTTTCTCTGATTAAGTGAATCAGAAGTACTTAAAATGCAATTTATACCACCGAGTTATAGGACAATCTGTAAGGCACAATCAACAGTTAACTTTCATTCTTTTTTCTTTTTAAATACTTATGTACTTAATATTTTTCTCTTTAATTGCTTAAATCTAATACCGTTAAATCTATACCCATACATTTTGAAGAGAATCATGTACTGCCATCCTTGCTTTGATAAAAGTAGACAGGACCAATATGTGTTTTAGTAGTGTAATTAATCCTGCTGAAATATAGGAACAAATTTGAAGTTATCTAGCATCAACTATAATACAAGCATTCTTTAAGTGAAAATTTTGCAAGAGTGTAAAAAACAAAGCCTCTGATTATGCTTGCAATAATTGTTCTCTGATCTCGACGTGAGAACTGTGCTGTAATGCCAGCATGCACGCATGCACCACACACTCAATAATGATTGAAAATTTTAAGGATGAAAGGGCTGGGGTGACTCAAGAAGTAACAAATTTATCATGTACACAAATGAAACAAGGTTCATATCCTCAGATCCCAGATAAAGGTCTGGGCAGGTATGATTACCCACCTGCAATTCTAGCCTTAGGAAGCAGAACCTGGGAATCCCCAGAACAAACTACATAGACTTAATCTATGCATTAGCTCTGACTTTAGTTAGAAGCACAGTCTCAACAGAAAGGTGGAAAAAAGATGAGGACAACTCCAGATATTAACCTCAGGCCTCCACACACATCTACAGATGTGTCCATGTATCTGTACAGACCTGGAAGTATGACTACACATACATACGTGCATGCATAGACACACACACACACACACACACACACACACACACACACACCACATACATCCACATGAAAAACTTTTTTGAAAAGCAAAGAAGCTTACTATTTAAACATTTTTCATTCTATCAGCTGTACAGCACTGATTTTTCTAATTATTGTTTTTCATATTCTACCTCTCAGCGGTGCTTTCAAAAGTGCCACTTAAAAATGATGAGGTCAGAGACAGTTATGACTTTTATTAATACTGTTTAAAAGGTCAAAGCCATTGAGTCTGTGAAGCATGAAATAAAATAGCTTTCAGTGGTAAAGGTACTGATGCCTCTAGTGTTCACAGCACAGTTGGACTGAAGTACATTATGTCACTGAGGCTACAGGTACAAAAAGACATAGAACCTCACAGACATGCACTGAACAAGATTAATAGTTCTGCAAATGCAATTTACAGGAAACCAGTTGTTCCCTAGGATGTTATGCGTTGTCTGCTAGCACAGGTCTCACTGTTGAATTAGTTTACATTATTTAATTTATGTATATCCTGCCTAATTCCCAAAGTGATTTGTGTGTGACTACCGGCAAGTAGAATCATTGGGTGTAATGAGTGAGCACATTAAGGCTGAAATTCCAAAGTATTCAAGATAGGAAACATCTGTGAAGATACTCAGGCCTGGAATAATCCTTGAGGCTTTATTTATATCATTGTCAGAAATGATGTAAAAACTGGGATGAGTTTGAAAATGCAGCAGAAACGCCAATGCTGACCTCTCAGTGCTTATACTCTGAATATCTACTCTGAATTGACTGTGCAAATATTTTGATGGATCATTCCAAGCATGTTGTTTGAAGCAATTCAAGAGAGGAGTTGATGACACACCTTGAAAATCAGTGGTAGTTACTCAGTCAACTACGGTAGTAAGTAGAAGGAGTCAAGATATCAAGAACTGGAATTTAGAAAATGTAATAAACAATTAGTTGTGAAGCATGATGAAGAAAGAGCCAGCAAAATAAAGCACGTTGCTGGTTGATATCACTCATCACCAAGACTAAAAAACAAGAGGAACACATTTCAAAGAAAAGGACAACATTATACCTTAAGCAAATAGAATTTGTGGATGTTCAGCAAAAACAAAACTATTTTTAGGACTATAATAATGTGAACTTTTCCATGCATGCCTGATTGAGGGGAAGACATTACTGGCAAAGTCCTTTCCTCATAAACATCTTTGTCATAATAGTATACCACAGGTCTTTGCTATACATTATCTCTATATTGTCAAAAATAGTATTTTAATATAATGAAGGGAAAACCTAATTAAATGTTTCTAAGTGTATACCTTGGAATGTTGAACTCCAACTAGTTTTCTTAAGTTCTTTAGACGATGATAAATGAAACTTCTTTTGTTGAGTTTATTGGAAGACCTGTTTGTGTCATCAACTTCATTTTTTCTCCCAAGGAGACATTACTGGTTAGTATAATGACAAGAAGCTCATAGTGATCTGTTATACCCCCTTTAATTAAAGATCGAGGAGTGGAAGAGAACAGTTTGTGAATAGTTACCATTTCACTTTTAGGTAGCCTATGACATGTCATTCCTTACTCATTCTACCGTCCATAGATAAATGTGTCTGAATTTAGACAGAGGGTCTGTCTTTTAGAAGAAAATTTCATTTAAAAAGATACAAGAATCTTTTGATGTGTATACAAGGGTTTTTTTTTTAATCTAATTTAGCTTTCTTAGAAAGAGAACTATATTTTGGTTTCAATCTGATAGCTGTGACTACATTTGCAATCCTGCAAAGTCTTAGGGTTTAAATGAAAGCCTATGAAGTCCCTCATCAGAAATAATTTTGCAATTTGGTGCTGGGGGAAAGTATATTGAGTCAGTTTAATAACCAGGCTGACCTGAAACACACTCTAAGCTGTGGATAACTTTGATCTCCTGACACTGGTAGGATTGCAGGTGTGCATTTACATGGATGGCAAAGTGTAGTCTAGAGTGTCCGAAAATTTGTGATCTTCCTGCCTTGTTCTCTTCCACATCTGTCTTCCAATCTGTGCCATGATGGCTGGAAATTTTTAAAGTTTCATAAGCAAAGAATGAAACTCATTCTGCAAGAGGTCAACATAGTTTTATTTTTAATTTATTTCTCAATTATTACCTCACCTAAATATTTCTGAAAAAATGAAAGCAATAGAATTACACATCCATTAACTTTAATGACAGAAGTTCAAATGAAACAAATTAGGGTTTTAAAGTATCCATATCTATTTTTACTGTTTCCTGGGGTAAATATGTAGTGTGTGTGTGTGTGTGTGTGTGTGTGTGTGTGTGTGTGTGTGTACCATGCCATGTTTGGAGGAAAAACAACAAACTTGGATGTCAGCCCTCACTTTTTACTTTCTTAAAGGCATGATCTTTGTTGTTTCCTACTACATATGGTAAACTAGCAAATATGCAAGCTATCAGGTATTCTCTTATATCCACCTCTCTTGTCCCCTCATGGGAGTGCTAAAATTATGGATTCCTGCAGTACACCACTTATCTTTCACAAAGCTTCTGGCGATTAGAACTTGGGTATTTGTGCCTTCAAGACAAGTACTTTAATCACTGAGACATCTTCTCAGCCTTATAATGTATTTCTTTACAATAATTACATAATGCTCTACTTCCATATTCACAGAATATTAAAATTTCTTTATAAGATGCTTATAAAACTTTGGAATAAAACTGCACATCTCCTAATGAAATTTTTGTTAAATATTACACTTGCTGGATTTTAAACTCACTCTCTGACAGTTGACACAATATTGTTGGTATTGTACCAAAAACTGATGATTATCACAGGCTGAAACAGAATTTTTAAACAAAAATTTCATATGTGCAGTAATTAGAAGTAGAGAACACAAAGTATTTAGCAATAATATCAGAAGCCAAAAAGTCATAATGTGAAAAGTAGCTTGAGAGGAGTGCTGTATAGATATATCAGTTGATTTTAAAATTTTATTTATTGCGTATATGTGTGCCTCTGTGTGTGTGTGTGTGTGTGTGTGTGTGTGTGTGTGTGTGTGTGTGTGTGTGTGTGTATCAGAGGGCACTATGTGCCCCTGTGGGACAAAGGGTGATATCGGGAATCATCCTGGATTGCTTTCTACCTCTTTTTTTGCTTTGCTCTGAGATTTCCCATGCTCTGCCCACCAGTACCAGAAATGCAGGCTGTCACCATTTCTGCCTGGTGTTTTTACATGGGAGCTGGGATCTGAACTCATGGCATTCTGCTTGCCAGGTAGAGTCTTAACCTCTGAGCCATCTCTCCATCCCCAGTTCGTTTTTTTTTTTTTTTTTTTTTTTAGAATTTTTTTATTTATTTATACAATTGTGCGTGTGTGCGTATGTATGTGCGCGCGTGTGTGTCTGTGTGTGTGTAGAACCACGGACGAATTCGGGAAACACCATGGACGCCTCCACCTCCTTCTGCCCCGGGATTCACAGGCTCCGCCCTACCAGGACCAGAAGCGCAGGCCGCCCCCGCTTCTGCCCGGCGTCTATACGTGGGATCTGGGATCCGAACTCAGGACCTTCCGCCTGCAAGGCAGAGGCTTAAACCCTGAGCCACCTCTCCAGCCCCCCCAGGTCATTTTTTAATGAAGGAAATGTCAGAATATTCCAGATTGTTTTGAAACTGAGAAACACTTTTTTTTCAGGAAATGAAACAATTGATAATGACAGAAAGATCAAAGATAATGATGGAGAGATTGGAATGCCCATGCTCAGTGAGGTCAGCCATACAGCCAGTAGCCAGCTTACAGCTACAGATCTAATAATATCGAAATTCTTGCTTGGCATTTTGAAAGCATGTATGTGTGTGGGAGCTGTGGTGTGTGTGTGTGTATGTGGCTTTCCATTTGAATTTCACTTTCATCAGAAACATTTTCATAGCTACCTATTATTATGGCAACTTCCTATTATTTAAAGTCAGTTAATTATTACTTAGAAAATATTGAAATAGATATATTTGATATACCATTTTATAGGTTTCTAATCAACAAATGTCTGACTTTATTCATTTCCTAACTTTATAATAGTTAATATAGCAAGAAGTTTTTTAATCTTTTGCAGTTATTTAGCTATTATTCATGTATTATTCATATTAAGTAGTGATGGAATACCATCACTATTTAATCTAAATTAATTAATTCATCGTAATTTTCACTTTTGAAGCTTTCTCTAAATCTCCCTACACCCACTGTGTAGTCAGTTGACATGTGGAGTGATAAATGTAGTTATCAGTATCTTAGGAAGAGAGTCTAAGCAGAGTCTTCAAGGTTTCATTTGGTGCTGACAGATTATAGGTACACAGTCTTTTCTGTAAAATAAATGAATAAATAAAAACCTTTCTATGTACCTGTTATGTGCATATTATGGACTACTTATGGCAGATACCATCTCAATTCATAAATATATTTTGTGCATGTATGCATAAACACACTTCTATATGAAGACTTTTAGAATAACTGTGATAGAGGGAAAGATGAATAAAAATCTGATCATTGATAAGAGTAAGCACCTTGCAGAGGAGTGGAATACTCAGACATGATGTGTCTATACACTTTACTTTAGCTACAGTCCATATATTCTGATACATTGAATTATATTATTTATTTAAAGTACTTTGTGTTTCTCATTGTGATGTTTTTGAGCCATGGTTGTTCAAAGAGCAGGCTTTATTCTAAGCATTTGAAGATTTTTAAAAATTGTTCTCTTGAAGCTTTCCATTTGAATTCCACTTTCATCAGAAAACATCTTCAGTATTGTTTTATATTTTACAATGTGTTTATACTTGCTTAAGTATCTAGTGTGCCGTTCACTTTGGGCAGTGCTCCATCTTTACTGCTAAATGGGGTGTTTTTGCTCCTCTTGGTGTATGTCGTCTAAGTGTCAGAACCAGGAGAGAAGTCGGGTGTGCTGTTCACACTCCATATATTCTCTATGGTTTTATATCAGCTTTGCTTAACAGTTGCTAAGATTTATGCTCAGTTCTCAGCTGTGATTTAAAATTTTTCTTTTCTTTTTATATCTTTAGATTTTAGCATTATGCATTTTGAAGGAAAGTGAGTATCTTCACATAAATTTAGTATTGTTGTGCTTCTATTTTTATAAGCAACATTTCGTCTATATAAAATGTCTTTCCTCTTTTCTAACATTTTCTACACTAAATTTGAGTATATTTTGTATTAAACTATTGAACTTCCTAAGGTATGTATTTGTATGCTATTTTCTTCTTTTGGTATATCCACATTGTCACCTAAAACAAAGCCTTTGTAAATGAAGAACAATGGATTCTTTCATTTTTATCCTTTCCGACACTCTGATATTAGCTGTTTCCTTATTTTATATTAAAAGAATAACCTACTTGGATAGATCTAAATCTGCTGTCTTGCTACTTGTAATTGTTCCACTTATTATTCATTCTTTCATGCTTGTTTTAAAGCATCCCTGTATCTTTCATTGCTTTATGTTCACATGCCATGTGTATATATCTCACATTATTATTTTAGTGGTTAGTTTGTAATATAAACATTAAAGCACATATCTGTAACTGCTTTCAGTATATCTTCTTGTTTTGTTGTAAAAAAGGATCTTAATCACTATCCCAGGTTACGCTGGAAATCAGTGTGTATCACAGGCTGATTTTAAATTGGTTCACAATATTCTTGTTTCTGCCTCCCAAGTTATGAGATTATAAACATGGGCTGCCACACATTATGGAAAAAAAGTTTGTTGCTTTTTTAAAATGTCAGTTCTACCTTTTTATTAACTCATGAAATAATAACTTGTCTTCTGGTTTGTTGAAGCAATAAGTCAGACCACGCTTGTCACAATAAATGTTTGTCAAGGTGGTTGGTCATATAAACTCAAGCACCACATTCATCTGAAAGGCACTCTTGACAACGGCAGATAATTTTGCCATTTTTATCCACCTTATATTTCAGGACAACCAAATTAACCTTCTTATGCTTATTGTTCTTAGTAGTGATGTAACACTTCACCAAGTCTCAATACAAGATGAAAGGTGCATTCCTTTTGAATGTTGGATTCAGATAAAGTACATCCATCTCCCAGTTGCTTACCAGCAAAGGCCAGTCTTTGCTGATTAGGAGGAATTTCTTCATTATCCTGGATCTTGGTCTTCACATTTTCTATAGTATCTGAGGGTTTGACCTCCAGTATGATGGTCTTCCCCAGAAGGGTATTTACAAAATTTTTCATCTTGAAGATAGTTCCATCTGAGTCAGAGGAGAAAAGAAAAGATGGATTAGACCCAGGGGAACTCTATAGCACAAGGTCAAAAGTTGCTAGCCAGAAGCTCAAGTTTATTACTTTTTAAACATCATGAGAACTTCAAAAAGCTTAGTTCTACATAGCTCCTTCTGATACTTCTTGCTTTTGCTGTTATAAATCTCACTGCTTCATTTGCAATTTCACATATCACAGCTAATAATATGTGCATATATTCATTTGCCAACATTTTTTTAGTTTATATAAATTTTTTTTATTTATTCAATTGTGCATATGCGCGTGTGTATATGTATGTGTATGTGCGCGTGTGTAGAGACACGGACGAATTCGGGAACCAACATGGACTGCCTCCACCTCCTAATGTTTACTCTGCCCTGGGATTCACAGGCTCCGCCCTACCAGAACCAGAAACACAGGCCGCCCCTGCTTCCTCCAGCGTCTATACGTGGGGTCTAGGATCCGAACTCAGGACCTTCCACCTGCAAGGCAGAGGCTTAACCCCTGAGCCACCTCTCCAGCCCCTATATAAAATATTTTTAAACCCTCCCTCCACCCCTCCCTGTACCTCCTTGCTCCTTCCCCCTTTTCCTCTTCCTTTCCCCCCTCCTTCCCTTTCTCCCAATGCCCCCTCCCCCAATCTCTGAAGCATGTGTACATCAAACTTTCCTCTGGGTCCTCCTCTCTGATGAGAGGTAAGGACTCAGTAGCATTTCCTAGAACTCTTTCGTGTTTCCCCTTAAGTATAGGAATACTATTGTGACTGTTAATCCCTTGCTTCTAAAGATCCTAGTGCCTTTAGTGCATGCTAGACTTTGAGGGGTCAATGATATGTTGGTCATTGCACAGATCATGCAGAGTTCTATTATAATTGCTTCCGCCCTAACTTGTGTGGATTATGTTGCATATCATGACTCCTTCCATCCTTGTGCCCTTACAATCTTATTGCCCCCTCTTCCGCAAATTTCCCTGAGCTTCAGGATGGGGAGTGATTAGGCAGGCCTGATTCCAGGTGGTTGATATAGAGTTCTCTGATGTTCTGAATTATGATTTGTTGATTTCTTTTTTCAGTTTTACTGCTCCTGCAATGCCTTTGGCTCCATCCTGATGGGTATTGTATGTCACCCCCTGGCCAGAGATAAAAAGCTGTTAAAACAGAGTCTTACTATAAGGATAGATTCAAAGGTAGATGGAATAAGAGTAGGAGACTGCGGTGAGGGGAGGGTCAGTCTCCCATTGCAAAATGGTTACCCTCTATCTGCCAGACCTTATGCACTCCCTTTCTGGTAAGATCATACCCCATCAGCTGCAAGTGACCAGGAAAGAAAGTCTGTGAGCTTCACCAGATGTCTTATTACTTACTTTCAGTCCTTGATGGTGGCCTATTATCTCTGCTGCAGCATGATCCCCTCTCTCCTTGTTTCTGGCGGGGCCCTCCATCCCCTTCTCTGTTTATAATCTTTGCAATTACTGTAGGTATTACCGAGATTTGTCTTTGAGTGTGTCTCTAAGTGGGTTTGGTATTAGGATCTACCTATTAGGGAGTACATACATTGCTTAATTTTCTGTTTCTGGGATACTTCACTCAATATAATTATTTCTAATTCCATCCATTTCCTGGAAAATTTCATGAATTCATTCATCATTTTTGATGGCTGAGTAGTATTCCATTGTATAAATGTACCACATTTTCCTTATCCACTCATCAACTGTTGGATATTTGGGTTGATTCCATGACATTGCTATTGTAAACAGTGCTGCTATGAACATGGTTGTGCTTGTGCTATCAAGGTGAATTTTTGTTGTATGGGGGTTATTCCCAAAAGTGGAATAGCAGGGTCATATGGCATTTCAATCTTTAACTTCTTTAAGAATCACCATATGGCTCACCAGAGTGGTTGTATGAGCCTGCATTCCCACCAGCAATGCAGGAGAGTTCCCTTTCTCCACATCCTCTCCAGCATTTGGTGTTGTCCATATTGTGGATTTTTGCCATTCTGACCGGGGTGAGATGATATCTCAGGGAAGTTTTGATTTGCATTTCCCTGATGGCTAAGGATGTGGAGCATTTCTTAAGATATTTGTTAGACATTTTAATTTCGTCCTTGGTAAAGTTTTTTTTAAGTTCCAGGGCCCAATTTTTAATTGGTCCATTTGTTTCCTTGGTGTTTAGTTTTCTAAGTTCTTTGTGCACTCTGGATAATAGAGCTCTATCAGATATATGGTTAGTGAAGATTTTCTCCCATTCTGTGGGTGCCTTTGTGCTCAAGTTACAATCTCTTTATCTGAACAGAAGCTCTTAATTTCACAAGATCCCAACTGTTGAGAGTTGGTAGCAGTGACTTGGCTATTGGATGTCTGTTTAGGAACTGTTGGCCTAGCCCAATCAGCTCGAGGGAGTTCCTATCCTTTCAACTATGATTTTTATAGTCTCTGGCCTTATATCGAGGTCCCTGATCCATTTGGAATTAAGTCTTGCACATGGTGACAAGTACGGGTACAGTTTTAATCTTCTGCATGTGGAGATCCAGTTTTGCCAGCACCATTTGTTGAAGATGCTGTTCTTTTTCCATTGGATTTTTTGGGCCCCTTTATCAAAGATCAAATGGCTGTAGTTGTGTGGGCTTATATCTGTGTCTTCAACACTTATCCATTGATCTGTGTGTCTTTTTTGGAGCCAGAACCAGGTTGTTTTTATAGCTATGGATTTGTAATATAGACTAAAGTTAGGTACGGTGATACCTCCAGCAGTGTTTTTGTTACTCAGGATTGTTTTTGGTATCCTGGGTCTTTTATGCATCCATATGAATGTTGAGATTGTTTGGTCAACTTCTTTAAAGAATTGCTTTAGGATTTTAATTGATATAGCATTGAATCTGTATATTGCCTTTGGTAGGATGGTCATTTTTATTATATTGATTCTGCCAATCCAGGAACATGGCAGGTCTTTCCACTTTGTGGTGTCTTCTGTAATTTCTTTCTTTAGGATTTTAAAGTTTTCATCGTAAAGGTCACTTACTTCTTTGGTTAGGTTTATACCAAGGTATTTCATTTTTTTAGGGGCTATAGTAAATGGGATTGTTTCTCTCAGGGCTTTTTCACTTCTTTCATTCTGGGCATATAAGAAGGCCTCTGATTTTTGTATGTTTATTTTGTATCCTGCTACCCTGCTGAACTTCTGTATTAGTTCCAGGAGTTTCCTGGTGGAGTTTTTGGGATCACTCAGGTATAACATCAAGTCATCAGCAAATAGAGATAACTTGACTTCTTCCTTGATGATTTGAATCCCTTTTATCTCCCTTTCTTGTCTTATGGCTCCAGCTAAGACTTCAAGTACAATATTGAAGAGAAGTGGTGAGAGTGGACAGCCTTGTCTAGTTCCTGATCGAAGTGGGAATGCTTCGAGTTTTTCCCCATTGAGTATAATCCTTGCTGTGGGCTTGTTGTAGACAGCTTTTATTATATTGACAGAGGTTCCTTCCATTCCTACTGTCTCTAAGGTTTAGATCATAAAAGGCTGTTGGATCTTGTCAAAAGCTTTTTCAGCATCTGTCCAGAGTATCATGTGGTCTAGGATTTTAGACTGGTTTATATGGTGAATTACATTTATTGATTTGTGTATATTGAACTAACCTCTTGTACCTGGGATAAAGCCTACTTGATCCCCGTGAATGATCTTTTTATATGTTTTTGAATCTGATTTGCTAAGACTTTGTTGAGAATCTTTGCATCTATGTTCATCAGAGAGATTGGCCTATAGTTTCCTTTTTTAAGTATATCTTTATTAGTTTTGGGATTAAGACGATATTAACTTCATAGAAAGAATCTGGTAGTGTTCCTTTCTTTGCTTTTTGATGGAATGGTTTAAGGAGTATTGGTGCTATTAACTCCTTAAATGTCTGGTAGAACTCTGTGCTGAATCCATCTGATCCAGGACATTTCTTGGTGGGAAGATTTGAGATTACTTCATCGATTTCCTCATATGTTATAGGATTATTTAAATAATTCACAACTTCCTGATACAATTTAGGTAAGTTGTGCTTACTGAGGAATTCATCCATTTCTTTTGTGTTGTCAGATTTCACAGAGTGTAAGTTTTTGAAATATGATGTTATAATTCTCTGGATTTCTTGGTTATCCATAGTGATAACTCCATTTTCGTTTCTAATTTTGCTAATTTGTGTTTTTTCTCTCTTGCTTTTGGTTAGCTAGAGGTGTATCAATCTTATTGATTTTTTTCAAAGAAACAGCTTTTTGACTGGTTGATAGTCTGTATCGTTTTCCTCATCTCAATTTCGGATATTTCTCCACTTATTTTGCTAATCTCCTCTCTTCTACTGCTTTTGGGATCAGATTGCTCTAGTGTCTCTAAAGCTTTACACTGTATTGTTAAGTTATTTATTTCTGATGTTTCCATTTTTTTGATGGAGGCATTAAGAGCTTTGAACTTACCTCTTAGGACAGCTTTTATTGTGTCCCAGAGATTTTGGTAAGTTGTATTTTCATTATTGTTCACTTTTGGGAAATCTTGAATTTACTTTTCAATTTCTTCCAGAATCCAATTCTGCTTCAGCATCATAGTGTTAAGTTTCCAGGAGTTAGTGTATTTTCTGTTGTTTATTGTGTTGTGGATGTCAAGCTTTAAACCATGACGGTCTGATAGGGTAGGGTACAGGCTAGAATTTCAACTTTCCTGTATATGTGGAGATTCGTTTTGTGCCCCAATATGTGATCGATTTTGGAGAAAGTTCCGTGTGCTGCTGAGAAAAATGTGTATTCTTTGATGTGTGGACGAAAAGTTCGATAGAGATCTGAAACGTCCTTTTCTTTAAGGGTTTGGTTGAGTGCCAAAGTGTCTCTGTTAAGCTTTTGGCCTGTTTATCTATCCCATGTTGAGAGGGCAGTGCTGAAACTCCCAAGAATTATTGTTTGGGGATTGATTTCTCTCTTTAGATGCTGTAGGGTTTGTTTAATGAATGTGGAGGGGCCCATATTAGGTGCATATATGTTCAGTATTGTGAAGTCTTCCTGGTGACTTGTACTTGTGACTAAAATGTAGTATCCATCTGTGTGTCTTATGATTTTTTCTGGTGTGAAGTCTACTTTGTCTGAAAGCATAATGGCTACCTCTGCCTGTTTCCTGGTTCCATTAGCTTGCAGAATTTTTGACCAGCCTTTAATTTTTAGGATGTGCCTATCTTTTGTGGTGAGATGAGTTTCCTGAAGGCAGCAAATTGATGGATTATGATTTTTAATCCAAGTTTGTAATCTGTGTCTCTTGATCAGTGAGTTAATACCATTGACATTTAATGTTATAATTGAGAAATTATTTTTAATTCTGGACATTTTTTATGTTTAGTGGATTTTGTAAGTGTATTGCTGGACATTTAGGTTTTGGTGGTATTATGCTTCCCTTTTGTCCTCCTTGATATGCTTGTTTTTTTTTTCAAACTTGAGTATCATTTCTAGCATTTTTTGAAGGCCTGATTTGGTAGACATGTAAGCCTTCAAGTTGTCTTTGTGCTGTAAAACTTTTCTTTCTCCCTCGATCATGATGGATAGTTTTGCGGGGTATATCAATCTGGTTTGACATTTTTGCTCATTTAATACTTGAAGTATGTCTTTCCAAACTCTTCTTGCTTTTACTGTTTCCATTGAGTAGTTATTTGTTATTTTAATAGGTTTACCTTAAAAGCGACTTGTTTTTTTTCTCTTGAAGTTCTCAGTACCTTTTCTGTCTTGAATGTGGACTGTTTTGACTCTTTTTGCCGTGGCGATTTTCTATTTTCGTCATATCTGTTTGGGGTGCAGAATGCCTCTTGTATTAGGATGGGCCTCTCATTCTTTAGTTGAGGGAAGTTTTCATTTATGATAATTTGAAAAATTTCCTCAGGTGTGATATTTTGGGATTCTTGCTCTGGTGTTCCATGAATGCGCATGTTAGGCTTCTTCAGGGTGTCCCATATCTCTTGAATGTTCCTCTCAAGTATCTTTTTGGCTTTAACAATCTCTTCCATTGAGTTGGTTAATTCTCCCACTTTGTCTTCAAGATCTGAAATTCTATTTTCTGCTTCGTTAGTTCTGCTGATAAGACTCTCTGTTGAGTTTTGGGTTAAAGATAACTTGTCATTTAGTTCGATTTTAAGCTCTGCCTGAGACTGTTTTAACTGTTCTATGTCTATCTCCTCCAAGTGTCTGTTGTGTTCCCGTTCAAGTGGTTGTTGGGGTTGTTTCACTACTCCCGGATTTCCTCTTTCATAGTATTGGTCATGCTAATGATCATACTTTGAAAGTTGTTATCTTAGGTCTGGCTTTCTTGGCTATTATCTTGTTCTGGTTGGAATCCATCATTATGGAGTTAATTCTTTCGGTGGGAGATTTGTCTTCCTGGTTTTGTTTCTCATGGATCTGCACTTTGACTTGGGCATTGTCATTTTGTTTCTTATAACCTTTCAGTGTCTGTGTGTTTTTGACTGAACTGATTTAGCTGGTATTACTACTCTCGGGCAGTTATTACTAGTGCTTGGCTTGTAGTTGGGTTCGTTTGTCTGCTTTTAGTACTGTTTCCTAGGTGAGGCTACTAGGCTGTTAAGACATAAGTTAAGTCAGGTTAAGTAGACAGGGGGTGAATATTTGTATGGTAGTGCACTTTTATGATTTAGTGTCTTGGTGATATGTGAGGGTGAGTGGTGTAATCCCTGGGAGTTGTATATATTTTGGGAGTGGATGTATGGAAAAGTTAATCTACAGTGATTAATACTTAAAAGGAGCAATATGGTAAAAGAGATTTACTTATCTTTGGGCTGGATGTGAAGAATCTCTCCCATGTGATAGGATGATTTTAGAGGACTTCAGATGTATGGCCTTTGTCCCTTAGAGCTTTGTTTGGGCTTTCTTTGAATTCTGTTGAATTCTGAGTAGCAATGTGTCCTCCGTGGACCATGAGCGAGGGTCCCCAGTGGGTTGGAGGGGCAGAGGGGTTGATGGTGATGGCAGGACTCTTCCCCTGGGACCTGGGACTTGTGGCCCATCCAGGCTCCAGGGATAGAGGACTGTGAGCAAGTCCTGTCCCGTTTGGGTGGGGGAGGACAAAGGGGCTAGGGCTCGGGTCATGGGCCAGGCAAACCATAGGCAACCTGAGTATTAACCCAGCTGGCTAGTGGGAGGAGCTGTGACAAGGGGCGACCTGGGGGCTGGGTAACTCACCTGGGATGGAGGACCGACCAAGAGCAAGTCACGTCTAGGTCTGGCGGGCAGGTGGGCGGGAGGAACAAAGGAATGCCAACATATTTTTTATCTATGCCATTCTTCACTTACTTCTATAACACTGGGCTTCCAATTAGAGTCATATGAATGTTACACTGTTACACTGTCTTGTTAGTGGATCCCACTAGTCACCTTCAAAAACAGAGTTTCCAAATCCCTAGTGATCTTTTCCAACAACAAGGATAAATCAAATACAACATGAGCACTAACAATTCTTAACACCTTCCAAAAAAACTGCAAACAGAGACAGAATGTCTGATGTCAGATCTCAAAAACAAAGAAGAAAGCACAATCAATTTGTCAGGAAATGGAGGGAATTAGAAAAAATTATATTGAGTGAGGTATCCCAAACACAGAAAGTTAGATATCGTATGTATTCCCTTCTAAGTGGATCCTAGTTCCAAACCCACTTAATGACATATTCAAAGGACAATCTCTGTAATACCTACTGTAATTGCAAAGGAGGTAAGGGGAAGGAGGGCCTCAAAAGAAAAAAAGAAAAAGAAAAAGGATATGGGGGATCACATTTCAGTAGAGAAAATAGGCCACAGTCAAGAAGTAGTGAGACATCTGGTGCAGCTCACCCTTACTTCCCTTTCTGGTCACTTGCAACTGAAAAGGATCAAGGAGGATATAGGGATTATCAGACAGATGGTAACTCTCCTGCAAATGGGACACTGAACCCCCCCTCCCCACTGCTGTGTCCTACTCCTATTCTTCCATCTACTTTTGAGTTTCCTTTTATATTAAGATCTTCACTTAAACATCTTTTATCTTTGGTTAAGAGATGACCTTCGATACCAATTGGGATACAGTCAAGGGCAGTGCAGGAAAAGAAAATCTGAAAACAACAAACCATAATTCAGAACACCAAAGACCCTACATTATTCCACTGGAACCAGACCAGCCAAATCTTTCCCCATCCTAAAGTTCAGGGAACCTTACAGAAGAAGGAGTGGCTAGATTGTAAGACCCTAAATATGGGGAGGACCAATGCTATGCAAGACACTCCACAGAAGTTGGGCTGCAGCAGCCAGAATTTGACTTTGCCTGACGTGCACATAGCTAACATGTCAACAACCCACTCCCCCAAAGTCTAGCAGTGGTCACAAGGAAGAAAGCTCCAGGCAGTAGGATCCTTGGAGGCAAGGGTTAAACAGTCATAACTAATGGGGTGCCCAAGAAGGGGCTCCAGGCTATGCCACTGAGTCCTGAACCCTCACTAGGGTGGAGGACTCAGAGGGAGGTTTGGCTTTCACACTAAAAGATGAAGGTATCTAGAAAGGTGGAGGGCAGTAGGGGGTGAAAGGAAGGGAAGAAGGGGGAAAGTGCAATGTGGGGAGACCAGGGAGGGGAGGGAGGAGGAAGAGGACTGGGTTACCTATTGATCTTGTATGATTAGGAAGAAAATAAAATGTGGGAGGAAAAAAAGAATCAATTAAAATAGAGGGGAAGATAATACCAGGAAAGATTTGCAGTAATAAGCAATTTAATTTAAATTGCCTTAAATGTTATGAATCTAACATGAACTCAAACAAGTCCTCCTAGTTAGAGCTGTTGTATAAACGCCATGTCACAATGTCTGTAAACTGCATATTGATATTTTTGCACAATCAATTTACTTCTGGTTTCTTGTGTAGAGTTAGACAATAAGATATTTGCTTTGCTTCTCCAGTGACTTAGTTAGATTTTTATTCCTGATAAGTTAAAAAAAACTTGAAAGAAAGAAAGAGAGAGAGAGAAAGAGAGAAAGAGAAACAAAGAAAGAAAAGAAAGAAAGAAAGAAACAAACAAAGAAAGAAACAAAGAAACAAAGAAAGAGACAAAGAAACAAAGAAAGAGGGAAACAAAGAAAGAGGGAAACAAAGAAAGAGGGAAACAAAGAAAGGGGAAAGAATGAGGGAACAGAAGGAAAGAAGGAAGGAAGGAAGGAAGAAAGAAAGGAAAAAAGGAAGGAAGGAAGGAAGGAAGGAAGGAAGGAAGGAGGAAGGAAGGAAGGAAGGAAGGGAGGGAGGGAGGGAGGGAGGGAAGGAGGGAGGGAGGAAGGGAGGGAGGGAGGGAGGGAGGCAATATCACATGCAAATTATTTGTGATAGTTAATCCTGGGTGTCAAGTTGACACATCTGGTATTAACTAACATCAGCTGAGACCACACCTGGAAAGGTCAACTGAGACCACCTGAAGGGATTATACCACCCTAGATCCCATGGGAATATCCATAGATCTCAGAAGAACTTCCCAATAATGGACCATACAAAAGGGAACCACAAAGAGAAGAGGTGCTTTTATAGCTGTGCTAGGAATCACTCTTCCTTCTGGCTGTCTGGTTTCTTGGCTTCTTCAACCCTCTAGCCCTCCAACCCTCCAAGTCTTCAACTAGAGTAAAGAATTTCTAGGAATCCTCCAGCTTTCAGCCATCATCCTACTGCTGGACTGAGCAGCTACTGGCAGCCATGATTGGACTACCTCATCCATATCTGTAAGCCAACTCAGTACATTCCCTATTTGTATACTCATTGTGTTCATTCTGTGTCTCTAGAGAACCTGACTAATACATTGTTTTAATTAATTATTTATTGTTTTGTGTTGCTGTCTTTTTGGTATTGGTGGTGGTAGTAATGATGTTGATCATGATGGTAAGTGAGTTTAAGACAGAGTCTTCTATAGCTCATGCTGGCCTGGAATCTAGTATGTAGCTGAGAATGATTTTGAACTTTTGACCTTTCCAAAAGGGCTACAAATTACAAATGTGTGTCACTATATCTGCTTCACGTGTTGCGGTGGATTGAACCCAGAGCTGCTTGGATTTAACCCAGAGCTGCATGAATTTTTAGCTAATTACTCTTTATCGGTGGAGCTACATCTTCAGCTCACATATAAAGTCTTTTTTCAGAAAATAAAATTTTATTCTTTGACAATTTCTTCCAAGTTCACAATGTGTCTTGATCATATCCAACCCTACCTACTAATCCTTCTATTCTATCTGACCTTCCCACCCACTCCTCTCCTCATTTCATGATCTCTCCCTCTCTTCCCTCCCTCTCTCCTTTTCTCCTTCTCTTTTCTCTCCCTCCCTCTGTCTCTCCCTCTTTTTCTTTCCTTCTTTCTTTCTTTCTTTCTTTCTTTCTTTCTTTCTTTCTTTCTTTCTTTCTTTCTTTCTTTCTTTCTTTCTTTCTTCTTTCTTTCTTTCTTTCTTTCTTTCTCCACCAAGTGAGACCGATTAGTAATGGAAGAATTACTAAAGTACAAAAATTTAGTCAACTAAAATAATTAAGTTATAGGAAGAAAGCATGAACAAAAATTTTAGTTAAGCAAATAATCATCAGAAGAATTCAGCAGTGTTAGTGCAGGATAGATGAATGAAGCTTTCTTAGATTAAACATGATAGAGTGGTAAAAGAAATCAGAAACGTGCTAGAAACATTGTTTTCAGGCATAGAGGGCAAATGTTGATTATTTATACACATATACTTAAATATGCACAATAAATACTGACTATTAATAATCTTCTAATTCCTGAAAGTTGTCAAAAAATATGAACAAGAGTTCTCTTCTATATTACAAATAGTCTTGAATTGTCACAAACATGTTTTTGCATTTCTGGGTTTTTGGGAAAGAAAGGGAAATCATAAAAATAATAATGAAGCAAGCCAACAAAGAAAATGCCAGTTTGTTAAAATGAAATATGTTTAATAAATGCAAATGATTGTTTCAGTGGGCACAGGAGATAACCAAAGAAGCAAATTGTGAGAGGAAAAAAAATAAGTCTTCAGCATGCCACAGGGTATGAACATGTGAGAGAGGAACTTTCAAAGAGACTAAAATAGTTCGAGATAATGAAAGAATTCCTGTAGGGACCACGAAGCTGCAGACCAGATGGACAGCAAAGGATGGCGACCATGCATGGGGCATGAAGTGTGGTGATTAAGGAGCACCAATTGTCTGATCAAAAGTTTAAGAGCTAATGGAGGAAACAATTTGAATTTTGTACTTGTGGATTTTTTTTTTTTTTTTTTTTTTTTTTTTTTGTGACACAAATGTGGACTCTAAGCTGGGAACCCTAAGAAGCTCTCTGGCTATGTCATTCAACTGTCTCTGCCCCATCTACATTCCTGCTCTCTGCTCTCTCAGGAGCACAGTGCAAGGTGATGGCATCCCACCAGTGAATGTTATTGTTATGAAAAAATACCACTCTTCATGTGACGCTTGTTCTAATTGATTGCCCAGCCCTGTAACTTGATTTTTTAAACAGAACATCAAGACCTGACCAGAAATGAGGAAGTAACTTTTATTCCAACAGACTGATAACTTGCCAATTACTCTGCCTAGCTAAGTCCACAGAATTATTTTTCACACATTATGATAATAAAACTTGATACGTGGTATTTTACCTGGAAGTTTGCAGTTTTCGAGTGGACTAAGTTCTGATAAAGATATATATAAGAAAATAATATCCAAACTAGAAGAAACAAATTTAGGATCAACTGCTTATCTGCATACTGCTAATTCTCCTAATCAAAACACTAATAAATTAATTTGGTATTAAAGATTTCATGAGCAGACATATACAAATGTGGTTTTATTTTTTAATAGTATTAGGAGTCTGTAGAGTAATCTTGTAAGTTAGTGCAATACGATAGGTTATTTAGTAAGATAAATTGGAAAGATTACAGAATAGTCATAGCTGCAATCTATATTCTGGCTTCAAATGTCAAGAAAATGATAAAGAAATTAAAATGAAGAGAATGAGACAACAACCACAAAGAGACCAGCGACCCATCGAAGTTTCCTGAAACAAACAATGACTCACCTGAACCTGGAAAATGATTCAGAGCAATGACACAGCAATATTTCCCTGCAATGAAACATTGCATCAATACACTACAGTGGGCCGTGTATACCAAAACGAATTAAAAGATAGACATCAGCATCAAGTCATACACCAGATAAAGAGTCGACTATTTTAAAGTATACTTCATTCCTCTAGGAAGAAAAAGAAATTGACCTGCAAAGAGAAAATTGGACAAGATTAGATGAACTCAAAGCCAGGCACAGTGCAGTAAAAATGTGAAGCTACTGAGAAACTTTTGCTACAAGAAAATTATATACATGTATAAACATAAGCATGACATTCACAAATGTTGATGAGTTTTGAAAATACACCATTATAGACTTTATTTGAAGTGAAAAAACATGTTAAAATTTTGTGAACCAAAATATAGTCAAGATACCTAATTTAGAAATGGAAAAGTGGTTTGGATAAGTTGGAGATATACTGAAATCATATAAATATAGATTTAAGTTGTAGAAATAAGAGTTATTAAAACACAAATTTAAAGGCTGCTAGCTCTAACTAGACAGAAATACAGCTAAAAAAAAAACCAGAAGTTACATGCAGTGAGAAATTAGAATGATTATATATAACACAGTAATCTTTCATAGATAAGAACTCATCAATATAAATATTTAGATTAATATTAGAAGTTATATAAAATAAGAATAATTCACTATACATAAAACAGAAATAGAGGGGCTGGAGAGGTGGCTCAGGGATTAAGCCTCTGCCTTGCAGGCGGAAGGTCCTGAGTTGGGATCCTAGACCCCATGTATAGACACCAGGCAGAAGCGGGGGCGGCCTGCGATTCCGGTCCTGGTAGGGCAGAGCCTGTGAATCCCGGGGCAGAGTGAACAAGGAGGAGGTGGAGGTGGTCCATGGTGGTTGCTGAATTCGTCCGTGGTTCTACACACACATACATACATACACACACATACATACACACATGCGCACACATGCATACACGCACAATTGAATAAATAATAAATAAAAAAATTTAAAAAATAAAAAATAAAACAGAAATAGAATTTTATTGATAAATATTTTATTTTACTTATTTGAGAGAGAACACATAGAACACATGAATGCCACAAAACAAGGGTGAAGGTCAGAGGACCACTTTTAGTTTTTAAAGTTTAGAATCCAAGTGGGATTTTAAGCTTAGGATGCCAGATTTGCAAGTAAGTGTCTTATGTGCTGAGTTATCTCACTGGCCCCAGAAATAGAATTTTTATAAAAAATCATGGGACTTCAACTTCTACAATGCCCATTGATATTGAAACAGCCTTTCCAATGTATGTATAATTTGCATTTCTCTTTTGACCTGAAAATGTGAATGCTTCTACCTCTATGATGACACAAAAATACTGTTAAAATCATTAATTCACTCTGTGCTATCATATCCTTGGTCATTTCCCAGTTTGTAATAGAATGTCTTCCATTTTTTCATTGACTCTCTGAGCTACATTATTTGAAAATTTCAATTAAACCCTCTCATTGTAGCACTTTTACATATTTCCATGCTCCTGGTCTTAGCTCATGGACTTCTAATCACAGTAACTTTTTTAGAGATCATGTGCCATTTTATTGATCCATTAATGAATTAACACAAGCTATATGCCATCTGTCTCTAATGTAAATCCATCCTAATCTAATTCTGTGACATCTAATTTTCAGAATCTGACTGAAATACTAACTTAGTATGTTTGAAGTAGAATACTTGATATACACACATGCACAAACACATAAGGAAACACACAAAACAACACACACACACACACACACACACATATGCATACACACACAAACACAGAAATGCACACATGCACAAAAGCACAAGCGTACATCTATTTCATTCCCTAATAATCATCAAACATGTCTCTAAGGAATTATATAAATTTACATTAAAAAAAACAAAAGCTCATTTTAAAGATTTTGATAATGTATACTGAAAAAACCTGTGTAATATCTGGAGACAAATTCTAAGGCTAACACACCAGAAAATTGAAATAATCAATTCACTACTTTTACTAGAAATTTTTAATTCCAAAAGCTGCTATTCCAAAAGCTGTTAATATAATTTGGAATTTGCTAGTTTACTGACACTTGGAATTGCAGTGGTTTGAACTAAAGACATAATTTCCAGAGTCTGTAGGTATGTCAAGAATAATTGCTAATTGTGTCTTAATAAATTAATCTATTTCACGTGGCCTTGATATAAAGTTAGACTTTTTTTTTTAACTTTTTGTGGGTAGTCCATTGGATCTTTTGGTAAAGTATATCAACACTGTGACAATTCCAGAATCCAAAGCTTGAAACCTAAGTCTCATGGGATATTTGTCCTTGGAACCACGCCGCCAAACTGTATGTCAAGCAGCCACGTGGACAGAAGAGCTGGAGCTGTTCCAAGGACAATCTCAGCTGAGGTCCCCGTTGATAACTGGGATCAAGCACTGGACAAATGAGTAAGCAAAGTATCAGATGACTTCAGATCACCCTAACTGACTCTCATGTGCAATCTTCCCATTAATCAGGAAAGATACTGCTGAAGCTTTAAGATGACAACTTTCAATTTCTTTTACTACTCAATAACAGGTGCCTGGGAACACTCAGTATAATACACCCTTCATCAGCCCATTGAAGCTCAGATCTTTCACTTAGTCTCTGTTTCATTTAATCATAGCAGCTATGAGGTCCACAAACCTTTTTGGAGTCCTGCAAGTTAAATTGCTACTTTATTCAGTAAACTAGAGAAGCTAGAGGCAGTTTGGAAGGTAAGACAAAGCAAGCTGGAATATCTGACCTTCATATTCTTAGTCTCACACAGAGCAACATCTAGTGGCTGTCAGTTTATACACTAAGCAAGTCTAGTGTGGCTTCAACCTTTTCTGGTTGACTCTATTCTTCAAGAAGTACTGCTTACTGTTTGTTTTTAACCATCAAACTAAGCTATGCTTGATAGTAGCAAATGAAATAAGCTAGCATGTCTTAATTTTTTTAATTTGAATTTTTAGATATCAATTTCCTGTTTACAAAAATCTGATAAGTTAAAACCCTTATATTTTTAGTATTGTGGTAACTATATTTTTATTTCCACAGGTAGACCCAGACTCTATAATATACAGATCTAAGACATGGAATTGATACATCATTTGTGAATCTTTATCTGTCTCCTAACCAAGGATGAGGGGAGCATAAACCATGAAATGAATTTGACTAGACAGTTGATGATAACATGTTTATGTCCATTTTTTAAGTATTTTTCCAAATTCTGAGTGTGCATTTGAAGAAGAGCCATTCAAGAACTCTGGATATCTGGATGTGGGTTTGCATTCAGAGTGTGAAAGTAGAGGTCTTGGCCCACCCACTACCGTTAAACAGTAAATCTTAGTAAGAAGCTAGAGAGTTATATATATATATATATATATATATATATATATATATGGAGCCACAAATATCATGTCCCCGGAACTTTCTTGCATCCAATGATCAAGCAAACTCTATTTGTGTTCCATTTAAAAAATACTAGCAGGAATCTTTCAGCAATCAGGGAAAATAGTTATTAGTCCTTGGTTCCTTGGCTCAGATAAGAAACATTGCCAGGCTGGAGATGACTCAGTTGTTAAAGCCTTTGAAGGACCTGAGCTTGGCTCTTATATTCCACGTAAAAACACTAGACAGAAATCGTGATGGCCTGGA
This sequence comes from Typhlomys cinereus, assembly GCA_023101885.1. Taxonomy (NCBI): domain Eukaryota; kingdom Metazoa; phylum Chordata; class Mammalia; order Rodentia; family Platacanthomyidae; genus Typhlomys; species Typhlomys cinereus. Next base: position 387,198 of record JALPQD010000001.1, read on the forward strand.
ATTCCAGCCCTGGAAGGCAGAGTCTGGGAAGACCCAGAGCAAAGCAATAGGAAAGTAAAGCAATCTAAAATGTTTCCTGATATCATCCTTGTACCTCCACAGGAACACATACTCAAGTGTCCTCACAATGTTCTTATTTTAAAAAAATCTTAGTTGCATTAGCATATCTATGAAGCATCAAGTTATTATACTCATGATTCGATACTGATATGATCCCATATGTAAGATGTATAAACACTTTGGTATTATGTGTGCATGTCAATAACAGGAAATAAATTCTATGGCATTGATTCTGTCATTTCTATGGGCTTTCTTGACTTGTGAGGTAGACACTAAGCATTCCAAATTGAAAGACATGTTAAACACTTAAACTGTCTACTGCTATGAAAGAAATAAAATAACTCTGTCACAGATTGAATATGAATTGTTAGTCACACAGCCATGTATTTGAACACTTCTATCACAGATAGTAAAACAGTTTGGAAAGACTACGGAGACTAAAAGGAGGTGGAGCCTTACTAGATGAAGCGCATTCCTGACATCAGGTCTTGAAGTTGGATGACCTTACCAACCATGCATTCCACATTATTATGGACTCTATCCCTTTTGAAACTACAAGTTTAAATTGCATGGGTCAGAGTATTTATCACAGTAGCAGAAGAGTAACTGGAACTGCATATTGTACCAAGAAGCAGAATGTTGCTGAGACACCTGTTCACCTATAAACTTCAGCTTCAGCTTTCTTTTTATTAACAAGTTTTGTTCATTCACAATTTCACACATGCAAGTAATACATTCTGAGAATTCTCTGCCACCATTTCTCTTCTTTCTCTCCCATCTTTGACAACATCAGTTTGTCCCTATAAACTTCCCCTTCCCCATATTCATGTTTTTTGGGTTGTTCAGTTGTGTCTTCCATTGTACTTAAGTAAAACTATCCCTTTAAGTGGGGTTTTATTAGTCCCACTTGAGACTAGTGGGCTTGCCAGTGGATAGACAACTGGATACCGTGCTTTCCTTATCCCATCTGCTAGTTGCCAATTGTTCACCATTAATTGGTAAAGTCTCATGGTCTCATACTCTATACATCTCAGACAATTTTTCTGTATAGAATTATTTCTAATAGAGATAGGCTCATTTTGAATTAAAAATCAATCAAAATCAAGCCAACACTTTGTGCAAAAAATGAGTTTCTAAAATGCAGATAAAAATTTAGAGAACATAGGATAGGTGAAACTATCATTAAAAACAAGAATGAGTTTGAAGGATTTACTTTCCTACCTGTTCTCAAGATACTAAAAAATCAAGACAGTGTGGTAACAGTATAGGTTTTAGAAACAAAATATCAATGTGAAGAACAGAAGAAAAAAAAACAGAAATACACATGCACAAATATGGTTGATTGTTTTTTGAGTAGACACAAAGCAATTTATTCAGATGGTTTTGCAACAGGCAGTGCTAAAATAGTTAGATATCGGTATAGTGAAAATTTGTGAGTGGTGGCTCAGGTCTTTAATCCCAGTAACTATGGACAGGAAGTAACTGGGCATTAATATTAAAAGTTTAAGTTTGCTTTGTCTACAGAGTGTGTTGCAGAATAGTCCTGATAACTTAATAGCTCCAAAATATAATTTTAAAAAGTATTAAAGTACAAAGAGATAGTAAACAAATGAAACTAAATTTTAGTACCTATCATAAAAATACCTTGAGCTTTATTATAGAGAATATGCAGTGATGCACATGTGGAGGCCAGAAGGCAAGTATTGGAAGTTGGTTCATTCCTATTACCGTGTATACTTAAAGGATTGAATCCATGTCTCCATATTATGTGAAAGTGTCTTGTTGTATGGTATTTTTTCCTCTGGATCGCCAGCTTCAACTTTGCTCCAATCCCAGACAAGTAAATAACTTAGAGCTCAGGAAGTTCCTATACTGACAAGCTTGAGAGAAGAGGGTTTCCATCTAGAATGAAACCAAAAATTGGGAGAGAATACTTACCTCCAGTCAAGTAGATAAAAGGGGAAATGCTAAGAAACCAGAAAAGACTACTGAGATCAGCCAAGCAGTAGAAAGAGGCCAGTGAACAATTGGAGAGAGACCCTAGAGCAGCCCAGAAGCCTGGAGAAGACTCCTAGGAAATCATATAACAAAGAACTCCAGAAGTGCAAATTCTGTGAATTTTACCGCCCTACCAGCACTAACCCATCCCCCAGCCCCACCCCCCCACTCTTGTTGGAGAAGGATTTTTGGTGATATAGCTTCCTGAGTTGTTTTTGTTCCCGTTAGTAACACTCACCTCTCTTTCTCCAAGTAACTCAAACTCATGAAGTTGGAAAAACATGAAGAATATGTAAGCATAATTTAGCAGTTTTAGGTACACAAAGATGTTTTAGATAAGAAGCAAACTACATAAAAATAAGTGAAAATATGACCTCATCAAATAAGAAAAATTCTACTTTCAAAACAAAGCCACACATAAATGGACAAGCTACAGATTAAGGGAAAATATTGCCCAGAAAAAAGAAATTTTAAAATCTACAAGAAAATTCATAGAACCAAAAATTTATTAATAGTGATGCATATACTATATTCTCTCACACATTCAGATCTTAGACTCAGAATTTTAGAAAGCTGTGCTATTCTTAGAAATAAGCAAGATTTATAATCAGCATGATATTATGTGAATTTTTCTATGTATGTTATATGTACCTGTTACTCTTCTCTTTTGCTGGGAGACAATACTCAAAGTCAAGCAACTTAAGGGAGAAAAGGATATTTATTCAGCTTATGGTTCTAGAGGGAAGAAATAGTCCTTCATGATGAAAAGGCATAAGGGGCAGAAGCTGGAGGAGGCAGTCTAAGTCACTGCAGACATCATAGAGGCCAAGAGCTGCTGATAGCTCAAGAGCAGACTCACTCACTGAAGTAGGGGAGGACTAACCAACTCAAGGCCAACACCTGTGATTATCTTCTTCAAGCAAGGGTCCACCCCCTAAATTGGCAGGATTTTCCCAAACACTGGCAATAGCTAAGGACTCACACATATGGGCCTGGTGAGGGGAGCAAACTCACATTTCAAATCATTAATCTCCACCCCTGACTCCCAAGGCTCATTGGTATCTCATTATGCAAACCATACACAGTCCAACTTTAAAAGTTACTTAGACTACATCAGTAGTCCCAATCCAGTCCAAAAGTCCTAAAACCAAAACTTCCTGCAAAATCAAAGACAAGTTACATATTTTCAATATACAAAGGCACAGAATAAACATTCCCATTCCAAAAGGGAGGAATGGGGCATATTCAGAAAAGATCAGTTCATAACAAGACCCATAACAAACACCAAATTTTACAGCTCTATTTCTAATAGATGAACTTCTTGTAATCATCCTAATTCCAAAAGCACAGCTGCATATAAAACACATCATTCTCTTGGATTGGCTCCTCCCACGGTATACAGCTCTCCTTGGCAGATGTCCCATGTTGTCTCTGGCATCTCTTACATCTTCACTTCTTTTTTTTTTTAAACAATTTTTAATTTTTAAATTTTTTTTTATTTATCCAATTCTGCATGTGTTCGTGTGTGTGTGTGTGTGTGTGTGTGTGTGTGTGTGTGTGTGTGTGCGTGCAGAACCACAGGCGAATTCGGGAACCACCATGGACCGCCTCCACCTCCTCCTTGTTTACTCTGCCCGGGATTCACAGGCTCCGCCCTACCAGACCAGAAACACAGGCCACCCCCACTTCCGCCCAACGTCTATACTGGGTCTAGGATTCGAACTCAGGACCTTCCACCTGCAAGGCAGAGGCTTAACCCCTGAGCCACCTCTCCAGTCCCCATCTTCACTTCTTAATGTCAAGCCACACTTTAACTCCACAGCACAAACTACCCTTTTTGGATCTCTAATTTTCAGACTTCCTACCACAAAATGCTGGCCTCCACCATTCTCTAAAACCTTGGAGTAGAACTGCAGGACTTCTTCCATTTTGCATCTCTTATGGTTCCAAAACTAGGACCATGTGAGCGACATTGCCAGGTTCTGTAATAACCTTGAAATGGAGACTGGCCACTTTGATTAGCAGATAGTTCAACTCTATGCTGACTGAGAGCCAAAATCTTTGTTGGGCCTTTGTTGGGCCCTCAGAATTCTGATTTTAGCCCTTCCCTGAAAAAGAATTTGCATTCTTATAGTGGGAGCCTTCCCTGAGGATCTTACCTCAGGGTAGGGCCTCTTCTATTATCCAAATGGAGAGCAAACTTTGATTCATTAATGGAGCTAATCTCTTTAAAATTAACTGCCATTTTTTTCTCTATTTTTCCTGGTTTAGCTCTTCAAGCTTGCCATTGCATTTTTCTTCATCAAACCTACCAGTTTTTACTTCTTTCTGCACAATTCCTTGTTCTTATTCCTTATATATCTTAGCAATATCATTAAAAACAGCCATGTCACACTATCAAGATATTTGCTTTGGGGGCTGGAGAGGTGGCTCAGGGGTTAAGCCTCTGCCTTGCAGGTGGAAGGTCCTGAGTTTGGATCCTAGACCCCACATATAGACACCTGCATTTCTGGTCGTGGTAGGGCAGAGTCTGTGAATCCCAGGGCAGAATAAACAAGGAGGAGGTGGAGCGGTTCATGGTGGTTCCCGAATTTGCCCATGGTTCTACACACACACACACACACATACACACACACACACACACACACATGCACACAAACACAATTAAATAAAAAAAATTTTAAAAAAAGATTTGCTTTGAAATATCTTCTATCAAATATTCAAATTTAACTTCAGGCACACTTACAGAATGAGGGCAAAATTCATCAATCTTCCAACACATCACTTTATTTGCCCCTTATACAGTTCCCAACGCAATTTCTGTTCCCCTCTGGACCACCATAAGCTGTGCTTCCGCTATCTATGTCTTTTTCAGCATCACTCTCTTCCAAGCTCTCACTTTGGCCCTGTCTCCAAGATGCAAAGGCTTTCTCAGAACAAAGTTCCAAAGTTTCCACGTTTCACCTAACACACAGTTTCAAAGGCACATTAGTCACATATCAGAAATTTCTATACTGCTAGATATCAACTTTTCTCAGCTTCACAAACAACAACACTTTTTGGTACCAGACTCTTTAGTTTCATACAGCAACACCTTGCTTCTCTGATGCCTATTTCTGGACTTCAGAACATTTCATGATCTAGTACCAGCTGCTCTCAATTTCACAGCAATACTCTTCTGGTACCAGTTTATGCACTGGTTATTCTTCTTTATGGCTGTGAGACAGCACTCAAAATCAAGCAACTTAAGGAAGAAAAAGAGATTTATTCAGCTTATAGTTCCAGAGGGAAGAGAAAACATGATGAGTGGCAGAAGCTGGAGGTGGCCTAAGTCACTATAGACATCATGGAGGCCAAGAGCTGCTGCTAGCTCAAGAGCAGACTCACCTCCTAAAGGTGCTGTGATCTTTCCAAATACTGGCTGCCACATCCTTATCTGACCAATCTGGTAGACAAGGTCAGTTTGGAAAAGATGGATTCAAAGAAACATCTTTTGGAAAAAGAATATGGCATTATTTGAAACAAATAAGAAAAATAAGTAAAATACGGGAACTGTTAGGCTTTGGTGTTCCTGCCCAGTTCAGGCCTAAAGCCTGCTGCCTGGGGAATGTCACAGTAATGCCATGGGCAGGTGCTGGGAATTCCTTCCTAGGTAATTTAAGTTTTGCCTCTGACAGGAGGAATTCTTCTGGGAATTGGATGTGCTTTCTATCTGTTCTTAAGTTTTTGGGAGAGTAGCTTCCTGCTCTCTGATCTAGAAAAAAAGGCCTGTTTTTAATCTTAAATCAAATTGCAACTAGAGATTTCATGTCTAGTCACATATAGTAAGTACACTTGTTAGCCAGAATGTATACACTGATTTTAAAGAAATTAGAGAACAACTTCAAAAGTCTTAAAACATAGGTGGGTAAAATTCCCACCTATAAATTCACTCAGGAGTTCTAGACATATGAGACTATGCCATCTGTTCACTAGAACTTTAAAAGGCTGTTTGATCCCTCCTGGATTTTAATATATGCTATCATAGGAGGACTTGTTCTTTTAATAATTATATTGCTCAAGTGTTTCCTTCAACACATCTCTCAGCAGTGCTCCATCAACAAGCCCACACTACAGATGCTTATGGCCCTTGAACATCCAAGCCATGGCCCCCCTAGAGACATGGTTCAAGCTTAGATTGCAAGATTTATGAAGCCTTGGTCTAATTTAGTACCCACAGAGGTGAGGTCCTTTGAGGGCCAGTAGTCAATGACGGGAAAGGCTCCATACAAGGATGGTGTCCAACCTAAGGCAGGCATGGTCCATTATGCTGGACCCCTCTGGGGTGGGGTCAACAAAGTCAGAGCAAAGAACTCTGGCTCCCACTGACTGTCAAAAAGGATGGATATGTAGGAGGAAGGACAAAGCAGGCCTGTATTGTCTATATGGACCACATGCAACTTCCCCAAACTAGAACCTGCTGCCATGCCTGGTGCAGATGTCAACCCGCTTGCCTGAGAGGACCAACCCGGACAGGACAACAGCAAAAGCTCACACTGAAACTTATGGGATGTTGAGCATACATATAGTTAATTGTAACGAAAAACATTTTCCTTATTTGTAACAGTTACTCTTAATTATTGCTGTGAGAGAATACCCAAAGTCAAGAAACTTAAGGGAGAAAGGGAGATTTATTCAGCTTACAGTTCCAGAGAGGAGAAACAGTCTCTCAAAGATGAGGCGGCATGGCTGACTGGCCAAAGCTGGAGGAGGCTAAGTCACTGAAGACATCTTGAAAGCTGAGAGCTGCAGACTGATTGAAGCAAAGGCAGATTTCTCCTAGAGGTAGGGTGGGACCAATCCACCTCAAGGCCCACCTCTTATGACTGCCTTCCTCCAGCAAGGCTCCACTCTCAAGGTGCCATGACCTTGCCAAACACATGAGACTGTGTGGGACACATTTCAAACCATGACACTCCATCCCTGGCCCCCACAGGCTCATTGTCATCTCATTATATAAACCTACTCAGTCCAACTTTAAAAGTCTTCATAGACTACATCAGTAGTCCCAAAACAGTCCAACTCCAACAGATGAGTCTTTCCTTGAAATCCTCTTGGTTCCAAAGGGCTTTGGTTCCACCCCTCCACAGCAGCTGCCCATAGAATACATTGCTCTCTTGAGCTGACTCCTCCCAGGTTATACAGTTCTCCTTGGCAGGTGTCCCACATTGTCTCTGGAATCTCTAACATTTTTACTTCTCAGTGGAAAACCAGGCTTTAACGCCACAGCACAAACTGCCCTTCTTGGGCCTCTAAACTGCAGACTTTCTGCCACATGGTACCTGGCTTCCATCATTTTATGAAATCTTGGAGGAGGACTTCACCACCTCCTCCCTCTTGCATCCTTGATGCCTCTAAAACCAGAACCACGTGGACAACTTTGCTAAGACTGGCCCCCTTGAATAACAGTTGATTCCGCTTGCTTCTCTATGCTAACCATGGTGAAAAGTTCTTTCACACCTGGACAGTTGTTTTATAGAAGTGGATCTTTGCTTTAGAACTCCACCCTTTAGCTCATTTCTTCTAAAAGGATTTGCATTCTTATGGGTGGGAGCCTTCTCTGAGGATCTTGCCCTCAAGCTAGGGTCTCTCTTATTATCCAAATTAAGAGCAGGCTTTGATTTACAAATGGAGCTAATCTCTTTAATAGCCATTTTGTTCCCTGCTTCTTCCTGGTTCAACTCTTTAAGTTTGGCTTTGTATTTTTCATCATTAGATCTTATAGTTTTTGCTTCTTCCTGCCTGATTCTTTGCTCTTTTTCGTAATTTTGAAGACAACTAAAAAAGTAGCCATTTCACATTGTCAAGACTACACTGCTTTGAAATTTCCTCCACCAAGCTCTCCAGTTTAATTTCAGGCAAGCTTTCAGGATGAGGGCAAAACTTCACTAAACTCTTGGCCAACACATAGCTCCATGTGTCACTCGTCCAGTTGCAAACACAGTCTCTGTTCCCCTCTGGACAATCACAAGCTGGGCTTCCACTGCCTGCATCTCTCACAGCATTGCTTTCCTCTGAACTCTCACAAGAAAGGCTCATTTGGCCCCCTCGCCAAGACACAAAGACTTTCCCAGCACAAAGTCCCAAAGTTTTCCATATTTCTCCCAACAAACAGTTCCAAAGGCACAGTAGCCACATCACAGCATTGGCCATACTGCTGGGTACCAACTTCTGTCAGCTTCACAAACAACTTCACGTTGTGGTACCAGCTGTTCTTAATCTCACAGCAATATCCAACCACCTGGTACCAATTTCTGTAATAGTTACTCTTTACTGTTGCTGTGAGAGAATACCCAAAGTCAAGAAACTTAAGGGAGATTTATTCAGCTTACAGTTCCAGAGAGGAGAAACAGTCTCTCAAAGATGAAGTGGCATGGTTGGCTGGCCAAAGCTGGAGGAGGCTAAGTCACCGAAGACATCTTGGAAGCTGAGAGCTGCAGACTGATTGAAGCAAAGGCAGACTTCTCCTAGGTAAGGTGAGACTAATCCACCTCAAGACCCACCCCTTGTGACTGCCTTCCTTCAGCAAGGCTCCACCTCTCAAGTTGCCATGACCTTCCTAAACACATGAGACTGTGGGGGACACATTTCAAACCATGACATTATTAAAATCAAAAGGAGCTCAATCTTCCTCTGTGTATTTTAATAATGCAGTCTCTGTTATAACAATGACAACTATGTAGGCTCAGCCCCATGGCTATTTGGTGAAGCATTATAGATTATCTAGATTCGGAAATACTGGAAGAATGTTTCTGTTAAGTGCCTTTACCCTCAAGCAATGGGTTAAGTTCTTAAAAGAATGTCCACCCTGAAGGTGATTTCTGTTGACTAGGAGAATACATGTCTGTTTGTAGGTGCAACATTCTTTACTCCGAAATTTTCTATATAAAAGCTGTCACAAAGTTTTAATAAAGTGGGTCCAGATTCACTCAGCCTAGAGAGTTGTGTGTTTCTGTTCTCCATCAGCCGACTCCTTGCTTTACCTGGTCCAGGGGAGCCCTGCTTTCGAGGCTGTGGCTCTGGCCTGCGGCAACTGGCAACAGCTAAGGATTCGAACACATGAGCCTGTTGCAGGCAACTCACATTTCAAACACCATGACACTCTACCTCCCAGATTGTTCACTACACCTCTCAGATTGGTCATCTGGAACTTCACAATTTATTAAAATGTGCTGTAATATCTCTAAAACTGATCTTTATTTTTTAAACTTATTTCTTTCACAGTTCATATATGAATACAGTAAGTTTTTGTTATGTTTTCTCCATGTGACTCTACCTCATCCCCCCTTCCTTCTTCTACTGAAAACACTTATCAGCAAGTCTTTCTATCTCTTTGTGCATGTGTGTATGTATATATAGATATATATTATATATATATGCAACTCTGAGTGTAATAAGTGTTCCCTGTGTTACATGTGTCCAGGCACTTGATGGAAGACATAATATCTTATATTCTTAAAATTAATCATGATCTATATAGCTTTCTCCTCAGTTATTATGATACATACTATATTTTCTTTAATTATTAGACAAAATCATAAAGTGGCATTTGATAAATTATTATCCAATTAACAACTAATTTCCTAAAAACCAGTGCATCACTTTGTAATGGAGAATAATAGGTCTCACATGGATTATTAGAATTGATCACAAATACTTTTTTGTTGTTAAAATATCTTCCCAAGTATGCAGAATGTTTTTTTAAACTTCCTTTCTAAAGAAGAAACTTTAACACTTAAATAATGACTTTCTTTTGTACTACACATGTATCTGGATCTTCTCAAAGCCAAACTAGTTGTGTTATAATATAGAAATGCAACTGTTTCTTTTGTGGTTTTCAAGAATTTTACTACTGAAAATGCACTATGAAAGCATTGCATGCAACATTCTTAGGGTATGACTTTTACAAAAGTGTTGCCTCAATCTTATTACATATAGTAAAATTATAGTTAATTTGATAGTTAATTCTGGGTGTCAACTTGACACACCCAGTATTAACTAAAATGGGCCGAGACCACCTCTGGAAAGGATCAATTGATAGGATTATACCCACCCTAGATCCTATCAGAACCTCCAAAGCTCTCATAGGATCCTCCCAGTACTGCATCATATAAAAAGGAGCCACCAAAGAGAACAGATGCCTTATTGCAGCTGTGCTAGGAATCGCTCTTCCTTCTGACCACCTGGTTTCTTTGACCCTCTAGCCTTCCAACCCTCCAAGTTGTTGTCAGTTAGACTAAAGACTCTAGAATTCTCCAGCATTCAGCCATCACCTACCTGACTACTGAACTGAGCAGCTACTAGCAGCCATCATTGGACTACTTCAGTTACTGGCAGCCATCCTTGGACTACCTCTGCTCTAGAGAACCTGACTTAATAGTTAATCTAAGTTTTCAAAATACATGTAACAAAATATAAAACAGAAGAACTCATTCTGATTAGAAAATATTAAGACTATGAATTGAATGTGTAATTTCTGCATCTTAAAAATTCTACTTCTCTGTTTCTTTAATTTATGTATGTTTTTGAGAGAGAAGGGGACAGGTATACTATAGCCACTATAGGGAGGTCAGAGAACAACTTTTGAAGTCAGTGCTCTCCTTGTACAGTGTAGGATCCAGGGATAGAACTCAAGTCACCAAGTTTTCTGATGAGCCATTTTGCCTTCCCTCAAAAAAGTAACTTCTTATGCTCATCATTATTATTTAATTACACATTTTGCTAGATATAATAGCTAGTTGATATTAACTTTATTTCTCATAAATGCATACTATTCAAAATGCTACATCTTAAAATGCATTTAATATTAAAATTTTCCATGGATCATCTATATATATATATACTGATTATATATATATATCAGCAAGTTTTTTAAATCTCTTATGTAATATGCAATTTATTTGCATGGTCAAAGATAAAAAATTCCTTGTTGAGTCATTATATTATGCATTCAGGAACAGAGACTAGCATGGCCAGGTACTACATTCAAGTACATGGCATCGAAATGTTAAGCTGTGTTGAAGAGGATAGAAATCAGTAAAGAGCATGTTCATCAAAGCAGATACTATGAAAAAAAATGGATTAGCATGAACAACGTTAGCAGGGCATGTCTAAAACTAATGAAAGAACATGGACTGAGTAACTAGTGACCCAAATCATGAGAGTAGCCAGTTTATTGCAGGGAGTCATTAATCCATGTAGACCCACAGAAAACCATTTACAATTTATCTAAAATTTACTCTCCCAATTACATGGTGCCTCCATTCCTAACAAAAGAAGAATGAGCATTAACTGCACTGCATATTGATGCCCAACCATTCCCTGAGACTTAGGACAAAGTCTCAGCAATGGGACTTTGTAATCCCAGTTTTAGTGCAATCTGACAACTGGCTTTCCTTACATATTATTTTTCTTTAAAAATATGCTATTTGCATTAGTCCAGTATATAGATACAGTACAAATAATTTTATAATATTTAATCACTTTCTCAACTTGACAAAAGAATCATATCTTTATCACAATGTATATACTATACCTTCTCTTTTCCCCAATATGTTGTTGGTATGCTTTAATTGCAATGTTGGATTTTAGACAACTTCTTTCAAGTATATCATGTAGTTTGACCATATTCATCACTTCTCAGCTGCTTCACTCAGTAAACCTATCTCTTTCTGCCTTCTACTCTTCTCTCTTTCTCCTCTCTATCTTTAGTTTCCATGCAAAACATGCATACATGAATAAGTGGTTCCATGTGGCCATAAAGAATTATGGAACCCCCAAATAAGAGAAAACTTTTTATATATGTCTCTTGCTTGGGAGTGTGAGTGTGTGTGTTTGCAAAAAAAAGGCATTTGAGTGTGTGTGCCTATGGAGGTCTAAGGTGACATCAGGAATAGTCCCAGATTGTTCTACCTACTTATCCAAAGGCTTTGGAGTTCCTCAGACTCTGTTTTCCAGGGCTAAAATTGAAGGTTGCTGCCATTTCATGTTTCTGTAGGGATCTGGGGATCTGAACTCAGATCCTTCTGCTTGTGAGGCAAAGCTTTATACTATGAACCATCTCTGCAGTCCAATATAAATGTCTTTTGTCTGACAGATTTGACTCAATATGATGACCTCTATTGTAACCATTTTCTAACAATTAGTATACTTTCATCCATATTTATGACTGAATAAGATTCCAATGCACATTTTCTCTGTTCTGTTCATCTTCTAGCCAAGACCTCGGCTGACTTCATACTTAGATGTTGCAAAACATGCTGCAATAAACATGACTACCTAGGCAACTCTCTGGTATGTTGACTTCAAGTCCTACAGAAATATGTATCCAGAAGTGATATCACTGGATTATAAGGTGGTTCCACTTTTAGTTTTTGTGCGCAAGTCCATACCTATTTACACAGTAGTTGGTGCAGTTTACATTCCAGAAGCATTTGTGTGAGTGTTCTCTTTTTTCCAGATCCTCATCAATATTTGCAGCTTGATTTTTAGTATATTGGTCAAGGTTCTTTTGGAAGAACAGAATCAATACTATATATATGTGCATATATACATACATATATATATATATACTTTATTATTTATTATTAAAACTTTATTAAATCAACTCATAACAAAAGTAGTGTCTTTCAAAGTAGTTGCCTGTAGCTGCTTCATTCTTGACCAGAATGTCTCAAAAAGCTGAAGGGTCCTGAGAAAATCTCGAGCCTCAATCTTTTTGGAGGGTTGAAGATGTTGGAGCTCCAACATAGGTGAACAGCTGGGCTAATGAACAGCATTGAGGCCTGTGAGACCAAGCTCCAAGGGCAATGGGAACAGCAGGTCAAAAGGGTTGAACTCTGAATCAATCAGGGACAAAGGCAGTAAGAGCAACAAAGAAGGTAAAAATACTCGAAGAGTGGACACAGCAGTAAGCCCACATAGGATAAGAGGAGAACAAGTCCCTCCTCCTTGCCCTTTCTTTTATCTGGCCCACCACTAGAAAGAACCACCCACTATGGGCCGGGTTTTCTACTTCAATTAAACAAGTACCTGAAGGCTTGTTCAGGGGCCTGCTCCAATCCTCGATTCTTCACACCTGTGCTCCAACCAGCCCTACAACTGTCAAGTTGACACCTGAATCTGTCATTCTGACTTGGGGCAAAGTGAAATCTTACAATACTTTTAATTTGCATGCCCCTGGTTGCTAAAGATAGATGTAAATAGTTTTACATCTTTGTTTGCCATCTGTACTTCATTTTTTGAGAGATGTCTGTTCAATTCTTTGACCCATTTAATGATTGTGCTATTTGATATCTATGTGCTTATTTATGTTCAGCTAATTATGCATTATGGATACTAATCCTTTGTCAAATGTGTAGATATCAATGATTTTTCTCCCATTCTATAGTCACTTCACTTTTCTTCTTTTGCTGTACAGAAAATGTATATTTTCATGCGATTACCTTTGTCAATTTTTATTATTTTCTGAACACTTGGAATCATTTTTCAGTAAATCTTTATTTATGTCTATAACTAGAAGTATATTCCTCTAACAACTTTAGAATCTCAGGTCTTACATTAACACATTTCATCCATTTGGAATTGACTTTTATGCAAGGTAAAAGGTACGAATGAAGTTTAATTTTTCTGCCTGTGGCTATACAGGTTTTCCCAACTAACATTTTTTGGAAAGTGTATCTTTTCTCCATTATATGTTCTTGGAATCTTTATCAAAAATCAGATAGCTATAGTTGCACAAATTTAGTTTTGGGTTCTTTGTTACTTTCTATTGTGCTTTATGCTTTTTGTGTTAATACCATGGTAAGAATAGGGATCACAATTCTCAGTACACATAGAAAAGGCACTTGAAAAACATGAAAAAGCCTATTATCTCTTCATGAAGAATATAGAAATAAAATATAACATGATAAAGGTTTTTTTTTAATATGGCATCCATACAGGTAACACTGTATTGAGTGGGAAAACTCAAGTATTTCCACTAAAATCAGAAATGAGACAATGTCCACTTTCTCCTCTGTCTTTCAGTATTGCCTTTGATATCCTTAAATATTAGTCCCATAAAACAAAAGGGATATGAAGAGGAAGAACTCAAATTATCTTTATTTGCAAATGGTACAAAAATATCCTAAAACTTCTAAATATCCCAACAAAAGAAGTAAACTATAAAAATCAGTTCATTTTTACACACCAGTAACAAATATGCTGAGATAAAAATCAGGGCAATAATCAGAAGGGAGGAGGGAGGAAGTGAGGGAAGGAGGGAGAGAGGAAGGGAGAAAAGAAGGGAGGAAATAGAAATATAATATAACTAGGAGTAAACCTAACCAAGAATTGAAAAACCCTCTACAATGAAAATTTTAAAATGTTGAAGAAAGAAGCTGAAGAAGACACCAGAAAATGAAAAGATCTAATGTGTGCATTGAGCACTAGAATTCATGCCTATGATTAGGGCATGATCTACACATTTAATGTACTACCATAAAAATTTTCACCATTTTCTCAAAAACCTAGAAAAATCAGTACTAAAGTGGAGCACAAAAACATTGGGATGTCAAAAGCTCTTTTACTAAAAAGTTATTACTTTGATAAAGCATATATATTCACAATAAATTGCAAATACGATGCTACGAATGTGTTAAATCACAAATAAATTTGTATTGTAGTGAATTAGATTTCACAAAATTTTGTAATCATATTGTTAAAGTACCTCAGAATGTTCCCTTATTTGGAAATAAGAAGATGTAATTAGGTAATATCAAGTCATCCTAGAAATAATCTCATACATTATGACATGAAGACTATTTGAAGGGGTAGACATACACAGAAAGAAGAAAGCAGAGACAAAAGGGGTAAGAATCAGCTAAGAATCAAGGACTTCCAAGAACCAGTAGAACCTGGGAAGAAAAAAAAAGGAAGCACTTGTCTTCAGAGAGTATCCAGAAAAATGCATGGCCCTTTGGGTATGTTATTTACTTGCAGCCATCAAAACCAATGGAGAATAATAACAGTTGTCACAAACAACCAAGTTCACAGCAATTTTTTAGGAAAACTCCTGGCTCCTCTGAGATTACAGTACAAATATCAATGAGCAAAGACAGCATTAATTATTTGCCACACTGTTAGGAGAATTAAATGATATTTAATAATGTAAAGGATGATTTGGGATTTGGTATTTACTCAAAATGCAATTAAAATCATTAATTCCCAATTCTGATTTCTCATGTATTTATTTTTTTTCATTTTTTTAAAATTTTTTTATTATTATTATTTATTCAATTGTGCGTGTGTATGTGTGTATGCGTGTATATGTGTGTAGAACCACGGACGAATTCGCGAACCACCATGGACGCCTGCACCTCCTTCTGCCCCGGGATTCACAGGCTTCGCCCTACCAGGACCAGAAACACAGGCCGCCCCCGCTTCCACCTGGCGTCTATATGTGGGGCCTAGGATCCGAACTCAGGACCTTCCGCCTGCAAGGCAGAGGCTTAACCCCTGAGCCACCTCTCCAGCCCCTATTTTTTTTCATTTTAATACCTTATTTTCTTCTAGAGTCAATCCAAAATGTTCAACCTAATGTACTCTAGATATTAAACGTTTGCTAGATTAATGAATTTTATAAAACTTGGCCAAAGTACTCATGGAAGTACTGAATAGGTATAGGCTTAAATGACTAGTGGGAAATATAAGTCAATTCTTTCCAACCTATTCAAAACAAATATATAGTCTATGTGACTGAGTTTTCCTCATATGTTTACTAATATATTGATGGAAAGAAATGGTTAACCACTAAGATCTATTATTTTCATTGGCATCTGCTGGCACATGTCCAAACATCTATCAATGGGAATACAAAGTAAAAATGCAACATTCCATTTAAGAAAAATAGGTGATTTTCTTTTGCAGTTGCTCCTGCAATGCTCTGCGCAATGTCCAACACACTATTGACCCCACAAAGTCTAGCATTTGCTAAAGGCACCAAGATCCTTGGAGGCAAGGGAATGACAGCCACAGTAGTGTTCCTATACTTAAAGGGAACACAGGAAAGGATTCAGGGGAATGCCACTAGGTCCTTGTACATCATCGGAGAAGGGGGCCCAGAGGAGAGACTGGCAGGCACATTAAAGGATTCTCCGGGGATTGGGGGGGGAAAGCACTGGGGGATAGGGAGGGAGGGGTGAGGGGAGGGAGAGCAGGGGGGCCGGGGGGGGGGGGGGGATTGGTGTACCTACTAAGTTTGTATGAGCGGAAATAATAATAAAAATGTTTAAAAAATGCCTACTTTGAAAGGAAAAATAAAACAATTTTTACCAAAAAAAAAAGAAAAATAGGTGAGAATGTTCTTTTCAACAACAACAAATATTATTACCAGATATTCCCACACAGCATAGGAGTTATGATTTCAGTACCTCCTATATCTCAGCTATAAGAAAAACTGGAAAACTAAAGCTGCTTAAATATATATTAGTAAAACTTCTGGATTTCGATATCTGAACACTGAAAAATTGCAGCAGTTAGAATTACTTGCATTTATGATATTGTCCTTAGTGCTAACTGAGTAAAAGGTAAACTGATTTAGAATCGGCCCATTTTAAACAATTGGAAAGTTTACAGAACAAAGGAAAGGGGTTCTGGACAGGAGTAAGATAGGAGATCCACCATGTCCTCTAGGAAAAGAGCTTGGTAACAGATTTCACAATCACTAGATATAAAGACACCTTTTTGTCTTTTATATTTAAGGGGAGTATTCTGCTTAAAGAGTGTGCCCTTCATATTTTCTGCCTGTCTTTGGTAATTCTCTTTTCTCAGTAGGCAAAAGGAAATAAAACTCAAAACTCTTTTTCAGGGAAAAGAGATCAAGCTGAATCTATTCTATGCTTTTTTGTCTTTTTTTTTTTTTCTTTGCTTGTTGCTATTAGTCTGGTAAAGAGAAATCAAAATGTTCTCCTCATTTCACATATTGAATGTATGTGATTTCCCTCAGCTCTGAATCCTACAATTCATTTTTATCAAGCCCGAATGAGAATACCATGACACAAATGAATGTGTGACCCAAGGGCCTAAAATATCTTCTGTTAAGGCAAGTTTTCCCAGATCTTCTCCAAATCCTTGGAACTGTATCCCGGAAGCTGCTGTGAGCAGTGGCCATCATGTCTGGCAGATGCTCGGAACATCCTTGATATCAACACCACAGAACAAGACACATCTCTCCTTGTATACTGTGCAGATTTCTGTGGGGACAGCTCATTTTGTTTTGTTTTGTTTTGTTTTGTTTTGTTACTTCCCACAAAATGTATTTTCCTTACAATACAGTTCTTGTCAGCAGTTGAAAACTGATATAAACTGCATTTATAAATTCATTGAACTTGATTAGAACCACACAGGAGTCCTTTTGATTTTGACAATTTAAATAAAAACGACTAAATGGGTAAGAATTTCTTTCATCTGTTTGGGCACATAAGAGATGAGAATTTCCACAGTGGAGTTATAATTTTATATGCAGACATTTGCAGTTAAGCAAATCCTTTTGAGGAAAATGCTGAAGTAATAACCAAAATCTTAATGGCAGTATACATAAGCAAATCACTAAATTAGACAGACTCAAGTTCTACTACTTTGTTTATGAAAATTTAACATTCAGATAAGTCATTTAACTTCTCCGAGGTTCAGACTCTTGCTAAAATATATCTAGGTTCAAAAGTTATATTTTACCAAACTGTATGGTCTAACAAAATTCTTCTTAGAAGTCTTAAATGTATCTATAAGAAATCAATATAAAATAAATGCATGGTCAAGATAAATTACTTTATTTTCAAATCATTCTCTTTTTTGTAGAAAATATGGTACTTTGTCGCTGGCATTAGTATATAAGACTAACTTATAGAGAATTACAGGACCAAACACTACCTTTTTATAGGTCTTTCAATACTTAAAATATGCATTTATACTGGGTGTGTTGGTGTATACTTGGGAGTTCAGAACTTGACAGTGGAGAAAACTAAAGTCATGCTTAGCTATATAAGGAATTCATGGGCATATAGGTTACATGTGACCCTGTCTTAAGAAAAAATAATCCTACAAAGGACCATATTTTCTACAAAAAGAGAATGATTTGAAAATAAAATAAGTGTAGCTTTAAAATTCTTAATTTTATAATTTAAATTCTTTCAGCATTAACAATATGATTACAATTAAATCAAGCTTCTCTGTGTAAAGGAAATGTAAAATATTTGAGGGAGATTATCATAGTAAATCCTATTGCATTAACATATTGTGTTATCCATATGAAAAAAATAAAAAATGTTATCACAGTTTGTGTAGTTCAAAAGTAGTATATATTATTTTGTTAGGAGATGAAAATTGCTTGTCTTTCAAACATAAAATGACAATAATTCTACAGAGAATACAAAATGTGTCATTGAGGTTCATTGTTTGGTTTGTTTTCTGACTTCGTGAAAATTATTGTGCCTGTAGTTTTATTTTAAATTTATTTCAGTTACATATATTAACCAAAGATGATATTTTCTGTACATCTGGCTAATGTTTGATACTATTTTTTAATGTTAGATAATCTAAAATGGGTGGGAGGCACTATGGTGTACATTTGCAAATCCACAATTAGTAGTGATTCTTAAGATCTTTCTATTGAACATTTTTGTCTCTTTAGAGTTATATCTGAATAAGTCCCTTGCTCAGTTTTCAAAATATTTTAGTTCTCTGTGTATTTTGGGTAATAGTCTCGTACAAAATATATGATTTGCAAACATCGCATTCTGTGTACTGATTTTCTATTCCATAGACAGTATAGGGATTTGAGAAAAGCATAAAATTATCAAAAAACAAGTACGCATGAATCTATAATAAAAAGAAACTAGAGATTATAAAAGACAGAGAATTACATGTCCAGACTTTTAAATATATTGTCCTTCTGCACAACTTTAACTTAGCAGACAACTGTCAGCATTTAACATCACTTTCCAACACACTTTCTTTGAATAATAGTGAGCGTAAGAGAAATTTCCAAGCTCCTGTCCTTTCTGATCCATTGATTTGTTCTATGACCTTCTGTCTTGACACTGTTGGACCTCAATTTCACAATCTATAAAACCATTCCTGTTAGATTTACTATTTGATCCATTACTCTAGACTCTGGAATACTTTGGGGGAAAGGAAAAGGAGGACACAGCCACGCAATCACTTTGGAGTGCATTGTGAAAAATAATTCATACTTTCCATGTTAGTAATGTCACTGTGTGATCTAGATTTTAAGAAGATAATATTTGCTGATATTTTCATTTTTCACATTTATATAATGGATTGCATTATTCATAACTGAATAGAGATTCATATTTAAAAGAAAGTTAAATAACTAGTTGAAAAACTATAGAATTAATGTTATGTAAGCTGGGCCCAGGCAGTATTATCACTAAAATTCTGGTAAGAAGAATATAAGGAAGCTACAGAGGTGTGTAAGACACATAGGAAAGAAATTCTGATCCTCTTAATGTCAAGGAAATTATTCCTGATACTGTAAACCTATGCACATAACAGTAGAAGAGAAGTAAATGGATAGGAACAGATATCCTAGTGTTAACTATAAAACATTGATAATATAACATCATCTAAACACTTCTATTTTAAACCCCTAGATAAGAAAAAGTCTCAGAGCTCTACCAAGTTGCACCCTATTGCAACAGAAGACTAGTGGGGCAGAAAACCACATCAGACCAGAATACAGAATATCAGTGAACTTGGAATACTCAGCCCTAATCAGTCCTTGAAAATCTTATGCCACAGCAAGAATCAGGGAACCTCGAGGAAGAGGAGACAGTAAAATTGTAAGAGCCTAAATGTAGGATGAGGAACTCCTGAAGAACACACTCCAGCCAAGAGAGAACAGCTATCTCCAGAAAGTCACTGTGATGAGAACTTCTACCACCAGATCTAAACAATGGTCATCTTATTAGCATATCTCCAAGAGCTAACTAGGAAACAACTGTTCTCAGAAAGTGTCTCAGGGGCAGGTCCAAAGGAAAGGAACTTTCCCATTTACATCTTTATCCACTGAAGACCCAGATAAAATTCAACAGAAATTTGACTCCCTTACTAATATAAGGCACCCCAAAGGGAGTCTTATGATACACACAAGCAGGACAGGAGAAAGGTGGGGAGAGAGAAAGAGCAGGATGGACAAAGTAAGGAGAAGGTGAAGAAAGGTATATGGATGGGGAGGGGATCAGAGCAAAGACATAAAACCAGTTTGTTTGTAATAAATAGATTGAAATTGAAAAGAAAAATAGGAATGTCTAGTGGCATTGAATAGAAAGATAATGTGTAGAGTTCTTCTTACAAAAGATTAGCTCTGTAGACCCTTTAGGTAGACAAATATGATACTGTGATAGTTAATCCTGGGGATTAACTTGACACACCGGGCATTAACTAAAATCAGCTGAGGCCATATTTGGCAAGATCAGGTGAGACCCCCTGAAGAGATTATCCGAATAATACAAAGATCATCCCTAGATCCCATCAGAACCTCCCAGTAGTGGACCAGATAAAAGAAACCACAGAACAGAAGACTCTCCAGGAATCCTTCAGTCATCACCCACTAACCTCTCGGATGAGTGTGAAGTAGTCTGTCTCCAGCTTTGGACAGCCAGCCATGCTGCCTCCAGAATGAAAGATTTTTTTTCCCCTCTGAAACCATAAGCTGAATCAATCTCCCTTTCTCCCTTAAGTTGTTTGACTTTGGGTGCTCTCTCACAACAATAGTTAAAAGTAACTGTTACAGATAAATTCTTTGTACAAAAGAATATTTTCAGATCTATGCTATATTTTACTGGGTTGAGAAAAAGAAAGGAAGATTAACTACAATGGATATCAGTCTTTGCCTTTGCAAGAAATCGATATAAAATACACTCTACTATATCCATGTGTTCTCATCTCAACTTTCATCAGTCTTTGGAAGAATTCTAATGAAGATTCCTAGAATTTTCACCTGGCTTTATCTGTTTCTTTCTTGTTACATTTATTGTTTTATCATATTTATTCTTTCATGCAAACATGCCAGTGAACATTTGTGAAAGAGAAAAATTTGCTAATACTGTTTTTTTTCTTTCACCATTATGTTTTAGAGAATTGAACTCAAGATTGCCATGCTTGGTGGCAAGCACATTTTACCACTAAGCCATCTTGCTGACTCATGTTTTACTTATTTATCAAAAAGAGTGTAATGTTAACACGGGATTTATAAAATTTCATTTTATTCTTTGACAGTTTCATAAATGAATTTGATGAGTTTGTGTTATCTTCACCACAGTATTACCTGATACCATCCCTCTTCCTTTGCCCGTTGGAAGCCTTCTTCTTCCAGTTCTGCCTCCTACTTTCACATCTTTTGGCATGTGCAACACACTGAGTTTTATCAGGAGTGTATGAAAAGATTTAAAAGTGTTAAATCGGAAATTTGGGGATACTAGTTATAAGGTGAGTGGAATTGATTATTATATATTAGGCATATATTCAGAATGAAAAAGTTCCTCTAAATTTATTAAAACTAGTAACTTTATCTTTAATCAAGAAATCAGCGATTTAAATATAAATAAATATATAACTATGTAGACAGAATATTTGAATTAAGAAAGCAAAGATGCACTACATGTCCCCAGTATAACAATTGCCATAGAGTAAAGACCCTTGTGAGACAAGCTTCCTTTCTCTCCTACTAGCAACAAATAGGATTAAGCTGATCTTAATGTTATAAATTGTTTGAAATTTTTGTCTTTTCCATCCTTAAATCAACTAAGAGTGCCTATTATTCTGGCTTCAAATGTTTATGTACAATTTATTAAAAACAGGAAATATTAGCAAATAGAGTCAAAGTTCATTTGTACTTTACTAATGTTAAATATATTATGCTTAGATTAGAATAAATTATATTTCTGAAAATATACACTAACTACAATATTGATTATGCTTTAATTTAATTAAAGCATTGTGTATTTCACAAAATACATTAGTGTTTAATATGTCTATACTCATGAGACAATTCAGTGCATAAATTATTTGGAATGAAGTTGAACTATTAAGTAGAGTCAACAGGTAGAATACATAATTTTTGCACTCTAGAAGGAATTTAAGAAGCAAAAATTTCATTAATGAGTAAGAGTTACAAGTTCTGACTTAAAGACACACAATTGGGACAGTGCGATGGTTCCGTGGGTACAGATGCATGGATGAAAGCCTGACAACCTGAGTTCAACCTATGGAGCGAACATGGCAGAAGGAAAAAACTGACCTCTAGATTTTGGCCTGTGATTTTCATATTCATGATGTGCATGCACATATGTATGATCTCTTTTTTGCTCTCCTCAAATATATGAATATTATTTAACGTTTCACACAGGTTAATATTGACCCATTTCGCTGTCCCCTCCCTGCTCCATGGCACACCTTAAAAGTTAATAAAGAAAAATCTGCCTAGGGTGTATGTGTATATCATTACTACACACCATTAGGGTAAAAGAATTAGGCAAATTTCACTATTTTAAAATAAGATTTGTGATGGCAGGACATCGCATTAGTTCCAGGTTCTAAGTCTCATGTAGATTGCATGAAATGACAAACTGGCTGCAATGCAGTTTTGGGAATGGCTTAAATTATTTTCAATGCTTTTAGAACTTGATCTTTAGCTCTGAAATTTTCAATTTTTCTGAATCTTCATAGAAATTTAGCAAAATTATACTTCAGAAGCAAACTAAATACAATTATGTATAAAAAGGTTGTAGGTCATATTACATTATTGACTGTTGAAGATTTTTATAACAACGTAAAAACTGCATAACACATTATAATTTGATGTAAGACTAGGATATAAAGCAAGATATAAACTATAACATAAAATCCACCACTTTAAAAATTTACACAAAACACACACACACACACACACACACACACACACACACACACACACTATTTAATATGTTCTAGTCCTTAAATCTACTTTGGAGATTATGAAAAAAAAATAGAAGATTCACTTATAGTCAAAGGCACTCAAATCAATGACATGAAGAATAATTTTGGGGCTTTCTCCAGTATAGAAAAGAAAACAAACAGTAAGATGAATATGATTATACCAAAAAGAATAGATAAGATAAATCATTTCTGAGTAAAATATAATCAGAATTTCTTGGAAAGAAACATAATAGCTAAAAAAATATGCAAAAGCAAACCATAACCAATAGAATACTGTGATATTTAGAAAGAGAAACTAGACAAGGAAAATATGACTTGTATATGCAGGTGAAAGAAGTTTGCGTTGTTTTGACTTGATGATAGAAGATTTAAAAGACTGATATAGTTGAATCTTGGCAAAAACTTTAAATTACAAAGATCAGGAAAAATGTTTAACAGCATACTGACAAAGAAAACAACAGATAAAGGAAAAAGGGAAAAGTCTGCTATAACTTCCAATAAATCAAGCTAAAACACTATTACAAATATGGTGATAAACATAATTCTCAATTGTTTGGTATACAAATTAAATGTAAATTAACCATGCAAAAATATTTAATACAATTTCATAATACTGTTAGTTTAACATTACATACATAGATTTAGTTAAAACATATACAAACGTGATTAATATGTATTAGGTTTATAATAAATAGATATATAGGTATAATTGAACAAATGGAAGCAAAAAAACACAGGTGGTGATAGGTAAACATGAAGTCAAAGCAAAATAAAAATTTAAACAACTTTTAACATGAGAAAATTGAAACTACACAAATTAAAGATTCTTTTTATTGTTTGGTAAATTATACATATATAATATATGCCCAAAAAATGTATAAATATTACAGTAAGAAATTTAAGAGCATATGCAAGTTTACTCTCACTTTTTATTGTGCATAAACACAAAATTATTCACACACACCCACACATGCACACACCCACATACACATAATGAATTTAATCATTTTTTACAGTTTCTTCCTCTAATGCCCCCACATTGTCATTTTATTCTTTTTGTACCTACTTAGAGTTGATTCTAAGGTTATTTACTGAAGCATGGGCAACTTATCAGTGTGTGCACCACTGAAGAAAATTACCCTCTTCCTTAACAATTTGCTACAAACAGCCCCTCACGGAGGAACGGGACCTCCTGGTCACTCTCCTTCTATGATGAATTGTTGCTGGACACAGTCCTGTGTAGGTGTTCGAGGTAACCAGAGCTACAGTGTGTTCATGAATGTAGCACAGTGTCATGTCCAGAAGACGTCTACTTGTGGTTCCTCTCCCTATCTTCTGGACCTTACATTTTTCCCTCTCATTTTCCACCATATTACCTAAGCCTTAGAAGTGATAACATAGATGTCATATTTAGGGTTCAAACTCCATCTTCACTTAGTCTCTGTACCCTGACATACGTATGCTTCTCTGCATTAGCCACCACCTGCTAAAACAAAATGTTTCCCTAATAAAGACTGAGCCATAAACACAGGTATCCAGAAGACAACTGGACAGCATGACAATTTAGACAATCAGTAGTAGTAGACTGTCCTTTAATGCCTGTGACTTCCCAAGACATTGTCTCCTGAACAAAGGTTACAAAGCTAGGAATGAATTTCCTCCTTGTGAAATGTCTCAAATTCTTTTTTTTTTTTTACATTTGAAAAACGTGGTATTTTTATTTCTTTCCTATTTCTTTTTGAATTGGTTCAGATCTACATGACATTTCTCTCACATTCAGGACTCAACAGACTAGTGAATCCAGCAGAACTGCTGTGATAATTCTATGGAGCAAACTTTTTAACTTCCCAAACTTTATTCCAATCCATTTCTTCTTTTATACTCTAAAGCATCTTCATTGTGTCGTTTGATGAGAGTGAACCACAGCAAAGCCAAAATGCTCAAGGTCAGCCCAACTTTCAACTAGTTGGGTTTGGTGTTGGGTGGCTCCTGGATGTAGAACTTTGTTCGTGTGGACAAGCTGCTCAGGAGTGGTTGGTTACCCCCATAACAATCATGCAATTATTGTACTAGTGGGTACATCTTCCTCAGATCATTATTGTACCTTTCAGAATTCAGAGCTGACACTGTTAACTTTTCTACTCCAGCAACATACATGGTATTCTCTGGTAACATGAAAACTAGCTAATAGGGAGGAAAGTAATCAAGCTCAGTTTCAGTGTTATTTCTCAATGTACAGTGTGACCTGTGAGTGTACTTCAATAAATGGATCTTACCATTCATTAATTCTGGATAACCAAGAGCAATGGCAATAATTTGCATTGTTTTGTAGGTGTCAAGCCCTCCCTGACTAACAGCTTTGGGAGGCAGCCCACATGTGGCACTTGGCTTTTCATTTAAAAATTTGTGGCTTCAAGGAGGAGAAACATAATCAATTTGTGACAGCTAAGAACTGAGCCTTTGCACATACATATGACAATTTATTTAAGGCAAGCCTCTGGTACAACTTGTAGGAGGTTATCTAATTGATGTGGAAATATGATGTATTCTTGCTGGAAACATGCATACAGGTGCATAAGATAAAGGTAACCCATTCAGACTGGCAAGCAAGAGAGTATACCACTCACAACTCTACCTGCAGATATGCTATGGACAGTTCCCTTGGTTCCTAAGAATTGTATCTCTCCTGTCATAATGAATTATATCCTGAAATCTTGAACATAAATAAGATGCTTGTTCACTTAAATTCTTTGTATCATGAATTCATTACAGCAACTGAGCATTCTTTACAACAGCATGAGAATCAAATGTTTAACAGGAAAAGTCTAACATATGTGAGTCACATTAATTATTTTTCATATATCACAAAATATGGCATAGAAAAATATTCTACATTGAATCAAAAATATTTTGTGATGTAGAAAAAGATTGCTAAGTTAAACTAACAACAGAATGAAGAATGTATGATCCAAAGATAGTTATTATCTTTTCAATGGACTAATAGTAACTGCATGGGTTTATTGAGTTTGATATTCCATGTATACACTGTGGAATGGCTAACTCAAGTTAATTATCTTGCATACTTAACATTTCGTGGAAAGGTCACAGAAAAGCTACTCTCTTAGAAATATTTAATTATACAATTCATTGCTATTAATCATAAGCAACATGGCATATGATAAGTATCATGAAACTATTTTTCTACCTTATTAAAATTTTATATCTTCTGAACAACTTTTCTATAATATTTAAAATTTAATAATATTTAAAATTCTCTTTCAGCAATCCATAGTAATGCGATAAGTTGTCATGTTGAATTTCATTGCTGGGATTGTTATAAACCTGATAAATTGTTCTGAAACCTAAATGAGCTCATATTGTCCTCAACAAATGCCACATAACAAAAAATTGGTGATAACAAATACAGATAGGCAAAGCAGGCTGGGACATGGTTGAGTCCAAGCTACAAATCCAGTCTTCTCTTCCTTCTTGCCTTCTCGCCCATCTAATTATATATTTGGGAGAAGATGACTTTAGCCTTTTCTATTTTCAAACTTCAATGAGTTCCCTGCAAAGCTAATCTAGAGAATTCAAGAGACCCACTGATAGTGATTTAAGAAGACATGGGCATACAGAAAGGACATAAGATTAGGTAAGATTAGAGAATTATTTCTTTTCTGTTACAGTGTGCTTAATAAAATAAATTGGTTAAATTGTATAACTGCTTGACAAGAAAATGAATAAAGAAACAACAACCTAATATTATTCCTTATATTACTCTGTATAATTTTGACAACAGTCTTAGAGAGGATGATGTTAAATAATTTCATTTGAATAGGTCAATTACTCAATAGCCTGGGAGAAGGGGTAGAATTCTTTACAGCTAACATTTTATGACAGCCTAAATGGTAGTCCTAATAAATTTATATTTCAATTAAAGTATTTAACAGCTAATGTCTATATTTAGAATTTTAAAGACTAAATTATCTGTTCAAACTTGACATAAAAATTGAAGGTTTCACCTAAGTATTTGAACAAATATAAAGATAGTTCCTGGGAATAGTTTTGGCCTTGTCAACAAGTCCTCTAGAAACAGTTCTCTAGGTCGAAGGGTGGTGACAGTTCCCCAGGAGAGAATGCAGACTTTCAATGTTCTGACTTTGTTCACTTTGCCTCTACAAAAGCAAAGGTGTCTCCTGTAGGTCAGTAAGGAGGACATGATTTATCCCAGTCCTGATTTATGTTAGCTCAATGATCCTAGTCATCAGGGCTAGTGTCGACTTTACACTAAACTCCAACTGTATCACTTCTTGATTGTGGACTTGAGAAACTATGTGATTATGCCTCAATTTTCTCATATTTTAACAAGAAGCTAAGAACCATTCACTTCATTGAGTTATTGTAAAAAAAAAAAGAAGTAGAAAATAACACTCAAAAAATTACTGATACTATTGACATAAAGAGGACATTGAGGAAGCTGGAGAAGTAGCTCAAGGGTTAAGACTCTGCCTCACAAGCAGAAGGACCTGAGTTCAGTTCCTGGATCCCATGGTAAAAACACCAGGCAGAAATGGCTGTGACCTGAATCTGCTATGGTTGTTGTAAAACAAAGTAAAAGGAAGATAGAAGCAATCCAGGATGATTCCTGAAGCCACCCTTGGGCCTTTACAGGCACACACAATACCCTCTGATACACACACACACACACACAAACACACACACACAAATGAAAAAGGACATTTATTTTGAGGTTTTTTTAAGCAACTCTTGGCAAAAGTATTTACAATAATCTTAATTAGAAATTTTTCATGAACTTAATCTGTGTTTAATTTAATTGTGTTTAATTGTGTAAAATCCCTGATTTTATCTTCATGTCTGGACTATATTATTTCATTATCCTCCAACTTTTTCTTTATGTTATTGTACAATCACTTGTAAGAAATAGATAAGAAAGAAAATGACATTAACATATACTTATGCAAAATAAACTTTATACTTGACTTCTATTTTCCTCTCCTAACAAAATAATATATACTACTTTTGAACTACACAAACTTGTTAATGCTATAGATTATTACTATGATAATCTCCCTCAAATATTTTACATTTCCTTTACACAGAGAAGCTTGATTTAATTGTAATAATATTGTTGATGGTGAAAGAATTTAAATTATAAAATTAAGAATTTTTAAACTACACTTAAAGTAAGCTATACCTAAAAGAGTTATCCCATACAGTGATCTTATTTATTTCCTAAATGAAATGCAATCAAATAGCATTTTCCCACGATCTATAGTGAAAGCAAGGACTGATACCAGATATAATTTTCAGGTGATAAAATTAGTGCTAAATCCTCTATTACTAGTGAGTAAATAGGATAAACAAATAAAGAAAAAATTAAAATGAGATAAAATTAGAAGGAATGGAATAGAAGAAAAAATAAGAAATAAATTAATTCTATTATAAATAAAACATAATATCACATCTTTCACAGTCACTCAGAAGCAACATGTTTGTGGGAACAAAAGGTCTTTGTAGCTCATTAGAAACTGTCATCAGGAAGAATTATTTTTTAATTGGCAAAACATAATACTGTGATGAATGTATTAGTTAATATGCAACTGTTTTTTCTGATAAGGAAATACATGCTCATACATATACTTTTATTAGTATGTTATATATAAATACTAAGTATTTTGCAATAAAAACTTGTTTTATGAAAGAAATTACAAAGAAGAATCAGAGTACGTGAAGGATCCTAATTTTCCTAAGTTAAAATTACATAAAGGAAGCTACAAAG
The DNA here is from genome assembly GCA_023101885.1 of Typhlomys cinereus. NCBI lineage: Eukaryota > Metazoa > Chordata > Mammalia > Rodentia > Platacanthomyidae > Typhlomys > Typhlomys cinereus. Next base: position 416,071 of record JALPQD010000001.1, read on the forward strand.
CATTTACACAAACAGGAATTGTATCAATTCCTGTATCAATTGGGATATCTCGAGCATGTCTTATACGTCTCTGTCTCTAGCGAAACATTTGATTTTAAGAGAAGTTTATACTATTCCAAATAAACCCCCTCAGAAACAAACCAAATATGTGCAGCTTCGACCTACCAATTGTAAGTTTGATGACAGAAATACAGAAATACTGATTCCCAAGTAAAATATTACTACAGAGTGATCCACTCATTTGTCCACATTGGTTTTGTAGTGTTTTCAAGAGGCAGAAAGTAAGAAATCAAACACAAAGTCACTGTGTCAGATCTCACTGGACCAAATGAATGAAACATTGATAACTAAATTTTCTTATGAGCTTAAATATTATCTGCAAGTATATTTATCCCCTATAAATATTAACTTGAGTAATAGAAGATTGTCGTTTTATGTCTTTGAACATTTTGAACAGTAGATAAAACACATTGTAAACTGATTAACACAATAGATAATTAAATCTTTATCACTTCAATTTGTATGCTTATAAATATCCCACAGAAAGTATGTGTTAGTTTTAATATTTTTTCTAATATAGTTCATAGTTTTGAATATTAGTTATGTTATAATAATACAAACTTGACACTTGGTACATTTACCAAAATCTTATTAGAAGTGAAGCTTATAATTGACAAATATTCTAAGATTCCAGGACCTAGATCATCTCTCTATAGACTTTCTAACAAGATTCAGGATTAGGGCTGGGGAGATTGCTCAGGGGCTAAGCCCCTGTCTCGAAAACAGGAGGTGCTGAATTCTAATCCCAGATCCCATGTTAAAAATGCCAGGCTGATATGGTGGAGGCCTGAACTCTGACTCTGGAAGGCAGAGCCTCGGAAGGTCCAGAAGAAAGCAAAGAAATCATAATCCATGGTTATTCCTGAAGACCCTTGGGCCTCCAGAGGCACACACCATTCTCTCTCTCTCTTTTTTTCTCTCTCTTCTCTCTCACACACACACACACGCCTTCTCTTTCTTTCTCTTTCATAGACATGAACACACACATTTGGTATTAGAATGATTTTCCTTTGTAGTTTCATCCTAAAAGATTCTGTCAGTTTGAGATCTGTTTTACTGGTTGAACTTATTAGAACACATATGCACATACCACAAGGGAAGGTATATTATGAAGATAATCTAAATATGGGAAAACAGGATCTAGTACTTTGTGAGCTCTCAGTTAACAAATATACTTGTTGGGACGGTTGGTATAAGTTGTCAATCTGACATCTAGTTGTCAGATTAAGGCTCCACATGCCCATGAAGGATTGCCATGATAACATTAATCGATGTGGGAAGATCCAGCCCAAGGTGAACAATAATATTCCCTATGCAAAGGATCCAGAACTGAATAAAAAGAAGAAAGCTAAGCATTCAAAGCTTGCAGGCAAAAGTTCTTGGCCTCCGCATGGATGGAGCAGGTCCAGCCTTCCCAATCACCTACTGTTGTTATCCTGCCAGGATGGAACACCACCCAAGGTTATGAGGCCAATCCAACACTTTCTCACATAAATGTTCTTTTAGGCAGGAACTTTGTGACAGCAACGAGTGCTGGAATTTGTATACTTACCAAAATAGTTAAATAGCATTCTAATTATAAACTCTTAATTTTTATTTATTCTTAGGTATGAAAACACATGCATCAAAAATGTAAGTAGACTCTGTCATACATTAGGTATACTGAGGGTAGATAGGATTCAGCCTAGGCGAATGTATGCTCCTGAGCCCAGTGCCAAAAGAGTTAGTATTCTATGGTCAGGAAATCATTTTAAAGCATTCATTTTATTCTTTAGTACTTTCATAATGAATCCATGGGTTTTTGCCCCTTACTTCCCACTCCCATCTCCATTTTGCTTTTCTGATTTTTTATACATTTTTTATTATTATTTCAACTCATACAAACTTAATAGGTACACCAGTTCCCTCCCTCCCTCCTCCTCCCCCCGAACCCCCTGCTCCCCCTCTCCTCACCCCTCTTTTCCCATCCCCCAGTGCCTCCCGCCCAATTCCCAGAGAGTCCTTTCTTGTGCATGCTGACTCTCCTCTGGGCCCTCCTCTCCGATGACGTACAAGGACCCAGTGGCATTTCCCTGAACCCTTTCCCGTGTTCCCCTTAAGCATAGGAACACTACTGTGGCTGCCAATCCCTTGCCTCCAAGGATCTTGGTGCTTTTAGCAGATGCTAGACTTTCTGAGGTCAATAGTGTGTTGGACATTGCGCAGTGCATGCAAAGTCCAATTATGATTGCTTCGGCCCTAACTTGTGTGGAGTATCTTGCAAATCATTACTCTTCCAATCCTTTTGCTCTTACACTCTTACCACTAGGTTTTATTTGGGGTATCTGTCTGGCAATTGCTTGAGCCCCTACTGTGGCATGGAAGACTCATCGGTGGATTTACCACTGACTAAAGAAACTCCCATTCTGTCTGCAATTAACCTTCAATAGTATCTCAAGGTGATGTACTATTTCTTGAGATTTTTTTTATCATCCTAGGTATAAAATTGATAGGGTAACGATTGTGCAGGTCTTATGAAGATAGGCATTGCAACTATAGGATATTGTCTGGCACTATCACTCCCTACCCACAGGCTTTTAGATTCTTGCTGCCTCTCTTCTGCTAGGTTCCCTGAGCCTTGGTATAAGGAGGTGTTTTTGATGTCCCATTTAGAAGTTCAGAGCTCAGCACTCCAGAGTCACTTATTCTTGGCACTTTGGCTAGTTGTGATTGTTTGCATTACACATCTCCCATTTCAAGAAAATACTTCTTAACCAAGTGGTTCATTCATGTCACTGTTATTTTTCAAATCTTATTAGAGTGCCCAAATATGCACTCTCTAATCAAAGTCTCATTTTGCCAGCATTATAAAAATCCATCACCTTAAAAATCAAGAAATGTTAGCCTGTTCTGACTGGACTCTTAAAATTTAATACTTCCTTCATTAGGATTACATGATAATTAACAGCATCATTTAGAAAATTCATCTCCTAGGAGATGAAGACATATGTCTTCCCTGTCAGTTCTTTTGAAAGACATTTAGCTAAGGAAACAGTGATTATAGCAAGCAGTTTTTTGTCAGTTTTGGTCACCATGAGTGACAAACAGTGTTGACTAATTGTTGGATCCAAATACAGTCTATTATATCTAATCGACACTGCTGGTTCTCATTAGATTCTCTCTTTACTTTATAGCTCTCAACATTTCCAATGTTTAAATCAATACCATATTTAATGCTTTGTGCCTACACATCACTTTTCATCACTGTGCCACATTACTTTTGCCTATAGTTTAATACCTATTTTGTGTGTCTATATCAGCCAAGGCACCTAATGTTAGTCTTACGATAATCCTCAAGTAGTAGATTGCCAATCTAAATGTTTTTTGTTCATCAGTATCTAAAAACTCAGTGGTCAATATGAATAGGAAGAAAAGCCATGTACTAATTCAGACACATTGTCTGTTTCATATTTCAATAGTATAGTGGATGTATGGCCTTAACAATTAGGGGAGCAGCAGGAATTTTAGGGTTTTGGGTTATTCATTTTGGCAGCATCAGGAATCAAGAGAATGGGCTACACTATACCCCTGCAAGGACATAGGGGCAAGGACTGATGCCTTCTTCCTTCCATCTTTCCACAACCATATACTCCTCTCTCCATTTTATCCAAGTGCCCAAGGAATGGTCTCACTTGCTCTGCGCTGGGTTCTTCCACATCAACTGTACATGTAATACAATCTTTTACAGGCTTGTGTTAGCTAGAATTTTTCTCATAGGTGTTCCTAAAGACTCCTTTCTTGCGTCAAATTGACAGCTGAAACCAGCTATCACACACAGTGTAACTGAAGTCTGCCTTCTGTGACACAAGTCTTCAAATCTGTAATGAAAACGTCCTGTCAACGGACCAGGGAAACAGAGAGCAGAGCAACTTTTAGCTACATACCACCAACCGTGATATATCACTTGCATTCAAAGTTCATTATTGAGAACAGTTCACCTGTGACGACCTGTCATCAAAAAGAGCTGGAAAACTCAGTTTACATGTCTTCAAGGAGAGGAAAATGTCTCATGAACATTGGTGAACTTGTGACAAAAATTACATGAAAATGTACAGTTTCTGCAGGCTCAACTTGCTCCATATATTTTTTTTCTTAACATCATCTTGATACCATTATAGTTAATTAATTACCATTATAGTTCCTATATCAGTTTTCATGTTTCAGTAATGATTCACGGAAAAATGATAAATCTGAGAGCATTTTTTTTCACTTTAAATAAGGTAAAGAATTGAGCCCCTCCCATATCCTTTTCTTTACCCAAGACAGCAATTCCACAAATCTCCTGAACATTAGGATTGCATATGGGCCCAGTCAACTGCAGAGTAGGTTTAGTGGTGTTATAAAGGTAGGTACATACCTAAGGCTACGAACTAAACTCTCATGCTCAATTTAACTCTCATGTCACTATATACATTTTTCTCTTGTAGTAGCAGGTTTCATTAAAGGCTAAGATTTTCTACATCAATAACAGTTACTTGGGATATCAATAGTAGCTTTTCCAGGCTTTGCTGAGAACCTAATCAAAGGGGGAGGATATTTGAGTCAAAACATTTTTGAAATACACCTTTTCACTTATGATTGCAACCAGGAAGTTTGCCCACCAAGCACTACCCCAAACTTCTACAACACTCTAAAACTTTATGTAACTGTGTTAGGATTTTCTTTTACCCATCACAATTTGAGTGGAGAAGCATCATCACTTGTGTTTATTACTGAATAAGTGAATCTTAACTTATTTTATGTATTTCACTTGTATGACCCTTTCTTTTCCCACATTCATTCATATGCACAATTACTCAAGAATAAAAAACAGGACGTCATTTTCTAAATAAAAAAGAACACTTGAAAAGAGGGCTATTTCTATTTTAGACCCCTGCTTGAGTTTATTTGTTGAGGAAGCCAAGATCTGCAAAGGACAGTTCTCCTGCTGGTTCGAAGTGCAGAAATATAAATGATGAACTTTGTATGAATAAGCATTATCTAGATTTAAAGATAGAGTATTCTAGCCATGTATTTACTCGTGGCTTCAAATCTGAATAGACAACATTACTACAGGAAAGTTTCAGTCTCCAGAAGAGCCACATTTCCCACAAACCAATGAGAATTTTTGAAAAAGTGAATGCTAAGCTTAAAGTACACTGTCAGTGTACCAGCATTCAAATAGAATGAAAATGTATTTCTCAACTTAGGCGGCTTCTGCCTGTCACTCATTTCATGGTTTATAGTCACACTCAGCTGAATAACATCAAGATGGAGCCTTTGTCTATTCAGAATCCATTTCCCCTGGGCGCTCCACAGTGTTTCTACACGTAATCTTCAGACAAGCTCTGAGGGAGACCAGGTTTGCACCTCACATGTGGATTGCAATAATAGCCCCCAGGAAGGATATGGTCAGATCAGTAACTTCACACACTTCCTTTCTAAGCATAACTCCTGTCTCTTTCTTCTAAGACCCCAGAGGAGGATGAATAACCACTAGAGTAATTTGGAGTAATCTCCGATATCGAAATAACAGAGTCACTATTGTTTGGCTAGGATGTTGCTGCTGACTGACAGATCCTTGGAGGCAAGCATCATTATATGAAAGGAGAGACTGTTGAAATCATGGAGCATGTGGTTAAGAATCCACAAGAGAGGCATTTAAAAGTCCTGGCAACCTACAGACTCCCCTCAGAAGGTTGGACATAGATTCTAGTTAGTGTATTCATTAAGTCTACTTTATGGCAGATGATATATTTCATATATAAACCTAAAGAGTTAGAGGTCTCTGATATGATCTATATTTTTTCAGATAAGAGGAATGAGGTTTAAAGAGTATGATTAAAGAGTGTATCTCAGAGTTAGTATGTGCCAAAGTCAGCGTTTTATAGAATTCCAGTCCCTTGATTCAAAACTCTGTGCTCTTTATTTACTGCACTAGTGGTTTTGCTGATTGGATTCTGCAATAACATGGGTCTCCTGAAAGGAATTTCAGGGGCCACTATGACAGACAAGTGAAGAGTCAAATGGAGTGGGCTTAACTATAACATTCCCCCCTCCTTCTGTTCATTCTTATTGCCTATTTAAAATGAGTACTCATGCAAGATTATATTTGACATTTAAAAAATACACAGCCTCAGTAACTAAGCAACACAAACACTAAGCATCCACTATAAGGTAATGTACTACATTGTACTTCTTTTTTCAAATCCAGAGTGTTTGAACTGATTTCTTGGGAGATGAGTTATAAGATCAAGTTTACCTAGGAAAACCCATGAACTGTAAGATCAAGATTTTCTTCCAGAAAGACATATTCATTTATACATGTTCCCTGCTACTATTATATAAAGATGAATTTATAGTGAATTGAAATTTTTAGATTAGCAATGTCTGGTCACCTCTGGAGGATGTGCACAGTGCTTTTTGTATGAGAAGATTGGTACATTTCTTGACAACTCTGCAGCTCTTGGACACAGATGATTGACATCTAGCCTAACTTGAGTCAATTTCATTACACATGAAAATCAGATAGGCAGTTCAAATTACAGTTGATAGACAGGTTAGTCTTTGAGTGCAGTTTCATAAACTGCAAACTCACTCTATGTCTTCCTTTTATTCCCTTAGAGTGCCTTCCATTCCTTTACATTGATTCAAATTCTCATTTTGTATTTTGTAACTACAATGCATTATGTAGGAAAGCAGTAATTAAAAATATTGTGTAAGCAGTTTTTCTCTGTAATTCAAATGTGTTTTTTTCTAGTAATGAAACTTACATTCTGTAAGTATAAAGTCCAAACATAAGTTTGGAAATTTCCTTTATTTGTAATATACTTCTATAGTAGATGCACATGACCCAATAAAGTAAAATTTGATCTCTATAAACCTATCTAATAAAAAATTGATTTATTTGATAAGTAAAATTGATTGATAAATTAAAATATAAATGAATTTTTAAAATTTCAATCTCTATTTATTTTTATTTATGGATTTATTTCTTTCACTCATACAAATTGATAAGTATCCCATTCCCGTCCCTCCCTCTACCCCTCCCTGGATCCCCTCACTCTCTCCCTCCCTTTTCTCTTTCCTTTCCCCCCCTCCTTCCCTTTCTTCCAGTGCTCCCTCTTCCCCTATTTCTGGAGCATCCTTTAGTGTGCATGTCAAAATTCCCTCTGGGTCCTCTTCTCTGATGAGGTGTAAGGACTCAGTGCATTGCCTAGAACTCTTTTTTGTGTTCCCCTTTAGTATAGGAACACTATTGTGGTTGTTAATCCCTTGCCTCTAAGGATCCTAGTCCCTGTGATCCATGTTAGACTTTGGGGGTTCAATGATATGTTGGTAATGGTGCAGGTCATGCAAAGTCCTATTATGATTACTTCGGCCCTAACTTGCATGGAGTATCTTGCATATCATTGCTCCTCCCCATCTTTAGGCTCTTACAATCTCATCGCCCCCTCTTCCGCAAATTTCCCTGAGCTTTAGGATGGGGAGAGATTAGGCTGGCTTGGTTCCATTCAACCTCTATTTCTGAAAATACGGTTTTATATTTGAACAATCTTCAGGTTTTATAAAGTTATTACTATGAAAATTTATTTAAAACAGAATAATTTTATCATATTATTTCTAGTATGGTCATTGCCACATATGAGATTTTATCAAAATCTATGTACTGAAACAGGACTGCTTTGAAGTAGTGTATATATGAAGCCAAACCCCTGCTATGTCACACTTTGATGATTAGTCACAAATGTCAACTTGATGGAAAAGGTGTGCCTCACAGCATACCTATAAGGGATTTTCTAGTTAAGGCAGGTCCCTGGACAAGTTTTTAGGAGATTGCTTCCATTGTTTCCATTGATATAGAGAGCCCTACCCATTGTGGATAGAACCACACTCTTCAATGTGAAGAAAGTGGGCAAACCGATAGGCATGCATTGATTCTTTCCGTTTGTGACTATGGATTTTGTATGGCCAATTCCCTTGGTTCCTGCTGGCATAACTCTTCTACCATGATGGACTATAATCCAGAAATGTGAGCCAGTAAACCACATTTTTTCCCTAAGTTGTTTGGATGAAGTATTTGTTCCAGCGATGATAGGCATTTACATTGTAGAAGATGAATTACTGACAATTCATGTCCTAAAGTTTTATTTTATCTTGCAGCATATTATTTTATTAGTCTTTGGGCAAAGAGGATACCTTGTAAAATTTTATCACTCACTGTCACTCAATTAGACAATTTTAAAAAATAAATTTTTCATGTGTTGCAGTTCACCTGCATGGTTGTTGAGAATCACCATCAAATAGCTTAAGGGAACAAGGGGTTTATTTTCTTACAATAGTGCGGTTACAATTCCTAGCCCAGCTGAGGGAACTGGCCCCACCATCACTACATAAAGGCTGAGAGAGGGACAATCCTTACTTGCCAGATCAGCATGTCTGGCCAAGTGTACACAAAGGATGCTGACTCTCTCGACCAGCTCTCTGTATTTGATTCCAGGGCCTAATCCCACCATCTGGGCCTTTCCCATCAGCTAGACAATCTCTTGCACGTTTGCTCTGGGGTTAACCCAACCACTAATTCCCCACAAATGTGCCCAGAGTTCAAACCCTAAACTGCCAAGTTGACACCTGTGCCTAACTATGACATCATGGTAAATTGCTGAACTGGAACAGCCAAAAAAGTTTCTAACCATTTTTATGATTTTTTAAAGAACTGTACATTTTTCCTTATGTCCTTTCACTTCTGTTGTCCATCAGTTTAAAATGTGTTAAAATAACTTCTCAGTTGTTTTTTGTATCTCTGGACATTTATTTCTTTCTTGTCATTTCAAAATTCAACATAAATTATGACAGTTCATAAAATTTTCCTTATAATTCTATGCATTTTATCAGTTAAATTAAAGAAACAATAAAACATTAATCTAATTTCTCTAAAACAATTGAGTACTTTGAAAAGGTATCCAATAGTCTCTGAATTGATACTACAAGTCAACACACACCTATTGCAGAGTTCGTGCATCCTTAATACATTTTCTTCTAATTATCATAATTAGAATGCTTAATTCATCCAGCTTTATGGTTGAAGAAAATGAAACTGTGAAAATATAGTTTTTCAAAATAAAATACAGGCATTTACTTTTAATCCACTCCATCTGGATTCCATAAAATGCCTAATGAAAAGTAAGTCCCCAAACCAAGGATGTTTAGGAAACTCATATGACACATATATCCTTGAAGCTCATTTGCTGTCAGTATTTTCAGGAACAAAAGGACCTGCAGGAACAAAATATCCCTCCTTTCATTAGCTCAGCACTTTTTAACTAAAATGGAACTCTATTTTTCATACTATACTAATATTTTCACTAATATATTGCAGTCAAAGAAAGTTTTGTCTGTCTAGAACTCACATCATTCTCCTCATGGTTTTACTGGGGACGTCCCTGCACTGCATGGCCTCTATTGTACAATCACATATCTACCTCTTCTCTTATCAGTACTACACAAGGTACTCCGGTTGAGTGAGACAATCACATATCCTAGACACAGTAATTAATCTTAAAAATTTAATCAATATAGAATGAAGACAAAGGTAATGGAGATAGATATAGAGGAGGCAACTGTGACAGCCTGATACCATCTGTGTCAAAAGTGAAATGTGTCCTTGAATGTCACAATTACAAAGTTCCATGAACTTCCTTTAGCACTGATAATTTGAAATTCTGTTTTTTGCCATTTGAGTCCTGACACATAGAAGCTTGTGAATTTGTACAGCATACAATAGACTTTGTAAAAAAAAAAAAAAAAAAAAAAAGCACAGATCTATGCTTTAAAAAAGAAAACAGGGAAAAGAGCCTTGAGATGATCCACTAAGAACCCAGGGACAAAATTATACTAGAAATAACAGGAATATGACATTCCCTGATAAAATGTTGATCAGAGAGGTCTTAAAGGCCTCCAAACATTATAGGCTTTTGCCATTGCTCTTGACTGCTCTCCAAAAACTGTCAGTAAGATCCTATTACTGAAGATGCAACATACATGGATCTGAGAACATGTGTAAAAATGTATCATTTGGGACTGGCCTGTGGACTTTCTCTTGCTGGATAGCTACACAATACCAAGGAATGCTGTAGAAGTTACTGGGGAAGAGAAATAATCACAAGCCCCATCAATGGCATGAGACCTGCTTGTCAGAATGGTATACATCCCTGTTACTGTAAACTAGAACAAGAACTAATTTTTAAAAAAAGGAAAGAAAAAAATTGATAGGGAAGACCATCATTAAACTTATAGATAGCAAGACAGTGCATTAAAGTGCTCTGTAGATAGATGTTATTATACCCATAGAATGGACACTTACAGTGGAAACCTTTGGGTCTAAAGCTGGATGAGTGAAGGGAAATGCACATATAAGTGGGATGGCCCAAAGAGAGGTAACTTCATATACCATGGAGACCTGAGCCCTACAGGAGTAGATAGATCAGAGTGAACCCTGGGATCCGTAAGAGCACACAGGAGGAAGGGTGGGAGAGAGTGGGAGAGAGTGGTGAAGAGAAGGAAGGGGACAAAAAGGAGGGGGGAGGGAGAGAACCTGGGATGAGTATTCAATATGTGAAAGTAGAAAAATAAATAAAAAATACTCAATTATCTTCATAGTATTTATTTCCCAGTGGGCTTTTTTTCTAGACAGCATCTTTTCTTTCTTTTTCCTTCCATTTTTTCTGTTTCAATTTTTTCTTTCTTTTACTTATTTTGTGTGTGTGTGTGTTTTGTGTGTGTGTGTGTGTGTGTGTGTGTATGTGTGTGTGTGTGTGTGTGTGTTTGTATTTTCCTGTGGAGTACCAAGGGTGACTTCAGGAATCAACCTGGATTGTTTCTACCACTTTTTTGCTGGTAGAACCAGGGCGGGAGTGCAGGCCGCCTCTGTTTCAGCCTGGCGTTTTTATGTGGGACTCGGGATCTGATGCGAGGCAGTCTTAACCCCTAAACCATCTCTCCAGCCCTAGATAACATCTTGGGACTGCCATTTCTCAGTATCATGATACATAGAGCTCATCAAAATGCTGCTAGATCTTTTTCTTCTTATCGTTTTCTAGTATTATACATTTGCCACCGTGACTTGTGGTGCATCACTATTTAGCTAGTTATGACAACCGGATGTTTTCCCATATTCCCTTAAGGCTCTGTACCTGCATGTGGATCATGTGCCAGTGCTTTAGCAAGGTACTGTTCTCCAGTGAAAAGTTCACAGAAATAAGAAAAATAGGAGGAGAAGTGGTCCACCAAGATGTACATGGAACCAAAACCCAGCCCCAGGCTCATCCCCTAGGGAGTTGTCTCAGCATGGTTCACAAGATCAAACTCCCTAAAGCAAAATGGCTCTGCTTCCCTGGAGACAATTCTGAGGAGACCATGAAATGCAGCTGTCAATAGCAAAACACCTGGGAGAAAGTAGAAGACAGATGATCTCAGCTAATAAAAGGATTCATAGCAACTTCAAACTGCTTCCAGAATGTTCTTAAGGTAGCTTGGAGAAACTAACTAGAGTACTAGAAAGTACTCAATTATTACGTCAAATTAATCTGGATTAAATTCGAGTTACAGAATTTAATTTCTGGGGGACATTTACAAGTTGCTTCATCACTACTTGTCTAGAAAGGATAATGCATTCTTTTTATTGTGATGACTCCAGGTGATATATTCAAAGTGCATTTTTCCCCATGCATATGGCCATCATTAGCTAATAAATGTTAATAACACATATAAAGTTAAGCAGTATGATAGTTTTTACAGTCATAGTAACAACTAAAAGAACCTTTAATTAGTTGTTATGGAAAATATTTAATGGGAAATTTTTTCCTGGAACCTTTCAAAAAAAGGTTTTAAAAACCAGGAGGACATTACATGTCCAATGCATGCCATGCAGTTTTAAAAGCACTGTTCTTCAACTGTGTCCTAAATGCTGAACCTCAAGGCAGCCACCTCTTTAGTTCTCCTAGGCTCCCTTCCATGTGCTCCCAGAGCAGGGCCTTGAGGACCTGTGTAGTAGCTGAGGCTGCCATAGCACAGGGCTGGGAAGGGGGCGGGGAGGGGGAAGCACAGCAGCTGGAAGTGACTTTCCCATGGAGGGAGTGACCGGGTATGTGAGACTAGAGTGTTGGCAGCTTGATTGCTCCGCCCCCACCCTCCTGGGCTTCCACATTGTCACTCTCTCCCGGTGTCCTCTCTGGCTCATTCCCCTGTTCATGTCATTAATTTATTCTTGTAAGGAAGCCAGCTGTAACAGATTAGGGCCGCACTAATGACCTCACTTTTAATTACTTCACCTTCCTTAGCAAGGCTCTATCTCTTAATCTGTCTATATTCTGAGGTTTCCGGGGTTGAGGCCTCAATATTTAAATTATATTTACATGTGGGTGGTGGTCACATCTAAGCCACCTTTTCTGTAGCTAACATTTACTAGATACTCCCTTCCAGGACAGAACCTGATGAACTTTATTTAGATGTATTTGGAAGTAGCCCTGAGTTACTCAGGCAGAGGAAATTCTACTGGTTCCTTTTGGCCAGGTAACAGAGCACAGATAAATAATCCTGAATTTAAATTTCTCCAGTCATATTTCATAAGAAAACTAACTTCAAAACAAACTACACAAAACCAAAACATCTCATTGAGGTGCAATCTTGAGAGTGAGAGAGTATGTTAATACAAGCAGTGACAATCTAACAGGAGGTGAGGGAGAGCTGAAGAAACACTGTTCCTTCAAGGTGAGAATATTAGCTGAGGAGAGCATGTCTATTTCACCTTTTATTCAAGCTTGTTTTATTTCACCTTAAATTCAGAGAAGAAAATTCACTGAGTTCTTACAGTGACAGTATTTACTGTGTAAAAATCTAGGTCTGTAGCAAACAGAGAGGATTAGTGGAAAGAAAATTTCTATGTCAGGATTATTTTGTTTACACAGATATCAGGCCTTGGTGTCAGAAAATTTAGTTCATCTTTGCCTCTCAGCAAAGAAAGCTTTGAGTTGAACAGTTGCAAGTCCCCAAAAATGAAGAGATCTGCTTTCTGTAGAAAGTCAACTACTAGGTTACCTCTATCTTAGGGAAGTCTTTGTTTGAGAAGACATGTGCTAAAATTAAATGTCCTGAAAGTAAAAATAAGGAACCAAATCCTGAGGAACACAGAATTTAAGATTATCAATTTATAAATAATATTTTAAATATTTTATTTATTTTGTGTATGCATGTGTGTGTGTGTGTGTGTGTGTGTGTGTGTGTGTGTGTGTGTCCTTATGGATGACCAAGGATGATTTTAGGGATCATCCTAGATTGCTTCTATTTCCTTCTTGCTTTACTCTGGGATTTCACAGGCTCTGCCCATCAGGACCAGAAATGTAGGCCCTGTCATTCCACCTGGCATTTTTATGTGGGACCTGGGATCCAAACTCAAGGCCTTCTACTTGTGAGGCGGAGTCTTAACCCTTGAGGCATCCCTCCAGCCCACAATTTACAAATTATTTAAAGCTGAGATGGAGAAATTAACCTGAAAAATTTAGCTATTATTGCATATTTTACTTTTATATTTTTGAATAACTCTCATTTCTTCTGTAAAAGAATGACCATATTTTATTTCTGTCTTATAAGCAGTTTTCCAAAGTTTCCATGATTTTCACTATGTGATCCAAAGCATTTTATTCCTTTGTTTCTTTCCAGTATGAATTTTTAAAGTCATCTCAATACCTCGGACTTTCCAGAATCATCATTATCTTACCATCTTTACTTATTAATGTGTGTTCCTCACATCTTATGATCACTTTTCTCCCAAGTATTTGCAAAGCTCTATTCTCTTCAAACCCTTTGGCTACCATGAATTATTACTGCTCTTTTTTTGTACTAACAACTGCAAATAATGTAGAATGACATGGTTGTTTCTTTTTCTTTCCACCCTCAATATCAGCTTTTATTGTTAACAGTAATTGAAAAATTCATATTTTCATAAATTTATACTGTGATTTACATAGGGGTTTAATCTGTCATCTATATAACAAATTATTATTTATTTGATGTATAAAATATATTCATGTAACCCAAAAATATGAACATGTGTGTAGTATGTGACTTAAAATGGACATACTTGAATCACACATAATATTGGTAATAATATTCTAGCAGTACATGTTTATTGTCCAACATAAATGTTTAATAAATACAAATCAGATTTTATATATTCTCTATTAGTCTCATATATAGAGCAACGGACTGTGCTGCCTAGATTTTTCTTCTAGTTTTCTATGTTACTCCTATACACTGGCATGTTTAACTGCTGATTCCACAGATTTTCTCTGTGGAAAAGGTACTCAGCCAAAAACACTTTTTTTGTCCAAGGTCACATCACCCTCCTAGAAGTCAGCATGAAGCTAGTGACTGTTGATGTGGGAACATAAACACCTGATGTCCTTGCCTGAAGTAGGATCATTGTCCCATCTCTAAAGTTCCCACAGGATCAACTGAAACTTGCAGTGCAATTACGTCTGTCCAATCTTCTTTCCTTAACTTCTCTGCAGGTGTTGACCCTGAGGGTAATTCCTAATAAATTTTTAGGATCTAAACCTCTGCTTCATAATGCCTTTCCATGGCCAACTACTGTAAAACCATTGGTATCAGCAGTTATCTTAGGAAACAGACTCTCTGGATTTTGGAAGTGAACTACCTCACTCCAAAGTGGAAAATAGTACCCAACTGATACCCAACTATAGCAATGTGACTATTAAGTTTTGCCAGCAGTGAGCCAAGAATAATATTGTGATAACTCTTATCTGTTGTCATATATGTGTGTGTGTGTGTGTGTGTGTGTGTGTGTGTGTGTGTGTGTGTGTATGTGTGTGTGTGTGTGTGTATGAGAAAGACAATGACAGGCAGAATGTGACCAATTAAAGACTTCCTGAGAGGTAAAAAGAGACTCTTCTCTTCTAGCCAGAGGGCAGAAACAACTAAGGAAGACGTCCATGATTAGGTTGTAATAAGCAGCACAGTTCCAGAGAAGAAAGGGCAAAAATAAAAATAAAAAGTAACAAAAAAGAATAGTTAACATCAAGAGCCAAGAAGTGCTCATGCTTAGCTCCCTCTATTGCACCAGGTTTTCTGTGCAAAGCACAGCTTAGAAGGACCAAGATGTTGAGTCTCAGCATCGCAGGAGAGGGGTTGTCTGTTTTGCCATGTTCAAATTCTTTGAAACTTCAGAATATTTCAAACTCTCTTGGTATATGCACAAATGACCCTCTCCTTCTCTGTAGAAAAGAGATGTGTCTTTGTTACTACTGTGATAAAAGAATCCTGCAATTTTCCTAACATGTGCACTCTGTGTAATGAACCCACCCCTCCATTCATGGCCAACCACCAGTTATAAGAAACATCATCAGTGCTCAGAAAGCCTTTGGCTCCTGCTGGGATGATTCTCCCAGACACACACACTGCGAGGGCTCCAGGCCATCAGGAGGGCTCCAGGCCATCAGGAGGGCTCCAGGCCGCAGGGCGGAGAAAGGCAAATACTCTGCAGGCCCTTTACCCCTGCCCAAATCCAGGGGACTCCGGACACAGGACACAGCAGGGAGTCTGTCAAGGCGACACTCCGTCACTCACTCATTCACTCCCTCAAACCACAGCTCCTGGCTGTAACGACCTGACCGCCTGCACCTCCGCCTCAGCCCACCAGAGACTTGGCAATGAAGGGGAGTTTGTCAAAGCAAGATCTCAGTTTATTGGGGGTAACAAATCAGCTTATATACACAAAGACTCCAAGCCGCGAAACACCAGCCAATTACCTTGATGGTCAGTATAGCACATACTCTGCATAGGTCAGACTAAACATAAATCTATGTTGGCTCCTATAAGCCAATTAGGACTCTGTGTAATGTGATCAGGGTCATGCCTAAGCCACCAGCTCCCAGCGCCATGTTTGGTCCCATGTGCTAAGCTATGCCCTGCTCACTCACTCCCAGACTGTTATCTCTGGGTGGGCCCAACAGGCTCCTAAGGTTGCACAGAGATTACACTTTCAGAGAAGCTACAACATTGTGTATCTGATGGAATATATGAATCTATGTGCTGGGTCAGGGACAGTGAGAAGTCAGACTGGATGAGGAAGAGATTATTGTTACCAGGAAAGATCTCAAGTAATAATACGGTTCTGCTGTTCTTGGAAGCACAGAAAAAAGTGTGGCTGCCACTAAGTTTAAGCGGAATGCTTGAAGCAAGACTAAAGTAAGCATCAAAAGACTTAGAGAAGACATGTGGGAAGATATATTATGAAAATGGAGAGATGCATTAGTTATTTATGGTTCTAAAGAGCTGACGGGCATCATATTATCCCAAATGTTACAGATCACATTTATGGCAGGAAACAATGTCAGATCTATGAAGCTCAGAGGGTTTCTGTCCCTTGTCTAGTAGGGTTCATGGTTGTTGAAACTTCTGTCATCTTGGCAGAAGTCCCTCTCATTCCCAATTAAATGTGCCCCAAGAAATAGGTTATAATTAATACAATGAAAGGCTACATTGGAGGGCACATCAAGAATGACTAATTGCAAAGAGGTATGGCCATGCTTAAAACTTAGATTTTTTTTTAAAGTGGTGCATTCACTATTTATAATAGCAAAGTCATGGAATCAAACCAAATGCCCAACAGTCGATGAATGGATAATAAAAATATGGAACATTTATACAGAATACTACTCAGTCATCAAAAAAGATGGTTAATGAAATTTTCTGGGAAGTGGATAGAATCAGAAAAAAATTATGGAGTGAAATATCACAGACACAGAAAGTTAGACACTGTATGTGCTCCCTAATAAGTAGATCCTAGTTCCAAACCCACTTCATGACATATTCAAAGGTAAATCTCTATAATACCTACTATAATCACAAAGGTTTATAAATAGGAGGGAAGGAGAAGGAGGACCTTAAAAGAAAGGAAATAGGTAGGGGATAACGCTTCAGTAGAGAAAATAGGCCACAGTCAAGTATTGCATGCAAGTAGTGAGACATCTGGTGCAGCTCACTCTAATTTCCCTTCCTGGTCACTTGTGACTGAATAGGTTTGATCTCACCAATCAGGGAGGATATAGGGACTGACAGACAGATGGCAACATCCGGCAAATGGGACACTGACATTTCCCACCCCCACTGCTCTGTAGTATTCCTATTCTTCCATCTACCTTGCAGTATCCTCTTATATTAAGATCTTCATTTAAATAGTCTTTTGTCTTTGGTTAGGAGGTGACCTTCCATACCAATCAGAATCCAGCCAAGGGCAGTGCAGGAAAAGCAAAACTGAAAACAACAACAAACCATAAATCAAAACAAAAAAGATTTTACATTATTCACCTGGAACCGAACCAGCCAAATATCCCCCCATCCTTGCGGAGAAGGGCAAGATGGTAAGAGCCTAAATATCGGAAGGACCAACGATATGAAAGATACTGCACACAAGTTAGGGCTGCAGCAGCCAGAATTGGACTTTGCCGGACTTGCACAATAGCTGACATGTCAACGACCCCTCAAAGTGTAGCATGGATCACAGTGGAGAAAGTTCCAGGCAGTAGGATCCTTAGAGGCAAGGGATTAAACAGTCATAATAGAGTTCCCATACTAAAGGGGAGCCAAGAAGGGGCTCCAGGCTAAACCCGCAGCTTAAGATAATACTTTTCAATGATTGACTTTTCTATAACATCTAAGTAAACTGTGGAGAAAATGTTTTTTCTAAAATGAATATTAGAAAAGTTTCCGTCTTGGAAACAAAATTTGCGTGAAGGAAAAATTGTGGTCCCTACGATGTTCATGTAGCCAACAACAACAAAAAAAAAAGTGACTTCTAAGTCCTGTATTGATTTACAGATGGAGAAAACTGAAATCTGACATTTCTTAAATAAATTGGAACTGAAGTAAAAAATCTGTGAACCAAAAAGTACACTTTTTCCTTCTCTTTTCCTTCGTTAGACACCCACTGCCATTGCCAAGCACATCTCTATAATTGCAGAAAGTGCACCTACAACTATGTAATACAAAAAATGTGACCCCCATCTTAAACATTAGAAGAAATATCTGCATATTAACAGAATTGCATTTCATTTCTAATATAAATCTGTGTGTTTTCATTTTCAAACATCTATAGATAAGAAAGTGATTGGATCATGGGACTTTTGCCTTCTCTTCAGTCAGCATCTTAAAGACATCCACATAGACAGACCTAAGTACTCCTACCACTCTAAAACAGACTTCAAAACCTTCAAGAAAGGCCTCCAGGAAAACGGAAAGATTCATCTCCCTGGATGGGTCTATCCTTCCTCTAATAAGCCACACCTCGACTTAACAAAATATGGCAGAGGTATACAGACAGAGCCCTTCAGAGCCATTCAGAACATTTAAATCCATGTTGGATTTGGACACGGAGACAGAAGAGAAAACAGAGTGAAGTGGAAAGGAAAGAAAGGAAAGATGAAGCAAAATAAGGATGCCAAAAATTGAAAAGCAGAGACAATTTTAATGAATATCTGAATAAACATATAGAGGCAGGACTAATTTCTCTCTCTCTCTCTCTCTCTCTCTCTCTGTCTGTCTCTCTTTGTCTCTTACCCTTTCCTCCCTCCTTCTCCCATCTCATTTGTTCTAAGGACTGAGAAATAAAGATAGCTTTAGATTCTTCTATTTTGAGTACTTAAAGCCCTAAACTCCAATTATATTTCCACTGTTACAGAGATGAAATACATTTACATAATCTAATAACTGGTACAGTGCCCTGAGAACATTTAATTTTGAAATTATCATAAATATTTTAATGTTCTAATAGTTGTCAACAATTTTCCTCAATTAGTTGCTTTGAAAAACATTTGGAGCCATTGCAGTAGAAATGAAATTTCTCCCACTTCAAAGAGTTTTCTTTCACTTTGGCTCATTTTTTATGTATGTATGTGAGAAAGAGATGCATGTGGCATCATGTGCCTGTGGATGTTATTGAACAACTTGCAGGATCATGATCTCATGTGGTTTCTGGGGGTCAAACTCAGGTCATCAGTCTTTATGACAATGTTTTCAGTGGCTGAGCCATTTTTGTTGCCCAGTTTCTTAAACTGCAGCTCAATCAACAAACATTGGAAGCTCTAATATTCTGCATAATAAGAAATTAGTAACAACTTACATCAGGGACTTTATTAACTAGAAAGTTGCTGTCCTTTGTAGCCTTCTTTCTGTGATATATCCAACTGGTATATTTTCATGTAAACAAAGCTTCTTTCATTTTAAGTCTGCTGGCATAGGTATGTAAAATATAGACTTAGACTCTCATGTGGGGGTACACACCTTTCTTTATACAGTGATGCATTATGGTAGGCATATCAAAACCCAATCATTTTTCTGTTTTATTTCACCATTGACAGTCAATTAAGTGTAGGTCTTTGTTCTTTTGTATAGTTGTCATAATCTTGATATGAAAATAAATACTGTTTGGTACTTGAATAACTCCATTAAGTTTTAAAATAGATCGGAAATTGTTGCCCACGTGAAACAAGAAATAAACAGAAAGCAAAGAATCATTGTTTAGTATCTATTTAGCCACATTCTACCACATCAGAGATCTAACAGATGTCCTTCTACACACTGAAAACAGGTCACTTCCATGAGTGTTTGTGTATAGGGGGTTATTTATAAAGACAAGGAGAACCAGGAATAGTTCAATAAGCTGGAGTTAGTACAAGCTGAAGATCAAGGGGAGAGGAGCAAATTTAGAAGAATTCAGAAGAAATTGCTCTGTACAAACAGCACCTTTGAAAGGAATGATAATCCCCAGATGGGGGTCACAACCACAAGACATCTTAATGGTGGCATCTAGTCATCTCATTTCTTTTCTGCTTAGTTGCTTCTCAGGCTGCAGATTTGCAAAACCCAACCTAGATCCAAAATAACATCAGTGTTTAGTGTTTTAACTTATATATTTGAACTTGCTGAGACACAGAGCAGAAGGATGTTCTGCATCTAGAGAGATAAGGAAAGGAATCCTACACAATTAGGGAACTTCTCTGCATCTGTCTGAATAATAAAATATATGGTGATAATAAGGGTAAAATGGCTCACAACTGAAGAAAGCTAAGGCTGATATTTAAGAATTTTTTAGGGAATGTAAATAGCCTCCTCACAGAGGAGGCTAATACAAATTGGTTACAATATCCAGAATTCATTGTTTTTCTGGATACTCTTCAATTCAAAGTCTCCTCGATTTCCAAGAATAATAAAACCAGAAAAGGTTGTTTCGTATTTCCCATCTATTTAACCATTAAAGAAAAGCCTATTGCTTTTTAGTTTGCCATCAAAGTTATACATATTCCTATTGGTTATATAAAGTGTTCTATGAACAAAAATAGTTTCCACCTCCATTCTTCTCAATTATCCCTTTGCAAATCAATCACCTTCGACATTTTTTACAAATGTATTTTTTAAACTACATAGCATTCTTGTATATTGCTTCTAGACTGGACATCATAAATATTAGACATGACTCAGATGTTATCATGAAGTCCAAGATAAAGATAGTAGAAGGATTATTCCTATTGAGACTTCTGTCTTGCTGGTGATCATACAACATTCTTAAGTGTGCGTGTTGTTTGTATCCTAATCATACTTTATTAGAATTCAGTCACATGATCTCATTGTACTTTTCCACTTACAATGTCCCAGCTTCAATACTGACTTATTCTGAGGAACTATGCATTTGGCTTTTACCTATGAATTGAGTAGGAACACAAGTCAACCCAAGACATACATCATCTGTTGACTCTATTGTGACCTATGACAAAGAGAATAACTATGATTTCCAAGTAAATATTTCCCTTTCACTTCCACCAATCCTCACTTATGTCACATGCACTTGATCTAAAAGCTCTGTCTATTTTGTCTACTTCTCTTCCTTTTGGGATTTTACTGAGCTTCCATAAATCTAGAGAACGTCTGTGGATTTGACTGCCTGTGAAGCAAATTTTAAGAACTTCATTAGATGCTGATTCTTTCTTGGAAATAATTGGCAGCTGCAATCTCTGGGTTCCCTCAATGGAAATTTGATTTTTTTTTACATCCTTCATTGTTTATTTGAATTTCATTTTTTTACAGGAATGCTACTACAGGGCAAAGTTCATGCATATGTGATCCCAGAATCGCTAAGAGTGGGGCAGTAGAACTTGGAATTTCAAGCCTTTCTGGAAAATCCCATCTCAAAACAACAAAAGAAAACAAAGCAGTGAATTAAGCACCATTATTAAATGCCTTTTTACTGGTCACTTTCTATAGGTACATTTCTCATGTCTCCTTTTCTTTTCTCCTGACCTTGGGAACCTATGTTCCAAGGTAATAAATATAGTCTTGTCTCACGGGTTTTGTGGATTAAAGAACACCTCTATGTGTACCACTGATGATCCAGTATTTCAAAACAAGGTTATATGCAAATAAATTCATCTATTTCTGTTCCTTCTAACCCTGGTGTGCATCTTTCCTTTACTGCTAAGTCTTCTTTTAAAAAGTTTTCCTTCTGGTTGCTAAGGTCAGGAAGAAACAAAATAGTCATAATTTTTTCAGTCTCCTTAATTATTTTATTCCATCTCATTTCCCAATCATATTACGGTTTCATCTTTTAAGTATTCTATCAAGAGTTCTACTTTCTGTACTTTTTTCCTTTTTTCATACTCACCTGCATGTCATTTAAATCCCTATTCAATAGATATAAAAACGTTTCAATGAATTAGCTTAGTATTAACCAAACAATAGATTTTTCTGCTCTATGATCCATCTCAGAAATGTATGCTGTCAAAATTTCCACTCAAATTAAAGTAATATATGGTCATATTAACTTACTCAATGTAAGTACCATTATTTTTTGATATATTTAAGGTAAGGGAGAAAAATAAATGTCTTGTAAATAGCCAATGTTCCATTATCATATCATGAATATAGCACAAGTGTATTATGGGAAATGCTATTCTCAAATCAATTATTAAGTTCATCTATTAAGGTAAAAGCACATCTGTACTTATTCAACATGAATTATTTTAATAATTACTGTATGCCAGGTATCATGCTTGGGGTTAGTTATGTTTAGTGAAGATACAAATTTAATTATAAGGATCTGAACATGACCTCTGACTTTTCCAAGTCAAATAAGAATGACAAGCTTTCACAAGCAGAATCCAGTAGTATGCTAAGTTAGTAGTAGAAGTGGGACTGATGTAGTAAAAGACAGAAAGAATATAATGTTAAATTCCATACAGATAGATTCTGGAGCAAGGAATACTTCTTAGGAGGAGAACTGCCAGTTAGTAAGGATTCTGTGGAGGGACATTAGAACTAAATGCATCAGATAATAAGACAGGAAATGTATTCAACCATCTTTTCATAATTCCCCTTTGTATTTATATTATGTTAGCTAGATCACAGTCATTATCATTTAATTATTTGAAGTGACTGTAATCTTTATGGTGACTTCTTAAATAAAAAGAAGCAACAATAATTCAAAATACTAAAATGTAAGTATTATTGTCTGTGCTCTTATAACTCTACTTGATAATGCCTGGACATTACATACATGTATATGCATATATATATACACATATACATGTCTGTGTAATTAAACTGGAACTTCAACATGCAAGTACATCATGTAGCACACCGACTATGCCCACCATCAGTATTCCCCAAACATGCGCATAATAAAAGCTAAGTACAGGAAATGACTATGATATCCTATTCAAGCTGAACCTGTCCTAGTACTGGCTTCATGTCCTAACATTTTCTTCCTTTCTAACTGTATTTCAAGCATCAGGCTTCCTTGCTTTTGCCCAAAAATGCCACTCAAGCTTTTGTCTCCTGGCCTTGGCATTTCCTCTTATCTTGCCTTGGAATGCTCTTTGCAGATCCACGGGACCCATTCTCTACTTTCGTCTCACCTCTCTAAGCCCTCTGCTTGATTGGCACATTCATAAAGGAGTCCTGCCTGACACCCACAGCTAAAAGTCAATCTCCTTTCCTTTTTCCTTCCCTTCTCCAACATCTGTCTATTTCTCTCCGTATTGTTCACCACTGCCTTATTTTTATGTATTTATTGTCCCATTACAATAGTACATAATTTCAATAAAGTCAGAGATTTTATTTTGCTACTAATGAGATGCACTGCATTGTAGATTATCATTAGACACTTGAGAAGTTATATAAAATATATAAGGTGATAGAGTCATTGGGATATTTGTTTACAGATTATGTGTTAAAGCCTTCATAAAAGTCATTTTCTTTAGCCCATTTAATGTTCAAAGAAGCCTGAAAGTCAAAGGAACTAGATAACTTCTTCAAGGACATATACTAGTACTCTACAATATCAAGAATAAGTAGAATAATATTTCAAAAGCAAAGTGGACTTTTTTTAACTAAATGGTGATGAAAAAGTAACTGTTGTCTAAGAAAAGTAAATTATCCAAGCCAGCCTTATCTTAATTGACCAAGTTCTTTAAAGCACAGATTTTTCTACAGTTGGACAGAGAAAATGTATTCACAAGACCCGAAGAAGGAGAAGGCAATCACACATAAAACTTTCTTGGAAGTGAAAGGGGCTGAATGTCAAAAGACCCAGTTGGGTTATAGACAGCAAGGCAACACAGGATCACTAAAAATTTGGTATACCAGCCCTATCATGACACAAAACATTAATTCTACCAACAATCAGAATAAGGTTGAAGTTGGAGTCTTGATAATGCTTTTAAATAAGGATTTATGATAAAGACTTTTTTGTTTCAGGCTTGTAAAATTACGAGCAGAAAAACCAACTATTCAGTGCCAACTGTGTAAGTTCCAGACTGTGATATAAAAAATGTGTATGGCTTTAAGTGCTAGCACAAGCAAGCTGGGTTATTTAGCAATAGAAAAAAATACAGTGATATTCAGTTTGCTACGAGCATTTCATGGTGTCTTTGCTTAATAGCCAGAGCATTCATGATTTAGTGGTAGTTCTGCCATTTGCAGTGCTGAAGAAAAGTCACTCACTCATGATCGAGAGTTGACTACATATAGGCCTCAAAAGAAATAAAGAATCCATAAGTAATTTAACTACACATGAAGCAAAACATTATGATCTGTAAAGAAACAAAACAAGATATGGACAGATAACAGCAAAACACTCAAAATACAAAGTATCTAGTCAAAATGAACTAGAAAAACAAATAAGTAAGGAAATGTGACCTAAAACCAAAGGAAAACAAAATCATTCAAGAAAAAAGGCCCAAAGTGTCATTGCCGATGGTATTAATAGCAAAAAATTAAGAAGTTTACTCTGAATATGTTGATACATTTGAATAAAATGTGCACCTATTGAAGGATTAAGTCAAAACTATAAGTCATATATAAATGGAAATTTTAGATGGCAATTCGTAATATATAAATTGAAGGTATTTTTGTACTTAATATTTTATAGCAAATTATAAAGTGTAAAAACTTGAAATGGTAGCTGTAAAAACTATCAAATTGGTTTGAAGAAGGTTAAGAGAGGGATAAATAACAAGGATATGAGAGAAAGATACATGGACACTAGTTAATTTACTGAGAGAGATGTTTCTTGCCTTTCGGTCATCTAAATCCATGCTTACCTACAAAGCATCAATGAACAATGGACAACCCAGAGATTCAAGATGATGTACAAATATATCTAGTAGTGTGCATACTAAACCCTAAGAGAAGAGTCCCAACCCCAGAACTACACTGGCCAACATTTTATCCAATATATACACAATAAAACACAATAAAAAAGACTTGAATATGAAAGGACAACTAAAATGAAGCAAGGAAGGCAGAAAAGGGAGGGAAATTGTGTGTAAAAGGAGAAGAAATACAAGATTCTGTACAGTTGTATGAAAATGTCAAAAAGCAAAACATCAATTAAAAAGGAGAAACCACCCAAAAGGGAACAAAGTGTAAGAGAAAATTGAAATCACAAAAAGCAGAGTCTATGTGACTAAAGAACAATAAAATATCTAAAAAATCCAAAGATCCCAAAACAAGACACACACATATACATACACATACACATATGAGGGGTTGGAGAGGTGGCTCAGGGGTTAAGCCTCTGACTTGAAGGAGGAAGGTCCTGAGTTCGGATTCTAGACCCCACCTATAGACGCCGGGCAGAAGCGGGTGCAGCCTGAGTTTCTGGTCCTGGTAGGGCAGAGCCTGTGAATCCCCGGGCAGAGTAAACAAGGAGGAGGTGGAGGTGGTCCATGGTGGTTCCCGAATTCGTCCGTGGTTCTACACATGCTCACACACGCATACACGCACAATTGAATAAATAATACATAATAAAAATTAAAATTAAAAAATATGTGTTATGAAAAAGAGATACAGCAGAAAAATTATAAAGTAGAAAAATTTGAAAACAGATACAATGAAATTTATATTTCATATTAAATGTATAGTTTGAATATTAACTTAAAAAGTAAAGCATTCCGGGGCTGGAGAGGTGACTCAAGGGTTAAGCCTCTGCCTTGCAGGCGGAAGGTCCTGAGTTCAGATCCTAGACCCCACCTATAGACACCGGGCAGAAGCCAGAGCGGCCTGTGTTTCTGGTCCTCGTAGGGCGGAGCCTGTGAATCCCCGGGAAGAGTAAACAAGGAGGAGCTGGAGGTGTCCATGGTGGTTCCCAAATTCATCCGTGGTTCTACACACACACACACACAAACACACACACACATACATACACACACATACATACACACACGTGCACACATGCATACATGCACAATTGAATAAATAAATAAAAAGTTTTTAAAAAAAGTAAAGCATTCCTAGTTAGTGTTTCTGAATATCTTAAACACATTTAAATAAGTTAAATGTAAATCTTAAAATGTTGAAAATAGGACTGGTAAAATTGTCTGTCACCAAACCTTGTAATCTGAGTTTTATCCCTTGGACCCACATAGTAAAGGAATGAACTGCAGTTTGCCTTCCATTGTTGCTGATAAATTTACAACTAAATTATTTGTGAGGAAACAAGAGGTTTATGATAGTCTGTCCAAGAGAATTCATAGCAACATCAAAGGTTGAGGGAACTGGACACACCAAATCCACATGGCTGCTGAGAAAGGCAGTCTGGCCCAGTATACAGAAGGATGCCTTACCCAGTTTCCTCCATCTTATCAACAAGAAAAGTGGTTTTTAATATAGATCTTGAAAGAACAGATAGTGATTTTTCAATAAATTCACAGAAAAAAATGCAGAATATAATGCAAATTTGCTAAGTTCACTACTTCACAAACAGATTTTATTCTATAGTTGACCATTTCTTCTTTAGTTATTTTTGCATATTGAGAGAAGGTGGATAGAAGTAATCTCTGGTAAACAAGGGGCTCAAGACCCATAATAATGGGATGATCTCCCTTTGTAATGACATTCTGAGCCTGGATGCCATGGTACGATAAACTATCAATTCCAGGAGAAGATCTACTGCTTGAATCATTAATTCTTGAGCTTTTGCATTAACACTGGTTTCTTTTTGGGTAAAAGCTATAAACATTGTGAGTAACACACAAGTGAACTTCACTCTGCTAAATACGACTAAACATTGATGGTATTGTAGTTCAACTTCTGGATCTCTTTAATAAGTTCTTTTATATTAATGGTGTCATCCTCAATTGCTTGTCCAAGGATATTACTTCGAGAAGACCAAATAGCTTATCGTGAAGCAGTTCTCTCAACTTATCTTCCAAGCTCCTACAGAATGTCCCGTAAACTTCTGCATCCAGTGCTCGAGGACTATTCTCTCTGCAAGTTCTGAAACCTTGGACATTCCTCTCTATCCCTTGTGCAGATGTAAAGCTATGTGGTCGGATATATTGCAAGCAAGATTCAAGATGCCACTTCTCACTGCCAGCATTTTCTTCTGGTCCTGTGGAGGAAAAAATATGTGATAAAGGTCACTTGAGGAAGAGATGTGTTTGTTTTGGTTTACAGTTCTAAGGAAGACAGTCTGTCATGACAGGGACTGGATAATGGCAGAAGGAGGAGGCTAGTCAGATTGCATTCCACCAGGAAAAGAGAGAGCTGTGAATGCCTATGCAAGTTCACATCTCCTTATTCAATCTGAGACAATACTGATTACATGTAGATGATTCTTCTTATCTCAATAGATAACCTCGATAATCTGTTACAACCATGTCCAGAGATTTGTTTCAATGGTGATTCTACATACTATCAAGTTGAGAATCAAAGTTAGGCATCTGTGATAGTTAAGTCTAGGTGTCAACTTGACACACCCAGTATTAACTAAGATGGGCTGAGACCACATCTGCAAGGATCAACTGAGATCACCTGATAGGATTATACCCACTCCCTAGATCCAGAGAGGATTATGCCCACTCCCTATTATACCCACTCCCTAGATCCTATCAGAACTTCCAAAGCTCTCATAGGATCCTCCCAGTACTGCACCATATAAAAAGAAGCCAAGAAACAGAAGAGATGCTTATTGCAGCTGTGCTAGGAATTGCTCTTCCTTCTGGCTGCCCGGTTTCTTGGACCCTCTAGCCTTCTAACCCTCCAAGTCGTCGACCGCTAGACTAAAGAGTCTAGGAATTCTCCAGCCTTCAGCCATCACCCGCTTGACTACCGAACTGAGCAGCTACTGGAAGCAATTGTTGGACTACCTCAGCCATACTGTAAGCCAACTAAATACATTCCCTATATTTATATGTCGGTTCTGCATCTGCATCTAGAGAACCTAATACAGATTGTGGCACCAGGAGTGGGGTGTTGCTGATAAATCTGACTATGTGGATTCTGTGACTTTTGAATGGTTTTGCTGGATAAAGTTTGAAATGGTTGAAGATTTTGACTTTGTGGATTACCAATACCATTCTGCAGAGTTTGGTGGGCCATTTAGAAAATAGTGATGCCAAGAGAGTTGTGAATTGTTTTGGCCCAATTTGTGATGAGGGGAACAAGTACTTTGGTGAAGTTGATTTTAAAGATGATAGATTGGTTTGCTTGACAGAGGAGAGCTGTGTTGGCAGCCTTGAAGATTTGGATGTGCAAAGGGCAGGCAGCAGAATATCTGCTGCTGTTGGAGAAATGAGTATCAGTAAAGGAAAACCTAGTGACTTGCACTGGGACGGTGGAAGACATAAAACCACCGTATGGCAAGTTCATGGTTTGAAAACTCAAATTCCTTCAGGGGCCGAAAGTCCAAATTAAAGCTGTTTTTTGCCCTTTGGATGTTTGGCTGCCTAAAAAAGGCTTTTCCAGCATCAGCCCATAAAACTTGGTACAGCTGTGGCTTGAGTGAACTAAGCTACATTTCAAGCTCGCTTCAGAATTTGGCAGCATACCCCAGGTGGTACTGGTTTTAGTGTGTGCTTACAAGGTTCATGAAGAGCAGCAAAAGCTTGGCATCAAGTGGCAGGCGTAGAGTCCTGCAAGAGAAGGTGAAGGTTATAGCTGCAGAGGTGAACCCAGAGTG
Source organism: Typhlomys cinereus (assembly GCA_023101885.1). Lineage (NCBI taxonomy): Eukaryota > Metazoa > Chordata > Mammalia > Rodentia > Platacanthomyidae > Typhlomys > Typhlomys cinereus. The sequence goes on from JALPQD010000001.1 coordinate 444,677, forward strand.
TTGGAGATGCCAGAACCATGGGATGTATGCTTAGGACTGTTGTGAGTGGAGATTCAGCCTGGCTCAAAGGAACTCTGCTTTTACAAGTTCGAGCTGCAAACGGGAACTGGGAATGCCTAGAATCTTTGAGCCACCTTGACTAGGATGAGCAACAGAAGATGGACATTGAAGTAAAGGATGTGGTAATTTGCTAGTCTTTGGTCTTAACTTGGTGTTTTTTCATTGTTATAATGATTCAATTTGGAATATTTAAAGATTTTATTTGGCATATTTAAAGAAAGACTTTTAGTTCCAACATTTTAAAAACTGAAATTTTAATGAGAATATTTTAAATTTGTTTATGAAATGTATTTTAAGATAACTTTTAACATCTGTGGGGACAAGGAAAAGTTACAGTTTAAAAGTGCTATTGTTTTTGTGTCAAGTTGACAAAGGGTGAAGTGCCATAGTTAAGCACAAGTGTCAACTTGACTGTTGGGGGTTTGAGCTCTGGGCAGATTTGCAGAGAATTAGTAGTTGAGTTAAGCCCAGCGTGAACCTGAAGGAGATTGTCTAGCTGATGAGGAAGGCCTGCTTATGGTGGGTGGGATTAGGTCCTGGAATAAATCAGAGAGAGCTGGTTGAGAGAGTTGGCATCCTTTTGTACACTTGGCCAGACATACTGGTCTGGCAGTAAGGATTGTCCCTCTCTCAGCTGTTATTTGGTGATGGTGGCCAGTTCCCTCAGCCCTGATGTTGGTGCATGCTGTCCCATCAAGCTGGACTGAGAACTGTAACTGGACTGTCAGTAAGGAAATAAACCCCTTGTTCCCTTAAGCTGTTTGATAGTCATTTATCAGCAACCAAGCAGGCCGACTACAACAGCATCTCATAAAGTATTTGAAAAATGGAATTTATTAAGTGCATCTAGTTAATATTCCTAGTAAAGTTATTAAAGCACAATATTCTTTCAATTATACTTTGAATCTTCAACAATAGTTCAAGTTCTGAGTAAAATATACCATAATATTTTAAAGGATTATAGAGTACAGTATATATTCTCTTACCAAGTATAATAAATCTAGAAATCAGCAATTGAGTTATTCAGAGAATTTTGGGAGTTCAAAGTAAATTCTTGAGTGTCATTTAATTCGAAAGGGAAATCAGAAAAAATTGCACTATGAGATTGAAATATTAATATACAAAATCAAATTTTTCAGCTAAAATTGGATGATGTTAATGTGATTTTTATTAAAAATCTATAGAATAAGTGCTTTTAAAAACGAAATTACAGTCCTCATCCCCCCACTCCCTTTAGATGGTGGTGACCACGGAGATGTGCTGCTTCTGCTTCGACGTACTCTACTGTCACCTGCACGGTTTCCAGCAGCCCCGGAACCCCCGCTTCACCAACGATCCTTATCCACTATTCGTGACATGGAACATCGATCGAGACAAAAGGTTGCGAGGATGCATAGGTACCTTTTCGGCCATGAATTTACATTCTGGACTCAGGGAGTACACACTTATCAGCGCCCTTCAAGACGGCCGTTTTCCTCCCATGACAAGGGATGAGCTACCACGCCTCTTTTGCTCCGTGTCTCTGCTCACTAACTTTGAAGAGGTCTGCGACTTCATGGATTGGGAGGTCGGTGTACATGGCATTATAATAGAATTCATCAATGAAAAAGGATCAAAATGCACTGCTACCTACCTACCAGAAGTTGCAAAGGAGCAAGGATGGGACCGTATCCAGACCATAGATTTTTTACTGCGCAAAGGAGGATACAAAGCCCTGATTACTAACGAATTCAGGAAAACCATAAAATTGACCAGATACTGCAGTGAAAAGGTGACCTTGAGTTATTCTGAATACCTTGCTCATCGCAAGCACCACCACTTCCAAAATGGCGTTGGTCACCCCGTCCCGCCATACAACCATTATTTCTGACACTGAGCTGCACAACCAGTCACTAGGCCCCGCTGCAGACCTCTTCCCAGGAGACCTCACACCGTCTTGGTCTAGTTATCTCTATTACTGTACCATTATGAAGATACTTTCCATTGCCCTGGTGACGCTTTGACATTCATCATCAGTGAAGATCATCATGATAACGGGAAAAAATGGCATTTTTTTATGAAGATCCTGTATATTAAATTGATTAAAATTAAATTATATTAAATTGATTTACAGTATATATATATCTCTTGGAATTTTCTCTTGGAATTTTCTCTTGGTATATTTTTATTTTGCTATTTCAATCTGGGTTTCTGTCCTACCGTCTTTCCTTCCCCCCTTCTTTTAACACAGGATGGAAGAAAGTATGGAGTTTGGAGGATTTCATTAGGTTTTTCTTTAGTTGTCCTCAGTAATGTTGCTGAGTTTGGAAGTCATTCACATCCAATTCAGATATTTGTGCATTAATATTGAATTTGACCAAAATTCTCTTAGCTATGACAGCTTAGTCATCAAGGGCATGTTTTCACCATGGAAATATATGGTTTGAAGCAGCAACTATTAAGCAACTATTAAGGGAAGAGAAGCAGAATTTAGTGCCTTTGAAAAGACTATAAATCAAACTAAGAGAGGTTAAAAAGGCAATTTAGATAAATATTCTTGTAAAATTTTATTGTTTCTGTACAAGGGACAAGATATTGCAATTCCTTACTCAGAAGTATTTTTTTAGACAAATAGAATAATTTTAAAAATTTTTTTATTATTTATTCAATTGTGCGTGTGTGTACATATGTATGTGCACACGTGTGTGTGTGTATGTGTGTGTGTGTGTGTATAGAACCACGGACGAATATGGGAACTGTTGGGCCCACCCAGGATTTGCCCCAGGGCATGGCCGAGCACATGGGACTAAAGATGGCGCTGAGGGACAAGGTCTTGGGCATAACCTGATCACTTCACAGAGAGCCCTAATTGGCTTTCAGGTATCTACCTGCCCCCTGTGCTGAGCAGCATTGAACTTGACCATTAGCACCTATAGGATGTCTTGACCTTGTGATACAATTGGATGCCTGTTTCGCACCTTGATGGCCTTTGTCTATAAAAGTTCCTTTTCTCCCCCCAATAAAGTGAGATCTGCTTCTGACAATCTCCCTGTCCCTTGCTGAGTCTCTGGGGGTAGAGGCGGAGGTGGGGACAGCTGGAACCTGCTTTCATCACAGCCAGCAGCTGTGTGTGTGTGTGTGTGAGTGAGTGAATAAGTGCCTGAGTGGGAACCGGTTCCCACAAGTGGCGACCACGAAGGGACACTTCTGAAATCGGACGAAGCTAAGCAGGCTTCGGGGTAAGTGAAAACTTGGGAAATATGGGGAATTCAACGTGCAGACTGGATCCAGTGCCATCAGCACTCAAGTCCATATTAAGGAGTCGCGGGTTTGACATTTCTGATCCAAGCATTGCCAGAGTGTGGCAATTGACTCTTGAGTTGGCTCCATGGGCTCAGGCCACCAACATATTTACATGGGACACGTGGAATAAAATAGAAGGTCTAGCCAGAGAGCGAGAAAAGAATCATAATATACCGTCTTCCGTGGAATTTTATTCCACAATTTCTGTGCTCAAGATGGCTTTCCTTCCCGATCCAATCCAGCCTCCACCAGAGGCAAAGACAAAGGGGGAGGGAGAGGAGCCAACAAGCCATCCTGAGCACCCCGCAGGGGGCTCCCCCGATGAGCCATGCAGGGATGAGGAGTCCCGTGGGACTGAGGAGCTGGGGCTAGGCAGGCAAAGCTATGGGCCCACTGAGACAGGGCTGGGCGTACATTCTGCCGGATCATGGCAGGGTGCAGGAAACCGTGGGGATGGTGGACATGCCTGCTGTTTAGAGAATGATAACCCATCACTGTGCGAACGCTGAGAATGTTACACAGAGTTGTGGGCTGCAACAGGGGCGCGCGGTACTGGTACAGAAGCCGCTATCAGCAGCGGTGGAGAGACTGCACATGGCTGCAGAGGGGCAACACGTGGGGATGTGGAACCATGTGGCGGGGGAGCAGTACATGGCTGAGACGAGGCTGCACACAGCCGGGGGGAGGAGGGGCAGAGGTTTGCAGAAGTGGACTGGCGTGTGGTCCCGCGTGTGGGCTGACATGCGGGGACAAGCAGATGCCTGAGGGAGCGGAGCCTCCCATTTGGGAGGGCCATGAGGAACAGCTGCTTGGTGAGGAAGGGCAGGACCTGCGCCAAGAGCCGGAAAAGGAGGATGTAGGAAAGCCAGGCGAGAAAGTGCCCTGCTCCCTTTATCAAGGGGAAGAGGGTAACAGTGCTCCGAGAACAGGGAATGGTCCCCTGTATCCGGATTTAACTCTGCTAGGAAGAGAAAGGGATGGAGAAGGATTAAAAGGAGACTCACCTCCATATCCCATAACAAAAATCTGTCCTGACTCTGCCTGCAGGCACACTGGGCCCTACCAGGCTAAAGGAGGGAACCCAGGGCTGGAGCCCATGTATGCTGAGGCTTATCAAGTACAAGCCTATCCTGTTACCTTAAATCAGGGGGCAATCACCCTGCAGTGTGGTATCCTTGGGAAGCAAAAGATTTTAAAAAATTAAAGCGGGCCGTGCTAGAGGATAGTCCAAATTCTCCATGGGTTGAGGCCCTCCTTCAAGATCTAGCTCACCAACCCTGTACTACTAAGGACTGGATGGATATGGCCAAAGCAGTGCTCCCCAGTCCCACATTCATTAAGTGGGCAGCACTATTTAAGGAAGAATGTAGGGTCCAAGCTGAGCGCAATCAAAATGCGCAGCCCAGAGTGCCTATAACGTTCAGGATGTTAGCTGAAACGGCAGATCAAAGGCGACCATAGAAGCCCCATATCAAGACCAAGTCCATTTGATAGGTTTAGCAGCATGGAAAAAGCTAGATGAAGGTCCTTCTAAAACACCTCTAGCAGGTGTTATACAAAAACCCGGTGAGACCCTCCCCGAGTTCATTGACCCGGTGGAAAAAAGCCTCCGTAGTAAACTTCTCCCAGGCCTCCTAAGGGAACAATTTGCTAAATTGTTGGTATGGGAAGAATGTATGGGGACCACAAAATAGCATGTGCAGGTCTTAAGGAGAGATCCATGGGCACCTGGATTATTGCTTCGCAGGATGTGGAGACTCAAAAACACCAGAGTCAGACACTCCCTGCAGCCCTGGAAACACAGACAAAGGCACTGGCTAACACCAAGTCTTCAGGGCCAAGAGGGGAGGGGAAACCATGGAGTTTGTTTTCCTTGTGGCCAGGTGGGGCATTTCAGGAGGGAGTGTCCCCAGGGCGAGGAAGGGAAGCCGGAGGGAAGGGGAGGTAGGAGGGGCTAAGTCCCCTACAACCCTATGCCCTAGGTGCCCCAGAGGACTTCATTGGAGGAGAGACTCGATCTGGAGGACAAGCCATTGTTGAAAGAAATCACCAATATTTAAAGGCCCAATTACAAAAACAAAAAGGGGGAGTAATCCCCCACCAGCAGCTGGGGTTGGTATTATTTACCATCAATGTTTTAAATTTTAAATTTTATAAAAGGACAACTTAAATTGAAATTCCAAAAACACTGGGGAAGCCTATTCCACCAAACCTTCTGTTAAGGTGCCTTGGAAGGACCCCCTAACTGGGCATTGGGAACCCGATCCCTTGATCACTATGGGAAGAGGATTTGGATGTGTCTTCCCAATTGGGGAGTCTTCCCCAATTTGGATTCCGGCAAGGAATCTTAAATTCTATCCACAGGAGGATCCTCATGAAAGAGACCCAAAAGAATCATCCCCAGACTAACAAGCCAAACCAAGGGACAAAAAGCCCCGGGGGCAGCTTTCTTTGCTTTTCTCTTTCAGAAACTATCCACGGTGTGCTCAAGGAAGATGTTAACTGTGATCCTTATAGGCCTAATTGATACCTTGCCTGGATGGAGTCGATCTGGGTCTGACTTAACATCTAAAAAAACTGTTCTTCTAATAACTATATTGCTTAAGTGTTTTTTCAGCACATCTCTCAGCAGCGCTACATCATAGAGATCACGCTACAGGCGCCTATGGCCTTTAAACATCCCTGCCACGCCCCCTGAAAAGTCACCTGCTGCCATGCCTGGTGCTGATGCCAACCTGTCTACTCTGCCATATGCATGACTCCTGCCCAGTGGAAAAATCTCTCCAGTCTAGCTAACTTGTCAAGTGCAGTACATGTCCAATGTGTGATACAGGCCTTTAAATACGGCTCAAACCCCCAAGGTTGGTAAGGCCAACCTCATACAGAGGACTGGTAGCCAGAGACAGGCAAGTGGAAGCCCGGCCGTGGATCAACCTAAGACAGGACTTGTAGTAGTATACCTGGAGAGTACAAAATCCCATGATGGGTCAGACCACGGTGGGAGGTTTTTCATGCCTAAGACAGGCACAGTCACTCAGGACCATTTGGTCTGCTGGGTCGCAGGTAGCCTCCTGGACCGTCTCATACAAAAACAAAAGGGGGAGATGTTGGGCCCGCCCAGGATTTGCCCCAGGGCATGGCCGAGCACATGGGACTAACGATGGCGCTGAGGTAGAGCCCTAATAGGCTTTCAGGTATCTACCTGCCCCCTGTGCTGAGCAGCATTGAACTTGACCATTAGCACCTATAGGATGTCTTGACCTTGTGATACATTGGATGCCTGTTTCGCACCTTGATGGCCTTTGTCTATAAACGTTCCTTTTCTCCCCCCAATAAAGTGAGATCTGCTTCTGACAATCTCCCCGTCCCGTGCTGAGTCTCTGGGGGTAAAGGCAGAGGTGGGGACGGCTGGAACCTGCTTTCATCACAGCCAGCAGCTGTGTGTGTATGTGAGTGAGTGAATAAGTGCGTGAGTGGGAACTGGTTCCCACAGGGAACCACCATGGATGCCTCCACCTCTTTCTTGTTTACTCTGCCCAGGATTCACAGGCTCCGCCCTACCAGGACCAGAAGTCTATTTTGTATTAATTTAAATTTTTTAGCTTTAGGTTTCAATGACTCAGAATTGGCCAGAACCAATTTTTGCTACCATCTAAAGACATGATAATCTAGTGAAAGAAAAATTCATACATCCCATAATTTCAAATTTGTTTGTCTGTTGTGGAGACAATTCTGGAGTTTCACAGATACTAATTAAGAGTTTGAATTTCTTTCTGCACTACATAAGTTTTGATAGAAACACATTTACTATGTTGATAAGATTGAGTTAACATTCAGATATGCTAATTCAAGCATGGTCATTTATAGGGCTAGCCTTCCCAAGATGCACACAAAGAGACCTTTAACTGATATCAGTGGGAAGTCCATTAAGTATTGTGATAGTTAAGCCTGGGTGTCAACTTGACACGCCCAGTATTAACTAAGATGGGCTGAGACCACATCTGCAACGATCAGCTGAGATCACCTGATTATACCCACTCCCTAGATCCTGTCAGAACCTCCAATGCTCTCATAGGATCCTCCCAGTACTGCATCATATAAAAGAAGCCAAGAAAGAAGAGATGCTTATTGCAGCTGTGTTAGGAATTGCTCTTCCTTCCGGCCGGCTGGTTTCTTCAACCCCCAAGCCTTCCAACCCTCCAAGTCGTCGACTCTAGGAATTCTCCAGCCTTCAGTCATCACCCGCTTGACTACGGAACTGAGAAGCTAGCTACTAGCAGCCATCATTGGACTACCTTCAGCTACTGGCAGCTATCCTTGGACTACCTCGGCCACATCTGTGAACCAACTATATATATATATATATATATATATATATATATATATTCATTCTGTATCTCTAGAGAACCTGACTAATACAAATATTTCCCCAGGAAAAGTCACAGAGGAGTTTGTAGAAAGATAACCTTTGATTTATGGTAGTATGTATAGGTATATATCTAGATAAATGATAGATAGATAGATAGATAGATAGATAGATAGATAGATAGACAGACAGACAGATTTGGGAAAATATATAAATTTTTCAAATGGAAAGTCAGTATAACAAGGGACGAATGAAGTTATGCTGAAGAATGTATATTCTAAACCATGACATGTCATTGACTATCAACATGATATAGCTTATACATTTATTTGCTGTGACAAGTAGCAGCCTGCTAGTCGTGAATGTTAAAATCCTCTTCTAGTTTGTGAGGTAAATGGCTCATTTCATTCTGCTTGTCACTGAAGCAAAGCACACTGCTTTAGTTTTTGATGAAAAGTCTTAGAAATTTGTTATCCCTTCATCCACAGCATCTATTGTTGAAATAATCGTTTTCAGTTGTGATGCCTTAACTAAGAAGCCAATTGCTAGCCTGAAATGCAATCTTAGTAGCCAGTTCCATTGAACCTAGAGATTATTCAGAAAAAAAATAGCTGTTGGGCTTTAAAGGGGAGATTTTTGAATCCTGTTATTTCTACTTAGGAGCATTTAAGAATAGATTAGTCTTCCAGTATAAAAACAAGTGGCTACTAGACATTTTCTTGCCCTTATAGGGAAACTGAGCATAAGCTAAATGATATTGTCTGCTGAAAAAAAAAAAAAGATAAGTGGAACAAACAGACTGAAGAGAGACAAAAATAGACCAATGTTGTTGTGACATCTATTATCTCATCGTTTCAACAGGTTCCTCATCCTGGATGAGCTTATGGCTAGAATTTTTTTTTAAAGAAAAGATCTATTGCACACATATACGGATATCAAGTGCTTACATATACTTACATGTGCCTACAGGCATACATGTGTGTTTATGTATTTAACAGTGCTAATCAATCTTGAGCAGGTCATGTGACTAGTCATGTGGACTTTAAAATGATATCAGATTTTTTTAAGTCTTTGATATATGCAGATGTTATACAGATTTTCTAACCAGTGTATAATGTTATACTGAAGAAATACCATCCTGCAGGCTTCAAAGGACTAGGTCAGCAATATCTCCCACCATGGCTTGGGGAAAAGGGGTAGTTTTGTCTCCTTTGGCATTCAAGTTGATGCATAGTGCATTTTTTGTGTCTAAGTGTAAAGGGTGTTACACAAACTCTAATGGTGTGCTTCAAACAGACAAATGCTAGACCCTTTCACCTGTGTTGTGTATTTAAAAGCTGTTAAATATATGGTCTGAAACAACTTTGAACATGTGAAAATATGGAGTATGTGTCTTTAACTCAGACAAAGATTCTAATTGCACAAGTTGTGTTCTAAAATAAATAAATAAATAAATAAATAAGAAATTACAAACAAGCAATATGAGTATTCTCTACTGAGACCTTTTGAAAGCAATATAAACCTAGCATCATAAAGAACTATAAAACAGAGATCAATGAAATGCAAATTAGCTATATGGAAAAACAATGGAAATTCAACAAAATTAAAATCCTATAAAATGTCCTATAGTAAAACTTATTGAGATGTAAAACATAAGGTTTTACAACCATGAATTAGATGGTAGGTCAGTTCACATTCCCCATTGAGTGCTATTAAAATGAGCAATTTTAATCCAATCAACATTGAAAAATGTGAAGGTTATAAATTTCTTAAAGAATGAATATTACCTCCTGATCAAAGCTTGTTTATATTAAATGGGACAAAACAGACCTGTATTTATTTAAAAACAAATTTAAAGAGCTGGAGATAATTTAGCAGGGAGAATGCTTGCTGCTCAAGCAGGAGAACTGAATTTGAATACCAGTCACCTACATGAAAGATTTGGCATAGTAAATACAGAAATAGTTCTTGCAAGTTAGTTTTGTGCTTGCAGATCTTATGACTTACATTGAATCCTCAGAAGTATGTGGGAGGTGAGATGTAATCATGGAGGCTACATAGCAAAAGGAGGGAAATGAATTCTGAAAGTTATCCTCAGAATTCCATTCATGTGTCATGCGTAATGGTCTGTCTGTCTGACTGTCTGTCTCTCTCTCTCTGTCTCTCTCCCTTTCTCTGTCTCTCTTTTTATCTCTCTCTCAATGAAAAATTATGTATATTTTAAGAGCTATGAATGGAATCACATACCTGTAATCCCAGTACTAGAGAAGTGGACACAGGATCTCTCTGGCTGCCTGGCCATCAATCTACTTAAGTTAGTGAACTCCAGGTTCAGTGAAAGACAAAAAATAGTGGAGAAGCAAATAAGAGGGGAGCACAGGTATCAACTTCTTACCTTCATAGATTTAGGCATGCCTTCACACACACATATGAGCATATTCATAAACATTTACAAATGAATAGAATCTATCCCACATGAGATAAATTTATAGCTAAAAGGTTCTGTATTATTCAGGGTTCTGTAAAAGAACAGAACAAAGAGAATACATATATAAAGGGAGAGTTACTAGATTGTCTTTTGTAGCCAGAAGTTGAATAGCCACCCCACAGCTATCTGCAAGTAAGAAAATCAGAAAATCTGTAACATTGCAATCAAAGAGGTTGGAAGCTTCATAATAAGAGGGGGCTCTTATTCAAGGATGAAATTAAAAGTCCATAGAATCTAGAATTTGTCCTCAGACAATGGAAACGGCAAACAGTATATGCACCCAGCAAAGTAGAATGGAATACTCTATCAGAATACTCAGGGAATCTAAAGCTTGTCTTATGTTGCTTCATATTCTGTCTGAGACTATTTGATGTTATCATTATATAGGCAGATCTTTTCCTCCCAGTATAGTGATCTGGGTTCTAATGGTCTCTGAAGCCATGCTCATAGATAGATCCACTGGTGTATTGTATCAGTTTTCTAGAGGTTTCTCCCTATGTTCAAGGTTCAAGTTAACAATCAAGATTAGCAATCACATGATAATTCCAACATAGAAAATTTATGACATGATAGCTTCAACTTGTAACAGAAATCAAACATTTAAAGAAAAAATACTATTAAAACTCTGAAAACAGGGACAGATAAACCAATTCCAAATTTATACAATACAGTCGTGATTATTAATAGCCAAACCAGACATAATTATTACTTGGAAAAATATTAGTGATCAATATAGCATAAATTCATGAATTTTTTTCTAAAAATACAAACAAATCACACTTAATTCCATACAAGAACTATAGACTATGAACAAGTACAACTTGACATGGTATGCAGATTTAATATTCAGATATCAAATTTGACTCTATTCAAATATAGTATTTGACTATGAAGAAAAAAGAAGAAAATCATTAATTAAAGGATAAAGAATATTCATTAAATCATTAAATCATTAAAGGATAAAGAATATTCAGTTATGATAATAATGTATCTCAATATGTTAAGAATAAGAGGGACTTTTCCTCAACTCAATAATGTCAATCAAGAAACACTGGATTATGGGGCTGGAGAGGTGGGTCAGGGGTTAAGCCTCTGCCTTGCAGGAGGAAGGTCCTGAGTTTGGATCCTAGACCCCACGTATAGACGCTGGGCAGAAGCGGAAGTGGGGGCGGCCTGCGTTTCTGGCCCTGGTAGGGCGGAGCCTGTGAATCTCTGGGCAGAGTAAACAAGGAAGAGGTGGAGGCGTCCATGGTGGTTTCCGAATTCATCTGTGGTTCTACACACACACACACACACACACACACACACACACACACACACACACACACATACACACACGCGCACACACGCATACATGCACAATTGAATAAATAAAAAAAGAAAGAAGCACTGGATTATTAACATCATCCATAAGGGAAAGCAGTGGATAATTGATTTTGTTGTCTATGATAGTCTTCCAAAATATACAAGGCTGATTTCAAAATTGAAATATATTCTTTTAAAAAAGATGTGTTTGAAAGAGACAGAGAGGGGAAGAGAGAGAGAGAGAGAGAGAGAGAGAGAGAGAGAGAGAGAGAATATGTATGCATGCCACAGCACATATATGAAGGTAAGAAAACAACTTTCCAAAGTTGGTTCTCTTCTTCTACTGTATGGGATCAAACTAGGTCACAGTATACAGGTGCCTTTATGGCCCCAAATTTGAGATGTATTTCCATCAATTTCCCAAATACTAGGATTATTACATTACCACACTAAATGTTTTTTTTTTTTCTTTAAGATCAGCAACTGTGCAAGAATGTCAATGACAGTTAATCTTAATTGTCAACTGAATTGAATTTAGAGGTACCTAGGAAATAAAGCATGGAAAGAACTATCTAGAATGTGGATGCCAGCATCCAATAGGCTGGGAGTTCAGGAGGAACTAGGGCAGAAAAGAAGCCAGTCAGCAAGTGCCATCTCCTCTTTTCCTCAGCAAGTGTTTCTGTTGCTGCTACATAATGCAAATATCATATGCTACAGTTTCATAGCTTCACGCTCAAAGCAGACACACAAAACAACTCTTCAGGAAGTTTTGAGGCATTCAATATAGACTGGGACTGCATCATTGATCTGTTTTTTCTGATGTTTCCAGTTTTATGGCCTGGGTATTTGGTTCTCTGGGTCTCCACTCTACAGATGGTTGTCATTTTATTTGAGTCATGTATACCAGTCCAATAATCCCCATGTATATGTATGTATGTGCGTGTGTTCTAATATATTTCTATGTACTAGCCTGAACCATTGCAAAATTTAAAACTAAAAAGTAGCACTTCAAAACAACTTTTGAAAATCCATACAATTTAGTATAAATTCAAAAAATTCTAAGTTAATTTGAAAATTGAAATTGGAACTGACAGAAATCTACTTAAGTGGACAATAAATTTATCTATCCTAGATTCATCTATAAACTAACTTTAATTCAAGTCAGAATTTCAGACTTTGGGGCTCTCTTGTCTCATGGTACAACAGGTCTGGAGTCTATAAGACTGGCTCTTTTACCCTTCATGGTACTCCATGTGTGGTGTTCCTGGGTTCCTATCTTTTCTATCACCCTTCCTGGATCCATGCCTGGGGTCTATGAGTTCTCCAGAGCTCTCTTGCCCCTCATGGATTCATGCCTGTGAGTTCTATTTTTTCTCTCCTCTAATAAATTCTGCTTCAATTAATACTCTAAAAAATTTCACAGTTTGAATAGAGAACTCAGGAATATGCTACTAAGCTTTGTTGTGTTATGGAGAGGGGATGACTTAAGGGAGAGAATGGTGGAACATAGGTGATATGAAAGCAAAGAGGGAGTATTGGAGGTGGAAAGGTTTAAACAAGGAAGGGGTGAAGGTATGAATGAGACAAGAGGATAGGAAGAAGGGTCACTGAAAACAAAGAGTATATTAAAAACCCATGTGGAAGATTACTATTTTGTAAGCCAATCAAAAAACTGTACACAAATATGAATATGCTATGACTTCATGAGCCCATGGGTTCATGTGTTTGTATACTTAGCTGGGGTTAATGTTTGGGAACTTCAGGAGCTAAAGCCTTGCTAGGGGAAGGCATGCCACAGGCTGGCAGAGGAGGGAGGTGTGGGGAGTGGGGAATGTTGGGGTGGGGCAGGTCTCAATGTTTGTCCAGTCCTGCTTCCTTTTGAGTAGGCTCTTGTCCACTCTGCCTCCGTGACGACAGCTGTGACCTACCTGAACCAGCCTCCAGCTTCTGCCATGCACCATGCATTTTTAATCTCGATGAACCATAAATTTAAGCAAATCTCTCTTTTCTCCCCTCAGGTTTTCTCTGAGCTTTGTCTCTCAGTAGCAAAAAGAAATGTAACTGTGACAGATGCCTTCTTGTTAGTTGTTAGTCAAGAAAGCGCCACCCCCACAAACAATGAATGTTCTTGTCAGTCTTATTAATTATTTACTCAGAATTAGTTGGTAAAACCATTTGTTGAAGACATCACACACCTTCATTACAAGGTATAGTGGAATCAAGCTGCAACTAGGCTGGCTGCCTCCTCACTATTGGCTAGCTTTCCTAATACAGGAAGGTACTATACAGTCTGCCAGGTGAGAAAAAATCAACTGTTTTAACCTAGCTGTGAATCCCAAGAGTTACAATATCAATCTGACAGGACAGGAGGTGCTCACTGGAGCAATAACCAATTGTTTATGATTGGATTTAAGATCTGTTCCACAGGAGGGAATTCATGACTGGTACTATAAACCTAGTCAAAAAAACCAATGTTTCAAGATGTCTTAGGACCTAGAGGTGATCAACTGAATTGACATGACCCAAACTATCTAAATATTTACGTGCATTCCCACAGGCAAATGTTACTCTCACCTTTCATAAAAGAAGCTTCTTTTGGCAGTGAGTGATGGTGAATATAACAACTCATGCTTCTTCAAGATGTTGTGAGTAAATCATGGTTGAGTGTCATAAGCAGGACATTTATGCAACTTCTCAAAGACACAGGACACATTGCAGAAGAGGGAGAGTGTAAAGATGTAACAACTGGAAGACAGAGAAAAGGGGTGCAAAATGTTATCATCTTGGCAGTGCAATACAGTCATTATAATCATGATTCCACAGCAGCAACATCTGCCCACATTGAGCCTATACAAGACTGGACTTGGATCAGGAAGAGGCTCACCAGGTCCTACCCTTCCTTCTGTAGTATTGCCTAATGATGGATTCTGGGAAAGAGAAAGTCATTCTCTTCCATTGCATCCACCTAAACCGGGCCCACCAGGTGTCAGGGATGGTTACAAACTCATAACCATATACCCCTGGTTAAACTCAATGGCTCATAAGCAAAACAAAGAAATACAAATGTGGGAAAAGGGCTTTTAGGGAGAAGGAGGTGTCTATACGGGCAGAAGGGGGAGATATAAAAGGGTTCTGGGAAGAGAGTAAGCAGAACACATTAAATATATCCATGAGGGTGCCAAATAAAATTTGATAAAAATTTAAACATGCTAAAAACCAAAAGTAAATAAAACTTTTGAAAAAAATATAAGAGAAAACTATGGTGCTTTGGAGTAGGCACAGATTTCTTAGGAAATAAAAAGTATGAACATTAAAGAAAAATTGATAAATTGAACATGAAAATGTCCACTTATGTTCTTCAAGAATCTATAAAGAAAATTTTAAAAAGTAAGCAACAGAGCGCGGAATGATATTCATTCTACATATGAAATTTTGAATTTGTTTAATGAATACTTTTAAAAATCTGTTACGAGTCAAAAATGAATAGTCAATATAAAGTAAGTTGATTTATGTTGTCAGCTTGGTGAGAATTGAGACATGCCTAGCACACTAGCATAGCATACCTCTGAATGTGACTGTGAGGACTTTTCCAGAGATGAGCAGATCACTAAAACTCTCACTTAATGATCTATTTAATCCTCTGGTGGCTTCAAATTCTGAACAGACAATTAGTGTGGTAGAATGATGACAGGTGGGCCTGACTGGTAGCACTTGGGCAAGATCTTACCCTGGCTCTCTACTGTATTTGCTACACTCTGCTCCTGGGTAGCCATGATGGGAAGAACCATTTTGATGCACCAGGCACTGCCAGCAAGAAGCTAATGAATAAAGTAAATCCTTACGTTGTTTCTGTCAGGTATTCTGTTGCAATGAGGATAAAGTTAATGCACAAAGGATTTAAATAGATGCCTTACAAAAAAGATTGCAGGTAGAAAAAATGTGCATGAAAATGCTCAATATCACTTCTTAGTGGGAAAATGCAAATTAAATGCAAAAATAGATATGAATACATATTCTTCAATATGGTTATTATCAAAATGACTTTCGCCCTCCTCGCTTTTGTTCCCAGAAATTATCTATTTGCTTGTGTCCAAAGGTATTGAATTAATGGTGAAGCGGCAATTATGGCAATATTGTGTAAACTAGGCACAGGATATAATAATCAATTTCCTGTATATAAAAGAGTAACTTTTCCCTTAGTTTTAATCAAGTTAAACATAATAGCATTTTTTGAATTATGACTTTTGCTCTTATTATAAATGTCTTTGTGAGAGTCAGAATACAAGTCTGCTTTATTTATATTCCTTTAGAATATGCTCTAGGTACTGAATCAGAATAAACCAAATTTTCACCTTTGTAAGTGAATAAAGTAGATGTTGTAAGGCATTAATTATTTTCACATTTTATAGTGGTAGCCAAACTGTTGCTAATGTGAGACTCTGGGTATTATACATTGTGTACAGACTTAATTTTTTCAGTTTAGTTTAAAATCATGTAGCCAGATATATCCCTGTTGGCGTATGTATGAACAGACACAACAGCTTAATGTAATCCTAAAGATTATGAGAATAAAGTCTACACACAAAAATTCAACAGTGTGTATGTTTTGAGTTGAAATTGATAAGAGAATAGATCTGTGCAGAGTCTAGACATTTTGTAGCTTGTGACTTGAAGTCAAATTACATTTTCCTGTCCTTGAATCTATGTATTTGACTACAAATGAAAATCCACAAACAATATTGACAGATTAAAAATAACTTCACCAGAATGAAGAAAGAAGAACAACAGAAAAATCTAATGAAATTGGAAATGCAAGCATTAACATTCACAATACTTAAATCCAATTCTGATTTGGCTAATCAGCAGAAATCCATATACAAGCAATGTTCGCTTTCAACTTATCCTAGCAAAGTATTTTTATAGTGCCATTTAGTTTCCTCAATCAATTCTGCAATCTTTCATTAATAACTATGCCTATAAACATGGCTGTAAAATGATAGATAGAACCAAAGTTCTTTCAAGATGGTGTTTTATTACCTTTTTTAAAACATCACTTGTTCTAAATTATGTTTAGTCGCTTGATAAATGTTTCTTGCATTTTCCTTCCCTGGAGAGGTACTATGACATGACACAGTGCAAAGTATCACATTAAAGGCAGAAGCCAGGGCCTTCTTGGTGTCTGCCACACGCACTACAAAAACATAACTTCTGCCATTCCAGCCTTGCATAGCTCTAACTGTGATAAATAAAAATGAACACATGGAAAGGCTGATGTGAAGTAGCAAGCTGCACAAGGCTTTGAGAAAAAATGACATCGAGGGACAAATTTCAGTAAGAAGTTATTGGATAGAAAAGAAAGCAAATGGAATCTGGAGCAGAGAAAACATAGCATAGCGCAATTAGACAAAAACTTTGAAACATGGTGCTTTTCCTCTAGTAGCTTTTTGTTGAGATGGTGATGGCTATAAGAGTGTAGGCAGGGGAAGGATGCACCCAGTTGCAGAAATGTGCACCTTTGTGTTGAGAATGTTTTTAAAACTCTTTATGGATATTATGTAATAATTTTATTCACAAAGCACTTATCATCCTAAAGTACCTATATATTTCTTGATTTCTGTATAATATAGATTGAATTGTAAGTTCATTTTTTTGAAATTTCTTTTACTGGGGAAGAGCAGTCTCATGTAGTCCAGGCTGGCCTCAAACTTGTTATGTAATCATGGGTGACCTTGATGACCTTCTCTCTCCCTCTTAAGTGCTGGGGTTACAAGCATGCAACCCCACACCAGTTTTTAGCAGGATCAAACTCCTGGCCTCATAAATGTAATGCAGGACTCTACAACAGAACTGCATCTTTAGGGCCCTCTTCTTATCTTTCTTCTTTTTATTGTTTTCAAGTTGCTCTTTCTAATTTGATTCATTTAACTGTGTTTTGGAATGCCTATAGAGGTCAGAGGACAACTTTTTAGAGTTGGTTCTCTCCTTTACCATGTGGGTTACGGGGATAGAACTCTGGACATCATTCTTGGTGACAAACACCTTTACCTGCTAAGCCATCTTGTGGCCCTTTTCACTTCATTTTTCTCCACATCTCATCTACAATGGTTTATACTTACGATAAACACTTTGGAATGCCTTCCTCAAATGAAAATATCCTTGTAGACATTATAAGCCAAGAGTTCAGATTCACCCAAGCATTTAAAAATGTCATTGACTTGAAACAAAGCAATTTTTTCACAAAGATCAAATAAGGTTTGGGGAGATAATTTTACAATTGTGAAACTCGGTTGGAATGCACAGCTTCTTCTAAATAGTATTGGCAATGAGATACATTAAGTAACAGGCTGAGGTATTTAATATCAGAGTAAGAATAATTGAGTAAAAAGTCACCAAGTGTGCTTTTATTATGTTTTATATTTCTACAGTATAAATTTACCTGTGGTAAATCCTGGCAGCATCTCAAAATAAGCATATACTCTTACCAAAAAAGCATCTCTTCAATGATTAGTGTCATTTATAAATAGTAGGCTCAATAATCTCAGAGGAAATACTATTTGATATTTTTGAAACTTAAATTTCTTAAAATATCAAAACATCTTACCTTGGGAAATGATAGTTCACAGAGAAATTAATATTCATGATATGACATAAAAACTTATGAAGGTGGTATTTATATTCTTTTTCTGAAAATAATTAGGTAGAAGTCTCAAAAATGTCAAGATAAGATTTGCTATAAAAATGAGAAATAGCCTATAGTTAGTGTTAACCTGTACTTAGCAATGCTCTATTTTGAAATGATTACTTACAAGAAGTTCTAGAAATATAAAACAAAAATAACAACAAAACCAATGCATGTGAATTTAGTTCTAACCCATCGCTCTTGACAGCATTTCCCAAGATGCTCTGGCAAAGAATAAAGATGAAAAGCTTTGTTTTTCACAGGCAAATGTTTAACAGCCTCATCCATACTGACATTATAAGCTGTTGATATCATTTTTTCCAGCAGCATATAATACACAAATGATAAATCCCATCTTTTAGTTGTATTATATTTTGAAACTTAGAATGTGGTGTTTAAGGTGACAGACAAATATCTTGACATATATAAAACAAAATGCTGCTATCACGGAGGAAAGAGTATATTACCTCTTCTGCTATCTATGAAAATTTATGAATAGGGTGGAATAGCACCATGGACTATTCCAAGCAGCTATTATGTTACAGAGGATTTTGGAATGATTCTGCATTTAAAAAATTTCAGAAAACTAAATGGCTAAGAGTTTTCCAGTCTATTAAAATTTTACAAATAAAAGCATAAATTAACTCAAAAGTGTATTGCTCTCACTGATCAATTTCCAGATTATCACTAACTTTCACTTTTCCTCCTCTGAATACTTGAGAAGGTATGATTACTCTTAGGTGTGCAATGGAGCTTCCTTCGGCTCACCTCGTGTGCCCTGGCCTTCTTGAGACTTAATGTTTCAGGTATAATGTGCTGCATCTCAATAGCCGTTCTAATTATAGCAACTCAGGCCTGCTATGTTCCCTCTTTCCTGGTAGAAGAAGTGATGCTGTAAAGATTCTATCTCTGATTCCTGGAGTGTTAGTTGCTGGTACTCTGTGCCTCATGATTACAGATCTTGTGTGAAGTGCCACTACCATTATACTCACCCTTTCTCCCATAATATGCCTGGAAACTGGAAAGTATTTTGAAAAGGTCTGAAAATTATATAATGGATTATTAGGTTCTTACTACTTCAAGTCCTTTTAGCTCATTCCCTTCCCTTTCTCACAAAGTATGCCATTCAGTTTCATGATCCCTTACCCATCTGGGCAATTCAGTCCTGACATATTAAAACTAAATATTTAAGATTTTCCATGATAATGCTACACAAGTGAAAGGGAGAGGATGACCCCTTGGAATTGAAGATTTAGTCCCCGCAAGTTTTGTCTCCTGCACATGGCAGTAATGGAAATGAAGCCTATTTGTTATTCCATTCTGGAATGATCTAGAGATACAGACATACAGATGGCAGGAATAGTAGTGGAATGTCCTCCTTAGCTCTCTTCTAAAGTCATAATTTTTGCTTCCAAGCCAAGAATATTGCACTGCTTCTGGTATCTTCATCTCACATGAAAGTGTCTCAATTTTTCTTTTTTCATATTTTATTTCTGTAAGGTTGTGACATATGTATATATGTAATATTACCATATATATCCTAAATGTTTAATCTATTTGCTTAATTATTTCTTCTCCTTTTCACCATGTAAACCTTTGCTAAGATAGAAAAAATTCACTTTCCAAATTTTCTGTACTTATAATTCATAATTTTAAAAATAATTAAAAATTGCAGCAAAGACATATGTTTCCTAAGCTTGCTGCTTCTGAAATACTTATCACCAAACTGTTGGTACAGTCAGTGGAGAATGATCATCATAAAGGTTCCACACAGGGGAAAAGAATGAGTATTTATACAAATAAATAGAACAAACTTTATAAGCTTTCTCAATTAATATTACTTGAGGGACCAGAACAGCTGCAATGTGAAACACTGCTAAATGGCCATCTATTGAATACTTTTCTCTCTTTCAATTAAAACTTAAGATAGGCTCAGTCAGAAATGAGATTTATAAAGTGTCACTACCTAAAAGGGAATAGTACAAGGATTTCTTATTTACCAAATTTAAGTACTGTGTTGTTCTGCTTTTCTCTAAATTATATTTGGATGATTTATTAAAGTCAACCACATAATTTTGCATAAAGAGAATCACAGGTCATGTGACAGATTAGGGTGCTAGAGTGTATCCAATAGTTTTAAGCTGCACCACAAGCAAGTCGCCAGCTCTTATATAGTGTAGTTTCTTAAATAATGTTGGGTTCCTTGGGGTTCTCAATGCCGAATAAGCCAGCACTCACTTGTCTCTGGCATGTCTGATACAGATGGAAGTTTTAGTTCTTCTCTTCTCTAGAAAAAAAAAAAAAAACCTTTTATTTCTTCAGAATTCTTAGTGCTTCTTTCTCATTGAAAGTCTCAATTCTGAATTTAAGGCACTGTAATTATTCCACAGCATCATGGGCATCAACATCCATGAAACTAAAACTGTGTCTATAATAAAAGTCATCTGTTAAAATGTATTCAGAGGTATAGTGGTATAAAGAGAACGGCACATATTTAACATGTATCAGACAATGCATGTGGACATTATGCAATCATTTGTGAAGCAGACTATCAGTATTTAGCAAGGCAAAAAAACAGACAATAACATCGTGTTAGATTACTTGTCTCATTTCTTTTTAAAAATATTTATTTAATGTGTGTGTGTGTGTGTGTGTGTGTGTGAGAGAGAGAGAGAGAGAGAGAGAGAGAGAGAGAGAGAGAGAGAGGGCAGTGTGTGTCCCTGTGGAGGACCACAGGTGACTTTGGGAATCATCCTGGATTGCTTCTACTTCCTTCTTGCTTTCCTCTGGAATTATCCCAAGGTCTTCCCACCAAGGCTGGAAATGCAGGCCACTGCCATTTCTGCCAGGCATTTTTAAGTGGAACCTGGGATCTGAACTCAGGATCTTCTGCTTGCAAGACAGTCTTACCCCTGAGTCTCTCTCCAGCCCCTACTTGTCTCATTGCTTATGACACTATACCTGACCAAAGCAACGTAAGTAAAGAAGGATTTTGTTGTTCCCGTTGGTTTGTTTTGTTTTGTTTTGGGCTCACAATTTCAGAGGGCGTCATGGAGCCTGGGTCAGCTGTCACAGTCAGAAAGCACAGGGAGATGAATGATCTCAGCCCACTTTCTCTTTTATACTCAATCTAGGACCTCAATGGAAGCAATGGTACTGCCCACTCTCAGGGTGAATCTTCCCAGCTCAGTTAACAAAAGCATGCCCCGAGGCTTCTCTCCTATGTGATTCTAGATCTTGTCAAGTTGATATGCATTATTCACCACTGCAAATATAATCAGATTCCACATATCTATCTAGAAATTTGTATCTAAGAGCAGAGCTTAAACATTTTTCTGCTTATGAACCTATGTCTCATCTAAAATTTTTTGTGCAACTATAGGTGCATAGGTAAATAACCACATATGCAAATAAAACTTTTACTAGTAAATCATACATTAAGTTATTGTCAAACAATTAATTGGCATACATATATATATTTACAATTTTCTTTAGGAGTAGAAAATTATAGGGACTATAAATAACTGTCAGTAGTCTTGATTCTGGACAGAGGAGTTTCAGGCAGTGCCTGTTGGTGCTACAGTGCAACAGTGCAAAGTGCACATGCTTGTGTGATCAGAATCAAGGCAGAAAGCACACAATGTAATGTGGGTGAACACTGCCAGCCGGATTCATTCCTTGTGTGGTTTTTGAATCAGTTTTGATTCTTGAGCAGCCAGAGTTCTCATTACTACCACATTCAATTCTATGAGTTCAATTTGAGAGTCTGAGATACAGACTTCACATCTTACAGATTGTGACCAACTCTCAAAGTAGCATTGTGGAAATTCTGAGCATTACATGAAATACAGCTAAGATTTTCTGTATATGAAAAATGAATTCCCAGAAAATAGGTTATCTTAAATAGGAATTTTCAAGGTCTACAACCTGAAAAAGATTTTGAAAGCAAACAAAGAAAAAAGGAAGTTGATTTCTGGCTGTCAACTTATCTGTTTAATTCTGACCTAAAGAGAGATCCTGGGTCAAGGCCTTTTCCCCAGGGACTATATTCTAGGTGCGCTGTGAGGTTTTTGAAATCTCAAGTATGCTTTAAGCATTTACTTAGGCTTAACAATACTGATTCAGTTATGACTAACTTGCCAAATTTTATTTATGTAGGAGATAAAGGTAAAGGGAAGGAAGGAAGGAAGGGAAGGAGGAAGGAAGAAAAGGAAGGAAGGAGGAATGAAGGAACGAAGGAAGGAAGGAAGGAAAAAAGGAAGGAAGGAAGAAGGAAGGAAGGAAGGGAATGAGGAAGGAAGAAAAGGAAGGAAGGAAGGAATGAGGAAGGAAGAAAAGGAAGGAAGAAAGGAAGAAAGGAAGGAAGGAAGGAAGAAAGGAAGGAAGGAAGGAAGGAAGGAAGGGAGGGAGGGAGGGAGGGAGGGAGGGAGGAAGGAAGGAAGGAAGGAAGGAAGGAAGGAAGGAAGGAAGGAAGGAAGGAAGGAAGGAAGGATTGCATAGCTCTTTATCTTGGTTTGGATATGAGATGTTTATATTATTACATTTTTAGCTGTTAATATTTGGGAGGGCCATAGCACTTTGAGAAGTGAATTTTCCTAAAGGAAGGAATGTCACAGGGGGTGGGGTCTGGAGGCTTTATAGTCTGACCCTGCTTCCTCTGAGTTTGCTCTTGCTCTCTGCTTCTGAATGACTATGCTGACCTGAATTGGACTTCTGCTTCTATCTCCAGCCATGGCTTCCACTATGAAATTCCTGCTGTAATCGACTTTATACCCTCTGAACCATGAGCCAAGTAAGTCTACTTTCCTCCCTTAACTTGTGTATGAAGCCATCTAGGAGTCTGCGGAAGCCTATTGGGAACAGGACTTGTAAAAGGCAAACGTGCAGAAGGCTGTAGTGTAAGGCCATTTTTTGCTCACTATAAGCAGGGATTCTGGAACCAAAGGGAGCACATTGCTCTCCATAAAACTGAAATTACTTATGCCTGAGATGAAACCACTGGGCAAGATATGTGCCTATGTGTACCAAGCAAAGAGCAATACAGTGACTTTTGGTGACTAGGCAAACAAAACCAAAGTAATCTGAAGAAAGGAAACGAGGGCACGGGAATAGTGGCTTGATTTTGGCCAATTTCCAAAGCGACTGCAAACGCCATTTGACAGAGAAGCTGTGTGATGGTGGACCACTCACAGATTTAAACTAATGATAAGTAAATAAATAAAAGTGAATTCATAAAAATGTATATGAGTATTACTTCTTAGCAGCGAAAAGAAAAGTAGCTACAAAACTATTTCCATGAATATAGTAAATTTGTCTTTAGATAAATTGCTTCCCTCAAACTCAAAACCACAAATAGGGCATGTTTTAAATAATGTATTTTTTGTCATGTCAGCTCTTTCCCTATCTTCTATAACTTTAAACTTTCTGCTCTGGTAATCTGCTACCTTAAGGTCTAACCATGGCTCCCTTGGCCACCAGGACCTCAACTCTAGATAAACTTGTCTTCTTAAGTCTGAAAAGTGCATTTTTTCTTTTGCATTATTCCTTTAGTGTTTAATACAAGAATATAGTAAATTTATGATATTTTCTGACTTTAATCCTCAATGTTATCCCACTCCTTTTTCCATTACAACTTTTCTTTTTCCCTGCCTGATTCACGTTCCACTAATATTTGGGCCACAGAGCTACATCTTGGTTGCCTTTGATGATCAGTTCCCAAGAGTTACTGGAATATGGATTTTTATTGGTGAGCATATCATTTAGAAAAGGGTCTTCTCTTCCCTACCCCATCGGCATTAGCCCTCATTATTAATTGTGTGTGTGCGTGTGTGTGTGTATGGTGTATGTATCCAAAGGCACTGTATGTCCCTATGAAGGACCGAGAGAGACTTTGAGAACCATTTTGGATTGCTTCTACCTACTTTTTGCTTCACTCTGGTATGTCCCAGCCTCAACCCACCAGGGTGGGAAGTGCAGGCCACAGCCATTTCCACCCGGGATTTTTACATGGGACCTCAAATTTGAACTCAGAAACTTCTGCTGAGTCTTAATACCAGAGCCATCTCTCCAGCCCATATATATTTCTTGGTAGATTTTGTCAAATGGTTATAGTTTGTTTTAAACTAAGTTCAATAATGATATATTTTCTCAAGATTTAGGAAATGTATTATAATGAAATGTAAAGTTTCATTTATTGATGTATTACTCATAATAGCCAAGAAATGGAACCAGATATGCATCCATCTGTAGGTGACTGGATAAAGAAAATGTGGTACATACAATATATTCAACCATAAAGAGAAATGAAATCATGATATTCCCGGAAAATGGGTGAACCTGAAATACATTATGTCAAGTGAATAATATCCTTTTTCTCACATATGAAGCCTAGATTTAATTTTTATGCATATGTTTGGGGGTGTATATATTTGTCTCTCTCTCTCTCTCTCTCTCTCTCTCTCTCTCTATATATATATATATATATATATATATATATGATATCATGTGCATGTATGTGTGAATGTATGTCCAGGCTAAAATTTGATATTGGGTGTCTGTCTTGATCATTCTGCATTTCATATGTAGAGGGAGAATCTTTCCAGAATTGAATCCAGAACTTGTCAATCTGCTAGTCTGTAGCTAGTTTAGCTTGGGGATCCCTGTCTCTGCCTATTCCATGAGCGTGGGATTACAGATGATTACAATCTCTCCCCTGCTTCTATATCTGCTCTTGGGACCCAATATCTGGTCCTTCTGTTTGTGTGGTAAGTGCCTTACTATTAACCCATTACCCAAGTCCAGATTTGAGTTTTTAACGCATGTATGCACACATATTTGTGAATGTGCATGTTTGCACATTTGTCCTAAATTTGTCCTAAAATTAAAGAAGTGACCCTGAGAGGGGAAGAAGAGATCGTAGGAAAGAGGGAAAGGAAACACAAGAGGGTACAGGAATTCACGTGACAAGGGGGGAAGGAGATCTATTAGAGAAGAAGGGAATAGCAAGAGACGATAAGGGAAGAGTGATAAGATGAATAAGAACAAAGAATGCATGAAAATGCCACATTGAAGTTCATAACTTTGTATCCTAACTTTAAAAATTAATAAATATGTATCCCCCGTAAAATATTGTTTGAGCAGTGGAATGATTTATATGTCAACCTTAAACAAATATGAATCAGTACAAATATGTTATTTTAATTTTTTTATTTTATTACAAATTATATTTTATTACAAATTTTATTTCAATACAAATTTTTATTTGTATTTTAATACAAATCATAGAGCCATTCAACAAGATGCTAATATCCAGATTACATATAGAATTCAACCAATAGCAAGAAATAATTTGTTGAAATGTGTAAAGAATCTGAATAAACATTTCTCAAAGGAAAATATACAAATGGACCTTAAATTCATGAAAAACTGTACAAAATTCTCATCAGGAAAACACAAATTAAAAAAACTACAAAAGATTCCTATTATCTTACCCCAAAATGAGTGAGATGTAGAGAAAGTAGAGTTATCACAAGTTTGGTGAGAATGCTGCTTAATACACCTATTTTGCGAAATCTTATAGAGGTTTCTCAAAAATACAGAAACAAGGACTGGTGAGATAGCTAAGTAGGTATGGTGCTTGCCTGATGACCAGACAGAGGACCGACTTCCAAAAGCTGTCCTTTGAGCTTCACCTGTGTGCCACGGTATGCATATGCATAATCTCTTTCTGTCTTTTTCTGCCTCTCACACATAAACAAATCAAGTATTTTTAAATGAAGAAATAGAACTGCCTCATATTTCAGCATTCCCAGAAAGGAAGTTAAATCAGTATGTGGAAAAGATCTTAGATCTCCCATGCAGCACAATTACAATATACAAGGCATATTGCAGTTTAGTGTGCTTCAGAACATAGGTGGCTAAAAATGTGATATCAATGAATGAGTATTATTTATCTACAAAAGAAATTCTTTCACTTGCAACAGCGGGTTGAAATAATTTGATGTATTTTCAAACCAGTGAAATATTTTGCTCATGTCATGTATTGACTACTTAATTCAGGAATTTTTTTCATATAGAGATTATGATAAGTTAAAATAATGAAATATAGAGTCTTTTAAAGAGTCATCTACAGAGGAGAGTCAGGCATGCACAAGAAAGGACTCTGGGAATTGGGGCGGGAGGCACTGGGGGATGGGGAGGGAGGGGTAAGGGGAGGGGGAGCAGAGGGCTCGGGGGGAGGAGGAGGGAGGGAGGGAACTGGTGTACCTATTAAGTTTGTATGAGCTGAAATAATAATAAAAAAAGAAAGAAAATACGAAAAAAAAGAGTCATCTATAAAGAAGTTCAAAGAACCTCATCAGATAAATGAACTTATTTTATTCATTCCACCCTGATGTTTAGGATCATCTCAAGACAGTTACCAAAAGTGGTGAAAGTGTTGAAGAACAAACATGGTGCTCCTCTTAACCTGACTCCAGACCCTGACTAGACGCCATACAGATGTAATTCATGGGGTCATGTAAGACTGTTCAAACATCTAGATATACAACGATATCCCCACTACTGCAAACTGCAATGGCAAACTAACAAAGAGGAAATCACTACTGTGATGTGCTTAAGGAGTTAAAACTACATGTGACTTAGCTTTATATAGCCTGGAAATGAGTAGGCTTCTGTTACTTGGTTGTACAATATAATTCTGGAAAATCATTTAACTTCCTTGATCTTTATGACTTGTAAGGTAAAATAAACCTAAATATAATGCATACTTCACAATGTAATTCAGAAAATCAGCTATAGTAACTACATAAGAAAAGATTTTAGTCCCATTGTATGCATCTTTGTAGCAAATTAGTCTACTTATGAATGCTTTGGAGCATTAAAATATAATCTAATTGAAAAAGCATGCATATTATCTATCTAATTAGAGCATTCATTTATTCATCTAAAACATTCACTTTATTATTACTACTTTATGTCCACTACAGTGATGCATGCTAAGTTCATAGAGATAAAACGACGACAGTGTCTTCTTTCAAGGAGTTTCCAGGGCAGTGGCTAAGTAGTAGAAGGACACACACACACACCACACACACACACACACACACACACACACACACACACACACACACACTACACGTGTCTGGTGGAACACATAAGTTGGATATGCTTTTTAAGGGGAAACATAATTTAACCCCAGGAGAATGTGAGTTGTGCTGAGTAGTTGGTAACTGTGGGAAAGAAATACATGCATAAAGACCCAGCATCAAGGTAGACAGTAAATCCTGCAAACTAGAGATGACTGAGCAAGACTGTGAAGAAGGCTCATGATAAAATAGCATGGGATGAAGTTTATAGGGAAGAGAAAGCTGAGCCCCTAAACAATGTCATTGTCATTTTAAGAACTGATTTCTGGACAAATGGAAAGCTATAGAAATGGGCTATTACTGAAGTTCATCACAAACAATAATGTAACTGACCTTTATGTAGATTTCAAAGGAAGGAAAAAAACGGACTCAATTTGTACATGGCTGACTCTATATACAGAAAAATCTAAAACTAATCAAATCACCAACATTTCAGGGTACAGAATCAATACAGAAAAAATTCAGTCTATATACTAAGACTAAGTGTATGCAAAAGGAAGTGTAAATAAAGGCCACAATTGCTTCAAAGATGATAAATTTTAGATGTAAATCTAATATAAATATCTACAATATCTGTATCTGGAAAATTATAAAGACTCGTTTAAACTTAAAATTAAATTTAAAAAGGACAAAATAAATGGGGGAAACATCCAACACTGTAAATATGTCAATTCTTCCCAAGTTGATTTATGGGTATAACATGATCTTGCTAAAAATCATAGTACTTTTTTTGCACATGTAAGAATAGTTATTACAAAATTTACATGGAAATGTAAGGACATGGAATAGTCAAAACGAATTTTGAAAAAAGTAGCTACAAAACTGAATAAATTATTTCACTATGTAGTAATACTTAAAATGTTCTTGTGCAGCTACAGCAACAAAAAAGGATGATGCTAGTGGTTGTTACAGACGTGAAGATCAATGGAACAAGACAGAAAACCAGAAACAGATCCACATAAACATTCAACTGTTTTCTGTCAAGGGTGCAAAGGCAAATCAATATAGGAAGACATGTTAAGCAATTGGATATCTATTGGGAAAAAATCAAAATAAAAACCTCAGCCTGAAATTTATATTGCATGCAAAAATTAACTCAAAATAGATCATAAATAGATCATAGATTTAATTTTAAAGTACGAATCTGCAACATTTAGAAAACCTGAGATATTTTCAAGAACTCACAGTTGATGAGGTCTTAGTTGATACCAGCAATATAATTTGTAAAAGGAAAACTGATCATTGAATCTGATCAGAATAAAGATCTTTCCCACTGCAAAAGATCTTGTGAAAATGAAACAAAAGCACATTAACAAGCAAGGAAAAGATATTGGCAAACAGCATACCTAGCCAAGAACTATGTAGAATATATCAATAGCTGTCGAAAATCAACATTAAATCCAATTAAAATGGGAAAAAGACAAGGAGCACTCATTTTATTGAAGAATATGTGCAGATGGCAAATATACAAATACAATATATTCAATAAAATTAGACAATAGAGAAATGCAAAATAAAATTACAGTGAAATACCAGTGATAAAACAGATCAGATGTGAATCTTTAATGTACTATTGCCATAGGGAAAAAATTCAGAATGAACCAAATTCAAGCTCAATTTCTGTAGTTGTGACTAGGCATTTTAAAGTGAGAATAAATAATAAATAAATAAATAAATAAATAAATAAATAAATAAATAAGATGAACAGGGGCTTAATTAAGCTAGAAGGGTGAAAAATTATAATGATCCAGGGCCTATTTGTATGTGTTATTGGTATTTATGGAAAATCTGCAGGAATGTATCCTTCAGACGCTGGGAGACAGAAGTCATTTTCTCTAGGTAGTTGGCTGAAGCAAATACCTCTGGTAGCTTTGAGTTCTCTCATGCTAGGCAATCTTGCAGAATGGCTTTCAAATGAACAAAAAAGAAGATCATATTTATAGATGACAGGACTTAAAGACAAGAAGAGAAAGCCCTTGGTATGAGGGAGTTCTTGTGAGAGAAATGTTTTCTGCACTAACCATTATGAAAAACAGAAGTCCATACCGTGAAACAAACAGAACAGAAGCATATAAAAGCACAAAAATTCATGTTTGCAATATTTTGATGGGAATCTGAAGAATCTGAATGGGATCCTGGGACTAGAAAAAGTTGGCACCTCCCAAATTCATTTGTTGAAATGCAACCTCCCAATGCCATAGTATTGTACGATGTTGGGAGGTGATCTCACCATGCAAGTCATGATTAGACCAGAACTTTCCTGATTTGCATTAGTGTCTTTTATGAAATAAGACCCAGAGACACCTTTCCCCTTCTGCATGTGAGGCACAGTTGGTAGGTACCACCTTTGAATAAGAAAACATATCCTCAAGCCAAGTGTCACAGCTGTTGGACACTTAGCCTTGTATTTCATTTCCAGGCTTCAGAAGTGTGAGAAATGACTTTCTGTTGTTTCTAAAGTTTCCAGTGTGTGACGCTGGATATGGTAGATCAAATGGGTTCAGAGAGCATCAGTGTCAACTTTTAGTTGCAATTTTATAAGAAATGAGATGATACCTTGAGGAGAAACAAGTGGTCCGTATGAGAAATCTCTATTATTTCTCACAATTCCCAGAAAACCTGAAGATCTCTTGAAATGGTTTGCAGAAGAATTGCTGTAAGCACCAAGGAAGGATGCACAGGTGGTGTGTACAGACTTACTGAATCCCCAGATGACCGGGCTAGGAAAGTGATGAGGAGGAAGACCTTGATCTTGACTGAACACAAGAGAAAACAGGAGGATAAGATGATCAAAAAGGAGTGATGGATTCTGTTTCTAGTCATCTATCTAATCAATCCGGAAGTATATGCAAGATGAGAAAGTAGGGCAGTTTGCTTGAATGTTGCCAATAAATGACAAAAAGCCTTAAGGGAAAAAGGGATTTTATTTGGCTTATGATTGTCTGGTTAGAGCTCTTAATATAGCTTGGCAGGAGAGTTCTTACCAACACCAGGAGCCAAGGAAACTGCTACACTTTGCTGATCCAGCTAAGGAAGAAGGCAGTAGACCCCTGTTCACGGAACCCACTTGTCTTATTGGTTCCTCCATTTTATCCACCTGCCCAGAAAACAGTCCCTCCACCATGGACTGAGTCTTCTCCATCACTTGGGCCATGATTTACCTAGGGCTTGCTTTAACTATCAGTTCTTCACAGATATGCCAGAAACTCAGCCTGCAATTGTTACATGGACACTTGTATCTCTCACAAAAGACAAGAGGAAAGAATAGAAATCTCTGTGCAGGAAAGGTAAATATAAAGATCTGGTGAGGTTCTGATATCTCCTCTTCCCATATCATTTCAGTGTATGAAATAAAATTAAAATATCAACCACATGTCTATTGGGGCAGGAATATTTTTTTCTTATTGAGGGTCAGTAGAAAACACAATGCATCTGCGAGATTCCCCATTGAAGGTGGGATGAAATGAATGGCACTGACATTGAAGTAAATAGAGAATGAGTATCGACGTGCTAAGAACTGTATCAGTACTCAAATTAGTGTGCTGATCAATCTTCACAATGGTCTTAAAAGATTTCTGTGTATAGAACTCAAGTAATTTGCTAAATAAGATAAAACCAGTAAGTCATTTCTGGGGGCAAGAATTTGAACCTAAAATCAAGCCCATAATCTCTCTACTACAAGAAGCTGTGGTGGGGGGCAAATCACAAATACCTTTCTAAACCTGTGAATGTTATAGTGTAATTTAGGTCTTCTTAAGGAGTTAAATACTACTTTATATTTATAACTATTTTTCCCCCACAGGAAGCATGTTTAAAAAAAAGCTTTGTTTGGGTCATTTCCTCCCATAGTCAGGGGAGTTTCCAGAACTGACATCAGTTGAATATCCAACATTTTCTCTTCTCTCCATGTCATGTCACCTTTTTATTTGGATTAGAAAAAGTTTAAATTTTGTATTAACTGGTAGGTAAACCCCTCCCTTTTGTTTTTTTTGCAGGTTATTATTGACATTTCTGATGATTTTCCATATTTTTGGAGTCTTTCTAAAAACATCCATGTTAGGTTTAAAGTAAACATATCATACCTCTGATCTCCAGCGCTTGAAAATCAAGTCCTCACAGTGCATTCCAGACCACTTCCTCTCGGCACAAGACATGCTAACTAAACCTTGCAAAGTAAATTTCCTGCAGGTCTTTTCCGAAGATCTTAGTGATTATGCTGATGATGACTTCATACTCCAGATTTAATTTTCAAAGTCATGAACAAAAAAGTCTCCACATCGCTCCTTCCCCATTCATCAAAATGAAGACTGAAGCTTGAATGGGAAGTCTCACAAACACACTAGAAACTTGGGTGGTAACAGAGAATGTAAAGATATTTATGTGTTCTGATTCTCTGTTGAATTAGTAATTTTTTTTTTGATCCTTTGCCTCTGTAAAACATCAACCTTAGGTGTAGTTTTAACTTCTCTCCATTATCGCCATCTAGTGGTTAAAAATGTTATAAGCTTGGTTTTAAGGAAGATTCCTACCACGGTGGGTGGGAAGGGAGGAGGGTGCGGGGTAGAGGAAAACCAAACCGGTTGGCCACGACCATGTTCCCGTCTCTGCTCACATCACTTACCCCTCACACAGACACCTTCCGCTCCTTGGACCATTTCAGAAATGCGCAGGGATGCGCAAAGAGCAGGAAGGGAATACACACTCTCAGAGATGCACAGCCCCGACGATGACATTCAGAAAAAGGCTCTAAATTCTCCTGTCATTCTCAAAGAACAGAAAAGGAGTTGTGACAAGACCTGGCCGGAGGAAACTCATCTGACTTTCCTGCAAGTTGGAGGGGTGATATATTAACCTCGACATCGTTCCCATCTGTTTCTAACCAAAACAAATTACAAAAGAAAGAGAAGGAGGGAAAAAAAACACTTAAAAATTCCGCCGCGGAGCTTTGCAGGTCTTGCGACCCAGTCGCCCCCAGAAGACAACCAATTCCTGCGCGTTCCGCTCCATTCACTCTCCTTCCTAGCCCCTCCACCCCCACGCCCGGAGTCATTTTTTTCCCTGGGCCCCCTTTCCCACGCTCGTTTTGATCCGGTACTCGTGAGGCAGAAGCAGGGTACCGGTTTCCCCCTTTTCCTCCTCTCCTCCACCAAAACCACCGCTGCCAAAACGCGTGAAGCTTCTTCCTTTTGTTCCTCGGAGGTTCTCTCTCCTCTCTGGGCAGAACCACCTGGATGCTCTCCCTCGGTGACATTTTGCGCCGAGGCTGGTGGGTGGCTGGGGTGGAGCGAGAGGAGCCCGAGGGGGCGGGGGCGGAGAAAGGTCAAGCCGAGGCAAAGGCAGGAGACGCCTTTGCAAAGCTGCGTGGCGGGCCACGCGCGCGGGCTTCTCTTCCTCGCCTCGGGATTTATTGATCGCACGAGCAGAGCAGCGGGCGTGTGTGTGTGTGTGTCTGTGTGTGTGTTGGGGGGGTGGGAGCTGGAGGGGTGCAGGGCGGGGGAGGACATGCGAGACCACCCACACACTGGGAAGCCACCAGCCGCCCTCCGGCGCCCCCGCGCTGCCGAGCGCCTCCTGCCTCGGCTCCCGGACGCCCACCCACCCGCGCGGTCCCGGGCCCCGCCGCGCCGCCGCCGCCGCCCCGCAGCCCCACGCCGCGCCCGGCCGGCCCCGGGGGCATCGGCCGCGCAGTAAGTTGGCAGCAGCGAGCGGCCTGGGTGCTCGCCTCCCCCGCACCTTTTGAACTTGTTGCTGGGGCTCGGCAAGGGGACGGGGGGAGGGAAGCGCGCAGCGTTGGGGGAGGGCGCCCGGAGCTCGCCCCAGCTTTATTTCTGCTCCCCGGGCGCCTCGGATCCGGCTGCGCGCGAGCGGCTCTCGGAGCCTCGGCTTTTTTTTTTTTTTTTTTCCTCCCCCTTTTCTTCTTTCTTTCCTTTTCCGGGTGCACGGCGGGGAGAAAGTCTCTATGCAACTCAGCCCCGGCGGCGCGCGCTTGGCCAGGTATGTACCGCGGGCGAGGCGCCTCCTGCGCCCCGGCAGATGCTGCCGCTGCCGCCGCCGCGACGCCGGCGCCCGCCGGCTCCCGGGCTCTGTGAGTGTCTCGCTGCTGCACCGGAGCTGAACTTGAAGCGCCAGCCAAGGGGCCATTGGGCGAACGCGTTTGGCAGACACGGAGGGTGTGGGTAGACGTGCGCGGGAGGAGCCTCTCTCGCGACGCCCCCCACCGTGCCCACCGGCGCATCACCTCCATCTCGGCAAACATCCGAGGAGTAGAGGCGGCCGGCCGGGCTCGGGGACACTTGGGACAGAGGCTGTGACCGCATCTTCGGAGCTACAACAACAGGTCGTCTTGTTTGAGACGCCTTTGGCGGGAAGGGCTGCCGCCCAGGGGACTTTGGTGAGAGCGGAGAAGGAGGAAGGTGAAAGGGGTTCTAGAAACTACCTCCGGGCGACCCTGCTTCCTTTTCTCCTACTGAGCCTGCTGACCTCCATCTGAGCTGGGTCAGGGGACACTTCAAGACACCTGTTTGCAGAAACTGCTGCCTCCAGAGTCACCTGTGTGCTTACATGTGCCAGGAGGCGCAGGGGTCTCACAGCTGAGAGAGGTTGCTTTAGGGTCTACTGAGCGATTTTCAGGACACTGTGTTTTGTTGTTATTCCCAATACTTGGTCTGTTGCAGAACTTTGCCCTGTTGAAGGTTGTGACTTCACCTACACCGCCGTGGAATAAGGATAGGCCTGTGGATAGCCTTCCCACGTCCTGTTGGAGGTCAGGAAGCGGGGGGCACTGTGCTCCTTGGGGGTGACCCCTGCCTAGGCCTCATCGCCCTCACCCCTTCTTCAAGTCACCATGGCGGCCGGCGTGGCAGCGTGGCTGCCCTTCGCCCGGGCAGCGGCCATCGGGTGGATGCCCGTGGCCTCGGGACCCATGCCAGCTCCTCCAAGGCAGGAGAGAAAAAGGACTCAGGATGCTCTCATCGTGCTGAACGTGAGTGGCACCCGTTTCCAGACGTGGCAGGACACCCTGGAGCGGTACCCGGACACTCTGCTGGGCAGCTCCGAGAGAGACTTTTTCTACCACCCGGAGACCCAACAGTATTTCTTTGACCGAGACCCAGACATCTTCCGCCACATCCTCAATTTCTACCGCACTGGCAAGCTGCACTACCCGCGCCACGAGTGCATCTCTGCCTACGACGAAGAGCTGGCCTTCTTCGGCCTCATCCCGGAGATCATCGGGGACTGCTGCTACGAGGAGTACAAGGACCGACGGCGCGAGAACGCAGAGCGCCTGCAGGACGACGCGGACACCGACACCACGGGCGAGAGCGCCTTGCCCACCATGACCGCGCGCCAGAGGGTCTGGAGGGCCTTCGAGAACCCTCACACCAGCACCATGGCCCTCGTGTTCTACTACGTCACCGGGTTCTTCATCGCCGTCTCGGTCATCGCCAACGTGGTGGAAACCGTCCCGTGTGGGTCCAGCCCAGGCCACATCAAAGAACTGCCGTGCGGAGAGCGGTATGCGGTGGCCTTCTTCTGCCTGGACACGGCGTGCGTCATGATCTTCACCGTGGAGTACCTGCTCCGCCTGGCCGCGGCCCCCAGTCGCTACCGCTTCGTGCGCAGTGTCATGAGCATCATCGACGTGGTCGCCATCCTGCCCTATTACATCGGGCTGGTGATGACGGACAATGAGGATGTCAGCGGCGCCTTCGTCACACTCCGAGTCTTCCGCGTCTTCAGGATCTTTAAGTTCTCCCGCCACTCGCAAGGCCTGCGCATCCTGGGCTACACGCTGAAGAGCTGCGCCTCGGAGCTGGGCTTCCTGCTCTTCTCGCTCACCATGGCCATCATCATCTTTGCCACCGTCATGTTCTACGCAGAGAAGGGGTCGTCGGCCAGCAAGTTCACCAGCATCCCCGCAGCTTTCTGGTACACCATCGTCACCATGACCACACTAGGGTAGGTGGAGTCACAGGGGAGGGGACGGAGGCTGGGACAGGGGTGGGTTGATGGTGGACCAGCTAAAGCGTCATACCCTAGGGGAAATACACCTTTCTTGCCCCCAGTGGATTTGGGAAGCCACTAGTTTAATGATACGGAAAACATAGTTTGATCTGTAAAATGGGTGTGACAAAAATTATGAAGAACTAGGTTTTTTTTGGCAGTCAATATTGATACTAGAAAAGTATAAATACCAATGGAAAGTTTAGAATTCCAGAGTATAGAAAATATTAATATGTGGTATCAATACATGAAACATAATGGGATTATTTATATATATATAAAATATGCTCTACTAAATATGTTTCATGAGATGTCTAGAAAGTATTTCAAGGCATCAAAAGGAAGTTTTCATGTGTATTTGAACTATCATTTTCACATCAATGGATACATAGGGTATGTATTTTCCTTAGAGCCATAATTTTTACATTTCTCAACTAAATATATATACAATCATTGTCAAAAGGGCTATAGTATTTAAGGACATCATCACACTATGAGATTTTCATTGTGCAGATGGGTTGTACTTTAGAAGGTTAGAGTTGAAACTGATCAAGAATACAAAATGCAGTGAATGAATATCTACAAGCCTGGCCTGGGTTAACATAAAAGAAAAAAAATGCACATGGCTGTCATAACTACGTTCTTAAGAAACTATAGAGCTCAAGAAAAAAACAAGTCCACATGTTTTTCATCAAGTACTTGTGGAGGATTGTGAGATTGATGGTTAGTTGCCATGGATGAGTTGCACTGCAGAATTTTGGGTCCTAATTTCTTTCTTGAATTGTTTCCTTCACCCTTTTTACTTGAGGTTATGAAGTTTTACAAATGAAGGGGATATATTGGGAATTTGTGACTTTTCTGAAAATGGATTTTTAGGGCCAGAATTAAGATTTCTTTAGGTGGTATGAAAAAGGAAAAAGTGCAAAATGATTATGAATGTTAATCAAGCTGCAAAAAAGTAGCAACATTTTACACGCTAGAAAATCTAATAAAATAAAATTGGTTAGAGCCTGTTACTTTTATGAGTTCTTAGATAAGCCAGGGAGAGATGTTATGCTCTTTCTTTAGCTTTATGCTACTTTTCTTGCATAGGTAATCAGTTCAGTAAGGATTTGGTAATGGCTCTGAGAAAAAAGTTATTCCCAAGGCTGCCTTTTAAGTTTTGTGTTCCTGGCTCATTTAATTGGCTTTTTAAATGACATTGTGGTTAAAGTCAACTTAATTTTATTAGACATATTGTGTTGAACAGAATTTATCATGTTATATGGCTAGCTAATGGAATATTTTTATGTAAGGAATTTTTGGCTAAGTTAATGAAGAGATTTTTGCCAAGGGGGAAAAAATAGGATGCTTCTGATTTTAAAGATTTAGTGTCTAAGTGTTTTCTAAAGACCTACTGTTAGATTTTGGAGAATGAATGAGTGAAGTGTAAGTGCTACTGTTTTAGTTCCATTTTTTTCTTGTAAGTGATTTTGTGATAAAATATGAAGAGGAGGCAGGACACCTTGGCCTTGCAGGTATTTGTGCTTTGTCAAAGGAGTTCTGTTTAGTTATTTTTTCTTGTTATCTTTATGCCATTTCTAGTCATTATCAAAGGATAACTAAGTAGTGCATATTACTATCATGACCATATTAGAACTGTAGCAAAAGACTATGTTATGATAACAAAGAAAGAAATATCAAAGGTAGTGTACTTTCAAAAATATTGTGGCATGGCAGATTTTCCACAAGGTCTCAGTGAGTCATTTAATGTTATATATTTTTAGATGATTGAATGTAGGCATAATGAATGCTAGTAAGTTGCTAATTTTAATTAACTGAAAGCTCTATTTGAACCTGCAGAAGTTGTTATGAAAACATGTTACCTATTTTCTTTTTCTTTTTTAAGAATTAAGGAAAGATTTGTTAAGTGAGAAAAAGAAGGAAGCCTAGGACATGTTAACTACTAATAGCTTTTTTATTATTAAATTAAAAGATTGTAATCACTCTTTGGAAGTGATCTAAGGAACTCAATGATAATACTTGTGCAAAATATAATCTGTGGCTTTCTTTCAAATATTCCACAGGAAAATGGGATGAGAAGACAAAATGTTCACAATTCTCAAAACTTAGAAGCAAAATGATAGTTGCTTTTACTGAAATTGAAAATTAAGCCAATTAATGATCTCGAAGGATGCAGCAGATATACTCTTAAGATGTAAAACTTTTGCTGCTATTAAAATGAGAATATGAATGTAATTAGCAAAGCATATGCTCTATATAATATGAGAAACTCTCTTAGGGAAATTTATTTTATTTCTCACTAATGTATATACTATGTATTAATTTCTTGGAGTGCCAGATTATTTTAACTTTTTTGTTTCTTGTTGTTTCATCTTTGGTTGCCATGCAATTCTACAACAATATTTAAGAATAGGAAACATGCAGCAATTCATCCCCTGACTTCATCGTTTTGTTGGAGTTTTATGAAATTAAATATAAACTTTCTGGAAAATTTTCAATCATTTTTAGTTCATGTCAAGGTATTTCTGAAAGATCCATTAATTTTTTACTGGGCTTTCTAATCTCTACTTATATAGCTATTATCTAATGAAGATAATGTTCTTTAATTGATTATATAATATGGGATGATGTGGTTCTAACTAATGGTTATCAAAAGTTCTAGTTGATATAAACACTATCTAAGATGAAATAACCCAGGGCTTAATTGTTCAGGTCTGATTGAGTCTCCTGCTACAGCTGAGGTCACATTAGGCAATATCCAGTTGGTTTTATGATACGCAGAACTAAGTGTGTTTTACAATATCACCTGATCATCTTTTTTTTTGTTTTCAGAAATAGCAATTATATTACTAAACTATAAGTTGATCAAGTTGCTTCCTAAGTATTTAATGTAGTAAAAATGAATGCTTTCGAAGATAGTGTTAGCTTATCATCAAAAGCACATTAAAGATCAATGAAGAATCTCCAAAATATCTTTTAAATGTTCAGATTGAGTGCTATGCATGTGGGGTCCTTCATCCCTTCCTTTCTCTTGAGATATGCTTATATGACAATACAAGGCCTTCCTTTCCCTGTACCCTTCCCTTTCCATTCTCTCTCACCTTCATGTGTCTTAGTACAAAAAAGATTCTGGGACTCTTGTCCTAAATGCCTTCAAAGGTCTCATAAGTTGGCATTTTTCATTCGGTTGGTGGTGCTTCCATATTGTGAAATTTAAGGAATATCCAAAGGTACATCGCAATAAAAAATTTCTCTGTAAAACTGTATTCGATGTATTGTATTACAATTTCTCCTCATGATCTTATGAGTCAAAAGAGATCTCAGTACCCTGAAAACATTGAGTGTTTTTATATTGAATCTGTCCTATGCTAGGCAATGTTTGCATTCTTGATCATGACTCCTAATCATGTAGAAAGTTTGTTTTTTTAAGTAATGATATAGCTCATAACATAAAATTTAAGAACCTTACAAGTGTCACTTCTGTGGTTGATGCTACGTCTTTAACTTTACATGCAAGTTGTTTTCATCAAAGTTTTCTATATGGAAGAAAAAAACCTGCAATATATCATTTAGGTAAAGTTAATGTTTAAGATGAAATTTTGTAATTTTTTTAACTCTGTAATCCGTTCTGATTTCTGCACAGATTTGGAAAAGCTAAAAGTTCATTTTTATAGTACATTTGCTTGCAAAACCAAGCTTTCACCCTAAAAAAATTGTGTGTCTGTTTCAAAAGCCTTCAAAA
The DNA here is from genome assembly GCA_023101885.1 of Typhlomys cinereus. Lineage (NCBI taxonomy): Eukaryota > Metazoa > Chordata > Mammalia > Rodentia > Platacanthomyidae > Typhlomys > Typhlomys cinereus. The sequence goes on from JALPQD010000001.1 coordinate 483,752, forward strand.
CCCATCATGTTTCAGTTTCAATGGTTTAGCAGATTATGGATTTCTTTGTTTTCTGAGGCAAGGTCTGATATAGCCCATGTTATTCTCAAACTGGCTGTGTAAGCAAAAATGGTCTTGAGTTCCTTGATCCTCACATCTCCTTGTCTCAGGCACTGGGATAGCAAGTATGCACCAGCATGTCCAACTTATGAATTATTATTTTAAGGAACAAAACAGTTGGTGACTGACAAGGTAGCTTAGTCATAGAGTACATGTATAGCTTGTGCTAGCTCCTAATCTTAACCCTAGTTCCAATCCAAAACCGAGGCAAAAAGCAAAGTAATTTTCAGAGCAATTTTTCTAATGTTGTCTTTTTTTTTCTTAGAATGACTAATTTGAGGTGAAAATGTTATTCATATATGTTCCTCTCTATCACACATGATAATACTGTGATACATATGTATTATTGGAAAGAAGAATGAAAATGCTTTTCAATAGCCCCTCTCTGTTCCCTGTCACTACTAAATTGCACTAGGGAATGCTGAGTGTTATCTTGAAAAATCATTTATGTAGAAACTTTCAATTTGCCTCGCCATTATGAAAAATGCATGGAATTATTTTCCTCTATGCCATCTTCTCTACATAAATACTGCTAATCTGAAAATCTTTCAAAGGTGAGAAGTACACGAATTTATCTTTCTCAGAAGAGCCATATGCTGGGTAGTGTCCAGTTTTGCTAAACAGTGCTTGAACATTTTTATGCAAAGTTCTTTTCAGAGAATGTGAGTTGATAGGGACTTTTAAGGAAGTGCAGATATAAATAATAGCAGTGCATTCATTCTTTAGCATGGAAGGTTAAGTATCTCAAAGGGATCCATTCTATTCTAGTCTGTTGTTTGAATTACAAATAATATTTAACAATGTGTATTTTAAAATGTGCAATTCATGTCTAAAATGTATAACTTTAGTGTTTATTCATCAGACTGAAGTATGTAAGAATAAGTGGAATGTGTTCTGTCCTCTAGAAAGAGATATTTCTGCTTTTCATTGGTTCTTAGATATTACTCTTTTGAGTGTTTTCAGTTTATCTTAAAGGATGTATTGACTTATGAAATCATTATTTTATTTTAATAGCCACATCATGTAGTTCTAAACTTTCCTCCCACTTATATTCATATTTTCTGTGAACGTGTGTGAGTGAATGTGTTTGCATGATTATGCACATTTGTATGGAGGGTGAATGTGCACATGTATGGACATGTGGAGTTCCATGCTTCACTATGCTTTGTGTATTCCTATGTCACACTCTACTTTTTTTTCTTGAGAGAGAGGGTTTATCACTGAACATGGAGCTTGCTTGTCTAGAGTGGCTAACCAACCTGTATTTGCTTTATCTGGGATTACAAGTGCATGCTGCTGTGTTGAGCTTTTCACACCACTGCTAGTGATGGAACTCAGAGCCTCAGAGCCTCATGCTTGCAAGGCAAACCATCTTCCCATCCTCCCCAATCCCTTAATCATCTTAAATTTCTCTTTCTTTCTCTCTCTCTCTCTCTCTCTCTCTCTCTCTCTCTCTCTCTCTCTCTCTCTCTCTCTCCCCTCTCCCCTCTCTCTTTCTCTCTCTCTAAGACAGGTCTTGTTTAGTCCAGGCTGGCTTCCAACTTGCTCTTTAGCTGAGGTGGCCTTGAACTCCTGATCCTCCTGTCTGTACTTCTCAAGTGCTGGGATTACAGGTTTGTACAATCACACTTGGACGGAAGTTCAAATTTCTTATTATCTGATTGCTCAGTTCCAAGTGAAACAAAAATGAGCTGCTGTTTATTGAAAATCTGTTATTTGCACATAGTAGCTTGACCAAAGTTATACAGTCAAAGAGTAACAATAATTTCGAAATTTAACTTATTTTTTCTCCAGAATTTGTTCAAATACATCTAGGAAGGTACTGTAACAATTACCATGCGTATTGTGTCTGATGCTATAGAGAAGGAGACAGAATAAATAGCTTATTCATCCCATTAATATAGTTCATTTCCTTCTAGTCATTGCCTTTGTAATAGACTGTCCTGTTCTACACTATCACTGTTAACTCTTTGTTTACACAGCCCTGGGGTATGTCATGAAAATGCCCAGTCAGTATAACACCAGTATATTCTTGATAAGTAAACTTCTAGGCCATTTGGAGCAAGCTTATTAATGGTCTCTACTGTGATAGAAATAGAAGTAGAAATAGAATAATCATCTTGCCCAAATTATCATAAAAGAGTTGGTTTGTGAATTGTTGATAATGTATAATTTAATTTCTCTTTCATGAAAAGAATAAGAATAATGAAAAGAATAGTCACAAAAATGAAGTATTATTTTCTTCTTAGAGCTGTAAAAATGCATTCATTTCCTTTCTGCTACTCTACATTTCTAGGTTTACATATATACACATACATACACACACTTGTGTGTATACATATATATATGCATATATATGTGTGTATCTATATGAAGGGGGGAGAGAGAGGAGAGAGAAAATACACGGCATCATCTCTCATCTTCTACAGCTAGATTTAGTTTGGGATCTTGCCCAGCACTGAAAAGACACCCAGCAAGGAGGCACCATCTCTTTGCTTTTCTGTTCATTCACATAGTGCTCTGCTCTGGAGGATTCTTTTTGGCTGTTTTGCCCTTTATTTCCCTGCTTAGAGAGCCAGCCTTTATGTTCTCCAGAATGCCTTCTCTACTTCCCAAGCTTCTTGCATCGTCTGTGCATCTCTAGTTGCAATTATTCTTGGCTTTAGAAAGTGACCATATATATATATACACACACACATATATACACACACATATATGTATGTATGTATATACTTTACCCACTGAAATATACATGCACATGTATGTATATCTTGTGGAGCTACTACTTTCTTCCCTAACTACATTTGAAGGCTTTTGGAGTTTGAGTACATATTGTTTGAGAAGCAGTTTTCCTCTTTCATTGCTCTAATGTTCAAAATTATCTGTTAATATTTTGCTGGTAATATAGCAGGAGGCCTCATGCATCCCACAGATAGTCCTTAGCCATGAAACAGTTCATCCCAACAGGCAAAAAATTACTAATCTCAGTTAAATATGTGCTTTGTTTAATATCAAAACGTTTAATTTTGCTGTTTGAGGATTTTTGTACTCACAATACAACTGCGTTCTCTAGTTTTCTCTTTTGACTGGAAAGTGTTCTGAAACATTCCCGGTTTTATCCATCCATAACGAATCTTCTACAAAGGTTGGAATTAGTGGTTGTCACTGGCTGTTTCCTTCATCAGCTGGCCTTCTGGTGAAGGCTGGGGAAATTGCAAATGCCTCCAGGGAGCAGATGGAGATACCTCATAATGTAAGTGAATCAGCAGTGAAATTCTCTGTCTTCTCTTTCAAGCTCAGTCCTCATTTGAATAAGCAGGAGCTTGTGGATCCACAGTTACCTCCATGGCTGTTTCTCACTCTAAAGGAGTTCCATCTCTTACCGGCAACCACAAGCTGACAGGGTTTTTTTCTTCATCCACTTAACTATTTTGTTTAAAGTAGTGAACTATTGTCTGCATGTAACATATAAAACATCTATAGTTGTTATCAGAAAGTGGTTTGGATGTTTTTGTCTTGATTGAACACACCTGCCTAAACAAAAATACCCATTCTTTTACATTTTTATTCATGAATTGTATGTCTGCGCATGGTGTGCACACACATCCTACAGCATGTTTATGTGTCACAGTACGTTTTCAGAGGTCAGAGATAACTATTTATATATTTGCTTATTTATTTGAGAAGGGAGGAGAGAGACAGAGAGAGAGAGGAAAATGTATGCATAGCTATGGCCCAGAGGTGGTGGTCAAAGGATTATATGGAAGTCAATCCTTTTATCCATCTTGTGGGCTTGTTTGGGCAGGCACCTTGCTTACTGAGCTATCATGTCAGTTTCCAGAGGTAACTCTTGGGCATTGATTCTTTCATCATGTGGATGTAGTGATCAGGTTTGTCAGTCTTCACAACAAATACCTTTACCCTCTGAACCATCTCACCAGCCCAGGAGTACACATTTTTAATGTGTTAGAAGAAGTTTAGAGATTGCAAATGAGAATGCAAGTCCATGTTTTGACGCAGTGCCATCAATTTTGCCTTGAAGATTTTGACAACTCTGTTATGTAAAGACTATCTGAATGGCATAAAGTGTTGGAGGAATAGTGAATGAGTTATCATAATTTAATAATGACAAAAAATAACATTGAAAGAGTAGGATGGCAGTTGAAATAATGTCAAAAGAGGGGAAGATTTTGTACTGAAACTTGAAGTTCTCTTTTGTATTCTTTGCATCTAATTCATTTGTCTTCCTCAATTTCTTCACTTGTAAGAATACTAGTAACAGTACTTTTGGAACCCAAAGTAATTCCAAAGTCATGCGCACACGTGTGTGTGTGTGTGTGTGTGTGTGTGTGTGTGTGTGTGTATTTCCCCCCCTTTGGAAATCAAAAACTGACTTCCAGAGCTAATTCAATTGAAGAGGTTTTTGATCACTTATGACCCAGCATTGACCACAGCAGTAAACAGACTCCCCATTTCCCAACTTGAAAATACACAGAACTGGAATTCTGGAATATGCAGAAAACAAACACATAAATACATTGCATAACATGTTTGTGATGAGGCGGGCTACAGCAACAGATTGGGGTTGGAAGCCTGCCCTTTTGGAGAAGTACTCAGGGTCTTTCCAAGGGGATGGCATTTGCACTGATGGCGATCTTGAGGGATGGAATGAGAATACCAAAATGAAGAGATTTTGAAGGAGACAGGAAAGATGTACAGGTTAGGCAAACACCTTCTCTAGAGTGCTTCAAGAAGGAATTCAGACTTTGAACTTTTGCAGATGCTTAAAGTGATGTCTTGGGTAGGCAACACTTGTGAATGATGCAATTATCTCATACAAGGAGCCTGAAAGTAATTTTTTTTACAATTCATATAATTTATACAATTTATTTAATTTTAGCTTATATGTGTTTTTATTGGGATGTGCTATACAAGGCCAGTTACAGAATTTTCCACTTATGAAATCACAATGATGCCCCAGAACTAAAGATTTGGTTACATTTTGATTTTCTGACTAGAGATACTTAAGCTGTGCAAAGACCCTCAAGGTGAAAGGGAGCTTGGTTTACTCTGTCTGATGCCAAATGTAAGAAGTATTTGAAATGAGCTGATATGTTACATTGTAGACTTTTGGCTTCACCTCCTAGCTTCAGCTGCTAGGTTTCACATTGTATGACATTGTGATGTATTAAAAAAGAACTCAGGGCCTCTAATACCTTTAAGCAAAAAGATCTGAGTTCAGATCCCCAGGTCTCACATAGGTAAATATAACTAAATATAAGAAATCTAAATAAGATCTGAAGTTCAGATGCCATAAGAATTTGATTTGGGGTTGGAGAGATGGAAATGGTGGGTGCCTGCACTTTTGATCCTGGAAGGCAGAGCCTGGGAAACCTCCAAGCAAAGTAATAAGGAGTAGAGCAATCCAGGATGACTCCCGATGTCACACTTGGGCTCCACAGATATACATACTCAACACACACACACACAATCAAACTTAGAAGCGAAGGTGAAGTCCCATCTCACAACTATGTTCACTTGTAGTGTTCATTGCTTTGGAGAATTCCATTTGAATGTTTGTCCAGCAGCTTTTCCTCTACCAGAGTCTGTTATTGCACTGACCTTCTTCATGAAACCTTCACCACTTCTCGAACCTACATCCTCTGTAGTTGGAATTAAACTTGATGATGTTGGCAAGTGCCACTCTACCAACTAATTGTGACTTTACTTCTCTCTTCCTAGTTTGAAAGGCTTTGGGGCTTTAGTGTGCAGACCTATTATGGAATGAATATCATCACTGCTCAAATGTAGATTGAAGCCTATGTTATTATGTTGCTAATGTCAGAGTGAGATGAGACCTATGTGCCATGGAAAGTTCCCAAGCCATGCAGCAGTGAGCAAAATTCAGCCAAATGGAGACAAAATTAAATGAAAAGAGAAGTGACATAGTAGAATGAAGTGAATGTGGTAGGAATATGACATTATTGTATTAAGATGAGTCAAAGTTTTGAAATACTTTGACTATTTTAATGGTTATTTTAAAATCAAATTCTTTTTTTTTTGCATGTGTGTCTGAGAGAGAGAGAGAGAGAGGGAGAAAGAGAGAGAAAAACACACAGAGAGAAAGAATGTACATTAGAAAGCAATGTGTGTGACTGTGGAGACCCAAAGATAACTTTGAAAATCGTTCTGGATTTTTCTATTTCCTTTTGACTTTTCTAGGTTTCCCTAGCTCTGCCTTCCAGGACCTGAAGTGCAGGCTGCCACCATTTGCCCATGTCATTTTTATTTGAGGTCTGCGATCAGACCTTGCAAAGCAGAGGCTTAAGCCTGAGCCCTTTCTCTGGCCTCCAAATCAAATTCTTATGGTGTCTGAATTTCAGCCCTTAATTAAGTTTGTTATATTTGCTTAAGCTTAAAATTTTTGACAAGTTATTCATGAGATAGTATAAAACTTAAATATTTTATAATAAAGCATGATTAAATTGTTCTTTACGATGAAAATAAAATTAGTTGAAATGAAAGAATGAATCTCACTTTTAGCTTAAAAGATAAAACCAAGCTCATTGATATGCATCTTTATCAGAGCTGACAAGATAATTTTTTAATTTTGAAAATATACTTGGAGATTATCAGCTGTCAATTCTAATATTAGTGCTTGAACGTATCACAGTTCAGTTTGAATTCTATTTAAAGGATTTCCGCTGCTTTTTTCTCCCTCTTTGCAGTAGGTACATATATATCCTTTCCAGGTGTGGGTTATTTTTGGGAAATTGAAAGAGAAAGTGGTTCATGTGCCTTGAAATCTGTGCAGATTGTCACACATATATGGAGTTCTCAATAGAAATCAAATTAGGAACAAGTATAGATTAGATTTATAATGAAAACAGTCTGCAGAACTCTGATAAGAATCATGAAGCTTGAGAATTAAACATAATCATGGATGAGTAATTGGAGACAGAGGTTTAGAAGAAGATAGCCAAATTTGCACAATAAAATTCATATATATGAATTTATATTATGTATTAGCACCACAAAAAGTTTATATCCATAGAGTCTTGAAACTGGAAGTGCAGTGTGACACCTCACAATGTCATCCTCTCTCCAGATGAGGCCGTATCCCATCCAGAAATTCTGACCAGGGACTTATTGATGTGCCAAGCTAGAATTCATGAAGACTGTGCTGGGTAGTGACAGTTGCAGTTTCATAATTTTTCTCCTTACACTCTTCTGCAGAAATACGTTTTCCTCCTACATGCGACAGAAAAAAATTGGGCTCCCTCACCCTGTTCTTGTTCAGTACATTTTGGAGAAAGAAAATTATCATGCATATTGCTTTAGAAAATAATGCAGGATTCATAAAAAAAATCTGTTTCTTACAAAAGGTGGTGTTTCTGTAATGAAAATAAACATATAAATTTTTAATTCAGTCCAGTAATGTATAATAGACATTTATTGAGTCAAGAAGAATATGTCTTACTATTCTCTCAATGTTTCATTTTTCTCCTTCAATTCAAATGTATCTTAATCATAAGATTTTTAATTTGCAGTGTTTTTTTTTCTTTTTTAGAAATTGTTTGGTAGAAACTTTAATTGGGAAAAAAAACTAAGATGAAATATAGTTATGTAATTTTAAAAAATCATAGATCTAGCTAGTAAAAGAACCTGAACTAGAAATTTCGGGAAAGCCTCTTCAAGTCTATGCTTTTTTAGAGTATGCTACCTTGGAAAGTCTTTACTGCACCCCTCCCATTTGTTTCTTTCTCATCTTTACACCTGTACTCTTCAGAGAAAGGATTGATATTATAGATACAGCACAGAAATAGCACTAAACAAGTCTAAAAGCTTCCCCACAATATAATTAAATGTTTGAAAATTGCATGACATTTTATATATAACTTTTAACACACTGATACACTCAATTTGTGACAGAGATATAAGCAAATCCATGTAATACGTCTCAATTTTATCACCTCTTTTGCTTGGTAATCTTCTAATTATTAAATATTGTTAAACTGTAGGGCATTCCTTATTGAACCCAATGTTTCATCCTTGAATTTTAGTCAACTATCCCAAGTCATGATATTGTTGATCTTAATTTAACAGTGTTGAAAGAGGCTGTTAAATCAGTGTGAAATATTTTATTTGACCTCTTTAGATTTAAAGAACATAAATAGAAACTCAAAATTTTGAACATATAGGTTCATAATTGCTTCAAAAAGTCATAGTATATTTCTCTTACTAAAACAACATGCCTGTTAAAGTCATGATTTTCTGAATGGAAGCCTTATAATTTAGTGTGTATTTGAGATTATATTGTGAAATGTCCTTAAGTACTTTGTTTCTGCTTGGCAAGACATGCAAATGCAGTCTTAATCCTAGAGATTACAAAGGTAAAACACCTCCTTCAGTTGCCTTGAAATTTTTTAAAAGTTAGTGTGTTGAAAATTCTGGTAATAAGAAGAAATGTTTTACATTTTTGGATAAATATTTATGATGTGGTTAACCTTGTAAATTATAAGGGAAGATCTTATTGGGAAATGTTTAATATGTAAGAGAACTTTAATACACAACTGAAGGGAGAAAGGGAGATTTATTTAACTTATGGTTACAAAGGGTACATAGTTCATTAGGGTGGGAATTCACAGAAGAAGGCAAAGTTGGAGGGATAAGCAGGAGGCTAGTTTAGGTCACTGAAGACATTCTGGTGGCAGAGAGAGCAAGAGCAACCCTAGAGGAAGCAGAACTGGGCCTCAAACATGGCTATGGCTAACCCCTATGATATCCTTCCTGTAGCAAAACCCCATGTCTCATAGGACCGTGTATTAGTTAGGGTTCTCTAGAGTCACGGAATTCACAGAATGAATATATATATATGAAATTTATTGAGTTGGCTTACAAATATGGCTGAGGTAGTCCAGTGAAGACTGCCAGTAGCCAAGGTAGTCCAACGATGGCTGCCAGTAGCTAGCTGCTCAGTGAGTGATGGCTGAAGGCTGGAGAACTCCTGGAGTCTTAGTCTAGTCGAAGGCTAGAAGGTCTAAGAAACCGGGTGGCCAGAAGGAAGAATGATTCCTAGCACAGCTGCAAGAAGGGCAATCTGTTCTCCTTGGTGGCTCCTTTTTATATGATGCAGTACTGGGAGGATTCCATGAGAGCTTTGGCCATTCTGATAGGATCTGCGGTGGGTATAATCCTTTCAAGTAGTCTCAGTTGATCCTTTCCAGAGATGGTCCCAGCCCAGCTTATTTAATACAGGGTGTGTCAAGTTGACACCCTGGCTTAACTATCATAAGTCCACTCCTTGTCAACTTGGTCTTGGGTGGCATTTATAACTACCTTCTTCTACTACCCATTCTGTATTTCCTCCACCTTCAGCAAGCACTTCTGCAGGTCTTGGCTCTTTACCTGGAGGGGTTACCCATACCTTCATTCCTGGAGGATCTGGACCACTTACTGTCTTTCCTATGTTGGGTTGCTGTAAATTCCCATTGACCTTAATCACAGGACATGGTAATACCAAGAGATGCCCTAGTGGGATCTCCTCCAGACATACTCTTCCTTATCACCATTATGTAGAATCAATCTAATTTCCCCTTGGTGGTCTGGGTCAATCACCCCTCCTAATACTGTTATTCCTTTCTTAGCCTGTTGACTCAAGGGCATCAGAAATCCAAAATAACCAGGAGGAAGCCTTAGGTTACAGTTCAAAGGAATAGTTGCTGTGTCTCCTGGACCCAAAACTTCTAAGTGAGTAGAACACAGGCTTGCGGGAACAGGAAGCAAAAATTTTCCTAATGGGTCACTAGGAGTGATAGTAAGAGGAGTTATTCCTGTTTCCACCCCTTGATTCTTGGACCTGTGAATCCTGGCTACAGGAGACACAGTACCATATATTGGACACTGGTTTAAGGCCTATACTGCCTTCTGGAGAATTCTGTGCCATCTCTCCAGACTATTACCACCTAATTGACGCTGTAATTGTGCCTTTAAAAGGCCATTCCACCGTTCTATCAAGACAGCTGCTTCAGGATGGTGGGGAACATGGTAAGACCAATGAATTCCATGGTCATGAGCCCACTGCCAAACTTCTTTAGCTGTGAAATGAGTTCCCTGGTCAGAAGTAATGCTGTGTGGAATTCCATGATGGTGGATAAGGCATTCTATAAGTTCCTGGATGCATGACGTGCAGGAAAGGCAAATTCATATCCAGAATAAGTATCTATCCCAGTAAGAACAAAGTGCTGCCTTTTCCATCTTGGAAGTGGTCCAACGTAGTCAACCTGCCACCACGTTGCTGGTTGGTCACCTTGAGGAGTGGCTACATATTGGGGACTCAGAGTTGATCTCTGCTGCTGGCAGATTTGGCACTCAGCTGCAGCTGTAGCCAGGTCAGCCTTGGTGAGTGGAAGTCCATGCTGTTGAGCCCATGCATGACTTCCATCTCTCCCACCGTGTCCACTTTGTTCATGGGCCCATTGGGCAATGACAGGAATGGCTGGGGAAAGAGGCTGACTATCCACAGAACGGGTCATCTTATCCACCTGATTATTGGATGTTTCGCTTGCTGATGTCATCTTTTGATGAGCATTTACATGAGACACAAATATCTTTGTGTCCATGTTAGAAAAGTCATGGAGTTCTTTAGGGGTATAGCACACCTCTTCATGGACCACACTTTCTATTTCACCTTTAGGAATCTGTTTAGCCTTGAGCTAGTTACAGGCCTGGAATCGATCACAGGTGGGCCTGCTGTAACTTCAGTATTTTCTTGTGGCAAAGGTGAAAACAGCACTTCTGTAGAGGGTGGGTGTGGAGATTTATTTTCTGCTGAGGGAGGGGAGACTATCTCGTCAGGCAAAATAGACCCATCAGAATTTGAGGGTTTGAGGTCTTCATCATCAGTTTGGTCTTCCCACACATCAGTATTCTACTTTTCAGGATCCCACTCTTTGCCAATCAGTGCTTTTACTTTAACCACCGACACCTTTCAAGGCTGGGAATTTAATTTACGTTGTAAATCAGCCACTCTAATAATCAAAGTTTGGGTTTGATTTTTAACAATTTGAGCCCTGTTGCTAATTGAGAGAAGATTCTCTTCTAGGGCACACTTAGAAACTTCTAAGTTGTTTATGCGCTGAGTTGGATATTTTACTCTCTGAGATCTTCCTTTTCCATTTGTAGTTTAATGAGAGGTGCTAGAAACAACCAGCCAGCGTCATCGTTTTCCTTATTCTTGCTCATTTTATCAAAAGTTTTATATATGGAATCGCTGAACTTCTCAATCCTCGCAAGAGGAGCATCAAGACTGTCCAATACACCTACTTTTACCAGTTCTAGAAACAGTTCACTCCAAAGAGTTGCAGTGTCCTCCATGCCACCAGGGGAGTCGCTGAAGGTTCCACTGGGTCAAAAAGCCAGCTCCAGATATCACAAAGCTTGCCAGCAAAATTCATTCTTACAATTCTGTTTCTCTAGAACCACTTCCGATACCAATTTCTGTATTAATTAGGTTCTCTAGAGATGCAGAATTCACAGAATGAATAAATCTAGAGATCATTCTGTGAATTCTGCATCTCTAGAGACCCTAACTAATACAGACCACAACCTTCTTAAACACCAAAAAGCAGCAAAGGATTCAAACACATGAGACTGGGGGTAATTGACATTCGAACCATGACAGACCTATTGTTTTATTATAATGCATTTTAAAAAGCTATCTTGTGACACTAAGAGTTTGAAGAACTAAACTAAGAAACATTATTATTAATTTTACTCCAGGTGCACAAAAGTCTGAGTGATTATTCCCTTACATACCTTCTGTCATTCATGTATATGATATTTTGACCATATTAATGATGCACGTGAACCTAGCATTGACAGTGAAACTCTGTCGTTGATATTAATCTGCATCTAACCGTATCTGTTCTGTCTCTCCCCATGAGCAGCTTCCTGTATCTTATACTTATTTTTTTGATATTTTTATTATTAAATTTTGTTCTGAGAGTTTCCTACATAAAAACTGAACCTTCTGATTACTTCCCCTTCTTACCATTGCCAAATCTCCCTACTCCACGTTTGTGACTCGTGTGTGTGTGCATACGTGCACGTATTGTGTCCTACTGAGTAATAATAGCCACCCTTTTAACTATGTGGAACCATTTATTGAAGCTTGGTAGGATCAAGTATATGCAACAGAATGGTATGCACCCCCTCCAAGTCTAAGTAGTTGTCAATAGTTCAGCACTAAATGGTAGAATCCAGTGACCCTTTCTCCCACTCTTAGCTGACAAATGACTGTGGAAGCCTTAAGTATATCCAATATTAGTAGCCGCTATTGCAGTGATTTCATGATTGCCAAAGTCATACTGTGTTAGGAAGATGCTATTTTGTAGCCCTTCTCGCTTCTTTCTAGCTCTTACATTCTTTCTTCCCCTTCTTCCACAAGGATTACTGAGCCCTAAAAGGGCGATATGAGTGTCTTGTTTAAGCTTCATCTCTCATCTGTCACCTTTTCCCAACAACTTGTGCAGCCAGGTGTCTCTACATTCATTTCCATTCGCTGAAAAGAAAGATTTCTCTGACTAAGACTGAAAGTAGTGTTTGACTGTGGATATAAATGCAAATATTTAGAAAGGCGGCTAATGCCATGTCAGTTTAAGCAGCTATAGAACTAGAAACTAAGACTTTCTCATTCATCAGTTTTTTACTGAAGTATCATTGATGCATGAGGGGTCACATCCTTTGGCTAGTTTTGACCAGACATGGATTCCCTTTTGTGGAAAGAGAAGTAGGTTACACCCATTTCACAGTGACATTATTGCACTGGTGTGTATATTTTTCTCTGAAAGGTCTGTGTTGTAGTTCTTGAAAATAAACTTTTAAGAGGTTAGGGAGATAGGTTAGCAGGTAAGATGTCTGCTTGAAACTAAGGAACATGTTTAATGGTTTCCATTCATATTGTTCATCTTATCAGAATATTGCTCTAGCCAGAAGAAATATGCTAATTTAAAGACTATTCATCTGCATCCAGGAGGTGAAACATTATTGAGAAAGCAGAGACAAGAAGAAATGACAAAAGAAATCACTTCAGTTTCAGGAAGTTGTTAATTGTGGTGCAAAAGTGAACATTATTTGAAATACTTAAGTAGCCTTGCAATTTTTCATGTTTTGTGTTTGTAATGAAAGGCAGTTGTTTTGAAAACATAATTAAGCTATACTGTGTACATGTTAATCTGTTGTCTTTCTTAAATACAGCACTTATGCTTTTGTCTTTAAAACTTGACACATTTGATACACAATGCTGGAAGATAGCTATGTGTACTCTAAAAAAAGGACACAATTTTGTAAGTGGTCATCAGTTCCTCTTTATGTAAACAGAGAATTTATGGTGGAAATAGTTCTGTTACATAATTGCTGTCCAAGATCTTGTGTTTTGGAGCTAAAGATTGAAATCAGAACTCACATAACAGATTAAGGGAGAATTTATTAGAGGAGAAAAGAAAATAACACAAGAGGTAAGGGGGACATCTTATGGTTGGCTGGTTCAGAGATATTTACAGGTTTGGGCAAGCATGGGAAAGGTGACTTTTTCTTATTGATTAGTATAAGTTTCTTTATACCTGACCAGAGTTCTTGATCTCCCCTATATCTGGTATGTTCATATTAGGGCTGAACTTGATGGAACTCTTGGCTGAATTGTTTCTTTTGAGAAACTTAACTCATCTGCATTTGAGGAGCCCATTTCCATACCCTTTCTGCATTTTAGGAGTTCATGTCCACAAACAAAGGATTGGGGGAAATTGGCATCTTATGTCTGGGGATTGGAGCCAGTTCTGCAGGTGTGTGCCTGTAGGATAATCCCACGTGAGGGGTGACCTTCAAGGACCTTCCAAGCCTGGCTACCCTGTTCTAAGACTGCTTAGAAATGTCTATTCAAGCCAAAATTCCCATTCTCAGCCGCCTCATGTAAATTATTCTCTCTCTCAGTTTTTATTCGTGGTAAGAGTTTGTAAAGAATTTTTTTTATTATTTCATGTAAAAAGTTCATAGTCATCTAAAAGAACAATAATATTATATAAAATGAAGGGAAATATTCTTAATTGAAGTATCAAATGTTGACAATATCTTCTAAAATATGTTATTTAACTAAACTGTCCACAGATTAGGAATTCACTTGACAGACCACTCATGTTTCTTCACTTCTGTCTCATTTAATCTTATGTTCTTCAGTAACGGATTTAGATCAATACATACTGCTTTTAATATTAACCAAAATTTGTAGGTATCCAAATTTACATTTAGGAAGACTAATACACATATGCATCAATATGAATATACAACCAATACCACCAAATAATATTCCTACACATCAAAACAATACAGCTGTAAATAACAGTTTCTAAATTTAGCTGCTCAAGACCTCTGCAAGACTGGGCTCAGCACTGTGACAATGAATGAGGGAGGAGCTCATGCGTTCCACCATTCTCTGAATGTTCATTAATGGTCACAACTGGCCAGAGGATGTGGCCATCATGCATCAGTGATACTCTAATAAATGTTGCCTGCATTCTGAGGGGTACCAGACACATCCAAGAATAGGCAGTTTTTAATGGAGTCCCTGGAAACACACAGAAAAGAATAAATGAAAGGATTTTATTAGTAAGAAGATGGCTCTCAGTGGGAGAAGGGGAAAGAAAAAGACAAGCATTCATTGTAATTTTAAACAGTTTAAATAAAAAAAATCACTGGCCTATATATAGTTTTTAAGGTTATGTACAATAAAAATATAATGTGTACCTTTACAAAAAAGCTTCTGTGAAAGTGCAGTTTCTATGGTCATCTTTTAGCTTGCTATCTTTCTATGTAAAATATTTTAATTGCTAATTTAAAGTGTACCCCTTTTTTCTCTATTAACCTTTCCATTCTCAATTCAAAGATTGTTTTAAATGCATAAAATATTAGATTCTGCTTGCATTAAATATCAGTCCTCTGATATGGCACAACGGTATCGGTGAAGCTCTATAAATTATGATTATCTGAAAGTTCAGTTTATAAATTAAGTTAATACTATTATGTAAGTTAAATGTAGGGCTAGAGAGATGGCTCAGGGGATAAAGCCTCTGCCTCACAAGCAGAAAGACCTGAATTAGGATCTCAGATCCCACTTAAAAGCACCGAGTGGAAATGGCAGCAACCTGCACTTCTGGCCAGGAAGGCAGGGCCTTGAAACCACAGAGCAAAGCAAAAAGGAGCCATAGCAACCCAGGGTGATTGCCTATGTCACTCTTGGGCCTCAACAGGAACACATACTCAAAGTGCCATCCGGTACACACATGCGCACACACACACACGCACACACGCGCACACACACACACGCACACACACACACACACACACAGCAAATTAAATTTAATTGTATACACTTTATACTACTTTTACTTAATAATGAAATGAGTTACTGCTATTCCATTATTTTATTAAATGCATAATATTAAATGCAATATTAAACTAGTAAATCTTTTCTTCACATGAGCAAAAATCTCTAGTGGATGCCACCAGTACAATTCAGCAGGAAAGAATTCACGAATTGTTGATTTATAACATGTTGTAAGACAAGTATTATCTTCCTATTGGAAACAAATTTTGGTTGAAGATTAAGCATTTAACAATTCATGTTAATACATTATAAAAGTTCTAATGTCTCTGACAATTTGTTTGAAATCATGTGCTTAATATTCCTTCATGTATTTTATCCTGCCAGTTTTTGAAGAGTGTTTGAAATGGTTTATTGCTAAGTTAACCAAAAGAAATTAAAAAGCTAATGCTAGGTGCTAAAAATGATGGGGAAAGAATGAACAACAGAAATTTGGTTATGTAAAGCAGTAGCGAGCAGAAGATCGTCTCTGAATCTACAACAAAAGAAAAAATGGAAAGAGATTATTTCATAGGATCTTACATAAAGAAATAATGTCACTTCATGAAGAAATTTTAAGAAGAGTAACAAATTTTGCCTCAAGGGCATTTGCCTGTGCACCAATATTTTCACAGTATATTTCAGAAGATTTCTACCAATTTTTGTAATCATAAATACTGATAGTGTACAGTATCATAATTCAATATAAGCATAAAATGATGAAATCAGAATAGATAGCATTTTTATCATTTTAGCTACAAAAAGTACTTGATTAATAATACATAGTTGTACGTATTTATGGGTTATGAGTATTATTTTATCTTATGGCACATGCTCCAGTCCCATTTATTTTCTCACACATAATATGATAATATTCTCTTTTATAACTTTTACTGAGATTTTTCTGACATTTTCAGACATGTACATAGTGCATGTTGATTACTGTACCCCCCAAATCTTATCCTCCTCCCTTACACTTTACCTCCCTCCCTTCCTACTTGTTCCAGTCTCACATTCTTGTCTTTTTGCCCCATTTTGAGTTTAACCAAGTTCATCTGTGTGACCATGGATTTTGAACCACACGTTAGAGCCTGGTGGGATTCCCTGGCTCTGCAGGCAAGCATGAAGCACCTTAAGCCCCTCTCAGGTACAGTATTTGTCTGTAGAAGACCAGGTTTGTGCCAAACCAGTGCATGTAGCTTTTGTGAGATTAAGATTGCACTGACTGTACCACATCAGGAAGACGTTTTACAATCCCCGTGCTAATGTTGGCTCTTAGAGTCTTGGCCCCTACTCTAGCATATGTCCTCACCATCTCATTCACTTCTTTTTATTATAGGTATTATGGCTACAGAGATACTTCATTTTGATATTGATTTCTTGACTGATAATGATGTTGGATACTTTTCTTAAATGAGTATATTCTTTAGAGAAACATCTACTCACATCATTGCTCATTTTTAATAAATTATCTATTTTTCTGTTTCGTTACTTTTTAATTCTTTGTGTAGTTTAGATATTGATTTGTTACAGGATAACTAGCTTGAAATTTAAACCTTTCTATACATAGTCTATCCTTCTGTTTTCTTTTCTGCATAAAAACATCTTGTTTTGATATATACCATACCCTTACTTTTCTTTTTTCATGCCTATGCTTCTGGAATCTGACTTTTTTTTAAGCCATTGTTTCTATTGATGTGTTGGAACACTTCTATGTATTTCCTTCTATTAGTTTCAGATTCT
Source organism: Typhlomys cinereus (assembly GCA_023101885.1). NCBI lineage: Eukaryota > Metazoa > Chordata > Mammalia > Rodentia > Platacanthomyidae > Typhlomys > Typhlomys cinereus. The sequence continues at coordinate 501,009 of JALPQD010000001.1, forward strand.
CTTGATTCCTTCTTTGATTCTGATTATTTTTAAGCTGAATTTTGAAGATAAAGGTTGAGATGTTTTGATTAGGCACGATCATATATGAAACTTAAATAAAGTAAAAAATCATAGCATTGTTAGGATATAAAGACAGTTTCACAGGAAATGTAGATAGCTTGTTCAAGGCCTCTAACACTCATATAATTATGAGATGCATGCTCAGCCTAAGTTAAGCACATGTGAAGTGGTACTTGTCTGTGTAGACTGAGGTCACCAGCTTAACATCACTCTGTATATTTCTTGAAAGTTTGGATTGCCTGGGTTTACTTAAAACCCTTTAAATGTTCTTTGGAGTTGGTACCTATCACCTTAGCATTTTGTTTTCTCTCATCACATGGGAACCACTGATCTAAGAAAGTTCACACTCAAGATATCTCTAATATCATTTTGCTGGAATTATTGACTTGGTTGGGAAGCTAACAGCTTAAAAGTGACTCAGAAGAAAGCATTGAAGTGCTCTTCTTTTGGTTTTATATCCAGGATATATATATATATACCATATATATATATATATATATATATATATATATATATTCACATTTTGTCTCTCAGGATGCTGTCTAATTAACTGTAGTTACAGGGTTTTTTGGACATAGATTTAATAAAAAGAGGCAATTTATAGGTAAATGGTACAGTCCAGTCATTGAAACTGATAAACATAATCTTATACAAACTCAGATATTACTGTTAAGATTAGAAAGCCTGGCACAGCAATCCTAACCTTGAAATGAAGTGTTTTTAAAGCTTATGACAATTTGGATAAGTGGTTAAGAGTGTATAACATACCTTTTGTAATGCCTCCTTTGAACACAATGTGAATAAATATAACAGAGGGAGGGAGGGAGGGAGAGAAGGAAGGAAGGAAGGAAGGGAGGAAGGAAGGAAGAGAAGTGTGAAGACATAATGTAACCCTTATTAAGACAACAAAAGGAATTTTACTGCACTCTTATTAGTTAGTAAGCACCAGACTTTGAGCATGGGCTGCATTATTTCTTTATTCCATGCATTGACTTTCTCCCTTGCTTTGCTGCATTTTAAGTTCCAAATAAAATCACCTGAATGATTACTCAATAGCATGGGCAGGACTGAAACCAAAAGAAAACTCTGTTGCTAGAGTTCAAGTATAGAGCTAATAGAAAAAAAATCAAGCACACTCTTACTTAAAATGTGAATACAAAAAAAAAAAAAACCGGGCTGGAGAGGTGGCTCAGGGGTTAAGCCTCCGCCTTGCAGGCGGAAGGTCCTGAGTTCGGATCCCAGATCCCACGTATAGATGCCAGGCAGAAGCGGGGGCGGCCTGTGCTTCTGGTCCTGGTAGGGCGGAGCCTGTGAATCCCGGGGCTGAAGGAGGTGGAGGCGTCCATGGTGGTTCGAGAATTCGTCCGTGGTTCTACACACACGCACATACATACACACATGCACACAGTTGAATAAATAATAAAAAAAAAAATTAAAAAAAAAAACAGTAAAAAACAGTTCTGAGCAGCAAGTTTGAGTTTTCATACACTGTGCTTTGCTGGGATGTATCAAAGATTTGTGCTGGAATATATCGAGAAATTCCCTTTAAGTTCCCAAGCAGGTCCTGTTCCATCAGAAGAGCCTCATGGCCTGACCAAAGTTTTGAGCCATAGACTAAACAAGTCCCCTTATTTTTTGTGTAAAGGGTGAGCTTTTTGTCCAGGAAGACTACCTGTCCTTTTCCAGCTCCAAACACTAGACAAGCATCAACTACCTATCGGACATGTTGTGCTAAAGTGCTGACCTGTTGGAGTCTGGGCCACTAAAAACAAAATGACTTTGAGCTTTTATCCAGAATCTATTTGGGACAGGTCTGTGATTTTGCTCACCTTTCTTTCATTTAGTTTTGAAATCTTTTAGAATAGCACTATGCATGCAATTGTTTTTAATAAGTTGTTTCACAGCTTACATTGTAATTTTGTTTATTTGAGCTATGCCTAGGAGCCAAGTAAGAAAAATAACCTGTCGTCCTATGATACTCCACCTAGCGCCTGCTTTGTTTTGGGGACCTGCTGACAAAAATGCTTTCTTCAAAGAAGCACAGACCAGAGGTCAAATCACTCCCACAGGCTTTATAACAATGTGTAGAACATTACCTGGAGGGTCATAAATGCTGAATAAATATTTTATTTATACTGTAGAGTTCTTTATCCTGTAGAGAGGTCTACTCAATTTTATAAATTATTATCATTCAGAATACTCTCTAGCCACATTTCCTTAAACCACACATCCTCTGATATCAAATATATACATTCAGAGATTAAATTTTCAGGAATGCAATCTTCATCTACACACATATTAAATATCATATGCAGATAAGACTTCTTAAATTTCGACTCTTCACTGAGAGGCTGACTGATTCCTCCATAAGATTATTTCCCAGTAGCTTCCTCAACCATTGAAGGAATTCCTCTTTGTTCCTGTACTACATCTTTCTTCCCTGTAGTGTTGATTCAGAGCTATTCATATCTATCTTGATCCATTCTGAACTTCAGATGATAATTTCCAGATTTATATCTCCATAAAATATTATGCCTTTGATTTTTTTATAGACAATGAACATAAGAAATGGCCATGTGGAGAGTCTTTCAAAATCCAACACAAGGAAATCATTATCCTTAGAACATTATCCACTCATCACAGCGCTCAGTTCCTATACATTATAAACTTTTGCTGGGCTAGGGAGATGGCTCAGGAATTAAAAATCATTGCTTCCTAGCAAAGACTATGAGTTTGGATCCCAAAGCACTCAAATTAATGCCAATTGAATATGGCAGTGGGCTGCAATTCCAGCCCTGGTAGACAGAGCCTGGGAAACCCCAGAGCAAAGCAATAAGGAGTTGGGGCAATCTAGGGTAATTCTTGGTCTCACCCTTAGAGCTTCCATGGAAACACACACTTAAGCGCCCTCTGGTCATACACACCATGCAGAAAAAGTTATCTGCTATATATGCATATATGGATGAACAAATATGTGCATATCTACATATAGATATAGAAATACATATATATATATATATTTCATCATTTATCAGTTCTGTTCAGAATTCAGGTGTTTGATGATGGTACTGATTTAAAGTGTTCTCAGTCATATCCAAAGTCTCTAGTCATGGCTGGATTGATATTAGTGGCTGTCATCATAGTTGGGAGAAAAACATTTTCTTATCTAGCATAAGCAAAGTCACTGTGGCTGTAAAATACAGAGCATGCCTGGGCACAACTAGTAGATTTCACACACAAATTTCTGTTGAGCAAAACTGCAATCACTTGCCATGTTTTGAATCTTAATATATTAATATACAATTCATTGTAATGGATTTGAAAGCAATTATTGTGTAAAAATCTTTTCACTTATCAATTATATTTGCTCTCATTTTTATTTTCATTTTTATTTCATGATTTGCTGATTGTACATGATAAATATTCATGGAGTAAATGAAAGAAAAATTGAAAATTATCTTTATGAATATAGAGATCATTGATTAACTGGTAAATATACTTCTCAAAAGATGAAGAGACTGATTGTATTAAGTGGTATTTGAACCATTTATATGGTCTTCATACTAAGTTACCAAATAATCTGTGCTGTATGATGTGATATTAATACACCTTAGTCAATTTTCTAATCTCTAACCATGTGTTTGTCATTATCTCAGATGGTTTTGCATTGACTATCTGTAAAATTGTTACACATGATGAAATGCATGGAGTCAAACATGTTTGAACATTGTTATATAGAAAAAGATAAATATGATGCCTAGAAACAAAAGAAAATGTACAATCATATACAAATCTCAGTAAGCAAACACAGAATTGAGATTTCAGCTAACACCATGTACTGACTGTTCCTGTGTGCCAGAAGATAAATTTAGCAATATGAAGAAAGATGTAAGTGTAGGAGATTAAGTCATGTGGGGATCTGGAATTTACAAAGAAACTGTGACTTTAAATCCTTGCTTTTCTCACTAACTGACTCATCAGAGATGGAATTTGTTTAAAAATTTATGTGTGGGACTCAGTTGGTGAGAGCGCTTGTTGTGCAAGCATGCAGGCATGAGTTCGGATCCCCTGCACCCATGCAAAGAATCTAGCATGGCTGTTTGTGCCTGTAACACACCCTATGAAGGGGAAGCAGAGATAGGAAGATCTCTGAGACTTACTGGCTAGACAAGTCCTAGCTGATTTTCAGGTTAACTGAAAGATCCTGTCTCAAGGAAATGACGCCAAGAGTGATGGAAGAGGAAACTCGTTCTCTGCCTCTGACCTCTCTATGTCCTCTATGTACATGCAAACATATGTGCTCACCTATACACAGATATGTGCATAATCTCATACATATGTACTTCAAGCACAAACACACACATATGCACACACACATGCACACACACAGGCACACACACACACACACACACACCCCACAGGCACACACACATATACACTTGTGATTCTATGAAAAAAATTGACAAGGCAAGTCTTTAATGGTCTGAAATGACTAGTTGTTTGTTTAGAAATGAATACATGATTCATCAGTCCTTGTATCCAGACTAGGAAATATTAAGAGTTTCTAGATATGGGGCTGGAGAGATGACTCAGGGGTTAAGACTCACAAGCAAAAGGTCCTGAGTTCAGATCCCAGGTCCCAAGTAAAAATGCCAGGTGGAAATGGCAGCCTGCACTGCTAGTGGAGTGTGGGAAATCTGAAAGCAAAGCAGAAGGAGGTAGAAGCAATCCAGGATTATTCCTGAAGTCACCCTTGGTCTTTTACAGGGATACACAGTGCCCTCTGGTAGATACCACACACACACACACACACACACACACACACACACATACACACACACACACACACACACACAATTTAAAAAAATCTGGGTATTATTTATTTTCTTTGGAGTCTCCTTTATTCATGTCATATTTATCCTAAGAAATGTGAATAAAATCTTAAGGTGCATGAAAATATAACTTTTGAGCTGATTGCTTTCTCTCTTTCTTCATATTCTTCCTTGTCCCTTCTCCTGTTCCTTCTTTTTCTCTTCATGTCAAACATAAACAATATTTCTTCTGAATATCTGAGGTAACTAAATAAATTCATAAATATTGCATTGTTATTTTTGAAAATACCATAAGGTATTTGTTTTAATCCAGACTTGTCATTTTGGAGATTATATTATAAGAATGTGTAGATATTGCAAATATTCTCTGTATATGGATAGACACTTTTAAATGAGAAAGAAGTTGACATGACCATCACTTTTAAGCTTTCTTGGTTCTCCTGCTCCCTCAATTTTATTTATTTTTCATTCTCTTGTACTGATTCTGCTTTGAGTTCATGAAGGTTGTAAGTTGCCATTCATGACACTTACATAAATTCAGGACACCTTTCATAGATTTAGGCATATGTGAGATTCCACAAATCAAGCATTTTTTATATTCACAAAATCACAGAATTTTAAACTGAAAAATTCCTTGTAGGTCACCTAGTTTAGACTTTCATACATTCAACTTCATGCATTTCAAGTCCTTCAACTATACCCTTTACATATATATGGCATTCTGTGAACTTTTAAAATATCCCATATAATTGGAATTTTGTGCCACAGTTCACATTTTTATCAGGTTTTTAAAAATTGACCTGAAATGTGCACCTTTTCTATCACTCAAATTAGGCTTTATGAAGTTAAACTGGATGTGTTTTCACTGTCATATCTTTCCAGGGTGGTAATTATGTCCCACTTGGGCTTTTCTTTCTTGGAGTTAACCTCTTTAAGTCATTCAGAGGTTACTGTGCATGTAAGGTGACTGCTGCACTTCCCCATTGCCTTGATTTAAATCTTCTGGAGTTACTTTGACCAGAGAGAGTACACTGCCTCCTTGACCTAATACGACACGAACAGTGTGTCTTTGAATAGAGCCCAAAGACATGGAGTCCACATCAATCATGTATTAAGATCTTTCATGTTAGCTTGAAACGCTATAAGGTCCTTTTCTCTTCCCCCTTTCTTTTGTATCTGTGCATGTATATGTGTGGCATACATGCATGATGTGAGTCTGGGTGTATGATGGTGAATACATGTGTGTATAGGAGCACAAAGGAAGACTAAAGGTAGATATGATGTCTTGTTCTGTCAATTTTAGTTCTTATAAGACAGGGTCTCTTACTGAGCCTTCATCCGGTGGTGTGGTTACAGGTGAATGTGGTCCTGCCCAACTTTTTATATGTGGGTGCTTGAAATTCAAACTCAGATAGATTATTGTCCTTGCACACCAAGTTCTTCCCAGTTAGTCATCTCCCCAACACTATGCTGTTTTTCATATGCTGTTGATTTATCATACTTAAGTTTAAACTCTATAATTTATTTTTAAAATCTTTCCATTTTTCATAGACTAATAAAAATATGTATAATAAAAATATGTAGGCTTGTTGACTATATACATAATTCAAATATCTTTATTAGTTTATTTACATCTTAAAAAATGGAGATGGAGAGATGGTTCAGGGATTAGGATTCTGCTTTAAGAGCTAAATGGATCTGAGTTTCAATCCTGCATCCCACACAAAAAGATCAGGAGGAAATGGTGGAAGCCTGAACATCTTGCTGTGGAAGTCTAGACTGAGAAATCCCAGAACAAAGCAAAAAGTAGTAAGAAGGCTTCAGAATGATTACTGAAGTCACCCTTGGGCCTCAGGCACAGGCAGTGCCCTCTGCTCTAACACACACACACACACACACACACACACACACACACACACACACACACACAATGGAAGAGAACACATTCTGCACAATATTTGTGTGAAAATGTCATCTTTTCATCAGTGGAAGTGTTTATGGAGATCATTTTATCTGAAGCATCTACCCAGTGAAAGAAGATACTCAAATCCAATGAGAGAGAGGAGAGAAGAAATAGTATGTTAAAATCCTAACTGAATTATTCAAATGCCTTGGTTATCGCAGTTCTGTAGTCCACAAGCTGAGATTTATTCATAGTCCAATGATAATTTCCTTCACACCAAGATGGAAGGAGGAAAAGGGGAAGACACACCTACCTTTTCCTTTGCTGCCTGTTTGATCGAATTTATTCCAAAATCCCCAAAACAGCAATAGTCTTACTCATCATACTAGATATTCTATTTAATGAATATTTATCAAGTCTAAACTATGCTTTATATAAATGGTCTATGACTACATGCAAATCTACAATATAGGATTTACCTTTATTTTACAGGTAAACAAATGTGACTCAGAAATGATTGATGTCTGTTCTGTCTTTTAGCTGATGTGAAGGTTACATTACTTACAGAAAGACATAGGCTGGGAAAGTATTTGTACTTGTCAAATGATGAGATTCCTTGTCACACTAGAAATAGAAATGATTTAGAAAAAGGTTGTCTCAGTGTGCATCAACACTAGAATGACAAATCTGAATTTCCTGCTCTTGAAGTGTGTTCATAAGGACTACTATATTAGAATATTGTGTCTTAGTAAGATGTATTGGTTTTTTACTAAAGTGATATGTAAATAGTCATGAATTAGTTTGCAGGCTGAAATGTGAAGCCACCCAGGTTAAGAAATAAAAAAAAAATGTGAGAGGAAAAAAATAATTTAGTTCAATCCCTTTAGATAGTTTGGTAATAAACATAGATATGGAGACACATTTTAAAAGTTTTAACTTTTGGTAAAAGGAAAATAACCTTGAAGAAGTTCTCACAGCTTCTGTTGGAAATTGTCATCTAAACATCATTGAAATAATGCATGACTAAGATAAAATGCACATTCATTACAGTAGAGAGAATCAATAGGCTTCCTACTTAAGAAATGGGGTTTTTATTGAGTACAAGCTAGTTGTCGACTCTGCTTATTGGTCATGTCAGCATTAACAGACATGTATATTAAGCCTCAAATGATATCAGTTTACTTTTGATAGATAATTTTATTATAATTTTCCTTTTAGAATTAAATTTATTACATTATACCTTATTTATAAAATCATGTATAGCCTCAACTTACTCTTGATAAATTTCCAGTTAATTTTTTATTTTCTTATTTTTGTTCTAGAAATTCAATTTATTATATTATCATTTATAAAATAATTATATATGGTTACAGTTAGTGATACATAAAATAAAAAGATGTTCCAACAAATCACATAAAGGCATTTGCATCTAATTTAAAACTGAGAAATAAAACATATAGAGACAAATCATAGTATGTATATAGTTTGCTGAACATTAATTAGAAATTGATAAAAAGCCATTTCTGTGATGAAAGTATTTTTAAAGCCATAAATTATGGGAAGAAAACCATGCTTGTTAGGTAATTTTTTGGACTGTTACTCTCTATTTATGCACTCTTGAAAATGTATGTGCACATACACATAAAATATATTTGTAAAGCACCTATGATAACTTATGTTGTATCTTTTTTCTCCAGCATATACTCTTGGAGGGTAAAACTTATCTCTAACTTGATTTTTTCTAATCTGTGAGCACCGAATACATTCTGTCTCTGATTTTTATGTTGGTTTTGTTGAAAATATGCAATATTCTATTTATAAATGGAAATTATCTTGACATAGAGATAATGATTTTCAATACGCAACACTATGAATTCATATTGAAGCAAGGAAGAAAACTCAATAAAATATCACTTTGGTTCAGCTTTTGCTGCAAGAATATCATAAAGTTCTTTTCCAGTAGCTATTAGAAAATATCAAGATTCTGTTCTTTCGTTTATTCAGCAAATATTTAATATCTACTATGGATCAGGCTCTTGCTAAATGTTGAGAATGCAAAGATTAATGAGGCATTTTTTTACACATTGAAGGAATAGATTATAGAGTAGTCACACATTTACATGTACCCTCTCAAATTTAATATTACAGTACAAAAACACAGTAATAAAAGTATGCCAGTGGATGATGGGAGCCCTATGGAAGGACACTTTATATAGTTGGAAGTGCCATTGAATTCCTGATTATAGTGAGTCCTAAATGAATTATATAAGCATGAACATGATTTGGGTAGAGAAATTAGGATGCAAATGCAAAGAACATTCCAGAAAGAAGGAACAATAAAAGCAAAGTCTGAAGTAGGTTCTTTTGGCAAAAATGTCAGGTATTATTTTTCTTTATCATGCATGTGTGCGCATGACATGCATTTATGAGGGCTTAAATGTGTATATAGGTATGTGTATAGGCATGTGTGTGTGTGTAGACCTGTATTTGGTAATGGGAATCTTCCCCAGTTGTTCACTATGACATCAATTAACCCAGCATCTCTCAACTGAACCAAGAACTTGGCAATTGTGACTAGTCTGACTAGTTAGCTTCCCTTCCACCACTGAAATTACAGATGGGCCACCATCAACTTGTCGTTTACATGGCTTCTTCAGGTCAGAACTCCAATCTATATTTGCACAGCAAGTGCTTTAATCACTTTAATCAAAACATTGCTGCAGTCCAATAAATACCATCAATGTTGACTGTAAGAAGGTTTTTATGTGGAGTCAATCATGTAATGCTTAGCAATGGTTTTATAAAGTAAAAGAGTAGTTTTTAATCTCTGTTTTGTAGATGAGGTACCGCAGACTCACAGTTTCAATGATGCAAACTGGGTTTCCAACACAGGGCATCTGATCTGGATTCCATCATTTAATAAGTATTGTTTATTCTCAGCATTATGAGTTGAGACACTCTGACAGTTCAGCGTGACTGTAGGCTTTCTCCCAAAAAGGATTCACATATCACTGGGTCTAGATTCTCGCAGCAAGAATTTCTGGGAACTTTTAATGTAAATACTGAGTCCTGGAGTATGACCTACAATACTTTGAACACTTTTCTAATGTATAGTGCTAAAATTGTAATTTTTCTTTTCACACGTTGAAAAGGTTGGCATGTCTCTTTTACTACTGGAAAATATATATATATTATATATATATATATATATTATATATATATATAGTCTTTCAGCTTTTTTTAAGCAGCTTTGGAATTACATTTGTGTACAGTGTGTAAGAAGTGGAAGTATCCTGTTCGAGGGTGACATTTCTTCCCGCTTTGGAAAGCCTCATTTTAAACACCTGTTCTTTTTTCCAGCTGGGATACTTAAGGTCATTCTTCTAATTGTGACTTTTTTTCCTGTAAATTTCTCAGAGATTCTCGTAGCTGGGAACCTCATTAAGTTTAATTCCCATGGCCAAGAAGAGATGATATCTTTTTTCAGTTTAATAACTCAAAAATGGATTTCCCATTTCAAATACTTCTTCTAAGAAAGACTTATAACAATTAAGTTTTCATGATAGTATTTTCTCTTTTAGAAGATGGCTCAGTAGGTGCCTATACTATGATCATATGAGAAAACCAGTTGTTCATTTAAGAAAACTCCTTTAGTCCACATTTGTCAGTCTAACAATGAATTATCTGTGTGATGTGCATAACATAATATTGCAAAATATTATAAATTTTACATAGTAAAATAAATAGTTGCTGAGCAAAGCAGTTTTCCAGCACTTAGAGGAATGAGGTATTTACATTTGCAGTTGGAATGGTCGGTGAATCTCTTGGCTCTGGTGGTAGAGATCAGAGCCAGACCTGGAATTGAGATATTAATAGAAAAAGTCACCAATGTATGATTAGAATGTATGATTAGAATGCTCAAACAGGAAGCCTTTTATCCATATAGCAGTTATTTTCTAAGGATTTTTAAGCTGTTAGTCTTTTAAAAATTGAAATGAGAAAGGGAGGAAGGGGGAAGACAGGAGCAAGGGGAGAGGGAACAGGGAGGTCCAGGGAGGGGTGGAAGGAGGGAGGGGACAGGGGTTCCAATTACATTTGTATGAGCAGAAAAATAAATTAAAAAAATTGAAATGAATTTTGAAAGGAAAATTTGAGAGATGGTTTCAGTACTCTTTTGTTTTACCAGTTGACATCCTTGGCATTTCTGTGATGCTCTTTTCAACCACATCATTTTAGAATCTTTTTTCTAGGTCAGTGCGATTTTTTTCAGAAATATGATTTTTAAAAGTTATCTTCTTACATCTATTTTTTGGATATTGTACATCCTCTATTTAGTAAAGATCACAGTAAACACCATTAAGTTCTCATTTTTAAGTATTGTAGTCTTTGCAATGATTTTTTTAAAAACGTAAATAGTTAGGTTAGTGCTATCCTGTGAAACTGGCCTCTTTAGCTGTTCTCTTCAGTACAAAAACTACTCGCCATGTGTGACTATTGAACATTTGCAATGTGGCTAGGGTGATTAAGGGATAAGATTATTTGATTAGTAGTTTTATTGGATGGGTAAATTCTAGTTATTCTATGTTTGTGTACTTAGGAAATTTCTGTGTTTCTCAAGAGGCATAATCTTAACTTAGGGCTGTATATCACATGAAGGTTCCTACAAATAGGTATGGCAGACTTCAGTTTGGTACATTTTCTCCCATGGGAATTTCATTGTAATCTAGACAATGGCTACAGCAGAAGCTTAACTGGAATCCTAGTCATATTACTATACTATGTGACACTGAAACAAAAGTTCTGGCATGGAGAACAGTCAGAAGCATGAAATATACAAAGCACGGTGACTAAAATGTTCCGGCCAGTTTGCTGTTTCAGTCTAGTCATTTGGTGATTGATGGGTTCATGGTTTTAAATTGAATATTCAGTATGATTTGGATGATGGATGATTGGGACGACTTCCTTCGGCAGCCATACATTTCTAGTGTTCCTACTAATAATGTCTAAAAATAAGCGTAAGACCTCGTCCTTCAGAGTTGCATGTGATGAGGATTTTGATTTAAGCATTTCTTTAAGTTTCTTCTTTAGTAGTTTAAAAATGTGTTAGCGCACAGAAAGACATATTTCTATCAATACCTAATTTTGGAGACATTGTACCTAAAATTAAGACCCATTTTTCTGCTGTTTATGTCAATTTTTTCCTTGTTGGATTTTCCAGGCAGACCACAAATCCTCAAACATACCTGTTACCAATCTTACATACTGATGTTAATCCATGCAATGATGTGAAAATGCACCTGTTTATGTAAATTAACTAATTTATTAGAAAGTTTAATTATTACAAAGAAAATTCTGTTACAAAATACAGCTCCTACATAACATCTTGTGTGTCTGTTGGTTCTTATTGAAGAAACAACTGAGCCAGGGAATGGATTAAGAATGAATTTATTAGTTGAAGGAAAAACTATCATTTATCTTATTTGTTATTGTTTTGTTTTGTTTTATCATTTGCTAAATGCTGGGTGTGATCTGGTCAAAGCAAGCAGTCAAAAACTTCCTTGGACAGAGTTGAGCTCCATATGAAGACCTCTCTATCTCCCTTTCTCTCTCTCTGTCTCTCTGTCTTTGTCTCTCTCCCTTGCTCTGTCTCTCTTTCTCTCTCACACACACATACACACACACACATGCACTTACACACACGTATGCATATATATGATGCATGTATATCTGTTATATATAAGAAAGATAGGTTGATAGATGATGATTACATAAATGTTAGACAAATATACTCCTCTATAACATTTGCATATGAAAGTTATGAATGTTTGAGAATATGAATATTTGTTTTTATTCAGTGCTCCAGCCACTTTGGTTGTTTGTTCATCAGATTCATAGACTGTGTTTATGTGTGTGCATGTGTATATGTGCACAGTTTTATGGGCATGCAGGTGCATGCATATATGTAGGTGTTGTTGTGCAGGTGTAGATTGTACAATGAGCCCAAGTGCAAAATGGTTATCTACCTTATTTTCAGAGAAAGGGACACTTGCTGAGCTGAGACTTCAGGTTCTAGACAACTCCAGGCTTTTTTTAACATAGGTTTCAGAGATCAAACTTAGGTCCATTTGTTTGCAAAATTCCTGTCTTTTGGTAATAGCGTTTCCATAGATTACAGCAGGGGGAAGTGAGAAAATTGCTTCATGAAGGGAAATACTGCAGTATTGGAGGAAGAATAGACCAAGGGATCTATTCTAGTGGTTATATTCAAACTCATCCATAATGGTGGAGACACAGTAAATCACACCTCTGTACATATTATGAAGTAACAAACTGATGGTCTTTGGTCAAAGTGATATAGAACTGTTTTTCTTATGAGAGCCACAATTTTCCTTTTATGGAAGAGGACGGCTAAGTTTAAAGTTAAAATTCAGGAAATGTTTGTCCTCACAAATGCAGAACGGACTTTGTATAGCATGTATGCTTTCTCCTAAATGTATTATCTTAAATCTCTTTTAGTATTCAGGGTAAATATTAAAGACTAAGTTTGATGATTACTTATATTCTGCCAAAGATAAAATTTTTTATTTTGGCAGGATTAGAGGAAATGCCTTTTATGTTTCTAGCTTCTCTTCTATCTTTTACAATTTAGTACTATTTTCAAGCATATTGATCAAAACACCAGAATGTAAGCTTAATCTGCTTTCTTAAATATCTTTAGATTAGATAGAAAACACATCTTTCAGCACTTATTCTGGATGTATATTTATATGTATTTTTTGCATGACTCAATGTCTTAATTTATAATAGTGAAAATAGATCTCATCAATAGAAAACACAGTAGAACGGGGTTGGTGATATGGCTCAGTAGGTAATAATGATGCTTGTTCTGCAAGTATGAGGATCTAGGTTCTAATCCTCAATATCTTTGTCAAAAGCTGTCATGAATTCTCATTCCTGCTTCCCCAAAATTGAGGGCAAAGAGACAGGCAGAACCCAACAGTTCCCTGACCATCCAACCTTCCAAGTGATGACCTTAGGGTGTAGTGAGAGAACCTATCCCAAAGCAATAAGGCAGAGATATACAGAATAGAAGCCAATGTCTTGCTCTGGCCTCTGCGTGTCTGTCATGGCTCTGTGCACATTTGTACTTACACACAGATAAATGAAAAAAATAAACCAGTAGATTCCTTTGACATGTTTGGTTGTGGAAAGATTAAATACCATAGCTTGTAATGAACAGTCAGACACCTGGTATAGCGTAAGGGCTTGATTATCCTGATTTTTATTTGTGGAAAAATAGTACTTTCAGCTATTGTATCAAGACTTTAGACACATAGCTTCAGAAAATGTTCTGAAGCTGCTTGATCAGATAAATCTTGTCCTGGTGGAGAATAAAAATGTCATTTATTATGTGATTTTCATGTTCGTCTGTAGCTCATCAAGTATATAGAGACCCTATTTCCAGAGCTCTTCTGCTTTTGTTTTATACGTCTTGCATCTGATGGCATATAAAACATGTATGTTTAATTATAGTATAAGTACTAATAATGATTTTAACGTGTGTGGATAGGGTTTGCTTAATTTTTGAAAAAAATTGAGATAATTTCTGAAATGGAACAAAGAGAAACTGAGCTATATCTGGTTGGTCTTGAAACTTTCTTGCTGTAGATCACACCAGAGCAAATGTGCTCTCTGCATAATAGCACCAGCATCACTTGCTGCTACCTTGAGGATCTGGAATTTCCCCTGTGCCTGTATGTTAATGGTTTGGTTCTTGGCCTGGCACCATAAGAAAGTGCTAGAACACTTCAAATGGAGTTGGTGAGTTCACACTTTAAGGGATATTGATTCAGGGCCCCTTTGGACCCCTTTTGTTTCCTGACCATGATATCAGCAGCTTGCCCCTCTACATCCTCCCCCTGATGACTGTCTGCTTCAGCAAGGATTTGAAACTGCACTCTAGATGCCCTGGAATGAGACCTCTAACTGTGAAAGTAGATGCAACTTTCCCCCTTTTAAGATGCCTCATTTCAAGTGTTCATGGAAGAGCTGGAAAGCTGACTAATGCACCTAGGAACTTGTTAGAAATGCTAACTCAATGTGTTCTAGACAGACTGCATAAAACTCCGGAGGCGGAGCCATCAATCTGTACAACCAAAAGCACTCAAGCTTATGCTGATGCCAGTTAAGGTCAAAAAGATTTGAAATATAAATTGGGAGCACTCTCTCTCTCCTCCTGCTGCTGCTCCTCCTCCACTTGCTCATTCCACCTCCCCCTCATCCTCATCCTTCTTATTTCTTCTTCATTTCCCTCTTTATCTTCCATCACTCTTTCCACCACTCCCTTCCTACTCCTGCTTTTCTCTCTGTACTGAGGTGATTGAAACTAGTCATCGCATTATTGTTAAACAAGAGAAACTGACTGGCTTGACCTATGTGCTAGGCTGGTTACTAGAAAAACTTACATAGGAGAAAGGAGCCACATGTCCAGTGAATAGCTTGGCCCTTTTTACTGCAACCTGGTTGGCTAAAATCCTGGAATGTTCTTGAAGAACTTTCTATTGTCAATTTTGTTGTCCTTGGAGACATTCTCTCTCTGAATATAATAGAATTTCAAAGCTTTCTGATTTAATCTTTTCATGCTTCACATCTAGACACTGTTCTATTCTAGGTGAAAGATTGCTGTTTCTTTATTATTAAAGGAGGGATTGTATCTTCCTAGCTATAATTAGTTACTTCAGCCTTCATATCAAAAGGGTTGGAATTTCTGAACTGAAGCTTTTCAAAGCAGCTAGAAAATAATTTTATGAGTGTCTTTTTTCAAGAGAATGAAAATCACGAGGCTGCAGGTTCAAATTTTAAGTCTCAAATGTGGAAAGTACAGGTTGAACCAGACATAAATTCATATCCTTTCTATTTTTTAATGGTACAGGCAGTGTGAATGTTATAATGCAATATAAAACATAGCTATGTGACAATTATGAAAATCAAGCTGATGATAGGACCTTATTAAGGGACAATGCAGGATTTTTTGTGCTCTTCAGGAAGCCATGGCAAAGCTTTACCCATGCTTTACTTCCTAGTTCAGTCTCTTACACATTCATTCAACTTTTAAAGTAAAGATATGCTTGCATTTTTTTTCTGCCCAGTGTTCTCAGTTGTTATGCAGAGTTCCGTGGACTTCTGTCTCTCTTTCAAACTTTCCAGTATATATTTAGATGCCAGTGTTGAATATCATTACGCTGCTGAACAAAACTAAGCATCACTTGAATTTTCCCAGAGACATTCTATGGAATTGCAACATGAATAAACACTAATCAACTTTTTTTATTGCTATCTAAGCTTTGATTTGGTAAGTACAGTCACCATATTCTTTTTCACGGATCCCAAGGGTTTTTAAGGACCTGAATATTAGTGACAGTTTTCAGTGAAACACTCTTCGATTTTAATTAACTTTCATCATTGGCAAGGTTCTTTTTCAAATAATTTTATTTTTTACTTGGTTATATAAGGTCTGGGTAGGAACTTTTGCCCTGTCCTTCTCTCTTCCCCTAATCCCTCCGCTCCCCCTCCAAACCTCCATGCCACTCTCTCCCACATCTCCCATTCCCCTCCCCCCTTTTCTCCTTTGGAATTTCCCTCCTTTTCCCTCTCAACCTCCAGAACTTCAGCTTACATGGGCCCTGAAGTTCCCTGAGTTGTCTACATTAGTAGGGAGTTCAGGACTCTGTGACTCCTTAAAGACAAAATGTTAAACAGATATAATGGAGTTCCTACATTAGTAGGAAGCCCAAGAATGGGCCCCAAGGTATACCACAGAGTCCATTGGCAAAGTTCTTGACATCTAGGATAATAGCGTGAATCGTTTGTACACTACAATGTGGGAGAGAATGGCTGTATGGTGGAGTTATTTGAACATAGAAGACAGGTTAAAGTTGCCAGGAGTTAGTAGGCCCACAATAATGGGAAACTGCTATTATTTCTTACATCCTTGACTTTCCTCTCTCATAGTTCCTCACTCAGAATTGTGTCCTTTCCCTTTGTAAAAGAATTCATGGGTCAACTTACATTCTGTCCTAGTGCCATTTATTCTGTAAATATCATAGACAATACCTTAAAAGTTTATACATAGTGACTTAGTAATATTCATTTGTTTTTTTCAAAGTCGAGCATGAATTTTTTTCTTAATAATTCATATTATATATAACGATTTAGAATTTTTGAGTGTTTTGTGAAACTATTTGTAGAAAATATTCAATATTTGATGGATGAGGTTTTAAGTTTTTAAACATTAAAGAAAAATTAATAAGGTTTAGAAGACAAAAAGTTGAGCTAATAATGGGAATTATTCTAGTCATAACGTTGAATAGATGGCTTTTAACATAACTGACTTGTGAGGTTTGTTATTTCCAATCTTTCTTTCTAATCTGGATAAAGGTGATATATTTGAAAAACATCTCCAACATTATAGGCCATGTTCTTAATCAGCTGTTCATTCCCATTTCCATCAAAAGTTCTCTGTAATGCTCCTCTGATCATAGGTTTTTATACCCTTTTATTATTTTCTGAGTTTTTAAATCCATTTTTTCTTCAGTAAGTTACAAAATAAGATGGGAATGTGAATTGTTATAACAGGGGGACAGAAGTAGAGGAAAAGAAAGGAGATCCAGCTAGGAGATAGACAGAACTGAGAATAAAAAAACACATGGAGCACTCTTTACACTGATGATATATCATGTTACTTTTCAGAACATTTTATTTTCAGAATCACTCTCAGGTGAATAGAAAGTGAAATGAATAGAAAGTGGAAGTTGCATCAGTTCACAAACTATTAGATGGCAAATTATGCAGACAATAACCCTTAAAACCAGCAAAATATATACAAATGCATGTAGACCCATCACATTTATAAAATTATCATCTTTCAAATTGATTAACTCCAGCTAATTCAGATGACAAAACAAACTTCATTTATTACATATGTTCAGAAGAAATGCTTCTCAATTTCTTAAATGCTTGCTGACTATTATTAACAGGAATTCAGTACTGAACTTCTTGTGCAATTGATTATAATTATTTTGGATATTAACACACCTAAATTCATATTTAAGTGTTATTTATAGTACATAAATAATATTCAGTATTAAAATTAGAGACGCATGGAAGTACTATCAAGAGTTTTTCACTGACATATAAATTATAAATCCAGCATTATTATCTATTATAAATCTAAGTAGGTATCCTCCTTCAACTCTAAAAATTCAGTTCCTTAAAAGAAGGAATATTTAGAAAAAGAAGTATGTGATCCTCTGAGGATGTGTGAATGTGTGCAGATACAGATGTGCACATCTTTGTGATTACGCTTTTATGTGTAGGAATGAGGGCCAGAAATTGATTCCCAGTGTCTTTCTCAGTTTCCTCACATTATTATTATTATTATTATTATTATTATTTTATGTGACATTAGAAATCATCTTGAATTGTTGTACCTCCTTTGCTTTGAACTTGCCCAGTCTCTACCTTCCTAGGGCAGAATTTCAGGTCACCACTATTTCTGCTTGCCATTGTTAGGTGGGATCTAGGGATCTAACCTCAGTCCTTTTCCTTATGAGGTAAAGATTTTAAACCCGGAGACATCTTCCCAGCCCTTCCTCATTTCACTTTTTTTCTCCCACATTTTATTTTTTCCTTAGAGTCTTTCATTGGATTTGAAGCTCTTCACTTCAACTAGAAAACGGGCAATGCCCTTGAATCTGTTTGCTTCTGTCCCCTAGCATTGAGGCAATACAGCCATATTAACGGACTAAGCTTTCACCTGAGTGCTGAGACCCAGAACCCAGTTCCTCAAGCTTCGCAGCAAGCCCTGTGCCGTCTCTCAGCTCTGCTGAGTGAAGCATATTCATTTGATTGTTTTGTAAATGAATGCTGTGTTTAAGTTTGAAAATGTATTTCACATATGGTAGGATTAACTTTGTTTCTTTTTTATTATTTTTTATTTTTCTAGCTTTACAAACATAACGAGTGGTTGTTCCTGTCCTCCTCCTTCCTTCCTTTTCTTTTCTTCCTTTTTTCTTGCACTCTCCATTTCCTTCACCAAATCATTCCTCTCCCTCCCACCCTCCTGCCTGTCTGCTTACGTGTGTTCCAGGGTTCTCTTCCGGTTGTCTGCATTAGGCTTCTGTTGTGGATTATGTGGTCCTTCCTTTGTTAGACCTACTGATAGGGGCGCTTTCTTTTACCTGGCTACCTCTGCCTCTATGGTTCTGATTGTATATAATCATTTCCCCTTGGTTCCTCGCTGGTTTCTGGGGGAATGATGATATATCGGTAACAGTGTAGGTTTGGATAAGTCTCACTGCAGTAAGTTCTGGATGCTGTAACTCTGTCTTAAGCAGAATGTCCTGGCCAGCAGTGGACCTTCCCACCATTAGGCTCTTATAATCTCAATGCCCTTCTTCTGCAAGATCCCTTGAGCCTTAAGGAAGTTATTTGGTTGGCCTGATTCAAACTAGATGGTTTACTGGGCATTTTAGGGTCATTGGTACTCTGGTTGGTGGTTGTTGAAATAGTTCACTGCTCAATGACAGGGAACCCATGCCCAAAACCAGTCTAAACAACAGTGGACAGGGAGAAAACAGATAGTAGTCAGGATCACATGCCTCAATACTAACCACAATCACCAGATAGGAAATTTACATCTAAATTCCTCTCTTTTTATCTTTAGAAAAGAAAATATCTTAATACCTGAGCAAGACACACCCTATTGCAATGGAAGAGCTTTGTTTCTTCATTACATTTATTTTCCAAAATCTGATTCCATTCTCTTACCTCAATAACCACATTTCCCTTACTGTAACTTCATTATCATGGGAAAATGTGAAACAGTTACAGAAAGTAAGTGTTGTAATTGGTATTATAATCATTTTGTTTGTTTTTAAATGGTTTATTTTTGAGCATGTGAAATGATTGGAATAAGGTGAATACTTCTTGAAGAAATGACTAGTGAGAATTCTTAGATGTTTTTCAAAATATAGTGAACATATATCTATGCGTTTGGGAATGGTGATCTTTCTACCCTCGCGTAGCTAGTGGTTCCTTGTAAGCCAAATCAAATTCATGATCTAAGTAAACTCATAATATTTTAATATTTCATTAGGGACTCCAAGAATGATTTATTTTCATCTTTAAAATAATTCCAAGGACTGGGAATTGTACAATTTCTACAATGGAAGCCTCACCAGTAATAGAAAACTGTTGAACAAGTAGGGAAAAGTATTTAGCCATGCTCATGTGGCCTGACATGCATTGTATCACAGTATGCATTACTCAAACATTGCATGGTCTGCACAGAAATCCTGCCTCTGCCACCTGAGTGGAACGTATCAACGTGTAAAAATTCGAATTACTCTTTAGAACTGAAGCGAACTTTAATAGATGCTGCGCAAGCTTTTGGAACTAGACACCATGAAGATTCTCTGGGCTATTTCATTAACAAATCGTATCTCTGCAGCCTGCATTTCTCTATGTATTTATTGAACAGATAATAGGAAATAACCACTCTCTTTGTGAAGTCGTAAATAATGTGGGAGAAGGATATTAAACTCACTGAGATGTGACAGAAAAACTGAAACTTGTGGGTTTTTGAATTTTATGATGCAAACCTTTTTTTTCTCCTGTGAGTATATGTAAAATAAACATATATTTTAGTTTGTTTATGCGGACAATTATGAACTTAACATAGTGTTCTCTAAATGAGATTCTCTCAAATCTCTAAATGAGATTCTCTCACGTTTTTTCTTCTTGAAGAGAGAGAGAGAGAGAGAGAGAGAGAGAGAGAGAGAGAGAGATCTTAGCAATGCCCATACCCAGCTTTAGATGATGCAAAAGCCCTGTGATTATAAAGGTGGTCTTATGTCTATGCTTCTCATAATCACTGTGTGGTTCCAATAGAGGTGATAGGAGTTCACTGGCTCTGGGAGTCCAGTTTAGCTTTATCCTGTTTACTGAAATAGTTCCAAGCAGCACCATGCGGAGATGATACATTTCCCTTCTTAGTGCTATCAGCACGATAGCTCTTTTGGTTTGTCTTTTGAGGGCTTACCAGGATTTTACAATTATTTTTTAACAGTAAGCGAAGAAAAACTCAAGTAGAGATAAAATTACTGAATTAAGCTTTCAAGGAGCATGCTGGCATTGTGTTTGATTTCTGTTATCACAATTACCCTAAATTATATTGGTCTGTACACTTGGTTGATTCAAAAATTGTTTTCAGTTGTTACTGACTGATTAGAGATAAATGTCCTAGATGTGCTCATTTCGGTTTTCTCATCAAGAAGTCAAATTGGTACCGTTTAAAGGAGTGCGGAATTGGAGAAAATTGACTTGGAAGCAGGTGTATCGAGAAGTGCTTCTGCCCATGACTGCTTTTGATCTATGTAAAGTACAAATTATCTGACTTCTCTGGGACACGGTTTCCTCACCAGAATGAAGTGAATGGGAAATTCTCATTGAACTTGAACACATTTACTCCTTCCCCTCCTTGAAACCTCGTTAAATTGAAAGTAAATGAGTTTGGAGATGTGTAAACCTATGCAGAGAAATGGAAAGAATCTGGGGTAAGTCAGTGAATACAGCCCAAGTTTTAAAGGACAAGATGGACGATGGTAAATGACCTTAGAGACTGGATAAGCTGAGACCCAAACATTCACGGTAAGAACACTATCACTATGGCATTGTGTGCTCCACAAAATGAGCAAGATTTTCAAAGCCCAGGCATTTGGTGTTTTCAAATGCTTCTGTGTATGGTTTTTTTCTTTTGCTCTTGGCTCTTTCAAATCATTGCATTCCTGCTTTCTCTTTAAATATCAGTTCCTTGAGTCCTTCCCTTACTCTTCCAACACAACTTCCTGTGTATTTTGTCAATGTGGAACATGTGGAAGAGTGTCGCCCTATCACAGTAGTGAAAACACTACTGTTGCTTTAATCACATAGGCAGAAGGTTCTAGAAAGAGAGGGAAGAACAGGATAGAAAGAAGAGGAAGAGATGAGGGGGTAGGAATAATTATATAAACAATCTAAAATGCTAATTTTGGTCTGAATAAGTGCCTTAAAGTACCCAGATATAGAATAAATGATCCCTGCTTGGAACTAAGCAATATGTATTACTTAAAATTTAAAGCCCTATAGAATCATATGAACAATTAAGTTCATTTTTCTATAACATTAATGTTAATAGCATGATTCTTTTTTTACTTTATAAGAACAATTATAAATACTATGTTTAATTTATTTTTCCATGGCTTTTCTTTATAGGACATTTTCCTTCTATAGTTATACTAGTCAACATATATATACACATATATATATATAATCAGTTGATTTTATATACAAATATATTTCAGTAGATTATATATATTATATGTATATATAAACATTTCTAAAAATTCTTGAATTATGGGATATATAATGGCACATTAAGAAGATTGTCTCTATGGCTATTTCACAATATAGAAACACTAGTGAATATAGTTGTGTTTAAATAATAAAGGGAAAGTTATGTTTTATAACTTCTATCCATTGCTTCTATGTATCATGTAAAAACTTTGTATGTGAGTGTGTATATGCACATATGCATAGATCATCTATGTATCTATGCATTATGTACCTATGTATTTATGTCTCTATCCATTGATCTAAATGTCTATCCTGCATTATCTTACATTTTATTTGTGTGATGAATACCTAAGATTTTGTTTTCATTTGCATGCCATATACATTGTTCTGTTTTCGTTATTTACATTTCTGCTAAATAATGTGTAGGGTATGTTCTGTTAGCAAAGTTAAGTCCTTTTGGAGTGTCTGCTGATATAATTAATTTTTCTGTTGAAATTTGGAGGAATCTATTACTTTGTTTCAGAGGTGTTTCTCAGGGCTTTATGGATAGAAAATGAAGTGACATCTCTAATAAAAAAGAAATTACATGAAAGAACAATAGTATAAATATTTTGAACATTTTTTGCCCTTTCCTTTACAATGCTAGTAAGTATTTTAAGTTTTGGCTGGGTAAATGGATATAGGACAGGCATTTGAGAAGTTGGATTGAAGTAGATTTGAGAATAAGCCCGAAGTTTCTGAACTTTCTCCTCCTAATAATAGTGAATAATATTTATTGAGCCATCTATGACATTGTGTTACATGTTACAAGTAGCTTACATACTTATATTCATAGAACCCCATGACACAGGCCCTGTTTAATGAACATGTTTCAAAGGACAAAATCACAGAACTGCTAAGTTTTGCTAAGTGAGGCACCCAGAAGGTTATCGTGTAGGTGTTTAGAAGAGGTTTGGATATAATTCTGGATGTTTAAAACATGATGTTCATGAAGACAGTGTGATGGGCCCTAGGTAAACATGAATGTGCAAAAGTTACCACCTGAGTCCAATCATCAGAACCCACAGGATGGAAAGGAGAGAATTTTCTTTCAAGTCTTATCCTCCGACCTCCCCCACATGTGTACACATGTGCATTCCCTCACCCGAATCTCATGAATGAAGAAAGAAAGAAAAGAAGGAAAGGAAGGAAAGAAGGAGGGAGGGAGGGAAGGAAGGAGAAAAGGAGGGAGGGAGAGAGAGAAAGAGAGAGGGAGAGGATGGAGGGAGAGAAGGAGGAGGGAAGGAAGGGAGGGCGGGAAGAAGGGAGAGAGGGAAGAGGGAGGAAGGAAAGAAAGAAGAAAGGAAGGAAGGAAGAAAGGAAGGAAGGAAAGAAGCAAAAGAAAAAAAATTAACCCTTATGATTATGGCAACAATATCTGTATCTTTAAAAGTCTCCAAGAATTCCTTCAGTTCTTCATTAATTTATCCAGATCACCACTGCACTCTTTCTGTGATAGATCTAGCTTACCCTTGAATGGACAAATATGAGGAAACATAATCAATGCAATTATGTAAATTAAACTCTCCAACATAAAGAAATTGGTTTTGTTTGGGAAAATAACCACATGATGGAATTAGAGTTGTTATGTGAGGATGGACAAATGATTTATTGGTTTAGCTCTATCGCTACACAGATCAGGAAAGACATTGTTTTCAAGTATTGATGAAATCATTCCCAGTCTTTTTCCATCTGAGATGTTCTACTGAGACCAATCAGACATGCTCTAGACACATCTCTAAACTCACAGGAGAGTGAAATGACACAAAGCGCTATTGTGAAAACTGAAAAAGTAGATTTAGGTACAGGAGTTGGTTAATACTTTTAGAACACCTTTGCTCAGTTCTTCAGAGCATTAACTTTCTATTTAAATGCATAATTTCATTTGACTTTCTGTCACATGGAAATTTCACAGGGGATTGTTTTCCCTGGTTTCGCTTGAAATTGGGTTGAGCAGGAAAATCTTATGGGATAGGCCTGAACAGTTTAGGAGTCTGAGGCAAGATGATTATGAGTTCAAGTTTTGTCCAGTTGCAGGATGAATTCCAAGTGAACCCATGTAACTTAGTGACCTTTTTGTTTCAAAATCAAAAGAAAGTTCTAGCTTTTGGTCAGTGGAAAGGCTCCTGCCTAGCATGTAAGGTACCTAGACCTTAAATGTTGGCCTTAAAATTGAGCAGATGGTATCTTTAGTGCTGCAAAAAAGAAACAGAATCTGCACAAATACAGTGCATACAGGTAGAAATTTTTCTTAATATATGAAGAACGTTTTGAATGAATGAATATAAGTGTTACTTGTGTTATAAGAACTAAAATGTTAGCATTATAGATGCACATAAATGCTGACCTTAAAATTAATCACATAGTGGATTGATTGTTTTTTTGGACTAGACATTCGGGGGAGAGAATGTGGATATTTCCTTTTTGAAAGAAAGATTATTAAAGGTTTACAAGAATCTTAACTATAGTTAATGTTAATTTAGTGCACATGACCTTTTTTGGTCCCTTCCAGTTTCATTTCCATAGTAACTAGCAGACAAGGGTGGCATGGATGGGAAACTTCGAAAACTGAAACACAAAGCCCTTTTTTAAACGCCATGGGCAACCTTGTTGATGACTGCCAAGCTGCTTCTAGGCCAGACACTGATGAGAGAGTACCTAAGCGCCACTATTTTTTAGACAACATTACTTAAGATGCCTTTAAAGAAAACTTTTTGCAAATTTAGACAGAAGTGTCCTTCTGTGGACACTGTGCAAAACTTTTTGAGTCTGTGTAACAGTCCATTGTTAGAATTAAAACATCAGTTTACATATAGCTGTCCAAGAAATTGACTAGTAAGTTATCCTGAGAACTTGAATTCCTATTTTAAGCTTTTTTAGGACACTTTCATTTCTTTTGGATAAATACAAAAAAAGGAAGCATACACTTCTATGTACTTCAAAAAGATCCTTTTACCAAAAGGGAAATGCTGCAGAGAAAAGACTGTTTGGATTTGTTAAATATATTTCATTTTTAAAATTAACTGTGCTTTTAACAGAATATAGGTCATGGGGAAGATAGTGACATGGGGGCACTGTAGCTCCACAAAAAATGAATAGGAGTTAGGAAATAATTATTTTTCAAATGCATTTTTGGTCACTGTGCTTGATTTGGGACAAATAGATTAGAGAAACGACAGCATCTATCTCTTTTTTTTCTCTAACTCTTAGTAAATTGGATAACTTATGGACAACACGGAGAAATAATGTATAATCAATAGCTGCTTTTTAACTCCAGTTGTTCATGTTTCTACTTCTAATTATCCTGCAGAACCATAAAGAGGAAATTGTACCTAAGTTAGCAGTCTTCAACAACATGACACATCATCCAAGGTCATCCTTATAACTAATATGTGTCAAAGTTGACATAAAAAATGAATCATTAACAAAGATTATAAAGAATGCCCAAACAATTAGGAACCTGTTATCTTCACAGTGTAGTATTACAGTGCAAGATAGTACATATTTTAGTCTTTTGCTAAGAACAGGATATGTGATTTGAAATACAAATAACATATCTATATAGAAGTATGAAAATAAAAAATAACTAAATATAAGTGTGTTAAATGCATTGGGAACAGTAAATCCTAAAGCTGTATTTTGCTGAAATAATGACTATTATCATTCTGGGTTTTTTCTTAATGGAAGGCTAGCATGCACACTTAAAATCTGTGTTCAATAATTGTACAAAAGTAAAATTACTTCAGGTAAGTTGAAATAAATGATTAATTTTTCAATTTATTAGTGTTTAATCCAATTTAAATTTCTTTGTAAAATGAAAAGATAGTACTAATTAATGATGTATTTGGGTTCTTGCAAGCCTTAGAAAACTGAAGCTTGCTCAGTATTTCAAGAAGAGTTCTGCCTCTGTATCCACAACACCAAACATCTACAGCTTGGTGCTCGTGACTCAAGGGGAAGCTTGAGCAAACCCAGGAATTTTCTGTGGAATAGTTAGTTTTTTTTCCCCTCACAGGAAATGGTACTTATATATCACATGTAAATCTGAAGAATATATTATACAGAGTACAGTGGATTTCTCAGGGCCTCAAGGAGAGTCAATCTTGTGTGGTTATTTTTAAGATGATACAGTGGGACCTGATTCAATGTGACCTTAAACTTTAGAGTAAGGTCAGTGGTCCAGAAGCAGAATCTTGGTATCATTTGTTTTGTATTAGAGAAAAAAACCCACGTACTTATTGCCTATGGAATATTTGCCCAAGTATGGCGCTACTTTTGATAATGACACAGTTTTGTGGATGGCAGAGTCACTCTGCAAGTGTGTATCAGTATTTGAAATTTATGGTAGTAAACCCTGTCGAGATGAATTTAGAGAAAGACTCCAGTGAGACTTTGAGTGCTTTATGTTTTTGGCATATGCAGTGTGTGTGCCCATGTGTGTATGGGTATGCATGCTCCGTGTGTGTGTGTGTGTGTGTGTGTGTGTGTGTGTGTGTGTGTGTGTGTTTAATAGCTGAGATATTTTTAACACTCAGTGGCATGGAAAAGAAACTTTCCACTGAAAACTAATGAAGATGGGAGAATATTTAACCATTAAGTTACTGCATGGCAGAGTTGTGTAGATGTGTCAAAATTCCAAACATTTGGAGGAAGGGAACAGAAAGAAGCCAAGACGCAAAATAACAGCATGAGTTACTCAGAATGGGTTATGCTACGTAATGGAGGAAAATTACAAATATTTACTCATTTCAAAATTTAAATATAATTATGATTCATAGAACACTATTAAAGATGCCAAAAATTTAACATTTATTTTCAGTCTTAGACAAGTAAAAGATAAAACCTTATTCTTTGATATTTGCCTTTACATGTCACGTAAGTGAAACTCCAGGTGTACCTGGTTTCCATACTACTTTTTTTTTTGCACCCATTAAAATTCCAATTTTGCTTTTCGAGAAAGATGATTTCACTTTAGGATTATTTAGCCTAGTATATGATGCAGAGGCAATTTTCAGATTTACATTCTTATCACTGCTTCTGTAAGCTCAATTATCTTAACAGGTCTTTCCAGTTCCCCTAATGTTTCTTATAACTACCTCAAGCTAACATTTAAATCAAAACATGTTTTTGGAATCACTTATTTCTTTTAGACATTCGATATTCCCCACATCATACTTTCATGGAGTTGCTGTTCCTATATATGCAGCTTTCGTAGATTTTTTTTTCTTCTATTGGATTTATTAAGCTTTAGCCAAAAACCATGAATTTGAATTTTGGATTTTCATTTTTATCAGGACATTTTAAAATCATGTTGTCATACTGGCTACTCACTGTAGTTCCTGTGAAAGAAGACTCATTCAAACTGGAAAGCAGGTGTATCTGCAATATCAGTGAGTAAAGCTTTTTGCTTGACGAAGAAATAATGTTTTTTAAATTTGTACTAAATTATTGTAAAATGACCATTCCATATTTAGCACTCTAGATCATAACTTTCTAATAATTTTTTAGATCTTTTAACATTCAATAGTGTTTACCAAACATAAATGTCATGTGAATTAAATTTTTAAAGAAAAAATGCATTCTCATGAATTGTAATTGGTCTGAAAAAAAAAACAAACGAGCAAAAGCAGGATCTTTAATATCACCACTTAGGAGGCGATAACTGCAGCATGAGAAATGCATGATACTTCAGCTCTGCGGAGAGTTGGAGGCTAGCATGTACATGAGACACTATCTCCCAAGGGAAAAAAAAAGAAATGATAACAGTATAAGATCCCCTAGCATGTATATTAATTATACATTCAATAATTGCCATATCACGACTTGTGGAGATGTCTCAGTGGACAAGGGGCTTTCCTCACACGTGTGTTGCCTGGAGTTTAGACGCAAAGATTCTCAACAAAGTCTTAGCAAATCAGATTCAAAAACATATCAAAAAGATCATTCACGGGGACCAAGTAGGCTTCATCCCCGGCACACAAGGTTGGTTCAACATCGCAAATCAATAAATGTAATTCATCATGTAAACCAGTCCAAAGTCCAAGACCACATGATACTCTCGATAGATGCAGAAAAAGCCTTTGACAAGATCCAACAGCCTTTATGATCAAAACGCTAGAGACAGTAGGAATGGAAGGAACCTTTATCAATATAATAAAAGCTGTATACAACAAGCCCACAGCAAGGATTATGCTCAATAGGGAACAATTGGAAGCATTCCCACTTCGATCAGGAAATAGACAAGGCTGTCCTCTCTCACCACTTCTATTCAATATTGTACTTGAAGTCTTAGCTGAAGCCATAAGACAAGAAAGGGACATAAGAGGGATTCAGATCGGCAAAGAAGAAGTCAAGCTATCCCTATTTGCAGATGACATGATCTTATACCTGAGGGATCCCAAAAACTCCACCAGGAAGCTCCTGGAACTAATTGAGAAGTTCATCAGGGTGGCAGGATACAAACTAAATGTGCAAAAATCAGTGGCCTTCCTATATGCCCAGAATGAAAGAAGTGAAAAAGCCTTGAGAGAAACAATCCCATTTACTATAGCCCCTAAAAAAATGAAATACCTTGGTATAAACCTAACCAAGAGAGTAAAAGACCTTTACAATGTACACCCAGAACCCAAGTAAAAAATAGGCAAGCATGTTGTCCATCTGAAATCCCAATGCTCGGGAAGCAATGCCACAATGCCAGAGAATCCCCTAAGCAAGCTACTCACCATACTGGTTGGTTGGTGAGCTGTTCGATTGGGAAACCCTGTCTTAAAAATAAAAGTGAAAGTCTGGAGAGATGGCTCAAGGGTTAAGACTCTGCCTTGTAAGCAGAAGGTCCTGAGTTTGGATCCTAGGTTCCACATAAAAATGCCACATGGAAACAGCAGTGGCCCATACCTCTGGCCCTGGTGAGTGGAGCCTGGGAAATCCCAGAGCGAAGAAAGGAGAAGATAGAAACAATCCAGAATGATTCCCAAAGTCACTCTTGGTCCTCCACAGGGATACATGTTCACTTTGATGTACACACACACACACACACACACACACACACACACACACACACACTGAGTGAATGAATGACTAAAATAAAGTAAAAAAAAATTCTTTAAAAAAACAGTGAAGAGCAGTGGAAAAAGCTGCTTCATAATCAACCGGGCCTCCATCAGCAAGTACATGTGTGTACTCATGCTCACACATGTGACCCCTACACATAAGAGCATGCGTACAAACATGCATGCACCACACACACAAAGGAAATTGGTATGTCAATGATTTGTTAACATTTACAATATCATGATCATTATTTTGTTTTTTTTTCTGTTTAGAGTATTTTTTATTTTTATTTTTTATTTTATTTTTTCCCCAATTATATAAGCTCAGTAGATACCCCAGTCATATCCCCTCCTCCCCCTCTTCTCACCACCCTCCCTCTCCCCCTCCCACCCTCTGAAGCATCCCCTTGTGTGAATGTCAAACCTCCCTCTGATTCCTCCACCCTAGTGAGGTGTAAGTACTCAGTGGCATAACCCAGAGCCCTTTCCTGGGCTCCCGCCAGCATGGGAAGACCACCATGACTGTTAATCCTTTGTCTCTAAGGACCCCACTGCCACACACAAAGGAAATTGCTATGTCAATAATTTGTTAACATTTGCAATATCATGATCATTATATTGATTTTTATAACTGAAAAACAGCAATTTTTTGTCCTTAATTATAATTACCTTCTTCTTTAAGGAGAGAGTATGCATTTTGGTCTGAAGTTAGCTATGCTATTTCCTTAAATAAGAGTACTTCATTCTGAAAAAAATAATCCGTTTGTATTTATTTCAGATAGGACTTAGAGTTACATATAAACAAAAAGTTAAAAGTTAGGGCGCTTCAAAGGGAAACAATTCATCACCACACTATTCTGATATGGTAGAGATTAGAATATATGATTTTAGAAATTTAATCATTTTTAAAAATTATTGCAAATAAATTATGCATAAAATATGCAATTAAGTGTGCTTATTATTGTCTTTAAAGCTGTGAAAGCCCACAGTTTATGGGAAGGGTGCACAAGAGAGTCCTGAGATCTTCTATTTTTGTCAGATATAGTAAATGCATGCTGCATTCATTGAGATCTTGTATATTTTCCACCATGGTCTCTCTGCTGTTAAGATTTTGATGAGAGCATTAGATTCAGAAAGAATTTTACAGAAAATCTTGGTCTGATTTTCTTGCTGTGTTGTCAAGACCTAGAAAATGCAAGTGACTTAAATTCTCACATCTAAAATTAGAGTCACTTCTAGAATTAGAACGTACAAGAGAAAACAAAATTAAAACAAGTGAGGCTAAGAGTCCCGAGTAGGTGTTGAGTTGACTAAAGATAGTGAAGTGTAAACTGTACGAATTATATAGTGATGCTATTGGAAGCAAAGTCAAGAAGTGAATAAGCAGAAAATTCAATTTTACCATTATCTCTGGTTGGTAGTCCTCATCTTTTAGAGAAATAACCTCAAGCATTTTCACTAATAGCAAATATAAGGTGAATATAATTCTGAAAATATAAAGAATAATGAATGCTCTTATAGCATCTTAACTGTAATAGTAATCATAGCTCATATTTTTGTGAAAATTATTCATTTATTTTCAAGGTAATAGTTACTGCAAAGATCCTAGAGAAAAGCAGATGAGAAACTTCCACATGATATTCAGAGTGTAGTGATGCCTCAAGATTCTTTTAGGTCTCTCAAAGTGACAGGTAGGGTAGTATTTTCTTTTCTATGCTAAAAAATAAAATAAAATTCAGAGCCAGCACTCTACAACATAGTAGAAAGATGACTTTCAACATGTTTACATTTCTCATGAATAGTGTTTTAAATACTTATAAATAAGTCAATGAAACACTGGTAGCAATTCTTGCAACAACTCTAGAAATTACAATATAGGAGTTATGCTATTACATGTGACTTCGTCTTTGGCTAAGGTTATTTATTTTGTATTTCTTGGATGGGCACCTGTATGTGTTATGTGTTTATTAGATGTATTCTGTGAGGCTGTGGAGGACCAAGAGTGACTTCAGGAATCATCCTAGATGGTTTTACATCCTTTTTACTTTGCTCTAGGATCACCCAGGTTCTGCTTTCCGGAGACAGAAGAACAAGTTACTGCCATCTTGACTTAGCATTTGTACATGGGATCTGGGATTCGAACTCTGGTCCTTTTGCTTGCAAGGCAGAGGCTGAGTCATTTCTCCAGTCCCAACATTTTATTTTTTGAGAACTATACTTCTGTAAAGATTACTCTTAGCTATTGCTGTGAGAGACCATTCAGAGTCAATCAACATAAGGGAGAAAGGAGGATTTATTAAGCTTATGATTCCAGAGGAGAGCAACAGTCTTTCATGGCAGCAGCAACATGGCTGGTGGCTGAAGCTAGAGGCAGCTAAGTCACTGCAAATGTCTTTGGAGAGTCTCTTTTCTTCCCAGTCTTCTGTTTTATGGTTCCCTACTGGGAAGTTCCAATCACATCTAGGAGGTTCCAATGGGATTTAGGGCTGGTCTTTATATTGTAAAGGTATTGATCCAGATAATCTATTCAGATTGTCTCAGCTGATCTCAGTTAATACCAGGTGCGGTCAAGTTGACACTTTAGATTAATTATCACAACTTTGTATATTTTTTATTTATGTTTTACAACTATTTTTTTCAGAGGAATATTTATGCTATCATAGTTGCCACAGCTCAATAGATTAGTTTGACATTCACCTTTTAACACTTTTAACACTTTCCTTCCTCATAAACATCACTGCATTGAAATTTTAGAATATTTAATTTTACATTTTCTGAGCTATTATTGCTCAGATATCAGTATTCTGATACATAGATATGGTTCAATATTTTTCTTTCTGAATTAACTCTATGTTTGCAATTTGTCCTTATTACTAACAAAGCTCAAAATCATTCTGAGATGAAAATGGTATAGTTGTAGACATGTTTACTTTTTAGTATTATTTTTTAAGGATCTATATAGACTCATTGCTACACTTTTCTAAAAGGAATTCAAGCCCAAAATATTCAGAGACCTTAAATCCACTGTTATATTCCATGTCTATCTTACATTATTACATACTTATTAACAGTTTCAAGACTGAATACTTAAATTCTTAAATACTTAAAAAATTCTTTTAAAATATTGGCTATGAAATTTAGAGAGACTGAATACAGCAACAGAGAAGAAATTATTTCTTAGGCAGATTAGAAAATAAATTCATCTGTATTGTGCTGTGCATTGTATCTTGATTTAGAACACTGAAAAAACATAATCATCCCCCATCTCAGAAATATTTCAGAAAGAGTTTCAAGGTTAAAAGAGACACAAAAGATACTTTTTATTTCCATTAAGAAGCTACACATGTGAGTTAATGTAATTATGCCTTTTATTCTCTTTTATATGGTCTTAAACATTTATCTTCTACCAAAGAAAGGGGGATTAATATAATCTATATTATACTGTGTTTCTATCTTCATGTTCTTTTTTTTTAAGGTATGTGATTTTTTTTTTATTTTCACTCATACAAACTTAACAGGTACGCCGGTCCCCTCCTTCCCTCCACCTCCCCATCCCTGTTCCCCCTACCCTCCTCCCTCCCTCCCCATTCCCCAGTGCCTTCCCCTCCCATCCCCGGAGCATCCTTTAATGTGCATGCCAAACTCTTCTCTGGGTCCTCCTCTCAGATGAGGTGCAAGGATCCAACGGCATTTCCCAGAATCCTTTCCTGTATTCCCCTTAAGCATAAGAACACTACTGTGGCTCTCAATCCCTAACCTCTAAGGATCCTAGTCCTTTAGTCCATACTAGACTTTGTGGGGTCAATAATGTGTTGGACATTGCGCAGGGCATGGAAAGTCCAATTATGATTGCTTCCGCCCTAACTTGTGTGGAGTATCTTGCATATCATTACTCCTCCCATCCTTGTGCTCTGACAATCTTACTGCCCCCTCTTCTGCAAATTTCTGAGCTTCAGGATGGGGAGAGATTAGGCTGGCCTAATTCCAGGTGGTTGATATAGAATCTCTGATGTTCTGAATTATGGTTTGTTGATTTTTTTTTTTTTTTAGTTTTGCTGCTCCTGCAATGCCCTTGGCTCCATCCTGATGGGTATTGGATGTCACCCCCTGGCCAGAGATTAAAACCTGTTAAATTAGAGTCTTGTTATAAGAGTATATTCAAAGGTAGATGTAATAAAAGTAGGTGACTGCGGTGAGGGAGGGGTCAATCACCCATTTGCAAAATGGTTACTTTCTATCTTCCAGACTATATACCCTCCCCTTCTGGTGAGATCATATCCCATCAGTTGCAAATGTCTATCTTCATGTTCTGTTTTGTGTGTATGGGCGAGAGAGACATGCATGTCAGGAAGCACTCAAGTGTATGCAACTGTGGAGGGATGACATTGGTAACATTCTATACAGGCCTCCCCTATAAACACCAGGCATTTTTATGTGGGATCTGAGGGATCAAACTAAGATTCTTTTGCTTGTATGCAAAAACTTCAACTCCTGAGCCATCTCTCCAGCCCAAAGTCCATTTATTTTGATTGGTATTGTCTTACTGTCAATGTCATGAGATAGCTTCTGAACATGCAGATTTTCCTTGGTCAGTAATGCTGAACCACAATGTTTACCTAAGATTACTCTAAGTACTATAAAAAGTTTTAATTTGATAAAAATATGCTAGAATTAAAATGAAGTCAGTCTTACTCTGGTCAGTTCACGTGAGCTTTTGTCACTTGTTGGTACTTGTAAAATAGCAAAAGTTGAGGAAACATTGAATTATGGCCCAGATACTACAGTGATACGGAGGTTGAACTGGGAAGACACTCTGGCAATCTAGTAATATAAAAGCACAGAGATACCAGAGTGTTAGAAATAAGTTACTTTACCTGTGGAGAGCTGAAGAAAGACTCACTGACATGAAGCACTGGAGAGTGCAAAAGAAACCCAAGCACTAACACATGCAAAACCTACACATGTGAGGATTGGATTAATTTGCAATGTTTGGCATGGAGCCTGGAATTTGGGCACATACTCTACTAGTGACCTGCATTTCCAGAGCATGTATATATTTCTTTATGGAAGGTTTTATTTACCTACATATATACATAATTGTGTGCATAATCATTCATGAACATTTATGGATGAAATGTAAAATGGAGAATAATTGGAATAACTGACAGTCCTACAGTGTTTCCAAATACAGAATAAGAAAAATACTCAAGAAAGTTTTATAGATAATTATATTCAGATTCAACCAGACTATGGTAAGGAGATAATGTATTTAAGTACTCATTTTTCCTTTCACATATGCTACAAACATATTTTGAGAGATATTTATCTATCCTATGTCATGTCCATAACATAGCACATTTCAGAAGCACAGCAATATAAACCTTGGCAATTAACAGCGGTTACATTGTAGAAGAGAGCAGTCAAGTATAATGAAAGATATTTGCTGTTGAACAGGGCAGACTTGTTTTTTTTGTTTCTAAATGTATAGGAAAGGTTACTACAAAATCACATGAGTCAGTAAATATTCAGCAGCTATCACTGAAAGATATGAACAAAAATGCCTTCGTTGAAATTTCAATAATTTTTGCTAATAAATCTCTTACACATTGTGATTAAAGTATTAATTAAGATTCACTAAAGTGTTTTTTAAGTTTTAAATGAAAAGAAAAAAATACAGAAAGTGGAGTGTAAGAGTGGTAGAATTAAGAGTGTGAATTTAAGTGTGACTTTATGAATACAGTTACTACTATTAACCTATTAGTATAAATGGTCTTCACACTGCAGATAGTATAATGCAGGAACTACTTTGAACATTTCGAATATGAGTATTACCACCTGAGCTTTCAGAAAACTAAAAGAGAAATGTAAGAGGAAAGCTTGGGCACTAAATTCAGACTGTACTTCCTGATTTTTCTCCTCTGCTTTTATCTAAAATTTTTCATGTATCAGCAACATTTCCCATTTCCTCCCTTTCTTCATCTATGTGAAGCTGTTCCTCCAAAATTATAAATAGGACCAATTTTAAGATAAAACACCCAACTTTGCTTGAATCAATCCCAAATTGCAGCAACAAAAGAAATTTATGTACTAATAAAATTATAGGAAATAATCAATTCTAATATGAATCACAAAATATCCTGTTTGACACCTTTATGAGCTTCCTGTATTTACTGTATTGTGTTTCATGAGAAAAAAGTGGAAGTTCTGCCAACACAGAAGTGTTAGTGAACTATTACAGAGAAGATCGCTGCTAATATAAAATGTTTTCTTTTAGAAAGTCTTAACCTCACCCTAAATTTTAAAAGTGGACTAGTTGAGATCACTTACAATTTTAGGTATTAAATTTCTTGAATTATGTCTAAAGCTTCATTAAAAAATGTGTTTCATAAAGTGATCCATTTTCCCGAGTTGAATTTGGGAACTTGCTGGCAATAACTGTGGCTCTAAATCTATGGATTCCATATCATCCCAAACTTCACACAATTCTTGACAAAATTGTAACTCTTCATCAAGGGCTTCATCTTAGTTTTGACCAGTTACTTGCTGATATGATTGTTCTTACCACAGCCCTTGTAATTATGTAAGTTTCCTGATGCAATATCTCAGCATTTCCATCTGGAATCTAGTAGCAGCATCTTCATGCTAAGACTTAGGTATCACATTTAAATTTAAGTATGACCCTATTGGGATAGATAAAAATCATCCTTACTCCAGAGATGAAAATCATGGTAATTCTAGAAATAAAATATTTTGCCAACTGACTTTCAGCTGGTAGTAGCAAAGGACTAACCAGTCTGTTTCTAATGTAAGAGTACATGTTAGCTGTACTATGAATGAATGGACATGTTGAATTATAGCCTCAAGGAGAAACAATTTATCTCAAGTGATAAATGAATGAATGAATGAGCTACATCTCCTCAACAAATGAAGATAGCAATTACAAAGAAATGAGAATATTTTATAATCTGTTGCTTATCTTTCATTTTCAGGTATTATTCTTAATATTAAGATAGGGAAATAAGTTTCTGAGATCAATTGAAAGAAGTATAGACCAACTGCAATCTTTATATTCCATCCAGAGTTGCGTATCTAAATGTACTCTGAAATTTGTCTGTGTCATATAATCTTTATCATGCAAACTATGCATGCAAACACAATATTTCCATAAATATGTATTTAGTAGTTGTGAAACTCAGCTCTCAGTACTTTTTAACACATCATGTTTTTTATCTCACTAAAGTCATTTGGGAAATGTCATAAAAATGTCTTGCTATAAATTGTTCAATTGGTTCCTTATTGCCCTGCCTTAATTCAGTTAGGGATCTCCTTAATCTAGCTAATGGTCTGCTGCAATCTACTGTCATGGAAATGAAATAACATGATGCGGTAGGATGAAACTGCAAGATAATGCAAACCTAAGCAGCTCAGTTTGTTTGTGCGCATGCATACTTGGTGATTCACAACCTGGTGATTCACAACCTTAATGGCATCTTCCTGGCTGTTTAAAAATTAAGCTAAATTTCTCAATAGTTTATACTAGCTCAGTTTTCATGGAAATAAGAAATGCAATAAATTTTAACAGGTTTTGTTGCTTTTGCAGTAGAAAATGAAGGATTTGTTCTGATAATATGAGCTCTAGCACATCCTTTTCTATTTTTTGCTCTTTGAACTGTTTCCTCAAGTCTTTCTGACAATGAATGAACTCTTCTGAGAGCCACAGAATTTTTCGGTAATTCAATACAAATCTTCCAAACTATCCTAAGACTAATTTTTCTAGGCATAGTAATTGGTTCTGTCTAGGCAGTGAAGGAAGTGACCTTGACTGCTTTCCATGCAATTAGGATTTTTTAAAGATCAGTGTATTTCTGTGCTTAAACAGATGTGGAAAATGCTTGCTGAGTTTAGTGAAAATCTATTAGGCAGGACCCAACTTATTCCAATATCCCTGTCTCTAAAAGTAGCATAGTTTACAACTATGCATATGCATTCGTATATGAATAATAGAATACTCTTTGAGAGGATATTTGTTTAAGAGAAATCTTTTACCTTTGTTTAGCTGTGAATAAAAAGAGATTCACTGACTAGTGAAATGGGCCAGTGTGATAAAGTTGCCTACATGCAAACCTGGTAACCTGAGTTCAATTCCCAGAAATCCACTTGGTGAAGAAGGAAGAGTTGTCCTCCATTCTCAAATTGTGCTGTGTAGCATGACATGCTTCTCATTCTTGCTCTCTTCTTCTCTCTCTTTCTCTCTCTCTCTTTCACTCTGTCTTTTTTCTCTCTGTGTGTAATAAAAACACAGAAATATTAAATAATCAAGCCATCTCTAGAATGATCCTGTTTTGCCGGAAACTCCACCTTTTCTTGTATCTGATGTGTAAACTTGGGACAAATTACTTAAAATTTCTATGTGTCAGTTTCGTCCATTGTATTGTGAATGTCATTAAAAATGTACTCTAGATGGAAGCTGTGTACCAAAATAGAAAAAAAAGAGTTTGTGTGTGTATTTTGAATACTTTTTAGAAAAGTGTCTGGTATAAAAATCTAATCATTAGCAAGCATTACTTTCCTCAGTGTTGACTTGTTCATCAAACTCTAATAAAAGCTGCTAAAGTAAGGGAGGAGGGATTGAAGGAGAAAGCCCTGGTAGGCTGTTTATGTATTCGTGCATCAAAGTCAAAGAATGAGTACCTTTTTAGCATGTGAAAAATCAGAATAACCATGCAGGTCCACAGCAATTAGTACACAAATATTAGGCTATTTTATTATTTTATTTTAAGTTAGTATTCTAATAAAAATGTTATAGTATTAATACCCCAAACAGATGATAAAAATAAATCATAAATCCCTAGAATTATTAACTATGTGAAGTTCACATGTGTACCTAAAGTAGAGATGACACAAGGTGGTTTCTAGCCCACTAGAGGATTAAAATAGCAAGATAATAAAGTCTTAAACAAATCTTTTATAGAAAGCTGTCTTTTTAGGATATTTTTCTTTTTTTAATTACATGAGATTTCTGTTTCAATATATTATGTTGGTGTAGTTTAACAGTTATAACAGTTCATACATTTCCAGATTTAAATTTTTATGCATGTCACTGAATTTTACTTTTATTACTAATAGTGTATAGCATTTTTTTCAACCAAATAAATAATTTTTGTTGAAGTACATACATTTTAATTATTTTCATTCATAATGGAAGGAGACAAAAGCAAAGGCCTTTGCTCTTCTCTCTCCTTTTCTTATCTTTGAAGTAATGCTATTTTATAATTGAACCAATTTGTCTTGGTAGTCTTAAAATCAAAAATCACTTCCTTATTTACCTTAGAGCTGCATCCTGTGTATAGGTTTTGGGGATAAGAGGAAAATGTGTTTTTTTTTTTTTTCTGGCTGATACTATATTATCAAGAATAATGACATGAGTGTTTTTTTGTTTTGTTTTAGGTTTCATAACCTCATAAATAATTGATGAATTTAGCAATCATTACAAAGTAGTAACTATACATATAATTCATCTTCTGGAATAGCAGATGAAAATTTGTCACATTAAAAGAAAAATGTCTTCATAATAAATTACCTTAGGGCTCCATTGAAATAAGTGGAAGTATCACAAATACCCGGGCCTATGGGAACTGTAACAGCCGAGACTTTGAGTCCAGTGTCTGTAGCCATATTCCCCATCCACTGCTTTTTGTTTCTTTTTTCAGTTTTTTCTTTATATCCCATTCCCTTGTTTGGCTTTCAGTTCTATTTTCATCTCTCTTTGGAGGATGGATTTTGTAAATGTTTTTCCACATCTTACCTTTTATAACTTTCATTTTGCTTTTTATCAGACATAATCAACTGTATTGATTCAGTTACAAAAAGAATTAAGAACTAACACACTTTACAAAATACACACAATTCAGTGCTTTGTTGTACACTCACAAAATGATGTACTCATTACTAATTTTGCTTTTAACACCACCATTGCCCCTCCCTGTAATGCCATTGCATTGAGTATTTATTACTATCTCTAGAATCTTCTGCTATGCTAATTGTGAGTTAAAGTGGTTACTGTCAAAAGCATCTCCTAATTACTCTTGCAAATTAAAATATCAATTATGAGCTTTTAAACAGCAAGCAAAACACATGAGCACATGTAAAATCTTTTTGAAAAGCTCCTGTCTGAAGCCAGTTATTAATCACTATTTCAACACATCAAAGCTGTCTTTTAAGCTTCTCCAAATGTGGAACATCATTTATTTTATTCATGTTTTGAAAATGGATGGATAATAAATGTATGAAACTAGTTTAAGAATACCACACCATCAACAGAAAGTAAATGAAGGTGTTTGACTTTTTTTCGAAGGGCTGTTTATTAAACATAACAAAGCTAAATGCAGTGGGCTTTTTGTGGTCATGTGTCATGCCAGTACAGGATGCTGCAGAAGGCTTTATATTCTGTGCTGCTGCTTAAAGTCTTCACTAAGTGTTTAATATGCTGGCATGCATGATCAGGGATTCTCTTAAAGGAGTCTTTCACAGTACTTTGGATAGAAACCTGCTCTTGATGGCCACAAGCAGAATTGTGCAACAGAGATACAAATGATAGAAGATCACTGTTAATTCGCTGCTTAAAATTTTCTCTTTTAGGAGAATAAAAAGGAAGTTAATCACTTATGTACTTTTGCTAACATATCCTGATTGCATAATTTTCCAAATTGGTGTCAATTTGTTCCAAAAAAAATCTTTTAACAACATGTGAATAGACACCAGACAATTTCATTTTCTCTAAGAAAACAAAATCATAACCAAGGTTAAAAATTTACCATACATTAAAAAAGTCACTATTGATATACTTACAATTTTATATCCTTCAGATCAACATATTTATGAAGACTGGGGTAAGTTTTACTACAATTCTTGTTATTATGCAGACTTTCTATTCATGGTACTGTATAAAAATTGTAAGGATGTAATGCTGGCTCTGATTCTATTTCATCCACTTGACATGTCACTCTGACACGCCAAGTAAACCGAGGTCTAGCCAGGATAAGATTTCTGAAAAGAGGTCAGCAATTCATCCCTTGAGTTCTTCATAGAATAGTGGTTAGGGCTTACAACAATTAGGACTTTTTTTTAAGTTTTTTAAGCTTGTTGAGTAATAATCCCTGTTTTCCTCCATCCCCTCTCCCTCCCATTCCCACCCTTCCCTCATTAATCCATCGCACTTCCTCCCGCCTTCCTACCTGGCCACTTCTATGGACCCCAGGGATCCCTCTGGCCTGTTTACTCCTGTGGAGGTTCAGGACTCTGTGGCACACCAAGTTGACCCTTCTAGGACGCCCCACTGATAGGGCCATTTCTCTTCACCCACTCATCCAGCTCTAGTCCCTAATGATTTCCCTGCATGATCTAATCTCACTTGTCTTCTCCATAGTGTATGGAGGTGTGTTTGTATTTTAGCCTTAGGATGGCCTGATTCTGGGAGAGCATTGCTGGGTTGCTGGTAGAAGACATTGTTTTCCACTTCACTGCTTTTCTACTGGCCTAAGCTCTATCCTGTCAGGACGTTGAGCTTCTCTACCACTGTTGTAGAAGATTTCTAGGCTGAGTGCAAAAAAGCCCAGAGCTGATCCACTTAGTACCTGGTGACAATTAGATACATACTAGAAGTAACAAGAGTGTGACACTTCCTGATAAAATGTTGGTCAGACTTTCGTTCCTGATCATTTACAACTAGGGGGTGTGATCTCACCAGAAGGGTAGATCATATAGCCTGGCAGATAAAAAGTACCCATTTTGCAAATGAGTGATTGACCCCTGCCTCACTGAGGTTTCCTACTTTTATTACATCTACCCTTGAATGTGCTCTTATAATAAGACTCCAGTTTAACAGCTTTTTGTCTCTGGCCAGGGGGTAACATACAGTGCCCAGCAGGATGGAGTGAAGGGCATTGCAGGAGCAGCAAAACTGCTAAAGAAAATCAACAAACCACAATCCAGAACTTCAGAGACTCTATATCAACCACCTAGAACTAGGCCAGACTAATCTCTTCCCATCCTGAAGCTCAGGGACATTTGTGGAAGAGGGGGCTGTAAGAGTGTAAGAGCAAAAGGATGGGAGGAGCAATGATTTGCAAGATACTCCACACAAGTTAGGGCCGAAGCAATCATAATAGGACTTTGCATGCCCTGCGCAATGTCCAACACACTATTGACCTCACAAAGTCTAGTATCAGCTAAAGGCACCAAGATCCTTGGAGGCAAGGGATTGACAGCCACAGTAGTGTTCCTATGCTTAAGGGGAACACGGGAAAGGGTGCAGGGAAATGCCACTGGGTCCTTGTAAGTTATCTGAGAGGAAGGCCCAGAGGAGAGTCAGGCATGCACAAGAAAGGACTCTCTGGGAATTGGGGCGGGAGGCACTGGGGGATGGGGAGGGAGGGGTGAGGGGAGGGGGAACAGGGGATTCGGGGGGGGGGAGGAGGGAGGGAGGGAACTGATGTACCTATTAAGTTTGTATGAGCTGAAATAATAATAAAAATGTATTAAAATAAAAAAAATTGGTCAGAGAGGTCTCAAGGACACACAGACAACATAGCTTTTGCCATTGCTCTTGATTACTCCAAAAAAACTGTCAGTAAGACCTTATTGCTGAAGATGTAACACAAATGGATCACAGAACATGGGCCAAATATATCAAATGGAACTGGTCTGAGAACTTCCTTTTTATAACTGTAAATTAATTGATGATAATTCTGTCAAATGCAACTTTGTCACTTGGCTACATCCCATGAAGGGTTAGCTCCTCTTCTGCTCAGATTATTACCCTTACAGATTA
The DNA here is from genome assembly GCA_023101885.1 of Typhlomys cinereus. Classification (NCBI taxonomy): domain Eukaryota; kingdom Metazoa; phylum Chordata; class Mammalia; order Rodentia; family Platacanthomyidae; genus Typhlomys; species Typhlomys cinereus. The sequence goes on from JALPQD010000001.1 coordinate 543,114, forward strand.
TTACTGCCAATTGCCATAAGAAATAGAAGATGCAAATTAAGCAGATGGTTAGAAATTCAGCATCATTTAATGAAAAGCAGTCCAAACTTCAAATCAGCTCCAGTTTCTAATAACACATCTCAGGATCTTTGCTACAATGGCATCATTTGAACCATAAACAAAATACAATAAATTTTATAGAAAGAAAAATAATATTGTAGATTAGATTAAAAGTCCATCAATACATTGCATCCATTGTTTTACATGAATTAGAAAATACAAGTGCTATTTGTAGTTGTATAAGCACTTTGAGTTTCAAAAGAAATAATTATTAGCATTAGATAAAATTAAATCAATCCTAGCAAATTTTACATTATTGATATTAAGATATATGATTCCTAACAGCTTTTAAAACACATTTCAAAGTACGTTTAGAACTTTAAATCTTAACATGATATTGCATTTGTTTTTTAATATAAAACCACTTTTTTAATATAAAACCATTTGAATTTTTTTTACTGGATTATGGCTACTGGTGGATGCTGGGGGATGGTTACTCAGTGTCTTCACTTGAGTGTGAGTCCATTTTTCTCCAAGGCAGTTCATATGAATGAATGTCCCTTGCTAAACTCAGTGGTTCACAAAACAAAACAAACCTTGCAGGATTGCAAAGTTGCTAAGAGAATGTTGGAGGGTGAGATGCATGTTTGAAGGCATAATATGCATGTTTAAACTGTAAAAGAACAGTTTTAATAAAATTTAGAAAAATACTGTTTTCTACATTATAAGGATGGAAAGAAGCCAAGTTATTAAAATAACCATGTATGTATTTTAAGCCATTTTTTTGGCTTTCTGTTACCATGGATAGCTGTATATGAGGAACATATAAAATTTGCATATAATTAAGAATTATCAGGGATTCTTAAATGTGATATACATGAATGTTACCACTGAAATGATCATAAATTCTTATTTTACATAATACCATATCCAATCATAGAAATAGAACTTTTGGAATATTTTATTGGGTATTGTTTTGAAGAGTGATAATCTTTCTTTATTATGTGTATTTTGTATGAAAATCTTTATTGTATGTATCTATTTGTGGTGCATATGAATGTATATGAATGCAGAGAAACTAGTATCTCTTCAGCAAAAATAAGCAATTTTAATGCTATGGCTCTGGAGATATTTGCTTTATGCTTCTCATTTATGATTCTCATTTATTGTGAATAGGTCCTCAGGGTTCTGCAACAATTTATAGTTCCTCTGTAGATATTAACTCTAGTTGATTTGAAGGACTACCAGCCCATCCAAGGTTAAGAATAAAAATTACCTGAGAGCCTACAAACTAATCACTCAGCCATTCGATAAAACACATGCTTACTTGCATATACCAACAGTTTAGTCATCACAAATAATGTGCAAAGTGTATAGAGCATCTACTTTGCCCATTTGTTCTCTTGTAGGGTCTTAGCACATTTTAAAAATTTAGCAGAGTCCTAGGTTCATCATCAAATAGTTCATGGTGATCAGTTCATGCCTGGTCATAACAAAAGATAATGGGTCTTCCTAGTATGCACACAAACTCTTTAGGAATAAGACATTTATTCCAGAGTATAACAAATAGTTCTTTTCTCTCTCTCTCCTTTTTTTTTTTTTTTTTTTTTTTTTTTTTTTTTGCCAACTCTGTGCTCTAGAGTAGGAAAGTGTCATGGTTCAGGACACTTTTCCAAGAGAGATGTGACAGGTGCCAGATGTGAGGAAGACTCCTTGAAGACAGCAGCTACAGTGTTCGTCATTGACAAGCTACACCCCTGCTCCAAGGAGAGGAAAGAGACTGAGGGGGAAATGTACTTTCAGGAAGTACTCACAATAGGGGCAAAAATGGCTCTGATCCAGGCCAAGTCCTCTAGAGCCTTTCCGTTTTATCTTTCCTCTGGTTCCTGGCAGCAGTAGTATGGAGATTATCATGCTATTAGTTAATTTCCCAAAGTTATCATGCTATTAGTTAATTTCCCAAAGTTGCTATGTTAGAAACACAAATGATTTACCAGATACATTTTAATCATAGAAGATTCTCCTCTTTCAGTCTAATACTTAAACTTAGGGAAACAGGAAGAAGCAACATCACAGCTAGTGTTGTCAAGAAGTATAAATCATATCTTACTACACAAACTCAAAGTCATGAAAACAAGCATCCTAACTATTGAGCATGATTGAATAAAAATAGCTACTTTTTAAAAGAATGTTCTTCATTTGTCATGGAAGTTGTTCTGTCAAAAATCATTAAAATTGTTTAAAAATTTATCAAGAGAATGTTACAGAATTTATTTAAAGATAAAGAAGCAAGTCAACTAGAGACTTGTGAAAAGGGTTTTGTTGTTGTTTTTGGGGTGTGTTTGTGTTTGTGTGTGTGTGTATTTGAGTGTGGCAAGTGATTGAACCCTGGATCTTGTACATATTACAAAAATCATTTACTCTGAGCCCACTGCCAACCTGTTAATACCTACAGATATTTCTAGACCCTAACATCTGTTTGTCTTAATAACAGTCTACTTTATGATACCCCCAAAACTGAGATTCACCCTAGATTTCCATATTGATATAATATAGGGAAATGCATATATGTGTATATATGAATGTAGATCATGTATGTTTTTTTTCTTGGCCCTTTGATATTTGCCTTATTTTTAGATCTAATGCTTCTTTACAATGAAACCACTGATCTTGAAACAGATTCCTTGCTGGTTAAAGATGCATATTTCCTGTCATTTGCTAGAATGGTGCAATAGTCAGAGAGTTTCCGAATAGAAAGCTAAACCATTTGGACACTGTGTTTTCAGCCATGAAATCTTTGTCCTTGTGGAGCCATTAAGTTTTGTTCTGGCACTCCTCAGACTGAGTATCTTTCTAAAACCATCTGTTGCTCTAGAGTGTGCAGATGAAAAGGAAGAGGGGAAGCATGCCCTGAGCTGTGGAGAGGCACCTAACACATCAGCATCAGGGAGGAGGAGACCTGACCGCGTAGGTGGGGGTTGCTATGGGAGTCGCATAGAAACTAAGAATCATCAATAAGTGATAACTTATGACCAAGACATAGATTAAAACATGAAGAGGTTAGTTTTTTCTCCAGCAAGGTTTTTTTGTCAGAGATTCCAAACTGTGTATCCCTTGGGAAAAGAGATTATTGACCCTGCTACAATTTAATCAGCATTTGGTTTTGCTCATTTTTCTTCTTTCTTTGTGTAGCTTCTACACAAGAAACAATAACAAAGGTTAATTGCAAAACAGTAGATGCTCCCCCCATGCCCACGTGTATATTTACCACTGCAGCATATGACCTTTCTCTTTAAAATGTATTAGCTATTTTGAAACAAGAATAATTATATATTATTTTTGCTGCCCAACGGGCCCAATGCAACTTATTTTATTTGATTGCTATTAGAAAACAGGTAATTTAATATCTGTAAGATATTGTTGGAGAATTCTCAGATAGCAATTTTACTATTTGAACTTGAAGCCATCATTTAATCTCCTAATCAAGCAATGCATCATTAGATCTAACATGTATATAATGAATCATAAAGACCTAGTGAGGATTTGTTTTATTGAGACACTATTATCTCATTGTATTTGCATAGCAGTATGCAATGCTAGAATGAACATTACTATGAGGGTCAGTAATCCTGGGTTGTCATGATAAATAGTTTTTTTTTTTTAAAAAAACTCTTTACTTCTTTTTTAGCAGTAAAATAGAAGGTAAAGATAGATTTCTAGAAAATTTCTTTCCCAGTCTGAAGTGATTTTTCTAAAATCACAACTTGTTAGACCACAACAGTTATTAGACATAAGTGTACTTATAAACACGTGTGTTTACATGTTACACACACACATATGTAAAATATGCATATAATGACAAGAGCTCAGGTGTGAAAAACGTTTGCTAGGAAACTAATCAGAAACTGTTTATAGAAGTTTGAATGAAGTCTGTTTATTGTTTTCAAAACAAACTTTATATTTCCAGTGATAGTGTCAAGAACTTGTGTCTGCTGAGAAATGTTTCTAAGACAGTGTGTTCTTTTGAAGCCGTAAAAGTTTTTATTGAGCCGCGCAGAATAAAGTCTATTTGAACATGATATGCCGACATGGTGAATCAAAAATGTCAAGCTGTTTTACATTTCAGAGATTCACAGCAATAAAAATTGTCCTTTTATCTATTAAATATAACATCTTTACACAGGAGAGCCCTGATAGGGAAGATCTTTAGAAATCTGAAGAGTCTAATGATCTCATTTGAGGGCTTAGAGTTGGTTATTCATGATTGCTGAGCTCTCTTTAGGCATCTTAATTATGAGGATTTTATTGTCTCCTATAATTTTATTACCATTTTATTCATTGCTTTCACAGTGTAGTACATGGAGAAGTAGTCCAAAACATAATTAAAGTATGAAGCATCCTTCTCACATTCAGATTCAGAGTTTGGATTTGTTTTGTGTTCTGTGTAACTCACCAGGAAGAAGGAAGTGCAGGGATTTCTATGATAGGCAGTCAGTCTTCACTGGAAATATTTTGAGAAACTTTAAAAGGGATGTAGTTTATCTAGATTTGCTCCATCCTTTTGCTTTCAAATTTGAATTTCTAATGATTTTTCCAGAGTGCAGTATGATGCTTTCTTACATTTATTTTTTCTAGTTTTACAGACATAGTAATCACACCTGTCCCCTCCTTCCCTCTTCTCTCTCCCTCTCTCTCTCTCCCTCCTTATCTCCCTCCCCTTCCTTTACCAATCCATCCCACTGTCTTCCACCCTCCTTCATTCTGTCTGCTTCTATGAGTCCCCAGGTTCCCTCTGGACCATTGCTTCAGTGGGGTTTTAGGTCTCTGTGACAGATCAAGTGCCCCCCTCCACCTTGGAAAGACCCACTGATAGGACATTCCCCCTCACTTGTCTAGCCCAACCCCGAAGGTTCACTACTGCATTTCACTTTTTCTCCTAAGATCCTTGCTAGTCTATGGGGGGATGTTGGTATGTCAGTCATTGTGCAGGTCTTACAAGGATAGGTCTCATTGCAGTGGGTTCCTGGTTACAACAGTCCTGTCTTGGGTGGAATGTCTTGTTCAGCAGTGGACTACCACATTTTTAGGCTCTAGTAATCTTACTGCCCCTTCTTGTGTGGGTTCCCTGAACCTTGGGATGGGGAGGGACTTGGTTGGCTCACTTTTGGGTGAACATTGCAGCGTCTCTGATACTCTGCATTCTGGTTGGCTGTTGTTTGTTTCATTGCTAGGCTGTGCTTTGTCTGGGTATTGAAATCCTCTCCCATCTAAAAATTAAATGAGATGTGTTTAGATGGAAGATTACTCCATTTAATGGTGTTTGTGGTTAATGCTGGGGCATCTGATCCTGTCCACTATTAATTCATTCCCCTTCCACTGTCGTTAGACTGGTTTATAGTGCTGGGTGTGTGTTCCCTATCATGGGGGAATTAGGGGTCAGTATGCAGAGAGGTGGTTACCTGGAGGTTAACCCCACTTTCTATCGTATTCTATTCCTGTTCTCGCTCCTTTTCTTATATGGAAGCCCGCCTTCCTTTTTATAACAGTTTGCCCATGTTCTTTTGCTTCTACTCTTTTTGGGAATCTTCCTTCCTCTCCCCAGCCCTGTTTGTTCCTTTACTTTTTTGAATGCTGTAACAATTTCTGTTTGATTCCATCAAACCGATGGTTTAGTGCTAGGATCACTTACAGGGGAGAACATACAACATCTGTCTTTCTCCTTCTGGAATATTTCACATAGCATGATTTCATCCAGTTCCATCCATTTACTGGCCAATTTCATTAGTTCATCTCCTTGACAGCTTCATCATATTCTACTGCATCCATATATCATTTTCATTAACTATCCGTCTACTGTTGGACATCTAGGTTGGTTTCACCTCTTTGCAACTGTGAAAACAGCTGCTCAGAGTTGTACATGTGTGTCTGATGTAGGTCTCAGTATTCCTTTAGTGATATGGCTAAGTCATATGGGATTTTTGATTTTTAATTTTTTCAGGTACCTCCAAATTGATCTCCAAAGGGGTTGTATGAGTTTACAGTCCCACCAGCAATGTATAAAGGTTCCCTTCAAGACACATCTACGCCAGCATTTGTTGTTGCTTGTGTTTTGGTTCTTAGCCATTCTGACTGCAGTGAGATGATACATCAGGAAGTTTTAACTTGCATTCCCCTAATGAATAGGGAGGGAGAATATTTTTTAAGATGTTTGTTAGACATTTGATTTCATCTTTGAGAAGTTTCTTTTCAATTATATAGTTTGTTTTTTAATGGGGTTATTTTTTTCCTTGGTATTTTATTTTTAAAATTCTTTGTAAACTCTGTATGTTTCATTGATGAATACAGAAGCTAAGATCCTCAACAAAATACTAGCAAACTGGATTCAAAAAAATATCAGAGATCATCCACTAGACCAGGTTGGATTTATTCCAGACACACAAGGTTGTTCAATATACACATATCTATAAATATAATTTACCATATAAACAAATGCAAAGACAAAAAGTACATGATTCTTTCAATTGATACTGAAAAAGCTTTTGACAAAATCCAATACCCCTTTATGATAAAGATCCTGGATAAAATAGGGTTGGAAAGGACATTTATCAGTATAATAAAGGCTAACACGACAAGCCAATCACAAATCACCTTAAGCAGTGAAATACTCAAAGCATTTTCATTTAGATTGGGAACTATGCAAGTCTGCTCTCTGACCATTCCTCTTCAACATGGGACTTAAGTTAGCTATCCATTTGAAAAGGGAGGGAGGTAAAAGGGACACAAGTTGGAAAAGTAGAAATCAAGCTATTCCTATTCACAGATGATAAGATCCTGTACTTCAAAGACCCTAAAAATTCTGAGAATAAACTTCTGGATCTAATAAACAATTTCTGTAAAGTGGCAGGATACAAAATTAATGTTCAAAAACTCAGTGATTTTCCAACAAACCACAATCCAGAACTTCAGAGACTCTATATCAACCACCTAGAACTGGGCCAGACTAATCTCTCCCCATCCTGAAGCTCAGGGACATTTGCAGAAGAGAGGGCGGTAAGATTGTAAGAGCAAATGGATGGGAGGAGCAATGATTTGCAAGATATTCCACACAAGTTAGGGCCGAAGCAATCATAATTGGACTTTGCATGCCCTACACAATGTCCAACACACTATTGACCTCACAAAGTCTGGCATCTGCTAAAGGCACCAAGATCCTTGGAGGCAAGGGATTGGCAGCCACAGTAGTGTTCCTATGCTTAAGGGGAACACGGGAAAGGGTTCAGGGAAATGCCACTGGGTCCTTGTATGTCATCGGAGAGGAGGGCCCAGAGGAGAGTCAGGCATGCACAATAAAGGACTCTCTGGGAATTGGGGTGGGAGGCACTGGGGGATGGGGAGGGAGGGGTGAGGAGAGGGGGAGCAGGGGGTTTGGGGGGAGGAGGAGAGGGAGGGAAGGAACTGGTGTACCTATTAAGTTTGTATGAGCAGAAATAATAATAAAAAATGTATTAAAAAACTCAGTGATTTTCAAGGATAAATAAAACGAGAAAGACTTGAGACCATCGCTTATAAAAAATGAAATATCTTGTAATAAACCTAGCCAAGGATGTGAAAGATCTATACAATGAAAAGAGATTGCAGAAGACATTAGAAGATGGAAAAACCTTCCATGCTCCTGAATCAGAAAAATTAACATTTTAATATAACCATTCATCCAAAAGCATTATACAGATTCAATGCAATGTCAGTCAATCCCAATCCAATCCTTCACAGAAATTGGTAAAACAATCTCAGATTTCATGTGGAAACATAAAAGACTTAGGATTTTAAAAAACAGTCCTGAGTAATAAAAACTCTGTTGAAAGTATTACCATACTTGACATTAAACTATACTATGAAGCCATAGTAATAAAAACAGCATGGTACTAGTTCCCCAAAAGATGTACAGACCAGTGAATTATAATTTAATACTCAGATACAAGTGTACTTACCTATAGTCAACTGATATAGTCAAATGGCATAGGTGCAAAAAAATCCATTGGAAAAAAGGCAGCATCTTCAACCTTGGTGCTGGAAAAACTATATATCAACATGCAGAAGAATAAAACTGGACTCTCATTTGTCTCTCTGCGTGAAAAGCAACTCCAAATGGATCAAAGACTTCAATGTTAGAACTCGTAGAAGAAAGTAAAAGGGAATGCTCTCTCTAATTAATTTGCTTTGGCCAGCAGTTCCTCAGTAAGACCCCAAAGGTACAGAGAATAAATCCAGCTCTAAACAAATGGAATTATGTGAAATCAGAAAGCTTTAGTTGAGCAAAATAGACTTCGAATCAAGCAAAAAGGCAATGTACAGAATAGGAGAACATCTTCACATATCTAATAGAGGACTAATATCCAGAATACATATGATGCTGTTTTAAAGTTACTTATGAAGTGTTCCATCTCCTTCCTTTTCTTACTAGCATTGCTTGACAAAGCTATTTTATCAAATAATTACTTAAGAATGAAAAGAGTACTGCAGAATCCTTATATTACAGCTGGCTATGTTTTTCAGTCAGCACAGTGTGTTCCATGCAAACATTAAGACTTGAAATTGATCCCCCAAAGCCCATGTAAACAACATGTCTGATGGTGCATATTTGCAATTGCTCTGGGGTAAAGAAAAGTATAAATTTGAATCGGTACCCAAGTGGCTTGCCTGCTTAGTAAAATTAAAGACAGTGAGAGGCAACTTTCTCAAAAGCAAGGCAGATAGCTCCTGAGGAAAGACACCTGAGTTTGACCTCTGGCTCCCATACATATGCACACATGTGCATCTGCACCCACGTGTACATGCACCCACATGAAAATGCACACAAATATCTGTGAATAAATAAGTCACATAGTTTATTCCATAAAAATATAAATTAATGTGTTTGTTTATACAGAATCAGATGTGGTAAAGGTTACTAGTCTGGTTGGCAAGATGTCTACTTTTAAAGTCTAGCCTTGCTGTTTGCTAATTGCTATGCATTAGGTAACTGTGACTTTCAGTTTTTTCATTGCAAGCATGTAAAACTTTCCCATTTTTGCAGTATTCACACACATAATAAAAACTTAATATATGCAAATTTGTAGAATTACTAAAAACATTAAATGCCTGATTGCATTATATAACCTTTGTGGTTCTTCGCTATTATAAGAGTTTATTATCCTATATAAAGAATGATGAATTATTCTTTAGATGTAGGCCATCTTGCATCAACTATAGAGGAGAAGCTTTTAATTCCTTTTAGAGGTTTATGTGAGTAGATGAATATATCAGTTTGACCAAGTACTAGAAAATCACATATTATAAAATCACATATGATAATAAACACATAAAATGAAGGAGTGGGGAAGGGGATTAGATTGCATGTTTTAACTTGATAGTCACATGAATCTCACCTAGAAAGTGGTGTCAAGTAAAGGCTTGAAGGAAATGAGGGGAATAGACAAGTAGTTAAGTTAACTTGAGGACACCATTCTAAGGAAGACTTGCACTAATGTAATCTTTCAGGCAGAAGCATGCCCAATGTGTTCGCTCATGGACAAGCTGAGATGGCTTAATATATGTGAGAAGAACATGACATCAGAAAGGCAGTGGAGCTAATCCTGTACTTACTGTGGTGCCCTTACGATGTTGTAATGGTTGACTTTAGTTTTATACTTGCATGAAAAACTATTAGAAGATTCTATGAAGAGTAGAAACCTCATCAGATTTACATTTCGAAGGAATATTCTGTCTACCATGTACAAAATAATCTGTGACAGGGAGAAGAACACACCAATTAAAAGATGATAGTAATGGAGATTATTTTAGTTAAATCTGCATATATAGTAAAATATGACTTCTCACACAAGTTACATATGCATATGAGAGGAGGGAAGAATCTGACATGAAGGAAATATTTTTCTCAGGAATTGAAAGGATGACATTGTCAACCGTTTAAACAAGAAACATGAAGGTTAGGATAGAATAAGTTTATAGGGTGAGGAGTGAAACCCCACAGTTCAGTATCAAGAGTGACAATTTTTATAATGCCGGTTTGACATGCTGATGGGTTTGTCAGGTAGGCAGTTGACTTTAAAGTTCAGAAAAAATGCTAAGGTAAAAATTATATATGTGGGTGATAGGAACATGTTGGCATTAATAAAATACATCAGTGATATAGACATGGAAGAGTGGATGTGGACAAGAATAAAGAGAGGTTGAAGGCTGGAGCTCTGGGAAACTTCAGCAATAAGTGGTCAGAAGAAGAGGAGAAGCCCAGAAAGAAAATCAGGTGGAACAATTCTGTCATCCAAAGAGAACCAGGAGCCTAACACCAGAGAGGCCAGGGAAGAAAGAGTATCCACAATAAGTGTGTTTGCTTCATCTGTCACATAGTGAACATGGCCATTGGGTTTAATGTTCATCAGTGATCTCCACAACAGTAGTGTTGCTATGATTATCAATAGAACAACCTGAGGGCAAAGGAGAAAGAGGAGTAGCCAAGTATCTCAAGTTAGATAGCTGCAAAAATTAGGAGATAATTGAAATTATAAGTACCAAAATGAAGTTACAGAAGGACTTTGTTTGACCTGTGAAAAAAATAACATTTAATTTACATGTGATTATCTCTGACAACAAAAATGATCGTAATGATGCAGAAGAAAAGAAATATTTCCAGATAGTTCTTGAATAGGTGGTAGAAAATTTCACACAAAGGATAGTTTTACAGAGAAGTTTTTCATGTCTTAAAAAAAAAAAGAACAGAGTAAGTATGTGGGTCCTTGTTTGTGACTATAAGTTATGGTGATGTTCTGCTGTTTCAGTATTATTGGTAAAGAAAGAAAGAGTTGTTGACTGGAAATATTAGGATAGAAGGCTACAAGTTCAGGAAAGAAGAAAGTATGAAGTTCTCATGAGTGGTGGAGAGTATGTGCAGTAGTAAGATACATGTTCCAGGCAGCTTTGCTAGTCTTTAACAGTTCCTAAGACCGAATTGAAAGTGAAATCATCCAATGATTGTATATTTCTCTGTGTAACTTTTCAATAGTTTTTTCCATGTCAGAGAACTAGATTTCAGTAGGGTTGTAATTATGTCTCATAGGGGAGGCTGAAGAACGTTGAGAAATACGTAGATCAACTGATTAAAGGAACTGGAGTGGGCCAAAATATTGTTTAAATCTGCACACCTTAGAGAAAATGGTCTCCAAAGACAAAGGATGGCCAAAGATATGAATATGTGAAACATAGGTTATGGATATGTGAGAGCAGCATTGGTAATTACTACCTCTAGAAAGAAATGCCTAGTGCTGATTTTTCTCAGCACTCCAGGTGGACTCCAGGATATTCAGAGGAAAGAAGGTCAAGGAATTGGGAAGGCAGGTTTAAAAAGAATCTCATATGTGTATATTGAAATTGTCTATAATTAAATCAGCAGCCATGCATGAGAGAATGACAGCTTCGACGGGAGCTAAAATAATTGCAAAGTAAGGAAAGTTAATTGCAATGTCACAGAGTGACTGCCACAATGAAAGTAACGAGTAATGTTATCTTGTGACAGGAGATGGAACACTGAGATTTACAGGGAAGGAGGAAGGGGGAATGTTTCAGAAATGATCTTAACCAAGGAAGCAGCCTCCTGTCAGTTGACCTCTCCCACAATAGGCCATCCCTTATTGTTGTATGCTAGTATTTTGGTGACCATATCATCTAATAATGATGAATTCTAATAATGACCATATCATCTAATAATGATGAATAATAATTGTGAAGCTATGTACTACAAAGGCAAGCGTCATGAACAATAGAGAAAATATGGGTTAGAATATGCATGACTAAACAGGATATGGGTCTCCTAGATCTCTAGTTTGTTCCTGTAAGGCATTCCATCTCTGAAATATAAGTAAGAATACCTCCCAAAACTGCTATGAGGAATAAGTCAGATGATATAAAGCACATGGCACAGGATAAGCATTCAGTTAATGTTAGTTTGTCCCCTCAAAATGGAAACTCAAATATTAAACATATTTATAGTACTCTGTAACAAGTCTATCTTGACTTCTGAAGTAAACAGTTTCTATTTTTATCACCACTGATAAATGATTCATGAACTCATTCATACACCAACAGTGTGTTATTTCAGTGACTAGAGAAAGTGTTTGTGGATACTTTTTCAATTCTGACTTTATATTACTTATTAAAGCACAGGGGGCATGAATCAATAGAAAACATATTGTGTCTTTCCTATTGAAAATAAAAAGACATCAATTTGTTTCATATTTTTAAAAGGTGAAGATATATAATCAATATCATTGGTCAGCCTATAGATTCATGATGTTAATGTTGGTATGTTTTGTGAACAAGACGGTGCATGTAAATGAACAATAATAAATTGTGTTTAATTCAAAATACATTTTATTTTCTTAATACATTTTTACTGATGAACATTGTAAAATAATTGTGGTTGTTTATGTACAGAACTTGAAAGATAATTGAGATTTTTTTACTGCTATGTGATTAATAAGGAAATAAAAGCAAAAGAAGGAAATCAATAACACTGTAAAGTGACTTATGAGAATAGTTCTTTAGACTCTTGAGTTATCTTTCTGGTAAGATCTTTTGCATGCCATGATGTGAGGATCACAGGATACATTTCTTTCTACCATATGGGCTTCCTAGGAATTGAACTAAGGTCTGGAATCAAATTCAAATCTCCAGAGTTGTGAGCAGACCACTTTCCCACTGAGCTGTTTTACAAGTCTAGAATGTTTTAGTCTTGTGGAATATTTGTCAAGTGACCAGGAGAAAAGTTCAAAGGAGATTTAACATCTCCAAGTGTTGTAAACCACGTTAGACTATATGCCACCAAGAGTTAGTCAAATGTCCCATCCAAATACAATGAAGCTAGGAAATGCAGTCTAAAAGTGTGCCAACGCAAGGATGCCTGTCTGAGACCTTTTTCTCAGAGTAGTTGTATTACCTGAAGCTGAAGTAGAAAATACCGACATTGTAATAGTATAATGTAGACAATAGGTAAACCATTTTAGTCTATGAAGCTGCCAGGTAACCATATAATGCTTTTAACTGGTAGGTAGAGTTGACTCTGAAAGGTACATGAACTATAATTTGCTACAAAACACCACTGCTTTCATAAAATCATTTTTCTTTATTTTTCTAGTTTTACAAGCATAATGAGTGGTTTAATGAGTGGTTGTCCTGCCTCCGTCCTTCTTTTGCTCTTCCTCCCCCTTTCTTCTCCTTCTCTCTCCTCCCTTCACCAATCCATTCCTCTCCTTCCCACTCTCCTGTACATCTGTTTCTGGGTTCCAGGGTTTCTTTCAGGTCGTCTGCTACAATATGGACTCAAGCCTCTGTGGCTTAAGTGGTCTTTTCTTGGGTAGACCCATTGATGGGGCACTCCCCTTTACCTCTCCAGCCCTAACCCCTAAGGTTCCACCTGCATATAATTATTTTTCTTGAGTTTTGCGCTTGTCTATTGGAGGATGTTGATATGTCAGTCATAGTGCAGGTCTGGTGAGGGTAAGTCTTACCTTATTAAGTTCCTAGATGAAGCAGCACTGTCTTGAGTGGAATGTCCTGGCTAACAGTGGACCTCTCCGCCGTTAGGCTCTTACAATCTTACTGCCCCTTCTGCAAAATTCCCTGAGCCTTAGGATGGGGAGAGATTTTATTGCCTGATTCCAGCTGAGTGTTTTAGGGTCTCAGATACTCTGCACTCTCTTGGTTGTTGTTGTTTATTTCACTACTCTTCCACTGAACTGCATCTTGTTTGGGTGTGGAGATATTTTCTGATCTAAGGATAAAATTGAGATGTTTAGATGGGGGTTTACTACCTTGTCCTATCTAACGCCAATTATCTTCCTGTCCACTGTTGTTTAGACTGGTTCACAGTGCTGTGTGTGATCCCTATCATTGAGGAGAGGGGGGTTTAGGAACTACTGTGCAAGTGGTTGGTTATTTGGAGGCTAATCCCACTTCCGCTGTGTCCTATTCCTGTTCTTCCCTCCCCTTTAAGACATTTCTTACATAAAAGCCTTACAAAAGAGCTTTGTACATTTTCCAAGAATCAAATAACAATCATAGTTGGAATAAGCCAGAGGGATCACCTAACAATAGAATTTGTCTAAACAGAAATGCAGAGGAAATATTTATATGTGCCTAGGAATAGATACTAGCATAAGGAATGTATGTGGATAGGAATAGGTTAGATAGATATTAGAATAAGAAATGTATGAATATTTGGAAATTATCTTTAGGTATATAGCATCATAAGTAAAACAAATGTTGATTATATATGCATAATTAAAAGATTTATAGCAAATATACATAAAAGAGTGCCTTCTACAGTTGGAATTTTAATTGCACATTAAGCTAATTGGATAACTGATTTCACATGGTATTCATGGTTGCTTTTTTGTACCAAGCAGTATGTTAGCATAAACATGTAAACAAGCGAGATTCATGTTTATTTCCATAAAAGAATTTGGCACCTCAACTATTGCCTAGAAATTACTAGTAGATCTATAATTCTTAAGTGTTTCAAAAAACGTACAATTAAAATTTATAAATTTTGTTTCCGAATTCCAGAAGTTATTTCATTTCTTTTTATTCTTTGACAGTTTCATATATGCATGCAATGAATTTTAGTAATTTTTTTCATATTATCCAATCTTTCTCCCTGAAAAACCATCATTTCAAGTTTCCCTTCTACTTTTATTCTTTGTGTATATGTATGTGTGTGTATGTGTCTTACTGAGCTTAATAAGTGTTGCCTGACTTAGCATGGATCTAGTCACATGGGATTATAAACAATATATCACTGGCTACATCGTGGGGAAAGTGGTTCTCTTTTCCACAGTCAACCTAAGCCATCAGTGTCCCTAAGAGAGGAATGATGGCTTATGAGATCTACCCCTTCCATAATGAAATGTTGACAGTCTCAATCTTGTACAAATCTTGTGCATATAAACACAACTTCAGTGAGATAAACACATGCATGACTGGTCTAGTCATGTCCAAAGACACAGTTTGGTAGAACTCTTCCCTACTATCAGATGCTTCTTGTTTCCCCCATTTTTATTTATTGATAAATTTTGTTGTTCAACAACTTCTTATATGCATATAATGCATTCTAATTACTTCCCTTTACTTTTTTTTATTACCCCATTGGTATTCTTCTTTCTCTATAAATCTTTCTCCCATATTCATGTCCTTCTGTTTTACTTGGTTTCCCAGTGGGTTTGACTAGCACACTGTGTGTGATTCTGGTTTTGGGGACTATCTTTATTGCTTAGGAGGCTCTCCCAGGAGTACTCATCTACGAAATTTTGAGCCCCCCTCAAACCTGTTAGGTGCCCATTGTTATCATTACTGTATTGGGTTCCATGGGTTTCTTCTCATTTCAGTTCATAGCTGACGGGGGGAGGTCCACGGTTGGTTCAGGGTCAAAAATCACCTATGTTTAAGTTCATGATTGCCATACCATGTCATTTATTGGAAGATGGCATTTCACAATCTTTCCTCTGTTTCTGATCCTCAAGTTCTTTCTGCCTCCTCTTCTGTGAAGAGCCTTGAACCTTTCTGGGGTGGTGTGGATTCCATGATGAGAAATGGAACCTCGCCCTTCACCTACTCTCAGCATCTCATGCAGCCATGGCTCTTGAGGCTCTTCTGCTTAAGACAGAGGATTATCTTTGTATTAACTCAGGAACTCATCTCTGATGACCCCTGATGCTTGAGGAAAGAGTGTTAGATATCCTGCCTAGGAACAGAGATTTTTATTCTTTTTGTTGCCTCTTCCTTGATGTTCCCTGAAACTTGGGGGAGAGGGACAATACAGACATCTCATTTCTGGCTGAACACTTCACAGTCACGTATTCAGAACTGTAAGAGACTTTTAGTCCAAAGTTGTCAAATCATTTTTTCAAAGAAATCACAATTTATTTAAATCTAAATTTCCATACATGTCTCAATTTCTGAGGTTCAAATATGTTAAGATGGAAAGATGTCCTGTTGTTTTAACTGCGTCAATAAAGTGATTATATCCTACACAGAAACATGGACTACATTGTCTCATTGTTGTGAACAATGGCTTATTTTAACAATAGTTTGAAAAAGGACAATATCTAACATGACACACAATTAGATATACATTAGGAAATAAATTATAGAGCACAGACTATACCACCCACTCAGATCTGAGTCAGACAAGATGAACTTCCAGTGTTGTAATGAGAGCAGAGCTGCTTAAGATTTGTCTGAAATGTAGGAATTGTTCCTGGAACAAAAAATGAAAACTGAAGAGAACAGTTTTACAGCACCATCTTCATAGTTAGCCTCACATTGCATATTTACATATTTAATCTTATCACACTTGCATCCAAAATAGATTTGTGACCAGTTGAGAGAAGATAATACAACCCCAAGGATAAAACAGATTTAAGCCAGATTACTTAGTGATTTGTTACCTGGGGTAAACTTATTTAAGACAAACTGTTCATATTGGATCTCTTGGATTGCTACTTAATAAAGAAAAGCACTCACCTTCCATTTCTTCATTAAAAGATGAAGTATAGGAGTTTAATATTCTGCATTTCTGTAGTTTCTGTAATCTTAGCATGGAGTTTATCTTGCAGTTGTTTAATAAGACAGTTTTCCAAGTCTTGACTTTAACTCCTTCAGTACTATAAATAAGTACTGAACTTCTGTTTCTTGCCTGTCTCTCTGGTGACTTGTTGAGATATATGGAAGAATGTGCTGGATCCTTGACCTTAGGCTCACAGGCAGCTAAAATTAATTGGGGATAAATGCAGTGAATAAGTCTTCAAAGGGAAATGAAAACATACCCAGCCCCAAATAAAATCACAATAACTACAAAGTCAAAGAATGTTAATTTTGAAAAGCAAAACTAATGAGTTGGTGTTTAATGCAACAAAGCTTGAAATAGAATTGAACAGAACTTTTTTCCTAAAAACTAAAAGATAAAACACCATGTATGATGTTATGCAGATATTTGTGAACTAATTGTTTTGGAAAACCAGAAAGCAGTAATTAATAGTCCAGGTACCAGCAGTTGAGAGTTTATTTGACAAAAGTAACTAAAATTTTAGAAATTAATAGTTACAGGTGCCAAAAATTTATTTTTATAAAAGTAATTGAAATTGAGAAATGAGTAGTTACTTAACATTTAGCCTCATAAGAAGACAGTTGGTCATGTTTTGCTTACCTTATGGTATAATTGTTCATCGCGTAGGGGAAAGATGAATACTGTCACAAACCAAAAGTTTCGGTTCTTTCTTCAGTAGCTGAAAAAGTATATATATAGACAAAATTATTCATTTTAATCATTCCAAGTGTTTATATTAGGATTGTTTCACATATGCATACTATGGGCAGTCAACCTCTAGAAGTTCTTTAATTTTGCTATTCTGAATTAGTCGCTTTGTTTGAGGGTCAAGGTACATCTCCATGTTAATCTGAATAAGTTGGTTGAAGAGACTTGGAGCTTCAAACTTGCATAGCTTATATAAGTGGTTTCTCTGTTGAGTTTCTTTTTTTTCTTTCCTTTTGTGTTCTAGGAAATCTTTATTTCACCTACAACCAAAGTATCTTCAGAGAAGGTTTCAGGCTTTTATGTGGGGTGATCATGAATAGCTATGATTCTTTTTGCAATGTATCACATACCTGGAGGTAGCGGCTGACTTAAGGAGCTGAGTAACCTCAAGAAGGAAGCTCTCTTCTTTGGTGCTAAAAGATTTTTCTTCCAGATTCCAATGGTAGGGGCCCATTTATGCTGCTGTGTTATAAAAAAAAGCAAACTGTATTGTAAGCACAGAAGTGTATTTCTTATAGTTTTAGAGGCTTTATATCTATGATTGGATTCTAGTGAGGCTACCTTTCTGAAGGGCATATTATTGTCATTCTGCATATATGGTAGCAGGGTCATAGTAATCCCACTTATAAGAGCAGCAATCTAGTGACCTATTTCCTATCCAAAGGATTCATTTCTTAATGTCATCATATAAGGAATCATATTTAAACATTTGAATTTTTAGTGGGTTATTCATTCTATTGCACATGTAAGAAGAGAATCATTAAATACACCACAATACTCTACATGTAGTTTAAGATATGGTAAAAATTTGTCTTGCATGCCCCACAAAACACACTTAACAGAATGAGATTATTGTTATGAGTGAGTCTTCTCACTACAGTTTTTTTCTGAGCTAGTGGAGGTATGCCTTATGGAAATTTTGACTTCCATAGGAAGTTTTCCCATGAGAAATTTAAAGAGGAATTCCTGATTATATAATTAGAGACTTTTATAACTATTATTTGGTCAAATGATACTAAAAGACTGAAAAGCCTGTCAATTTAGAACTCTAAAAAGTGACTTCATGGGCCTTGACATCTTTAATAAATAATATGCCTACACAAAATGCAGGTCTTCTTGTTGAATTAGAAACACTAACTATTTCTGTTCCCACACGTGAGCTAAGATGCATTTCCTCTGGTATGAACAGAGTTTGAGCAGCCTGCAATGAGACCCAGTTGAAACATACCTTCCAGCCTCATGTAAGCCAGTGCATTCTAAATCTATCGTTCTCTCTGACAAATGACATCTATGGCCACAAAGAAACCTATCACCTCTCAGACCTGTCTTGCATAGGTTTAAATAGACTGCTATACCCATGATTGAAGCTATGCTTAAAAATGATTTATATTTTTGCATTTTAGAAATAAAAGATTGTGGGCTGGGAAAATGGTTCAGGGGTTATAGCTTCTGCCTTGGAAGAAAAAGGACCAGAAATTGGATTCCCAGACCCCACACAAAAATGTCAGGAGGAAATGACAATGGCCCGCACTCCTGACCTTAAAGACAGAGCCTGAAAATCTCCAGAGCAAAGCTATAAGGAGGTAGAGCAACAGATGATTCCAGATGTCACCCTAGGACCTCCACAGGCATATACACACAAGAGTCCTCTTCTATACACAAACAGGCACAGGCACACACAGCTTTCCTGGGGAATTAGAGTATTAGTGTTTTAACTGTGCCTTTATGGCACCTGTCTCTTTTGTTTAATATAGTAATGTAAACATGACTAAATGTTCTGAAGGACCACTTCAGAGTCTATGAGCATATCATCACAGAAGTCTTTCCTTTAAAACCCAAATTCAACTTTGGGTTATTTTGTTCCCCCTTAAAGTTAGAAGTTGCTGTGTCTTTTTCTGCAGATTTACCCTGCTGTTGTCAGGTATCGTCGCTATCAAAAACAAGAAGCTGGGGAACTTTTATGGTATCAAAGATAACATGGAAGTTAATTCATTCCCTTAGGTGTCTTTTTGATCAGCTATTGTAGAACAAATACCTTGTAAATAACTTTTTATGCATCACTGAACAATTCATGGAAGAACTGTGATTCCCCTTTGGACTTACATTTTATTACTTATCACTTACAGTGTTTTTTTCTGTCTCTTACACTGTCGCTCATGATATCATAAAATCAATGAAATATTAATGATATTTATCATGCATTCTATATAGTATCTTTTGAGTTCCCTTATCCATGCAATGAACAGGTATATAAAATTATATTTGGTATGTATTCTCACCATACATAATTTCTCTATTAAATATGAGGGTTTTAGCAACGGTACATAGCATAAATAAGGTTCTACGGAAGTTGCAGGTGTAGATAACAGCATAATTTTATGAGGTAACTTTATCAGTGTTTGTAAAAATGACTACATCATTAAAGTTTTCATCTGCTGCCTTTAAATTCAGATGTTGTAAGTGCTGCCTTCAAGAACACAGACATCCTTTTTCTTGAGTGAGTGTAGTTCATTTTCTCAACCAGTTTATTTTATAAATTACAGAGTCTTATGCTAACACAGTGCTGAGATTTGCAAGTATTAACCTTCATAACTCAAAAATGTAGAAAGTTAGGGTTTTGATAGCCATCTTAATTTCCCTACATTTCTTATGCCTTACAATAAAGTATGCATTTACAACACATAACCAGCAATCTAAGAATTATATATAATCATTTTTGGACAAGTGTATGTTACTAAGATGATCTAAACTTTCACATTCTTTGATTTGTTTTCAAATTTACAGCCATATCAGTGCATTAATGGAAAGGTTTTCTGCATTTAATTTTCTGACTTTTAAGAAGGTGATGAGAAAAGATAATAGATATGAACGTGGGAACATTGACGCTGACTATTTCTGTACAACGACTATTTCACCAGAAAATGTAGAGACAACTCTGAATTTTCAATCAGTATGCTTGATTTTAGAGCATTTATGCTTAAAATAAACACTTTCATGTTACATCTATCCTTGGTCAACTTTAAGTTAAGGACAGATTTCCCTTCCCTTGGCAGCCAGTGACTCAGCCCTGTTAACATTTGCTGAATGTAAAATCAATTCCTAAGACCTAACCTGTGTTTCCCATCTTGCTGCTATTTCAAAATTTGCTGATGTAAGTAACATGATACCAGTTCCACTCAAGGAAAACTTGAAATCACTTACACTCCATAATACCAAAATGATTTCAAAGAAAAAATTCTACCTTGGGGCTAGAGAGGTGGATCAGACCAGGCTTACAGACGCCTGGTGGAAGCTGGGGCAGCCTGCATTTCTGGTCCTCGTAGGGCGGAGCCTGTGAATCCCGGAGCAGAAGGAGGTGGAGGCGTCCATGGTGGTTCCTGAATTCGTCCGTGGTTCTACACATACACAGACACACACACAGACACACATATACATACATGCACACACGCACAATTGAATAAAAAAAAAACTACCTTAAATTCAGGTATCACTGTCAAAAATTTATAAATGTCTTGTTACTATTAGAAGATAGTAGTGATCTTAATTGACTTCTCTCTTCTAAATATATACATAGATAATTAACTACAGAATTATTTTCTAGACCAACATGATCTTTTCACCTTATAAAAGACATATTTGTACAAGTATTACTGTGTAATGTGCATTATTTTGTGCATAAATTTCAGTTACATTGAATATTATAATTTATATTACCTGGTATTTTTGTTTTAAGTTTTTATTCATTCACACATATTAAATATAGGGAATTTTATTTTTATTCATTCATATACATGAATATTGGGACTTTGTGATATTTTCACACCTTCATCACCAAGCCTATGACCCTCTTCTTACCATCACATCCCTTCTTCTTTCCTACCAGCTTCTCTCCTGTTTTTATGTCTTTTCCCATGTAAGACTCACTGAGTTCCATCTGAGTTTCCTTTGATGACATCTGCCTGAATATTTGCTCGAGCAAGAATCATATATTAGTAGGGAAACCATTCAAGAAAGTACCCCCAACCAATCTGCATTATCCCCCATTAGTCTCAGGGAAATGTGGGGCATCTGAGACCTTCCCCTTCTAGGTTGAAATGTTAAGAATTATCGGATATTTCATATTGTATATTATAAAATATTGTAGATTATAGATTATCATTTACATATTATATGTACCTTACAACTTTGTTACCTTGGAGGATACATTATAAACATCTCTTTCTCTTTCTCTCTGTCATGTATGTATGTCACACACACACACACACACACACACACACACACACACACAATACATTTTCTCTCTCCAAGATTTTGTTGACTGTCTTCAGCAGTCTTAATAGCACACAGAAAGTATGGAGCAAAGATCAATGTGATAGAATTGAGACTGTGATTTAGTAATTTTATATATTGGCTCTTGTTCAAGAGTCAGGTCCTTGGGTTCAGAGTTGTGGACTTTCTATAATTCATTTTCAAAGTTTAGATAAATATAGACCTGGTAGGCTGTTTCCTTCTTTGTGAGAACATTGACACATTCCAAAAATGTCCATGGTGGAAAAATATTTCTCCTTTAGTTTGACATGGACCCCATCAACTCCTGGAACAACATTCTCAGCCATTTTTCAGATTAGCAGCACTGAACACTTTCTGAATCAAACCGCATTTGAGATTTTGAGGAAATCAGTAAATATTTTTCCCCATGAAAGTCTGGTTATTACATTAATTTTGAATTTCATGCAATGAAATTCTTTTATTCCACTTATAGTATTTTAAGATATTTGTTAACACAAAACTTTTAAAAAAGTTCATTAAGAATATATCTAGGACTATGGACAACCTCGATGTAAAAATGTTAGCAAACTGAATCTCCTTTGCAATTTAGCTTATGTTGACATAATTCTGCATATTTAGACCTATTAATTATATTGGATCCTAAGGAAGTGAGACTTATATCTGAATGTGTACATATGGAAACAACTAAAAAATTTACAGCTATTTAAGAGAAAAATTTTCAGTGCTTATTTGGCAGTTATTAAACATTAAATTTATTTATGGTGCTGTATTAGGCCTTTGAATGAAATGTGTACAGTTAACTCCTTGTAGGATTAACCAACTTTGTAAATTCAAAGTATTTTTTGAATATGATATGCTATTGTTGATATGTGGTAGCAATTAGGCCTATGAATGTTGTGTCAGTGCTACATATTTATAAACCTTTATTTTAATCATTATTTCCTCAATTATTTATATAATATTTCATTATTTAAATAATTGGAAGTTGGTTTACTATATACACAAGTGTGTTTACAGGATATATGCAAATACTTTGCTTTCTAGATCTTCTGGAATAAATGTTCCCTTGGATACAATAGGCTAGTTATACCAGTTAAAATATCTAAGACCAGAAACCTCATAGACATAAGAAGCATGTGTTACATAATGTTTATAATAGCATTGGGATGTCAACCTAAGATGTCAAGCTGTATATTAATGCTATAGATTCATCTTAGAAAAATTGTGTAACTTATCTTATCTACATTTCTCGATACTATTTCTTTATTTCCTTATTTCTTTTCTTACAAAGGCAAACAGAACAGTCACATTTTCAGTAATTTACCACTGTCACTCATCAGAGAATTCAGAAATCA
Organism: Typhlomys cinereus; assembly: GCA_023101885.1. Lineage (NCBI taxonomy): Eukaryota > Metazoa > Chordata > Mammalia > Rodentia > Platacanthomyidae > Typhlomys > Typhlomys cinereus. The sequence continues at coordinate 566,160 of JALPQD010000001.1, forward strand.
AGGAATTGTGACAATTGTGGATACAGATCCTGTCTCTCTGTCCTACATCCACTGAATGATCCTGTTTTCTGCCTCAAATGTCATAGCCCTGCATCCACTGAATGATCCCTGTTTCCTGTCTCAAATATCAGGTGCTGTAGCGGAAAAATGGAAGTAAAGGAGAAAACCTGGCAGAAAAATTAGCTTCAAGGGTGATTTTACATTAAGGTTGATGAAACAATAACATTACTGATGGTGTTGGACAGAATTAAGTATGAGCGAGTCATCATACTTAGTGACTTGTTAGAACTAATTTGGGAGAATAAAAAAACAAGGAGAATTTTCAAGTTTTTTACTTGCATAACTTGAACGTTGATGTTCCTGAGAGAAAAAGGAAGTAAGAACATCTTGGAGAACAGAAAGATGCAAGACCAGTTGTTGAGTACGAGTTTTCTGACTGTAGGACTTTCAGTACTCTAAGTGCCATGTGTTCCAGACTGCAAGAAATAGTGAAGAGCTAGTATGATGATGTTCAGCTTACGTCCTGCAGAGCCCTAAGAGACACAGAATCAACTGTGGTAAATTCTTTCACTGAAACTGTCAAGAAGCATTCTGATATATCATCTGTTTTTTCTTTTTTCCTTTTTTCTTTTTAATTTTGTCAACAATTTTATAAATGAGTCATTCACACAGAATCACATGCTTGAGGATGATCTTGCCTTGATATAGGCAAATAGGTTTTAAAGAACTTTTCCTTTTGCTTAAGAAAACTTAACTAATAGAAAATTTTTAAGTGAAAGTCACATGTATCCCCTGTATATAAGAGTAACTTATGTATAACTACCAACATAATATAATGATATGTTACCACTTTGGTAACTACCATTAAAGCACATTTTGAAGTTTTGATATCTTACTGTGGTAGAATCCCTTTCACCTTATTAGTTATTCTTAAACTGCATTTGTCCAAGTAATAAAGAGATAACTCTCTTTTGCCTGTAGCTCTCTAATATTTGAGTACCTTCTACTGGCAGTCCACACATGAAATAGCAGGATTTCATCAAGTTTTAGCATTGCTTTCTATTCCTGAAAACTGCCCTTGATATGGCCTTTATATTGTCTGTGTAAATTCCTTATAAATTGTGTTATCTCTACAATCCCAGCATAATTTGTACATACTTACTTCCATGAACATTGAATCATTTCTTTTATTTCCTAAATTTGTATAGTAACAAGCAGTTAACGTGTTATATTTTATATCCAAGAGCTGTGGGACATCAGGTAACTCATTAGATGAGGAAAGTTATTAGAAAGGACAAGCTAGTCTCAATGGGAATATGAATTGTGCAGTTCCTATGTGTTAACCTTGAACTGAAAACAGGCACCTAATTCTTTTATGTGAACCCCGTGTGTGCAATGTTCTAATGGAGCGCTGCTGAGTTGTTACTTGCTCCACAAACAGAAGGAATGTCATCTCTGGTGATTCTGTAATTATAACATTCCTACAAATCATAAAATGATGTTTGCCTTTCACATATCAAGTACAACAACATTTTAAGGGTAGTAGCATAATCCAATACCCATCAGGATGGAGAGAAGGGCACTTGCAGGAGCAGCAAAACTGCAAAAGAAAAACAACAACCCGTAATCCAGAATTTCAGAGACTCTATATCAACCACCTAGAACTAGGCCAGCCTAATCTCTCCCCATCCTGAAGCTCAGGGAAATTTGCGGAAGAGGGGGCGGTAAGAGTGTAAGAGCACAAGGATGGGAGGAGCAATGATAAGCAAGATGTTCCACACAAGTTAGGGCTGAAGCAATCACAATTGGACTTTGCATGCCCTGCGCAATGTCCAACACACTATTGACCCCACAAAGTCTAGCATTTGCTAAAAGTACCAAGATCCTTGAAGGCAAGAGATTGACAGCCAATATAGTGTTTCTATGCTTAAGGGGAACAAAGGAAAGGGTTCAGGGAAATGCCGCTGGGTCCTTGTATGTCATCGGAGAGGAGGACCCAGAGGAGAGTTTGGCATGCACATTAATGGATTCTCTGGGGATTGGGGGAGGGGAGGTACTGGGCAGTGGGGAGGGAGGGGTGAGGGGAGGGTGAGCAGAGGGGTCGGGTAGAGAAGGAGGAAGGGAGGGTACCTATTAAGTTTGTATGAGCGGAGATAATAAAAAATGTTTTAAAAAAGTTTAAAATAAAGAGTAAAATTGCATTAACAAAAAAAAAAAATAAAACCTAAAGACACTGTCATGTTGGGTTTGAATCATAGGTTAATATTTTGATTGGACACAAGTCCTACAGGTAAGAACTGAAATGATCTTAAAATTGAAATCCTATTGACACATGTCATGCTTTGAATGTGAATCTTTCCCACAGGTTCACATGTTTGTATCTTTAGCTGATGTTAATGTTTGGGAAGGTCTTGGCAACTTTAAGAGGTGGAGGGCTGTGGTAGGAAGTCACATCCCAAGGGGTAGCCTTGAAGTTGGATATCCCCTTGCTTCTACTAGCTGTCTGTTCTTTTAGTCTTACACTGGTTCTTTCTGCCTCTGTGGATGAAGGATGTGGCCTAAACTGTTTCCATCTTCTGTCACCTGCTATATGTTTCCTGACACAATGGACTTCACCTCCCCTGAAGCCCGTTTGTCCCCTTAAGTTGCTGGAGTCTGAGTTTTGTCTCACAGCAGCAGAAAGAGCAACAACAAAAAAACACTGCAAAGCAATGATTAGGGTTGAACAGGCCAGTCTCATTCTCTGTTAAGGTATTTTTATTTATAGGTGGAAATTTTGGGAAGCCTCACATTATTGAAACAAAAATAACATGGAAGAAGAACAATGATTATAACTTCCATTTTGTCACCATCCCTAGCAGCTTTTCTTGGCTTGCCTTATTTTCATCGACCAAGGGTTTATTATGCCACAGGAATTTTTGCTAGCATTCTCTTTGTTTGATCATCAATTCGGGCTAATCTCAAATGCTGTGCATTATCTAGCCCTTCTCTTCTCGTTAATTCCAGGCCACTTAGCTTGTCTGTACAGATCACCAGGATGACCAGATGGAGAGGGTCAGCCCCAGCCTGCCTGTTTTTCGGCATTGTCTCACAAAGGTTTCCTTTCCCCATCATGAGCCCTTGGCTTTCTACTTTCTGGATTTTGTCAGTTTCTATCACAGTTCTCTGACCCATTTACTCCCTTTCAGGTTCATGTTTTCACTAATGTATTCTTTTTCCAAGAGTACTGCTTATAATGATCAAAATAACTAACATTTATTAAGGCGAGTGTCACTAGAAATTAGAATTCATGCTTAATAGGCTCTTTTTGTCACTAATACTAAAAGTCAAGTATTGCTATTATCCAATTTAAGAAAATGATGAAACTGGAGTCATATGCATGGTTGTTAATTGAAATAGCCATACTTCCAATTCAGGATTTATGAATAAATCAAAGACATTCTTTACAATATACTCTTCCTGTTTATGTAGGTAGTCATATACATTATTTAAAAAACACTTTCCCCTTTACGTATCTGTGCGTTTTCACTAATTTACTCATGTGTACCTACAGATAATCATGTGAAATTATAGTATAAAATAAAATATCCATACTAGAAAATTGTTTTTCTTTTGCATGTATAGGTGTGGATGTATATGCATATATGTAGAAGAAAGCACTCTATATGTGCCTGTGGAGGCCCAAGGATGACTCTGGGAATCATCCTGGATTCCTCTTCCTTCTTTTTTTGGTCTGGGATTTTCCAGGTTCATCCTTCCAGGGCAGGAAATGCAGCCCTCAGGCATTTCCTCATGGCATTGTTATGTGGAATCTAGGATCTGAATTTTTGTTTGCTTAGGAAGCCAAACCTTAATCCCTGAACCATCTTTCCAGCCTTAGAGATATTTAAAAAAAAATTAGGTTTTTTTAACCTTAATCAGCATCACATTATGTGAAAAGACACTCAGAGAAAGGAAGCTGCATTATCTTCAAGCCTGTCATTGCAAAGTAGTAGATCAGATTTAAATGACAAAACTTGTTCTTAGTGGCTGTCAGTCCAAGATCGAAAAGGTACCAAATCAGAGCTTTTGCTTATTCCTTTTCTTCTTGCAGCAGTCAGGTGCACGCTGGCCTCCCTTTGCAGTGTTTACAGCATGTAAACTTGCTTGAATCGAAGCCCTGTTCCACCATAATTCTTTCTTTAAAGGACCTTTCCTTAAATGTAATAATATTGATAATTAGAACTTCCACATTTGAAGTGGTGGAGGAGTCTGTTTAATCTATAATTGAAAGTGAGTGTGATAATTATTTTCAGTAAGCTTAAGATATTTTAGGCAATTCTATAAGAGTAAATTTAGAGGTAATTCTAATATGCATGATGCAGAAAGGACAAATAAAATTAGAATCTGATGTATAGGTATAGACTAGAATTCTAAGGTGGACATTAAAAGAGAAAAAAGTATATGTGAGTTAAAATGATGTGATACCAAGTAGTATTGGAAAAGTCACAAGCCCTATAGGATAGTAAACTACTTTTGTTTTGCTGTATAAACATGGTATCGTATCACCTTCTAAATACTTACCTTTATAACTTCTTTAGTAATGGAAGATATCTAAGACACACTCAGACGTGACTAGAATGCAGAGAATAAATAACTCTAGAGTGATCTGCCCAAACAGGGCATATATATGACCCCTCTTGCCCAAGACCCAGCGAACATCTTGGAAGAGAAAGTGGAAAGTATGTAAGTCAGAGGATGTGGAGAAAATGGCATGCTCGGGATGTGACAGGGATATTGTACCAATGAACTCACTGCAGCTGAGTTTAACCTGCACAGGACTGGGCTTGTCAACATTTTATCATGAAGGAGGGAAACAACATGGAGCGAACTCTTCCTAAGGACTGTTGATGGCTGGTTCATGCTAACTGGAAGGGGAGCCCCTGTTTGAGTGGTATTGTCTTAACCACCCATGTTTCATTCAGCAAGTGTGATTGGGTGAGAATGATTGAAATTCACTGGATACTTTTAAAAACTGTCAAATTATTAAGAACAATATTTAATCGAAAGTCAAGTATTTGTATCAGGCTTCCTGCATTAGAATGGATGCTGATAGCCTGGACAAATCCTGGACAAAGAAGAGAGAAAAGTTACTGTTTCAGTTTGACTTTGCTAATAGGACTACATGACCAAACACTTAAGAGAATAAGAGGTTTTATTCTTGCTTGTGATTGAGTCTCAGTTCATACTTCATAGTTTAGCTTGGCAGGAGAGTTCGGACTATCAGCAGCAGCTGAGGGAACTGGCCACACCATATCCACAGAATTGCTGTGAGAGGCAAACTATTTGCCTTACTGGTCAGACGGCAAGTCTGCCGAAGTATTGCCACACTGCTGAGCCAACGCTGTCTGTGTTATCCATCTGGTTAAGAAATGACCCTACCTACTCTGGCTTGAGTCTACCCTTCTCAGCTACAAACTTTCCCACAAGTTCGCTAGAGGCTCGTCTTAACTATCAACTCTACATAGAGTTACCCAGAGCTCTGCCTTCAATTTTGTTAGATACATATTGTTGTATTTTACCGCCACATATAGTTGAAACCTATATGTAAGTAGCATATTTATGAATCTGTGAAAGCAACTGGTGAGGAGAAGGAAAGGTTTGATAGGGTTACAAGAAGAAGAGAGGGTATGGAGAGGAAGTAATCAAATGCATTATATACATGTGCAAAACTGTCAAATATCAAAGTCAATAAAAAGAAAAAGAGATTAGGATTCTGCTTAAAGAAATATACCTATAGAAATAACTTAAATTTTTTATCTCAATGCATAAATTTCAATTGTATCAATGAAACACTAAAATGACCTACAATGGTAGGTGGAATGGATAATTACAACTTTCTATTTCTCCGAGTTCAATATTTTTTATTTAGATATTTAATGATTTAGTTCAAGATTTCATATTCCTCTCTAATCTTCCTCCTCCCTCCTCCCAGAATCCTGTGTTTCTGTCAGTTTAGTATCTGCAGTTTCTCCAAATCACACACATCATATCTAAGTCGCTTCTGACATTGATGCTGTTGGATTCATCTCACCTGAAATGCTCTCTCCCAATTCTCTTCATTAATTGAAGCAAGAGAGTAAAGGTAACTCTCAAGACCAACTGCTACAGAAGCCATTCTTGCCTTATGTGTGTTACCAGTGAATTAATCACTATGAATAGTCTACTCTTCTGCACATCATTGAGTAATATTCTATCCTGTATAGATCTTCATATCTTTCATTCAGTTAAGTTTTCTTTCTACACAACTGGAAGGAATGTTTTTATTTGCAGACATTGATCAGCTTTGTAATGTACACACAATACCTATACATCATGGAATTCTGTTGATTGCACATAGATGAAGAAGCTATGTTATGGTATGTCAGATACTTTGAAAGAGGGAAAAAACTTTCATAAGCCATTCATTGATTTTTTTGAAGCTTACACTTTCCTTTTGTAATAGTAGTGTTATGTCAAGTTATATTTGGTGCTTCCCATAGTGGGAACAGATTGAGCTCTGTCTGCAGCTTACCTTCAGACAGCTTTTAGAAAGATTTTATATCCTGTACATAAATAGTTTCTTCGGTTTCCTGCCAAGAAAGGTGCCCTTCTCTCTCCATAACAACATACATTCTGCATATTACAAGTAATTAAGATAATGTGTGGGAGGAAGGAAATGGTTTTATGTTTGGCTTTTTGGTGGCCATTGACCTTTTCATTTATGCCGTGGCTGCACCACCATTAACAGAGGCCACAAAATCAGTGACATTCCTATAAATTTTCAATATGATGAGAGATGTCATTATATTTTAAGGTCTGATTTCTTTCATAGTGCTTAGTACCCATACTATTTTGAAAATCCCCCAAATACATCCTTGTTTCTATAAATGGTAAGGTACATTTTTTTTTTCTCATTTTTTCCTTGTATTTTCATTCAGGGCATTGTCAGTCATCAATCAAAACTATAACCTTTAAGAGTTCTCCTTTCACAGTGAGAAAGCATTAGGAGAAACACACTTCTACAACTTCTCCAAGTGGAGGATACTCATATGGGCATTGTGCAAACAGTCTTTTCCTTTGTAGATAGAATTATACTGTCTAGGTTACTGAGAGGGATGCTGAACACTACCACCAACTCACATTTTAGGATGACCTTTCTTGTATGCCAAGAGTGACAGGCTTTATGAGAAAGGGCATGGAGCTCTGTCTTTACATCAAACAACTTCGTAAGGGTATCCTTTAGTTTTATTACTTTTGTGACCTAAAATTTCCAGTGATCTCCTATTCTTAGTAGAGTTTATGAGCTTTCTCTCTCTGATCTCTATATCTGCCCTTCGTCTTATTGCACATGTCTTTGTTTAAGCACGTATTCTCATGCTTAATTTTTTTATTTCTAATCCTCAGGAAAAGTACTAGATTTGAAAGCTCAATAATTTAAAGGGAATATAACTTATATCTGTTCAAAAAGTACGTTTTTGTGCCAATATTATTTTCTTCTACATCAGTCATTTTGAAAGTCAACTGAATAGTCTAAATACATTTTTAATTAGTGATAAGTATTAGATGGTTCAGTTTTTCCAATGGTGACTCTTCTTTCTACATCTCCTTATTAAAAGAAATGTGACTTAGTTCTTATAACAAATTTTAATTAGAATAAAACAGGCAGACTTAAACATAGGCAAACTAAAATTTAGGTATAATTAAAATATGAATGCATTCCAATAAATCTATAGTTTTCAAAAAATGGAAATTACTTATATCATCAAAACTTAAAATTATATGATCATTTTTGTTTTTTCTCTACTGTGCATTTCCAACCTGTTATTAAACTAGAAGTAGCATTATTTTAATAAATAGAGATAGGGAATACCATATAACTTTGTTTAAGTTAAATTAATTTTAGCTCAAATACATATTCTTTATAGATGCACACTTATAGAAATAGTAATATTGTTCATTCACTGTTACAAGAAATTCCATGCTTGTCTTCAGGACTATCACAATGTTGGTGATAGGTACACAATTTGATGGTGGTTTCTGTGGTTTTTTTTTAAGTTTTTTTAAAATTTTTTTTATTTATCCAATTGTGCGTGTGTGCATGTGTGTGTGTGTGTGTGTGTGTGTGTGTGTGTGTGTGTGTGTAGAACGACGGATGAATTTGGGAGCCTCCACTTCCTCCTTGTTTACTCTGCCCCGGGGTTCACAGGCTCTGCCCTTCCAGAACCAGAAACGCAGGCTGCCCCCGCTTCCACCCGGCGTCTATACATGGGGTCTAGGATCCGAACTCAGGACCTTCCGCCTGCAAGGCAGAGGCTTAACCTCTGAGCCACGTCTGCAGCCCCAGTTTCTGTGTTTTAAGTGTGGCCAAATCCTATACTCCTGTCAGGTACAAGGCATTTTTAAACTTACGTATATTGTCTCTAGTCTAAACATTAAAGTCAAGAGTTGCTTAGTGAATTTCTCTTGGTCCATTGTAACCATCATACCTATGCTCTACTTTGGAAGGGAAAGACTCTACAGAATTTAATAGATATATCTAGCACCTGCTTAAAGATTTTGCCCGTATTCCAATATTTATCTCTGAAAAATTTGCTCTAAAAGTCAACTGAGTGTTCTGAGTAAATTTTTCATAGAGTATCTGACCTAGATGAGATAAAGTGATACAGTTTTTTTGATGGTAGTGATGGCTACTTCTGCTGCTTCTAGTGTTGTTATTGTTCCCCTTAAGTTTCCCACTCTTGTGTCTAAGCAGAGGTCAGCCCTTGTGCTTGATACTGTTTTGCATTCTTGGAGATGAGACAAATTTCCTTCTCTTCTAGTAAGATGCATGTAGGAATAAAACGCAAGTTAATCTTTCAGAATGTCATCTACCTACCTTAAATCTTCAATAAATCATCTCCCTGGGCTTACAAGACAGTTGGTAAAAGCCATTGATTTCAGACATTTAAGGTAAGTGAGAAGAATAAGGAACAGTAACTCATGGAGAGTGAGATGCATGCTAAATATATTTCATGAAAAAGGGATAGACCAGGGGGGAAGTTTGAAAAGCATAAGGAAAGAGACAAAGCGTTTAATGGCGTGTCTTGAGCAGCCTGTATTCTCTGACTGGCTATAATCACCATTGATCTCTCCTTGGCTCATTAATGTAATGGGAAAACCTGGTTGAAAGTAAGTTTCAAGTAAGTTCTAATTCTATTTAAAGACTGTAGTACAGCTGACTATTTAATTACCTCGAGGAGTCAGGCTATTTCTGGACTGACAGCACTGAATAGAAAGATTTACAGCTATCTATGATTTTCTTACGTTCTTTGTAGATCCAGTACACATCGTGGCCTTGTAAGTATTCCAGAAGATACAGAAAGAGAAAAAATATAGACAAAATCAATAGTTTTAGATATTATATTACTATAGATAGCTATAATTAATGTATTCAGTGTTCTCTGTCAGAGTGGAATTGAATCAATCATCTATAGTGAATTTAAAACCAAATCTGAAGCTGAAGAACATACTACTGTAAATTCTTTTCCTAGACAATGATAAGAACATTCTTTTCCTAGACAATGATAAGTGAATAGAAAGAGGCTATATAAAACCACAAAAGTTCTGGAAAATCATTCACAGGCATGATTTGAGAATACCATTGTTTAAAAGTAAATTTGATGGTGCAGACTGTCTTAGGAATTTTTAAAAAGTTTTTCTGCCTAAGATTTGACGACTTGAAATCTTGTCCATCTTGAGGTTAACTGAAGCTCTCAAAACATAGTTAATTAGGAAAGGAAAGAAAAGACAGAGTTTTATTTTCAAGGCCAGGGAAATGGTGACTTTATGCTAAAAGTCTGGCATGTAATTATATTTATAAATAAACATATGTAAATAGAATGTGAATGTTGCAGCATGGAAATTATAGCAAAAGCAGGAAACAACTAGCTTAAGAGGCAGTATGCCCTGATTTTATTCAGGATGCCTGGATCTTGGTCCACTTCTAATAACCAGATAGCTGACCTTTGGGAAGTCATGTATCCTTCCTGGTCTGCACGTTCCATAAGAATAAAATAATAGCTGGCTGTGAATTCCGCTTTTGGTTCCTTAAAGTCTCTAAGTCTATGTGTCAGGCTACATATTATGGCTTCCTTTCACAGTCAGTGTGACAATGATTTTATTTTAGCTTCAGAAACCGTACAGTATTTTCAGTTTTTCTATTGTGTCCCATTCTATTTGGTCCAAGGGAAAGAATAACTAGGAAAGTGTAAGGCAGTGTTTTACTTAGTGGGGAGGGGGGTGTGAGAAAAGGGGAGTAACAGAGATAGGAAAGTATTTTTGTAGATTGACTCTTGTCAAAATCTTAAGATATATACTTACAACCAAAATTATAAGATCTCTTCCAACTGCATCTTCACTGGCTCAGGTGACAGGAACCCATACTTCCAGTGTCTGGAAGAAGCACCATGAAGCCCTCCTAGAATCCAAGTAATAATACCCCACGTGTGATCACTGACTTTTTGCTTAAATTATCGTATAGCAAGTGAGCAATCCCCTCTCCTTGCTGCCCTGTTTGTCAAAGCTATTGCATCTCTTAATACATAACTGTGTCAGCCACCTGGGTCCTCTGCTCCCTTTACCCTTGTCCCACTTTAACAGGCAGAGTGATCCGGCCATGCAGCAATTTCCATCATGTATGTGATTCCTTTTGCTAGCTTTTGTGGAATGACTAAAAATCAGTCTTTGTAGTCATCAGTGTTCTTAGCCTGATCCCCCATATTGGCACTCGTACCCAATACCATCTTGCTTTCCTGCCCCTAACAGTTCCCTGCAACTGTTGATGCTCACTGTGCCCTAACATTGCTGGCCGTCTTGCCAGTTCTTCCTTACGTCATGTGTCCTGTTGCATAAGACAGATCCTGCACTCAAGGCTATTCCTTGGATCTCCTTTCCCCACATACTTATTTGACAAAGTTACTGTATCACATGACTGCCACCTTTATGTCGTTTTTCACCAAAACATCTCAAACACATGCAACAGTTTCTGAAACATAATTAGGAATCCTCAGTAAATGTTCAGTGAGTGTATATATCTTAGATGTTGCTTTTCTAATAGTAGGACTTGTTTTATTTTGTATCGTTTATACCATAAGCTTAACTTGATTTTGCCTTGGAATCTGATAATTGCCTTATGTACTGTCATCGATATTGTAGCCACTATACTAAGGAACTGGAGGGAGTTTTGATACTGCCAACTCCAGAGAAAAGCAGTAAAAATTGGATGCCAATCCACATTTGAAGCAAATTTAGTAACAGACTAGGACTTGTCTGTCTCACGAGATAAGCTGAAATCATAAAAGGAGGTACAAAGCATAAGCATCGAGATGCAAAACATAGGAACTACACAGAGTGTATTGTTCTGCAGAAGTGTTTTAAAGCATGGCAAGGCATTGATGTTATGACAAAGCCAAGTTGGTATTTTTTTTGTCTTTGTGTTTGTCTTGAAGATGATCAAAGAATGAATAGTTGTATGATCAGGCAAGGGGAAGAAAGTAAGGGAGGAAAGGAAGAAGAAAGTTGGAGGAACGAAGGAGGAAGGAAGTCAAAAAGTGAGGGAAGGACGGAAGGAAATAAGGAAGAAAGGTAAGAAGAAATGGAGGAAGGAAGGTAAGAAATGAAGGAAGGAAGAGAAGGAAGGAAAAAACAAATAAATGGACGAATGGACAAAGGAAGGAAAGAACTTTTCAAGGGCCTTTGAAGATGGAAAGGCTATACTTTCATAGTTGGAATCTGGCATGTCAGGTGAAAATCAGAGTTTTTGCTCCTAGCTCCCATCGGAGAGCAGGAGAAGCAGATGCAATGCTTACATTTAATGTAGCCAGCGTTTAGTCGGTGCCCTGAGTAATCCCACCAGGCCCTGAATCAGGTAAGGGCAGAGGTGCTGAGCTGCAGGGAATGAAGACAGAGATGAGAAAAATACTGGGTGTCACTTGTGCAATTCCTTAATACATTTTGACATGCATGGTTAAAGCAATGGAAAAGAAGAAAATAGAAAATATGTCTACAGAAAAAGATAAATGGGATTTTTCCCCAAACAGGATGCATATATTCTAAACAGAAGCACTATGAATAGTATTAATATAAATTTCTTTGATATGAGAAAACAGATGGTTAGGTAAAGAATCAAAATGATGTAATTAAAAATGAAGTTTGTGACTTTGTCATAATTTATATAGGAACACAATTTGAATGCTTAATGCAAATTTAAAATTGTTTAAAAGTCCATTTAAAACCTTTAAATTAAGAAAAAGCTTGTAGTAGAGTTGGCCCAGGTGCCTCTTACCTGTGAGCAATTTTAGATATCTATGTGTTGTGACCTCCCAAGAGGACATGGAGGAGTCACCATTTTGAATGTCCAGGAAGCAAAACTTCATTGTGACTGGACCCTTGGTTTGGCTTGACTAATGTCATAATCTCATGAGCCCCAAGTGCTGTTTTGTTCAGCTTTAACTGGAGTGAAAGCATAGCAAATCAGAAGCAGGAAAGACTTTAAAAAATGCATTTGACCTAAGCAGGTGTCCAGCATGCAAGTTAGAAGCAGGTATCTATGATTATGGAGTTTCAGGGTCTGTCACGGGGTTTGGGGTGAGAGGTTATCTTATGCAAACAGAACAATTGTGGTCAAAATATACTTACTGACCTTCTTATCTTTTATGGTGCATGATGCCCTGGTGCAGATGGGCTGTGACCAGACAGCAAATAGCAAGAAACATTTTTTAACAAGCATTTTAAACTTCTAACAAGCAACAAACTCAGACTCTTTGAAAACAAATTTTTCTATTACTACCTTTTCTTCTAGCAAGCTTAAAAATGTATAAGCCTCAAAAAAATGTATAAGCCTCACCTTCCAAAACAACCATGGCATATGAACAGAGATTGCTCTAGTAGCAAGTGGTATTTAAGGGAAGCTAAGCTTTATCATGGTGGATGAGAAATCATTGAATCATGACGACTAAATGCAGGTGGGATAATGTGAATGAGTAACATTAGGATAAGAGTTAATGAAACATTTAAGTTTTGTTTAATTTGTCACTGGAAGTAGCATATACATCTTGTGGACACATGTATAGGAGCACTTTCACATGAAGTTGTATGTAGAAGAATGATTCTGAGATATTTTATATTGATCACTCTCAAACTTAGTTTGTGAGTCTGTAATAGATGAATGTATGCATGCTTTTTTGTTGTTGTTGTTCTCTACATCTTTGTGCAGCTTGTCCAAGCCCAGGAAATGATTTTGCCTTCGCAAGGTTGGGTCTTCCCAGGTCAGTTAATATAATCCACACAGTTTTTCTCAGTCTGCCTCTTACATGTCAAATTGGTAATTAATACTCATATTCATCATTCGCTGAGCTACCTCCTATTCCCAAGAGTCAATACAATTTTTATTTCACTGAAATTTTTACTTTTTATTTCAGTGTAATTTTTAAGTAAAATAAACAGGAAAAGAGACACTGGAGTCTATCTGCCATTGAACTGACTTTGAAACTCATTTTGTGTGACTTTTCTGCATTGAACCAGAATTTCCAAAACTGTCTTGATTACTTTCTGTCCTTAAATTAAATTTTGTTACTCAGAAATTGTAATGTAATTACTATAATTAGACACAGCATCTTGATGAACCATAGGTATTTTTAATGTTATACCTCTAGGTATTATCTGCTAGCTCGTAGAGGTGGTGCATGCCTAGTAATCCTAGGACTAGGGACACTAGGCAGGAAGTTCAGGAGTTCAAGGATATGCTCAGAGCTACATATAAAGTTATAGACAAGCCTGAATTACTGAGAAATGTCTCAAAAAAACAAGCAAGCATCCATATATAATCTTTTCAAACCCAACTTCAATGAGGCTAAAAATCCATCAGTATAGCTACATTGATAGTCCTGTGGTAAGAAACGCTGAGAATCTTTATCTGCCTGGAGACAACTGTTAAGTGTCTAAATTGAACAAAGAGAAATTACCAAAAAGGAGATTAGAATGGGGACTTCCCAAGGTCTCCAGCATGCAGTTAGATTGACCAGCACTGAAAACATGTAAGAGGACCATCTGCATAGCTTAGTTGGCCCATTCAGTCTGTGAACAGGTCACTTGGAGAGATTGTTAAATGAATTAATTTGCATGTTCAAGGTAAACATGCAAAAGATTATCATGTGTAAAATTCTTCTAAGCTCTACTGTGTATTAGATTGAATTATACAAGCATTCTCTGTTAGAGGTTCTCAGCATGACCAGTACCTGAGACACAGATGTGGAAAATAAACTGTGTTTGGGACTATATATGATGCGTATGGATGTGTGTAGATATGGATGTGTGGTATACACATGTGTACCATGTGCACATGCATGGGTGGGCCTGTACCTATATAAGCACAGCGACCAACTTTATCACTGTCGGCTTGTTCCCTTGAGGTATGTCTCTTACTGAATCTGGAGCTAGACTGCCCTACACACACACACACACACACACACACACACACACACACACACACTTATAGGATAAAAGTTTGCACATAGCCATACCTACTTTGTGTCTGGGTGCCTGTGATTCCAACTCAGGTCCCCCTGATGTCTAGCAAGCACTCTTACTTATTGAGCCAACTTCTTAGCCTGGGCTTAGTGTTTGGAGGAAAGCATCTGACTCTGCCAGACCACGCAGTACTTTTCCCAGTGCTCTGAGATAAAGCTCCTCTATGTGCCCTGCTGCCCCGCTCCCTGCTGAGCCCAGTGCAGGGGAAAGCAGTGGAGTGTCCTCAGAAAGCAGGCATACTAGAAAGCATCACATCAGTTTGGCTCTAGCACTTACTCAGTTTCCTGGACATCTGTCTCTTCATTTATTCAGGGACATAGGCTACCAACTTACTTCCAAAAATCTAAACCTCTGTTAGTCCTGTATGAACTTGGGTTCATGATCAACTTCTTTTTTTTTTTGGCTGAAGCGTTACTTGGAGAAATGGTTTCTAAACTGATCCACATGTTCTTCCTTCCCTCTCTTTCTCCTTTCTTCCTTTGCTCCCTCCCTTCTCCTCTATCCTCTCTCCTCCTCCTCTATCACTTATTTCCCACTTCCATTTTCCTAGGATCCCAGCATCCAGTGAAATAATACAGAATAAAGCATTTTATTTTATTTATTTTTAAGGAAATGGTTTATGTAGTCTAGATTGGCCTTGAACTTTTATGTAGCCAAGGATCACCTTGAACCCCTGACTTCTCTGTCTCTCTGAATGCCGGGACTGCAGGGACTGCAGGCGTGCTCCCCAGGCCGTGTGTGGGAGTGCTCCCCAGGCCCCAGGCTGTGTGCAGGTGTGCTCCCCAGGCCATGTTTAATGAGTTCTGGAAATTGACCCCAGTCCTGTGTAGTATCAGACAGACACCCTAGCAAGTGACCTACATCCCCAGACACGAAGCCTTTTTAAAAATTGAAAACTTTGTCTATGGAGGAAGCATTATTGCAAATATCAAAAAGAATGCAGCTCTACAGATGTTTAGTGATATCGTTTGCAGGCACAATGCTGTGTAAGGTATAGTATCCTTAGAAATTTAATCTACAACGTAGTTATCACTACCCTGCTATAAGTAAGAAACTTGGTGTTGATGGGGGATCCTGAGGATGAAAGTAGATTGAAACCAAGATCAGCCTGCTTGTTTCTCCAGGCATTGAGAGGAGCACAGCCCAGAAGAAAAGGACAGACACCAGTAGTCTTGGCCTTCCTGCTTTGTTTTGACCATATGTGGTGTCTAGTTAGTTGTATTTCCTTTAAAAACAAGATATACCTGTTTGTTGTTGATCTGGAGAGTTTTCCAGAACAGAGTACCTTTTCCCTTCTCTTTTCAAAGTGCAAAGTCGGTACCAGACTCTGAAGTTAATGTTTAGCAAGCAGGTTCAAGGATTGGGTGCCATGTAGAAAACTGTGTATTATGGAAAGGCAACAATGAAAACAACATTTTAAAATTTTAAATGTGGATTTAAATTATTTTTTAATTCTTTAACAACAACAACAAAAAGGTTTATTTTCAAAGTTTAAAATTTCAAAATTCTGACTATAGATCAGGAATAGAGCACTTGCTTCACATGAATAATGCCCTAGGTCCAATCTTGAGTCCTGCAAAATAAATAAATTGCAGTTGAATAAATTAAAATATAGAGTAAAATTAATAAATTTAAATTTTATTTTAATTATTAATCAGCTGTAGTGTTATGTTATAGAAGGCAGGCGATTCATCTTATGCTCTCATTTAGCTTTAGTAAGTAATGAGCAATTACCATTACCATTGTAATTATTTTCAAAAGGATTTTCTATCAGCTAGAACATAGCTCTTAGTGATCATTTCCCACACCTTGTCCTATCAAGGTGATCAGAGAAGGTGACCTGATAAATATCTGCTCTGAAAATTAAATTCCTTTGTGTCTTTGTTGCCAAAGTGTCAAAGTGCAAAAGGGCCTGAGAAGCTTATTTTATTTGATACTAATTCAGCCAGGCAAGCCATAACCAGGAGTGTCACATCTAAAAGCTTGGGCACCCTGCTCATCCATGCTGTGTTAATGGTCGCACATTACAGTAGCATGACAAGGTCTATTTGATGCAAAGTTTTCTACCACCAGCTTTTCTCTTTAACTGGTACTGAAGAAAGACATTGTGGAATGTAGTTAGAAGATTCCTTAACCTTTCATAAGCCATGCTATTGTCAGGTTCTTTTTGCAAATACATAGGCAGGCTTTCTTTCTTTGAGTTTTAGTGTAAAAAATGCTGTGTTTAAAAATATTTCTTTTTTTAATTTTTTTAATTATTTATTCAACTGTGTGCATATGCGTGTGTATGTGCGCGCGCGCGTATGTGTCTATATGTGTGTGTCTGTGTCTGTGTATGTGTATGTGTAGAACCATGGATGAATTCGCGAACCACTATGGACGCCTCCACCTCCTTCTGCCCCGGGATTCACAGGCTCTGCCCTACCAGGACGAGAAGCTCAGGCCCGCCCCCGCTTCCACCTGGCGTCTATACGTGGGATCTGGGATCCGAACTCAGGACCTTCTGCCTGCAAGGCGGAGGCTTAACCCCTGAGCCACCTCTCCAGCCCCTTAAAAATATTTCTTGAAGGTGTATGTGAATGCATGCATGTGTGGTTGTGTGTGTGTATGCACACATATGACTACAATGTCCATGGAATCCAGTTCTTATATGCTAGGCATTCATTTTACAAATCGATTTAAAATGTGTCTTTGTAAATTAGGAAATCATCCTTTTTCTTCTAAAAGTAACTTTTCTGTGCCACATAAAACTAATTATAAGTTAAATATTTTTTTATTGTCTTTGCTCTAATAAATATAAAAGTTTCAGCCATCCTGGGTATATGAATTCTGTATATATTCCACTTAAAGCTTCAGGAGTGTTTGTTTTTATTAATTCTCCTTTGTCATTTTCAGTGACTAATAATGTGGAAATATTTGCAGCAAATTTGACAAAAACCAATTTTCTTGGAAGGGAATATGAATATCCCTAAAGAATGAAAGGGTTGAAAATAGAAAGAAGACTACCATAAAGATTCAAAAGCAAACTGGAGCGATGGCTCAGGGGTTAAACCTCTGTCTTGAGGTTTAACAGAAGGTCTTGAGTTCAAATTTCATATCCCACATTAAAAATACAAGTTGGAAATGGCAGTGGCCTGTACTGCCAGCTGTGGAAGGTGGATCCTGGAAAATTCCAGAGCAAAACTAAGAGTTTGGAGTGCAGGGTGATTCCTGAAGTCAACCTTGGGCCTCCAGGTTTCTCTGATGTACTTACAGAGAGAGAGAGAGAGAGAGAGAGAGAGAGAGAGAGAGAGGAGAGAGGGGGGAGAGAGAGAGAGAAAGAGACAGGGGGAGGGAGAGATAAAAAGTAAAGAATCAGATCCTTTCATGGAGGATAAATGGCAGAATTAAAGAAAGCATTGAAGTATATTAAATCACTGTTTCACTCCAAGCGTTTCTAATTTATCAGTGCTCTGATATTCCTTGTCCTTTAAAGATTTCACTTCCTGTGGAGACCCGAGGTGTTCACATCTCACATTAAACTGAGCTGTGTGTGGACTACTGCATGTGTTGATGGATTGCTACAGTAGAGATGGCATTCAGTGTGGCCTTCCTTATCTTTGATCCTTCTTTGATAAATGTATAAGAGTCAGACACTGAGTACTGACAATCTAGTGGAGTTGAAATAATTTTATTAAAACAGAAGGGCGCTTGGAGAAGCATGATCGTTTCCAATTAATATTTCATTAGAATCATCTCTAAGTGTCAAAATGTGCACCAATCAGCTTTGTTGTCCTGAAAAAAAAATTGCTTTAAGGCTTGTGGCTAATTAGTGATCCCTCATATTTCCTGTCAGTTTATTTTCATCTTTGTGAAGTTAAAAAGCTAACCCATCAGTGACTGGTATTCTAAGGGGAAAAAAAAGGTCCTATTTTAATCTTCAAAAAAACAACAGCTTGCAGGGGTCGATCTTCTAAAGTAGATGCGGCGCTGCGTGCAATTATTAATCAGTTTCCTTCAGGAAATGTATGAAATTAAATATTAAAGTACAGATCTAAACAGCTCTCCAGGCTTGGGGCTTCTGAGGGCATGAGTTCCTTATTAGCCTGAAATAGCTGACCTTCCTCCATCCAAATGTAGAAGCCGCATGAATATAAAATCCCTCATTCCGTCTCCATACCTCATCATGCGGGTCGTGTCTACCTTTCAGCACTTCATGGCTCTCTTCGCAGGCGCAGTTTCTTAGAAGTTAACTTTCCAGGATGGCAGAGTTAACTGCTGAACAGAGGTCCTGTTTACAAGAAGAATGCTTCATATTATGCACGGCTTGCTCGCCCAGCGTTCACCGACCACCTGTCATGCACAGTCTCTGCTCTCAAGGCCCGGAATCAATGAACAGAAGCCGTGCCTCACAAAGCCTGCATTTTATGGCATTTTGTGAACTATAAGTCTGTGGGTTAGTGTATTAGAAAATGGTAAGTACAGACAGGGAAAAAATAAAGGAGAATATGATATGAAAAAAAAGGAATCACAAGAGCCTTGGCATACATGAGGAGTTGTAATTTTTGAAAAAGGAACTTTATGTGCCACGCTGAGAATGTGTCATTTGGAAAAAGTCATGAATACGAAAAGGAACGTAGCAATAAGTATCCATGGAGGAAAGACATTCAAGTCAGAGGGACAGCTAGAGCAGAGGTTCCCAAGTTTACGGGGGGCGGGGGGGAGGGCGGCAAGAGAGGGGAGAACATGAGAGATGCATTGGAGGACAGGTGGACAGCTGCCTAATGCTGAGTAAGTAGAGCACACTAGGCTACTGTTAGGACTCAGTTAACCCTGAGATAAATTGGAATGAAATGTGAACTTTTGACTCTAAATATGGTATCATCTGATTTGTTTGCCTTTTGGATATCATTTGATTGTAGACTTACCAGCACTTTCTAATGGATTAAAATTAAGTTCAGAAAGACAAAAAATATATATGTGGCCTATAGAGTCATGGACAACTTGGTATGTAATATTCATAGCAACATCCCATTAGTAATTTTAGTGGCAAACAGTTACATGCACAGCATTCTACGTACTCGATAGTGCTCTGACACATATAAGCAACAGTTAGATCTCAAAGCATCCTGGGAGCAGGACATCAACCATTATTTGCGCTTTGCAAGAAGAGGCGTGTGAGTAGCAGAAGATCCCGTTGCTGAGAGAAAAGCAGAGGATCTGGATTTAAATCTAGATGGGACAGACTCTAAATTGTATTCTACACGATTCCTATACTGAAAATGATTATATCAAAGCCTCTGATAGGAAAAGATCACAAATTCTTCTTGCTTTAGAATTTATCTTTTTTTATTTTTCTTTACAATTGATAAAAAATATCTGTGCCAGTTTTGTCTCAATGCTAAGGGCAAATGACGCTGTTACAGTTGACAGGTTAGGCTCCTGCTGTGGGAACAAGTGTCTCTCACCAAAGGTTTATTTCTCCTAGTGACGCCAGTTCCTCAGGAGTCTTGTGCAGCGCAGCTTCCTACCATCTCTTTTCAGAGACTCACTCAAGAAACGTCCTTATCTGGGTCACGTCTGCATCATAATTGATGGGAAAGAGCATGTGCCTATCCATAGACTGCCTTTTAAATCTTTTGTCTGCCAGACTAGAATTCATCTCTGCACACTTCTTATTGGCCAAAAAGTGAATCACGTGGCCTTCCCTGAGTGCCAGAGGAGTGCTAGGAACATAATCACAGAGGGCTCTTTGCACAGAAGAGTCTGCCTTCCTTTCAATCGTGCTTTCTTTCCATGCAGCTGCAGAATCTGTTAGTATTTTCCAGAAGTGCAAAGTCATATAAATACAGTGGCTTTGCCTCCACAAAATAATTTTTTTTTCTTCTGAAGGAAAATAAATATGGTGTCCGTGGGCAATCTCAACTTCAACCATCTGTGCAGCTCATGAAGGGTGAGAGTTAGCAAGGTTGAAGCAGAGGCCACTATTTAGGGGATGCATCTGTCTTCATTATCTGTGTTCACATTTCTCCCACAGGGTGAGACCTGCTTATGAGGGGCTGCTCTGCTGTCAGGCTTCTCTCTTTTCTTTTTTACATGATCCTTGGCAAGTAGAAAGGTAATCCAGATTCAGAGTGGCCAATGGCTAGCAGAAAGACAGGTAAATTCACTTAACCCCTTTTTCCTGAAAGCAAGTCCTATGCGCCTCATTCTTGAGTTTTAAATCTTTGTGCCTCATCCTGAAACTCTTTGTGAACAGGGAAAGAGAATGAGCTGTCTTTTTGCAGGGTTGTGAAGATCTGTGTGCCAGAAAATGTTTGTTTTGATTTGTTAACACAGTGTCCTTTGAAGTTCTTGTGTGCTTTAAAAATATGATATCTTAAATAATGAAAAAGCATATATTATCAAGTTCAGCATCACATTTTGAAATTCGTATGCTTGTGGAAGGGGTAGCTTAAGCTTACTAACACAAATAAGATCAATAGCTATTGTTTTGCTGTAAGAACAGTTAAAATCAACTCATCATTAAAAAAACCATATATTGTTACACATTTTCATCATCCTGTATATACAGTGGCTTTTGTAAACTTACTCTTCTGACTGAAAGTTTTTCTTCTTTTTTAAAAGTACTTTTTGTTCTTTTAGAGTTTCATACATAAATGTAGTAAATTTATATTTTTGCCCCTTAACTCCCAATCCCACCCCTCTCCTTTTCCCATTACAGCTTTCCTTATTCCGTACCAGTCTTCTCTGATTTTCATGTCTTTCCTCAGAGGTACCAACTGGGTGTTCATCTGGGCTGCTTTTGATGGTATGGGTTTGAGTACTTGATGGAGCCTGAGTTATATATTAGTGGGTATAGCACTAAGAGAGCACTTTCCCTCCCCTGAACATCATTAACCCTCAATAGTCTCTTAGGAAGATGTGGAGCCTCTTGAGATATTTCCTCTTACATAATGAAATGTTAATTAGACAAATCCCATGCAGGTCTTGTGAAAATGCCAAGTGTTATCTTTTGACTGGCATCTCCATGACACTTATGAGCCTGCTAGCTTCTATTAGCACTATCCTACCTTTTTATTCAGTAAGTTTGACACTCGTGTATTCCATGTAAATGAAGTAGTATTTTTTCTTATGTTCATGGCTTATTTTACCTAAGACAGTACCTTCAAGCTTTATCCATTTTTTATAATGTACAGTATGTATGCTTTAGATTTGAATAGTATTCTATTGTACATATGTATGTTCATCAAGGGGTGGGAACTGAGCTTGTGGGAATGGAGGTGCAGTAAACTTGGGAGTACAGATGTCTCTTTGATAGAATTTTAGTTCATTTAGCATAATTTTAGAACATCACTATTTACTTGTGATTAAAATTTTCCAGGCCCTAAGGCATATACTTTGAAATAGTCAAACTCTATTGTTACCACCAGTCCACTTCTTTTTTTGTTTAGAATCATTAAAAGTAAAAAAAAAAAAAAAATCCCCGAATTTCAAGGGGCCAAGAAAATCTTGTCTCACATACAGGTGGACTTAAATGTTTACATTAGTGTTGTTCTTCCACTAGGGAGTGTAACATGCTGTTTGCTATATGTATTAATCTTAGTTCATTTTATTCTGTTTTTGCCGAAGAATTTAACACGTCTAGGACAAAAGTTTTACTTGCTTTTTAAAATGAAAACCTTATAGCAGACGTAGGATAAAAAACTAAATTCTGGAATTATTTCCTATTTTCCAAGAAAAAAAATTGATTTAAAGATCTCAACAAATTTTCTTTTAAAAAAATTATCATGTAGCACTTTTTGCATAGAATATCACAACTGTGAAGAGAACTTTGACTTTTAGTTTGCCAGGAACCCTTTCTTATCTGATAGGTTCCTTTCTTTATTTCTTTTCTCCATAGAGGAATGGGCTGGTTAAATTTAGCACCATCAAATGTACAAGATCAAAGCTGGCTGCTGAGTCCCTGGAATGGAAGAGCTGCCACCTGGTTTTCAACCACAATTCTTTATGAACTTATGGGGCCAAAGTTAGAAGTCTATGAATTGAATTCCCTTTATATAGTTTCACTTCAGGTTGGTGCCCTTAGCTGTGCCTCCCCTCAGGGATCCTTTAACTTCACTAGAATATTCTGAGGAAAACCATTCCTGACAGTGACATGTGCCCTGTCCTCTCAGATTTCTCCTTTTGGATGCCAGAGCTCCAGCACTCATTTGGACTCTCATCCATCATTAATTGCAGGATAAAATTTATTTGATGTTTAGAGTGACGATTTCTCATCTTGAGTGTTTCTCATCCCATTTAGCTTTCCTCTGACCTAGGACTGGGTTTCGGCATTGAACATTGATTTACTACCATTGTCTTCCATAAAGAAGGCACGAAATACAGCAATGTGCTGTTTCTGCTGAGTGGAAGACAGAACCTGCACCCATGCCTTGCTCTTTTCACTGACTGGTGATAACTGGTGTGGGCTGCCCAGAATAAGCAGGGTGCATTCATCATCTCCTGTACAGAGGCAGGAAGCTCTTTTATGAGGGTGATTCATATGCAAATCTGAAAAGCTCTTTGCCTCCTCCTTGGAATTGACTTAGCTTTAAATTGCTCTTCATGTTTGTGAGTAATAATGAAGTTCATTGTTCTTCAGGAATATCTTTGCTATTGTAAGGTAGGACTTTCCAAATTTTTAGAAGACCTTCAAACACTACTTTCTCACATTGGCAAACATGAGTCATGAATATAAAACCTTACTTTGAAGTAACACCATCATGATTTGAGCACATAGATTCATGAATAAACTAGGTAATAGATGAAACTGAAATGTTGCTATGTGACCCACCCTTGCTTAATTAAACTTGATGTCTAATTATTTTTTGCATAAGTATGAATACCAAGTTTAGAAAAATATCCAGGGAAATTTACTTCCTCCAACTATTGAAGATTAAAGCATTTTCAATTAAATGACACAAATTTAAAAATTTCCTTTCTATTTTACTATTTAACTTCTTGAAAAGATTTGAATTGCCATGACAAATATAGATAGTCATGGCATGTTCTACCGGTCTGCATTTTCTGTGTAATAAATCCAGAAATGTAACTGATTGAAATATTTGTTCTACCACTAGCTTTTTTATCTTTTAAATACGTGTTTTATGATTAGGGTAATTTTTTGGGTCGGTACAGATAGAAAACAACTCAAATGAATGCTTACAATTCCCTTTTCCCAAAAGATTTGATTATTATTTTCTGTGCTAAAGAGAAATTTTTCTGTGTTTCCTCAGAGTTCCATTATTTTATTTTTATTGAATGCATGCTGTAATAGTTGTATACATGGTAATTATATTATTTCTATTTTTATCCTAATGCTGTGTACAGTGTATACTTGATAGTATATATTCAGGCAAAAGTTGAAACAAAATTTGAAATGGAAGAGAAAGATGCGTATTTGTTTCTAGTCACTCAGTGTTACTATATTTAAAGTAAGAATTTTATGATTACTTTTAGTTGGCTTCATTCCTGTCATCTAGTTTGATATTCTTCCAAATAAACATACATTTGAACTAGTGCTCTGTTAGATAATTATGTTTTATATTTTCATTTTAAGATATTTCTCAGCTGAGTTACTACACTGTACTGAACTCTGTGTCTTACCTTTGTCAGTTTTATCTTCAAATTGTCAGTGAGTTACCCATCTTAATGTAGACTTTGATCTTAATAAAGAGACTTTCTTTAATGATTTTTCCATTGATTTTTAAATGAAATTTAGAATCATAAAGGGCAACTCAAGTCCTTCCTCACATGGCTTGGCTTTGCCTTTCTTTTGAACTTCAGAGCTTGTAGGATGTGTTGGAAATTACTCTTTTCTTTTCTCAAAGGCATGCTTCCTTTTGGTATTTCTGTACCTTTGACCATTGTTTTCTGCCTGGATTTGCCTGTTAAGAGTCTAATAATTTTTTGAGCTATACTTGTGTTATGTTTCTGATCAACTTCACTTGTTCTCAGCTGTTGTGGTCAAATTATTAGCTCACCTGAGTGTTCCCAGGGCTCTCCATCCTTCCTCAGATACTCTGTCTAGAACTCAGTCTCCTCTCTGTATGAACACCTGTTAGAAAGGTGGTCTGCTTCAATGCCAGCATTTGGCATCGTGCCAGGAAGAAATCAGGCATACTATGTATGGTTTTGTTCTGGTCTTTCTCTGTTTTTGCTGCTTAATATGTATTGCACAACCATTATGTCAAAATTAATAAAAGTGTTTTACACTGTACAATTTATGATGTGAGGGGATATAATTTCTCTGGGAATATAGTGAAAAAATGGTAAAATAGCTACATTTCCCTCTATACTACACTATTAAAAGAATAGCTTATTTAGAAGTCATAAAATAAGGATGTTTGGTCAATGACACTTCTAACTCCAGGAGAGTTAGACATGTGGATTCCTTCAGTCTCCTACACACAATGCCAAGTAGCATAATGCTTATTACATACCACACAAAATCTTTTTAGATCCAAGAATGATTGCTCAGTCCCATTCCTTGTCAGTTTAAATGTACCAGAACAGTGGAAATATGCCTTTTCAATATGCTGCATGAATTTATATCGAGGCTTGATAACTGAAGTGTCAGAAATCCTAAATTCATCAGAGGCTGCATTATTTTTATGTAGATAAGAAGATATGGGCCTCTGTTCTTTTACATGAATTGTCATCATAATATCACAGTTAAAGCTAATGAACCGTTCTCTGGCATTTGAAAAGCCAGTTAACGGAGCATTTTCCTGACGAAGCTTCAGTTTATAAATGAATTAAGTGTGTTTGTGTGGGTACCTTAATGATCATGACTTTACTCCTCAGCATTATAAAATAATCCCTTTCTTTCCTCAGTTAAGACCAGCATGACCTACAAAAGGAAGCAAGTGTAAGGATTTGAGGGGGAAAATAGTATAGATTGTCCAACCAGACATTTCTTACTGAAGTTCGAGGTATTCTTTTCTCATTCAACCCCATAGATTACCACGCCCTAGAGGGGCAATTATACTCAGTGTTCTTTACTTGACTTTCAATCAAGAAATGATCAAGCACATATTTTGTTAATCCAATACTCGTTACAGTTAGTTTTTTTGGAATCACACAGAATTTTGGATGTATTCTCATTATTAAGAGGAGCTCAGTTCTGTTTTTGGTCGCATTTACACTGGAAGCCAAGAACTAGGTTACAAGTGTGCAATTCTTGTGTAAGTCTTGTCAACTTTTATGGAACAAATTTCGTGTTTTATTTGCCTTGCTAAGAGAATAAGTTACTGAAAAACTTCAAATATGTTTACTTACTGTATTTGATACCACTATTGCTCTTTTTTTACTAGATCTTCATAACTTTTATTAAACATGTCTATGCCTATGAAATTATAGGCTATGTGATTATATAAAATAAACTTTACATAAGTATAAAAGGGTGAAAATATTTTCTTCAGTCTATTAGAATTCCTAGACTTAAATTTACCCTCTTTCAAATATTGATCAAAATGCTGATATTTATCTTATGTATTGCCTGTTGGCCCTTTGTTTCAATTCATTACCTAATCCTAACCTTTCAGAATTCATGGAAAACTTTAAATTCAATCGATTGTGTCTCACCAAGATGGTTTAAAAAATTGCTCATGTGGAAATTTTCAAGTTTATGTGTTTATTGTCTCATTTAAAGCACTCACATGATTCAGTGAGTTCTTTTTATATTTGCTTGGTTCAGTGAGATGTTTGCCAAATCTATATAGTGCAACTATTTTTTTTCACAAAGTAGAATGCATTTTGTATATGTGTCTACTTTTTATACAGTAACTGAATGTTGGGACTCAAGTAGAAGTTAGAATATTTTCAAATTAGAATTTGATGTTACATTTAGTCTTAAGTGTGTTTTTCAGCTAAATGCTAAAAATTAAATTCACAAATTTGGCTCAGATTCTGACTCAGGAATCTATCTAGCCACTGAGTGATGTTTGGTTACCTCACTTAACTTCTCTAAGATTAAATGTTTGACAGAATATAATAAGCATAGAAATGTCTTTTATTAATTGTGTATGGCATTGTTATGGTTGGTAGGATTATGATTTATCTTCTTGCAAAATACATTCACAAAAGGGTAACTTTTACTCAGTTTCTAAGATCTATTAAACTTTAGGCATTATTTCTGCCTCAAAGTAACTTTAAAATCCATTGCTAAATTCATAGCTTGACAATATATCAAATATTCAGTAGGAACAATTTATATCTTTGTTCAAGATTCTATTTTCTCCCTCTTTCTCTCTCTCTTTCTCTCCCTACCACACATGTGTAGTTTCACGCATTGGAAATGAGAGGGTGATAAAATCATGGTTGTAATATTACTTTTCTCAGTAGCAAATGGCTCATGTCTTCTACTTTAATCTATACTGGAAATTTATATGCCTGTTTAAGAGAAGAGCTCATTTGTAACTGAAAATACAATAAAGCTGAAATAAGTGGCCAGAAAATTTTAATAGTTATATAAGGCTGGCAGATTTCTACCCATGCAGATTTTTATATGAGAAATATTTCATGTACTTTTTCTTCAAAGTTAACTCTTTCTTAGGAATGCAATAAAAACAATACTGTTGCATAGCCAAGAAAGAAAGAAAGTGTATTTTCTATATACCACATGGAAACTCTAAATTTAATGATATAATTAGTATTAATTTGAAAATACCAATGATATATTTTGAATCTTGATATACAGGTATAGGATACATTCCTCATCCACAGGTAATAGCATCATTCAAAATATAGTTATGACCTATAAAACATTGCCATATTTACATTTAATTGGTGGGATAGAATTCATTATTTGTTGTGCTTGGCTGTAACTGGTCAACTTTAGATCTTATAACATTAGCCTCCTTGTCAGTGACAATACCCATGTGAAAAAGACAGATGGAATACAACTTTTTTCAGTGTTGACTTTAGAGTTTGTAATGTTTTTCCTTTTGGGATGAAGTAGATGCATGTAACATCTGGGCAGGGGCAGAAAGCACCTCTGGAGCATTGTCCAGAAGCATTGTGGATGATCCATGACATCTGCACAGAGCCAGCAAATGCTTGAGCAGCATAGTGCAGTAGCTCTGTGAGTGCCTAGTGTTCAAGTCACGAAGCGGTCATGCAGCATGGCTTAGATCAATTCACACAGACAATAATAAGCAACATATTCTGTGAAAAAAATGCAAAACTATCATCATCACTAGTTATGGTGTACCTAAAATATGACACAGAGCTTTGAGAGTTGCACATTGTAACAGTAGAACTTACACTATCTTGATCTGTGCAACTTTTTTTCCTAAAGGAAAAAATGTATTGCCTAATCAGCTACAATAGGTACATATAGTATAAAATATGAATTTATAATCAAATAGCACTTTAAGAAAAATGACTTTAATTTTTGATAGATTTCTAAAATATCTGGAGCACAAGGTGATACTCATATAACTACAGACATAGAAATACTATAAAGCCTTTCTAGAATTGCCTTAATGACTTTATGATTGGCCAATATGGATAGCCCATGTGTCATGCTACACTACTAGATTATCTTGCCTTTTTCCATTTCTGAAGTGCTGTGCTGGTTCTGAGGTATGTAGGCTTTCTCCGAATGATGAATAGAAATCTTTCCAGAGAGAGCTGCAATAGCTTCTGATACAGCACAAATTCCTAAGGAGTATGACTTTGAAAAATGACAAAATAAGAAAACATAGTTACTGAGTCAATCAATAGTTTTTTAAACATAAATTCCAGGACACTATATTTAATTATATAATTGAATCTAATACAACTAATATACTAATTGAGCATTTGCTTACATAAGCTAGCATAAGTCTTAAAATATACTGATATGACATTAAAAATTTTGTGGGAAAATACCCATTTGCATGTTGGCTACACAGAGAAAATTGTGACTGCAACATGTAGAAAACTCTGACAAACAAATTTAAATGTAGGTCTTTTCCTCAAACCCAAATGTCTGTCTCTATATGAATAGTATTGAAATAAGAATCTAAAACTATTTATAGGGGCTGGAGAGGTGGCTCAGGGGTTAAGCCTCTGCCTTGCAGGCGGTAGGTCCTGAGTTCAGATCCTAGACCCCACATATAGACTCCGGGCAGAAGCGGGGGTGGCCTGCGTTTCTGGTCCTGGTAGGGCGGAGCCTGTGAATCCCGAGGCAGAGTAAACAAGGAGGAGGTGGAGGTGGTCCATGGTGGTTCCCAAATTCGCCCGTGGTTCTACACACACACACACACACACACATACATACACACACATGCACACACGCATACACGCACAATTGAATAAATAATAATAATAAAAAAATTTAAAAAAAAACTATTTCTGGATGAATTGATGTGAAAAAGATTAGCAAAACTTTAACAATAATACATATTTAAATAATTTTTAAATGTGCAAAGTAGTTTCTTAAGCAGGTATCAAAAGCACAAAATTTATATTTTATGAAAGTTTTAAAACATGAAAAATTCTCAGAATATATTGCTAAAATATGCAAGGAAATATTTCACAAAATAAATTGTTTTATGTAAAGGAACTTGTAGTGTAATTGTTTTTTACTCAAAGGTAATGATTTAAAGTTTTATGAATAATGAAATGACAGACAACAAAGCAAGAAATGGAAAATTATTTTGTATCTACACTAAGACAAAAGTTGTATTTTCTTCTTGAGTTTATATAATCGGAAGGAGGAATGAATACACTTTTGATGACTTTACCAGAAATAAGCGTAAGTTCATGGACTATTTTAATGTACATACATACATAGAAATGCCATTTGTAGTTTCAGTAGTGTGTGTGTGTATGTGTGTGTGTGTGTGTGTGTGTGTGTGTGTGTGTGTGTGAGAAAGGGTACTGTATATCCCCGTGGAGGACCAAGGATGACTTCAGGAATCAACTTGAATTGCTTCTATCTCCTTTTTCCCTACTCTGGAATTTCCCAGGCTCTGTCCACTAGGGTCAGAAGTGCAGGCTGAACCATTTCTGCCTGAGTTTTTACATGAGACCTTCTGCTTGAGAGGCAGAGTCTTAACCTTAGCCATCATCTCTCCAACCCTATAGTTTCAGTCTTATTTCTAGAAGCTATTGTCTCAGGAGGGAAGTGTCGCCTAGTAATTGTGATCAACATAGGTTAAAAAAATTGGAACATCTCAGGCAAAAAAAAATCTGAATAAACATCTTAGACAACAATTTTGAAGAAATGGTTTCCATGATCTGTAATTATAGCCTTTGATTAGACTGAAATTCTATCTGTGATAGAAAGAATAGTTAATTATAAAAAAAGAACTTACGTTTAAGCAACATTTATTCCACTCAATTTCTGTAAAGAAAAAGTGAAGAATAGTATTTTCTTGTTAGGTTAACAGTAAACTATTCAAAAAATACTAAAACTTGAAGTTGAAATCCATCATTTTTTATTTATAGAGATAAGAGTTAGCATAGTCAGTAGTTTTATATGAGCTATTTACTTGACTTTATAGTTCTTTTATAGTTCTATCTAGGATGCAATCAAGTTGCTCATGCTGAACACATTTTATTTTTTTGTGAGGATTTTGTAAACCCATAGCTGATTGTGTAGCATATTCCAGCCCAGATGAAGCAAATGTTATTTTTCCATCTTGTTTTTGTCTTTACATTTTTTATTCTAGTTCTGAGTACTGAACCCAGGGCCTTGCAATGTCAGGCAGCCACTGAAATCCATGCCTCGCTTCTGTTTTTAAGAGGAAGTAGCAAGGTGATCGTGAAGACCACATATTTTCACACTGTAACACAAGCTGTCTTGAACTCTCAGTAATGCTCCTGCCTCAGCCTCTGTGTGCTAGATTAGGTCACCTGAACTGAAGTGCAAATGTAAAACCTTGGTGTTTTTATAAAAATCTGCTGCCATGTTGGCATATTTCACCTCAGTAAAGCAACTGCTATTGTATTACTCCTGTTATTTCTTTACTCTTGTAAATCAGCATTTACAAAATGCTTATAAGCAGGTGGCCTTTCTTTTGTAGAGTATATTTTCTTATCCTTTCATAAATTAGAAAACATCCTTAGCCAGTAGACATGTTCAGTGATATTGTAGTTTTGTGGATACTTTGGGTATCAATGATGAAGAGAGGCAATACCTGCTGAAATATCCTGGAGAACTCCCAACAGTTCCTCTTCAAATACCATGCCACGTCACTGTCACAATCCTGAAGAACACACTCTTCCCACCACTAGTTATGTCAAAAGTTGGAGCTAACCTGTGACCTTTGTGATTCTATGGAAAGCTTGAGAAAACTCGATCTTTTGAAGAATGTGTTTGTAATCTCTAAGGTTTGCATGTTGTAGAATCATTCTGGAATTAATTTTGAATTATATCATCCACTTCCCACCAAACAAAGTCATTTTCCCTTGAGTACTTAATATATTTACATAAGCTCTGCTCTCTCTTTTAATCTAGCTCTTTCCTTGACCACATTTTACTTTGTTCTAGTCAACTCTCTTTGGTCTTTAGGATCCAAATTACAAAATATTTGCATTCACTCTGAATCATCTAGTTTTCCTTCAATGCATTATTGATAACAATGGAATCAAACAGTTTCTTAATAGGGGAAAAACATAAAATCAGCCTTTCTTCTATTAAGTTGTTTAACTTGGATGTTTTTTCAGCAATGGGAGGGAGACTAACACATGGCTTATATGTAAGGAAGGCTATATTAGTGACATAGGATATAAGTGACAATACCATATAAGTCTCATTCACAAGCGATCAGTGTCTTAAGGTTTTACATATCCTACATTAAAAATAATATTTGCATGAGATTATGTTCAATTTTTCTGTGAAATATATACAAGGAGTGAGAAAGACTCTCAGATAATGTATTATGTCATTGATACTATGATATCCGTTGAGTTTCACAAAGCTTACCCACCATCCATCTGCTACTCCTGAATGTAATATAAATATTGCATTTATTGTTTTGAATGGAACGGGGGGGGGGAGAGAGAGAAGAGGGGGGCATGCTCATGCATGCCATGGTAGAAGTCAGAGAATTACTTTCAGATCTCTACTTCCATTCTGTAGTGTTGATCTCAGGTCACCAGGTTTGTGGGCTGGCCCTTCCTGCTGAGCCATCTCACTGACCCCATGTTCTCTCCTTTCTAAAACGACTCTCTATGTCACCATTGTCATTATGACATAGCATATTACCTGCATCACTTCTCAAGTACCTATCTTGATTTCAGTGTCTCTAACAAGGACACAAAGAATTATACTACAACATTGATTGTTATGTCAAAAGGTATTAGATAGGATAGACACAGACAATGAAATGAAATCTTATTTAAGAATCCAATTTTGAGGCCAAAATCCTGGACAGGGTCATGTAACCATCACTTAAAGTTGTCTGTCCCAGTTCATTCAGAACGCTGTGCTTGACTGTTCAGACACAAGGGGATGAATTCTTAAGCAAGATGACCTTGGGCTTGTCATCTCCATTCTTAACAAAGACAAGTGTAGCATGGTGATTAGTAATATTTCATGTCCTCTCACATTTTATTAATTCCCTCCTTTTTTAGTGATAAGTACTCAATATGCTTGTAAAACAAAATAAATAAATAAATACATGAAAATTTACTTAAAACTAAAACAGTAATTTTTAAAGGCATAACTTACGCTTTTTAAGGTGAACTTGTCCAATAGCAATATTGCTTCTGAAACTATAACTATCCCACGTTTTGATCAATGACTAATGAAAAGTAACTAATATAAGTTGGTTAAGTGAATGATATTTTTCAACTTAGAAATCATATGAATCATTATCAGATGTATTTGCCCCAATGAAAGCAAAATGCAGTGAATAAATACTGGACAAATAGAGGAAAGTGAGCTTTTAATTTTGCGTTTCCTATTTGTTCATTGTTGAAGCTGATAACTTATTTAGGAATAGAAGAAACCAAAATTAAAACAAAACACAATTAATTTGAGATTGCTAAACAAAAACGAAGCAAACCATCTTTTCAGGAAGAGATAATGCTGTCTATAGATTCTTAATATTTTAGAAATAGCTCCTGAACCAATGGTCAGCCTACAAAGATATTAAGTTTTCAGGAATGAAGGGCCTTTTGATACACTTAAACTTGCCAGTCATGGGTCAAGTTTTTTGTGGGATCCTCCTTTGCTTTCTGGAGCCACCCAGGATGCCAACATACTGGCTTCCCACTGCTTGACATTGAACTATTTTCACTCCATCATATATTATTTTCAATTTGACCTGGAAATGAGTACACTGGTCACCTGATGATGCTGACTTCATACAGCTCTCTTTGTATTCTAAGATTGAGCACACATTATTTCAGGCTTGATATTCCTTTGTATCGATTCTAAGAATTCTGTACAAGACTCACATTTTCTCTCTAGCCTCAGGAGTCTCTCAGGATGACACAGCCACTAAAATGTAGGTTTGAGGGTAGAACAGACACAGTGAGAAGCATTTGTACTTTGTTAACTTCAGGAGTCATTCAAGTAGATTTCAACTTGGAAGAAAATGTTAGACTATTTTGGAATGCAGAATCAGTTCTAGGTAATATGAATTATATTGCCTTTTTATGCTTACTCGACATCATTTCTGAGATTTGTCTTAAATGGATTCTTGTTGTCTGATCCTATTTGATCAGCCAACCACAAGTTTCTCTGCCCACATATTTCTTTTCTGGATGCTTTTTACCTTCTTGTATCTCCTCCTCACTGGTTCCTAAGAGCAAAAGGTACCTGTAAGTGATCAAACCAGGATACTAAAATTTCTCTTGTCATTGTGTTGGGAGTTTGTGATAAGTGCCATTTACTTTATGTTCCATTTGTATTTTGCTAGCTAATATAGAACTCTGGAAATTACCTATTTTGGATGAAGCATTTGATTATTTTCATCCCTTTTTATTCATTTCATACTGAATCTGCTATTCAGAATTTTCTAAAATGAGTAATGGAGGTAAAGGTTTTGAAGAATTATATTGTAATTTAATAGATGCCTTATGGACAGCCATTAGGTGTGTCTTTCTGGGCATTCATATATTTAAAATAGATATTATATATATTAAACTTTCATTTTCCTTGAAGGGAGCTAGTAGAAATCCAAATTAGAACTAACCATACAAAACAGCATCTAACTATGTGAGACTTCTGAAAACATCACCGACATGTTTCTAAAAACATGTAGTAGGCACTAACTAAACCAAATTTATTTTTCGCTAATCTCCATTGAAATAAAAAGCAATTTTGCTGCTTATTTACAAAGTAAACCCTCAATTCTTAATGAAACATGTTAACAGATAATGATAATTATATTTATTTCAGAATTCTGGTAATCAAGGTGTCCCCATCATTCACAAGAGGGTATTCTGGAAGTCATTCTACAAATGTATATATAAAATACATTTTATTACATGCTACTAAATTAATGTCTTTTGTAATAGAAGAACAAGGAGTTATGTCTATAAAGAATATAGCATGCTCAGATATTTGCTGTGAATTTATCTGATTTATGGGATGACAAAAGAAATATAGTTAATCAAATCTAAAATTATTAAAAAATTCTTCATTATGTTTCTGAGCAGAGAAAGTGATATTTTTGCCATTTTTTTCTATTTTTAGAAGCAATCATCTTTGTTTCCTTTAACAGGGAAATTAGATTTCCTAGGCTTTGATTTATTCCAAAATATTTTGACATTGATTTAGAAAGTATCATAATTAACATGCCACGTTAAATAGATATTGCATGTGCAGTCATTCAGTGTCATTCAGATATTCATACAATAGACTTTGATTGAGAAAGTGTTTCCTGTCAGGCATTTTCTAGCTGCTGGAATTTAGCAGTAATCAAAACAGACCAAAGTCTATCTGCAAAAAGCTTACATTGTCTTCTACATACACAGATGTTAAACAAAATAGCAAAGTGTAGTAGTGGAAAACACCCTGAAGCTAAACGAAGCAGCTGATTATCTGTTTGGTGATAAGTTAGATTGGGATTGCTCAGATTAGTACAAGGAACATATAGTGGAAGTTGGTAAAAATATTATCATAATTTGAAGGTTAATATTCATTAAGAGAAGGATAATCATGATATAATTTAAGCATAAGGAGCAATTAACATAGATTTGTATTTATACTTAGTTATGCAATATAGAAACTTTAAATCAATTCTAGGTCATTAATAAAGGTTTAAAAGAAACAAACAAAATACTTTATAGGTCAGTGAGATAATTCATTCACAAAGGTGCTTGCTTGCAAATCTGGCAACCTGAGTTCAATTCCCAGAAGTACACATGGTGAAGAGAACTATTTCTAAAGTTGTCCTCTGACCTCCCACCTACATGCCAGGGCATGCATGCACATGCTCCCTTTATCTCTCCTCAAATAATAAATAAAAAATATTTTAGAGACTTGCTGTAGACACCTGGCATTTTGAAAATTTCTATCATGAAATGAATCATGAGAAACTCCCTTGGGTCAGCTAATAACAGATTTAGACTTTTTGTTTTCACTAACTGTAAATTTATGCTCATAGCTTTTATTAGTAAATGAAGATAAATGATTGTTTTCTTGTAGAAATTCTAATTTGCAATAATGAGAGAGAAGGGAGTAAATGTAATTTCTCATTTCTAATCTTTAAAGAGTTTCTTATGTGTAAAATCTTATTCAAGTTGGTATTAATGGGAGTTTAAAATTTATTTATGTAATTATAGTTCAAAAAAGTAATATCCTCTGAGTTCTTAGGAAAACATTTATTTCCCTTTCATGTATGTGTATTGGGGGTGTATGCATATGCGTGTACATGTGTGCTTGCATGCAATAGTTGTTTCATATGTGTGCATTTGTATGTAAATGCATGTGAGTATATGTGAATGCCCAAGGGTAAATACCAGGAATCATCCTTGATTGCCCTTTGAACTTATTAGTGTGAGTTTGGGTTTCTAACTGAACCCACAGGATGCCATTAGGACTAGTGTAGCTAACCTGCTTCCTCTGAGGGTTCTCATGCTAGAATTACAGAAGGGCTGCCACATTGTCATGGTTTGAAATGTGTCCCCTACAGTCTCATGTGTTTGGCAAAATCACGGCACCTTGAGAGGTGGAGCCTTGCTGGAGGAAGGCAGTCACGGGGGTGGGCTTTGAGGTGGATTAGTCCCACTCTATCTCCAGGAGAAGTTGGCTTTGCAGCAAGAAGTCTTGCAGCTCTCAGACTCCAAGATGTCTGCAGTGACATAGTCTGCTCCAGCTTTGAGAACTCTCCTCCACCATGAGAGACTGTATCTCCTCATAGGAACCATATGCTAAATAAATCTCCCTTTCTCCCTTAAGTTTCTTGACTTTGGGTGCTCTCTTTCAGCAATAGTTAAGAGTGACCATTACACACATGAACCTGGCATTTTCATGGGATCTATGAAAAAAGAGAATTGGTATTTGAGATCAGGTCCTCTTCCTAGTGAGTCAAGAGTTTTACCTACTGAGCCTTCTACCAGCCCAAGAAACATTTTGATGGTGTTTTTTCTTTTGTGTGTATGCATGTGCCAATGTGTGTGTTTGCATGTGTGTGGGTGCATGTGTACATGTAAGCATGAGTATACATGTGTGTGGAGGTCAAAGGTCAACCTCAGGCATCCTTCTTCAGAAGGTATCCATCTTCTCACTGGGACCTGAGACGCACAGTTGGGCTAGAATGGCTGAACCAGTATCCCCAGGATTCTTCTGTCGGTTTCATCTATTTTCTCAGCACTGGTTTCCATGCCTGAATGTTCACATAGAGGTTGGGAATCAAACTCAGGTGCTCAAGCTTGTGTGCCAAACTCTTTGCTGACTGAGCTACCTTCCTAACCCCTCTTGCCACTAGTGATGGTTGTGTTGATGCAGGATTTGATGTATGATAAGACTTAAGGTCACCACTGCATATGGAGATCAGCTTAATTCTCATAGTACTTCTATTAGGAACATAGAGTTATTATCCCCATTTCTGATAAATAGATTGAATCTTGAAAACACTGCCATGCATTTCTTGGAGTATGGAACAAGGTTTGGAACTCTGTGTGATCCTGATACTATGCATTGCCCCCCAAAATACTATATTTAAAAAGATTCAGATTAATAAAAAACAATAAGTGAAGCCTAAATGAATAGTGTCAAATTTTAGTTTATTCTGTTTATCAGTAAGTATGTACATCTTCATTCATGATTTTTGGTCCCATTATAGAAATATAACCTAAATGTCATTCCCTGTTTAATTTGTATCTAAAGTTATATGGGCTATATGTGAGAAAAGTATAGTACTTATGCATCAAATATCTGAAGGCATACTCTCATGAAAACTTTTAGAAAACAGATTTTGAATCAAAAATAACTTTATGAGTTTAATCTCTTCACAACAAAATATAATCCTTATTCTTCTTTATGGATAGACCTACAAATAATTTAAAGATATACCTCTTGTGTATAATTTATTTTGGCCTTGTATTTACTGCCTTGTTCTCCAGACTATTTTATGTTAAATGGTATTTGTCACAAAAAATACTGTTAATGACTTCAACCTTGCTTCTTCATGGGATTGTTTCTTTTGCTTTTCTGTTTCCCTAGAACTGCCAAAGTGAACTTCTTGCTTCTGTCATGCTTACTAACCAAGAGTGCTCCAGTAGACTCTTATCATAAGTAGTATATATGGGATGTTCAAGTTGTCAAAGATCAGTATCACTGAATTTATTACTATTCACAGCATGTTTTCCAACATGAAAAACTTTCTGCCTAATTAGTACAGTGGTGACAATTTATACTAACCCAGAGAATTTTATGCATACAAATATATGGTTATCATTAGACTGAGTTTTTTGTCTCAAAAAGATCCAATGGAGGGCGGGAAAGATGGCTCAGGGCTTAAAACTCTGTCTCACAAGCAAAAGGTCCTGAGTTTGGATCCTAGGTCCCACATAAAAATGGCAAGGTGGAAACCAGCAGTAGCCTGCATTTACGGCCCACTGCGCAGAGTCTATGAAATGCCAGAGTGAAGCAAGAAGGAGTTAAAAGCAATTCAGGATGATTCCTGAAGTCACTCTTGGTCCTCCATGAGGACACATCCAGACTTTTACATCAGTGAGATAATTTTCTAAACGGTGGTTGTCATGGTTTGAAATGTGTCCCCCACAGTCTCATGTGTGGGCCCTGAGGTGGATTAGTCCCACTCTACCTCTAGGAGAAGTCTGCCTTTGCAGCAAGCAGCCTGCAGCTCTCAGCTTCCAAGATGTCTGCAGTGACTTAGCTTCCTCCAGCTTTGGCCAGCCAGCCATGCCACCTCTGCTTTGAGAGACTGTGCCTTCCCTCTGGAACTGTAAGCTGAATAAATCTCCCTTTCTCCCTTAAGTTGCTTGACTTTGTGTGCTCTCTCACAGCAACAGTTAAGAATAACTGTTACAGTAGTACCAGTGTTTCACTGTGAGAAAATATTTAAAACTTTGTGAATCTTGGTTTGCATATAGATTTTTAAAGTTGCAATTACTACATACAATTGTCAAACTTGTTGGGAGAAACAGATATCCATAAGCTTATTGTCCAATATAGCATGGCGTTCATGAAGGGTATAACAAACACTGCTTCATTCATTTATTTATCACTAAAAATACTGGATCTTTAACTCTTAAATATTTGATTCTTTTGTTACATTAGTCATCGAAGGAATAGCTTTCCAGGATTTTCACAAGTAATATAACCAAGGAATATGACAAGCAATGAGCATCTCTTCTCGTTTTAGCTTTCTAAAGTCATTTTCAGGAAATGTCTTTCAATTCTATTGCATGTAGAAATGGAAAGGTAAAATTGTCTTATCACCATAGTCTTTGAAATGGGAAAATAATTTGGAAGGAAAGCATTTTCTAACCACTTCAAAAACACATAATGTCATAAGAAAAAGTGAGATAGGTTGAAACATATAGGCAATTTGTTATTTGCTTTTATGTATAAACAGTTGTCCTGTAACATTGTTTATGCCATAATTTATTTTTTCATTCTTTTATATCTTCAATATATGATACACTCTAAAAGAGTGTTTTGAGTTCATTAGCTTCATTTCTGCATTGTGCGTAGTACACATATTTGGGGCAGTTTTCAGTAACTATTCTAATATTTAATTTCATACTCAATCTAACTCAATGTAAGTAAAAGCTAACTAGATAAGTGGTTCTAGTTCTTTGACTTCCAATTTCATTTTCAAGGTAGAAGCATTAACATTAGCTTGAGTATGAAGTAATGTCTCCAACAGTATAGAAATTGCAATTTTTCTTGGCTCACTACAGTCACTCAAATATTTTGCTCCTTTGTAAGTAAACTGTATATTTTACCTGGAGCTACCATTTATGTTCATTTAGGGTATCCAACAGAGCAAAGCACAGTGGTTCAGCCATATATCGAGGTAAATAAATGACATAAATTTAGCAGCTGAACTTCCAAAGTCAGATTAATAGGTATGATGCCAGGATGTGAGCGGGCCACATGCTGTCAATTGCTGGTTTAATTTCATCCAGCCAGGAAGCCAGGTTGGTCAGTCCTCAAACTCTGTCTTTACTCTTTGGCCTAAATGAGATCCACTGTTGGTCAAATTAATCATCAGATCAATTGGTTTTCCTTTTAATTGCTGAAGACATTATGTGAGACTATGAACATCACAAAATCAACTGGTGCAACTTTACTTAATAGCTTCCTGATTTATGTCCTTAGACCAGGTAGTATATTTTATGTTAAATATCCACAGCATGTTATCCTGACTCAGTCTGGAGCAAATCCAAGTGATTTTATTCTTTTTGACTGGATATAATAGTTACATAGTATCGTGAATAATATGGATTTATTCTATGATTTTTTATGATTTAAATAAGTTTTTTTGTATTTGGTGCATTTAATTGGATAGAGTGGTTACTATTAATATTCATTCCTATTAATATCAAACTATAATGTGACAGCCAGCTCAATTGTAAATAAATATACAGTAACACTGAGTTAAGCACAGTATGTAGTGTGTGTGTGTGTGTGTGTGTGTGTGTGTGTGTGTGTGAACACGTGCACCTGAAAGTAATTCATAAGCAGTTTCTGCATGTTCAACTGATGTGAGTTTTCTGTCATAGATGAACACATTGGCAGAAGTGGTACCTCTGATTACATGCTGCAGAACATAGTTATCTTAGGCAATAACCCAGATACCATTGGATTCTGTTGGTAGTTTATTGAGTGACTTGAATCATACTAAGAAACTTTAATATCTGAGATTATTTTATCAGTATTTTGCATGACATTTGGGCTTGAGGAAATTGCTCGTATTTGATTGTTTTTAGTTTTTTTACATTAATCTTCCTGAGTTGTTCCTTTATAAGTTATTTTATTTTATTTCTTATGTTATTACTGTTTTTAGAAATGCATGGCAATGCTTCCTCCACAGAATTAATAGCAAATATTACTGTAACCCTGTACTTTGAAGAATGAGATTGAAAACTGGACAATGTCATCACCCATTTTCACAGCAAAATTCAGGTGCAATTTGTATCCTTCTTATTAAACCATTAAACCAAAGCAAAAAATGTCATTTTAATAAGATGCTGAATACAGCTAAGAGCACAGCTGCAATGCCTAGAACATATACCAGCACCTTTTTAATAAGATCTTTCCCTACTTGCCAGTAGGCGATGTCTCTGTGTTACATACACCAATCATATATTAATGTCTTCTGATCAGAACTATAAAGTATATAAACATTTTAAAATCCTAAAGGTTATATGTTTCTTTCTTAAAATTCTTCAAGCAGAGTGAAAGATGTCTAGATTTGTTAGATTTAATTAGTGCAGTCGATATCATTAAAATATAACAACTAAAAATTATGTCAATTTTGTTGTCTGAGGTGAGTAAAGCCAAATACTCATGAAAGTAAGAGGGATATTTTTCTTAAGAAGGCATATATTAGCATCTCTCAAATGATTGTGGTACCCTTATAGTTTGTACTTTTAAAGAGTTAAATACATGGGAAGTGATCTCTAGGTACAGCTTGATTTCTCTTTGTCTCATCAGCTTACTGGTTATGAGAATTTATTTATCTTGTAGTCAATTTAGAAGTGACTATTATACATAGCAGATACATTGTATTTTAATAACTTTATAGCATATGTAATTATGGAAGAAGAACCACAGTTTTCATGTGTCCCTAAAACCTGGTATATTTTGTAAATCAAGTTGATAGTGTAACAAGTCTGATTGTACTACTCAAAAGAACAAAAAAAGATCATGGCCTTTTGCATTTAAGAAAAGGTGATTTTTACATTTAATATTTAAAAATATGAGTAAAGGGGATGGAGAGATACCTCAGGGTTGAAGACACTGCCTCACAAAAGAAGGACTTGAGTGAGTTTGGACCCCAAATCACATACAGTAAAACATCAAGAAGAAATGGCAGTAACTTGAACTTCTGGCTCTCGAAGGCAAGATGCAGCCTGGGAAATTCCAGAGCAAAGCAGAAAGCAGGTAGAAACAATCCAGGATGATTACCAAAGTCAACTTTGGACCTCCACAGGCATACACAGTGCCCTTTGATAAAAAAAAAATGAGGATACTAGTTATTTAGTCACTTATATAATTGATGTAAAACTTTAAGCATTTCGAATTCATATAATAATGAAACTAATGTTAGGATATTCCATGTTTATACAAACTTCCCTCTAACAGCTGCAAAAAGTTAACAAATTATGTATGCATGACTCAAATACAGTTAAAATAATAATTGTTATTTCATATAATTTTAATGTATATTTTACCAAAATGCAATCTGTCCTTAGCTAATTTTTAAAGTTAACATTTCAAAAAAGATGACTCTGAGCAATTATATAATTCTAAAACATCATGTAATACCTCTTTAAGCAGCAGCAAAAATACTAACCAAAATATTTTGGCTACTGAAGATGGCTTCTTCATTGTGACATTTTAGGAATTACAACAGATTACAAAATTTACATGTGAGCAGGTATATCATGGTAAAATGTCTAAATGCAAAGGGTTGCAGAATAAAGCAGTATACTTTAGACCCTTT
This sequence comes from Typhlomys cinereus, assembly GCA_023101885.1. NCBI lineage: Eukaryota > Metazoa > Chordata > Mammalia > Rodentia > Platacanthomyidae > Typhlomys > Typhlomys cinereus. The sequence goes on from JALPQD010000001.1 coordinate 607,856, forward strand.
ACACAAATTTAGAAGTACCATTTTATTATTTTTATCCAATAGAATGAATGGCAACCTGGCTATCTAATAAAATGTAGTGATGTTATCAATATGCCCAATAAGTTAACACATTTCAAGAATACCCAGCATAGAAATGACTGAAATCCCTCCTGTACCAGATTATAGAATCACCCTTTATTCAATTGTGTGTTGACTTGTCTGTCATCCCTATAAGAGTGGAAATCAACACTCTTCACACCATCTTTACATACCAGGGCCTATCCAATATCTGATTCAGAAAGCAACAAGTTATAATTTATGGAATTGCTCTTACTGAATAATCTCTCAATTAATTGAGCTGATACTACATTCTTCACCAAGTCTCACACTATACCATGAGGAAAGTACATATAGAACTTATTTTGAAGATGCAGATCCTAACTTTTGCACACAGGACCTTGGTTTACATGGATTACATAAACTGCCTGTGTGCATGTTTGCAGGACACTAGTATTTCGGATTCACATGTAAAGATTATTCTAAAATAACTCTTTACAAATTTTCATCAGTGTGGTTAAGGAATCTTGTTCATTCAAACAAATTCAGGAAATTCATCAGACAGTTGATCACAGACTATGAAGCAAGAGGTCAAAGGATTGGCTGTCCCATGAGGAAAGCCCTGTGGTAACCAGTGGCATTGCTTGGTGACGGTCTTGGCTTTCCTTTTGTGCCTGTTACATTTAAGTGACCTCAGCAATAGAAACCAGAGGCAAAACCAAACCTGGCTAGATTTCAAGATAGCCTAGTGAGATAGGTCATAACTAAATGCTTCATTTCTTCTGCATCTTGAATCACGACAGTATGTGTCAAAAAAAAAGAAAAAGACAGAACTCTAGCACAAATATAAGAAGCATCTTCCTTATTCAGTCCATGAAGAATTGATACCAGGAAATGCCTCACTGTGACTTCTGACACTAGGAAGAATTGATCTTCCCTGTCAGTTCCTGTTTCGAATTGTGATTATTAGGCTGGTACTTAGCAAAGTTTGTTGCCTTGGAGAACTAGACATGCTTCTTTGCTGTTAACCTCTGTAGAAGGCTACATTCTCTCAAGCATTTATTCTTTAAGATTACTCACAGAATCTTTCAGAAATCCTAGAGTTTTGGGCTCAAGGATGTATCTGATAAATCTCCAGGGAGTATACAGTGTTGGAGGTGATTTAGCAGTTTAGGGACATAATATCCGAAAAACTTTCTAGATTCTTCACTAATGAATATTGTATCATGTTAATAAGCAAAACCCTTTTATTTCTGTTTTCTGGGACACATCTCTGCCTCTTGCACTCAACTCTCTCTCCCTCTCTGTCTCACTGTCTCTCTCTGTCTCTCTCTCTGTCTCTCTCTCTCTCTCTCTCTCACACACACACACACACACACACACACACACACACACACACACACACTTCCTCCTTCCCATGTCTTCAGATCCTTCTAAAATTATTTTATTGAATATTTCATTACCTTAATATTCCAACCTTCTAACCATTTTTCCCTTGTTCCCCATTCCCATCGATTGTCAATCTTCCTTTGCCCTTTGTCCTGCACACAGTTCACCCTAAGCCCATTCACAGTGCAGTCACGATGCTTTCACACCTCACGCACCTCCTCCTTTGAGCATGTCCTCACAGGTCAGTCCATCTCTATTTCAGTGTGTCAATGGAAGTGAATAAGGTCATCACTAATTTATGGATCAACAGGAAGGTGTGGAGGTAGAGAAGGTGGAGGTAATCAAATGGAGCACAAGCAATGAAGCAGGATGCCTAAGGCATTTTGCCTCCTGTTTTTAAATGAGAATCTTTTATAATTCATTTACAGAATAGTTATGGTATCCCATTGGCTCACTGCTCCCATCTACTCAGCTACTGTAAATAATAGCTATCTGCAAAGCTTTTGAAATTTTCAGATGAAAGGAACTAAATTAAGGAAGCTTCCCAGGTGTATCCCTTCTACACAAAAAAGGGCTCTGTGTGGAGCTCAGAAATCAAGGAACACTGAACACAACAGGGGCACCATAGCAGCTTAATGCAGTCTGGTTTTTGAGGACACATAAATGTCTGTTTTTTAATGTACAGGGAGATTTTAATAAATATTTTTCTTCTCAACTGAAGTAGGAGAGAGTAGATTTTCAAATGTGAGATGGTGGAGAAGGTAATATCAATCAGTTACAGTATGTGGGTTAATGCTGCAGGAGTTTCTTTCTTTAGTTATTACAAAGCCAGTTGCTATTTTAAAGCTATTAGTCACATGCAATTGTACCTGAGAGTAAAATTTTTCATTACCATCAAAAAATGATTCATTTTGTTGCTTACAAGAGAAACTTTGAGAATAAATTTTGGTGTATTCTTTTAAAGTTCCCAAGGACCTAAAATGTACCTATAGTTTTTCACTCTTCCAAATTTATATAAATTTTCTTTTCATACAGTTGCTTATATAATCTACATATTTTCAATAGACTATTATCTGAAAGCTAGAAATAGGCCTGTCATATGATTCAGCAGTCCCACTACTGGGTAAATGAATCAAGGACATCAAAGAGATATTTGCACTCAACTGTTGATTGAAGCACTATTCACAGATACCAGGATGTGGAATTAACCTAGGTGTCCATCAGAGAAGAAGGGCAAAGAGTGAGTGGTAGAAATCAAATAAACATGTGCTGGAAAATGTGTCAATCTGAACAGAATTCCTTTTAACACCTCCTTACTTTTCTGTGGGAGTAGAAGGGGGAATGGGATCAGGTAATATGAGGTGACAGTGATTTAAATTCATTGTGTGCATGTACAAAATTTTCCAAGCATGTAATAAAGAAATTATAAGAAATACAAAAGCCTGCTTGTGGTGGTGCTTTTGAGTGTTGAAGTCTGTGATCATTTCCTGGGCCAACAGTGTACAGTTGTACCAGTGTATAGGTAAAGTTTGGAAGCATGGCTTGGGATCAGAGTATATATAGCTAAATGTATTTTTCAATGCTTAAAGATGAATATTAAAGTTCTGTGGCATGCATTTTTATTGCATTTGACAATATCAATACTCAGTACTATAGAATGCAGCTCACAAACTGAAAAGTTGCCTACTGAAATTAAATAACTGCTGTGCATTATGTGAGACAAAAAATATTGGGATTCTCTCGGTGTTCCAGGACCTCAAAGTGCATTTCACCAATACTGGAATATATGTCCAAAAGAAGTGCTAAGTTCCATAGCCCTTGTTTTCAACAATATTTTAATTGACATCCTATTTGTCTGATGAGAGACTTCCATTCCAGTTCTAACACTGATGTCTCCAGCCACTGATAGTTGTCCATATCGGGACAAAAATCGCCTCTAGGTGAGTACCTCTGGACTGCAGCTATTATCACTTAACTATTTTGTTTGCAGCAAGACCCTATCATATAGCCTTATTCAGTAGACAAACTCAGCCTTCGCTCCTGCCTAAACACCTGCAGGTAGAACTAAGCATTCCTTTGTCTCGGGTATTTTTCCTAGATGTTAGTCACATCAGTAAGGCCTGTTTTGTAGCACTCCAGAATAAGATTGCCCCTTCCTCTGTTCTCACAAATCAATCATCTATAAAGCTCTCTCCCTGGAAGAATATTCTGCTTGCCAGATTTTACCCACTGGTTTTTGGGGTTCCTTGCCTAATGCACCCAGCCTGGTTGATTGCTGCGTTTTTCTCATTCTGTTCTCTTGTAACTTTTCCAGGACTGAGAGTGTCATTTCTGACAGTATTTCCATATTTTTACAAATAATTCCTACTCATTTTTATACATAAATGCATTTACAACCACACCCACCCACAAGAAATGATTGGAATGTTAGTTCTGAATAATCAGTTTACAAGAAAAGAAAGCCATGTTGAGAGAGACTATTGCTGAATGATCTAGTGAGTTCGTTAAAGAAGTGAAGAGTATCCAGGTCATTGTAGATTATTCTCCATCCTTGAACCACACCTCTTTCCATGGTTCCTCAGCCTCTGCAAACAGATTTACTCTTAGACTATTTCTACTAGCAGTATGGCTGAGCTGACACTTCTAAAAGTTTTACAGCTTCTTCCATCCAGAGACAACTCGACTGACCTGCATTATCCTAATTTAATTCCAATACGAACCACGTGGAAAGTACTTCCCTCACTACAGCAAAGAGAAGGCTCCACAAGGGTGACAACCTCTCACTACAGAACTTTTCCCAACTCAGTAGATGTAAAACTTGACTGAAAACAGAAAGTTAATTGCATGAAAGATGTATAAAAGATGATGTTGTTTGGGTAAGATGCTAACACTGAAATTTCAAATTTCAGAGTAATTTAGCTTGGATAATACAATAGACTTCAGTTCTGTGAAATAAAAATGTATTTTCTACAAATGATCAAATAAATAAATATGTCAAAATCTTTTCAAAGAATCCTAGAGAAACTTTGTTCACATTGAAATCTCTCATGAACACATTTGTAGGGTTTTTTTTTTAAATAAAGATGACAGACACTGTATTAACATACAGAGGTTATTTTCCCCCCTGTAAAGCATGTTTGCTCTAAATCTAGTTGCAAGCGGTATCTAATCAAGAAGCATGCATGCAATTTCAGTGTATTAAGATAAAACCACGGAGAGCATAGATTTTCTGTTTGTGTGATGAGGACGTTCTCTCTTCCTTTCTGACAGGTTCACTGACAGGGTTTCAGAGGTAGCTCTGCAGCATCTGCACTTACCTGTCAGCCAGGCGTGAGTCAGTCCTACATTTCCCCAATCTGACATGATCAACATGGCATGGTAATAAACCTCAGGGAGGGTTTCAGACACGGAACAGCATGAGACCCTCTCATTAATGCCATGGGTTTTATTAGTACATGCCATTTTTTTTTCTAACCTTTACAGAACTGCTTGTAGGATCACAGCATCTACTCAATATCTCAACATTTGTGACAACCCTTAATGTCACATTTACTTTTTTAAAAAAATGTGTTTATAGCTCATTGGGGTTACTAAGCATATTTAAGCTATGAAGGAATAGTGTCGCGCAAGGGAGAAAACAGCTACAGATTGCAATGAAAAGCAAAGCTTTACTGATACTTTAAGCAAGAAGAAAGCACGTCAGTCCTGATGTCTTTAGGAAGCAACATCCTACCCAGACAAGAGTATGATTCCTCTGGTGAAGATTCTAGAACCAGCTCTATCCACAGATACCAGGCTACACACAGCTGTTCTGTTGACATTACAATCTGAGATAAAATTCTAAAAAACTCTTGTGTTAAATTCGTTTTTTAAAATCAAAGCCCTCTTGTAGACTCTTACTCTTTCACTTCCAATCTTCTCTCTGAGAATTATTGAAAAAAATACAAATGCTGGACTTGCTGATGGATGCAGCACATAAAACTAGTGCTCCTTTCTGTATGTGCAAAAATTCATATCAGAATGGAGAAAAACCCACTTGTCAATGAACTTCACAAATTCTAGATGCTATTTGGAGTTAATATGATGATGATGAAAAGCTCACAGACTTGTGATGTCAGTCCTTCCACTTACATTTCACAAAGCATCATGAGAAAGTAGATGTATATTTTTCATAAAGACGAGAAGTAAAAAAAAAAAAAAATATATATATATATATATATATATATATACACTCATGGAAATCTTTGAATTTGAAAGCCAATGCCAGCCATGATGTTTGTGTTAAAGCCAGTACATTATTCATTTGTTTTCTATTTCAAAGTTAATATTTACTAGGTATTGCTTGGAGACAACTTTACAAAACTTGTCACTGCTGATATCTAACATAGTTATTCCCACCTGGGTTTCCAATATCTCCTCCTGACGTTTCCTTGTGAGTAACCAATGGTTCGGCAGGTCCAAGTGTATCACAGAGTGTAGCTTGATATTGGCACTGCTAATGTTTAAAAACATTGACTAGTGTCACAAAATACTTCCTGGGGAGACTGTCCGATGTCTTATCTAAAGGATAACATAATATTTATATGAAATCAGAGAAAACCACTTTTATTTTCATAAACATCTCAAGTAGAAACTGAGAAAATAGGACCCTAGAATATCATCCCCATACATACAGTCACAAGGATATATCTGACAAGGTCTAAACAATAGATCTCTCTTTAGAATCAAACTTAAAAGAACAGAAATTTAAATAGATATAACTGATCTGTCAGGTAGTTACTGAACAACCTGTCATCATATGACTCATTTGTCTTTCTAAAGACAGAGTCATGACAAGGATTAAATGTGGAACAGAGGTAGGAGTGTCACTGTTTAGGCATCAAGAAAACTGGGAAAATTCCATGTGCTTGTGGCACTCTGAGGTGCAGTAGGTGCTTGTTGGTTCTGTCCAGGTGTGGTAAGGAGATGCATCTGTCTGCAGCTTTCATTCTTCAGCGATGTTTTGGGAAAACACATTTGTCTTGTGAAGGTGTTAGCAAGGAACTGCTTTAGAATTCAACTCTCATGAAAGGTAAAATGTTTTAATGGAATTTATTCACCAGTGGAGCCAAAGAGGTAGATGATAATCTGGTGAAATCACTGGTGCATCAATAGTTAATCATAATGGCTGCAATTTACCTTTACTTCTTGCACAGCTCTGTCAAATGGAGAATTATTTCAAATAAAACTCACTGAAGTTGTTAAAACATGCAATTTCTCCCTCCTGGTAATCTCAAAATCAACCTAGCTTGGACATACAAAATATGTAAGCACTCCATCATTTGGAGTTCTCTTTTCCATCGTTGATGTACAGTACACTCAATGCTTTTGTCAAATCCCTTCCACCCATTTAGAAGCAGTTACACAGAAACATCTCACAGCGCACCTCATGCATTTTTCTCCCATTCGTGGACAGAGAGAGAATACAGTTATAGGTTAGAGTTTAAAGACCATATTGATAAGCAGGACACATACATGCGAAATTCAAATAAATTTTCTAGTTAGTAGTAAAAATATGTGGCAAAGCAGCACATGATTAATAGCATGACTAATGGTGTAGGCAGTAACTGCTATCAGACTTGTAAGCAAAGATCTCTTTTTCCTGGGGGAGGTGAGTTACCTGTAATGCAAGAGTAAAGCTGAGCCGAGGAGGAAAGAACAGGCAGCACTGAAGTGTTGGAGAAGGGCACATCATATGCAGAACCAAGGGAGAGCGATAAGCAAGTCGCTTTTTTCTTTCTTTTTTTATTTCACATAAGAGTAAGTATGGCTACATGAAGGATGCCTGTGGAGAGTGGTGAGGCGGCAAGCTTCAGAGCCAGGCTGTGGTGCTGCTCAGCGTCTGACTTGGCAACTTTTTAAAATGTGTTTGTTTATTTTGTGTGTGTGTGTGTAAGTGTGTATGTAAGAGAAAGAGAGAGAAACAGAGAGACAGAGAACACCATAGCATGAATGTGAGATCAAAGGGCAACTCATGGGTCTAAGTTCTCTTCTTCCACTACTTCTACTATTTTGATTCTACAATTTGAATTTAGGTTATCAAGCTTGACAGCCAACATCCTCACCCTCCAAATCATCTATCAGCCATACATTCTTGATTTTTCTCTTTATCTATGTTTATTTTTCACACATGTGCTTGTGTGTGTGTGTGTGTGTGTGTGTGTGTGTGTGTGTGTGTGTGTTTACCACAGGGCACTTGATTGTGTGTGCCTGTGGGGGCCCAATGGTGGTGACACAGGAAATAACCCTGGATTGGTCTACCTCCTTAGTGCTTAGCTCTGAGGTTTTCCAGGTTCTACCCTTCATAGCCTGAATTACAGGCCACTGCCTTTTCAGTCTGGTGATTTTATATGGGATCAGGGATCCAAACTCTGGTCTTTCCGCTTGCCAAGTACAGGCCCTAAACCCTCAGCCATCTCTCCAGCCCTGTCCTTATCTTTTGAATCAGTACGTCCCTGAACACAATCTCCAAAATCATAGTTTCATGAGATGCAATAGCAATTCCTTGTGATGGTGTAAGTTATTAATGGTAGTGGGATTCAGAAACTAAAATGTTTGAAAAATTATTAACAAAATTATTCAAGTAAATTTCCTAACATCTTCATGACATAAAATATATTAGTGTGCCTGTGAAACTCCATGAGGTAAACAGTAAAGACAAATCTATCACATTCAGCTATTGAGTCTTTTTTTTTCCAGCAGAGAATTCCACAGCTTAGGCTAATACAGAAGAAAATGTAGGAAGTGCTATTATCAATCACTGTTGACCAAAAAGGCCAAAAAAAATCGATTTACTAAAAGTTCATTCATCGTAATATTGTGTTGGGTTAGTTAACTCTGTGACCAAAAACACCAGATATGAGCATCCTAAAAAGGGAAGAAATTATTTAACCTCAGGGGCTCAAAGTTTAAGAACCATAATCATTTGAGTACATGGGCTTGGGCAAGATACCATAGCAGAAAGAATGTAAAGCAGAAAAAAAACCCTTATGTCATAACAGTACAGAGCAGAGTAGATGGGACTGGAGAATCCATTCATCCTTCAGAAATATTCTACTAGTGACCTACTTAACTCTACCTAGTCTCTGTCTACAATGTTTACACATAGTTTATGCTTCTCCAAATCCCACCAGCTTCTGGAGGACAAATGTTCAAAAGAAGAGGCTGTGGAGGGAATGGGAAATAGTTCAGTGGCTAAAGCCTTTCCTTTGCAAGCAAAGCTAGGATCCTAAGATCTCATGCAAAAAATGCTGGGCGAATCTAGCAGTGACCAGTATTTTTGTCCTGTGATGGGCAGAGCCTGCAAAACTCCAGAACAAAGTTCACTAAGGAGTTAGAGAGATCCAGGATGATTCCTGATATCACTTGTAGACCTCACAAGTATGCACACTTAAGTGCCCTCTTGGATACATGTCTGAATACACATGCACACTCACCCACATGCAAAAAAATACACCCAAGAAAAAAGAAAGAAGACTGTGGGCTCATTTTTAAACTACAACATATGTCTGTATTATTTTTGGAGAATAAAATTGTAAAATTTATTTATAAATAGACATTGTTTCAGTTGCTTCTCTTTCTGCTGTTGTGAAGCAAAGCTCTTATGCACCTTAAAGGAGAAAGAGGAGATATCATTGGCTTATGGTTCCAGAGAGGAGATACATGGCTGGAGTCAGAAAATGGAGACAGCAGATTCAGTTCATTGCCTTCAATTGCAACAGGAAGCAGGGTGGGGCTATCAAGCCCTCAAGGTCTGCCCCCTGTGACATGCTTTTCTCCAGCAAGGTCACTCCTCCTGAAGATTCCAGGACCCTCCTAAATATTAGCATCAGTTAAGGATTCAAATATATGAGCCTTTGGAGGACAGCTGACACTCAAGCCATGATAGGCAATATGTTCAAAAGCACACAACTTAAGACTAAACAAACCCTCTCCCCCAAAACTTTAGTATAACTTAGTGTCACAGTGCCTAAAATACACACACGTAAAGGCAAGCACACTCCAATCTGTAAGCACAAAGACTTTGGATCCATATGGTTGATTCCATCAATATCGGCTGAGTGTACTTGTCCTTCCTGTGTTTTATCCCGACTTTAGAAACTAATTGTATGGATGAAATGACAAACACTCTGCAAAGATTATTAGTTTTTATATTAGAATGAGAACTGCATTCAAGTTTCCTTTGGGACCATTGGGAGAGGTTCAGAAAGTCAGAAAAGAAGGGGGAAATTTAACGGTAAAGCATTCTAGGAGGGACCACACTTATAGGGGCACAGGCATGTGAAACACCTTTATATCTTGTAGAAATATGGAATTACTTCTTTTGTAAAAGAACACCATAGGAAGAGGTAAGGTTTGTAGATCTCATAGAAGACTTTCCTTGTCTGTGTAAATCCTTGATTGTCTTGGTGCCAAGGAGCCGAGAAAAAGCATCTGGAAAAAAATTCTCACGGATTCATACCTTTGAAAGGTAATTTGATGATAAGTCAGGAGAACCTTACAGTAGTCATCTGACATCAATATGAGGTCCAAAGCTATGACTCTTAAATGCAGAAAGTTCACGGACTGTATACTAAAACTGCAATGTCTAAAGAGGTTCATGTAGTAGTGGCTGAAATTGAGGATAAATATTGTGCATGTAATTTGGCATAAAGAGCAGGGGTGATAATATTTTAATTGTCTTGAGGAAAAAACAAAAGTACAATGGAATATAACATGGAAAAATGTAGGCAGACAAACATAAACACAAAAGTGTGGTTGGTCACTTTGGGTTTGAGGTTCCAACAGGAAAACGCAAGAACAACACACAAGAAAATCTAAGCAGTTCAAACCTCAATGAGTGAAACCCAGTTTTGAGATCTCAGCTACAGGTAAAAATTCACAAGTCACCAGCAGAACCACAGCATTGCACTCAGACATTAGCAATGACGATTTTACATGCACAGTACACACCATAAAGATGGAAGTATGACCACAGACTTTACCTAAAAAAATGAAGAATATAGGGTAATGTCAAGAATAGAATTATGCAAATAGAGATTCAGAAATCTGCTGATGCCTCACCATGCTGTATTCAAAATGGGGCTTCCTTTGTCCATTAGAATGCCTGTTCAAGCTGCTTTCCCTCAATTATTTCTTTTTTTAATTTAAGTTTGTCCGTTTTCCCTCAAGTTCATTGCTATAGTAGCCCTGAAAAAGATCCCATAATACTTCATTTTTCCTATGTTTGATTCCTGGGTAAGGATGACTAGCTCAACCTAGTTTCCTGACTTCACCTTTGGAGAACATTACCTCAGACTCAAATGGTCGTGACCTCTACATATTTGGTTCAAATGATAAAAGAAGTCAAAAAGAAGAAAGATTTCTATTACAGGTATACTTTTCTGCCAAGTTAGGAAAATGAATTTGAAAATAGCTTATTTAAACTGCATATTGGGTGACCTCGGATCAACTCTTATAGGGCAGCACCATACGCAGGATGCATGTGAAATATACCCATGAGGAAACAATGCCTGACATTTGGTTTTTACTTCAAACCTTCACAGAACATTCTTGAATATCAAGAAATGTGAAAGTTATATAATTTATTATAAATATCAAGATATAGAGGATGGGAAACATAGCCTCCTTTTTAATGAGTATTATGGTAATGTTGAATAGCAGATGTCGTGTTAAGACATGTTCTTGCGAATACTAGAGGTTTTTTTTTAAGTGTATTTGCTTTCCTTTGTCACCTAAACAGGGCATTTCCAACTGATGTAACTGATTTCACCCTTTAGATGTAGGCATTGCAGCCTGAGTACCCACCTGAGACATTTAGGGGGTCAATAGACAAGCCTGAATTCAGGTTGTAAAAATGCTGTGGGACATTTATTTACATATAGTCCATTTGGTCCCAAAAATATCTTGAAATATTTCACTGCTATTTTGAGAAGAAGAAAGAAGGAGTTTTTAATTATCCTTTAATCCAATTGAGGCTACTTTTTATAACTGAGTCATGATGAATTAACATATATGAGTCAAAGAGTCAAAAATTCAGTTCATAATTATTAAATTGGCATAAGCTTAGTTTTAATACCACATCTGTTTCCATTTGAAGTCCACAGTTGATGTCTGAAGGTTATGACGCTCTCTGTCCTGCTTTTGCTCTGTGGATGTCATAGAGGGGCTTTTTTTAAAAAAAAGCAGAGAATTATACTGTGGATTCTTAGCTCTATGATTCATCTGTTGTCAAGATGTGCTCTCTAACTTATCTTTCTTTTCCATTTGGGCGTGTGTGTGTGTGTGTGTGTGTGTGTGTGTGTGTGTGTGTGTGTGTGTAATGTATACATGTGTGCATGTGTGTTTGCTTGTGTGTAGTTGCTTGTGTCTGGTCAAGTACACACTTATGAAAGTTTGTCTTTTTTATTGTTTACAGAGGATTTGCTTTGTCTTCTATCTTCTACCATCCTTTAAATTTTCCTTTTCCGATGATTCTGCCTTTCTCTTCAGCTCAAAAAGATCTGTTTGCCTTCACTCTGTCCCTGAGCCTCCCCTCTACCCTGGTGTGGTCAGGACACCTGTCGCAGTGCTAGCCTTTCCTTAGGCAATATTTCCACAGTTCAGTGTTTGAAGAATATTGCAGATTACTTTTTCCACTCTGTGTTTGGGAGCTGTTAATTTCCTTGGAAGCTTTCCAGGTTTGCTTCCGGAATACCCAGCTGCCTCACAGTACCTCTCGTTTAGGAATCTTCAGGTCTCAGCAGTGTGGCAGCTCTTTGAAAGCTTCGGCTTCCACAGAAGGGTTGCCAGATCTTCACAGCCTATCGTTTGTTCCATGCTTACAGGTTTAACCCAGATCCCCTGCTTTATGTTCCATCTCTTGAAACCTTAGCCAATGAAAAAGTATGGAAATCATCTAGAAGATTTTATGAAGGAAGAAGAGATTGTTAGAACTAGCTCCATCCTATCCTGTCAATACTTTTAGTATAAAAGGGTTCACTTAAGAAATAGGATATTTAAAAGAAGACTTTATTGTTCACAGAATTGGTATGATCGACAGTAATGATTTAAAGTCTATTTAATCCACTCAGTTATCCAATGAACACACACCACTATTTTAGTATATTAAAATTTTCTATAATTGCTGAGAACTACACTTAAATTATTTCCACCAGCATGTGTTAAGATTCCACTGACATAAATTATTTTTAGCTGATTAATAAATTTTAGCTAAATCATAACTTATTCTGAGTGAATTTGTCTACTTGTTATTTAAGTATTCATTTTTGAAATTTATTTGATAAGCATTAACCAATAACTGCATAGTTATCCCAATTATTTATATCCCCACACAAACTCATACAAGCACACATATACTCAAACTATTCAGGCTGACTTATGCAAGTAACCAGACTATTCTATATTACAGTTTGGTGCTAATTTTATTCTCTAAATTTATTTTCTGCATATTAACCTTAAATTCAGAAGCAGTTTTCAACTGAAGTTTATAACAAAACACCAAGAAGAAGATTCTTTAAGGTGATTGGAGGGAAGAAATTCCTGTTACTGTTTGTTAGTTGACAATTCCTATCTGAATATTTTAAATAAATGCTTCTTGTTAGCTGATTGACTTTGGCTATCTATATCCTCCTGCCTCTCTCTACAGAAGATTCAGATGAATCAATATTTCCACAGTTCTTTTTGGTGTAGGATATATGGTGCTACTTTACTCCCTTAACTGATTTATTATGATTCAGATATTTCCTAAGGCAATTTCCTTCTTATATTTTTTTCTTCAGAGCATGTACAGTAAGTCAATCTATTAGAAAGAAACCCATTTTTTTCTGTTGTGCTTAATCTGATGAAGAGGTTATAATTCTTTTCTATCACTAGCAGAAACAAAAGATTGCATAATTGACACCTCTATTTGTGGGAAAAAATTCTTTACCCTTTTTACCATTGTCGATGAATTTTATTTCGTAGTGAGAAGTGCATAGTTTGCATTTATTAAAAACAAAAAATAGAAACAAATACAGACTGACTAATAATGAATTAAGAAAAAATATATACCTTTGAGCAGAAATGTTCATGACACCATGTTATAAAATGGTTTAGATGGATTGCTCTTCTTTACAACTACATCAGAAGTCATTAGGATTGTTCTTGAAAGTTCCCAAAAGAAGATCACAGTATAAATTGTCAGTCGTGTTTGTTCCCATCTGATAATCTTGAAAATGTGGGTATGTTATTTCAGCTTCCCTAATCACCGTTGTTTCTGTCCTGCCTGTTGGGCACATGTATGTGTATACATTTGCAATTGCTAGGGCCTCCCTTGGGACCTCATCTCCTCCAAACTCCTGTTCTGTCAAGTAGACAGGAGCTTTATATACCCGCCCAAGACATGACATCTCTGCAAGTCACTACTAGAAGTGTTTACTTGAAGCCATAAATTTGCTTTATGAGAGTCCCCTCTGTGATTGTAGTTTCCTCTGTCTCTGTTTCCACAAGCTACGGCCATGAGCCTCTGTCCATTCCTCAGCTCCATTGTTGTTGTGTCTCCAAATGATCTTCGTTATCCTCATTTCCATATCTGTTGCTTGCCTCCTCTTCCAGACATTTCCTTACCTGCAAATATTCCCCATCCTTCCCCTTCATCACCAGCTTGGATTGCATGGATCATCCCATTGATACATTGAGCCTTACTGACTTTTATCTTTCATCAAAAAAATCATCAATGCTAATGCAACTAGTTGTCTTTTTACTAGACCTGTAGCTGAGCTCAGTGGAAGACAGAGATTCAAATGAAACTTCTCCCAAACTAAAACTGCCTTTCGTTCTTTCACATTTCTCACCCTCATCACTATTCACACCTGTCCTATCATTTTGTTACCCTTGTTCCCTTGGAAAGATAATTTCATACCTGTTCTGTATCCTACAACTCCCAAATCCTCACTTCTCCATCTTATGAGGATGTCCTGTCTTAAAAAGCAAGCAGTTCTCCTCCTTGAAGACTTGCTTTTCACTTGGACACAGGAAGAAGACACTTGTTTGGAGATATCTGATAGTAGCTGCTTCAAAGCCCCTGTTTCCATGTGCATATCCCACTCTTCAAATCTGTCAAGAAAGCCCACCAAAGCCTGTGTCTTCTGTTAACTCATATGCCTTTTCTTACAGGAGGTTTTTGTTCCTATATACACATATTTTTTTCCTTTTCCTCCCATCACTCTGAGCCTCCTCTTGGACACTTCTTACTTCTTCTTATTCCTCTTCTACTTCAATAAATGTCCATCTCTCCTAGGCTTAGCCCTCCATTTTCATTCTGCACCCCTTTCCACATCCAGCTACATTGGTGAATAGCATGAGCTCAACACCAGTCATTCAAGGTAATGTTCTATCAGGGCCTCTCTAGCCCAGTCCTCTTCTGACATGTACAGTGGCATGCTGTCTTTCTGCTGACACCGTTGCTCAAACATTCTGGAGTACCTCCAATGAAGTCTCTCTGAAGTCACAAAATAGCTCACCCACCTTCCCCTCGTATGCCTGCCCTGAATGAGTTACCCCTTGTTTACAAAGTAGGAATCTTGTAAATCCTAAGAACAATGAGTTCTTCTTTTCCATCCTTATGCCATCCAGGACTAGGACTTCAGGATTTTGCCCCACCATACATCTGAGTAACTCTGTTTCTCTGTGCTCATTTGTACCATCTTTACACATGTCAGTCAACATCATACCATCTATTTTCTCCTTCCTGGATTCCTTCAGTAATGTCAATTATGTCTTCTCTTTTTACTGAAGGCAGTGTGTTTTGAAAGAGATACATTTATCATTGTTGTTATTATCATAATTAATCATTTTCATTTACAACTTTGTCTCACCTGCTCTAGCAACAGTGAAATTCATTATCTTTAATAAGTATACCCTATGTCTGCCTCAGGGTCTTTGCATATACTCTTGCCTCTACTTCATAAGCCTTGCCTACTAACTTCCATTTTTACTTCAGTTGTCTATTAATTTCTTATCATCTAGTGTCCAATGTCATTCTCCATAAAAACCTCTCAACACTGTAGATAAAATTCATCTCCTGTAACTGACTTTCACAGTGTTCTATAATGTTTTCCCTGAAAGCTAGTTTGACAGCCAAAAGTATACTGATCTGATGATACAGCTTCATGAGAGAAATCAGTTTAACTCAGCAAACATTTACCAATATATACTGCACCCAGTTTATTGTTCTTACAATCTGTGAGAGAAGATAATTACATCTTTTAAAATCAGCCAAAGTATACAATTTCAATTGAAGAAATATTAATCAAGCACTTATGAAAAGTACAAAGGTAAAAACACAAATCTTACAAGGCTTGCATGGAACACAGGAACCTTTAATAACAATGATAGCATAATGACTCTGCATATTATGCACATAAAAGAGTGCTTAGAATGTTTCTCAATGATGAAAAGGTTATAGCAGGTCTGGCAAGTATTTTTAAGTAAATGTCACCTGCACAGATAGGCCTTCTGATCCATACATCTGTGTTATCACAGAAAATGATTGTGCCCCTTGGGTAAGAAAAGGTTTAGTCTATAGAAATGAAATTTCAAAGAGAGTTTTACAAAATCATACATTTGCTTTCTGTGGCTGTTAAAATAAATTCGAGCTAATCATACCCCACCCCTCATCGCTTCCAGCTTTACTTTCCTTTTTTTTTTTTTTACATGACTAGAAAGATTTATTGAGACCTTACGGCTGTTCACTCCCTAATAAAGTTCTCTCTCAGTCATCCTGCTAATTTGGTTGACTGGTCTATTTTTAAAAATTAGCAGTTTTCAGAAACAGCCTCCAGTATTGTGGCTGTGAAAAATCTGTTGAGAAGAAATAAAAGGCTAAAACAAAATGTAATACTGTAAGCAAGTATAATTTTTTTGGAATGATACATGATCCTGTGTGGTGCCAGTTTGGTCCCTGAGGCAGAAAAGAAAGCAAACATTCAAATTTCTCACCTCAGCTCAGCTTAGGAACACATTGTGATGGGAAAGCAGGTGGAAACTCACTATTCTATCCTTCAATTTACAGTTTCAGTGGGAACAGCAGAACACAGACTCCAGAGTTCAAAGAGGGAGAAGATGTCTGGCTTATGGTGGATATAAACTTAATTTCTTTGAACCTGGAGCCCAGACCCTGCTATGTAGCTTTAACAATGGACATTCTGCACCGCTTTTAATAGCTCTTTATAAATTTCAGAAATATGATAAAAATATTCACTTAAAAGAAACCACTAAGTAGCAGCTTGATAGAAACAAGCTCAATAAGAGATTTTTGTTTGATCATCAACTGTTTTACTTAATTGAAAATAGAACAACTTCTTTCGACTGTCCTTCATTTAATACAAAAGGTCAATTCTACTTTCTACCTCAGTTGCGATATTAATCTCTCCATTTCTTTCTAAATCCTATTAAGAGAGAGGAGACACTTAACTTTATCATCTTAATGCCAAGGCCTCAGAAAGCATTTATCTAGATATAAACAAGGATGTATACCTTTCAGAAGGTTATGTTGTCATTGTGCTCCTGAAGAAAGGCACTGGGCAATTTCTTGTCAGTGAATTCAGAGGATAGAATATTTCATAAGAACTACAATATTGTCCAATCTGATAAGCAAGTAAAGTCAAGATGATATTCTTTTATAATAACAGCAATGATTAAGCATAACTAAGTAAGCTACTTTCAGTCAGCAAACTCTGCCTAGAACAGAAGTTATAGGCATCTACTTCCCCAAAGCCTCTCGCAACAAGTTGGGTAGAAGTTTCTTTCAGAATCTCTCCCCATCCTATAGTTCAGGGAACATTGTATAAGAAGGGGTGGCAAGATTGTAAGAGCCTAAAGATGGAGAGGAACAATGATATGCAAGATAATCCACAAAAGTCCGGGCTGCAGCAGCCAGGATTGGACCTTGCCTGATCTACACAATGGCTGACATGTCAACAACCCCCCAAAGTCTACATGGATTACAGGGGAGAAGGTTTCAGGCAGTAGGATCCTTAGAGGCAAGGGATTAAATAGTCATAATAGAGTTCCCATACTAGTGAGCAGCCCAAAAAGGGGCCCTGGGCTATGCCACAGAGTCCTGGACCCTACTAGTGTAGAAGACTCAAAAGAAAATTCAGCAGACGCTGTGGAGGATGGGAGGAGAAAGCAGGAAGCACCAAGAGGGAAGGAAAATGAGTGAGAGGGAGGAGGGGAGAATGGAAATATGGGGAGAGTGGAATGAGGAAAGGAAGGAGGAGGGAGAAGGGTACCTATGGAATTTGTGCAACTAGGCAAAAGTGTAACAATAAAAAAAAGAAATGCACACTCCTCAGATACCCACCATACAGAGAATGGGATCCCATTCTATCATCTGTTCCCTGAAGATATTATGTTCATCTGGTTTGAAAATCACTGGCTGAACATTTGAACCCAATCCCCCTCCTCAAGTGAGGACCAGCACTCAGATTTTAAAAAAGGTTTGAGAATCCCAAGGCTTGACTTTAAGCACGCTGGGTAGTTCCTCCTCCATACCCCTAAGCACAGATAAAAATTTACTTTTATTCTCTTTATTGTCCTTTCAAACAGATCAATACCTATAATATCCTAACGGCTAAAATAAAATCTGAAAGCAAACAGGAAATCTTACTGAAAAATTCCAGGGTTAAATCATTCACTTGGCTCAATTAACACTTGGCTTCCACGGAATATTGAGCCCAGGTAGTCCTTACCCAAATCCCAAGGTGAAAATATAATTCTCACATTCCATTGAGGTTCCGTGTCATCTTCAAAATGTATGACTGAATATGAGAGAATCCTTTAATTTATGTTTTATTCCAAAAGAAGATTGTTCCTGTTGTCCAGGTGGAACACATTGTCCTTTCTATATTTTTCCCCAAGAGTGATTTTTAAACATGGATTGCTGTATATCCTAAAATGAAAAGTCTATAGAGAGGAAGGTGGGTTCGTCTTCTTGCCTCTCTAAAGCTTCAAATACCATCTGCAGGAATTGTTGGAGGTTCCATATCACGTGTTTATATTTCCAGATATGGAATTAATATGTGTCTAAAGAAGAAAGCCTTATGCAGTGTACATGAAATTTTAGTCATTAACAACATTGTTGATGTCATTTATCCAGGTGCTGTCTCACAAACACTTGAATATGCCAAGATATCTCCCTTCAATCCAGTTGACTGACCTGCAGGGCCCAAGCAAACTCATTTCCTTCTTTTCTCAATAGTGGATGTCTTGCTTTTTTTTTTAATTTTCAAACAATTTCATGCAAGTCATTTATTACTTAGTCCCATGCCTGTCCTTTGCTCAGTGAAAACCTTCTTCACAATCAGTCTCCTTCCTACTTCAGTTTCCTCTTGTACATATGACTCACTGGGTTGAATGCATTGGCATGTGTCTGGGAGCTTGCCTGATCGACAGGTAGCTCCTGAAGGTAGCAACTGAAGAAAGTTGCTCCTTTTCCTATGGTCAGCATAACCCTTGGTAGTTGATAGGAGGTGTGAAGCCTCAGGAAGTCTTCCATGGAGAAATGCTGACAGGCCCCGTTTTGTGAAGGTCTTCTGCAGATAAACTGCTCTAGTGAATTCATGGATGCAATAGACCTGTCATGACTGCGTACATACATAGTGTATATGTACAAGTAGTGAATGTCACGTACATTCATGACATACATACACACTACACCTCTCTACCCCCCCATGCACACACATATGCACACACCTGTTCTCATACACATGAAATTACATACATGTAAGATTCATCAAAATAAATGTCTAAATGTTTAGCAGAAGCTACTTATAGTCAGAATTTAAAAAAAAAGGTCAGCTAATTATCAGGTTTGGAAACCAGATTAGAAAACCAAAACCAACTGGCCTAAATAAACTGTATTCCCTCTGTCCCTCAGCAAGTAAGAGACAAGAAGGAAGGAATGATAAGAAAGAAGGAAAGAAGGAGGAAAGGGAGGGAGGAGGGAGAGAGGGAGGGAAGAAGGAAGGAAGGAGAAGAAGGAAGAGAAAGAAGGAAGAAGGAAGGAAGGAAAGGAAGGAAGGAAGCAGGAAGGGAGGAAGGAAGGCAGAAGGAGGAGCAGGAAGGAAAGGCAGGAGGAAGGAGAGGAGGATGCAGGAAGGAGGAAGAGGAAGAAGGAGGAAGAAGAAGGCAGGAAGGAAGGAAGGAGCAGGAGGCAGGAGGAAGGCGGAGGACGGAAGGAGGCAAGGAGGTCAGGAGGAAGAAGGAAGGAGGAAGGAAGGAAGAGGGCAACGACAGAGGCAGAGGAAGAGGAAAGGACAGGAGGAAGAAAAAAATTATATTTTTTCTTTTTGTTAGAATCATTTTTACCTTTCTTCTAGGTCATTGAACACTGAATAGATAATCATCATTTATTTTCCCTTTGAAAAAAAAAAAAACAAATACTGAAAAACCCATTTAGGTTAATTTCCGACATTGTCAGTTTTTGATAATGTGGGGTTAGCAGTTTTCTAGCTTGTAAATCTCAATTCCTTTTTAAAAAATATGAATAATGAAATCTGTGTTTGGGTGGAGAAATGGCTCAAGGATTAAACCTCTGTCTTGCAAGTAGAAAGACCTAAATTTGAATCTCAAATTCCAAGAAAAAAATGCTAGGACCTGATGGCAGAAGCATGTTCTTCCAGCCCTGGGCGGCAAAGTTTGGGAAATCCAGAGTAAAACGAAGAGAAAGTAAAGCAATGCAAGATGGTTCCTGAAGTTGTCCTGGGGCCTCCATAGTCAAACACAGTGCCCTCTGACACACACACACACACACACACACAGACTTTAAAAAAAAAAAACAAAAACAGAAATCCTGCATCCCTGCATTGGATTAGCCTATGTAAGGCCTTTAGTTATTTTTTTTTCTTACGCTGTAATGGAAAACATTTAAAGCATACATTGTACCTATTTCAATTTATATTTCTCGATAAATTTAAATTTACAGAAAACACAGAGAGGCCAGAAAATTATAAACAGGCACTCAGCACCTCCTGTGAAGGGTATGTCTGCAGACCAGATTTAACGAATGGTGCCTCCCAGGTCAGAATTAATGCAAATACTTCCTGTGAGCGGGAAGGGAGGAAGGGAGAGCTTTGGAATGGTTCTTCTCACAAGAGCAGTTTCTCAGGCACCTTGTAAGCTCAGCTAAGATAACTAGCTTAGACACAATCACCCCACAGTACAACAGGGAGGCCCTGGATGCTTATTAGTCAAGGGCAATTTCAAGAGAGGAATGCATTTCCATCTGGCAGGAGGGAAGGAAAAAGTGAAGTATGTAAGAAAAGCATCTCATCAGCCTGCAAGTAGATAGGGAAGCAGAGCTTGAAGTCTTGTTACCTTGTGTCTTGATGAATGAGGAAGCTGGATAAACATCCTCAGCTGAGGTCCAGCCACGTTGCTCAGCAGGTGAAGGCATTTGCTTCGTAAGCCTGACTGCCTAAGCCTCTTTCCCCAAAACATATAAAGGTACCAGGAAAGAACCAACTCCATAATGCTGTCTTTCAACCCAACTCTCTCACACACACCACAACACAAGTATGCCTTCTCCACACACAATCTTGGGAAGAAAACACTGTCTTGTAGAGTAAACATGCCTCCAAAATGTGTTACCACTAGAACTCAAGCATTTCATATATAATCTGGCATACATAAATATGGATATCCATATGATATCCACAAATTGGACTGTAAAATGATATGTCTTTCACAGTAAAAATGCTTCTTGTTATAATAAAAAAGTATGTTTTTAGTGACTAATGATCTTACAGATACTTCTAGTTGATCCCACAAAATTAAAATATACCATTAGCATCCTTGTGATACCGAGGTCTATTTAAAATTAAAAGATTATCTCATAACATTGTTAGGTACCCTAATCACACGTATGCAACTCAAGTTCCTGCCACTTGTTAGTGGCAGATGTGAGAGGTAACTGTCAGTGCCATCAGTAGTAGTGGGAACTGTTATTTCTGTGTATTTCTTGGGTATCCTCATGACTGTGGTCACAGAAAAGCCAAATATCCATAATTACTTCTACTCTAGGGTGGTAGAATTATGGCTTAGAAAAGTTAAGCGATTTACTGGGAGATAAACAAGACCCCTTTATATTTCCAGGCAAGAGGAACAGCCTCTCTGAAAGTAAGGTTTCTATTTTGAAGAGCAGAGATAGAAGCACATTCATCATCACGCTATTTTGATGAGTAAATGAGAAAAGCACTATGAAAGCATTTTAAACATTCATGCTGTGAAGACACCTAGGAATCTGCATCTCTAGAGCTTCAGGGGTGAATGTTAATTTTCTGTTGCAGTTGTGAGCTGTGTTTAAAGAGAATCTGGCATGAGCCACTGAATTTCCAGTACCCCCAGCTTTTGATTATATACCACTCCTATTTTTAGCTATGGCAATACAAATGCTCATCATCTTTTTGAGGCTGCTCACTCTTTATGGAAGCTTTGAATTGATAGGTTATTCTAAATACAGTCCACGTAAGGAGAGACAGCTCCTTCCTCAATCCTAGGACATACTCGCCTGACCTAGTAGCTTTCTTACATAATGGGAGCCGGTGGTCTAGTGACCACACTTAGTACATGGGCCATATTACAAACAGGATGCTAGGAAATTCAATGTACGGATTCAGCCAAATAGCAGCTGGGTAGGAGACTGTTCAGTACATTTTCCTCACAGTCTTTAGGAAAATTACTAAGTTCACAAAGTGCTAAATGTGGAAAACCAGTGAAGGGGCGTTTCCTCTCATCTGGGCCTAACATATGTGGCAGGGTTGAAATTTTACACACTCTAAGGCAGATATGCCAAAACCTGTGTTCTCTGTTCTATAAGCAATCTAAATATCTCCTTGAGTCTCAGCGCCTAGCAGGTAGAAAAGGAATGTGAGGTTCTCACACTTCTTTTTTTAAATCCTTTTGTTGTTGTTCTTCCAACATTTTAAGAGTCTCAAAAATATGCGTTCTATTCAATTCCAGACTCTTCCTCTGTTATTTCACCTTCGTCCTTTTCATCATTGCAATTATTTCTGGAAGGTTAAAAGAAAGCTTTGTCTTCCTTAGTCTACCCATGGTTTGTATTTGGCTCGAATGTCTCTCCTAAAGTTTCATGTATTAGAAGTGGGGTTCTCAGAGCAGCCACGTGAGAGATGATAGGATCTTTCAGTGATGGAACCTAATACAAAGTCACTGTCTGCAAATGTGATTGATGTACTTTTCCTGGGACTGCAATTTAATTCCTTGGAGAATTACTTAACAGAAAAGCATAAGGTTGAACCCTGTAAGACTCATGACTTCATGTCTGTCACATGATTCCCCTCCCATGTAAGAGCTTACTTTTTTAAAAAAAATTTTATTATTATTTCCGCTCATACAAACTTAGTAGGTACACCGGTTCCCTCCCCTCTCCTCCCCCTGACCCCCTGTTCCCCCTCCTCTCACCCCTCCCTCCCCTTTCCCCAGTGCCTTCCCCCCCCAATCCCCGGAGGATCCTTTATTGTGCATGCCAGACTCTCCTCTGGGCCCTCCTCTCCAATGACGTGCAAGGACCCAGTGGCATTTCCCTGAACCCTTTCCTGTGTTCCCCTTAAGCATAGGAACACTACTGTGGCTGTCAATCCCTTGCCTCCAAGGATCTTGGTGCCTGTAGCACACACTAGACTTTGTGGGGTCAATAGTGTGTTGGACATTGCGTAGGGCATGCAAAGTCCAATTATGATTGCTTCGGCCCTAACTTGTGTGGAGTATCTTGCAAATCATTGCTCCTCCCATCTTTGTGCTCTTACAATCTTACCGCCCCCTCTTCCGCAAATGTCCCTGAGCTTCAGGATGGGGAGAGATTAGGCTGGCCTAGTTCTAGATGGTTGATATAGAGTCTCTGAAGTTCTAGATTATGGTTTGTTGATTTTCTTTTGCAGTTTTGCTGCTCCTGCAATGCCCTTCACTCCATCCTGGTGGGCATTGTATGTCACCCCCTGGCCAGAGACAAAAAGCTGTTAATCTAGAGTCTTGTTATAAGAGCACTTTCAAAGGTAGATGTAATAAAAGTAGGAAAACACAGTGAGGGAGGGATCAATCACCCATTTGCAAAATGGTTACTTTTTATCTGCCAGACTATATGCCCTCCCCTTCTGGTGAGATCATACCCCCTCAGTTGTAAATGATCAGGAATGAAAGTCTGTGAACTTAACCAGATGTCTCATTACTTACTTGCAGTCCTTGATGGAGGCCTATTTTCTCTGCCGTTACATGGTCCCCTCTCTCCTTGTTTCTGGTGTGGCCCTCCTACCCCATCCCTCCTGTTCATAATCCTTGCAATTACTGTAGGTATTACAGAGATCTATCTTTGAGTGTCTCTAGGTGGGCTGGGTGGGTTTGGTACTAGGAGCCAGCCACTTATTAGGGAGTACATATGGCGCTTAATTTTCTGGGTCTGGGATACTTCACTTAATATAATTGTTTCTAATGACATCCATTTCCCGGCAAATTCCAGTAATTCATCATTTTTGATGGCTGAGTAGTACTCCATTTTATAGATGTACCACAGTTTCCTTATCCACTCGTGAATTGTTGGACATTTGGGTTGATTCCATGACTTTGCTATTGTAAACAGTGATGCTATGAACATGGTCGTGCTTGTACTTTCGAGGTGAATTTTTGCTGTATGTGGGGTTATTCCCAGAAGTGGAATAGCAGGGTCATATGGATTTCAATCTTTAATTTCTTTAAGAATCTCCAGACGGCTTGCCAGAGTGGTTGTATGAGCCTGCATTCCCAACAGCAATGTAGCAGAGTTCCCCTCTCTCCACATCCTCTCCAGCATTTGTTGTTGTTTGTATTGTGGATTTTTGCCATCCTGACCAGGGTGAGATGATATGAGCCTACCTTTTTATACTGTCCACTGCAAACCCTCAACAGAGCCATGTAATTGCTAGTCATTCACTCTTGAACCTCTAAAACCAGGAGCTACATAAACTTTTGTTTTATCCCAGCCTCAGGCGTTTTATTGCATGATGGAAAATGGGCCAACAAAGGTATCTTGTAGACTTAAGCTCATATGTGCTCTTCTCATCTGCTTATGGTGTGTGCCTGGCATTGGTGACTGCTGTCTTTTTTAGTCTCGTTTGATTTCTGTGATATATGTTGGCAGTTTCTAGTCACCACGCTATGCCAAACTACTGCATCACCTACTTGCCATGTTTCATTTGTTCATGATGATGTATGTGATTCATGCTGTAAGGTAAACATTCCATCCCAGTCCTCAATCTACATTTATATGAACTTCAGGCATTACCGACCTGCTGCTGTGTATAATTGGTGTCCCGATGATCTGGGTCTCATCTAAGCAGCTTGCAATCAAGGTGGAACACGACATGAGAAGAAAGAAGTGGGTCTATAATTCCTTTAGTCAGACTTTAACACCCCAAATATCCTGACCCTAAATCAAATCCCTGGTGTCTCAATTGTGTCTTCACTTCTCTCTCCATCTTCTGTCATAAACCAGAGGCATCAATTTTCTCCACCTTCTGTGTTATGGAATTTCCCCAATCACTTGTCTCCTCCAAATTAGCTTCTGCCCTTTTTCTATCTTAGGACTATAACCTTGAAGTGTTGTAGGTGAATATTATTCTTTCATTAGTTCAATGCTGTCTGAAAGTTTTTCCTTTCACAAAAGATTTCATGCATGAATCTAGAAAAGGCTGTCTTTAAATGTCAGAGTTAAATCACCTGATCAAACTTTCAACTTATCTCCCAAAGTAATAAGATATCATCCCCTTAATAACCAATCTCATAAATTGCACCTTAATGGGAATCTGTATGTTTGGCTTTCTTTCACTGAACAGAGTCATTTTAAGGTATGAGTACAAGAATATGCAGAATCTTAAATGACATTGGATAATTGTCTTCCTTTACTGTCTGACTAAACTGACAATACTACTGTCCCTAGACAATACACTGTGTTCCCTTGCATAACTGGCTCCTAGAACAAAGCATGACATCTTAGTGTCTTGATTCCCAAATCTTTCTGTTTGGGTGCTCACTGTCAACATGGTGAGATTTGTGTTTCTATAAAAAAATCTTTCTTTCAATGCTTCTTATCTCCACATGATTGTTCATGATCAGAATGCTCCATCCCCATTCATACTAGAAAGTTCTAGGACCCTTAGGTCTTAGGTCCTACTTTACGACAAAGGTTGTTGCAGCATGTCCTATGGGGTCTGTTATCTCTGGCCACTTCTTGTCTTACTCTTTGCTTCCTGTCCAAAAAAAAAAAAAAATCTCTGCCTCCTGCCCTATCTGCCATGACATTCTGTCTAAGCTCATGATGCTAAGCAGTTGGGGCCTGAATCCTCTGAAACTGTAAGCCAAAAGAATCCCTCTTGCCTTAGAGTTTTTCTGTCCAGCATTTGTTGTCAATAACGAGGAAAGTAACTAAGGCAGTAGTTTTACTATTAACATTCTGTTAGGAAATTTTAGCTAACCTTGCAGAATTAAGATATGTTAATTTGGAGTTCATATTCTTGCTGCCATCATGAGACAAATGTGCTTATTTCACATTAGGGTTAGTTAATTCTCAAAACTCTGCGAATGGTGGGTAATCCTACAGGCTCCTTAATGAGTGGATAATTAATATATCTTTTGTCTAAATCCTGGCTTCAACAATTATTACACCTTATGTTTAAATATATGTAAAGTTTGGTTCTCCTTCCAGCATAAGCTTTTCTGTAAAGCGACAGATTAGTGGCTGGGAATTCATCTTGCTGGGATTCACGTCCCCACATTCCTTGCTTTGGCCTGCAGTTCACGTCACATCCCTAAGGCTATCATCTTCAAATTGCAGCAAATGTTTACCACTTGGCAGAACTGAACAAAGATGACATGTGATAAAGTATGTAAAGGATCTGGTATAACATAAGATCTCTGTGGACACAGGAAATATGTTATCTAATTGTTTGTCAAATACAATTTGCAGCAACTAATTAGGATGGTGTTATCAGCATTACCATGTAAATGAACCACAACAAATTAAAGTAGTGTGATATTTTGGTTATATCCATGCCTCTTAATGGCCCAAAGCCAAGCTCTAGGAGCCAAAAACTGATTCCATAGAAAGAAAAATACATTTGATCTGGAGCTATACAGTTTCTTGCAGTTGCTCCTGAAATAGATCCACTAATTAATAAACAATGCCTTCCTACACATGTCTTTGACCTCATCCTCTACTCTATAAGCACATTCTACAAATCAGCTGGTGTCAGAAATCTGAGCCTAGCTCCTACATAACCAGAGGCAAGACAGTAAATGGAGTTGCACATAAATTTCCACAATAGATGTGGAGTCAAGTTTAATCTACCCCTTCATCTAAAGAAAAATTACTAAATGCCTTTTCTTTTCCTCTACCACTTTGACATGGATATCTGCATTTGTACTTTGGTACCGTTTGCATTTTGCAGTTTGTTTCCACAGTGAATAACCTCTGTTATCATAGATTTGTTCTGAAAAATGTTTGAAGGCAGATTTTGTTGCAAGAGGGTACAAATCAGTCCCATTTTTATAATGAAATATAAGAATAATTTTTCTCTCACTGTTGTTTTCAGTGGGGTGCATTATTAACTTTCTCTGTGTTTCATAAGTGTACTCCTTTTTTCCGTCTGTCCTTTTCTGCTATGTTTATATTTATAAGTAACAGGTGCAAGCTGTGTGTATAATAGAGTGGAAATGTGTACTAAGCAGTAAATGTTCAGTTCACTCCCTCCAAAAAATTATTAAAAATACATACTACGCTACACAAACTGACATTACAAAATATTTTACTACACATGAAAAGGTATGTGGACTTGAGTTTGCAAAGTGTAATGTACATATACAGACATACATATATGCACACACAAAGCAAGAGAAG
Source organism: Typhlomys cinereus (assembly GCA_023101885.1). Classification (NCBI taxonomy): domain Eukaryota; kingdom Metazoa; phylum Chordata; class Mammalia; order Rodentia; family Platacanthomyidae; genus Typhlomys; species Typhlomys cinereus. The sequence goes on from JALPQD010000001.1 coordinate 635,247, forward strand.
CCTCAGATATGTCTTGCTTGCTTCAGGCAATGTATCCTTGAAGAAATTCCCTGTGGAGCAATGTGGTAAGTGTAGAGGGGTCGGGTGAAATAAACATGAATTCAGCTTTCACTGTTGTCTCAGTCCAAAGTTGAGTGTTTATCCGAGCTACAATGACTAAACATTCCAGCTACTCTTACAGTTTAGAAATTTTCCATTCTGTAATTTGCCTTTCCAGGATTTTCTCTGCAACCCAGTTCTCAACTGGGCATCTATAAGATTTTTACCAGTAGGACAACCATCGCAAGATTTCAATGTTAGATATCTATGCCAAGCTGTCATATCAAGATCCGTGACTGATGAATGAGCCATCAAAAGCTGACAGCAAATATATGGTTTTCTCATGTGAAACACTTATTCTAATATGAAAGAGTACAAGATAAATAATTTTTACATTAGATATAATACAAAAGTTAATGAATTGAGTGAATTAACTTTATTAAGGAATTAACTCTACTAAAAGATATTTTATAAAGGAAGCCAACATTCTCTCTGCTTTGCCACAAATTTTCATTCCTTCATTTTGACTCTATCCTCAGTAAGAGCAACAGTTACCTAAAAATAGCTTGGGATACATTTATCTGTCTCTCCTTTTAGTGTCTTATATTCTGAAGATCTTTCAAACCTATCTTATGTTGTCACACAACATCCTTCTGAGTGTTCCTTTGCTATTTCAAAGTGTTCACTCTTTCCATGTTGTGTAGCAGTGTGTTACCTGACAAGAGCAAATCTGACTAACTCTAGGTGATTTAGGTCACTTACATCTTCTAGGAAAGCTTTGGAGATCAACCAAAAGGTGTGTTGAATCATTACATTAGTGGTGTTATATAATAAAATAAATCATGTACTCTAAACCATGACGATTGCATTTGAATATTCAAAAAACTTGAATCTGAAATAATGTATACATTTCATACTCAATGTGATATTTTTTAGTGTGTCAACTCATTGTGTGTGCATTCTGCAGTTAGATTTTACAAAGCCACATAAACAGGCTCCTCTGCTGCTTTGCGATGACTGTTAATAGTACTTGCTCTCCCGTTGCTTAAGGTTTAGCAGAGGCCAAATGCAATGGAACAGTTAGCTCCAGCATGGCATGGGAACTTCTCTGACGAAAGTGATGCTGACACTGGCACAGCCTTAAGAGGTGATGGAGTGTAACCTGAAGGGAAGGCAGGGGGGGAATGAGCAGCAAGCAAACAGAGGGCGTTCCAACCAGCAGGAGAACATGTCTGGTGATTAGGGGCTAGAGACAAAGATAATACTGAAAAGACTAGAACTTTATTTGTTTTTTTTTTTTCAAAGAGTTGAGATAACGATGGCAAGTAGAAAAGGTTCAAGGACTTAAATTAGTCCTAGTACAAACTCAAGATGTGGTTCTAGCTACCCTGAAATTTAATAAGAATAGGGTATTATTTTCAAGCTTCCACTGTGTTAATTGTTTTTACTGATGATAAAAACATTAGTGAACAAATATCTGTAGATTTATAGTTAAGGCAGAGTTTTAATGTAGTCATTGTATCCTTTACTTGTAATAAATAGATACAAAAATAAATGCATAGGTACAAGCTCACTTTTGAGTGATAGATTAAAAGAAAAATTTAACTGTACGTAATATTGCCTTGGGAGATCTTTGTCATAGTCATTCAGCCACATGGAAGGTACATATATGTAATTTGTGTTGGATAACACTTTAATTAAGAAAAAAAGAAAGAAGAGGAGGAAGGGACGAGAGAGGAAAGAAGGAAGAATTTGAAAGGAGAAAGAAGCACTAATACATTTGCTGAATTTGATAACAAATTACCAGATTATTTTCCTGCCATGCCTTCCAGCATGGATTTCCACTACTATTTTTTTTTAAAAAGATAGAGAAATAAAGTAATTGTGATTATTCAAATTTGGGTACTTGGTGGCTGTATTACATAATATAATACTTTTTTGAAAATGACTTGAGGGATGACTTAAACAATTAACACAATTCATTTAATTCAATTAATAATTCAAGTTGAGGTATAAAAAATAGAATATCCGGGGCTGGAGAGGTGGCTCAGGGGTTAAGCCTCTGCCTTGCAGGCGGAAGGTCCTGAGTTCGGATCCTAGACCCCATGTATAGACGCCAGGCGGAATCGGGGGGCGGCCTGCGCTTCTGGTCCTGGTAGGGGCTTAGCCCTGTTGATCCGGGGCAGAGTAAATCAAGGAGGAGGTGGAGGCGTCCGTGGTGGTTCCCTGAAAATTCGTACCGTGTTCTACACACAACACAACACACAACACACACACACACACACCACACACACCACACATGCACAATTGAATAAATAATAAAAAAAATTAAAAAAAAAATAGAATATCCAAAAACCTGCATCCCAATATAATTTTGACATGTAGTAGGGCTTTTTGATGAGACTGAAATGACATTTTAATATTAAATATGACTTTTTTATTAATAAAACAGGTAAGGATCAATTGGAAATATTTGTGCAAGTCAGCAAATTAGTGTGTTCCATTTATGGCATGACCATAAATAAATAAAGAATCAACTTGCAAAGTCTATACTTTAATATTTGAGACTTTTGTTACAAAGTTCAGGACAGTTTCCGTGTGTGCTTGGGCTGCCAACTTGAAAGCCTCTATGACTGCTTGGTTTACACACAGTCATGGTGCTCAAGGCTAGAGCTGGATAGTGAAGGTGCTGGAAAGTTTGTTTTCTGAGGTATCCTTTCTCTAGCTACACTTCCTCCATGTTGACTTGGTCTCATCAGACTTCCTGTTAACCTTCAGGTCTCTTCCCCCTTCCATACGGACTTCAGGAGCACTTGATTAGGGTCCTATTGTTAGGATTTCGTTTCGCTTCAGTAGCCTTTTTTTTAAATTTTATTATTATTATTATTTATTCAACTGTGTGCATGTGTGTGTATGTGCGTGCGCGCGCGCGCGCGCGCGTGTGTGTGTGTGTGTGTGTGTGTGTGTGTGTGTGTAGAACCACGGACGAATTCGCGAACCACCATGGACGCCTCCACCTCCTTCTGCCCCGGGATTCACAGGCTCCGCCCTACCAGGACCAGAAGCGCAGGCCGCCCCCGCTTCCGCCTGGCTTCCATATGTGGGATCTGGGATCCGAACTCAGGACCTTCTGCCTGGAAGGCGGAGGCTTAATCCCTGAGCCACCTCTCCAGCCCTTCAGTAGCCTTTTTCAAAGCCCTATCTATAAATATTTGGGTATTATGGCTTCACTGTATGGATCCACTATCTAAAAGGAGCAAGATTCATTCTATCAGGATCTGATTGCTGATTCCCCATGCGTGGATTCTGAACACTGATCGCTTGCTGAGCTTTGCTAGACTATATTAAAGAACATCCACAATGGCTTGATCAAACTACCAAATCCCTTGCTTATAACTCAATTCTGTATCATTGCAAAACCACAGGTTTTTCCTCATATCACTTAAAAAAGCATGTCATAAAAGATGTAGTGTGTGGCCGTCAGCCTGCATGGTTGCTGATAAATGACCATTACACGGCTTAAAGAAACAAGGCAGTTTACTTTCTTACGACAGTCTGGTTACAGTTCATAGTCCAGCTTGACGGGAGAGCACGCACCAACACCAGGGCCGAGGGAACTGGCCACACCATCACCACATAACAGCTGAGAGATGGACAATCCTTACTTGCCAGACCAGCATGTCTGGCCAAGTATACAGAAGGATGCCCACTCTCTCAATCAGCTCTCTGTGATTTATCCAGGGCCTAATCCCACCCACCATGGGCAGGGTCTTCCCCAGCAGCTAGACAATGTCCTTCAGGTTTGCTCTGGGCTTTACTTGACCGTCAACTTTCTACAACTGTGCCCAGAGCTCAACCCTCAACAGTCAAGTTGATACCTGTCCTTAACTATGACACAGTGCAAAAGCAGATATGACTCCAGAACTTTCTTCTGATAAGCACCCATTAAAGAAATTTCCAAATAATGCACACTTCTATTCTTTTCTTAATTATTTTTTGTTTTTAAAGACAGTATAATTTGTCATAAAAGCATTCATGCTTTAGAGGGTCATGGAGGGTTTTTTGTTTTTTATGATGAATAAGGAAATGCAGTTCTGAGCCAATAACCTAGTAATTATAAACATAAAAGCTGTATAGGAACCTCATTCATATTGAAGTATCCAAAAAGGTGCTGAAATGAAAAATTTTAATGTGCAAACCCTCAGCTTGGAAGCTTGGGTGTTGGACATATGATTTGGAATTTATATTATCTTGAATGACAAAGGCCTGTACTTCTAACTCAGGAAAGTTAAGCCTGTAAAACCCCAGAATGAAATAAAGATGGAGGCAAACAACCCAGGATGATTCTAGATGTCACTCTTGGGCTGCACAGGCATTGACACACAGACACACATACATAGACACTCACACACAGAAATTGTTAAATAGATAATATTAAAAAAAACAAAATCCAGAAATATGAAAGAATGCTGTCAATGAAGAGTGGTGTGAAGAGCTGCGTGCTTTGTCCACTGAGTTCTGTGTGCACACGAATAAGCAAAGCACATGACTCGTGCCTTCCTTTAGTTTATAGCCAGAGGGAAAAGAGCCAACTTTGCCTTTTTCTTAAAACAACAAGAATTTTCGATTCAAAGAGGACATGTTCATTGATTAATGTGAAGGGTTCAATGAGACAGAACCACTAAGAGTTGTCTGTAGTACATAAGTTGAAAGTAAGCTCCTTGAAGACAGAGTGTAGGATAGTAGTTGAGCTGGGGGTACGAGGCACCTACAGCTCCTTCTTTTGCAGCATCCACTAGAAGGTTATCCTATGTCATGGGAAAGGAGAATTGAGCAGAGCCCTTGGGGATGAAAAAGTACTGGATTTAACAAGCTCGTTTTTAATTTTGTTACTCATAACCCCAATGTCCATAGTGATGATGAGTTGCTAGAACCTCTGCTTTGATGTTATCAGACAATATTTGAATTATGGTACATTCACTGACTCTCTCTCTCTCTCTCTCTCTCTCTCTCTCTCTCTGAGCTGATCCTGAGAACTCACATTATGTCGTTTGCTCTATTTGCAACTGTATAAATCATTGTCTTTCTCTTCCTTTTTTCCTCCATCTCTCCCTCCCTTTTTCTGTTCTTCCTTCTCCTCCTTTCTGCTTGCTTGATTTACTGGAAATTTAACCTAAAGCCTCATGCATGGTGGCAAATAAGTTCTCTTTTACTGAATAATAGTACTAGACTTTTTAAATTTAATTTTTTTCTTTAATTAAAAATTTAATTATACATTTTAAAATTTTTTACCAGTTCCCTCCCTCCCCCCTCCTCCCCCTCCCCTTCCCCCAGTGCCTCCCCCCCAATTCCCAGAGAGTCCTTTATTGTGTACGCCTAACTCTCCTCTGGGTCCTCCTCTCCGATGACATATAAGGACCCAGTGGCATTTCCATAAGCCCTTTCTCTTGTTCCCCTTAAGCATAAGATCACTACTATGGCTGTCAATCCCTTGCCTCCAGGGGTCTCGGTGCCCTTAACAGATGCTAGACTTTATGAGGGCAACAGTGCGCTGGACATTGCGCAGGGCATGCAAAGTCCCATTATGATTGCTTTGGCCCCAACTATTGTTGAGAATCTTGCAAATCGTTGCTCCTCCCATCCTTTTGCTCTTACAATCTTACCGCCCCCTCTTCCGCAAATGTCCCTGAGCTCCAGGATGGGGAGAGATTAGGCTGTCCTAGTTCTATGTGATTGATATAGAGTCTCTGAAGTTCTGGATTGTGGTTTGTTGATTTTCTTTTGCAGTTTTGCTGCTCCTGCAATTCCCTTCACTCCATTCTGCTGGGCACTGTATGTCACCCCCTGGCCATAACTTTAATTTTTTTTCTTGTATTTTTTATGTTTAATACCAAATCTCAGTAATTTGCCCAGACTTGTCCTTGCCTTTCTGGATTTTAAATGTAACCATTTATTTGGTTTCCATATCAATTACTGAAATTTTTTTAGCAGTTTTCCAATTACAAGATTTTGATCATCTCATCCTCCTGTCAGCCTTCTGCACATCTCCTTTTATGTTAATATCTCTGTGAAGTGTTCCTCTGATTCACATACTCTATTTTCAGGTGTGTTTACCATTGTGAACTTACACTGGGTTGTTTCTGCTTCTTAACACAGACATGCTATTGTTTTCAGAACTTAAGAGAATACTAGTGAGTGCACATGTATTTCCTAGAATGGTATGGGAAATGCACAATTTTTGCAGAGTCATGCGATTAAATGCATACCTTTCATTTATCTATGTACTCTGGGTTTTACTCTTCCACACAAGCATACACACATGCATTCACACCCATATATGCACTCACACATGTAAGAACATTCATACACACATGCATACTTACGTAGTAGTATTTGCAGTCAAATAACGATTGTTGAAGTTTGAGCATGGTTTATATATATTGAGAAAACAAGCAAAGGACTATGACACAGAAGTCTTAAGATTGCCAAGGAATTATTATTTTTCTGTTAAAAGCAAGTTTGTTTTTATTTATGTATTTTTTGTTTTTATTTCCGCTCATACAAACTTAACAGGTACACTGGTCCCCTCCCTCCCTCTACCCCCCCATTCCCCCTTCTCTTCCTCTCCCCTCCCCCTCCCTCCCCATCCCCCAGTGCCTCCCCTCCATCCCCTGAGCATTCTTTAATGTGCATGCCAAACTATCCTCTGGGTCCTCCTCTCCGATGAGGTGCATTTCCCAGAACCCTTTCTTGTGTTCCCCTTAAGCATAGGAACACTATGGCTGTCAATCCCTAGCTTCCAAGGATCCTAGTGCCTTTAGTCCATGCTAGACTTTGAGGGGTCAATAATGTGCTGGACATTGCACAGGTCATGCAAAATCCTATTACGATTGCTTCCACCCTAACTTGTGTGGAGTATCTTGCATATCATTACTCCTCCCATCCTTGTGCTCTTACAATCTTACCACCCCCTCTTCCATAAGTTTCCCTGAACTTCAAGATGGGGAGAGATTAGGCTGGCCCAGTTCTAGGTGGTTGATATGGAGTCTCTGATAATCTGAATTATGGTTTGTTGATTTTTTTTTTCAGTTTTGCTGCTCCTGCAATGACCTTGGCTCCATCCTGATGGGTATTGGATGTCACCCCCTGGCCACACATAAAAACCTGTTAAATTAGAGTCTTGTTGTAAGAATATATTCAAAGGTAGATGGAATACAAGTAGGAAACCGTGGTGAGGGAAATGGTTACTTTTTATCTGCCAGACTAAATGCCCCCCCTTCTGGTGAGATCATACCCCATCAGTTGCAAATGATTTTGCTTATCTAAACATATCTTACCTCTGCCACACTGTTATCTCGTATTAGCAGCACAGAATAACTTAAAGCTCTTGCCTTTCCTTACATTTTGAATAGCATAAAATGAATGAATAATATGATCACCAACATTATACCTAAAATAATTAAATATTTGTTGAACCAACCTCAATGAGCCAATCAAACTCACTTCTTTTTTGCGTATCTTAATTAATTTGATCTCCCAACCATGCCTTCAGAGTGTTATAGAGTCAAATGCCTGCTGGGAGGTGGACAAAGTGTTAGTTATTTTCCCCATTTCTTTTTCCAAATCCAGGCAGAAGGAGCTATGGAAAATGGACAGCTATTCATTTTGGCTGAGGTTTCTAGGAATACAGTCTATCAGGGCAGATAAAGTACATGGTAGAGAGTCTTGAGACACGCCGTTGAGAGTTGATGTGCGATTAAAAGCATAGAGAGAATGGTGGCACTCTGAAACAGCCTGGGCTGTAACACTTCAGGCCACAGTGACATCTGTGGCCAACAAGGTCTTATAGCCTCCAAAAAGCAGCATCACCAGCTACTGGCTCAGGAATCAAATTTATGAGCCCATGTTCTAAATTGAAAACCATGAGAATCAGGAAAAGGATCTGTAAGGCAAAAGAGAAAAAGTTTTGATTGATTTTACTTATGGACAGTTTTTCCTTGGTTCTATGGGTGAAAATATCAAACAAAGGAAAGCATACTTACTCTACCTGGAATTTTCATTTCTTTGAGGGGCACCAATGAAGATCTTTCATAAATGCCTGAGGCAGCTACTAAGACCAGTTTCTGACCCTGGCTGTGGCAGTTTGTTTGCTAAGCAAGACCTCATGGTACTTGGGTCTGTTAAGAAGTTATGCTTCTAGAAAATTCCATTTCTTCCTTATCTCGTTGCCCTTTCTTTGATCTTCTTCATCCCTCTATTTCAGTTTCTCCCCTGTGAACTTTATTTGAGCTCAGTGGCAGTGCAACCCAATGGGGAATTCACCGCACAGAGACATTTTTAAATGATTCCATTTGGTTTGGACTTTATTGCCTGCCTTTGGACGGTGGCCTCTTGTGGGGACACAGTGAGAGAGACCTTCATAGCTCATGGGTCCCAATGTGATGCTTTGACCTAATTAGTTTATTTTCACCACTGTGCAAAAAGATCCTAGAGGAAAAAAATAGACCTTTCCAGGTGTGAGCTATTACCCTGAAATAGCATTTCCCACCTGCTCTGGTCTGTGATCATTGTCCATTAGTAGATGTCAGAGGACACATTGTCTTCTATCCAAGACTCACAGGATTCACAGGCTTTTTATAAAAAAAGAAAGAGTTTTTGTTAATACGTTTGCATGGTAGATAAGAACTCTCATTTAATCGGTAGGGAGAAATGACAAATAATTTATCTTGCAAAGTTTAAATTAGTCCATAGAACAGCAAAATTAAACACTTCATGTTAGTGCCTGTCCATTCATTCCAGGTTACTGAATGTTTTAGAAAGCTACTGATTCTTGAAATTTAGAAGTAACTAGGTACACAGTAAGAGCAGCATCTCATTTTTTATATTAAATTACACAAAGGAAAGCTTAATGATGGTTGTAAGACGTGAATAACCATATTACAAAATTAACTGTGCATTAATACAATTTAGACTCCATCAAAACTTAGATCTGGAATGAATAAAATGTAGAATCCAAAAGGGGTCTAAATTACCTAATCAAACTACAATTCCTTTGTAAGTGGATAATCATTGTGGGGGTGTATAGGGTATGTGTATGTGTGTATATGTGTATGTGGATGTATGTGTGTAGATGTGTAGATGTGCACGTGGAGGGATAGTGTGTGTGTGTGTGTGTGTGTGTGTGTGTGTGTGTGTGTGTGTGAATGTGTAAAATGCTGGAGTCTATTCTTCTGCCTCTTTTTCTCACTGAAGTGTGAGGGAGATTAATCTGTTTCTTGGAGTGCTTGTTCAGTGACTATGTTTTCACAGCTTCCATAGAAAAGCTAATATCACTGTTGAGCCACTGTGTACTTTATCTAGGGAAATTTCTGCTCAGAATTTATAAACTGTAGCAATTTGCTACCCCTATCCTAAGCTGATGAAAACTGCTACAAGAGGCCTAAGATGAGCATGTGTTGAAATATTGAATATAATTGCAGTATGACTAAAGATTAAGAATTGCAATGGTGAAAACTGAACCAGGCATACCCACAGAGGAAGAAAAGTGAAGACTATTAAATTTTATTTTGCTTTTAAGTTTGATGAAGTGTTGCTCTATCACATATCCAAAGACATTTCCTTACCTTGCCAACATTGAGAAGCATATAAGGAAAGATTGAAAAGAAATTTCAATGGGGTAGACAAATGTTGCCATAATACATTTATTATAAGCTACGACTAAAAAATTAGGTAGAATAATTATGATGCAGTGTGTTATTGTGGTTTAAATAGTATTTAGGAAATAGAAAAGTAATTAGGCACATTATGTAAACATAATAATTAGAATGCAATGCTTGAAAAATAACAATCGATTTGTGTGTCGTTCATAGACTATGGCAGAGATTCTCAGTGCATACGTTCAGGTGTTCAAGTATTCAAAGAAGCACACTTTCCTGTATTTTCTCCTCCTGAACTTAATTTGTATTCAGGGTCCTTGTTCCATCAAGTGGCAGAAACTCAATCTCAATCAGCCCTAACCGATTGTGCTCCAGGACGGCTTCTACAAAACGCCAGGTGGGGGCCCATCTGGTCCACAGTGACATCATCTGTCCCTGCTGGCGCCCACTGGGGCTTCTTCTTCTAGTCTTGTCTGGGGTCATCGGTCCTTGCAGTTGCCCTTTCAGACCACTTGTCCTCATTCCAAGGACACATTAGGCTTGCTGGCTCTCTGTACATTTTCCCTTAGGTAAACTGCTTCTCTGTACTGCCCCAGGCTAGCCAGAACTGTACCCGCTCTTGGTTCTCCTGTCCAATCAAGTTTTCTCTTAATAGCTCCAATTTTTCTAAGCATTTTGTTATTCTCTTCCCACTTGGGTCATCTTCTGTTGGTAGCATCCCTATTCTCAGCCATGCCAGGAATATCAAGAGTTTTCCTTTAGTGCTTTTATTGCTTCCCTTCCAGCCTATGGAATTTAACCCTTGAAAGAAACAGATATGTGGAGAGAAACTTCCTCACCCATTGTCTTTCTCAATCTCTTTGGATGGTGCAATTTAAGATGTAATTGAAAACTCTTAGCGCTTTTGAATTCTTTCATATCCTGTTTAGGAAAATGAATATAGTATATTTGATCCAAGTTAGAGGAAAAGGCATGGGGTAAAAGAAATCCACAAGTGAAAAATTTTCATTGTTCACTTAAAATATATAATAATTTCCTGGAGATAAATTTATATAATGAGATATAATTAATTATCCACATTGATTTATTTGTGGACATGATACTCAACTGAATTATATATGAAATAAGCTGTTGTTTCCTATTGTAGAAAATATTGTAAACAACTGGCAACTTACCATTAGAATAGAAGACTATTCGGGGCTGGGGAAGTGGCTCAGGGGTTAAGCCTCTGCCTTGCAGCCGGAAGGTCCTGAGTTCGGATCCTAGACCCCACGTATAGACGCCGGGCTGGAAGCGGGGGCAGCCTGAGTTTCTGGTCCTGGTAGGGCGGAGCCTGTGAATCCCGGGGCTAGAGTAAACGAGGAGGCAGTCCATGGTGGTTCCCGAATTCGTCCGTGGTTCTACACACACATACATGCGCACACACACACATACACGCACGTACACACATACACGTGCACAATTGAATAAAAAAAAAGACTATTCAGACAAATTGTGAATGACTAAGCAAGTATTATCGTTTTCATCTTGCAATGAATCTTGAGCTGCCATTGGGAGTCCAGGGAGTCCCAGAAAACTGTATTCTTGACTTAAGCAATTAGAAATTACAAGGCAGTGACTCTGAATTTTATTACATGATATACTGCTAGAAGGTTTGGCTGTCATTTTGATCACGACCTTCATCTATATGCTTTGAAAGCCAGAAGGACAGCTGGGATATCTGCTAAGTTGTTATGAACATAGTTTTCTCACAAGAGCAGCCCACCTACAAGTACAGGTGACTATAGGCAACTTACTCACTTCAGGAATCTATTTTAGCTGTCTGCCAGCAAAAGACTGAGTGCTCAGGTCCAAGGATTTTACAACATAGCTATTAACAGTCAATAAGAAATACTTCATCTGATATTTTCAAGAAATGACACAGTGATAGAGTAATTTAATGATACTCTGATAGAACACCCTACACTCATTTTGAAGACTTTTGATATAACCATTTCATAATAATATGCTCACTTCATTAAGTCTTAAGTGGAATTATTTCAAATAGCTCATTTTGAATCATTTTTGCTAAGGATAAAAGTTATTATTATATATATAATAATTACATTCAAGTCAATAAATAGGCAGGTGGATGGTGAATTGATGGATAGAGGGAAAGATAGATGAATGAATGAATAGATAAATAGAAAGCATTCATACATTCTGAAATATTTTGACAAATACTATGTATTATTTTTTATTGACAGTTTCATGGTCATAATATTAATAAATATATTTGATTACATGTATATATAAATAAACTATAAATATGCATAATTAATAAAATAAATTATAAATATAGTCATATAATACACATTACAACAATTCCTGAATGTTATTTAAGTCTAAATAGCTCGAAATCATAAAGTTGTATATTAAACTATTCATTATGAGAAAGGTAAAGAAGTGAACTGCCAGGACCGATGCCACCTTGCTTGATTACAGTGGGATAAAGAATCAGATTTCATTGAGTTCATTCAGCCTGAACTACAACTTGCTGTTGCTCATTTTCAATGAATTTATATACAGATAGGAAATTATAAATCATTTTATGTTGCTTAAACAGATTATCTAACATTCATGGATTAACCAGTTCAGACAAAAAAGTTATTGACCTTTTTTGTCATGAGAACCAACTTCTAGGAACTAAAATTTTGTTGTGTATGATGGATGGACCAGATCCTTATTCAAGGGGAACAGTGGACTGGCCATATCTCAAACTTTTTCTTCTGCATATGAGTAGTATGAAGCTTAGAAAATCAAACCTGCACTTTATTAAGAAAACAGTTATATTTTAATAAGAAACTTTAAAACACCATTGAGGGCAATTAGAGTGCTTCAAATATATATCAAAAGTTCTTTTTTGAGGAAATAATTGAAATAACTTTTTCTCAAGATCTACTGTCTGCCAGTTAGGCTTGAATTTAAATTTCTTTTGAGTTAATAGACATTCACCTAGTGATCTGTTTTGAAGTCTTTAGCTAAATGGTGATATATAGTGGAATACTCAATTTCTAAACATATTGGCATTCTGGCCATAGAGAACTAAATGCAATATTTAAAAGTACTAAAAATATTTAAATGTCTCTTCTTCAACATCAATTCTTCAATCATTTCTTTGTAATCTCTAAATACTAATTATTAATTGAGGAATCCAGTATATTGATACTAAGCAGTAAACTGAACCAACAGGCTCTTTCCCTTAGGATCTTCATCCTTGGCTTCCTATACTATCTCCTGAAACTCCACAATGAAATAGGCATATATTGTTGATTTTCTGAATACTCATTGTACTATAAACTTTCAGAGGCAATGAAAGCCTTGCACTAGGATTTATATGTCAATTCTTCTGCAGTTTCTTCATGCTTTCAGTTGGCTTATTACTGGCTAAAATGGAATATGTGCAGGCACACGTGGCATTTTTTTCTCTTCCTACTCAAATAGAAAGATAAAAAGATGTGGATAACTATTCAAGCAATATTTGATACTTCTTAAGGCACAGAGGATTTTATAGTGATATGTTCCTGAATCTGAAACTTTTAGATCTCCTATAGCTGTACTAATTAACCAGCAAGTACCAATCAGCCACAGCAAGTTGCAACTCTCTTCTGTTCCTATGATTGTTGTTTGGTGATAATATAAAATTCTTTACCATCAGCCAATATAGAAGAGGAATTAAGCTGACAAACTCCTTAAATAATTGTTAGAAACAAATGTATTTTATATTCCTCCTCTAAAGAAGGAAAGATAAAAGAAAGAAAATAATTTCATCTTTTTCCTTTAGATGAGATTGGTTTCAAAACTAAGAATAGAAGTCTGGGATTTTCAGATAAAAATTTCAAAAACATAAGAATTTTAATTTCTTTATCAGGATGCAAATTGTTATTTACTTTAAGTATATCTGTTATTGCAATCAATTCAGTGTACAGAAGCTGCCCAAGAGGATAAGGGCAGTGATAAGAGTGTCAGGAAGCACAGAGCTGGTCCACAGTGTGTATTTAGGCTTCTTTACTTCAATCGTTTTCATACTTCTCCAGTGCAAGAGATGGTTCCAGAACTATTTGCTTTTACAAGTTGAGCCTCCAACTCACAGGCCTGTGCATATGCCTTCTTCAGAAATGAGTTCACCGTGATTTTCTGAATCTCACAGAATGCTGCGGTCCTCTTGAGTTTTCATGTTTTTTAGGTTTATGTCATACCAGAAATTCTCTTCTCTATTACCATCTCTGATTCTCTCCTTGAACAGAAGTTATTGACTACTAACAGCTACTTTTCAATAAGCAAATAGCCAGAAATGTTTGAACTTTGAGAGTTTAATTTTGATGTTGTTGTCGTTGTTACCCATAGTATTCCTTCAGTTGATTGACCGGTAGTCAATCTGCTGCTGGCTAGATTCATCTCCCAGCATCCACGGTGATGCGACATGAGAGTGGAACAATGCAACAGTACCTTATGTTGTATTTCAGCTGCCAATATCATGGAAAGCAAAGGAAGTCAAACCAGTTGGCAGGTTTCAGAATGAATGCATTTGTTTATGGAGGAATGGATAATTTTGAAGATACGCTGAGAATGAACAAAACTCTGTGAAACCAGACACACCTGTGTCTACATCCTGACACATTTCTAGGTTCCTGAAATTTTATAAATTATTTTATTTGTCTGTCATACAGTTTGCTCAGTCTTATTAGGGAAATAGGCCTAAAGGTGGCTGAGAAAATTAAATTACTGTGAAATTTTGCAGCTGTCAAGAGAGCAGGACACTTATGAGCACAGGTACACACTCAAATATATTATTTTTATTTCTTCCAGCAGCAAATGGGTACAAACCCACTCATTTTTATGCTTCAGGAAATAGCTGTCTGATTTCAAGTTTTGTTTATCAAAGTCAGAGATTACTTTTAATGCCAGAATGAATGACAGAATGGATTTTGCATTTTTATTTTATAAAGAATGAAGATAAGCTTTATAGCTGTCAGTAAAATAATAAATGCCTTGTAAAATATAAATGTGTATCTAAGAGGCAACCCAGAGAAAGCAAGAAATAGAAAATCCTCTTTGATTGAATATGTGATTAACATACAGAAGTTTTTCACAGACCTGATTAGACAACAACTAACCAGTGAGTTCAGCATATGAAGTTAGGTGAATATAGTTGTGTCTTAAGGAGGAAGTGTATTTGAAAATTATTCATGTTCTCAGCGTTTGTAGTTTTCTTATTCTCAGTCACCATTCAGTACTTTGACTGTTGTGGGTCTGTGGGAATCACCAGAAGTAGTTAGTTAGCTGATAACCAAGAAAGACACCTCTTCCCCTTGGTTAGCCAGCCAGGCAGCAAAGCCCACTGGAACTGAGAACAAAGCCCAGTTATTGATAAACTTATCACAGTCACTGGCACATACTTCTCTGAGCAAAAGAAGAAACTGCACCGCAATGACTCTTGCCAGGTGTCTTGTTGAATCTGAATTCTAGCATGAAAGGACACTCTGGTTTTCACATCTAGATATGGAACCCTCATGAAGGTACTACGTGTTAATTAACATTGAAAGAACTGAAGCAACTTTAAGAAAGCCATAATTTCTACAAAGTATAATTTTGAGTATCCCTGGTGGTGACTGGTGAAAACATTAAGCATAAATTTCTTCTGGAGATATGCCCAGCCTTGTTTACCATGATCCACTTAATTTTCTTAAATTCGTACATCTGAATTTGCAATTCCTTTCTTTATTTTACAAGGAAAATGATTAATGGAGATTTCAAATAATTCCACAAAATGTGAAATACCATGCAAAAATAAACAGAAACTTAAAAGTTAACAGAGTGAGAAAATAGCAAGTCCTCTTTGAAGCAATACGTAATTAACCTACTGAACATTGTGATTTACATAGTCGGAAAGCTATTAATTGCTATGTGTATTTAATACAAGAGTCAAAATGACTTTTTACAGATACACATCTGAGAGGTCATGCAAAGACATTTTTAAGAAGACAAGATGACTTGTGTCAGGATCCAACTGGCAGCGGCTGCAGAAACCATCAATCCCCTCTGTAGTAAAATGATCAGTTTGAATGGTCATGTATGCTGAGCATTTCCAGTCTTTGATTGAAAGCAAACTTAAGAAAGAAAAAAGAACTTTAAGCTGTTGGGATTTTTATTTAAAAGTAAATTTAGAAGAAAAAATTAAGATCTGTAAATGTACTCACAAGCAAGAGCAAACTTGTAGCTGTGTGCTTGCATTGATGTAAGCCACGTGTGTGTTACATGTGTGCCACTTGTGTGTGCTACATGTATTATGAATGTGTTTTATGTACAGGCTGCCTGCCTCTCATGTGTGCATGTGTGGTGTATGCATGTTTGTGGTGTGTTTTTATGTGTGTGCATATGTGTGAAGTGAATGTAGTTTGTGTGTGTGTGTGTGTGTGTGTGTGTGTGTGTGTGTGTGTGTGATGTATACCACTCACTTTACTACTTCCAAGTGTCTTTTTTTGTAGCTCTGAGTCCTGAGGAATTATGGAACTGGAGTATTGTCAGATTTGATGGACAACGGTGTGTAGTCTCATAGTATGTAGCTTATTTACTTGCTTCTTCAAATTAGCCAGATTCAGTTGTGTTATGGAAACTGCACTTCTGAAGGTGCTTTTCCACTGTGTCCCTTAAGGCAATATGACAGGGACAGACTAAAGTGTGGGGTAGAAGAAAAAATTATGTCTTTAAAAGATTATTTCTCAGTTCCTAAGTCCTCAGAAAATTGGAATGTTTCATAGGATAATTTATCAACAAGGACAAAATTGAAATAAAAGCAACTATCATACCATGGACAAGAATCTTAGTTCTTTGGACACGGGAAGCTCAGCCTCTTTCAGTGGAGAATTTGAGGTTTCCACCTTTACCTTCCTGCTCGTTCACACTAGTCCACATTCCTGCTGCTAGAGTTTTCCCCCAACTCACCCATCTTGCCAAGTTATGACACAATCCGTCTCCTTGAATCATATCATTCCTTTTTCTCAACACTTTCAAAGTCTGATCACAGTGTTCTTCGATTCCAAAACTTGTATAGCCATGCTGCCTATGCTTAAGACAGTTATTTATGTGACATTTCTGATACAGTATGATATTGGAGCTCACTAATTTAAGCTCAGTTTCTATCACTTCTTTCCCTGATCATCCACTTATTCTCAACTGGTGTGATTTTGACATTTTGCAAGGAAGAACACTTTACTGTATAGCACAATCTTTCTTTTTGTCTTTGGAGCTGCAATGGCATGGTACATCTCCATCACTATGATAACCACAAATGCCCCACCCACTTAACTTCCTGGGATAGTGATTTGTTCCTTTTTTACTGGAACCTCACTTGTCTACTACCTCCACTCCTCATTCGTGCTGCTTCCTGGGTCTGAAATCTTCAGCATTCATGTTTCTTCTTTCCGCATGAGGCCACAATGAAATTCTCTTGATGCCTATATCAAAGAATGATTTCCTCCTGGACTTCAAAGTAGGTGATGTTAACTGATGCCTGTCACATGTAAGAAGTTCTTGACAGGAGCTGTATGTGCATTATTTTTATTTAACAAAGTGCTTCTGATGTTGTATTGAGCACAAAGAAAGGCTCTGAAACCACTCACTTTCCAAGGACACCACTGGTTCATCTTCCTGTCAGAGGGAACAAATCAAAGTTCTCTAGTCTGAGAGGTATGAATCCTTTCTCTGTTCTATTTGAAGTGTGAAGCAGTGCGTACTAATTTTTATGAAGTCAACATATTGTTTCATTTGCAATTTTCTTTTTTTTAATCTTCCTTAAAGACCAAAAGCTTCTTGCAGTCAACTTATACAGCTTCTTATTTCTAGGTAACGCAACAAACTTCACTGAGTTCAGACATTGCCCTCGACAAAAACTTGCTGTTACATGTAGATCTTCAAATAAACAAGTACCATGTTGCAATTTTAAGGAACTGTTAAAAATCAAGAGTGATTCATAACAGCTGGGCTATAGAACAGCAGATGACTGGCTTGAATAGACAAGGTTAGGTGAAAGGAGATTAAAATATTAATACTGTAGATACTTAATGATGTTAACTTAAGCTTTCTAAACTGTGATCATAGTGGTTCCATTCTCCAAAACTTAAAGCATCCGGAGAGAGTGCAGTATCTTGAGGTGGTTGTGGGGTAACGATGCAGCGCGCAGGAAGAGGAACAAGTGCTTCACTTAGCATCTATGAAACTCATGTGCCACGCGCAGACTTCATAGGTGGAAGAAGCAAGATCTCCACTGAGGCTGCACACTTTGCTTGTCGGAGTGTGTGATCTTCTCCTCTCATTTGAGACAATTTAATTTTCTGCCCACTTCACAAGGAAATGTCAGGCCAAATGACTAGAGCAGTGATGTCGAACATCTTTCTTCACACGTTGTACTTGCAGTGAAATAGATTCTATTATCCTTGGTACAACCACATGGAGGCAAGACCCAGCATTCCTTAACGCATAGTCACAGTTGAAAATAAGAATTTGCATACAAAGGTTAGTCAGACAGATATCTTAGTAAATACTAAGTAATTTTACAATGCCTTTGCTTTTAGTATTTTAAAATCAACTATGTTGAAACGTACACATATCTATGATGGAATTTTGTGTCATTTTAATTATTTTTTTATTTTTCTACTTTTACAAGCATATCGGGCACTCATCCCTGCTTCCCTCCATTCCCCAAATCTTGTGTCATTTTAACTTTCAAATGTCTTAGTGGCTGTAGGACATGGTTCACAATTTGGTTTTAATGGTTGCCACCATGTCATCAACAAATGCTTAGGTCACGTCACACGGCCTGAGTTTCCTTATTGGTTGATGGAAAGGATTGAAAACAGATCTTCCTAAGATTGTTGTGAGGTTAAACAAATCTATAACTTTAAGATACTTTTTTAAACATGAGTTTTGCTTATTATCAGTGTAGGTGAATTTATACATATAGCGTATATCTGCATGGTGTGTGTGTGTGTGTGTGTGTGTGTGTTTCTATGTGTGCATGTATACCTTTGCACATGCCGGCAAAAACATGGAAGTTAGAGGATGACTTTATGAAGTCATTTTTCTCCATCCGTCTTTATTTTTAGGCTCTTTAACATTCTTACCATATGGTAAATGCTGAGTACGTAAATAAGTAAATAAATATTTGCTATTTATGTCCAATCATAGATATCATAAACATCATATTTCAAGAAGCATAAGAGAATTCTCCAGTTGCCATTGTTTTCAACTGTTTGTTCTTTTTGTATGTTTACTATTTATTAAAAAAAACACATGTCATATTTCTTTTATTACATATGTTACATAACTGTGTTAGGGTACTTAATATGTCAATATGTAACCAAAAAGAGAACCTATTCAATAATCTGGGGTGTATTTTCCTCCATGCCTATCCCCCATGCTAACACAGCTATTCAAGCACTGCTCTTGGGGGAAGAGACTATATCACAGTAATTTTTGCATCATGATTTCTTAAACCTGGTTTAGTATTACAGGGTGTTTAGTTCTTATTGTTTAATGCCATAATCATTCATGAATAGTTACACTCTCTGTCTTTCCTATATGTGAATCACTATGAATTGCATCACATCCTGATTCTTCAAGGAGTTTTGCCTCCAGTCTACCTTAATCTCTTAACCTCATTGAGTGACTACAGTCAAGTGTTAAATTGATTTAGGTGTATATTGAATTTGATCTTTATTAGATCATTTGTATCTTAAAGACAAAGATAGATTTGATAGTCCCTTTATGAATTACTGCAGTTTGTCCTCAATAAAAAATATTGATTGACAGTGGTTAAACTTAGTAGCCACATAAGTGTTTCTGTTTCCCTACTCACATAATGTTCCCTTGATTCTTTTGCATTCTTTTGGAATGCAAGTACTCCACTTGATTCCTTTGTTTCATTACTAGGGTGCAGCCATTCCAGAATTAAAAAAGATTTCTTACATCTGATACTTTATATACATGAGTTAAAGTTCACATTAAGTTGGAAAATGGGACTGTATTTTTCTTCTGTATCAGGAATAGAGATTAATGCACATTTTCCTCGCATACTAAATAGAGATGGTGTGATTTGGCTCTGTAATCAGTTTCTTATCAGTATGCAGTATGGGAGATGGTAGAGCAAATAGTTATGATAGAACTGATCTGATTTCACTTGCTGTGCCACCAGAGTATTTTACTTTTATACACACTTACTTTACCTGGTTGGGTCTCTAAAGCATGGGTAAAGGATACAGTGGTTTAGTGCAGAGTTAAAAAAGAAGCAAAAATTATTTAATAAAGTTGTTAGGTGAATTAGAGGAGAAAGTGTTTTGTCCACTCTTTGGGCTTGTTGGAAGTACACTAAAGTTGCAAGCTGGAGATATATGAACCAGGAATTGGCTTTAAGAGGGTTGATTCTGCAACAAACCATAATCCAGAACATCAGAGACTCTATATCAACCACCTAGAACTAGGCCAGCCTAATCTCTCCCCATCCTGGAGATCAGGGATATTTGCAGAAGAGGGGGCGGTAAGATTGTAAGAGCACAAGGATGGGAGGAGCAATGATTTGCAAGATACTCCACACAAGTTAGGGCCGAAGCAATCATAATTGGACTTTGCATGCCCTGCGCAATGTCCAACACACTATTGACCCTACAAAGTCTAGCATCGACTAAAGGCACTAGGATCCTGGGAGGCAAGGGATTGACAGCCACAGTAGTGTTCCTATGCTTAACTACAACACAAGAAAGGGTTCTGCCACTAGGTCCTTGCACCTCATCGGAGAAGAGGGCCCAGAGAAGAGTTTGGCATGCACATTAAAGGAATATCCGGGGATGGGAGGGGGAGGCACTGGGGAATGGGGGTGTGGGGGTTGGAGGGAGGGAGGGGACCGATGTACATGTTAAGTTTGTATGAGTGGAAATAATAAAAATACTTTTTTTTAAAAAAAGAATTTCATATCCATCTGGGGCAAGAAAAACATTTCTACACTGGAATTGAAGAAAGATATTTAATCAAGTCCACAATGTGCTTGTAAATAAGCAGATGCCTTATTTGAAAGCAATCTTTTATATAGGAAGGTGAAACAATATAGTTCTGCAGTACTCTAAGAACAAGACAAAATTATGTTTTATAAATTCACTTTCAAATTTCTTAAATGAACTAGACCCATGAATTTTGAAACCCAGCTAGAAAATGAAACCTGCCAGTTTTGTTACTTATAATAAGACTATTAGATTATATGCTGGCAAAGTTAATGGAATTACATGATATATATATCATATATCACACATACACAGATACACATAAGCATGTATTAACTTATCCATATATGTATATGAATATAGATATATGGATATATATGGAACTAAAACCATAAAAAAGAGGATTGATTCTGAAATCTACTCGTGTGCAATGCTATACTACTGATGGACATCATGGAACTTTGCCACTCAGTTTCTTTACTATCTGCATGTCACTCTCCACAGATTTGGATCAACAGAATTGGAATAAATACCTTCTGTGTTTCAAATTTTCTACAATGGCAAAATATTTAAAATAAAATAATTAAATTGAGTTCTTAATAGAATTTTAGCTCTCCCACCCCCATTGTAGCTGTGTGAGGATGCAGCAGCTGGAAAGTTATAGAATGATACAGTACAAAGAGCTCCTACATTTTTAAGTTACTAGAACAACTTTTTCCTTTCTTTCTGCTGACTCTCCTGTGAAAATATTAACTTTTACTGCTTAAGCCATTTCTGTTTGGATATTGCTACCTAAAACTGATAACTCTAAATAGATAAAAATAAAACTTTCTGATCCCTAAAACTTACTCAATTTTCAAATCTAATAATATAATAATTTGTTTTGTCCTTTGAAATAGATTAGTGTTCCCTATTGATATTTTGATTCATAAAAATTTTTCAGTATATATATATACATATATACTATATTTAAAAGACTAATTTTTGGTGGCAGTTATATATATGTATGCATGTGTATTTATATTTTTTCTGATCAATTAGGAGGGTCTTTAATCTTTTCAAAGCAAACTTCTTATAGGACAGGCTAACAGGCTCTTAATATAGCTACTCAACTATTATACAGTGCATGTACAAGGGTTAGACTCTAGAGCTTTATTTCAACAAGGAATAATGTGATAATTTTTCGTTTAAATACAACCAAAAATACCTTCTGAAAGTAATGACTAGAAAGAGTAATTCAAGCTTCCCTACTTCTTTGAACCAACTTCTACAAAACCTTGCATTAGGTTTTATGGTTTTCAATGTGCACAGCTCTTAGATTTTACTATTTTTAAGTTGTTATCAATTATTTGGCATTAATGTAGTGTTGCACTTTAGTTCATTTGCAGCTATCTCTGAGTTTTCAAAATATTATTGTATTTATAAAAGCATTATCATACACAGACACATCATCCTCTTATTTTTGTTCTCTTGGCTTATATTCTCTTGGGGAATGCCATTTAAATAAATAAAATTTCATTACTGTGAAACAATTATATTAGCTGCAACTTTTTAAATTATAATTATGATGATACCATATGAAAAATAGAAAAGAAAGAAGAGACTACATAAACTTTGTAATAGTAACTTTTTTTTTCTGTGATCAAATACTTGAAAAAAGCAATGTTAGGGGGGAATTATTTGGTTTACGGCTTGAGGTTTGTAATGGTTACTCTTAACTATTGCTGTGAAAAAGCATTCAAAGTCAAACAACTTTAGGGAGAAAGGGTGATTTATTCAATTTACAGGTCCAGAGGGGAGAAAAAGACTTTTATGCAAAGGCAACATGGCTGGGGTCTGAAGCTGGCAGGCTAAGTCACTCCCATCCATGTGGCTGAAAGCTGGAGAATTCCTGGAGAGTCTCTCTTCTCTAGTCTTCTCGTCTATGGTTCCTTTTAACTGGCCCTCTACTGGAAGGTTCCAGTGGAATCTAGGACTAGACTTTTGTATTGTAAATGTATTTATCCAGATAATCTCTTCAGGTGGTCTCAGCTGATCTTAGTTAATGCCAAGTGTGTCAAGTAGACACCCTGGATTAACTACTGATATGAGAGAGTATTCAAAGTCAAGCAGTTTAAGAGAGAATAGTCTTTCATGGCTGGAGGCTGAGAGCTGCTCAATCCACTAGGCCAGGGGGTGAGAGATGAAGGCTGGAGGATTCCTGGAGAGTCAAAGAAGTTAAGAAGCTGGGCGGCAGGAGGAAAGAGAATTTTATAGCATACCTTCAGAGAATCGCTGCAAAGTCTTCTGTTTTCTAGGTTCCTTTTAACTGGTCTGCTACTGGAGATTCCAATCAGATCTAGGGCCGTTTTTGTATTGCAAATATATTTATCTGGATAATCTCTTCAGGTAGTCTGACAGCTGACCTTAGTTAATGCCAGATGTGGTCAAATTGACACCCAGGATTAACCCTCACATCTACCAAGATGAGAAAGCATCATGGCAGTGGCTGTGTGGTATTGGGGGTATATGACATCTGTGATCTCAGATTATGGTTCCAACCAAATTCAGGATAGTTCTTCCCTCCAAGGTTAATCCTCTGGAGAAGACTTCATAGACACCCCTGTTGGTGTCACCCCTAGTAGATTCTGTATCACACAAACTGGAAAATGTGGAAAAGCTTTGGAAAATGTGGTTTTGAAACTACACAGACATTTATCAAAGAAAGGGGTTGCCAAGGTGTTCATTTCATCAATATTTAATGAGAAATTTCTGTTCCTTAGCTATATGGAATTTTGTGTGAACAAGATCTGAATTTTCTATGATGGTTTTAATCTGTTTGTAACTCAAGTCAGAAATCATTGCTTGTTTTTTTTCTAATCTCCTTCAAACCATATCCTACTTAAATTTCGTTCTTTCTCTTCAACATTATGAGGAGATAATGCTTTCTTACTGAGTCCTTCCCCAAACACCTTGTTGAAATATTGGATTATGCCTCTCCCTCTCTCCCACTTTTTCATGCTTCTACTGTTTTATATATCCTTTACGCTTGTGTACAATTCTCTATGTTTCCCACAGCAAGAAAGCTCCATGATTAGACATTTTTATCTGTTGTTTTTCGGACAGCATCTAAAACAGTACAGACTTCAGTATTTTGGGAAATAAACTCCCATTAAATAGGGGATGAAATCATAGTTATCTACCAACTGTATGGGCAGATCTCAAATGAAGGGTAAAATACACAGGAAGATTTCTTTTCTGTTCCATTTTCTTGGCCTGGATTTATTTTTTTATCATTTCAGTATCTGACATTGGAACACCTTACTTCAGTTCCTATCTCTGTGAGTTCACAGTGAGAAATCCTTCTCTTTTTTTCCTCAAATAAAGGTCAACATAAAGATATGTTTCTTGCCCTCCAAATATCATAGGGAAAGAACCAGAGAAATAGTGTAGTTTTGGGGACTTATTTCATTATGAGTGGCTTCTTTTTTTTCTTTTTTTTCTTTCTGTTAATAATTTTCATCTAAGAATTTAGTCTAGCTAAAGCATAAATGCTACTGATTAAAACGAAATGTTTCCCTAGCTGAAAGTTTGAAAAAGGTAAATCCATGTTCTCAAAGTGATTTAGCCTGTCATGTTATACCATTAAAAAAAATGTCTTTGTGCTGATGTAGGTGAGTTCCTTTATAGAACTTTACTGAATGTGCTGTAGACTAGGCACTTAGGAGCTTCTCAAGTTGTAATATAATTTAATTTAAATCCCTATTAAGGGATTAGACCTCTAAATTATTTCCCCCCATTATCACTTAGAAAACTCAAGTTGGACAAAAATTGGCAAAATGCCCAAAGTCGTCTCTCTGTGATGATGCTCAACTTTGTTGCAAAGTGGTTCTTTTTTCACTTTCCTACATCCCTGACACAAGTACCTCTTCAAGCATCCAGTTTTCATTTTCACCGTTCCAGTTTTATTCTCATTTTCTAAAGGCAGCCTTCATTTCCTAAAAACTTTAAGAAAATCAATTTCACTCCCAAGACATCTTTTTTCTTAAAAACAAATTATCATCTAGAATATAAACCACAGAAACAATTACCCTTTTTCAACATGTGTATGGAAGTGAGTTACAAAAAAATGCTAAAAACAGCCTGTGGAAGTTTCAGGGACATTTGCATATTGAAACTCATTTTGTTTTACTAGCAAAATGAAACCCTAATTTGAGGGTTCAGCTTGAATCTGACCACATCCTTTCAATCTACACACACAAAACATTGAAGACAAAGAGATTTAAGAGGCTTGGAAATCCACACACTTGGCCAAGACAGGAATTCTTTCTCTTACAGGTCATTAGGAAAAATTAGTTTCCTGGATAGTTATAAAGAAAGCTAAAATTTTGCCCTTTGATTCATTGCTTGGTGCACAAAAGGACACAAAAGGTGTGTGGCCTTCTTTCTGTGTGATTCTTCATTGACAAACCTGCCTCTTGCTTCTGTTCTTACTCTGAGCCTCCAGTGATCTTGGGCACCAAAATCCACATGAAGCAGTTTGCTGCCTGTGACCTCTTCGGCTTTGGCTTTGGCGTCTTCAGTGGCTTAAAGAACTTTCTGTTGTGTCCTCAGTTCCTAGGATGGATTGTACCTTATTGACATGTTCATAATTAATTAGTATGGGTGACTTGTCAGCTATCACAGAGATAGGTCTCTCGTTCTGTGTGGAGCAGATTCACAGCACCAGTTAGGTTTTCACTAGGTTTCCAAGGGCAAGTGATTATTTTCTTTCTCAGGGAAAACATCCTTCCATCATTGTAATATCCACAGGCAGACAAAACCCCAGATATTTCAGTTATTTCTGCCATTCCAACCTCTCACCTAACCATGTTTCATACTGAAGACTTACAAATTCTTACATCAGTATCCTGCTTAAACGTATTGACACTGCCCGGTTCTGGGCTTCCTTTTCATTCATGATGTTTTGTTTGCCATAAATATGACTTTAAACATTCAAGAAGGCTGGTGAATGTTTGAGCTGCTATTTGGAGTGATGTAACTGACAGAGACTTCTACTAACCACCAAGGTTTTCTAAGAGGTTCATGATGTGGCTTCAAAGGAGACTATAAATACATATGTAGATTAATGGAAATTGTGTTATTTTCTGAAATATAGAATGCTATTTTTGTTTTTAAAACAGATTTTTGCTCCCGTTTGATGCTGCTTTTGTCACCTTCCTAAAATCATAATCTTCCCACTCCTGTACTTGTAGATTTCCACTGCAGAGCTGACAAATCAGTGAGTAAGCTTAGTAAATTCAAGGAAATTTAAAATATACTAGAGACAGTTGGACATATACATTTATTGCTCTTAAAAAATAGCTCTCGGGGCTGGAGAGGTGGCTCAGGGGTTAAGCTTCTGCCTTGCAGGTGGAAGGTCCTGAGTTCGAATCCTAGATCCCAGGCGGAAGCCGGGGCTGCCTGCGTTTCTGGTCCTGGTAGGGCGGAGTCTATGAATCCCGGGGCAGAGTAAACAAGGAGGAGGCAGTCCATGGTGGTTCCCGAGTTCTTCCGTGGTTCTACACACACACAGACACACACATGCGCGCACATACATAAGCACACATGCACATACACACATACACTCACACACACACATACACGTGCACAATTGAATAAATACTAAAAAAATAAAAAAAATAGCTCTCCAATTATTTTCATCAATCCAAATAAAAATTAACATACTGGGGCACAAGAATTGTGTAGGATCATAAGATTAAATTATCATCTCTTTTGAAGATTGTTAAAAAGTTCCAATGTTCTTTTGTTAATTAATCTACTGCTATATAAATAATTCCACTTTTGCTGCTTTCTTAATACACTCAAAGTACACAAATTCATAAATGGGTACATAAATCGATAAATACATGCACACACATGCATGCATGTATGTATGAATTTGCAAATGCAGATTTATATAAACAATAATCTAAGCATTTCTGCATATATTCTAATTTAGGAAACTGGCTTGATGTCTCAGATCTGTAATTCAAGATGGTCATGGAGGTGAGGCAGTAGGATTGCAAGTTCAAGACCTGTCTGGGCCACATAGCGAACAGTGAATTTATGACCAGCCTAGACAACATTGTCAGTCCTATTTCAAAATAAAATAACATAAGAAGAGGGTTGGAGTATAACTTAGTTGCAAGGCCCTTGCTTAGAATGTGTGAGTCCTTAGGTTCTATATCTAATAAACACACAAAAATATAAACAGATTGTAGATCGATAGATAAGGGATAGATATAAATAGAAAAATCCATAGATAATAAATAGATTGATAAGTAGGTATAGATGAGAAATTTAGTATCTAAAATATTCACACAAGAGGAATGTCATCATTTTAAAGTAAAAGAGTTCAGTATGAAAGCTTTCTGTGCAAATTGTAGATTTAGACTTATTCATGTTTACCTTATTGAGAATAAATTTCCAGATAACCATATGCATTTTAAAGAGCAGAATGAAAGCCCTAATGATAATAGTCTCTGGCTAGAAGAAATATTCTTATTTCTGGCAATATTCCTTTCATAGAGTAATGCTTATGTGTATCTGTGCTCTTAAAATAATTTGAAAATATGTAATTATAAAAAAATAGGATAACATATACTATTTGCCCTGAGCCCTTTCTTTTCACTGAAGTAATCACTTACCTTGTTACTTTATCCTGCATTAGTGATAATGATCCTTACTTACATCATGGAACTTGCAGCTCCTCTCCATGAAAAAAGATAAAAGATTACTGCTACATGTGCAACAGATGAAAAAAAAACTTTGAAAGGAGAATTGTGAGATAAGCCATACTGTAATAATTCATTTTCGTATTTCAGGAAGGTGCACATGTATGGATGTGATAAACCCCTAAGGATCCTGATTGTACTTTTCTCTGCCTTATTTTTGCTCACTCAACTCTGTTTGTTCACTCAAACTTAGTGTCTTATCATCTGTATGTCAAAAAAGATAGACTGTGCTTGCACAAACAAATCACAGAATCCCTAAGCCATGACATAGATAAGTTATCTGTTCTCTTGGCAAGGCCCCACCATAGTTAAATAGGTATTGCATAGTTTTACTAGTTTGTTAAGGTATCCAGTGTCTAAATATTTTCCATAGGCATGCTACCGATTAAATCATGATTTTCAACTTTGGAACATAAATCCTCCAACACAAACGAGTTCTGCTTTGCATTTTTTATGCTTAATATGGTCTAAATGAAAATAATAATTGAATCTCTCCCAGGAAATCCAACTGATACTCTCCTCAAAGTGTTCATCTTTAAGGATATTTTTAAATTTCCTTCACTTATCCACATTTATACTCTATAAAATCAGAAAAATGTAGGTATAAGCAAGTAATGAAAGTGTAAAGTAAAAAATTACACTCTCACAAATAATTTAGTATTGAAAACTATTACCAGAAATATGTGATATCAAGGAGAATTTATGAATTTGGGTTGCTTTTGGGATTTTTCCACATTTGGATGTCATATACTCTGTGATAAATGTGTATTTTTAGATGAAGTACCAAATTTGTTTGGTTAAAATCATTCAGACGTCGGTCTTCTCCCTTCACACTTGGTTTGAAATTATAGGTTGAATTTTACCAGTAACTATGGTATTTAGTTTGAAGTAAAGGAGGCTTATTTGGTTGCCACATCTTATACCATTTATATACCAGTTTATCAAAGTTAAACGTAGCAATGTTAATTATATTTCCTATATCTCTCCAGTCACAGTTTCCTATTAAGCATACATATGAAATGTTTGAATATTGAAAATTGTGCTGCAAGGGTTATGATAATATTTGTATAGTGCAGTAAAATACCCTGGCGAGACACTGGGATGAGGGAAGTATTACTCGTTTCTTTCTCTTATCTTTCTCTCACAGTGAATTACTTGTTTTCAGGAAGAACAAGCACTAATCACCTTGTGGTACGTCCCACAGCAGCCTAGATTCTCCCAGCTGGCTGTTAAACTATGTCTATGTCAAATCTGGTTGTCAGAGATCCTTTCTCTGGCTGAGTTCATTCTTAGAGGGTTTGATTCAGCTGGTCAATTATGAAACTTAAATTTTCAGAGAGACAAACAGATCGCATGGTTAATTATTTATCATAGGATTAAACACCTTCATTTCTTCATTTCATCAATAGTTATATGATGCCTAATTTCAGCTGCTTAAGGGGTGTAGCAACGGGAGTTTGTTTTATTTTGTTTTGTTTTGTTTTGTTTTCTTATCCACAGGTGTTGAGGGAGAGCTGAGCTGCTTACACTGTGTGAGTTTTGTATTGTTGTCTAACAAAAGTTCCCGAAATTAGCAACTGGAGATATCAACCATTTAGTAATTCCTCTGGTCAGAAATCTGAATTCAAGCAGGTTTTCTGTTTCTGATCATACCTGAAATCCAGAAATTGGCTAAGTTCTACTCATGTCTGGAGGTTCTAGGGAAGAATCTGCTTCCAAACTCATTCAGACAGTTGCCAGCTGCAGGTTTGACAGTCTTCTTCTTTGCTAACTGGGTCAGGTGTACACTATCTTACCCTGAAAGTTACCTACCTTCTTTGTCCTGGGCCCTTCCTTCTTCAAAGTCACTAATAGCTCTTGGAATCTTCAAGCTTCAAATGTCTCCAACTTCACCCTTCTGCCTTTGAGAGAAAATGTTGCTTTTCTAAGGCTCATATGATTAGAAAGAGCTCATCCCAATTTCCTCCATATTTGAATTTATGTTGGTAACTGGTCTAAATTAAATCAGTGGAAACTTTTTTCCATGTAAGGCAATATCATTGTGAGAATATAATAAAGGGAAAAAGCATGGGGGAGTTCTCAAATTTCCCACACTGCACATAGTCAGGGGAGCAATTTTTCAGAGGAAAAGTGGAAATTCATCATTTCAGAGAAAAGAGATAGCAAGAATAGGATATGAAAATTTGTGTTACATTATGACAAGAGGTAAGAAAGTCCATTGTTCTTGTATTTAAACAAGTGGGTGGAGAGCAATGAGTGAATGACAAAGCCAAAACCAAAGGATAAGAGAAAGGAAGAACTTGGGGGGAAAGAAATGGCAAATGGAGAAAAAATAATATGTATTAGAGGAAAATAAAGAAATTAACTTATGTTATGTTTCATTTGATGTACTTAAACCAACAGAGATGCCTACCTTAGTCCAGTGGACTGAGAGCTGAGAAACTTCAGCAGGAGCTAGAACTGGATTTCTCTATATCAAGTTAAATATAAGTAAGTGATTTAAGCATCACTA
Organism: Typhlomys cinereus; assembly: GCA_023101885.1. Taxonomy (NCBI): domain Eukaryota; kingdom Metazoa; phylum Chordata; class Mammalia; order Rodentia; family Platacanthomyidae; genus Typhlomys; species Typhlomys cinereus. Next base: position 665,239 of record JALPQD010000001.1, read on the forward strand.
GTGAATGGCAGTATTCAGAGGTATGGATTATTCATATGGTCTCCCAAAGCAGAGAACAAAGGTAGAGAAGTAGAAATTGTAGTAACTGCAAAGTAGTAAGTAAAGGCAGTAGAAAATGTGAGTGGAGACCATGTTTTCAATAAACTCGACTAAGAGAGAAATGAAACTCAAGGTGTCAGCTGAAAGAATCTGCACATTATTGAGGGGGGTCTTTTCACACGTGCACTATTGAAGTTTTGGATAGGACAGATTTTTATTATGGGAATTTGTCACATGCAGTATAAAATGGATTCAGTATCTCTTACTCAAAAATATGAAACTAAAGCTCTGAAAAATTTGAAATGTTTAAATGCTGCTCAGGGGTTAAGCCTCTGCCTTGCAGCAGAAGGTCCTGAGTTCGGATTCTAGGCCCCACGTGTAGACGCTGGACGAAAGCGGGGGGGGGGGGGCGGCCTGCGTTTCTGGTCCTGGTAGGGCAGAGCCTGTGAATCCTGGGGCAGAATAAACAAGGAGGAGGTGGAGGCAGTCCATGGTGGTTCCTGAATTCACCCATGGTTCTAACACACCACACACACACACACACACACACACACACACACACACACACACAATTGAATAAAAAATAAAAAAAATTAAATGCTGACATATCGCTACTTGCAGAAAAATATTTCTCCTGGTCTCATTTGTTATAAAAGGTTTTGTGTACTTTCATAGTAAGGGCAAAGTTCTCCAATAAATAGGAGTAAAGTGAAATAAGTACTATAGAAAGTTATACCCTTACTATGTATATAAGATGTTGCCATGGATTGAATGTAGTTTGTTCCCCATAGGCTTATATGGTTGATTCCTTAGTTGATGTTGGTGTTGAGAAGGCCTTGGCATCTTTGGGAGATGGAGGCTTGCTGGAGGGGTTGGATCTTGAAGATAACCAGCTCTGTTCTGCTTCTGCTAGCAGTCAACTCTTGTAATTTGCAGCTTGCTCTCTTATCCTCTGTGATGTTGTTAGATTTGAGCTGCTTCCATTTTCTGCCTGTCAGCCATGTCTTTCCTACCAAATTGGACTGTATCTCCTCTCTGAAATCATAAGCAAAACAAATAAATAAATAAATACTCCTTTTTCCATTTAAGTCGTGTGAATTAAAGTGTTGTCTCACAGCATCAGATGAAACTATTATAGATGTGTATGAAAACTAAATGAATTTTCTGTTTAGGCTTAGTGCTTATCCTCAGTTTAGCTCATTATAGTATGTGTGTGTGTGTGTGTGTGTGTGTGTGTGTGTGTGTGTGTGTTGTGACTAGGACATATTTGATACTTGGCCTAGTTTTATAGCCACTCTTGAGCCCTTCCCTGAAGCTAACCATAGTATCTTCTATTAACCTACTTAAGATGACCAGTGTTTTATTCAACACTGACTAATGTCTATGAGAATCACTCCAGTTTTAATAACTACAGTTTTAGCATGCTTTTATTTTGATTATGCAGTCATCAAATAATACTGTGATACAAGTTAAGACTGAGTTTGAGAAACCCAATGTGGAAAAAGAAGTAATCTATCATTAGACTGACTCCTTGAGAAATATAATTTCCAAAGATGAGAGAACAAGGAATTTTGTAAAAAGAGTAGATACTCTTTGCAAGATTTGAACACAGATTGACAGCAGATGAAACATTAGTTAATGATATTTGCATCTCTACAGATCAAAATGTGATGCATGTAAATGAGGACCAGCCATCCAAATGTGGCCTGTGTTGCAGTTCTTACTTTCTCAAGGTCATTTCTCTATAAACAACTTCCTTAGTGTCTTTATCATAATAAAATATTCTTCTTTGTTTCTTATATTAACAATAAAATGATTAAACAATAACTAAAATCTGTGATTGTACACAACCAACATTAATGCATGTATTAATTTTTTATTTTCATTATTAGAAGTTATTCAACACCACATGTTTACAAACAATAGGTGATGGTGGTGGTGATAAAACTCAGTGATTAAGGCACATACGATGGTGACCTGAATTCACCCCCTGGAAGCACACAAAGGTGGAAAGAAAGAAGAGACTTCCAAAAAAGTCCACTTATAAGAAGTTGTCCTCTGACATCTGCTTCTATGCTGTGGTGCATCCTCACTTTCTGTCTTCCCCCTTCTTTGAAATATGTGAATAAATAAAATATTAAACATCGAACTATGATCCTAGGGGGTAGAAATTATAAGAGAGGCTTCTGAAGCTGAATTCTTGGCACCTAGTGAGCTTATATTTTGGAAGCTGCAAGAAAGACTCTCTGCCTTGTCTTTTGCAGTTTTTAATTATCTCATCATCCCTCAGCCATCTTCAACAATACATCATTTCAACTTCTGCTTCTGTCATCCCATCTTAAATGACTTCAGCATTTTTGCCCATACCTACTGTCTTTTCTGATTCCACTGGACTCAACTGAATAATCATACTGGAGAATAACCTCCCCATCTTAAGAACTTCAACTTAATCACATTTTTTGGCCAGTACTTTAATTTATTCATAGGTCCTGGGATGAGGATGTGAATGTCTTACAGAGGTCATTACTCAGCCTGTCAGTCCATGGAAATGGGAATACTATGAAGTATAATGAAGATGATATGTGTTGATTATATTCATGGGGTCAGGAAGGAAGAACTGATGTTATATATGGTGTACATTTTAGCTAAATATAAGCTAAGCATATTAGTCAGGGTTCTCTGGAAGAATAGTCTCTCCAGAATGTTTAGATGGATGGATAGATAGATAGATAGATAGAAAGATAGATAGATAGATAGAAGACAGATAGATAGAAAGAAAGATAGATAGATAGACAGAAAGATAGATAGATAGATAGATAGATAGATAGATAGATAGATAGATAGATAGATAGATAGATAGATGTATTAAATAAACTCAAAATAAAAAGCGTCCTTCAAAGTAGCTCCTTTAGCTGGTGTCCAGTCTCTCTCGCTGGATGATTGAAGACACAGGGCTCCGACATCTTGGAAAAACAATTGGACTTCAAGTCAGTCACAAACAGCAATCAATAGCAAGGCCTACATGAGAACAGCTCCAAAGGCAGAGGGAACAGTGGCAAGGTTGAAAGAATGGAGCTCTGAGTCAGCCAAGGACAGAGGCAGCAGCAGCAGCAGCAACAACAAAGAAGGTAACGATGCTTGAAGAAGTCAACAGCAAGTTCACACAGATTAAGGAAAGAGTAAGATCCTTCTACTTGCACTTGCTATTATCTGCTCCACCACTGCAAAGTACCACACACTGTGGGCTGGTTTTCCACATCACTTAAGCAAGTACCTGCAGCTTGTTTAGGGGCTGCTCCAACAATCGATTCTCCAAGTTGTGCCCCAAGTAGTCCACAAGTGACAAGCTGACACTAAAATGGAACCCTAACCCTAAGCGTTGGTCTTGTGTGCAATAAGCAACTGACCTATCATCAAGCTCTTGATTCTCAAGATTGAACTATACGAACGTTGATGACTTGAAAGGGAGGAAAATGTTCTGTGGTCTTTGCTGATCATTCCATTTTGTACTCATTTTTATCAATCTAGTAGAAAATCTGACACTTCACCATGCATTTGGAGCATCAGGTGTTCTTTAAATGCAGCCTCTCAAGAAGAGTTTCGCCAGTACCATCTGGCAAGTCTTTGGAAAGGAAGAACAGACTGGCAGTCTCCACCTGTCTGGGGTCCCTATTTCATGCAATGTAATTTCAGGTTAGGTATAAAATGCTTCCGATCTCTATTTTGAAAATGGTCAGTTGAGTTCATCTTATTGCTGTATATTCTGTTATTAGCCATATGAACTTTGAGGTCTGTTTGCTCCTGTTTGTCATCTGTGATCTGTTGCAAAAACCATATATACTGTACATTGTGCTAAGCACTAATGCAGGAAAGAAAACTATTATAACCAGAAGTGAATGCTGCTGCCTAATCCATATAAATGTAGCAAGAAACCATTAGACAGTGAAAGTTAGCTCCCAGATGGCATGACCATCTGGAACATAAATCCATAAAGGTACTTGTGTAGTATTTTTGCAATGAAGAATCAGACCTCACTGAGAATTTTTAATGGGCACTTACGAAGTTCACTGTTAACATTAGTGTTGATGAATGACAATTATACGTACATGCATACTTGCATTCATCAAGGAAGGCTCTGGAAGCTTTAAGCCTCTGTTAAAGACAAAGTGTATTGTAACTAATTGGTCTCTGGGAGAATGCTTACAGCTGGTTTAGTTATTGCAATGTGAAAATCTTTAATTCCATATAAGTACAGAAAACAACATTCATCTATGTAGATTTTTATTTTCCCTTTTAAATCCCTCACAAATATTAGCTAAATACTTTCCTTAATTTTCTCTTACAATATCATTTCACAGCTAGGCAAATAAGAGAAAGAAAAATGGTAATTTATTTTCAGCTTTAAAGTAAATAACAAGTGGAGTCCCTTTGCTGCAATACTGTTTTCTCTATAGTAGCATAGGAAATGAGAACACCCTTGTAAAGGGTCCTTCTTAACATCATCTTACCCATGGTATGGGCCACAGCAACCCTAGGCCCTATTGTGATGGTTCTCTCTGCTGATCATTTGCACACAAACTCCCAAACTTATGCTTGCAACATACATTTTGGAAACCATCAAGTCACATCTGTTTGGAAACTTATTTTCTGTAGTGTATTTTTAGAAATTGGATTCCTTTATGGATTTAGAAGTCCATGGCAACAAGAAGCCTATCTATATGCTACAATTGTATTTACATATTTATATATATTTTCAACACTGAATTGGTTCTACTGTTGCTGTCTTCTGTGGCATGAGAGGTGAAGAACTTAAGGGCTGAATTTCAATGTGATCTATCTGAAAATGCGCAATAAACAGCAGACAGATTGATTTCCTGGAAACTTGTCATAATGAGATTGCACAGGATATAGGCTGAGCTTCAGGCTCATTCCTCATTGATCCCTGACTGCAAGTCGGGACACAGTTGACCATGAAATCCCTCTTGTTTCCATATTAAAACTAACTTAGGAAACATGGCCTCTGAATGATAATCACCTACTCTGGAAAGATCTTTGTAAGTGTAGCACAAACACACCCAAACCCACACTTACACATACAATACCTCTCTCATTCAGAATGCCATACTCTGACTTTTCATCCCTTTATTTGAAAATTACATTGCAAATTAACTTTTGGTCCATGATGTATTCTATTGGTATGACTTCCTCAAGTGTCAAGCACGAATCATTTACAAAACAGATGAACTGGATCCTCTTGAATGTGAAGCACAGCATTTCATCATTTGTCACACTTCTCTAATGGGATAAAGTTAGTTATTAACCGAATATAATTTCATAAAGGTGTGTATTTGAAAGTCAAATGGGATTCAAGTTTCTGTCCATGAGTGGCCTATTTAGATTCTGTTCACAGGGAAGTGCTACATGCAATTTCATTTTGGAATTTTAAATGTCTTCTGTAGAAGTGTAGCTTCTTAATGTTAAATATGTCCTGTGAATTCAGTCTTAGTTCCCTAGTGCCAGAAAACTTCAACAAAAGGGTGTGGGAGATTCTAACAGCACTAATGTTGTTAGAGAAATCATCATTAGTCAGTGTGCTATTTCAATAGAGAATTGAGAGCTGAATTCCCAGCTGCTTTTCTGTCTGGTTTTATCTGCTAGATGCCTAGGATATTTCCCCAGGAAGTTCCCGTGGAATATGACAAAGACAGAAACTAAATTAACAGCCCCGAACTTCAGCCACAAGCTAGTACGAAAGAGAACAGCCCACATTTCTTCCATTCTCCCTTTTAGACCACTTGTGATTCTTTTCCTGATTGAAATAACTCTAAATCTGAAATGATGAAGTTAAATTGAAAACCACCCAAACTCACTGCATGACGCTCATGCTATGTTTTGTAAAAGATTCACAAGACAGAATATCTAAATAAAACCGAAAGACTGAACTTTTGAATCCAACTAGTATTATAGAATATGTGATTTGATAAATTGATTCATTATTTGGACTTAGAATGCTGATTAAGCATCACTTTGGGACTTGTCTAGTAATTACAACAAAAAATTTTTCTCAGCTAAGATAACGTGTAATGAATTTCCATTTTTAAATACATTGGATTGAGTGTAGGTTTCAAGAGTGATGCGATAACTGAACTGTTTACATTTTTGCTATGAGATTAATATTCCTTTCATCTTTGCCTATAAAAATTGGTGGGTCTTATGCCTCCTTTACTTAGAAATACTCATGTAGTAGTATAGCTTTTAAAAACTTTTACCATTGCCATTACCGGTTGCTTATGCTAGAAACAAAAAAAATGTTTATTGAATGTAAATCACTTGTAAAGTGTTAAATATTTGCCAATTTGTGATGCCCATGAATTTAGAATCTTGTTTCTTCCTGGCTCATATTTCTTCCTATGCTGAAAGATGAACCTAAGTGTACTCTGCTCCTTCTGCAGGAAGACTACCACTCTCTCCTTTAACATCAATTAAAAGCAGTAATAGGGCCTGGAGATATGGCTCAGGGGTTAAGACTGCCTTACAAGCAGAAGGTCCTGAGTTAGGATCCCAGGTCCCACATAAGAATTGCCTGGCAGAAATGGTGGTGACCTGAATGTCTGACCCTGGTGGACAGAGCCTAGGAAATCCCAGAGCAAAACAAAAAGGAAGTAGAAGCAATCTAGAAAGATTCCTGAAGCAACCATTGGGCCTCCATCAGAACATACAGTACTCTGGGAGGGAGAAAGGGAGGGAGGGAGGAAAGGACGGATAGAAGGAAGGAGGAAGGAAGAGAAAGTTGAAATTTAAATATGAAATATGTACTCTTGTGATCCCACTATTCCTTTTTAGCTTTTGCACACATTTTAATGCGATCACATTGTTTTGTTTCTGATTTGTCTGTTTGTTTTGCCTTTTAGAGAAAATAGTTAATAGTAATGAGGAGGGAATTAAGTGACTTTTAGTTTGTAAGTTTATGTGTCTACAATTACTGCTTGTCTAAAAAAGGCATAGGACTGGAATTATCATAACAGTGAGAAAGAACAGCAAGAGAGACCCTGCCTCAAACAATGTGTAAGGAGAGAACTGACACCCAATAATTGTTCTCTCTCTCTCTCTCTCTCTCTCTGTCACAAACACACATGCACACACACTCACACATACACACACACACATAGATGTTCTTGAGTGAGCACTATGTTTTAATACTTTAAGAAAGATTATTCCTGAGAGTATGCTGGAAATATTATTTCTGGTGTCCAGTTGTCTTCAAACTGAAGATATTTTTGTTGTTTTTCTCATAAACAACAGTAACTGTGAAAATAATGGTACATTCATGTGGCTTATGTACAGATTGTAATGACTAAGAGACAGTTTGACTAGAATTTGAATCAAGTTTTCCTTTTAGTGAATATTTGAAGAGAAGATACTTCTGTAACCATCTCCAGATTATCTCTACATAGGAAACACATGCATGAACTATTGACACCATGGGTATAGAATCACATTCATCAGCTCCTACAAGACAAGGTACATCTTTATTCTTTTTTAACTGGTGAATACTGTAATAATGAATAGATAGAAATGTGAGCTCTTTGCTTTCACTACCTGTCTGCTTTTCATGCTATTCAATCTCTCTTAGACTTTAGTTTAGTGTGGACTCCCCATTGCTGTCCTCAGGGTCAGTGTCACAAGGATTACATTATTATTTGTAAAGTCATTCTGTTGGGCAGGTTACTCAATTCCAACTTCAATCACAGTATTTTAGAGTGAATGTCAAATGTTTGTGCAGTATTTTATAATTCTGAGAGATGTAAATTTTGAAGCAAGCTGTGATAATATGGTTTTATATACACTAAGAGAGAAACACTATGCCTTTAAAGAAGTATAAGGATCATAAATGCCAAAGCACTCAAAGAACATTTAACCACAGACAGTCATGTTATGAGAATATTTCCTACATGTAAATATTACCTCACTATAATTGATTCTACCAATATTACCCATTTTGGGAAGCATGATTCAGGCAGCTAATATTATTTGAGTGTTACAACACAATCAAGTTGTGAGAGGAAAGGACCTTTCAAAAACGCATTTGGCAGGATGTACAATTCTAGAATGCATAAACAGCAAAGAGGAAAACAGCAGATCAAAGTGAGGCTGGAATTAATGCTTCTGGTACTGTAGTGATGAAAAGGGCATGTGATCATTCAGAAAGTGAATCTGTTTCCCAGTCTGGTTACCTGGGCACTTTGTCAAGCTCATTTAAAGCAGGGTCAGTTTCCTCCTATGTCTATGTGAGATTTGAAGTACCCTTTTATAGTCTAATTGATTAGTTACTTGGATGGTTTCTTTTTATCTTTATGAAAGAATCTTAGTGTCTTCTGAAGACTTTACACTAAACAGACCTCGACATAGTAAACTTCACTCAGAATTCAGGTATATGCAGAGTACATATGGCAGGAAAGAGGTAGTTCTTGACTAGCAGTAGTTGTGGGACTGTAAAAGCAAGTGACAAGCTGGGTGAGAAACTCAACACCAGCTTCATCCGTGACATGGAGTTGTCATGAGGTTGAAATCCACAAGTAGAAGCAGCAGACCACAAAGAATTGTGAGTTGTTAACAAAGAGATTCTCAGAAACAAACGAAAAATAAAAAAGGAACCAAAGTGTAGACAGTGGTGTGGAGTTGTTCAAGGAAAGCAAGAGTCAATGGAAGCTCACCCTTCAGTTGAAGTTTTCTATTCAATATCAGCCCTGTTAGCCTTAAAAAAAGAAGTTTAGTGTTGCACCATACATAGATGCAGGGATGAGCTCTGTGCATGTTCCAAGGTTGCACTGTGCGGTGCTTCATTCAAAGGTTCTTCCATTCAGGCGTTCCTGGGGCTCACCGTCCCTGCCATACAGAACTATGGAATAGTGTGTGCTGTGGCCTCAAAAGAATGTCTTCATGAAAGGGGGTACTCTGGGTCAGGTTTCTTGAATGTTAACCTGCCACTGACTGCTTTCCCCCTGATTTCTGTTAAAAACAATAGCAGAGGTCCTCTGATCATTCCACCTAATACTACATCTTCCCCTCATTCCTAACAAGTCTCTCAAACGCCAACTCATCTTCAGAGGCAATGTAACTTCTTTATATCTATAATTAACCCTGCATCCTTTATGTGTACTCTATGCACTGGTTGATGAGGAAAAAAATAAAAACTTTTAATCTAATCCAAAGTGATGTTTTTAATTCAGCAGTTGCAGCAATGTGTAGGAGTATTCAGTTTTCATGGATAAAAATACTCTGTGCATATATTCTCCTCTAAGCCTCGTTCTATCTCTCTCAGCAAGTCACTGTCTATATTGGGAGAAGGAGGAGAATTTTGTGGTCATGGAATAGGAAAGGACAAACTGTGGATAAGGGAGGAATCCTCGGACAGGGAAGGAGGGGCGAAAGAGTATTTGAAGCTACTGTTGTTATCAAAACTGTTGTTTGTCCTCCTATCGTTGGGGGAAATTTGTGGTCCAGTAAATGTGGATGTGGCCTAGTGGCATCCTTTTCAAATGTCTGTTCACCTAAGTTATCCCTACCTGGTGGAGTTCCATATCTTCTGGATGGTGCTCCATGTCTTCTTATTGCTTGTTGCTGTAGGAAATCCTGATCTTTTGATGACATTTACATTTTTCATATCCTTTCTTCACCTTGGTCTTGTTGGTGTGGATCAAAGTGGTCAGCGAGTTTGTTTTGGAGGCAGAAGCAGATCCACAGATCTTCTCTGCATGTTTCCATTGTTAAAGGCCAGAAAAGCAGGTAGATGTCATTAAAAAAAAGGCATTGAAGGAATGACTAGATGTCTTTTGTACTTATGTGCTCTCTTAGGTTAATGATTTTATATGGCCACCTGAAATCAGTATGTTCAAGATAAAAGTGTGCTCATATACAAAGTTCATAATATTCAGGGTGAGTACTTGTCTTAGAAAAACATTTTCAAATATCTGTCAATTAATTGAATCATTACCAAATAAGCAAAATGAGTCATATGAAAGTACCTAACCATCTTTTTATTAATTTGTGAGACCTGAATATTAATTATGTTGTCCTTAACATGCTTTTACTCATTTTAAGTTATTTTCTGCTATTCTGTGTGTAGAGGGTGGGAGGAAGCAAGCAAGGCGGATTAAATAGCTACTGTACTCACCAGTTTTCCTAATTTTTGTTAAAAATACACATTATACATTTTCTGTTCTTAGAAGAGATGTGTGTTGACTTATATTAGAAGGTAATGCAACCCAATAATATAAAAATATAACATTATAGCCAAAAAACAGTAAAGTTTTGAGACCGTATCACAGGAAATTTTTAAGAAGTAGTTTCATTATTCCCTAATGCCCATATATTTCTCTGGGTAGCCTAACCAATACCATACATAATGTCAAAATACAGAGGTATTAAGAAAACAACTTCTGTTCCTTTAGAAGTGCTTGTATTGTTTACTCTTTTTACTATACTCACTTACTATCAGCTGAATTAAATCTTCCAAAAACTACATATGAACCCAGACATGGTGATTTTTGTTATGCCAGTGGGTTGGTAGAGTAATATGCTGGTTGCTATGGTTCACTGACAAGCCAGATGAGCCTAATTGATGCATTACAAACCCCACATGAAATAAAAAGGTGACTGTCATGTGAAGAACAGTAATTGAAGTTAACCTCTGACATGTACTGCACAAATACATGCTTTCATGTGTACAGAATCAACACACACACACACACAAGAATATGTACCTATAATTATTATACTTTGACAAATTTGGCTCAAAGCTTGTAAGAGTGACTTTCTTATCTAAGTTTATCCAAATTCTGATCACATCTTCTATATTTCACATGATTAGTTTTCTGCTTCAAAATATTCACTATGAAATCTACCCCTTTCATAAGAAAACAAAAATACTACTCCTATTACTATTGTTACTAATAATGATTATTGAATGTTCTTGTATTGACTCATGCATTAGTTAGAGAAAACATAATCAAGAAATAGAAATTACAAAGATAATTTCAAATACAATTTCATTATTGGGGCTGGAGAGGTGGCTCAGGGGTTAAGCCTCCGCCTTGGAGGCGGAAGGTCCTGAGTTCGGATCCCAGATCCCACGTATAGACGCCAGGCGGAAGCGGAGGTGGCCTGTGCTTCTGGTCCTGGTAGGGCGGAGCCTGTGAATCCCGGGGCAGAAGGAGGTGGAGGCGTCCATGGTGGTTCGCGAATTCGTCCGTGGTTCTACACATACACAGACACACACACACACACACAGACAGACACACACACACACACACACATAGAGACACACACGCGTGCGCGCACATACACATGCATATGCACACAGATGAATAAATAATAATAATAAAAATTTTTTTAAAAAAACACAACAATTTCATTATTGTTTTAAGACTTCTCCCAAATGAAAAATTACCCCAATGAGAAATATGCCCTAAGTCACTTGTATTAGTTAATGTATACTGACTATATTGAAGATTTGATATTTCCATGTAGTATGTGATCCTTTTAAATTTTCCTTTTACACATACATTTTCGCTTATGTCATATATTTAAATCTATCTTATATCATCCATAAATTATCACTTTATCATTTCAATTCTGTCAATTTTTAAAATGAAATAAAGTTCATCAATGAAGTAGCGTTTTCATCTTGTGTAGCGATATGCAAGGAAATCAGTTCCATGACAGTCATCTTTTCTTCACATCCTTGAAGAGAGAAGAAATTAGTGCATCTTCAACTTAGATAATAAAGCATGTAAAATGTTGCTTTTTCTAGTGTAGTATATGATGAAATATCAAATGGGTTTTTTTTTTTGCTTTTTTTTCTTTTTCTACTTTTACAAGCATATTGGGTATTCATCCCAGCTTCCCTCCCTCCCCCTTCTCTATATCCCCTACCTTCTCATTCTCTCCCACCCCTCAGCCTATGTGGTTCAATGGACCCCAGGGTTCACTCTGGCCTGTCTACTCCTGTGGGTGCTCAGGACTTCTTGCTATATCAAGTTATCTCTCTTCAGGCTGCGCCCCTGATAAGTGCATTTCCCTTCACTCATCCAGCTTTAGACTCCAAGGTTTCCATTTTAAGTGCCCATTCTATGGGTGTAACAGCTACCAACAGAGTACTTTGATGCCTACCTGTAGTTTTATTGGCTTTCTTCCCTATTGATTTTTTTCCTCCCCTTCTTTTTTTTATAGGTTCTTGTTCTAGTTTACAGTAACAGGGATGTGTACCCTTCTGGCAAGTGTGTCTTGAATCCAATCAGAAAGCTGTTGTTTGTCTCCTTGATACTCATGTCACTATCACACAGGTGGTCACCTGTTACCACCTGGTGATTTATGTTGTAATTTGTAGATCTTATGCCATGTATAAAGCTTGTGATTGTTTCTCTTCCCCAGTAGTTTCTACAGTATTCTTTGGTACTGTGTAAGCTATTCAGCAAGGAGAAAGTCCACAAATCAGTTCCAGTTGATGTATTTTTACACATGTTCTGTGATCCATTTGTGTTGCATCTTCAGTGATAGGGCGTTACTGGCAGTTTTTGGAAAGCAACCAAGAACAATGGCAAAAGCCTATAACGTTCAGGGGCCTTTAAGACTTCTCTGACAACATTTTATCACGAAGTGCTACATTCCTGTTATTTCTAGTATAATTTTGTCCCTGAGTTTTAAGTGGATCAGTTCAATGCTTTTATTTTATTTTTTCCCCTGATTTCCTCACTCTATGCTCCTCTGCATGGGGACTTCCCATTCTTGTTCCTTTCTTTAAAAAACATTTTTTACATATTATTAACATAGAATGTTCCTTGTGGATTACTTCCCACAAATTTTGGGTTTTAAGTCCCTCTCTTCCTCCTATCTTCTATGTTCTTCCTATATCCTATCCCCTCATTCCCTGCTATGTATTTTTTCTCATTTATTCACTCCCTTCCCCTTGTCCTGGTATCATAAATCTCCCCTTTAAAAGGTTTCACTCTAACCATCTCTTCCCAACTTCCTACCCATATGTCTTTTTCAAATTTTCTGGCTCTCGAGTACTTGCAATTCAAATATATTGACAAGAATATCAGTTCAATCATCCATGTATAAGAGAGAACATACAGTGCTTAACTTTCTATGTCAGAGATACTTCACTCAATATTAAACTTTCCAGTTCCAACTATTTACCAGAAAATTCCGTCATCATCCTTTTTGATGGCTGAGTAATATTCCATTTTGTGGATGTACCACATTTTCAGTGTCCACTCCTCTGTTGATGGATATGTTGGCAGATTCCATTTTTTTCACTATTGTGAATGGTGCTGCAATGTACACAGATGAACATGTATTTTTGTAATAAGACATAGAGTCCTTTGGGAATTTTTCCAAGGAATGGTACAACTGGGTCATATGACATTTCCATTTCTAACTTTCTGAGGAATCTTCACATTGATCTCCATAGAGGCTATACCAGTTTGAGGGAATATTTACATAAATATTTTTGAGTAATGCAGTTGCAGCTTGAAGATAAAAGCACATGCTAGGGGAAAAAAGCTGTACTATCAATTCATATCCTTAATTCTATGATGACTTCTTGTTCTCACCTCTGACTATATTGTTTTCTCTCAGACTGGGGAGACAGAATAATCTTTTTTTTTTCTTCAGAATAATCTTTTATCTCTTTCATAGACATGCTAGTAAAGTAACCAAACTGGATATTTTCAATTGTTTCTGAGGAATATGTAAGGCAAAGTTAATCAACTCCAATTTAGCAATATACTTCATCAATTCTTTCTCCTTTGTCTTGTGTTTTAATGGGAATGATCCTCCCTTAGAATGTCTACTTTAGTTAAATGACAAACATCTGAATTTGAGGTTAACTGCATATAAGGATTTTCTGCATTTTTGCTGTAAGGAACAATTGAAACAAACGTATTGAGATTCATGACTAACACTTGACTACAGAGAATATCATCTTGAAGTACAAAGTTGTAGTGGTGATATTTTCAGAAGTATTGTGAAGTTTCATGCATATAATTTCATCAATTAGGAAAAAGCAAAAACATCATGATTTTCTCCAAGAAGCTTGAAATGCATCATTTTAATATAGAGGTATGTTGCTGTCTTTTAGGAAAAAATAAATGTGTTCTATTGATTTCTGCTCTAATGGAATATCCTGATAGAGTTTGAACAGCAATATTTCTAATTTTATATAACCACCCAAATTTTATGAATATATATGTTCTATTAAAATAATAACCATGCATGTGTGTGCAGCAGATTAAGTGTAAAAAGTTACTGAATGTTTATAAAACATTTTGCTTGTGCAATTAAATTGAATAAGCTTTTAATATTCTGTTTGTCAAACTGCTGAAATAAAATAGAATTTTCTTCAATTTGATTTCAATATATGATTTGCCTTTAATGATTGTGAAGTAAATGGATGACAAAGTAAAAGTATAAATGTTCATGAAATAAGTAAGATAAATGTTACTCCTAAACAGAACACTAAACCCCAAAATATATGTTCTTGTTTTTAAGAGTATGTTAGATTTTGTGCATTTTGTTTTATTTCAGTAGCAAAGATTGTGCATAGAGATTCATGAATGCTCAGCAGGTATTGTAACTGATGAGCTCCTGAGTCCTTTTGATCATTTTGTATTTTGGACATTGGGGCTTGCTGTGTTTACCTGGTGTCCTTGAACTTTCTCTTCATCCTGGCACACCTTGAACTTGTGACTCTCCTGCTTCAGCCTTCAGCGTATGTAGAATTGCAGTTCTGTGCCACAAGGAATATGCATAATTATTTTAATGGAATTCAAAAACATTATGTTTATGATATATTTCAATCCATTACCAAAAATTTCTAAAATACTTACTTTGGTTATTTTCTATGTACATGTCCTGTTCAATTTATGTGAACATTCCTTATAAAATGAAAAAAATGATAATATACAAACATAGAAGTGATAGGCAAACCTTCACATTAGAAATGGGATATTGACAGATGCTGATTTCTACCCCAAACAAAATTTGTATATTCAAGAATCAGCATTTTTATTTACCGAAGCATGTGACACATATCTATAGTCTCAGCCCCAGGAGACAGAGTCAGGAGGATCATGACTTTGAGGACAGCTTGGGTTATTTATATTTCCAGGCCATCTCAAAACAACAACTAGAAGGACTTCTACTTTAAAAAATGCCTTAATCCTTAAATTATAGATTATGAAGTTTGGGAAAAGATTAGTTTTGACATAGAAAACAGCTCCCACATGGCGATTAGGTATTTAAAGCTAAAATTGCCCATAATTCAGTCAGCACTTATATATCCCAAAGTGTTCTTTCCACGGCTCACTGAATACTTTTTGACACTTGGGCCTCAGACTCTCAAGGGAATGCAACACAGAAAAGTATCCCAGTGTCTCTCCTACAAAGAACTTTTAAACTTAATGTGTTCTTCCTTTTATATTTTTTTGAAAGGATAAATATATCCTGAGAGAAACTTGGATGCATGTTGCCAAGTTTTAAGAGGACACACTGTAAACTCAGTATTTATGAATGTTCCTTTAAGATACACACACACACACACACAGTTTTGTCATGTTGGGATTTGATTTGAAGTGTCTGAGGGAGAGATGAGAGGAAAAACACATAAAACAAATGGGAGTTAACTATAACTGTTGAATTTGGAAAATAATTTTATAAGGATTTTCTTCCATTTTTCTCTCTGCATTGTATATTTACTATTTTTGCATTATGAGATTTTGCCTAAATATATTCTGAATTGAACATTAAAATTCTAATTTGGCAATATTCTGTCATTTATCATATTTGATATGAGATTTAATTAGCCCTGTGCTTATTCAGAACATTGCTAACTTTAGAATTACTTGAGGAAAATTTCATCTTATCATCAAATTAAAACTCTATGTCATTTTGGAGATCCATAAAACTTGCAAAAGATAAGCAAGATTAATGAGAGCAGGAGGGTGTGGGGTAGGGAGGGGTTCATATGTAAAGCACCTGCAGTGTACTAACATCAGGACCTGGGCAGCCAAGTAAAAGCTGGGGATGCTGATGTTTTTCTGTAACTCCAGAGCTTCCTGGGCTGTGTTTGGCACATTAGCTGGACAGCTAGTAATTTGGTGAGCTCCAGATTGAGTGAGCGATTTCATCTCAATGAATGATATATGAGGAAGATATTTGTGTTGAACTGACTTCAACATACGCCTAAATATGATCAAGAATACACACACACACACACACACACACACACACACACACACACACACACAGGTGGAGAAGTGAGTTTTAGATAATATTTCAATACTGACTTGGAGATAGCACAAAAAGGCAGACCTCTTTCTTATGCTACAGAACCATTTAAAACATTAAGGCATTTTTCAGATTCCAATTTCCTCTGAAAGAGAAAGGAAGTAAGGAGGATTGATGGTAATCTTCAAGAAGCAATACTCAGCTGCAACCCCATTGACTGAGAAGAGAACCAGCGCTTTGCTTTCTTGAAACCTCGAACCAGAAAGCCAGCAGGTGGATTCAGAACTTCAGACCCACATAAGATGCTGAAGAAATGAGTGAAATTTCCATCCTGTCTAGTCATAGACTCTGACCTTTTCTCATGTTTCTCTCTGTTTTAATACTTCAGATAAAGGGAGACAAACATGTAAAATTTATAAAAACTGTGCCCAAACTATCTTCAACTTATACAATAAACTAAAAATGTATTGCACCAGAACTTGAAGAGCACAAAACATTAGAAAGGAAATCAAATGTTACCTTTCAGTCCCACTTAGAATGAATGGAGCTACTGAAAAATCAGACCTACAAAGGAAACATGCTGCCACAGACCGGTTTCAGTGTTCTTCACTGACATAAGCAAATTAGAACCATAAGAAGGATCAAGACTGCAAATAGCTTTAAAAGTCATAAATTGTAAAATCAATATTCTAAACCACTGGAAGCCAATGTGTACAGCACACTGCATGAGCACTCGAGGACCCAGCTTCACGCTCAGCCGCTTCAGCATCCACATTCATGAATTAAATTTCAACAGGTTGGCTTCACTTGCCAAATAGCCTGAAGCTCTTGCCAGAAGTAAGGACTATTCTTTACGTAAAGGTAACAAAGAGAGAGGAAGACAAAGATACTGGTGATACTAAAGCAAACAACGACTGAGCTCTTGGTATCAGAAACTGAACTTAAAAACACCTTCAGGTACAAATAATCTCGTAGTTTCAGACAAGAGAACTATAACTTTTCAAAGTCAGTATCAAGAAAAAATGAAGGAAATGACAGAGGAAATCAAATGAGGAGAAGGGGAGGGAAAGAAAGAGAGAGAGAGGAAGAAGAAGCAGAAGCAGCACTTGTTGATTCACTAAAATTACCTAGATACCCTAATCCTCATGTTCTTGTATCTGTCTTCCTTGCATAGGATCAGTAGTGCCTTGAGTGGGGGTGAAGCACTGAGGATTTGTCACAGTTTTTATTTTAATGTTTCTCTACCTGTGCACAAGGTCCAACTGCAGTGTCCGTGTGTGGCATCCCCAAGCCTTCCCACTTCACTGCATATAGTGGGCTCTTCAGGAAGACAGTCTACGTATGGATGCAGCACAAGTTATTGAAGTTATTAAAATGATAAGTAATAAAACACTGCGGACACATCTTATCTTTCTACCTATCCTATTCCTGAATTGAGTAGTCCTTCAACTAAAATGGAAAAGACATGACATAAAAGCAAATGCAAAATTAATTTTTCATTGTGAGAACACCCTTAGAAAAGATTTTTAGGAAACAAAGTTTTAGAAACTGCTTGTGATTGCTTTACTTGCATTGAAAAGATTAAGAATTTACTTTAGTGCTTAAAATTTTGTAAAAATGTTTGTAAAATGAAAAATAGCATGTCTTAATGGAAAATAAAATTGGTTGTTTATAGAGCAAACAAAGTAAGTCTCATTTATTTGATTTAAATTATTTATGTTTATCTGCTCTATTCAGCATTCACTTCCATGAAGTCTTTTAGGTCAGATTATCTGTATTTGAGAAATATCAAATATCAGAAGAATATTATTAGGAACTATACATAGAAAAACAGCATTGTCAATTACAAGTTAATTTTCCCCTATAATATGTAAATTAAACTTAAAGTAGACTTTCTAAATTTTTTAAAGTACACGTTTAAGAAGTTTCCCTAAAGTAATTTGTACAATTTTTCCTCTACCATTTGAGAGTATAGAATTTTATATCATTAGGATAAATTAGCAATTACAGCTAAATGTTAACAACTAGCCTGATTAAAATTACCACTTAACTACAAATACATGCAGTATTTTACCTATGTATTAATATTCTGTATATTAAACAAGGCCCAAATAGTTTTATCTTCCCATTTTAAATAGTTTATATCTGTGTAACTAATGCACCTCCTCAAAAGCATGTAACATAATTTCCTCTGATAGAATATTAGGAATTCTTCAGTAAGTAATGAAGTTTGGCCTTCATATCTATGAGTCACTCTATATCAACATTAGGCAATTGTCTTCACTTAATAGATCCATGTAAATTATTTGCATTTTAAATTATATGAAATGTGCTCATATAATTCATATGTAACTAATATAGTGTGCATATGAACAATTAATAGCTGTGGTTTTATTAATGATTTTTGATATGTAGGCATTCATGGAGTGATGAATTATGATAGGCTCCTAATTTCCAAATGAAATAAAATTATCTAATGTACTCTAGATCAATAACTTTCACAGAAGTTGCATGACCAAAGCACTCTCTCGTGCACGCACTTGCTCTCTTTCTCTCTCTCTCCTTTTCTGTGCTGCCCATCTCCTTTATATGGTCACATTCTATGAAATTTTTTCCAATGTTACATTTGCGGTGATTTTGTAAAAAAATATTTTAGAGAGACAGACAATCAGAGAGAAAGTCATGCATCATGTAGGCTTTGGGGCATCAACTTCTGGTCCCTACATTTGTTATCAGGTTTCTTACCTAGTAAGATATCTCACAGGCCCATCTCACAGTGATTTCTACAGAAATTAAAATGCTTTCATTCCTCTTACTATTATGAACTGAATTGCATACTTATTTGGAGCAATGTCATTCCTGAATTAGTAGCATTTTGTGTCCATTCCCAAGAGACACAGGAATATATGAGGTTTGAAGTAACAATCATGTGGGGTTTTCAAACTTAGGAAACGAGTGAAGATTGCCACTGATTCTAGCTGGATGCTTGACCATCCTTCAGAGTAAATGCAGAGAATGTCTAAAACATTTTAAAAGTGCTTGTCTAACATTTGTCCCTCCAGATAGACCAGTGATATTCAGGGAGATAAAAAGGAGAAAATCACTATGCACTCAAAATCAAAGAAAATCTTTTATTAAGCTAGACTCAAGATGTAGACATTGTCAGATGGCCTGAAAGTCTCTTCCTCAGATGGGGTTTTAGATGGCCGTGCCTTTGCATCTGCTGTGGCCAGACTTAAGCTGGCATATAGCATAAAAGTCAAGGAATTCAGTAGTAATATTCTACTATTCTTGAACTCTGAATCTTCAGGATATATCGAGCATAGGAAAGAAGCACAGTGATAGTGCTGGATTACCAGGACATTGTATCAGTTTTTTTTTTATTTCCACTCATACAAACTTAAGAGGTACACTGGTCCCCCCTTCCCTCCAACCCCTATCCCCTTGTGATCGTATCAGTTTTGATCAGTGCAAATGTCTTGAAATATTTAAAATCATCCTCTGGGATTTAGTTAGTGAACTAAAGCCAAAAGTTAATAATATTTTTGTGGAAATAATGTATTGTGATTAAACATAAATAAATTTACGATTGACTTTCACTGTTATTGGGTTGTTTATTGTAATCCTGATTTTATTACATGTATTATAGAACTCTGTTTGGAGAAGAGATTAATAGATTTCACCAAAAATATGAAATTAGTACAAAGCATATGTACACTCAGTATGCACAGAAAGACTACAATTAAAGCACTATCAGACCACACAAAACTCCCAGGACTGTGATTTTTATGCTGTGGATCTACAAGGGTCTACTTGGTACCTTAGTGTGAATATTGGATTAGATATTGGATTAGACCATGGATTAGATGAAAGAACTTCTCAGATAAAGTACATATGGAAAGCTCAGAAAACAATATTCCTCTCTTCTCTCCACTGTTCATTAGCACCTCATGCAGCACTCCTATTAAACTAAGTCAGTCTGTTATTTCATTTGTGAAATTCCACTGAGCTTCAGAGAATGGTTGAACTAAATATTTGCCAAGCCACTTCCAACCAGAAGGCACTGCTGAGTGAATCCTTAGTGAGTATCAAAGATCGAGCCATGGAAGAACTGCAATTGAATCTTCACTTTGTTTAGGCATGAGTGGTTGAGAAAACCAACCATCCAGACTTCAAAGACCAAATCATCTAGCACTCTGAAACCTAAATCCCAAGCAGACCATTTTCATGAGCTATCTGATGATATCACAGTTGAACTGCATTTAAGGAACTTGAAAACAGGCATCTTCCTAGTTGTGTTGCATTCAGCTTCCTCTCCAAGAAGGAAACATTTCAAAGGAGCAAAAAAAAAAAAAATCATTGCTATGCATACACCTTTCTCTCCAGAAAAGAGGCTTTTCCTCACTTTGAAATGGCATTGTGCTCTAGATATTGGGAATAGTTGAGACTAAGATGAGATGAATAGGGAATGGGGTGGGGATGGAGGGAATCAGGGATGAGTACTTAATATGCTTATAAAACTAGAAAAATAAAATAGCTTAAAAATGAATTATACTAAAATAACAGACTATAGCAGAAATTAGATGATTTTCAATAAATAACTTTTGATTATCCATCTATCAATCAATCTATATATATATATATATAATATATAAACTAGGAAGCAACAGCCTAGAATATCCAGGTTTCAAGTATATTTTTCATAATGAAACATAGCTGCAGTTTTAGTGTAAAATGGATTCCATAATGTTTTTGATGACATAATGCTTTGTCATTTTTAAGAAAATAAACAATATAAAAGAGCCATAAAATATGAGAGAAGAGATAGAAGAGCTTTCCCTCATGTGTGGATTAATGGCATTATCAGCAGAGCAAGCCAGTCGTGAGGGAGCTTGTCTTACAGTCTGCCCCCTCATGCCATCTGTCTGACCCAAACGTGTCCACGCAGCACGGGAGCTTTCTCCAAACTTCTCCTCAGACTCTTGGACATCTCTGTTCCTGGACTGTGAGGATGAATTTATTTTCTTGATAAATTACCCAGTCTAGTTCACTTTATAGAAGAAAAAACAATAACCTAGAATGCTATTTTATACAAAATGTAAAGTTAATAACTAATAATGGGATGTGTATCTATCCAGTGCCCTGAAGCAAATTATGAATGGGTTATTGTTATAGTAATATTGCACATGAATGATTTCAGATGCTCTGCTATGATTAAACATTGTTGAGTAACAGAATAATGGATTTCTTCCTTTTGAAGTCAAGCATATTACAGTTGGTAGTCTGTCATTCATAATCAAGGAGTAACTTTTTTTAGTTGTAACCATGTATAAAAAAAACATTTACCCTAGGCATATGGAGAAACTCACTCAACAGAGCAACTTTTGTGCAGAGACTCACAGGAAATAGCATGTCTTTAAGTACAAAATACACAGGGCCAATATTCAATCCTAGCAAAATGCGTGCAGATTTATTTTTAAATACTATAAATACATTAATTTGCCTTTAAAAATAAATTCTTAGAATTCTTCTTTTTTTGTTATTTTAGTTGTATTTCTCATTTCCTGCACTTGAAATTTTAGAAGCAATTAGGGAATATTTGAAAGTGCCATTACATGCTGATATGATTAGTGCAATTAGATAATTAATGTAAATAATTTCAATTTAGTAATTGTAGTTTATTATGTGTTAATAAATTACTTAGAATGTGAAGAAATTTTATGTAGCAACAGGATTTTCAATTTTGAACATTGCGAGTTTAATTCATGTCTAATCACACTTTCCATTAATAGTTTGATATAAGCAAGCGGCTTCAGTCCCATATTTTTGAAAGAAAAAAGTTATATTGGTGCCTTGTATATGTTTTGCCAAATGTCTACATTTCCTGACCATGGTATTTCATGGCCAGCAGTCAAATAAAAAGTAGTTTAATTCTGTAGATGTTGGAATACTTCAATCCACCTTTCTGCTCATTTTTGTCAAATGAGAATCTCAAGAGAACTCCATGTACACACAAGCATATATTCTCTGTTGCAGCATAAAGTCACAATATAGTATTATATAAAAATAAAATCTTTAGGTACTCACTTTATAGAAACATTGATGTGCATCAGAGAAGAATTCAACATTACCTTTCTACTGAACTGCTGTTTTTAAGTATATGCCTGGACACAGCAAACACACAAATGCACATACAGAAAAACACTCATATTCTGTCATAGCTATATAGCACATATACAGTAAACTGCTTGGTCTTTAAAGAAAGAAATGTATCTATAACTGTCTTGTGGGGTTTGTAGGATGAAGATCAAAATACTGATATGTCATGTCCAGAAAAAGCATGTTATCTGGTTTACACTTAGAACCACATAGTGTGTCTTCATTTAGTGAAGAGTCGAGGCATACTTTGTGCCTTTATTATAACAATATCAATCCCATCAATTCTCTGTCCATACAGCAATCATTTTCCAAGGGCTCACTTGATGATGAAATTATGAAGTGAAGTATTTCATTGTCTTGGTGATACCATCACCCTGGGAGTGGGCTTAAGATTGCAGAATGATTTTGCTTAAACAAAGCATACATACCATGGCAATAAATTTTTATATATAGACACAGTTTCATACACTAATATATGCATCCACCCATATATTTTCATGTGTATAAAGACATTCATACTTGCATTCATAAACAAATGTTTATATTCACTAAAGGATATACCTATTGACACACATATGTTTAAACACAAGCACATTCACATGTATATTCATATATGGTTTTAAGTATTCATACACATGTACTCACGTAATCATTCAAATATTACATACTTTCATATAGTCAAAATTGTTCTTACATATTCAGATAAATATATTGAAATGCACACATACATCAACGTACAAACATATGTATACACATTACGTTCATACATGTATACCCTGATATGTACACAATCATATACATACATTCTTATTTTTATGAATATTTATATATAATCATATGTATACATGTATTCATATCCATATTAACATTTGCAAATATTCATTTGTATGTAATATACACATTCATGTGCAAACATACACATATACCTGCACATAAAACATGTCCTTATGCATCTGTTTTCTTGCCACAGTGCTTCTCTACTGAATGCAGGATGGTTCAAAGTTTCTTATCAAATGAAGATCAATATTTTCTTAATAATTTAATGAGAAATTTCTACCAGAGGAATATACTTTCTGCATAATGCATAACTATGTCATTGAATCACAGTTCTTGTCAACAGTAACACAACAATAACCTGCAAGGAACATGAAATTTAATGGGGGTAAGCAAATACACGCAGAAAAATCACATACCATTCCATAAGAAATTCCCATTAATAGAAAAGAACAAAATAAATGATCAAATAGAGGAATTAAAAAAGGATATAAAGAGGTGTTTCCTTTCCACAACAAAACATAAAAGCACCATAACTTTCACTGTATTTTCCTGTGTTGCTAATCATGAGAAAATACCAAACCGTGGAATAGCGGCTGATTCAAATCATATGTAAAAATAAAACATTTTAGACTATGAAAATTGTCATGTATCAAACTACAATGACAAATCAACAATTAAAAAGACCATCAACAAAAAAAAAACAAGAAATATGCTAGAGAGGATACAACTAAAACTCTCTTGAGCATTGTTGGAAATAATGTAAATTAGTAAAGCTACTTTAGAAATTAATGAAAATAGAATACCACTACTGTATAAACCAGCTACAAAAGAAATGAAAACATATGGAAAAGACTGTTGCAGTCTTACATTAATGCATTAGTGGAGGCTGGAGAGGTGGCTCAGGGGTTAAGCCTCTGCCTTGCAGGCGGAAGGTCCAGAGTTCGATCCTAGACCCCACGTATAGATGCCGAGCAGAAGCAGGGGCTGCCCGCGCTTCTGGTCCTGGTAGGACGGAGCCTATGAATCCCGGGGCAGAGTAAACAAGGAGGAGGCTGTCCATGGTGGTTCCTGAATTCGTCCGTGGTTCTAACACACATACACACCTACATGTGCACACACGCACAACTGAATACATACATACACACGCGCACACATGCACAACTGAATAAATAAAAAAATTAATGCAGTAGTATGCAACATCCAAGGTAGGAAATAAAAAAATAAACTAAGGTATTCACCAACAGGATAATGCTTAGCAAAAGACCCTAGGTATGCACAATTGACTCTTACTCTCTGAAAAAAAAAAGGGGGAGGGGGGAAGAGAATGAAACTCTTTCATTTGCAGCAAAATAAAAGGAGCTAAAGAATACAGTAACCAGGCACAAAAAGGTGATTACAATGTGTTCTCATTTACTTGTAGGAGCTGAAAAAATCCATTTCGCAGAAGAAAGTAGAATATCAGTCACTAGAGACTAGGTTGAAGGTGATGGAAAAGAAACAGAGAACGAGTTAGATGATGGTACTTCAATAGAACAAAGATGGAAGGAATTAGTTCTGGTGTTCTATAGTACAGCAGAATAAGTCTAGTCTGCAGTTATTTCTGATGTATTCCAAGGTACTCAGAAAAGAATACTCTGAAGGTGAACACATAAATATGACAAATATATAAGGAAATAGAAATGTTAACTTTCTGAATTGATCACTATACTTTGTACTCATATAGCCAATTTAATAGTTTTCGATATATGTGTAAAATGTATCATCAACCGAAATAGAAATATTTATAACTAGAAAAAAAATTTAAGAACAAATGCATTGGTGACAATTTGCATCAAAACAACATACGTTGCTGAAAAGAACGGAATTCGATACAACTCCTTTGAAATTGGAGTAAATGCTCCCGAGTACTAATGGAGAGCACAGTTCAGAATATCATCATGTGAGAAATGTCATAAATATACAGCTAGCTGTAGATAACTCACAACATATTTCTATACTGAAATATTAAGTACACTGTAAAAAATGTTGGTCTGTACTTATTTACATAAAATTAATAAATCACATAATATAATAATGTTATTAACAATGATTTGCCTAAAGATGTTAGTCTTACTTTTAAAGTAATTTTTAAAAAATAAGCAATTCAGGGGATGAAGAGATGGTGCAGGGGTTAAATCCTTGCCTTACAAGTAGAAGGACCTGAGTTCATATCCCAGATCCTGCATTTAAAAAAAATGCCTGATGGAAATGATAGCTACCTCCATATTGGGCCTTGAGAGACAGAGCCCGGGAAACTCAAAAGCAAAGCAATAAAGGAGGTAGCGCAATTCAAGATAATTCTCAAAGTCACCCTTGGAACTCCACAAACACACACATTGACCTTTTCTATACACACACACACACACACACACACACACACACACACACACACACACTAGAAAAAAGTAAGTATTTGAGTGAGTGTATGTATGGAGAATAAATTTTGATTTTAGACAGTGAAGTGAACAATGGTGCTGTTAATTCTGGCATGAGAGATTTAAGCCAATGTAGAAAGAGCAGACAGTGAGCAGTAGTGCTTAGCCATTAGCTTATAAGCTTTCTGGTGTATATCATATCACTACAACTTATAGCTGAACATGGAATCCAGTCTATTCTGTATAATAATGTTATATTTGAAAAGAAGTAGTTCAAACAAGGTAATTATGTCACAGGGAAATTTGTCTATGGAAACTGATATTTGAAAAACATTTTAGAAGATTTTCAGCTGAGTCCAGGTAAATATCACCTAAAAAAGCTACAGTAGGAAAATAGACACCAACAATCATATAACAGATAGGTCAATATAGGGATACTTTGTATCTCATGTAGAAACTATTTTTTGTTCATCTTAAAATGGCATTAATGCTTCTAAAAGAAGCCTATTTAAGCAGTTTTAAAATGTTCAAATTCTTTATTTAATAAATATGCTGTGGAATCCAAATGATACTTTAATCGGCTAAACTATGTTTAGAGATTTATTCTAAATGCAATTTAAATTCTGCAGAAATCTGTTTGCATGGCACGCTATTTTATTTTTCAGGGCTGTGGACTAATGTATCTTTATGGGAAATGATTATATCACAGCACTGTAAAGTAGATAGATGTCTGAAAATAGTCAAAGTATATGTAAATCAGTACATCAAGTAGGACCTAATGGAGCCATTTAAACAGGCTTGTTGAAGTTTGACCCGTAATTGTGATTGTGCCAGTGTGTTGTCAGTTTTGCTTCCCACTGCTAGTTGATCACCAGAGGACGTAAATAGCCATGGAGTGTATAATTGGTGCTGTCTTGCCACAATAGTTATTTCAATTCAGCTTCTCCTTACTCCCCTGAAATCATGTGCATTAGTAATAATAAAGCCAGGAAATAAATAGATGCTTTGCAAATATGATTGCATCTTTGGAAATCATTTTTCCTTGTGTGTGTGTGTGTGTGTGTGTGTGTGTGTGTGTTCATTTCATCTCTGGAATATATTAACCTGCAAACACTTTTTATTTGTATTTTACAATAAGAAAATTATATATGCAGGCATCATTTTATCTTCTTTTCAAGCATGCTTTGTTTTAAAAATTGATGAGATCTAGCAGTCTATTAGAAAATAGGTATTAGCATCTTTCTCTTGGAAACTTAAAAGATAGAGCTGCCATTCTATCCCCAATTCAATTGGATCAGGCTCACCAGTGGGATCTCCTTTATCTTTGTGAGATAAGAAGCATGCCTGTCAAACCAATTTGTTGGGGTCACTGTGTCCCTTTTCAATCAAAAACTTCAGGGCCATAATATTATTGACCCAGAACTATCCAGGTTACACATTAGCATAATGGTTGATCAGCCTAATGCATTTTAATGCCATTATCAGTTCTTCATCCCAGGAAGGAAAAGAAAACACATAAAGTGGCAATTTTAGCTGATCATGGTCAGATTTTCAGATGAAATCTTCCCCTCCCCCGAATTTCATGGACTAAATGTCACTCAAAAGAATTGAGTTCACTTATTTTGACTGAGGCAAAGATCAGGGGGAAGATTATAAGAAAGACAAGTGTTGGAAATATTCCAGGCATCCCTGACCTCACCCACATCAGGACTGGGGTTAACTCTGAGTAGGGCTAACACAAAGTCTCACCAATCGTAACTCTGTCTTTAAGGAAACAAAGAGGATAGAATTTTTCTTAGACTTTGGAGAAGTGAAATATTGGTCCACATTGGCATTTAATAAATAGATGATAAATACAAATAAGGTGATTATTATTAAAAGCTGTTGATAGTGACAGGACAAAACTAATGAGAGCTACTTGAAGAAACAGTCAGGAAATGATGGTTCATGGGATCCAATGTGGTTCAAAGAATCATTTTAGGCAGAGCTGTTTTGTAAACCTAAGTGACTTTCCCTGAGATTCTATGAGAGACTCTATAGTTGGAGAAAATTCTCTCTACTCCTCAGACTTTCTTCGCAGGTTCTCATCTTTCTGTATCTATGCTATTGGACATCCTTGTACCAGTGAGGCCATGCTTACTGTCAGATTAGAACATCACACATTCCAAAATGTCACTCTGTATCCGGCACCTTCTTGAGACTTTTCCTCATCTCTACACATTGGAAAAATTTCTAATTATCTGTTTAAACTTCAACACTATAGTTTGTCTAAGAATTATTTTTATCTAACCTTGTCTATTAGATGCTAACCTTCCCAAGATGTGGGATTACAAATAATTTGTATACATGCCCTATACAAGCTGTTTCAATGAACAGTAGAGCAGAATAAAATTCAATAATTTGCTTAATAATGATGATGATGGTGGTATCAGTGGTAACATTAGAATTTGTCTTGGTACTTTTTAAGATAAAGGTAATTTATGAGAACTGTCACACATCAGAGACTATAATAACATCCTTTCTCTGCTAAGTGCTATGTAGCACATGTAAAATACTGATTAATCTTTCTCTTTGTTAACTACTGAAATGCAAAGTAAAAATAAAGGGTATTGCTAACATTTAGAGATAGAATTAGCACCTATGAATTTCCATTTCTATCATAAACTCTTTAATTATATTATGGTTAGTTGCCCACTAGCTTCTAGTGACTCTTTCCTGTGACCTATCTCTTAAAAGATCATTTTGCCCTTGGAAATGCTTTCCTGTGTCAATATGGCCAAAATTGGAAAATGAAATATTCATGGAATATTGCCTAGTCTTAGGAGAATTTTAGAATGAGATGAGTCCTTAGGATATTTATTAAATGTGAATATACAAGTTTTATTTTTTAAGATTAAGTTCATGTATTTTTGAGTTAGAATTTGCTAATATGATTTGAAAAGATATTTGTATTTTTCCTCATGCCAGGAGATATATGTGGCTATTCTTTTCAAAGGTCATGGATCTATATACCCACTGACCGTCTACTTGGCCATCTATGTTATTTTGATAACCCATGATTGACAGAATTCCAACTGACAGAATTGTAATTTAGCTACATCCATTTTTCTATACACTTTTCAGGTACAGGAAAACAGGGGAAAGGATACTGTACAAAGTAACTAAGGTTAAGCCACAATCATATTCCAAGTATTGGACTTATAAGTTCTGGTTTAGATGTTCTTATAAGAACATCTAAAATTGCATTTTACTGAGCTTAATTAATCACATGATTATATACAACCCCAAATAGCCTTGGAAAATGATTTTACTTCAAATATATTTATATGCTAGGCAAAGTGCATGTGTTTAATATTGTCAGTATGTAAGAAATAGAGTTCAGATTTTATAGAACACTTATCAGTGCCTACAACAAGATGATGCAGACTCAAAAAATAAAGAAGGTATTTAAAAAAAAACAATGAATGAAAGAAATAGAGAAAGCAACATGGCCACAGTAATATCTTGCAGTTTGTCATATAGATTTTACCTAATATCACTTTACTTGTCAATAGTTCATGTCCCATGGAATAATTGCTTTTAAACAGGTATACTCTGAGGTTCAGTAAGCATTTTATAAATCAAATGGTAGTGGTACTTTGAGGGCTATGTGGAAGCCTGGGTGTTCATCAGAAAAGAATAAGTGTTGCCCAGGTAGCTTAATGAGTGTCCAAAAGTTTTGTGTGTTTTAAATTATTTTGAAGGTGACTAACTGAATTACATTTGCTATGCACTGTTTTCACCATAGTCACTTCAAGATAGAAATAAAACTCTTAATATACTGTTGATTTCATAGGAAATTCCTTTGGACTAGCTGAAGAAATCTGATTTGAATTGCATCCAAAATTATGGGCAGGAAGCAGCTCATTCATATAAGTCTTGTATCATAAGTTATATTCTAATTGCCTAACCTGTCAAGTTTCTATACTGCTAAATATTCAGTTGAAGTCAAGGCAAGGAAAGCTCATTATATACTGAGCTGTATTTAAAGGAATTCTCTGATGAAGGGAATTTTGCAAAGCCAGCTTTTGTGGACTTATGGAAATGAAAGAAAGTTATTATAAATAAGCTATTGCTCAACTGAAAACAAATATATCACTTATATTAGTCCATTAATTTTATTTTATATTTCAAGTTTCAAAATGAAAAAAATATGTAGTTTCCTTCTTTTCATCATCAGAGTTTATGTGCTTTCTTTAGTAGCCGTACAGAGTGCATTGAAACAGATATGGCCTTATTTTATAAAAACTTACAATAATCAACAAGTAACACTCTTTATGATAGATTCCTTACATTGTATCTTTGGGCTGTTTCTTAACAACAGTTTCTAAAGGGAGGTTGGGGTTTCTGGTCATCTATTTCTTTTAGTGTCTTTGCTTCTTTTCTCCTCTCAGCACATATACTTGTTTTAAAATGAATCTTTTGTAGCTTTCAAGACTATTCTTGTTTTCACTAAGATCTCAATGTTGTCTGCACATGAAAATTGTTTTTACTCTCTACCTTCTCTGGGTAATTTTATGAACAAAAGCATACTTTTGTTAAACTGTTTTATTCTATCAGATAACTTGTTTTTTGAGGTCGAGATGTCTACCAGAATACTTTTGGCAGCTCCAGTCCCACTGCCTTGCATAGGATTTCAGCCCCACATGAATGACCAGCAAATGAAATTTAAGTTATTATTCTCAAAAAGCAAAACAAAATATCCTAGGTTATATTCCTATTTTTATTAAACACAGTGTTGTTTTTTCTTTCACTCACTTTTAGATTATATTTTGCATATGTGCATTTTCAGTCACAAATAATATTTCTCTATAATTACAGCCTTAATTAGAAACTAATCTGAGGTAAGAAATTATCTCTAATACCTTCATCTTCATTCACTTCTGATGCAAATTCAGTTTTTCTTGAGGCTCAGAGAACAACCTGGAAGAGATGGGAGGAAGACTTCATGAGGCCTTAGCTCTCCTTGAAGACCTAAAGGAAGTTATGGTTACTGGGGAGGGAGAGACACCATTCATTAGTGGTACAGCCACTGGGATGTTGCTCATTATCTTGTAAATAACCCCTCACCTACTGGAAGGAAACCTAGTTAAACTCACTGTAAAACACACACGCGCGCGCACACACACACACACACACACACACACACACACACACACCCCAAAGTATGAAGTTAGAAAGACTGTTCTTTGGGAATTGGAAGGGTTTTGACAGGAGTGAGAGAAGACAAGAGAGAATATAATCAAAATACATATATATTCATGAAAATTATATAATGAAATTATTATTTACAATGAATATATTAGTTAAAAATTTTCTCAAAGAAAAGTTTTATTTGGACTAAGAAGACACTAGACATGAGGAGTGATTTATCAGTTTATGATTACCAAACTTCTGCAAAGAAGAGCTAAGAGATATACGAACTCATGTCTTACCAGTTGTCTTGCACATAAGTAAATGTCCTCCTGCATGTGTACTTTGCATTTTCTTGGATATTTGCCAGTGCTTCTCAGTTTCTTTTTTTGAATCATATGATAATAACTAAACTTTGTTTTCTGAGATTGTCCATTGTTGCCCTCATTTTTTAAGGAAGTTTTGAGAAAATAATCACAAATCACACCATCTGATGTTAGAAACTCCCATGTACTTGTACACTGAGATCCTTCAAAAAACTGCCTGGGTTACCAGATGTTTAAAAGTTTATTCACTGTGGTTCAGCCTATCATACCCAAACCAGTTAAGCCAAAAGAAAATCAGTCCAACAGAAATAGCAACCACCACACAATAAAACTAAAATTGTGTCTAAAATATAATCTTCACACAGAAAGACATAATTAGACCATTAGAAAATTTGATTTTTAACTCAATTTTGGACAACTTTTATTTTTTAAGTATGTTCATTCAATAATTATGAAAATTATATGCCTATAGTCAGTCTATAAAGCCAAAGTATACTGACAAAAATAGGACTTCATATTATTACATTTCACAGATAAAGGTTAGGTCATATATGTTAACTAATTCTTGTGTTTTCTTTAGACTAGCTATGTTTTGTTTTCTCTCTCTTCTTTCCACTGTTTACTTGTTATAAAGTGATTGGAAATTAAGTGAACTTCACTAACATCTATGTTTATTTCCTTACATCCTGCCATAACAAAATTCCTGACTCAAAGAACTGAGGGAGAGTTTAAGTGGCTTTGAATTACACTTTATAGTCCATCATTGCAAAGAAGTTACAATGACAAGAGCTAAAAGTAGTTGCTCATGTGGCATCTACAGCAAGAGAGCAATGAATCAAAGTAAGCATGCTTGCTAGCTAACATTCTCCATCTTGACACAGTTATAAATTGCCTACCCTGTGAATGGTCCCACCCACAATGCACTTGAACTCCCACTCAAGACAGTACTGTCACAGGCGTGCCCGGAGAGCAACATTAACTAAAAAGATCCTCTCAGAAGCCTCCAAAGTGTTACGTTGACCATTAATACTATCACAGAATTTGTCAAATGTTAGCTCACAGCCTAACGTGTTATTTTACATCTCTTTTTGAGATTTTCTGTAGAATGTTTCTTCAATGTACCCATCAGTACACTTTGCAGTTTGTCATCTTGAGAATAGCACAGCAGTGACCTTGCCAAGGACCAAGAGGCGTGTCTTGAAGAATTATAATCTCTTGTAACTCGATTTATGTGATTACCCTGTAAAACAGAACTTGTTCAGCAGTGATGGATGACGATGCTGCAGTATTGACTGATCTTTAGAAATATTTATATGACAGGTCCCCTAAGGTTTTGAACATTGTAGGAGAGAATAACTGCATACAGAAAAGAAATGAGCTGCAATTCAGGTTCCTAAGAAATGTACTTCATTATAATATTTCTTCCATGCCCAGACTCACACTGATCATTTGCCAATGTGCTGGCAGCAAGAGGCTTTCAAAGAAATACCCTCTGCCCTTTCAGACCATCACCTTCACATAAAAATATTTACAGATTGAAAAAAACTTGAAAATTCTTTGAAAAGGTGAAGAATGTATTTAAAATCAAAATAGACTTGAATTCTTCACCTTCTCAGCTCAACATGTTCTTTTGATAGGCTTCTGTTCTGGGAATTGTAGATATATTGAGACACAAACCTGAGAATCTCTCTCAGTCTGTTTCAACAAGTCTACTAGTTAATTTCTTGCATGCAATTTTTTACTATGACTTTCTCTATTCTCCTAAGTGTCTGAGATCTCAGATAACTTCACTTTTAAATGTAATTTTTCATAAATATTTACTTCATGTAACTATAATAAAAATAATGAAGTTCAAGTTTTTTCAGGAGCACATATTTTGAAAACATTGCCGTGAACCAATTAAACAAGGCATCTTTGTGGAAAACCAGTTCAAATCATGATAAGCATTCATGTGAATGAATGAGACAGGCAGGGAGCTGTCACTTGCAAACACCTTAGATTGTCACTTCCACCTTTATCAAGTTTGCAGTGGAGGCAGCTACTTTTCTAAGGCTTCTAATGCTAGAAACCGTAACTGCTGTTTAAACATCTAGCTCAGTTCTCCATAGCAATTCCATTCTACACAGCAATCAGAATTCCTACTTAATGGCATGCTTTCCACTCCCCATGCTAGAGCCCACACGTGTCTCCAAGAGCCAACATTGATTTTCTTGTCTTTTCCCCTATGGCAAGCATTTAATCCTCTTTAGTGTGTTATTTACTAAGATTGCTGGCTTTACAGGGATGGAGAAGAGTCAGGAGATGTAGAAAGTTCTTGCTAGACAGGTAGGATGGTCTTGACTTCCCAGACGTAGCAGGTATCTACACTCTTTCCTAGGCCACTGAGCTGGAGATTGTCGCCTAATGTTTTCTGGTCCTAGATCAATCTCTGATCCACCACTGTCTTCAGCAGCAAAGAACAATAATCCAAACCACTTTCAGTTTTGCTGGGCTGAATTTCTCTTTGTCTGTTTAGTCTTCTCTGTCAGATACGATAATCTATTCGTTTACTTGAACAAATATTGGGGTTCAAACCCTGAGCAACCTCTCTGTTTCACCCTGTGTCACCTTTCCCAAACGTGATATACAATTGGAGTATGTGAGGAAGTGCTTCTTTTTCTGTTTCTGTTTGTCTTAAAAATCAGGTATCATCTGTGATTTGTTGTCCAGAGTCTGTGCTATAGTATTCATTTTTAAAATATTGAGATTGTAAACATACTCTGTGGAGCTTTAGCCATTTAGCAGATTTTTCATAAGCAATTGAAAGATAAAGAGGAGAAAGAGAATCAAATGTAGAAGCCAATTTTATGATTTTTCTAGAATTTGTATTTTATTTATAAAATAGAAATCAAATATCACATTCATTTACCATTAAATAATATATCCAGATAATAGTAGAAGTATCTATACAAATATTTAAAGCAATACATTTTTCTTCCATTTTTTTCTTTCATGATTCATGCATGGAGATTGTGCATATATGTGCTTGTGTGTGTGTATTTGTGTATGTGTGTTTGCACGTGGGTAAATGTGTGTACGTGGGTGGACTTGAGTATGTGTGCCTGCAGAGTCCCAAGAATATTGTTTGGATCTTTGTCTGTTGTTCGTCCAACTTACTGCCATACACTTGGGTCTCTAAATCCAGATCACTTTGTAGGGCTGGTCAGACTAGACAGCACCTAGCACTTTTACAAGGGACATGGGAATTTGAATTTGGGTCCTTGTTTATGAGGGGAAAATGAACCACTGAGCTTTCCATTCTAGATTTTACATTTTTAAACTATAAGTTAGAGACTGGGGAGAGGACTCATTATGTCTGGTGTTTCATCCAAGCATGATGACTTGTGTTCAGATCCTCTGTACTCATGTAAAAGCCAAACAAGCCATCATCCCATCACTGGGTATAGAGTGGATAGTGGAGACAGGTAGATTTCTGGAGCTCAGTGATCAGTCATTCTCAACAAAACTACCGTTTTAGCAAGAGAACCTGTCTCAGACAAAAACAACAGTAGAGGAATACAGTCAAAGGTCTCCAACTATCATTGATATACACATTCTTTCACACACACACACACACCCCTACAAACATCCTACAAATTAGTTTCTGGAATGAGAAACAAAGTTGAAAGATATAACTATGAAAGTGTGCAAAAGCTGGAGATGTGGTTCAGTTGTAGAGTGCTGACATAGCATCTATGAGGTCCTGGATTCGATTCCTAATACCACATGAACCAACAGTGGTAGCGAACACACACAAATTTTGTGAATTCTGTACAATTGTTTTTGCTTTTTTCCATGTTGCTATTTTAAATTCTAAAAGGAATGGCAACTTACCAAAGTTCTACTCCTGCTTCATCAGAATTGCCTCTCTCCGTGTCGGGACCCTTCTCCATACTGTAGTTTTAGCTTTTAAAACTCAAGAGGCTCAGAGATTCAAACATATGTGCTGGCAAGTGTTCGTTGGTGTGAAGCCTGCGGCTTACACAATTTAGACGAAGCCACATAAAGAAATAAAGTGCAAAATAATGAATACAAAATTAAGTTCAGGGCCTTGAAGGGACCCTTGCAAGAAAGGGACCGGAAGCCTCATTAGCCTCACAGCAAATCCGCCTCTGCATTGCTATATAAAAAGCCTTGAAAAAGTCTTTTACTTCTTTCTTCTATCCTTCTAAAACAGTCATAATTAGATAGCTGCTTCCTGATGCCTTTCCCCTAGGTTATATAAGAATAAATAATGAAAGAAACATGTTAGCTCAGATCTTCAAGATCTGACTCTTAAGTGGGTGTTAAATATAAAAGCTACATCACAGTAATTAAGTGAATCTTTCTGGTAAGCACAAATATATTATAGTGTGCAAAAACATAATTTCAATTCATTCACCACCCTCACACTTACATAACTAATAATGATGCCAAGTAATATTACTATATCTCTTAAAATAATTCCTTAGTTCAAGAATGTGATAAAATATATTTGAGATCTTCAGACAGTTCCTTAGTTATGCTAATGAAATTGCTTTACCACAATGAAATCTGCAACATGTTAGCTTTCTCTTATTTCATCATTATTTTCCATAAGCCTTAAATTATAACCTTAAGGATAAGGAACTATTTTTATCTTCATTGAAAAAAGCCTTTATCTTGCTTCATTTTGTAAATAACTAAATCTACAATGCTTGTCCCTTATGTTATATTCGATGGCAGCTAATTGTTAGTTAGTTTTAATTATACATCGTATTCTTTGTTCTGGAGACAATCCAAAGAGTAGATCATCTCGGTGTGTAATTTACTGAAACAGTTTCTAGGCAGACTGCCATACTGAAGGCCATGTGGTACAATTGTCATTAAAATTAGAAAAATATTGGTATACATTTTGAATTAAGGATTAAGGGGTGGTTCTATAAATTATGGAAAGCTTTACAAAATATTACGAAGGTTTGAGTTCAGCCAAAAGGCTATTTCTAGGTATCACTGTAAAGCACAGATGTACTTTGTACCTGGGATAAGAGTTTGGTGAATGCTGATTCTGTTGTTAGAATTCAGATCACTCATGAATATTGATGTGCACTTTTTTTAGCAGGTGAGTAGCTAGCATCTGGATATTAGATAAGATATGGAACAATATTATCTCATTACAAAAATTTAGAGCCTCCTTGTTTTTCAAAATTAAGGATCCGAAATCTTGTTAACATTTTGTGTTTAAAAGGTAACATTTTAACCAATTGTTAAAAATAATAAAAATGTCTATGCCATATGTAAAATAATAAATTCCTTATCATGAAGTATAAAGCAATTATTCTGTTAGTTACCATAAAATGGCATCATTGAAAGCTATCATGTTTAATTACTTTCTTTTTGAGAGCTAGTAAAAAAGTGTCAAAGAAAGACAAGCAAGAGATGGTCAACATAACAATACTGTCTCCTTTTGAAATGAAAGATAGTCTTCCTCTACTTCTTCCTCTTAATATTTTCTCAGAAATCTTCAAATGAAATATCAAGACATGATTCAAAACCAAAAAAAGAAAGAAACAGAACTCATGTTGGGGAAAGTAAAGCATCTATCTATAGATACACTACTAAAAGACCCAATGGTTTAAAGTTTAGTATTATACAGAGGAAAAATGTTTCATTAAAACTCATTTGACATTAAAATATGTATTAACATTTTTATTATTGACTCAAAAATTTTAAAAGTCATATATGTTTCCAATTATTCAACTGATGGTTATAACACAGTAGAAAACTGTATTCTCCCTTTCTGTTTCAAAGCCAGAACTAATGAGTTGATTTTAGAATTTTTTTCTTCTAAAATTTGAAAAGGAAAGGAAAGGAAATATATCAGGAAACAAACATTCTAAACAAGTGTGCAATATAAAATCATAATATGATTTAATAAATTTTAAACTCTATTCCCATATCTAGCCAAAAGTGCTAGATTCTAGATATACAAAGATAAAAGACTGATATCCTTGAACCGAATATAGAAAAAGACAGTGGCTAGGTAATTGGATTAGTGCACCACAGTAAATGATGCTAAGATCAGAGATTCCACTTATGGACCAATTAGCTTGTCTTTGCTACATAGCCATAGATTGCATACAGATTAGACCCTTTCATGGCTCTGTGCATTTGTACTCTATCTCTTGCCAAAAAGAATTTAAGAGAGCATGCAGAACAGATATGCAGAGTACAGAAACTCAGGGACAGATAATAGAAAATTCTTGTAAGGCCACGTTTCGTAAGACCACACATACAAAAAAAAAAAAAAACACATTTCTGTTTTAACTGCATAAGAAAGTAATGATTAATTTGATAATCTGGAGCATGTTCAAAATTCAAAAGGTTTTGATAATTAAATACTTCAAAAGAGAACTGTGCCTTAATTATAGAACCTGAATTGAGGCTTATAACACAACTATTTACACATCTCAGCACAGTTGTAGTTAGGCCACTTCTAGGAAAATATCCCACAGCAGAGTTATCAAGTCCTGACTTATGTTCTTTATCTTTGCTATGTTCGTTTGTTAAGGCTTCATTTGATGCGGATGATTATACTCATCATGTTCTTCATTAGCTTTCTGATGAAGGAAGCCCACAAGCAAGAAAGAGATTAAAATTATGTCTGAGTAAACTCCATGCTGTTTGTGCATCTCTGTATGTCCCGCTTATCACATATCTATTGTTTGTGACAAATTAAAAAGTTATATGGTTGAACTGTACATTATGGTTATTTGATGTTAGTTTTGAAAAGCACATATGATTGTGAAACCATCTTCAACTTTTCATAACTACTGTACATTTTAGAGAACCACAAAACAGAGACTGAAAAGGACAGTAACTAAATATGTGTCATATGTCACATTTCTGCATAATGTAATGTTTGTTCTTTTTTCTTTACCCCTAAAGTGTGAAGGAGAGATTTCTGCTCCTGGTTCAAATCTTTCCTCTTCTTCTTCAATGCTAACACTGCCCCAAGAAACTATTGAAAGTATTAAGTGTCTGCATTGCTATTTTGATAATTTAACAGAAATTCATAGTTTTCCTGTTAACTGGTATGCACACTAAAGCACTTACATAATATTTGAATTGATGTATATTGAGAAACAAATTAAAATCAACAGAAAGAATTGACCATATGTCCCTGCTTGAATATAAATTCAAATAAAGGAATGCAGCTTCTTTCATACTACTTGCTTGCCATGCCAAGATTCTTGGTTTGATCCCTTGCACTGCAATGAAAAAATGCTATTTCTTTATTTTTTCATCAATTATATTTCCATAATCTGAGAGGCAACATTTCCAGTCAGAAATGGGTATTGACATTTCCTGCATTCTTACCAAAGAACTCTAGATACTAATTTTTATTACAGCCAACATAAGCAGATGTTATTTGAACCTCCACAGTTTTTCAGAAAGATGATTTTAAGATCAGCTGCATAGGCCTTTCTCCCATGTGTTGTGCCTACTACATAGCGAGTACTTATGTGATGAGGAGAATGTGTGTGTTCAAATAAAGTCACCCAAAATACTTGCTTTAGTAACATTCACTAACTAATAGTTGAAAAATAGTAAGTAAAATCAAAAAATCAATGACAAGAAAAGCCCCAAATGTTTCAAACGGCAATAGTGCTTTCCAAGTTTTTCTCCAATAAGTGGTCTCAAAAGCATGTAAAAATATCATGCAAATTATGAAGGCCTATTCTGCCATGGAAATTGTGTCCTACCAACATCGCTTTCCCTAACGATACTGTTCAAAAGAGGGGAAAAATGGATTGATCACTCTAAATAGAGCCTTTCAGATTGGAATTTACTATCTCTGGTTATTTTCCATTGACATGTCCTTTTTGCTTTCACTTTACTTATGAATTGTGTGTGTGTGCACGTACATGTGTGTGTGTGAGAGAGAGAGAGAGAAACAGAGAGAGAGAGAGAGAGAGAGAGAGAGAGAGAGAGAGAGAGAGAGAGAGGGAAGAGACAATGAATATGTGAATGGGTGTACTCCATGACATCACCATGGATAAGACCATCTTAGCGTGAAATCCTTCTGTCATCTTTACACATATATTGTGTAAATTTATATTGTGAATTTAACTCTGACTATCAGGCTTACAAAGGGGGCACTTTTACCCACTGAGCTATGTTGTAGACCCTAGATGTGTCCTCAAGAAAAGGCTAGTGAGAAGGATATGCTTTCTCTTGGTTCCATCACTTACACAGACATGGTAAGGACGGAGCTATCAGAAACTAAATTCTGCTATGAATATATGTATATGATTTAATATGAAAACATGGAAAAGATATACCGTTCAAAAATTTCCAAATCAACATGAGAAACACCTCAATGAAAAGTTTATTTTGATGTAATTAGTATTGTGAATATTTTATGGTAATTGTTACAATTAAGAGGTACTCTTGGAGAAATGATTATTAAATGTTATATGGATTTTGAATGGTTTCCTAGACTGGACATGGACAGCACATAAAAAAAGGAAAACTGGATAGGGATTTCAGTTAAAAAAATCTACATTAATTTATTTAATTGTAACAAGTGTATGAAGCTAATGGAAAGTGTCAGTATGGGTTAAACAGGATACTGGAACTTTATCCACTCTGCAACTTTTGTGTATAATGTTTCTAAAATGAAATGTACACTTAACATAATACTTTAATCAAGGTTTGAATTGATCCTTAGCTTCACAGGGATGAAACTGTTACTGGTTTTGGCAACATAATAGATAAGATTGAATGAATTTCTAACAGTCAAGGAGTATCCAAATTTTATTGTTGCTTGTAAACTTTGATTGCATTTATGAAGAGAATGAGAGATTTGTCTTAACCTATTAAGACTCTTGCAATGATAAGTTTCATGTGAAGTGTCTCAATGCATCTTGGTAAAGTAAAAGTAATTTTCACTTGCATTATTATTTATCAGGATACATATGTGTTTAAACTGTAATCTGCCTCTTGCAGAGGAAGATATCCCACAATTGCTTCAACATGATATATAATAACTAGTAATCAATATTTCGATTCCATGTAAGATAAACTTTTCCAGTTTCTTCTACCTACATACTCACCAAACAACTAAAGTTTAGGAATCAGTGTATTAACAGAGATATGCAGTCTTTTGTAATTGAAGGGGTAGAAATGAAACTGAGTCAAGTGTGTGTGGAAATGCAGGTGAGGTTTCAGTGAGACTTAGTGGCAGTAGAAAGCAAACACTAACCAAGATAGAGTGAGAGTTCCTTTTCAGAAAAGGGAGCTTTTATTGATTTGCTGGGGTGGAGTAATGGTCACTATGTTGCCTGACGGACCCTATGTACTGGTTCAGCTACTGAAACAATAGGAGGCTTCAAGACCAGCTCCAATGAGCAGTAAGCAAGTTTGAATAAATTCCTGGCAATTTGATCAATCTATAAAAGCCCAAATGAGAAAACAAGAGAGTTGACTTTTGAAAGTTTTTTCTGACCTCCACCCATCCATGCATGTGTTCAATTTCCTTCATTCCTTCTCCCTCCCCCTCTTATCGCCTATTAAATAAACAAATAAATAAAGTATTAAATAGTATGATAGCAGAAAGAAACTGTATAAAACTTAACAATTCCTTGGTAATGACTGTTATCAAGATGCTGTCCTTTCTACATTGGACAACTTAGTCGATCATTGAGTGGGAGAGCTATTTGACTTCATATATATTAACATCTCTACCTGCATTTCAAAAATTTTCTACCTATGAGCACTAAATGCTTTCCCACATACAAAATTCCTGGACTGCTGTTAACTGTGGTTTTATTGAATTTTGGAAGGTTTTAACATGCTGGGCCAACCTTTCACAAATTACAAATTTTCCCTTCTTAACCAATTTTCTCTGCTTCAGATTCTACCTTTCTAAAGTCAGTTCTTTGACAGCAACTAGTGACTCTGGGAACCAATCACTGTTCTGGGTACTTTCCTTCAGGGACTTCACGTTTCAGAGCAGCCTCAGGTGATTGACACCTGTCTGCCATCACATGCACACAGCCGTGCAACCACACACACTTCTTGGAGCTCGTCACTACTGGCCACTTGAACATTACCAACCCCCCCCCCCCAGTTTCTTAGTGGTATTTTAAGCATGTAAAGAACATTCCAACTCAGAGACATTTATTTTCCGCCTGTAGAACTTTATATATGTTCATCAACTTTGCAGTTTTTTAAAAGAAAACCACCATACCAAGTAGAACGCCACACATTTTTGCTTAACCCTTACATTTGTTGTGTAACCATACTTTTTAAAGACTCATCAGCATCTAACATTATTACATATACCCACTTACATTTTTTACTTGATATCTATTAGTCCTGCCTCCAAAACAATGATTTCCTGAGAGCTGAGATTTTTATGTTTACTGAGTATATTCAGATCAGGTACACAGTAGACATTCAAGAAATTTGTTTAATGAATTATTGTATGAAAGTAAAAAGTGTATATTATATGCGTTATGCCATGGAATATTCTTGATGATTTAAATTATATCTTTGATTCTTTGGTGATCTCAGTAATTATTCCTGAACTATTTGAATACGAAAAATATTAATATTACATTTTTTCAGGAGTTTTTATTTTTTATATTTCAAAATTATTTTCTTGATCATAATATGAGAATAATAACACCTGTCTTAGGGATTTAAGTAAGAGAAAAGGCTCTTGTAGGTATTGAAGTTATATGGAAATATTGGACAGACAGCCAGCTGTTCCTTATTTAAAACATCTATGTTCTTAACAGAATGGAATCCCAGCTCATTTTTATCACATAATAAGGACCGACCTCTTCAACATCTAATAGATCCAGCACAGATGGAATTTATCTACTTATGCTTCCTTTTAATTCAAATGATTGGAACAGCTTGAGATAAATTGCCTTTGCCCTAACCCAGATGTATGAATTACCAACTAGTATTATTTATTCATACCACTGCTTCCATTCATTGACATTGAATAATTGAGAGTTGATTGTATTTAGAAAGATCAACAATCCCTAGGTTCAATACACATTTAAGAGCAAATAATTCACCAAATTCAAAGGAATAAGGAAGAATCAATGATATTTCACAAGATGCCGGGGAAGTACAGTATTTGTCTGCCATGAGAACTGGAAATGATGTTAAGGCAACCACAGATTAAAAGAAAATTGTTCACAGAATTGCAAGAAATATTTTTGAATATGTATATATATATATATATATCACTATTTTGGTAAAAACTCAGATATTGGTATTAATAAATATGAATATAAACTGGGTTTATATTAGTCAAATATTCAAAATCTTTTAAAAATGAGCTAATAAACAGAAAGACCCATTAGGTCCACTGGGCTACATAAACATCACATTAGATTTATCTCACCTTCAGAAATTAGGAAAAGGTAATAACACTATTAGCAGTTTGGTTTAGAATCTACTAATTAATCATTCATTAATTATGGCACGGATAAGTCATTAGTCCTTTGAAGGCTCATTATAAGGAAGTATATGTAGACAGTTCATTGACCTAATATTTTCTGAATGTTGATGAGGTTATTTGTAGGTGACACATACACAAGTTAGGATTACTTATATCAAATTAGTGACTTTTCCCTGCATTCTTCACAAGACAAGGAGGAGAGATTCTGTGGTAAGTAACTAAGAAACATTGGTTGGCGATGTCTGAGACTTCTTTGCAAGTAAATGAAGGAAAAAACAGCTTTGAGATGAAACTAAATTTTTGTCTATTTATTTTTTCAACTGTGCATACCTATCAGAAGCATGTTCTTAAGAAATGCACACTTGGAAGTTGTCACTTCTCAAGATTTCAGTCAACCATTAGAGACAATCAATAACAGCACTGAATTTTTGAGTTTCTTCTCACAAAGAAAAACATGCTTATAAATTTTCTCTTACAGAAAGCTTTTTAAAGCTCTTCCTTGTGATGGTAAAGATCTATATCTATGTGAGGTTTCAAAATTTAACATTTTCACACACTCAGATTCTGTATTCAAAATAAATTATTCAGTAGATTTGGTTCTCTAAAGTGACCTTGAAGTTTGATTAATTTAAAAATCAAAAATCAAAGAGTTGTTTTTAGTTTAGAAGAAATGCTATAATACAAATAGTTTGGTATAAATATATGGAGAAACCATGTTCTATTTTAAATAATTGTAAGACTTAGAGAGTTGTATTTATTTCCTTTCCTAACCAATTAACAGTCATTTGTTCACATACATAAATCTATAACATCATCATTAGGATAAAAGTCACATTTGATGTGACGCATTCATTTTAAGACACCAGTGCAGTAATCTAAACTATTCATCCAATGATATGAATTAAAATTACTGTATGTTTCAGGAATTGCATTGAATACTATTTGATTTAAACCATACCACTAATTGAGCAAAGCACCCATGCTAGCATTTCATGTGTTATTAACAACAATGCAAAACCCCTAATGAGTATTTAAATGTAAATTCATTAGCAATAATGACCTGCCCTTGGAAGTTGCCTCCACTAAGGTCAGTGGGAAATATTACAGCAAGACTAAGCAATTGCTCTAATGATTTATTTCTGTCCTGCTAATTCTCACAATGCATACGTTTTTGTAAAAGAGTTTCCAAATGCAGATAATATAAATTAAATCTTATTTTCATCTTCAAAGCCTGCTATGATTAAAAGTTTAACTCATGGACAAGGCAGAGATTATTTATTGAATAAAGTGTTCGATGTACAAGCGTGAGGACCTAAGTGTGAATCCGCACATTCATGTAAAGAAAGAGTGACTGCGAATACCTGTAACCTCAGGGCTCAAAGCGTGGACATAGGCAGATTTCTGGTGCACGCTAGCCAGCAAATTCAGCCAAAATGGAAAGCTGTAAGGTCACATTAAGACCTTACCACAAAAAAAAGTTGGAGAATGAGGAAGGTACCGGAAATCAACCTCTGACCTCTGTGCACACATGCACGGATGAGCACAGCCTCAGACAGACAACAGAGG
The DNA here is from genome assembly GCA_023101885.1 of Typhlomys cinereus. NCBI lineage: Eukaryota > Metazoa > Chordata > Mammalia > Rodentia > Platacanthomyidae > Typhlomys > Typhlomys cinereus. The sequence continues at coordinate 709,464 of JALPQD010000001.1, forward strand.
TACATAAACGAGATTTGCATGTGCTGTCAGTTGTCCATATCAATACCCCAGAAAACTTTAAATATTTTATATGAAGCAAAGAAAGATATAGAAAGATACTGAATAAAATCTCAAATCACATGAATTCAGTTGTGAATCAAAGTCTATCATGGTTCCATTTTCTCAAAGATGTTCATAATTCACAAATGTACTAGGTACAGATATCTATGACTCAGTGTAGACAGATATCCAGATTCATATGGCTTAAACCAAATACTATGTATAGCCAGTTATATTATAATGTGTGTCCTGAAATACTGGTGCAAGTATTTTAAAGTATATTCTAATAGGTCATTTAGTTTTTCAAATTATGTAATTTTTTTATTTATTTGTAAAGTAGTTTACTATTTTTGTTTCAATCACTTTATTTTCTGATCATTCTATGAGTAATTATTTGGAACAGAATGAAAAGCCAACATATATAATATGTAACACCTAATAAAAAATTGGAACAATTTCCTAATCCATGAAAACATATTTTATGCATATTCATCATGGTTGGATGTATTTAAGAAGTTCTCTATAATCACCTGATGAGCATGTGTCTATTATAACAAGAAATATGTACCCATATGAGCAAATGAAGGGAAGAATGTTACTTACTCCTGCTTCAAATATATTCTTGTACATTTTGTTACATTTTTAAGGCATTTTTTGTCTTAACAATATTTAGTACCATCTGCCAAAAGAGACAAATGTTTGTGTTGTTATCACACTTCCTGTTCAAGTGATTCTTCCTATATCCAAGTTGATCTGTTCACCTTCCCAAGATACACTCTTTTCTTTTTGCCTTCAATCTCATCCGACAACAAGGTAATTTAAGTTGCAGTGGACACCCACTTAGTTTGACTGGTGCCATATCTTGAAATGAACTTTCTCTTCTTGAACTTTTTATGGGTGAGTCAGCAAGATCCAATCAGGAAAAGCTGAAACTATACCAGTTATTTTGCTGGAGATTATTTGCTTAAGAAATTGTGCAAAGTTATGTGACAGTCCTGGAGATGTAAACTGAGTAAGTATAGTGCTTGCCTAGTATGCTGGAAATCTGGATTTAATCCCAAGCACCTCATATAGCAGAACTGCTCGCACTGCCTCTGTCTCGGGCGCTTTACTTGTGACTATCATAAAATAGTCAGCAACAAGACTCAGCAGGTAAAGGCACACGGTGACCTGAGTTAAATCTTCAGTGCCCATATGATTGAAGGAGAGAATAGGCTTATAAAATGTATATGGCTAAGTGAAAAGGAAAGGGAGTCTAATATGAATTCATAGTAATTGTGATGGGAGATATCATCTGTTAGTTGGGAAAATAAGAAGCTAGCATTTAGAAAGTCTTAAGGAATATCTGCTTGGAAGGTGCTTGCGGTTCCTTCAGTGCTCAGCACCCCTGCAGAGCTAGGACTATAGCCATTCTAGCCAGCTAGGACATGTGACTGCCTAGGGACTGAGAGGGCAATGAAATGAAAGGGTATTTGATATGGAAGAGATGAAGAGAGGGTCGCTGGGGCCATGTTGGAGCAGAAAAGTAGTTGCTCTATCCCTTCTGTCATAATTGGAGAAAACTAATCAGGAGTCAACTGATGAAGGGGAAGGTGGGCCCAGTGTCACACAATGGAACATGAAAGTTGGTTTTGACAGAGAAGAAAATAGAATTAAAGAGCAGAAATTTGGGGTTCACCTCTTTAACAGGTTCTAAGCACTTTCTCAGACACAGGTTTGTTTCTTCATTCATTCTCTTTTTTTCTTATCAGTTTTCAAGATCCTTGAGAGTACTATCTGGATATATGTCACATTTTATTCTTCCCAAATCTTATTTGATGTGGAATAACATATATATGGCTTTCCTGGAATCAGAGGCTTTCCCTTTACATTTATACGTGGTAAAACATTTTGTTGTGAAAGATGATCATTAAAGTAGTTTCCCTTATTCTAGGCTTCACATCCTTTTCATAGGATTTTTTTGGGGGAAATATGATAATACATTTAACAGATACACAAAGGGATATATTTTTTAAATGTAGCCTTTTTGTTCAAAAAAATGATTTTGTACAAGGACTGCTTTGGTTTCTGAAATGTCTGGTTTTCCTCTTTTGTTACCTCTCCATTAAAGAAAAGCAGTGTCTACAGGAAATCTAGAGGTAAAGAGACTGTTGAAGAAAGAGGCTATGTAGGTTAATAGATAAGAAATCTTGGGAAGAGATTGCACGTGAAGGTTTTTTATTCTATCCACATCTGAAAATGACTTACTGGCAGGAGTCTAAGTCTCTGTACAGTCTTTCTCTCCAAGTGCTTTAAGTTGATCATGTAGGGATGAATCTGCCAAACTGCTTAAACATAAATCTTCTGAATTTACTTTGATAGATATAGGCAATCCACTGCTATCTCAAAAAATCAGTGCTCATGTATGCAACTGCACACATATTTAGAGTCAAATATGTGGACCTTGATATGCAAACCAGATGCACAGGAAGTTTTTAAAAGAAAACAAGAAATTCACAATGAGGTGATCTGTAACAATTTTGACAGACACTAGAAAAGTGTTGCAGAAAGCAACATAAAACTCTTGAATTCTTGAAGTTCTAAGAAGTATGAAACCAGTGTTAAACTTGTCAAAATTTCATTTTCTTCAAAGGAAACCATTTGTTCCTGCAAAATAGTTTAATATAATGCATGTCAGATTCTAATCTGCAAAACAATGGTAAACTAGGAATCGATTATTCATTTTACAAATTATTGACTACACAATTGCTTTTATTAAAGTAACCTCATTGTGTGCCTAAAAAGCAATTCCATTTGTCAAAATTGGATTTGCATGCAATTTTAAAATGATTTTTTGTGAATTAATCTGTACTGTATGAGGCATAATCATAGATAAATCTGGTGAATATTAGACATGGTTAACGATACACTCAAATCCTTTACTGGAGAAAATAAGGAAGTTGTTATTCTCAGGAGAGTTCATGAGTCAAAAATCTCATCTTCAGTAATTATTTCTGTAACTGTTGCTCACAAAATGTTCATCCACGGCCTAAGTTCAAGTGATAATTAATATCAGTAAGCAGTGGGTTGTCAGCAATGTCATGATTTAGATTCTGGTCCTGGTGCAGTATACTAGAAAAGAGGCAAGGATTTGAATTAAGTAACCTATTCTTCCCTTACAAACTATATAGCCTTAGACAAATAATTAAAGTAAGTTGAGCCTAACCATTTGCAAAACAAGAAAGCATATCCATGCTTGAATCTTCATGGAGTTTTTAAAAATTAGCAATCCAAATGCTTAGCATGTAACTCCAATAAAGTGTAGCTTGTGAATTCACTGCCATTGTCAAGTTTAAGAATTTGTTCTTACCTATTATCTTCATTATGTAGCCATGCATAAATAACTCATTAGATGTTCCTTTTAGGAGTACACTTGCGTACAAATCCTCTTGCATTTCTTAGCTGTTTTGCAACCTCCTCCATCCTTGTTAAAATTTCAAGTTTTACACTAGTATGTGCTATATCCTTTCTTAAGACACTCCAGAATGTATTTTATTTATTTATTTTTATAATATTCTCATCTCTAAATCTTTCCAGTTTCACGTACCTGTTAGCATTATTTTTGGCCACTTGTTTACGAGAACCTGTAATTGGGTGTGAGAAATTGAAATGTAAACAGGAATCCCACCTAACAAACATTATACTCTTCACTTACATGTGGTATTTCATGAACAGGACTTATTATTCTGTTAGAACATTTTCCTAAAGAAAATTGACACTACCCTTTTTATCTAGAGATGTTTTCCCAAAAAGAAACAAAATATAAACAGATTATGCAAAAATCAAGTTACAATAGTTTGATTATGAAAACAATTTTCAAAGTTCACTTAAGACACTGACATAAACATTTCTTGTTTAAAAATAAATAAAATAACCTGGACTGGAGCTTAATGGTTAAGCTTTTGCCTTACAAGCAGTAGGTCCTTAGTTTGGATCCCAGATTCACATAAAAATGCCAGGAAAAATGGCAGTGGCCTGCACTTCAGATGCTTGGGAAAATCCAGAGCAAAGCAGAGTTCAATCCTGAGTGATTCCCAAAGTCACCTTTGGGCCTCCTCAAGTACACACGGTGCCCTCCCATACACACACAGAGACACATGCACATAAGAAAATGTTTTGAAAATTATGAAAGAAAACAAAACTAGAACAAATGGTTTAGATTAAACAAAAGATGTTAAATCACAACACTCTTGCAGTATTTCTCTCAGAATCACCTGATAAATTTTCAAAAGTCTTTTGTTTCATTCTGTAGATTTTCCCTAAATGTGATCAATAAGCTAAATCATTTGTGAATGGAGTTATGAGTCCAGGTTATATACATTTGCTCTTCAAACCTTCTGATATATAGTAGAAAGATATTGTTAAGGACAAATCTAAATTTTATTATATTTGCTATATAAGAAATGGAATCTTAAGGAAATGAGAATCAAAGCCCTGAAACAGTAGTTGGTCACAACAAAATTGCAATTTTCATTCCTGTCAGTCCTGAAAATCAGGTCTTGCATTGCATTCCATGGTAAAGCCAACTTTGCAAGCAATTCATGATTATGGAGTTTGCAGTTAGGGATATTTTTGTTAGGTGTCTGAGTGGACTCAATCTAATTTCTTACCAGAGCTTTTAAAGGAGAGAGCTTATGGTTAGATTGGCAAAGGAAAGAAGTTGAGAACAATTCCAACCATGTGAGGGTGCCATGAGGTGGTGCATTAATAATGAGAAACTGACAAGAGAGAAAGACTTCAGAAATAGGAGCTTATTTAGATTTGAGGGCCAGGTGACCAAGGATCCATAGTTATTCTTAAAGTGGAGAGCATTACAGCAAGCATGGTGGGTAGAGACCTTAGAGAGCAGAAGACAGCCCTTGATTGGAGTTGCTATCTTCTATAGTCTCAGGCAATCTAAGGAACTGCCAAGGAGTTACCAGTGAAGTAGGTATGAGTGAAGACTGGAGGTGTAGTTTTAGCAAAAAGACCACCTTGCTCATGTAAGTCTTTACAAAAGGGCAGCTGTGGCTAAAACTTACTCTTCTGATTGCATAGTGAAGAGAACACAGAAGAGAGATCTAGAGAGATGTGACAAGTTAAGGGGGTGACATACTGTTTCTTATGGGACCTCAAGCTTGATTCAGTAAGAAACAGAGAGGTAGGGAAGGACAGCTCGCCAAGGAGACTTCAGTCCTACTGCAGGAAATGGATCCTTCCCATCATCCGCATGAATTTAAGAGTAGATTCTTCTCCAAAATGGCAGTTCAGAATCCTAAATAAGAGCATCCCAGGCTTACTGACCTTGTGCTTCAGCTTGAGAGGACAGGAACAGAGAAAAGAGCAGGTCCACCTGCGTTTCTGACTTAAGGAACCAGGAGATAATAAATTGTGATGTTAGGGGCTGGAGAGGTGGCTCAGGGGTTAAGCCTCTGCCTTGCAGGCGGAAGGTCCTGAGTTTGGATCCTAAACCCCACATATAGACGCCGGGCGGAAGCGGGGGCGGCCTGCGTTTCTGATCCTGGTAGGGCGGAGCCTGTGAATCCCAGGGCAGAGTAAACAAGGAGGAGGTGGAGGCGTCCATGGTGGTTCCCAAATTCACCCGTGGTTCTACACACACATACATACATACATGCACATACATACGCACACATACATACACACACATACACACGCGCATACACATACAATTGAATAAATAATAAAGAATAATAAAAAATAGTGATGTTAAAAAACTACAGATTCTGTAGCAATTTGTTAAACCAGTTTTGAAAACTTAAAACATTTTTCTCCTAGTTTCCTTTTACATCACGGTGTTTTCATTAATGTAGCCATCAGATTTAAGAGGTCAGTAGGACTTTTAAAATAAAAATAAAATGCATTAATACAGTCAAGCTTTTTAGCACTCAAGCCTCATTCCATTTTCGTCATACTTATTTTAAATGCTTTCTAAAATTTTTGTGTGATTGAAGTTAATGTAATATTTATGCAATCAAAGTTAATGTTGAGGCATATAATGACTTTATCAGGTAAACCATGAATATAAATTACAAATTATCATGATTATTAAAGATCATAATATTTTCACAAAGAAAATATTTTTAAATAATAGTTACATTAATTCATTAAGTATTCTTTCAAAATGAATTTATTAATAATAGTTCTATATAATGAACAAGTAATAAAACCATGTACTACATGAATAAAATTAAACGCCACAGTGAAAAGAAGCCTCTTTAAATGATTTTGTCGCCATTTATGTTCAAAATGATTTAGCTGAAAATGAAATATTAAATATTGCATTCTCCATATTAAAATCTAAAATTAAGCCCAATCAAATACTTCATATTATGGATGAAATTACATATAAATATATGAACTGTATTATAATTTATAGTAGTTAACATGCTATAATAGTTAGAATAGTTTAGAATATAGACTGTGAAATAAGGTACATTTATGGCAAGAGAAAACTGCCTAACAACTCATAAAAAAAAACCTACAAAATTTGATATTCAACTCTACTGAAATTTTACCTTTTCAGTTATATTAATTTCTCTCTCTCTGTGTGTGTGTGTGTGTGTGTGTGTGTGTGTGATTTGTAGGTGTACACATATGCACCACAAACCACATGTGAAAGTCAGAAGACAACCAAGTAGAGATAGTTTTCTCTTTTTCTCAAATACATTGCTCCCAGGGATTGAACTCAAGTCATCAGTCTTTTCAGGCAAGATCTTTTACCCAGAACCATTTCTGAGCCATTTCACTGACCCAATTTTAATATTTTATAGAGAAGACAATAATCCTTTGTAAACTGGATAATAATGACAATTATTTTGCTTGTATCTTCAAGCAATTCTCTGGCATTACATGCAGGTTTTTAATAATGCCTAGAAAAGTTGTTATCTCTGTCACTATGCCTCTTTCTTAAATCCTACTAACTGTATTTTTGTCTTCTAACACATCAGTTCTTTGACAAGTGTGCAAGCTTTAATAAAGAAGAAAGTTACTTTATGGTATAAGTAAAGTATCAGTGAAACTTAAAAGAAGGACCCTTGACATTTTATTCAAAACCACATTCAAATACATTCTCTCGGATTCAGTTTTTTTTTTTTTTTTTCTCTCTGCCCTTGGAGTAGGTTACCACAAAGCTTACACTGGCATTGAGCTTAAAGATGTAGCCAAGGGTCATGTTGAACTGTTGACGTTCTTACCAACACCTCCCATGTGTTGGGATGACAGTCATGCCCACCGTGCCACATTGTCTTGTTGGTTTCCATCAGTGGTGGCCTTGGCTGTGTCAGGTCTCACCTGGGCATGACATTCGACTCTGGCTTTTCTCCAGACCATTTCTCGGATACTGCCCATCAGAATGATGGATTTCCTCACCAATCTGGCCAGATCACTTTGCTTACAGCTCCAGATAGCTCAGTTTAGCTCTAAAGCTAAAAGGAAGTGCTCTTACAGGGCTAACAAAGCTGAGCCAAGCCTGATCCCTCCCAGTTAGTCTCAGATTTTCACTCCTCAGCAGCATTCAGTTTCAGCTGGGAACTTAAGTCCCAGCTTCAGGGTTGTAATGCTAACACTTAGTCCTCTTTCACATACTTCCACCATACTTTAGGTTCTATCTGTGTCACACTAATGTTCATAAAGTTCATAAAGCACATTGTTGTGGAGCAGTTATTTTAGTCAGTATGTATTTGATCTTTTTTGTCATCTGGAAGACCAGATCTGTTCCAGTCTGTGGTGCTCAGAAGAACAGCAAATAATATGTGCTCACTCAATGGTATATGTGTGTGTCTGTGTGTGTTTGTGTTTGTTGTTTGTTTGCTTGCTTGATTTGTGAATGAATGAAATAAAGAAGAAAGTAGTGAAGAAACCTCACAAATAAAAGCAAAAGCTTTCACAAATATTCTTTAAGTAAATATCAGTTTTATAGGGAGCCGTAAGCAAAGAAATGTGTGACAAACTTCAGGCTTTACTTTTCACAGAAATGGGATTTTCATTCTCCCTTAGTTTAGACTACTAAATATTTGAAACAGCTAATTGTTATCTTTTGTTTTTCTTCCAATAATCATTATGATTATAAGTTGGCTATTGAGCTAATTATGTTCATGGGTAGGATATAAAATGTTAATATTCTACTACAGTTGTAAGAATTCCTAATATAATTTAAAAAAACTAGTCTGTTTGCATGTCAAATTTTGTTTATTGGTTAGTATAAATATAGCCCTAAGAGGAAGGAATCTTGCAACATGGCTATAAAATTAAGTTTGGGGCCTTGAAGAATTTATAAATCTCTGAATAATGGAAAATTCAATGAAGATGTATGTGTTTTAATGTCTCCTTGGAATGGTCTTTTGCCTTTCCGAAGAAGACATAGTCATTTGTAACATGTATGTTAATTTAATATGCTGATATTGATTGGCTTCTACAATACCGATGGAAAATTAACCTCATATACCAACATATATAAGAAGAGAAGGCTTCAGTGGGACATTTGAGAAGTGCCTTTATTTCACAGTATTTACTGAGTGGTCTTTAAAAGAAAGCAGAAGGGCAAATAAGGTGTCTTCATGCCCTTAGCAACTTTTAGCCATGAGCCCCTTTATCCTGATTTGTAATGTACACCATGTAACTTGTTTGCTTTCACACACTGTTACAAATCCTCAAAGAAGACATCGTGCACATAAATTATAATGAGCATCCAAACAATGCCTCCTACCGAGCCAAGAGTGAATGAAATCTATTCAGATCTTCAGTCTCTAAATCTCCAGTTTGATAAAACTGCCTTGTGGCCTTACACAAATCACATCACTGGAATTCTGAAATTCCAAGGTTTGTGTCACTAAATTGTGACAAATTTAGTGCTGATGGGCCTAAAAGATGGCTCAGTGGTGATTCTGGCTTATCAACAGAAGGTCCTGAATTTAGATCCCAAGTCCCATGTAAAAATGCCCTGGTGGGTGGAGCCTGGGAAACCCCAGAGCAAAGCAAAAAGGAAGTAGAAGCAACCCAGGATAATTCCTGATGTCACCTTTGGCCCTCCACAGGGACACATAATGCTCTCTAATACACACACACACACACACACACACACACACACACACACACACACACACAATTAGTGTTGATGACATGAATAACTAAATTCCTCTTAAATTACCCAGTCCATGGAAATTCTAAATAATAAAGCAATATTTTCATATCCTGTTGATTTTTAGTATTATTTTTGCCTTTATTGCATAGATATACCTGCATATATATTTTCAGCTGAGTTCATAGTATTTTTCACTAAATTAAATAACCAAATTCAGAAGATATCTGAATGCATCATAAGTGCATCATACAGATTAAGAAGGTTAAAACAGTCTCCAATTGTTTAAATCTATGATGTCATAAAATTTGGTTTTTCACAGGTTGTAAGTCTCAAGTGTGGATTTAACAACAAATATCAGATCATGTGCAATGGTGAACACAGATACGCAAGCCCTCTTTCACATTAAAGATCTTGAAGTCACAATGGTTCAACCATCAAATGAACATGGAACATTTGACAATAATATCAGACTGGACAATAGAAATTTAACTTCTTAATAGGGATCTTCTAAATAAGACTGACCTCTGAAATTCTTTGGAATGATAGAAACACTTGTAAGTATTGCACAGAGTAGTTCAGGTTTGTCCCTGCTTGTTCTCCCTCTTTCTGTGCTAATGTTTGTGTGGTTCTATATGTGAAGGGTAAAAGGAGACAAGGAAAAAATGGAGAGCATGATTAAGTATATTATGTACATGTGTGAAATTATCACAGTGAAATTTATGCATAATGAATAAAAGCTGTTGGAAAGATGATACTAGTTGCCTGTACGAATTCACTTCCTCATTCTCTGCCTTTCATTATTGATCAAGAACATATTTAGGATATATATATATATATATATATATATAGTATGTGTTTAATTATGAATGGTATGATGATGAGTGTATACAGTAAAAGACTCATTTGAAAGTCATTTTGAATATTCTCATCTCCTGAATCTTTAAAAATATTTTATCTTTCACTTTCTAATATTATAGGGATTTTTAAACATTTATGATGAGTCATCAAGGGAATTATTAAATTATTCCTATATGTAAATTTAAGCTGACGGGGCATTGAGAGGAAGGGAATGTAGATCCAAGGCCTGGTTGTTGTGTAAAGTCACTGCAAAAATCAAACCATAAAGAAAGGCTTTCCCTGTCCTGGGGACATAAAGGATGGCTTGATTTGCTGTGGCGCTGCAGTTTGCTTCTCACCTCATGTTATTTCCTATGTGTCTCATCATCTTTCCACTAGTGTATAAAATTCTGGAGATTCAAAGCATTTTTTCATTTGTATCTGTCTCATTAAAGAAACCAAATTTTGTTTTCCACATCATGTAAGCTAACTAATTCTTCATTCTGTCTTGTAAGCAAAGCGGGCTTAGCATCCTTCTTTCTTTCTTTATTCAAAGTTTGCACTGTCGCTAAGTACTTCTGTGACAATCACCACATGCTGCTACAGCTCTGGGCAAGCCAGGTGCATGAGCAGCATCCATCAATGGGATACTTTGTGGTTCAGTCACTGCTTGGTTGCTAACAGTATTCTGCACCATACCCTAGTTCACACACTGCACTGAAGCATACTTAGCGACTGTCCTTGTCACAGGGATAATGATCTCTCCATGTCTAAACCTGTGAATAAAATACTGTTGAAGTAGCAGTTCTTGACATACCGTCCATGGCTCCCAGTAAGACCCAGGCAAAAATACCTTACTGACCAGACGTGATTCTGAATGTATTGATATATATTCATATTTGTCTACTGACTGTCCCTGTAGAGGTCTGTGCAGTATAAATCTACATTTTCCTATCACAGAACTTTTTACTTATGGTAAGTACATAATTAATTTTGGTCTTCAGTGAAAAGGTGATCTTAGAAATGCATTTTCATTGGCTGCAGCCTTATACTACTTGTTAGCCTGATTGTCAAAAATTAACATAATATTATGTCAGAACCAACGTGGATTCAAATTTTAGATCTGGACAGTTGCTAGTGCATGATCTCCATGTGCTGATTCACAAATGATGCTTAAATGATATTTACAATGATAAATAATAAAAAGCTTGTAGAAGGTCACTGTCCCTTAAATTGTCCCTTCTGGAGTTCAGGTGTGGAAAACCACATGCTAGTTCTACCTTTGGACATTTCAAGAGAAACCTGTCTTCATAATTTTTATATAAATTTTTAATAAATTTTATATAAATTTTTATATTACAAGTCAAATTAAATCAATTTAATGTCTGAAACACTTCAGTAAGAAGGAGCATATTGTTGTGGACAATCCAAAAAAAAAAAAAAGGAAAAAGCAGATAGGAAACAAAAAGTAAATCAATGACTCAGAGATGTGTAACAGATATGTAACAAAGTTCAAGTAAGAAAAATCTTTGAAAATTGATGGTTCTTGAAATACAAAAATAAGAGAGTTAGCAAATAACTCAAAAATATGTCTCCTGATTATATTAAATCAAGAGAACTGAAGAAGCATACTAGAAATATTGCAGTAATAGGAGCCGAAAATAGTATTGTTGCTTGCTAAAATAAAATGTGCAACTTTTATATTGCTTTGAAATCTTTCTGCTCATGCTCTATGCCAGCTTTTAAAATATGTTCTTGCGTGCTCTTTCTTTGACATTTAGACTTCAGTCAGCACTAAATATGAATTTAGCTTTCATTTGTTTAGAAATGTAATTTCATTTTCCATAATTACCATTGCAACTGCTATTACCACAGTGCCTTGTTAATTCACACTAATGACAAGGAGACAATTGCTGAATTTTGAGAATTACTAACTATGTGAACAAATACAATAAAAGCCCTGGATATTTCATCTAAGGATGTGCTTTACTCAATTATTTTGACATTTTTGCCTCACTTTTAATTCTTCTGGTAATACTAGACAGAATTAGTCAATCTCCTGATGTATATTATGTGAAAGTTAAAGTACCCATGGGAGACAATTTCTTGCCAAAAAATTACTTGGGTTAGTTAGCTTAGGGTTTCATATTACTGTTAAGGATAATTAATAAAGTTGACTCATTTAGGACTATGTCCACCACCAGAATAGCAAAGCTGTTTTATATTGGGTCTTGTCTCATGCTTTAGGGTGAGTTGAAACTCCCATTTCCATTTTCAGTACTTAAAAACCATGGGGCTGGAATAACCCAAATGAGTAGTGCATATGTTTAGCTTGTAATCACCAGCAACCACCTCACAAATTCTTCATTTTTCTCCCTTTTCAAAGGTGTTCATTTAGGCATGTTTAATTAGTAATTATGATTATAGCTAAAATTAATTTTATATGTGATAACTACTGTCTCATGTTGGCCACCTCACATATTATGATCAGCATTTTAGAGCAGATAAAAATGAATTCTTAGTCTGTGATGCCTCCCGATTCCTTCACCAGATGTAAGTTTGCTGTTCTGCACAAATTTACATTGTCAAGCATTTGGACAACCTCCATAGCATCTAGTAACTATGATTTGTGGAGCAAGTTTTAAATTTCCGAGCTAATAGTATAAATTAAGATTACATCCTGAGCCAAATCACGGGTCATTAATCCCTTTGGAGCCCTTGTAATTTTATTTAGTTTTTTGAGGTTGTAGCTTACTTTCTGGGAGTATTTAATCCACCTATTGGTATTCAGAATACTAAGATTGTATAGTTTTCAATCATACCACAGATATTATAATTGAAATAAGTTTTAAATTCTGTGTACGATATTGAGAGTAAAAGTAAGTTGCTGGCAAGGTCTCCTGCTTTTCCCAGGTGGCCACACACATAGTGAATAGACTCTTTGGCAAGATATGAATTGACTCATAGATCTAGCTGTACTTTTCTTGCAATTCCCCAATATTGAAATTAGACAGCTTTTTCTCAGCTAGACATAAAATTCAACATGCTAATATATGTCTATTTATTCACTCAATCTTCACTTGCAATGAACAAGGAAAACTAATTGCCATAAATGCCACACTGACCAACACAAACTCAGGTAGGCCAGTACCAGTCTTAGTGAAATTTGGACTTTGACATCACCTCACTGAGACTTAAGTATTTTTCCTATGAGCATATTTCCATCCAGACTTTTCTTTCAAACAATCTTTTTCAATTTTGTCATACAATAACCTTAAGACATGTTATATATTATTAACGATGTTACTCCAGCCAATATTCTTCATCTTATTTAAAGGTGTTCATTTCCTGGCCTCTGCCTGCCATGTATCTTAACAAATGGTGGTCACTTCTCACTTCCTATAAACACAGGATTTCCTACCATTGCAAAAGTTTTTCCCATGGCTACCTTTGATCTTGACCTAATGCCCTCCCCCCAGGCCAAACTCCTTAGCATGCTGACATATGCTTGTGATGTATACATTCTCTTTTATGAATTTTTAGGTACAACTCACCACCAGATATCACTTTCTGATTCTGATTCAATTCAGAATTGAATTAATCAATATTGATTAAGCATTTCAGAAAACAGCAGAGTGTGCAAGGAGAAATGGCCCTAAATCAAAGGGTTTGATACAAATCCCAACTATGAAATTTTATGACTTTGGGGAAAAGTAGTAATTTCATTAAATTACCCAGAAGTTTTCTCTTTGTGTCCAGAAGAAACGCTATACTTCAGTTGAAAAAAAGGATATGAATTTTATGTAATGTTGAACTTTTTAGGAAGGTTAATGTCTTTTGTTTCCTTTTGTATCTAAAAAGGGATAAAAATATAGTGTTCAATGCCCTAGGTTTTCTCCAAAGGTAAGACATTGAATTATTTTGAGAAAACATAACAAAATACATTAATGTGAGTTTATTCATTTTTAATATATTATATATAAAATGACTGACTCACAAATTAAACTTATTGGTTATAAATATTTGAATTTAATACCTAAATATCAAATTTTGATGATTATCCTTTGTAGAAAATTATCTTGGAAAGAACTGTTTTATTTTTAATATTTAATTTTTAAAAACTAGATTTTTTTCAAATACCAGGAACTTGCTTTCTAGCTCTAGAGAATTAGAAAGATATTCTTTTTTTTTAAGTTATTCAACTTAAAAAGAAATTGCTGATTCAGAGGGTAGTAGCTAAACCCACAATGATCATATGTAATCAATGTGGAGAAGAAGAAAATATGTCTCTCCTGCACCTTGAAGAGCACATAAAATATTTGACTTTAATTCAATAATAACAACAATGGATCATCATGACTTTCATAACCAGTAGAGCTTGTGAACTTATAATGAAGTGTGTCGGATTCATTGAGTAATTACAATGGCACGTTGTTGGACTGCACAATGTGCTGGCTAAGGAATCCCATCGATATATTTACCCTAATATGTACCGTTACAAAGTATATAATAAATTCTCTATTTTATAGTCTTCTGGGAACTGGAGGAAATGATTCAATTAGAAAGAACACGTGGACTGAGAAAAATTAAATCAACTTTAATAAAAAAACATCCATAAAACATGTTGCAGGGGAAGTTCAGTGGTCACTGGGGTCCTCGTTCCTGGAAATCAATAAAACATTTCACAGGTCATATTTTTATAACATTTTCCTGCATGTTAGTTGGCCTCAGCTCAAGGGTACCCTTAAAACTGCCAACACCTGAGGACTCTTGACTTTTGGGACACTATATCTCTAATGAGGTTGCTAGGTCTGCCTAAGCTATATATATATATGGAACTGGGACTCAGAAGGATTCATAGCAAGCCTTTCATGAATATAAGACATCATTGGAAGGAAGTGGCTACAGAAAGGTAGGATTCGGAGAAATTTAAAAATTTTTCTAAATAAACAAAACTTCCTTAACCAGAGATGTTTCTTGCCCTTTTTTACCTACTGAGATCTTACTAGTTCTTTGTCACTGTAGAAAACCAAGTGCTTTCTATTGTCCTATTACTATTCGTGTTCCTTTCAAATATCCAAAATTTGCTTTTGCCAAAAGAAAACAATAAGAAAAATACAATTCATATATCTTAAGCAAAATGAAAATTCATTTATAAAGTCTTTCTTTACTGTCTCCTTTCTATGATTTCAATTTAATGGCTATCTTCTCAAGCACCTGAAATTTACATGGTGGTATGGTTATAGAAATAAGCCATTATGTATAGAAAAAATACTTTTGTGTTCTTTGTTATTAGTGATATATGCTCCAAATCTGAGATCCATATCAATCTATTTTTTTCATTGTGTGTACATATAAGTATTTAAAAATTTCACTAAGAATCCACTTTGCTGCTTAGGATATGTAGGCTGTGATTTACTTAACCAGTATTTAGGTGAATTATTTGGTTATGCTTTAAATCTCAAGATCAAACATAATTTTCCATGTTTACTTACGAATTATTCTCTTGAGTCTGCATTTTTAAGTGATAAAATTATATATAAGATGTGGGTAAGGGTGTGGGTATATGGGTGTGGGGTTGGAGATGATATGCGATGGGATGTGGGTGAGAAATGATATGAGCAAGTGTGTATATGTGGGGATGAGGTAGGGTTGTGGAGGATGAGGTAAAGGTGGATGGATATAAAGTGGCAAGTGGATGGGAACACTGACCGGGGTTTTGGGTTACACTTACTTTTTCTCTTGTTGTGAGACAGTACTTTGGCTCAGGTAACTCAGAGGAGAAAAAGGGTATTTATTTGGATTGAGGTACCTGAGATGATTTTCATATCAGAGATAAGATTCCATTCATAGTGGGAATCACATAGCTGAAGGCATGACTAGAGGCAGAAGCAGGAGACTAGCTCATGTCACCTCTTAAAGATATCACTATGCTCCTATCCATTAATACCCACTAAGGATTCAAACACATGAGCCTATCAAGGGATAGCTCAAAATCAAATCATAAAAACTGTAACAATAACTGTATTTGACGGATTGTAATTGTGTGAGATGACATGTCAGGGTATGAGGTGGCGTGGAGAAAGGTGTGGAGATGGATATGTGAAGAGGTGTAGACATGGAGGGGTATGAGATAGCATAAGAAGTGGGATGGAAGTGGTTTTATGAAGTCATTTGAGGGATATGAGGTGGCGGGGGGCATGGAAGGTGGAGGTAGGTATGTGAAATGATGAGGACATGCAGTTAGATTCCCTTGGAATTTGCTCAGGTCAGCAGCTACTGTGTTCTAATTAATGACTGGAAAAAGAAGCAGCCTGCTGTTTTTCTCTTTTTCCTGTCATTGCCCCTTCTCTGTGCAGTGATTATGCATGTCTACTTGAAGGAGCTCAGTTATATCTTCCTTTGTGTGGAGCGTTATACTTCTTAAATCTAATAGAGTTGGGAGTCATTTGTCCCTACTAGTGTAACATATTCCAGAAAGCCCTACAGTTCCACTCTGTTGAAGACACATCTTCCCACTTTCAAAAAATAAGAAGAAATTTGCTAACCCAATGAAAATAAACCATAGCAATCCATTTATATGCACACACCTCTTTATATTTTTTAGCATTTCTGATAGATATTGAGAAGAAAAGCTATGAACCATTTTGAACCAATATCTATGTTACCCTTGTGGTCACATAAGCCAGAGAAGTTTTGACGGCTTTATTCATCTTTCCAGACCAGAAATAAAAAGATCTGATCCCTAAAGCACTTTTGGATCTTTCTGTACTAACGGTTCTTTCCTCATTTTGTTCTAGTAGTCATGGCTGAAGTCTCAATGGTAGCATTTACTATACACTAAGCATTATTTTATAGTTATGTCTGCATGAGTCTTCCATGTTGAACTCATAGTTAAATGAAAAGTAAAATGATAGGTTCGTCCCTATATTAGTAGCTCTATAAGAACAAAGAAGGATACAGAAAACGTAGGAAAGCATAGGGATAATAAGGTGATATTTATTCAGTGAAATAAAGGATAAATATGTACCTGTCTTGGCGAAATGATCTGTCATACATCTTGAGAAGATACACCATCACGGAAGTGGTATTTATGGACCTCTATGTCTGAAAGAACTGTTGTGACTTAGCTGTGGAAAGTGATGAAATAAATACAATTTAAAAATGTGGCCATGGCTTTTGTTGCTGTGCTACACAATAAAGTATTACAACAATTCACATATACTTTTCCTTTGTGAGTTTATTACTTTTCTGTTCTTAAGACAAACATAGTTCCAATCCTATCAGGCCCTCAGGGAAGAAAGACTGATTTTCACAGTAGTTTATATAAACACAGCTCTTTAAATTGGATCAGGAAAGCTTCCTTAAAAATGACAGGAGTCAATGAATTTAGACTTCACCTTGTAATACATCATTAAACTTTAAGACTTTTCAATCTATGGAGATTGATTGGGATGTTAGGTTAGAAAGGAAATAACTTGTTACATATGTAGAAGTTTTCTAAGTGATTCATTGTAAAAATATGATAGCACATTTAAGAAGGTTGCTTAGCAATGAGATTTTCTAGTTTGAGTTATTAAATCTATCTTGCTACATACCACATTTGGACACAAAATTAATCTATGGCCATGTAAGATATCATATGCCATTTAAAGTAAACTAAATTGAGATAGTAGTCAGTCAATGTCTTCTATTTTTTGGATTTTGTTCTTAAACTTAGATTGCTTTGTAACTCCAGAACAAGGCAGGAATTAGAGAATTCTATAGAGAAAACTCAACAAAACTAAATGTAACAAAAATTTAATACAGGTTTTTATTTTCTCACACTGATAATTCTCCTATATAAATGTGGCTAAAGAATGACAAAATTTTTCAGCCTCATGTGGAAAGTCAAATCTTTACAAAGAATTTGGGGGAATTCCAGACTACAAACATGTTTATCTCCAAAGCTGGTTTCTTTCCACAATTACTTTCTACTCGCAATCAATGCATAATTTTTTTATTTTTTATTATTTATTATTTATTCAATTGTGCGTGTATGCGTGTGTATGTGTGTGTGTGTGTGTGTGTGTGTGTGTGTGTGTAGAACCACGGACGAATTGGGGAACCACTATGGATGCTTCCACCTCCTCCTTGGGATTCACAGGCTCTGCCCTACCAAGACTGGAAACGCAGGCATGCCACCCCCGCTTCCGTCTGGCCTCCATACTTGGGGTCTAGGATCCGAACTCAGGACCTTCCGCCTGCAAGGCAGAGGCTTAACCCCTGAGCCACCTCTCCAGCCCCAATCAATGCATAATTTAAAGCTACAATTATAGATATTATTAAGTGGCCTCTATTGAAAAATAATAGTTCACTTCTGTGTGTGTGTGTGTGTGTGTGTGTGTGTGTGTGTGTGTGTGCACGTGCATGCACAATCTTAGTATTTTTAGCCTTTGGCTCCTGGTACCTTTTGCAAAAGAGAACTTCAGGGCATGTCCAGTCAGTTGCTTGTGTGGTGAATGTTTATCTGCGAGCATGTTGACCCATTTGGAGACATTTGTACAAGGCAGCCTTCTGTGCTTCTTGCCTCCCCCATTTAGGTTCCCACTATATCAGTTGCAATAAGGGCTCATAGTAGATCATGTAAATGTGAGCTTAAGTGAGAAAGATATTTTCTAGTAGCTTATTCAGCAATGGGCCTGAATTATTGCAATGCAGGAGATGCCAGGATTTCAGATGTACTTGGGCCACTTTGCCATCCCCCGTTCTTCTCATCTAGAAAGCTTTTCATGGCAGGCCTCCAGCTGCTATTCTTCAGCTGAATTTGAAATGCTCTATTACCTTGGCTAAATTTCAACTATGTCAGTAAAAATCCCAAAGAGCAAATCAGGCTAGCAGCAAAAGTGCCTTTCCTAAATAAACAGAGTGCTGACCCCCAAATAAGAGAAGAGGCATTCTGCCATCGGGATTATTTCCTAGTCAGTTTTAATAAATAGAATCATTTTCTTGTGCATCGGTTTTCAATTGTTAACTCGCATTGAAACTTGGTTTAAAGAGGTGTCTGTCTCCTTGGCCTGAAAGCAGTTACAGCTACACTCAAGGAACTCCCTGCTTGTTCTGGGGTACAGTCGGCATAGCTATTCACCACTGTAACTGGTAGTGACCAGCCTTACCACAAAATGCTAACTCTGTTCCCCTAAAAATTGACTAGGACTCGACTTACTATGTTTACCTTCTCAGGGACATCTACTTCCATTCAAAGGCAAATTAATCCCTCTCTTGTAACAGACATATTCATAGTCTGTAGTTTCTGGTTATTACAGCCGTGGTTTTATTTCATAGTTAGTAAAATTCAGAAAAACAGAAAGTCATTCTATACTCTCATACTGCTGAATTTATGAAGGTTTTTATCTAACATTAGCCCCTCTTCCATCCCTCCTCATTGACCAATCCCAGACCTCTCTAGCTCTGGTCAATATCCATCACCACAGTCCACATCTCTGAAACTTTTAATTTCAAATATTTCATAGTTTGCCAAATACTTATTATCTTTCTGTGTCCTCTGCTGGGTCGTTATTCAATCAATAATAACATATTATCAACTGTGATTAAATCGCACACTATTCAGTTCAATAGTCTGATCATTATTGCAGGTTCTGGTTTAATTAACTCTAAAATTTTTAACCACCCCTTACCTCACTGTTATGGTTTCATTTTGGTGTCAACTTGACAGTTGCAGACTGTTTGGGGCGCAGCTGTGCAGGGTTAATGGTTAATGGTTGGAATGGCCCCTGAACAAGTGTGCAGGTACTTGATTGATTACTGTAGAAAACCAAGCCCATAATGGGTGGTACTTTCCAGTGATGGACTGGATAATAGGAAGTGCAAAGAGGAGGGACTTGCTCTTCCCTTATCTTGTGTCGACTTGCTGTGGAGTCCACTCTGCAAGCATCGTGCACTTTTAGAGCATTGTAGCCTTCTTTGTTGCTGCTTCTGCTGCCTTGGTCCTTGGCTGACTTGGAGCTTCATCTTTTCTATCATGTTGTTGCTGTTCCCACTGCCTTTGGAGACTGGCTCTAGGCCTTGCTGCTGTTTACTGTTCATAGCTGACGTAGAAGCCCAGCTGTTCTTCACCGACGTCAGAACCCAGCGGTCTTCAAATCTCCAAAGAAGTAAAGGCTTGAGATCTTGGGATCGTTTGGCTTTGTGGAATATTCTGGGCAAGAGAGAGGCGACTGTGGGCAGTTACTTTGAAGGACACTATTTTTTATTGTGAGTTATTTTAATAAACTTATTTATATATATTACATTCTATAGATTCGTTTCTTCAGAGAACCCTGATTAATACACTCACTTAACCCCACTTGCAGCCCAGTGACATAGTTCAGATCACAGGGTTTGACATTTAGTGTAATGTCCTCGCACATAGCTCTGTGGTCTTCTTTGCCTTGTTTTTTCTTTGCAAGCTCAACTGTAAAATCCTAGCTTTGGCTGTGTCCTTCTCTTCTTCCTCTTGCGTGTTTCTGAACAGTCCAACAATGTTGAAGGGCTGAAAGTAACAACTGTTAAGTTGATGGCCACAGATTTAATGGTTTCATTTCTGCCCAGAAACCATACTGCATGGCTGTGGCCAATTAATGCTACTCATGTTGAAAACCCTACCTACCATCTCTTCACTCCTCAAACTCCCCTTCTCCCATCCTTCGTCTCCGATATAATTAACCTAATTTTTGTTTCTACTTTAAAATACCAGTAGGGGAGGCTAGAGGGACTGCTCAGGGGTTAAACCTCTACCACTCAAACAGCATAATCTGTGTTCAGGTCCATATTCTTCAAAGCAACAGGCAGAAATGGCAGTACCCTGTACTTCCAGCTCTGGAAGGCAGAGCCTGGGATACCCCAGAGCAGAACAAAAAGGAGGTAGAACAATCCAGAATGATTCTCAAAGACACCCTTGGACTTCCACAAGCATACACAGTACCCTTTGATACAGACATTAATTAATTATTAAATATCACTAAGAGCTCTGGGGCAAGCAGGATAAGCACTTCTCCTGTGTGACAAGTTTCATCCACCAAATTGACACTTCAAAGATAAGCCTTTGGGCACAATTACATGGTATTATTTCGTTCAGGCAGACTGCTAGCAAGCCTGCAGAAGATTATTTTAATTCTGTAATTGATATGGAAAGACCCTATCCATAACACAAAGGACTATTTATTGGGCACATGATAAAGATGGAGAGAGCTGATTTAAATTTTTGGCAATCTGGAAAGCAGGTATGCAGCATGGGTCTTCACCTACATGCGCTCACTATGGATAGAGTGTGGCTAGTCCCCTCAACTACTGCTGCCTGTATGATTGCTTGTAATCATGAATATTATAACTTCAAATTGCAAGCTGAAATAAAAATGCCTTTATTATTCTAAATAGCTTAGGACAGGAATTTATTAGAACAATGGAATATTAAGCTAAGGCAGCATGCAAGCCTGGCAACTCGAGTTCAGATTCCAGATTTCAGGTAAAACTGAAGGCTGTGATATAAATGTCTATAATTGACACATCCCCACTGGAAATGGGAGGTGGAGACTGAGGAACCCCAGAAACTCACAGCAGAAGTTAATAGACTCAGTCTCAAGCAAGGAGAAAAGATGAGAATCAACATCCAAAGGTTGTCCACAGACCTGATGGGCAGTGACTGCAGCCCCAACACACACACATGCACACACTGTCCCATTTTCCCATCTCTTGCCTTTCCATTTACTTACATTTACTCTTTGCTCAGTTAATACATGACTATCCTTGATGTGACTGAAGTCCAGTAGTGTCAACTGGATCCCATTCATGCCTTGCTCAAAATCCACTCACGCTCAGTTGGTTCCATCTTTCTCCTTTAAGTATTCTGTACACGAACTCTCTGTCATGCCACCACCTGAGAACAAACCCCCTTGATCAGCTCTCTCCAACTGCACCTACTACAGGAAATCCCACATCCCTTCCTATTTTTGTGGCTGGATTTTTTTGTGGCTGGATTTTTATGCTTACTCTCCTCATGACCTCTTTTATGCTCCAGCAGTGTCAATGAGCATTGTCCACACCATGATGATCAGCCTGCAGGCTTCAGCTTATTTTTTAGCTTCCTTTGGCACTGTTAATTATGACTTTTTATATTGGTTTCTTTACCACAATATTTTCCTAGTATTACTTCCTCAGCGACTGCTGAATTTTGTTTATTGCTTTGATCCAACCTAGGATGTCTTCTCTCTTTAACCTAATGATACACACTATGTGATACTATCTGCCCAATGCTTTAAATATTACTAATATTTAAATATAATTGTGAACTCTAGCTCCACGTTTTCTTTGAGTTCTATTTGTGTATCTTTGAGTTTGTATTTGTCTATTTGTGTATTTCTTTGAGTTTCTATTTGGATATGCCAAACAAAACTCATATTAATTTATGATATGAAGAAAATGTGGCATATTTTCAAATTTTATTCCTAAAAAATAAACAATAGATGTATTTTTTAAATCTGTATGAAATCTTAAAATGAATCTTTCTAGAATTTTCTCTAATTTCATTATATCATTTTTATCATTAAAACTTTAAATATATATTATATTCATTAAAATATAAAATAACAATTTTGTGCAAATTTGTTTAGAATAATGACATTCTCTTTTTAAAAGTCACCAATGTAAAGAATTTACAGCCATCCCTTACCATGAAGTAAATTAATGAGGACAAGAAAACAATATTATCAAATTTCAAGATTCATCCTGTAATCCACCAGTCAAGGATTTTTAAAAGAAGATACCTTTTTTAACAACACTAGTTTATATTCTAGAAAGTGGATATTATGAATGTCACCAAGTAAACTTCCTTTAGAAAGGAAGTCCAAATAATTTGTCTAGATTCACCTAATGCATGACACTGAAGCTTTATTTCTAAATTTGTGTATAAGTGGTACTAAATGACTTCAGTCTAAGAATAGAAAATAGGATAGGGCCTGGAAGTAATGAGACAAACTTCAAGATTCCATCCAATGATCAAGGATGTGATAAGAATGTCACTTTGTCTATTTAATCTTTCTCCCCTAGCAGTTTAATCATTCTAACCACAACAAAAACAGTAAGAAGGTGCACAAATCCTTATAGGAGAGTCCTTATAAGCTTGTAAGACAATCTAAACTATGAAAATCTGGGAAGCTACACATGCTTAAAGTTGCTAAAGATGCATGAGTGCTACATCCCATATAATATTCTGGATGGGATACTGGAATGAAGAAAATAAGCTTTAAGCCAAAGAATGTGTGTGTTTCAAAACAACATAACAAGGTGCTCTTCCTAATTGTTGACCTTGTGCCCTGGTAATATGCACTATGAGCAAGAGGTAAAACAGAGTGACATAAATTGCTACAGATTCTGCTGAGATACAGATCAGTAAATAAGAGGGAAAGTGTATGGATTTCAGTAGCACCTCCCTGTTATAGCATCTTCTGAGAATGAGGAGCTTGTCATTCTTTGCTTGTCTCCTTTGTGCTCCTGTGAGAACATGGCTTGACCCGTTGTCATTCCCTCCCACAAGTGATATCACATACACATCTTCTCATTTGACACATAGTTTTAAATGTAAGCTTACTTCTGCGGGTTTGTATAATTTCAAGCATAAATGCTTTAAATTATTTTTTGTCTCCTATTTTATTTCAGTTTTCTGATTTCTTTAAAGAAATAGCTATTGGTAGACTGTGTATGTGTTGTGTGGGGGTCTGTGTGTGTAAAACATTTAAACCAGTATAGACCACTTAGTTCTTGTAAATTTGTTCCAAAGATGAAAGCTAATGCAAAGTTAACTTCCTATAAGGTCTATATTGTGTAAAGGAAGAAATGTATCAGAAGTGGAGATTACTTACCTAAGGGCACATGCCTAACGAAAACAGGAACTAGAAGTCTGACGATATATTTCCCATGATGTAGTATTTGCAACAAGTATTATCCAATTGCTTTAGATCTTAATGCAGTTATTGAAGTTTCTAATTCTGATTCCTAATTCCAGTATATTGATATTTTGACAAAATTGCATATAATGTCCTTCAAGGCTGAGAAAGGAAAATAAATGCACCATCCATAGACAAGGAAAATATCCAATTGGAGACAGGCTACTTATCTAAAAGATCTATCACTGTGACCCATCGTGAGGGTGTGCTCATGTGTATATATATGTCTGGTACAATGGCAAGAAATTAAAAAGACAGTACAAACCAATAATTTTTGTCTTTTGTTCAGTTACTAAACATTACAAAATAATATGACCACATAGTTTAAACAGTACTTTTACATTGTTTTGGACACATAGCAATTATAAATAAGATACTAATTATAAGAAGTATACATTATTTTAGATAATGTAGCAATTATGTGTTACATGTAAATTGCTTACAACCTATAAATAGATATAACCAGACTGAACTATTTAAACTAGATAAAAAGGGAGATTACAACAAAAATCAAATAGAGAGGTTTTCTGCATGCATATGCACAAAACTTTAAACTTTCTCATAGGCCTAGTACAGGGTCAGCATTCCCAGTCCTGAACTCTGAAATTGAAAATGGTATAAAATCTGTGATATTTTTCAGTGCAGACACAACACAAAGAAAACCCCAAACATAACCTCATGTGAAGAGTTGCAACCATAAGACAGGGTATTTGAGTTTGATTCCCAGAAGCACACATGGTATAAAGAAAACTGTACTGTCTCTCTCTGTTAAATAAATATCTTAAAAGTACAGCAAAAAATTATCTGAAGTATATGAAGCTACCCTCAGGCTATATATTTTCTGTATACAAGAAACAGATAAATTAACTTTTTAAATTTGTACCCCATTCCTAAATATCTCAATATGCATTTGCAATATTGAAAAAGTTCAACAAAACCTTAAATCTGAAATACATCTGGTTCCAAGCATCCTGGTTAAGGAAAACTACTGTGATTTGGGTGTAATTTTAACTGTCCTCCTTGGATCCACTAGTTTTGAAGGTTAGTCCTGAGAGTGACAGTGTTGGCAGCTGCTGAAGAACAGAGGTGATGGAACTTGGTGGAGGTTGTTGGGTCATTGGAAACACACTATTGTTTTTATTAGAACAGAGTTGTCAAACAACCCCTCAATCGTCTTTCTGACATAAAATTATAAAAAGCACAACCCCGAACACTGTCATCTTTCCTTTTGTGCTTCAAGGTACGGTCACTTATATTACCCACTTCTACTTGCTAAGATGTTCACTATCTACCCTCACCAGAGGCCACATCAATCCCTCCAATATTCTTCTCTTACTCCCCATCCAAAATTTAAACCTATAAAAATATGCCCATATGTCACAAGATACTCCACACAAGTTAGGGCCGAAGTAATCACAATAAGACTTTGCATGATCTGCGTAATGACCAACATATCATTGACTCCCAAAGTCTAGCATGGATCACAGGCACTACAATCCTTAGAGTCAAGGGATTAACAGCCACAATAATGTTCCATACTAAAGGGGAACACAAAAAAGTCCTCTAGGCAATGCTACTGAGTCCTTATATCTCATCAGAGAGGAGGATCCAGAAGGAAGTTTGACATCCACACTAAAAGATGCTCTAGGGATGGGGGGGGCAATGGGAGAAAAGGAGGGGGGAAAGGAAGGGGAAAAGGAGGGAAGGAGCAAGGGGATCCAGGGAGGGGTGGAGGGAAGGAGGGAGGGGAATGGGTTACCTATCAAGTTTGTATGAATGGAAAAAATAAATAAATATTTTTAAAAATATGCTTATAAGCACAAGATAGCACAGGCATGAAGGGAGTATTGGATCCTGTCTCTTTGGGACACTACTCGGCATACTTCAATGGCGAGAACACCTAAAGTGTACTCTTTGAGTAAGAGCATATTTATAAGAACAACAGTGAAAACGTATAGATTTATGATGTACATTAGATTTCTAGAATTTTTCTTAGGACATACTGCTACTTTGTTTTATCTATGAAGGTTTGAAGTTTGCCTAAGATTTTGGATACTAATGCACCCATACTTTGAGATGTTCACATAACACAACTCAGTGATGTATACAGTGAAATGATGGACATCATATTTCCCTTGACTATGTCAGCTGTCTCTGTAGCTACCTATACATCAAAGTATCATGTTATATATCTTGAACATATGCAATCATTTAAAATACATTTGTTCAGGAATGGCTTATGTGTCACTCTCAGAGGGCTCTATTTCAGTGATAATGAGACAGACCTGGAGAGTAACACAGCAGGTGCATCCAAATGTCTCTGAGAGCCAGGCTAACAGCATCCATTCCATGGGCTGCTATCCTATTTGCACTGTTGCAGGCTCAGAGTAGATCCATTCTGCTTTTCTATTGCATGCTCTATGTCCACACAGAAAACCACTGACTTATAAGCACAAAAGTTCTCTCCAGAGGTGACCTTGGGTTCCATAAGTTTGGAGACTTCTAGTTATTGAATCCAGGTGATTGCTGGAGATGTCTCTGTTCCCAAGGCAAATATGAAAATCAGTTAATGGGCAATGATACTGTTTGTTATCTTTGCATGATCAGCTCTATTTGTCTGTCACATTCACATCACTCTTCTGAAAAACCTGGCATAGCTGTCTATGAAGAAAAGAAAGTTTGTTTAGGTCATAACGTCTGGGCAGGAGTAGAGTGCAGAGAAAGAGGGACATTTGTTTGGCCTTTGGTGAGGGGAGCAGATGGTGGATCACTGTAGCAGATGAATACAGGAGATAGCAAGTGATTATATCTCATATTAGAAGCAGAAACCAGGAAGTCCATCAGGGAATGGAAGAAGTGAAAATACTTTTGCCATAGGCCAGAATGAGATATGTGTCCTCCATCTACACAAAGATCACACAAGAAGCAGCTGCTCAGGAAAATTGGATAGACCATAGAGCTTTCAAGTCCAAATTCCAGAATCCACAGTTTAAAGGATGATTTTCTGAGTTAGTGCTTGAGCTTCTTCCACAGTTGTAAGGCCTGTCAGTTAACTATCTCCAAGTCAGGCCATATCAGATTGCTTGCCAGCTGCCTTTGGCCATATGCTTAGAACTGCCAGATGATCTGAGAGCAAAAGAAGGATCATGCCTTCAGTGGGTAAACATGGTGTGATAATTTTACTGGTCAGAGGAAAATAAATAGAACGTATTGCATCAGCACACATTCATTGTTTATACATACGCGTATCTGGTAATAAAGCATCCGGAGAAATTCATTTGAAGGTATTTTACTACCGATGTCATATTAGGTATCTTATTCAGCATCTTTCATTATGATAAAGGGATGAGTTTTTACAATGTTCTATGTGTTTATCTTAGCAGATAATCCATTTTATAATTGTTCCTTGGTTTAGTGGCATGTATCTGTGTCATATTTATTGAATGTTTTAAATGCCTTTGCATCAAGAACACAGGCTGAGATTTTGCTTTATATAAGGTGAATTTATGAGCTAGAAATTGAATCTAAATCTTTGGATTCTTGAACCTCAGTTCTCCAGCTTAAATGGCAATAAAACCAAAGACAGTCCCAGTCTCCTATCATTATCAGTAATTATTGCAACAATACCAGTATCTGGAATTTAACTCATGTCTAATCCAGAATACACTCATTATGTGTAATTTGATTTCATTTTTGAGCAATAAATGTTTTAAATCAATTTTATACCTGACATTGGGAAAAGGAACCTCAGCATTTGATGCTTCTCTCTTAGCTAATTTTCATGTTATTTTATGATGAATCCCATTCTAAAAGAAATTAATTCATTTTACTCCTCCTTCAAACAACACAATTTTCCCAATGTATGTATCCTCCATAACTATTAATGAGTTATGAAATTACCCTGATACCTCTCCTGACTTCTACAATAATAATAACTTTATAGAGACACTAATGCTAATGTTCTCTTTGATGTGCCATCATCACTATCTCTGTTTTTATTCAGTTTGCTTT
This sequence comes from Typhlomys cinereus, assembly GCA_023101885.1. Classification (NCBI taxonomy): domain Eukaryota; kingdom Metazoa; phylum Chordata; class Mammalia; order Rodentia; family Platacanthomyidae; genus Typhlomys; species Typhlomys cinereus. Next base: position 737,448 of record JALPQD010000001.1, read on the forward strand.
TGCATGTTTCATTTTCATTATGAAATGTTTGTGGTCAGTGACTTATCCTTTAAGGAGCCAATGGTATATGTTTTTTTTAACATATGGTAGACACACATTCAATTAAGCATTTTCAATCTTCCATTGAATTTTCAATAGCATCAGATGTAATGCAGAAGCCTGAGGACATGACTTGGGTATTCATGAAAGCGATGCTACATGTAAGTACTCTGCATTGGGATTCAGCTAATGGCTACTATTTATTGCTCTTTTGCTATGTGTTGAGCAGACAAATTATTTTGTTGTAGCATTCCAGCAAAGCAAGGATAATCCCTTTTGACTGGGTTATTTGGCCCTATTTGTTCTTGAAAGAGATAGAGAGAGAGAGAGGCTGAAAACTATAGAGTGGTTACCATTGTAATTGGCACAGAAATGGCTTCTTAAATTCTACATACTGCTATCTCAAAACAAATAAACAACATATAGCCAATGTAATCCACCATCTTCTTTCTTTTGTCACTGGTAAGTCCTTCTGGTTCTTGCTCATTTATATTCCCTCTGTGTAACTTTCTGTATCTCTCTTTTACTTTACCTCTCTCTCTCTCTATCTCCTTTCCCCTCTTCAATACCCATTTTATTTTTTTTATTTCCACTCATACAAACTTAACAGATACAGTGGTGCCCCCTCCCTCCAACCCCTATCCCCCTGTGCCCCCCTCCCCTCCTCCTTTCCTCCCCATCCCCCAGTGTCTACCCCTCCCATCCCTGGAGCATTCTTTAATGTGCATGCCAAACTGGGTCCTCCTCTCCGATGAGGTGCAAGGACCCAGTGGCATTTCCCAGAACCTTTTCCTGTGTTCCCATTAAGCATAGGAACACTACTGTGGCTGTCAATCCCTTGCCTCCCAGGATCTTAGTGCCTTTAGCAAGTGCTAATACCCATTCTCCATTTTTCGAAGTGTATTAGACCTTCATTTGTCTTCATTGTCCTATTCTCACATAGATTTCTCAATTTAACAATGCAACATTTTGCTTAAATGTATAGTGGTATAAAAAAAGGATATAATCCTAGCATTTTATAACTGTTTTCAATGCTTACATTTCCAAAATTAGCACATGAAAAAAGTGAGGTAATGGTTTCCTTATTCAGGTAAGTGAATTTGCTGGCCCAGAAGTTTACATAGTGAAAATATGACAATTTAACAACAATGTTATGTTTTCTCACTATGTGACACTGTCTAACTTTGTAGAAATTATGTATAAGTACTATATGTTTCAAAGCCTGTCAGATGTCCCACTTACAGGAAGAATCACATCTTAGAAAATCCTAAGTCCCCAAATGTGTCTGTTCCTTTTATGTTTCTTCCAGAGTGTGGTTGCATTAACTTACTGAAAATGCCTAATTTGTAAAATACTTGGGAGAGGTCTTTTGGCTTTCCTGCCTTATGTCTAATAGACAAATTGGATATAAGTAATGGTCATCCATTTCTGATAAGAAATTGCATTTAAGCAATTATTATGTCTAAAAAAAGATATACCTTCCCATATCCCTTTCATTGTGTGTATAATTGGAATAGACCACTGACCATTAATTCACCTTAAAACTTGAAAGAGAATAGATCTCAGCTGATAAACAACTTAATTATCAAGGCTATAAATAATGGCAATTACTATCTATTTCCCTGGCCATATTGAGTTATAAACTGTTTTTGCATGTTCATTTTTAATAAATTTTACATTTCAGTATATGCTATAAGTGCTGTAACATATCACTAGTTTTAATTTAATCAACTATCTTTTATAGTTTAAATAATCACAAATGTCATTCATAAATTATTACTTATTTTATACTCCATTCCCTTCATTTGCCCATGAATATTTTTCTCCCAAATTTTATTTTATTTTTCCTAATCATACAAGCTCGATAGGTCCTGTCCCTCTCTCTCTCCTCTTTGACAAGTAAAAATAGTAAAGCTTATGTGGAAGTGTTTATCACAGAAAAGTAAATAAAAACAAAAAAGAAGTTTCGACTGAGCCAGTATTATATTATAAAAAAAATCTTAATAGAGCTAAATTGTGTGCTAAGACAAGCCATAAGAGATTAAAATGAATAGCAAACAGTGGAGGGCAATTACATATGATAGGATTAACAGAACTTTTGGAAGGAATGGTTCATGATTAGATTCTAGGAGAGACATGTCTTTGTCTTATGCAAGACCATAAGAAGAATCTTAGTTTATATCCAAATAGTATTAATACAGTATTTGTAGATACCATTTGCTTATTTCAGGCTGAAAATTATCTAAGTAGATGTTTTTCAGTATTTATTCATTCATGAATTAATTAGTTTTAACTATGTAGTCAGGCAATTTTGGGATTATTTATGTTACAGTTTACAATCGGCCTCAAATTAGCAGTGGTCTCTTGACCTTGGCTTTGTATTGGTCGACCCCAAGTTCAATATTGTTTCAACCAGAATCAAATTCTCAGGAAATATCTGGCTTTCAGATGTTTTCATCGATGGCAATAATTATGTTCTTTCTTACAAACTCATTCTCTGTGACTCATTTGTTTTTTAACTCCTCAGTGGCTGAAAAAGCTAATTCAATATATAGTCTGGAGTTCAAAAAAACATCTGATTTTTCTTGTGAATTATAATGATGGCAGATGGCAAGAACTGCTGAGTCTAAGATAATTTTAGTGAAAATGAGAGATGAAGTGATATCACAAAATGGAGAAAGTTTCTGAAAGTATTTTGTTTAGTTCTCAAAACTACTGTGGAGATTGTTGCCTCTTTAATAAACTTTAATAAACTTCTCAAACACTGCCACTGATATAAATATTTAGATCCTTTTTTACATATCTTTAACAAAAGTATCTTCCAAGAATAAGTTGACTTGCACTGTAATAGTATTAAAATCATTTCTACTTTTCACTCATTTGCTTTGCACTTACCACTTCAACTAGCAGACAGTTAGAAGAGGGTAGTGCTATCAGTGCAACAGGTATTTGTGGTTCAGGTACAGCCTCACTGATGTCATAGCAGATCTCAAAAACTTAGGAAACCTTGATAGATCAAAGAACACTATAGCATTTCAGATTTGAGTATTACAGTATTTGTTGCAGTATTATAGAAATAGTATTATGGGAATTGAATATGCGAACAGAACTTTATGCAAATCACAGGGTAGAATCTCTTTTCTGGTTTTATAAGCCTTCGCTTTTCAAGATGAACTATACCACAGGTTACCATACATGACAAAGTGAAAAGAATTAAGTCATCTTCTACGAAAATGAGTTACTAAATATCGTTGTTTCTTTTTAATTTTTCTTACTTATATAACTTAAATTTAAGGAAAATCTGGATAAAGTCTTTGTAATTGTACTTATATAACTGGTGAGCTACCGCACAATTTATGTAATAGAAAATGCAATACAAAAAAGAATGCCTTTGAAAACAAGACAGATGTTATTGGTATCAAAGCAATTTAAAAAAATAGTTTCATTCACATAAAAATGTCACTCTAAAAAATATATGTTCTGACTTCTCATTCAGCAATTTTTTGTTATCAAAATTAAAAATCAAGTTTATAATAAACTTTTCTTGAATCAAAATAAAATTAGAGTCGACAGATCATTGATTTCTGAACCTAAGGACTCTTCCTGACAATGACCTTAACAACACTAGGAAATATTCTTGAATACAAAAGATAGCAGTCACAGTTTACAGGAAGACATTTCTTGAGAGATTTAAATAAAAGCATGCAAACATGAAATATAAAACAACTTTTTACTATACATACAAATGTTCAATTTTCTTATCAATTCCTTTAACAAGATAAAAACATAATGGGGATCATCTGGCTTTTGTGTCTGCCTGAAAAGGGAACCAAAAAGTAAAGTAATGATCTCCACTTTGGAAAATCAGATATATGAGTAGGTTTCAGTATATACTGACTGGGCAAAATTCTAGTCCTGTTAATGTAACAGCATTGGAGGCTAAATGAAAAGGGATAGTCAGAAAAGGGATATTAGACTAATTTTGTTATTTTCCTTTAATTCAGAGAAGGAATCTGTTCTTCAAAGTGCAAGAAATGCTATTATTTGTATTATTCAAAGTGACTCACATTTGTTATTTTTTTATAATTTTTTATTTATTCAATTGCACGTGCACATGCATGCGTGTGTATGTGTGTGTGTGTGTGTGTGTGTCTGTGTGCAGAACCATGGATGAATTCGGCAACCACCACGGATGCCTCCACCTCCTCCTTGTTTACTCTGCCCCGGGATTCACAGGCTTCGCCCTAGGAGGACCAGAAATGCAGGCCGCCCCCGCTTCCGCCCGGCATCTATACGTGGGGTCTAGGATCCGAACTTAGGCAGAAACTCAACCCCTGAGCCACCTCTCCAACCCCACATTTGTTATTTTATAATCTTAACAATCTGTGGATCGAAATAGGGAAGTTCACTAACTCCTAAGCTCAAAGCTGAACATATCTCACATGTTTATGGGACTTCCTAGTCACAGATGCAAAGCTAGACACTACCAGCCTTTTCTGACTATGTATTCAGACCCGTTTCACTTAAATTCTTCAGAATGCTAGAAAGTAACTTCTCACACAAGTTCACCCTCTGTCTAAATGATGAGAGTTTACTAAATAAACTTAGACTACATGATTCAGTGCATCCTCAGGAGATTATTGCCTCTGTGGTTAAGGACATGAACACAATACAAGTTTTAAGTCATTTCAAGCACAAAAATTCATTTTTGTCAATTTTTTAATTTATTTTATTTTTCTAGTTTTATAAGCATATTGAGTACTCATCCCCGCTTCCCTTCATCTCCCCTCCCCCACCTATCCCCCTTCCTCTCCTTTTTTCAATCCATCCCACTCCCTCCCACTCTCCTGCACATCTGCTCTGGCCTATCTACTCTTAGTTTTTTAATTTTTCTACTTTCATATATATTCTATTTTTACAAGCATATTGAATATTTATCCCTGCTTCTCTCCATCACCCCTTCCTCCCATTCTCTCCCTTCCCTTCATCAATCTCTCCCACTCCTTCCCACCCTCCTGCTTGTATGCTTCTAAAGACCCCAGGGTTCACTGTGGATTAATGCAGAGTACCAGTGACTCATCAATGCTCACTAGAAGCAGGCCAACTAATCTCTCCCCATCCTAAGGCTTTGGAAATCTCACAGAGGAAGGGTGGTGAGATTGTAAGAACCTAAAGGTGGGAAGGTGCACCATTGGATAAGACATTCCACTCAAGAACTGCAATATCTAGCAACTCACTATAGTGAAACTTTTCCTTCACAGATCTGCATAATAACTGACATACCAACATGCCCCCATAGACTATCTAGAAACTTAAGAAAGATAAGAAATACAGTGGAAACTGTTGGGTCTAAAGCTGGATGACTGAGGAAAAATGCCCATATCAGTGGGGTGGCCTGAAGAGAGATAACTTGATATACCACAGAGGCTTAAAACAATTCATTTTATGTCCCAAGGTTATTAAAATATTCATTTCACATTCTCTGTTGTACAATATACTATTTAAATAAAAACACCAAAATTATTCCTGCCTTCATATTGAGTATTCAAACTCTTCATATTTTTCCATGTTTATGCTTTGGGTATTTCATTTGCCTAGTGATACCTAGATTCTATTATCAGAATCAAAAACTAATGAAAAGAGCTATTGTCTCATTTTCCTACCAGTGTTCTTCAGTTGCAAGATATAACTGATGGCACTAAGATCAAATGAAAGTAAAGTCTGAAATTAGAGTAGAATTGGAAGAAATTCAACTGGTTGCTCTATACATATATTTAGTTCTCCTTGTGCTATACTGAAATTACGAAAGAGTAAAATGTGGCCATTTTTTTAATTACTTGGCCAAATCTTGCATGCATCATGACCTTCAGTAAGAGTGCAATGGCTGGCAACATTTCCCATTCTACTCTGATATTAGAAAGTTCTGCTTTTATTTCTTTCTTTGAAAGTAGGTTTGGTAGGGCTGGAGAGATGATCAGGGGTTGACTCTGCTTCGCAAGTAGAAGGTCCTGAATTTTGATCCCAGGTCTCAGATAAAAACACCAAGCAAAATGGTGGGAGTCTGCACTTCTGGGCCAGGTGGCTGGAGCCTGGGAAATCCAGAGCCAAGCAAGAAAGAGGTAGAAGCAATCCAGGATGATTCCGGAATCACCCTTGGCCTTCCAAAGTGACACACAGTGCTCTCTGACACACACACACACACACACACAGACACACACACACACACACACACACACAGACACACACACACAATAAACTAAAAAAAAAGATAGTGGGTTTAGTGGGGTCATCTTGTCTCTGACTCTATTTTCTTGGTCCTAACTGAAAAAGAATCTTCACTTTTCCTATTGCTCCAGCAAAATTACAAGCTGAGACTGGGGTTATGTTTGCTGCAGTCCTGTAGGAGATATTGATAGTCTCTGTTATTGCAATTAAAGAGTCTAGTACATCTAACAGTGATATGGATTTCATAGTCACCCTGAGGACATGGGTAAATTATTGACCTGTCTTTTTTTTTAAAGTACTTTACTCAAAATAACTAAGTAACTGAAAATAATGTTGTTTTTCTGTGTTTAATGTTAAGTGCAGAAAAACACTAGTCTTTCTTGGATATTTTTTGTTTTATCAATGACATTTTCAGTTACTCTGCAATTATACTGCAGTACTACTAATCCAAGACAAGTGATCTGTGAGGAACAAGAGGCAGTTTCGTTCCACTTTGTATGTCCTAGAGAGTTCTAGGTTCATTATTTTCCAGGATGAATAGACAGAGCAGTATTTCACTATGTTCCTGAGCCTGGCTCAAGCTCCTGATTCCCCTGTCTCCGAATGCATGCTGCAATGACAGGCATGTGCCACCACACTCAGTAGCAGCGGCATTTCAGAGCTCCAGGTTGAAATGTCACAACCATGGTGTATATCAGTCACTGGATCCCTACCATCCCTAGGCCTCAGGTTCCATGTTTGAATGTGAAAGCATTTGTTCTCAGTACATGAGCTTTACGGTTTTCTATTTAAAAGAAAAGAAAGAGAAGAGAGAGGAAAGGAGAGCAGAAGAGAGGAAGGGAGGGGAGAGGAGAGGAGGGGAGAAAAAAAAAGAGAGGAGAGGAGCGGAGAGGAAAGGAACGGAAAGGAAAGGAAGAAAGGGGAAAGGAAAGGAAAGGAGAGGAGAAGACAGGGGAGGGGAGGGGAGGGGATAACAGTGGAGGGGAAGGGAGAGGAAAAAAGAAAGGAGAGGAGAGAAGACAAGGAGAGGGTAGGGGAGGGGAGAGAAGGTAAAAGGAAAGGGAAAGGGGAAAGGGAAAAGGGAAGGGAAAATGAAGGGGAAAGGAAGGGAAAAGGGAAGGGAAGGGAAAAAAAACAGTTTCCTGGGCCAGCAACTGGATACTCCAGGAAACCGTGTAGAGGAAGCGGCTGGTGGGATTCCTGGAAAGTATGTGTCGCTTGGGGTTCACCCGCTTTGAGAAACAGAATGACTCTATAGAGAGAAACCCAAAACAGTGCAGCTCTCACATTTGTAGAGCTTCATAGTTTGTCATATTTTGTATCAGAATAAAACAAATCTAAATTGCAATGTTGGCAGAAAGCAAAGGAATAGACAGGTTCTATTTCTGAGTAGATGACAATAAAACAGAACTCAAACATCTCTTTTGTTCTTCTAATATGGACAAGAGCAGGGCTTCTCTCTCATTCTACAAGGATGACTTATTGTAATCTCTCTCTCTCTATCTCTCTCCTTCAGAAATTGCTTCCCTAGGCTGCATTTCCCCTCCAGCTATGCCTTAATTTAATTTTTTTTCCTTCTGGCTCAAACCAGGGAGTTCTTGCTTCCAGGAATGTTTCAGTACAAAAGGAGAATCCTGCCGCACCTCCTCGCCATCAGTGCTTGTAAAAGCATTTGTCAGATGAAATGAGTGGAGGGCGCTTAGGTATTCTGTTACCACATTCCATCGTTTTGTCTGAGCTTGATGAAGAGGAGTTGCATTTCAGTGAGCGGGGCAGAATAAAGGGACTGTCACCAACGAAAGATGTGCAGCCCTGTGAGTGTTGCCGCCAAGGATGTAAAAGACTGAAGCTGAGAAATAGAAGAAGCATATCTGAGCAAAACTGAAAACCAACAGAAACACACCTGGAAGACTGACCAAAGAGGTGTCTGTCTGCTGACCCAGATGAAGCGCTTCACGCCACAGACATTTCTTTTCAGCGGTAGTCTTTACATGTGATCTTTTAACTTGCCTTTGGATTCAAAAGAAGCTTTCTGTTGTGAGAGATGAATCTTAACAAGATTGCTATCTAAGTGAAAACTAAATGTACATCTATTAAAATGTCAGGAGCAGAGAAACAGGGGTTGACCCTTTGAAAGCACAAGCAACACATTGGCTTTGGACACAGACTAAAAGGAAAGTACATTCAAACCACATTATAATTGAGCTGAGCTGGAAATTGGCAAGCATGCTATTTTAAAGAAGACCTTTATCCTAGGATCACATTTAATAAACCATTCTTTTTGCATCATATATTAATTGCAAAGATGTATAGGGATGAGTCATTTTCTACTGAGGAGACAGGTGAAATGTATAGAAAGTTAGGTAGGAGGGAAAGTAACAGGTAGCAAAGAAAGGGAGAAGAGAGGCATTTTCTCGGAGCATAATAGCATGTTCCTGCCAAATCTTCAGTCTTTGCACACCCAGTGTTTGTGTGTTGATTAACACAGTTAGAGTTTCATCTGTTATTACTTAACTGACATATTGCTGCAAATTATAGCTAGCTCACAGTAGTGAGCTACGGATACAAATAACATTTAAAATAATTTCTTTCCTTTATACCTAGAGGAATTGTGAACTCAACAGCAGGTTTTCCCTTTACACTAAAAGCATCTATCCTGCTAACTGAGTAAAATAGCTGTTTTTCAGATCATGCTGAGTTTTAAATGTAATATGTGATAAGGTGTTTATTCTCTCACCCATTAGCTACCATTAGCATTAATGTGAATCGCCCGAACAAGTGCTCCGTGAAGTACTGAAGATATCATCTGCTCAGGATACATTTTTCAGGGAAGAGGAAGGAGTTTTATTTGAAAGAGAATTCTTTTCATTACCTCTGCTATTATAAGTGTGACATCATTTTACAGTACTGTCAAGTTTTCTTTTAAAAAATAGTAATAGTAAGATGACATAGAAATAGCCATATCAAAAACGATTATAACAAAGGCCATAAAGATGGAGAATCATTGTAAAGAAGACATCAAAGCATGGATAATTTAACAATACTTCCTGAACACAAAATCACTCTCACATATAGCTCAAATTACAAGCTTCCATTGGAGAGAGATTTCAAGTTAGTTCAGCACACATCTTCTGCAACTCCACCTCCCAGAAGAACTAACAGGCTCTCTGTGCTCTGTTGCTTTTACTTTTAATTAAACATGAAGTTAATTTCCTCTCTTTTTCTACACATTTTTAAAAATATAATGTGTATTATCAAAGTTGTTTAGTGAGGCATATAGTGAATAGAATTATTATTCCCATTTAACCAATGGGGAACAATACATTAGCATGAAAATCAATAGCTTGTCAGAAATTGATGAGAGATTGTTATCTCTTGGACCAGAGATCAGAATCCACTGGGTAGAATTGCCCATCACCCATTTTGTAGTCTGCTGTCAATAGAAAAACCCGGAAGATGTGACTTGAGGAATGATACAGAATTAGTAATGTTCAGTTGGTGAGTTCTCATGGTGGACTGACATACCGAGATTGACTTTTCTCAATTCCATTTTTTATTAAAAAACAGGAAATGATTTTGCAACCAAACACTTTGTAGTCAAGCACAGGAGGCTCTGACTATTGGTATTCACACAAGCTCTTCGGGGGCTCCAGGGAGCCATTTCGGAATAAAACACGCCTTCATAACTCCCTGCCTCAAAAGTAGGAGCAATTTGCCTTTATGCCTGTAGGATCTTCCTATCAGTTTAAGGGAGAACAAATTCTGCAGGGAGAAAAAGTACTTTCCCAGTCAAATAAACACATACATGGCTGGAAAAGCAACCTTGAACTACCACTTACCAAATGGAAATAAACTCACTCAAAGATTAAATAAGGGGGTTGTGCTCAACACTAGAAAGCATTACCTACCAGATTGTGTTATGTTGCATTTCCATAATGGAAGAGAAGAAAAGAATAATGTGCAATTTTTTTTCATAATCAAAAACTGAAAAATGCCAGCATATACTATATAGGCACAATTAGATTTCACAACTTTATCTTCTGTTAATTTAGAATTTGAACAGAATTTTAAATTCTTATACCATTCTTCCTTTTACTGTTTTTAGAACACAAGAATTGGGGCTGGGGGGGTGGGGAGGGAGAATGAAGTCCAATAGCTAATGGGAAACATTAAAATAATTTTAAGAAAAAGCGATTTTCAATTATATCCATAGATTAGAGAAACTATTAGTACTTTTAGAATACCTGAAATTTTCCTTTTACAATGGAAAGGTATTTGATACAGAGAATCACAACTGACCAAAGTGTGAAAAATAAGTGATTGTGGATTACTCGGCCCTGAACAGACACCCAAGTCACACTTCATGACAACCCAGAGCTCAGGGAGCATAACAAAAGAGTGGTAGAGAAAACATAAGAGCCTGAAGATGGGGAAAGGTGGGGCCATGACTGGGTTACTGTATCTATAGTGTACCCACTACAGAGGTGTCTGCTTCCACCAGACCTGCACAAGATCTGGCCTATCATTTCACCATGTAAAGGAAGGATCTCGAGAAGCAACACAGCTCTCTGAAAGATCATGAGAGTTAATGTTGGATGTCAGGGAAGGAAGATGCTTTCTCCAAGGAGATACTTACTGATACATCATCTTTATTCCAGCAAGAGCCCAGACACATGCCATTAATGGAAACCCACATGAACTTAGTGGTAAACACACACACACACACACACACACACACACACACACACACACACACACACACACTCAAACATGAAAGCAGAAAAAGATTAATGGGGAAGAAAAAGGTTTATAGTAGGAAAAAGAAGGGATTGGGTAATAAGAAGTAAAAATAACACAATATCATTTTCCTAAAACAATATAAATAAATTATAAAAAAGAAAGAAAAGCCATTTCCAACATCTTTAAGTACAAAGAAGTTTTCTATGTAAGTTATTTCACTAATGCAAACCATTCCAATCCACTAAAATGATTCCCTAAAGATACCTTATAGTGAAAAACTCATCATTGTGGCTACACAGCTCACAGATTCCTCTGTGTGTGGTGTGGTGTGTGTGTGTGTGTGTAATTTTCTGAGTATTGCAGGAGTAATGTTGAATTCTGTAAAGTAATAGGAGGAAATCTGAAATTGCATTTCTATCTAGTAATAGCATTATACCTCTAGGTCAGGGGCTTTTGTGTGACACCAACCTCAGAGCTCTTATATCACAGGGAAATATTTGTTTCTTTATAAGTTATCTTTCACATTTTAGAAAATTTCCAAAGCATGCCATTTTAAAAGCCACCCAATTCCTCATCAGCTAAACACTGAGACCTTTTTTTTTAAACATGCTCAATTTTCTCTTCTGTACCTGTATTCCTTCTTGAAAGCATATTCACCTGCAACAGATACGGCCTGTAATCTGTGCACCTGGTTACTCATTCATCTAATATTCACTGGATACTCGTTATGTGCCAATCACTCCCTGTGTGCAGGTACCAACCACATGAAGAGGAATGAAATGAAAACCTTGCCTTCAAATTGCCTCTGGGGTACAAAACTTTGTGATGTCATGAAGTAACCAAGGGACAGAATGTTAGTTTTTGTTTGTTACAGAGAATATCTGCTTTGTATCCTTCAGACATGGTAGCCCAGTTATATAAGCCATAGGAAATCAAGTAGTAAATGTAATGGATATTTCAAAAACAATTACAATAAATGTCATTGCACAATTGAAGTGCACATTTCTCATAAATATATGTAAATATTTTCCTTAAAATCTTGGGTATGGTAATTAGTATATTAATTTTTGCATGTACTGCTTCACACAAATAAATAATAAAACTTGTTTCCTATTATTTTAAGAAAAACTTATTTACTATTACATTAAGAAAATGAATATTGAGTTTACTAAGTGTGAAGATGTAACTAATTTTGAGGGAGTATTTCTAAAATTTACAATAACTGAAAGTTTGTCCCACTTCTTAGAACTACATTAGAAAAGTTTAAAATTTATTTTTCTTCTATTTTTCCAGGTTCTCCTCTATAGCTCTAGAACAAACACACTGATAAGGCAAAATCTTAAAAGTTTATTAATTATAATTATCATATGAAACATGGGCCTTCATAAAGAAAATGAAGACCTGAAAAAGTTAAGTTTGAATGCTTCTGTTTCTCACTTGATGAAGAAAGAGTAAAACTGCTAGAAGCATTCATTATATGAGCAGACACATGCTGACAGTAGTGTATTATTACTTCTTCCTCTGCTATTGCAGCATGTGTGAGAGGACCAACTTTAGGAGAGAAGGTTTTATTTGGCTTGTGGTTTGAAAGGCAATTCAGTGCATCATGGTAGGAATGTGTGGCGGCAGGACCATGAAGTGGTTGATCACACTGCATCTTCAGTCAGCACAGAGAAAGACAAATGCAGATCATGCTCCTCCGACTTTCTCTTTATCTATGTCTATTTCAGGGATCCCAGTCCATGGGACAGTGCTGCCTACATTCAGGATGGGTCTTTCTTTCTCACTTAAAGCTCCCGAGAATCACCTGTGACCTCCTCAGACACACACATGCAAGTGTTCCTGTACATAACCCTACCCAAATGTGTCCACCCTCATGCAAAAAACACACATGCATTCACTCTAAACTCATATGCATGAAAGAAAAACAAAAACTCTCTAGAATCACCTTAACACACATACATAGAGGTCGGCCTCTTAAGTGATTCTAAACCTAAACAAATTTTCAATGAAGATCACCATGATGAGAAGTAAACTAATGAGAAATTATCAAGGTGCATCAAAGTTAATCACTCTAGGTGTTCTTACATCAGTTATAAGTATGCTCCTTTTCTCTGGGTTTACAGAAGATATCTCTCACTTATGACCTGTTTTAGGGCAACACCGGGGAGTCTATTGTATACCTGCTAAATTAGTTACCTTGAAGTATCAAATCTTTCAAGATACTATATTTTGAGATAGCATGATTTAAACCTTATAATCACTTTTAAACCTTTTGACCTTTTGTCTGTACATTTTTATTTTCTATTTTTTGCCAAGCTTTGTTGAGATGTAATTGACAGACTGTTATATTTTAGGCATGCAGAGTAGAATTTTTGTCTCATGTATGCCTTGTAACATTACTAAATCAAAATTGTTAGCATACCTCTCAACTCACGCAGTTGTCTTTGTGTGTGGTGAGGACGTTGAAGGTCTACTTTCTAAGTAGAGTCAAGTGTCATTAACTCTAATTATCACAATGTACTTTAGTTCCCCAGAACTTACATTTCATAAATGAAAGCATGTACCTACCTCCGTGGAAATCCATCCCCAGCCTTACCTTTCCTGCTCCTGTTGTTCATCCTTCTAACCTCTATGAGTTTGACATCTTTACATTCTACAAGTATACAGAGCATACAGTATAGTGTCTTTCTGTATCTACCTTATTTCTCTTAATATTCCCTAAATTGATCATTGTTGTATCACAATGACATAACTGCCTTCTTTTCAAAGCCAAATGATTTTGATTCCAGTTATGAGTGTGTGTACATTATCAATCTTTTGATAAATACTTATTTCTCATATTTTGGCTGTTTTTAAAAATGTTCATTTTTGAAGATTTCCTATAAAAGAATAATAATTTTGTGTCTTATCACCTACTTCACCCCTCATACTTCCCACCTCACTCACTCATTCTCCTTTCCACTCCTTTTCCTTCCCACTCTCCCTTTCCCCTATTTGTAAGATCCATTTGGCCTGATATTGGCATGTGGCTTGTTTGGCCCACTAGTGGGCTAATCCTTGACTTAATAATTTCACCCCTGTCATGACTTGTACTAGACCCACTCAATCTCTTGGGATAGCACTGTATCTCTTGAGAGCCTCACTTCTTTATGGTAAGATAAATATGATTATTTTTAAGTACTGTTTTGTTTTTGCAACTAAGTCCGAAGGCACTTGACTTTGGCTCCAACACCTACTTACTATTACCTGTTCAGTGCATTGGATGCTTAAGTTCTTGTTTCTACTGTTACAGCTGCTGATGAGGTTTGATAAACCCTCATCTTGAACCATTTCTAAATAAAGAAATGGCTCACATCTGTTAGGAATGCTTTTAGGCCATCCTGTGAGCATAGAGATTAGATCATTCAGTAAATGAACATGATTCTCATAATATATATTTGCTGAAGTGAGGTTTAAATATATGAGCTAGAATTATGCACAGGAGAAATGGAGATTTCTAATATGGTTTTATGCCCTCATCATACAGCTTTGAGACTAGAGTGAGTCAGGCTACCATCCAAGGCAATACTAATTTTCTTTCTTTTCCTGACAGAAAAGTGTGTGTGTGTGTGTGTGTGTGTGTGTGTGTGTGTGTGTGTACGTGTGTCTGTGTGTGTGTGTCTGTGTTTGTGTGTGGTTTGCTTAGGCAAAAAAAAGTCATATTCTAGGAACATACCTTCCTATGACTTCTTGACCTTGATAAGGAACTCACACCCCTGAAGGCTAATGCAGTGTTCCACATGGGAGCTACTGATGTTTTATTCCCACTAGGGTTAGCCTACTTCTTTACTGAGCTGGAATAGAATTCCAAGCTATCCTTGTCTATGAATACAGCAGATAAAAAAGAACAGCTTAGGACCCTAGAGGCAGTCCATTTGCAATATAAAGAAAATTAACTCAATAAATAAAATGATGTGCTTCCTTTTCCTGGTCAGTGTCACAGCACTTCAACTGTAGGAGAGCATGGTTCTCAAATGCGGTACATCAGACCCTCACTGGAAGGGGGTCTGCTAAACACTGATTTTGAACATCCGCCACTTACTTTCTGGTTAGGAAATTCTAAATGATGCTGAGAACCTACATTTCTAACATTCCTAGGAGAATGTGGTGCTTTTCTTGTGAAATATACAGTTTTACATAAAATTCCATTTTGCCTCCTATGCAGTAGCCTAGTTTTTCTCCATGTCACTTAATCCTCTTGTTCCCTTTTCAAAATTGGTCTGTGAAGAATGAAGTTTGCACTCTCTCTCTCTCTCTCTCTCTCTCTCTCTCTCTCTCTTTCTCCTCTGTGTGTGTGTGTGTGTGTGTGTGTGTGTGTGTGTGTGTGTGTGTTTATGTGAGTGTGTATGTGTGACATATACCCACTCAGAGATCTTAGGTAGGTCTTTAGTCTGACACACAGGTGCAAAGGTGACCAGCATTCTATGAGTCTACTGACCCCTAGTGGCCATACTGTCTTTTATCACCCCCCAAATTGATTTTTTTTTCCAAAAACTAAGAACAAAAAATTACAATAACTAAATAGGAGAGAGGATATTGATTTGGGGTGATTTCTATAACGATAACTCATAAAAATGGCCATAATACTCACGTTGGGATAAAACGTGGCATGCTCATTATTATTTCTTACTACAAAGTAACAATTGATTTCCAAGCTTCTAAGCCATGGAAAGTATGTCTGTCAGGTCAGTATCTGACTGATTCAGCACAGTGAGTTCCTCTATAACACTAAACAGTGTTCACAGGATTTAGTTACATATACCTGAAGAGATGAAATCTGGATGTAAAGGAGACTGTACAGTTCCAGAAAGTATAATTTAAAGGCGTATCTAAATAGGTATATATTGTAAATCACATGTGAAGATAATGATAGTTATTTCAGGGAGCATTTAAGTCAGATTAAATTTCCAGTTGAGCTGCTCAATATCTCTGATTCTGAACAGATCTGCAAGAGAACTTGCTAGCAGGTTTTCATACAGTATGTAGTTATGAAGTCACTATACCAATAATAAAAATTCAGAGATACTTTTCCTTGTGATTCAAAACAATTTAAGGGAAACATCTTAAAATTATTACACTGTATGGCTTATATTTTAAAAACTTAACTTCAGTTAAAACAGAGGATACTAATTGACAGACACTTCAGCAATTCTTGAATCAAATAGTATATTGATTACTTATACATATTCTTTTGTACCATCATAATGTGTATAAGTTCAAAGAAATCTGGCTTCAAATGGATTTCCACTATTGTAATGTATATACCTTCAAAGGGATTGCTGTTGAATGAAACTCAGTATAAATAAAGCTTCCATGAATAAAACCGTTTACATGCCTCCAAATTGAAGACATAATGGAGAAAGATCAAATGAGGAAAGTCTTCTAACAAGCCACAGAGACTGATTGAGTCGCTCCATAATGAATCTTTGTTTAACATTCTGTCTGGTCAGAGAGAGAGAGAGAGAGAGAGAGAGAGAGAGACCTTTAACTGAATAAAAGCTACCTAGCTATTCTACATGTAAAACAGAAAAGAGAAGAAACTCCGTTGAACAGTCTCTCAATGCTCTCAAGAGAAGCTTGCTCAGGAGAACAAGGAGAGCAAGGAGTTTTGACCACGTATACATAGTTTCAGAATTTAAAGATCTCCCCTGAGAATAGGTAGAACACTAGGCAGGAATTCACTTCCCTTTTATTGCTGTTTCAAAGTCTTGTTCTGGCAAGTTCTTTTAGGATCTCATCAGATATGTGGCTACAGTGCTTTATTTGCGGTGACATTTTACTTTATTGGGATGCAAAGTGAGTACTTGATACTAAAGCACTGATTCTGAAGAGAAAGGATTTATTTCACACATGAACACAGAAACAATATTACCTGAAAAATAAGTGCCACCCAATGACCTAGACTTACAATGTTAACAAAATAGATTTACCTGTATAACAGGCATAAAATGTAAATCACTCTAATATTAACATTGCATAAAGCCAAGTTGCCATGGAAAAGATTTGTCTCTAATGTCCTCACCCAAGTTCACACTTTCAAAGTGCATCTTGCTAATCTTTCATATGTGGTACTGAGCATATTGTAAATCATCAAGTACGTCAATAAGAAATTCTCAACTCATAAGGTTTATAATCTATAATTTCATTTCTAAATCTTAATAGGTTGTTGCATTTTGCCTAAATGTTGCAGATAAATTCACTACCAAAAAGTTCAGTGAGTTCAGGGTTTTATTGATTCTTAGGATTGATTCTCAGTTACAGTTCTTAATTCAGCTTGGTAGAAGAGCTCATATCAACACTAGGAACTGAGGAACTGCCACACAGCATCTATAGGGATTGCTGAGAAGGGGCAGACCTCACTTGCCAGTCAGCAAGACTGTCCAAATATACCATGCGATTAAACCACCTCTATTCTGTCTTACCCTCCTGCCCAGAGAATGATCTCACCCACTATGCCACTATGGGCTAGGTCTGCCTATGATAAGCAGACAATCTCCTAATCTTATTCTTAGGGCTTATTGTTGCTGCTAATTCTTCACAA
Source organism: Typhlomys cinereus (assembly GCA_023101885.1). Taxonomy (NCBI): domain Eukaryota; kingdom Metazoa; phylum Chordata; class Mammalia; order Rodentia; family Platacanthomyidae; genus Typhlomys; species Typhlomys cinereus. Next base: position 755,035 of record JALPQD010000001.1, read on the forward strand.
ATATAACCAGAGCTTCACACTTGTTAAGTTCACACTTCTAACTAACTAGCATATGGGCTGACTGCTAGTATATCATTTTGTTTATATTTAATAGCATGTATTTGCTATGATCAATGAACAATGCTTTACAAAATATGGAATGTGCTGTCCAACTTTTAAGTCTCCATTTTTATTGTTTCTATGACCAATAACATATTATTTATGTTACAAGTATTCCTATTAAAATGTTATACAAAACTACAGACTTATATGTCCCTCTATTAGTAACTTAATGTCTTTGATATGTTCAGAACCTCACCTCCTTCTGCCACCAAATTTTAACTAAAATAGTGGTAGAAATAAGTGGTCCCTAAACCCCTTGGCATTAAGTTAATCTCAACACCTAATCTTACCCTAATTGGAAATAGGAAATAATAGGCAAAAATAAAGGAATATTTGTATTCTCTTTTTTAAATATCAAACTTCTGAACAAATGGGAGATTTGAAATGCAAATTGTCCTAATTGGCTAATTTCTTATAACTTTGCTGGGAAAAGTCCCAATATAACCCTTGTAACTTCTTCTGATTTTCCCCCAATGTCTTTATTAGTAATATTTTTGTTACTATCAGCTTCTTCAGGAATCATTAGGAAATTGTCATGCTGACTTTTATTGTCTGCTTAGTTTTGTTCTTCTTACAGAGTTTGAAAGTCAGGAGCAAGATTATGATCTGATTCTTACAAGTAAAATTTTATTCTAGGCTTAAATAAAAAGTAACTATGAAACTCTGCAAAGGAGGGAATATAAATGGCCCTGATGAATCACAGAAGGAGCGGCAGAGGCGTTGCAATCAGAGGTACTGGATAAGATAGTCTGAGAGGGACAACCATCACACCCTTAAATTATAGCATTCTCAGCAACATTTAACTGCTTTGAAAACCTTTCCTCCTCCGCATGAATACATCCTCACCGTGACTGCTCGCCCCAGAACAGGAGAGCATTTTATCTGTTATTTCAGCTCACAGTTAAATTAATCTTATCTATCTGTACCTAACTTGTTATTCTAGGAAAAACTAAATGGGATCTGTAGGATGTATGTGAATAATTAATTAGTTTCTTATAAAAATCTACCCTTTAGTGATTCTTTCATTGAAAATAATGGTGTATGTCCTATGGTGAAAGAGATTGACTCAGCTGTTCACTGAGATTTTCAAGTGATGAACTGACAAGCGTGGGGTGTATAGGAAGGATAATTTGAGCCTTAAATTCCTATTTTTCACACTTGTCAGTTTCTTGGAAATATCTACTCCACTTGCCTATGTAGACTCAAACTAGCCTGGCAACAAGCAAGCTGAAACATTTAAGAAATTATTATACCCAAGCAGGCACAATAACACAACGACATAAAGGTGCGTAATCCCTAGTATTATGTTGAGATCTTTTGGTTTACAAATTATTTGAACAGATAAATGAATGATCCTTAATAGAACCAAATTTGCAGAACAAATATTTTTGGTTATAGGTTGGGGGTATTTCTATTTATTTCTTTCGATTTCCTATTTGTTTGCTTTTGATATTCTTCCAGAGATCTAAGTAAGGTTTAACAAATTGAAACAGTTAATATGATAGTCCTTAGAAGTTGAGTCACTTCTAAAGAAAACATAATTAAAATCATTGCCTTTGATGAAACTATAATTTTATTGCTATCCTAATCAAAATCATGCATTTTCTAATATTTTATATTCAAATCCAAACTTCTAGCCTCTACTGTTAGGGTTAATAAAACACTAATTATCAGCTTATAAGTAACTTTGGAAGATTTATACATGTACATCTGAAGTGGGAAACATTGCCGTGGTCAGCAATCCCCGTCAGGGTACTCAGGACTTCCCATTTTTGCTGATAACAGCACAAAGGTTTGGGCAGATCTATATACTTTCTGATGATTACAACATACCAGCAGAAAGTGGGAAATCAGGCTTAATATTAAACATTTTTCAAAATAAGACTTAAACAAGAGGCTATCACTTCATCATTTTGCAGGGAGTTGTAGCAATATTTTCTAAATTAAAGAAATAGACAAAGAATCCTGTGGCTTTATTTCATTGTGATGTTTGGAATTGGAGACATTAACTTTCTATATCAAAATTTGAGTTGATAAATTAATTTTCTAATAATATTCATCAGAAAATAGGCAAGTTCTTACCAAATTGTAATTTATTCTCTGAAGAATATGTTGAGAAATATCACAAGATCACTGAAAGAGAAAGTTCTCAGGTGAAGGAATGCTACGAAGGAACAGATGATTAAATGTTGCATTCCAAACAACTATTGTAGACTGTGATAGAACTGGAAGGATTTTCTACTGAAATCATAGCATGGCTACCTTTCATAAAATAATCATTTTAAGCAAACGAGGCTGTGAGCCAAAATCGTTAGGTTCTCAGTTAAAATTTGGCATTAATGTGCCTAATTCATAAATAATCCAACATTGATATAAACGCTGCTCCTTTCCACAAGAAAACCTTTTTCCCAGGTCACAGAAATCATTTTTGCAGTTCGTTTTTTATTACACGAAAGCTTACCATAGATTAATCAGCAAAAGAAATTCTAGTTACTCAGTAATTTTAAAAGGCTACATTTAAAAGACTTGCTACTGGAAAAGGAATGAAGAATTTGATTTAAAACATTTTGCCTTTAATAGATAAATTAATAAATACAAATAATTAAATAATCAAGGGAAAAAGAATGATATAAGGTCAAAACTTGTCATTTTAAAGAGCCACTGTCATCTAACATTTAGGGATTCCCTTTCTGTGCAGCCATTCTTGACCACAAGGTCAAAATATTACAGCGGTCACCAGCTTGAGCTCATTTTTTTCCTCACATTTTGGGGGAGAAGGATTTGTTCTTTGAAATAGATTCAAATTAATGCTAAGGTAGGGAAAATCTTGCAGAGTTAAATTTAAGAAACTGCCCTCTAGAAAATGTATCACTGAACTGCGTTAGTATCAGGCTGGGAAGCCAAGATTATCAGTTTAGTATCCCTTTGCTTAAAACATTTCCCATATATATTCCTCTCTACATCCAAAACTTAAAATATTGGGCAAAGAAGATGCCTTAATGTTTAAAAACTTTGCCTCACAAGCAAAAAGGGCTGAGTTCTGATGCCTAGATGCCACATAAAAATGCTGACTCATATGGCAGCAACCTGTAATTCCTGCCCTTGAAACCTGGGAAACCCCAGAGCAAATCAATAAGGTGAGAAAGTAATGCAGAATTATCCACAATGTAACCATTGGGCCTCCATAGACACTCATACACTCAAATGCACTCTTACACACATGCCCGCACACAAATATGTACACTCACAGAAACACATGCACGTGCGTGCGCGCACACACACACACACCAAAAAAACAAGTGTTGAATAATTTCTCAAAACTGTTGGAATCATAAATGCTATTGAAAACAATCTGATCCAGTATACTAATTTTAGAGAAGAAAATAGAACTCAGAGATGCTATATGTGGCTTGCTGAAAGCTACAAAAATAGTGTTACCAAAATGCCTGATCACTACACTAAATGGTGATTAGTCTGTACACTAACCATTAGTGCTTTCATTCACCACAGTTTCATAAACAGTAACTCTGATGAACAAATACATCATTGTATCTAAACAATCAATTGTTCAAAATATTTACTTTAAGAGGATACACAAGCATTCTAGTTTACAAACAATAGCTTCAGAGTTCCACTTTTGGTACCACATTTTCTGACATGATAGGATAATGTAGTAAATGCTTACCAAGAGTTGAGTCTGTTATACAGTAGACTCTACTAGTACAGACAGTTCTTAAAGACATTAATGGAAGCAAAGGTGATAAAAAGAGAGATGAATAGGAAAATCAATGAACAAAATTGATATATGGATAGAATTCAAAGTATGTAAGAAGCATCAAAGAAGATGAAGATTAATAGTATGATTTCTACATATTATGTGTGTCTCCGTTCTAGGCATATATAAATACTAACACTCAAGCAGAGCTTAGATATTACTACTATCATCTTTACTGACAAGAAAACAGAGACTCAGGAATATTGAACAACTGTCCAAAGTCAGAAGATTAGAACATGAGCACAGGAAGTTTCTCTGTAGAGTTCACATTCTTAAATGACATGTGTCCTTTATGGAAGATTTCTACTGGGTTAGGTGTCTAAGTAGAGGATGTAACACCATAATATGTAAGATTATATTGCAATGAGTGAAGGAATGATAATGGAATATACCATGAGTCCTTAAGTCTATCTTACCTTGTCAGCTGACAGCTTATACAGGTCTTAACGAGTATCTTAACTTGTGTATTTTCTGGTGTTTGCACAATAACAAAATTGTTTAGTGGTGTTCTTTTGAGGGCATACTCTCAACCTTGTTTTGCGTGACTGTAGTTCTCAAGTAAATCCAGAGATAAGGAGAAGAAATAGAATCTTGAGAAGGGAATGTGGTTGGCCAGTTACTTTATTTGGAAACATCCTAGTTATTTGCTCATTAGAGAGTCAGAATTTGTTGCCATCTCTGGCAGCTATGAGCATAGCAGTCTAAAAGATGAATGTGGCCAATTTCACTCAAAAAAGACATTGAGTTAGAAACGAGACTCTCTAAAGTACAAACAACCAACATCTGAAAAAACAGAGCAGAAATAAACTGAGAAAAGTGATCAAAATGGAAAAGTCAGAACAAAGGAAAATAAAGCACAAGAGCATTGTGTTGAGAAGAATCAAAAAATAAGAACATGTTCTACAGTGTGGGCATCAAATAGTAGCCAGGGGAGAAGAGCAATAAAATGTGGTCACTATGTTGACAATAAGGAGATTAGAAAGATGTAGAGAGGTGTAACTACAAAATGATATGATAAAGTATATGTGCACTTACTTTCTTTTTTTATTGCTGTGAGATCATATACTCATACACGTAAAGAAAGGAAGAACAGGAGATTTATGTGTCTTACAGTTCCAGAAGGTATATAGTCTTTTATGTCAGGAAATGTGTGGCAGAAGGCAAGGCTGGCGACAGAGGCAGGAAGCTGGTTCAGGGCACCTCAGTCATTGTGAATGCAAAAGAACAAGAACAAAAAGGGATGAAACAGGTCCTGGCCACAAAATTTCAAGACTTACCCCCGGGATGAATATTCCTCCAGCAAAGCTCCACCTTTCAAAGCTCCACAGTCTTTTCAAATATCAGCCTCAGCTAAAGATTCAAGCTTATGAGTCTATGAGGGGATTGGGGAGCAACTCATATTCAACCCATAGCGTTGCATCAGGAGATATCTTCTTTGTTAAGAAACACTGTCTTGGAGTGAAACTGTGGTCAGGATTGGAAGAACCAAAATAGAAAAGAAATAAAAAGGAAAGTTTTCCTAGATAGTCTGCATATTGAAATTCTACAAGCTTCATGGGCTTTTCTCAGTTTTTAATTTCATTCGATAGCATTCAGAAATCAAACACTGAATTGTTTGGCATCATTAACTTAACAAAACTATGTTGCAAGTGGAAGATACATTGAATATAAAGTTAGAAACATTTAATAAATCTATACATAGCACCAGGCACTGCAGCTGGCTCTAAAGTTCAATCCTTTGCAAACATGGACATAGAAATGAATCATCAATGAGCAGGAAAAGTTGTCAAGTTACTGTAGAATAATGAATGGTACAAATGCCATTAGTAGATTGCATGAAGTAAGGCATCTTTTTGAATAAATGATTGACATCTATAATATTCCAGGAAAACTTCATTCTGCCTCTCATTGAAGCAAAATTGAATTTTAAATGTCCTACAGTATGAAACTCAGGTATTCTTGGTTTATTTTAGATAGATTTAAATAGGTTTAAACTATTGGTTGTTTTACATAAGAGAAGATTCTAATGTTACAACTGTTTCTCTAAAACAGGAGCCTGGCATATGTGCTAGAGGAAATTTCAATATATTTTTTTTCCTAGTAGCCAGTGAAAATGTTATACTACTCTCCTTTGCAGAAAAAGACTGCATTTTAAGATTAAAGATTCAGTAAAGATACATATGCTAAAGAAAGAGAGTAAAGGAGTTTCTCTGAGCTCTGTGAACAAATCAAGGGCTGGTTAAAAAATGCTATGGCATTTCCCAGCCAGATCTTCTGTATCATTAAATGTGTACTTTTCCACCACAAAAAGAATATGCATTCACTAAGTTGCTAGAAGTATTCAAAGGAAAAATGTTGAGGAGGAAGTGTGGGGGCTTTTTTTCTGATACAAACCTTTCCTGTCTCAGAGTGTATACCTGTTCTCTCAATTGCCCACCAAGGGACATACCATTTGGCGCTCCTCATTTTTCCATCACCTCCATCAGTCACTGAGTCCTTCAATTTTGCTCCCTGACTGTGCATTCCATCTATCTATCATCTAGATTTTTAAATCATCATTTTTAAGCCTATCAGTAGGACAGATTGCCTTCTACTCAGCTACCTCCCAATCAATTCTCTATATGTAGGAAGCATTCTAAAATGCAAATGTAATATCTGCACAGTCTTGTATAATCAAAATTGAAGTTCAAAAAAAAACAAAATTGAAGTTCATAATTCTCTAAAAAAAATTTGAAACATTTAATAGTTTGATCTATTTTTTTCTATCTGTACATTCAGAACAATCACAACTTCTCCACGAGTTTCTCATATTCCAGAATCACCTCTACCTCCTTCTTAACAGAAACTGTCCCTTCGACTTGGAATTCCCTATATCCGCTTTCCTGCTATCTTTACTTGGTTAACTCCTCCCCTTCTTTCACTTGATCTTACAGGTATTTCTTTTTCCAGAAATCCTCTCCCAATGGTTCCAAAGTAAATCAGGTAACTTGTTCATATGTTCTCTTATCACAACAAAAATTTATAAAAATTAAGTTGCAATTGCCTCTGAGTCTCTGTCATTTACTTTAGTCTACTTAAAAAGAAAAGAGTAACTTCTGTGCTTTTTTGGTGTATCCAATCCAAAAGGAAAATGAGTAAATGAGTGGGAAAAACTCATTTCTATTTGTAATAGACTAGTGAATTAGAACAAATTACTTGGGGTCTGCAATCTCCTCTATTGCATACCTTAAAGCACAGAAGTACCAAATAGATCAACAGAGATAATAAAACTATTGATAATATGAAGAGCCTTGTAGACTTTGAGCTATGTGATAAACTTTTGTTGTTAATAATTCCTTATAGAAGTGATGTTATGGCTACCTCTGTGTTCACTAGTAGGCTGAGACAGTGACATGTTAACACTGTGTAGAATTTTGCATTGAAAATGTAGATTCTATCTGTGGCAGAATGTGTGCCAAAATGTTTCTTGAAGAGGGTCAAAATACGATTCTATAAATTAATTATGTGTTCCTTCCATAAATTACAGATGTTTGATTAATGAAGATGTGACTCAGTCATGATATAAATACATATTCTGTTGTCAGTAGACTACAAAAGAATAGTTCTCACTCTCAATTACTTCAGAATTCCCTCCCCTTTCAAAAATCCAACTCACAACGTTTCTTTTCTTGTTTTCTTGAAAGATAGTATATTATTAAACAATTTAAATGACTTGGAATATATTGCTCAACCTTCTCACTCATATAGAATATCACAGGTAATTTTAATGCTGTTTGTATTTTAAAAACCTATTTCAACATAAACTCACTTTGAGTTGTAGTCATATAAATAATATCCATCTCTAAAACAAATATCTGCAAAGTCATCTTGGCCTGAGTAGGTACTACACAACAGAGATATGAGATAAACAATTGTCATATAAGCACTAAAGATACACCAAGAACATATGAGAAAGGAGAGGTTAGAAGGGGATGTCTGCACATCATTTCACTGACATGGATTATATAGCTCTTGATTCTCCATAAATTAAACTTAATGCTTCTTTAAAATTCCTGGAATGTTTGTAATATTTCAATTCATACTTAAATAAAACCCATGGATATCAAGATTCTATTTAACACATAAGGACCTATACCTATGCCTATTGTATAGATGTATGCTGTTATAGTTCTCCATTAAGTCATGTATTTCAGGATTGTTTAAAATTCATCATATTTTTTGCAATATGGAATTTATTCCTCTTTCTTTTCACATAATTTTCATAGAGGTGTTACAAAAATGGTAAATATATTTACATTCATACCTACACCACAACTAGTTGTGAAGTTTCTGATTGTGCTTTACAAGGGAATGCATTGAAAAAACACATATTCTGTCTGAATTGCATTTTGAAAAATGAAAAATTAATTTTCACCAAACCATCTATTATCAGACTTATTTCCCTAAGGAAAAACAACCTTGTAAAAAAATGTCATGCTCCTGTTGTGTGCATCTGCATTCAGTGATCACTGGAAAGAACCCTTTTATTTTCTCTTCAGCAACTGGAGTGATTGTTGTGTTTTGCATGGGAATATGAATGTTCTCCTTCATAAAAAGAAAATCTATAATAGACATTAACCTACCACCAGACTGTGAATAGCCATTTGTAATTGTATATACTTAGTATGATTTCTTTTCCATCCAAAGTTTTAATGGAAGTATTATTCAGTTCGTAATTTTACAATATCTGCTTCTACTTGATAAAAATGACTGCCTCAGGCATATTCGTTGTTTTGATATCCATAGATCTATCACCTGAAAAACTGCCTGGCATCTCAGGAGAATATAAATTTAGCACCATTTGGACCTTAGAAGTAAATTTTCTTTCCGATAGGCATACAAAGTATGATGTGAAAGCTTCTATTTCTGAAAGAAATGTGATAGGATGGTTTCAGGTATGAGCTACCAAGTGAAGACTACAATAAACTTTCTCCAACCACATGTCATTATATTTAAGATTTTTCAAAGAAAAATAAATATCTGGACTGACCAGATGCTTTAATTCTCCCACAATAAAGCATTGTAATTACTCCCATGCATAGTAATTATACAGTATAAACATTTCCAGAAGGGACTGGAGAGATACTTCAGGGATTAAGTCTCTACCTCGCCAACAGAAGACCCTGAGTTTGGATCTCAGATCCCACATACAACACTGGTGGGAAATGACAGCAGCCTACACTTCTGATCCTGGAAGGCACTGGCTGGGAAACCCCAGAGCAAAACAGAAAGGAGGAAGAGCAATCCAGAATGTTTCCCAAAGTCATCTTTGGGCTTCTGGAGTCAGTGTTCTCTGCTACACACACACACACACACACACACACACACACACACACACACACACACACAAATAAATAAATAAATAAATAAATAAATAAATAAATAAATAAATAAGCATCTCAATAAGATTTGTATGTCTTTCTGCAACCTAACTTACAAATTTTAAATCTGTAATGTATCAGCACCATAGGTACCACCTTGTCAATACTTGAGGAATATATTTAGGCACCTGTAAATCAAGTCAGGTATAGGTTTTCAGCCAGATAAGCATGTAACTCTTTCATCCTTCTCCAGTAGGTAATACTTTGCAATTATTGTACTTAAAGAAATACCATGTTTTTTAATTTAACTAATATATGTACAAAGTATTAGTTTAGCACTTTCCTCTGTATGTTCTTGGTAATGGGCATACAAGAAAAATAATTGATATAAACCAGCTTTCTGTCTTAAAGCATTGCAAAAAAAAAAAACCCTAGGACATTCACATAAACCTTTTTTCAACATAAATGCAAGAAATAATTTTAATGACTTTAAGCCAAGAAACAAAAAAAAAAAAACCTTTTTTAACCCTGAAGATTAATACAAATGCAAATTCACTGGGGTTGCAGAGAAGACTTCTGTATATTAAACTAAATCTCTCTGACTTACAGCTCCATGAGTATTTTGTGATGAATTGAAAATCATTGGGCTCTACAACTGCCGAGTACCTAATGAGACTGACCAGAATCCTACTTATTCTTTGCAAAATGCACATTTTCATTAGAAGCACAAAAGACTAATCAAGAAAAAAAATGTCTTCTTGAACTTCAAATGAGTCTGGTAACTAGAAAGGAATGAGAAATTGAAGAATTACATTTCCTTTCAAAATATATTTGTATCTTACCTTAGGGCAAAGGTTTCATTATAATCAAACCCCATGATTTCCACAAGAGTTATTTAATATACGTGGCAAGTGTTCCAATCATGGATATATTACCTTGAAGCACAATTAACAATCAGGATCTTAACACCTAGATCTGCAAGGTAGATTAAGGGCTGGTATCTGGGCCAGACTCCTTGATTTATTACCATCAGCAAGTTACTAAGTCCCCTTATCAGAGCATGCCTCACAGGGTTATTTTTATTATTATTACTTGAGGCAGAGAGAGAGGCAGAGAGACAGGGTGCGCACACATGCATACTGTGGCACGCAGGTGAACAGAGGATGACTTTTGGAAGTCAGTTCTCTCCTTCCACGTGTAGTCTCTTGGGAACAAACTTAGATCGCCAGGTTAGCAAGCAGACACCTGCTGAGATACCTTGCTGGCCCATCACACAGGGTTTTTGTGAGAATAATGCAAGCTAATTTAGTAATGTTATCTGTGCTGTGGTGAAGCAACGAGAACCAATGCTAGTCATCTGGTGTCTTGAGGGCAGGAGCATGAGCATGCCTGTCTGCTTTTGATTTTGTTTGTCCTGAAATTGTTAGGACAAGATGCTCAATAACTTTGGCTTGATTAGTCTTTCAGTTTCAATTCCAATTGCATTTCCCTATTTCTCACTGCCTATCATGACAGGTGAGGCAAACTGTAGCGTAAAAACTAAATGGTTAGCTTCAAACATCCTTGAATTTCAAACTGAACCAAAAGGTATTTATGGTGATGCTTATTTGTCTATAAATAGGTCCACATTGTGGTTCTTCCTCCTATGTAAAGACATTTATGAAATAATCTCACTATATTTTATAATCTCTAAGTAAAATGATGTAGTGCTTCCCAGGTCAAAATTCATTCCTGTATATAACAGAGCATATGTTTTCCATGTCAACCTGACACCATGTCACAATGCTGTTTAGCTTACTCCCTTCTCCTCACTGTGTAGGCAGTCATCTCACGTCATCATCATCGAAGGAAATGGATTGCTCTGTGGTTCTCTGTTTCATTCTAATTCTTGGTAATCCCCAACAATGCCTACTTGAAAATGGTACTTTTCCTCGCTACACATGAACTACATGTAAATAATTGAATAAGAAATGGCATGTAAAAAATTATCTGCCACTCCAACATCTTTCCAAATAGTGTCTAGGAGCTTATCTCTCACAGATGAGGAAAGAGTGTTATACATCGATAAATTACAAACAAAAATGAATCAATAAATAAAAGATTCTGTCATAAGGGATATTTTCTAAATGATTTCTAAGTAAAGACCCCTCAGGTGTTGCTGAAAGAAATTCTGGTTTGAAGAATAGAAAAACGTTACTTGGGCCTTAAATTATCTTTCCAACAAAACACAATATACTGTTTCTGTGAGGTGATTTGTAAACTCTGTCTATAAATTGAGATTCTAAGATAAAGGACAGCTAAGGTTGATTTCTAATTGGACAGATGCTTGCCAAAGGCCGCAAGAGTGACAGGTTGATTGAGCTGTAATGGAAACAGGGGACCTTTCAGTTGGGGATTGATTTTTATTTGACAAATGCTAATGGTGCTTCAGAAAAGATAATAAAATTCTGTGTGCACTGTCTCTGTTAGGTAGTGCATTAAAGGTGCTAGAGAAATCTCCCAAGTCTGTGTTTGTTTGTGTGTGTGTGTACAGATGCTGGTTTAATGGCTATTCTGCTGCTTCTTAAAATTTTGAAAATAGTACTTGTTAAAGTCTGATTTATGAATATCTACGCTACATAAAGAAAATAGATATTCAGCAGTAAGGCCAAGGGACCTTGGTAGGTTTTCGGTTCCTGGATTTTTCTGTTTCATATGTCTGTGAACGGTAGCTCTTTAATATTTTTCTTTGAATTACTTGTAACTGACTCATGATATCTTCTTCAATACCCATTTATAATCTGCATATTACCTTTCTTTCTAGAGTTGTTTCTAGCTGATGATTTTCCATTTGTGCATGGTTTTTATTTCTTGGCTTATATGTAACTGTTATAGGGTTCTCACTGTGATATCATCATCATCAAATTTTTATTGTTCAACTTGCAAGGCAGTATTTTCGTTACAAATATTATGATGACCTTGTTCTTAATACCATGTGTGACCTTTCCTTTCCAGGCGACTATCCAAAGTGCTTTAAGGAGTTTAAAGAGTTGATATTTCCTAAATATGTCTTGCACTAATAATGTTAAAGGAAAAAAAGGTCTGAAACTTAAAATTGCCACTGTGGTACACAGCATTACCACTTACTTTGTTTGTACTAGGAGTCTTGTCACATCCTACACCGACTCTACCTTCTGTCCTCTCTGTCTCAAGAATCGCTCCCTCACCTTCCACCTTTGCTCACTAGTTTTATTGAAAAGGATCTTGTAAGTTCTTTACTGCCCCTCGCATCTTGATATTTCTATGTATCTTATAAACAAGCAATGCATGCTCTTTCCCTAACTCAGCATCCTATGTTTTCCCTTTTCATGAATAAAGCTTTCGAAGGTTTAGGTTCACAACAGGGGCAAAAGAAAAAACGACGAATAAATATTTTGTAGTAAATTGATCAGAGCTAAACTTGGAAAGAATATGCGGCTGGGATCTACTCAATCTGGGAACAGTTCAATAGCTTCTGCACTTTGCACATATCAGTTACTCAACATGAATTTTTTGAAAAAAAGGAAAGTGGAAAAGAAAAGGCAAAAATTAAAGGTGCCAGAATTTTCTTAGTATCCATCAGTGCTGGGCCAAGACAGTCTAGTTTTGCATGCCTCTCTCATGCTATCCTAGAAATACATGGCCAACACACAGTTAAGCTTTTACTTCACACGAAACATCATGGGAAGAAGCTATTCCTTCAGAACCTTTCGTGTTAAACATCTGTCTTTTTTCTTTTAAAGCTATGTAATTCTTTCTCAATGAACCATCTTCTACAACACGCATCACTTAAACATCTGGTGAGGTAAAGCCAATTATACTATTGAAAATAAACAGAGGTGTGCCAGAGATGTGATCTACTGATTCAGTCTACCTTAATGCCAGGTATTTCTGTCCAAAACACAGTCATGAGGATTTTGTTGTTGTTGTTTGCATAGAATATATTTCCTAATTATGTCATTTCACTCTGCTCTCAGAAACCTGATGAAGATGATAAACTAAGATAGTGATAGAAAAAAGAACAGAAGTAAACACAATTTCTCCCCTTCCTGAGTTGGCTTTTCCAAGTCTCTCTTTTTGACAAATTTTTATGCGTTTAATTCACCTGCTTTGCTTGCATCTGCATTTCTGTGGGTAAATTAAAGGACTTGATTTCCTTAGTCTTACTGCATGGATATGAGAATAAGACAAGGATGAACCCTTCCCACCAGAACATACCTGCTTTTCTTTTTTTAGTAAATTAAAATACGGTTCACTGATTGCTTAAAAAACATACACAGTCCATCTGTTTAAAACTATCTTCAGATAAAATAGGAAATACGTAGCCACAAAGCTATGATATTAGACTGAGCTTATTTCAGGAAAAAAATTACTCTATATTCCCAGTGCTTACAAAAAAAACCCAGAAATACCATACTGCATATGTTTGTATATGATTCATTACTTACACAAATGCCTGATAATAACTTTAGGATATATGTTGCCTTATTTAATGTGCCATATTGTGATGATTTGTTATAGTGTAACAGTTTGTAAGAGTGTGAAAATTATCTAAATAGACAGGCTATTAAAATTCTTTCAAATGAGAAATAAGGAAATGTAGATCAATATTTACTTACACACATAGATACACACATGCACTAAAACACAAGACCTTCACCATTTTAAAATTTGCCATTTTTCTTTAGATTTATGAAATCATTGCATATGTCACCGGGAATGTTTCCTAGTTTTAATAAGATTGATTTAATCTATCAGATCATTTAAAAAGTTTTGGTATTATGATTATTATGGATTGAATTCAGTCTGAAATATTATCGGATTTCTCATTCTGTTATACTTCTCCAAAATTCTTTCTTTAAAAGCTGCTAAAACAGAAAAATTAGAGTGTTTTCATTTCACAAGACTTAAATTTATATAAGCACCAGCTAACTGCAAGGCAGTCATGTTATGATGCCTTTGCAAGTTTTCTGTTTCTCCATTCTGTTTTATATTACACATTATAATTCAGACTACAGACACAATTACATAATGAAAACAGAAAACTCTTAAGGTGTAAACCAAATGTGGAAGTCTGTACTAGAAATGCAAGGAGAAACAAGTGTTTCTTGACTTGACCATCTGTAGGTTACACAGCACAGCGGCCTGCATTGAGGTCTGTTTTGAAAAAGAAAGTTATTCTACCAGATTTAGTTCTTCACCTAAACTCAGTTGACAACTACTGTTATCTATGTGGCCAAAGTAGACCTCTTGTAGTTGCAAGTAACTAAAAATACTTCATAATAAGTAAAGATAAAGAACTTTGTCATGAAACTTCAGTGAGCATAAATATACCTAAAAAATGTGTTTAGTGTTGGCATCATGGCTCAATTTATAAAGTGCATGCTGTGCAAACATGGTGACCTGAATTCAATCTGCAGAAACAAAGTAATAAAATAAAACTTAAAAAATCAGTATGGTGGTGCACACTTGTAAACCCAGCACTGGGAAGGCAGAAACACAAGTCTAACCTATTGCACAATCTACAGGGATTGACCTTAGTGGGAAAAATAAATAAATGAAAGGTAGAAAGCATGACCTGACGACATAAAACTCAATGCCAGAAGTTGACCTCTGATCCCCACCAGCATGCGTATGCATATTTGTGTGCACCAACAAATACATATACAAATATGCATCCACAGATATCCATTTACATACAAAAACATAAATAGGGCTGGAGAGATGGCTTAGGGGGTTAATCTTCTGCTTCTCAAGCAGAAGGACCTAAGTTCAAATCCCTGATCTCACATAAAAATGTTGGTGGAAATCACAGCTGCTTACATCCAGCCCTGTAGATTACAGCCTGAAATACCCCAGATCAAAGCAATAATGTGAAGTAACCAGGATGATGCCAGATGTAACCCTTAGACCTCCACAGGAACATGCACTACTCTTTCCCTATCTCTCTCTCTCTCTCTCTCTCTCTCTCTCTCTCTCTCTCTCTCACACACACACACACACACACACACACACACACATAGGAAAAGAAAAATAATAACTAAATAAAAGCTTCATTAGTGAATCCCCGCTAAGCAAAACTGGGAAAGGAGGGGGATACGGAGGTGGGGCCTCTGGGCTGGAGTCGAGGGGGCCAACCGGTGACTGGGGTCACCACCCAGACCCTGGGAATCAGGTGAGGAGCAAGCAGGGGACGAGTTGCTACAGATTCATTTATTAAGGAGGTGTTTGGGCTTTTATAGGATCAGGGGTCCAATCAGGTGTTGCCATCCCTCCGCTCCAGGGGACAGGCACCAATCATTTAACTGTTTACTAAGTGTCCATTGCAGGAGCAGGTTAGATGGCCACTTTCCATTGGTTGTTCAGTCCCTCCGCCTGCATGGTTCTCCATTGGGACATGTCTGGGGCATGTCTGTACGCATCCAGGCTTGCCAGGAGCTAGGGCTAAGGCATCCCTGAATCGGTAGTGCCACAACTTAGTGCTTTTTAGATGTCAAATTTTGGAGTTTGTTAATGCAAGAAGCATGCAAGCACAAAACGTTTCATAATCACAAGACCCTTCCCTACCCTTTATGACCATGAGATCCAAAATTATACAAGTTTCCAATATACCAGGCGATGAGCAAAACCTTTGTCGTGCAATAGCTCAGTTCAGTAAACTGTAGTTGAGAAATGATCCTGAAATTAAAGTTAGAAAAGAAAATTTAGAATCTTGTGACATTCTTTCTTCACTTCTCTGTCTATCATTCTTGTCTTTAAATAACTTGAATTCAGACATTAAAAAAGCTTGTAAGTCATCTTCACACTTAAATTCCTGGGCTTTTGTTCCTGTACTAGTATTAATCTTTTAAAAGGTGGTTTGGTTAAAAATTCTTTTAGAAGTAGGAAAAATAAAACACTTTTTAAGTTAAGCCTAGGAAATTATAAAGTTTAAGAGTCTTGGTGTTTTCCTGTTTATTCCGTTAAAAAGATTTTTATGCCATAGAACACCATATAGAATGCAATCACAGTGACAATAAGAATGACAGTGTTGACAGGTGTATGTAGTGCAACTAAACTAATTCAGTTTTGATAAGCTGAAGGACTCCCTTTCAATGAATTCCTGAATGAATTGATTTGGGTTATATACTGACTAAGGTAGCTTGAACTCAATCACTGTCAAGCATCTTTAACCATGCAAGGAACAGAAATTCTTGTCAGCAGCCCAGCTTCAAGTACCATATGTCAAAGATGATTATAAATAGCAATGACAATGGTTAGGAAGGTGTGATGAAAGCAAAAAAAGTGACAGGAAATGTGTCCATTTATACTCATGTTTACAAAATTTGATAAAGAAGACCAGTGAACTTTTGAAAACACTTTATTTATCAGAGAGAGAGAAAAAAAAATTAACATGTTTAAAGACCAGAGGACATCTCAGAACTATGTGGGTTATAGGGATTAACTCAAGCCATTAGATTTCCACAGAACACCTGGACACATGAAGCCATCTTATCCTCCTGAGCAAACACCTATAATTAAAAAAAAATCAGAAAACTTTAGCCTGTGTTAAGAGACGATTGTACTTCCAGGACGATGGTTGTGTATAAAAGCACCTGTGTGCACATTTAGCAGTCCGTTAGCGTACATGGTAGAAGGAAAGGATCTTCTCTGAAAGTTGTTCTCTGGCTTCAAGTGTATCATGTTTTGTGTGCCGATGTTCTTGTTCTCTCTCTGTCTCTCTCCCTCAAATAAATAAAACAAAAGAATAAGATCACTGCAACAAGAACAAAGTGGTAAGCAACAAATTTTATTTTTCAGTAGCTGAAATTTTGCTAATAAAACTTAGCTGAACTTTTAAGTCATTTCAGAGTCAAAACAAAAACAATATCAATACCTGAATTATACTCTGCAAGAGTGCACTCACTTGACTTGGTTTCAGCCTTGACTGCAGAACTTGATTGCTTCTCAGATGGTTGTTCCATGGCTTCTGGTAGGAACATCAGGAGAGGTTTTGTGTTCTCTTTTCTTTTCTCTGCCCCCCTCTGTATGGAATGTCAGTTAACACTGATACTTCTTGCATTTTTGTTGAGGTACAGATAGAAAAGTCACGTGAGTTAGGAATATTCCTATTTGTATTGATAGTGTTACCAGCTGGTCCAGCCAAGCACAGGTAGAGATTTGAGTCAAAATAAAAACATATAATCCTGTTTGCTCTCAGTTCCCATAATTTAAACCAATTTCTTAAATATACTATTTCTGCATGTGCTTGAAGACAAACTTCAGATAGTATCCTTGATTATACCCAAGTTGAACAGTGGCCTCCCACATAAAAATTCCAGAGGCATGTGTGAACCATTTTCTAATCAATTATGATAAGGTATTGTTTGTCAAGAGAACATTTCATAGGCGAGACAACCCCAATGTGCAATGAAGGAAAAATGGTGTCTCAGGAAACAGGGACATGTTCTCTTTCTATTCTTGAGAATACTTGCAACTCACCTTTTCTTAGAATGTGTGTTGTGTTCATAAGAAAAACAATGTTTTTTACATGTTAAGAAGCCATTACTGTATCTGACACATTATCTTAATATCTTATGCTCTCTCATTATAACATACAACCAGAAATTGAAAAAAAAAAAAAAATAGGACTTACATCTTCAGCATATGGGTTTTCCTTTGACTGCAGCTCAATGTCGCCCTCAGCAGGTGACAGCAGGTGGTTTGCTCCTCTCTTTCAAAGCATTGAAAGGAATGCTTCCTGATTTTCTGTCCATACAGGTGGGGATGGGTTTCTAAATTCAGTAGAAGTCAAGCCTAAGGAGCTTCTAGGTTTAAAGCCAAGAATTCATATCTACAATGAGTCGTATAGTCTAAGACAGGAAATCATCTCTCATCCAATTTTTGTATGCTGTCTTTCTCACCAAGTAGCAACGTTTTAATTAGATCCAAAAAAGATAAAATATAATATTAATGAACAAAAATAATTCAGATTCTTGAAGTGTGATGAGACGGAATCCTCCACCTAAATTTTGCTCTTATAAGAGATTAGGAACTACAAGCAAGCAGGAAATTATTTGCCTTAAATCTCAAATTGATAGATTTAACAATTTATCAAAGTGAAAAAGAAAAAAGTAAAAGAAAATCCTTGATCTTCTCAATATTTAAGGACATTTTATACCATTGTTCATCTGAAACATATAATTGCTCCTGACCTTTTCCATTAAATTTTTCAGAACTGCATCCGTAGACCTA
Organism: Typhlomys cinereus; assembly: GCA_023101885.1. Taxonomy (NCBI): domain Eukaryota; kingdom Metazoa; phylum Chordata; class Mammalia; order Rodentia; family Platacanthomyidae; genus Typhlomys; species Typhlomys cinereus. Next base: position 773,524 of record JALPQD010000001.1, read on the forward strand.
TAGAGAGTCCCAAGTCTATAATAACGCAAATTAAATATTCCTTCCTCACAGCCCTGTGGATGCAAAGATTTTCTCATCCCATTTATTGTTAATCATGTATTCTTTCTCTCTTTCTCTCTCTTACCAGTCCCTCTTCTGTTATTCTCCTTTCTAACAAATGTAAGCTTCAGATTTAGCTTTTGACCCGAGGGTATTTTGTAGCGGTTAAGGGTTTTGAATGGCTGCCACATCTATTCAACTTTAATGGCGTTCACAAAGCTTCCATCCATATCTTGCACTTACATTGTTTTAAGAACACACATGGTGGTCTGCTCACTGAATCCATGGGAGTTTCCCTTCCCACTACAGTTTATGTAATCAGTAGTCTTCTCCTACACCACTGACTCCACAGGGCAAGATCTCCTCTAACAATCCTAGCTCATGCTCTTCCTTTCTTACTTGGATTTATCCATCTTCACCTTTCATGATGTGGCATTTCCCTCAAGGGAATGAGGTGAACAAATCACTATAAAAATAGTTTAAACACTTTTTAAAAAATAAAATTAAGTAGATAGTCAATCTCCCTGAAACCACATATTCACCTTTTAGTAACCTTTGATTTTATACATTACCCTTATCTTACTGCACAATGTACTTTAATCTTTACATTATTTCTTGTACTTTTTCTAGTCTTATTTTCAGTTGTTATATAATCTATAGAATTGTGAAATATGGTTCTATAATTTCCTTAACTTATAATGAAGTTTTTTTGTCATTTTGTGTGTATATTATTTCTCTGATTTCAGTTTAAGACTGAGTGGAGAGCAATATGTATTGCACTGATATATTTGTAAGATAAATCATTGTCCTTTCAGAACTTCTCACGCATCAGTGATATGACTGATACAATGATAGGTGGTAGACACATAGTCTCTAAGACAGCCATGAAAAGAGAAATAATGCAGCTTTCTCTCCATTATCCTGCAACTCCATTCAGCCCAATGTGCTCTTATGTTCATGTTCGGTACCATTTTCTCTAATTCTTGACTACTTCATTCATGTCCCAACTTTAAATTCCATTGCTTGATTTTCTTAATATGTTTCATACTTGCTATGATTTTATTCAGCATAATATTTTTATTCAATTCATTGCTATCAATATTCAATTTTTTAAATTTAACATCAAATTGTTTCTTAGTAGCATGTGATATGTGTGTGTTTATGCATTACATATTTATATATAATTAATATATATAATATATATTAAATGCTAGGGCTGCCATAAAAAGTGGGATAACCTGAGTTGTTAAAGCATCAGAAATATATTTATTCACAGTTTTGGAGAAAATAGAGATAAGTTCTGGATCAAGATATCAGCACAATTAGATGCTTGCTTAGTCTCTCTCATTAGCCTGGAGTAAGCCCTCTTCTTTTTGTGGGTTCACATGGTCTTCCCTCTGCATGCTGGCATCTAACAAATTTCCTTTTGACACTGGTGCCTGTCATACAGAACTAGGGCCTTACTAATACCTCTATTTTATTAGGTAACCTTCATATAGGTCTTCAATATCTCTGAGTGATCTCCTTCTGAAATTAAGGACTTCTCACATAAAAATTGCAGGAAGACACAGTTCTGCCTTATTTATTACATATGAAGACAATTTTAGTAGAATCAATATATAAACAAAAAGCTATAGAAAGAATTTAAGCTTTATAGGAAAACAAAAAGACATGAAAATTCAGTCAGGCACAAAGACTAATGTGTGCAGAACTGAATTGAGAAGGTGCCAACCACAGGACATGAGTGAGGTCATAGAATTTGGCATTGTTGTTTCCATCAGGGAAAAGAAGTAGCTAATGCATCCAGTGGAATTTCACAGGGCGTTCATCATATCAATCCACATCCCCTTGAGAAACTCTCATGAAACTGAAGTACATATCTGGAATGTACAATTGACAGAGACATATGGAGCACATGCTTTGCTAATCTAAATAAGCTTCTTATCCTCTGCGGGAACCTAAGAAACACCATCAGGTACCTCCTAACACATACACTGCCCTTGTGCCTCCACAACTTAACATTCCATGCAAATACCTTTTCTCCAACCTTCCCTAAACCAGGGGCATTTATGGATTGCGTTCAGTCGAGGTGTGTACTGATCATTTATAGTCTCACATTCAAGGGACCCTTTCGGCACATTGTAAACTTTCTTTTCTGGCGCCCCTGCTCTTATTTCTGAAGTAACTCATGTTGTAATTTTCCAAAGAGACTCTCCTCACGGTAAGAGGAAAAGTATTCTCACAGCTAAGATGGATTTTGTGTTCAAGGCTGTTCTTAATCGTCGTCAGTGAAAAAGGTTGAACAAGTTATCATTGAAACAGGAATACTGGGAAGAATACAAACGATCCAGTGAAGAGTTAGCTGTCTAGAGAATAACATCTTGTCACAGCAGTTCATCCCAACTCATTATGAACCCCAGTAATAGTATAACCAATGGATTACAACTAGATTGTGGATGCTGGGAATCAACTTCAGGTCCTCTCATGTTTCCATGTTTACCCAAGTACTTTACTAATTGATCCAATTTCTAAGCCATCCTCAGGAAATAGATTTTAGTAATCGGTACCCTAATCATTGGTACCAATCTTTTACTTTACTGTCTATGATGTTTTACATATTCATTGCGCTTGAAAATACACATACACACACACACACTCGAACGTGTGCACACACACACACACACAAATGGCTTATATGAAAGAAGGTATTAATTTGAAAAGTGAAAATGCTGCCATTGTGTTAGGTTCTTAATTCTCATGAGCGACATTGAACTAGGAAACACAAATGATAGAAAATTACGACTACTATAAGAAGGAAGACAGGATTCTAGAATGGTAAATGTTTTCACCTGATTAAATATATCCTTTTTAATTATGGTATTTTAAGGATATTTGAGTATATCAGATGTTTATCAAACTATTTAAAAACTTTATTGTTACCCACTCAGCCTAGAAATCTTCTATAAGAGAGGTGGAGAATCTCAGCACCCTGACAGGATGGAGCCTAGGCCAGTAGAAGAGCAATGAAGTTGAGAACAATAGCCAGCCACAATGCAAATTACTGACAACACAGCAATGCTAACCCAGATTCAGGCTATCCTAATCTCTTCACATCCTAAAGCTTGAGGAGTCTCACAGAAGAAGATTATAAGAGCCTAAAGATAAGAAGGTCCACTGTTTTTAACAAAACATTCCATTCAAGACAAGGGATATTGTATGCAGGAACTCACAGCAGTGAGACTTGTCCTTACCAAACCTGCATAATGACTGACATAGCAATATGTCAGAGACTATGAAGAACTGAAGAAAGATAAGAACATACAGGGAAAGCTGGATGAGTGAAGGGAAATGTTCCTATCAGGGAGGGGAAACTTGGTATGCCATTGAAGCCTGAATCCCCACAAGAGTAGACAATACAGGGAAAACCTTGGGGTCCATAGAAGTGGCCATGTAGGAAGGTGGGAGAGAGTGGAATGGATTGATGAGAGGAAGAGAAAACAATGGGGGGAAATGATGGAGGGAAGCAGGGATTAGTAGTCAATATTCTTGTAAAACTAATAAATAAATTAGGAAAAAATTTAGTGTAACTAGGCACTATTAGCCCCCCACTCCTTTAACCCCTCCAAACATGACAGAGGCATTACTAAGGTTTGCTTGTCATATATATGAGTATGGAGACTTAAGAACATAAAAGAATTTGGAAATAAAATAACATAAAATATACCTCCATGGACTTGATTCATAAGGAAAGTTGATGAAAGGCACAGAGAAGGAAGAGGTATGACAGGGTGAGCAAAGGTCGGGAAGGTCATCATAGCTGACAGAGGGGTTTGATATATTTTAATATGAAATTGTTTAAATTACATCAAAAGAGATAAGTGAATCATCACACTTCATATGCAGGATTTGGTCAGACAAGATAAAGAAAAGAATGCAAAGCAACATACTGCATTCTAGCTTTATAGGGTTTGAAATTTAACTATAAAAAAATGATAGATGTGTGTCATACTTTTAGTGGGTCAGAAATCACACATACTAGGAAGCAAGAAGAGAAGGAACAGGAAGAAACAAGTAGAGGGCAGGTGTCATCCGTGTGAGTATGTTAAGAATGAGTTCCAGGCAGCAAGCCAAGGAGGCAGGAATCTGGGTCAGGGCACTAGTATCTAAACATGGATAATGTCATCTCAGAGCTCTGCTCCTTCAACCAGGGACCTGTAGCCACAGCAATATTTGAAAGCAATGGTAATTAATTTGCATCCTTCAATGTCCATTTCTAGGAAATTACCTGATCTTCCCTGTGTGTATGAGCTGTCACCGACTATTCATTCAGTCCACATTAAAGAGAATTCCTCAGGTGCCACTGTACAGAATCAGCAGCTCTTTAAGAGTAATCCTTTCTGGGCTACGGAGATGACTCAGGAAGGCAGAGTCTGGGAAATCCCAGAAGAATAAGAAAGTAGAGAAATCTAGGATGATTCCCGATGTCATTCTGGGGCCTCCACAGGTACACACACTCAAGTACCCTCTTGTACACAAGCCTGCACACACACACACATGAACACACACACACACACACACACACACACACACACGCAAAAAAAAAAGTAATAATCCTTTCAAAATCATGTGGCCAATACAGCTTATTCTACAAATGCTAAGTTCACTTTCATAGACTAAGAGCAATTCTGTTTGGTTTCCACAGGATTTTTTTTGTCCCAAGTAGGGGTTTTGTGTTCAGATTCACAAAGAAGTAAGTACCACGCAATAGAAAATGTACAAGAGCTAACCATGTCTATACAAAAAGCACTCCAGAAAGTACAAAGTAATGACTATATTTCCTTATAAAAATAACAAGTAAAACATTGTTACCTAGTATATTTGGTGTGTGTGTGTGTGTGTGTGTGTGTGTGTGTGTGTGTGTGTGTGTATGTATGTGTAAGAGAGAGAAAAAGAGAGACATTTAGGGATCTCTTTAAATGTTCTCATCCCTCCCAATTACCAATAAATTCTCAGTGCTATTTATTGCCAGTATTGTTTGTTTTTCTTATAAAAACAACACAAAGTAAAACTTTCTTTCACACATGAAATTTACAGCTAACTTTTCAGTATAGATCATTATTTTTAAGTTACTACAAATATAAGCTACATCTTATAGTTGATTGCACATCAGAAATTAGACACAAAGAGTCTTCTATCGCTTTTGCTCTGTTAATTCGATTTCTGTCCTGAATCAGTCGGTACAACTATTGTGCACTCTTCTAGACTGTCAAAGAGTCAAAGACGTATTATTAGTTATGTGCAGCGTTTGACTGCTGAAACCCTCACTTCTTTCCCAGAGCTTTCCTGACTTTCAGGGGATTTTTTTTTGTCTTCTTCTCTCTCTCATTTCCTACCAGAGTAGCATTTTAAGTAGATGTTATAAATCTCTGCCAAAGGCACATTCATAGCCCTGCTTCAATGGTTTCATTTAGACCAGAAGCACCCAGACTTTTCAGGTTTCTTCAAGATCTTTATCAGGATGAAACAACACTTTGCTTTCATTTAAAGAATAAAGCACAACTTCCTAAAAAGCCTACTGCTAAACTAAATATAAAAGTTTACTTTGATTTATTTTTAGCGGAGGAGAGAAGGTCTGATATTATATGACATTATAAATAAATTTTAAATTTCAACTTGCAGTCTAAATGGCAAATTTTAGTCATTTTTAAGGGAGGAAAGAAGCACTGTGAATATAATTTTTATTACATCCACTACCTCATCTCTGTAAATGAAACATTTCTTGATGTAAATGCTACAGAAAATATGTTATAAAGGCAAAAAGAATGCAGTCATCATGTTTTTGCAATTTTAGGGAGAGGCATTCTAAAAGAATAGCAGAGTATGCTAACATTTTTCCCTAATCCAGGACCTCTAATTCAGGTCATAAATATTGCTTCGAATTGCAGCAAATCCACTGAGAAATATATCAAGTCAGAAATTCAAACTGGAAACTGGAGACAGAAGAAGCCTCTCACAAATTCCACTGCTGACCTAGCCAAGTGGATACCAAGAATACTAATTTCTTGAAAAGTGTCATAATGTTTTAAATGTTCACCTAAAGGCAGCTCTGTGCTATCATTCCTGATCTGATTCATCAGTAAGCCTGGCTTATCCATGCACCTGGGAGTAGAGGATCCATCCTCTAATGACTGACAGGATTTTATTTTTCCAAGTGAAAAAATTTCCTCACAGAAATATATTTTTGGGAGGGTGCAAGAAATCAAGTACCTCAAAAACAAGATAACCTTTCTCTTTCAGTGTTTCTTCTGTTATATCATTGTTTGCTCTCTCCACATAATGGTGAAACACCCACCATCAGTGTAACCACAGCCCTTCACAGTGGCTCATTCTCATGAAGTGTTGCACTGTCCTTATAATAATGTACACATCGTGCACTCCAACTCCTACTGTGTGCTGCTGTATGTCCTCAATTAAATATTTTTTATTCAAATAGGAGGAGTAATTTTGCAGCACTAATGAATTTTATGTGATCCACAAATATCTCTGAGAGCTTATCTGGTAGACTCTGAGGTCACCTAAAGCTGAAACCTGCACTGGAAACCAGTGTAATATTACATTATCTTTACTTAAAAATTATTCTGTTACTCATTTATTAGAGTTAAAATGGCAGTCACTAGCATCCTTTGAGGTCTATGCTTTTATTTTGCTGCATATTCTGCTGTGTTTGCTGAATGTTTATTCAATTGTAATTTGGGAAATATGGTTCTGTGGCCCTTTGGTAAAGAAAACTCACAATAGGTTTAATTAGACTATCATCCAAATATGGTGAGTAACTGGTTACACTTGTGGCTTTAAGTGTCTGGTTGTCACTTCAATACACTCCAATAAGTGTATATGTAAAGTTCTGTAAAAATAGCTCATGAGCTGGGTGATGGCTCAGCAGTTAAAGTTCTTGCCCTGAAAACAATAGGATGGGAATTTTGATTTCCCCCAGTTCCCTATAAAATGCCCACAAATATGACAGCTTCTTATAATTCCAGCACAAGAAGGTGGGGTTTAGGAATACCTAGAGTAGGCTAGGTAGCCACACTAATCTTATAAACAACCTCTGGTTAGAAACCCAGTTTCAAACAATAGGATGGAAGATACACGGGTACATGCAAATGTAAATAAACAAATGTATACAGATATGAAAAAAAAAGCATGGCTCCTGATTTGTAATCCTAAACACATAAAATATAATATTATCAGTAGAAGATTTTAAAAAATATTTTAGAGCATGTGCAGAGACCATTGGTTTTCATTGGAACAAGAAATAATATTACAAGGAGACAATTTGGTAATGATGCCCATCAGGTATTGCACAATCTGAAATAATGCAGACAAACCCCAGAGACTGGATTCCATTTCTCAGAGCAAAATCCCTCTGAGTCTACATTTGTTGTGATCCATCATAAAAGATTTTTACCCAGGACTCCTGGGCAAACTCAATGTGTAAATGTTCATGAGTGGAGCTTGAGAACAGAATTAAGTATAAGAACTTGAGCGACCCCCTTCTTTTGATATTTAATCTTGAAACTGAATCTAACAGGAAGCTGTCTGCAGAAAGCAGAACGGGCACTGTTCACTCCTTACTGGAACTTGGCTCTGTCTTACAGCTGCATCCACGCCCACCTCCTCCTGACATCTGTGGGCTAAGGGAACACAGCTTGTAAAGAAAGTGCACTCAGTCACCAATTACAATGCAAACTTTAAAGGGGGTGGAGGAAGAACTGGCAAAATAGGCCAGAACAGGAAGAAGTCTGAATTAATTCAACAACACTGTCTAATGAATATTTTTAAATTTGTCTTAACCGATTTCTTCAGATTTGGGACATTATTATCCACCCACCTGTCTGACAGCATTTGATTCAGTAAATGCCTCATATAGCAATGTCTTAGAGCTTCTGAACTCCATTGTGCAGAGTTTGAAAATACCTAAATTATTCTATACAATAGGGATATGTGCTGTCATACAGTAAAGCAATAAAATAAAACCAAAAACACCTTCTCCTGGCCAGCCTAGAAACACTTTCTGAACACACAGATCAAAGCACACAGGTCAAAGCAGAGATATTTTTTCACCCTGCTAGGTGGAGGTGTGCTTTTAGAAGCTGAATCTATGTGGGTAACATTAGATTGTTTTGGAGGCTGAAGAAATGGCTCTGTGAGTGGAGAGCTAGAGAACCTGAGTTTGAATCCCTACCACTCACGTAAAAGCTGGCCTGGATTACACAGGTTGTGCAGAGACAGAAGGACCATGTTGCTTTCCTGGTTAGTCAACTTAGTTTAAATGGCAAGACCCAAGTTCATCGAGAGAGCCTGTCTCAAAAAGTAGGAAGGACAAGCAATCAGACACTTGATATCAGGGAGGGGAGAGGGGCCCAGGGCGGTGGGAGGTTGGAGGGAGGGAGGGGATCGGTGTACCTGTTAAGTTTGTATGAGTGGAAATTAAAAAAATAATAATAATAAAATAAAATAAAAAATAAAAAAGACACTTGATATCAAATTATGGGCCTCCACATGTGTGCATACTGACAAATGCACACAAAATACACATACATGCACATACTCACATACATACACACAAACACACATAGACTCTTTTGATTCTAATATTAGAATTGAAGTTGTCAAAAGTAATATGCATTATATTTATTAATGTAACTAGATAAATTTTTATTAGGACATAATGTAATAAAAGACAAATAATACTGCAGTAAGTGATGAGTAGTCACAGGAGAAGATTAAATAGACATCTGGATGTTAATGTTGCAACATTCTCTGCTTGTACCACAATGCACCTTAATGGCCAATGTATTCAATGTACATTGAATAATTTGGTAGAATATTTTATAAGGGGAAGTATGCATATTTTTCAACACTTGACAGCCTGTAAATTGCAAGCATGGCTTTGTCAAGGGCAAACTTAGAAACCTGTTCAAGTCCTTTCCAGTTCATCAACCAAAAGATCCAAGATCCAAAACAAAGAAATAGGGAAAAAAGCAAGCTTATACTTGCTGTCTTTTGAATTTTGTATTTACTGTACAGATGGTTAATATGTAAAATGTGTCTTAGTAAGCTTGTCTTTTAATAATTTAATCTCCAGAGAATATACTGACTTATTTGAGTAAAGAACTAGAATCTTTTCAGAGTGAACTATTTTTATTAAGTTGTCATGACTGAAGGCAGACCTCAAGCAAAATATGTCAGTTCATACATAGAGTGTCGGTTCAGTTCAATATAAAATGGGGGGGAATGACAGTCTTAAGCTCAGAACACAAAGTGGACACTTCAGTCAGAACATTTCTGTGCTTAATAAATAAATAAACGATTCCTTTTCATTACCGTTGCCACTGAATGTACATCTAATCAGAAAGAAACTAAATTTTGAGTCATGACTTTATTCCTTAATTTATGTGTACGTGTTTGTGTCTATGTGCATGAATATGTTCATGTAGAAGCTGGAAGTTCGTGTCTGCTTTCTTCCTCCATCACTCTCCACCTTTTTTGAAGCAAGGTCTCTCATTAAAATTGAAATTCACTAGTCAGCCAGACTGGCTGGCACACAAGCCCAGGAATTCTCAACTTTCCCAGGGCTGGGCGTACAGGTATGCACTATTCCAGCCATCTTTACTTTGCTTCCTTTTGCATATTTATATTATATTCAATGTAGATACTCAAGTCGTCAAGCTGCATATACTTTACTAAATGAGCCATCTGTCCAGCCCAACTTAATGTGATAGAATTCTGAATAATCCCCTTTTTACATTAGTAGACATTTCTCTAACATCTTCACAATAAAACACAACTTCTTACCAAAAGTTGTATCCTTCAAATCCCCAGTATCCATCCCTACCAAAAGGATATTTGTGGAACATAATAGTAGAGAGAGAAGCTTTGGGCTCTATTTATGTATCTGATGAATAGTGAATGTGAGGAATATGCTTCTGGAACTAAAAATGTTGTGAGATGTTAAATTTCATAGGTTATCGAATATATTGCTTGATAATATGTGTCTCAACTTTTTGAGGGAGAAGTTCCAATTGGAGTTTTCATCTGACACTAAAGACATTATATATTCTCAAAGCTAAAAATTTTGATGAGATCATAAATATATTCTTTTATATCCTTAAACCAGTCTAGGACCTCAGAAAATTATGTAGTTGGGCTACAGTAGTTTTGTCTTTCATATAACATTCCATCACATGACATGTTGGTTTTGTAACACTTTTATCTAGTTTCAACTATACTTACTATGCAAACCATTGTGTGGGGTAATTTTTGCAACAATCTTGTTATGAAAACTGATAAGAGATAAGTTTTGAAAGGCTGTCTTATGTTTACCTCACAAACTAGTTAAAATCTTTTTCTTGTTAGAAAATCTACTAAAATTTTACATTGAACTTATTTTGTTTTTATCATAATATTTCTTCACCTGTAACTCCTATAAATTTTATTTGAAAAGGACAAGAAATAAATCATGTTTTCCTCAGTATGAAGCGTAGTCCATATTCCATATCTTTTTTGAAGTTATAGTTCAGTTTTCCACCTGCATAGTGATAAACACAAATGGAAATTTTCTTTAGAAAGTTAATGAATGCTTATACTTGGAGACTTTAGGTCAAAATAACATGCATGATAATAAAGCACAATAGTTTGCTGTACTCTGAATTGTTGCTCATTGAATATGATATTTAGTTAAAGACTGGCCTGACCTACAGAGGTAATGTGATTGAGTGGTTAGTCCTGCCCTCATCACAGAATCACAAGAATGATTCTATACCAACCTCTGTAGCAGCAGGTAGAGTTTTATTTCCTCCACAAGTAGAAGAAAATAATTCATGAGGCTATATATTAGGATAAATAAAATGGTATGGTAGAAATACTGTTAAAAGCACTGTAGAAGCACAAAGTATTGCTATAACCTATGTTTACTATACATTTACCAAACTACCATGCCTAATATAGTATCTTAACCAGAGCCAACCCTATACTTTGAACCTGTGGTTAAAGGGCTCTTAAGCAATACAAATGCATTCAGCCTTTATTCAGTTTGCATTTACCACTGATTAGTTATATGATCTTGGCAACTTTCTGAACCTGCACATCCCCCAGTCTCTTCACAGAGCTATAGAACCATAAATGAGATAATGCAAGTAAAGCCCTAGATACAATAAATCTTAGTAACCATTATTAGCAATAATCCTTTTGCCTTCCTCTTAAAGGTAATGGGCATTACAAGAGGAAAGCTCATTTCATTAAGCTAAAATACATATGCAATGTGTAAATGGATACACAGAATGGCAACTGATGGCTAAACATGGTTTTATAAACAATAATCAATGATATTCAGATTGATTAAAACACAATGGGAAATTTTTTATTTCAAATTTGCTATTCGGAATACCTTGTCAAGCAATATTTGGGTAACAGTCGTGGTTGAAGTGCAGGGCCATGATTAACAAGGCAGCTGTAAGCATGACTGTAAAGGTATGTCTAGTCACCCATCCAGCACACTGCCCAGCTGTCTTCAACAGCTCTTGACAAAATAGAGCCATGATTCTCTTCTTGCATAATGGAGCAGTTAGATGGATTTCTATCCCATTGTGATGAATAATGTGTGTAAATTTGGAAAAGCAGACAATGCTTATTATAAAGCAAAAGGAACAATTGTTTCTCTTCATCAGGCTTCAGAATACCTTCCATGGTCTTCATTTACCTTTTAAATTACACACAGACTGTTTTCCAATATTTTATTTATTGATTAGCTGATGTATTTCACAGAGAGGGGGGGAAGAGACAGAGAGAGAGAGAGAGAGAAAACAGACACTGAGCAGAAGACAACTCTCATGGGTCAGTTTTCTACCATGAGAGCTTCCAGAAAATAAACCCATAAACTCAGGTCTACACATTTGCCAGCATATACCTTACCTTCTGAGCGCTCTCACTGGCCCTGCACATTTAATCTTTTGGGGGAACATACACTTTGTAAAGTCAAGTAAATCTGTGTACTAAAACTAAGTTCATTTTGCTCTGGTGAAACTGAAGATGCTCATGTGGAGTTTCTCATTACTTTTGTCATGGTTTGAATATGGGTTATCCCCCATAGGCTCATGTGCTTGAATCTTTACTTGTTTGAGAAGGTCACAGCATCTTTAAGAGGTGGAGACTTGCTGGAGAAAAGCATACCACAGGAGGTGCGCATTGAGATTGAAGAGCTCCACCTTATTTCAGGGAGAGGTCTTTTCTGGTAGGGGCAGCTTCGCAGCTGTCAGTCTCCATGAAGGACTTGACCTCTAGTTTCTGCCAGCCAGCCATGCCTTTCCTGCCATAATGGATTGTATCTACCTCTGGAACCATAAATTGTATAAATCTCCCTTGTCTCCCAAAATTGTTTGACTTCGAGTGGTATCTCATAGCAACATACAACAGTGTCTGGTACAGAGATTGGTATCAAGTGTACTGTATTGCTATGACATTAAAAGCATTTGGTACTTGAAAGTGAAGTGCTTTAAAGTTGAGAGGAATAGTCTCAGTGAAGTGGGGTGTAACTGTGTGAAACTGAGGATCCAGTATCAAAAAATGCTGAGAGAAGTTGGTCCTAAATAAAGAAGTATGGCCATAGTTGTGATTTGGACAGTGTGCCTTTGGAACTGTTTGTTTGGCAAAATATGAAGGACTTTGGGACTTTGCATTGGGAAACTCTTTACATCTTGGAGACAGGTCCTAAAGGGTCATTCTACTGAGAGCATGGAAGAGACTGATGCTGTGAGATACATGGATAGTAGAAGCTGAGCCTATGATGGTTCAGAGGGAAAATGGAGTGATGCATTGGCAGAGACTTTGATTAAATTTTACCCTCTTCCTGTAAACTTGACTGAAACTAAATTCAAATATTTGGCAGAAGAAGTTTCAAAGCAATGTAATCCTAACAGTGTGGAATGTCTACTTTTTAGTGCTCTTGCTCAAAGTTATGAAGAAGAAGAGCAAGGAATAAGCCAGGAAGAGACAAAAACTGTGAAGTTTGATTCAAAAAAATGTGACAGCATACTTAAAGAATAGAGACATCAGGGCCGGAGAGGTGGCTCACGGGTTAAGCCTCCGCCTTGCAGGCGGAAGGTCCTGAGTTCGGATCCCAGATCCCACGTATAGACGCCAGACGGAAGGGGGGGGGCTGCGCTTCTGGTCCTGGTAGGGCGGAGCCTGTGAATCCCCTGGCTAAAGGAGGTGGAGGCGTCCATGGTGGTTCGCGAATTCGTCCGTGGTTCTACACACACACACACACACACACACACACACACACACACAGAGGCGCGCGCACATACACACGCACATGCGCACAGTTGAATAAATAATAATAATAATAAAAATTTAAAAAAAGAATAGAGACATCAAAGGGGCAGCTATTGCTAAAGAGACTAGTTCCATTAGTGAATGAAAGCCTGCTTTTCATTTGGATAATAGGAAAGGCTATACTCTGAGGGCAAATTCCTCAGGGAAGGATTTTACCCATAAAAATGTAAATCTTCTTGGGAGGAATGAGTTAAAGGGCTTTCCAAAAGAAAGGTCTGATCCTCCTCTGAAACAACTGACAGACACAGAGAGAGAGAGAGAGAGAGAGAGAGAGAGAGAGAGAGAGAGAGAGAGAAAGATTCGAGAGATTTTTCCCATCAATGCAGAGAAACTAAATCAGCTGTGATTCAAGTGAACCAATTTGCTCCTGAAAGTTATAGTAGAACTGGGCAATGTCTTCCATGTGGTTCTGGTTTTATAGTATCAAAGGTGGAAGAGGGAGGAGGTCATGAATCCCTCCTCCAAAGTTCTGAGAAAGATGGAAGCCAGGCAATTAAGTCAGAATTGGAATGTCTGGGGAGAGGTTCATGGAGGACATTTTGTGCTGTGATGTTAAAGCCTGGTTTTCCATTGAATAACGAATATGTTAGAGATGCCAGAGCCAATGTGGGATATCCGCCAAACAGAGCAGTATTCTTTGGGAGGATTCAACCCAAGGAAATGGTGTGTTCTGTGGGCAGCTTTGCTGAAGGATTGGAAATAGCCCTTTGGGACAGAGATGATTTCAACAAGAAACTTGTTTTCTTGGATTTGGAGCTATAGGATCTGGAGTTTGTCCTGCTGGTTTTCAGTCTTGTTTATGAGTTAGTCTTTCCTGGATGTGCCCTTATTTTTCCCTTTCAGAGTGGGAATATTTATTCTGTGCCATTGTATGTTGGAAGTCTATAACTTGTCTTTTGATTTTACAAGAGCTGGTTTTATGGACTGCGTTGGGACTACTGATGTAGTCTGTATTGGGACTTTTAAAGTTGGACTGAATATGATTTGCAAAATGAGGTGACCATGAACCTCTGGGGGCCAGGAATGGAATGTCATGGTTTGAGTCAAGATGTCTCCCACAGGCTCACGAGCTTGAATCTGTAGTTGTTTGAAAAGGTCATGGCTTCCCTTGCTGGAAGAAGGCATGTAACATGCCTTGAGATTGATTAGTCCCACCCTACTTCAGGGAGAGGTCTCCTTTTGTAGTGGCAATTTTTCAGTTCTCAACCTCTAAAAGGAGGCTAACTCCAGCAAGACATGCCTTTCCTGATATAATGGACTGTATCTCCCCTCTGGAACCATAAGTTGAAAATATCTACCTTTTCACCTATAAGTTGCTTGAGTGGTGTCTCAGCAACAGATAAGAGTAACTACTACAACTTTCTAAACTTTCTTTTCTAGTGAATTTTGGTGGGATATTTAATCTTTTCAAAGGCAGAATAAAATGATGGGATTATGGTCTGGGCCTAATGAACATTCCGAAGTATGTTCATATTTTATGTGCCAGTGGAGAAATAACTGGTGTAAACTTCACTGAGAAATAGTAAATATTATAAGCAAACAGTTTTGTTAAAATATTCACAGAAAATGGTCAGCTCAAATACCAGCAAAACTGTTTGATGACATAAATATAAATATAATCTTTCAAAAAAATTTGAAATTCCTATTTAGTCCAGCTAAAGACAGCACAAAATGAAAGAAAATCCCCTAACTACCAAATATGCTGTCCCAGAGCAAGCAGTGGAGCCCAACTACAATAGTAGACTGTGTGCCAACTGAACCAATCGCACACTAATTTATCTCTTCATTGTTTCTATAAAGCACTTAATTTGGAGGAGAACAACCACCTCATTGATTTACTCAAGAGAATTGACTTCAAAATGTACATCAAGGAACTAATTAAATTCCCTTACCAGTTAAGGCTCACGGTCATTGTCTCGTGTGTGTGTGTGTGTGTGTGTGTGTGTGTGTGTGTGTGTGTGTGTGTGTGTGTGTGTGTGTAAAATATTACAGAATCCTTTTAACTATGAACTCTGTCACTTCTGGTGTTTATCAAGTCCAGTTTAAAACTGACTAATATAAATATGTTGGTTACACTAGTGTGTGTCCAGACATAAAAAGGTAATAGATGTATCCAAAGCATTATCCAAACCCAAACCACAAACATAATTGTACATAGATCAAATATTGATTCTGAGCTATAGAGTTTCCTTCGTGTTGAGGTTACTTCTCAATCCTGTTAGGAAACCTATGAACAATATGAAACATCACCATACATAACTTCTTTATTTCTCTATGTTTGTTTTTCAGTTAATAACAGTCTGTCAAAAATTAGAAGTTCAAAATTCAGAAAGTCAATAAAGGACGATTAATTGATTTTGCTAAGAACATCTTAGACTGTTAATTGTGACTTGTAGTTTATTATTATTTAATTTTGAGAATTCGGGAACATCAGAAAAATATTCTTTTGATTCTTAATACTAAATAGTTGGACTAGTTTACTGCACAGAATTAAAGTCACTTATGAGATAACCTCCTGCTTCACTCTCAAAATTATAGTTTTATATGGAGACTGAGAATGAGATCACTGGATCATTTGGTAGTAGATAATGTTTAAGTTGAAAAAGTGAGCATTTTTTTTCCAGTGAGTTTCTCAGTTTACAAATACAACCCTTGGTTGAATCTCTCAAATTGTTTTTGTTTTGTGTCTCCATATACTATTCAGAGCTTAAGAGGGTTTCGTTTGATTTGATTTGGTTTCGTTTGGTTTGGTTTCATTTGCTTTGTTGCTTCACCTAGATAATACTCTAGGTCTTTATTTAGTTTTAAAAGTAATGTTAGGGGAAGGTGGTAAAATGTTTGTCATTCAAGCCTGATGACTTGAATCCTGATGGCCAAATCCCAGTGGAGCATTTGTGTGTAATCCCCGTGCATCTACAGGAAACGGGAAGGGAGATCCGACAACCTCCAGAAGCTAGGGGGCTAGGCAGCCTGTTGTAGAGCAGCAGTGGTAATGAGAGCCCATCACAAACAAGGTGCAAAGGCAAGAAAAAGGTCCTCTACCTCCACACATTCTGTGGTACCCATGCACCAGCAGGTGCAACACACACACACACACACACACACACACACACACACACACACACACACACAGAGTTCTCTAGTGGAGCAGAACCCATAGAATGAATAAGTATAAAGGAATTTACTAGATTGGCTAACAAGATAAAGCTTACATAATTCAAAGATACTAACAATAGCTGATTAGTGCAGAAGCTAAAAATCTTAATAGTCCCAGTCTGATACTGAAGTCTGGAGGATTCGCAGAGAGTCGTTGGGCTTCAGTGAAGTTGGAATGTTAAAGAAGCTGGGTTTATTTTGCAAATGGGTGATTGACCCCCTCCCTCACTGAGGTTTCCTACTTTTATTACATCTACCCTTGAATGTGCTCTTATAATAAGACTCAAGTTTAACAGCTTTTTGTCTCTGGCCAGGGGGTGACATACAGTGCCCAGCAGGATGGAATGAAGGGCATTGCAGGAGCAGCAAAACTGCAAAAGAAAATCAACAAACCACAATCCAGAACTTCAGAGACTCTATATCAACCACCTAGAACTAGGCCAGCCTAATCTCTCCCCATCCTGAAGCTCAGGGACATTTGCGGAAGAGGGGGCGGTAAGAGTAAGAGTATAAGAGCAAAAGGATGGGAGGAGCAATGATTTGCAAGATACTCCACACAAGTTAAAGCTGAAGCAATCATAATTGGACTTTACATGCCCTGCACAATGTCCAACACACTATTGACCTCACAAAGTCTAGCATCTGCTAAAGGCACCAAGATTCTTGGAGGCAAGGGATTGACAGCCACAGTAGTGTTCCTATGCTCAAGGGGAACACGGGAAAGGGTTCGGGAATTGGGGCGGAAGCCACTGGGGAGTGGGGAGGGAGGGGTGAGGGGAGGGGGAGCAGAGGGTTCAGGGAGAGGAGGAGGGAGGGAATGAACTGGTGTACCTAATAAGTTTGTATGAGCTGAAATAATAATAAAAAATGTATTAAGAAAAAAAGAAAGAAAAAAAAAGCTGGGTTCAAGTGGCAGAGGCAGGAACATGAGTTTGCTGGCAAAGAGCCAGAGAATTTCCTAGCCCTTCTGTCCTATGACTACTTTTATCTGGACTGCCATAGACTTAGGGTTGGACTTTGTGTTGTAAATTTCTTAATCCAGATAATCTCTCCAGGTTGTCTGATTGCTGATCAGCTAGTTAGTCTCAGATGTAGTCAAATTGACAACCAAGATTAACTCTCTTGGGTTTGGTTTTCCTATATTTTGCTTTAAAAGTTGTTTGTTTGGTTGGTTTGGTTTTATAGTTCCATTTAAGTCTCTGGTCCATTTTGATTTAGTTTTGAGTTTTGTGAGGTGTGCATTTATTTATTTTATGAGATATGAATATCTATTTATAACACTATTTGTTCAAAACATTATCTATCTTCCCAAGTTTAGTTCTAACATTCCTATTTCTCTTCAGAATTATTTAATTAATCAGGATAATGCTTAATCTAAAAACAGCTTGGAAGAAGTTTAATTCTCCACAATTTTCCAACTGAAATTTTTACTAGGACATTTTGACATTGATTCTTATGTTTCATGAACTCACTATGTTCCAACTTGTCTTCTTGTATTCTTTCATCAGTGTTCTGTGGGTATCTGTAATGAATATCGCACATTTCACTAGATTGAAACTTATATATCTAATATTTTGGTGTTCTTTACTTTTCACAATTTCTGATTGCTATCCAGAAATTAGAGTACCAGGCAGTCATATATTCTACAATATATATACAAAAAAGATACTCATTATAGGAATAAAGAGCATTTATATGTCATATATAGGAAAAATGTTAACTGTTAACTTTGCATCTGCCCTCCTCCTTATTAAACTCACCAGGTCTAGTAGATTTTATGTACATTTTTGGAGACCATTTATACAGACAAGCACATCTCTGAATATAATCAGTTTTATTTCTTCATTATTCTTCTATGTAATCTTTTACTTTGTCAATTCACTAACCTTCTTGAGTGGAGTGTTTAGAAGTTATTAACCAAGAAATCTATCTCTTTTTTCTGATTCTAAGGATTTAGTCCTACACTTTTTTTTATTATTTAACTCTTATGTTTTCCATACATTTCCTTCTAAGTTAAGAAAATCTCCTCTTCCTAAACTGTTGAAAATCTTTACTATACAAGCATCTTTTCCCCCAAATTAATAAGATTTTTAAATGCCTTCAGGTTTTTTTTTCATCTTTCATGTGTTGAAACAGAATTTCTACACTTAACGAACTTAGTAAGAGAAATTACTGGGTAAACACAGGACAAAAGTATCATATCAGAACATAGAATTCCTTTATAGAAATTTACATGAGGAATAGTTAGGGGATGAAGTTGAACTTTTCAGCCACACACAGTGCTCCATCCTCAGTGTACACTGGACACTTCAATAGTTCAGTGACATTCTATGCTTCATTTTTAGTGTACATGGGATTTAGATACACACGCTGCAAAAAAACTATTTACTTTAGTAAAATCTGACTTGGGAGCAAAATAAAAATTGAACATTTATTTAGAAACTTCAAATTTCATAAAATTAAGCAAAAACACATCAACTTTTAGAATTATCAGATGTATACCTATTCAAACATTTCCCATCAGGAATGATTTCTACTGAAATCCAGTGTCTAAGTTTTTGTTCCTCTGTGTGTGTGTGTGTGTGTGTGTGTGTGTGTGTGTGTGTGTGTGTGTGCGCGCGCGCCATATGTGTATGTATGCCAGAGAGCACTTGAGTGTCTATAGAGGCCCAAGGGTGCCATTGGAAATTGACCCTGGATTGTTCTATCTGCTTATTAGTTTGCTCTGGGGTTTCCCAGGCTCTGCTTTTTAGGTCCAGAAATTAATACTTAATACTTAATACATGCCATTTCCACGTATTTTATTGGAATCTTGTGAGCAAAGGCTTAGCCCTTGAGTCATCTCTCCAGCCCTGAAATCCAACTTCTGAAGACAGAGTATTATATGCTTAAGAATGTGACATTATCAAATGGGTCTAAATATTTATCACTTTTTGATTTGAAATAATCTATTTAGGGTTTACTAAAAATAAACTCAAAAGAACTTTGGAGCAAGAATTATACTTATGTTTGAAAATAAGCAGAACTCACAATGATGTGTGGAATTAGCATATGAATATATTGTTTATAAGAGGATACCACTGACCATCACTAATTTCAACATTATAAATATGGTTATAAATTATCATATGTATTTTCATAAATAACTTTTTACATGGTTTTAGCAATTTCCAAATATTTACAGAAATTAAAAATATTTAATGTGGTTTATGATTCATTTCGTGAATGTTCACGGAAATGAGTCTGTTTTTACTAACAGAATGTGAATCTTTTTTTAGAAACTGAAAAAATGCAAATGCTTTATTATGCAGAATTATCTAATATTGGTCTAGTTTTATTTAAGATACTTTTGGATGTATATTTTGACTAAGATTGATTTTTGGTCTAGCATATCAGATAAATATGTTTAGCAAGCTGTGCTCTATTGCTTAGCACTTTACACTCTTTAATTTTCTGTGCAATGCCTTGTCTGCATATTGTGCTATTCCTAGTGAATCAGACAAATAAGTAAGTTACAGTATTATGTGTAATTCTTGTCATCTTCAAGACTTCTTTGTGCTTCCTCATAATATGGCAATTTATTACACTAATTCTTGCTTCCAAACCCAATGCTGCAGTCACAAAACTGTGGTGGAAAAGACAGAGAAGAGCTAATAATCACTTCTTTCACAGAAAAGTCTGTTCAGAGGAATAATACGTGAGCTGAACACCACAGAAAGAAAGAAGGGAAAAAGGGAGAGAGAAAGGGAGCGAGGGAGGGAGGGAGGAGGAAGAACAAGGAGGGAGGGAGGAAAAAAGGGAGGGAGGGAAGAAGGAAGGAAGGGAGGGAAGGAGGGAGTAAGGGAGTGAGGGAGGAAGGAAAGGACAGAAAGAAATGGTAAGAGAAAAAAGTAAAAGAACATGAAGAGACATTCAAATTACACTAAGACAAGTAGATTATTTTTGTGCTAGGTAAAATAGTTTTCATGGCACAACTTACTCTCCCATAAAGAAACAGGCTCTTGTTAACAAGAGTAATATGTGCAGGAATGGAGATTCTCCCTTCTTGTTTAAGGTGCAAAGGCAATTCTACATTATATACTATACACAGTATACTAACAACATGATTCTCTGTCTTTTCCACCACAGTTTTGTGACTGCAGCATTGGGTTTGGAATCATGCAACAACCCTTTCATACTGCTCAACCACCCTGACCAATTCCTCCATTAAAAAAAAAAAAAACACAGAACTCCACAGTTGTCCACTAAAAGCATTAAAACTCCTCGCCAACACTGAACTGTTACGTCCCTTAGAATATACAACCCTTTCTCGCTTAACTAATTTATAGGTTCACCTGTTCACGTGTGAGGCCAATATAGAATTTCACTCAGTGATTTTTGCAATTTGATCAGCTTGAAGTGGTGGATAAGGGAAATCTTCAAGTATAAAACTGTCTGGCGAAGATAAGAGCAAATAATTTAGGACCTGCAGCGGCAGACAGCATTAGTTATTGCTCTCCCTATGCACCAAAGAAAAGCCGCCAGCTCCAGGACTACTGACAGAATGATCGCCTCCACTTCAATCCTTTGTGGTGTGGGTGTAAATAATAAAGTGATGTAAATAGCAATGAGGGAGAATTTGAGCATCCTTACATTCGTCAGACTTCCTCATTTTAGAGAATTCATGGCTGCATAATGTGCTATTATTAAAAATGTTGGGTCTCAGCAATCATCTAAGTGTGGCAAAATCCCTGGTGTTAGAATTAATCTGTTGCTTCTTTTTTATTTTTATTTTTTTAACAACTACAATACAGAGCTTTGAGGTGATTTTTCTTGTTTGCTTTCCTTTGTCATCTCATTCCAGTGGCTTGAGTTTCAGCCCTCATCTATTCAGTAGGACTGGATAGAGATCAGTGAGGTTCACTATTTTGTGAACCAAGCTCAGCATTGGGAAAGAAGTTGTAAAGAGACTTGGCAAAGAGAGATATGTGTGCAGGTGAAATATGCAATGCCTTCATTCTGTGACAATTATAAAACCATAATATATTCTTTGCAGTTTTTATGTGAATTATTTGCCATGAATTTATAGCATGAAATATTCAGAAGGAGTATGAAAACAATCACCTTTTGGAATCATTTCTACTTCAACCAAAAAAAAAAAAAAAAGCCAACGAATCGCCTGAGGAGTGAATGTTGCGAAATTCAGAAAGACATCTACTGTGACTGATGCAAAGCTCATTGGTCTTTCCTTCAGTTGTTTCTATGGAAACATTTTAAACAAATTCTTGAAAAAAAAGTAGAGAAAATGAAGTAAACACTCAGACACAGAAGGGATGTGGGAAGGTAAATATTGCTCTTAGAAATCTATTGAATAATTTGCTTCTACTCTTAAGACATAGACAAGAAAAATTCAACACATTATATACAAGATTCAATTTTTGTTAAAGTAAAAAGAAACACTTTAATAAAGATACAAATGATACTAGAAAATAAACTTCACAGAACCTCCATATGGACCATAGTGTAGCAGAATAGTGCTAAAAAAAATTTACTGTATCTGACACATTGACATGTGACCTTTTACAAGTAATAGTAACTCTTGAAAGAACCCAACTTTCATGAATTATATGAACTTCAAATGTCTTGATTAATGTGCTGTCTTTGTAAAGGAACACTGTCTCAAATTTCCTAAATTGGCCACACCTGGGCTGAAAACCCACAGTAGGTCTCTCTCTCTCTGTCTCTCTCTCTCTCTCTCTCTCTCTCTCTCTCTGTGTCTCTCTCTCTCTCTCTCTCTCTTCTCTCTCTGTCTCTCTCTGTCTCTCTCTGTCTCTCTCTCTCTCTATCACACACACACACACACACACACACACACACACACACACACACACACACCTTTCAGCTTTTCTGAGCAGTTAGTAGATTAGGACCTAAATACATTCTAACTATTGTCACACTCTGATCACAGTTTGGATCTGAGGTTGTGGTCCAGCCCTGTGTTTAAAAGGCATCTTCTGTTTTTCTGTACAGTGAAAAGCAACATGGCATAGTACAAAGAGTTAAAAGGTTCATATCATAGCTCCACACTTACAAAGCATCTCTGGTTTTGACTTCTTCCCTGGCTCTTGGTAGCCTTCTTTAGACTCTCACCACAAACATTAGTATCATTAGTTTCTAGGATCACTTTCATGGTGAAACCTGTTTGCAATATGTTCAGCGTACTGATTTTTACTTTTCTAATAAAATTAGCATTTGTACTGGTTACTCTTGCCTTTTGCTGTGAGAGAACACCCAAAGTCGAGCAAATTAAGGGAGAAAGGGAGATTTATTCATCTTACAGTTCCAGAGGAGAGATGCAGTTAGTCTTTCATGGCAGAAAAGGCATGACTGACAGACAGAAGCTGAAGCAGGCTGAGTCACGTCCTAAAGACTGCCAGCTGCAACAGCCGACCTCTCCTAGAAGTAGGGTAGGACTACTTCACCTCAAAGCACCCCCTGTGACTGCTTACTCCAGCAAGGTTTGACATATTAAAGATACCATGCCTTCCCAAATAGCTAAAGATTCAAACATATGATGAGTCTGCAGAGGACAACACATATTTCAAACCATGACAGCACTGAAAATTCAGATCTAGGTAGTAAGAATTGTAGTTTGAATCATGCCTTTGTTCTACAATGGATCTTATTTAGCTTTACTTAAAAACAATTTAGTGAGAAGTTTATATGATATAAAGGGTTTGTAATTGAATAGGTTCACATTCAGGACCACATCTTAACACCTGTTGCTTATATGCATGAATCATATTATACTTTGCTTTAGTTATAGAATGGAAAGGATCCTTTGAGTCATACTGAAGGGAACATGTAGTAGTTCAATGTAATTTAAACAGGGACAGGACTTGACACAATAAATGAACTCTACAATATGATCATCCCTGTTACTATGTGACAGACCCTGAAGGGAACCCTGCCTCTTTATTCTTTTTGGTAGTTTTAAACTATGATGGTATCTCTTCTTTCAAAAAAAATCTAATTTATATTCTATGTTCTCTCTGGCAATTAAAATGAGAACAGGTGTTTTTTGTATTCTCTTGTCTTGAATATGCACAAGTTTGATTTATTTTTATTTATATAATTATGCTTTAATCATTGTAGGAAACAGACAGTACTTTTTGATGTTAAGTATAGAGTGGAATAAGAAAAATGTCTTTTTAATGGTGACTCATCCTTCATCTAACAACTATAAAAGGAAAAACATTCAAAAATGTGACCCCTTAATCATTCTATTATAACTTTGAAGTAGATACCAAATTAATTGTCCTGTTACCATTATCAAAATGAATTGGCTAGAAGTATGACATTTTATTCCTGAATTCACAATTCTTTCCACTAATCTACATAACCACAAACACTTTTTTAGTTGCTACAGAACTGCAATAAACTTTGGAAATTGGAGTGTGATTTTTTTTTGCTTCTGATTACTGTTTGGAGTTTCTTATTCTGGCTCGTGAATTTTTTCAGTTTGCCTATTTCATCAAAGAGATCAGCTGGGATTGCATCAGATCTTCAGACTGGTTTGGATAATGTTACAAGGTTTTCAGTTCAAACACAAAGTAATTTTGTACAAACCTAGGACTTCAAGTATTTTAAGGGATTACTTGTATATTTCAGAAAGCAATCTTTCACTTCTCTAGTTAATTATTTCCAAGTATATCTTTTTTAAGTTATTATAAAGGGAAATATTTTCTAAATGTAAGTTGTCAATTACTTATGTATAGAAATACAGTAGATTTTGCTTAATGAACTTCTTTCCTGAAATGATACCATATTCACTGAACACATTCATTGATTTAATTGTTGTGTGCCGGGTATAGACTGGGAGTATATGGGGGTGTGTGGTGACTTATATCAAGGCAGCCAAAAAGGAAAAAGGGGGTACCTATATGCCCTTCAAGGAAAAACTTACATGAACTTCTTCTAGTAAGATCTGCCTCTTACCCCATCAGTTGCAAGTGACCAGGAAGGAAAGTCTGTGAGCTTAACCAGATGTCTCATTACTTACTTGCAGTCCTTGATGGTGGTCTATTTTCTGTGCTGTAGCATGATCCCCTTTCTCCTTGTCTCACCAAAAAGGGAGGGCGTACAGTCTGGCAGATAGAAGGTAACCATTTTGCAAATGGGAGACCGACCCACCTCCACCCCCACCGTGGTCTCTTACTCTTAATTCCATCTACCTTCGAATCTACTCTTATAATAAGGCTCTATTTTAACAGCCTTTTATCTCTGGCCAGGGGGTGACATCCAGTACCCATCAGGATGGAGCTAAGGACGGAACAGGGCAGCAAAACTGAAAAAATATCAACAAACCATAATTCAGAACATCAGAGAGACTATATCAACCACCTGGAACCAGGCCAGCCTAATCTCTCTCCATCCTAAAGCTCAGGGAAATTTGCAGAAGAGGGGGCGGTAAGATTGTAAGAGCCTAAAGATGGGGAGGAGCATCGATATGCAAGATACTACACACAAGTTAGGGCAGAAGTAATCATAATAAGACTTTGCATGACCTGCGCAATGACCAACATATCATTGACTCCTCAAAGTCTAGCATGGATCACAGGCACTAGGATCCTCAGAGGCATAGGATTAACAGCCACAATAGTGTTTCTGTACTAAAGGGGAACACAAAAAAGAGCTCTAGGCAATGCTACTGAGTCCTTATACCTCATCAAAGAGGAGGACCCAGAGGGAAGTTTGACATACACACTAAATAAAAGATGCTCCAGGGATGGCGGGGACAATGGGAGAAAGGGAAAGAGGGGGGGGAGGAAGGGGAAAAGGGGGAAGAGAGCAAGGGGATCCAGGGAGTGGTGGAGGGAGGGAGGAGAATGGGTTACCTATCAAGTTTGTATGAGTGAAATAAATAAACAAACAAACAAACAAATACTGGGTAGAAGCTCAAAAAAAAGGAAGATATATTTAAAAAATCTGCCTCTTGAAAGTTATACCATCTACCAATAATGCCATATGTTACAAGTCTTCAATGTAACTTTGAGGCTTTGGAGGAATATTCTAGAAACTCTAACAAAGAATCAGGAATATGACTGCAGCTTTGAGTATCTGACAGAAATAGCAAACAAGGCTTGTAGATGTACCTTGCAGCATGAGACACATTGAAGTCTACGAAATATTTTCCCTGTAGAGATAGAGGGTCACGGGAGGTTATGTAATCAGCCCTAGACTCTAGAACATCTGTTTACAGTAGAAACTTCAAATGAAGATTATGATTCTTAGGGTGAGCAGGACTTGAATTTCCAATAAGTTTCCAAGAGGTGCCCATATAACTGCTGGTGAGTATCCTCCAGAGACAAGGCCCTAGAGGAAATAAATCAATTACCTGTCTTGAGATAAAGGCAGACTAGACTATGCAGTCATTACTCATGTAGAAACTAATTACTTACAAAGCTTGCTATAGTTTATTCCAGTTATTTCATTTTCAAAGTGGTTACCTTCTGTTTTGTTATTATGTGGTTTCTCCGCACCAAGGGCACATCAACTAGTACAGTTCATCTGGTCACCTTGCTTTTGTTGTCTGGTTATGCAGACAAATGTGCATTTCTAGCAGTTTAAATGCAGCCTGCCCTGCTGTTCTCATCACCCACCCAACTGTTGTTCTTAGAACAACTGCAGTGTCACATCTACATAAGCCATTTCTCACATCAGCTCTAAAAACACCCATCTTGCCATCCCCAGGAAATCACATATTGTCTGAGCTTTACCTCTATTGTTAAGAGACAGTAATTGCTTACTGGGAGCCTGTATCCTAGCAGCCTTCTGGAGGTACTGAGCTGTGTCTCCAAATGAGTATTTTTAAGAGATGAAACTAACATGATATCTAATATCTGGGTTGCTTTGTGCTGATACTTGATAAACTCTGAAGTGTTTGCAGATATTGTTTAATTGCTACACACTTCATTTGCATTGTATCCTTTTTGTAACATCTGGAAGCCACATGTGATTTTTCATATATTAAAAACTTCAGATTAGAGACTGAATCTTTAAAAAAAAAAGTAATGATAGGAAAAAAAAAAAAGCTGTGCTGGCAGGACATGACCTTTCCAAGGTAATTTGAAGAGGTCCACAGATTAAAAACAGCTCAACCTGGGAAGATTTGTGATTTGGTGCTGTACACACTCAGGGTCTGTGAGTCAACCCAGCAATAAAGTATTGCTCTCAGAATGTGAATAGATTTGTGATTTTTATTTGGTTAGAGTTAGAGTGGAAGGTGTAAAAGAGAAAGTGGAATAGATTATTCTTAAAATCCTGCTCTGTGTCTGTAAAATCCTGATTGCATTGGCAAGATTAGAAAGGCATGCATGACAAGGATGCGCAGAATGAACTCTAAGAGATAGCAATGCAAGAAGATTTCATTTTCTGTTCTACACAATAAAGTGAAAAACAGACTTCATTTGAGGTGTGTTTCCTGATAAAAATGACTTTCTAAGACTTCTGTCTAATGAAATTTAAACTATCATCCAAGGTCACAAAACCCCAGAATTTTGACAGGGCTTTTGCCTGAGCTTTGCTATAAAAGCCACCAAAAAGTTGTTGGACAAGCAACGACTGTTTCCTAGGGGGGAAAAAATCTTCAGCTAGGGGTATTCTCACACAGTGTTGTTGAATTTTGTACTGCCGCAGAGAGTACATTCAAACACAATCATTCCAGGTCTCCAAACTCCTAAGTGTACCTCATCCAAAATGAATGTGGAAACTTGTTCTTACAGCTTTCCCAATCCACCCAACAGAACCCTTAGCCAATAGCACTCTCTACTCAAGATATGACTTCTGCGAATTGTTTACTACTAATGAGCTCATGGAGAGCCATTACACCATTGCTAATTTGTCCCTGAATTTGTATATAATGGGTTGGTAAACAACTCAGGCTGAATTTAAACAAGCAGCTATATATGAAAAAAACACCATAACTCGTCATTCAAATCCCCTATGCCAACACTCTTAAACTAAAAGTTCATGAAATAAAGAGTTAATGTTGTACTTTAGTTCCATAGCTCAGTCTCTCCACAACACTTTCATTTTATGTACAATAGTATTTCCCATTAAATAAAGTAATTAAGAAGCATTCAGCAGTGAAGGAAATAACACATCAGGTGTGCTGCCAGGGTGCTAAATAAATGATGAAAAATCTGCTGGCAGATAAAGTGACTAGCTGTTTCCTGCATTCCATGCAAGATATGCCTGTTTGTTTTACAAATGTTTTCACATTACTTTTTTTCACATAATTAACTTTTGCCCCTTTTATAATATTGTCTTGAATCCTCTGATTTCACACTGAGATCCAGACATTTATGATTCACAGGCAAAGTTTAGTGCCAAAAGAGCGAGTCACTTCTTACTGTGTACCTGAGGATTTTTTGTTGTCAGCCCTTATGTTTAATTCTACCAAGAAAGTGGATAAACCCATGAGTAGTATAATTACACAGATCTCCAGCTACATTTAAAGCATTTTACAAAAAAGCGTTAAATAATTGAACTTTTATTGATGGATTTGAAAGGTGTTCTATGTGATTCTTAAACCTTGTTTCATTAATCATTTTATAAATTAAATGGAGAAATAGAAGTTCCAAATGAAGTGTTCATCCTAGAACAGCATGAATGAGAATCCAGAACAGGCATCAAGGGGGCCAGAGAATTTGAGAGCATACTCTGCACAACAGAGAGCTGTGTCTTTGCTTCATTTTTTATTGTCTGCTGGCACATTGAAGGTTTAGATCTTATGTATGTCATGATTCAAAATTATAGCACACGATAGAAGCTCAAAAGTTCAGTGAGCCTATCTCCTTGTCTGTAGATACCTGAATAACTAAAACTTCTAGAGGAAGTTTACACAAGCAAAGACAGTTATCCTTCAGCACCTTTTTTTTTTCTTTCCCTCCAAACTAAGCAAAGTCCTTTCACTTGAAAGGTTCTGGTTCTAGCATTGTTCGGTTATGTAACCCATCTCTGCAGGATAAGGAGGAATTCTGACTGGACGGTCAAGTCCTTCATCTCCTTTATGAGGTGCTTTGTCATTTTCAGGAAAATTACTGTGCATTCTATATCTCCATGATTGTTAAATTTTTTAAATAGCAGCTCCTATATGTCTATAAAGTTGTGAACTAAAGTCCAAGTTCCAAATTTCATACTCTAGTACAGTGATATATTAGGTAACAATTAGTTTTGCCATATCTCCAAATATTTCTTTAATGAACATCTGCAACAAAATGTTTTTATCTTTAGTGCGGTAAGTTACACCTTCAGACTCTAAATACAAAGCCTTAAAGAAGTGGCACTGCAGGGAAAAATTACATTGAGGTTTGCTTCTTTTGACCTCAGCTCCATTCAGCAATAACAAAGTCTATGGAAGCAAAATCTACCTCCTCTAGTTTTATTTGCAGTTTTGGGAAATGGCTATTTTACACAATTCCTTTGCCAACAATCTTCTGGATTCCATCTTGCAACAAACAAACCCTCTTCTTCCACATATAGACTTTCCCATGTCTATGTATATTTTCTGCAGCTAAACCCAATTAAAATGCAATAAGCACTGGAATGGAACTTCATTTACCATCCTGATAGGTGCCAGGAGATGTTCAATATTATAGGATAAGTATAGTGCAGAGCCTTTATTGCTGATTTTTTTCTAAAGTTGGAAATTATGACCATTTCTTTTAGTTAGGTGAACAAAGGCACCTTATAAGGTAAAAGTTAGTATTTCTGTAATTTTTTAAATCTTCAAAGAAATTTCCAGAAAAATACATGTACCATTCTCTTCCTGGGGGAAAACAAAGTAAAAAAATGTACTATGTATAATGTGTTATCCTAGGAGCTTTTCCTTTCAAACAACATACACTAGCAACTTAAATGCACTTACTGTACTCATAGGACACATAAGCCAAAATCATCAGTGTGAGAAAGCAATATTGACATCAGTAGTCACATGTGGGACCTCATACATGACTTCTTAGGAACAAGATTTGGATTGTCAAGTACTTGGCAAATCCTGCCATAGTTTTCTACTTGCAAAGATCAAATGGTCCATCAGTATGTATAAAGGACTCACTAGGATGGTAATATTAGTGAAGATATCAATTCTGTTACTCTTTTTAAAAACATGTAAATAGTAAGATGCCTCTTCCTTTCCCAGGAAAATGTCCTCTGTCCTTTTGTCAGGCTGAGACCTGTTATAACTCGCTTGACAACCTGATAAGGGACAACCCCACCTTACAGTGAAAATTGTTAAGAATGACCCAAAGTAACCATGTTTTCCCCAATAGCCAAGATAGTCCAAGACTTACTGCCATTCCTTTTATCATTTTTCCTGTGGCTCCTGTCTGTGGTTACTGGATTCAGTTCTTTATAAACCATCTGCTTTGTTTCCATGCTATTATATGAGGGAACAGGATTGTGAAACACAGTGAACACTTGTTTCTCCATGGCCTAGATTTCCTGACACTGTGTTTCATAGTAAGGTTTACACTGGGTCAAGTACATGTACTTTTCCTCCAAAGGAACAATTTTCCATCCTCAAGACTGAAGTCTTTGCCTTGACGGTAACTGAAAATTAGCGATAATTAATGATGACATATTAAAATCACTGAAATTTCTTTGACTTAGAAAATTCATGGAGTTCTTACCTCAGAACTTCATCCTGTATCAGTCAAGCAGGTTTGACTTTTTACAAATTGAAGCAAGTGCCCTGCCAGGGCTACTGGTGAGGAATATTTAGGATGCTATTATATTGGATTGTAGATTCGATTCATAGATCAATGTGGTGTAATATGTATGTGTGTGTGTGTGTGTGTGTGTGTGTGTGTGTGTGTGTGTGTTGAATAATTTCAGAGAATCCTGAATGTTGTTTATCAATGCACCTTTG
The DNA here is from genome assembly GCA_023101885.1 of Typhlomys cinereus. Classification (NCBI taxonomy): domain Eukaryota; kingdom Metazoa; phylum Chordata; class Mammalia; order Rodentia; family Platacanthomyidae; genus Typhlomys; species Typhlomys cinereus. The sequence goes on from JALPQD010000001.1 coordinate 804,026, forward strand.
ACTTTAAAGACTAACGGAAACAAATACTGCAAGTAAAAAAAAGTTTATAAACTCATTCATTGCAACTGTGAATGTTGTAAGAGAGACAAGGAACATTTAACATTTAATCTATATGCTGTTTTGCAAATAAATAATACTCATTAATCAAACATTTTATTCTCCATTATGGTTCACATTTGATGTGTGATTATGTGTTTGTGTGTGTCTGTGTGCATGTATATTTCTGATAATTCACCATATGGCCTCATCCATGTTATTCAAGTGCTGTTACTGAGCTGCATCTCCAGACCCCGGATGGTGACTCAATTTTAATGTAGTTTACAGTACCAAATGGTGGGTTGAGAACGAAAACCATAAATGGTACGAAAGAAATAAAACAAGCCTTAACCTACTATATTTAACAGTGGGTTCTCCAAGATTTCAGTTATTGTAAAGAGTAGAAGTTATTGTAAAGAGTAGAGGTCTCAACACAACCATTCATCAGGACAAGGAAAGACTTAGTTGGGAAAAATGCTGTAAGGACTGATGATGGTGATTATATTGAGACAAAAAGGCAGAAGAGCTGATGAATCATCTAAGACCATACAGAGCATGAAAATGACTTCTGATTGATTCCAAGTGATAAAGATTGCATTGACAGATTGTTGCAGAGATTTCCATCCTCAGACTGGCCTAGGAAAGACTTGAGTATAGCTAGTGTAAAGAAGATAGAAAAGATAAAATAGGTTAGACAATAAGTAATGCAATGATCAGAAATAAAGTCTAAATATTGACATGAAAACAAATTGCTTGGTTTGACATTATCTGTTCTCCATAATTGCAGGTAAGTCAAATTGGTCACTTAGATGAAGGGAGTAATACCAGGTTTCTGACTTCAGTTACTGGGTGTTTTTACTGACATGAAGAATATGAAGAAGTCAAACATTATAAGTCTAACATTCATGTGGTAAGCACTCTCTCCTGATCTGTATGTAAAAACATAAAGACTGCTGGAGACCCATCAGGATATTAAGACACTTAGTGAGAATGAATACACATCGACTAAGTCAAAATAATTATTATTGTGATACTTCAAAAACAATGGGTGAGAAACTGTTGCCTTTATTTGTTTATTCATTAACTTATTTATTTATGGTCAACATTTGCAATATTTTGCAATGTGATGTTTCCATAGCAGAAATCTTGTAATCACAATCACAATCAGATCTTACACATCAATCTGGGGCTTTTAATTCAGTCTAATGCCTTTAAGGGTTGGCTGTATTTTCTCCATAACTACTTTTTTATAAAGTTTGTAGGATCTTTTTTTGTAGTTCTTTACAGCTCATAGAATATTTTCAAGCAGTGATAAGGATTTTTCTCCAAATATTAATTGATTTTCCAATAAAGGAAAGTGTGGGTATGATTTGGTGTGCAATATTAGATAACGTTAACAAAGGGATAATAAACTAAGAGAGACACTTTTCCATATGATTTTTTTTATTATTATTATTATTTATTCAACTGTGTGCATATGTGTGTGTATGTGCGCGCGTCTGTGTGTGTGTGTGTGTGTGTGTGTGTGTGTGTGTGTATGTGTGTGTGTGTGTGTGAGTGTGTGCGTAGAACCACGGACGAATTCGCGAACCACCATGGACGCCTCCACCTCCTTCTGCCCCCGGGATTCACAGGCTCCGCCCTACCAGGACCAGAAGCGCAGGCCGCCCCCGCTTCCGCCAGGCGTCTATACGTGGGATCTGGGATCCGAACTCAGGAGCTTCCGCCTGCAAGGCGGAGGCTTAACCCCTGAGCCACCTCTCCAGCCCCCATATGATTTTTGAGTGGCTGTAAAGACAATTCCAATGAAACACTAGATTATATAAGATTTTGTTGTAATCCCCCACGTTGATTCTGCATTTCTACATAGTAATTTAGACCTTTCTTAATATTTTCAAATCTCACAAAGCATTTGGAAGATAACACTACCATGCATTAATTAGTTATATTCTTCATTTATAGAAGACTATTCTTAATGGCAATTATTGATATATGACATCATCTTCTACAAAAATGTTTATATTCAGTCTTAAATTGAAAGGAAGAAGAAAAATTATTGTTTAGCTTATTAGGTTGAGTTTTCTTGTGTATTGTAATTTAGTCTCAAAACTTCTGTGTGAAAAGTTCTTTGTATTACTGTAATTCTAGATTTTTGTCATTCACATAGTGTGAATGTCAAGAGTTGCATCTATGTCTGAAAATGAGACTTGCTAAAATTGTAATGAAGTGTATCATTATATTATTTGAGCCCCAAAGCAAAATATTACTGGTGACTAAATTTCGGTACAGCTGGCAAAAAAGAACAATTACTGCAAGCGATAGCTACAGAATTAACAGGCTAACTTTCAAGAAAATGCCCCCTTAGATCTAATGCACAATATCCCAGCCTAGAACTAACAATTTTTAAAGATGTAAAATGGCATAGTCCTAGATCACAGATTATGAAACTGTTACCATGTCCTTGCTTGTAGAAGAAAGGAGTTACCTGAGTTCTGTTGTCAACGTTTCACATAGCTTACCTGCTCCTCATAGTAATTCTGAAGCATCCCTCTATTAAGTTCTGTTTATTCTTCATTAGATGAAGATTAGATCTTCGAGACAATATTAGTTTGTGGCTGTGAGTTATGGCACAGAATAGGTATAGAAAAAAATTGAATGAAAGAAGGGAAATTAGTTTATTGGATTTTTACAGTATTGAAAAATAGTTGTATAATTAAGTTCCCTATATTTTTTTGCCATTTATCACATAAGTGGAATCTTCCCATCAAGCATTAATTTCCTTCACTAGAAAATTAAAATATACCTTATATAAATAAAAAGCTATTCTGAGCACAAAGTAAGATATTACATATAAAGTGTTAATATACATGTACTGGGACAATAAGATTGCTAAGTGGGTAAAGATGCTATCTGGCAATTTGAGTTCAATTGTTGATACTGGCATGGTGGAAGGAGAGAAACAACCCCAAAGCTCTCTGCCCTCCCCATTCCTATCCTCTCTGCTTCTAAAAATAAAAATTTAAGATAAACTACAAAATATATTGTCATGTACTTTTTTAAGTGTAAGTCATTTACTATTTAGCTTTTATCTCCTCAAGAAACATCATGAAAATTTGATGAAGATAATTCATTTCTTCAAATCACCATGGCTTTAACATGCCTTTCAAGTCGACTATTTACTTTATATAAAGAGCCACTCATTGTCAGTGCTTACCTTTTCTCCCCAGCTCCAGATCATGATCTACTAACAGTGTTCAGTCTACTTGCTTTGTAGTGATCAAGAGTATTTTAATGACTATAATCAAACAGAATAGAATAGAGAATGCATTGTTCATATCATTTAATTACATTGATTAAAGGAAACTGTTCTGTGAACTTTTATTCCAGATGTTTCCTATCTGACTGTGTGCATGTAATCCTGTATCTTATACTTCTCAAGATGGGTCATGACTGAGTATCTTGCATGCGCTAAAGACTAATCATGTTCATGACCCTCCCATTCTTAGTTTTACACAGACTCCCTTGATTCTCAACCCTTTATAGTTTTGGTTGTACCATATTTGCTTGATTCCCAGAGCATATGAGAACAACAGCTATGTTTGCAAAAAGGACTAACCCCAAGGTGCTGGAGTCTCCGAAAAGGATAGTTCAAGTCACTTTCTACATTAATTATTAGGTATCAGCAGCAACAGTAACGCAAATGTCATGTTCAGAAGACAAGATATATGCATCAAATTCCAGGTGTTATGTAGATGACTTATCTTCTCAAACTTCTTCAACCTAGAGGATGTTATACATGAAAAAATAAAAGCAAGCTGCTTCTAGTAAATTACATTTTTCTGGATGACATCCAATGCATCAGTTCTATGCCAGACCTTGTATCATAGTGAGATGCCCGACAGTGAAATTATAATGAATAAATGTTCCTGATGTTTGTAATGAAGCTTTCAAGCTAGTCTGTTTGCTTTTAGAACTTGAACCCAGAGGGGGCTGGAGAGGTGGCTCAGGGGTTGAGCCTCTGCCTTGCAGGCGAAAGGTCCTGAGTTCGGATCCTAGACCCCACGTATAGACGCCCGGCAGTGCAGGGGCGGCCTGCACTTCTGGTCCTGGTAGGGCCGAGCCTGTGAATCCCGGGGCAGAGTAAACAAGAAGGAGGTGGAGGCGGTCCATGGTGGTTCTACACATACACATACACACACACACACACACACACACGCACGCACACACGCACAATTGAATAAATAATAAAAATTTTTTTAAAAAAGAACTTGAACCCAGAATCAAAACGTAATTCAACTGTAAGTGAAATGATTCTCCTGTAAAGTACAATTCCAAGACTATATATCAAATATTTTAACTTCAAATTATTTATGTAATTTTAATATATATCTATATCTATGTATATATATCAAGAACAAATCTGTGTGTAAAAGTCTAAAAAGTTATAAATGATAGGACTTCTATTTTTCTGTGATAAAAGCCAATTGTCTAATTGTTGTCCTGAAATATCTCCCCACAAAGAGTAATTCTCATTGAGATTCTGAAATGAATTAAAGCTATTCTACCTATGATACATTGTTAAACATAACTTTACTCATTGTATATGTTTATCAATTATATGATGTTTAACATTTAGTGTATTTTTCAAGACTGATATTGTCTCAAAAAAACAAAGATTGAAAATTATTTTAGTGAAAACACAAATTTACAGTTTCTTTTCCTGGCATATGTTTTCACTAATTACCACATTAATTATTTCAATTACACTGAACAAGGAGAAGCTTTTGGCAGTCGTAGTTTAATTTACTGTAAAATAAATTTTTCCGTATTGATAATTTGGGTATATTTCAGAATAATACAAAATGTAATAAAAAGTGCAAACACACGAAGTATTTCTTTTTGTTGTCTCATTGTATAACATTGGAAATTCAAGAAAGGGCTTGTTGTATGACTCAGAGAGTAAAGGGATTTGCATGTGAACCTTCTGATCTGAGTTCACTCCCAAGTGATCCAAAATGAAAGAATGAAATGGATTTCTGAAAATTACTGTCTGAACTCCTCATGTGCATTCCCAGCATAGGCACACCTGACATACTTCTCTCTCTCTCTTCTCTTTAAATAATAAATGAATAACTTTAAAAGAAATGTTAGGAATAATTTAGCACCTGAGCATTATTATTTACTTACTCTCCCAACAAATGTTTGAAATTTTTCATACTGTATCATGTTTGCTTAATTATTTGTTGAATAACTGAATGAAGAATGAAACAATTTACATGTTAGAGTATGAAAACACAACTATGCCTCTCACTTCTAGCAGTATGTGGCAGACTATCAAAGAAGCTGTGGATTTGTTCTCAGAAGGTAGACATACCAAAAAACATGAACATTATAAAAATTCATAATTCTGTGTATGCTGTGTGAAGTTTAAAATGAAGGTGCTAGCTGTTTGTACAGGATTTGGAGTACCAGAAAAACAGGCTTTGTGTAATAGTGTTTAGAACATGCGAATTTACAAAATACGGTAAAAGTAATAATGGCAACAGAAACTAGACAGCAAGGCTACAGCCCCACAATAAGGTTCCTTAAGGAATATTGGTTCTGCAGCCAGGAAGCTTCTTTTCATTTTTCTTATTGTTGTGACAATTAGTGGCTTGTAATCTTTTGAAAACTGAGCATCTAATTATGAAGTTGTGACACAGAAATACAGGAGAAAGATTCCTATCAGCCTTTCTCAAGACTTGCGGGAAAAGGCTGAAAAGTATTTGTTCTACAAGATATAGGTTTCTTCATTCACAAAGCACAGTTAGGCATAGGTATCCTTTCAATGGCTTGAGTTTGCTATTTGCTTGTCAGTAACAGAAAAGTGTTTTTATTACTTCAGATGTTGATATTCTCAAGAATAATTTTATTACTGCAGAAATTATAAAAAGTACATTATTCTCAATTAGATAGTATTTAAAATTAGTGTTCCAAGTTTCTCATTAAATGCTTTTTATATAAAAACCTTATTTTTGAGAAAAATAGACAAAACAGCCACTCTGTTCAACTTTAAAGCAGTTCAGTAAGTTTTCATTTATGATCAATAATAGCTTGTCTCCGAATATAATTTGGACTCTAGAATATACACTAAAGATAGGGACCATGCTTCTCTTATCACCTTTGATGTCTTTCATATTACTTGCATATAATAGAGATCAGTTAATATATTTTTAATAAATTAGGAAGCAAAATTAAATTTATGAAAATTGTATATGATAAAATCATTCATGGTTTTAATGCAGAAGAGCAAAGCTTCCTATTAAATTTCATAATGAAAAGACCTTCATTTCTTTGAGATAAGTAAATTTTTATCAATATTGATCAGGTGTTAGGAAAAATCACATTTGTAGAACCAATCTAATTCTTCTAGCTGATAAGAAGCGTTGATATGCTGACTTATAATGTCTGAGTCCAGATTAGAGGGATAATGCTAGTGGGCATAAAAGAGGAGACTAAGTATGCTACACTTAGGGCACCTAATTAAAATCATCTTGTATTTGAGAGAGAGAGAGAGATGTATGTGTTCATCTGTTCACACATGAAGGTGCAAGGTCATGTGTACATGTAGTCCTGTAAAAGACAAAAGTCAACATCAGGTGTCTTCCCCCGCTGCACTTCATCTTATTCTTTGAAGTTTGGTGTCTCCTTGAAACTGAAACTCACCATTTTGACTCTATTAGCTAGACAGCAAGCCCCAGAGATCCACTTCCCATCGCTCGGTTACCTTCCCACACTGCCCTATCTACCTTTTTACACAGGTGCCAAGGTTCCAGATTCAGGATTTTATGTGCATATCACATCATTTTACAGATTGAACCATCTCTCCAGCTTGGGGACTGTTTCCTTGAACCCTAATTACTACAGTACATTCAGAAGGTTTTCCTTCCTGTGCTTTTTCATCAAGTGGCTCCCAAACAGAAGAGAAAACATTTTGAAGACAGTGCTAAATATTTAAGTTTTGGGAAAGAATTAAAATTGGCAGCAAGGTAAGCTAGTCACCAAAGTTTTCATTTATACAATTTGTTAAAATTTAGCAAAATTCTTCCTATGAAGTAATGATGTTATAAAATCTACTTGACAAGTTTGTTTGTCATGAAGGATCAATAATTCACAACTTAAAGAAAGTTAATCATAGAAAAATGCATTCTGGTACTTGATAAAATGAGAACATAGAGAGTATTGCAAATGAGAGGAGAATAGAAGATTAAAGGAGCAAATTTTGGTGTCTCAGTGTACAGCAGTCACTGACTGATGAAGGCAGTGCACCCTAGAGTGCTGAGAATGAGCGTCCATTCTCTTTCATTCATCCCTTTGAAGGAATCCAGCTATTCTTGATACTTCTGTGAAAAATGGCATCCAACTACCTAAGAAACTAAAGGATGTGTTTTTAATGGAACTACTTAGTTAATCACAGGCTCTTGTGTTATTAATTTATTATGACCTGACCCAGTTGTGATGGGCAGTTTTACAGCGTGCAGGTTGTCATAGATTCTATGAGAAAAGAGAATCCTCCTTATTCCAAAGTAAATAATCTCTACTCTAGCAAATGGTTTATTATTGTGTTATATTGGATTTTAAGCATCCTATAAAGGATATGTCTGAGTTTAATAGAACTCAGCATATGTTAAGCTTCTCTACCAGAATAGTTTAATTATTGAGACATCAACTTCAAAGTCCAAAGAGCGTGACGACTAATGTATTTGCTTCCACAGCGTTCTCTTTTTAAAGGAAAAACCTGGTGCTTCCTCAGAATAGATGGTTAGTTTACTTCCCCCATGGGAACAATGAAGAATGGAAGCTTTTACCCAAAGATAATTTTCTCTAGACTTTGCAAATTAATTTCTCTTATAAAATTATTGTATATGTAATGTCAAAATGTCTTTGAGTAAATAAACAAACATAAATCCTTAAAACATATATCAAGTGCCACAATTTTCAGGGACTTAGGTAGAATCAGTGAGCTTTTGATTCAATATCATTACCATCTACTCTTTGTTTTAAAATAACTCTTCCTTTCCTCATATACTCACACATAGATAAACACACACAAGCACACACGCACACACACACACTTTGACACCTTTCCTTTCTATTTAAGCCAAATATCCATGTTCGTGTTATTATGAAGACTTTAAAACAATTGTGACTTCTTAAATATCGGTAAAAAATTATTTACTACATCCAAGTAATTCAGTAGGACACTTAAACTTGAATATGTATAAGGCTTTGAGGTATTTTTAGTAGAAATCCCACTCAGAATAGAAAAAGCAATATGTAAGTAAATATATAAATCATAAATTTAGACAAGGAAATTTCAACAATTTGATACTATGAACAAAAATAAACATGCATTTGAAAACTAACCTAGGTAATAGTCAGTTAATATGTAGCCTTTGTCATCTCATTTCTAAATGTTAAATTGTAATACTGGTCACTTTCTGCCATTGTCTTGTGAAGACAGGAAATAAGGCATTTCAATTACCCAGAAATAGATGTACATATGTTAGAATTGTCACATAAACATTATTTTCAATGATTTTTCATGAAATTTATTGTCATTACTATGACAATTCTTTGTTCTTTTCCACAAATGTTTAACACACTCACTGAAATTTTGTTTGTTCATGCTTCTCTCTGCACTGTCTAGATTATTTAGCACCTTTTGATTGGCACCTTGTAAAAGAACAAGTGTCATGATTAACTTGCTCTCATTACAATGGTCTAACAATCTTACCACTATGATACTCCTTGACTTTATCTTTATTTATGTTTACCTGACAGAAAAAATAATGGTTTATATTTAATCTATGGAGTACTGCATAATATTTCAGCACAGATAAGCATACTTACTATATCTCTGGGGATTGTGGGAAGAAACATTTTTACAATGCTTTTGATCCCTTTGGTTACACTTTAAATATGAAGTTTTTACTCAGCAAACATCTTACACTTAAAGTAGTTGATAATATTTTTAAAGAAACAAACAAATATTAACATGAACTACATCTGTGTAAATTTCATAACTGAAAACTAGGATATTGAGAGTAAACAAGTACGTCCCATCCCAAGAGCTTACTCATTTATTTTTAAAGTCTTCATTTTTTAGTAGAAAGAACTTTATACTATGATTTTACTCTAGTTCTGAAGAATTAGCAAAAAAATGTGAATAAGAGCAGTAAATGGAAAGCAATTTTAGGATTATAGAAGAATTTGAGCCAAATTGTAGGCAGAAAAAAGTACAAGGAATGTTTGGGGATTAGTACAGCCAGTGAACTTAAAACATGAGATTTAGACTAGGTTTAAAATGAGTTGAAAAATGTTGGTAGAGCAGTAGCACAGCTATAATCCTAGCTGCTGGGATAAGACAAGAGGTTCACAAGTTCAAAGCCCGGCTGGGCTGTCAAGCAAATTAAAGATCAACTGGGAAACTTAGCAGGAACCTATCTCAAAATAAAAATGTGAGAGTAAAAGGGGCTGGAGAGGTGGCTCAGGGGTTGAGCCTCTGCCTTGCAGGCGGAAGGTCCTGAATTCGGATAGAAGACCCCACATATAGACGCCGGGAGGAAGCTGGGGCGGCCTGCACTTCTGGTCCTGGTAGGGCGGAGCCTGTGAATCCCGGGGCAGAGTAAACAAGGAGGAGGTGGAGGCGGTGCATGGTGGTTCCCGAATTCGTCTGTGGTTCTACATACACACGCACACGCACATACACGCGCATATACACACAATTGAATAAATAAAAAAATCAAAAATCAAAAAAAAAAACATCTAAAAAATTTTTTAAAAAAAAGACAATGGTTTAGCAGTAGAGCTCTAGAACAGCAACCTCACAGTCCTAAATTAAATCCTAGCATCACAAAAAGGAAATATATGATACAAAGCAGCAGACAAGGAGTGAGAAAACTATAGAACATCTTTAAGCAACATTGTTGCAGAAAGTATAAATTTTTTAGAGATTTATTCCAGATGATAATTGTTGCAGTTCGCCTGCATAGTTGCTGATAAATGACCATCAGATGTCTTAAAGGAATAAGAGATTTATTTTCTCTTATGATTACTGATTACAGTTCTTGGTCCAGCTCGACAGGAGAGCATGCACCATCACCAGGGCGGAGGGAACTGGCCACATCATCACCACATAATGGCTGAGAGAGGGACGATCCTTACTTGCCAGACCAGCATGTCTGGCCAAGTGTACAGAAGGATGCCAACTCTCTCAACCAACTCTCTGTGATTTATTCCAGGGCCTATTTCCACCCACCATAGGTGGACCGTCCCATCAGCTAGACAATCTCCTTCAGGTTCACTATGGACTTAACTCAATTACTAATTCTCTAAAGATTTGCCCAGAGCTCAAACCCTCAACTGTCAGGTTGACACTTGTGCCTAACTGTGACAATGGTTTTTAAAATACTTGATGATAAAGAGAGAGATAGAAGATGTGTGTCTTAATAAAGTCATATCTTCAATATATCCTTTCTATTTAGATAGTTTTTAGAGATTTGAATCTGATAAAATATAAGGTAGCCTCAAAGATTTCCTCCCTCTGCTTTCTATGTTATATCGACCTAACTAACCTCAAAAGCAATTACCTGTATGTCGGTATATTTTAATCTCAAAATAATCTTCCCATCAGTAAAACAGGTTGGAGGTATGTAGTTTCTTAAACATAGACATCTCACAGTTTTGAGATTTTTTTTAGCAAATTTATCTCTACTGTTCTGTGACAGTATATATTATCATTAGTTTTTACATCTAATACAATTGTAAGTGAACGGTTAACACATAGAAGTACTGACAACCCATTGGCAGGATTAACCTGAGTCAATGGTTAGCTGCAGCAACAAACAAAATGTTTAGATAGAATATAATTATTTAAAATTGTGATTAATAATGGAAGAACAATGACATTTTGGAAAGCAGTTTTGATTACATTATAGAAAGAATTCATACAAGTTTTGGTTTAATATTCACAGGTAGAAAATCTCTCACTAATATTTATCTCAAGTACCTAACTACAATTTTTTTCATTATATTAGTTACTTCCAAGGAGGAGGGAACAGAATTAGATTTGGCCCCTATGATGTGCCATGGCGCCTCCCACAGCCTCATGTGTTTTTATCCTCAGCTAATGTTACTGTCTGGGAAGGTTGTAATACCTGACAGAGGTGGAACCTTACAGGAGGAAGTGATGTCAGAGGGAACAGGCCTTGTAGGTTGGTGACTTGACTATTTTTGGGCAATTAGCTCATGTGCTCTCTGTATGTAGTTACCTGAACCAGCCTCTGTTTCTGCCTTCAGCCATGCCTTCAGCTATGAGATTCCCTCTATAATGTACTATATCGTCTCTGGAACCATTAAATGGTGTCTGAAACCATTAAGTTGTGTATGAGTATTGTCTCACAACAACAAAGAAAAGTAATTGCAACAGCATGATATTCTCATCAAAACTATAGTATATAGTTGCTATAAAATTAACTGAGTATCCCTAACACACGATAGCAAAGACCAAATGATTTTGTGGACTTCATTCCAGAGAGCCAATGAAGCAAAGTGAGTCATTGGCAGCGGAAAAAAAAATTGTGAAATAGCAAAGTAAGGAGACTGCAGTTAACAAAATATGTATTCATGTCATTAAAGTTACTGTGTGCAATCTCCATTCTAGCTTCACATCTCAAGAAGTTTCCCACACTTTATTACAGTATACTCTACTATCAGGCAAATTTAGATTTAATCCATATGTGAACTATGAATATGTCTTAGGTATATTATAGATATAATACTTAAGTTGCAGTGTTTCATATCCACTAATCAATTTATTTCTGATCCCTCCTTTTCTAATATGGCAATTCATTTTGTTTCAAGAGCTCACAGTGAGGATCCTTTAATTCATGTTCTCTGTGCTATAGAAAAAAAATTATTTTACTCATACAAACCAGAAATTCAAAAGATAAGACTTCTTGGAAATCTATTTTGATTTTTTGAACTGTGAAATCTGATTGAAAAATGCATGAGGATAGCTTTCTTTTAAGAAAGTTCAGGGTGTTATACATGTGTCAGATAAAAACAAGAACACAAGAAACTTTAAACACTTGGATCTTTTCATAGTATGGGTTTATACTTTATTGCAACTGATCAGCATGAATCTTCCATATTATATTCAAACTTGGTAAATTGAAAAGTGAACATTTAAACTACTTTTATGAAATTGCTTAGGGACAGTGCAGTTTTAGTTTTTGAACTATTTTCTATTCTTCTAACAGTTCTATACATGTATATAATGAATTTTGGTCATTTTTACAACATATTGCCCTATCTTACCAACTTTCTCCTTGGAATATCTTTTCAACAAGACTCACGTTGTGTTTGTGTGTGTATGTGTGTGTGTGTGTGTGTATGTGTGTGTACACGCATGTGTGTGTGTGTTTGTTGCACTGATCTTAATAATGGTTTCTTGACTTAACATGGATCAGGGCACCTTCTAGAATTGCTACATCTCTGAACCATCAATAGTTGTTCAGAGGATGGATCCTCATGAGCAATTCCCCATTTCATAATGAAATGCCGATGAGCTTGATCTTGATCAGGCCTTGCAGCAGTAAACACAGTTGTGATGAGTTCAGGAGTACATTTGGCTGCATCATGTCCAGGAGACAGTTTCATTAAACTCCTTGCAACAAATTCTTTCTGACTCCATTCTGTGATGTTCCTGGAACCTAGGTAGGGGCGACCAATAAGTTGGCTCATTATAAGCAAGCACTCCACAGTCACCCTCTGTATGTTGTGTTGTGAGTCTCTATATTAATTTCTATCTATTGCAAAAAGCTTCTCTGGTGAAAGCTGAGAGATGCATTGATCTATAGGCATAAATACAAATATTTAGAAATATTTAGAAAGCAGATTGATACATATCTATTAGCAAAGCAATGATAGCAATTTCTCCCCTATGACCTGTGACCTCCCTATCTGCAGGTTTTTTGGCCAGGTTTACAATATCAGTATGTGTTCTCTCCTGGAAATGGACCTCAAATCCAATCAGATATCATTTGGTTACCATCATAACATTCATACCACTGTAGCACAGAAAGACCCATAGTGAGTTGATATTGTAACCTGCAGAATTCACAACTGCATATGTTACAATGTAACTTATTTAACGCATACTACCTTCTGGTAATTTGAATGGTAGGAGCAGGAAGGATATTCCAAGTCAGATTCTACTTGATTTCTCCTTGTCCTGTGACTAAAGTATGTGGCGTATTCACCAATAAGGTCTTATCATCAAGTTTTGGCAGACAACCAAAAGCACCATGATTTTAATATATAGAGACACAAGAATATGCTCAATGTTGGGCTGGAGAGGTGGCTCAGGGGTTAAGCCTCCGCCTTGCAGGCGGAAGGTCCCGAGTTCGGAACCCAGATCCCACGTATAGACGCCAGACGGAAGCGGGGGCGGCCTGCGCTTCTGGTCCTGGTAGGGCGGAGCCTGTGAATCCCGGGGCAGAAGGAGGTGGAGGCGTCCATGGTGGTTCACGAATTCGTCCGTGGTTCTACACATACACAGACACACACATACACACACACACAGACACATACGAGGCGCGCAAATAAAAAAAAAATTTAAAAAAAAAGAATATGCTCAATGTTTACTATTTCATAATCTATAACAAGAATTAGTTATAATTCCTTTTACACTTCTTACAGCTCAAACTTAAGATCACTGTTGAGATTGTATAGGCTGCATTAATATTTAATCATTAACTTTTCTTATGTTTTATGCTTTATTGCTTCATAAATAAATAATTTATAAAATTTCCTGTTCCATTGTTGCTTCTTCATTGAAAATTGGACTATAGTACGAAGTTGATGTTGTAGAGATACAAGGAATGCATAGTATATCACAAAATACCCAAGAAAATATTGTAAAAGTGCATTATTTTGTAGACTATATAAAAAGTACATATTGTTTTTAAATCATTAATTTTTAATTCATGAATGTCAATTATATTTTTCATAATAATTCATATAGAATATTTCTAAGTGAAAAGTAATTTAAAGAATAAAGTTATATGAAACTAGCCAAAAATAAATACCATGGCTGATGAATTTTGCATCTGGATAAATGTATCATATTCAAATAAGTCATGACAAAAACATTACTTCATTTCATAAATAATTTCATTTCACTAATAGTAAGAGAAAGTACATCTGAAAATAGGCGCATTATTGAGTGTACCAATCTCTTCTGGAAAGTTGGAATGTTTTTCAAAATAATACATTGAACATTAAGATGTAATCTTATTCAGGATTGAAATTTGATTCACTACATAGCACTGCAGATTATTACCTTGCTTTTTTGTGAGATCATCTTCTTTTTCTTAAAAGGAAAATAATAACTATTGCTCTGCTCAGTTAATGGTGTTTAGAGGTTCATGAAGTTGACAGTAAATATGTTATGAAAGGTGTATTGTAGTAAAGAAATATATCTCTACAAAGAATTCTAGGAAAATCTCATGCCTGCTTCTACTTGATCTTTTCCTCCCTTCCAGTGCTGTGATGTGCTCTATGCAGTTTCGGCCTCTTTGAATTTGTCTAATATTCTATCTAGAGTTGGTCAACATCTACTTCCATTTGTGCACAGGACAATTTTCATCAAACACCACAAAACTATTATATTGCAATATAACTTCAAGTAAGCACTTTGTGTAGCAGAAACCTAGATGGAACTGGAAATTGAATTCACCATTTCCACTAAACCATGAACATCTGTCATGGTACTTGTCATGAGAATAAAAAGTAAGACAGATTCTGCCCTTCAAGAGCATTTTATCTAGAATGAGAGAAAGAATGAACTTATAGTAATATCTCATCCTCAATTTTATCTTAAAATGGATATATGAGAATGTTTGTCCATTATAACCGAAATATTTTATATGAAAATCACAACAGACTCAAAAAGAACTGCAGTAATAGTATAATGCCATACAAATTCTTTGATTTATATCTATTTTAAATAAATGCTATTTTAATAACTGAAGTTCTCAGTAAATGTTAACTTCCAATATCCTTCTATCGGTCAAATTACTTCTACTGAATAAAAGTAATTTGTTTTAGTTCACAATTTAAGATGAGAAGGCTATGTTAAAGACCAAAATAGTTTAATGAAAATTTGCCTCATAAATTATACATATCATTTATAATGCATCCTCCATAACTGCATACTATATAAAATAATTTATAAAGACAGATACACATAAAGGAAATTTAAACTCTTATTTTATATAAAAATATGAAAAATTAATATATAAATATATATGAGACCATTATATATAATATTGAAACTTATTTCAGTTCAGACATATACTTATTACTGTTGTCATGACATATGTTTACTGATTAATTAATCAATTAATCTAGAATAATTAGTAATTTGAGTAACTAAAAGAAAAAGTCTGTGTTAATTCAGAAAGTTTGATACAGAAAATGTCCATGGTGGTTCCATCAATCGTTGTCTCCAAATAAATAGAGCCACATTATTTTTTAACCTAAGAAGTGCTGAGAGTAATAAATATTTAAAAACATGAAAAAGAAACAAACAAAAGTTATAATCCATCAGTACATTATGAAAACCATCCAAGACACAATAATTTAGACAAGATTTAAGTCTGGATCCTCTGGTGAGATGACAATGAGCATAAAAGTAAAGATGCAAAAATCAAACATACCTGTAAACCACGTCATGCGGTCTTCAGAGAAAGTGCAGAAGCATATCCTAATGTTCTTACTGAGCGCTAAAGACTGAGAGGGGTTATTAGACGGTGCACAGTCTAGATAAGTAGGCATTCCAAAGTCCAAACATCTAAGGTATTTTGTGTATTACCACACACAGAGATAAAGTCAGCTACAAAGCTGCAAAACAACTTTAAATGTCCTCCCAGGAAATCTCTGATGAAATCTTAATTTCACAGTTTCTACTATTTTTTTTTACAATTCACTTAGCTATTTACTCATTCATTCAAGAAACCTTACAGAAACCCAGTCTTAAAATCTGCTTGTAGGGAAAATTAGACACTGTATGTACTCCCTAATAGGTGGGTCCTGGCACCAAACCCATTTAATGACATATTCGGAAATGAATCTCTGTAATACCTACTGTAATCATGGAGTTTGTGAATGGGAGGGAAGGAGAAGGAATCCCCTCCAGAAAAAAGGAGAAAAGGGATCATGCTTCAGTAGAGAAAATAGGTCACTGTCATGTATTTCATGTAAGTAGCAAGACATCTGGTGAGGCTCACTCTTGCATCCCTTCCTGGTCACTTGCTACTGAAGAGGTTTGATCTCACCAATCAGGGAAGTTATAAGGACTGGCACATAGAAGGTAACCATCCTGAAAATGGGACACTGAACCCCCACTCATTGCAGTGTCCTACTCCTATTCCATCTATCTTTAAGTCTCCTCTTATGGTAAAATCTTCATTTAAACAACCTTTTATCTTTGGTTAAGAGGTGACCTTCAATACCAATCAGGATGGAGCCAAGGGTGGTGCAGGAAAAGCAAAACTGAAATCAAAAACAAATCATAATTCAGAACACCGAAGACCATATATTAATCACCTGGAACCAGACCAGCCAAATCTCTCCCCAGCCTAAAGCTCAGGGAAACTCGTGCAAGATTGTAAGAGCCTAAAGATGGGAAAGACCAATGTTATGCAAGATACTCCACACAAATTAGGGCTGCAGTAACCATAATATGATTTTGCATGACCTGCACAATGACTGACATGTCAATGACCCCCCAAAGTCTAGCATGGATCACAGGCAGTGGGATCCTTAGAGGCAAGGGATTAAGAATCATAGTAGTGTTCCCATGCTAACTGGAAGCCCAAGAAAGGGCTCCAGCTGGGCCACTGAGTCCTTACACTTCACTAGGGTGGGGGACTCAGAGGGAGGTTTGGCATTCACACAAAAGGATGCTCCAGGGCATGGAGGGGGGAAGGAGGAAGCACTGGAGAAGGGAAGGAGGAGATTGAAAGGAAGGGAAAAGGGGGGATAGTACAAGGGGGGACTGTGGAGGGTGGATGGAAGAAGAGGATGGAGGTACCTATTGAGCTTTTACGATTGGGGAAAAAATTAAATAAACTAGAAAATTTTTTTAAAAAATCTGCTTGTAGGCAGTGGGAATATGAAACGTGCAGACACGCTTGAAGGAAACACAAATATTTTAATGATTGCTTCTCTGTCCAAGTCAGGGTTTGAGAGGAGAGTCAATGCATAATTGAATGGTCAGAGAATGCTATTTCCTTTGGCACATGCTCATCATAAATAAAAATTTAATGAAATAGAACAGTCATGTCCCTAGAGGGGACATACTCCTCTCTCCCTAATGTTTGTAGGAATTCTATAGGTTGTAGAAGGAGTATATTCTTTAAGTCGGGAGTCCAATTCCAGCCAACATGTAAATGTATTCATTATGGATATTCACCCCAGGAGATTTCTATATTAAGTCCACATGTACCACAGTCTCCATGCCATCCCTTCATGCAGCTTTCTGAATTAATTCAGTGAGTTTTCATTGTATTCCCTCTTTTTGTCAGGCAGTGTTCTTCTGTACCAAGAAAACCACAGTTAAAAAAAATATCAGAGGCACAGAACTGAGAAATTTGCCTCCTCTTAAAGGATAAGGGCGAAAACAATTCATGATCACCAATATAATAAGAGTGACAGGATATAGTCATGAACGGTGAAAAGGTTCATGTGAAGAAATCTCTGTTCTGATGTCATTTCAGGAAAGTCTCAAAGAAACTTAAAATATACAAATATCTGTAGAGAGAAATTTCAAATTAAGGGGAAAAACCAGTTTTCATTGCCCTGAGTTAGGAAACTATTCAATCTCTATATTCATGAGCAAGAAGGCACAGGTGACTGGGGTAGGCTGAGCAAGAAGAGCATAAATTAGGATGGGAGAGAAAATGCAAAGTAAATAATGCGGACCTCATCAGCTTTGCAGAGAATATTTGATGTTACCTTGAGTGCGGCAGAAATCTGATCAGACATTTAAATGAATAGCACAGTACAATGCTAGGGATAGAAACAATGTTGCAACTTAATTACAGGACTGTTGCAGTAATCCAGGAGTTGTATTGGCAAACATTGCATATGCTGCTTGCATAGTTATCCCCAACTGGTTTTTACAAGTATTTTGAAGATATTAGATGTGTATAGGTAAGATGCATGAGAGAGTAAAGATGTATGAGAGAGTGAGGATTAAGGAATAAAGGCTAAAGTTGTGGCGTTGAACTAGTCTAATGAAGCTCCATTGAATTAAATGGATAGTTATTAAGAGGGTGGTTTCGAATAAAATGTTTGAGCTATCAATGGAATATCTAAATGAAGATGTGAAATAGGCAGTTAGAGATGATAGGGAGTTCAAGGAAGAAGTTCAAGCTCAAATTAGGAACGTAGGACTCACTGAAATTGAGACCATAATTAATGGGGATGATGTATTAAAAGAAAGAATTTACCAGTTGTGAAATTTATAGAATATAAATAAGATGAACATTGAATCTTGGCATTTCTCTTTTTAATGATAAAGTCTTTTAAAAAGTAAACTAGCCATCATGTATAGCTCAGCATTTCACAAAGTATTGATACAAAAAGTCCCTTTCAAAATGATGTGACAAGCCCAGAGAGTACTGATCTCAATACACAGAGACAATTAGTACCTTGGAACTGAAAGTTTATTAAGATTTTAGAATGCACTTTTATAACCTAAAGATAGAAATCTGAGACACTATCTTAGCGTTTCAAAACTGATTTGAAAAATGAAAGTTGATATTTCATTTATTCGGTGTATAAAATCTGCGCCTTTCATCCCAGAATATGCTGGATTCTATGCCCATACTTTAGTTACATGTGACTTCTGTGTTCCATGTGCATCAGATGGTGGCAGAGAGGAGATGAGACTATTTCTACATTCAGTGTTCTGACCTGTGGACAGCTGAATGATTAATAGCCTGACGTATCAAACTGCCTGACAAAACACTGAATTCTGTATCTGTGTACTCACAATATGAAGGCTTCTCATAGGGTAGCTGCCATGTGCATGGATGGCCTCCCTGGATTGAGGTTCTGTATTCTCACAAGGTGGATGCCCTCCTGTAAGCCAGGTATCCGTGTGCCCACAGCAGAGATGGTCTCCCGTGAGTCGGGGCCTGTGTGCTCACACCATGAACTTAGTCTCATAGAAGATGGACAAAAACTGCTATTCCCATATGGAACTGGGAGCTCAATCACAGCTATCTACATAATTAATGTATTTTCTTTAATTGCCTACATATTATTTTATATTGTCCAATCTAAAAAATTAAGACATAAAGGCAGGGTGGTGCACATGCTAGGGGAATGTCCAGGGGAAGCCGGCAGGAGATAGGGGTAGCTATGATCAAAATGCATTGTCTAAAAGTATGAGATTGAAAAGAGCAAAAATAAAATTAATTTTTAAAAAACATGCTGAGAAGGTGGGAAAAGGGGGTAACCACCCATTATGTTTGTAAATAGGAAGATTAAATATTTACAAAAATTATCTAAAAAACTATCCATGAGAGTCCACAGTTTATTTTAAGAATGAGGAAATCCTGATATCATGTATTAAAGGTTATTGGTCCATATCCTCTTCACAGTATGCTTCCCTTGGAATTCAAAAACATCTAAGTTAAAGTTTTGTTTTTACAATGCTTGTTTTGTTAATATGAAAATTATTCTTGCCAGAAGCATGCCATAGTAATCTCTTAAGGAAGAAATTGAAATTAGGTGTATATGCCTGTTAATGTTATAAACATAGTGCTAACTGCATCTGCTAACTAAATCTGTAAATTAGAAAATCTTTGCTTTAGTGATCACATCAGCCTTAAGGAGGTGCAGTTTAAAAAAGATTAAATGTGTTTCCAGCAACTGCTCCCAAAGCTGATAGCAAAGGGAATGAATGCCTATTAGCTTGATAAAAGTTGGAAGTTCTGTCAAGGTAATATTTTGATCTTCTTTTAGTTCAAGTAGCATTGTATTCTATGGGGATTTTTTATGAATTTCTGCTTTTGAGTTTTAAATAATATCTTTTACAGAGTCATTACCTCTGCAAATATTCTTCAGATGCATTTGTACTTTGCCAGAACTAAAACATGAATATAATATATTACAATGTCCCAGTATTTCATCACAGGGCTGCGGTTTGTGTGCCAGTGATTCTTAAAATCACAAACGAAGTTATTGTAGCTCATTACTTTGTAAGGCTTAAAATAATGTATATGTGAAAGACCACATTAAAAATGCAAGGCTTTATATGATAATTTTTCAGTTTTAGGTGATACAAAGAGAAATCAGCTTTAGAGGTTTTTTCCTCTGGCAAGAAAGAAAATTGTTTATTGCACTTGGTGCCAGTGTTTTCTAAAACTGCATTTTTACTATTTCACCAACTTAAAGAAAAAGAACAAGTACTGTTTGCACTATAAAACCTACTATATAGTGAAAACTATGTATGTACTTGATGAAAAAGGGTTATATGTATATATAATTTTAGTAACTGACAATAACTAATCAAGTAAACAATTCTTTTATCCCAACTTCACAAAAATTAAGGATTATAGACTTTTCATTATGCAAACGTGTGAAAAATCCTATGGAATAATAGAGAAAGATTAAAATGAGAAAGGACCTATGTAATAGGCATGGTTCTTATTTGATTCACATGTACACTATGTTGTGGCTTCACAAAATGAAATCACTAGGATACTGTCTGAATTCTTGATATCAGAGTCCCCAACTAGATATCAAGTTCTAGTCATTATTCTAACAAGACCTTGATATCCTTGGAGAATGAGTGGATTTGTATTTTTCCTTTTTATTTCCGCTCATACAAACTTAACAGGTACACCAGTCCCTTCCCTCCCCCTACACCCCCAAACCCCCTGCTCTCCCCCTCCTCCCCATTCCCCAGTGCCCCCCCATCCCCAGAGCATCCTTTATAGTGCATGCCAAACTCTCCTCTGGGTCCTCCTCTCTGAAGAGGTGGATTTGTATTTTTTATTATTTTATTTTATTATTTTTTTTACTTTTACAAGCATATTGACATATCCCTGCTTCCTTCCATACCCCTCCCACCCATTCCCCTTCCCTTCCCTTCCCTTTCTCAATCCATCCCAATCCCTCTCCACTCTCCTGCCTGTCTGCTTCTATGTTCACTCTGGTTTGTCTACTCTTTTTTTTAATTTTTCTACTGTTACAAGCATATTAGTACTTACCCCTGCTTCCCTCCATCATCTCTCCTTCCATCCCTCCATCAATCCCACCCTCCTGCCTGTCTGCTTCTATGGATCCCAGGGTTGCCTCTAACTTCTCTATTCTTGTGGGAGTTCAGGTCTCTGTAGTTTTTCAGGTTGCCTCTCTTCCGGCCACCACACTGATAGGGGCATTTCCCTTCACTCATCCAGCTTTAGTCTCCAAGGTTTCCTCTGTTTATTCTTTTCTCTTTTAAGTTCCTCACCTTTGGACAAGACATCCCACTCAAAGCAGGACTGCTGCATCTAGGAACCCACTACAGTGACACTTATCGTCACCAGACCTACATAATGATTTGTATGTATTTCTACAACATGTTTTTACATAATGTTAGAGAAGAGTAATTCTAGTAAGTGGTATTCATAATGCAATGTCTGCTTTAAGGTCTTTCAATTTTCCATTTCTGAAAAAAAGAGAGAATATCTCAGAATTCTGCAATTGCTATCATTAGGATATAATCTCAGCAGTATGTATACACACATCCTGAACAGTAGGAAATAAGGGTATGCTTGCAGAAAAACAAAAGTCTGTCTTGCGTTTTTATGTACCTTCATCTGAGAAATTGAATATAGTTAAAGAAAATGAATTTTTAAAAGCAGAGATATCTGTAAATTAGTTGCTGCTTTCTTTATAGAGAGGACATATGCGGCACCCAGAGCAAGCAAACACATCTCTCTGGAGGTATTTGAAAATTGAGCAGTCCATTCTAACTCTCTCTAGATTTCTTTTTTTTTTTAATTTATTTCCGCTCATACAAACTTAATAGGTACACCGGTCCCCTCCTTCCTTCCAACTCTCCCCGGACCCCTTGGCTCCCTCCCCCCTTTTCCCCTTCCTTTCTCCCCCTCTTCCTCCCTATCTCCCAGTGCCTCCTCCCCCATCCCTGGAGCATCCTTTAATGTGTATGTCAAACTTTCCTCTGAGTCCTCCTCTCTGATGAGGTGTAAGGACTCAGTGGCATTTCCTAGAACTCTTTCTTGTGTTCCCCTTAAGTACAGGAACACTATTGTGACTGTTAATCCCTTGCTTCTAAGGATTCTAGTGCCTTTAGGCCATGCTAGACTTTGAGGGAGGACCAACTCGTATATCTTTAGCAAAAACATGTAGTGACCTTTCTTTTTTCACAAAACTGATTAGAAGAAAGTTACTGTTTCACCGTGAGTATTTTGCTTTATTTTTACTAAATAATTATCTGCAGGGGCTGTGCTTGAACACACACACACACACACACAAACTCAGATACATAAAAACAGAGAATGAAACAACCTTATACAAACTATGTTATACTCTATGCATACATACATGCCAATGATGAAGCTTATAGCAATAAATATATAACATTTATAAGAATATAATCACACTAAAAGTTATATAAATATATTCTTTGTCTTTGTTACAAAATAGTCATGACAAATAGACTCTGTGCTTCTGTTGGCTATGGATAACTGCATTATGAATCAAAAGTACTTCTATAATAATGATTTTTATTTACATATTGTCCTCAAGATGATTGCAACATACAGAAGTTCAACAGTTAATATCTAAGAACAGCACAGGGTACTGCTTACTATTTCCTGGTGAAGATAGGCATGGAGAAGACAGGACGCATACCCTAGATCCCACTGTAAGCAGTTAGAACCTACAATCTGTTCATCTACCTTTAGAAATATCTACAGAGCTTAAAACAACTTCCTATTAGAATTTCATATGTATCCTTTGGATGACTAGAGTTAATTTTCAAAGTCACATGAAGAATACCCAGAACTCAGTTTTACTCACCTAAAATAAGTCTCCAAAGTCGACTGGAGATGGTTTAAAACCTGAGTCAATCCTTACTGTAAGTCAAGCTAAAACAGGAATAATTCTACTGCTAACAGCACAATTTTAGGCTTGATTACACATGTAAAACTCTGAATTATTATTTTATACTTAGAGACATATTTCCCAGACTTTTGAGAGAAAGTAAGAATTGAATGGATAATGCTGAAGATGTTTTCTAAATTTGATCCTAAATAGCCAAGAAGTCCCTATTGTTGATATAATCGGTTATCACCTCACTGGTGATGGTTATCAATCAGTGAGGTTGATTATAAGTTTCTATTTAGGCAAAATTTTGGCAGGTAAAAATCAAAGAGATTATTCCATTTGGCAAAGTCTTCTCACTGCAGAGAAAATCACATTTCAAACATGGGTCACATCTCCAAGACACCATTTGGCCCCACAATGTATCCAAAGAGAGGAGAGTAAGCATAAGGTCTGCACTTAATGGATGATCCAAAAGGAGCAATAAATATTGGGAAGGATGCACGTTAGTTCCTCTGACAATAAGCCTCAACTCACATTGTTTTATCCCAGTGGTGATGACAAATTTATATTTATGCATGAGAATTTCCAAACTTATTCCCTTACGCACAGAGAAAATAGGTCTCAGCCTCATGGGTTTTATTTCTACCTGCTTTAAACAGGAAGAAATAGGAAAGATCAGGAATTATCTCAAAATTACATGTACATTGTCAACACCCAAGATGGGAATACGGAAATTAATTCCATTGTCTACATTCTCAATCACTTTGCCACTTGTAAGTCATCACATGATATGTAAATGGGAAACCTAAGAGTAACTCATGACTTCATAGAACATGGCCCTGTCAGGGTGTCACATTGAGTACCTATAATCCTACAACAAGCCTAAGATACCTAAGAAAAACCCATGAAAGAATGAGGAGGAAGAGGGGAAAGAGAAAAAAAAGAAGAGAAAAGAGGAAGAGAAGGAAGGGGAAAAAGAATTATCTTTTTTAAGGGACAACTTTTACATATTGTTTTTTTTTATTTTTTTATTATTATTATTTATTCAACTGTGTGCATATGCGTGTGTATGTGCGCGCGTGTGTCTGTGTGCGCATGTGTGTATGTCTGTGTGTGTGTCTGTGTATGTGTAGAACCACGGACGAATTCGCGAACCACATGGCCGCCTCCACCTCCTTCTGCCCCGGGATTCACAGGCTCTGCCCTACCAGGACCAGAAGCGCAGGCCGCCCCCGCTTCCGCCTGGCGTCTATACATGGGATCTGGGATCCGAACTCAGGACCTTCCGCCTGCAAGGCAGAGGCTTAACCCCTGAGCCACCTCTCCAGCCCAACTTTTACATATTGTTAAATAAACATATAAACCTGATGGACAACCAGAATTCTGTTTTTTAGAAATCATTCCATGCACAGAAGGTGGACAAAACTGCTCTTCCTCAGCTTTATCATGTATTCTTAACCATGTGGAACTAGAAAGTCAATCATAACTATCTATATCCTTAATTTATTTTCTTTTATTACTTACATATTATTTTAAATTAGGACATAAAGGCAGGAGGTGAACATGCTAGGGAAATGTCCAAGGGAAGTGGGAGGGAGAAAGGGGTACCTATGATCAAAGGCATTGTCTGCATGTATGAAATTGTAGAAGAGTGAAAATAATATTTTTAAAAAAGAAATCATTCCATGGTTTAATTTGGCTGGAACAGTAGTTTTGAAATTTGAGAACTTGGCAAGTATTTTGCAGTTACTTAAGTGTAAGGAAATCAAATTTTGCCTAATACATAGAATCCATGATCAAGAATATTTTGAAAGTACTGAAAACTACAATTATCACCATTGCCTTACAGGCATTTATAAGATCTTTTAATTTGAGACAGTAGGTTATTGATCTAATCAATAGTTACAAAACTTGGAGCTATAAATTCAAAACTCTTTTCCCAACCTTAGGCCAGACACAACCCCAGTTCTTTTAGCCTTAGTAACTTCAGGATATTCAGGAAACAAATATTTATTGAATAAAATATTTATGATAATGTCTTCCTGTCCAAAATCAGAGGCTAGTGCAAAATAAACATATCATTTCTCCTCAGTAACTATTGGAAAGAATAAGCACAGGCTTGAATGATATTCCATTTTGTCAATCATGTGGGTGTTCGTAAACACATTGTGTGCATAAACACATTGTGTGCATGACAGTAACATATTTCTTTATCGTAAGATGTAAAAAAATTGAGAAGATTGTGATGAAGACACAAAGGAGCTCTGGAAATGACTTAATAGATTGACACTTGTCCCACAAGGGTGAGAACTGGAATTCAGATCCTCAGAATCCCCAGAATGAATGCTTACAATCCCAGCTCTCAGGAGGCAAAGGCAGGGAGTCCCCAGGGAAAGCTTGCTAGCTAGACTAGCCAGTTAGTGAGGCGTGAGTTCAGTTGAGTTATTCCGCCACTGTAATGAAAACAGAGCAACAAAAGACATCCAGTGTCAACTTTGGGCCTCCATACCTATAGACTGTACACACACAGCTTCTTACATACACATGAACTTATAAACATGCCCCTTGTATCCATGCACAGGGTATCATTTCACAAATGTTGCTAGATTTAAAAGAAAGTTAAGCCTATTAAAATGTGAAAGACTCAAAACAACAAGATGAGTGCTTATTATTCCTTTTGGAATCAACAAGCTGGTATACACAGATTACTTCTAGGCATAGTTCCATATAAGTAAGGTAATTGAAAATCTTATATTCTAAATCACATTGAGAGTCAGAGAAACGTTCATTGGAATGTTTTCAATAATTTTAAATATTTGACCTTCATGTGTACCTTTGAATTTTTTAAGAACATCAGTTTAAGAACCATATGTGGCGAAGATAGTTTCAGAAACAAAACACTGTATATAACTTTTAGAAGGAAGTAGAAAACAAAACTGAAGTTATTATGCACCTTAAAAGTATGCAGAAGCAATTCTACTTTTGCTTATTTGTTCTCATTAGTTATTTGTTTTTCTGAGATTCTGTTTCACTATATTGCCCAGGCCAGAAAGTAAGCTGAGGTTCATAAGCGTCTCAAGTGCTGGGATTACAACCCTGGACCACTGTGTCCAAAAACAATTCTTAAAGCATTTAATGCACTGACATAATAAGATTTCAAATAATAATATTCATTTATTACAGGGATATGGATTTTTACATATAAATCATACTTAGGCACGTGACCTATTGCTATGCAATTAAAATACAGTTGTGCCCCACCTACTGTAAAAACTATAACTGACTTTTGGGGCTGGAGAGGTGGCTCGGGGTTAAGCCTCTGCCTTGCAGGCAGAAGGTCCTGAGTTCGGATCCTAGACCCCACGTATAAATGCCGGGCAGAAGCGGGGGTGGCCAGCGTTTCTGGTCCTGGTAGGGCAGAGCCTGTGAATCCCGGGGCAGAGTAAACAAGGAGGAGGTGGAGGCGTCCATGGTGGTTCCTGAATTCGCCCGTAGTTCTACACACACACACACACACACACACACACACACATATACACACACATATATATATGCACACACACATACATACACACACACGCACAATTGAATAAATAAATTAATTAATTAAAAAAAACTATAACTGACTTTTATCTTAGTAAAATAGTTCCTGGACCTCCCCTGTAGTATTTTACCCTAGATGGGCTGTATATGTGTGTACATTTATTCTTTGCCTATACACTTATTGTTTTATGTAACAAATACATGATGATCAGCAGTTATGCATTAGAAAAGGAATATATAACAGTGTCCTAAAAGAAATAAATTTCTCTCGCTTTTGGTCAGCACAAAATCTAAAATTCTAACCACAGAAAGCAGAAGCCCTGGTGTGACAGAGTATTGCAAAGATTTTCTTTAAAGAGCTCAAGCTAGCTGCAAAATCCTCATTACTGTTATATAAAAGTGTTCTTCCTCATTATGAAATATTTATATTTGCACTAAAGAATATGGAGCATGTTTCTTTATATTTTAATAATGCTTCATGGGCTATGTTTGCTGTGGATGCTATTATTTTTTGCATAATTAAGTAATGAAGCAATTAGCACAGCAGGCACATGTCAACTAGATAGTGGTTAAAATTTGTGATTAACTAGGATTTTTTTGCTGTGTTTGCCAATATTCTCTTGATTACCAAATAAAGCAATACTGGTAGGCACTCTGAAGGGATGGGGCTCTCACATATTTGAAGCTTTACCCATGTAGTAATGCAACTTGATGAGTTTTAGCAAAATGTCTTGACAACATGAAAATTTGTACTGCAGAGTTGCCTATAAAGCGCTTTGAACTAAATTTCTAGGAAAGTCATTTGGTTAAAAAAGCAGAAATACAAAAGTAAAGAATAAGCATGTTTAGGATAATTAAATTAAGAGATTATAACTCTACCTTCCAGCATCTAACATCATAACTCTTTTTAAATTCCAAACTCTTCTAAAATTCTAGAATTCGTACCACCATACTTCTGTATCTGCTCACAAATTGACCCCTAAATACTTTCTAGTTAGCAACTTTCAGAATATGAACAGAAAACGAGGCCCTATGAAATTCAGTTCTGTGTAAGTAAGCTATTATATAGGTAAACTGAACAGAGAAAGTAACATGTCTAGACTCAAGAGTACATGCATAGTTTTACTCTCCAAGCATGTAGTGTTCCAGCTTATAAAACATTTTCTTCTACTCCCTATACCAGATATGATTAAGAAACCCTTTCTGTCCTTGAAGGGCATAGGATCTAAACTGAGAATGTTCTCAGCTTTGATTCATGGTTGAATCATGATCATATGAATCATATGAAATATTCCCTTAAACTGAATGTGAATCTCAGGATTTTCTTATAATATGGAAAATAGGAGCACTTCATTGTCATGTTTTTCATTTTGCTTTTTAAACTTGAAAATATTGGTAAAATTTTTAAACAAAATGAGAATATTGAAAAATATAGGCATAAAAAAACCAGGTTCCTACTCTGTTTCTTCCTTATTGGATAAATTAAAAAACTTTGATTTGCAAATATACAGATGTTTGAAGTCCTTGTCCTGTCTATAGGTCTATGAGGACAGTCAAAACTTATATTGGACTTGAAAAATGCCAATCTTACTTAGAATGTTTACTTAGTATTTCCAGCCAATGAGAAGCCAGGATCCATTCAAGAGGTAAGAAACAAAACCCATGTAATGTGTTTGGTGGACATCAACAATACAAGGCAAACACTGAAAACATTTCATTTCTGTCCATTGCTGATACTGGCATTGAAACAAGGACTTCCTGTTGCCTGTCATGGGTTGCACATAAGCAGATTATTCCTTTAATCACTGTGGAGGGACAAAAGAAATCCAGCTATGGATTTGGGGAAATACACTCTTCAAATTTCTTAAGATGAGTGAAGAGCGTAAAATGTTTTTTATCCTTCTCAACTGGCTGGCAAGGATGATTAACCATCATGAGTTCTAGGAGAGTGTGGCTTTCCTACCAGTTGGAAAACGAAGATCTAGGGACAATGCCTGCCTCAGACGGAAGCACATACAAACGTCAGTACAAGAATCATTCTGAAGAAAACACAAACACCACCAAGACGAGGAAGAGTATGGCAAACGAGGAGAAGAAACATTGAAAGTGAAGTCTTCATTATTTATCCAACGTTTAAAGGGATACAGTGGCTGCAATAATATCAGTCAGAACAAAGACTCTGTGAGGATAATTTCAGATTAGGATCGTGACTCAGATTTTCCGAGCTGTGTGCTGGTGAAGGCTGCTTGTGAACCATGTTCACCTCTCATTTTACTGCCTGGGTGAAATCCAAAGCAAAGTTGAGGAGAACTGTAAAATATCTTGTCAGGGGACACTCTGTGACTATCCCTTTATATGTATTTCTAGTGATGCGGTATCTATAGAAGACACTGAAATGCCAGCCAAATGAGAGACAGATATTATTGAGGATTGAGTACAGAATGTTCCTCACAAACTCTCCGGTCCGAACACTTGGTTTGTAGTTTGTGGTGCTGGGAAGATTGCAGAACCTTTGGGAAGTGAGGTGTAGCTTAGAGGCCTAGGCCAGCAAGAAGAGAGACGGCTGCCGGGCCGCCACCCGAGTCCCCCTGCTTCCTCCCACAGACACGGCTGTGCCCTTCCAGTGTCTTTCCCACCATGATGGAGGCTACCATCTGAAATGGAGAGGGAAAGTTCATTTTTCCTTCCTGATCTTGATTGTCAAGTATTTTGTCTAGGAAAGGAGAAAAGTGATACTGCTGTGTTTTTTGTCAAAGCTTCTAAATCATACATGCGTGCTAGTGAATATACCCTTGAACAGGATACAGTATTTCCTCTCAGGAAAGGGATAAAGATAAATATGTATGGTTCTCCATATGTGATAAGTGGTTTCTCTTTCTGATTTTGGAAGTACAGGACCCAGTTGTATATAATAATAATGCTGCTGAGAAGGCTTGAACATTCTTCTGTGTGCTTCAAAATGAAAAGTTCTTTCTGGAAATCCAGGGGCTTCATACTTACTTTGAGGTTTTATGAAAGTGAAAGATCATGAAAAGTATTAAAGAAATAGAAATTCTTCAGATTCTTAGCTATCATGTGGAGAAGGGGCTTGTGTGATATGCCAGTTAGTTTCACCTGCCACCTTGACACTTGAAAGGTATGTTTCTGGGCATGTCTATGAAGAAATATTTAGTTATGATATACTTCTGAAGAAGTTTGTGGGAGATTGTCTTAATGGCATAAATTTATATGGCAAGAACCAGCTCACAGACAGAAGAATCATTCCCTGGAAAGACAAATAAGATGGAGATATCTGGTTGGCATTTTGGGCAAAATTTGCAAGCTGACACATTAGAAAGCAAGTATAAGGTTCCTGGTAGGGATGTGATGTGCCCAGTTCCCTTGATTTCTGCTGGTATGAATTATGCCATGTATAACTGTAACCTGAAATTGTGCTCCCATAAAATACCTTATTCACCTAAATGATTTGGGCCAAGTACTTGTTACAGCAAAAAATTTTGAAACTAATACATATGCTTTGAAAGAAGAGGGGGGGGACAGAAGAGAAGGAAAGAGAAAAAGAGAGGGTTTGAAAGATTCATATGATTAAAAAAAATGATACAGATTATCACCTTACTCTGTTTCTTTTTACTGACAGTCTACTAAGAATGGCTTAAAGTCCACGTAATGGAGGTTGAAACATAATCTGAGGCTGTAGATGATGCTGGAATTATCATGCTTCCTGGGTTCACCTTGGACTCATGGCAACCATCTTGACTTGGCCTCCTGAATGCGGGTCTTACTGACACGACCCACCTATATCCTATTTCATAGTCCCATGTATGCTGAAAATAACTTCATGTGCTAGCATGCACATAGAGTTTGGAATTTCTGAATAAAGACTGATGTGAATAAATAAATAAAGATATAATGTGTTTTTGGCATTAATTGGAGATGCAGAAGACAGAAAATTCTATCAGTTTTCCTGCCATATTCATAGAAAGCAAAAGGGAAAAGAATAATTATGAAAGAACACAGACTCAGAAAGCCATTTTTATCATGTATCATAATAAATGGCCTTTTAATATGATACATTTAAAAAGAGAGAAAAAATATGATACATTTTAAAGATCTGAACAGAGAGCTTAAGAAACAGTACTGCTGGTTCTTACAATGAATAAAAAGATTCCTCCTGACAAATAAGTTCACACCCATGCTCTTCTGTTAATTCAGTTAAATACACATACTCGCAGTTCTAGCAGGAAACAAGTTAACATAACTGATTTTTAAAAAGTGCCCCTTTCAAGCCAGAAAATAGTGGTTTGTGTAGATCAATGTCAATACTTGTGTATAAGGATGAAACCATAGAAACAGTCACTTCAACCTTAGGAGAAGACTAAACCTTCAATAGCACATGAGTGTATGATTTTTGACAAATCCAGCTCATGGCTCCTTAAGCTGAAAAGTTTGTTTCCTTATCTTGCTAGGTGTGTGAGTCACAGGTACAATTTTACTGCACCAATGAGCAAATCCAGTGGCCAGACATGAAGGAAAGCTTCAAACCTTACTTAAAGGGGTTTTCCTACTTTATCCTAGTAGAGTTCTGTCAAATCTTTTGTATCACTAATCTCCCATTGTAATATTAGTAGTTTTGTTTATCTAAACAATTTTCTTACAAAAATAAAAATAGGAAAAGAATATGTTCCAGGTAAAATACGCAGCACATTTACACATATGCATTACACCATTTCTGACACACTCATTTTTTTAGACTTATGGATAGTTTAAATGTGGCTTTTTTAATAACATTGAATGCTTTCAAAGATTGATTATTCAGCAATATTTCTTCTTTCCCTCTGTGGTTTTACCTACCCTGTGGAGTGTGTTGATGAAAAGTCTTATAATATATTGAGCCTTCACTGAAATTTATTGTCCTTTTTAGATGACACATATAAATATCCTAAATGAAATGTTGGCACCACCATCAAAGTACTAAAATATGCCATCATTCCTCTCTAGCAATTTCATATTTTACCTGTGTTTGATGTTAATGTGAATGTTATATTCGCGCTTAATAAATATATGGTACAAAGAAAAGTAAATGTCAATGTGCTTTTTGAACCTTTTCACTAAATGGTTGTGTTGCATGACAATATATCATAAACATAAGAGGTACTGTAAATCTTATATCAACATTATGGAGTTCCATATATTTAAATGATTTGTTTTTGCATAAATGAGTTTCCTTACACAACAGGATAAAGTTCTAACACAAATTTTTCAAAAAAAAATCTGAGAAGAATAATTTGTATCAATTGTTTTTGTGAATTTGCTTACTATTAAGAGCTCCCAGCATTGAGTTGTTCATTTGGTTTCTTCTGAAAGATACTGTCTAGGCACTAAGTGATTAATGAATAGCTGTGCCGGAGATTTGATTTGCAGGTTTTTTTGTTTTTGCATAGGACACGCTAACGAAAGGACTTAAAAATGGAATCAGAGAAAAAGAGGTGGCTCAGGAACACCATTTCTACATCCAATATTTGCTATTCAGCTATCTAGAGAGTTACAGCATCTCCAAGTCTTCCGAATTTTGTAAAGACCAGGTGATTAGTTAGCTAGACAAATCGAGTCACTTAGGATCTGTGTAGATCTGACATCAGGGTTGTCATAGTGGCAGCCCTCAACTAATCCTGCAGTGTTGAATCCAAGGAAAACATACAGGGAAATGAAACAAATTATCTCACTGTAATGGGCATTCCCACAGATCCTTTGCCATCCAGAGTCTCTAGAGGTAGATGGGCAAGATTTCTAGCTAAGTCTTCCAAACACACGGACATGCTTTTAGACCCAGTTGGTTATGTGACCTTTTGTAAATGGTATTAATAATGGACAAGCTTTCCTTGTCCCTTCTGTTCCCGCTGGGTGTCCCAACTCTCAGTAACTTTAATTGGATGTCTGCACGAGCTTTGAGAAGCACTTCAGAAAATATGCCCCTGGGTTGCAGTGGGCTGATGGATAAAATCTCATAGTTTCACTGGAAAATATCCAAGCAATACATGAAATCAAATATAGCTTATTAATGATATGATTACATCATTAATGTGGATTCTTATATATTGGATATTCTTTCAAATGAAAAATGTGTTCAAACTTTTCTAAGCACTTTCATCTTTCTTTCTTATTTTTTACATATTTGATATGTAAAAATCCAATTATAAAATATTCCTGGGAAGAATAACCAGTGTTCTTCTGCCTTATGAAATTTAACAGATAATGAAACAAAAAAAAGAGAAAGAGAAAGAACGAAATAAAAGCACAGCACTTTCCTACCTGTCTACCAAGCAGCAGCTGAAAAACCAACCATCCTCATTCTGTTTCCTCCTAAGACCAGAGCTTTACTTCTTCCTTGTTCTCTGGGTTACTGGCACTTAATACCTATATTAAGTTCATATGAAAAATACATTTCATAGAATCTAATTAAGATATTTTTGGGTGTTTACTCTAGAGCCTTCCTTTATAGTGCTTTCTTTTCTGTGCATCCTTAGGAAAGATGATTGCCGCCAACATTTTTAGCTATTTTCTATTATGTTACAAATACATCTGTCATAGTTAAGCACAGGTATCAACTTGACAATTGAGGGTTGAGCTCTGGGCACATTTGTAGAGAATTAATGGTTGAGTTAAAGCCAGAACAAACTTGCAGGAGATTGTATAGTTGATGGGGAACGCCCAGCCATGGTGGGTGAGACTAGGCTCTGGAATAAAATACCAAGAACTGGTTGAGAAAGTAGGCATCCTTGTGTACATTTGGCCAGACATACTGGTCTGCCAAGTAAGGATTGTCCATCTTTCAGCCGTTATGTGGTTATGGTGTGGCCAGTCCCCCTGGTGTTTGTTCATGCTTTCCTGTCAAGCTGGACTGAAAACTGTAACCAGACTGTCCTAAGGAAATAAACCCCTTGTTTCCTTCAACCATTTGATGGTCATTTATCACCAACCATGCAGGCGAACTGCAACAACATCCCAGGATCCAATACATCAATGTTTTCATAAAATGTAACCAATGCATTAGTTTAATATATAAATTACATATAATATATAAATAATTAAGCTATAAAATAAACTGTATGGCTATACTTCAATATTTCAAATAGTATGGTGTCATTAAATTTTCTCTTTAGTTACATATCTTGTCTCCTTAAGGGTGAACTAAGTTTATAACAATGGACACTTGTACAGCAAGTGTTACAAGGATTTTCATATACATTGTCACAATTGGGCTCTTATAGTTCTAGGAAGCAAGCATTGAAGATTATGTCTCCCATAGACTGAAGGGTTTGTCAAGATTTTGTATTAGGAAAACAAAATACAACCAGAACTTGAACCATGTCTTCAGATACTGAAATCATAGTATTTTTCCATAATAAAGTTTTTGAGACTGTTTATTTTTGTGGCAAAAATGTCCGACCTATAGCACTTCTGTTGTTTAGCATTCAATAGTTTGCATATTGTGATATTTATTCCACAAGTTCTTTTACAATAAAAACCTAACAAACAAGTTCAACAGTACTGAGCTTTATACAAGTATTGTATGAAAACATTTTGAAAATTAAATTTCTAAATGATTTATATTAATCTTTTAAAGAATAAGGTGCTATTTTCTAAAGCCATTCAGTATCTTACCATAAGTATTGTTTTGTGCCTCTATAATGAAATGATAGTTCTAGCTAATAGAAATATAGATTAATCTCATAAGAAATTATGATTAGATTGAAATCATAATTATATTGATGTATAATAGTAAATTGTGTATGATAGGTTGTGGTCCTATAGAAAACATAGAATAATAAATATTTTGTGAAGTTAAATGTATCATACAATCTTGAAAATTCCTTATATTTTGAAAAACAATTAACCTAGATATATGTAGTTCTTCACTATAAAAGCAAGCACTCTTGTCTCTCATGTATCATTTAATCTCTAAAGTCAATCTTTCTTAAACTATAAGTATTTTGCCAAGAACATACATAAGAGATTTTAATAAAATATACATATATTGTTTGAAACTACTGGGAAATCAATTGAACATATTAATCCAAGGTACTTTTAAAAACCTATGGTTGTTTGGAAGACTGATAAAAGAATCATACAACTTTTTAAAAATTTTACTAGCATGAAGAGAACTAAGTTTCATTATGGCATGTTTCAAATGAAGATTGTTTTAGGTGTTTCTCTCCCCTCCTTTTCCCAGGCATTTCGCTCCCACTGTAGTCTCCCATGCATATTTGTGCCACAAGCAGTTTTTACCTTTCCTCCTGTCTTTCCCACTACCTGTCCCCCAAAGGTGGACTCCTATGTAGTGTCATAGTCTATACCCATGGTCATGTGCTTTCTTGACATCCATACAGCATTGAAAGTTAAGATCTGCACATGAGAGAGAACATGTACTCCATCTCCTTCTGATTCTGGATCACCTCATGTAATATACTTTCCAGGTCTGGCCATCTCTTTGCTATTTCATAAATTTTTTTCTTTCTGGCTAAAAACCACAGAAAAAGATGCCTAACTGCAGTAATCCCAAACAGAGGTTATACAACATCTGATCTCAAATTAAAATGCAGAACTATCACGTAAAAAACAGCATGGCATATAAAACTATGTCTTTATCACATTTGTCTTAATTATTCACAGAATATCTACCATAAATGTATATCATTAAATAATATATAGATAATTTAATGAATATAAGACTGCTGGTAGTTACTTTCATAGTATATTACTAGAAAATATGAGTAATCTGGGTTAATTTTCTTGTAGTACACGATCCCAAAGTATCTCCACATGAACTTTAATGAAACATATACATACATATTTTGAAGAAAGACATATTTAAAGCTCAGCTAACTTTATCCTTACTTATAAGTACTAAATGAAATCTCTAGGGGCACAATCTTCCAGAGAGTGCTTGGGGCTATATTTGCTATCATGAAAGGATTTTAAAATATTACAGTAATGAGAAAAGATGTGAAAAAGTGTAGATGGCCAAAGTATGTGGGAAAGCATTCAGGAACATTCCTGTTTTCCACTGTAGTGGAAAATATTTCATCACATACTAGAACTTAGTTCTGTTTTGAAAGCCCAGATTTTATAGTCATATTGTGGCAACAAATAAAATCATGGTAAAGTAGATGCTTTAAATAAACACATTAATTTTACCAAACAAAGCTTAGATAAATGATCTGAGAACAAAATACCAGGAAATGACTATTAATTTTTATAATCCTGGAATACACCATTATAGGAAATGCAGTGAAGAAATAATAAATAAAATTTGTTTTTCATCTTTGACTAGATTAAATGTTTCTTAAGATCAGAATACCTGTCACAAAGACAATATTCACATATCATGAAAATTTCACTAGAAGTTTCGTGATGGCTTTATATTCTTTTTAACAGTAAATGCTTACTAGTTTAAGAAACCAACTTCTAATTTTAATGTTATTTGGGAATATTTTTACTTATGACAAATCCCTATTTACAAAATTGAATATTTAATATTTTTATAATCCCTGACTAGATACTTTACACTGATAATTCCTTTAAAGCCTCATAATTGCTTACTAGCTAGAACATAGTCCTCTATGGATGTATCAGCTAGAACCACACTGTATTTCAGTTGTTTGGATGTGCAGTTGTTAACTGTATCTGGACAATGAATATTTATTGAATAGATTCACAGTTAAACTGTTTTATGTGCTGCTGGTTCTCCCCTCCCTGACGTTGTTCTTTCTGACGTCCTGTAAATGTTTTATATGTCCTATATCTGCCTTTAATGTCTCTGTGTGCCTACTGCAATGATCTGCATTCAGAGGGCATTTGTTACACGTTGTTAAATGACTCAGGAAATTGGTTTAGTAAAACAGATATAAGCTCAGAAGTAGTTCCAGTCCTCACAACGAAATGAAGAGATTGAACAGAACTGTAGCCCTGGGCCTTATTGGGAAAAAAAAAAGGAAAAAAAGAAAAAAAAACCTGCCTATCATCTAGCCACATGATAAAGTTGCTAACACAGGGTTCCATGTCTCAACCTAAAAACCATGAAATCAGTGGACGTTTAGCAACTTCAGTATACCTTGCTTTTTAGGAAAAGTGAAAAGATGAGCCGGGAAGGATTCTCTATGTGTGCACCCACAGGACCGTGACGACACTTGGTTCCAGTGGACGAAAGTGTTGCCCTGAGATATTAAAATGGAGGCAGCCAGAATTATTGTGTGATACAGACATGACACATTGCCCATCTGTCCCAAGTGTTTCTTCCCACAACCATATGTGACCCATTTACCACAGAGAACAAGTGACTCTGTTTCTGCATGAGCAATGGAGAGAAACTGGGTAAAATGGTCACTCCTGCAACAGCCATACCACGCCATTTATGTCCACCTGTACTTTGTGAGCCAGCCCTTTCTTGCTGAAGAAGAATCTTCCTTTCCTCTAGTTCTGTAACTCAGACTTCTGTACATTTTCAGATATAAGCATATTGAAGGCATCATCTTAAAGATCTGTGTGTGGGTCATGATATAGCTACAATTAAATACCCTTCTCCTTTCTGATATTGTCTATGATGAGTTTTTGCAATCTGAGCACATCTGTAGGCTTAAGTATCCATGGCTGTTCGTATTCTTATCTCCTTTGTGGGTTTTGCCTACAGCAACACACACACACACACACACACACACACACACACACACTCAGATTATACGAATGTCCACATGATTTTTATTTCAGTGACAAAAATAGGAAAAAGTGAAGTGGAAAGATTAGTTTCCAAAGAAAAAAACTATTTAAAGTCAGGAGTAATTTAGAGATATCGCGCCAGTGGGGAAAACAAAGAAATGGTTGCGGATTTCATCTCGACAGAGAATCAAGGCTGCATTGGTGCAAATCATAATCCTCTAGAGAGACAGCAATTTTGAAAGTACATTTTCCACTGACCAAAATACAAGCCTCATTTTGTTTTTTTGTTTTTCTTTTAAATCTTCCATCTGGTTTTATTTACTCAGATGTGTTTGAATTTATGGAAAGAAAACTAATTTTTTTATACTTTCAGATCCTCATTTCTAAAATGCACATATTTTAAGTGATTAAGCTAAATGATAAATGAGCCCAGTGATACTGGTCTGTGCTATTAATTTCAGCTGAAGTATCGCAAAGCAATACTGTGTATACTGTCACCTCTTGAACTTGTCTTCCAGTATTGCTTAAAGTTTTTTCTATTCGGCCTAGCCTTCGGGAGCAAGACTACCCTTATTGACTGAATATATGTTAAATCAAAGTCTGCAACCTTATGTTAAATGCACTAAGTTCACTGGAGGAGCCCATATTGTATGTCTACCCTGAAGGTACTTACGCTGAGTTCTCCACAGCTGAGAAGGGGCATGACAAGGAAATTGTCAAAGAATTGGATCAAGCCTGCCATGCCTTTTGGGAAAGATGGCATGATGGTGACTAGGAGCTGCCTCATGTGGATTATCCTTCCGTGACCACATGGACCTCACACCATAATGTTTAGCTTCTGACTATTGAAGCCATATCTTGTATGTCCTGTTCTCCAAGTTTCCTCTGATCTTCTTCCTCCCAGAACAAATACTGAAACTAAATTGTTGTTATATCAAAAGATTAGACTCTTTTTCCTGCTAGTTAATAAGAACTAGAGAGTTTATAGATTTGTCAGTAGGAGGGAAAGGCTAATTATTTTCATTTCCATGAACAGCCTTATATTTTGGCCTACTAATGGTTTGGTACAATGTTACTAATGTAATTCCTGAACTATAAGTCAAATTAACTGTTGTAAATTCTCATTAAACATTGCATTAAATTTTGAATCTATGTATCTCTGTATACTGTGTGATATTTGTAGTTTTATACTCATTTAACATGGAAATCTATTCACAACTTTTAAAACAAGTTTAGTGGAAGCATTGAATGTAATATATGGAGATTATTCTAAGATTTTTGTTACATACATAGGCTCAGGCGTGCATAGAGATATACACATGGTTTTCTAAATATATTTGACTGTACACAAGATTCTTATTTTTTTCAAGTCACATCCAAGTATGGTAATAAGAGCAATGATAGTTATTTCCTTTTAAATGAATAAAATAGACTATCAAAGACTTCATATTGCTTAAAGGACCAAGCATTGGTGATTTGTGCTTCTAATCCCAGCACTCAAAAGGGAAGAGAAAAAGATCACAAGTTCAATATCATCCTTCAATTCACATTGAGTTTGAGATTAATGTGGGCTGCATTTGACACTGTTTCACAATGCCTCTAAGAAAACTAAATTCCTGTTTTGCTCTCTACTATTATTTACCATGCAAAGCAAGGGAAAAGCATTATGGTACATAATAGCAAGACAAATAATATTTACAGTGAAAGGGATAAATAAATGAAAGCAATAATTATGGGTCAGCATAAGTGAAGTTATGTAGTCCAGTCAAATAACAAACAGAAAGGCAGACTCAGCCTTGCAATACCATGGAAAATAGAAGGGAAAATTAATCGCAGAGCAGTAAGTAAAAGACAATTAAAATAAAAAGTGGGGATACATGCTAATAAAAATATACCGAAATAAAAAAGTACACAAATATGAGCAAGAAGTTCAAAATTAAGAGCATACTCACAATGAAGGAATAAGTCCTGAAAGAAACACATGTGGTACAGTTGGATAGGCAAAAGCCATGAGGAACTTGGAACCCCAAGGAAAGAAAGATACATGTCCATGCAAGAGGGGAGCTACTGAGTCACCATGCAGACCTACTGACTGTAGCAGAGAATAGTGACATTGGATGATTTTCAGCTTCAAAGTCCACAAATCTTTTAAAAAAGCAAAAGTTTTTGTGTATTATCAAGCCTTAGTTCCCCAAATAGTTGAACTTCTTAGAATACTGTGTATTGATCCATTAGTACAACTGAAAATATGTACACCTCATGCACTTTAACTGAAATAGCATGTCATTTTTTAATTATTCTCTTTTCCTTCGTACATGTTCCTTGCAGCACTATTCATAATTGCAAAGTCGTGGAATCATCCTAGATGACGAATGTAGTAACTCCAAGCCCTCAAAATGACATACTCATGGGAAAATCTTTTAATTAACCATTAACCTGTAATTAGGTTCCACTTACAAGGGAGAGCATGCAATATCAGGCCTTCTGTTCTTGGGATACTTTGCTAAGTTTGACTTCTTCCATCTCCATCAATTTACCAGCAAATTTCTTTGTTTTATTTCTTTAGTAGTATTACATCGTGTATGTGTGCCACATTTTCATTACTTATTCACCAACTTTCGGGTATCTAGGTTGATTCCACGACTTTGCAATTGTGAATAATGCTGCAATGAACATGGATGTACATGTGTCATTATAATCTGATGAAGCATTTCTTGGAAATATTCCCAGCAGTGGTATAGCAGGGTCATATTGCATTTCAATTTTTAACTTTTTAAAAAAACATCAAACTGATCTCCATAATGGTTGTACAAGTTTGCATTCCCACCAACAATGTATGAAGGTTCCCTTCTCCCACATGCCCTCCTGTATTTGTTGTTGTGTGTATTTTGGATTTTTGACATTCTGATCAGGGTGAGATAATATCTCAAGTTAATTTTGATTTGCATTTTCCTCATGGCTATGAAGTTTGAATATTTTTAAGGTATTTGTTGGACATTTCAATTTCTTCCTGAGAAAAATTTCTTTTAAGTTCCATGGTCCACTTTCTAGCTGGATTATATATATTTCCTTGGTGCTTAATGTTTTGAGTTCTTTGTACATTCTGGATGTTAGTCCTCTATCAGATGCATGGTTAGTGGAGATTTTCTCCCATTCTGTGTGTTGTTGTCTTTTCACTCAGTTGACAATATCTTTAGCTGAACAAAAGCTCTTTAGTTGAGTGTTGGTTCTGTATCCTGAGCTACTAGGGTCCTGTTTAGAAAGTGTTGGCCTAGGCCGATAAGTTTGAGGGAATTCCCTACTCCTTCTTCTAGAAATTACATGTCTTATAAATAGCCACTGTGCTTCATAAACTTTGACTAGCATACCTACAAAATCTTTTCAAATCGTATTCTAATTTTTCAAATCAGTTTTGTTTCAAAAGGGCATATTAGTGTAAATAAAAATTAATAAGCTGATTAATAACATTAAAGTGGTTGTTGCATAGCTAATTGAGTGTGCCTTTTTCAAAAACAAGTACATTCACAGATTGATTGGCTCAGGAAGAAAGACCTTGAAGTCAGACTAATCCTAACCTCATACTTACATGTGGAGGAAAGGGAGCCTGGACTTATTAAGAGACCTTTTCAAGGACACAAAACTAATTAGTACAGATTTAGGAACAAGACCTCAAAAAATGACTTCCTTTCTCATTATAGTAAAGATATTTGATCTATTTTTTCATCCTGGTGTATGCTATTATCTATGAAATGCATCATTACTCACACATTAACACTGATGGGACTTCTTTAATTCAGTGGTATTTATTATGATGTGGATATAGTCAAAATTGAAATCCAGTGCAATGGAGGCAAAAACCTCCTAAGATTAGTAAAAATATAATGTATGGAAGGTAAGGAACAGAATGCATCAAACATATCTGCTTTAAGTAATTAGTTGTGGTGAGAAAAAAACAGAGGGACAGAAAGATAAGAAAGGGGAAAAAGACTGGTGTTTTGAGTATTTTCCTGAAAAATAAAAATAATTGATTATAATGACCTGAGATTGTGTCTCCAGTTATGATTCATAAAATCAAGTCACAGATAGTGGATCACCAGAGCTTTCCTTGACTTTGAGTTCACCTATCAAGTGTGATTTGTATAATAAATTATGAAAATAATTTTTGGGTGAATAATTTTTTAATTTTCTTAGTATGAAGAACTTACTCCGATTTCTTCTGACTATAATATTCAGTTATATTTGACCCATGACCATGCACAATTTATGTAGGAACAATAGGGAAATAACAGTCTATTTCACATTAGATCTGGCTTTATATTTCTCCTGCCTATCAATTACCTAGTCATACTGACCCATTGTGTTGTAATAGGAATTACTAACATAAGCAGTAATACAAAACTGATAATTCATCCACATATCTCTTAGAATGACCTTTTGTGTGTGGGGAGGTAGGTGTGTGCATGTGGGAGGTTTGTGTAGAAGAGGATATTTGAGTGTGTGTGACAGTGGAGGCCCAAGGGTGTCTTCAGGAATCATCCTGATTGCTGTATTTCCTTACTGCTTTGCGTTGAGGTTTCCTAGGATCTGCCTTAAAGGCACTGGAAATAGAGCCTGCTGTCATTTCCTCCCAACTTTTTAACTTGGGATCTGAACTTTGGTCCTTTTTTGCTTTTGAGGCAAAGACTTAACCTCGGAGCCATCTCTTCAGCGCCAGACTTACAATTTTTAATAAATAAAACTAAGCAGCATTCTGTCACTTTGTATGTGATACAGTTTTGCTCAATTGTTCATTTTCACCTCATATTACATAATCCCCTCCCCCTCTGCAAAAGATATGAAAGCAAGAAAGAGACTTATTGGAAGACTAAAGCTTCACATTTTTTATTTTTATAACGGTATTTCATTATAAAAACAATAAATCCAAGTTAGAAGTTATGTTAAAGACATAAGTAACTTGCCTAAATTCCAATAATGAATCATTTTTGAAGTTAGGAATAGAATTCTGTTCTCTTAATTTGTAGTCTAAATCATGACCAGCACAAAAGAAAGTGGAGTTTAAGATAAGAGCCTTTTCTCTCTTGTCTCCACCAAACTACTTTGTTATACCTCCACCAAACTACTTTGGGTATTCAAAGATGTCATATCAAAATAATACACAGAGAAATACATGCTATTTTGCCTCATACAGAAATTTCATTTTTATACCCCATATTTTAAATTTCAGTTTGTAAGTCACTTAGCACAATTATTGAAGTAACATCTTAAGTACATTTGTTTAGACTAACCAAAATGTGTAAATGCTTGATTCTTATGTTCCTGGTTCCAAACCTCTGTAGTATAATCTTTAACAATTTACTTCTACACAGGTAATGAAAACAGTTCGAAACTTGCTAATTTGAACTTAGAGAAATATTATCATCCCCACTGGATTTAGAATCCTTTTTTTTTTTTTTTTTGTAGTTCAATCAGAGTGGACATGAATCAGAGAAGGAAACAGAATTGAGAAGTAAAGAAATGATGATGCTATAGATCCCCTTGTCCCCTTGAGCTCAACTTTCCATATTTTCCAGTATTTTTTTAAAGTTGGAAGAGACCATAATAAGAGCATCTGGGTGGCTAAAATTCAATCCTTTCCACATTCCAACTTTAATTTTAGTTTTTCTTGAGAGAGACAATAAACTTGGCAGGGTACAAGTGTGAGAAGACATTGAAATATCTAGCTGTAGAATACTTAGGTAAAAAATAAGCAACCTTTAGGTTTTTCACAACCCTCTAATTTCCTCACTTTAATCATAATTTTAACTCTACATTATTTATCCTTATTACTAGTAGGGAAAGTTTTAGTGTGGAAAGTATGGATCATTTTCTTCATGATTGCAGATCATGGATTACTGGTGTAATAGCCCCTGTCTGCCATCTTGTGGAAAATAATTTTGATATGTCATCATGGGGAAAAATTTCCTGTGACAGTGACATAGTCAGAGCCTTTTGAAGGAATTATTTGGAACCAAAGTCAGTAATGTTTCAGGATTTAGATAAATGGCCTTTCAGTGACCATGACTGGACATATTGGCAATGCCTTCACTGGTTTGCTTCTTCCCTAAAAGACAGGGTCTTACATTTGCTTCCAAACTCAGCTTTAACATCAGAAAGTCTAAAGACTCGAATTCTGCCTTTGTAACTGACAAAAAACATAACCTACATTAACCTACCTTCTCTTTATACTACTAATCTACAATGGAGCAACAATATCATTATTTACATAGTAGATTGATTGTATGGATGTAAAGCAATGTTGCTCAGCATCATAAACTTCAAAAGGCTTTGAATATTACTCTTAAAACATTTACACTCCCACAACATAACAAATTTACTAAGTGCCAAGGACACAAAAAAGAATTGAATGTCTAATTTCACAGTCTCAGTGCGCATAGGGCTCGCTGGGCAGCCAGTGCATAAAGAGAACACACAATGGGAAGAAGCCCAGTGTCAGCAGTGCACTATGGA
The DNA here is from genome assembly GCA_023101885.1 of Typhlomys cinereus. Lineage (NCBI taxonomy): Eukaryota > Metazoa > Chordata > Mammalia > Rodentia > Platacanthomyidae > Typhlomys > Typhlomys cinereus. Next base: position 848,000 of record JALPQD010000001.1, read on the forward strand.
ACTGAGGGAGCATCATTAGCCTTGTTGGGTAAATCTGTGAGCAACCATCTTATTTCCTCAGCAGAAAACCTAAGTATGTTTTGATATATAGCATCCCTACCCTATTTGAAGTCATGGCTGAAAAACATACGTGTCATGCATGTGATTGTTTTCTTCAATTGTTAGTGTTCAACAATTGTTCACTCTTAGAGGACATGCTGCTCCTCTTCCAGTATCATGTTTTGTTTCATGATGGACAAGGCAATAGTGAGTGATTCTTTCACAAATTTTAACATCAAGTTGTGTTTTATTGCTTTCCAAATTATAACAAGATTCAAGAATTTGGCATATGTAATGCTGTCAGTGAAAAAACTCATGGAGAAACAGAGTGCTTTTTTTAATTAATTATTTTATTTATTTATTTCTGCTCATACAAACTTAATAGGTACACCGGTACCCTCCCTCCCTCCATCCCTCTCTAGACCCCCTAGCTCCCTCTCCCCTTTTCCCCTTCCTTCCCCCCTCCCTCCCTATCTCTGCCTCCTCCCCCCAATCCCTGGAGTATCCTTTAATGTGTATGTGAAACTTTCCTCTGGGCCCTCCTCTCTGATGAGGTGTAAGGACTCAGTGGCATTTCCTAGAATTCTTTCTTGTGTTCTCCATAAGTATAGGAACACTATTGTGACTGTTAATCCCTAGCTTCTATGGATCCTAGTGCCTTTAGTCCATGCTAGACTTTGAGGAGTCAATAATGTGTTTGTCATTGCACAGGTCATGCAAAGTCCTATAATGATTGCTTCAGACCTAACTTGTGTAGAGTATATTGCATATCATTACTCCTCCCCATCCTTGTGCTCTTACAGAGTGCTTTAAACATGCAGCATTCTGTCTGTGATAGCAGAGAATAATACACACCTGTATCTACTGTTCATTGTTCATTAGTATATGAGTGGTAAAATTTTCATGGAGGATAACTTGTATATATCAATAATAATTTATAATTCATAGAATTCTTTATTCACCAATACCAACCTAAGAATAATCTTGTGATAGCTTGTCTCAACTTGACACAATGTAGAACGAGCTGGAAGAAGGATCTCTAAACTTGCCTGAGAAAAATGATTAAGTTAATTAATATGGGAAGACCCTCCTTTCTTATGAGCAAGGCCATTTCCTAGGTAAATGATACAAGACTGTATAAAGATAGAGACAGTGAACAAGCAAGTGATGTCGTCAGCTCCCTTAAACTCCTGCTGAAGTAACATCCTCACAATAATTGACTGTTACCTGGAACTGTGAACCACTTAAACTCTTTCCCACAAGTTTCTTAGGTGAGATATTTTGTTGCAACAATGTTTATAGAAACTAAACCAATCTTAAAGGATTGTCGATAGCTTATAAGGATAAATACTATTTCAGGAAAGTACACACTTTACTGAACATAAAAGAAACAAAAATAAACTATGTGACTATTCAATCTGATAAATTACTGGGCTATTGAAAAATTACATAAATTTTAGGATGTGTTTTATATATAGTCAAACAGTTGCATAGAATGGGAATATTATATGGGAAAAAGAATGAAACCACCTGCTAGTAAATTTGTTATAAAATATTGAGTGAAAATTTGAAGTTGTAAGTATTGTGAGCATTCTTAGTGGAGAAATTCAGCTTATAAATGTAGCTATGGATACAGATATATATGCAGTCGTATAATCTTGCATAAGTAAATCATTCTGAAGAGGATACATAAGAAATGGTCACTGTTGTAATGGAGAACATAATTAAATACAACTATTCACTTGTCTGCACTGTATTAGTTAGCTTTTGTCATTGCTGTGACAAAACACCAGACGAGGAAGGAAAGTTTGAGAACACAGGCCATTGTGATGAGAAATATGAGACAGCACAACCAACACGCCATCTGTTCTCATTGTTGTGCAGCACAGAAGCACAGAGAGATGGATGTTGTTGCTCAGCCGCCCCCCCCCCTGTTTTCCCCTTTTCTATTGCCTGCAGCATTAGTCCAGTGCATAGTGCAGCCCATATTCTGAGCACGTCTTCCATCCTTTGTGAAATTTCTCTGGAAATAGCCTGACAGACATGCCCCAAGGTGTAAGTCCTAAGTTATTCTGAATCCCATCAGTTTTCAAGGCAATTTACCCATCACATGCACCATTCTTCTTTTGGAATATGGTGTTTTATGTACATGCCATCCATTTGAAAACTTGGAAATGAATTAACAGAATTCCTAAAACAAAATTTTCTCCTCGTAGATATTTCTAAACTTGTTTTGAACATCTTCCTCTACATTCACAAGGGTAATGTGTATTAATTTGTTTTTATATTTATGCAAAAAAGTTAGAGTTTTTCTACACAGAGATATCTTTAAAATTCTTCAAATTATTTCCTCCCCCAGGAAGTAAATGAACTTAAATAATTTTACTCCTTTTAAAAAGGCAGCATCAGCTATAAAAACGATGAATTCCATATTTGATAGCATAAATGAGGCATAAAAATCAAAGAATAAAAAACTTTTGCAGAGAAGAATGTGCGTCTCTGGATCCTTGGGACACCAGCAGTAATTTACACACCATTACTCATTCAGGGCTGCATTCCTAATTATGCTTTGAGGAAAAAAAAGATAATTATTGTACTGCAGTGATCAGTCCTTTTATCAAACAAGGAAAACAATGCTGATGTAGGAATATCTAAAGAACTCTAACTCTAGTTTGTTGATGAAATTGTTTACTTGCCATATTTTAGGAGAATATATTACCAGAAAGGTGTATTTCTTAAGGGAGCATTGAGATTCCCAGCACATCCTTGTGCTCAATTATTTCTAAAATAAAAATGGACATAAAGTCAATTTACAATCTTTTTATGATCTACTAACTTCCTCTTAGAAAACATCCTTAAAAACTAACAGACATCAAATATGAAAGAAATAATAACATCAGCAGATCCAAGTAGAAATTTCTGAAAGGAAGACATAGGAATGATCAAAAGATTTACAAAAAAATATTCAACTCTGGGCCAGAGAGATGGCTTAAGAGTTAAGTTTCTGCCTCAAAAGCAGAGGGACCTGAGTTCAGATCCCAGATCCCATGTGAAACACAAGGCAGAAATGGTGGCAGTCTATACTTCCAGCCCTGGAAGGTGGAATCTCAGAAATCCCAGTGCAAACAAAAAGGAGGTAGAGTAATTCAGGGTGATTCCAGATATTACTCTAGAGTCTCCACAGACAGACACAGTCCATATACACACGCACACACACACACATGCACATACACATGTGTGCATGCATGCAAAAAAATTATTCAGTTTCACTAATCATCAGGGAAAGGAAAATCAAAACCATAATATCTCCTGACTCTCTTAAGAATGTCCATTAGCAAAATCATGATGCTATCAAATGCTGATAAAGATCTGGAGAAAAGAAGCTTCTGCACTCAGTGGTTAAAAATCCAAATTAGTAATTAGTAATTTGGAAAATAATTTGAAGGTTTCTCAAAAACCTAAAAATGTAATCCAACATATTTTTGTTGGATCCATGTGATCCAATAGTCTCTTTCCTGGTTATATGTCCAAATGAGTAAAATCAGTAGATCAGAGAGACACACACACAAAAAGAGAAGTACTGCATGATCTCATTACATGAAGTCTAAGAGTCTTAGTCAGCAGAATAAAAGAGGACAGCAGAATAATGGCTGTCAGAAGCTGGAGATATTAAGAAGTAGGGAAGAAAAGAGTACGGGTAGAGAAGGATTGATCAAAGGTTACTACTTAGTAATTGATTAGGAGAAATTGCTGTTTGCAAGCTCAAAAGATGATTTAGGGGTTAAGACTCTGCCTCACAAGCAGAATGTCTTGAGTTCAGATCCCAGGTCCCACATTAAAAACACTAGGCAGAAATGGCTGTAGCCTGTACTTCTGGACTCGGTGGAAGGAGCCTGGGAAATCCCAGAGCAAAGAAAAGGAGGTAGAAGCAATCCAGGATGATTTCTGAAGTCACTCTCGGACCTCCACAGGGACACGCAGTGCTCTCTGATACAGACACACACACGCATGCATACACACACAGACACACAAATAAATAAAGTTTAAAATTTTTTAAAAGAAGAAATTGCTATTTGCAGACCACCATGAATATAAATAGTAATTGCATACTAAGTATATTAAAGAAATAGAACAAAAGGACTTCAAGTATTTTCTACATAAAGTGTGTATGTTTAAAAAAATAGATATTCTTAACCTGATTTAACAACGTTTACATGTGTAAAGTCATCAAATGGTACACCTAGAGTACTTTTTTTAAGTTTTATTTCTCCATTAAAGCAAATTCATTTTAAAATAAAAAAGGCTTGTATATGCTAAACTACTGAACTGTACACATCAGATTCATTAATATGTAAGTTTTATATTATATACATTTTACCACTGACAATTAGAACAGCCTAGTGAAATATAGGTAAAATGTAAAGATAAGGTAAAATATAAGTTGGACCTTTAATTTGCATAATTAATGTAATTATAAAATCCTCAAATACAAGAACCATTATTTATCAATATTTGCAATTATCATTAACTATTTACATTTATATATCAAAGTAATTTAATTCTACAGACCACATTGAAAGATTTTTATTGAATATCCTCAAACCACAAACTTTCCTGTCCTTTTGTTTGTTCAGGATTGTCTTTAGTCCATGTTTTTGTAGAAATAGTTTAAAACATGGAGAATTTTTAAAGATTCTGTCTACTCTGTCCTATTACATTAGGTGTGCATTTCACATTTAATGTTGAAAGAAATCCAGTACTAGCACATATGCCCTTATAAGATGACCTCATCTCCTTGGACTTTAATTATGGTATATTTAAAACATTTTATAATGGTCTAAGCTGAACAAAATTCATAAGGTTGATGTCTGAGTATGGAGTTTGAAGGTGGGTGCACGTGTGTACTCCGTAGATGACAGGGGAATGACTTCTGAGCATTACCGTGCACTTCAGCTCTTCCTTTTCACCAAGTGAACCATGAAAAAGCCATTTCCTTTCATCATTTTTCACTGTAAAGCAAATGTCTAAATCTGAAATGTGGAAATGGGCCTTTCATTATGGATTTGAATACACAGAGCTTAAGAGATTAAGATTTGGAATTTGTGTCAAAGCATGCCTCCATGATGTATTTTAATAAGGTCACGAAAAAAATGAAGTAATTTTTATACTTTGTAGGGAAGCCGTGAAGTGTAGCACTCACATGATATTTATCTATTCATTTGGGGGTTCTTTCCTCATTTCATTTCCACTTGTAGAGTTGTGTCATCTGCAGACTAATTAATGACTTATCCTTTGCTAAGCAAGAGTGTTTTCACTCTTTCTTTATCCTTTCACCTTGTGCAAAATTATTATTCCCCTGAACACCTCATTTGTCTCTCCCATTTACCCAAGGGAGTCACTGTGCTGAACTAGGAGGTGTATAAAGGAAAGAGCAATCTGCAGCTTCCTCATGAAATGTGAAATGTTAGCTATTTTCCTTTCCAAAGGACCCATCCAGCTGAGACTGGAGAGGCCTCTAGGTCACACATGCAAATGCACAAAGCTCACATCCCAAGAAAACTTTTTTGCCAAAATAGCAGAGGAAAATAGCTTTGTAATAGAGCTTGCTCGGTGGGGATTTAATAAAAAAAAAAAATTCTGCTTTCTGGGGAGATTTTCATGTAGGAGGAATAAACAGCTGTAGCCAGGAGCAAAATGAAAAGTATCAATATACTGGCCCAGAAACTCAGAGAGACGAAGTTGAGTTCCATCCACTCTTAGTGCTAATACTGGAAAGATGGTTTATCTCAAATGTACAAAAGCTTTTTCAAAAAACAGAGTCAGAAGCAAGAAAGAATAATCTGATCCTATGGTCTTAGCAACAGGCAGTGAATTTTGCATCTGATGGTTGTGAAAACAGTCATTGATATGCGTGTATGTAATTCTTCCCTTGCAGAACTTATTTGAGCCTGTGTTGTATGACATATCATAATAGATGCCACGCAAGTGTCTATTCACCAATATAGGAATTCAATTACACCAAAGTCTAACTTGATAGAAGAATGAGTTTTACTGGGGTTACTTGCAGGATTTGGATGAGGATTATTTACAGGATCAGAGACCACTCAGCTACATCACCAGAGATCCCTCCCAGCCCAGCTGTGACTTAGTGAAGCTGCAACCCTGGTGTTGTCTGGTTCTTCAGAGCCTCCTCCAGATTGCCTGTCTAGCCAAGGAGTCTCTTCCCCACAGCAGTTATTTGCTGTTTTCTTAATCACCCCTAATTTATTAGGGTCAGGAACTGCCTGAGATTAATGAGTTGTTTACATTTTGAGCCTATCTCCAGGACAGAATGCTTCAAACTGCTACACAACATCCTCCTTAGGTTAGACGAGGCAAAGTCTAAGATGGCATCGTGGTGTGCTTAGAAGAAAAAGGCCATGCAGATCTTTCCCTGCCTTCTGGGGATAGAATTTTGTTTTGTTTTGTTGTTGTTTTTCTCGGTTTATATCCCCTAGGCATGAGCGCTGCCACATAACTGATTTTTTTTATATATGTGTAGGTGACAGTGTGTATGCATGGTGTGTGTGTGTTGTGTGTGTGTGTGTGTGTGTGTGTGTGTGTGTGTGTGTGTGTGTGTGTAGAAGAGGGAACTGCATGGTGTCTGTGGAGGGACAAGCGTGACTTTAGGAATCATCCTGATTGCTCCATCTTCTGATTGCTTCACTCTGAGTTTCCCAGCCTGCACTTTCCTTGGCCAGAAGTATAGGCCACTACCATTTCTGCCCTAAATTTTCACATAAGAGCTGGGATCTGAACTCAGGTCCTTCTGCCTTCGAGGTGGAGGCTTAACCCTTAAGCCATTTCTCCAGCCCTGATTTTAAATACCATATAAACTTACACAAATTTATATTATCTGAAGGTAATAAAAAAGATTTTCTTCATAGCAATATTTCAACCTGCTATGGAACTAAGAGAAACTAACTGGAAGACACACTAGTTAGTTGATACCTGTATATTTGGAAATATACATTTCCAAATAATTTGGATTGATACAAGTGGTTACCTCACATAAGGAAAATTGCACAAGGGTTCTTAATGTTTCAAGCCAAAGGTAAATGTTTTTCTAAGAGGCAGCACTCTGAGCGAGACATAAGTCAGTCTTATTCTTTCTATACCTCCAACATCTAGAAAAACCCCTGTGTTTGTACTCTTTTAAGGATTCAATACAAATCACCATGAGAATAAACTTTAATTAAAAAAAAAGTGATCTGTCAAGTTCAACACAGAAAATGTCTAGTGGAGACATAGTTGAAGCCATGTATTGTAAGTAATTCAAAATATGATTGAAACAAGTATTATTTAAAATAACCACATTTGAGGTTTAACAAAGGGAGGGATCATTACAATTTCACACTGTTCCTGTGTTCTGTTCCTGTTAGGTTTTATTTGTGTGATGATCTATAGATTGTCTTTGGCCCTACCAGGAGCTGAGCTGTTTCCTATCCATAACAGAACATAGTGAAGAGTTTCTTCTAAACTTTCTTAACCTTGACGCCTGAGTCATAGCTGATGTAGCAGATGACGCAACCATATGGTCCCTGACCTGAGACCTTAATGCAACAAGCGTGGTGATATCAAAGGCACCACCTGGACAGAAGTATTTCTGTGGGATTATGTGGCATGTTTGAATTTTGTATATACAATAGTAGAAAATGACTGGCAAATTCATGGTCACCGCATACATTCACATTGCAGTTGGGATGGTTTTCTTTGATTAAAATGTTATGTTGTAGTCCTGATTGCATATCTTGAGAAAAAATGTAAGTAAATTTGCAACAGCCCTTGTATGTCAATCCGATGAGTCATTTAAACAGAAAACTTATTTTCACAAGGCAAGTATAACAAGGAAAGTTTATTTTTTTGAGCTTCTTAATTTGCTCCCAAGGACAGGAAACAAAGTTATCCTCCCTATAGTCTACAGGTTTGGCATGAGGACAATACTATGGATGGTCATATTATGTTATAAGGAATATAACAATTGGTTGTTCTGGTCATTTCTCCTACTAAAATACATGAATATGTTATATACCACTTTTAATTCAGGTTCTACTGGTTACATCACTTTGTATTTAATATCTAAATGGGAGGAAGTTACCACTCTATCAATTCTAAAGTCTTACTTCCAATTAAAAAGAGTGACAACTACATATGTAGTTTTCTGAATAAATTCATACATCCTTGCTTAATTTTCAATAGAGAAGCGATCATCATGTAAAGAAAACTCTCTAATAATAAAATCTTTACTCTAGATAAAACAAAAGAAATGTGGAAGGGAATCAGCAATTAAGAATGGGTCATTTATTCTCCCTCTGTATTATGACCTCCTCTCTCTTTCCAGTTGGTTGGATTCAAATAGAAGTAACTTTTATGTTAAGTTTGTTTATCCTTAATTTGCTATAAAAACATAAACTGGGCCATTATTATTGATTAGGATAGGGCTGCCAGGATGGCCTTGAAAACTCATTATATGTAAATGTGCAAACAGATCATCATATGAATTAAGCTTCCTTACAGTCTTCAGTATCTGTTATTGTGAAGTCATTAAAAATTGTAAGGAGTAATATGTTCTGCCATGCTCTCTAGTTTTAATCAAGGAATACAGTACACTTGTACTTGATTTAATGATTTATTTGTGATAAATGTATTTGCATTCTATAGCTTTTGCCATTCAATACTTTTACTTTTTTCTCAGAAATGGAGAACAGGAAGAAGTATTAAACATCATTTTTTCAAGTTTTATCTTGTATCGGAATGTTTTATATGATTTTACAGTCTTTTTATTTAAAAAAAAAAGTTAGAGGAAAAGATGCTTATGCATCTTGCCCTAAAGAGACATTGAATAATGGTAGTGAGGGAGAAGATTTGACTCTTATTTTCTCAACTGGGACATCTATATTCTTTCTAGAAGTAGAGACAAGAAAACTTTATGTCGCTAACATTTTGTGTCAAAAACCAATTTACTTGTATTTTCTTCAAACACAAAGATTTCTACATGATGACTCTTTAATGTTTATGGCTGCACATTCCTAAAATTCAGAGGCATAAACAGTGGCTGGAGAGTTGTCTCAGGGATTAAGGCTTTGCCTCACAAGCAAAAGGTCTTCAGTTCAGATCCCAGATCCCATGTAAAAATATCCTGGGAAAATGGCATTGGCCTGAAATTTCCACCCTGGAAGGTCAGAGCCTGGGAAATCGCAGAGCAAAGCAATAAGGAGGTAAGCAATCCAGGATGATTCCCAAAGTCACCCTTGGTGTTCCACAGGTGTGCACAGTGTCCTCTTCTACATTTATACACACATACACCACTTCCACCTCCAGCAACACCATCACCATGTACACATTGCCATCTACACACACACACACATGCACACACACACACAAACACACACACGCACACACGTGCATATGTGTGTACATGTTCAAATAGAAAAATCTCAGAATCATAAACACACAACACATGAAGAAGTAGGTGGATAAGCCCTCAGCAGACATTACTTCATATGACTATGCTGACAGAGCAGACATTTGAAAGGTCCAACACGATGAAAACTTCCTTAGGAAGAACATACACCCTGTATAGGTTTTAATCTTCCACCCAACTTTAGAGAAGGTTCTACACGCTATTAAGAAGAGTTCTGCAGTTTTGTAAGAGGGTATTTTACTTCAAGGTATGTAAAGCAATGAATGGGCAGTTCTAAGCAGGTATCATGATATGCATTTTTTCTTCTGCAAAACAGGAAATAAAACTCCCATGTAGAAGATGACCATCCTATACCAGAAAGAGACAATCATTCTTATCATCAAGAATGGAAAACCAAGGAAATTATATTCAAACAGATACTGTTAAAGCAACCCTTATCTTTTGTTTTAGCTCCCTACATAATTTAGCCCCTTTTCCACAGGTGCCTCTCTTTGTTCAATTATTATTTAGGCTTTTCACTTTTTTAGAACTTCATTTCCTTATGAGAGCTTCCATGTCATATTAAATTTATATGAGGGCTGAGAAGACAACTTACCCCATGAAGTGCTCGCACTGGAAGGACAGACCTAAATTACATCTTCAGAATTCACACTAAGAAGCATAGTCCCAGAGCTGTAGAAATAAGATAGGCAGATCACTGGTGTCCACAAGACAGCCAGCCTAACCAATTTAGTAAGCTCAGACCAGTAAGAGAAACAACCTGTCAATAAATGAGTAAGTAAATAAGTAAAACGAAGTGCGTGACATGGTACCTGAAGAATTACACCTGAGGATGTCCTTTGACTTCCACGCACATGTGCCCCTATTTAATGCTGTGGCCCTGATGCAAACCCCCTAGTGAGTGGAGGAAAACTTACGTCATAGAAAAGTGCGATACATTTTTAAGCCCAAGCACAATTCCAAGGGCCTGTGCCAAACTCAATTATGATGATAAGAAAACAGGTTCTTGAATCTTCAGGTGATCTCACAGTCCTAAATCTTTAGTTCTCTGCTTCGTCCACAAACCTCCGATGTCTTGCTTATCACATCACTGAGTCATGACTTTCCTAAGCCTGAGAAATTTATAGCAGATAATTTTTTGAGCTAGTTTATTCCCATGATGTGCAAATTGAATAGTAAAATAATATTTACCAAAATAACATCTTAGAGTGTAAGACTACATCCTCTGAGAAATAGTTATTACATGATCATAGATTCTGAATACCATATTAGTTTTTTACAAGTTAGCAGAAATCATGGTTTAATTGACCAAATTTTAAAGCATCAGGACCCAAGCTGTTCTTTTTTTTAATTTTTTTATTTTAGTGTGTGTGTGTGTGTGTGTGTGTGTGTGTGTAGAACCACGGGCGAATTCGGGAACCACCATGGACGCCTCCACCTCCTCCTTGTTTACTCTGCCCCGGGATTCACAGGCTCTGCCCTACCAGGACCAGAAACGCAGGCCGCCCCGCTTCCGCCTGGCATCTATACGTGGGGTCTAGGATCCGAACTCAGGACCTTTCGCCTGCAAGGCAAAGGCTTAACCCCTGAGTCACCTCTCCAGTCCCCCCCAAACTGTTCTTAATAGTTTCAGAAAACTTAAGTTTCTTACAGACGCCATTGTTACTCTGGGTTCTAAATTACTTCTTGCCACTCATATTATAGTGTAGATGAGTGGATATTTAAAAGTATAGATGAAATAGGGAGAATATCTTTGGGTATCTTTATAGTAATGAAAAAATATGATTAGTTGTCATCAAACCTCACTTCATTTATGAGTTAAGTAGCTGACAATCATCCTTCAATAGTTCCATACTTCAAAATACACCAGACATTTCAGTTGAATGTGGCACATTTTCCTCTTGCAAGCAATATTCAAGTGTGATTTGATTTATACATACATAAATCGCATTTGATATATATTAGTGCACTTTTCCATACCTTAAGTTGACTTAATTTCTCATTAGCTAGTTTTATTTTAATGGGTCACATACCTATATAGCACAGACATTACAGTTTTTTACTTTCTCCCAAATTTTTCCAGCAGCTTTTATTCCTCCGGGGTATGAAGGAAAGGTGTTGTGCATGCCTGCAGACTTTCTGGCGATAAAAGCAACATAAAATTAGTTAAGGAGGAAGAAGGGAAATTGGGAGGCTTTCTGTATGGCTTTTCCTAATCTAAAAGAAATCGTTGGAGTCATTTACTTTCCATTCTCTTTATGATAATTGACTCATACAACACATCTCTTTTTCTTCAAATCGTTCTACAATGATCAAAGTAGATTGGATCTTTCTGTGGTTAGGTCTGCTTATTACAAGAACAATTATTCAAATAACAAATGGAAGAAATCATCCATAAGCACACATATATAATCAAGTATAAATGCTATTGCTTCATTAATAATAGCAGACAGTGTTTCAAACATGGTCCTTATTTTTGCAAATACGTTAGTATACCAAATATTAAGTTCTTGATTAGACAAATTTTCAATCCAACTGAAGAGTAATAATTGAGGTGAGGGCAGAATTACTGATAATATGAGGATTTCAGCATTTTATCATAGAGTATTTTAATTCGGCTTCAATGTGGTAAATCATCAGCTATGATTCTAAATATGCAACTGGGATTGATTCTAAATATGCAACTGGGATTGTGGTGTATTCAAGATGATAGAACATCATGATCCACAGCACTGAAAATCAGAAATTACCCACTATCAAGGAGGAGAAAAAGTAAATCCCAAAGACCTAAAAATTTGAAAGGTTGTTGCTCAACTTTGAATACTATGTCAAGTACCCAGCTAGGTTCTAAAGACATTAATGCCAAAGAATCACTGATTCCACTTTAAGAATCTGTTAATTTAGCAGGGAAATGATTCAGTTCTGAAGAGGCAAAACTGCATATGTGAATTACATGTCTCCCTGAGAGCTGCAGACTAGAAATCACTGCCTGTTTCCTCAAGAAGAAATCTGTGTATGGTGAAATATTGACAGGTCAAGTCTTATTCAAGTCTTGTAGAAGTAAACACAACTGCAGTAAGTTCATGTGTGCAACCTCCCTATCAGATCTAAAAGATGCTATCAAGCCATGGTCTGACTCTGATTTTTTCTTTTAGTTTTTTTTTAATTCCTTTAAATTTGCATGCATGAATACAGTGAACTAAGTACATTTTCAACCTTAATCCCCAATTCCACCTCCCTTCCTTTTCCAATTACAACTCTTCTTCCCTACCAGTCTCCCTCCTATTTTCAAATCTTTTTTGAATATGTGGCCAACTGAGTTTCATCTGGGTTGCCTTTGATGGCATGTGCCTAAGTCTTTGCTTATACATCAGTGGGCATACCATTTAGGAAAGCATCTTTCATCAGCTTGAACCAACAAAAGTCTCTCAAGGAAGCATGGGACCTCGAGATTTTTCCCCTTCCATGGTAAAATGATGATAGGCCAAATCGTGTGCAAGTCTTATGGAAGCACACATGCCTGTATTGAGTTCATGGATACGACAGTCCTGCCATAGATAATTTCAGAGTGTAACTCTGTCCATTTCGGACTCTTGCAATCTTATTCCCCTCTTCTATACTATTCCCTGGTCCTTGAGATGTGAAGAGGTGGTTTATACATCCTATTTAGTGCCAAGATGTCTGCAGTCACATATTGTTTACATTTTGGCTAGTTGTGATTTTCCATAATAAATACATTCCATCTAAAGGGAATCTAGACGAGGTGTTGTGTGCTGCTCCAATCTATGGGTATAATGGCAAATGCTTGAAAGGCATTATGATATAACTAAATCTTAATAGTTTATACCCCTCCAGGACTAGGTTCTGCCCTAGTCTCATAAAGAAACTTCTCTGCTGAGGATTGAGAGCTGTTCATATCTATAACAAGATAAGTGTTTAGTCACCAGTTTGATATGGTCATCTTACAGCTGACCAATAATAGTTTGTGTATTCCTAGGGTTTAGGTCCTTCCCATCTATGGTTCTGGCCTGCTTTACAGTACTAGGCATATGTTGAAAAGTGGGCCTTACTTCCCCTGAGAGAACAGTAATTTACCCCATAACATTCGTGCCACTATACACAAGTGGAACCTCTTGCTGGGGTTGTTAGTATAGCTCCCTGAATTCACAACTGCTTGAAATTGTCACTGGTTCTTCTTCCAAGAAACCTACATATGACTTTCCAGTACTGTGAAAGCTCAACAAAAAAGAAGGTTCCAGATCAGTTTTGATTCATTTTCTGTGTACCATGGTCAACTTGCATAGTATCTTCAGCACAGTGTCTCACCATTATGTTCTAATAGGCAGCCAAGACTCATGAAAAAAATTTATATTGTTTGGGGGGGTCTTTGAGACCTCCATGACCAACAGTTTATTCAGAAATGTCCTATATTTGGTACTGAAAATTGTGTCTAACTGCCTATGGCTTCTAGAAGATCTCAAGACAGTTTCTGCTATTTTCCTACCCCCGGTAAACTTGAAAACTGTTGAAGAACATGAGAAATAACCAATGATTTTCATTTTATCTAAAAAATATTAGTTTTTCAAGACTATGCTTTCAGCGTCTTTCACACACAAGGAACAAAAATCCTCTTTCCAAGTATGAAAAGGTAAAGAACCCATGTAATATGAAATTCAGCCCACTATAAAATGTCAGTCCAAAATAGATGAGGAAAAGGACATTAATTATCTGTCTCATAGAGCTAAAAATTTCATCACCATGGCCATGTATATTAAAATATCTAAATCTCATAATTCCCAATAAAATTGAAATTCACTGGAGTCCTTTCCAAGAATGGTTTATGAAAGGGAAAAAAGTGTTAAAAATAAATTTTCATGGAACAAGATTGTACATTTAACTATTACGCCTATATTATTAACATGAATGGATCTTTCCCTTGAAAAATTTTGCACATCAATAGTGACATAAAATTTGTAATTGCTCTCTATCTTCAATCCTTCTAACACTGTGGGATGCAGTAATTTTTGTGTCAAGATGTAAAGCAGCTGAGAATTGAACAAAATTGAAACATATCCTACATAGGTCATGAGATGGGAAATGGGAAGCACAGGGAGGAGGGGGAGCATGAATTCTCTCTTGTTAAAGAAAGTCTTTGTCATCACAGGTCTTCAAAGTATCCAAAACTAAATTATCATAATCCCTGAAGATTTTGTCAGATATTTTTTCCCTGATTTTTAAAATGTTTCTTACAAGGGAATCAAGATAGTTGGTTAAATAGTAAAATTACAATGAATTGGTTTGAAGATATTAGTTCAGGTCTAATAAAATTTTAATAGAAAAATGTTTAATGACTTTAACTTACTGCAGAATGAATAGTACTATTCAGAGTATGATGTTATATGGCTCGAGAAAGTATTATGAAGAAGACGTATAATGCACTTTTGTGAAAGATATTTGCAGGAAACCATTAGATGATACAGAAAATCAATAATGCCCTAGTGCCAATTTCAGCAACATTAAAGTTACAGTGCTCGTTGATATTTATGATGATAGAGCTACCAAATCATGTCATTATTACCCTTCACTACACTGACATTTTTCTTTGTTATCTAGGATCACTTGCAAAATTTGATCAGTTCTTTTTAAAAGTGTTTTATAGATGATCCTGTTTTTAAAAAGCTCTTCTCAATAGGAAGAACGGTAATAGTCTATTCTTTCTACTTCAGTGTATAAATGGATTGGTGAAGCTCTTCTTTTTTTATGGAAAGCATAATAATTGTAAAATATTAAGACATTCAAATGGATCTAAGCAGAACCAAGTAAATAGGATTTAATAAACAGTTACTTGGCTTTCTTCTTTCCTGAAGGGCGAAAATAATGATGATTTAGGTTCATTATCTTACAGGTTTAAAAGTGAAACTGAAATAGTAATGAATTATCCAGGAGGAAAATTCTATCTAAGGAACAAATAAATATCTTGAGTTTCATCCATGCCCTTCTCCAAGGTCAAGCAATTATCCTACAACCAGGAGCATAAAGTTTATATTTATTTGGCATCTGAAATAACCTCATAATTTTTAACCTACTAGAATATTATCACCAAGGGAATTTAGATTAATTGGTAGGATTAAAAGAGAAAATAGTGAATGGTGAAATGTTTCTGCTGTTTATTGAGTGGGTGCTTTGGATAGAACAGGAGCTACTGGACTGTGTAGCTGTTCACTAGCTTCTCTATGGGGAAGGAGACAGAGATGGCCCACCAGACTGTCTCCAATTGCTGTCTCTACTTTAAAGATGATAAAAAGAAGTTCAATGATTTTCCAAACTCTGAGCTTCTTCTTAAGGTGTAAAATACAGAAATAGCAATTGCCAGAGGCAAAGTCATGTCACTGGTAACTTTTATGAACTGTGAAGTCTGTGTCAATGAATAAAAGCTGGAAGACTGTTTCAGATCTTAACCTGAGCCCAAATCCTGTGATTCATGCTGTATGTGTGTGCATGTATGCACATGTGTGTATATGTACCTATGTGTCTCTTATGTTTGTGTGTGTGTGCATGTATACATCAGAGGGTATTGTACATCCAGGTGGAGGACCTAGGGTGACTTCAGGAATTATCCTGGATAGCTTCTACCTCTTATTTTGCACTCTGAGATTTCTCAGTCTCTGCCTTCCAAGGCCAAAAGTATAGGTTGCCACCAATTCCATCTGGCATTTTTACATGGGATTGAGGATCCCAATTCAGGTCCTTCTGATGTAAGGCAGATTTTTAACCCCTGAATCAAATCTCCAGTCCTTTCCTTTTAGAAAACTGCATTGCAGTGTCTTTAGATAGATGGCAGCTCATACTTTCATAGTGGACACCTGATGACCACTAATGAGTCAGATTCTTAGTACACTAGTGACAGTTTTGACTGTGACAAAAATAGCGATTACTTAGCAACAAGCCCTTGAACCTATGACAAGCTGAAGTCTCATCTCTCCAACTTTGTGAGGTTACCAATGTCTGATTTAATATTACTCAAGGATTGATAGAGAAAAAAACCTGTCAGTAGAAACTATCAACGATATAGTTAGCATGTGTATCAAATCTTTATTCTTAGCCCTCTGGATTGACCTGGAAGATGAAAACAAGGGAGCTACATATAATTTTTAAAAATGATACACTGGTCTGATTCAAGAGTAAGTGGGAGAATTTTTAAGTAAAAATGAAATATTATGTGAGAGAGTATAATTTGCAGAGGAATGTGGTCCTACAGAAAACATCATCTTCTAAGATCATCATCCTTTCTTTTAGAAGAATTTTGATTAGAAGTGGAAGCAAACTTTTCTCCTAAACCTTTATCATCGTCACCATTTATAGTGTATGTGAATTTAATGGTGAAAGATGTTTCAGACTCACTACTATAGAAAAGCATGAGTTGGGGAGATAGCTAGATAGTGAACTTCTCACTTTGAAAGGAGAAGGATCTGATTTTGATTCCCAGATTCCACATCACTAGTAAGCCCAGCACTTGGGTGACAGAGACAGAGAGGTCCCTGGGGATTACTGGCCAGTCAGCCTAGTTTACGTGGCAGGGACTGGACCAGTGAAAGAACATGTTACAAAGCACAAGGTAAAGGACATCTGAAGAAAATACCCAAGGTGGTCTATTTACACACACACACACACACATACACACTACACACATTTTAAAAAAACAAGTATGCATCTTGAACATTGGTGTCTTCTTTGAAAATATCGGCAATATCTTAGCACATCTATAGCTACATTTGTTTAAGCATTCATCCACTTAAAACTCTCTAAACATCCTCAATCCTACTTTGTTATTCGTTTGTGATGTGTATGTATTTGCATACATTTACTCACGATATGTGAGAAAGCAATGATGTTCTCTCGAATTTATTTGCAAAGTATGTGAACATGAGTTTCCCATCATTGACCAAACTGAACTACTAGAGAACTAGGCATCAGAACTCCTGAACTGAATAAATATTTCTCTATCACTACCAACTAACTCCCTGTCAACTAATTCCCTGAACAATACCCATGTGTCATTTTATAGGCAGTTGGTGAAGCCCTTCTAAGTGGAAAGTGGGAGTACAAGATATCTTATACTTATTGTCGGTGTTTGTCCCAAGTTGAACCTGGCTCCCCTCAAATACATACAAAGGCCTCTATGAGCAAGGTCTTCCCATCATTCAAAATGTTTCAGCATCTGTATCTGTGTCTCATTCAACACTCGATTGTGAAAATCATTGATCATAATAGTTTCTTTCATTTGTTTGCTTCCATTTACATACATTGTCTTAATCTTGAAACCTGCTATCAATTGAAAATACACCCTCTACTGTCTTATATTTACCAATTATTGGCCTAAATCATCCTTTTCTCTTTATATCATGTTTCCCATTGTCAAACATCTTCCTTGACATCTATGGTGGCCTGACTCCAACTTTAAGTTGTCCTTCCCATCTAAACTTTATTTTTACTTCTACTCATCTTTATCCAATGTTCCTCACTCTTTGCCACTATCTTGCTATTATTTATCTGCCACCTTATCTGTTAGCATCACAAAACTACAACTTGGACCAGTCCAGATTAGCTGAATATGAGTAGAAAAAAATGTATGGTCATGCTTGAATAAATTAGTCTATTGCCTCTCATTGCCCATTGTCTATCTGCTTAACATTCCTAATGTATTTCCCATTCTAATCTGAAAATTTACCTTTGTCTGCTCTTTTCTGGTTTAATTTTCCTTTCTTCAGAAAGCAGTCCTGATTGGCTTCAAAGTAAATCAATATTGTTCTCTTATTTCCATATCCTGCTTTCTTCTTGATATGCGGGCCTTCTTGGCTCTCTCTCTCTCTCTCTCTATGATAGATTCAAGCTATGCCTCTCCAGAGGTTCGTTTTATTATACTTACAGGCTTCAGGAAATATTTCCTTGAATTCTGATATGCCCTTTCTTTTGTCCTAACTTACAGACTCTTCATACAGAAAAGTTCATGCCTTCTCTACTGAAGTATTTTCCATCTTTTACTATTCGGCTACCCAAAGTCTCAAATTTTATTCCAGGTTCATAAAAATTATTTACCCTGCTAATCCTAAATGCTACATTTCAGACAAGACAGTGATTTTTTTCCTGAATAATTAAAGTTATTGCCCACACCTGTTTGTTGAAATGCCCCTGTGACTTTTACAACACAATTATCTCTTACATATCTTCCTGCTCTGGCCTTCCTGAAGAGTGTGACTCCTTTAAATCCTGTCTCTCTGTACAGTGGAAGTGTCATGATTCATTCTGAGACACATTTCTCCCCAGTGTTTATATTCTTCTTGACTAATTTATGTTCTGATGTTTCTTCAGTAACCAACTAAAGTCAGTGAGTTACATCTATCAGCATATAAGATCCCTTACTTACAAAATTCTGTCCCCCAAAATTCATGTGTTCAAGCTCTAGCCCCTAGTGCATCAAGATATGACTGTATTTTGAGATTGATCTTTCAAAAGAATGATTATATTAAATTAAGGCCATTAAGGTAAGCACTAATCCTGTAAGAGTGTCGCTCTGTTTTTCTTTTTGCATAAATGTGTGCGGGTGTGTACGTGTGTACAAGAGGGCTCATGTGTGCCTGTGAAGTCCCCAAGGTGACTTCAGAAACTATCCTGGATTGTACAACCTCCTTTGGTTTTGCTCTGAGATTTCTCAAGGCTTTACCCTCTAGGGACCTCTGTCGATGCCTCTCAGCATTTTTTTTTAATTTATTTTTATTTTTCTAATTTTACAAATTTATTACCCCTATTTCCCTTCATCCCCCTTCCTCCCATTCTCCTCCTTTCTCTTCATCAATCCATCCCACTCCCTCCACCCTCCTTCCTACCTGTCTGCTTCTAAGGACTCCAAGGTTCCCTCTGTCCTCGTCTTCTCCTGTGGGGTTTCAGGCCTCTTGTGGCATACCATATTTTTTTATGTGCAGTCTAGGGATCTGAACGCAGGTCCTTTGGCTTGTGAGGCAGACTTTAACCCCTGAGCCATTTCTCCAGCTCTCTCAGTTGCGTTATTGCAAGAGGACCTGAACGCCCAGAGAAAGAACAAGAATATGCATGCTCAGAAACAGTGCATGTGTGAATGCAGCAAGAAAGTACTATCTGCAAGCCAGGAAAGACATCTCAGAAGAAACATAACAAGTGGACACCTTGATCTTTGACTTCTACCCTCTAGAATTGTAAGAGAGTGATTTACGTTGTTTAAGCGATATAATCAGTGACGTGAATATTGTCTTGTGGTAGTTAGGCTTAGCAAACCTGAAAACAACAACAAACCATAATTCAGAATACCAAAGACCCTACATTGTTCACTTGGAACCCGATCAGCCAAATCTCTCCCCATCCTAAAGCTCAGGGAACCTTGAGGAAGAGGGGGCGACCAGACAGCATTTTATAATACACTGTGTTGCTAAGTCCTGTAAGGTGTATTAGAATTAGTTGAAGACTAGTGTTCCTTCCCGCTAATGAGGTCATTCTTGGGATATAAGCAGTCCTGTCAGGAACACATGTGTTTCATTTCAGGAGAATCAACAAACTAATACAAAAGAGTTCATTCCAAGCTCTACATTCATCCTATAACAGAATTCTAGCTATGACAAGCTGACTACTTGTTGAAAATTAAACTCAATGCATACCTTTTCAAATTGTTTTTTATTTTGACCTCAAAGTGAAAACAGACATATGCATGCAACTAACCAAGTATTTAAAAGAGAAATCTGGAAATCCTTATTGATACACTCAATTTCATTGGGATCTTTATGTCTTATTTGTTTATCAAACAGTTAATTCTACAAATCTCAGATCAACCCTCCTTTTCCATGTCATTATTTATCACTGAAATGTTTCAAGGCTTTCTTGATGGTCTCTTGTGTTATTATACTTTAATCAATCCTTCACATTACAGCCAGAATGTACTCCTGAAATGCAAATTTTATGATGTCATCCATTGTTATAAATTGTCCAGTGGTTATTCTTCACCTACAAAGTAAACCTCACATTTTCATTATGGTATAAATGTCCTCTGCGACTTAGTGACAACATCCAATGTCATCTACTTTTCCCATTTTTACTGCTGACACCCTGAAGTGTAAGAAAACTTCTAACGTTTGACATTTCTTTTCCCATCCCTTCCCATCTTTGCCCATTTCACTCTGATTTGTCCTTCAAAAAGTGACACAGAAGCTGTGAAAACATTCACTTAGAACCACAAGCCAGTCTCTCTGCTGAGAGTCTAAGCATTGAGTGTGTATTAGTCCTTCATTTCTTTAGAATGGTAATAGATTGTTTTACCTGTGGTTAGAAAACCCTGGATTTAAAGAATTCCAAACCTATCTTTGAATTCCAAGGATTTGGTACGAGTTCAATAAAAGTAAATTAATTGAAAACTTAATAAATTGATAAGTTAATTAATTAATGAATGGGTGATGTTTTAGGCATGTTAAATTCTAAAATGATAAGATGATTATTTTCAGGCAGTATCCTAACCCCCACAGTAATTGCATTTTTAACAATTTTCAATAAAAATATGTACCACATCCTAAAATTAATTTACTGTTATATCTTCTGAATTCAACAGTATCATAAATGACTGAAATTTCATTATCAACCATGTATGTATGCCTGTAAGGTTCAGCACCTAAAACCTGATTGTACTTTATTTTCCATATGAAACATGTGTGAGAGGCCTCTTTCCTTGAAAGAATAAGAGGAAATCTGCCTCTATAATAAAATTGATTTTAAAATAAGTGTGTTCTCAGAGAGCATCCCTTAGGAAAGCAATTTTTATCATTGAATCTTTGTAAATATGTTTTAGCATAACTTCATTTTCTCCTAGCTTTGAATGGAACTATTTTTAAAAGCCCTGGCTCTGGAAGGTAGAGTCTGGGTAACTCCAGAGCAGAGTAAGGAAGAGGTAGTCCAATCCAGGGTGATTCCCAAATCACACTTGGGCCTCCACAGACACATACAGTGTCTTCTGATCCACAGAGATACACAGACGGCAGACAGAAAGCCACACACGCACACGCACACACATACACACAAAAAATTAAAAAGCACAAGTTTCTTTTCCCACCTGTTTTTTACACTTCTCCCATTGGTTCACTCGACCTCTTCATCTATTAACTTAGTTGTAATAAAAACAATCTGTCCCTCTCTATTCACACTTACATGCTTAAAATTTGTATTTCTAATGTTATGATTCATTATTTAGGTTCTAGTGTTTCAAGAGTGAATACATATGTAAGGGAGACATATGCTAAGAGTCTGGAACATGTAAAGATGAATTGTAGAAAGACTGAGCACACTTGTCAATGTCACACACTGGTTTACAGACTGCTAGAACTGTAATGGTCAAGAATGAGAACTATCTCTAAAGCTGCATTGTAACATTAGATTCATTCACTTTAAAACATGGTCATTCTTTCTTGGTAATAACTCATTTTTCTTTGGTACCATTATTACTATTATAACTTAATTCCCCTATTAGATCAAGATTATTTGAAGATTTCTAAGCAGAGAACAAAAACCTTGAGGAATGATTTACATTTCTCCTTTAAATGTGTTTGCATAGCAGTCAATCTTCTTTCTTACAACATCCTTTCTCTGGCATTTCTGACTATTTGAATCTATAATGTCTAACTTGTTTCTGAGTCAAATTATGTGATGATACAGGATAGAATTGAGGATACAGGTGTCCAGATGGTATAATCTACAGAAGACCCAAGAGTGGTACTTCTAAAGGATTATGACAAGTAATCAGTTGTTGTGTCTAAGGACAGAAATTGAGATCATAAAATCATTGCTAGATTAAATAAGAATTCTGTAAGTCCACTGGGTAATTACTTTCAAAGAAAATCAAGCAACTGCAAGATTACTAGAGTTGAAAACTGCTATTCTTATCTCAGAGATCCTAGTAGTAATCATGCTGTTAAGGTATAGGGTCAGAAAGTTAACTATGTCAAAGTCTTTAGAACTCAGTAAAGGCAAGGTTCACAGGAGAAAAGGATGGTGAAATTAAGAGAGAATACAACAGAGAAGTGCAAAATAAATACAGAATCATTTCAGAATTGGTTTCATAGGGTCTTTGGAGTATCAGTAATCAGGCCACTTGAAATGAATCAGTTCTGTGCAGAAATAAGTCCATAAGCTAAAAAGATGGTGAAAACCAGGAAAGAATGAGTAAACTAGGTGAACAGACAAGGATAGGTCACAAAATCCCCATATTTTCCTGATCTTTGTGAAATATTATCCATGGTGAGGTACATCTGTGATGAGTTTCCATGACCATCTGCATTTGGAGGTGAGAATATAAGTATATATACTTATATGTGTACATATAGATCAATAGATATAGATATGAAAGATTCAAATCAAATGTAGGTATTGCTTTAATTCAGAAATCTGAATATTTGGAAACAGCTTAGAATCTTTTTCCTTCAGAATCAAGCAGTACATGAATCAGATGAAATCTGTCAGTCTTCACAAACATTTCCCTTACTTACATGTAGTATTAAAGTTTTCATTTATCGTTCCAAGATGCTAAGACATGCCTTAGCTTCTATAGACTGCATTATGCTTGAGTTCCTTTATTCCTAAGTTGATAATTCTGGTTCAAGTTTAAAGGAGGATTTGGACTATTTTCAGGTCAGCAAGAATATGTACAGCAAATGTTACTTTCAGATTCTTGAAACTAATCAGTAGTCCATATAGCTTAATCAGTGCTACATCTATATCCTTTATTATAAACATATTCATTAGCTTGCAGCCTATTTTCATTGAACGTCAGCAGAATAGATAGTTTTTATGAATTGGGACCAAGGATGATTCTTCATTCCATTTATTAAAGATAATAAGCCTTATCAGAACAGAACACATGCACTGCATTACATTTAAACTTCATTATGATTCTTCACTATTAACTCTGAAATTGTTAGGGGGATGTGACCTTAGTAATGCTTCACTTACATTTATTTCAATATCAATAAGTGTCATGCATTTCCAATCCCTTGCAAGCATTCAATTATACATAATTTACTACTCTGAAATTTGTATGCTTTTATTCCTTACAGCTATTCTACTATATATGTAATTATGTATGCGCTATTTATCTGTAATATTATATGTAGATGGATAAATGGATGATAGATACATAGAAAGGTAGCTATAGCTATATAGGTGACAAAAGTTAGATAGATAGATAGATAGATAGATAGATAGATAGATAGATATTCGGATAAACATATAAATTAAGACAACTAAGAAATAAAACAAAATTTATCAGTTGCTTGAATGTATTCTTTCACAACAGAAAAATCCTGAAGCTTGACCCTGTTGTACATTACATTAGAGTTACACTTGTAAGGTAAGAGAACTCTCTAAAATATTTATATTACTCTTCAGCATTGAACCCTCTCAATAACTGTGGTACAATATATACAGAGAGCAAAATAAGGCAGTAGGGCAGCTTGCATAAGCAGTGAAGTTTCCATATTTGTATATATTTTCATTGTGTGTATATTATTCCATCTGGTAGCCTACCCTAAGGCTTCCTTTTATCACCCTACTTGTCCCTTAAAGTTTCTCCAGATTTTTTATTGAAAGCAGCAATGAAAATGCTAATTAGTTCTATTTTTCATCATAATCCTGTTTTCTACTGAAGGATCTTTCTCCTTTTTGTGTTCCTACTACCATGCTTCCAATGAGTTTCATTGCCCAAAGCTATCATTTTTAGACTTCTAATATTGTTTTCTGTTCACAGGGCTTAATAACTACTTTTTAATGGATTCTGTTTACCTCAGAGGCAGGCATTTTTGAGAATTCAGCTTATATTAGGACAGGATTAAAAACTTCTATGTGGCTTTGGGAGCATCTTCCCTTGGAAAATTAAAATGCCTTAATCTTTTGACTGAAAGAACTGAAATGATTCCTTTTTAAAGCAGGACACTCGGGATTCTGAAGGGATCACAAAAGAAGAGTCCTGCTTGTATTTAGATGTAGACAGAATATTTTATGCACATAATCATGCTGACTCTTTTAATTGTTTTTTTTAAACCTGTTTAAAAAAAACTGTATGCCTAGCCAAGCACTAGAAATGAAAGTTCTATTGCTCTAATGAAAATACTCATGGAATCCAAGTCATACATCCTTTGTAAAAGCTTCTTTTTAAACTTAAATTCTTTTCTCCACTTCCCTGAACCCTTTAGTCATAAAAAGGCTATTTCTCAACTGAATTAAATAATGCTAAATTCAATACCAAGAAAGGGGCTTTCATTTAGTTCCTCACTTATTTAAATATGCATTGCTCATGTGTCCCTGATACTTGCATAGAATGATGGAGAGACACAAAAGAGTCACCTCTGTCTAATGCACTTATTGATAGAATGAGGGGAAAAAGGAAGTTGGAGACAGTTTAGGCTCCAGGTACAGGCAGATAAGAGAATTAAAAAGGGAAATTGCATTTGGTTTTAGACATGATTAATTTGCATGCCAATAGTTCTTTCTCCTACAGGACAATTTAAAGGACAGCAGTCACTTACTTCTCCAGTGAGGAGTAAGCAGAGAAGACAACTGGCTAAAAGTTGAGAAAGAATAATGCAAGATCCTTTCCACTTTAATATCTGGTTGTGAAGGCAATAGTAATTAATATTAAAAAACATTCTTTTCATCTTTTCTACTTGGAAATTCACAAATAGTTCTCTTCTGTGCTTACTACTGTCAGCTTTGTTTTATTTACCACAGCATGCACATTTTAGAGCATTTCACATAGTAGACTATGAGCCTCTTGAGGGCAACAAATTTTGATTCTTTCATTCAGAAGCAATAGATTCATCAGAAGGCATAAGATGGCTGAATGGTTGAAGTACTTTCCACACAAGCAAGAGTGTAAAGTCACAATTCTTCATCTGTGCAGCTATTAGCTATAAATCAATATTTAAATAATTAAAATGAAATAAGTAAATTATACAATTGTGTCTCTACAAAATAAAATAATATGCATTATGGCTTTAAAAACAAACTACTAAACGACTGAATTTATTATACATATATGAGCTTCATGATTTCCCAGTGTTGGATTATTCACCTTTTATTGTTGAATATCAAGAAGCCAGTGAACTGAATTCTAAGAAAGAAAGCTAGAATTTATGAATGCAGGCTTTATATCAGCAGTCAAAGATTTTTTAAAGATCATATGAAGAAATATCCTGTTCTGAAAGTCCATATGAAATTTTTAAGCTTCATAATAGCATAAATGGCTAAATAAAACTTAATAGTAACTAAAGACAATTGAAAGAAATTCTCAAAAAGAGACATTTAAACATTAGTTAATAGTTCAGTAAAGACTGTTTATTAAAACAAGTGATAAAACACTACATAATATAATGATTACAAATTAACTTAATTATACTTTATTTTTGCTGTAACTTATCATAACTTGAAGCTATTTGTTCATCAGTGAAATAGTAACTTCCCCTTGATTTCCTTTATCTAAGGGAAGACCCATAAATATAACTTCATATAATGTTTTTATGTTTTTCTTATGGAGATTGTTTTTATTACCTCAATTACTTCCCTCATATGTGTGTAGAGGAAAAGAAATGATATTAACGAATGTGACCTCAATAATTCATCTATTGCTGTATACAATGACTTATATGATATTGAGACATTTGCAAAGTAAAATTTAGCAATATTTTAGATACACTTATAGTTACAATCACATTTCTTAACTTGTATGAGACATAGTAAATTAAAAACCAGGACTGGGAATTGAAAAAAGAATGTGAAATGTAAAATTGTCATTTCTTAAATGTGCCCTTGTTTCTATAAGACGTGCTCAAAAGTAGGGACATACATACAGGTATCAGTCTATACAAGCCCAAAAAAATTGACAGAGAGAGGCAAAACTTACTGAGATTTTCACGAATCATTTGAAGACTGGTCTTATGAACTAACACTTTAATAGTTGTTGATAGATACCCCTACTTCAATCATGCGCAAGTGTTGCAGTTCATCTGCAACAGAATTTGGTACCCAGGAAGTGGGGTGTTGCTGATAAATCTGACTATGTGGATTTTGTGTCTTTTAAACGGTTTCACTGGACAAAGTTGAAAATGCTTGAGAATTTTCACTATATAAATACCGTTCTTCAGCATTTAGTGGGCCAATTGCTGAGAGACATTGTTTGGGCCCAGTTTGTGATGAGGGAAACAAGGACTTTGGTAAAACTGAATATAAGGACGATGGACTAGTTTGCTTGACAGAGGAGAGCTGTGTTGGCAACCTTGGAGGTTTGGATGTGCAAAGGCCAGGCTGTTGGACAAATGAGTATCAGTGAAGGAAAACCTATTGATTGCACTGAGACGGTGGAGGACGTGGAAACCACCATATGGCAAGTTGGTGGTTTGGAAGCTCAGATTCCTTCAGGGGCCGAAAGCCCAAGTTAAAGCTGTTTCTTGCCCTTTGCAAGTTTGATTGCCTAGAAGAGAGGCTTTTCCAGCGTCAGCGCGTTGAAGTTGGTGCAGCTGTGGCTCCAGTGGACTAAGCTGCGTTTCAACCTCGCTTCGGAATCAGGCAGCGTCCCTCAGGTGATACTGGTTTTCGTGTACTACTGAAGGGTTCATGGAGAGCAGCAAAAGCTTGGCACCAAGTGGCAGGCGTAGAGTCCTGCAAGAGATGGTGAATGAAGCTTAAAGCTGCAGAGGAGAACCCAGAGTTGTGTTTGAGATGCCAGAACTGTGGGACTGCTGCTGAGGACAACTGCGAGTGGAGATTCAGCCTGGTTCAAAGGAACTCTGCTCTTACAACTTCGAGCTGCAAACAGGGACTGGGAATGCCTAGAATCTTTGAGCCGCCTTGACTATGTGATGAACAGCAGAAGATGGACATTGAAATACAGGATGCAGTGATTTGCTGGACTTTGAATCTTTCTTCTGTCCTTCCACAAAAGGACCTAAGGCCTTTCACTAGAGTAACTGTGCATTGGGGAAAGGTTACAGTTTAAAAGTGTATTGTTTTTGTGTCAAGTTGACAAGGGGTGAAGTGTCATAGTAAAGCACAGGTGTCAACTTGACTCTTGAAGGTTTGAGCTCTGTGCACAGTTGTAGAGAGTTGATGGTTGAATTAAGCCCAGAGCAAACCTGAAGGAGATTGTCTAGCTGCTGGGGAAGACCCAGCCCATAGTGGGTGGGATTAGGCCCTGGATAAATCAGAGAGACGTGGTTGAGACAGTTGGCATCCTTCTGTATACTTGGCCAGACATGCTGGTCTGGCAAGTAAGGATTGTCCATCTCTCAGCCATTATGGTGGCCAGTTCCTTCAGCCCTGGTGTTGGTGTGTGCTCTCCCGTCAAGCTGGACTAAGAACTGTAACCGGACTGTCGTAAGAAAGTAAACTCCTTGTTCCCTTAAACTGTGTTCTGGTCATTTATCAGCAACCATGCAGGCAGGACTGCAACAGCAAGTACAGATTAAAACCAAGAGAATATGTCAAAAGTAAAATAATGACACAAGTTTATTTGAATCTTAACATATCACTTAAGAGTTTTTTGGATGTCTATAATTCAATCAAAATTAATAATTTTTTTCAATGTAGAGAGAAACTTTACTTAATTTGTGACTTGGAGCTCAACCTGGGCATGATAGAAAAGTGCATTCTTAATCCCCCGTTGAAAAAAAATCAACTGGGAAAAAGTTTATTTGTTTGAGATAGGGCAAGAGGGGGATACAATCAACCAAACTTATGCATAAATTTGCCATGGTTTGGAGGTCAAAGCAAAAGACAACATACAGACAGCAGGAGTTTTCCAACAGATAGGTTTCCAATGCAAAATTAATAATTTAAATGATCATTAATTATCCAACTTTCATATGAATGCTGGAATTAAATGGTTCTCTGGTTCTTTGAGCAGCTTCATGTCTTATCCCGTATTTTAGTTAGGACATCATTTGTTGAGTCAATGATAGTCCACCTTTAGATTTTAAAATGTTATGGTGGCTACAATATCAGACAGTCATGGAAAATAACTTGGAAATAAGTGAAAAATTATCAGTCAGCCTAGCCTATGTGCCAGAGAGTTCTAACAGACTCCCTCGATATCTAATTGGCATCAGGCAGCAGGTATGTCAGAGACTGCCTATAGAATCTCCTAGCTCTCTTATTGGCCCAAAGCACCAAACTTGCCTATTGCTAATTGAATCATAAGCAAATTTCAAGTAAGATTGGCATGACTGACTTGGACAACATATCAGTTTATTTCATGAGACCTTTCAAGTCACACTTTTTCAATTACAACCATTATTTTATTTTTGAGCAAGTAGAATTCTTTGAGAAAGAAGTAGTATGACTCAAGGAAAAAATAAAATGTATGTGTCTGTCACAAAAAAAAGGAACTGAGAGGTGAAAATTTCAACCAAAATTCCCAATAAAATTGTGATTCCTAACAAAAGCCAAGAAGCAGCCAAGTGGGGATCTCTTCCATCCCCAAGTGGTGCTTGTCACTCATGCAATGTTGATGAATAAATGAAGAAGTCCATAAGTTTTGCTTTGACTTCTCTAATGGAGACCTTGTATGTGAAGATGGATGAGATTCGCTGTCAACTCAATGGCTAGTATCTCTAAATCAGGTCACCATATGGACATAGCATAGAGGAATGTCCAAGAGACCATGTAGTGTTCCATGCTGGAAGATGTAAGTGGAACACAGAAGAACTTCATCCTCTGTGAAAAAAAAAAAAAAAAACTAAACCAATTGCAGAAACACAGGAAGCCTGGAAGCCAGTGCAGGAAACAGAATACTAAAATAAGTGTGATGAGTTCTCCCCTACTTGGCAAAAGGGATACTTGTTTAAAGAATCTAAATAGGTTGGCCTGTTCTGGGTGAGCCTTGCTCAGTCGCTGGTGGTCTGCATGATGGCTGGCCATTGCTGTTCACTTCACTGCTCTCCTATTGCCCTAGGCTGCGACCAAGAGAGGCAACTTGGCATGCCATAGAGACCTGAACCCCTGCAAGAATAGACAAGCCAGAGTGAATCCTGGGGTCCATAGAACATACAGGCAGGAGGATGGGAGGACTGGTGAAGGGAAGGAAGGGAACAGAAAGGAGAGTGAATGGAGGGAAGCAGGGATGAATATTCAATGTTTTTAAAAGTAGAAAAATAAATAAATAAATAGAATTTAAATAATATCATTGGCACTTAACATACCTACAGTTTGAATAAATATAACATGACTAGTCATTCTATGATTGGGTAGAAAAAATTAAGAAGTTTTAAAGTTTAAATCTATACATTCCCCCTCATGAAGGGAAAGCATCTCAAGATGTTCCACATCTCCGTGAGAGACAGATAAGGATCAACTGTTATATGTTCATGCTCCAGCAAGTACATTACGGCAACCCAGAGGAAACCCAGTGAGCCCCTCATGTTAAAAAAAAAAAAAGAAGAAAGAAAATAAGAGGAAGACTGGTAAGAAGATAGGAAGGTTATACTAGGAAGAGAAGAGATGGGGTTGGGTATTAAGGTGTGAAATATCACAACTCCACTATATTCATGTATGAAATACTCAATGAATTTAAAAATTTTAAAAAACTAAGGACAGAACTATAATTAATGATCAGATTAGCAAGTTATGATGGAAACAATCATATGGAAACTTTGATTTAAAAAAAAAAAAGATGAGAATCACCCGAAAACTCTAAGTACTAAAAAAGGTAAAAATCCTTTTTCCTTTTGCTTGAAAAGAATAAGAAATGAGAAGCTGAAATGGGCTTCTTAGATTAGGGGCACAGGTGGTGGTGGGTCTTCAACGCAGAAGAAGTAATGATAGGGCAGAATCACAGATGGCTTCATTGTGGTCTGCATGGAAGAGCTTTGTTCCTTTTCTTTTCTTTTTTGTGATTTTTCTGGCTTCCATCTTGAGCCACTGAGATAATAGACACCATCTCCAAATACAGCCTTTATTTAGTAAAACAGTTGTAATAAGGAAATGGAGTGCTTCATCATCACCTGAAAGCCGAAGGGATACTGCTGATCACAGAGAAAGCTTCAGTTCATAACAAAGCCAAACTCAGTACAAAGGACTGAAGCCTTTGTGTGCACATTAGCCTAAAGTAGTCTTATTCCTGGGACTTTCAAATACAGAAAGTTCATCTTTACAAAAATAGGTTTCACAAAATGCAAGTTAGCACACCATATTTTAGTGTGTAGAACTTCATGATTTAAGCAACTACATATTAGTAGAAGCTATTTGCAAGAAGGCAAAGTGTCATCAGAATAAAAAATTATAAGATGTACTACTAGAGAGTTATAATACAATCTGTGATTCCTTCTCAACTTTTCATAACTGTAGCAAATTGGATGGTATTTTTTTCAATAATCAATTCCATCAGTTTGCATTTCAAAAAGTCAGAGAATTTTGCAAATGCAGGCCAACTTTAGGCCATACAAGATGGTACATTTTGAGGGTTTACCCTAAATGTCACTGGGTGATTGGTTCCTTTATGTAGTTTGTAGTAGAAGCAAAGGTTCAGAAACATTTTTGGAGAAAGACTGAGAAGTAACTATATAGATAAGTACTAGAAAAGGTGGGAACTCTTAACATTGTCTCAACATGACTAGGAGAGAGAGAGAGCCTCCCTCCCTCCCCCTTAGAGATTTGGTTGTTATTAACTGGACAATTACCTAAGCCCTAAGACTATATAGACTCTGCAGATTCTTCAGTCAGTAGACCTGTCATGTGATAATGTACGCGGCAGTGGACAAGTCAGTCCAGGTCCTCACAAATTCTTCCTTCTTGGACAGAGCAAGATCTCTCTATGCAGGCAGATCACTGACGGGATCATGTAGTGATACTGAATGTTCTTGCCTCAGGAGGAAAAATTTGGTATTTAAAATAAATACTAGATCACTTTGCTAGATTACTTTGCTCAGAGTTGAAATATTCTCATTTAAATATGGCTGACAACTGTTGTGTAAGCTATTTGTCACCATAGAATCTGATTTTAATCAGTATAGCGTGTCAATTGGCTTCAGCCTGTCTTTTGAGTACCATATATAGGAAAAGAACAAAACGATCTAAATCTCAGAAGCACATTTAAGAGATAAGAAATTAACTATCTGCCTGATCCGAACACAAGTGCCCTGGAACAGAATGTAACTATTAACCTTTCTATCTGGCAAAAACAGGCATTAGTCCCAAAGTGATGCAGCCTAGAGGATCTTTCCATCAAATATGCTTACACTTCTGGAGCCCTCCATAAACCGGTCTGAACTCAAAGTGCTGATTAAGTGCAGAACGGATGCTTAGCTTGTTTTAAGGTCTTTTGGGTTATTGTGAGTAGCAGCTAAAAATAAGGTCACAATGAACGTATCTACATCCCCCTCTCAGTTCCTCTGGATGTAGTTCCAAAAGAGAGATTGCAAGATTATAACTCAGTTCTGTTTTTAAATTTTTGATAAGCATTCAAAATATTTTCAGTAGTGGTTATACCCTTTTATATACCCACCAACATATATTAGAACAACATTTGTCTTCATAAATGCAAAACTGATACATATTGTTACCAATACCACAGTGTGCACTTAAAGATTTATTGAGGTGGTGATTAAAACCTCTTTACACAATATAACACAATTCTGTGGTAAACTATAATAATATTGTAATCAATGTATTTATTTAAGAATAAGATCAGTAAAGACATAATTCTTACCATTTCGTGAAGTTGAATTTGAAGCGTATTTTTAAGCCTGGTCCTTATTTCAGAGGCATGACTCTTGTTATTGAAGTTCAGTTGTTTAATCTTTCTTTGGTTATTAAAACAAGGAGATTGGAGTCACTACTGCAAGTGTGCAAAATGCAGAAATTAATCAGTGTGTGCTTTGAAAGGTGATGCTACAACATGTAAACGCCTTCTGGAGCCACAGGT
Organism: Typhlomys cinereus; assembly: GCA_023101885.1. Classification (NCBI taxonomy): domain Eukaryota; kingdom Metazoa; phylum Chordata; class Mammalia; order Rodentia; family Platacanthomyidae; genus Typhlomys; species Typhlomys cinereus. The sequence goes on from JALPQD010000001.1 coordinate 880,474, forward strand.
TCAGTCAGCATATGGCGCGTGTGGCTTTAGCAAGAGCTAAAGCTGCAAAATCAAGGAATGTTATGGTTATGTCTTTGTCCCTGAGTTAAAATATCATGTAAAAAATACAGAAAACTCAGACGTCAATTTAAGGAAAATTAAATAGTCCTCTGGACCACATATCTACCAACTTTTTCTTACAAACACTAGATAACACTGTTTTCAGATTTACAAGTCATATGCAAGAAAACCAGAAAATAGACAAATGAATATTTCTGAATTTGAATAAAAATTTTATTTATAGATATTAAAAATTGAAATATATAAATATAATAGACGTATGTAGGTATGGATGTGTACAGAGACCACAAGGATGACACTGATAATCATTCTGTATTGTTTTACTTCCTTATTACATTTGCTCTGGGTTTTCCCTTGCTTAATACGGCCAGAAGTACAAATCACAGCCATCCCCTCTCCCACTCTCTGGCATCTTTACATAGGATCTGGGATCTGAACTGAGATCCGTTTGCTCAAGAGACAAAAGCTTAACCTCTAAGCCATCTTTCCAGCCCTATGAAATTTGAATTTCATACCCAGTATACCATTTTTTTAAACAAACAAAATGAGTTTCTATCTATGCCCCCCTCCTTCCATATCCTCCTTTTTCTTCTTTCCCTCCTTTTACTGGTCCATCCCTGTCCCCTTGCCCTCCCTTGAGAGTATGTGGCCTCCGTGGCAACGTAAGTGTTCCCTCAGTGAGTAAACCCACTGGTGGGAATGCTCCCCTTCGCTTGTCCAGCACCTGCCCCTGTCCACACCTGCATGTGGTGATTTCTCTTGGAATTCTCACTGTTACACAGGGGAATATCAATATGTCAGCCTCTGTGTAGATCTGGTGGGAGTAGATCTCATTGTAGTGAGTTCCTGGATGCGGCAGTGACTGCATTATCCTGGCTGGCAGTGCACCTCCTCATCTTTAGGCTCTTCACTCTTACCACCCTTTCTGGCACAAGCCTGAGCCTCAAGATGAGGAGAAATTTGGATGATGTGATTAGGGCTGAGCATTCCAGGATCACCAATACTCTGCACTCTGGTCAGTTGGTTTTTTTGTCTCACCGTTTAAATTTTAAAAATTTAAATGAAAATACAGATCAAGTAATTTAGTGATGGGTTAAACTTCAGATCCACATACTCCAGCCTCTCTTCCATGTGATGTTTTCTCAGCCATATGACTCTTCCAAGGCTTTGAACCATTCATCACAAGTATAATATATACTCAGACCTCTGAGGAACAGAACTATGAACTGGAAAATGAGAAATAATTGAGCCATCTACTTACTTGTGATATACCATTGTATTCCCAACAAGAAATATGCAACATAAGACATAAAATGAAAATATTCACCAAGAAATATAGTACACCAGGAAATGTTGAGAGTGTTTTCTTTATGCTTATTACCAACTTTAAGTCATAATGAATATTTTTTATTCACTTTTATTTTTACTCCTCAGATTTATGCCTTATGTATCCATGTTGAATAGGTGTTTTTTTTATCTTGCTACTAAATGGTTTCTACCTTAATCATCTGAGTCCATGCATAGATGCATTTTGTTTATGAAGAGTCAGCATGTATGTAATTTAGACTTAATATTTACTTGAATTATGTACAATGAACCCATGTCATAAAATTTATGATGCAGGCTGCCCTTCATTTTATTTTTGGATCAATATTCTGGTTCAGTGACTATGATTTACTTGAAAACTTAGACATAAATCCTCATTACCTTTCTCTCTAAGCTTATATGTACAGTGTACTTGAACCTGCAATAATGCGTGTCTCTGTACCATGGAATATGTGTAGGCTGGATTCTTAGTGCAGATCCATATTTTTCCTCTAAAGAGGAAGCCATGTTAACAGTGAAGATAGTAGTAAATAAGGATAGGGGACTGCATTTTTATCTTAGGAATATGGTCTATCATGTACTTTCCCAGAAATTCTTTCAGAGAATCAGAGGGACCAGTGTTGAGAAGAGAGAGAGTTTAGTATGTGTGTTCTAACATATGTCTCATTGTCCCTCTAACCATCTTCAGAGGGAGTGAAGTTCTTGTCAAATCAGTCAATAAATTGATGCAAATAGAAAGTCCCCCATTGGGGGAAGAGAGAGAGAGAGAGCCAGTCCTTTCAAAGAATGGTGCTATAAAGAGGAGCGAAACAAAGAGGCGGCTGGCTGGAGAAGGAAACGCAATCAAAGGAAGTTCAGATTGTTTATTTGCTGCTCATGGACAGTGGGAAATGGCATTGCGTTCAGGTCGTACATTTCATGAATGGCAGCTCCTGGGGCAACAAAGATCATCATGGTAAGCTGTAGGGAAAACTCAAGCTTGAGATCTCCATTTCTTGAAGATGGATGCCAAGGGCATTCCTCACAATCTCAGCTGCAGTGTGCCTCCTATGCCAGCCTATGCCAGCGTAGTCATAAATTGACTTCTGTTGACATTTCCACAAAGGGCAGGGATGGATCTTGTCCTGTCTGGAACTGGGATCAAGGGCAGTGGTGTTTTACATATTCCTTCTTGTTCTTTGGAAGCCATCTAGACATTAATTAGCATATCTAAAGGATGGACTCAGAGCTTTATCATTGTAATTGTATCACCGTGTTCCTGACTTATCAGCAGCCTGTTCTTTCCCCACAATGAATGGAGCCATTAGGGCCTATAACATGTCTAAGGATTGGCAGGGCTTTATTATTGGTATTGGTCCCACCTATTGTTGACCTTGCCTATGTAGTCTGTCTGCCACTATTGATGTCATTGCTTTTCTCAGTGTACGGATATCACCCCCATCCCTCACCCCCACTTGCTGTTATATAAGGGATTAGGTTCCATAATAAACTTGACTTGGTTTTTGGCTTTTCCAAGATCTACTCTTGACCCAGCCTGATTTAATTCTTTCTGATCCCATTCTGATACCTATCAGGATTTTGAGGTAAGCATGCAGGTTGTAGAACCCCACAGTGAGCAATCCACACCAAAGGCCGCATGCAACTTGGTCTCTGGCTACAGTGTCTTATGGATCTGTTAACTCCAAACTTTCTATTACACAGTTTTAATAGGTTATTGCATATTTTTGGAAACTACCCTTTTTTCTCCTTTGAGTTGATCTATCAAATAGTCACTAACTATAATAAGGGAAAATGCTACACTAGATTATGTTTATGTGACATGAATACCGAAAAGAACCAAGTTCCCCAGCAATGGCTGAGAGTGAAGAAAAGGAAAAGGTCCCCAGGCACAGACCTTTAATAAGATATAATCTTACCCTAGACCCCAGGACTCCCTGCAAAGAGTACATCCCTTCTAGGATTAACAAGAAAAGAATTATTATCCAATAAGAGAGTATCTTGCTGTTTGGACTGCTGATTTCTGGCATTTTCTGGCAAAAGTTCTTATGCAGATGAAGACTTGGGAGGTCTTCATTTGTTGCACTCCACAGGACCTGGGAGAAGCTTCAACCCCCACAGGCGCTGCACACTGGGCTGCTGCCTCCATTCCATTCATTACCCATTACCGTGAAACTCCTGTGAGGCAAGAAGTTTCTTTTCTGTGGAGTGGTTATAATGTGATTGAACTTAGAGTTCCTGAGCAGTACACTGTTTTAAAGACCAAAGCGCATTTTCCCCCATCGAAACAAAGACATTCCTATTCTTTTAATAAAAGGAAGAGAAAACCTTTCTCAGTTACTAAAACACACACACACACACACACACACACACACACACACACACACACAAGGCAAAGGTAGAAAAATAAAGTAGAAATATATAAAGTGGGGACAACCCTTACTCAACTCATGATTCTAGGTGGTTCTAGGAATTTCAGAGTACAGAAATTCTAGCTTGCCTGTAGCTTCAGATTCCATAAACATTAAAAATCTCCATTAATTTTCTGTAGCATCTCCTGGCAAATTCCATTAATTATCTTTGGTTAGGAGGTGACCTCCAATACCAATCAGGAAGGAGCCACGGGCGGTGCAGGAACAGCAAGACTGAAAACAACAACAAACCATACTTCAAAGCACCACAGAGCCTGCATTGATCACCCAGAACTAGATTAGCCAAATCTCTCCTCATTCTAAAGCTCAGAGTAACTTGCGGAAGAGGGGGCGGCAGTATTGTAAGAGCCTAAAGATGGGGAGGATGCTCCATACAAGTTAGGGCCACAGTAGCCACAGTAGCCATAGCAGGACTTTGCATGACCTGCACAATGACTGACATGTCAACGACCCCCCCCCCAAAGTCTAGCATGGATCACAGGCAGTAGGATCCTTAGAGGCAAGGGATTAACAGTCATAATAGTGTTCCATACTAAGGGGGAGCCGGGAGTGGGGAGGAAGAGGGGGAGGGTTTCTGGACTATGCCACTGAGTCCTTACACCTCACTGGAATGGAGGACTCAGAAGGAAGTTTGGTATTCATACAGGAGGATGCTCCAGGAGATGTGAGGGGAGGAGGAGGGGGGAAGGGAGGTAAAAGGAAGGGGAAGTGGGGGGAGAGGGTGCAAGGGGGACTGAGGAGGACTGGAGGGAGGGAGAGGACCAGGGTACCTATTGAGCTTATATGATTGGGGAAAAAATTAATTAAATTTTTTTCGTAGCATCATACATGTTTTTGTTTGTACTAATACAAAGGAGGAAAAGAAAAGACATTACTCCTAGCATTCACCCTTACAGCCTCACATGACGTTTTAGAATGAATGGCTGTAATTTTTTATGCCCACTTTGATTAATGTTTGTCTCTCTTAGCCAATGGTAAATTGATGAGAGCATAGATTATTCTGCCCCTATAAGGTAGCAATTCATTCTTAATCCCAAGTATAATACTTAGAAAATTGGACCTGATTAAAAATGTCTCTTAATAAATAGTGGATAGAAGACAAAGGAAAGAGAGTGTGTGTGAGAGAGAAATTGGGATCAGGAAATAAGAGAGATACAGACTAGCCTATAATGTACCATTAAGCAAGTAGTCCTCACCTTGTATTAACAGCTTACTTCAGCTAACCTTCACCAAGAGTTGATGCTCACTCCTGTTTTACAGAATAAGAAACAGACCCAGAGGGGTGAGAGCCACGCAGCTCTCAAGCATCCAATGAGAAACAACCCTTTCTAGCTCTTCAGTATGGTTTTCCTTGCTGTTTTCTGAGGCAACAGAATCCCACACTGAGTCAGAAAAGGAGCAGCAATGCGGAAGCCAAGAGCCAGAAAAGAGAAGAAGACCCTATAACCATTTAAAAATGGAGAAAAATGAGGATGATGTGGTGGCACACAGCTATAATTGTAATACTTTGGGGGTAGGGACAAGAAGATCAGATGTTTAAGATCAACATAGGCTACATAGTAAACTAGAGGCCAATCTAAGCTATCTGAGACTTTGTCCCACAGAAAAAGATTTGTCCTGTCTACTTTTGAGAGTTGGACTCAGAATCAGAACTTGGAGGCTCTAATCAAGTTTTGGCTCCACTTTGCTGTGATAGTAATTCATGTTCTAAAAATATTGAAAGCTTTAACCCAATTTCCTGTCGGCACATGCTGGGAGGGTATGTACGTAGCAACTGTATATTTTAGTAAATAGTCCATTGTGTTCTCCACATGTACCTATTTTAATACTGTTAAAGTTAATTTTTGGCATGAGCATACTCAGAATTCATTTGTCTTTTCTGTATGGCCCAGATTACCAATACTCTACATCTACTACCTGCCTATGTAGTGAGAAATGCCAATTCAAGTTCTGTGTGGATCTTCACACATAGTGAAGATTTTCCTTCATACTATTTAATGCTTACCAACCCCCCAATCTTATTTAATTACCAAAGTCCAGTTTAAATTTGGTTTCCTTCTAATGAATTACTGGAGTGTATTTTATCATCCATTCCTACACACACTACACAAATTTTTGCACTCGATATAAAACAATTGGGAACTGGATAAGATAACCGCTTCCCAACCAAGTTTCCAGGTTCCTCAGGACTTAGTACGTGCTTTTCATGATATTGAATTTAGTTTTACAAAGATTGAAACATCAAAAAGAATCATACATATATATACATGAATTTATAATTTTAAAAACTATCAGCATTTGCCTACAATTTATAGTTTTCCTTGATTATATATTTAAAAAAGGGTTTTCTGGCAATGGGATGTGAGCTCAATTTAGTGTTTTGTATTTTCTCCTTTGATGAATCTTTAGACATATTTAATGAAGGTAATCTACCACAATATTTGCTGCATTTTAGGAAGTAAAGAAAATAGGCCAAACTTAAATGTGCATATTTGTTAATAATTCTTTAGTATATGTGTCTTCAAATAAAATGATACTGAAGAAAGTATAGAAGAATGTCAAGTACATTTGAAAGTATAATAGCTCCATTTAGCTTGATGACAATAGTGGCGATTAGATGTTGATAGCTGAGATAGAAATTTCAACTTTTTTACCTTATCCACAAAGTTGATATTCCCCTCTATTTGGTATTTAAAGTCACTGATTCATTTACTTTCATTGTAGTCTGTGATGTCATCAGACCAATCAGAATGCATATAAAATACATCAAATAAAAGTAGCCCAAGTAGCTTATAGGCATAACCTGATTGACCACCCTGCCATAACTGATTTCAAAAAGAAGTGTAAAATGAAACGCCAAGATAAATCAAAGAGTCAACTAATCCTCATCCAAGGGGCACCGCGGACTCAAGTTCTGTGTCACATCAATCCTTTTATTTAATTGTCTCAATGGAAACTATTTCTGGGAGCGTCAGGCAAGGCAACCAGCCAGAAATGTCATTATCCCAAGAAACATTTCTGTTGCACGCTGCTTCCTAACTCAAACATAATTTATTTTTTTAATAGCCAGTTTTATTTCTCCAAGACAACCCAAGATGATGCCATTCTCCATGTAGGTTACAGTCTTTGTTGGTAGTGAATGTGTGAAAAGAATACATATTTCTCAACAGTTAAAAAAAACTGAGGGAAAAGACAAATTAATATTTTATTAAGAGAGTCAAGGTCAAATATAATTTAGAGATTTCCATTGCTAATTAGATGTAAACTGTAAGCACCCCACTCAAAATACATGCATATGCACATGCTGCCACACGTGTATGGGGGGCCAGATATCAACCAAATCAGCCATGGGTGTAGTTCTTTGGGAGCCTGTTTTAAGACCAGGTGTGGGCTTCCTAGTGAGCCTGGGGATTCGCCTGACTCCCGTCCCTAGTATTGGAATTACAAATGCAGGTCACCATGCTGGGCTTTAAAAGTAGGTTATATGGCTCAAACTCAGGGCTTCCTGCTTTCAGAAAGTGATTTACCCACTGAGCCATCCTTCCAGTTCCAAGTATTCCTTCCACGAGAGCATTTTGTGGCCTTCTGAATCATTTTTTTCATATTAAAATTGGCCATGTTGCAAAACTAAAAAATGACCTGATCAGTAAGTAAAAGATATATAGATTATCAAACTAATGTAGCTACTTTAATATTTTAAAAGCCTAGAGCTTTATGCATTTGTAAATAATGATATTATCTTTGTTTTTAATCCTTTATTTTACATAAATTTTTATACCACTGAATCAGTGAAAGTGTTATCATTTTTCACCCAGAAAGACTGTTGAGGGGATCAATCTTCTCTAAGCACTGATAAATGAGTGAGTTTGCATTCTAATTACAGATATGGTTTATGGATTTTCTCTTTTTGAATGTGATTACTGCGAGGTAAAGTAATAAGAGGATAACATTTTTGTACTGTAACCAATAATTTTTGCATTACTTAACCAAACATTTTTCCAGTGTTGATTTCCTCAATGCCAACCTCTTAAAAGTTAATAGTTTCTTCTATGGTAACAGAATTCCCTTTTAGATTTATCTGGGCATGTGAGGAAATTTTCATTAATCTTATTTGTTTTAGAAGCTAAATAGAGCTTGAGGATTTTTTAAAAAAAATATCAAAATGCCTCAAAATACAGATTCTCTAGTCTGATATGCTAAACAGGATCTAATAGATTTTTCTGTGTATAATTTTTTGCTGTGTACTTTAAGATGAAAGTCATGTACATAGTGATATACAGATTATCCTTCAGAGAGGTTTCATAAAAAAACATGAATGCATATAAAATGGAGAGGAGTTAAAAATCAGCAAAACTGCCTGACTGGAACAACAACTGCAAGAGAACAAAAAGTAGAAACTGAAGAGCCAATGGAACAGCAGGAAAGACAATTAGCAAAGCTGTGACCTAAGCTGAAGTGGAGGAAGCTTGCAACAGACAGTCAAATAAGGGTAACCAGGCCTGTGGCAGAAGAAATGTGTTAATGTCACTGGTCATTTGGAATATACTTGTACTATCATTTCACATAGGTTCTCAAGCAAAGTCCTAGACTTTTTAGAAAACAATGGTCATAGATTTCCAAATATCAATTCATTCCCTTTGTGAGAAATATCAAGGGATAATTATTTAGATGACCCATAACTTGTGTTTTTATTTTTGAGAGAATATGTGGAGTCTTTTGCCTTTCACATCTGTAGCACATTACTTCAAAGCACTCAAAAGAATTAAGCTGAAATTTCACCTCTCTTGTGATTGATGAGATGCTCAACAGTATTCTGCAACTCTCTATGGCTCGCTTTCCCAATTTAGTAGAAGCCAACAATAAGGCTAATGACTGCTTTATAAAATTATGCAAAATAAAAACATACATACACAACCATAAGAAGCAGTGTCCAGCAGACATGCCCTCAGTCAACGTTAGCTACTCATGATCATTGTGAGCTATCGGCAATCTCTTCTATCTCGGTTTGAAATAGTAGATGAAGTCATTCATGCATACAGCAATGAGTAACCATTACTATCAGGCTGCATCATTAATTATATACACTTTAAAGTAAAACCTAAGGCCAGACACAAAAGGTAGACCAGTTCTCCAATCCCAGTCACAATATGAAAGAATTTTAGTATGGGATTTTAGCATATATTTTCCCACTTTTATTCAAGAAAACAATTATTTGTGTTTCAAAAAATGAGAAAATGATGTATGATTTTTTAACAATATACGCAGCCAGGTATTTATTTTATGTTGAGAATGACTGTTGATAGTAATAGAAATTTAGGTTATGAAAAATAAGTCCAGCCAGAATGGGATATGATTAAAGTCTAGCAAATGATTAATGGGATGAAATCGATGAATAATATGTCCAAACTGTGACTCTTTGAAAAGGTCACAGAAATATTCAGAAGTATTTCTCAAGTTTCATAGTTGTGCAGATCTTTGTGGTAGATTCTAAATATATGGAATTTAAAAATCAAAACCCTACTCAAAAAGGATTGGCCACGATATGTGAATGTTTTATAAGTCAGTCAAAAATGAGAACAGAAGATGAAAATATTGACCACGAGACCTAATTTTTAATGAAACAAGTTCCAAGGTTAAAGTGGGACTTCTGAATTCTGAATAATTAATGAGTTTCCTAAGATAAATTGAGGTGGAGAAGGAAAATAGTGATGTCATGCCTGGAAGAGAGAAGATTGTTGGAGAAGATGACAGTTTGAAATAAGTTCAATCCTAGATTGGTGGTAGATGGTTAATGTTTGTAAATACAAACCTGTAAAATTCATCAAATAGAATATACATGTTGAGTCATCAGTAGATGAATGGAATGTGAGCCCTTTGGCCATGGCAGCAAGAGAAAAGAGAAACAAGCGGGTCTTGGAGAGTAAGTCTCGAAGCTCAGTTCAAGGAAGAAAAGGCACAAAGGCACGTGTGAGTGAGAATAAGGAAGCACTCCCATGGAGAGTATCATGACAAGGATATTCACAAAAGTTTGGATTTAAAAGGACATGAAAGATTATGCTGGAAATAGTGAAAGCTGCCATAGGTTAATCACAATAAAGTAGATCAGAAAATCCTCATGGAGTTGAAGAGATGAATGGGTTTAGACTACTCTCACAGTTTACTCTCTAAGAAATTGCTGTGAATAGGGCCATAAAGTAGATGGACACTGGGTGGTGAGGTTTTTGAGGACTTTGAATGGAGATATTGTTGTCTCCACTGAATGACAGTCTGCTCAGTTTCTGAAGTCCCATTTTTACTGTGGCTGTGACAGAAGACCATAGCGTGATCTTCAGGCTCTTCATTTTTTATCATTTGAATTCATTATCCCACTTGGATGAAATGACATCTAAGTCTGGGTCTTTGCACACCAATTAGAAACGCTTCTGTAGACTTGCTTAGGATTTGCCTTAGCTACTAATTCATCACAGATGGGCTTGGAACGTTGCTTTCAATCATCGCATTGACACCTGTATCTAACTAGCACAGTGGTGTACAACTGTAGTCTCAGCGCATGGGAGGCTGAGATAGGAGGATTGTGAATTCAAGGTTTATCTCTATAAGGTAGTATCCTCCAAGCCAGCCTAGACTTCACAGAAGAACCATGTGCTGCAAAGAAGAAAAATACAAGTAGAAATTAGAAGGCTGATAGAGTGACTTATTCTCTTTGCATTCTTGAGGTGTGGCCTTTCCCTCTTGGGTAGCAAAACCATTGAAACTCCAGTTATGTTTATAGACTCAGTGATACAGATTAAATACTGATGATGGTCCTCTTCCTTTTACAGCATAGTTATCAGAAGCTTTCTACAATGTTTCTGCATATTCTTCGTTTGCTAGGTCATACACAAGCAGTTGTATCTAGAGAGACTAATAGGTAGTTGAATGGCTACAATGCTAAGATAAATATTGTCACTCTGTTGCTTATAAATGAAAGTATATAGATAGTGGTATAAATATGTTCTACATATCAGCTGTATTGAGAGTTTGTCTGTGTCTGTCTCATTAAAGACTGAAAGCTTTCAAAACTCTCTCCTATTAGAGAAAGAACTAGGTGTGAGATTAATTCTGGATGAAAATTAGAACCACTCATATTCAAATGGAATTTTCATCTTTCTAAGATAGTCATCCAGGTAGTTGTGTTAATTCATCTTACTAATTGTTCATTGTCTTCATCTTAATTGCACTATCCCAGTGTGCATGTGTCAAGAGGAAAGAGCATTCTTAGATGTATTTTGTGAGATCGCGACATCTTAAGCGGCCAAGTGACTGAGGGGATGTGCTGAAATTACTTAGAAGCACTGAGCAGTTGCTGTCAAAAGAGAGAAAGCATCTTTACAATAATAAATTTTCACGTGTCCATTTTTACTGTGGGGTGAGATAGGTCGGTTACAACCAACTTTCTATTCATTCCACAGCAAGATCATAGCTGGGCCTGACCTTCAGCAAGCAGCTTCCTTCTGGTATTACCCAAGGTCAGTGCTCATCCACTCTTCCTGTTTCATGGCAAGAGTCAGCATTTAGCTGTCACCCTCCAGATGGTGATATGCGGGACCTTGGCAGAATGCCTTTCAAAGGTTGTAAACCCTCATTGAGAATAATTATCAGGATATTGAACTGATTTTTTTCACCCTTTATAGTGAAAATAATTGGGAATGATAGGAGTGTGTGAGCCACGTGTTTAGCTTTCCAATCTGTCCTTTTAGACAAATACAGGTGGAATGAATCGAGTCTGTTATCTGCTGCAGCATGAGAAAGAATAGCTATCCCACAGCATCGGAACCTGAATTGGGGCCTTAAGTTCAAGAAGAACAGAAAGTATCCCCCGAGTGAGAAATTGGGTATTTATTAGACGTACGTGGCACTTGCAGGAGGAAAAGTGCTGATACATTGCAGGTGGCTCTGGCCGGACTGTGGTGTCAGCAGGCGACACCAGCAGGTCAGATTAAACTTCCACAGCCATTGACAAGGGTCCTGCCATGACTGGGACAGAGCCAGGCCAGAGACAAGCCCTGTCTTGCAGCTGCATGAACTGCTTTAATTCTACACCAGCCTTTAAGGCTTCAGTGTCTCATGCAACATTTGACAAAATGCTGTGTTCGTTTTAGGAAGTCATCCATAGTCCTGATGGCATCTTCCTATGGACAGTAATGAAAGCAGCTATAGTAACACCTACTGAGCTTTTGCTTAATGCTGGGCACAGTGCTGAATTTATATTCATTTTATCTCCCATAATAATGACGACTGCCCAGACCCTATGCAGTCTTGGCTACTTGCCTTTTATTAGAATCTTAAGTGAAAAAGAGTCTCAGTAAAGGATAGTACCTTCCATAACCTCTATCTGTTTATTCAAGAACAAATCAATATCCATGTAATCAGCCATAGCATAGCAAAGGAGCAGTTTTAACCAAAGACATTTCTAAAGTATCAGAATTTCATAATGAATTCTGGTTTATTTTTGGACGATCCATTATTCAGGATGGTAAAACTACAGAGTCCTTTTTTTTTTCTTACAGACTGCAGAAAATCTTTCAAATCCTTGAACTTTGGTTTAAAAAACAGAAATAATTCTTAAATTTTAAAGCTCTAACCAGCTGAGATGTTTTTCTTGTAATAATCTTTTCTTCAAAGGCTGTTCTTGCTCAATGAGAAAATCCACAGTCCCTATGTATTTAGGTGCTAAGGTTTCTTTTCAAGGAATATTTAAAAGCTATTGAAGAGATCACTGATTTCAATGGAAAACATAATCATTATACAGATATCAAAAAAGCATACAGTGAGGAAAGCACAATACAGGCAATGCCTAAAAGTCCACACGTTGACTCTTCTGTATATTAAATGTTTTTTCATTTTCTCCTTTGAAACTGCAAAAACATACTTGCTATTTGGGATCCATTTGTTCAGTCAAAAAAAATCCTGTTTTACCCCCAGATAATTTGTGTGAGATTATATAAATCACATACTTTATCTAAGTTTCTTTGTCACTGTAAAAACCATAATAAGTCACATATGAGTTGGAAATTATGTATGCAAAGCTCAGCCAGTATTACATAAAGGACAGAAGTTCTATTGCCACTTTTTTAGTTTTTAAATAAACTAAATGGTTTATTTAAATGGTTTATGTGGCAAATCTGAATACAAATGTAGAATAAAGTTTAAATATATTTTTAAAGGAATTCAAAATTTGCATTAACTTGATATTATCCATTAATATTCTCTTTTGAAATAAAGAATGTGAATTTATAAATGTTAATATTATTTCATCCAGTAGAAACTCTATAAAGCTGTGGCCGGGATCTTCTCACTACACGGGCAGGTCAAATTTAGCAAAGGGAGTAAGGAATCCCAAGTTCTTACCTCACCTCCAGCATGTATTCCAGAAACTTGAACTACATTCTTCTAACCCTCAGTACTGTCAATGAAAAGATGAGGGGGTTGGATTAGATAGCATGCATGAATTCTAACTATTCTCACATTCAGTCAACAAATCATCGATATCGAATATCAAATTCCATCAGCAGAGATTCATTCCTTGGCCTTCACACATTGGCAGGTCCTAAGCTAAACAGAATGCAGTGTGGAGTCAAATAACTGAGTTCCAATTCAAACTGCTCTCCAGTTATTTCACTTTTAGCAAGTTACCTTTTTCAAGGCCCTTGTAAAATGACAATATTAGCAGTCTGCTAAAGATACTACGAAAATTAAAGACAGCATAGGCATTCAGTAACTTGAGAAACATTCAATTAATCATAATTATTCCATTCCAATAAAATGCAAATTTACTGAGACCATAGGGGAGGAGCATTTTCTGGTTACCAGAAACAGAATCACTCAAAATTCAAACAAATGAGAGCCGTGAATTAACTGGATCATGAGGAGACATATAATTCCATGGATCCCAATACAACTCTGATACAAGGAGTCAAATAAAATTCTTGTTGTGGCCAGAAAGATGGTTCAGCAGGTAAAAACACCTGAGCACAAACCTGGTAACTAGTGTTCAGTCCCCAGAGCCCACATAATAGAAGGAGATAATTGACTCCAAATGTTGTCCTCTGACTTCCAACAAATACAGTAGCACAAGTCTACCTTTTCTCTATCTCTCTATCTATCTATCTGTAGTTCTCTTTTTCTATCTAAAAATACATAAAAATCAAAGATCATAAAAAAATGGTTATATTTATCCTTACCAACAATATTCTGGTTACATTGTATATACAGTCCAATTCAAGGACAAATACATTTGTGGATCTGAATTTATGCAATTCTTAGAACTCTGTGAGACATACAATGAAGTCATCATACTTCATTTTGTGTTACTGTAATAAAATACCACAAACTGGGAAAATTATAAGGAACAGATTGGAGATTAAGAAGTCCAAGATAAAAGTGCCTCTCCTTTCTATAGTCTGGTGAGGACACAGCTCCAGAGGTGAAGTGGGTAAAAGCACATGCCAGCTGAATGCTGCTTGGCGCTCATCATGGGAGCGCATCCACGACCAGCTGATCATAAAGGGGCTAAGAATGTCACACTGCCCTTCCATTTCAACCTCTAAATTTCGATGGGCCACATCGAAACTGCAGACATTGATTATGAGAATAGTTTTACAAGACAACTGGCATTGATTTAAAATGAGTTCAACAGAAAAGAAACAACAAAGTATGTTTTTTGTAAAAGTCAAAAAGGAAAATCTTTGTGCTTTGAGGACAACTTGATCTGCGTAGCAAATTCCAGTACAGCCAGTGCTATACAGAAAACTTGTTTTAAAAACATAACCAAAAACACTAGAAAAAAATAATACAAAGCTCACAAAATCTAGAAAGTAATATGTCTATGAATTAATAGATTAATGTATCTATAGAATTCTTCCTACATTTTGCTGCATAATTGGTTCTTGTCACTTTGCATAACATTAATTTTCACAGTATCTTCTGAGGAGGGAACAGAAAAACAAATGCGTGTTTTCTCTAGTATGTTTAACCAAGATTTATCTTCATTTAATTAGCAGCTGAAATGTATAAAACAGACATCTGTCTTGCTTATAGTGTTATTGAACATCTTTTTCCAAAAATACAAGAAATTTTGATCCTTTCTGCTTTGTGATTTCCATGAACTATACATCCTGGAAATGCAGCTTTCATGTTCAGTTCTCTCCCTGGAAGGAATGAACTTCTCTATAGATTTGGCATTAATTACAACTAAACCCTTTGCTTACCAGTTTACATATCAGAAAGCTGGGAACTTTTTTATGGTCTAGTTTCCAATGCCAGGTGATTTAGAGCATTATATATCAGTCTGTCAGAATCATAGTTGCTGTACTTTTGTTTAAGGCACAGAAGATTGATATGTGTTTTCCTGGAAATAATTCCTGCACCAAGACAGCTATAACACTTATAACACAAGCCTTGAGACTTGAACCAGTCTCAAAATTTTCCAAATCTGTGTACATCAACAAAATGAGAAGAAAGGAAAACTGAAAGAGAACATTCAGAACCTACCGTGGTCACTTTGGAGACTACATTGCACACATACATATGCGCACGCGCTCACACACACGCACACAAACACACACACACGCATGAATGCATACATGCACACATGCAATAAAACAATGTAAGCATATGTTTAGGTTCCTGCAGGTTCAAGCAAATGAGTAGTTATGATAGGTGACACATGTGGGGCGCTGCTGAGGGATGATGAGCCAGACTACAGTAGAGGGACTTCTTACTGAGAGGTGTGTTGAGTGCTATGAGTTGTCAAAGAATGAGGCTGCAGAGAGCTATTGGCCACTATTGGGATAGTGGACAGCAGTGACGCCTTCACCTGTTGCAGCGGTCAGCTTACAGACCAGTTTACAATGCCTGGCAGTTCGCAATTGCCTCTGCTGCAGCATGAAACTTGCTCATGCTAACATCACAGCTGAGACCCTATCCACCAACATGATACCAGAAATTGTTTCAGGGAAGAGAAGCCTGGAAGGGCCTTCAGACGGAAGATGACAGCAAAGGAGAAGCAATAGTGACAATCCAAAAAAAGAGGAAAGATCTGCTCCATTTTCCTAAGTCATTAGAGTCAGTGACAAATAAAAGACTATGAAAGGAAGGAAGTGCTTTCACTGGCCGTCTTGAATCGAAAGGCCGTTGTTCCCAAGGGTAAGCGTGTTACCAGCATGAAGTAAAACATAACTGAGCCAGACAACCACTGACGACAGACCTCCTGGGTAAATTCATTAGAAACCAATGCGTGTGCATGAGAAAGGGCTGTCCAAGGAGAGAGATTAATAGGACAGAATTGTACTGTGCTCTGACTGGTTAGCTAAGTACCTTAAGTGAATGGCTATGTCGATGATGAACTTTCTGGAAATAATATTTACACACAAATTGACTAATAGTGACAGATGGTAAAGATCAGGCTAGAAGCCACACTGGCTAACCATCCTATCAAGCTGTGATGAAAGTGCTCATGCATGCTCTAGTCGCTGGCCAGGCCTATGCCTGGCTTTTTCATTTAATTATAATCTCATAGAACTCTTGGGAGACAAAATTTATATTTCTTCGTGTTCCCAATTCTTTCCTTCTATGTTTCAATTTAAATATTTCACTACCAAAAACTGAATTAGTTTCAGAATTTTTCCAAATATCTTTTCCAAAATACTTTGACATCTCTTGATAGTTCATATCATAGCATTTATTTTTACATGCTTTGTTCCCTGGTTTAATTTCTATTTTCCTCTGCATGAAGGTAGAAAGTCTGTTTTATTCTTCACTGTAGTCATGGTAGGCTCAAAAACCAATAGATCAGTAAATAACTGGTGAAAAATTTAAGGCTTAAAAAGTTAACCAAGATTGTAATTAAATGATAAACACACTCTACGTGTCTTCAGAACTCTTAGAATTGCCCATTGTGTTGTTCAGTAGGTGCTACATAGGAAGCATAATTTTCATAAAATTATAAGCCATCAAAATATAAGCCTTTGTTCAATAGTGGGAGAAATACCATGAAAATTATTAAAATGTAACACTTTTTCCTTTGTTCCAGTTTCTTTCTACTTGTCACATTTTTGTTTCCTTAAACCTCATTAATATCCATAAATTTTGCCATTCATCATCATATTGTTCAATCCCAATCTTAAATGCAAGTATCAGTATGGTATTTTATTCTTCCATAAAAAGTGCATGTTTTTGTCATCTCTCGGTGCACACACATCATGGGAACATGCACTGCATGCATATTATTAATGGGCAAATGAACATGGAAATTTGAAAAAAAATGCCGTATCTTAACCTGTGGCTTCTTCATGGTTGGGAGATTCAGGGAAGCAACAGAAAGCTGGGTTATTTAGGTGCTTATTTCTTTCAATGTCATTCATTCTTTCTGATTGATTCAAATCAGGGCTGCCATGTTCAAACTTGCCCAGAACTATGACACGCTTACTTTCCTGACAAACTCTTCCATGTCTTGGGTCAATAGAACTTTTTGATTCATACACACTTAAGAGTGCAAATGGGGCCACAAAGGAATGGTTTGAGTCTGGTCCAGGTTCCATAGTCTTGCTGCATTTGCAAAACACGGGACCAAAGAGGAAACCCACAAAGCATTTCCAGAGAACCTCAGAGAAAGCTCAGGGCCTGCGTGCGCCTGTGGCATTGTGTAACACAGATCACACGCTCATGAACTCGAACATGCTTCCTGTATTAATCTCCTGCAGATTGCTTCTTTGAACTTGGTGACACTATTTCCAAACTCCCGCAGTAAAGAACCATATTATATTAAGATAAAGATAACTGATGTCAGTACACTTGCATGGACAACAAAGGATGACAAATAGCCCCAAGTCTCTTTTCATATTTTGCCTCTAACTGGCAAATGAGACAAATACATATGTTGACACACCAGGAATGAGGAATTATTTTTATTTGCAGGTACTTTTTAATTGCTTTGCCATTGACTGAGCTGTTAAATATTGAAATCTGAGCAGGGAGCAGGTAATTTAGTACAGCTATATTTTCTCCCCCATTTCATAAATGTAATTGTTCAACGATTGAATTTTGTAATAATGTAATTGCAAATACTTTAGCTAGAAATACGTTGTCCTCTCAACCTCTTTTTAAAAGAGAGGCCCAGTCATAAACAGATTCAGCATCTCCACAGTACTTCAGATGTTGATTGACTTGCGTTTTCCCCATCATCTTTCTTCATGAAATCCACACTTCTTTGGGTCTGCACTGAAAGATGGATATATGTTTTCTCAGCACGGCAGACACCATTTTAAGATGGATACTTTGACTCTACCAAGAAAATTAGACCTATTTTCAGGTCTGTTTGATGGATTGTAAGGCTTAATCTCATTAAAGCTGAGTAACTCACACAGCTAGAAGATGGCACCACTCAATTTACACTCATCCAGTATTGGCAGAGCCTTGAATTTTTCCATGAATTCATTCCTAATTAGCTTATTAAAGCCAAAGAAATAGTAATGTCAAATTTTTTACATTTTTACCAAACTTGAGCTTTCTTCCCACCGTCTCTTATTGTCTTAAGTTACTTTAGTCAGTTCCATTGTGTTTTTATGCACTTAGGTACAGATCTTATGTTTTTACACATATTTTCTTCCTTTTTCCATGATTTATATGAAGATTTAAAATACAAAATTGTAGGGGCTGGAGAGGTGGCTCAGGAGTTAAGCCTCTGCCTTGCAGGCAGAAGGTCTTGAGTTCGAATCCTAGACCCCATATATAGACAACAGGGCGGAAGCACAGGCAGCCTGCGTTTCTGGTCCTGGTAGGGTGGAGCCTGTGAATCCCAGGGCAGAGTAAACAAGGAGGAGGTGGAGGCATCCATGGTGTTTCCCGAATTCATCCCTGGTTCTACACACACATACATACATACACACACACATACATATACACACACACGCATACATGCACAATTGAATAAATAATAAAAAAATCCAAATTTTACTCCATGAAGCTATATTACAATTGCAAATGTATCGTGTACAGTACAAAAAAGAAAACTGTAAATTCTGTACTATATTCCATAAACATTTATATATGATATCTACACACATGATTAAATTGTAAATGAAAAAGAAAATTGGGAATATTCTGAGTGGTGTCATGATATGGATCAAAGACACTGAAATTTGCCTTTGATCAAAGACTTAGAGGTACCACTGATATTATCATTATAGTAGCTTTGATCTCACAGGTTTTTTGTTCCACATCATGTATAAAACTTATTTATTTATTATAGAAGGTATGCAAGACTGAGTGCAGCATTATATTTGTAATGAACTGCATTCTCTTTAAAGATCCTTAAAACAATTTAGTGTCTGAAAGTTATGAAGAATTTTTCTTCCAAATCAAGGAAGCTTACATTAAAAGAAATCATGCTATCTTATGAAAACAAGTACCAAATAAGCCGTGGAAAGTGGTAAGCCAGGAAAATGAAGCAGGACTCCCTGGTTAGATCACAGGGAGAATAGCCTTTTTTGTCACTGAATATTTGATATAAAGTCTTTGTGTTTGTTTGGAAATAAGAAAAAAATTAAATGATTTTTTTAATTGCACAAATTTTTTGTTCAGATTAGCTTAAAGAAAGTTTACTTTTTTTGAGACCATATTATCTGGAGAAAAGCAGTTCATAAATGATTTATAGGAATGAAGGGTTGTGTTCCTTTTAATAGTGTGGCACTTCAATATTTGCATTTATATCTAGAATCAGAATGGTTTATTCACAAGTGAATACATATAAAATACATGTAATCATCAGACATATCAAAAGATGAATAAATCAAAATACAAAAACTAAAGTGGATGGTAAATTAACTTACAAAGACCATAAGACAATATGAAAAAATTAAGTAACAAGATATTTATGCCAGTCTGGCTAGTGATGGCTCAAGTCCCTCTCCCATGTGAAAGATAAAAAGAAACTCATTCAACCAAGCTCATTAGATGGGAGTTACTCTAATTTTTGTTCATGTTTACTATGGAAAGATTGAGGGGAATGTAGTTCTTTTTTGGCATTTGGAATTTAATTAATTGGATCCAAAGAAAGTGTTGAATTCTTTGAAGCTGTTTTATGGGCTTTCTTTGAATTTTCGACTTCTGAAATATTTCTTTTGAACTTAGCTTTGTGCTTTAGGAATACAATTGACTAAAATAATATTAGATAAGAAGAACAAATAAAAGTCTATAATGAAAAGTACAAATCACTTCCACCCAAGAACATAAATTATATTTGATTTTAAAATAGAAAGAAAGTAAAAGAAACATTGATCTTAAATAAGAAGTTCAAAAATGCTTACGTGTCTCTGAAGTGATGGCCAGCATAAATTTGTTGAGCAGATTTAAAATCGATCCCAGTTTGCTTCTTGAAATGCCTTTTTCAACTCCAAGATCCAAAATGCCTAGATGGAGATTTTTCTATTTATCCTTGTATGTCATATCGCCATACATGGCCTCATTTACAAAAGATTAAAAGTGCTAGAGCTGAGCGCCTTGAAGAATGTGAGGTCAGGGCTACAGAGATGGCTCAAGGGTTACGACTCTTCCCTCACAAGGCAGAAGGTCCTGAGTTCCCAAGTCCCACATAAAAACACCAGACAAAATGGTGGTGGTGGCCTACATTTCCCACAAAGTGCGTCAAAGTGGGTAAAGCCTGGGAAAACCCAGAGCAAAACGAAAAGGAGGCAGATTCAATCCAGGATGATCCTTGAAGTCACCCGTGGTCCTCCCCAGGAACACACAGTGCCCTCTGATACACACACACACACACACACACACACACACACACACACACACACTAAATAAAGTTTAAATGATTGAAAAAATAGAATGCAAGGTCATACCCATCTACCCCTTTTCTTGTAAGATTATTCCTCCAAGAATTTAACCATTCTGAGCTTCCTTCCCCATCCCTGTAAAATCAGGGTAATAGCATATACCTCACTCTTGTAAGACAGCTTGTTATTATGTGTCTTCCACACATACGGTTCTGAGCATAGTGTTAAATAAACGTTATGTATTGACAAAGTCAGAGTGAAATCCAGACTATCTTAAGAAACCCCCTTGGGTGTCTGAACTACCATGTAGCAACTCAGCCTCCAACAAGGGCATCCGTCTTGATAAAATAGATTAAAGCAGTTATCACCTCCAGAAATTAGGAAGTAGAAAGGGCTATTCTCACTCTCACATTTTAGAGAAAAAAAACAGTCTCAGTGAGATCAGGGGCTTGACACCTTGTCACATTGCTAATGGGAGACAGACCTGAATGAAATTTCAGAGCTGGGCTCATGTCTTGCCATACAGAAGTAAATCATGGGCCTGAAAGATGGCTCAGGGGCTAAGCCTCTGCCTTGCAAGCAGAAGGTCCCAAGTTCAGATCCTGGATCCCATACAAAACTACCAGGAGGAAAGGTGGTGGTCTCTACTTCTGGCCCTGGAAGACAGAGCCTAGGAAATTCCAGAGCAAAGCAAAGAGGAGGTAGAGCAATCCAAGGTGATTCCTGAAGTCATCCCTGGGCCTCCACAGTGTCTGATATACACAGACAGCTGCACACACAAATGCGAGAGAGAGATACACATGACATAGATAGATAGATAGATAGATAGATAGATAGATAGATAGATAGATAGATAGATAGATAGATAGATAGATAGATAGATAGATGTCTTATTTTAAAAGCAAATCATGTGGGGCAAATAAATAAAGTTCAAATATCAACCTTTCTTATTTCTCTGAAATTTAGTTGTAACTGGGCCTGGAAGATTTCTTTGCCACTAAGTTCTAATGTTGTTAAATACAGGTTATTAGCTACTTTTCCTGATGCCATGATAAAATACCCAAGAAGGAGCAATCTGAAGAAGGGAGGTTTATTCTGGCTTAGAGTATAAGACACAGTCCATCATGGTGAGAGAGTCAAGGGGGCAGGAGCTCAAAGCATCTGGTTGCCTTGTCGGAGAGCATAAAAAAATGAATGAGTGCCTGTTCCCAACTGGCTTTCTCCTTTTGATGCATTCATTCCAGGACCCAAACTCAAGGATTGGTGGTACCACTTTTAGAATGAGTCTTTCCACTTGAGTTAATCTAATCAAGATGATTACTGATAGGCTTCTCTCCTAGAGAGCTTAAATCCTGTCAAGTTGATTGTGTTAACCATTATACTCTATGGTATGTTCAATCTTAAATGTGAAAGTATTTCAGAAGATCTGATTGAGGTATCATTCTATTCTTCTTTGATTTTGCTTGGGGAAGGGGGCTGAGAATATAAGAGTATAAATTCAGACAGCAAATATAAGAGAACTTGGTAATAACACTTTTAATGATATTTCCTCTTTGCAATAGCTTATTGGAAAAGTAATGTGTCCAAAAAAGTTTTGTCTATATTTAAGGCATAGCATAAGAAAATGAAATGTTTGCCAAATAATTCTAGGTTCTACAAGTTCTTCATTCTCATTAAACACATTCACTTATTTTCTTCCTAAAAAGTAATTTCCTTCCTGTATTGAGAAGGGTACTAATCATTAAGAATTTTAATTTATCAGCTACAGTTGATCAGATAAAGCTACTTTTAGATGATAAGGAAGTTTTGACAAAGAAAATAAATTACTGCTTTTATCTGATTAGGTAAGTAAAAGCATTTTGATTATAGAACACAATGAAGTTAACACATAAAAGTGAACTGCTTCAATTCATACTGCAGCACAGGACAGACCAACGTTGTGCTTAGAAATCTCTATCCATAGAAACAAATAAATAAACAAACAAACAAAAAAAACCTTTAAACTTTTGGTCCCACCAGTAGATATAATTTAGAGTCCTAAGAATTTAACAATATTCAGACACAGTTCATCTGTTCCTTCTGTGTCATTTGTCTGCCCACACTTACTGCATTTGCCTTGCCCTGGAGAATCTGTTACATCATGAAATAGAACAAGAAAATGAAAACAGAATTCTGTGTGTTCTTTGTGTGACATACATCCATTTTTAATTAGAGATGAAATCCTGAATCACAAGCTTAAACTGCTAAGTGAACTTGAGATACTCAAAGACATACTGAGATACCCAAACCAATAACTGGTGTCATAAACCTACAGAAAAAAATTGTACAAGCAATATGCCTCTCTCTTCTTTCTGTTACTTATGTGATGTTTGAGAACAAACACAGTCATTACTGATCAAAGCTGATGAGTAGACTTCTGATTGGTGGAGGAAACAATGGCTTATGATTTGGAATGGGACTAACACATTTTTTTTTAGATACAGTAAGATTAGTTAGAAAAAAAAAGATAGTAAAAAATGTTAGCTGCATCACTAGAAAAGAACTTATTCAAGGGAAGTCCTATCCATTTAAAACTTCTTAATCTTAGAATACCTAACTTATGAAACAATAGGAAATACCACTGGAGGTATCACATTGCATCCAGTTAATGACACTTGACAGGTGGTGCTCTCTTACTACCAGGAAAAGAGGTGCTCCCCATCCCCCCGGCTCACAGACCACATGATGGATGGAAGCTACACAGGGCAGAGCTAAGATCCAAACTTGGTATTTGGCCTCACAGTCATTTTCTGTGTCATAACCCTAAAATTACAGTCATTGAAAGATTAATTTGTATTGCTGCTGTTAGTTTGGTTTGGGATCAGAATTTTGTGTACATGTGTTTCTTTCTTTCTTTTTTTTTTCTTGAGTAGAAAAAAAAAAGGAGAATTTAAAGCAGCGTACCATACTTGCTGTAAGATTGTGGATCTTACAATGTGCATGTGCGGTCACAGCTCCACATCCAGCCATTAAGTGTACCATATTTCATCAGCTACAGAGAGAGAACACCTCAGAGGATTCAAATATTTTCTGGTTTTTTAAGCTGAAGCAAGAGATGTTCTTTGTGTGTTCCTTACTCTGCTAGTTTCCTGAAACCCAGTGGAACACTTCATTGACCTGTGTCATGAGTTCGAAATGAAGGAGTTAGACTTGTATCCATCCCTAATCAATCAAGTTTAGGAAACAGTCACTTTGATTTTTTAAAACATGAAACTTGTCTGAAATCACTGAGACAAATAATAAGCTAAGAAGACCTTATTACCTTTTTCTCCCTTTGTAAGCAAGTTTAAGTACCATTTCATTCCATTTGTGATGATCAGATTTCTTGGCTAACAAGAGCTAGTAATTACACTTCACATTCATTTCAAACTTTTTAGATTTCTTTTGGGATATGACAACCAAAAATACCAACTGAGACGCAAAAAAAAAAACCTTGTTCTTACATTTTGTTGACTCTACAATATAAGAATCATGCTATACTATACTAAAGTGGTTAATAATAAAGATAAGCGGTAATGTAAACATTCTTTTAAGGGTTCAAGAAAAGCAAAAATAAAATGACGATTTTCCTCTTAGACAACCCCACATGAGGTTCCCAAGCTCCTTGCCACGCACAAGGAGGTTTCATAAAGGCGTATTGACATGCCCACCATACACACAATAAGGAAGGGAAAATTAATCCCACGTTGTGTAACAGTCAAGTCCTATTTAGTGGAGCTTCTGCTGGATCAATATGGAGTCTCTGCGGCACAATGGCTGGCTCCTTCCGCTCTTGCGAGATAAACAAATACCTTTTTAAAAGTTAGTTCGCAGAAAGAAAGAAAAAAGCTTGCTTCAGGCACAATCAGACAAACTGAAACTTTTGAATAGCCCAAGTTGGGTTCCTTTTCCCCATCCCCTCCCAATCTGGACCATTCCCCCCCCCCTCTTTGAATAGATCTGCTCTCTCAACCTCTTCCCATTAAGACTTGCCTTCAAGAAACAATTTGGTATACAAATTCAATCTCCAAGAGATGCACATATGAATTGAAAGCTTTAGCGTTTTGCCATTCTGCAGAATAAATGGCTTTAGACAAGAATTCCTGGACAGAATGTGTCTCTAACTGCAGAGTTTCTGCAATACAAGGAAACATTAGAGACTCAACCCCAGTGTCATTACTTAGAGAACTTGACCACCTGCACGGAAGATGCTCCTGCAGTCAGGACTGTCTGGAAACCCTTCCACAGCACAGCCCTTCTATTCACTGCTTGATGGCCTCACTTTTATTTTTCTAATTTCAATTCAAATCTCACCACCTAGAAGCATTTCCCAAGAGCACTCTCCTCCCAAGGACTTCTACAATCATTTCTGTTTTGCAATCACTGCACTTAGGACTGTGTCTAGCACTCTGATTTTTCCTCTCTGCCTAGTAAAAGTCTCAGAAACAAAGACCCAGCTGTTAATTTCCTTTGTTATTATTATTTTATTATTATTATTATTATTATTAGCTATATCTGTTCTTTGACAATTTCATTCCTGAGTATAATGCATTTTGATAAGCCATACACACCCAGTTTCCTTACCTCCCTCCCACCCCTGTTGAATCCCTTCCTCCTTTTTCTGCACTCATGGATATTGTTTTGTTCTGGAATCCTCATGAGGATTCTCTGTGTGACCATCCCTATGGAACTTTCACTGGAGTCCAATTTCTGCCTTCCTGCACTTAACACAGTTTAGAAAAGAGTAACGATATTACAATGGTAAGTGATGTTTTAGAGAATGGTTAGAACCCTTCTAGAAGAAGCTGCATTTAACCTTTCCAACAGGAGTTCATTACACAAGAAATGATCCTTCTAAGTCAGGATTGAGCCAACTTTGGCCCACAGGTCAAATTCTACCTGTCCCCTGTGTCTCTACTGCTTGCAAAGTGTTTTTAGATGTTTAAGGAGATTTTAGGGGGAGGAAATAGTGAAAGAATAATAATAATTTGGAGGTATAAAATAATATGGAATGCAGATTTCAGTGTCCATAAAACTTTATTGGATTATATGTACACTGGTTGATGCATGAATGAGGTAAGGAGGGATAGGGGGTTTACTCTGCAACAATAAAGTTAAGGGTTTGTGAGAAAGGCAGTGTCCAATAAATCAGAACAAGTATCATTTTGCCCTTACCAAAAAGTGCTCTAAGGAACCATGCAGGGAACCTAAAAGCACTGTTTACACCCTTAAAAAGTAATTGAGAAACAATTCAGAATGGGGAAAATGATGAAGTAAACTTGAAAAAAGCCAGCCACCAGAGCGTTCCCCTTGAGGGAGAGGAGGTGAGGTGTAAATGGAATAATTAACAATTGTTTCCTGCAGCAGTTAGATCAGATAGAGCAGGGAATGCCAACACTAGCCTTAGGCATCTTGAAGGTTAGAAAGCAAAATAGATATCAATATTTAGAGACCTGAGATAATGGGAGTTCAATTACTTGTTTCTTGTTCTAACTTCTCTTTAACAGCCAGAGCTTTGGGGCAGAAGGAAGGACCAAATGTTCAATCTGTTATCTTCACCAAAATGCCCGGCTTCTTGTAGGACCCCAATATATTATTAAGGAAATGAGGTAACAAAGAAGAAGGGGAAATAATATACCTAAGACCCATGCTTGCCTTTAGCTTTTATTGCTTGGTTTAACATATTTTTTCTTTCTCTTGTGCAGTATAGTTCATTCATGTAAGTGCTTTTGTTGTGGATTTTTATGTCAAGGTTCTAGTGTTGGGGAGTCGAAGATTGAAACCAGAACATACATAGAGGTTCAAAGCAGATTTTTTTTTCAAAACAGATTTTATTAAAGGGGAGGAAGAACAGAACTCACAAACATAAAGCCAGCGAGGGGCAAGCAAGTCAAAAGGAACTCAAGGTCTCCAGACATGGAATCCATGAGAGTCATGTAAGGAACTCGCAGACTCAGAGAGGCAAGGGAGCCAGAAAATAACTCACAGGCATGGAGTCTGTGAGGGTCAACTGAGTCAAAGATGGTCAGGAGGATTTGTAAACTTGGGGAGGGATGACTTCTGCACAGTAAGACCTTTAAAAGATTTTCCCAGCAGCCTTTCTACTCTGTCGTATTCTAAGCTACCTAACAAATTTTTCTCTCTTTTATCTAAGCAGATGGTTTTATTTCTCTCTGTAAAGCAACTTGCAAAGGGTTTCGAGGGATGCACTGATGTTCTTTACATCAGCAGCCTCTTCTCATAATGAAAATCAATCACCACGGATCAAGCAGTCCATGCTCAGAGCTTTCTGAAGGTCTGACAACCCCACAGGCTTTGCCCTCCCACTGCAGACAGACCAGTATTAGCCGTATTAGCGGTATTCCACTCGTTAGCCGAAGAAGCATCTATTCGTCAAACAACTAGTCACGTTAATGACATCTACAATGGAATCACTATGTTCTTTCTTGTTTTTAATTTAAAGCACACTTCCTATTATTTTCATTTTGTTGCCAAAATCTTATCATCTCTTTAGAACATAAGAATGCTTTTTTCTTTTACTTAAATTTGTAACTAACAGCCAATCTCTGGCATGTCTACTTACGGACTTTCATTTCTGTAATAAAAATCAGCAACAAAAATAACAACAAGGGAAACAACCACTTCCATACCAGAAGTACACAGGAGCGGCTGAACTGACGGTGGATCTGGTTCATTTTCGAAGACCCCTCGGTACACACATGTTACACACTTGTCCTTCAGATATGATTTTAATTTGTTGCTGTCGGCCTTCTCAATGATGCATTCTAATTAAGAGCCTCTGGCCAACACTGAGTCACAGTGAAGTTTGGAAGCCCCAGGACCAGGATTCATCACACATTGAGCCTGCTTCACACAGGGAGAGCCTTTTGCAGCATCGGATCCAGTTTACCCCTTTATAATGCTAGTTCGCTCGCAGCGCCCCACACACACGTCCTGTCCAACAGATATTTCGGTTCCTTGGATTATTCACTCATGATGGATTGGAATGACTACTTTGGACAAAAGCTGAAAATCTGGGCGCCTGCCTAGATGTGGGCCCAACCTTCCCCAGGCTGAATGACTTGTGGCTCAGCTGCCAGAGAGATCCTGTCAACAGGACTGCTGGGGTCCAATTCAGGCCAATCATCTGCATTTAGGGGAGAGCTGAGAGTCAGCAACAGAATGGTGTCGCATCTGGACCCCAGTGTCTTGTAACCAGAGTGGACCAGTGGGGAGTGAGAGGTGCAGCCCTCTACTGGCAGAAAAGCCCTGGGGTGAGACTTTACCAGTGATGCAGTGGGCATCCGGCTACAGCTTGCTGGTCAGCTGACAGTCTGCCAGTTGTGCGAGAGGAAGACATGAGCAGGGGTGGCAGGAGACTGGGGTGGGGAAAACCTCCGTTTTTCTGTTCTATCTTTGAGTCTTCTAAGGCATCCGTGTACTAAGCCTTTTCTGGGAGGCAGGTACTTTCCGTGGGAAAGCTTAGGTAGGCATGAGCCCAGCTTCTGCTCAAGTCAACCTTAATCTTCGAACTTTGCTCCTTTTTCCCCTCCAACTTCTGGTTTATAAGTCTGTGCAGTGACAGAGTAATGTAATGAAAACCCAGTAGTAGTAGTATAGCTATTCTACTGGACTTTTGCTGACAATCTGCACATGCACAAGTTGTATTATTTTAAAAGTAAGGTCCTTGCTTATAATCTTGTTTCTGAAAAATTGCATGTGGATAGGAGTATAGAAGAGACATGATAGCTTGTATGTTGAGGGGCAGGCAAGAGGACTCAATGTTATGAAAGGGTGTCTGTGTTCAAACTTGGTAACCTGAGTTCCACCCTCAGAACACACATGGTGGAAGGAGAGAAACAACTTATAAAAAGTTGTCCTCTGGCACAGTGGCATGTACTTGAGACTTTCTCTCTCTCTCTCTCTCTAATAATAATAATGATGATGATGATAATAATAATAATAATGAACTTATACATTAAATTTGACATATTTCTGGAATTTTTTTTAAAAAATACATTCATTGCCATGTCTTCATTATTCATTATTATGTCTTCATTTTCTCTTGAAAATGAAGTACTTTTATGGAAGATTATCATAGTTTGGTGGTTTATATTTAAGCAGCAAAACCTAGTTTGCTTGATTTTTTGTTTCAATTGTTTCGTTGTTAGTTTTTTTAATTATATACAAAAACAACCATCAGAGGATTTTCCTAAAGAATATAGTCATAGATGAACCACAGGGGAAATACCATGAAGTTACTGAATATGCTTTTCATGCATCTTTCATAGCTAGTAGGAAGAATGACCAATCAATGCTTTTGATCTCTTAAGAAGATACAAGTCAAACGACACATGAAATGTGTAAAGTTTCTTTGTTTAATCCTAGGCAAAAACTTTTTCTCACATTGATCAGAAAAGACTTGCTCTTCTAAAACATCTCCAATGTAAATATAAGCTTTGGATTCTCATCAAAAGCAAAGTTTATTTAAGGATATAGAAACTTCCTAGGTTAAACAGAATAGAATTTTAGTGGAAATGCCAGGCTGTTGTTGGGTTAAATCATAGATTGTCTGATCTCCTTTCTTTCATATCAAAGTGGTTGTGGTTAGGTGCATGAAATATTATTATAGTATTATTTATCCTTATTGAATTTTGAAATTTTTAATAAGTCAGAAACATTGGGTCAAAAACTAGTCAGAGAGATACACAGATGAAGAAACTAGGCAGGTCCTTCCTCAACTTGACTGCATGATACAGAAGAATATGGTCTATGGTGATCAGCTCCTCAGCAAAGAAGACCAAAGGTAAACAAACAGTGTTGCTTAGTCAGATCTGTCAGATGGAACAGGACTTGCAGTATCATCGCTGCCAGATACTACTGTTGCCAAACAGGACCTAGCTTTCGGCCCCTGTGGAGAGTCAAGTCACCCAGACAGACTTTTGTTCATCCTTTTCTTTAAGACTTAAGGAGCAGAGCAATAGGCAGCAAGAATTGTCAGGACTTTCTGAGCAGAACTGAAAAAGGAGATGTGTTAGGTCATTACTGGATAATCCATAAGTAATTTAAAAAGTACAGTTGAAAATAAAATAAGTAAATACTTAATCACAATTGAAGCCTGTGGTAGCTAATGGGTTTTGACTGTGCAAATTCAGGCGAGAGAAAATGAAAATACTCACAATAAACAGCCCTGCTCTATCTTTGAAACTAGCTGACTGGTCTCTGAAAGGCTGCTGATGCCCACCTAGGTCCCATGCCTCCTTCCTTGGCAAAGGTCTTGGATGGATCTAGCTCAGGGAACAGTGTCTGTGGTGACTGGTTAGCAAAAGACATATTGGCCAACAGCCGTGTCCAAATGGAGCAGAGAGCTGCTCTTGGGAGGAGAGGCTGCTGGGAAGAGCCAGTAGCTGGAACTGTGCACGGGGTGCTTTATCCACCTAGGCATGTTCATTTGGAGGAACAGATGCTGAAAGCAACAGCTGGTAACTGAAGGAAGCCTCGACATGAGAACAGCCACTGCAGGGCAGAGATGAAATCCCTGGAGGTAGAGAACCCGCTGCCTCCTGCGCAGGCTCGTGCCAGCGTCCCAAAGCCAATGACCACGTTTGCAGGAACCTTGCTTTGTTTCCTGGGCTAGTTTTGTGTTGAAGAAGACAAGTTTGCCTCTTCTACACCCTCAGAGAAAAAGCAGAGTGGTGCCTGCTAAGAAAAATGAGCGGCACACAGCGGACTCTGCGGAGGATCATCGCTGCTCTCTGAGCAAGAGGAACAGCGGCCAGAGCAAGGCTAGAAGGAAAAGGAAAAAGCCACAGTCGTTTCCCAGGCTGAGCTGGAGAATCGGAAAAAATGGAATGGTTACCGTCTCAAATGGCTAAGGATTGGAGAATACAAAACCTGTTACAACATTTCATTTTAAAATGTTGGCCATATTCGTGTGCCTTGAACATGTGACGATGAACGATAAGTAGGCAGTGGGGGAAATGTCATTTCTGCCTTCATTTAAAATCATCTGGATTAAAAACACCCCCGTTTGGCTGAAGAGATGGCTCTGGGGTTAAAGTTTTTGCCTGTCAAGCAAAAGGACCTGAGTTCAGATCCCGGATCCCACATAAAAATATTAGGCAGAACTGGAGGCAGCCTGAAATTCTGGTGCTGGAAAGCAAAGTCTAGGAAAACCCAGAACAAAACAATAAGGTGATAGGACAATCTGGGATGATTCATGATGTCACCTTTGGGCCTCCACAGGCACACATACTCTAGTGCTGTATTCTACACACACACACACACACACACACACACACACACACACACACACTCCCCCCGAGCATAAAAAAGCAAGATATGTTCATAGTAGGAAACCAAGTTATGTGGGCATTTCATCTGAAGTAACTGAAGAAAAGTGGGTGAGGTAACCCTGAGTTAAAAGAAAAAGAGAGGCAGACAAGTATCTCCCCATATTTATTGTTTGCCATCAGTTGTTACCTGGACGGATTTATTTAAGCAATAAACATTTACTGGGTTCTGACGATTGGCTCTGCAATGGACAAGGTCTGTGCTAAACTTGAGTTTATAATGATGATGTGACCCTTGACCTCTTGGGCCTTGTGGTTTAGCAGGAGAAAATAGATCTGTAAAAAAGTTAATTGTATTTTATTTGTTACAAGGTATAAAAGGGTATAGCTGGCCCTCCTGGATAGAGAAAAAATAGTCACAATGTCCTTCACATGGGAATTGATGTTTGGACTTTATCAATGTAAATTGGAGCTTATCCACAGAATTTATGCAATGGGAGTACAAACAGGATTATTCTAGAAAGAACAGTATTATCAAGGTCCAACCTTTGGCCCATGGGCTGCAAGTGTCTTTAGATAGCTGTGAATGTGGTCCAAAAGAAAATAATAAACTTGCTTAAAATTTTATACAATTACTTTTTGCATTTTTTGCAACTCAATTGCACAGTGCTCAACCATGAACATTGTAGACATGCAGAACATTGTCATATTGTCAAAAAGTGGGACATGCCAGGTGCTATAAGAATGAAAGGAGAGAGTATGTTCCAGTAATACAAAGTTAATTTGTATTAACCTCAGAATCCATGAGGTCCTACCTGACTTATGGATTCCATGCCTGGAGCCCATGAGTTCTCCAGGCCTCTCTTGCCCCTCGTGGATTAACGTTCATGAGCTCAGTTCTTTCTCTCCTCTATAAACTTTGCTTTAATTCTCAAGAAGAAAATAAAATATATAGTATACGTGAGTAAGCAATGGAGGAAAATGGAGTAGCCACAATCTGACAAGTTGCCTGTATCATAATAAAGAGACTGGGGTCATTCCTGAAAGTGAGAGACAGACAATTAAGGCCTTTCTGCCAGAGAATGGTATTTTAATAACATTGATGAGAACCTCAGAACTAGGAGCCCAAGGCATAGAAATGATTTCTGGTCACCTCAAAATTGAGAAAATGAGTTTCTGCTGTGGTTTGGGGTGATTTGCTTGCTTTTAATGTGTGCTTCATAACAGTCCAATGTAAATGTATCATAATCACTTAAAAATAGTGAAAAATTACTTTGAAAATAAGAAAACATTCTTCAAATAGGACTATAAAGTCTTTTAGAAATGGCAATCACTTAAGCAATAAATAGTTTATTAGAACATTGCAATCTAATCAGCTGTTCCATTTATAAACTTTAATATCTTCGTTTCATAATACATATATTGTGTGAAAAACAAGTGGGAAAATAGGAAACTAAAGGATTTGTTTGCTAAAAGGCAAAAGCTGGAGAAATGCGGCCAGTGAACCTGAATGGAAGCAAACGTTGATAGCTTGGGGTTCAGGTTGAGCCCATGTGCTTGAAAGCACCTTCAACCTTTCCTTGGCCCCTCTGTACCCAAATTCTTTTGCAATGTCCCCAGATTTTCACACTAAGGGTCCTCATGCAGGGATTCTTGTTTAAAACTGTGCTTAAGTGATGCCTCACACTATAGCAAATGACTTAGCTTCATGAAAGAAACACAAAATGCCAAAATGCTGTCAGAATTATCTTGTACCCTTGTGGAAATACCTTGAAATGAGGTAATCTATAAAATTGCTGGGATTTTGTGCTGTTCAACTATTTCCAGAGGACTGAGATGCCCAAAATATATCCTAAATGTTGAGCGTGTGTAGGCAAAGATAAGGGATCTGTACAGGCAATTTACTGGAAATACTTTTCTCCTCAGCTTGTGAAAACCAGCAAAGACCTGGTTTGTATCCAAGCTTTCATTTAGGTTTTTATGCCCTCTAGTGGGTAGTTGGCATTTATGCAGTTGTAAAATAATGCTGAGATTTTTCTACATTGCCTTAGTACAATTGAGTTCAATTGGATAGTGACATTGAAGTCTCCTTAACTATTAAAATAATATTCTAAAAATGATTTTAGCTTTAGAATAATTTAATTAAAATAAAATTAGTTTGTTAATTTAATTAATAATTCAATTAAAATTCTAATTTAAAAGATTTTTTTAAAAAAGCAATTTTCACGATCAGATATGTAACACAGTGGTAGAGAGATGGCCCAACATGAATAGGATTTGATCCCCAACACTGCAAAGAAAGGGAACAGGAACAGAAAGGAACAGAACTCAGTTCTAAACCTCTTGTGGGAAAATATACAATCATGGAGCTGCATAAAGCTGGCTGGATTTTATTCATGTCTTTTTAAAAATTCCATTGACTTTACCCCAAAGTCTCTAGTCAGAGAAGGGGGCTTCTAGCTTCTACCTTTCACTGACTAAAGATCAAACATGTTGGTGTTATAAATGATAGGAAAATGAACTCTTAAAAGAATTGTCTCTGGATCTCAGTGATTGGTCAGCAGGTAAAGCCTGAGAACTGGAGTGATATCCCCAACTCTTGCATGTCAGCCAGAAGCAACGCCAAAAGCATATGTAATCGCAGCAAGCATGCAGGGAAAGGAGGCAGAGACCCAGACCTTTCCAACCTTTCCAGGTTGAAGGCCAAGCAGCCTGGTGATTTATGCAACAGAACTGAAGAGATCCTGTCTCAAACAAGGTGGAAAGGTGAGAAATAGCACGGGAAAGTGACCTCTGACTTCCACTCAAGCCACACTAGCTGTATACTCACTTCTCTCTTTCTCTGTCTCTTTTCTCTCCCTCTCTCTCTCTCTCTCTCTCTCTCTCTCTCTCTCTCTTACATACATACACATGTGCACATGCACACACACATACACATACACACACACAAGGCTGAAACAAAAAATGGCACACAATACATTAAAGAATGCATATAGGGATGGAGATTTAACTCAGTGGTGGAGAATTTGTCTAGCAAACACAAGGCCCTGGGTTCAGTCCCCAGAGCCAAAAATAAATAAATGAAGTACATATGGTTTTCAGAAAAAAGTTTAAAGCTACACAAGAGAGAACAAGTGATTCTTTAAGCAAAAGGAATGGGAACGAAATCAGGACAGCATTTTAAACAAATGTTGATTTCAAGATGTGGAAGAGAAATCTTCCATTGTGAAGTTAGTCATGAAGTCCCCTCTGGCCAACAAGTTCTGAAACGTAAGCAGGTGTTACATGGCAACACTTTAAACAGTCATTTGCTATTTACAAACACTGAAGCCGCAATAGAATTTATCCATCAAACTCTGATCCCTCTTCATTGCAAGTTGATGGCAGAAAATCCATGAATAACACAGCTACAGAGACCCTAAGGGACAGAATTATTAGCTAATAAGTTATCCAGTTTCCAGGCCAGAAGAAATTGTTTCTTAGACCTCTTGGAATAAGCACTCAATTTGAAGAGAAAACTCAAATGCAAAATCAATAACACACACACACACACACACACACACACACACACACACACACACGAGTCAACTAAAGATTTTTCCTAGTATATTGTGCATATAACCTATCTTAATTCAACTTTACATTACAAAAATTTGTTTTACAAACACACCCTATGTACTGATGTGTGCCCTAACAAAAATGGGATTGCTATTTTTTTATTTTAGCTATTTTAGTAGTTATGATACAGTATTTATGTACTCAACTTCCCAGTAGTCCAAAATCAACCAGTCTTCTCTTCCATCTTATCTATTTGCTAAAGAAATGATCTCACTCTGAGCTGCTTTTACAACATCAATTACACAATTAGGAAATCTTCCACAGGCTATATAATTCCTCAATGATATGACCATAGGTTCAGCCCTCAGATGTCAAGTTGACAGTTCAAAAGAACTTGCATGCCTGTGATGTAAATAATCATGAAAAGGAAAAAAAGTATTCTGAGAATACTATGTTTAAATAATCACTTGGTCACAATAATGGTTGCTTATAAAGCTTTCTGTGCTAGTCCTTCCCTGTCCTGCATTTTGGACAAATGCAATTCCAAAAAGCTTAACACTACTTTGCTTCTGGATAGTAGCTTGAATACTAGTCAAAAGATCCTTTGTTGGCCAAAGAAAAGCACTGCTTCTTTTTACAAGGAACGTATTCCTAGGAGATTCCGCGCCCAATTTCAACTTCAGAAAATTACCTTTTTCCATTTTTCTAGGTCATTTCTAAATGAGTAGAGAGACAAAATGTGTGCAATAAAAACAAACACATATCACACCATATTCTTCATCATCCTCAAATATATACAGACAAGAAGAATGTGATCAAAATATTATGAAATAAAGAAGCAGTTGAATCTCAACATGGTGAGAGTTTGCTAGTGAAGGGCACAAAAGACCAGGGTTGTGTAGAAGGAAGCAGCCGATGTTCTGCAGCAGACAGCTAGGATTCAGGCCATGTTTGCACCAGCAACACAGAACCCCCACTCCCCCCTCAGCTGCTCTACCTCCATCTTGCTCTCTTTCCATCTCCTGCTAACCTCACACCAGCAGAATCTCCAGGACTACCTGATTGGCTATGACTTGTGGAAGTACTGTCTCTCTATGCAAAAGTGAAGAGATGAGACAAAATGAACCCACCAATGAAATGTTCTTCCTCCTCCCCTCCCCACCAATCACAGTAAATGCTGACCAGTACTTTCTGAATCTTGAAGGAATTTTAGATTGCAAAACAGAATTAAGGTGAAGCTCATTCTATTTGTTGCAGATTAGCATAGTTTTCAGCATGAAGCCAACCTGTGCATTTGTCATCCTTTTACCTACATAGGTTTTTCTAGGCTGTAAATTTGGTGCCTTTAACAACCTAACTCATCTCTTGACTCTTTGTAATAACAATTGCAAGTATGCTGGGCTTGGTGACATGTGACACAGGACACTTAGTGCTAAAAAGTAGCTACTAAACTTTCCTTTTACAAAATAATTTAGAGATAGAAAGATATAATATCACTATTCAGTATTTTCAAAGGTTTATTTTAATTCCATGGATTCAAAGCTTGTCTTCTCTGAGTATAACAAATAATTGCAGTTTATTTACTTTCCCTTTTGAGAAACACTTCCTAAATTTTAATTGGTACATATTAAAATCAAATCCACTCACTTAAATCTGTCTGTGTGTGTGTCTGTGTGTGTGTGTGTTAGTTTGTGAGCCTATGAATCATTGCAAAGGAAAAAATAATGTTTATAAAATATGACCAACCATCCCATGTGACTTAGAATCAATACAAATTGCTTCAAGTGCACTTACTGTTACATAAAAATGAGTTTCAAAGCCCATTGACATACCTGTGTCGTGAAAGGAATTTCTTGATTGGTTGGTTGTCTGTTTTAACTTGGATTGTTTCACCTTTAACATAGTCTTCACTGTATGCTGTAGTTTCCCAGTTTGGATCACTGAAAGACATCTTGTCTCATGTAGATACAGTATTCACATTCTTGGATTACTGGAGGGTTTTTTGTTATAAATCAAGAAATCCTAAAATTCTTCAATCTAGAATCCTCATATCAATTTTAGTGTTGCAAACATGAATATAGTAAATTTGTGATATTTCACCTCTTAATCCCCAAGCCCATTCCCCTTCCTTTACCCCTTACAACCTTCCAGAGGGAAGTCTTTCTTTTAAGCCTTTTTCCTTGTGTAACCCTTTGTGCTTCATCTAGTTAGTCTTTAATGACATATGCCTGACATGATTCATGCTCCAGCAAGTATCATAG
The DNA here is from genome assembly GCA_023101885.1 of Typhlomys cinereus. Classification (NCBI taxonomy): domain Eukaryota; kingdom Metazoa; phylum Chordata; class Mammalia; order Rodentia; family Platacanthomyidae; genus Typhlomys; species Typhlomys cinereus. The sequence goes on from JALPQD010000001.1 coordinate 917,241, forward strand.
AGCAATGTGTGTACCAATGAGGAAAGTATCTTTCTTTTCTTTCCTATCAGTATTAGTCCTTATCATTCTTTCAGGGAAGCATGGAACTTATTAAGATTTTTTTCCATCCATGGAGACAATGATGATAGGACAATATCATATAGATAGGACAGTTCCTATGTAATTATTGTTAAAGTAGACATATCTGCCATGAAATTCTCTGTACTACAGTCCTATCATGTCCAGAAGATAATGTCTGGTCTACTACTGTCCCACTTCAGGATTTACAATCTTAATTCCCCAGGATTCTCCTTGAGTCTTGGGGTAGAGGTGAATGTGTCTTAGATGTTCTGTGTGGGGCCAAGAAGTCCACAGCCACAAAGTTTCTGCATTTCAGCAAGTCATGTTTTTCTATAGTAAACACCTCCTATTTCAAGGTGCAGTCCTGATATATCCTGATAAGTTGTTAGGCAGAGAGGTCTCAGAGTCCCTGCCATGAAATTCTCTATACTACAGTCCTATCATGTCCAGAAGATAATGTCTAGTCTACTACTGTCCCACACCTCAGATTCCTTGCGTAGTTGATTCCTGTTGCTGAAAACTAGAACAAGAACTTATGAAAAACTAGGACATAGATCCCAAGGAAAGAACAGACTGAATTTTTAGCTATGAAATCAAACCGCCTTTTAAACACCTGTTGTACCCATAGATTGGAAGTACACTTAACACTCATCCTAGAATTCTGTGTGTGTGTGTATGTGTGTGTGTGTGTGTGTAAAATTCTATCATAATCCCAAGCCAAAATTCATGTAAAGATTTATAATAAAATTCAAGTCAGCAACTCAAATATCAGTTTTTAAAATCCACTATTCTACAACAATGCATTTATAAGAGTGGATAACTTGGTCTGTACACCAGAAACACTACAGTATGTAATATACAGTGGCCTCGTTTCATCAGCACAATGGCATGTGCAGTGTGTAGTGCTCATGTCATGTATTTGGAATCAAGGCAAAGGAAGGTGTGTGGCACCAGGAGTGTTCAGCACTGTAAGAAACACCTCAGATTCCTTGCGTATTTGATTCTGAATCAATCTTTGGTCTGTTGCAGCATTCAGAAATCTTTGGTTGTTACCATTTTTAGTTTTACGAGACTTAATTCAGTTTAGCAACCCCATAGTGGTCCCAGCCCAGCCTGGCTCTAAATTAGTGTATCACCATCATTCTATTGTAGGAATTTGAGTTATGGTGAGATTGGCTTAACTTCTGATCACTTACAAACATCAGATGAGTAACTGGGTTCTCAAAGCAAGAGCCTGAGCATCTGATGAGATCATAAAGTGTAATGCTGGCCAGAATCCTCTCTGTCATGTCCATTGACCTTCCCTTAACCATTTCCTATGCAACTTACATTATTACGAGCCTTATTTCTGCAGTAACACATATTTTTCTGATGCCACATTGTCTTTGTTTCATGACTGTTCCTGTAAATAATTCATGACCTAAATGATTTAGGGAAAGCACACAATTTTTATTCATGATCATGATTCTAGGACACGGTAGGTACATCATGGTAGGACAGTTATACAAACATCAGGATTCAAAAGAATTTATCCACAGAAAGAATAGAGAATCAAAGCATATCAGCTTGCTGCTAGCTTTGCCAATACCAAACCAACTCTCTTCACCTTTATCTACCTGCCCAAGAAATAGTCCCACCCACTGTGGACCGGCTTTTCTTATGTCAATCATGCAATTAAGATAACCCCCTATTGGTTTGTATAGAGCCTTCTCTGACTAAATAGTTCTTATTAGATGTGTCATATCCATTTTAATCTCAATGTTTTGTTAAAAAGAGTGATCATGTGCTGGTCTACCCTGAAGAGTCATATTTTCCCAGGAACTCACTTTAGGAAAATTCTTTATTAGTAAAGAACAGTGAATGTATGCATTCACCTGATGGGTAGCAATAGCCTGCTTCATGGTAGGATACACAAAGTTGAACAGTTCGTACTTTGTCAATTTTATTCATGAAAAATTAAAAATAACAGGAAATATCAGATGAGGTTATAACTCAGTAATAATGCATTTGCCTAGTAAGGGAAATGCCCTCAGTCCATCTCCAAAACAGAGACAGACAGAGAGAGAGAGAGAAGGAAGAAAAGAGACTATATCATGGTATCATGTGTGATGGAAACCTTGAAAGTAATGAAAGGGAAATGGAAATAAAATGTGATAAACGAGGGAATGGGAATGTTGTGGCCAGGATGCCAAGGTAGATAAGAAGTAACTTCTGAGGTAAAGATATTTAAGTACCCCCTGATGCATGACCCTGGTCCTACACACTCAGTAGAAGGGGCCAGTGTCTCCACAGGCCAGGGAGTATAGTAGAGGGTCACCTGGATTGCATAGCAACTAAATATTCATCATAGTATTGGAATTCCTTGAGAAAAAATGAATGAACTTTGGACTGTAGAGTGGTAAATATGGAAAGTTAAGGTAAGCTGCCATTCCAATGACTCTGGCAAGACAGGACAATAAATTCATGGTAAAGTGGAGAATGGATAAAGATATCTGAATAGGATATAGCTTGATTTGTTAAATTGACAGGACTAGCTGAAAGGAAGATGTGAATATAGAAGCAAGCAGATTATCTCGGCCAACTTTGTGGTATTTGTGGTTCATTTTAACTATAGATGACAAACAAGAGGAACCGATTTGAAAGGACATACAGAAAGCATGGAAAATAAGAGTTCCATTTTGTCTAGTTTAAAGTTTAACAGTTTCTCAAGCATGTAGGCTTAGAAATAGTCATAGAAGTCTCATTTTTGGAAGAGAGATTGGGGTTGTCAATATAAATTAGAGTTGTAAGCTACTTATAGACCAGTTTAAGCTGTGAAATTAATTGAAGTCACATAGGAAAAAGGGTTATATGGATAACAATAAAAGGACTCAAAACTGGAGAGTAAGTTACTCCAGGAGTTAGAAACCAGGTAAAGGAGAAAGAAGTCAGAGAAGATTAATAAGTAGTGTCCAGGGAATTGGAAGGATGGCTAAAACAATTCTGATGGTAAACCAAGATCAGAGAAGGTTTCCAGGTGGGATAGTCAACTCATCACATGCCAGGAGAAGCCTATCAAAATGATCATGTAGAAATGATCCTTGGATTTCACAAGGAAAGGCTCATGAAGACCTTGGAAAGACAATTTTTAAAATGTTTAGTTCTGATAAAGGAAATGTGATTTCCTGCTTTTTCTGCTTAAATTTCATAACCCATCCAATGTTGAAGAAGAGCGAGTGGCAAAATGTGTTGTCTAGACATAAATTTCAGCATAGAAATATTGGCTATTAAATCAGCACAAAGAACTATACTGTATTACAGAAAAGGCAAATTGAAAAATCATCATTACATCATCTCCCTTAAAATATTTTCTAATCAAATACATTTCTGAATGTTAGGATAATTTTCTACAAGGTTGAAAGGTAATTTTTGTAAGTATATATTAATAATTTCTCACTGATAGTCTGAAGTTGTATATTATAGTAATAATGCAGAATGGGGATATGACAAAAAAGCATCTGAACTGTAGCAAAAATAGATAAATAAATAACTCTTTCTCATAGTTGTAAGTGGTGTTTCATGACTTAATTTTTTTTTCCAATCCAGGTATGGTGACATGGTACCAAAAACTATAGCAGGGAAGATTTTTGGCTCCATCTGTTCTCTGAGCGGGGTCTTGGTCATTGCTCTTCCTGTTCCAGTCATTGTGTCCAACTTCAGTCGGATCTACCACCAAAATCAACGGGCTGACAAGCGAAGAGCTCAAAAGGTATGCTCTCAGCTCCATGACACCAAGATTTGGAGTCTATCTACAGCAACATCAGAATGCCTTACTAGCAATTCAGTGCTAGATTATCTTATGCTAGTGAGAAACCTAGCATTTCACTGGCTTAAAAAGAAGCATTGTTCTCTCACATCTCAGATGAAGAGTCCCCTTGCACTGTACTTCTAAAGTCATAGGCATGAGGAGTAGCACACTATCTCCTGGAGCATCCTTAGTTCCCTCTTACATCAATCAGGGCCATATCTAGCTTCATAGTGGACAGAGAATACCTAATGTGCAGTGGAAGGGCAAAATAATGAAGTAATTGTTGAACATTGTATCCCTAACTAGGTACATAATCTGAGTAAGTGTAGTTTAGCTAAGTGTATCAGAGCTTTTGGTTCTGTTCACCACTGGTTTGTAAGGAGTTACACAAATAGCTAGATATATTTTCCAGTATTATTAGCACCTGAAGTTAAGTGTGAAAGAACTCTGAAGAAGTTCCCCTCAATGAATGTAGGCATAGGACATATTTTCCGGGGATCCATTTCATGTCATAGAGACTCTTTCACACTTGGAGTTGCTCAATCTATGAAGAATTTCTGAGAGACAGGAGAGAGAGGGAAAGAGAGAGAGAGAGAGAGAGAGAGAGAGAGAGAGAGAGAGAGAGAGAGGGAGAGGTGCTCTTTAATACAGTGCACACCTAGGGGAAGCAGGGCTAGAAGTAATTCAGACCTACCCAGAAGGAACTTTTAGGTACTATATGAGTGACTCTGACCATATAATAATATCTCTTTATTGGGCACTTGCAGACATCATCTAAAATAAGTCATTCTCAGAAATTCCAAATTCCTACCATCTTCCTATCTCTATTTTAGAAATCCATCCTTTACCATATAAGAACTATAGGAAACACAAATATGATTTTCAAATAAATAAGTCCCAATGTGCCTATTTTTTGCAAAGCTTGTCATGTGTAACAATAAAGAAAATCCTGGAATATTTTTAAAGGCTTTGCCAAAAGCAACAATAAATAAAGTTCACCAACTGGATTTTCCCATTTTTTTATTGATGAATTTTGGAAATTTTATACCGCTGAAGGCTTAGGGGCCCTTGTGGAAGAGGAAGTCCAACGAATGTAAAAACCATCTTCCAAAATATAAGATGGTGTGCTCTAAACTCAGCATGATCATGGCAATCATGAACCCACAACAGAAGTGGACTGACACAAATACTACAGTCCTGCTTGGCCGGTAGTCAACTATAGATAGAGGAGAAACCTGTTTGACTCAAAGAAATACTTATGAGTGATTGGCACCTGACAGATTCAGGGTGGGGGCACATTTTCCAGTTCTATAAACACTAGGGATCTTACAAGACTCCAAGAGATAGGCTTATGCCCAGGATCACACAAAAATCCAGCAGAACACAAAATATAACAGAAAAACAAAAGAGTATGGGAGGAAGACTCGAAAGGAAGAGAGCTAATGGAGAAGGAATAAGAAGAGGTGCAGGGGAAAATAATGAGTGTTATGATTGCTTTTTGAGTTTTTAAAATGTCAACATCACAAATATCTGCCATAATGTGACAAATAAAGAAATAGACTTCATTTTTTTAAATTTATTATTTATTCAATTGTGCATGTATGCGTGTGTGTGTGTGTGTGTGTGTGTGTGTGTGTGTAGAACCACGGACAAATTCGGGGCCACCATGGACCACCTCCACCTCCTCCTTGTTTACTCTGCCCGGGGATTCACAGGCTCCGCCCTACCAGGACCAGAAACACAGGCCGCCCCGCTTCCGCCTGGTGTCTATACGTGGGGTCTAGGATCCGAACTCAGGACCTTCTGCCTGCAAGGCAGAGGCTTAACTCCTGAGCCACCTCTCCAGCCCCAAGAAATAGACTTCATAAAGCCAAATATAATGACCTTACATAGTATGCCCAGTAAATAATCTATGATCAATAAATACCATAATCCTGGCCAAAGCAATCATAATTGAACTTTGCATGCCCTGCGCAATGTCCAACACACTATTGACCCCACAAAGTCTAGCATTTGCTAAAGGCACCAAGTTCCTTGGAGGCAAGGGATTGACAGCCACAGTAGTGTTCCTATGCTTAAGGGGAACACAGGAAAGGGTTCAGAAAAATGCCACTGGGTCCTTGTACGTCATCGGAGAGGAGGGCCCAGAGGAGAGTCTGGCATGCACATTAAAGGATTCTCCGGGGATTGGGGGGGGAGGCACTGGGGGATGGGGAGGGAAGAGTGAGGGGAGGGGGAGCAGGGGGTCGGGGGAAGGAGGAAGGAGGGAGGGAACTGGTGTACCTATTAAGTTTGTATGAATGGAAATAATAATAAAAAATGTTAAAAATAAATAAATAAATAAAAATAAATAAATAGCATAATCCTGTAAGAAAGAACATGTATATGAAACGAAATAAGTTAAAATGCTATCTCCTGTTTCCTTCCTAGGAAATTAAAAAAAGACTAAATCTCTATTAGGCTAAGTGTGACTTGACAAATCTCAAAATTTTACAAAGAAAAAGTCATCAAAAATATACCAAAAAAGAACTCATTTAATGATCCAATAAGCTTATTCAGAAATTTCAACAAAACAACTTTCAAATGGATTAAAATAATATTATACAATCATTCTTTAGATCAGATTGTGTGTGTGTGTGTGTGTGTGTGTGTGTGTGTGTGTGTGTGTGTGTGTTTAGTCCCATGGTGAACTCTGAACTCAAGCAAAGCATGAGACAAACAGGGTAAGCAAGTGAGAAAACTCCTGTGGCCATTATCAGGGGACTTCCTCTTCCAGGCTCTTCCCCTTCCCCTCCCAGCCCAAGCTTATGCCCTGCCGGTCCACTTCCTCTTTAAAAACAGTCATCATTTTTCCCATGTTTCTCAATCCTTGAGAGTCTTTAAGTAAAGACAGGCACCAAACTTGACACTCTCTCTCAAGCCCCCAATTAGTAATTGGATCTTACTAGATTGATATTTTCACTCATTCATGCAAAAAATATCTCTTGAGCAGAGTGGCCAGAAATAAACCTGAATTGACTTGACAGCAGGTCAACAGGTTGACATTGTGAAGCAGGAAGTTTTCCGTATTTAAATGTAGGAGGGCCCGTGAGATAGCTTAGTGGTGAGCCGCAAACTTGGCAACCAGTGTTAAATCACTGGAATCTCACATGGTAGGAGAGACCTGACTCCCAAAAGTTGTACTATAACCTTCATGTCATCACGGCAAACCTGTATATACTCTTTCCTCATTGTCTCTCTCCCTCCCTCTTCCCCCTACCTCTCACATGCAAATAAAACACTAAAATAAATTTAAATATATGAATCAACCCCCAAATCATCTGCATAATCAAAGGAAATTTGAACTTACGGTGCAATAATGCTAAGTACAAATTTGACAGTACTGAAACTGTCTCCATCCAGAGGTTTTAGTATGTCTCTGGTGCTTTATATCATTATCATTTTCACAATTAGTTGTGAGGGTAATATTGTTATTTCAGTATTACATACTTGCCCAAGATCATCCATCTATTGACTAAGACCCAAGATCAGGCTATGAGCTGTTTCCATAGATGCTTGATTTTGTTATATCTTCCTCCAATGTTTGCCATTCCTAACTTGGACATCTCATTCCACTCACTTGTTCCACTGACCCAAATACAAGCACAGTTCCTGCCAATGCTGCCATCTCCAGGATTACCCACACTCTCGAGCTGGGAACAGTGCTCCATCTTCTGGAGACTTCCTTCCACTCTCCTGAAATTGCTGGATAGCTTTGACTTACTCCGTTTCTAAGGCAGCATTTTTCCTTAGTAAATAGCAGCATTCCAATAAACTCCTTCAAACCTTGAAAGCTGATGAAACTTAATATGCTAAATCCACATGAAGCATTTTACTTAACCCTAAATGAAAGAAACAAACAGTAAGTGGAATTTCTAGAATACAGCATGGGCAGAGAGTATGTGGGTCAATATTTGAGGAGTAAGAAATTGTCAGGTTAATAAGAATAGAGTTATTTTTGCCCTCTCTTTGAAGGGTTGCCTGGAACACCTTTACTTTTCAAAGTATTGAAAGCATTTGTGATTTGGTAATAAGATGGTTCTAAATTTCACTTAACTCCCTTATACTTTATTATATATGTAGGTCCTAAAGTTTCCTAAATTTTGTATAAGACTCATTAACATTTGCTGACACATCATTGTAACTTGCATTCCCATGGCTGGTACTTTGTTGTGCTAAGAAGCTGTTGTTTTCTACAAAGGCAGTAGCAGGGGTTGGAAAGACTCCTCTCCTTTAACCCGTCAGTTACACAGCCAACATTGCCGACATTATCATTCTGAGTAGGACTTAAGGAAAGCAATTTTCTAAAATACCTTTGTAAAAATAATTTTGTTTAATTGCCCACTAGAACTGAAAAAAAATTATCACAGATTATACAGACTAGCGTGCAGCAGATATTTGATGTGGTCCTTTGCAAGACAAATTAAAACCATTAACTCCTATAGCTGTAGCAAAGTAAAAAGAAAGTCATGGTTAAAACCAGACAGGTGGGTCTTTGTCTAACATAGTGCAGGAATTAGCAAAAGTAGCTACTCTGCCTCTAAAGCAACTTCTTAAATGTAAAGTTAGGATTATCTGTAGTGATGATTGTTACTGTATAATATATAGACTCCCCATTGTGTGCTGAGAAATATATGGCATTCTCCTTTATGGATTTTGATTGATGTATGTGTCCAATAAAAGAAGCCAGTATTTCCAAATATTACCACTAAATGCTTGGAGAATGACATAGACGAGGAAAAGAATCTGTGATATAGGTAATAGTAAATATAGTAACTGCAAAAACCAAAAAAGGAAGGAAGGGAAGAAGACATGAAGGGAGGGAGAAATAAGACATAGGGAAAAGGAGGAAATAAAAGAACAGAAGGCAGTTGGAGAGAGTAGAAGGGAACAAATAGGGGCAATGAATTTTTCAGGAGATGAAAGATGCCTTAAGTATAGAAATTTTGACAGTCAGTCCTGTCTGGAAATCAATACATAAATTGCTTATATAAATGATTAGGGAAATTCTAAGTCATTTCCAATTGCTTTCATTGCCATTGTTTTTGTGGAGTCTGTCCCAAAATGCTGGCCTCGCAGCATTTGAAGATATAATTTTCTACCTCCAGCTTCATTCTCTGGTATTGCTCGATATTTTGAGTGATCTAAGCACTATACTGACAATAAAGAGTGAAATTTGTCGATTTTTACCATCACCCACAAAAATGATCTTGGTACAATATATTATTTTAAGCTGGAGTCAGCACATAGAAAGCATAAATTTAGAGCTGAAAGGAGAAAGAGCAGAATCAAAGTGAAGATGATGTGTTAAAGCTATTTTGAGTGCTTCAGACTTCAGTGCTGCTCTCAAATGAAAAGGATGAAAGACCATCTCAGTGCAACTACTTCGAAGGGAAATTGGGTGAAGCTATTAAAACACACCCACACCCTTTGATATGGGAACAAATCTGCGATCAGAAATGTGTCGTCGTGGCATTCAAAAGAGGCAGCCTTGCTTGTTATGACCAAGGATGCTTTAAGTTTTTAATTGGTGCTAGACACGGTGGTACAAGCTTGTAATCTCAGCACTCAGGTATTGAAATCGGCAGGATCAAGTGTTCAAGGTCACCCTGGAAGCCTGCTTCAGCCACCTAGTAAGGACAATGTTATCCTGAACTACTTGAAACCCTGTCTCAACAACTACAACAGAAAAATAAAAATTAATGGGTTCACACATGGTGATGCACACTTGTGATCTCGGCTTCTTTTTTTAAATTTTTTATTATTATTTATTCAATTGAGCGTGTGTGTGTGTGTGTGTGTGTGTGTGTGTGTGTGTGTGTGTGTGTGTGTATGTGTAGAACCACGGGCGAATTCATGGAACCACCATGGACGCCTCCACCTCCTCCTTGTTTACTCTGCCTGGGGATTCACAGGCTCCGCCCACCAGGACCAGAAATGCAGGTCGCCCCCGTTTCCGCCCTGGCATCTATACGTGGGGTTGAGGATCCAAACTGAGGACCTTCTGCCTGCAAGGCAGAGGCTTAACCCCTGAGCCACCTTCCAGCCCCTGGTCTTGGCTTCTTAAAAGCCTAAAATGAGAAAATGTTTAAGGCTGACTTGGACAATTTTAGCAAAACCTTTTCCAGAATTTGCCTGAGAAATAAGAAAGATTGGAAATGTAAATATCATCATCTACTTGCATATCATGTATGAAACCCTGCATTCAGCCCTCAATCCTGAAAGGAAAAAGTTAGCTAAATATACATCACTGAAGCACATGCATCACAAAATTATTTGAACTTTGCATCTCTACATGAAATAAGCTCGCAGAAGTACAGAAAACTGTGAGACATATTCTTCCAACTCTATGAAAATACATAGATCCATATGAATATATGTACTTGCTTTTAGATGCTTATAAAGCATTTGACAAGATTCCACAGAAACATTATCACTCATTGACTGCACAGCATTCATTTCACTTTCTCTTCATGTTGCTGATAAATACATAACCAAATGACTTAGGGAATCAAAGGGTTTATTCTTGCTTATGATTCTTAGTTACATGTCATTGGCATGACAGAAAACTTCATACCATCAAAAGCCAACATATCCAAGAGAATCGCTGAGAGAGAGCCAAACCTTATCACTTTATTAGTTGACATGTCTGCCAAAGTACTAAACCAGTTCTTTCCATTTTTTCCATCAGCTCAGGAAATGGCCTTACCCACTATTGGCTGGATCTTCCCATCAATCAATTAGATAATCTCCCACAGATTTGTTTAAGGCTTGCTTTAGTCACCAACTCTTAGAGATGTGCCTCAAACCTCAGCCTTCAATTGTCAAGTTGATACCTGTTCTAACTGGTACAAGCATAGGAGGGGAATGGTACTTACTTGGTTTTACTTTCTACATATTGTTATTTCTTTCATCTCATATATCTGTTTTCTATTTCAAAATGGAAGTTTATTATGCTTTGACAGTTTCATACATTCATTCAATTAAATTTAATCATTTTCACTCCCTATTACTCTTTCAACCTCCCCTCCTGCTAAAAAACGTCTTCTTATGAACAAGTGCCCTGCACTTTAATGTCTTATTGTTATGCATGTGACTCATGGATCCACTGTGCTTAATTACAGTGTTCTGCATGAACAGTGAAGGAGGTCGTTTACCTCACCCTGGACAACTTATTAGTGGTTACACCATTAAGAAAGTGATACCCCCTTGGCCTTCCATCATTGTCTGTCAATAATGTCTGAGTGAGAGGTGGGCCTTGTGGCCCCTTCCCCTCCACAGATGAAATGTTAACATATAACATCTTGTGCAAGTGTGGTGTAGGTAATCACAGCTGCAATCAGCTCACGAGTGCATTGATCAGGTCAGATGCAGAAGACCTTTTCATAGCACAACCTCTGACTCTTGCATTCTCTCCACCTCCTCTTCCAGTAGCCCTGAGCCTTCTTGTGCCATAGTGGAGGTGATGGATGTCTTCTTGAGAAATAAGAATTCTATAGTCACTAATTCTTTGCCCTTTGATCTGCTGCGAGTCTTAGTGTTAATTGATGTGTATTACAAAAAGAAGCTTCTCTGGTAAAGGGCTGAGAACTATATTAAGCTTTGACTATAAAAATGAATACTTAGCAGGCAGTTTGATACCATGTTCATTTAACAGAACAATAATAGTAGGTCCTCTTCAAGGGCCTAAGACCTCACCATCGTGGATTTTTTGGCAGTTTTATAGTTTGAGACTTAAGTTCCCTCCATTAGAGTAGGAAAAATGAAAACAATTTTTAAATTCATACTAAAAAGAGCATAGCAGACATCAAGACTGAAGATGGTGTTTATGTATTTCTAAAGGGAAAAGTGTTCTCTGTAGTGTAAGTTTGTAAGAAACTTCTTATCACAATCATCCCAGTTGCTTTACACAAGTTAGTCACAAGTCATACAAACTTGCTGGTCACAAGTCATACAAACAGGTCACCATAGCTTGTTCTCCGAGGAGAGAAAGCAGGCTCCTTCCATGAAAATCTGAAGGCAGCCATGCAACAGAAATTAATGAAATTATGGATGGAACTCCAGAAATCTGTGCTGTTTCTAGTATATTTAGAAATGCCACTCTGGCTACCACCCGTAACAGTGAACACCTAGAGAGATCACCTCACATTCTCCAAACAAAGAAGTAATCTCTATGATTAAAAAAAAAGAAATGCTTTGAAAATCAAAACAATACCATAAGTCTGTCTGGACTGCTTTGGGGTGCTCGTCACTTCTTTCAACAGATTCCAAAGTGAAGGAGAATTCAATGAATCCATGTATGAATACTTGTGCAGACCTGTACTGGCAAACACTTAAATTCAAGGATCTCATTATAAAAATTCCATATTATTCAGTATGGGGTCTCTACTGGCCAACTTAATGAGATAAACTCTAAATAAATTTTAAATTGGAGGTTACCAAAATAGCTAAATGGTCGGCGATCTAGCCCCTCACAGCCCTCTAGTGCCATGAGTCCGTTTCCAGCTGCCTACTTCTCTTGGAGCCTCCCTAGCCCCTCATGGCACTCCAGTGCCATGAGTCTGTTTCTTGTTCCTTGCTCCTCATGAATTCCATGCCTAGGCACCGTGAGTTCTCATGGGCTCCCTAGACCCTCATGGCACTCTAGTGCCATGAGCTCTGTTTCATTTCTGCTTCTCTTGGAGGCATCCTAGTCCCTTGTGGCACTCCATGTCTGGAGTCCATGAGTTCCAACCTTTCTCTTCTCTAATAAACTCTATCTTAATTCTCAAAAAAAAAATAGCTAAATGGTGATTTTAGAAAAAAGAGAGGGAGGCAGGGAAAGAAAGAGGAAGTGGAGAAAAAGGAAGGAAAAGAAGGGGGAGGGAGGGAGGGAGGGAGGGAGGGAGGGAGGGAGGGAAGGAGGGAGGGAGAGAGGAAGAGACAAACAGAAAAAGAAAGGAAGGGTGAGGAGGAAAGAGTGAAGGGGAAATGAAGTGATATTGGATCCTGAAACTTAGTGACCAATTTTAAAAATTATGTTAGTTTCAATAAAAAGAACTAAGTATGCTTTGCTGGGCTACTGGTTTTCACTTCATTAAGTTATTCAAATCAGAGTTAGTGAGAAGAAAAGTCATGTAGTATGGTTATTTTTCTCTTGACAGAATTGAAAGAATAGCAAAATGATTTGCCCTTACTGTAAAAACTATTTCCAGGACATTAGCCATCTACGTCATAGTTTACTGGTCTCCCTGAAAATATGTTTATAGAACAAAATACTCACAAATGGGTAGGGCAGTTTTTAGCTATTGAATGTGTAAAGTTTGTTTTCTTTTAAGCCTGTGTACATTAATGGTAGGATTACACAAGAGTGAGTTCTCTGATTTATGGTCAAGAGCTACAAGTGTTAACAGAACATTCATTTCTCTTTTCCTGTAGAAAGCCAGACTGGCCAGGATCCGGGCAGCCAAAAGCGGAAGTGCAAATGCTTACATGCAGAGCAAGCGGAATGGTTTGCTCAGCAACCAGCTTCAGGTACAGTCCAGCCCTTCCCTTGTTATAACGATCAATTTACCAGTGGAACATTGATTTAGTTCTATTGAACCATATGATTTCATCATGGGTAATTTATGAAAGTGGCTACTGGAACAACAAAAAAAAATGGCATTTTTGTAACTTTGCACCATACATCCTAGTCAGCCATAACTGTTGAAAGTGTGCTGTGAAATATTGGCAATGAATCACAATTACCGTATGGAATGAAGAATTCCAGCTCCACGCTGTCCGTTGCAAAAACCAGAGACGGAAAAACATGCCCATTCAAATGCTTAATTCTTTTTTATTCCAAAATGACTTTTGTTCCTCAAAGTTCACTTAGACTGGGGGGGCAGGGAGAGACACTACCTTATTTTCCCTCTCCATGGAGAGAAAATACTATTTGCTTAGTGTTAGAAAGACATAAGAAACAAACTAGAACTTGAGAAACTTTCCCTTCAACTTGTTTTGTTTTGTTTCCCAATCATTGTGCCTCACAAAATAACTTTCATATAGGTTCATGTGACAGTACTTTTAGGATTGGTTAATTCCAAAAACAAGGTCTTTCAAGCTTACAAAGGTAGCTGTTCTTTAAGAAATGAGATTAAAATTTCTAGTTCAGGGAGATGTGGTCTAAAATACCAAAGCTCTAATATTTTGGGGATATACCTGTTGGCCATCCAAACTTAAAAGCAGTGACACATTTGTCTCTTTTTAGCTGTGAAAATAAAATGCTGCCAGCTAACCTTAGAAAGCAGGCCAGGTCTCTCTCTATGCATGGGCGGCTGAGGTTCTCTTGTCTATAAATTAAGCAGAAAGCACTGTGTCTTCTATGTTAACAGTCCTCGGAGGATGAGCAGGCCTTTGTCAGCAAGTCAGGCTCCAGCTTCGAGACCCAGCATCACCATCTGCTTCACTGCCTGGAGAAAACCACGGTAAGTAACCCCCGTGGCTGTAGCCCGTGCACTCCAGCAACAGTTAGTTCCATTTCCTCCTGTGCACACGTAAGTGCTTCCAGGCAGGTTTGACTCTCTGCGTCCCTAGAAGATGTGCTTAAAAGCAAAATAAGAAAATCCATGATGCTTGAATCACTCAGTGGCAATGAAACTTGGAAATTATTATAGAAAGTTACAGAGTTGCTTGGTCTTTGTGGTCATAGTGACTATAACCTAAGACATTGGCCAAGTGCAGTTGGAAAGTTGTCAACCAATAGTTAGTCTGATCAAATATTTTTACTGTCTGCAAAATGCTGATTAAGAAGAAAAACGAAAGTGAAGCTTCAAGTGTTCTCTACATCTGCATAAAGACATAAGGAAAGCAGTAACTTAAACAAGAGGAGGAGAGCGAGAGCGGATGGTGCATTTATTTTCTTTAGCAATCTTATGAATGACAATAGATAGTTAAAACCTCTCTGTTTTCGCCCAAAACAGTGGTATTTGTAATTGAAGCATGTCCTTAGGTGGGCAAAGAGCCGTGCATCTCATATGCATGCTGTCGGAGAATTCCTCCACGGCAAAGGCACCCAATTATTCCTCAGCCAATTGTCCCTCACAGTCTGCATCACAGCTCAGAGTAGACTTCCACCTTACACAAATCAGGTCAGTGATCACAGGGTAGGTATTCTGAGTTCCAGTATATTGAGTATAGATATAGTCAGTCAGCAAACAGGTATCACTTGCCTGCCGTGGGCCCACCAGTGAGTCCTATCCAGGATACATCCAAGAAATCATTATGGCCTCTGGCTCCATTACGTCTCATTGCTGGAACAAAACAGGAACAATGATAAGACTTTAGAAATGGTGGATGCAAGGACAGGCCACAGTGGAGAACAACAGAGGGAGCACCATACACAGTCAGGTTCAAAAGCTGGAGGAAGTAAATAGTGCCATAATTCCACAAGAGAGGCAGACGCAGACCCTGAGACAAAGCAAATGACTCGGAGGGACGGTGGCACAGGATGAAAGAAAGCAAAGGAAAGACAGGAGTCAGGTTATGTGGGCTTTGCAGCATCATGGTCTTTATTTGCACATGTGGAACATTTACAGCTTTTAATCCAGCAGTTATATGATCACATCGGAATTTTCAACAGTTATACAAAGATCACTAGCTTGACAGGATAACACTGTGAAAGTTTAAAAGAGAGACTGATGATGAATGATTTATCCCTGTATTGTCCTTTCTTTTTTGCTATTTTACATCTAAAAGTTTCTTTTTGTTTCATTTTGTTTTATTTAAATAAAAAAATATCTTTAGGGCTGAGGGGATGGATCAGTGCAAGCAAAAGGACCTGAGTTCAGATCCCTAGAACTCATGTATAAATGATGAGTGGGTGTGGTGGTCAGCCTGTAATTCTGGAAAGTGGAGCCCCCGAATCCCAAAAGCAATGTGGCTATTCAGAGTAACTCCAACGGTATACTCTGGGTTAAATTATAGACTCAGGTTCCTAACTGTAAGGTGAGAGAGTGATTCAGCATGACTCTCAATATCACCTTGAACCTGCATAAGCATACGCACTCTTCTACATTCATGTGCATACACTTGCATTCACACAAGCACCCACCTACGTGCAAACACACACACATATACCACCCTGTAATCACATACATGACAGAAAACATTTCTTTAATCCCAACAACTGCAGTTTACTTTGAGCAATGTAGAAAAATACACTCTAAAAAGTAACAGAGTGACTTCATTAATTCCAATACTAATGAGATAAATTAGGATCGCATGAATTCTTACTTGTATCACGTGTATTAACTGTGTATTGTAAGAAGAGAAAACTTTATGAATGCTTGGTTTACTGTTTTAAAATACCCAAACTTTAATATTAAATTTTGTATCTAATAATACTTTTCTCTGGACTCCAAGCAGTAGAAAGTTAAAAACTCTGTCCCTCAAAAGCAGTTCTTTCAGCAAAGAAATGATGAAATAAGTGACTAAGACAATTGATTTCCTATTAGTCAGTGAACTACCTTGACTATTTCACTAATGTTTTCAGATGGAAGATGAGTAAGTAAAATTCTGGATGTGCTCCCCTTTCCACTACCAGACTATTTCCACATACACAGACTGAAAATAGTAATTGAAATTATTCTCCACTAATTCAGAGCAAAAATATGTTTTCCCTTATATTTCTGAAATAAAATGCTTGTGACACATGTGTAAGGAGTAAGGTGTTTCTTTCTTACATATTTTAAAAGAAAATTGAGACTGTGTCTCTGTGAGTTATGGTGTGGGAAATGATACGCGACACTCTTTCCCTCTGAGCTGCAAGTACACAGGGTAGAAGTGGAAGTGCCATGAGCACAGACTGAAACCTGGAACATAGTCAGTGGTGTGTCAAAGAGCAAAGGAGAGACACCACAGATCTGGGGAGGTGGCCCAATAGTTAAAGTCTATGCCTCACAAGCAGAAGGACCTGAGTTCAGATCCTGAGAGCCCATGTAAAACCGCCAGGCACAAATGGCAGCAATCTGCACTTCTGGCTCTGAAAGGCAAGATGTGGGACACGCCAAAGCAAAGCAGTAAAGTGGAAGATCAATCCAGAATGATTTCTAATGTCACCCTCTGTCCTCCACAAATATACTCAAGTGCATTCCTGCATGCGTGCATACACACACATGCACACACAGGTACTTTTCTCCAATACTGAGAAAATCTAAAGAAATGGGAAGTATCCAAGATATCTCAGATTGTCTCCATTCCATGTAAGATACATGCTAAAATATAACAAAAAAACTAACTTGGCACATTCTATTAAGTAGTCTTTCATAAATTCATTTTAAATAGAAAATCACTGTGAATTTATAAAGTCCCCAAGAGGTATTATTTATATTCATTTCAATGACTTTTTAAAAGTTCCTAGTTTCATTTTTAAATGAATAAATGATATATGAAGACAAAGTTGGTCTCTAAACAAACATAGAATCAACTTACACATGTGAATTTCTATGTCTGCCTTTGAAGAGAGGGATGTCCAAAGAGAGTCCTCCAAGAAAGGAATTTTGATGCTTTAGTCTGCATGAATTTCATTGCATTTATCTATAGGACCAAGTCTAAATGAACATGGGTACATCTCAATTTGTAAATAATGGCATCTAGCCTCCTTTTGTAATTAAAACGTAATTCCTCTGCTTTCTCTGCATTTCCTTCCACGGCGGAACAGAACCATGAATTTGTGGATGAGCAAGTCTTTGAGGAAAGCTGCATGGAAGTCGCCACCGTGAACCGCCCTTCCAGTCACAGTCCCTCCATCTCTTCACAACAAGGAGTCACCAGCACTTGCTGCTCCCGACGACACAAAAAAACTTTCCGCATCCCCAACGCCAATGTGTCGGGAAGTCACCGCGGCAGTGTGCAGGAGCTGAGTACAATTCAGATCAGATGTGTGGAGAGAACACCTCTGTCCAACAGGTACCTGGGCTGCGATCACCCTGTCCCGCTACCCGTGTGGCCTGTGGCCTCTCAGTCCCAGCTCCTCAAGACAAAACTGACAGATAGCCAGGAAGGAAGCAGATCTGATAAAAGCATGTCTGTTAAGAGTCAAAAGTAGCATTACATCAGTATTAAAAGTAGAAAAAACATATGACACCACACACACGCACACACGCATGCATGCACACACACAAATATGTTTTCATTTCAACTATACAACTCTTTCATGTGCGATCAAGGACTTCTAGGTTCAGTAATTTAAACATCTAGAGATGATAATCCATGCTTGTAAAAGAGGCAAAAATGTTATAATACAGTTGAAAATGGTTCAACATCATCTAAAACTCATCCACACATTCAAAATCGCATTGAAAATTAATGCTACTTTTACACAAATCTCTTTTATCACTCTGTGATTTTTCATTATAAAAACAGTTTTAGTCACATCAAACACTAAAGTCAATCAAGCAAAAAAAATGAGTGAAATATTAAGATTGTTGATCTTCAGTAATTTATATGAAACTTTCATAGTAATTACTTTGCTGTTTATTCTTTACTGTCTTATAACCATAAACATATGTAAAATAGGCAGTGCTATATTAAAACTATGCAAGCTACTAAAAGGATTGGTTCTGCCAAAAAGAATTTTCTTCACTCTTTAATTTGAGTAGCATATATTCCCAGGTTGATAGTCTATAAATCCTGTCCTATTTGGTTGTTAGCACTCCACTGTCTTTTATGAAATCTTGAGATTCTAAATTCAGACTACCTATGCTTATTAAAATAAAACTAGACATGCTTAACAACAGGGTTAAATTTTAGGGTATAATTATTTTCTGCCTTTAAACCATCTTGCCTCTGTTCTCTTATACATGCATTATAAAAATGAAGTAAAAAATAACTATTTGTTATTTTTAAGAAAATCTTCTTTATTCTTAAGAATAAAGAAATGATTATTTGCTGTTCTTACAAATATCTTGAGACATAAACACCTTATTTCATGTGAAATTGACTTTGAGCTCCTGTTTATTCTCTCCCTGTTCTTTCTGCCTCTCTGTCCTAAGAGAAAGTATAAATGATCTGGCAGGAATTTCACTTGAGGTTTAGTTACATAGACCTAACTTTCTCAGTCCTTAACATGTGGGCATCATTTTGTGGGGATGTTTAAAAGCACGGGGTTCTTGGAAGGACACGATATTGAAGATTTTGCAGTCGAAAGCATTGAGAAATCCCCACAACATGACATTTTCCTACTGGTATGACAGGCTCTCATATTTCCTGGCAAAATTAGTTTATGTGGCTTGGTTCAGGCTCTCCAAGTAGTAGTACCCTCATTTCTTTCTTGCAGTTTTGTAGCATATTCTTGAAGAAATTGTTGAACTAAGTTAACAGGCTTTTAGAAATGCATTTACTGTAAAGAAACAGACTAAAAATGTTCAGTATAGATACATTAAGTGCTTCTTATTTTGATAGATTATTTCTCATATTTAAAATATTATCTATAAGCATCAGAATACACATTCTCTGTCACGTGAAAAAAATGTAATAACTGACCTGTTTAAATCTACTTTGTTTTCTCATCAGCCGATCCAGCTTGAATGCCAAGATGGAAGAGTGCGTTAAACTAAACTGTGAGCAACCTTACGTGACCACAGCAATAATCAGCATCCCAACGCCTCCAGTAACCACACCAGAGGGCGACGACAGGCCAGAGTCTCCTGAATACTCAGGAGGAAATGTTGTCAGGGTGTCTGCTTTGTAAGACAGCTGGCACAGGTTTAAGAGAATTTAAGCCCTGGCTTCAGATAAAACATCGACGTATAAGAAAGAAGAAACGACAAACCTTTTTGCAGATTAAAACAGCAAAGCAAGAAGGTTGGTAGCGAAACAAATAAAGCTTCCAAGTTGAGGATGTGAATCAAACCACCAAGTGGCATTTCTAGACGGAGTTTGAGCTCTCACACAGCGGGGTTGTTCTGTGGCCCTCTGCCTTTGCGAATGAGCACAAAGAAATGCCGCCTATCGATGCTTCTTATGATCAGAACTATTTTTTAATAAAATACATAAAAATGAATCTTTGAACATAATGTTCCAGTTGAATGCAAAACAAAAAAAAATATGGAAAACATTTTGATAAAATTTTTTCCTGTTAAAATCATGAACATTGGCTCTGGTGAAGATTATCATAGCTGAGGGGGAAAAACTCATCTGATCCATTTGTGCCGACTGAAGGAATCCATCCTAATGCATGCTAGAATTCTTTGGAGCAGTGATCTCAATCTCCTTTGTTGTCTTCAGAATAGGCATGATAAACTTTAATTGTAGAAAGGGGAAATCTCTGTGCACTTACAACGAGCTGACTGTTCATGTTCCACAGTGGGCTGTGCAAACCAACTTTTAGAACTGCAGTGTTTTTCATGGGGATGCTCACTAGTACATCTAAAGTGTCCAGGTAGTTCAGTATTAATTATTGTTTAACCTTGCACCTAGTAATTGGTACAACTGCAATAATTCATTCTATATCTGTTGTGTCAGGAATCAGGATTTTGGGTTTGGACTTTTCACATCTTCATAGATACAGTAAGAGCCACGTTTATGGAGCAGTTTCTGGTATGGCCAGGTTTGAAGTGACTTTTTAATCCAAAACTACTGTGTAAATGTTTTCAGTAGTATTATTCAGTCTACTGTATTCCTGTGAACCATTAATCTATCTGTCCCTGGATTTCTATAGCATCTTTCTATTGGGTTTATCATTGTTGACAGGATTAGCGTTCACTGTAGTTCAGATGAATTTCCTACTTTTGTATTCCCCAATGAGTTATCTTATAAGTACATTGTCATCAGTTCCTGTGTCAAAACCTAGAGAAAGGAGTTGGCATGTGCAGATTATCTCTAATACCTTTACTACTTGTGACAAAGTCCAGACTTCATAAAGAGTTAACCAGGACTAAAAAAAAATCACAGAATCAATGACCACAGAATCTGAGTCAAATATCATTTATTTTGCTTTAGATCTTGAATGTGTTTTGAGAAAAAAATAATGTGAATTGAAATGCAGAGATAAGCCAGAGTGCTTCATGTAGCAATATTTAATGAAAGCATGCTTTCTATACCATTCAAGAAAGCTGCAACAATTGATTTCAAAGGGTTCCTGTGAACTACAAGGCATGATGTTCTCCACTGAGTAGGACAGAAGTTTGATGATGTGAAGTTGATCTCTATGTAAATTTAAGTGAAAGGTCTTGAAATCTTTTTACCCTTAAAATATGCCAGCAGACATGTCTGCAAGTGACAGTGTAAGAAGTTGTCTGTCAAATGAAAACTTTTGTTCATCCCAAGTCAACACTGTAAGAATGTACAGGTTCTATACATGAGAAGAGTTAATAATCATCCCTCTGTTATGGAGATTTTTAAGTGCTTATCATTATTTACTATAAAAAGGAATTAATCTAGCCATTTTTAGGTAAAGCCAGAAATCATTGCTTCCTGTTTATAAAATGGGCTTCTAGTGCGATGCACACAGCATATCTTCTTAAATGTTGTCTGAGTGACAGTACTATAAACTCAGTTATCACTTGGGAAGAACTGGCTTTATTCCTAGTATGTCTTTAAAAAGTTACTAATCTTCCTACAGCGTGAATATTAACAATAATATTAACACCTGCCTCTTGTCACTTTATGCTTCTAGAGCAAATATATAGTGAAACTTCTTTGATGGCATTTATTGAAAATCTTTTTAAAAATAGTCTAAGGAAATTACAATCAGGAATACTTAACATCAATTGATTCCCAATAAGGAGTTCTATTTTCATGTTCTTAATAACATAAAAGAGAAAATACAGTTAGGTTACTTTGGTTGCAATATCTTCCTCTTCTTTTGATTTGTCTGTTATCCAAAAATTAATTTCACAGAAATTTAAAAAAAAACTTTTCAATGTTTTAGGTGATTTAAAAGTATACTGTGTTGGTGGTGAATGACTATTGATGACTCTGTTAAGTGCATCTGTATTGTAAGTGAAATGTAATTATTTCTGTGTATCATATGGAGTAACTAAGGTCATTGTTTTTTGACAATTTTGTTCAAAACCCATATATCTTATTTCAAAGGATAGCATAATATCTGCATTATGCTGGAAAATAGATCTTTGGAGAATACTTAAATAAAACATGTGCATGCTTGAACAGGACTCTTGGTAGATGGCTAACTTTTATTCTTAGACTTCATTCTTAACAAAAGATGTGTCTCATTCATCTGAAAGGACCCTGTGGCTCTCAGAAACTCAAAGAATTCAACACCTAATCCTAGTCTAAATGGGAAGAGACAGCAGCTGTTTTCTAACAGTGAGGTATTACAAAGATTCAAGAAAGAGCCATCTTTGACACTTAAATATACAGCTTCAGCACTCTTACTTTTCTTAAGCAAAGAGAAGTTCAAGAAAACACCTTCAGTCAGAACTCAATTAAATTATCACTAAAAGAGGTATTTTTTTGCCTAGAGGTATTGTATATGCATAGATGAAAGATGATTGATAAGTAGATAAGTAGGTGATAAATTGATATACAGATAGATAGATGATATAGTAACTGGTATAGACAGCAAGTTTTATTCTTTTTAAAAAATGTGTTCATAGAATCTCCTCAATATCATGGATGGAATAAAAAGGAATAAAATGTTCAATTTTCAATAAAAGTAGAAAAAGGGAGGATTCATTTAACAGGTTGTATGTGGTCCTCTTGTGTAGTCTCCATATACTCTAATTGTTACCATGTCATGCATGCTCTTATTTAGTGAGTTACCAATCCTCCATTAAAAAGGTTCAATGTGCCTCCCTTTTTCCTTTACCTGGACCATAACATTGGCTCTGAAGTGGCCTCTAGGCAGCTTATTGACGACTGCCAGTAACATTACTTAAAAGAGCAAAAAATGTTCTTAATATCAAATAGTGAACTGCTCAGAGTCTCCTAAGAAGGGTGTCTCCTCTTCCCCAGAGAGTTATTAGGGTGTTTGTTTTATTAAGTCACAGGTACAAAAGTGGTTACTGGACTGTAAATAACATACTTTTCAATGTAACTGCATGGACACAGCATTTTCTCTTTCATTAGTCTCCTCATTCCTTGAACATTTCTTCTGGTTTTTCTATGGAAACCTTTTTGGTGCTATAATATATAATCATAAACTATATCTCTCTACCTATAATAATATATGATACTATTCATTCTAGCTGAAATACGTTTTACTGAATTCACATCATAAACTTGAACTATGATGGACACTAGAGAAATGGAGATTGAGATACTAGATAAAAACTCGTGAAGAACTTATAGTGGAAAATGTATCAAAACACTTTCTGTTTCACCTGGCTGCTCATGAACATACACTTTAAGTCTCCTCTTGGTCATACATGATTTGCCTCTGTTTCCTGAAGCTATCTCCTCAACGGTCACTAAAGGTACTTTCTCAGATCTTTCCCTTATTCTTTTGCAATACTCTCTAGGTAAGCAAAAGATCTGTTTCTGCTGGGTGACCAGATCAGCGCATGAATTCCTACCCACTTGGAGTCAACCAGGAAACAAATCAAGATAAAACAAATCCAAAGTGGAAACAGACTTTCAAGTCTGTGGTTTAATCCCTAAGTAGTTACTGTGCTATTCCTATCAGAATTTCAAAGAATGCAAAAAAGGCTATTAAAACCCGATATGAAACAGGAGTGACAATGCTATTGTAAAGTTTGTTCCACATCTCAAGTCAGTTCATATAATTCCTCCTCTTTCAGTCCTGTGGAAGTACTTGAGAAAGGGGCACATCTACAAAGAAGGTGCTAATTGAAGAATTCAATGAGAAAGTGGGAGCCACCTACAGCAGTTCCAAAGCACATCATTGGAAGCTAAAGAAAAAGCAGAACCAAAGCTTTGAAGGAACCCTAGCCCAAGGGGCTGCTGTTGGCAAGCTCTTGAAGATGGAAGAAAAATATACTGGGGTTGCTTCTAATTCAAAATTCCAGCATTTTAAAATGTGGTTTCAATCTGAAAGATTTCATTGTTAAAGCTATGAATCATAACATCAATAGGTATCGTAACCTATTATCTATTTTTGGTAATTATGTACTTAGAAACAGTGCCATATCTCAGAATGCCTACACAACTGAGAATTACACTAAGACAGCAGAATAAGAAACCAGTAGTAAGAAAGGCAAGAAGCAAAGGGAGTAGAGGTTGGAAGGATTTTTGACTTGGAGGAATGAATCAGTCCAATTGGCTATCAGAACTCTATCTTAGAAATATAAATTTTATGTCAGAAAAGAAGAAAAAAGTAAGATATAAATATGACATCCATCACAATTCCATAAGACTTAATCTGAACCTATAATATTTTATCTTTAGCCAACTTGGTAAACAAACCAAGCCACAGAATTAAATTCCTAATATATTCTATTGCATATACAGTTTTTAATAGATATCATGAACACTAAATAATGATATTTACAATAACTATGGAAAGGTAAAAACAATGAAAGTGAATGTTAAATTTCCCTGGATCTTAAAGATATGACAGTCAGACACTGTGATATTCACATCCCATGCACATCCCATTAATAACTGAATTAGTATCTTGTTGTACAGAAGTCTTCAAATCTGAAAACGGTAAGTATGGATTTTCCTAGTTTAGATAATGCAACATTTTAAATTATAGCACGACTTTCTCAGGATTTTGTTAGAGAAAAATGTTGATGCTATTCTTTTAAACTAAAGCAAGGATAAAAGAATATGGTGGGGGCCGAGGGGAGGTCTTGGTTTTAACCATGCTCCTCTGCTTGCAGTGTCATTATCAGTGCAAATCAATTTCTATTCTCTTTTTCTTGATTCAAAAATGTTTTCCTTGCCTTGAAAGGTATGGTGCTCAGAGCTTCTTTCAGAATGACTGTTGTTGAATTAAAATAAGATGGAAACAAGCTAGGAAATATAACATGAAGGAATATCCCAACAGTTTCACAACAAGTCACCATACACATTCAGTTAGTTTACTAGGATGAGCAGGAAATCATCCACCTTTCATTTAAGAACAAAGACTGCCTAAAATCTTTCAAGTTATTGACCAGCTCTGTAGTCACGGCCTGTAGCATCTAAGTGTCTCATAGTACAATTCCTAGAGGCTAGTGATAATGAAATAGAAATATTTTGGGATTATGTCAAAAACTTCAATTCCCACCCTTCACCATCTCTCCTAGCTTACAAAATTCTTACAGGCAGATTTCACGGAATGACAGCGGAGCACCAATTGGTACTTGACACCATGTGCAAAATAACTGCATGATTCAGTGTCCCAAATAAACATGCTACAATTAGAATACACCAGGATTTTTCCACCTTCACAAAGAATTCCAAAATTCTCCTGTAGGTCATTGATATTTTTATTTGTGCCTAATAAAATGAAAAGGCTTCAATAAAGGTGTAAACACAAGCATTTGATTTACACAGAACTGTAGAAAATTTAATGTACCTTTTAAAATGGTACTTGCAAGATAACTACTGGCCATAAAACCTCTTCTTTGGGTTTCATCGCTTGCTTGTTTTATGCTCAAAGTAACAGTGGTCTATTAATAATATCGCCTTACCTTCCACTTCAATCTTTCCTTCTTAGTGCTCAAATGATGATTTTTGCCATTCATTGTATTAAAGGCATGGCCATACCTCCTGTGACCTGAAGGCATGAGTGTAATTATCATTCACAGGACACATCTGGACAGAAGCATATTATTTACAGTTGATTATCAATTCCTGATAATGTCATTCAAATTGGCTGTTATAACTTTATGAAAATAATATGAAAAATACTACAAAGTAATAAAACTTCTTCAAATTGGCATCAGGAAGAAAAACTCTCATTTCTATGATTTTCAAGCTGGGACTACACATCAAGTAAACCCCATACTACAATGCAAAGAGGAGACGTGTGATTTTAACAAATGAGATACATTCATTCTTCCAAAAATGTAGGAGCAAAGTAATAGACTCATAAGTAACTGAGTCAACTGGAAACTTCCTATTTTCTGGGTGATCCAAAGTTTAAAGTCAGGAAAGATTTAACATCGTGGCATTTCTCTGATATACCTAGAATTTAATTTATAAGCAAAATATCAAATCCTTTTCTATTAAATATTGACCTGAATTTTGTAGGATTACTTAAAATTAGGTCCAAAGCCATTACCAATGTCTTCAAATTATAAATGATTCAACTATATTTGGAGCGAATGCTGAGATGATCACAATAAACTAATTCAGGAGGCTGAGACTGGATCAAAAGATGACATGGTCTTAGTTTCTAAGACTTGAATGTCTGCTTCTGATTAAATTTTTTATTTTTCTTAATTGTAGTCAAAATTAAATATAGACAAACATTAAAATAACTAGTGACATCTAATTAGATGTACTTTTTCTATCTTGTCTTACAATTCAGAGAAAAAATATATTCGTTGTTCAAAATGCATCATGAAAGAAAATGCTTTTTGGCACCTGAGGAGATGACTCAGTGGGTAAAGTATTTGCTGCACCAGCATCGCATCTGAGTGTGGGTGCCTGGAACTTATGTAAAACCCAGACACAGTGGCACATGTCTGTAACACCAATGCTAGGGGCGCAAAAACAAAACCCAGCTGGTCAGTCTAGCAGAAAAAGTCCAGCTTCAAGCTCAGTAATAGATCCCATCACTATAAAAAAAAAACAAAAGAAGGAGGAAGAGGAGGAGGAGGAGAAAGAAGAAAAATAAAGGAAGAGGAGAAGCAAAAGAAATTTTAGAACACATCCCAGTGTCAATCTCTGGCCTCCTGTATTCCAGATCAAAGAAACACATGTAGATTTAGCATTGGAACACAAAGAATCAATCCATTGATTTCAATAGCACATTATATTAAACCTTTCTATGATTTTGGCCAAATAATTTTTGACACATTGAATTTCCCTTTCATAGGTAACTTGCAAATTACAAGTCTTTCACTGAAAATGACAGCTAACATTTATTAATTAATCAGCCTACATCAGACTTTTCTTCATTTTAATTCTCCTCAACCTAGGGAACAGCAGCCCTGGGAGGTCAAAGAACTGGCCCTTGGCCACACTTCTGATAAATGATGGAAAAGATTCAAACACAGTTCTGACTACAAAGTCTATCTACTTCCCTAAAAAACTCATTCATATTAAAACAATAGTTAAGTGATACTGAAACTTTACATAACACACTTTTTTAGAATTGATCATTTACAGATAAAAGGATTAGAATCCTTTGTGATTATTTATATTTGAATTACAACATAGTTATTTAGTCATCACAGTATTTATATGATCACTAATATTTATTAATCACATTTTACTCAGTAACTTTATTATCCAACAAATATTAAGTTTTCATATGGACCAAATGGTCTGATAGACAGCTAAGAATAAATGAAAAAAGAAGATAGTTACAAAACAGATATATGATCTCTGAGTTGGTGATGTTTGTGTCTACTTAGGAAAACTATCTTTAAGCAATATTTGTCTCTTAGAAAGAAGTTTAACCCAATTCTGATAAATTGTCAGACCACTTTTCAGGAGAGTTTGGATTCAAAAGTAGGCGGAAATGCACCTGAGGCAGAACTGCTAGGTTATGCATATATCTTGCCTTTTATTTAAAAATACCCTCATGTTTAGACTTCAAAGATAGTGCTTGAGGTAACATTGGATATCCCTCTTCTCAGTGCGGCCCTATTAAATAATTTCCTTTTTCTGGTTTTCAGCATAAAAAAAAGTATATAATTGCAAATTGTAATTCCCTAATGGAAAATCATGGGATACCACACAAGGGAGGAAAAAGGGGTCCACAGGTAAGATTCCAAATTCACAATAGCTCTTGAGGAGGATCAAAAAATTGGGGGATTCAAAAAGAGAAGTATAAGTTATTTAAACAAGAGAGAAAGCTTTCCACATATTCTCTAGAAACAAAAGTATGATCCACAAATTAGAAGAGCTTTACTAAAATTTGAAAGCCCATTAGCAAGTCCTGGTGGTTGAGCCACGGTGACTGAGAACTGCAGTGATCACAGAAACCACGTGGGATACAGGACACAGATGAGCTTTTCGACCTTTCCACTTAAGAATATAAAAGTTGTCCTTGGTCCATCAGAAAACCATGAAGAAGATCGATGAGGGAATGGAATGATCCCATTTATGCTTTTAAAAATTCACTCTAGTTGCTGTGTGCCAAAGAATAAGTTGGACGAAAGGGCAGAAGAGGAAGCTGGGAGACCAATTTGGGAGTGATTATAGTAAGTAACTCAAGTGAGAGATGTGGCATAGCTGATTTAAGGAAGGACCCAAGAGGACAGAGTGACTGAAAGACCAGTTTAGTAAAAAGGCCTGGATTGTGATTGGCATCGATGTGAGTGATATCTAGGGAAGCTGTCAATTTCTGATTTGCGTATCTGACTAGAGGAAAGTGTGATCTGCTGAGATGATCAGGAGCTCTGTTCTGAATATGCCCAAGATTCATCCCAGAGCATACAAATAATCGCAGCAGCAAAAAGAATCGGCACTTTCACTAAATGCCAGCTGACCGCGAGGCATGCTTTTGAAATGGTATATTTGAAGCACTTAATCCTACTATTTTCAAGATCAGAATTGAACTCAGATTTCTAACTCTGACATCACAGATTGAAAATGGAATTGCTCTAAAGATGATTTCTTCCTCCTCCTCCTCCTTCTCCTCCTCCTCCTCTTTTTTCTTTTAGTTTTATAATAATCCAGCCAGACACGGGAGAACACAACATAGATGCAGGTCTTGGAACTATTCACTTGGGAATGAGCAACATAGAGAAGTATCTTAAATCCAAATTAGTAGATGCAGAATAAGAGTAAAGTCTGGCATGAACCAGAGGGGCATAAGAGTGTCTAAAAGGGCAGGAGGAAGTCAGGAGAGTAAGGAGAGATTCTAGGAGGGGTGGATTACCCCATTGAATGCTGTTTAGATGTCCACTAAGGAAGGAATTGAAAATATGTGGGACATTCAAGTAGTCTTGTTAACTGAGCAAAAGCACATGACATGGAACCTGGATTAGATTACAATTGCCAGAGTAGAACCACTCGTGTTCTGAAGGTGAGAAGCAAGGAGATGTTTAAAGTGGGTGAAGCAAAACCCACTGTGAGGACAGGTAGGTTTTCTATTTTTCTCAGTTTATTAGGATATAAAAATAACATGTTCAAATCCTGGTAGTCATGACGTAAAATCTAGAAAGAGGTTGGCACACAAGAAAAGAGGAGAAATAGAAGGATGGACGTCTGAGAAAAGGATGGACAGATGAAATCACAGAAAGAAAAGACACTCCAGGATGGGATGGCTTCCCCTCAGGTCCTGCTGGTGCCACTGAACATTTCCTGTGTGGCCATGTGTGTGATGGAGTGTGAGACAGTCACTGAGTCCAGGTTCTGCTGCCTCCTGCTTGTGCCCACTGAGCGCTGAGCAGCTACTGGAATAAACACATTTTGTCACTATTCTGAATAAAAAGTAAAATAAGCCCACATCTAAGTAACTCTGAGAAATTTCTGATACATACAACTCTATGACACACTGTAAAACTTGAAAAGTGGCTTCGTTGTTTTTCGATGTTGCTGAGACCTTTGGATGAGACATATCACCTCTGCTTTCAAAGCACCAACACACCGAAGTTCCTGGCGGTTCCTTTCCCAATACCTTTTCACTCATTCTTATCTCTGGCTGTTGTCAGCAAAGCTGCAAGGAACACAGTCTAATTATAATAACTCACAGGGAGATACAGATGACTATGCAGTTCCCAGGATATGTGTAATCAACAAGAGACCACTTAAACTTAATGAATCTCAAGAGAAATATAAATATTGAGAAACAAGATATCTGTGGTCCCTGGGTGTTTCAAGGGTTCTGTCTATTATGCCAATTCTATCTCAACAGCCTATCAATCAGGATGGTTTTGTATACACTAGAGATACACATAACCTGGTACACACACAAGGATATGTAAGAAAAACATTTTGGCCATTCCCACAAACCCCTGACACATACATCCACATGATACTCATTTAACATGCACACTCACACACACACACACACACACACACACACACACACACACGCATGCATGCACATACAACATACACACGCAGAAACACAGACCTACATACACCATAGCTTGTTTTGCTGAAGACCAGTTTAGCAGGGACAAGAGACATGAAAAAACATTCTAAATCCGAATGGTTTGTATTTATTCTATGTGGAGAAAGAGGCCAAGAGGAACTTTTCTTTAATGAGAAATCTGGCTGGAGAGATGAAGACTCTACCCGAGTTTGGATCCTGAGTTCCATGTAAACACCAGTCAGAAGTGAGGGCAATGACAGCAATTTGCATTTCCCGCCCTTGGTGGGCAGAGCCTGGGAAATCCCAAAGCAAAGCAACAAAGGAGGTAGAAGCAATCTGGGATGACTCCTAAAATCACACTTGGTCCTCTCACAGGGACACACAGTGCTCTCTCTCTCTCTCTCTCTCTCTCTCTCTCTCTCTCTCTCTCTCTCTCACACACACACACACACACACACACACACACATTTAAAAGGATAAAAAATTTAATGAGAAGTAACTTGAACTGGTTTCTTTTGCACAACACTAAGATATCTCCAATGCTGACTGCTTTACAGAATGCAGAGAGAAGGAAGGTCAGGAGGAAAGGGGGGAAGGGAAGGAGGAAAAAGGGAAAAGGAGAAGAAAGGCTCTTAAACTACTCCAGGTTTCAACCAGAAAGAACTTCCACTAGAATGGCAGCAGTCGAGGTAAAATATTGAAAAACAAAGTACTACCCAGACTTGGACAAGACTTGGGCGGGAATTAGCTATGAGCAAAAGAAGAACTTAAGCAACTGGGTAGATACACCTAAAATCAGAAAGCTAGGAGAGAAGCAGGGGAGTTGAGCGTTCTGATTTAACCATGAAACATCTTCGATTGATGTGATCTATGTAGAGATGTCAAGGAAAAGCTGGAGATATAAAAACTGAAATTGAAAGGAGAGGTCAGGGCTGAAGACAGAACTACGAGAATTATGAGAATCGAGATGGTGTATAAAGCATGATATTGGATGAAGCTGTAAGGTGAACGTGTTCATAAAGAAAAGGCCCGGAGCAGATGGGCGCCTCTAGCCTTCAAAGGGATGCAGAGGGAGGCGGAGTGGCAAAGAAAATAAAAGGAGCTATCAGTGAAGGACGAGAGCGAGCTGGGAGCTTTCATCTGGGTTTAGCAGTTTTACTAGTGTGTGAACCAGCTGAAAAGGAATAAATCTACTTTATGCTCTTTCTCTTCTTGCAGAAGCTGAGAAACGGGGAAGGCAAGGTTTTAAAGGGATGGGCAGAAATTCTTTGATAAGCCTCTATCTGAGAAACGATTTAATTTGATTGTCCTGTGTGTGGGCTACATTTAATGACTCATTTCTAATTAATTGAATCTGCCAGTAGTATGGATGGGAGAACACTTGAAGTTTCGATGATAAAAAAGACTGAAACGTCCATCTCGACTCCTTTTTGGCTCTGACGTTCTCCGGAGTCCTCCGCTTGGAGGTGAGCTGGCATCCATTTGAACGCACCAGACAGTGGTTCATTTAAACCACTTAAATCTCAAGTGTTCCTGACCTTTTCCAACACTTCTATCTTCTTTAAAGGCCCTGGGACAGAACATGCAAAGGAATGTTTGTCAGAAATTTGAAGATAAGAGTTTGTTATTGGATGATGCTAAGCCTTGGGGCAGAGTGTTTGCAGGCGAAGATGATGATGAGCCTAACGGCATCATGGAGCTCTGCATAATAAGTATCCTCCCCACATTCCTATTGCTTTACTCCTACGAGAAGGTAAACCAGAGGAGGTAAGTGTATTGGGAAATCAATATCGTGTTTTCTTCACACAAAAATAAGATCCAGCTCAGCGGATCCCAGTGTGGCCAACGCCTTCAGCTATCTTTTCAAAGCACCACCTGCCATGAGTAGCATTTCAGGAAATGAACGTGTGACCTGTGAGAAGCCAACTCCAAACTCTTATGGATTTGATAAGGGTCTCCCAAAGGGGACCACTTTGCATCTCTCCCCCAGGCCCAGTCATAGTAAGGTGGAGACAGAAAACACCATGCAAAGAAAGAAGAGTCAGCAGGTGCAATAAGGGCACAGCTAAGCCAAACTCCCCTGCCTGATTAAAACTGTGGGAATTTACCCTAGTGATTAAGCCTCTAAAACAAAGATGGGCAAGAGAAGTCATAAAAAAAACAAGGCATGTGGAAGCCTTTTCTCTTTGAAGGCTTTAGGCAATCGCTGCGGTCTTCTGTCTGCTCATTCTGTGGCCAGGATAGAGCCCAGTGACTCAGTCGAGGGTACAATGCATTTGCTCAGGTGACCTTGACTGCTGATTTCATCTTATTCACGTGCAGTATGAGCTCAGAGCATTGCATTCAAAGCACAGTCTCCATCTGTCTTCCTGCAGTCCCTTATCCCTGACTTAGTCATTCTCGTACTTTACTTTGCTGGTAGCCTAGTCTCTCTTCTTGTTTCATAATGCTTAATATGGACTCTTTTATCTGAACTAAACACACAGACAATCTCAGGTGGTATCTGAATCTGGACCACAACAGCTGGCGCTTTGAACCTTGGTATCTGCTCTCATCTCTCTCTATTGAAACCATTGAAAAGAATGATACTAATCACAGCAGCCAATTGTAAGCAGGGGATCAAATCAAAGGTGACTTTCCCACATGCAGCCACAGTTTAAGAGCCTCCTTACCAAAGGAAAATGCTGAACAAAATATGCGCTCCTGCTTAGTTACTCAGAGAGCCAGGGTATCAGCTGCACATTTCTCATTATTGCTCTTCCTCCTCTCTGAACTTTTTCAACACTTTCACATTTATTTATTACTCATTTATTTAATCACTATCAATTAGAGACTGGTAGGAGAGACAGAGAGAAAAAGAGAGAGAGGAGAGAGAGAAAGTGTGACGAGAACATGCTTGTACATGCCATGGCCCACTGGTGGAGACGTGAGAGTACAATTTCTGGATGTTTTCTCTTTCTACCATATGAGGTTTATTTGTGTGTTTGTGCGTATGTGTGTGGGCAACTGCACATACATACACGTGCATGAACATGTAGAGACAATGTGTGGTAGTCAGTTCTGTCCTTGTACCTTGTAGATCATTGGACTCAGACTGTCAGGCTTAGCAGCAAACACCTTTATTACTCACTGAGCCATCTTTCTATCCAAAAAAAGCATTCTTCAGGTAACCACCAGACAAAACTGTTGCTGTTCACTTGTTTGGTTGTTTTCTGGCAGTGCTGGGGATTGACCTAGGACCTCTTGCATGAGAGGTAGGAACTCATCTCCAAACCTTTCTTCACTTTAATATGAACATGGCAAGTCTAGAAGAAACTACAGGTCTCCAGGCAGTGCTGAATAAAACCACCAGACTAAAAGGATCAGCCTACTTAATTAATCAAAGATGCATATGATTATCACCTCTTCATTCAAATAAAAATAGCAAATGAGGGCTGAGAAAGCTCAGTGGTTAAATCTGGTGCCTGGGGTTCAATTCCTGAAGTCTACATTCTGAAAGAAAGAACAGACTTCCTCAAAGTTGTCTCCTTACTTCCACAGAGTGACACATGAATATCTCATATCTATCTATTTATCTATCTATCTATCTATCTATCTACCTATATTATTATCTATAATCTATCTTTCTCTCTGTCTATATAGCTATTATATCTATCTCTATCCATATATATATCTATATCTATCTGTCTACATACCTATCTCTCCCCAAATGATCAAAATATTAGTAATTAAAAGCACATTTCATTTATTCATCTCCTTTTAACTTTGTTGTCATAGAGTGACAGACCAAATCTATTTATCAGAAATGTCTGTGGATATACCTGTCTATGCCTCTTCTGCCCTAGGGTTATAGACACATGCACCTTTTCTGTGTGTGTGTGTATGTATGTGTGTGAGAGAAAGAGACAGACAGACAGAGACAGACTCTCTTGCCCTG
This sequence comes from Typhlomys cinereus, assembly GCA_023101885.1. Taxonomy (NCBI): domain Eukaryota; kingdom Metazoa; phylum Chordata; class Mammalia; order Rodentia; family Platacanthomyidae; genus Typhlomys; species Typhlomys cinereus. The sequence continues at coordinate 951,153 of JALPQD010000001.1, forward strand.
GCACACATATAGGGGTGGGGGGGTCACAAAACAACTTCAGATGTTTGACATGGCTTGAGATCAGGGTATCTTTGTTGTTCCTCAGTACATATGACAGACTGACTGGCTCTCCAGCCTCCCATCTCATTGTGGAATCACTCACTGATGCACGTTACAGTGCCAGCCACTATATGGATTCTGGGGATTCAAATATGAATCCTCTGCTTGCATGGTTTTCATCCCACTTAGCCGTTTCCTTGGCAATATGCCCCCCTTCAATACGGGTGCAGGAAATCCAAACTCAGGTCTTCCTCCTTGTGTGGCAGACACGTTACTGCATCAGTCAGATCACCAGCACCCTGGAAATACTTTTCTTTTAAGGAGTGAATTCTTCCTGAGGATCTTTGAATTTAAAATCACTTTTCAAGCCAGTAATGTTGTTTTGTAATATGAACTGTATTACAAACACTTTTAATTACAGCCATTAGCTTCACTTCAATTGTTTAACGTGTTAAAATATCTTAATATGAAATATTTTGAAAACACTGGAAATTAGAAGGAATAAACAAACATTTGTCTTTACACCCCCAAAGCTCCAACAAATGTTAATGCTCTGCCTTGATTCACAATGTGGCAAGATGAGCTTCCTCTGGAAAATAGACAGTCACGAATACCATTCCATATGATTGCTACTACTGAAAGTCCACGGAACAGAGATTACTTTCATCTCTCATTTAATTCACCTCTCCAGCTCATGACCAGATGGATCATACTGAACATTGTAGAATAGCACAAATGCAGTTAGATGGCATTTCCGTATAATTGCTCCACATGTGATCTCACTAAACTGTGGAGTCCTGATGCTAACTTAGGGACATAGTCACCTCTAGATCATTGTCATCCAACTTGACAAATATTCTGCCTTTCCCCATATGAAGTCTCCTCTTGTTTTGTCTCTTAGAAAAATATCTTGCCTCTCATTTTCTCCTCCTTTGACTTCTACAGGATGTGCTCATCCTATTTCTTCTCTAATATCTGCCAAAAAATCACTTTGCTCTTAATCATTGCTCATTTTTCTTTGCACATATGATGTATTTTTCTTTAAACTTATGAGAAAAGTCAATTCTCCTTTAAGGATTGTAATTTCTATTTGTGGGGGAAAGGGTAGGCACACATGTGCCATGGCTCATATGCTGAGGTCAGAGAACAACTTTTGGGAGTTAGTTGTCTCTTTCTCAGGTCACCAGGTTTGCAGGCAGGCACAGTTACCCACAGAGCCATATTGCAGACCAGGGAACTTTTAGCTTCAAAAGACAGGGACTTAATACAAGGAATTAGAAGCATGTTAAGTGTAGAGTCACAATTAGTCTAAGGATTCAAAAGCAAGATCATGGGATGGGGATATCAATAAGTCACAGTCTGTCACATGAACACATAAGGACATAGCTTCATAAATGTACCTGTCATTACCTCGATCTACATTGAGACCACAAAAGAGAACATCCAAGTTTATGAAATAGAAATGAAGGAGTAGACAGGGGTGCCTAGTTGTCTAAAGGACTGAAAACCACCACTGAAGAAAAATCACATTAGCTTCATCCTCTCCTAACAAAAACCACATCATCTCAGCTGCCAAAATCTCAAAGGCAGATCTAAAACAAAATCTTTGGTACAAAGCTCCATCTTTTCTCTTTTGTCTTTGGACTGCATTCTCCTAAACTTCCAATTTTCAAACCATGGTGTCAGGACTTTACTTCTTCATATTCATAAGATGCAAACCTTTTTCTACTTTCCAAGGTTGATTTCATCCTTCTCAACAAGGCTGCAACTTGGGCTTGGGAAATGGTCCAGAGGTTAAAGCCTTTGCCTTGTAAGCAAAAGGACTTGAGTTGGTCCCATGTAAAAATGCCCTCCACAAATGCCAGCAGCTTACAATTCCAACCCTGGAATACTGGAAGACGGAGTCTGGGAAACCCAAAAGCAAATCAATAAGGAGGCAGAGCAATTCAGAACGATTCCTGGTATCACCCTTGGGCCTCCATTGACACACATGCTCAAATGCCCTGTTACACACACACACACACACACACACACACATACACACACAGATGCACATACACACAAGTGTACACACGCACAATTGAATAAGTAAATTAAAATTAAATTTTTTTAAAAAATTTAGAATGAAAGATACATAACTCCAAGTCTGATAACCTAAGTTCAATGCCAGAATCAATATGAGAAAATCAACTCCACAAAGTTGTCCTCTGACTTCCACATACATGTCAAGGTATGAGCATGTGCACCAAAAGAAGAAATAAACAAATAAAAAATAGTGAACTTTAGATTTATAATTAACATAAGCTAGACGATCCTTCATATTATCTGCCTCATACAAGTATATTTGGTGATCTGTTAAAGCTTATCTGCAGATCTATTTCTTTGAAACACTTTATCAGCCCCACACATGTTTTCCTTGAGCCATATTCCATTTTTCAGTGTTGTTTTGTACAATTCATACATTAACGAGCACTTTTCCTATGCTGAAATCTGTCTCAAGCAAGATAACTCCTCTGTGCCTAACTAAATTATGAGTTCTTTGAGGCACAGATTGTATTTTAAACTTTCCTTCAGAGCTTCTCAGTTTCCAGTCCAACTTATTGTCTGAAGCAGAAGTGCAATATATCTTGTTGACTTGAACTGAATTGGTATCCAACTTGGCAAGACAAAAGAAGGAATGAATTCCAAGTAAAACCAGGAAGTGATAGGTAAGAATTAGGGGCCATTATTAAGCTTCTGATGTCAGATTGATTCCTGTTGGACCTCAAGCAGAATAACAGTACAACCTTCTTTCCCACCACTGTTTTTTTTTTCTTGTTGTTTTGCCAAATTTGTAGATTTTCAGAAGAAAATAGATTTTAACTTATGCATGTGTGGCTAATTTCACACAAAGGCCATTAAATTCTCACATGCTTAGTCTATAACATATAAAAGGTAATAGTCTGAGACTTAATTTTAAATTCTTGAAAATGCATCAACATTTTTCTCTTGAACTGTTCTCTTGAACCATTTATAGTATACTGCCCTTTGACAAGCTATGTACAAGGGCTGATTAAGCAGATAACTGGCCAAGAGTGATAGCCCATGCCTGTGTTCCCAGCTGCTGGGAAAGCTAAGGCAAGATGATCATTTCTTTCCAGTACCTCTGGAAATCTTTTTCATTTATTTTGCTAAAAATTTCCTTTTAAAAATATAAAGGAGAGCTGGGAAAATGACTAAGTTAGGGAAGCAAATATCTTGCAAGTGTGTGTGTGTGTGTGTATGTGTGTGTGTGTGTGTGTGTGTGTGTGTGTGTGTGTGTGTGTGTCGATAGCATTGAGTAAATCCAAGAGCGACTTCAATAATCACCCTGGATTGCTACTTCCTCTTTGCTTTGCTTTTGTGAGCTTCCCTGGCTCCACCACAAGCTTGCTATGTCTAGCTGCTGTTTTTAACTTGGGATCCAGGATCAAAACTCAGGACCTTCTGCTTGTGAGACAGAGGTTTAACCATGGAGCCATCTCTCCAAGACTAGAGCTTATGAAGGAAAAATAATGCTTACTAAAGTTTTTAGCTACACTGTCAAGTATGTTAATTAGCAGGGTTTGAATGTGAGTGGACCCCCCCCCTCCCCACAGCCTTATGTGATTGCATCCTAAGTTGATGTTGATGTTTGGGAAGGTTGTGGCACCTTTAGGGAGTAGAACCTTTGTGGAGGACAGCATGTCACAGAGGGTGGGTCTTGAGGGTGGTTATTTCTGCCCTGCTTCTGCTCTAGTAATCTACTTTTGTAGTCGACTACTTGCTCTCCTGACTTCCATCATGATGTTTGCAATGACCTGAGCTGCCTCCAGCTTCCACCACCCACCATGTCTTTTGCTATGGGATTCCCACTTTAATGGACCATGTCTCCCCTCTGGAACCCCAAGACAAATAAATCTCCCTTTCTCCCCTGAAGTTGCATGAGTCTGAGTGCTGTTTCACAGTATCAGAAAGAGTAACTGTGACAGAAATGATTCATGTTTTTTCATTGCTTACCTTTAATTGCTTTGAAGTTCACTCATCTTATTGTCATTGTCATTTGTTTTTACCATGGAATAATTAATATTCCATTTGCTAGACATAACAAAATTTACTTAGCTATTTATTTATTCATAGTTGTTGGCTACTATTAATAAAGCAGCCACAAATATTTATGTGCAGTCTTGGTTTGGGAATATACATAGCTTTCTCTTTGGTAAATGATTAGAGAGGCTGAATCATGATTTAGGTATCTGTTGAATAGTGTTTGAAACTGTCACGCCTGTCGTGGTTTGGAATGTGAGTTTCCCCCACGTGCTCATGTGTAAGAATCCTTAGCTGTTTGCCAGTATTTGGGAAGGTAAGGAGGTGGAGCCTTGTTGGATGATGACAGTCACAGGGAGTGGGCCTTGAGGTCGGTGAGCCCTGCCCCGCTGGAGTGAGTGAGTCTGCTCTTGAATTTGCAGCAATAGCTCTCCACCTCCATGCGACTTAGACCGCCTCCAGGTTCTGCCAGCCAACTATGCCTTTCCCACCGTGAAGGACCACATTTCCCCTGTGGAATCATAAGCTGAATAAATTGCCTTTTCTCCCTTTGAGCTTCAGTGGTGTCTCACAACAGAGAAGAGTAAACAGTGCAACACCTTTTTTCAAACTCGTGTCATTTTACATTTTTGTCAGTAGCATATAAGAGCTTCATTTACTTCACGCAGTAACTGACATTTAGCAGTGTTAATTGCAGTTCAGCCAGTTTAGTAGGTGCATTACAGTACATTGTACTTTTAACTTACATTTGCTAATAAATAATACAGCTGAGCATTTTTTCATGTGCTTGTTTTCTCTCTCTGTTTCTTCTAGTGAAATATAAGTTCTAATATTCTACCAATTTCAATCAGAGATTTTAAGTTGAGATTAACTTCTTTATATGGGCTATATTCAAAATTTTTGCCACACATGTAATATATATTTATCTATATATGTATATATATTAGATGCATTTTGCAAATATTCTCTTCTACTGATTTACTTTATTTTTTAATTTAATTAATCTATTTTGTGTGTGCGTGCGTTATGTGTGTGTGTGTGTGTGTGTGTGTGTGTGTGTGTGTGTGTGTGTGTTTGTATCAGAGGCATTGTATGTTCCTGTGGAGGTTTCTAATTCCTTTTTGCTTTGCTCTGGATTTCCCAGACTCAGCTCAACAGGGCCAGAAGTCCGGACCACTACCTTTCCCACCTGGCTTTTTTACCTGTAATCCAAACTCAGGACCTTCTGTTTGCAAGACAGTCTTAAACCTTGATCCCTTACCTTTTTATCTTATGATAACATTTTTCATAAGCAGTGTTTTTTAAAATTATCAATAAAGTCCTATTTGCAAATGCCTATTTTATGCATTGTTTAAAAAGTCCTTGGCTAAACAGGTTTTAAAAATTTTTTGTCATATGCTCAAAAGATCTTATTATTTCAGTCCTAAATATGGGTCTATGATCACTGTGAGTTATTTTTATTTGAGAATGCATCATGGTCAAAAGTTGGTCATCCGGGGCTGGAGAGGTAGCTCAGGGGTTAATCCTCTGCCTTGCACACGGAAGGTCCTGAGTTCGGATCCTAGACCCCACATATAGATGCCAGCGGAAGTGGGGGCGGCCTGCGTTTCCGGTCCTGGTAGGGCGGAGCCTTTGAATCCAGGGACAGAGTAAACAAGGAGGAGGTGGAGGCGTCCATGGTGGTTCCGGAATTCGTCCGTGGTTCTACACACACACACACATACATACACACACACGCACACACACATACAAGCACAATTGAATAAATAAATAAATAAAAGTTTTTTAAAAAGTTGGTCATCCATATTTGTAAGTCTAGTTCCACATTCTCTGTTCTATTATTTATTTTTCTCTTTTGACACCAGAACCACATGACATTGATAACATCACAAAAAAATCTTAAAATCTTAAATGTTATCCTTCCACCTCTGTTCATATTTTCCAAATCATTCATTCATTCATTCATTCTCTGTTCATTTCTTACTTTAGATCTTTAGAGTTACCATATGAATTTAGAATGAGCTCAACAATTTCTGCAAAAATATCCTGGATTTTAATTGAGAATATATTTATACTAAATATAAATTTGAATCAAACTGTCATCACAGCAAAATTAAGTCTTCTGGTTCATGAACATAACAAATTTCTCTATTTAAAGCTTATTTCTTCTTTTTCTCAAAAATGTGCAGTTTTCATTCTATAAAGTATTATATATTTTTTCATAGGAAAAAACCTTAGTATTTAGTTATATTATGATATTGCTTCACTTAATTTTTGATGGTTTATTTTCAGTGTATAGAAAACTTTTTTCTTGTTAGATTGTATTTTTTTTATTCTTAGTAAAATGACTCATTAGTTCTTGTATTTGTATATTCCTCTGGATTTTCTACATAGGCAATCATGTCTAAGAAAACAAAGATGCTTTTACTTTCTTCCACAGCATGAAAAATGTATCTGCCCAAGTTAATATTTCAGTACTTTTCATTACTTTTATAGATACGTATTTTCATCTGACATCATTTTCTATAGGGTTTTAAACATTACTTCCAATATGATTTGTTATAGGTGATATTTTGTATACACATCTAAAAGTATTTGTTTTGTCTGGGAAAAATATTTCACTGGGTATAGACTCTCAGGTCTTTAGTTTTTCCTTTCAGTACAAAATGCCATCTTGCAGATACTTGATTAAAAAAATGGTTGTCATTCCATCTTGCAGATACTTGATTAAGAAATTCGTTGTCATTCCAATGTTTATACCTCTAAATATACCAAGACTTCTTTCTCTGGTTTCCCTGAAGATTTTACATGTCACTGAGAAAATTGATTATATTTTACCTTGATGAAGTTTTCTTCATTTTTCTTTTATCAAAGGCCATATAGTATCCTTTGATATTCTTGCATCTTTAAAAATCGAATTTGGGGAAAATTTCTAACCTCCATTTAAATCTTTCTTCTGGTCTTTTCTCTTGAAGATCTAATACATTAGATCACTTAAAGTTATTATAGCTCCTTGATGAGTTTTTTTTTTTTTGTTTTACTTTCTTCTTTTCCTTCATGTGAAGCACATTTATATTTTGAAGTTTTCTAATTTTCTTCCACAATGACAGATATGATGTCAACACAGATATGATGCTAATTCTTTCTGAAATAGTTTTCTTCTCATACTTCACAGTGCTCATCTTCAGGCTTGCCTTGGGTCTTTCAAACAAGCTACTAGAATTACTTTTTTTCACTGTCCTTGCCTGTTGACTGACTGCAAAGTCTGTGTCACTTCCATGTCTCATTATGGGTTAGCCTCTTTGAATTTTTAGGCATTCCTGGTAGTCTCAAACTGAATATGTGATAGTGTAAAGTATTTCTTTTTGGACACTAGATCAATCTTTCTATAAATCATCATTCTATAAATAAACTTTAAGATTCTTACTGGGAGCACTGAAATCACAGTAGAGGCAATTTGACTGTCCAGTGTTTTGTCTTAATGATTAGTTAGATAGCAGTGCAGCCATATTTAATCTATGATTAGTTTCCTCCAAGAAAGAAGTGAAATTTTCCTGAATAAATCTACCCAATGTCTTATGATGAGACGGTCCAGTCAGACTGATGAGAATGGACACTGCTAGCTTTCTGTAGGCACCAGGAGAATTCTTTATCTTTTTGGATGTGCTGGTCATTACTCTGCTGAATAATCAAATAGACACTCCCTGTCCATGGGGCTTCTTGTATTCTTCCTCACTTCACTATCCTCCAAACCATTCTTTGGTCTCTCTGTGCCCTGAGCTCCATCTCTTCTCACGGAATCCTCAGGCTTTATCTGGCTTTTCCCAACCTTCAGCATACTCTGGAGGTCTGGACAAGGTCAGATGTTGGCAGACCATAGGGCACACTTCATTTATGCTGATTTCTTAAAGTTCTTGCTGGTTATTACCTGATGGTCAGTGTCCTTAAAGTCATTAAATAAAATATTTATGGTACAAAGTTTTAGTCTCTGACCTTGGCTGGAAGACACATTCTCGCTTTCCTATTAGCACTGATATCAATTAAAGATGGACTTCATTCTTATAATAAAATAGGTATATTTATGAGACTCTAGTTTATCTCTGATCTAATATGTGTTAATGAAAAACATTTTCACATGTGTGAGACAAAGTCATATAACTTTTAAATATCTACACAAAATTCCTAAACAAAAACTAACTAGTAACATAAAACCATCTATGTAAATAGCAATGTCATAAGCATGAAATTGAGGAAATCTTTAGCAGAGTAGTGCTCTAATAAAGTTATAAAGAACATGGGGTTTTGATTAAGCTAGCTTGATTAAATTCCAGTACTATCACTTACTTCTGTAATTTTAAGCATGGTCTTTAGCATCTTTGTATGACATGTTATCTTTTTATGCAACTCAATTGTATTATAAAATAAATGAAACACTGTGTGATTTGCTCACACGGACATCTTGGATGCCACATTTCTTCGGGTTGCTTTCTAAAACTGCATAGAAATGGCAAAGTTAGTAATCTTTTGCTCCCATCTTCCACTCTCTGGGGATTTTCTTAGTGATAGACACTCAGCTTTTACTCTGTGTACTACCAGTCAAATAAATGTATATTGAAAGTTAAGGGATCCAGGGTTAGGCATAAAAGCATTTCATAAATCTAAGACACTATCATATTATGAGACCACAAGTACAATTTGAGAGCCTGCTCAGACATTTATGAGACTTGACTGAGCTCTGAATGCTTTCTGTAGATCCAATCTACATCCATTTATAGCCAAATGAGTACTTAGCCCTGGATAACCCACTGTCCTCCATCCATGTTATGAAAAATAGACAGCCTCCATCACTGTGCTAGGTTCTTATTGAATCATCCTGGACAAAGGTTTTATATTCATTCGAATGGCTCATTGTTCATGTACATATTAATTTATAAGCACAGTGAATGAATATCCAAATGATATGTAGAAATATTGCTTAGGTCTATAGAAAATGCTGAGAGACAAAAATAATAGAACAGAGCTGCCAAGATCATGAAAAGGGTAAAAAACACTTACAGTGTAAGTCTGACAACTTGAGTTTGATTCCCAAAGCCTTCCCCCACACACACCACACACACACTAACTAGATGTAGTGTCTTGTATCTGCTAATACTTAGCACTCCTGTGAAAGATGGGAGGCTAAGGCAGGAGAAGCATCTAGAAGCTTTGGACTAACCAGCCCAAGTATACAGAACAAAAGAAACAAGAGAGACTTGCCTTCACAAGGAGGTACAACATGACTTCCCAAAATTGTCCTCTGAAGTACACACACACACACACACACACACACACACACACACACACACACACACAGAGCTTTGGACCAACCAGCCCAAGTATACAGAACAACAGAAACAAGAGAGAATTACCTTCACAAGGAGGTAGGACATGACTCCCCAAAATTGTCCTCTGAAGTACACACACACACACACACACACACACACACATACACACACACATGCAAATAAAATAAAATAAAATAAAAGGAGCAAACTAGTTGTCAACTTCAGAGAAGAAAGAAATTATGTAATATGTAATTATGTAATATGAATGAAAAGTAGTGATTATAAGATATAAAACATAGGGAGCAAGCTAGTTATCACCACAAAAAAATGGTAAACTAAGAGGAGGGAGAATTACTGTGGCCATGGCATGCAGGGAAAGGTGCTTCACATACAAAGTGGTGACTGACCTATAATTTACAGGATGACACTGGAATCTGTAGAAATGAGACTCTTGTCAGGGAAGTCTACGATGTGAGCAAAATCAAGGAGACAAATGATACATAGTGCATCACAGATGATAAATTGGCTATGACTGCCCTGGCTGTTTAGGAAAATATTAGAGTTGTATTTAGAAAAAATAGGCTTGAAAGGACAAATTTATTCTTCATGTACTGAACAGTGGTCATAGAAAGGTTGTTTGCAGCCTGCCTTGTGTCTGGGTTATGAGTGGAAACGGTGTACATGTCTGGACATGTGCAGTGTGACCTGGGAAACAGCAGGAGGAGAGAGGAAAATGAGCAAGCACTTCTACAGGACCCTGCAGTTAGCCTGCTCACATGTGTCTCCAGAAATGTACTTTAATTTCTATTCTGATTAACCCATTACTACTTTTGAAGTTTCTAACATAGGAGGTCAACCTATGTGTTCAGTCATTGCTTCCTATAGTTATGGTAAGCAGGTAAGACTTAAAATATTCAATGGTCACTGACTTTCATTTATCCCAATGCAAGTTATTCATGGTGTATATACTAGTGAGTTACAAAGCTCTCTCTTACATAAAATGAGAAAACCCTGGCTTCATGTAATTTAGCAGAACCATTTTTGCAGAGGCTAAGAATGGGGGAAGAAGACATTTTCTGAGATGGTAATACTTTATACATTGATCATGACTGTGGTTATATGAATGCATACTAACTGTATACTGAAATGACAATTACACACATATACACGCATAACCTCAATAGCACTGATGAAAGAAACTAATTTGGATTCATGTGCATGTATATATCAATGGGAGGAGACCAAGGGTGGGAAGAATCAGGGTGTAATGGTTACTCTTAACTATTGCTGTGAGAGAGCACTCAAAGTCAAACAACTTAAGGGAGGAAGGGACATTTATTCACCTTACAGTTCCAGAGGGGAGACACAGTTTTTCATGGCAGAGGCAGCACAGCTGGCTGGCGGAAGCTGGAGTCAGGCTAAGCCACTCCCATCCATGAGGCTGATGGTTAAAGGCCAGAGAATTCCTGGAGAGTCTTTCTTCTCTTCCCAGTCTCCTGTTCTATGGTTCCTTCTATCTGGTCCACTACTGGGAGGTTCCAATGAGTTCTAGGGAGGTTCCAATTGGATCTAGGGCTGTATTGATCCAGATAATCTCTTCAGGTGGTCTCAGCTGATCTTAGTTAATGTCAGGTGTGTCAAGTGGATACCCAGGATTAACTATCACACATGGAAAGTAAGACAAGGCATCTGTTGAACTCTTATAAGTACTCCAGCCTTGTTCTAGAGGAATAAACTTATGAGACAAGTGTTCCTGACTGTGGAGGACAAGAGTGTTGGCAGATATGGAGTCCCACAAAAGATGATCTGGGTTTCCTCTAGAAGAATGAGCCTTGCCTCACCATAGCTTGAGACACTGTTAGAAATAGCGAGTGGTATGCACCGCATAAATAGTCTGAACCACTCATTTGTAGGAGAGGACTGTTAATGTGTCCAAGTTGAAAACTAATCATGGCAAGCAAAGGAAATGCGTGCTTGGCACCTTGTATGGTGTGCCTGCTTCTCAGGCGCCCCCAAATGCCTGAAAGACTGCAATTACCATATTAAAGCAGAAAATAAAAGCTTTCAAGACTGATGTCAAAGATTCTCCTGTACGCATATCTGAGATGTGCTGGATAAGAACTTGGTGCACAGGAAAGGCCAATTCGCTGTTAAATCTCAGGTTGACATTGAGGATGTGGCTCAGTGAAGCCCACGGAAGTTGGTGATATTTCCTTAAAAGGAGGCGTGTCCTGTGCAACAGAAGATCCAGTAGCACATTCATTTCTCATTTCTTTATCTCCTTTGACTGATGTGTAGGATTGGCTCAGACAAAAAGAAGCTCTTGCGGGGCCCTGCTTAAGATTCTCTTCACGAGATTTGGTTCTCAGCCCATTTTCTGTCAGGCGTCTAGAGATGGGAAAGCAATACATAAAAATTCTCAGGCTCCACAGTGAAGTCTCCTGAGCACCAGACTGGAATTTACAGCTGCCTGTAGATATCTCCATATGCATGTCCCGCAGGCATGTCCAACTCTGTCTTCCCAAACCAAATCAATCACTCTCTCATTCTCCTCCAGTCTTCCATCTAGTGAATGTCCTGGTCAGATACAAGATTTTGGTTCTTTCACATTCTGTCTCCCATCCTCCAAGGTTAATCTCCTGCCAACTTTCGTGTATTCAGCCAACAACAATCTGCTTTGTGCACTTCATTTCTTGGCTTTTGTTGCTCTGGTGAGGATCTTGCTCTTTCTGTAGGAAACCAAGGAGAGCACTCTGCCCCAGATCCGCAGAGGTGAAGCTCTAACGGGCTCCATGTTTGTAGACAGGTATGTCCTGTCCCCAAGGAATGGCACAATGGCTAGCCCTGCTCTGCTGTGTCCAAGGTCTCTCTTGGGCAAAACGTGAATGTTCTGACACATACGTGGGTTCTTTGAAAACAAGCTAGGCGCTCTGCACTTCAGAAGGAAGCCCCCAACCCAAATTCACCCACTTCCTTTCCCAGGGTGTTCATTCCAAGGTTCGGCTTCATCTGACCATGCAGAAACACAGGCCACGTCGTCAAAATAATAATGTATGCTTTCTTAACCTCCAAACCTTGGCTCATGGAATGTTGCCACGAGCTAGCTAAGCTTCAGCCCTCCTTCCTGCTTCTGCTTGAGGGTGACTTCCTTGGTGTAAGTGCTTCAATTGTACTTTCCTTGGCCTCCTCTTCCTAAACATGACCTCCCCTAGCTGCATATCCCTCTATTTATTTTTCCTGGGGTTATTGCAAGCATCTCTAGCAAGCCTTAGAAGAGACTTCGTCTCTGATTGCCATGTCTGAGTCTCCAGGGTACCTTGAACTGCCTGTTAACCAGTCAAAAAGTAATCCTTTAAAATTTTTGCTTTAAAACTTGTGATTTCACCAAAGAAAGCTTTTGAAAGTTCCCAAAGACACATTTTTTTTTTTGCACCATGCCTGAACAGCCAACTCCTTCAGCTCTATAGCACTAAATGTAGTGCGTAAAGTTCCCTGCAGTTTTATTATTCCAGGTGCACTGCTACCAAAAGAGGCCTTTGTGGACCATGGCTATAAATGTCATTTGTTCCCATTAAGTAAATGTATTACATAGATGATTGTCTAAATTTATGGCAGCTATTCTACAGAGTGGTAAGTAAGGTAATACATCAAAATATCTAGTCTAAAAATGGAGAAGTCAATTTCTATAAATTGAGGACTGTTTTCTTCTCCCCTAAGCTCAACACAATATAAGCTTGTTCTATGACTGTGAGATACATGCAAAAAAAAAAGTAACCAAACCTGACCATTACACAAGCAATAAGCAATTCAAATGATGCTCGGTCATCTCAGATACTTGGATAGTACAGGTGAAAATAGAGGAGGTGACAAATACAAATTCATCCATACAAATGCAATACCAACCCCTCACATATACATAAGAAAAAAATAGTAATAAAAAAAGGACAAATTATTCCTCTAGAAAATATTTAACACTCATTTTAATTTTCTTCCATAATCTGAAAAATAAACACAATACACAAAATACAGTAAAATGCACTTTTCCCATCTCAAATAAATATCTTTTACTTTTGTAAAAAATTCAAAAAAACCTGTGTACTTTGCTAGAGTATATTAAGAGAAATAAAACAAAAATTGTCTCTAGTTAAACTGTCACTTACTTTAATGATTCTCACATGCAGATATTTCTGGACGCAAGAGCTCCACTCTGCAAAATCACACTGACTCAGAGACTGCGCTGGTTTTTTTTTGCAAAAGGCACAAATAAACTGCTTTAAGAAAGTGTTTATTATCAAAAGGATCTGTGACTTGGGAGAAAAAAATAGCATCCAAACGTTTGCTGACTCAACTCTGTGTAAATTTCCTAGTTATTACTTCCTACAGCCCACACCACATCCAGAATTATAAAGACTTCTAAGTCTCACACTGGTGATTTTCAAAATTAGTGGTTAAGTATTTAAATGAACAGTTATGGATATAATATAGACCCAAAACAGAATTTAAAAGGTCTGCTATTGGGAAAGACTAAAATAATGGTGCTATACAAGATAAATTTATCCTTTCCACAATTGTTATTCCTAATATTATAAGAACTGAAATCTATGAAATTATACAAACACAGCACAGATTTATATACATATATATCCCTGATCAGTTTCAGACAATTTTTTATCTTGCTTTATATGTATTCAATCATTTTAGTAACCAGCAAAAAACACATTTAGGTAGTTACTAATCTTAAAAGTTATGTGTGAGTATGTGTGTGTGTGTGTCTGTGTGCACATCCACATGTATGTGTAATCAAGTCACCCCCAAAACAATACATCGCCTGAAATTAAAAATCATTAGTGCTGCCTAAATTACTATGTTAGTAGTCAATGGATAGTTTACATACTGGTTAGTGGAAGCAAATCAGCCTTTTCTGTAGCTTCCATGCCACCATGTGATTTATTCCTGTGAGGGTGCCGAAATGCTGGTCAAACCATGTTACCTCAACATAACGGTGCTCAGAAAGGAAATCTTACACTGACTATGCAGCAGATATTAGTTCTGCCTTCATCATTAGGAAGGTTAGCAATTGTTCTCTGAGTGGTGTGACATTTGAAACCTTCCCTTCTTCATGTTAAAGCATAGAAAGTTACATGCCTAAGCATTTCTTCTATGGAATATTTTTACCTTTACAAATTTCCAAAATAGACAACTGTGTACTCAATAGTCCAATAAAATTAGTTCGTTGTTTCTTTGACATCGTTTATAATTCTTCCATCTCAAAGTGTGTATTAAAGCTGTTTGCCATAGACGTGTGCTCAAAGATTCTTGAAAGGCTTGGTTTCAACAGTTCTACTGAATGACATGACAGGTGTTGTGAAGTATCGTTCTTCAGAGACATCATTTGTTCTGTCCCAGGCTCCCTTCTATCGTAATACAGAGCCCAGAGCAGAGTAATGGTGAGAATCATGGCTAGGATTTGTGTCACTCCAATGGAAATCCCCAGAAATCTTAGGACTTGCAGTTGCTTGGTTCCTCTCAAAAAAGAATACATTTTCTTCCCACAACCCTGCAAAAGAAATAATATGATCATTTGCACTTTAGACTGTGAAAACTAGTGACGAAACCACAATTTGAGTAAGTTAATTAAATTCATAAAGTTTTGAATTCAGTAACATTTAATCAAGAAAACCTATGAGAAGCTGGAGAGAAAAGGGCAAAAAAGTGTAGGCTTTGAAAAACCCACCGCTGATTCTGAACAGCATACTTCTTTTGTTTTCTATGTACACAGAAAGTGAGGCATACTGGTATAAAGCTCAGTATCTGTAGCAGAGTTTCTTAAGCTTTTGACATTCATTGCTACTTTGTACCTGAGAAAAATTCACACAAACTTGGATATGTGCATACATAAATAGGCACACAATAATGAATCATAATAGGTGCACAATAATAATCATAAAGAAATTTATTTTTAATAATTCTTTGGTATACATATAGTTTTACAATTTATGGAAGGCTAATAAAATTCATACTAATGAGATGGATGTACTTGTTGATTTTTATGTAGAGTTTACTAAATCTTTGTCCAATATTTGACACTACAGCATACAGAGTATCTTCCAAGTTTTTCACAGTAGATAGATGTTGAGATTTTGTAATCCTCAATTCTGAGAAGTAGAGAAAAAGGCTTTTGTCCACTTCAAAGATTGTTGAAAATTCTATCCTAATAACAAATCAACATTCATTTAGCTATTTTTTAATACGATTGAAATCTGCAACCAAACCACATATTTTTAAAGTCCAAAATTCTAACACAACCCAATCCAAAGATACTAACCGGATACTTACATGCTGAGGCATAATAGCAGGAAAACATCAAAGGTCTTTCTTTGTCACAATGAAAAGCTTATGTTTCTGTAATAGCTGAAGATTTTTGTATTTACAGCAAGAAAATGCAATTTGTAGCATACAGGAGTCTCAGAATGAGGCTTCCGAAGCAGCATGGTTGGCACCACATAGTGTGGACACCTGCAGAGTGTTAAGTGAGTCTCTACATTCAGAACCGAGGCTGGAGTGGGGTCTGTGATGGATGAGAGCACTATCTCATCTCCAGAGATCAGTAGCAATGGTGATCAAGCTATATGCGTTGTTCAGTGGCCACGCAGTTCAGAAGAAATCCACTCTTCTGAAGGGAATCTAATTTTAAATTAAGGTGATGATTTATGATTTCACTTTATAACCAAAAAAATTTCAGCAGGCTTGAAAGCTTTTCACTGAGTTTCCACTAAAAGTGACTCAGAGTTTAACCTAGAAGACAGTTACTCAAATAATAGGAAATTCATACATATTTGAATTTTTCCTCTTTTTCTTCTAACCAGATTCCACAAAGATCTCACTAAGCCAATGAAAACAAGAGTATGAAATCAGTTGTTAATTAGCATATTGTATTGAAGGGGAGAATTAGTAAATTTACTAACAATGTACTACTATAAGACAATAAGAAATCTTATAAAGATTTCTAAATCTTTTATATCCTTCCAAATGTATGTTATAATCTCTGTAAATACCAGCTAGGCATTGTTCATCCAAAGAAAGCAAGACCACAGAGTCAGTCCTTACAAAAATCCGATAAAACCCTTGGCACTGCAATGATGGCTCAAGGGCGGAATCTTTGCCTCACAAGCAAGAAGACCTGAGTTCAGATCTCAAATTCCACACAAAAATGCAGAGTGGAAATGGCGGGGGCTTGCGCTTCTGACTCTGGAAGGCAGATCCTGGGAAACCCCAGAGTGAGACAATTAGGAGGTAGAACAATTCAGAATGATTTCCAAAGTCACTCCTTGGTCACCACAAGCACACATGGTGACCTCTTCTACACACACTCAGATACAGGTACACACTGGCACCTACACACATACACACAATAAATAAACAAATAAATAAATCAATCCTACAAAAGGAGTCAGTTACTTTTCAAAAACTTTTCCAGGTTCACCATGTAACAGAAAGCTGGCAGCAAAAGATAAACAAAAGCAAAAATCAATTGTTAAAGATTTTATAATACATAATACCAATTTAATTATCATGTCTCTGGCTATTTACCAAGTTGGCATATAAACATATGTGCATATATACCTGCCCATATACACCAACACACACACACATACACACAAACACACACACACTCACCACATACATGTAAACATGCAATACACATATACATGAAAAAATTCAAATTCCTGTTATTCGTTTATGACGTGACTTCAGCAAGGTACTAAATTTCACTTCAGTTTTTTTTAATCTGAAGTATAGAGCTAATAGTGGCAACCTGTTTGGAACTTTGAGAAGATTAAATGAACAAAGACTAAGAATGATCTAGAATACACTGAGAAGTCAGTAAGTACCAACTCCTATGACAGTGTTAATCTACTGATCAAAAAATGTGAATTCACAAGTAGATGACACAACAATGCCCAGCATGTTTTTATGGACACTGTGATGCACATTTTGTAAGAATATGAAAATACCCCAAACTGAGCATTGTGTCACCAGCAATCACTATTGTATCTTCACTGCCTATAAGAGCCAAAATAGCTATCACAGTTTTTCAGGGCAGTAATGTCACAATCCAAAGTGACTATCTACCATTGAGAGATTAGATCGTTAGCCTCTCAATTAAGCTGGCAAGAGTTAACATAATTTAGAAAGAATATATCTTCAACAATTTAGTTAAATTCAAAAGATATGGTTTCAGATACTGGGAAGTTAATATACATGGACAGTTTATTTAATAATGTCAATAAGCACTGTGGTAGATTTTTCTTTCTTTCTTTCAGGAAGTATACAAAACAGAATGCAAAGATCTATTATACAACAAAATGTGACTACAGTTAGTAACAATGCATTTTAAAAAATAAACCATTCAGGAAATATATCTGCTGATGGTCAACACTGAAATGCTGTCAATCAATTATCATTTCATTTCTACTCTCTCAATGGCTATGGGACTTAGATTTGATCTATATATTTCTTTGTTTTTTTTTATGAGATTGCTCATCCCTTTAGAGTAATTCATTTTAAGCTGAAAGCTAAGCTGGAGAGGTTAATATTTCTTTTTCAAATCTGTGAGCCAAGCAAAGTGTAAGTTGACTAGATACAATCCATTGGCCTTCATAGATGACTTTATGGAAAGTTAGTTTCAATATTTTTAAACTATCATATTTAGTTTTAAAAAGGTATGGTAAATTGTATTATCTAGGATGGACTAGAATGAGGTACATTAGTTAATAGCAAATGTTCTAGAGAGAAAGTAGACCTTGGAAGTTGGTAGCTTCAGCTTTCCATGTTTAAAAGCATGGCTAGAAAGTGCATTGCGTCAGCAACATCAGCAAAGCAGGCACGGTAAGGACTTCTGAGCATTCTCTTCTACGTAAGCAAGAACAGCACAGCAAAAATGCTCAAAATCAACTTTTTCAGAACTCTAGAAACCAGCCAATACCTGCAGCATTTATCCTAGCACCTGATGCTGAGGAAGAACAGGAAACTTTTTTTTAAATCTTTTTTTTAACTTTTTATTTTATTTTATTTTTTATTATTATTTCCGCTCATACAAACTTAACAGGTACACCGGTCCCCTCCCTCCTTCCACCTTCCCCTGACCCCCCTGCTCCCCCCTCCTCTCCCCCCTCCCTCCCCATCCTCCAGTGCCTCCCCCCCAATCCCCAGAGCATCCTTTAATGTGCATGCCAAACTCTCCTCTGGGTCCTCCTCTCCAATGAGGTGCAAGGACCCAGGTGCATTTTCCAGAACCCTTTCCTGTGTTCCCCTAAAGCTCAGGAACACTACTGTGACTGTCAGTCCCTAGCCTCCAAGGATCTTAGTGCCTTTAGTCCACGCTAGACTTTGTGGGGTCAATAATGTGTTGGACATAGTGCAGATCATGCAAAGTCCTATTATAATTGCTTCGGCCCTAACTTGTGTGGAATATCTTGCATATCATGACTCCTCCCATCCTTGTGCTCTTACAATCTTACCGCCCCCTCTTCTGCAAATTTCCCTGAGCTTCAGGATGGGGAGAAATTAGGCTGGCCCAAGGAACAGGAAACTTTAAGGTATTAAGGTATCCCATTTCCATCCACCTGTCCCCCAGCACTAAAGAGTAGTCTTGAAAAATGCCAGTTTGCAGTCATGGTGAATGCTGGGCATGGAGAGCAGAATGGACTTGAAGCCCTTCAAATCTCTATTCTCAACAAGAATTGCCATTATTCGTCATGGCTGGTGGTTCTCTCCAAGACCCCAGTCTTCCCCCTCCAAGTGTCTAGCAAGGAGTCAGAGCAACTGTTGATCTTAGAGATGTTAGATGATGATTGTATACCATTGAAAAACCACTATGGAAGTCCAGGATGCACTCGAAAAGATCTGGCACATCTGTGGTGATGATTTAAAAAGTTACACAAATGCTCTAGAAAATACAATACAATTTTAAGAAAATCAAGGCTAATATAGATGGATATGGATCTTGGTGAAAGACATTCTGTTTGGATTTCCCAGGAACACAAACATGGGCCTGTACAAGCATGTCACATCTGTGGGATGTGTCTTCTTTCCCCATCAGAAGGCCATGAACACAATCTCCCTGTTGAAATGGGAAATGGATGGTTTGCTTGAAGCACAGGTCTTACTGGAGTCCTCAACTTTCCTAGCATACTAATCTTACCACTTCCTTATTTAGTCGGCAAAACACATAGCTTCATACAAGGCAGAATTTTAGTATCTCAATTTGTCTTCACAATTATACATAGTGAGTCTGTCAAAAAATACTCAAAAATACTATCCATAGTATTAGAATAGAATTAATGGGTGTCTCTCGATCCTTTATAGAAAGCAAATCGGACCAACAAAATCTTCCAATGTGTATGTGCATTGAATGTGTACTTCACAGATAATAACAAAGGCTTGATACACTGTAAATGTGTTTAAGAACTGGATAAAGAGGTCACAGGCCCTACAGAAGAACCTTCTACTATTGTTTCAGACTTCTATTATTGGTATCAGACTGCCTTTTAAATACTCACCTTTAAACCCATGGAATCCAAGCTGGTCAAGGTGCAGAGAATAAGTGACTGTGAACTGTTTGGCCTGAAACAAGACATCTGAATCCCCCCACCTCTCTCTAACCAAGGCTCATGAAACATTAAAGAGAAGAAGGTGGAAAGAATTTAAAAGTCAAAGGGTGAGTAGGATGCTGCCAGTGTCTTCTGAGCATGATAGGCCACCGTACCTATGACCTCACCACAGCTGTGTTTACCTGCACATCATGGATGAAGGAGGAGTCTGACCCTCACTGAAGAACTACGGAGGGTTACTGCTGGCTGGAGGAAGGTGAACGCTTGCTTCATGTGTAAGTGGTGGAGCCACTTATATATCACCCATGCTCCAGTAAGTACCTAGGCACATGCTAATACAGACAACACCTATTAAACTCATATAGACATGCACACACTGCTTAAAAAAGGAGAGAATTGGTGGAAAGACTAAGACTTTCAGTGGGAAAAGGGGACAGGGAGCCAAAGTAATATGGGGCGAAAATGATAAAAATTCATCGTGTACATGTACAAAACTGCCAAAGAATAACAAAGAAATAAAAATCCTGCCAATCTATGATATGCTCACCTAGGTTCTTGTGTGTTGTTCCCCACAGAGGTATATTACAATGATAGACAGGTATTGTAGAACACTGTAAAAAAATCACTCTCTAAACTGGCAAAAATAATATTGAAGCTATTTTCCCAGATAAATTATGAGCAGCAGACATAAGATCTTGTTGGAAAAACAATAATTTCAAATTTTTCTCCCTTTTTGAGAAATTAGGGTCTTTACTCTTCTAACCTCAGAATTATGCAAAAAGCATGTTTTCTTTTCATCTGGGCTGTCAGAAAGCACTTGTAGGAACATTCCCAAAAGACTCTACATCTAATTACAAGACACTTATTCGTCTATGTTCATTGCAGCTCTATTCACAGTATCGAGGAAATGGAATCAGCCAACATGCCCATCAATAGAGGAATGGGTAATGAAAATGTAGTACATATACACAATGGAATATTATTCAGCCATCAGGAAGGACAAGATTATGGGATTTTCTGGTAAATGAATGAAACTGGGAAACCTAATACTGAGTGAGGTATCTCAGGCACAGAAAGACAAACACCATATGTTCTCTCTTATATGTGTATACTAGCATTAATCTCCCAGCTAAAGTATTTGCTTTAGAATTACTGTAAGTCAAAAAATTAGAAAAGAATCAACAAGAGGGAAGGTGGGAAAGGATTGTTAGGATGAAATTTTGCAGGGGGAGGTATAGGATACCATGGCAGGTAGGATGAGAGAGGGAATAACGAGATAAAATACCTATAGGGGCATGCAGGGATAGGATATAGGAGGAATAGTTGGACTTAGAGAAAAACCCTAAGATTGGGAAAGAAACCCCTAAGAATCTCCTACATTATGAATATATCTGTCATAGTTAGGCATAGGTGTCAAGTTGACAGTTGAAGGTTTTCACTCTGGGCACATTTGTAGAGAATTAGTAGTTGAGTTAAGCCCAGGACATACCTGCAGGAGATTGTCTAGCTGATGAGGAAGACCCAGCCCATGATGGGTGGGACTAAGCCCTGGAATAAAATACAGAGAGCTGGTTGAGAGAGTTGGCATCCTGGTGTACTCTTGGCCAGACATGCTGGTATGGCAAGTAAAGATCATCCCTATCTCCACCGTTATGTAGAGATGGTGAGGCCAATTCCCTCTGCCCTGTTGTTGGTGTGAGCTCTCCTATCAAGCTAGACTGAGAACTGTAATCAGACAATTTTAAGAGAAAATAAACCTTTTGTTTTCTTAAGCCGTTTGATGGTGATTTATCAGTAATCATGCAGGCTAACTGCTACAATGTCCAAAGTACCAAGGAATACTGTAGAAACTTCCAGGCAAGAAAAATAATCAAAGGTCTCATCAACATGTTACAATAAAAAAATCATCATGACAATAACAAAAAAAATCATCATGACGACATATGACCACTGGTGCAATAGTGGCATGAGTATCAAGAAGAAAACCAACAGCTTTCTTTAGACTTATGGCCCACTTACCAGAATGGAACACATTCCTGACACTGTTAATTAGAACAAAAACCTATAAAAGGGAAGGAAACAGATCACTAGGAAAGAACAGATGATAACCTATAAGTAGGAAGACACCAAATGGCTCTGTAAATACCTATTCCTATACCTATTGGAAAAGCACTCAGCCTAGAAGCCTTCTTCTATAACAGAAGGAGAGAAATCCACACCCAGACAGGACAGCCTAGTACAGTGGAAGAGCCTGAAATAGACAACAGCCAGTCAGAATGCAATGCAATGCTCACCCAGAATCAGGCCAACCAAATCTCTCCCCATCCTAAGGATCAGGGAACCTTTCAGGAAAGGGAGTGGAAAGATTGTAAGATTCTAAAGATGGGGGGGCACCACTGGACAAAACATTCCACTCAAAGCAGGGCTGATGCAAAGAGATTTACTCTTACCAGACCTGCCCAAATGGCTGACATACCAACATGCCTCCATAGACTAGCAAGGATCTCAGGAGAAATAATTACATGCAATGGAAACCTTAGGGGCTAGGTCTAGACAGGTGAAGGAGAGGTCTGCCCAAGGAAAGGCTCCTTATTCTGCCACAGAGACCGGAACCTCCACCAGAGCAGACATTCCAGGGGAACTCTGGGATCCACAGCAGCAGACAGAAAGAAAGGCAGGAAGGAGTGGGATGGATTGATGAAAGGAGGGAAAGTAGGGTGGGAAAGAACAAGGGTAGGATTAATTATTCAGTATGTTAATAAAACTAGAAAAAAAGAAAACATTAACAAATGAAAAGTGACAAAACCATATTAGAAATTAAAATGCTTTCTAATATATTCTGATTTTTGTATCTCATTTTTCTGAATTTTCCTTCAAAATAAATACATTTCAATTGTAAAAACAACAACAGCAGAAAGCAATAGGAAACTCAACTCTAGCAAACCTGTTTACCTTCTCATTAAACATGTCTGCCTATTCTTTCCTTCATCTTGACTTTTCAATTCTATTTATGCAGCATTAATACATTAATTATTAATTAATTAATGTATTAATTATTAATACATTTCATTTTATGCAGCACATTAGATCCTTTATTTAATACAAAGACACAAGATGTAATCAAATTATAGCACAGATTACTCTATAGTCCACATAGTTTACCATTTCTTTGATGACTCACAGGGTAGTGTAGATGCTTACAGCACAGCAGTATTATGCTGCATATCAGTGTATCATTTACACAAGTACTTAAAATTACAAATTAACTTTGCAATGGACTTTTCCGCTGTATATGATAATTTTTCTCTTCTGTCACTCTCTACATCTGGCATAGAAATAGCTTCAGGGTTTATTTTTCATTCTGCCTCATTCTTATTGAAGAAATTCAATCTGAATATAACCCCAAGCTGATTTTGAGTCAGTCTAATGACAATGAATGTGGTTTGCATTTTTCCAATATAAACTTGGACACTTGCTCAAAAGGAACATACTAGATCTAAACAAAAAGTAAAACCCACCAGATTTGCATTACTCTATTCATAGACACTTAGTTGCACACACAAACTTCTGAGTGAGCTGAAAGAAGCAGCAGAAGCGGTAGCAATCAGAAATGTTTTTCATCTCACCACGGGTGCTTTACTCAGCATACGAAAGAACTGAACTGCACATGTTCATTTTTCTTAAGATAAAATATTCTGAGCTGAATTTACTTGAACATGATTTCTTGCTAAATAAAGTTATGTTAGCTTTACGCTAATAGCCTCAGATAACTCGAAGGAACGAACAAGATTTGTTGGCTAACCTACTTTCCTTGCTTCAACATTAAAATTCTGGTCAACTATTAATAAATAACAACACTACTTTTATCAGAGAAAAAAAATGAATCCCTACATTTTCCTGGCACCTATTGGAAGGCATGCCGTGATGCCTTATTTCACTTGAGGAAGTTATACACTTGAAATTATTCTCTGATCTATCTCCAAAATGAGTTTCTAAAATTGGAAGACCACCCATGGCATTTTGATACTCAGTATTCATAGACCATCCAAAAGCCAGGTTGCTTTTAAGGTTTATGAAGATAAGGTATAAATAAAATGTAAGTGTTGATATATGCATGCTAACATTGATAATGTATGACTGGTTTTTCATGATCAACAAGACTCTGAACTTGAAATGACTGTTTTAATTATCAGGTACAAATATATAATCTTCATCCCTATTCCTTTTATAATCCAAGAACCAAATGATATCAGTTCATGAGTCCATGTATAAAACAGGTTGAGTCACAACTCTTCACTAAGAATATTATGCTCAGCCAGGAAATAAATGCTTCCATAAAGAATAAAGTTAAACAACCTGCAATCAAACTGACAGTACTTTCTGTCCTTTCAAGAGTAAAGTCAGCTCAGGCATGGGCACTACAGCAGAAGAAGTCATTTAGTATTCTCTCATACATTATAGTCTTCCTACCTTATTTAATCCTCACAAAACCCACAGTAGGTAGGCATCATTATCAAGTGCAGGACTGCATTTGTTGAATATCTGAAGTTTTAGCAATAATGCAGTTATAAAGAGAGTAGACCCCCAACAACTGAGCAAAGCACAACCTTACCAGAGACGATGGCTGCCACAGAAGGAAGGACTCCTTGCCCACCTAAGAAAACAGCTTATTCATAGGCTCCTCATTCAAACTGTCCACTCTTGCTATTCAATCACAAGATATTAAGAGGGGAAAGGAGAAACCACAGAATCCCCAAAGCCTTGAACTAAAATTATTCTCAGCCAGCACAAACACACACAACCAGAAGACCCAGACTTTCCTCTACGGATGAAGAAAACCAGAGTCAAGATGGTTACAAACAACAGGGCGAGAGAGATGGTTAGGGATTAGACTCTGCTGCACAACCAGAAGGACCTGAGTGTGAATTCCCAATCCCACCTAAAAGCTCCAGGCAGAAATGATGGGGGCCTGCATTACGATGAATGAATGAATGAAAGAATGATGAATGAACGAATGGGAAAATGGCATTTTTACCTAACTTAATAGGTATTTAAAATTATTTTCAATTTTTACATATGATGGGTGAGTGTATGTGCATGTATGTGTGTGTGATGTGAGTGAACACGTGTGTAGGTGCTCACTTGTCATGGCATGTGTGAGGCAGTGGAAGAAAACCTGTCATTGTTTCTCCTCTTTCCACCCACTCTTAGGCTAGGTCTCTTTAGCACTACTGTGTAAGCCAGGCCTGCAGAGGCGTGAACTTCTGGAAATCCTTGGGTCTCACATTTCGTACCCTGGGATCACTGACACTGTGTCACAGGCCGGCTTCTACATGAGATCTGGAGATCTGAACTCTGGTCGTCAGCCTTGCACAGCAAGTGCTTCAGTCACTGAGCCAACCACACAACTCTAATTCAAGAAACGTTCTAATCAATTGCTGGTAATGGTGTCAGTACTGTCACTGTGCACTGAAAATTTGTGTTTACTAGATGCCAAGTGATGTGTTGAGGTTTCTTTGTTTACTATTATAATATTATAACAAGGTAGGTACTGTTCATATTTTATCTAACAGACAAGGGAATTGAGATTTAGAAATTAAAAATACTGTAGATTCACCTTACATTTAACATACTTTGGAATCAAGTTGACTCAAATTCAGTCAGCTCTATGATACAGGGCTGACATGTCACCCCACTTTATTGTTAGTTACTTTTCCACAAAATATTGATAACAGTGAAGGAATTATTTTAGGGTCTTAATGAAGCAATGCAGTTAACAGTCTTACTTAGAGTGCTATGTAAATGAGTTTTTATTTGAACAATCCAATGTGTCTTCTAGGGTCGGGTGGGGAACACTGTTTCCCCCCCCCACACACACACACATTCCCCAATCCATTTTTGTCTAAAATAAATGTCTCCTTGTCCATCTTTAAATACTAGCATTCTCAGAGTTCTGCTCTTACATATTTTATATTATACCATTTCTTTTTATCTCCTTCCATGTCTTCATCATATACAAAGAAGATAGGTCACCCTGTCTACCCTTTCTCTTAACCATTTTTTCTGTGGTAATTAATATGGTACACTGGAACACAGTGTCTTACCAAGATCACATTCCCTAGCCCATGACTACCATTCCCAGCTTCCCTTGCAGCTGAGAGAAACCACATGAGTCTCTAACAAAGAAATGTGAACACAGGAACATGCACAGATCTTTGTGCAGCTGGAGGTTTCCTCCCGTTCCTTTTCTTGTCCCCAGAGTTATCACTAGAGCAGAACAAGATGAATTATGGAAGACATAAATACATAAACAGGTGTAGTTACCTCAGTATATTAATCTTTGAATAACTTTGCATCAGCTACTTTTTTTTTAACCACTACAAAATGCCTGACAGGAACAGCTTAGGTGAGGAGAGAATTACTTTGGTTTATACATTCTGAAGATACAGTCCATCATGGTAGAAGAAACAGCTCCATCCATGGAGCATCAGTGTGTGTCTGCTGCTTCCACACTGTAGCTAATCAGGAAGAAGAGACAGGAGCAGGAGAAGGGTACAAGTACACGGTTCTCTGCCAGCCAGAGTCCCCCCCCCAAATCTCTTAATAGCACCTCTAGGTGGAAAACAGGCATTCAAATCAACATTCTTGCCCCCATCAATGTATGATCATTTCATAATGTGAAAGTGTATTCAGTCTGATGCCAAGAATCCTAATTGTTTTGATTCCTAATACACAATGATACAGAATAAACATTCCCATTTCAAGAGTGAGGAATGGGGCGAAGCAAGAAAATATTGAAAGAAAGCAGGACTGATGTACAGAAGGACAGACATTAAAACCTTCAAGTCCAGATCTGCCATCCAGAGTGCATGGTGGCATCATCTGAAGGCAATGGGTTTTGGAAGTCCCACCACTATGGCTTTGTCATCTGTAGTGAACATAAGCCCTTTCTTGAGCCAATACCTCTTGGTGCCTACAGGTTTCCCCAGCAAACATTCCATATTTCTGTCATCTGCAAGCTACACAGTACCTGATCTCATTGGCCTTTTTTTAAAAAAAAATGTCTTTAGCACAATCTCCATGCCCCTGTTATTTTTTGTATTCTGCAAAATGAGAACCATGAGACCAAATTGTGTGACCTGCTTGAGACATTTTGCCTTTTCCTTGGACCGTGGCTTCAACAATCTCTAAGCAGATGAATTTGGGAAAGCATTTCCTTAAGTAGCAGATTTTTGACCTTCTCTTTTTGGACAGCGAGTGTGTGTATGCATAGAATGGGGGTACATGTATGTACATTTGTGTGCATGTGGAGGCCTTCATTGATTGTCCAATTTTATTAAGGCAAGGTCTCTCAATTGAACAAGTTCATCACCTGGCTAGGCTAGTTAGTCAGCTTGCACTGGGATTTTTCTTTCCTTCATAGTGCTGGGATTAAGACAGCCACCTCACCTGTCTTATGATGGTTTTGGAAACGAATTTTAGTCCCCATACATACAAGGCAATCAACTTTTCTTTTTTTTTCCTTATTAAACTTGGTTTTAATGAGTCTCAAAATTCTGTGACGGATTTTTTTTGTTTCCATTAAAAAATACTGAATTTAAAAACTAATAACTTAAAACTCCCTCCTCCAAAAAAGGTTCACAAACATTCTCCTTTCCTTCTGAAAGTTTTAGGATGCATTGTCATTAACTAGTCTTTTACCATTAAACCTAGATGGCCAATAGAGACAAGCAGTTCTGAGACCATTCTTCACCACTGTAATACTGGAGGGGCAGTTGTTAGGGGCAATATTTATCTAGGCGTCTGGGCTTTCTGGACACGCTTGCCAGCTCCATCAGCCTTCTTGTCCACAGCCTCGATGACACTGTCATAGTTAGACACAGGTGTCAACTTGATAGTTGAGGGTTTGAGCTCTAGGCACATTTGTAGAGAATTAGTGGTTGAGTTAAGCTCAAAGCAAACCTGAAGGAGACTGTCTAGTTGACGGGGCAGACCCAGTCCATGGTGGGCGGGACTAGGCCCTGAACGAGTGAATAAAATACAGAGAGCTGGTTAAGGAAGTTGGCATCCTTTTGTACACTTGTCCAGAATGCTGGTCTGGCAAGTAAGGATCATCTCTCTCTGAGCCATTACGTAAAGATGGTGTGGCCAGTTCCCTCAGCCTTAGTTTTGGCGTGAGATCTCCTGTCAAGCTGGACCGAGAACTGTAACCAGATAATCATAAGAGACAATAAGTCCCTTGTTCCCTTAAACCATTTGATGGTGATTTATCAGAAACCATACAGGAGAACTGCAGCAGACACCCACAGTAGCAGTCTGTCTCATATCACGAACAACAAAACGATGAAGCGAAGGCTAATCAGAGGAGCTCTCCACACACATGGGCTTGCCTGGAACCATGCCAACAATGGCAGTATCTTCAGATTCAAGAACTCAGGGCCATCTTCCAGTTTCTTACCAGCAAACTTGCCAGCTTTGCGAGTGCTGTGACAGTCCAGTACAGAGGCACAGCCAGCATTAATCTGTCCCCGATGGTTCAGCATAATCGCCAGAGCATCAAGCCAGCTGTTTCCATTACTGGGTCATTTTTGCCATCACTGCCATGTGCCATGACAACCTCTTTGACAATCACATTCCTTACACTGAAGCCCACATTGTCCCCAGGGAGAGTGTCACTCAAAGTCTCATGGTCCGCTTCAACAGATTTAACTCCAGTTGTGACACTGACTGTGCAAAGGTGAGCAACCTTCTAGGTTTGAGAACACCAGTCTCCACTCAGCCAACAGGTACAGTACCAATATGGCCAATCTTGAAAACATCCTGGAGGGGCAGGCAAGGCACAAAGGCTTGTCAGTCTAGTGAGCTGGTGGGAGGATGGAATCCAAAACCTGTAGCAGCGTGGTTCCACTCGCCCTGCCATCTTTCCGGGTGACTTTCCATCCCTTGAGCCAAAGCATATTAGCACTTGGCTGCAGCATGTTGCCACCATTCCAACCAGAAATTGGCACAAATGTTACTGTAGCAAATTTTCTTAATGTTAAATGCTGACTTCCTTAATTTCCTCCTCTGGCTTTAAGGTGCTCAGTGGAATCTATTTTGTTGACACCAATGGTCAGCTGTTTAACATCCATGGTGTAAGCCAGAAGGGCATGCTCAGAGGTCTGCATGTTCTTGGAGATACCAGCCTCAAATTCACCAAGTCCAGCAGCAACAATCAGGACAGCACAATTATCCCGAGATGTGCTGTATTCATGTTTTTTGCTAAAGTCTCTGTCCCCTGAGGTATCAATCATGGTCACATGGTATTTACTGGTCTCGGTTTTCCCCAGGGAGATGTCAATGGTGATACTACGCTCACGCCTGGCTTTCAGTTTGTCCCAGACACAGACGTACTTGACGGGGCCCTTTCTCATCTCAGCTGTCTCCTCAGACTTCTCAGTGGTTCACTTGTCGATCACCACATCTGTACATCAGATGGCCAGTAGTGATGGACTTGCCAAAGTCTATGGTTGAATTTCAGTGGTGCTTATCTCTTTAACAAATACCTCTGCTTCATCTACACCTGTTTTCTCCACAAGGTTAAATCTGTTCCTTCTCCCATCCTTAGTAAGCTGCACATTTTCTCAAATCCTTCTTCGTTTTCAGTTTCCTACCACTGATGCAGAATAGCAAGCAAAATTGGAGCACACCTTGGATGCCGTGCTATTGAAATTTCCTCCACCAAATAGTTCATTGCTTTGGAATTCACTTTTTCTCAAACTTTGAAAACAAGCAAAATATAACCAGATCCTTTTCTAGAAAGTAACACAAATGGACTCTAGTTTAATTTCTAATAGAGTCTCTGAACCTTCATAAGCTGGAATCACTGTCTGTCTTTCTCTCGGCATCTGGTCTTCTACACTTCTACCCAAGTTGAGCCACTTACCTGCAGTCTTCTAGTGCTTCTGGGACCCACACCTCTAAACGTTCCACATTCCTCCAGCAAATTGGTTTCAAAAGCTTGTTCAGATTTATCCCAGCAACAACCCCACTTCTTGGTACTAACTTTCTATGTCAGTTGTTCTTATTTCTCTGACAAAATACCTGACAGAAACAGCTGAAGGAAGGCAGGGTTTATCATGGCTCATGGTTTCAAAGCATACAGAGACAGTGAAAGCTTTCTGTTGAAGTGAGAGTGTGAGGCTATGGCTGCCACCATCATGGCCAATAATCCTCAAAGGCCCACCTTTAGTGGACCCCCTCCATCAGTCAGGACTCTGATGATCCCAAGACAGTGCCACCAGCTGGAGGACCAGGACCCCAGAGCACAGTTCACAATCAGACCACAACATGCTCATAGGCCTTTCTACAAAGAGATGCGCTCCTTTCTCCTCTTGGCTGAGGCTGCAGGAAAGTAGGAGCAACTCTGGAAGAAGGTATTTTAAGAAGACAAACGTATGTCACTATCCTGGCACATGGACAGACTTGAGCTTCAGCGCTGACTAGTCTATGAAGGAGAAACAAACTCTCACAATGGACCTAAGCCATTGCATTAGCCCTTTTCTTAAATGGCACACAGAAAATCCATGTCCTTAGCAGAATCCTGTCTCCTGAGTTCCACGGTGCCCACTTGGTATTTACACACTGGACACTTGACCATATCCCTAAACTCAGCATTACCACAATTCACACATTCATTAATATGAGGCTTCTTTGTCCAATCAAGGTGGAAATAAAAAGAAAGTACACTTGCAGTTTTATGGTCACTAATACTTTTTGTTTAAGATTTTGAGTCTCTCATATTCATCCCCTCTCATTGCCTTAAAATGAATTCCTACTCTTATAATCACAGAGATTAGCAATCACAACCTCTTACCTAATTCCCATGTCCAGGACCCCTTCCTTCCCCTCCCCACCTTTTTTCTTTTTTTGACATTTTGACATTCTTCAAAATACCATCATCATGATTTTAAGGACAAATCTAAAATCATTACTATGTAGCACACCTTTTTTAGACCAAAATATCATAAAGGTTTTTATGGCAGTGAGGTCGAAAGTTGTGAGTCCGCATTAAAAAAGCACAGGAGGAAAAGTTATTTGGGGTAACAGAGAATAGTGGACTGGAAACTTAACAATTGAACCACATCAAGGAAGAGAATGAAAGAAAAGAACAACCCAGTTGTATACTTGAAGCAAAAACTGGCAGAGCAGTCGCATGCCTGATTACAGCAAGTCAAGTCTGAAGATAAAAGCTCCCCCACCCCACTGTACACACCAAGCCTCAACAACTCTTTCAGCTTCTGAATGATAAGATAGACAACATCCCACGCCAGAGTCAACCTGATCCTGCTGGTTGTTCAGGAGGAGATAATGAAGCCAACTGAAAGGCAGGAGGGAGCATCTTTAAGTTTCTATAAAAGACCTTGAGAATGGAACTTCTTGTGATATTCCATCTAAATAACCACTGAGCCTGAAAAGCTGCCTACCGTTTACTATCTGGGCAGGAGGCTCAGTGAGTGTTTATCTGGCAGCTGAGTTTCATTATTAATAAATCAGAATCCCACGACTGCTTTGTCCTAAATCTTCCTTTCATAATAGCTCCTTAAATTTGTGAGCATGTTTGCCTTTTCCTTTGGCAATTACTCACAGACTTCAGTAGCAAAAAAAAAAAAAAAAAAAAAAAAAAAGAAAAAAGAAAAAAGATATCGGCTGTGCTCGCCTAACACACAGGCAGGGCTCTGCATAACGGAGTCCCTGCCCTGTGCATCACCCTGGTATGGCCACCATGCACACAGCCTGCATTCACATTGCCCTCACCAGCACTCACATTTGCCCTCACTAATCTGAATTTTGTGCTTTGCCTAGAATGTCCTTTGCAGCCAAATGCCAATCACAGGCTTTCTGTTCCTAGGTAATGCTTTCTGTACTTGGGTAATGCTATTCATGCTTTAAGATTAAAAGGCAATGAGATACCACCACCACTATGTTGCTCCCAACTGCACATCTGAGCCATAAAGACAATGGCAATCAAGGATACTCTACTCCATACCAGCTCCTTTTGTGCCCAATTTCTAGAGTCTCTAATTCCTACCTTGTTTTCTACCCACTAATTTCTAGAGTAGCTAATTTCTACTTGGTTGTCTAGTCACTAATGTGGCTATTCTATGCAGGCTTGGAGAACTCCAAGAGCTCAAAAAGCCAGTGCCTGGCTGAAGATCTAAGCTACATCCTTCCTTGAGACTATGTATGTCTCTATTAATGCTTGCTCCTGATTTTGTTTTTGGTGATTTTCTTTGTCTTTAGGAGTTTCCCCCTTAACAATCTAAGAGCATGGTGGTCTAGGTGATGATCAACTGACCCCACAACTAAACAGCATTTCACAGAAGGCCATATTTACTCCTCCCCCATAGTTTTTTATATGTACAACACTTTGCTAAGTCTCCAATTCTGGCAGAGAAATGTTAAGAAAAAATTATAATAGGAGGCTGTGAGAAGAATATGACATACAAGTTGCTTTCATCAGTCAAAATAAATATGCAGAAGATACAAGCTAATCATTAGAATGACTAAAATTACTTAAAGATGTTAACAGCTGAATAACCAATGTGCACTCTCTTTTCATTCAAAATAGTATTTCAGCTTCCAGTGGTTTTTGTGTTAATATTCTTCAAAAAAAATCTTAAGATTTAGCCTATGGATAACTCACTATAGAAGAGCAGGATGATCTCAAGGGGCACCCTGAGACACTGTTGAAGGTTAATGCCAGACAGAGGAAGAACATCTATTTTCCTCAATGGTTTACCCACTGACATAACACTCACATCCCAGCAAGTCCTTGTCATTAGTTACTTGTCAGAATAGACATACCAGATGAAATTTAGAGGTTCTCATATGCCAAAAGACAGAGTACATTACAGAGTAGGAAAAGGAGGGGAGGATAGGATCTGGTAGTAGGGCATGAAATGAAACAGATTCATTGTATCCATGTATAATACCATCAAAATTAAAAATAAATTATTTATAAAACAAGTACCATTTATCAAGCACAAAAAACGCAAAAGACCTAACCAAAGGAGAGGGCCGTGTGGCATCTGAGTAGGGACAGAAAGTATAGATGCATGACACTTGACACACACATCCTTTAATTCTCTAATAAGAGGATGAAGACCGGATTCTTTACGACCAAACTCTGCTGCGGATGAGCTCTTTTCAACCACCTTGAATTTTTGGACTTCTGTGCTCACAGCATTTTCTAGTTTTAGGAATAAGCCTGCTTGTTTACTTAGAATTCTCTGTCTTTTGTATCTGATGTGTGACACTTTGCCTAGAGAGATGCCACGCCCATTGCTCCAACTCCACAGTCCATGCTGCATTTGATAATCTGGATAGACTTTTCATCCTGAGGGTTCTTTGTTCTAGAATTCAAAACACAGAAAAAGGTCACCTTTCACTTCCCTACCTCTTGCCCTCCCCTACTCCTTCATCTGGATGTTGGAAGAGGAAGCGAACCCCCATGGAAAGAGTCACTGAAGTCCAACACAGAGAACTTAGAAGGCTAAGGCCAAGTGTCCCGAAGGCATCCAGCTGTGTGAAGAATATCTCCATCCGGCCTTTCCATAGACCTCTAAGAACATGACTTTTCTGATATATTTTAGGAGTCACCTTCCTTCTAGCTATAAAACAGAGAAATGTGTCTCTGGAGAAACATATTGCTTAACTTTCTCTCCTTTGTTTTACATTTTGACTGGATCCACTTGAAGAAGGGTTGCTATGAGTGTATTTTTCCTAAGAAGGCACACAGGAGCCTTTCAGTCCCTCACAGAGACTATTAATATTTCATTTCCCTTCAGAGATAAAAGCTGTAACTGCTGTCCAAGTCCCAAGATGAGGTTATGAAGGCAATGGCTGTCTATGCCTCAAACAAAACGCACACAAAATACTGAAAATAAGCTTTCTAGTGTAACATTTCTCTTGAAGTCCTTCCAAGGAAACCCCATGTTGGTAGACAGGAGGTTAGGAATCCCTGCGATATACAGCTTTTCTTTTCCCTTCTTCCCTTTGCCCACCTCTCTCAGAATCCAGGTTGGCCTGGAATCTGCTGTGTATTTGATCCTTCTGCCTCCACCTCTCATAGGATGAGATTATAACACAATATCTAGCTTTCAGTAGTGGATAGAACCAAACTGGGCCTCCAAGGTAAGTAACGTAGCACCTCAAGACCTGTTTTCTCCATGCTTCCTTTTATTTTCTGCATTTCCTTGTCTACCGTAGCACAGCTGGCAACATAACACCTTAGTAGTGAGTCTCCCTGGAACCCTCAGCAGATGAGAGAAAGAAGAAAGTATTTTACCAACTTAAACCCACTCTGAAGTTTGGCTGAGGTCAGGTCTGATAGCTAGCATTAGACAGCATGGTTAAAATGACAATTCCGAAGAATGTAGTGTGCTAAATGCTTAGTGGTCACAGATCTGGGCCATGAGAACCTTGGTACTTATAGATTTTTGGGCCAAACTCTTTCACAGACTTTTACATGGTTGTCACCAATTGGTCTTAGTTCAAATATTATTGAGATGGCTGATTCCTATCTTTAGTAGCTTCCCTCTCCCCCAAAAACCACACAGAATTAATCTGTTCAGAGTCTTCAGAGTGCTTACCACCATCTGTGTTTTGTGTGTCTTTTTGTTGAAAATCTGTATCACTACCTACAAGTCTTAAGAGAGAGCTTTGTCTATAACATTATCCATTGTATTTCCAATATGTAGAACTCAAGAGAGAATTGCAAAACATTTTGGATGAATGAACATTGTGAATCCAACTGAATGTCAGAGAAAGTTTCGTCTGTGATTATTAAGCCTGTACTTATACCAAAGAGCGATTATAGCTTATAAAAGATCGTCAAGGAGCTGGGTGGCCAACCTAACACCTGAGATGGGGATTTTTCTAAAATGTGCAGTTGTTGCTGTATTTCAGTTCTATCATTTTTCACAGGTTTCAAAATGTGTCATAAAATATTATTGGGTCAGGGACCAGGCAGGCCACCAGCTGGTTGAGAATGATTTATTTCCCTGATTTCATACTGCTGAAGAAAGATTGCAGGAAGAAAACCAGTTCTTATCTCTAGGCTTACAGAATATGAAAGAAAATGGACCTTGAGGTTCATCCACTGCAGACTGACTCTTAATTTGAAAACTCGCCCTATACCACCAATGACATGCTATCCGACCTTGACTTTAATATTTTGGATGATGAGACACTCGGACTTATCACAAGATACCTTGTCTCACAACTAGACAGATTTTGATGAGCAAGTCTTCCTTCTATTGATACAAAATTTCCTTCTTGCTACTCTGGTCCTTGGAGCAAAGACATATATGACTAATTTCTATTCTGAATTATGAACTTTGATATATGTGAAATCATCTAAATGCTCTCCCATACTGTTCTCAACATCAAATATAAACATCCCAAGTATCACTACCTCTTAGTCACTCATTGTGTTCTTTTAGAACTTCATCTTCCTACTGGATGATCTCAGGCCACACTGTGATGGGACAAAACAGGATCCTTATTTTTAAATCATGTACTTAATTGTGTTTGTGCCATAAAACTACCACATGATCCACATCTATAAGTAACCTATGCATATAATTATGGGTTGCCACTACTAACATCAGTATTGGTTATTAATTGTGAAATGCAAAATTATTTACATCTGTGACAAGGAACGACTTGCCTGAAGGAGATCCATATCTAGCAATGTCAGGCACTAAAATGTGAAATTATTCATCATAATCCGGGTTACCAATTTTCGTATGTACAAAAGTATGGCTTCTTTCAATCTTTCAGTAATAAACATCCTAACTAAAGTATTCTTTTGTAAAGCACTGTTTTTGAAAATAACCTGAGTCACATCAATAAAAAATGAATTGTAATTTTTATAAGGTGAAAATTATTAAATGTTAAATTGAACATCTTTTAGCCAAATAAAATAAAAATTAAAGAGAAGTTGGTCAAATTCAGACTTGTAAGAAAAGGCTGGCTTGCTGGTGCCAACTTCCATTTACAAGTTCTCAGTTATAATCATACTATCAGAGCTAAGGCCAAGATCACATTATACTACTAAGCTGTACCCTAATAATCTGCAAATTTCACACTAGAATAAGTATTGGGCTTCATGTCTACACATACTTATACAATAATCTCCTGTTCTTATAATGACTAACTGTAAACTATAGTGCATTTTAATATCCACAAGAGTTTCCATTTAATACTCTGAGAAGCATTAAGTACTCCTTTCTGTAGTATGACTTTTCTGCCTTTAATTACCCATTCTACTATAAACCCTGACCAATGTAGACATCTATTTCACTTAGAGCAAAACATGCCACATTAACATAGGGACCCAAAAACATTGACTTAACAACATCTATTTAATTAACTACATGCTGTATATCTTTTCTGCATTTAAGTCAAATATCACCAAGCAGAGTATATTCAAAATGATAAAAGTCAAACAAAATAATTACTGAAGAATAAACACTAAATATTATTTATATTTTTTAAAATAAGCAAATTATGGACTGGAAAGATGGCTCAGGGATTAAGACTCTGCCTCACAAGCGGAAGGTCTGAGTTTAGATCCCAGTTCCATGTAAAAACATCAGGTGGAAATGGTGGCAACCTGTACTTCTGGCTTTGGAGGGCAGAGCTTGGGAAACCCCAGAGCAAAGCAAAAAGGAGGTAGAAGCAATCCAGGATGATTCTTGAAGTCATCCTTGGGCCTTCCACAGGACGCACAGTACCCTCTGATACATACACACACACACACACACACACACACACACACACACACACACACATGCACACTATATATTTTTTAATTAAAAATTAAATTAAATAAGCAAGTTATTTAGTTGCTTCAACTATTCTCTTCATAGATTACATTGTGTTCTTCCCAAATTCACATGCTTAATTTATAATCTGTATAACTCAGAATGTGATATTATTTTGGAATTAGGAGGTTGCAAATGTAATTTAATAAACAAGGAATACAAATATGGATTCCAATGTGACTGGTGACCTTATAGGAGACAGACCACACAGGAAGAATACCACATGACGCTGAAAGAAAATCAGGGCAAAGTTTCTACAAGACAAGGAATTTGAAAATTGCTAACTGTTCTGGGCATTGTTCTTCCAGATATTGCATGATGCCACCTTTGAAGGCGCTCCAATCTAACCTAAGGACTAGCTGGTACAGCAATTTAAAACATTCTATCTTAGGAAGGCTAAGAAAGTAAACAACTCATGAGTTTCGGAAATCCCTGAAACCAATAACATTGGGAGGAGGCTCTCCCCAAGGTAAAGAAAACAGTAATAATTCTGGGGGGAGGAGATTCCTTAGCCAACCCATCAGTCTGGAAGAAACTCTGAAGAACATGGCAGTCCGAAGGAGCCCCTCCTGTGAACACCTGTGCAGCACAGACCTCTAGGGTTGCGTGCTGTGGTTCTGTTTTATGTCATTTTGTGATGTAGCTGCTTTTGAGTTATCCCTGCTCCTGTAGCCCTTACCCACACTCCTGTAAGAAATCCCAATAAACTCATTGGCTTGCTAAGTTGGCTTTAATGTAATCACACTTCAGTCTGGTGTTACTAGGCATTTATGTGGCATCTCCTTTAGGAAAAGTGTCGCATAATGCTAACAAACTAGCAGGAGCTATAGAAGAGGCCTTAGAAAGAACCAACTGACCCACTGACCTTGAATTTCTACCCTCCAGAAATGCATGGCAATGAACATCTGTTATTGAAGCCAGTCAGCTCCTGATACTGGGTTTAAATTAATTAGCATACAGCATATTGTGTATTTATGTAACTGACCTTGGTAGACAATCTAAATAAAAAGTGTTTCAGGTGATGGGCTGAATAGATGATTCTGTGGTGTCTACACAAGTCTAAAGACCAGAGTTTCAATGCCCGGATCCCACATAAGGCTGTGTGGACTCAATGGCACATCATAATTCCAGCCTTCTGGGAATCTACCGAACACAGTTCGGCAGACTAGCCATATGGGTGAACTCCATGTTTTACTGCGAAGATACTGACTCAAGGTATAAGAAGGTTGAACACTAATGGAGGATGACTCCTGACATCAACCTAGGACCACCACACGGATGTGCGTAAGCATGTGTATGGGCACTCAGCCAAAACAGTGAGCTCAGAGAGAATTACAGGAAGATAGCTCAGGTGAGCATCCACAGGTGAATGTGTACATACTTGCATGTGCACACACACACATGTACACACATATATCACATACCTGCACACACACACGCAAGTCTTTAGATGTCTCCTTGTTACAACAAACTACCTATGCATGTAATATATATTCTTAATGAATTACGAAGAATGTAAGTAATGACTCTGTTAAGCCTGATGTTTTCAACAGTGCTTTGTGAGTGATACTTGAATGGAAATATAGTTGGGAATGATTTTACCTCTAGTTCTAAGTTTCTTTCTTTCATCTGATTCACACATGTATTTCTATCATAGATCTAGACTGCCCAACAACTTTCTGGAAATAACTCATGGAACTGAGGAATGGAAATTTTAGTTGAATTTTAATGGAAATGACCACATATAGCCACTAGGTCCTTTAGTATACAACATAAATCTACATTTTAACTTGAAAATAGTATTCCATTGCCAACTGTGAAAACCACCACTAAAAATGAAAGGAAAGGAAAACTGCTAAGGGGTAATTGATGATTCGGAAAACTTCTCACACAACACGCAGTATGTAAATTTCTTGGCACAGGATGTTTGGTTGGTTGATTTTAGTGCCAGTGAGTGTAAATGAACTAACATTGGAATTACCGGTCATCACCAGAAGGGGGAACTGAAGAGCAACACACAATAGTTTTTCTGAAGTGTTTTCCTTTCACCACATGTATGGAGGCTCTAAGACTTGCCAGGCAACTCCAAAACCTGCACTTCCCAAAGGTCTGTTTAGCTATATAATCTACATGCATGTGTTTTCAAAGATACCTAAGAGAAAGCAACAGTTCAAAATCTGATTATGAATACAACCTGTTTTTTCCCACCTTTTTCTGTTAAAATGTAATTAATGGAGTATTTTTGTTTTCCACTTTATTTTCCTGTTTTCCCACATATCAGAGAAAACTTTAAGGCCTTTCAGATTTACATAGAAAAGGGAAATTTAGGGTGGAGAGATGGCTCAAGGGTTAAAACTCTGCCTCGCAAACAGAAGGTCCTGAGTTTGGATCCCAGGTCCCACATAAAATATCAGACGGAAACAGCAGCAGCCTGCACTTCCGACCCTGGTGGGTAGAACCTGGAAAATCGCAGAGTGAAGCAAAAAAAAGGTAGAAGCAACCCAAGATGATTCCTAAAGTCACGCTTGACCCTCCACAGGGACACATGTGCCCTCTGATACACACACACACACACACAAAACAAATAAATAAAATTTTTAAAAAGGGAAATTTAATCAGCACTTTGTTGATTCTTCAGGCTATTTTGAGTTTTGTGCTGATAAGCTAATCTCGCAGGCCTTACCTCTTGATAAAGGTCACTGAGATCTTCATGATGGGCCTGTTTGGAGCAGCCTGGGAATTCCCTAACACAGCAGGAATCTGGAGGCCAGTCCATCTCTGTCATTTCCAACCAGTCAGTGAAATATACCACTCCGCAGCATTTAAACTGCAAAAAGAATTACTGGTCAGATTCAGAAATAGGAACCTTTTCTTTTTTCGATTTGCAGGAGATTTCAAAAGTTTTTGCACTCAGAACAAAACTCACTTGTCTTCACGACTGATATGCGCTCATTCTATGGTGATGATATGTCACAAAGGAACCCCAAGGCTAACTTATCCCATAACAGAGCAATTTCTGAACATGGACAACAGCAATTTGAATCTATGACTGGGGCTCACGTTCTAGCTCAAGATTCTCTGGAGATGATCACAGTCATGAGAGAATCAACACACATGCTTTGACGGTTGTATTAATTGTCAAAGTGACACCTAGGAGGCAGGTCCCCAGGCCTGAGAGGGATTCTCCAGATTAAGGTTGGTGTCTGATCATGTTTGTAAGAGACAGCTTGCATCACATTAAAAGATGTTGGAAGACTCAGCCTATAGTGGAAGAACCATACCCCGGGATCAGATTCCAGGGTATAAAAAGAGTTTAAAAGAACAAGGAAACAAGCAAACATGTATACATTCATCTTTGTTCTCTACTCTTGCTGTGGACGCACTGTGACCAATTCCCATGGTTCTGGCTGCTGTAACGCCCTTGTAAGGATGGACTGTAACCTGAAACTGATACAACCTTTCTCCTCTTATGTTACTTTATTGGGATTTTCTCATTGCAACTGAAAATGAGATGAAAACACACTAACAAATCCAACAGCTGAAATTTTATTGCTATTAACTTCTAGCTGCTAGGAAGTAGCCAATTTTTGTATCATGTACTTGCTGGCTTACCTACTAAACAAACTCAATTATACACAGAGTTTCCAAAAATTCTATTGAAAGATTTCTTAACCATGTTACTCAACTTGGTTTTCTTAAACAGCAATATTTTCAAAAACTTTTCTAAAATAAATATAGGCTCGGCCAAACAATTTTCATTCACATAATTAGATTTTTGAAATTATCTGTCATATTCTACCATCATAATCTCAGAAAAAGATGATGTGTCTTAAAATTAAATAAAATTGGAGTTAAGAAAAGTAATCTTTCTTAACCCACATTTAAGAAAACTATATTTTCTTTTCCATTACATTTCACCATAGAATAGCACAAACATTCTCTGATAAAGGCTTAGAAACATTGCTTAAAAGACAACACTGACTAGATTTGGGAAAACTAACTTGGCGAATAACTTTTTGCCCTTGGATAAAGAAGAAGGGTTCTCTTATATAGTCAGAAGCAAGGAATATAGAGAGTCAGAGATAACAATCTCCCATGGGTGACTGGATATGCAAATTACACAGCCTAAAAGACTGTGTTTACTCTGTTTAAGAGTAATGTTAAATCATTAAGTATTACAATCTAGCACCATTTCAGTTTAACCAAAGTCAGTCTGGAAGAATTCTGAAGTCCTTGAGCAAAAACAAACACAGAGACAACTAAATACACTTTGCATTTTTTCACTTGCTCACTCGCTTATGATTTAAGAGACAAATAGCATCATGGAAGTATTTTGAATGATAATCATTAAAAGCTATCAGTGACTATCAAGAGAAAGTTTTCAACTATTTTCTGTATTCTTTAATGTGCTTCAAAAAGCCCTGGATATATCACAAACTAAGTCAAGTTCTAGGAGCTATGGGTGTGATACATACATCACAGATGGAGTTTAATGTAATCTGATAGCACATGTTTTCCTAATTGACTTTTCTAAAATGCATTTAGTAAAAATACTTCACTTTCCAGAACCCATGAACTTTAACTATTCTAAGCCAGGCTTCTGAAATCCCTCCACTCGAGAAAGACCCATCCCTCCTCTCCTGATGGCAGGAGACCTTTCTGCTCCGTGACTGAAGGGACGTCTTGGAATACTCCAAACTCTGTTACTGTGGAGTAGCCCATTTGTCTGACTTTGCCAGGAAATGAGGTGTTTCCCAGAAATGACTTTTCCCAGTGTCATGGTTTGAAATGTGTCCCCCACAGTCTCATATGTTTCAGAAGGTCATGGCACCTTTGGGAGGTAGAGCCTTGCTGGAGGAAGGCAGTCGTCACAGGGGGTAAACCTTGAGGTAGATTAGTCCCACCCTATCTCTGGGAGAAGTCTGCTTTTACAGCGTGCAGTCTTGCAGCTCTCAGTCTCCAAGATGTCTGCAGTGATTTAGTCTGTCTCTAACTTAGACCATCGGCCATGCCACCTCCACCATGAAAAACTGTTTCTCCCCTATTGAACCGTAAGCTGAATAAATCTCCCTTTCTCCCTTAAGTTGCTTGACTTAAGGTCTTGTCTGACAGCAACAGAAAAGGGTAACTATTACACCCAATAACTTAAACACTTCATATTCAATGCAAAACATTTTTAATAAGCTACTGAAATATGCTCTTTTTTTTATGTAGTGCCTTGACTCTTCAACAGAAGACTATGAATTTGTAAGAACTCACTATCACACTCACACAGTACCGTGCTGTGCAGATCCTTGCCGCTGTCTCTCTTGACAGCTAAATTTAACCCTTATCAGATTCTAGAAAATACCATACAACCACCGTTTTATGTGTGAATAAACTAAGTCCCTTCACGGGTAAAGACCCTTCACAAGGTCACAGGTCAGAATGGCGCAAAAACTGTTGACTTCAAATGGTGATGTTAAAATTAGTAACATGTTAAAAGTAGGTTTTTAAAAAGATATTAAACAAATTCCACTAGGAATTAAGCAATAGTTTATTTAGTTAAGGCATATCTACATAACATCAGCATATGAGGATTAGAAAAGTTAAAACCAGACAAGGTGGCACTGATTGCTGACTTATTGGAAA
Source organism: Typhlomys cinereus (assembly GCA_023101885.1). Taxonomy (NCBI): domain Eukaryota; kingdom Metazoa; phylum Chordata; class Mammalia; order Rodentia; family Platacanthomyidae; genus Typhlomys; species Typhlomys cinereus. The sequence continues at coordinate 993,675 of JALPQD010000001.1, forward strand.
AGAAGTGTCCTAGGCTGAGTTGTCTCTCTCCATCCAAAATTATATGTTGAAATGTTAAGCTCCAGTTCCTCAGAAGGTGACTGTATTTGGAGGAAGGATCATCACAGAGGCAACTGACTTATAATACGATCACTGCTGTGGTGTGTTGTATGAATGGATCCTTATAAGAAGGGCAAACTTAAACAGATATAAACATGGAAGGGAGACCATGTGAAGACTGGGGAAGAAGACCAAGGAGAGAGGCCTTAGAAGAAACCAAAATTTCCAATACTTTGGTCTTGAACTTTGAACCTCCAAATATGTAAATAAACATTTATCCTAAGCGACATCATCTAGTAGCGTTTTATCCTGGCAGACCTAGCAGAGTAACAATAAGAGGTTTTGAAAAAGTCTTCTCTAAGATCTTCAGGATGTTTGGAGGTACTATGACTCTTTTAATGAAACAAAGGAGAGAATGCACAATGTGACAAGTCTGAATACATCATGACATCATTTGTAGTGTTTGTAAACTGACCAAGGATGCGGAGCCCCCAACAAGGGAAAGTAAATCTAAACACAGCAATTCATTGTGTTTATTCTGACCTATCACTGTCTATAGCACAAGGTCTGGAAAAATGAAGAGCTCAAAACAATAGCTTGCTATAAAGTCCCTCATGCTTCCCTTGTCTTGCCTTTGTGTTTTTCGTGTAACTATCTCATAAACAAGCAACGTTAGGAAGCACTGAAATAAAGAGGAACTCTGTATGGCAATGATAATTTTACCATCTCAACAACTGGGACACACAGAGCCAGACTTGAAGGTTTTCCTTAACTTGAGCCTCTGCCATCCCAGAGCGGGGTAGGGCTGGTTGTGGAGCAAGATACTCACATTCAAATGCTGCATGGCAAAGAGCCAAGACTAATGGAAGAAAGCTGAGGTGTTTGGTCATGTGGAAATGTGACTCTCGTCACAAAGAAACTGCTTAGGAGAAGAGCTAGTGTGAAGCAAGATCAATGATTAATTTTAAGTAAACATCACTACAAGCAGGAAAGAAAAGCTAGAAGCTCCTAAACTTTGTGACGTAACTATTAATAAGCATAAGCTACATGAGATCAAGTTTATGCTCTCATTCGCTATCTACTACATGCCAAGGATGTTTTACAGGTGAAGAAACTGAATCTTGAGAATGTCAAGTAAATGGTATAAACACACTTAACCTCAAGCAGCAGGACTAGAAAGCAAACCAAGGTCATTCCGACTAAAACAACTGGGACTCTGATGACATTTACATTAACGAAATTCCCACATTAGAACAGTCTTCTATTTGAACTATTTAGAACAGAGACAACTCTAAAAATAGTAAGAAAATGTCTGTTCAAGTAAAACGTTAGATATCAATTAAATAAGTCTCCTGAAAAATAAACTTCAGAATAGGTAAGTCAAATGGCTTTTGAGTAAAGATGTGACCCAGGCCAAATGAAGAGGAAAGGCAGATGTGGGAAGAAAACAGGAGTGTGGAGTGAATTAAGGCGGGAACATTTGCACCAGTGCTAACTGAAACACAGGATACATTTTTCAGTGCAGGAAAAAAAAAAAAGATCAAAATGCATCAAAAATGTGTCATTTATTTCAAGCTCTGTGCACCAGGAAAGATGGCACTTACCTCTCTCTGAAAAAAATTCCAAGCATGAGTAAGCCACCGATACCTAGGCAGGCCATAGTTGGTCATTCTGGCTTTCAAAGTAATCATATCTGACCACTGCACTGGAACCTAGAAGTAAACAGCAAAATATTCACATGCTAACACAATCAACGAGCCATAACCACTGACATACTGACAACACAATACAACACACACACCACACACACACACACACACACACACACACACACACACGCACAATGGCTAGCAAATACTATTTTATCTGCTTATAGACTAAATTAAACTCAGGTTGGCAAGTCTGACATGCACAACAATGAAATAAGAACAAAGAAACAGAAAAGAAAAATGTAAGAGGTATGTGTATAAGACTGCAATACTAAAGATAGAATAATTTTGAAATCTTATGAAAAATAGCCCAGAAATAGAAATATTTCAAAGCTCTTGGCTCCAGAAATTTTCATTTTCCCCTTTAATTTTTCAATTACTTGTAGATAATACTACAAAAGAAAATATCCAAATACTTGGATACAGAATTGTTCCCCAAATACCAAGCTAGTTGGGTATACATTCTATACTTATGGCTTAATAAAGTTTAAAAAAAAACTCTCAAAGCAGAAGCTCCCTGTTATAAATTATCATTTCCTAATATCCTTTAGGGCATAAAATAAACGGAAGCGAAATAAATTCTCAAGATTGTACAATCTGAAACGATGACTCTCGCCGACAGTATTAACCACGGGAGCCATGACTAGGTGGGGAGCCAGTGGAGAGCTAGGGAGGAAACGCCTGACCACAAGTCTCTTGATTTAGGGGACCAGGGAATCCTTTTTAAAATTCTTGGCTTTCCAAAAGAAACAAAGGTTGTTTCTTTCCTGTGACTTGCCATCAATCTGCAACTGAATGTGGCAGCAAACGCAGGCCCCTGAGGTTCTGGCACGATGGCTGGGATCTGGCCAGAAAGCAGCACAGGCCACGAAGGGCCGCGCCAGGCAACAGCTAAAAGCACAAAGCCCACGCTCTGTGCAGGTTGGGATCTGCAAAATTTGGCAGATAATAAACTTTAATGGCACATTTCTTTCTCACTGTTATTAGCGTAGAAGCAATAAAAAACGCAGACTGACTCTTTCTTCATCTTGTTTTTAAGACTGCTTTCCACATTTCACTTTCACAGTCCTTCCTTACACTCTCCTGGTGATGTAATGGGGAAGATTTATACAAGCAAAACAATGACGTGTGAAAGGGAGACTGTACTCACTGTGTGTCCGCGCACACAGCCGCTATTGCAGACTGTCCCTGCACAGCGACGGCATTGGAACAATGCAAACTCCTTGTGCTGCTTGGATTGACATTAGAACTAAACGACTCCCTGCCAAGCATGGCAAATTTACTCATGTTAAACTTGACAGAACTTTGGAAGTCCATCATGTATCAGTAGCACACATGTAGTGCACGTTCCATTCTTAAAAATCTCTAGAAGAGATGGTGTTGTGGCCCCTGAGTGTAATCATAGCACTCAGGAGGCTGAGGCAGGAGGATTGCCAAGAGTCTAAGGACAACCTGGGTTACACAGAAAATCATGGGTCAGTCTGAGCTCCAAGTGAGATCCTCGCTCCAAGTAAGCAAGGAAACAGATAAATCCACAGAAAGAAACTCATTTCTAAAACTCTCTTAATTACCAAGTAAAACACAACCAAAATCTGGGATGAAAAGATTGAGAATCAGTTATAACATTTACTCTTCTGTTGCCTAAATGTGAATTTATTATCTGAAGCAGAAAAGTTAATAGGGACAATCTCTTCACTGCTTGATATTGTCATTTCGCACTCTACAGTGCTTCTAAGGATGGAATGAAAGGATGATCTCAAAGTCAGCAAGAGCATGCCTATCTTGAATGGAAGATTTTGATTTGATGAAAGTTCCTAGAGTTATGTATTAAGCTAGTTAAGACCTTCCCTGAGTATGTATGGTCTCATAAATTCTCTCTTCTTCCTGAGAGTCGCCATACACTGGAAGAACAGCCACTGGCCTCTGATGGCCCCCTGATATTCAGAACCACCTCCTAACACCACAGATTCACATAGAGTCCATGATGATTACATCCACACCAGAAACCACTTCGATTCTATCAGACAAATGCCTACGACCTGCTTGGCTCTGAAACAAATAAAAATAATCACCCTCTTCTAAGAAGTCACTAGTTATTTGGCACATGGTATGGTGTTTATTTTATTGATCAGAGTTCATGAAGTTTCTTGATAACCTCACAAATGCATATAATACATTTGGTTTACTCTCCCCCTCTCTTGCTTCCTTCCCACCCTAATCAATACAATCCCTATCCCGGATTCTCATCTTTTTGTTTTGTAACCCATCAGTCTAGTCAGGGTCCTCTGTGTGACCACGGGTTCAGAACTATCCATAAGAGCCTGGTGTGGTCACCAGTGAACGCACAACTGAAGACCATGACTGCCGTCCCCAGAATCCTTATAGGACAGTATTTCAGCAAGTCGGGGAGGGTTCCTCTGAGCCTCTCCCCCATGAATTACTGAACGTCTTGAATTCTGAAATGTTTAAAGCACTCTGGGGAGCTTGTGGGAGACCCGGGTCCTGCCCTTTGCTCCATTCTAACTTGGAGCATGTGGGCTGGAACTTGGAATGCTCATGATTTAGAATCATCTTGCGTGACTCCTTCTGCAGAAAGACACACTGAAAAGCACTACTTTGCCTAAACAGGATTACTTCATGAGCATAACACCACACAAGCATTCACGGCCATACAAAGGCACTCCTCTCCTGCACATAAGACACTACTGTACTAAGTTTTCAGCACTGAAGTAAATAAACTAAGTAAGCACTACCCAGCACAAGCACTGGAGCAGGGCAAGTGGCTGAGCAAACTTGACCAGCTTTAAAAAAAAAAAAAAAAAAAAATAGAGGTAAACCTCCCCTCCTCATTCATCCTAATAAACATAGCTTTAAGTTTTTCCAGTAGTTTCAATAGTTAAATCAAAAGAAAAAAATGCTGAAGAGCTGTTTTAGAGTATTGAAGTTTCAAATTCTAGAATACACTAAACACACAGTAATTCTTCAAACACACTTCCTTAACATTAAATATGATTCAGCACCTTGCTGGTTTCAGCTGCCGTCAGCAAAGGCAGCAAAGGCACTTGGGAAGTGTAGCAGCATTTACAAACAATTTATGCTACACATGCAAATCTTTCCTATCAGTAACTTGGAAGTTAATATAGTTACATTCCAGCACAGGCAGGTTTAGTCAATGATATGCATGTTTAAGAAACCTATGGCATTAAATACATATCACAGGCTACCAAATAATATATGACAAGGTATGATCAAGCAAGTGTGCCGAATGATATGCTTTTCAAAAATATGGGGGAATGATCGTCATTACCACAAAGCATGAACATGTGACATAACAACTATGTACAAAAGTTAACCTCTACTGTCTGACCTAATATTGTTCTGCATTGTGATTATTGCCCACACAGAACTCACCGTAAGTTCCTGCTCGTATGTCCAAACACCACAAGCCAGTTCTACACAGAAAATGACAAGTAAGCTTCCAAAATACTGTAGAAAAACAAAAGGATGAGTTAGTAAACAATCAAAGTGTGGTCCTCAGAGAAAGATACTGCTTAATTTTACATTTATCAACTGCACAAGAGCAGAGTCCAATTTTCAGAGAGCACCTGAAGAAATTTCCAGCAAATTCAGAAACATCTGCAAGTAATACTCAGTAATCACCTAGGTGAACCATTTAGTTTATCAGCTCCTGGAATAAAACTTTTATAAATGCCAATACTTTCATTAAGCTAAATAAGAACTTATGCAATATGTTGAATAAAGTAAAACAAAGTTCTCTGAGAAACCATGTCTGGTAACTCTCAAAGTGGATGAAGTCAGGTCAGGAAGTTCAGTGTGTACACTGAACCCATGTGCACATTTTCACTATTTCTTCTTTCTTCCTTAAAAAAGGAACATGTAGAACAAAATGTCTATTATTGACAACAATTAAAGATATACAGTGGGTTTCTATTGTGGGAAAAAGCCAGAAATTTTAATAAGGCATGCATAGGCAAATGAATAACGAAGCTGAACACAATGTCAAAAACAGAAATAAGGAAAAAGAACCAGGGTTTCTATGAGCAATCTCACAGTAAGGAGCCCTGAAACAATGAGAAGAGAGAAATCTAAGGAAATAAAAAAAAAATGGAAATGACTGCACAGAGGCAGCTGGAAGATGGAGCAAGGGTCAAGGAACAAGAGACAGATCATCTAGCACAAAGAGAAATGACAGGAAGACATATTTGAAAGGCAGATGGAAGCCAGTTTATGGGGCACTTTAGATGACACACTAATGGATTATGAATCTATCATGGAGGAAGAAGGTGGCATCTCTCAATGTTTCTGAATTAGAGAAAGACATAAGTAGGCTAAATAATGGCAAGATACTAATTGGTTTGGAAGGGAGAGACCAAGGGCATGAATTGAAGATCCTTAGATGGCAGCTAGAGGAGGAGAGGAGACAAGAGGTGAGGACCCGAATTTAGATGGTGGCCTTGCAAATAGACAGGAAAGAATAGCTTCAACAAATACAAGAAAAGACGCCAGACTGCTGAATTTAGACACAGAGAGGGAAAGATGCTAATTTCCAAAGTAGAGGAAGAGAGAAAGATAACTATTCTGCTGGAAAATAAGAGCATACACTTCATGGGCACAGCACAGAAATAACATCTGGTATTGGAAATGTCACTTCTGAGCTCAGGTACCTGGGGGTGAAGCTGAAAATTAAGATCACTAGGAACAGAACAAAAATGGAAACTTCCGGAGCGCATTCCATTCATGAATATGTTCACAGCTTACTATTGCTCTTTCAAGTTAAACTTGTGTTATGACTGTCCCAGTTTATAAATGAGGAAACAAATGCCTACAAAGAAAGGTACATAATCTGTCTTCAGATAAATTGTGTCAGGTAGACCATTACAACAGCATCTTGCCACCACCCCCCCAGCTGTGGATGTGAATTTACAGAATAAGTAAAAATGTTAAGAATGGGCATTTTTTTACTGATTTCAGCAGGAATCAAACATCATTGATGTCATAAATCTACTTCATAGTAACTTTCAATATTTATGTCTTATTTCTAAGTATTGTTATATCCAGGATGTACTTAAAAGACTTTACTTAGTCTTGAGGTGCTGATTAAACAAAATATGATGAACACAGCACTCCAAGTCAATTTTTCTCTAAACTCTTTAATACTTTACAGAAGATTTTTTTTTGCATATGAAGAATCTTACATTTGTTTCCACATTACAAAGAGACTTAATGCTCTGCAGGTATCTCTTTAATTGCTTTTTTTCAATCTTTGATAAGAAAAGATCCCAAGAGATACTTGGTGAGATACTAAAGGAAGATTGAGGATGATGCCCTTGCTTCTCAGAATCTGACCTATATCGCTCTCAAAATCTGGTCTTGTCCTCATGAAAACCAAAGCAATCCTCAAAAGCAAAGTTGTTGCTGATGATAAAAGATGGGTGTGGTGATAATTATACTTGCTGACTGAACAGGAAACGCCCTGACTTTACCTCAGAGGTAACTATGCAAACTTTTGGAATGAGTTTCTGTCCTTTGAGATCCCAGCTGAATCATTCCTCTCATATTCTGCAAATATCTAGGTTGAAAGGTTCTAAGACCTTTCTTGGCATGGACAAACACACACTATGCAATGTGTATCTAATACTGAAAGAAATGAAACAAGTATGATGTCACTTTTAATTACTTAAAGCCATCATGGTGGGCTAGCAATAAAGTAACATAAGAATCCATAGGGATTCATATGTAAAACAATATATATTCAAAAGATTCTCTCATTTGAAAACTCAAAACAAAGATTGTCAATCATGCAATCATGTGAGGGAGTAACTGTCATATGATCTAGCCACTCATTCAACTTTGGGAAATTTAAAAATAATCGTACCTTTCAAATTTCCCATGATTTTCTTTGATGCACATAAAATAATTACTCTGTCTTTAGCTCACTAACACTCAAGAAGACTAATTTGTTTTTCTTTGAGGTTGAAAATGTATTTCATTAACATCCGCAGCTTTCATGAAGTAAATTAACTTTATAATTTCATTCAAACACATGGATAACGTTATGTGTTCCTGGTTGATTATATTTGTTTTGTTGTTATTCTATCAGCCTGAAAGAGTCAATCATCTCATTCCTGGAATACTCTGAATGTCACGTCCATCCTACCACATGCGAATCAACTGCACTCACCCCTAACTTGTCATTGTTGGTGAGGTGAGAGTCATTGACAAAGTCACCAGCGATACTGATCACTACACAGAGAACCACTAAATCACCATTGAAAGTCTGGACTTGGGCATCCTGATACATGATGGTAATCTACAGTTACAACAGAATGAAGCTAGTAAAGAATTGCACAGAATTGCAGAATTGTCTGAAACTCTGCTGCGGAATGCAGCATGCTGCTGCGCTGCACTGCAGTCATTTGCTGTTCTTGCTCACTGGGAAACGAGTGTGTGATGCTCAGAGGCATCACTCTGAGTGTGTTTTTCTGTATGTGGTTTTTCTAATGATGTTGCCTGCACCTGCCTGGCTTGCAGAGCAACTCAACTCTCTTCTTGTGTGCCTCCCTTCCAGAAGGGTGAAAAACCCTGAAGACTTAAGTCAGAAGATTTAAGTTCAAACCCAACTCTGAAACATGCTGATTTGAAACATTCACTGGACAGTTCTGATGTCCATTTGCTTATATGTATAATGAATATTAAAATGCAGCTGCCAAAATGGATGTGGTTCCCAAAAAAAGGGCTTTAGAAAATGTCAGGTGTGTTACAAATACTCTCCTGTACTACTTTGTGAAACACATCTGATATTGATTTGCCCTCTCTTCCCTCTTATTCATAGATTCACTTGCACACAATGTCCCATGGTTTCTTCCAGGACTTCATCACCTATTCTTGACAATTTACTGCTTCTCTTCCCGAAGGTCTTGTCCGGTGCATTTCAGGCCTCAAAGGCTTCATCTATTTGGCTGCTTTCTCCACAAGTCATTGCGTCACTCAACAGTCAAGGCATCGCTTCTGGCTTGACAAGGTCTTATTCTGAAACATCACTTGATTCCCAGGACCTCAGCAGTACCTGTCACCCAGCAGGTACTCAACAAATGTCAGTGGAAATAATGATGAGTCTGGGAACTAAAAAGGTCAGTTTCATCTTTTCCTTCTGTTTCTTGGACAAATTTGAATCTCAAGTTTCTTGTTAACATTTGCCTTCCTGGATTTCTGTCTACACCTTTGCACTATAGATATTGCCTCTGTTTTATCTATATCTGTTCGCATAGACTATACTCTGATAATCCTAGTGCCTGGAAACATTTAAGATCAGTAATGCAAGTAAAGAAGGGCATGGGATACCCCTCCTCATCTTCTTGGGCTACCATGGACTAACTCTTTAGAAGGAATGAAGAATAAGAAAATGTATTTTCACACAAGGTAATTAGAATGCAATTACTTGCATTACTCTTTTATTTACTTTCAAAAATCATTAAATATAAGGTTATGTGAAATAGTCAGGTCCCTCTACGCTGATCAAACTAAAATATATACTATACATATCAGTTTTATATCCTCCAAACATAGAGTGATTAGAAAAAAATCACCTGATAATGTATTCAGACAAACAACACACAAGACACACTCCTGAAATGATGCATAAATGATGGTTTAACATATTTAAATCAGATCAAGTTGAAATTAGTGTGTACCAGTTTTAAAACAAATATTCTTATTTGTTAGGGCAATTTAATATTAAATGTAACAATATGCATAACATTTATTGGAAAAAAACTGTAGTAATTGAAGAGAATGTACCTTGATTTAAAACAGATCTGGTTTTGATTCTGGGTAATTTACATAACAGCTAGATGATCTTTGGAAAATTAGAGGCCTCAGATTCCTCGTGTTGTAAAAGGAAAATGTCAACATTTCTTGGGGTACCATGCTCAAATTCAAGGATGTGCCATGTCTTTGCCTCCTAACTACTCTCAAAATGACAGTCATTATTAATAATATAACAGAATTAATTAGAACATATTCTTCCAGGACAAGAGAAATCATTATGTTCAAAATAACAAACTCCCTTCTGGCACACAATGGACACAAGTCGTAATTCTTGATCAGATATTGTCATGATTAGAGGATGACCACATCAAAGACTGCTCATCCTCTTGGGACTGTCAGTGTCACCCCCCCCCCCAGGACAAAAGCCATTTGGTGAAAAATCTTTAGAAAAATATCTATCCAGGAAGAATATAACTGCTATTTTTCAAAAGGTCTATATTAGAAAACTGAAGCAGGATGAGTGTGAAGGGTGGGGAATTCGAAGTCTCTTTTAGAAAGGACTTAAATCAGTGTGTTTGTTATTTTAAAGTGACCAGTGCTGCCAGGGAACTTCAAACATGACATCTATGGCTGGCCTTTGTCTACTGCAGACTCCTGAAGAGGAAGGGAAAGGTGTGGCATCCCCCTTCGGGGAGTGGAACACTGCAAAGCTGAAGAATGGATATATTTAACTTCAGACCTTGGCCATATGTAGATAAATGTATCCCTCAGTAAAAACAAAGTTTATTAATTCTCCAATCTCCATTAAAGGACATTTTACTTCATTTTATATGTAGATACAAAATAGTAAAATCTTAGAATGTCTTTGAAGAAGCCATTGTTTGTAGAGATAGTCAGTCAGTTTCCTTGATATCTCCATCATGAGGATTTCACCCTAAAATAAACAGATCTAACACATGTCCTGTCCTTCCTTCCTCTTCCAATTATCACTAAAATAACTAAGGTATCATCCCAGGGGGAAAAAAAATGAAATGAAGCAGTAGCAAGCGTATGTTGGAAAGTGCCAAGAGGATAAGAGAACAATATACCTTAAGCCATCCTGCAAAAGCTAAAGGGATAAACAGATGGAGAAAATCTCAGAATGACTGATTCATATTAAATAGTGTCAGTTCTAGCTACTCTTCCGTGTGCCTCAATAAACACATTAAGACTTATTTAAAATTCTTTCAGATAGACGGCAGGTCCCTCAACCCTTCCTCCTCGGTACTATGTAGCTAGGTGGCTATCCAGGCTCCACAGGAAGCAGCAGCAGAAGGAAAGACACCCATCAGCCTTAGGCCTGGAGAACAGTAGGCCCAGTGCCAAGGACAAGGTCAGAGTTACCGTGGAGGACTGGAGAGCAGGTAAGGTATCTGCCTGCAAACCTAGCATTCTCAGTTCGATTCCCTAGAACTCATAGTGTAGAAGGAAAGAACTGACTTCAGAAAATTGAGCTCTGACTTCCATCCAGGCACCATTTCATGGATGCATGCACCTCTCTATCCTTCTCACAAACAAAAATATAATATAAAATGAAATTCACATCAAGTCAACATATGACAATAGAACACTTGAAGCTAAGGGACAGCAGAATGGGGTTTCCAAAATTCTGATGAAAAGATATGTGAGCATTTAGAAAGTCATTTCCAGGCATATAAGTTTTGTTTTCCATGTGCGCATGCTTTGTCAGGAAACTACTGGAACATGAAAAAGTAAACAGAAAAAAATAATAGTAAGGTAAAACCCAGGAAAAGGAATTTCAAAAAAAGAGCACAGGAAATGCCAGAAGGGCTAAAAGACATCTCATAATGTAACAGGTTCAACACACCTAGACAGTACACAGACTTGGAACATTCCAAGAGATTCGAGGGGGAGGAGAGTCCAATAAACAGCCCAACCTAGGGGAATGCATGAGGAAAAAGTGACAACAGAGTAAGTTTGCAATTGAAATAACATGAGTATATAAAAAGCTACGCTATTAATTCCAAGAAAAAACAAACATTTCTTTCAGGAAGAAAATATAAACCCAACATTTTATGTGACTCAGGTATGAGCAGATTTTCCATACTTCTAATCATATACATACACGCTATTCTAGCTAGAATGATGGCGCCTCTGGGTTGATGTGAGACAGCAAATGTGGAAATGGGGAGGGAGGCAGGACAGGAGGCCAGTTCTTCACCTTCTGCAGAAGTCTAACGACTAAAAATGGAAGGATGATGGTTACATGAACACATGATTTAGAGATGTGGAAGTAAATTACAAAGGCTTCCACTAAGACTGAATTGATAGCAGTTGCCTTGTGGGAACATGGAGGGATGAAGGACTGCTGTAATTCATAAAGCTTTGAGCATTAAATTAACTCTTTAAATGATATGTGTGAGGCGCTCTTGCAGAAGGCCGAACGAAATTCCACCCAGATAACAGCTCTCTGGCAGCCTCAGTGCAAACCAAGAAAGACAAGGAAACTATCTCAAATGTGTTGTGCACACAAGCAATTCTTAAATACTGCAACTGTGAGTGGACTAAACATACTTTGGGATTATTCGGGTAAAAGATGTGAGTGGCATTTGGAGATTTTCAACCACACTCCGGTACTGTCTTTCTTTCACTAAAACAGGATTGGCTTAACAAAACCCAAAAGGTGCACACTAAATATGATTTTCTTCCTTCTTTTTTTTTTTTCCTTCCTTCTTTTCTTTCTCCCTCTGTCACTTTTTCTTTTTTACTTTCCTATTTATACCGCTTTAATTATCTCAGAGAAAGAAGCACATGCCACAGCACACATGTAGAAATCAGAGAACAGCTTTCCAGATAGTTTTCTCCTTCTACCACATGGGTTCAGGTATTGATCTCAAATTGCTACGCTATATGAAAGCACCTTTACCCACTGAGCCATGTTTTGGGCCTTTCCATGGTCTTTCACTATGTAAACTTTGCTCTGGGGTAAGGCCTGGATTTATCTGCTGAAGAGACAGATTATGCTGTACAGGAATAATCAGTAATAGTGAAAGGAAAAGTAGGCAAAAATCAAGTGTGTATATGCAAAACAGATACATGGGTGCATATAAACGTGTACATAAACACATAAAACACATATTGTCAGATTTACATATATTAATATAATTTACTCCTCAAAAATTGCAAGACTATCATTATTTCCATTTTTTGAAGAGACAGTGAAACAAAGCACACCCATGACTAAGGTAATACAACATTATGACATCCTGACTTCAGATATCAGGTCGATAAATTAGATGGGCAAATAGCTACACTCACTGAGCCTCTATAATAAACAGACTGGGGCTAGGGAAGAGTACTCAGGGATTAAAGCATCTGCCTGACAAGCAAAAATACTTAAGTTCAGATCCTCAGATCCCAGGGGAAAATACCTGGCACAAATGGCGGTGCCCTGCACTTCTGGCACCGGAAGGCTGAGCCAAAACTAAGAAATAAGGAGGCAAAGCAATTCAGGATGATTTCCACTGTTCTCTCTGAGCCTCTACAGGCACACACACTTAAATACCCCCCTTTATGCGTGCGCACACACACACACACACACACACACACACAAACTGGAATGGCAACAGTTGAAAAAACGGAATGAGTTCATGCCTGTCAAGCACATAAGACAGTAAATAGCAAGAGTACGTGTCCAATTAAGGTCATGTTATCAGCAGTACCTGGGGATTTATCCTTCACTGTTCCCAATAGAGGAGGGAAAAAAATGTCAACATTTTAAAGATGGCAAGAAAATCCTTTTTCCTACTTTGGCATCATCATTGACCACTGTACCAGGCAATAATTCCATTTCTTTTCTTTCTAGACTTTGAGATTAGATTATTTGCATTTTTATTCACATTTTTATTTTTAAATGAATTTGGAGACCAGATATAAAAGGAGTGCTTTAAAGTTTATTAATCTGATAAAGTGGGTTTTTTGTAGCTTCAGTTCTTAAGTATTAATAATTAATACTAATAGTCTTTCTAGGAAGACAATACATATTCTTTTCTTTTTCCATCATGTGTGGGTTTCATGCTTACAGTCACGCATGTGTGTGTTTGTGTGTATATGATATGTGTGTGTATATATATATGTATTGTTATGTGTGTGTGTACATGCACGCATGCCCATATGCACACATGCAGACACACAGCAGACTTTGGATGTCTTCCTTCATTGCTCTCCACCTTTTTCCTTTAGACAGAGCCTCTCCCTGAACAGGAAAGTTTGCCTAGCCACTGAGCTCCCTGCACTACACTCATCAGCACAGTGATTTGCTTTCTGATTTTCATTTCTATTTTTTGGAAATACAAAAGTCATCTTCTCTACCAAACTTGGCAAAGAGAAACAGAAAATGAGATACAGTTACAATAGTTGTCTTCAGAAAAAAATATTCTGCCAAGTCAAATCTCTCACCATTCCATCCAGTTCCATGATAAGGACTGGGCTGAAATACTCTCTAAAGAAGGCTAAAACATATTTGTAACTCATCAAAACACAGGTAATGTTTACATAGACATGCATACCAGAACATTGATCTGTGCCAAGACTGTTTTTCTCACTAATAATTATTGAAATAGAAATTTTTCAACAAATAAAAACTGCAGTCTTCACACATATTTTGTGTGTAAACAAAAAATTAGCCAATTATCACAAAACTGTGTAGAAATATGTGTCATTGAGAGAAAAGTAAAAAAATGATAAACACTATGAAAGTTATTTAAATCTATTACCCTCTTAATTTAGAAGTTAACACTTGGATTTTTCCCCCACCAGTAACATTCCATATAATTTAAAACCACAAAAATCTAAAGTACATACCTTGAAAAAGTCATACAATCAGATCCTCCCACCCACACACAATAAAGATGATTTCAAAATATAACATGCTTTACAGGAGATTTTAATATTTTTAAAACACAGACCCTTTTTACTGTTATATAATCAGCCCTTCGAACAAACAGGTTGATTAAAGGCTTGTGCTCACTAAATGATAAATGATAAACTCCAGTCTCTCCCCTGTCAAATACTGAACTCTGCAAGCTTTCAAGACTAAGTATCTTTGTGTCAGTTGTTTATTTTTCCTCCCCCAGCAACTGGAGATTTAAAAATATTATATTCCTTATAGTTAGTAAATAGGAGAATTCCAGTGCCAAATATTTGTACAAGATAATGGAATGACTGCTCTTAAGTTGGGAATTCATGGAGACTGCAATACTAACAACCCAAGAATACTTGCTTCTTAAAACACATGTATACACGAGTTTGTGTTCAGCCAGTTCTCAAAATGATAGGACGGTGAAGTCTAGTTCAAGACATTTTGCAGGCACATCAGATCTACAAAGTTTTCAAAGAAAGGACAACACTGAATATGCTTTCTTTTAAAAATCATAATGAAATGAAATCATTCCTATTTGGGGAAAAGTTACAATTATGGATCAGTTGTGGAAGAAACAAGTCATTTAACTATGTAGGGTGGGCAAAAATCCAAGCTCAGGTGAACACTGTCATGGTATGATGCTTTGTTTCTGTATTGAATCCTTAAAAAAAAAAAAGTGTAAGAGTACTTCGAAAAGAATATCATGACCTACGCCCTTGTCTATTTTACCTGTACTGGTCAGTGCTGGCCCAATGTTGCTGGGAAGCTGCAAATCAGTAAGCCTTTGCATAATGTGCTGTTTCAACAGCTTGTCAGACAAATGTGTTATGCCAGGATGTGCAGGTCTAGCTAAGTGCTACAAGTTCCCAAGGTCAATAGCCTAGATCATGAGAGGGAAGGCATTAAGGGTGAGGTCATAAAGCAATCAGAAACACTACAGAGGTCAACATACACTTGGCTTCTGGAGTCAGCTGAAATTTGCAGGCTCAGCTGCGTCTTACAAGATTTACAGGCTGCTACTGGTCTCTGAAGAGATTATTGCTACAGATTATTGGGAGACTGGGGAACTGATTCCCAGAACCTGTACACAAAGATGCAAACAGAAGCAACACAGCCAAAGTAATGCCAGACTCAATTCTGACCCAACCAAACGTACACTGGCCTTCGCAAATACAAGAGTGGCAGCTCATCCTTATAAGATATGGAACTGGACTGTTAAAAAGATGAGGCTAAACTAGGCAAGCAATAATAGGTGAAAAGTCAGCTTGAATAGCTAGAAACATGATGAAAACATTTTCTCAATCACATTCTTCCCATTGTTTTACCTTTATTTCAGAAAATATATCCACTCTTATTTTTGTATAGTTCTCAAAATAACAAAAGTTATCTGCTAAAAATGCTAAAAAAAAAAAAAAACAGGCTTGGAATATTGCTCATTGGTAACACTCTTGCCTAGCATGCATGAAGCCTTGAGTTCAATTTCTAGTTCTGCCAGAAAGTCTTATAAAAATAAATCCACACATACAAAAATTCATTACAAGATGACAGACTTGGTCTAGTTTGCTACCTCTTTTATTAATCAATGCAAATAAATACACTGTCCTCCTGAACCAAAAACATGCTTTCTTTTTCATATAAAAAAAGAAGAGAAAACAAGCATAAGAACATAGTGCTTGTTTACAGGTACAACCAGACTCATAGTCATGCTTAATGTACATGAGTGAATAATGAATGCATGATGACAAAATCAAAATGTTAAATTATAAAGCAGAAATATTTCAATCGAATAGGAGGAATAGTATGGATAAACTTCAGAACAACTTTACAGAAATGCACTTTTGTAACAATACTTAGTCGTATAAAACAAAATGCTGAGAGGTAGCAACCTTTCTGAATTTGCATTTATTAACCAATCCATGGTGATACATGGCATACATATTACCTATAGGTATATGCTTCCAATCTGCATCGACTTGTTCTTAAACAAGTGAAACAATTCTCCCAAGATTCTTTATGCAAGCTCAGTGTTAACAGAGTCTTTATTGGTAGGGAGTATTGGCAATTAGCACAGAATAGACTGGATTTGAATTCAAGACCTTCCTGGCTGCTCCTTCCTCAGTAAGTCTGAGATTACAGTCATATACCATCTGCTGTTTATTGACCTTTATGCTCTGAGATTAGAAGATGGTAAGAGCATACCAAAGTTGTATTCCTCCAATAAGAATCCAAAAACCATCGCAGCTCAGAGCCTGGTTGTCATAGCTTTATATTTTGTTGCCAAATCTGAATAAAAGACCCTCATATCGCTACACTTCTATTTACAGTAGACTTCTTTGTCAATAAAGGCGTCTTGTGAAAATATAACAACCTCTTCCATTTTCTATTCTATCATTAAAGAATGTTCTGTAAACATGAAGCCCTCTAAGGCCAGTATAGCAGAGTCAGACAGCAATTTTCCTCTATGAAATCGCTTAATAGGGATACAAAGGTCTAGAAGTAACTAAGAACAAACTTTGCCATCAGGGATATGTCAAAAAAAAAAAAAAAAAAACAAGATAGACAAACGACATCACTCTTCTGCTTGAAAAAGTTCCCATTGCATGTCACACTTGACGTTCAAGAGCGACAGTCCCTAGCTCAGCCCCAGCTCCGAGAGCCCATCCCAAGCACGCAGCTACCTTTGGATGCACATGCCCGTCTCTGCCCCAGCAAAAGTTTCTCCACATCACCACAATCGCTCCTTCCATTGGCTTTTTAGTTCCTCAGAAATGTTCCTAGCAAGGGTCCTGGACACCCTGCTCTGTGCGGGGGTGCTCTGCCCTCCAGTGTCTGCTTTTGTCCTCAGCCCCAGGTCTCAGCTACCAATCCTCACCACCCTTCATGAAACGCTCTCCACGGAACAAGAGTATTGTTCTGCAGAGCCCTTGGAAAGAACGCAGAGACTTCAGGAATCAAAATACTTTAATTATGAAAGGCGAGCCTCTAACTGTCTGTCTCATTAAAAATTAGCATCCCTTGCCTTGAACTCAGTGGTACAAACTCTGTGCAGAATTTGAAACTGTGAAATGTTTTAAGAGCTTGTTATCTTTGGGATACACACACACACACACACACACACAAACACACAAACACACACTCACATATATAGAGATCCTGAAATGATTCATATTTACTTAATTGGACTTGATTCTTAAACCGTTTTAAAGACAATGCTTTTAAAATGTCTTCAGTCATAATTACTTTGAACAATAATTTCATAATTTCCCAACTTTAGTCCTTTACAGTAGAAATAATGGCAATCTTAAGAAAATAAAGGAAACTACCATTTACCTCAGAGTCGTTTAAATGAATTGCTTAGTAGGGATACATAGTGGTACAATTTTATGATTTCCACATTTAAATCAAACTTAAGTGATTATTTTTGTCATGTGAACGGTTCAGACACATCTTAACTTGAAACATACAACCTGTTACTACTTTTTAATTTGACAAGATTTTATGTATAGATTATAATTTTAAAAAATCAAACTTCACTGTTTTTTAAACCATACTATAAGTTAATCATTTGGTTTCATTAGCCACCATACAGTTGATCTAAACAGTGGATCTGAAAGTTACTTTCTTCATTGGCTAAAAGAATGTAAAATTCTCATCTTATTTGCCTCTCTTGTCTGTCCTCTTGCTTTGAGACGCTGCACTACACGGTCAGTATCTCCTGAGTGGTGCAGCAAGAAGATCTGAAAAGACTATCTGCCATCTTTTGTTTGTCAGAGAGGCAAACTGCAAGAAGACGGGAAAGTATAAATGCTGGGGCTGGAGTGGGTGACCAGTGGGAGTGGTGACCAAAATGAGCAGAGGAGGTTACATGGACAGCATGTGACGCCATACAAATACCTGTATGCAACTTCACATACACTAGAAGGAGCCACCAAGTCATGTTTATATTTATCAGAAGGTATTTCAAACATCTCTAGTAAGAAACAGTACATAGGGCCAGAGTGATGGCTCAGCAATTTAAGTGTTTGCTGCACAAGCAAAAGACCCATTTGGATCCTCTGGTCCTTCATGAAATGCTTGGAGTACAGACTGCACATGAATGCTAAGGGCAGCAACAACTAGCTAAGCCCTTCAGCAGTGTAATTCCCTGTTCTGCACAGTGATATAACCACTTCTACACACCATAGGTGTTTGCTGGGAAAATAAAGGTGAAAGTGGACAGACCCTGAGCATTTGTAAACACAGTAATGAAGATACTCAATCTGACTGGCAGTGTAATTTTAACTCCCTAATTTATGACTACCTGTATACAACCACATCACAGAGAGCTTATGGGAAATTAGTGACTATGTAAAGATATCCTGGTTTTGTACTATGATTTTCAAGGAAACCACTGAGGAAAGGACATTGCCCCAAGTTCTCAAAGTGTTCTTGATTCCCACTTAGGAAATTATTCACACCTGGTCCAATCACTCTGTATTATAAGGGCTCTTTGCAAATGCTTCCACAAATATCAATAGCCATATGCGAATGATCTGAAACAATAAAATTAAAAAAAAACCTCCTTTAAAATAACCTACAAGTCTTAAACATGGGAAGTACATCCAATTTCATTTGTGACCAGCATTTGACTGGCTGTGATGCGCTGAGCAGTGAGGAAGGGATATGGGGGGGGGGGCCCATTAGCATGACATTCTGACAAATGGCGACCTGATGGTGACATTCAGCTGATGCAGGCACCATAAACGTGTCTGTTCAAGCTGTTTACATTCCCCCTGAGCTAGCACTACTTTGCTAATGCCTGCCTCCATAGCAAGGTAGAACCGCAATAACAAATGAATTTCATTTAGTCTATCGCTAAAGCCCTGGGGAACACATGTCTGAAGCTTAAAACCAATTTCCATTTAGTTTCAATTTCTCTTCCGAAGACAGAAGGAATTTCTGCTACTGAAATCACTTTCAAAGTCACTGCATGTCCAAGTTTCTTTGCCCAATTATTTCTGCCCTGTGAGAAAATGAAAATATTCTCATTTTAATTAGAAGTTAATCACTCTTAATCTCTTCAAAGAAATAGACAAATATTTCCCTTCTATAGCAGTTTCCTGTATCAGTTAAGAACAAATCTATGGCCACGGTCATAGCTTGCATAACCTGTACAAAGCCCTGAGTTTGCTCTTCAGAACTGGAAAGAAAACACAAAAACAAAATAAAAAAAGGAACAAAACTAGAAGAATAAATCTAAGAGTATGGTGGCCAGATTCGACCAAAAAATAGGACATTCTTTTAAATTTGAATTTCAGACAAATAAGATATAGTGATAGATAGACAAACAGATAGCTATAGATAGATAGCTATAGATAGATAGATAGATAGATAGATAGATAGATAGATGATAGATAGGTAGGCAGATAGATAATAGTTATTTTATATTACATATTTTTATATTTATATATCAACTAAATACTACATAGGACATAATAATAAAAAACATTTTGCATTGCTTATCTTAAATTAAGTTTAAATAGACATTCTATGTTTTATTTCGGAGCCTCAAATGAGGATATCTTAATCCCTTGTATCGGGGAGCCTATAATTAAATGAAAGTGTCAACGCATTCATCAGAAAAAAAACACAATGCTATATAACAGACCCCCCTTAGCTGACAGAGGTTTGTTTTGTTTAGTTAGGGCCTGCTGCTCCTGGGGTGGAGGTGTGGTGGGGTGGGTTTGGTTCCAAGAATCTGTTTGGAAGGCCGCACTCCGCGTTGTCCTAAGCAGGCTGATGAATGATGGCACTGTTCCTTTGCTTGAGCAGCACCACAGTCCCTGTGGGTTCGTTTTCATAATCATTCAAGAGATGCAGCAGCTCTCGGAGATACCAATTGTCTTCTAAAAAACTATCCTTTTCACATTGGAATCTGGCTTGCAGTTCTAAAATGTGAAAATTCCCCGAATACAGGAAAATGGATAATTTGAAGGAACACATTCTGCACACTTAAATATTTAAACCTAAATAAAAGTAAGGCACTTTCTTGTTCACTTTTTTTTTTAATGTGAGGATAAAAAGACATAAGAGAGAAAACTTCAGAGTTGCCTTGCAAATATTTGCCAGTGACCTAAGGCTGTGTCGCATCCCACATCCATTTACTTTGACCAAGATATTCCCACTGTAACCTAAGGCTCCCCCAGCTTCCACCGCCTGTTCTTGCTGAAAGTGCTTTCCTTGGGTTGAGGCACCTAGCACGTCCACTCTCCTGTCCTGATTTCCTGCTCATTGTTGAATTTTTTTTATTATTTATTCAATTGTGCATGTGTGTGTGTGTGTGTGTGTAACCATGGACGAATTCGGGAACCACCATGGACCGCCTCCACCTCCTTGTTTACTCTGCCCCGGGATTCACCGGCTTCGCCCTACCAGGACCAGAAACGCAGGCCGCCCGGCTTCTGCCCGGCATCTATACGTGGGGTCTAGGATCCGAACTCAAGACTGTCCGCCTGTAAGGCAGAGGCTTAACCCCTGAGCCACCTCTCCAGCCCCTGTTGAGTGTCTTTATAAGAAAAAATTAGAATACGGATAGGCACAGAGAATAGAGGGTCATGACACACATGGACCTATTTCCCAGCTGTGCAAATTCAAGGAAGTCACTTAATGTCTGTGACTTATTTTCTCATCTGCATTATCCGAGAGCAATAGAGAGCATCTACTGCATTAGAATCGTGGGAAAGATAAAACTGATTCATTCATGGAAGAGTCTGTACAAACAATCAGATGAACTACAATGTCTGACAAGAAAACACCTCAGAAGTATTGACACATATTCATGGCCACCACTGTCAGTAGTTTTGGGAGGCAACAGTGCAGATTAAGTCTTGATGGGCCAGCAATGCATTACCCAAAGTAGTGAGAAAAAAAAAATCTTAGTTAAAGGGACAGCAAGAGAACAGAGGAAGAAAAATCTGTGCAGGAGTCAGAAAATACAACTCAACCAGAGAACAATGATGTGGGTAACTAAGCTAAAGCTGACAGGCGTGGCTTGGTTGTAGCAGGGCTTGATATGCGTTCCAGCTGCCTGTAAAAACCTCACTGCCCAATGGGGAGACGACCAAAGTTCTGGAACCTCACAGGAGTCACATGATCATGGTTGCCTCCCATGAACGGGACAGCACTGAGTTAGCACAGGAGGCAGCAGAGGTGGGAAGGTCAGCTGGTCGGCTCTGACCCCTGAGAGCTTGAACTGGGACAATCCAAACAGGAAGAGAAAAGGAGGGAACGAGTGCCTGGGATTGGGGTGGATCAGGTCCCCCGGGAATTGGCCCTGGACAGAGTAAGGGGCAGTGGAGAGGAAGCCAGGGGAGGGAATGCTTGGGAAGCAGAGCAGAGGCTGAATATTAGGTGTGAGTGAGTGAAAGGCTCCCGGGAGTCAGAGCGGTTTAGTCTTGGCAAGGAAGCAGCTATGCTCGGTCCACACACAGCAGCCTCTGGAATCTGCTGTGAGAAGAGGCACTATAATGAGGCTGGAGACCAGTCTGCCAAAGACGATCGCTGGAAGAAGCCTCCAAGATGTACATCGCACCTGTGGACGCAGGGAGGAGCAAGCAACGAGAAGCTGACTTTTGAAAGAGAGGGCATCCAACAGGAAAGGAAGGGGAACGGGATGGGATAAAAGGCAAGGGGGAGCTGTGCTCAGCACCCTCACACACAGGCCTACACTGAGTTTTGGGGGTTGGGTTTGGAGCTTTTCCTCTCTGGTCTCAGAGCACCCAATGCAAAATTCTTTGCAGGCCTTATCTGACAGCACGTGAACTGTCTATCATGCACGCTGTTCTGTTGAAAAAGAAATGAGTAGAATATATGATCTCAGTAACTGTTTAGAAAATGAAGGAATGAAAGAAGGAATGAACAAACAAGGTAATGACCAACAGAATCTCTGTCTTCCACGTCATGATGCATCATCATAGTTTCTTTCCGAGCTACGTGCTCTACATCACTAGCTAGACGCCCATTCACAAAGCTGTGGTTTGTCCTACCTCCAATAACAGGTCTAATCACATTGTCAGCTTGCTTTGTGAGCACTGAAGTGGACTGAAGAAATAAAATGGTATTTAAAGTGTATTCCCCAAAGTCTTTGTGGCTCCATGAAATATCTGGCCCCAACTTACTTTTATCAACTGTCCATGGACCATCTGAAGCAAAAATTGGAAGAAGGCAGAAAAATATCATATTCAACTCAGATTATAGAAGACACTGGTTATGAGCATTCCAACACTGGGCTTTAAGGATGGTGAGATTTTTCTTACATTTGAAATAGACTTACACACCTTTCACAATTAATTGATGTACATAAAATTCTTCATATAAACGTTTAAACTGTTGATCGTATATCTTAAATGCAACCTCAAGTCCCAACCCTTTTCACTTGCCTCCTTTTCTCTGTGCACCCACATGCAGAACACAAGTAGCTGGCATGTTTCCCACTCTCTAAGCACAACTTACTTTCTACAGTATTTTCTGTTTGCAAATCTTCGACCTAGGAGTCTTCCTCCCAGAAACCAAGAGATGCATTAACTCAGATTGCTCCTGTGAAGTTCGGAGCATCGGTTCAGCTTCACGCTAAGATTCTGTTTTCACTGGCGCGCGCGCAAGCCTGGCAGGCAGGCAGGCTCGGATGTGAGCAAGCTGGCTGCAGAGTCGACTTCCACTCATGTCTCCCCAGCTCCCCATTCAGTGACGTCATGTTGGTAATTTGAAATCAACCATGCTGGGAGCATTTGCCCGGTGCAAGTTCCCAAAATGCTACAAATTGAGTCTTTTTTTTTTCTGCCTAGGGATCCAGCTTACCAGCAAACTACTCATTTTTAAAGTTCTCTACATGACATTAAGGCACTGCCAGGCTTGAGACCTACTGCAAAGAAAAGAATGTACTCAACAAATTAATTTTTCAGGAGTTGTGAATGTCTGCAATTACATGGTAAGGGCCCCACTGCCCGGTGACAGTCATGTGCAACAGTCTCCTAGATGTCTGCATGTAAACTATTTTATTTGACTCCGATTTTTAATGTTAAGAAAGCTTATTGAAGTTGTATGCATGAAATCAACTACATGAGTGATTCAGTCCTATTCTCTCAGCATTACAAAAATAGTCATTGAGATTATAAAAACTGGGGCTCTCTTATGGCCATTAACCTATGTAAGGCACCACCTGGATTACAATCTATACCTGCTACCTCAATACTTGAATTTCCACAGGAGGTATAGCAGGGAGAACTGCTTTGTAAAGAACAGGAAGGAGAAAACAGGTGTCTCAGTTCTGTCGCTGAAGGTAAGGCTTATGGCATCAAAAAATTCTTTTGTGTTATTTTCTTTTTCCATTGGCACTTATAGGTGTGGGGACACATACAAGTGTGTATTCATTCACATGTGTGTGTACTACATACGTGTATATTTACAGATTCATGTAAGTGTGTGTATATGACCAGATGGAGGCCCAAGGTTCAAACCAGGAATCACCACCAATTCCTCTCCCAGTTTCTTTGTGAGATGGCGTTTCTTTATGAAACCCAACGCTTACTATAAAGGCTAATCTGGCCAGCCAGCTTGCTTTAAGGATTCCCAGTCTCTGGCTTCTAAGGCTGGATTTACAGAAGGACAGGCACAGCCATCCAGCATTTAATGTAAGATCTGGGATCCAATAGTTTGCTTTTCTTGTGTGGCAAGAGCTTTAGCTCCACACCATCTCCCCAGTCCTTAAAAACTTATTTTGATATGAAAATATCAACACAGATCATGAGTGAAATAATTAAATCACATACATAATTCCTTTCACCATTTAAGGACAGAAAGTATCTGTATTGAAAGGCTCCCTGGGCTAGAGAGATGGCTCAGGAATTAAGATTCTGCCTAGAAAGCAGAAGGTCCTGAGTCAAATCCTGAATCCCATGCAAAAAAAAAAAAAAAAAAGTGTCAGTCTGCACTTCTGACCCTGGTGGGTGGAGCTTGTGAAATTCCAAAGCAGAGCAAAATGGAGGTAGAATCAATCCAGGAAGATTCCCAAAGTCACCCTTGGCCCTCCACAGGAATACACACACACACATCCACACAAAAAATAAAGTTTGAAAGACTCCCTTCCCACAAGTTCCAGAACAACTAGAGTTGCCACTATCGCCACTTGCTCTTTTGCAGTATAAGAAAGGAATAAATAAAGTGTAGTAAGCACCGTACCCATGCAAGAAGCAACAGGTTTCTTTTCACTGTTCCACAGTACCCCAGCATGCCCACGATGATGAGGAAGCAGCAAACGGCAATCATGACGGGGTGAACCACAGGGAAGTAGGTTAAGATAACCGCCTCCTCCACCCTGAAAGAAGATAAAATCACAGCACAAATAAATGTTATCAAAATGCTCCCAAGGCTCAGCACACAGAACTGCTATTCTACATCGCTTCCAAAGCTCCTGGCTGATAATGCTATTTTTGAAATTATGTTGCAAGATTTCTACATACCTCCACTTGCTTTACCTGTGCTTGTGTTTGGTGGGGTTTTGTTTGTTCGTTTGTTTTATATTGTTTTGGAAAAGAGGCAGCATTCCAATCCCAACTCATTTCAAACATCAGCTCTGAATCATAGTCTAAATAAATCAAAGGGGTCCATGATGGCTTCTCAGCTAAGAAGAATTGCTTTCTTCTTCTCTGGTCTTGGACTCCATGCTGCACTTTTTCCTCCCTGAAAACTAATCTTTTTCCAACATGTGGAAGACTGGTGTACAGAAAGACGATGATGTACAGCCACAGAAATAAGGTAAAAATGTTGGGCTTTTTTTTTCCTATTTTTTTTAAATTTTCATGTGTTTATGTGAGGAATAACTACATGTGTGTATGCACGTACATATGCATGTGGGTGCACATTATCATGCTTGTGCATATGTGTACATGTGCATGTGGAAGCCTGAGGCTGATGACAGAAATCATCTTCAACTGTTCTCCCATCTTATCCTTTTAGCGACAGGGTCCATAATCAAACCCAGAGTTGGCTAGTCTGGCTTTCCAGCCTGCCTTGGGGATTTCAGTCTGGTCTGCCTTCCAAGGCGAGAACTGCAGGTGGGCTGTCGCACCTATCTAGCATTTCCTTTTTCTGAGTATGGGGGGATCTAAATTCAGCTACTTTTGCTTGTGATGCAAACCCTTTAACCACTGAGCCATCTCCCCAATGTAAGACAAGGTCAATAACCAGAACCAGTAATATTAATGATAACAAATCTTAAGCAGTGTTTGGTTAGGTTTCCACCATGTAAAGGACTTTACAAAAAATATCTCACTCAAGTCTTAACCACAATTCACAGTGCTACACATTACATTCACAGAGAAGTACTAGTCAACTTGTGATCATTACTTAAGACTTGAGAGGAAAAAGGCTTTGGTGAGATTTGGTTTTCAAGAGTCCAGGAATGTGAAGATAAGGCGAGGGTGACAATAGTGTTTTCCTCAGGGAAAAGTAACTAAGCAAACAGAACACAGCTGACACATTCAGTAGGGTAGACGACTGGTGTGCTACTATATTCAGAAATGCCCATGTAAGCACAGCTCCACCTGCTGCTTTGGAGGATCAACTGCACCCACTTCATGTGCATACGATAAGCTGCTGTGGCGGCAGCTAGGCGGCAGAGTGGAAGAAACATTGTTCTAAGAGATAGATGAGGAGAGCCATCTGACAAATGACTGAGGGAAAAGATATTACAAGTCAGAATCTAACACCATAATTCAATATGCTCTTTTAAAGCCTACCTTGTGTCGGCAGTTAAAGTCAAAACATTATTCAGGTAGTCCCTCATCCAAGCAGAAACTGCCAAGACACTGATGGACATCAACTAAAGAGAAAAAAAAAAATACAAATGGTTACCAGAGATCTATGTAACATTCCCTGCAGAATGCATAATCTTATAATGAAGGACTCTCCTATACAATTTGTATACTTTTTTTTCCAGTTTTTTTTCCAGGCTATATATTGTATTTTCTTGCTATTATAAATATCTACTAACCCAGGTAGTAATCATACTTCACCACTAAGAAGAATGCCAGCAAATAAAATACAGCCCTTAAATGACTGATTTCGATTTCAGTGCAAAGCTCCCTAAAATAAGGTGACTACAGACTACAGACTACAAATGTGAAATGTGCACGATAAACCTAAAATACGCTATCATACTGAAAAGCAATGAAGCAATTAAATATGACTTCTGAAGTCACTAAGCATTGTCAAGTCACAAGAGCTAGCTGAAGATAAATTTCTTTTTTTTATTATTTATTCAAGTGTGCATGTATGTGTGTATATGTGTGTGTGTGTAGAACCACCGTCAAATTTAGGAACCACAACGGACAGCCTCCACCTCCTCCTTGTTTACTCTGCCCCGAGATTCACAGGTTCTGCCCTACCAGGACCAGAAACGCAGCCCCCTCCCTCCCCCTCACGTCTATACCTGGGGTCTAGGATCCGAACTCAGGACCTTCCGCCTGCAAGGCAGAGAGAGGCCTAACCCCTGAGCTACCTCTCCAGCCCCCTGAAGATAAATTTCTATTGACTAAAGTTCAAACAATACAAACATTAATATGACAATAAAAATAAATAAAATGGCTTCATTCTAAAATCACTGATCACTGTTAAACATGAAAGTCATTCAGTTCATTATTCCAAAACTGGTAAGAAATGACTATGTATTTTTATTTTACTTTTGCTATGCAAACTACAGGGAGAACCAAAGGATAGATGAGGTTTATAATGGAAGAATTTCTAACAAAAAGTGTAGTTATGACCCTCAGTGTCATCACTTAATAAACCCTCTGAAATAAAGGATTTCTAAAAGTTCCCACTGGCAATCGCTCAATGATTCTCAATCTTGTCTGTGTTTTGAAACCACATGAGACCCAAACATTGCTTGAGCCAGAGGCAAAAGCTCATTTCCTGGGAGAAAGGCCTGAGGGTGACTTCCACAACTCCTTAGATGCTCCACATGCAAGCAGTGCGGGGATCACTATGGTACTGCAAGGCTAATGGGCACTTACAGACATCAGACTGCATGCCGCTGCAAGTTTAGCTTCACAGCAGGGTCCACCAGATACAAGTCCCCCCCCATGTGAAGCAATGCAAAAAAATGCCCCACAACACAAAGTATATTTCCTGAAAAGTCAAACTTGAACCTAATTAAACCTCCAACTCTGTACATTTACAAGAAGGCAACACAGGGACAGATTCAAACTCATTACTTACTGTCGTGGGGTTGCAATAAATAAAACCAAGAACATGAGATTATTTTATGGGACACATGCACTTATTTCTTCAATTAAAAATAGATACTGTGGGGAAGCAAAAGAAAAGAAAAAGCTGGTATGGATTAAATGGAATTTAATCCTAGTGTAATATGTGCCTTGCTTCAACAAATCAGCTGCAAAGAATCATTTGAGCCAACTGGAAAAATGTCAACATTGATCAGATGCCTGCAAAGTGGAAGAAGCCATTGTTATTTAAGGTTTGAATGCAAACTCAGTTTATTTTTAGAAGGTCCTTGTCTTCTAGAGATACCTTCTGAAGAACTTCTAAATGAAATGTTGGGCCTGGGATTTGGTGTAATCAGTAGCCATGACCTGGATGCACAAGTCAGGGGAAAAGAGGAGGAGCGAGTGTTGCTACCTGTTTTGCGCTGAGTGATAAATGAATGGGGGCTCATTTTATTACAATTATATTGTCTACTTTGGCATGTATTTTAAGCTTTTCACAACTCAAAATTTTAAGAAAACAGCAATCTAAACCACACTGAGAATGATTCTGTCTGGGAAACTTTTCTAAAAAGGGCATGGTGACCCTGAATTCCAAAGGGCTTTTCTATTTTAACTGAAATCTTTTTTAAATGTGCCTTTTCTTAAACACAATACAGTGTTCCAGGCACCCAATTTGACCTGATTTATAATATTTCGAGCATCCCTACCAGCATCAGTTATTATCCACTGACAGCTTTAGTGCTGGAGCAGTGGACTTCAGCAGGGCAGTGAGTCTGCGCTGCCGCAGGCGCCGGCCTTGAGACACGCTTGCTAGATCCAGACTCAAGGACAGCTCTGTGCGGCTCCTGACCGTGAATAAGGGCTGTCCGCTGGGACATCCTCCAGTGGACTCACTGTCTCAAGGCTAGTTTACAAATATTGACTCAGCACCTATTATCTTGCCTTGAAGCAAGCTAAAGGAGACGCCCAAGACTGGGTAACAAAGCAAGATGCTGGCCTGTACGGAGAACTTAAGTAATAAGCACGCACACGAAAAAAAGGAAAAACTCTGAAAAGTACCACGAAGTAGGAAAAATGTGAAAGTTTCACAGATTTCAGGTGGCAGAGGATGGATTCAAAAGTCCAAGCCACTGGGTTTCGGAGCGGCAGCTAAGTCATTGTCTCTGGGTTAAGAAACAACTAGGATCTATGTTCCGTAGGGAGGAGCCTCGCTGGAAGGTACCCAACCCTCCAGTCTGAAAAGGAGGGCAGTGAGGCTTCCGTGGCAGTCAGGCTTGTTTTAAAATTTTGAACTCTCGGCTTGGGTGAGGGCGAATCAGTAGTGTTGAACCTGTAGGCAGAACTACATTTCATTAACTAATAACCAATTTCCTCTGGAAACCAATGCATTTCATTTTTGCCTGTTAAAACACATAAGGGCTGTACGCCGAGAAGGCTGCCAAAGGAGTTGAGGGCCCACGGCTGGCTTGGGAACCCTGGGATCCACGTTCAGAGGAGAACTGGGCCAGTTATTGACCTAGTTTCCTCTGGGAATGAAGAACAGACTACAAATGTACTGGGTTTACCAAGTGGGTCAGTCATGGTGAAGTAGATACATTTCTAGATTCTACAAGCAAGATGCTTTAACACTTATTTTACTCATTCTGGGAAATGAGAAAATATGCCTGAGTCTCCTTGTATGTCCTTCTTCCTCTCTTATTATTTTTTTACCTACAGGAAAACAGGGAGTCTTTCAGATATAAGTCAACCAATCTAGAATCGGCCCCAATGACCTTCCTTATAAGACTCAACTTCAGGACCAGCATACACCTGCCTTCATGACCCCAGGACCAATTATTCAGTATTCAATGTTCAATATCATTCAATTATTTGGTTCTAAAGCTACTTCCTCTGCCTTAATCACGCCTTTGCACAGCGACCACAGTGAAAGCACTTTTCTAGTCGGGGGAGGGGGGGCGCGATACACATCTGTACTTCCAACAGGCAGGAGGCAGAGGCAAGAGGATCACCAGAAGTTTAGGCTAGCCTAGTCCAAATAGTGAGT
The DNA here is from genome assembly GCA_023101885.1 of Typhlomys cinereus. NCBI lineage: Eukaryota > Metazoa > Chordata > Mammalia > Rodentia > Platacanthomyidae > Typhlomys > Typhlomys cinereus. The sequence goes on from JALPQD010000001.1 coordinate 1,023,438, forward strand.
TCCTGGCTAGCCAGGGTCAGGTGAGACCTTGCCTCTCTCTTTCTGCAAGTGACCACATCCTACACTTCCCTTTTTATTCTGCCCATAAGATCCACATCCCTACTGAGACCTGTTAGTTCCCTCTCAAAGGCAGTCATCTACTGATCTTCTAACTTTAACATAGCTAATTGATAACGGAATAGACTAAAGCACATAGGACTGGTGGAGAACCACGGACTCTTAGAATCTGAGATTCTGTGTTCTTCTCAGATTAGAGCTACACCTGCATTTATTTTGTGTCATAGGAACAGAATAACCCATTAGCTCCTAGTACCAAACCCACCCAGCCCACCTAGAGACACTCGACGATAAATCTCTGTAATACAGTAATTGCAAGGAGTATGAACAGGAGGGATGGGGTAGGAGGGCCACACCAGAAACAAGGAGAGAGGGGACCATGTTAGAGCAGAGAAAATAGGCCTCCATCAAGGACTGCAAGTAAGCAATGAGACATCTGGTTAAGTTCACAGCCAAAATAGTGTTCCTATGCTTAAGGGGAACAAGGGAAAGGGTTCAGGGTAATGACGCTGGGTCCTTGTATGTCATCGGAGAGGAGGACCCAGAGGAGAGTTTGGCATGCACATTAAAGGATTCTCTGGGGATTGGGGGAGGGGAGGCACTACGGGGTGGGAAGGGAGGGGTGAGGGGAGGGTGAGCAGAGGGGTGGGGGGGAGGAGGAGGGAGGGAGGGAACCGGTGTACCTATTAAGTTTGTATGAGCAGAGATAATAAAAAATGTTTTAAAAAAAGATGCTATTTTATTTCCTTACCTTGAATTCTTTTGCAGTTATAAATAACATCCTTCTATTACCTCTTCAGGTAATTACTGGTCTTGTTTTCCCCATCCATGAATTTCTCATATGTTATTCAGCCAATTTACAACATTGTACCTCTGATTGTCCTTGTGTATAATCTATCAATAGTAGCTGTCATTATGTACAGTTCTTCCATTTATAATAAAAAAACAAATTCAGTTCTTTTGAATCTCTCCCGTATGGTAGGGTAACTAAAGACTTGGACTTGAGGTCATTATTCCATTCAAAAAATATGCAATGATCTTGGCCAGATAGTGTGTTATGTGTTAGAAATATATGAGAAGAAATGGACACTATCCCACAGTACAATTAACTAAGCGAAGAGGATATATATCTATCAGTTCATCAGGGATATAAATATGTAACTGCAACTTATATATATTCTTTTCTTACTCTTCTTTTTTCACTTTTAAATTGTTATACAAAATAAATTCTACTTTGCAGAAAATTCTTATGATCATAAGTCACTTTTGACCTGACCACTTTCTCTTATTCTTTCTCAGTGTAACAGTGCAGATTATTCCTAAATTATTATTCCATTCAGAATGGAACCATCAATGATTACAGGTCTGCCAGCGAACATTGAGGCCACACTGTGAGCCAGAGCTACTGGATGGCCATGGCCATTCTCAGGCTCAGCAGGGTTAAAACTGATCCCAACCTCTCTGCTCTTAGAGCCTGCATACACACCACTGGGTTTTCAAGCCCAGTAAGTAGTATACTGAACCTTTCAAGCCCATAGACTGATAACTTGGCAGACAGCCTGAAGCTCTCCCTCTTTCTGCTGCTCAATTAGTTTTGAGTCCTTCGCACGCTTCCCCAAAAGGCATCTCGTGAATTCCCCCTCCTTCCCTACTGCCTCTAGCTAGTCCAAGCCTGGATCCTCTCATACCACCCACAGCAATCACCTTCATAACACACCTGCCCAGCTCACAGATTCTCCCTCCATACCACAATGTTCAGCACTTCAGCGTCTCCTTGTCCACAAGGCTCCTTCCCAACTCTTTCTTCTCATCCCCCTACTCTCTCCTGACCAGTAAAGTCCAAACTCTTGAGCAGGTCACACAGGCCCTTTCAGTCAACCTATCTCTGCAACACTGTTTCCTGCCAGCTCTTTTCCATACTTGGCTAAGGACTTAGGTCCATGCAAAAGGCACCACGCACGGTTCCCAAGGCCTCTGTGTCTTGGCTCCAGCTGTTGACTCTTTTGGGAATGACGCCCTGCCCCTAGACTTCCTGTTCTCTAGAGCAGGGTAACCTCCACTTCTCCTTGGACACCAGCCCACACAGCAGCCAGAATGGAAAGAGGACCTTCCAGCTCCCTCCTTAGCCACAATCCCCTGTGCTCTCAATACTCTCTACACAGGCCTGGGGGAGCTGATTCCTATTGCTTCCTGTTTTCTTCTCTGCACTCTGCTACTTACTAACAAGGTGAATGAGCAGGAAAATAATCAAATTAAGTGGAGATGGTTTCTAATTGCTAAACAAGCAATTTAATGAAATCAGATGCCTTAATAAGAGCTAAGCTTCCCACCACTAGAAGCTTTCCAGCAGGGAGATGCTGACCAGATAACAACATAAAGATTTACAATGCAGGTGAGAAATGGATTAGGTGTTTTACCATCCTACTTCTCTTCTGCCTTCCCACCAAGGCATCTACCAAAGATAGCATCTGTAGCTAGAACACTAGTTGAAATGAACATCAATGCAAAAGTTGTACCCTACAGTAAACAAGAAACAGTTCTGAAAGCAAAAAAAGGCTTTGACTTGCAGGCATTAATTCCAGCCAAGTTCAATACCTGAAAATAATCTCATCCTCCAAGAGTGATCTGCATGTCAGAACATGGTAATCATAGGGCAAACACAGAACATGGTTAGAACACAGAAGGAGCAATTCACACTTCTATCTAACAAGCCCATGTCTTCTGCTACTTTCCCAATGTAGTTCTTTTTTCTTTTTTGAACTCGGATTTTTCTCTCTAACTAACATATTATACATATTTATGGGGCACATCATATTTCAATTCATGATCTCCGTATATGTATAAAATCATTCATATGACTACATTATTAGAAACACCTTATTATCTATCTTGTTGTATTGCCACATATTATCTGAACCCCAAGAAAATACCTAGAAATTAACACAACTATTACTCCATAGATACATTTAATATGTTACTTTGTAGGACATTCTATATTGTTTTTGACAAAGCTTAGAAAATGCTAGTTCTCAACAAACTGGGAACATGATCGACTTTCTTCTGAATATAATTATGGAAGAATAAATGCTAAATCAAGTTGTTTTAAGAATCACCAGTGAATGTGTATCCACATCCTGACATAAGCAGCATTATGGAATGCACATCTACAGTTTGCCATAAGCAAAGTTCTTAAATCCTTCTACTGTTTGCATAAATCACAAACAGTTCTACAGAAAATGACAGTGGCCCAAATCATTTCTCTTGAGGGATGAAAAAAGTCTTAACAACCTACCTGAACTATTCTTTTTGGGTCAAATCTGTTATTGAGGAACAGAATGTCAAAAAGAGATCTAGATCTTAGCTGTACTTCTGTCCCCCCACACACAAAAAGAACTTGCAAGAAGAATGTAGACCTTCAAAAGGTCTACTTGCCCATCTTGCAAATGTAGAAATTGGAGCAAGAGCTTATGTTCTTTAAAAAATAATTTCTTATTTACTGAAATATTTATATAAAATAAATTCTTGTTCATTGGGAGGTTGCAGTGCAATGCAAATAACATGTCTGTCATGTGGTCCCATGCCTGCTTCCCCCTGTACCTTCCCAATGGCCCCCGTACCAGTGGCTGGAAAGAGGGGCAAACAGGGAACGCTATTCACCAGTCCTACAAAAGGACAGGCAATGTTAATGACGGCTTCTAACAGTCAACAGACTGTGGCTTTCATTTAAGCACAGACACCTATTAATTAAAGGGGACTTGCTGCACAATACCCATAAGAGCAATTGTCAATGACGAATGTCATAAATTATCTCTCTACATATATAAGGTGACCATCCTTCCTAACCTAACAAGAACACATTAATTTTAAGTTTCTGATGTTCTGTAAGTAGTAGAGACATCCTTTCACAAACTGGTCCTGGCTTCCAAGACATTTACATGATTGCCCTAGAGCTACTGAATGCTAACAGAAGGTAGCAGCCTTCATTCTACACCACGGTTTCTGGGAGTCTATTGCAGTCAACGCCACTGTTCCTGTGTTGTTCCATCTTGAGGTTCTTCCTTGGGCGGAACAGATCAGAGAAGGGCTCAGTGCTCTAGTTCTCAGCAGGAATGTGTGGGCTCCAGAGACTCTTCATCCACTTCTTAGAAATGTTTATTAGGACCAGAGATATGGTTCAGTGTTGAAAACTGCCTGCAGCCAAGCCTAACAAACTGAGTTCAACTCCTAGAACCCACATGCTAGAGGAGCAAATCAACTCAGGCAAGTTGTCTTCTAACCTTCATACGTGAGCTATAGCATACAAGCATCCACTACACACACACACACTCACAACATCTGCATGCAGGATAATGATGAATAAATATATATATATATATATATATAAACATCTTTATTTACCGTGTGTGTATGTGTATGTGTGTGTGTGAGTGTGTGTGTGTGTGTGTGCATGTGCGTGTGTGTGAGAGAGTACTGTGTGTCCCTGTGGAGGAAAAAGGGTGACTTCGGGAACCATCCTGTATTGCTTCTACCTTCTTCTTGCTTCATTCTGAGATTTGGGCCAGAAGTACAGGCCACTGCTGTTTCCACCTGGCATTTTTTACGTGGAACCTGGGATCCGAACTCAGGACCTTTTATTTGTGAGACAGAGTTTTAACCTCTAAGCCATCTCTCCAGTTCAACATCATGTATTTTAAAAATAGCAATTTTATCCTGACATTGAAAGAACTTTTCATGATCAAAACTGATTTTGAGAGAGCTTAAATATTTTCCACCATTGCTAAAGGAAAATCAAAAGAAAATTTGAATGCCATTCATGATATAAAGTTTGGGGCACCAATTTAAGAGGTATTTTAATATAACTAAATAAGTGTTCCTTGGATGCACTTAAAAAAGAGTCTTACTTCTCAAGGTTAGAGGTGCAAGGGTTGGGGGAAGTCAATAATAACAACAACAAACACCAAACAACTAAGACTCATTGCAGAGGACAAGGAACAGGAGCAGTATATTGTGCTTCTGTCACTTCCTCTATTCCCACACAGGTCCTCAGAGGGAACATGGTTTCCTGTCCAGCTTTTAGACTTCTACAAGTTTCTTTTCTAATTTAATCGGGATACTTCCTCTCCACTCTGAGCATCTTTCTAAACAGTAAGAAAATACCAGTGACTCTCATTTGATGATCAGAATGGAAGCAGACTAGACAGGACAATATGCTTGTAAACATTATAAATGAACATACATTTGAGGAAATGGAAAGTAATTTCAGGAATTCAGGAATTTCAGGGACTATTATACTCATTCAATTTATCACAGCCATTATCTAAAATTAATACCTATAAATACCTGGATCTTTCCCATTCCCCATGTGCTCCTTCCCACACAAATGCACAACACTCACCAAAGAAGGAAGGTTCAGAGTCTGACTGCTGGCCCAGGGCAACTGTACCAAGGTTACTTCATCGTAACATGGGAGATACTCAACACATGGAGCGTTAGGATGAGAGATCATCAGCCATGAAGAGAATGCCAAGCATCTGGGATATGAGCGGGCTGTGGATTGCCCCCTCTTACACACATCTCTGCCTTGCACTTGAAAATTGAAGCACTCAAGAGCAAAACTACTTTAATTTTTTTTTCAATTTGGTTTTCAGTTCCCAAATATTAAAACGAAATGATATGGCTTCTCCAGATTTTCTCAGTGAGAATTTACCCTTCTCTCTCCTAAAAGTCCCACTGGTATAGAAAAGGTAAGAAGGAGTCTATTTTGAATGTAGAGAGGAGAGAAAAGGACTTCAGTTCTGAGCTGCATAGATAATGAGGGCAGGTCTGTCAATCATACAAATGAAAGAAATCTTTCTCTGTGTATCATATTTGTTTGCTCTACTTATCATTCCAATGAAAAATAAAAACATACGCTCTATACAGTGATGCTCATGTTTACGGGTAGTGGGAGAAATACAAAATAAAGTAACAGAGACATGATACCTTAAACTTTCCAGTCGGGCAAAATTTATAAAGCATGGTATTACCAATAGGGTAAATGTAGTTGTACATATCCTAGATATAAAATTTGTGTTTTTCTTTCTGAAAGATAGATTCCAAAAATGAGGCTACTGGATCAAAGGAATTAAAGTAGTGATAACTGTAACAGTAGTACTAGTCATAACAGTAACAGTAACTATGGCTACCACAAAGATAGATCCACCCCCTAGATAACCCCAATAGTGATAATAACTGCTCACCCTAGCACCACACACAGCACTTGGGAGCCAGTGAAGTCTAAATCTCATACCAGCTCTAACAATGTAGGAACATTTAATCTACTCTAAAGACTAGAAAACCAAGACACTAAATGTCCAGTAGACACAATAATGGCTGTATACAAGCTGCATGACAGCTGTCTTTGGACCTGGTGATGTTGTTGCTCGTGTTTTGACCTAGCAATCTTACTTATATGACTTGTCATATTGAAAAAACCACTTTGAAATGAAAAATCTTAAATGTACATGTGTGTGAATGGGTATAGGTGGATAGCTACAAGTAAACTGTACCTAGGTATAAAACAAATTAAAACGCAAAGGAAGCATAGAAGGTATCTATGGTGAATTACTTTGGTGGAGATGATGTTGTTGGAAAAAGAAGATGGTGACCTAAATAAACCCCTGCCACAGAAGTCATGCCCTTGTAAAGTCAGGAAACCACAGAATAAGATAAAAAAACAATAAAATTTCATTGTCTCTGCAGATATAAGAGCCCTGCAAGTGTTCAAGAAAGAGGTGTTTTGGAGAAAATTTTATTTTTTCAGAATAACAGTTTTTCTGAAGGATTTGGATATTTTCCACAATAAAACAAATTGTCAAGAATGTTTCACTTTTTAAATTAAGCAACAACAATTTAAAAAAAAAAACACAGTGACATTGAGGTTCAGAACTGAGTAAGGCTACAAGGTAAAGACACCATGTGAGAGAATTAGAGCTGAATTCCATCTCTGGCACCACCATCATTGGAACAACTTGGCCTTTGACAGGCCTTTTAACTTCCTTCAATTTCCTGATTAACAATGAAAGGAAGTTCACCCAGGCCATCAGCAAAGCAACTTTTAGTGACAGAATGTGATGAATCTAAATTAAAAACCATCATGTACACATGTAAAAAAAAAAAAAAACTAGGAAATAAGAACGGCAATTAAACTTTTTAGAAGAAGCAGAATTCAATGTTGTAATATGTGATAGCTAGGCAGATAATTTAATGACCCACTTTAAAAACGGACTTTTTGAAAAAAGTAAAAACTACAATAAGATCAGTGACTCTTACATTTTCATCTGATGAATTTCACCACTCAGGGCTTTATTTTTTCTTTGAGTAAAAAAAAAAAAAGATGTTCCTATTTTGGATAGTGTTCAGATTACATATTAAAGTACGACTTAAATTATCATCTTGAAATGCCACCATCCCAAAGGTACAGCTTAACTGAGATGGCATCCTCTAGAGATCAGATGCAAGAGCTGGCACAATAAGAGCTGGTCAATGCCTGTTAGTCAACCAGATGGCCAAATAAATTAGCTGTACATTAAAATTTCTAATAGGAAATATTGACTATAAATTATTGATAAAATACAAAAGAAGCAAAAAGGAATTTTTAAAATATGACCGTCTCTGAAGTACAATTCAAACTTTTAATACTACATTTTCTGAGCATTATAACAAAACAATAATAACACTACAGACTACTATGCATGAATGTGAAACATACAAGTCACTAATTCTCAGAGCATGAAGGTTTCCATTCACTTGTTAAATTTTATATATTTTATCCTTAAATAGCTATGGGATTTTTTCCCAAAAACATATGCAAAATTCCTTAAACATTGCCAACTACATGAAAAACACCTTTTCAGACTGTCTAAAATTCTCTAGAAAAATTTATCCAGACTTTTGGGAGGGTATCTAGGTATCCTCTAAAAATATATTAAGACTGCTTGGCTCAATTAATTTCAGAGGCCATGAGGTGCAAAGAAAAGCATTTCGTGTAAAAATCCCTGCAAACAAATACTTCCCCCCACGCAGTCTCTCTTGATTCTCTTATCAGTCAAGCACGTGCATTTACTTATACCCCTAGATTAACTTCGTGTCTAATTTTACTGACACATTCAGAAGTACTGTCCGCTCCCCCCTCCCAATTACAAATGGAACTTGAGCTAGATCAAAGGCATTCTAAAAAGGTCAAATCTTACTTCTCGGAAAAACAGAGGGTGTGTTCCCGTCATTAAAGAAGGCTGAGCCTAAGGCCGCCGCAAGCGGGTCCAGCCGTCCCCACCTGTTGGTGCGTGGAACTGTTTGACTTACCCAGAAGAGCAGATTCAGGGCGTAGAGCAAGCAGCGCAAGCACTTCACAGAATCTTCTCTGGCCATGGTGAGTCTCCGGAGCCAGAAGCCCCATCCTTTCACCACATCCTAGCCCCTCCGACACGGCTGCGTTGATCTGCAGGGGCGAGGACAGCGGGGGACTCAACTTCAAGCGCCCCGCAATCAGCCCCGCAACCATCCCGCCTCCACCCGTCTTGGGCTGAGTCCCCGGGATCCCAAAACCCAGTTCGCTGCAGACATCGCTTCATCAAAAGTCATTTGTGAGCATCCTAAAGAGAACGAAACTCCCCCAAAGTTCCGATCTGGCATCAGATAACACCTGCTGGGAAGAGAAACGATGTCCCTCCGGATGAATGAAGCAGCAGCGTCATCTGGCTCCCAGGGGACTTGCGGCGAGGCCCCGGGCGTTCCGAGGAGCCCGGGGCAGCCTCCGTCCCGGGCACGAGGCTGGGCTCGGGACTGCCCTGGAGACTAGACGGCCTTCGCCCCCCCCCCCGCGGGACCTGACGGGCGCCACCCACCCGCCGGAGGTCGCGAGCGCCTTTCTCACCCGCAGGGTTCCGGTCCCCAACTTCGCACTATCCCCCCACCCAGGTCACGCAGCTCAGAGTGAACGCGGGGCACCAGAGGGGGCGCCGCGCGGCACTGGGATCCCGCCCCCGCAACTAGGACTTCTTTCGGAGGACGTGAGAAACAATGTTTTCGGTCCCAGAATAATGGATTATCCAAGGGCCGGTGCAGCTGTGCCCAGCGGGGTCAATCGTGCAAACCCGCTCCGGGGGCCTCGGCACACCGCCGCCCCCCGGCGATCCCCGCCGCCCGCCAAGCACAAAGCCAGCGCGGTCGCCGGCCCGAGCACCGCGTCCGTGCGCCCCCGCCAGGGCGAAGCTCCCGAGCCAGCCCGCGGGGCGAGCGCGCCCAGGGCAGCCGCCGGGGGGCTGCGGGGACATCGCGCAGGAAGGGCAAGAGACAGACGAGACGTGCCTGCCACTCACCGTCCTCTCCCCACTCCAGCCGGGGGACAGTCGGGGGCGCGCGGCGGAGACTCATCCGGGCCGGGACGCTCCTCCCGCGGAGCCGGAGGGCGGCATCAGCTCCGGCCGCAGACGCTTCCTTCTCTTCCTCTCCGCGAACCCGAGCGTCGCCGCCTCCTGGGAAAAAGAAAAGAAAAAAAAAAAAAAGTCCCGGGCAGCAGTTGCTGGAAAGTCTCGGCTAAGCCACCTCCCAGCGCCGCTGTCCCTCCCAAGTCCTCGCCAAGTCCGGCCGAGGCAGCGGCGGCAGCTCGGGCCAGCTGCACAAACTTTCAGCGCATGCTCGGCCTCTGGTTGCCAGGGTTGGGTCCTAGTGGGTGTTTCTTGGCTCTCTCGTCCACAATAAGCCCCCAGTGGAAAACCTACCTTTACAAGATAGGATCCAAGAGAGATTAAAACTTAGAAAACTGGGAGGAGTCCGTTGACTAAGAGCCTTTAAAACGATGGCGTCGGAGGCATAGAGGCTGGGTTTATAAGCATAGGGAAATGGGCTTTTATTATATGAAAACATTTGTGTTTGAGAAGGGGGGGTGAAGGGTGGCCCAACCCAATTCCTGCAATGAGAAACTAGTTTTCACAGCCTTTATGGAACCACCTCCTGTGATTTGCCTTTAACATAGTACCCTCTGATCCTTATTGATTTGCTGCACAGACCGGGCTAAAGAAAAAAGAAAGAAAAGAAAAAAAGTCCTTTTCCCACTCCAGTGATCAATTCGGCATGTCCTTGAACCTCTTAGCACATTCCTGTCCAAGAAGAGCAGGTAACTCTTTCACAACTCATCCAAAATTTCTCCTAAAACAATTATCTTGAAATATGTACATAATGATGAGTATTTAGAAAATTGAATTTTTTTGAAACTAGAAACTCAAGAGTTATCATAGCAACCCCCAATCATCCTCCCAAGCCAAGATTCCATTTTAGAAGAAATTTTCACATATAAAAACCATGGTTCACATTCTCCACATAAAATACTGGTTTATGCTTCACAGCATTACACCCTCTTACAATTGTTTGTTCACACATGACTAATAAAACTTCATCCACAAATATAAATTGCCTGAAGTACAAGCAACACATTTGAGAAAAACTAATAACTGGAGTCCTTAATTTTTGCAGTTGTAGTTCCCTGTCCATCACCTGCCTGCTACACGGCCACAATGACAAGGGGACATAGTAGCTGTTGAGACCGTGTGGTGTCTAGGGTTAAGCTATTAACATTTTCTTAAGCAAGCCACCAAGTGGTGTGTGAGACAACAAGCAACAAAGAGCAAACAGAAGCCCAATGATCCACAAAACCTGGTAGGAAAGTGGCTTGTTATTCCCTCAGATGACTCCCACTCTGGTAAAAACCCATTTCTGGAAGTATGCAGAAGAGCTAAGAAAGCCATGTGTATCCTCCATCAGTGTGTGTATAAGCTAGGGTAGATTCCTGTTTTACACAGAGCACCAAATCCCCTTCTGGAGGGGAATCTTTGACTGTCACTAGTCTCACAACAGAAACTCATCTCGTCTATTCCTAGAAGGTAGCTAAGTGCTTTTTACATAACTCATAAACACTTGCAGGTCACCTGCCTTGGAATGATACAATTCTAAACAAAAGAGCTTCAGAAGCATATGCACTCCTCGGTTCACAGCGAATAAGCAGTTTGGAACCAGAAGTAAAAGAAGGTGCTTAACATTACCTCTTCAGCCAAATCAGCATCTGAACCACAATCTAGAGGTCATGGCTATGTAATCAGTACACTGATTCAGGGGCATCCCAAAATTGCTCTTGCTTCTACTGAGCACTGCAGAGTCCTGATGCTCTAGCAAACCCCATTGCAAGGAACTCAATCTCCCCAAAGCTCCTCCGCTGATGCTAGGGTACAGCAAGGTCCAAAAACCCCCTGCACCCAGGGCTTTGCAGATGCCTAGACAGTCAAATCTCTTCAGTTTTAACAGGATTGTGTGCTACTGGGTTAAAAATAGGAATTGCAACCCACCACCTTGTGAGTTAAGAAGCAAACAGCCATAGTTACTATTCTGATATTCCTAATAAATGACCTTTCCGGTGAGAATCAATATTTAAGTAGCATTTGAGGCATTGCAATAATGGGACAGTTTGGTAGTCTCAACTTGACTCTGTGTTCCTGGAATCTTTCCACCTTAATTCTATCTATTGGCATTCACACTGAATCAATCTTTTCATCGCACGAAACTGCAAAAACTTGAAGGAATAGCTCTCTAGCCTGTCTCTTCTCTGGGATGCTGACTGACATCACAGTTGTCATTCTCATGCAATACAGCTTTCTTTCTGAGCAGTGCTTTCTTTGGGCATGAAAGGAGCATTGAAAATGTACATAACCATTGGAATGAGGAATAACATATTAAAATGACTGTATAATCTGCTCATTGCCCAAGAGGCAAGAAGCCATTCTGAGACACTGTGTGCTTCATTAAGTATCATTTGAGGGCTGGCACTTTACTGCACCTCCTGCTGAAGACATTAAGGATGAGTCTCTGCCCTCTAAGAAAGCAAAACAATTCTTTTATGTTTGGTTAATGATAATAATATGAATAATCACAGGATACATTATAAGCAGTCTGTGTGTCAGGTCCACAGTTAAGAGTAAAACTCAGCCATGCAGTAAGTTAGTACAAGATCCCCATTCCACAAGTCACTTCATTGTGATATCCTGTTCCACTCACTCTGCCCAAGGTGCAGAGAAAACAGAGAAGCATAGGAGCTTGGTTGCATGAGTGAGTTTCTCTTGCTTCTTAGTATAAACAGTATGACAGTGCTCTGTAATCATTATATAAAGGAAACATCAGAGATGTCTTTTGAACAAAGTCTCTGTACATAATGTAATGACTGTGTCTCACAATGAAACAATTTCTCAGAGTCATTTGGTGAGATACTGAGAATGTAGGGTCATATATATAATAAATAAAGATGCTTCAAAATAATATTTATGTTCTAAATAAGGTCCATCTTACTCTTTCCATGGCTAACCTGCGCTACAACATTTCAGTTGTGGGTGGGGATTCATTGAAACTTTTCAAGAAGAAGAGAAATACACTAGCTGGGGCTAGGCAATTGGCTCAGCAGGCAAAGTGCTGACTGTACCAGTCTGATGATGTATGGATCCCCAGATTCCATGTAAAAGCTAGGTGTGGTTTCACCTATAATGCCAGTGATCTACTGTGTGACAATACTGATTCAGCGAGGCTCTAGCTGGGCTCCCAAATTCAGAACAAGGCTGGATGTACAGACATACCCCGGACATGTCCCAACAGAGGACCATGAAGGCAGAGGGATGAACAACCAATGGGAAGCAGCCGTCTAACCTGCACCTGCAATGGACACCTAGTAAATAGTTAAATGACTGGTGGCTGTCTCCCCCCCACCCAGGATGGCAACACCTGATTGGACCCTGCCCCTATATAAGCCCAAGCGCCCTTAATGACTCTGAATCTGCAGCATCTCAGCCACTGCTGCTTCTCACCTGATTCCCGGGACCTGTGGTGACCCTGTTGCCAGCTTGCCCATTTGCATCGAGCCTCGAAGCCCTGGTATTTCCCCCTCTTTCCCCCAGCTGGCCTAGCGGGGGATACGGCAACACTACTGAAAGTGGGAGGCAGAGACCTGAGAATCTTCACAAGTTTGCAAATTAGACAGCTTATTTTTGGCAACAGTGGTGAAGAAACCTGGTCTCGAACAAGAGGGAAAGGGTCCCTCTGATCTCCACATGTGCACTCTAGCAAGCGTATGCACAAATAGTCACGTAACATACACACACACATGCACTCACATACCACAGGTAGACACACACAAACATACACTCACACACACACAGTTACACCCCACAAATCACATAAGCACATACACACACATACACACAAACACACAAACACACAAATTTACACTAGACATTACTATTTAGTCCTTGATAATTGGAAATGCATGTCACATACACATACACAAATTATGAGATAATTTGCATTTCTTTTTCTAAAAGTATATTCCCCTGAGACCTAGGAACTTTTTTTCTTAGATGAATTAAGTAGTATTCACTCTGGTGCAAAATTAGGGTAGTCAGATTAAACACAAGTTGTTAGTTATATGTCCTTATTACACATGCAATAAACACTAGGCTGGAGACTGGGGAGATGGTTCAACTCTTAAAATGCTTGCTGCATGGACAAGAGGACCAGAGTTCAGATCTCAAGATCCCACATAAATACCGGGTAATTCCACCTAGTAAGGCAGAGACAGAATCCCTGGAACAAACTGGCTGCCTGCACTAGCTGTATTGGTTTGATTGAAAGACAAGGCAAAAGAAAGATTGAAGAAGATTTTAGATATCACCTTTGCCCCCCCACACACATGTAAACTGACTGTTCTATACATGTGCACCTATATGTGTTACCACATGAACACATATACAAACACACCACCAAAAGAGAGAGAGACAGAGACAGAGAAAGAGATTACAATGACTTCATGGCATTACTTCATTGTTGTCCTTACTCCTTGAACACACACCGATCCAGTACAATGTCCTCAGTTACTTCTTTCAGAGTCGTAAAGTGCAAATCTAGGTATCACATTCAGTTGCTAACATTTCCATTTCTGGAGGGAAAAGAAACTATTTCCTCCACATGGATCTCTTAGAATCAGGAAAATTTACCCAGAAGTTGTGTAGGGAGCCATCCCTCTTGATTCACTAGTTAGACCCCTGATCTGTGCCCATGGGTAAATCAGTTGTTGGCAAAGAAGTATGGCTTGACCATGATGGATGCTGAACAGTCACGACACATTCTCTGTAGCTGAGGCAACTCTTCCTTCAAGTCCAGATGTTGGTACAAATTGGCTGTACTCCATAGGTAATGGAATCATTACCACTTGGAAAATAAGTTCCAGAATAATTTTGACTCTCAAATAATTTATAACAACGTTAACATAATTTCTCTTCAGAAAGCAAAGCTTACAGAACTTATGTGTTCCTTGTGAATAATCTACAGTTATTTGAAACAAAAATGTAAATGAAAGTACGTAGGTATATTAATAAACAGGTACTTAATCCCTTTCTTAGAATGATTTATCAGGAATGATTCCCTTATTCCAGGACAACGACTGCTTGTCGTGTCTACAGTACAACTAGAGAAAGGGTCAGCAAACTGACTGTGGACATTGGACACACACCTTCACCTTCACATCGCCCCCTGCCCCCGCCTTGTTACTTTCCTTACTGCCTTTGAAATTTTTCAGGTTGCTCCAACTCTACCTTAAAAAAAAAAAAAAACTGATTCACTTACATTAGTTGAATATCTGTTTTTAGTATTCATTTTTATTTTTTAGCTTTTGACACATGAATCCAAGGAATTTGCTTCGCTGAACCCTCATTATTCAGTCATGTGCAGGGCTTCGGTAGCACTCCCATACCCCCTCAGCTCTCACATTCTCGGGAGCCCCCTGCCATGGCATTCCCTGAGCTTTAGGGTAGGGAGGTTGTTACATGTCCTGTTTTGGACTAAGCAGCCAACTGTCACCTACTCTCCGAACTCTGTTCATCTGTGATTTTCTGCAGTAATCATTTTCCACTGCACAAGGAAACTTCTAGGTCAAGTGCTGAGAGAGAACTCCTCTGATCTATGGTTTTAATCTATGATTAGATGGCTGCTTGGTATCATGTCCTTAAGTCCTAGTAGTTTGTTCCTCCCTAAGCCCAGGACCTCTCACAGGTTCTTTGTCTAGTTTGCAGTACTACCATATATGCCCTGCTGAGAAGCAGGCTTTCATTCTAATCAGAGAGGAATTGGTTACCTGTGTGACCTTTATGCTATTTTTGAAATGTCGAGTATTTTAAAAGATTTTCATTTAACTATTCCAAACTCACAAATGCCCTTATCCTACAACATGCACAGCAAACATTGCATGTAATAATATCAATTACGATTTTATTATCAGAACATAGCCTTTACAGAAATGCTGTCATTGGGATTGGAGAGATGGCTCAGGGGTTAAGACTCTGCCTTGGAAGCAGTTCAGATCCCAGATCCCTGAGTAAAGGACAGGAGGAAATGGCTGTGACCTGCACTTCTGACTCTGGAAGGCAAAGCCTTGGAAATCCCAGCCTGAAGCAAAAGGGAGGTAGAAGTGATACAGGATGCCTCCTGAAAGTCTCCTTTGGACTTACACAGACACATACAGTTCCTTCTGATACACACATATAAACCAACACATGCAAAAAAAAAAAAGTATTGTCATTGAAACTTAAACACTTCTGTTTCTATATATTAATGCACATAAAGGTATATGTGGTGTTTGGTGTATATATGTGTGTATGTATATGTGATGTGTGTGTATTTGCATATGTATGTTGATTGTCTAGTTGTTGTCCTTTTGTATACTTGGACAGACATGCTGGTTTGGCAAGTAAGTATTGTCCCTCTCTCAGCCATTATGTGGATATGATGAGGCCACTTTCATTGGCTCTTGATGTTGCCATGGGCTGTTCTCCAAGCTGGACAAGGAACTGTAACCAGATAACCATAAGAGAGACTAAAAGCTCTTGTCCCCTTAAACTGTTTTGTCATGAATTTATCAGCAACATGCAGAGTAACTGCACTATTTTTATTCTCAGGGGATAGCATGTTAGGGGCATGTGACATCCATAGATAACTCTCATGGTCAGTTTTAACAATTACAAGCATTTGCATCGCTGAAATATTTATCTTACCTTTATCAGTAATGATACTTCTTGTAACTAGAAAGAAGACTTGGATATAACAAGGTTATTTCCTTCCAAAATCATTGGACCACAAGTAGGAATTAAATTATACATTTCTTTGTGTGAGTTTCTGCTAGTGATAATGTATGAGTCACCGTTATCTTAGCACTGGGCCGCAGAGGCAAATATTTCCATGTCTGCCAGTGTGTGATGAACTGGTTCTCACTTCCTGGAAAGTGGTATAAAAAGTAGTAGCAGCCAGTTTCAGCTGGAAATCTAACCATATATTCACTTAATCAATCCCATCCCTGCAGCCAGTCCTCAGATGAGACATGAAAACTAAAAACACGACAACAGGAAACTTACATTACTTACATCTACGCTTCTCAATCTTTTCTTCCCTTTGCTGTCACAAACTTACACGTATATAAATGACATAATAAATCAGTTTCCCTTTTCCTCTTCTCCACAGTCTTCTGTCTGTTCCTCCCAGAGTCTCCAATTCTCCCACATGAACTTAGCCTATTTGCCACACATCCAAGCATTCTCAAGCATACGTCTTTTTGCTCAGTGATGGGAGCAGGCGAGGATGACCAGAACCTAAAAACTAGACCAATCAATTAGAGTGTGACTGGAACGTGAGCAAAGTCTCATCAAAAGGCAATGTTAATTCAGGCAGCCAAGCGGAACCAAGTATGAGGGGAATGCGTTGGCAAACCCTAGGTGGAAATCTCGGCAGGAAGACAGATGGCAGCGGCAAGGAGGCTGAGCAAATGGCAGCAAGCAGGTGCCCTGGCAGATGGAGAGAATTCGGTGGCAAAGGAATGGGCAAAAAAGAAAGAAAGAAATTGAAGAAGGGACTGTATCATGAAAGCAAGTGGCCTCTCTGCAGAGAAGTGATTCAGGCACTTCTGCCAAGGGCCAGACTTGAAGCTGATCTTGGAAACTCAACTCAGATCTCCTTGAAAAGAAGAAAAAGGGTCCACATGATGGCTCCGTGGGCAAGAAGATGCAAACTTGATGAATTGAGTTGGAACCTTGGAACCCACACTAGAAAAACTGTCCTTTGAACTCCACACATCCCCCCCAACATACATACACATGCAAAAAGACTAAAAAAAATCTTTTTTGAGTAATAAAGTCCTGAAGAACTACTTTCAACCCTAATTTTCAGATTCCAATATTGAGATTAGTAGATTAGTGTGCGGTTTCCAAATTAAAGGAGTTCTAAAAGCTGGGCTGTGCAGTTTGCTCTTTATTCGGAGCAGAAGAGCCACTGCACAGCATTTTAGTACGTTCAAAAGAATAGCATGGCCAACTACAGCAGAAGGTGGAAGTGAGACCTGAATTGGAGGGCTGGTTCTTCCACTTGCTAATCAGTGGTCTCACCTCCAGCACTGTTTGCTTATCGGTATACCTGCCTCCTAAAGTAGTCATGTGAGTTATGTAATGGGTGAGGGGCCTAAATTTAACTGGGGTCACATTGTCCTTCGAGGTTAAAATAGAATAGGCTGAGCCACTTCCCAAAAGAAATGGTAAAAAGGTTTTCCTCTTGCCCTCATTTTGGGGATTCTGGAAGGAGCAAGAGGGAGCAAACACTTGTTGAGCTCTGAGGCAGTGTATAGACCATCCTGTCCATCCATGCATGACAGTCCTCTTTCTGAGGATTACAGCCTTTAGGAAAAGATTCCTTCCCTCAAAGCGCAGCCAGGTCTATAGCTGCTTTGACTAAAGTCTCGAAGGAAGAGAAGAGATTTCTGTGCCATACCGCAACATGTCTGACCACATACTATCAAGTCTTGGCTTGCTGTGGTCACGTCTTCCCAGTCGCCTCTCCTGCAGCGCTCATATTGACTAACTCTTTGCTGATCCTTCTCACTGCCTATATCTTTGCTCCAAGCTCCTAGTGACTTCTAATGCAGAAGATACAACTATCCTTTTTTTATTTACTAGTCTGCTTTTACAGTAAATTTCAGCTCTCTCCCTAAGAGGAATCAGCAAACACTTTCACAGTGCTTACGATATGCTAGAGACTATTGAAGAGCTACAGAACTACTGATAATTAAACCTCCATTCATTTCATACATGCAGAAAACAAGACAGGTCATGTGAAAGTAAAGGTCAGAGCCAAAAATGACACATTAGGTTGTCTGGTTCCAGAATCCTATAAGACCTACTAATGCCCAGCAAGTGCCTGAAATGAATGGCTGCGTGAGTGCTAGGAAGACGATTTTGAAAGCAGTAGGTAGGATGTACTGGGACAGGAGACCAGTAGACCAGTGGAGAGACAACTGTCACTCTCAACGGTTTTCAAAAAAGATTGTTCTGTGAAGCCACAGTATCCCAAACCTAGAAAATTAAGCGCCGTATGTACTCCCTAATAGGTGGCTCCTAGTACCAAACTCACCCAGCCCACATTGAGACACTCAAAGGTAAACCTATGTAACACAGTAATTGCAAGGATTATGAACAGGAGGGATGGGGTTGGAGGGCCACACCAGAAACAAGGAGAGAGTGGACCATGTTACAGCAGAGAAAATAGACCTCCATCAAGGACTGCAAGTAAGTAATGTGACACCTGCTTAAGTTCACAGACATTCATTCCTGATCATTTACAACTGAGGGGGCATGATCTCGCCAGAAGGGGAGGGCATATAGTCTGGCAGACAAAAAGTAACCATTTTGCAAATGGGTGATTGACCCCTCCCTCACTGAGGTTTCCTACTTTTATTACATCTACCCTTGAATGTGCTATTATAACAAGACTCCAGTTTAACAGCTTTTTGTCTCTGACCATGGGGTGACATACAGTGCCCATCAGAATTGAGTGAAGGGCATTGCAGGAGCAGCAAAACTGCAAAAGAAAATCAACAAACCACAATCCAGAACTTCAGAGACTCTATATCAACCACCTAGAACTAGGCCAGTCCTAATCTCTCCCCATCCTGAAGCTCAGGAACATTTGCGGAAGAGGGGGCGGTAAGATTGTAAGAGCACAAGGATGGGAGGAGCAATGATATGCAAGATACTCCACACAAGTTAGGGCCGAAGCAATCATAATTGGACTTTGCATGTCCTGCGCAATGTCCAACACACTATTGACCTCACAAAGTCTAGCATCTGCTAAAGGCACCAAGATCCTTGGAGGCAAGGGATTGACAGCCACAGTAGTGTTCCTATGCTTAAGGGGAACACGAGAAAGGGTTCAGGGAAATGCCACTGGGTCCTTGTATGTCATCGGAGAGGAGGACCCAGAAGAGAGTCAGGCATACCCAATAAAGGACTCTCTGGGAATTGGGGGGGGAGGCACTGGAGGATGGGGAGGGAGGGGAGGGGGAAAAGGGGGTTCGGGGGGAGGAGGAGGGAGGGAGGGAACTGGTCTACCTATTATGAGTGGAAATAATAAAAAATGCATTAAAAAAAGCATTTGAAGAGAAAATTCAGCTAGGAAATGCTAAACATTGTATTTGCTTCCGAGGACATGGACAAATATTCAGCATATCAGAGCTTCTTAAAACACCTACAGGAAAGAAATTTCCTTTACTTTGCATAAACAAGCTAGAACTTCCTGGATACATTTGAACATACACCTAAATATAGAGACTTCAAATGTGGTTATGTACGCATGTCTGTGTGCGTGTGTGTGTGCGTGTGCGTGCGTGTGTGTGTGTGTGTGTGTGTGTGTGTGTGTGTGTATGATTCTTATCAATGCCAAAATAAACTTAATAGGTCATTGAACAGGTTTTAAGAACCACTGATTTCTATAAATACTCAGACATTTTGAAGGACTTGGTATTATAAGAAATATAAGGATTAAGTCTCCTTCTCCTGGCTATAGTGCTGTGTAGGGAGAAAAGCTGTAATGAGCTAAGGAAGGGGATACAGATGAGAAAGTAAAAAAGAATAAAGGGAAGAAGAAATCAAAGAAGGAAAGAGAAGGAGAGAGCAAGGAAGAAAGGAGAGAGAGAGAGAGAGAGAGAGAGAGAGAGCACACTAATTTCCCATGCCTGCCCATCATGATAATCAAGTCAGGCCTTTTTTCCTTGCTAAGGAAAAAATATGAGGTTTTGATACAACCTCATGTCTCACATGGTAGAGGAAGGGGAAAATGTCCACTTGCTTCCAAGGCTTAACAGTCTGTGTCCATCCTCCAAAAGCGGCATTCATGCTTTAACATGTTTCTAGAAGTCCACATACTAACTACTAGTAGGATAGTTGGGATGTTCTTTAATTCTATTGATAATAGTAGTTCCCTGTTTCGAAAGTGACAAATTTTGTCTCAGTATTTAAGATTTTCAAAGGTAGATGCACAGTATTAATTTAGATATTTTCTTTACTGAAATATGATATTGGGTTAGAGAGATGGCTCAGTGGTTAAGACTCTGCCTCACATGCAGAAGGCCCTGAGTTCAGATCCCAGTTCCCCAGGTGGAAATATAAACAGCCTACACTTCCAGCTCTGGAAGGCCCAACCAGAGAAAGCCCAGAGCAAAGAAAAAAGAAAGTAGAACAATCCAGGATGAGTCCCAAAGTTACTCTTGGGCCTCCACAAGTACACGTACTGCCGCCCTCTGATACACGCACACACGCATGCATGTATGCAAAAATTGTAATATTAACCTCCCAATCCTAAGAGCACTTCAGAAATGGTCCATGTGTTACATAAAACAAATATTCAGGGATTTTTTGAGTATATGCAGGAATTTTCAGTGTTTAATAAGCTTTTCTATTCTTTGACTTTTCAAGTTTGAAGATTGATATGATCAAAATACAAAATTGTACAAAGCACCTATATTCATACTTGCTTCTGTAATGACTTATACTTTGGTAAAGATTGTCTGTATGAATTTACTTTTCAAATCAGTGTTAATTGGTAGCTACTAGTTTGTTTTGTTGATGCAAAGTCAAGCTCATATAGTATGATGCATTTAACTTGTCATCTATTCATTTATAGTGCCAAATGACAGTGCTTTTAATTTTTTGACTTGATAGTCATCACAAAATAATTGATGCATCGGTGATCCACAATAGCTCAGTACAATTGTTCTTGTGACTATCAATTCAATAGCCTGAATGAAAGGTGAGATTTTTCCAAAAGATATGTTTTCTGCTTAAACTAACAGCACAGTGCCAATTTTTATATTGTAGATAATAAAGCTACAAAAAAAAAGTCCAACCAGAAGTATCAAACCTGTTTCAAATCGTGGGCTCATCTTCAAGTATTACATCCCCCAGTTGGCACTACACATTCTCTGCATGATTATTGCAAAGGAAACATTAGCAATGCCCTGATGGATACAATAGTTACAACACAACGGAAATCATTAATGCACCAGAACAGAAAGACTAAGGTCTGTGAGTATCTAATTAGGCTTCTACTGTAATTATCCTCCATCTGAGAAATTTTCTTAATCTAAAAATGATCAAACAAATCATGAGTATTCACTTAGTTTAATTAGTGTGCAGCACAAAGGCACAGTTAGTCTAATCTATACCCTTTTATATATTTTTTCCAAGAGATCTTAATTATACGAAACCTGAATATTTTAACATATTAAATCTTTTATAATAATCACATCGTGAAACCCTTTCTAGGCACCCTTATCTCCTGAAACAAAATTCTCCCAAATAACTGGCATTAAGGTTTTTGGCCATACTGAAGCATAGGAAAAATGATGTGTGGAGCCCTGAGTGAAGAGGTGGTAAGATAGAGAAGGAAGAAGGGCATAGTGAGGAAGAGAGCCATGGAGAGGGGGAAACCTCATCTTAATTTTGAAAAGCCATTTAATCTGTATGCTGTGTTTTGGTTGGCCAGGACATTTGCTTGGCTGGACATGCTGGCTGGAAATATAAATGAGGCCAATTGAGGAGTCAGTGCAATGAATTCAAATTCTTATTTGTAATAATGGTACAACAACCAAGATTCCTTTATAATTTATGACCAGCAAATACTATTTATCATCTTGATTGGCTTTGAAAAAGCATGATGAGAAAGGTTGTATGCTCAGTGAGCGCTTCCCAAATCTTCATGTGTAATGGTCCTGAAATAGTTCAAATGCATGTGTACATTAAAATTTTGTTTCAATATATAAATGAAATCTTTACTTGGGCCTATAAAAGTCATTTGATAATAACTTAGTTTGATTATATATCTGAGCCTATAAAGAAATACTTCTGTAATATTTTCAACTATCAACATAATGTTAGTAAAATAAGTACATAACAAGGGAGCAGAAATGCTGGGTGAGATACATTCCTTAAACTACACATCAAAAATATGCTACATACTATGACTTGAGTTGTCAAACAAAAGTCAAAATATAGGACTTGCTAGCTGATTTTTTTTCAAAGTACATATTCTCCCACCAAGCACTGACATGAGTAAGCTCATCGTTTGCAATAATGTCACATTCTTCTAAACGATTTGATTAATAGTTGCTGCTCTGAGCACTTAGACTGCCTAGTTTTTCATTAAGGCTTTTGGAACATCCATTCCAATTTGCTGGTGTCTGGACTATAATGGCAGTAAATATTTTTAGTGAAATCCCTGAGTGGAGTAGATACGATAAAATTTGGGGGGGGGGGATAAAGATGATAACTATAGTTCTGCTGTTGTTAAGCTGCAAGTTTTTCTGCCGAGTCCTCCTACAGGAAGATTTCTTGTCTCTAGGCCCTTCAGGCACTGCTGAGTCTTTGCTGCCCAGAAGCAAGAATTCTAGATGGAGCCTCCACTCCATTACTATTGTCCTTGGTGCTGTGCGAAAGTCGTGACATCTTGTCTCTGTTCTTTGCCTGCTCTTCTCCAGCCTCACTCAGCAGAAGGGCATAAATTCACACAGCTGACAGGGCGCTCCTCCAGTCAAGATAGCGTTGCTTTGAGAAGGTTCATGATCAGAAATCTCTGATATCACAGTTTGCACACTGATTTCCCTGTGCAAACTTCAACTGTGAAAGTTGCACGTAGTTTCTTGGGACAAGTTTGAAACTCGAAGGTACCACAAACAACAGGTATCATATCTTTTAAGTAATATTTATTATCGTGGGTCTAAAATGGAACACTTTTGCCTTCCCTTTCCCAACAGAGTTCTATTGAACTCGCATCATTGGTAAGAAAAATACCTCTTTGCTCTGGAGTTCAACCCCAAGACCCACTTCACATCAAATATATATAGGTGTCACTGCCTTCTAGAAGGTCACCATCTCTACCATATGCTCACTGTGTGGCAGCTACACAGAACTACCTATATTCTCAATCTGCCTGACTACGTGTAGTATTTTTACTTGGGATTCTTGCCAAAAATATATCCAAAACAATTGTGTGAGTCAGTATTTTATGAGAAAAAATACAGAGGGGTGAATAAAACACAATCAATACTTCCTTCTATATTGTTTGAGATACAAAAATCTTTTTGCAGATGTGAATTCTCTTTGTCTTAAACATTTCGTTGTGGTCTCCCTGCTCTGTGCTTCAGGTGTGAAGTGATGCACACTGAATGCTGTATAAAACTCTTGCTTTTCCACTTGCACTAAAGAAAATATTTGCCTTCCACTTAACTAACAGGTCTTTTCTTTAAAACTTGCTGAACTTGTTTTTTAACCTCGTAACTTCAGCACAGACTCTGATGCTTTAGATTTTCATCTCTTTCAGGTCTTACGGGGAAAAGAAGACAGAGCCAAACAAAAGTTCCCAAGTGCCTCGGGTTTATAGGTGAAATAATGAGAAAGGAAAAAAAGCTTCTTGATTCATACAATAATTATTTAAGAACTATTGTAGTTTTATTAAATTACTGCTTTCTAGTATATACGCAAAAAATTCACTTACTAAATATTACACAAAGAGAATAGGTTAAACTACCAATGAAATCTTACTTTTTGATAATGATCAATAAAACAAAGGCAGGAGGATCCTAATTATATAAAACCAGAATATTCTAATATAGTAAATCCTTTATAATACCAATATCATAAAGCCTTTCCTAAGCACCCATATCTCCCAGTCTTACAAAATTCTCTCAAATTTTCAGGATCCTTTATCTGTAACAGAGGTACAGCACAATAGAAATTTAAAGGTAGTATTTGCTCATTAGAGTAACTAAAGTTAAGGCGTACAGGACATCCAAGTTTTCTGGACCTTAGAAATACCAGCCAAAATACCCTTCTCTGAAGCTAATCCACCCATATGGTTAAAAAAAAAAAGATAAGATATAAAAGTATACACAGTCAGCAATAGGAATTTTTTAAATTGTTTTTTCCACTCTGCAAAATTATTCCTCTGAAACTAAATAAACAGTCATCAAACTACACAGAAGAGTGAGCAGCTGCATCTATTTATGACTTTCCTATATGTCTCCACCATTTCCGCTCTGTGCCATGAAATTAACTCAGGGTTGTTTTCGAGAACTCGTTCTCCCTGAAGGACTCAGGAGATGACAAAGTGGAGAACAGCTGTGTGATGGAATATGTGACACTTCTAGCAGTTTTCCTTCTATTTTTTCTGATCAAAACCAGTTTTTCCCTTATACAGAACCAATAAATTCTCCAACTAACCCACAGGTGTATCCCAATGCCTTCTAATGACGCCCTGCTCTGTAGTCTAGAACTGCAGTCTGTGTGATCCAAATTCCTTGAGCAGATCTCAAGTTCAATGTACTCACATAAAGTTCCTGTGGGTGGAACATCATGCTACTTCCTGTAAACTAACAGATAGCAACAACATTTATTCAAATAAAATGTTGTCAATCAGAAAACTAAGCTTTAAGTACAATGAATCTATATGCATCCATCCCTTAATACTTATCCCCACCTCTTCAGCTCTCCCATTTCATATGTTCCCTTTTTCAGTCTTCCTCTTAATTTCACATCTTTTTGCATATGTGACCTGCTGGGTTCCACCTGGGAAATCTACACCAGCAATGTTGAGTAGAGAAGATTCCCTTTCTCCTATCTGGTATTAACCTTCAATAGTCTCTCTTATCTTCTACTCACTCTAATGCAGCATTCTGTTAATTCTACTGTAAATCATCCCTCATTTGTCTAGCAATGTAAATAAAAGCACCTTCCATCTCTCTACTGCTTCAAAGCCTATGCCACTTGCATTTACTCCTATGAATCTATCCTCCATAGAAGGTAAAGTGATAGTCATAAAGTACAAATAGAATTGGCAATTCATATATTCAAACACTGAGATACAGCCCTTCACATCAAGGTTAAATGCAAACTCCCCACCATGGTTTCAAGCTGTGTTTGAACTTATACCTGCTTATGTTTTCAATCTCATCCTTTCAGCTACTCTACTAAAGCCTCATAGGCCTATAATATTCTTTTTATTTCCCATTCTAATTGTCATGGGTATGTGTGTTGAAGGTGTGTGAAAGTATGTATGTATGTCCACTTGTGTGAGTTTGGAAGCTTTGCATGTGTGTATATGCATGTAAAGGCCTGAAGTTGATATAGGAAATCATCCTTAGTCCCTCTTTGATAGGGTTAGCAGCGCTAACCCCTTGCTTTGAGTCTGTCTCTACCTTCCAAGGCCAGAGTTACAGGAGGACTACAATGACTATTCAGCATTTTATCTGAATTCTGGGATCTAAATTCTGGTTATCACTTCAGTCCCTTATGGGACTAGTGTCTTCTTTATTTCTAAAACACATTTAAATTCTTTCTTGCCATGGACTTTTTTATGTGCTGTGCCTTTAACCTATAGTATCTGCAGCAGTTAGCCTGGATGGTTGCTGATAAATCACCATCAAATGGCTTAAGGAACAAGTGGTTTATTCTCTTACAATAGACTGGTTACAGTTCTTCATCCAGCTTTGCAGGAGAGCTCACACCAATAGCAGGGACAAGGGAACTGGCAACATCATTACCACATAACAACTGAGAGAGAAACTATCCTTACTTGCCAGACCAGCATGTCTGGCCAAGTGTACACAAGGATGCTAACTTTCTCAATCAGCTTTCTGTATTTTATTCCAGGGCCTAGACACACCCACCATGGGCTGGGCCTTCCCCATTAGCTAGACAATTTACTTCAGGTTTGCTCTGGATTTAACTCAACCACTAATTCTCTACAAACCTTCCCAGAGCTCAAAACCTCAACTGTTAAGTTGACATTTGTGCCTAACTATGACAGTATCCTAGCTTTTAACCTTTCTTTTATAGGTTTCTTCTAATTTTGAAGGCTTCTTCTAAGACTTTATAAAAGCTGACCATTCCTAAACTTAGTCATATCTCAACCAACTTAACAAACAATCTTTACCTCAACTCTTACCTGCCTTTTCCTAAGGAATAACTTTTACTTTGTATGTACTACTTCATCTAGTCCTCCGAACTACCATGTGCAATAGAATAGGACCAGAATATTCTGGCCCCTATTGTACATGTAAAGAAAATCTACCCAAGGTTACATGTTTTTAAATGAAAAGACTGAAAATTTAAGCCAGGAGAGCCAACTGAGACTTGGAACAGTTTAACTCATTTTATAGGTCTAGAACGGGTCTGAATGACTTTAATTTTAGGTATTTTTGCTAATTATGCTATTGTCTTAATATCTGCAGGAATGGTAGCCAAAAGAATGCTTTCTTTTCATGTTCCCTAAATTAAAATGGATGAGAAGAAAATACACACACACATAAGAATACTCACATTGCAGATATTATCAAAATTTTAAGTGAATAAGAGAAGCAGAAAAAATTCTGAGTAATTTTATATGCTTCATAGCTTTCTGCCTTGTTTTTCGAATTTAATACTAAAAGCATTTACCTGCCACTATGAGAAAAAAATCACAATAAAAAGCTAAATAGGCCTAAATATATCTAAAGCCATTAATAAATGTAAAACTGAAATGTTTGAGTCTTTTGACTTTTATATCCATTTATAACTTAACTATTACTTTCATTATTTGTTTAATTTTGGATTCTTTTTTGTTTATGTGTGAGTACATGCACTTGTGTGTGTGTGTGTGTGTGTGTGTGTGTGTGTGTGTGTGTGTGTGAGTGTATGAGAAAGTGTCCTCACATGTCCTGTGGAGGTCAGAGAACAACTATGTGAAGTTGGGTCTCTCCTTCTACTATCATATGGGCTCTGGGGATTGAATTCAAGTTGTCAGGTTTGTGTGGCAAGTGCCTGTATCCAATGAGCTATACTTCTGTCTCCAATTTCTAATGTTTTTCAAAACTTTCACAGATTGTATAATGGGAATTACTCCAAAGGAACAGAAAGTGTCTTCTAAGGGTTTGCTTCCTCAATATTCTTCTTGATGAAATAGTTTTGTCTAACAACTCCAAAGTCATCCTCCATGCTTATGTTTGGCCAGCAGTTTTGTGGAGACTTAAGATTAATCATGACCACACTTTCACAAAAAAGCAATGCTTTTGAGAGGCATTTGGTGTTTTCATAAATTGAAGTTTCCCTAGAGCTCCATCTATGGCCTTTGTACGAAATTGCTGAAAGTATAATAAATCCAGCTTCTTGCAACCTGCTTCTGGCATTTTTAACACAATCAGACTAAAACAGTACTTTTGACAGTCCCAACACACACTGCATGAACCACCTTTAGACTGACTGCATGATTATTTGTTCATCTATATTTCTTGTTAGACTGTGACCTATTTAAAGATAATTTCTATTGCTCATCTCCTCAATGCATGTCAACATCCTAGGTACATTGTGTAAACATATGCTTCAAGCTTCATAAACTTCTCTAAAATACTAAAAACTAGTTTACCCAGTCAAAATCTGCATCATCATAAGATGTGTATATATTTAACACTTGAAAGAAATTTGGTCAAACAACACATATTTTATAACTAAAATCTTAAGTTTGTTTTGGGCTACTTTGGAAAAATTTGGTAGGACAAGTTTATCAAGTAGAAGCTTTTGACTTTGGAACACCAAACAGAAGGTATCAACAATGTGGATTTGGAATGATGATCAAGCATTTGATTTCAGAGCCTTTACTTGGTGGAACTGGTGTTAGTTTTCTTCTGGCATTCATTAGATCCCATCTCCATTATTTCTTTTAAAAAGTGTCTTCAGATGCACAAAGACGTCATTCAAAAGTAGCAATTTTAATGAGGCCATCAGTCAGGAGCTCTTATTTTCTGCTTTACATAGCTCTCTAAAAAAAAATTGAAATTGTACATACTGCTTTGGAGGTCTTTTGGCAAGAATCTTGTTAGCATCTTTGATCCCCCACCTTCTCAATTCTAAATTATTTTTACTTGACTTTTTGAATGTCATACAGACTTTGGGGCTTGATAGAGAATGCCACTGTCAGTGTTTCATCAACCACAACAGACTTTACAAGATCCTTTTAATGGTTTCCACATAAGGCTCAGAGTCCCATAGTTCTCCTCAAGTGATCATGGGAGATGGAAGCAAACATTCACTGTTCATGTGAATAAAACTAATGCCTGGGCATGTGTTTGACGAGTGAAAGAAACTCTGAAGAATGAGTTAACACCCCCAAAATCAGTGTGGACAATTGTTAAAGACTTTTCTCACTGCCAAGAGGTATGGGACATATGATCTCTGGGAGTTACATGAAGCTTCCACTCCATGCTGTCTCAAGTCAGAATTCTGGCACAGTATCATTTACACCACCCAGATCATCACTTCACTTTGCACAAGGGTCTTTGGAGCCTCTGTTTGGCAGCTAGCCATGACTCACTGTAGCAGCATGCTGTCAAAACAGCTGGTCCTACACACACACACACACACACACACACACACACACACACACACACACATAGAGTGCTTTAAGAGAAATTAACCCTTCCTCACCCAAGCACACATATTTCAGAATTGTATTTGGCTAGGGATGTAACTTAGATGCATCTCAATGATATGGACTTGTCTAGCATGTCAAATGATCTGAATTCAACCACAAGCACCAAAATGAATAAATGAAAGAATGAATTCACATCTGTCATCCATTGACCTTGCTGTGAAATACATATTTTCACATACTGTTAATCTTTACATTAACCCTACAATGTATTATCATCTAATTAGAAAATCAAGAATTTATATATTTTTATCTGTTCATGTTTTTTAGAATGTTCACAAGGTTCACCTAGAATTTAAAGCAAGACCATCTCTTGATTTTCAGTGATGTATTCATGAACTACAAATGAACATAAAGACACATCAAAAGCTCTTTTGAGGTGAAAACTCATGAAAGTTATTAAAAGATTAGATAAATAATATCATAAAATTATAAGCTTGTCTTCATTATTACCAAAGTTGAACTTGCTTGAGAACTATAAAACCTGTACATATGCAAAGTATTCAATCTAATAATGTGTTGTGTTGTTTTTCAGTTCTCTAAGGAAAGTGCTTATTTTAATAAAGCACTAAAACAATGGTAGAGATTCCAGAGAAGAAGGAAATTGCTAATGTAGTGAGATGCAGTTATGTTGAAGAACAAAGGTCTATGTCCTTAGAACAATACAGGATGGTAATCTTAGTGAACTCAGATTACCCCATCGGCACACTGACCTCAATTTTTTTGGTACCAGAAACTTTATTTGTATGCTAGAATTGGTTCCTGTAACATGAAAGCTTGGGTTCCTCAAGATTAATTCGTATGGGTCTGTGGAGAAGGTTCAGTGGGTAATAGCACCTACTGCACAAGCGCAAGGCCCTGAAATCAAATCCCAGCACCCAGATAAAAAAGTGGTCCTGTTCACATATGAACCTGTAATCCTGGCACTGAGGAGGGATAAAGGTAGTGAAATCAATGGGACTTTCTAGCTGCTTGCCTAATTCCAGTTCAATGGAAGCTCCTATATCAAAGAATAAGACAGAGCAGGAAAGATCAGGACTTACGTTCTCTTCTAGTCTTTGCATACATATGTACACACAAACCACACACATACACACACACACACACACACACACACACACACACACACACACAGAGATGGTGGTTTAAATGTAAAATAATAACTGATTGGGAGGAGAGAGGGAGGGAACCTGGGATGAATACTCAATATGTTTGTAAAAGTAGAAAAAAATGGAAAAAAAGAATAAAAATCAAAAGAATTATATGGCTTAGATATCAACAAAAATAATTATCACACAAAAATATCAAGATGCATGGGGAAGACAGGATGTTCAAAAAATCACTGATTGTTAGTCTTTTGAACATTCAATTTATTAAAGTTATAAGTAAAAAGGCTTAGTTCTACACAATTTGAGTTCATTTTATAATTCATATTATTCCATTTATAAAAACAGATTTTCAAATATTTTAAAGGAGGTCTTTAATTATTATCAGGAGTGAGTTATAAACCATTTTAATTAAAATCCTTTTTCCATTTTAAGCTGCATTAATATCTTTAATATACTTAAATTTCTGCATATACATAAATCACTTAATAAACTTTCTCAAGTATTAAGCAATACTTTAAAAAGATCAGCAAATGAAACTTCTAAAATGAAGTTTCCTTTAATGCTCAAATTCCAAATATATCTTTAATTATATTGAATACACATGTACCATCCTAAATCAATTCTCAATTAGATATTTTTAAATGGTAGTACAAATTTGGCTTGCTATTATAACACATTAAAATGTTTTATACAATTCATACATTTACTATAGGAAATATGCACTCATTAATTAATACAAAATTTTTAGTATAATTTGACTTTCTCAAACCTGTCTAAAATTAATTCTAAATCTTCTCAGATGTGAAAAATCATTTTCCAAGCTAGGCGCGATGGCTCAAACCTGGAAGCTATTGCACTAGGATGGCAATTTGGAGATTGGCCTAGATCAACCAACAGGACTCCACCTCACAACACAGAACAACAGCAGAAAACCTTTCCACAAAGAATATATATCAGCTTGCAAAATGTTGAGTCATATTCCCACATACTTTAAAAATATTCTTAATTTTTGTGTGTGTTGGAGAAGGACGCCTATGTTTGTACAGGTATGTTCATTTGTACTTGCATGGGGAAGTCACGGGTTAAAGTCAAGTGTCTTTCTCATTTTTGCTCCACTTTATATTTTGATAGAGTGTCTCCCACCTAACTAGAGCTAACCAATTGACTAGATTCTCCTCTCCCCGCTGATGATAATATAGGCAGGGGCCGGACTTTTACATGGATGTTGAAGGTCTGGACTCAGGTTCCTATGCTTGCACTGAACCATATTCACACACCCTGCCCTCAGTCCTCCCACAAATGTTTGAACTGCCTTCTCAGCTTCTCAGTAATTGGAGAATAGTTTTAGGACAACAGTGAATCTTGTCTGTGGCATGAATGGAATGTCCCAAGCCTTGTCCCGAGCACTATGGTAAGAACTTCAAAAGTAAAAGAGAAAAATGTCATGTGCATCATATCTATTAGAAGCAAACGATGTAATTAATCAATTTTCAAGTTGATTTAAAGTCTGTATCTCTAAATCAGATAAATAATCTCTGATTTTGATTTCGGTTTTCCTAGTTCTTGAGACAGACAAATGAATGTAAATAAATCCTGTATTTTCTCATATTAATCAATCCATATACATTTGCTGATATTAAAAGTATGTGATATTGAGTTCAGAATCACTTGGAACTTTACCTATTTAACTAACACACATACACACACACACACACACACACACACACACACACATACACACACACACATACACAAATCAAACTATTCTTTTAACAGAACTTTTATGGGCAGATATATGTTAGCTAGGCTCACAAAGCAAATTATCAAAACGAAGTGCTAACTTACTAATTTACAAGGAGAACTGTAAGTGCCGAAGAGGTTAGACCTTGAAATCTTCTAATGCATACATTATTTTCATATACACAAGCCTTAAAGGATCGTTACCATCCAATGGTCTATTGATGCTCATGAGATCAGAAGAGGAATTAGGTATATGATGGGGTGCTCACATATCTGCTAGAGTGGAAAGGAGCTTCATAGGTAGAATCCCTTCCTTCTCCATCAAAGTCAGTAACCACTAAAAGGCAAATATGAAGCCAAACAGATGGGGCTCACAATGCCTGCTGACTTTATCACTGACTATGAAGTTAAGCAAATTTGATAATGTTTTTACAATGCATTAGTCTATTAGCCTTATCATTACTAGCTGTTCAGTCCCAGCTATTCCTGAAGTGAGGTCCACGACCACAGGAGAGTAGAGAAGACAAAAAAACATGCAGTCAGCCTTTAGAAAGCTGATTTCAAATAGGAGGGAATAAAGAAAAAAAGCGATGGCGGAAGGGAGGGAAAGACAGACACATTAAAATAATAAAATAGACATATGTGACATTGTGTTCACCAAATGAAACCTCACTGAATACTACTTCTAAAGATTTTTTATACTACATCTAAAGATTAAAACGTGTTCTGTAAAACACAATTCCACAATCAAACAGGTTTAGGAAAGTCATAATTAAGGAAATTCTCATGTTTTTCAAGACTTAATATAGACTTAATGTACTATCAATACTATATTTCATCTGCTCTAACTGCTTCCTGATTTACTGACTCTTGTTTGCATATCTTGTCTTTGACACAGGTTTTCCTGCTTCCTAAGCTGGCCTTGATTCTTCTTCTGGATTCTCCTGCTCCACCTCCACTCCCCCGGGCTGGGATCATAGGCATGTGCCATATGCTACCACACTCAACTTACGAAGTGGTGGCGATCAAGCCCAGGGCATCCTGAATATCAGGCAAGCACTCTACCAACTGTGCTGCTAGCTCACTTCCCACTGATCTTTGGACAAAAATCTTAATTTGAGTTTTGTTAGTAAATAGAAAATGTTGCCAATAAAAACATGATTTTGTTGTATAATGACTTTTTTGTTTGCTTCCCTTTCTTGTGTGTGATACTGGGGATTGAACTTGGGGCCTCATGAATGCCTGGCTATTGCTGTCCCACCACCCTATATCTTCAGAACTATGATGGAATTCTAAAGATGAAGGCTTAAGTGTTAATATTGTATGCTTACTACAAGCTCCACCTTGCTTTATTTAGATTTATTTATTAGATTTATTTATTTATTTATTTATTATTAGCTTTATTTAGCTTCTGTCATATGCCTTTCTACTACTTCCAGTGAAAGAAAAGGAAAGAACTTAAAATATTCCTAGTACTATTTCTTATTCCCAGTTAGTATTGCCTCATTGGTGTCAATCTTATTCCACACATCTTGACTCTCTGCCACCAACAGCATCAAGCATTTCTAAGGAATGATGCAGGCGCCTCCTCCAAACCACTTTTCTCCAACTTTCCATAACAGCACATTCTAGTTCCTATTAAAATATGACAAAGGCATGTTTCAGCCCAGCAATCAGAAATCGTGGACTTTCCTCCAAATGTACCTTGAAAGGTTCATTCACTGACACTTTTATGGATTTTGAGTTGCCTCTTATACCAGCAGGAATGAAGGCTAATAAAAGTAAGAACTGACTGCTCTCTAGTCAACGTTAGAAGATGCCACCAATTAGAACTCGATGGTGCTGAAAACATGATACGTCTTACCAATGATGCCTATAAAACCCTTACTCTATAATAGGTGTTCTGGGTAATAAAGGAGCTCAGAAATGAGCAAATGCAAGTCCTTCTGGAAGAATTTCATATATTTGTTTCCTTAAATAATCACATGAAATCTTCATGTTTCATGGGATTCACTATAATAAATTTTAGTTTTAGAGTTTACAAAAGTTTTGTTCATATGCACACTCCTATATAAATATTTAAATTGCATAAAATTTGGAAAGAACAGAAAAGTAAGATGTAGAAAATAAAATGAATGCATAATCTAAGCCCTGTAGGTAATCACTACTAAGATTTGTTATATTGCTATCTAGTCTTCTAACCCCACCCTGTGTGCATCTGGATGTAGTTTCTCACTAGCTGCTGAAATGAATATTTAATTTCCCAAAGAAAAGTTATTGGAAATTACTCATATTTTTCCTGAAGACTTATGAGAGAAACTAATGATAATCTATAGTCCTGTTTTCAAACCTCTTGAATGAAAGTCAGTATTTATTAGACCACTGGGCTCCAATTTAAGAGATGAGAACACAGTATTTAATTTTGTTATTCCCCTAGTCACCCATCAAAGCGTCAGGAAAGAGATTTTTAAAAACTTAAATCCACAAGAAGTAGAAAGATTGGGAAAGCATATCTCAGAGAAAAGGATTTGAAAAGCAAACGGACACGATAAACAAATCTAATAGGCTGGAGAAAGACAAATTGCTGAGTCTGGACTGCCATTATGTTCAGTTCAAATTGTAACCCGGTCCTCCATCCCTGCGTGGGAATACTGCCTCTCTGACAGTCTAAGGAGCTGAAGACTTCCCTGAAGAGCCATGATGAAGAGCATAGGGCCTCTAGCCAAACCAGAACCATTAAAAGCCACATGCAGCACAGGGTGGGAAGCAGAGGCCCATTCACACAGCGTCCTTTCCTCAATAAGCTTCGATGATGCTGGCCACCAAGGAGGTGAATAACAAAAACTTCTCACAGGAATCTGACCAAATAAGTGAAAATCCATCTCAGTGAAATCCACTGCAACACCCAGGAAATATCAGCACTATCAAACATATAACTGTTCAGAACACCCAAGCATATTTTCAGTCTTTCAGTTTCATTAAAGACAGCCACAATCACACTGGGAGGGTTACTGGACAGAGAAAATAAAAAATGTTCGATGCTTGGTTAGGTTTGACTTATGAATAAAGAGGGAATTGTCTTTTGTGTGTGATCAGAGAGATATTTGGGAGATACTTAAAAATGAGTCATCGTTCATCCAAAATTCAAATTTAATTGGTCATTTTGCATTTTTTTCTGACAGCTTTAGACAGGGATCAGAGTTGTTAAAGTTTTGATGAAAAATCACCCCCAATCTAGTATTACATTGAAATAACAGTTTTAAATAAGGCTAAAGTATGTTCCAATTTCTACCAAATAATCAAGATGTTAACAGCAGGTCTCTCAAGACAATGAGATTTCAAATGGAAAAATGGCTTAGGTTAAATTGTACTTGTTGGTTTTGGGGGGGGTTGTTTGTTTGTTTGTTTTACTTTGTTTTGTGGTAATGTTCTCATGCTATTAGTATAATAAAAATTAATAACATTATTTTCATTTAAAAACAGATAAAATTGTGAAACACAACAAAATCTTGTATGCAACCATTTTCCACTTTGCTATTAATGAAACTTCATTCCTACACTCTTGTTTTTCTCTAACTCACAAAAGGGATCTAAAGCAGAGCACTGTATCTAGTATATATGAAGCCCAGTGTTTGATCCTCAGGAACACACACACACACACACACACACACACACACACACACACACACACACACGGTACATAATTTGTTAAATATGTTAAGCTGCATTCCTGGTGCTAAAATCTGTATCATTTTTCTATTATCTTCACAGCAAATACCACACACATACAAGGTCTAAGGTTTAGATCAGAGTTGTCATTGTATAGTTATCACACTTCCTCCTGTATTTGGCTTATAGTTATAGTTATATAATTCTGCATTTGTCCACTTTCCTCTAACTTTTTTTAAATACAGAAATTTATTTTAAATGTCTGAGAATATGCTGTCAAATATGAATTTTACTCAAGGTAAATTCTAAGCAAAAGTAGAAATTATTAATTATAATAATGATGTAATTGAAGGACAAGTACATTGTAAGCAAAAGTATAAAAATATTAATTATTATACTAATGTAGTGGAAGAACTAGGTACATTGAAAAATTGTTAAAGAAAATATGATATAATTATTGAACACTGAGACTTCATAGATAACTTAGTATGTTTAAGAATATAGAGTTTGCCAACAAAACTTAGAAAATACTAAACTAAAATGCCAACTGTACATATTGTGTAAATTTATCAAGCAAGGTCCTCTTTCTATGTAAGTATAATGAACAACAGTGACATCAATGGCTATACCCCATCTGGTCCTCTTTTTCTACCTGTGTTGAAATTTCTTGCAATAGAGATTCATTTGTTCAGCTTTAAGTTCTACATTAAAATGTTGGTCCCCAGAATAAAAGTTAAGAATGAGCAGACAATTTGCCGTGAATATATAAAAGACAGAATAAAATTTAAAACTTGAGGCAGGAGGTACCTCAGAAGTAAACGAAGTCTAGCAGTGGGTCATTGAGATGGAAAATACAATAATTGTCTCTTGTTTTCTATTTTTAATGTTCCACTCCCTACTAATGAATGTACAAGTCATGCCAACCAGCTAGAGAAATATCAAATATATAGCACAAAGACACCTTCATTAAATTAAAAAAATTTCCCTAGGCAAAGAGAAGACTGACAGGGATTCTTGATTAATAAGATGAAAGTTAGATGAAATTTTAAAAAAAATGGAGGTAGGTGTATGAAGCCTTTTATGAATCAACGATCATATTTTATGCCCTGAATTTTATGTTTTCCCTGAAGTGCTCATTGTTTACTTACATTAATAAAAGTATCTTAAAATTAATGCCAAGTGCCCTGTCAAAATATTACACAGCAAGAGTCTTACTTACAAGATTACTTGTGCTTGGCTTAGAGGAGTTCGGAAGTTCTGTATCACTCAGTGACATATTTCACTTTACACTGCCTCATCTACTTTCATCTCTGTGCTATCTATAGCACGCTGAACTGTCTTAGCAAGATCAAAGGGAAGCTCACTGTACTTTATTTACAAAGGCAAACTTAATGGGTAACCAAGGTGCTTATTTTGCCAAACTAACTGGTCCCTTTGAACTTCTGTCCTCACTGATCCATAGACCATGCTCTCAGTGCAGAGGCTCCCGTGCATCTGGAAAATGTCCTCGACCTAATGGGTGTCCTTCCTTTGAACTACATGCCATGGCTTTTACTACACTGTAAATGCACAGCATAGGTTCCTTCAGCCTCATGAATGCAAAAGCAAAACTAATAAAAAAAAAAGAGAGAACATGGTAAAATTGAAAGTATTTATCTCAGTATCAGTAATGGAAGTACACAAAACAATATTAGTGAATCACCCAAAACTTGTGCACTGATCTAGTTATAGAACGAGTTATAACACCCATTTCTACACTGGCTTAAGTGGGAAATGTATTTACTTTGCTGGTTGCATTAACGTAAATGTGAAAGTGAATGTACATGAAGTTATACGATGCGAAGCAAGGGCTTTGTGCTCCAAGACATCATAAATGGACAGTACAAATTTGGCCAAGTTATTAATGTCTTCCTGAGTCTCAGATTTCTCATCTTCTAAACAGGAAATTAACTTGCGATGGACATCAAGACTGCTGCCTCTCAGATCTTGGGATACGAGGGAGCTGCAGTCTCTTCCTCACTGAATTTATGTAGTTGTTCGAGCCAAGGAGCAGTGAGTGGAAATAACATGCCAATTCCAGGAAACGTTCGTAGGTTTGGAAAGTTCACAGGCATGCCTTTCTTTTCTGGGACCAATTTGGAAAGCCATTTCAATGTGATGTGAATTACAAGGTTATGAAATCGTCAAGACTCTTACCTGTGAAATTCACCTTCTCCACAAACCTTGCTGTTTTAAGCCACTGAGTTTTGCTAATCACCGG
This sequence comes from Typhlomys cinereus, assembly GCA_023101885.1. Lineage (NCBI taxonomy): Eukaryota > Metazoa > Chordata > Mammalia > Rodentia > Platacanthomyidae > Typhlomys > Typhlomys cinereus. The sequence goes on from JALPQD010000001.1 coordinate 1,061,169, forward strand.
ATCCACCTACCTAACCTAACTGAGCATACATTAAAGTGAAGATTACATGAAGATTCATATATATATATATGATTCCTGTAAAGTCTCCCAGAAGTCCAAGTCCAGTACAAAGGCTGGAAAATTGCTACAGAGTGCGGGAACCCCAGTCAAAGGTATGAATGAAAAGGCCGGGCTCCTCCATCAGTGAAGAAAGATAACAAAGAACCGCAGCAGTGAAGAATGGCAGCATGACAGGGAAGAGAAACGAGCAAGGAAATGATGAGTTGCCTGCACAGAGCAAGAGACACAAAATCTGACTCTTCCCTCTTACACTAGCTCTGTCTGGTCTTCCATTGGAAGGGACCACCCACCGTGGACTGCATCTTCTACACCAATTAGATAATCTCCTGCAGGCTTGCTGAAGGGTTTGCTTATCAATTCTTCACAGCTGTTCCCAATGCTCAGCCTGCAACTAATACCTGCATCTAATTATTACAATAAGATGCTATCAATGAAAACATTTAGCTGAGGACAGTATATAGATGAGAGTTGGTTAACTAATGTTGATTCTTTATCTTTGGTTTTTCTCTGTGACCTGATCCATTAAAAATAAAACATATGTACTTTAAGTATGAAAAAATATAATTAATGTCCTCTTGACCTTTTCTCTCTTTCTCCCAAGAATACTGCCACCAGTGATTATTCTCAGATCAAAAAAAGTAGGAAAAAATGAAAATGTGCTAAAAGAAAGCACACTTTTCTTTATTCCTCATAATAGTATTTTCAAGGATCTAAAAATTAGTTTAAATAATATGGAAATGCTCTTTCCCTTATTAAAAGTCTCAAGGATAGTTTTCTCTGGACCATTTCCTTTGATGAAATGACTTCTGACAAATTCCCCCAAATGACTGCAGTTCCAATGAGGATTCTCTATTGTCTAGATTCCAGTTTCCTTTGATCTCATTGATATGATAACTAGCTTTTTATTTAAACTTTTTAAGTTTAAATTTAAACTTTTAAGCTTTACTTAGTCTCAGCAGAGTTTTGTTAAACTTACTTATTGAACCAAAAAAATGAAAGCACATGAAAACATAGAAAACACAGATAATTCCAGAAATGACCCTGAGCATAAGTAAAACAATTACTGGTCAGCATCTATTGCCCACTGACTACGAGCTAGGCACTGGGCTAAACACTATAAGGCACTGTGCTGAGCACTATGGAGTCTTCTTTGCAACCCCGTGAGGTACACACTGCAACTTCAGAATGTGAAGTTGATTTCAGAGAAATTGACTCATCATCCACAGTTTGCCATAGAACAGAAATGAGTTTCTCAGTAGTTTGTCTGCAAAGCCCATCATTGTAACTAACTTTTGAAAGCATCCTATCAGCTATCAAATCACATGGTTACACAGTGAGAGCATTTTGGGTGAGCACATAATCATATCATTCGAGATTCACTTCTTATAGACCAAGCTGTAGTTTTCAAACATCAACCAACAAAGCAACCATATAATACATTCCATCAAAATAAATACAATGTATGAATATACAAGTAGTGAAGAAAATGTTGGTATATATGAATATTCAATAAATCAGAAAGATTTCCTGAAAATCACTAGGAGTTAGAAGAAGATATTTGTTGACATCCAGGACTTCAAATAGCAGTTATCTGAGTATGACACTTGTTATATACAGAAAATGCTTGCAAGAAGTTATTCTTTTTTAATATTTTCATTATTTATTCAATTGTGCACATGTGTATGTATGTGTGTGTGCGTGTGTAGAACCACGGACGAATTCGGGAACCACCATGGACACCTCTACCTCCTCCTTGTTTACTCTGCCCCGGGATTCACAGGCTCCACCCTACCAGGACCAGAAACGCAGGCCGTCCCTGCTTCCACCTGGCGTTTATACGTGGGGTCTAGGATCCGAACTCAGGACCTTCTGCCTACAAGGCAGAGGCTTAACCCCTGAGCCACCTTTCCAGCCTAAGAACTTATTCTTGAAACCATATTTTTTGAATTATTGAATATGGATTTTTTAGATGACACTACATGGAGTGGATATGTAGCTCAGTAGGAGAATGCTTGCCTAGCATGTATAAAACTCAGGGTTGGATTCACAGAACCAAAACCAAAAACATAACAGATATCATACAAGTAATGGTGATAAAACAAAGTGAGCTTGTCCTTGCCTCTGCAATTTCAGCTTCCAAAGAGAAAAAAGGGCTGAAAAGTGCGGGAAATTACTGTCATGTTTCTATACCATATGGTATAGAGAGGGATGGGACTATGCATTATAAATTTCTTTGTAAAATACTTCAATTTCAGTCCACATTAAAGTTAATTCAAACTACTATGGGAAACTATCTTTTGTACCTTCTGATCTTCTTTCTGAAGAACAGAGGAAAAGGCAGACATCCTTTGATTTACCTTCTAATTTTCTCGACCTTATTGTTTAAGGAGCTTGATGACAACACTTGAATAGTTCTAAAATAGCTTGGAGATATAACACACAATAAACAGAGAGAGCAGCAGGAAAGGCTCAGGAAGCAAATACATACTTTATCAAGGAGCTTTTCACATTAGCAGGCAACGCTGTTTTAACATAGCAACTTGCTCCCTAATCTCCCCCCATCTTCTACTACCACTTTGATTTGGACATATTTGTTTCTGGTATAATGAAGAGGGATTCTCAATTTGCACATCCACAGAAATCATCTAGATTAAACTTTTTGAATGATTTTCATCTATTAAAGTTTCCATTGTATTTACAATGGAATAATATTTATTATCAATACTAGTGAGACAAATAGTTACCTGAGAGAACATTGTTTGGAACTGAAATGTAGTATTGTGGCAATGCCTTAATATGGATGAATAATTGAACATTCCTATGAATATAAGAACATGTGCAGAGCCAAAAAGAACTGGAATGCGCAGGCAGGTCATGCTGTGCCTTCAAGCAAGGAGTCCTTAATTGTCAAAGGCCAATAGTAACCTAAAAGGTCTTGCTTGATTGACCATGAATCTGCTGTGGGGAAAAGAGCTAGAGATGAAGTGATAAGTAAGCTGACATTTAATTTAAATTTATGTAATTTAAATTTAAATTTTGTTAAAGTTTTGTCGGTTGTAAAGACTCAAGTAAGCAATAGACAAACAAGGTTTCATACCTCCTGTTTGAAATTCTCGTTCAACAGAGGCGACTCATATTTTCAAAGTTACATGAACTACCATTTTACAAAAGCTGGGCGACATGCACAAGTCTTTTTTTCATTTAATACCACTCCATAGGGGCTGGAGAGGTGGCTCAGGGGTTAAGCCTCTGCCTTGCAGGCAGAAGGTCCTGAGTTCGGATCCTAGACCCAGACACCAGGCAGAAGCGGGGGTGGCCTGCGTTTCTGGTCCTGGTAGGGCGGAGCCTGTGAATCCCGGGCAGAGTAAACAAGGAGGAGGTGGAGGCGGTCCATGGTGGTTCCGGAATTCGTCCGTGGTTCTACACACACACACACACATACAAGCACACACGTGCACACACCATACACGCACAATTGAATAAATAATAAAAAAATTAAAAAATAACACTTCATGTGTAGTCCTCTCTATTGAAGAAATAGAATCCATACCTATAAATAACTGTATTGTATGGATCGATTTAAATTTATCAGTACTTTCTATAATGACATTCAAAATTTTTATTCTGATCATTAGAAAGTTTCAATAAATAATTTATGTGCAAATATTTACAGGCTGACTTATTTTCCTATTTACTTATTTCTATGCAGTAAATTCCTTAAATCTCCTCAGAACTATTTGCATAATAAATACTCCCAGTGTAAATCTTCCTCTGTGGAAAACATGTCTCTAAATCAATTCACTTATAGCTATCTTTGTCTGTTAGCATTTACTTAACAACCTATATCTTTATCTATTAGCAATTACCTTAACAACCAATCTAAAGTAGGTCAAATGGAGACATAAGTATGGCATAAAAGTTCATCGTTCTACCTCTTTTCTTTTTTTTATTTATTTCTTCCACTCATATAAAGTTGATAGGAACCCAACTCCCCTTCCTCCCTCCATCCCTCCCTAAATCCCCTTACTCCCTCTCCCTCTTTCCCTTTCCCTTTCTCTCTCCCACCCCTTTTCTCAGTGCCCCCTTCCCCCCTCTTTTCTTTAAGTACTGTTCAAAATTAATTTAGTTAGAGAAAATCATTTTCTGTTACTGATAACTAAATTAAAAAGTTTAGAAGAATGATTTATTACACGTTTCATAACAAAATTTCCACATTTCCACATATCTTATTGCCACTGTCAGAATCACATTTTACTTTTGTTATGAAGTATCTTTGTCCAAGATTACCAATATATCAGAATGCATTTTAAAGGATTTTTAAAGCCTAAATAATGAAATAGTTCAATATGATGGGGTAGATTCAAATCTGTCCCTTAACGTATTAAAAGGAATAGCATAAATGCAAACTGAAAGTAGAAACTGTGTATTAAGCAAAATACTATATCTTGCTATTTGTTATATAAATATACTTTATATGTGAAAATATAACAAAATGTAGTAAATGATGGGAAAGATATATTAAACAAGCACCAAGTAAAAGAATACTAAAGTGTTTATATTCATTTCACACAAATTAGTATTTTGGCAATGGATATTACCAGGAACAATGATGAGCGTAAGTACCAACAAAGATGGTAAATATATGTAGTGATATCTGATAGATGAATAAATATGTATAAACAGCAGAATTTGATATCTCATGAAATAAAGGTGGAATTAAGTGAAAGCAGAAAAACATCCAGAGCCATGTGGAAGATTTGAATATTATCAAATAGCATGAATTAAGTGGTATTTATGAAACACTACGGAACAAAAACTAAGCTGAACATATAAAGAACATTCATCAAAGGGTCCATATTCTGTGTGAAAAATATTCAAAAGAAGCAAAGTCATGCCTCTTACTATAACGGAATTAAACTAGAATCAGTAACCAATCACATGCGGAAAATCAAGCAAGTGGAAATTAAGGAATCTATGTCTCCATAGCCAAAACACCAAACAAATCACAAGGGAAATCAGAAAATATTGTGAAGGAAGTGAAAAAAGTCACACACCAAAATATGTGTAATACAGGGATGGCGATGAATGAAAGAAACTTTAGCATTACTGTGTGGTAATGAAAGAAAAGTCTCAAATCTAGGATTCAGCTTCTGAAATAGAAAACCACTATAAACAGTACAAATTAATCCCAAAGTAAATGGAAAAAGAACACAAAAAAAGTAGAGATTGATAAAAACAAAAACAAAAAAATTGAGAAAGGTTGAATTGGACGTGGTTGTTCACATTCATAATCTCAGCACTCAGGAAACTGAGGCAAAAGGAGTGACGTGGAGCTTCATCCATGATGGGCTACATAACAAGACTTTGTAGCAAAAACCAAAAAACAAACAAAAAAAGATGGGAAGAGGAAGAGGAGAAGAGGAGTAGAAAAAAGAAAATTCTGTTACTAAAAATTAAGTTCTTGTAAAGATCAACATTGCTAATAAACAAAGAAGTTATTAAATAACTAATAAGGCATGATTTAGCAAAATCAAGAATTAAAAAAAGAGAACGTCATGACAGGGTTCACACACTAAAAAACATGTAAGAGGGCTCAGTTACAGAGCTCTGACCTAACATGTGTAAGGCCCTGAGTTTAGTCCCCAATACCACTTGGGAGAGAGAGAGGTGTATTGCAGGGGTGGGGTGGGGGGTAGAAACTACAATCCAATATCCCTCATGAACTCTAAGGCAGAATTCTGAATTTGTATTCAACAGTTTAAGTGTTAGTAGTACATCATGACTAAGCAGAGTTTATATAAAAATTAATGTTGTACATTATCAATAAATAGGAAAAGAAGAGAATACAAGTTAATCTCATTCAATGCAGCAAAGCTATTTTTCTGCCAATACTTTTTGATTGTCTTGACAATATGGTATCCTTTCATAATAAGAATTCTCAACAAATGAAGAGCAAAGATTCGTTCTAATATTTCTAGTAAATGAAGATTGGAGATTCATTTTAATCTTTCCAAAGATGAAACCTGAAGCTTGGTGATGAAGGTCCTAGGTTCAACTGATAGCACCATTAAAGACACAAGTCTAATATAGTGATGCTCATATGTAATCCTAGCACTTGGAAGGCAGAGGCAAGAAGATCAGCAGTTCAAAGCCAGCCTGCACTACATAGTGAGCTCCAGCCCAGACAAAAAGGTGTCTCAAAAGATAAAAATGAGCAAAAACAAAAACACCATCTTATTAAATGCATCTAACAAAAAGCATTGGCTAATATTCTTATTAATGTAGAATGATACTATTCCCTAATAATAACAAGAATGACTTCTCCTATTCAATGTTGTATTAAAAGTCCTAATCAGTTTAATGAGATAAGAAAAAAATAGTGTGAAAAGAAATAAAATTGCCCCTATGTGCATAATTTATGTAATTGTCTATATAATAACTTGTACAGTGACCTTTAAAATAAAAGGTAATTCTAGAACTGATAAGAGAGTCTAGTAAGGTTGAAGCATACAAAGTCAAATCAACTGTATGTCTATATATAAGCACCAAACTTGGAAATCAATTTTGAAAGTACTCTTTTCAAATGCATGAAATGAATGATTTGTTTACCAAAAAAACTGATGAAATGGTAATGAGAGAAATCAGACACTAAAAAAGGAGAATTACACAATGTTCATCCATAAGAAAACACATGAATTGTTGGAATGTCAATTTCCTCTGAAACTGTTTTACACAGTCACTGCAGTGCCATTAAAACTTTTCAAAAAATCCTTTTTGTACAAATTGGAAATAAATTCTATAATTTGGATGTGAAGGCAAAGGAACAAGAATTACTAAACAAAAGCGAATACACAATGACTATCTTTAAAAATCACTATAATGCAATATAATGGTATTATTGAATGGATTGACTTAAAGATCAATAAAATAGCATTAAAAAATCCAACAGAGACACACATATATAGGCTCAGTTGTTTTTCAATAAAAGTGAAAAATAAATGCAGTGGAGAAAGCAAAACCTTTTAACAAATACTGAAATGACATCAGTAAGAAAATGAACTTTGGATCAGACTTCATGTCTTCTAAAACAAGTTAAGATTAAAAAAAAAAATTGTAAAACCCAGAAGAAATATTAAAGGTTTAAGATGTAGCCAAGGCAAAAAAAAAATTAGATATGACATCATGCCACTACAAATAAAAGAAAAATTGTTAAATTAATGAAATGTAACCATATTTGTTTTATGTAACACACTACTAAGATATTGAAAAGATAAATCACAGAAATAAAATATCTGTAAGAAATACATGTAGCAAAGAACTTGAATTCAATATACACTAAGAAACTCTTATAAGACTCAGTTAAAAAATTATTTCCCTCCCTTCTCCACTCTACCGCCCAGGACAGCGCGTGCGGTTCAGCCAGGCCTTACTGTGACCTAGGTAAGCTCCACCCCCGCCCACCCCCAGAACCCAGGCAGCCCAAGGGACCCAACTCCTCCCACCATCCAGCCGGAGCCGCCTAGGGCCGGGGAGGAGGACACGCCCGTGCGCCCAGGCCCCACCCCAGCTCCCCCAGGTTAAATAGCGCCCCGCAGACAGCCCATCCTCCCTTCCCCCACTCCTCCACCCGGGAGGCGCCCGCGGTCCAGCCGGGCCTCACCTAGACCTACGTAAGCTCCGTCCCTGCCCACCCCCAGAACCCCAGGCCAAATAATTCAGTTTAGTGAAAAACGCACAGAAATTGAAAGAAGATCTTAAGAGTTAAAACGACAATGCCAAAGTCAAAGTGCAAATCCATGAGAAACAACACTCAAGTAAACAAATCTCCCACTGAAGGAATTAATCCCATAATGTTAGACTCCAACCAGAACAAACCCACGGAAAATGGCCAAGAAAGCCTGACCCAGGATAACGACTTTCAAAATATGATCATCACCATGTTCAATACTATGAAAGAGGTAATCCGGGAGGAATTATATAATCTAATCAATCACTTTGAAGAGGAACACAACAGACACTTGGAGGAGTTGAGAAAAACAGTGAAAGAAACAAAAACTGGCATAGAGCAGTTAAAACAGACTCAAGCAGAGTTTAAAACTGAGCTACAAGATAAGTTATCTTCAACCCAGAAATCCACAGTCTTATCAGCAGAACTAACAAAGCAGAAAACAGAATTTCAGACCTTGAAGATAAAGTGGGAGTATTAACCAGCTCAATGGAAGAGGTTGTTAAAGCCAAAAAGATACTTGAGAGAAATATCCAGGAGATATGGGACACTCTGAAGAAGCCTAACATGCATATTCATGGAATACCAGAGCAAGAATCTCAAAATAACACCCCTGAGGAAATTTTTCAAATGATCATCAAGAGAGGCCCATACATATACAAGAGGCATTCCGCACCCCAAAGAGGTATGACCAAAAGAGAAGCTCGCCAAGGCAAATAATAGTTAAAACACTCCCCATTCAAGATAAAGAACTGGTGCTGAGAGCTTCAAGGGAGAAAAAACAAGTCACTTTTAAAGGTAAACCTATTAAAATAACAAATGACTTCTCAGTCGAAACAGTAAAAGGAAGAAGAGCTTGGAGAGACATACTTCAAGTACTGAATGAGCAAAAATGTCAACCCAGGCTGATTTACCCTGCAAAACTATCCGTTATGATCGACAAAGAAAAATCTTCCAGCACAAAGACAACTTGAAGGGATACATGTCCACCAAACCAGGCCTTCAAAAAATTCTAGAAATGATACTCAAGCTTGAAGAAAAAAAACAGGCATATCCAGGAGAACAGAAGGCAAGTATAACACCATTAAAAGCGAAGCAATATACTTATAAAAACTACTAAACATAATAAATGTCTGGAATTAAAAAGTTTCTGCATTATAACACTAAATGTTAATGGAATTAACTCACCGATCAAGAGACACAGATTACAAATTTGGATTAAAAATCACAATCCATCAATCTGCTGCCTGCAGGAAACCCATCTCACCACAAAAGATAGGCATGCCCTAAAAATAAAAGGCTGGTCAACAATTCTACAAGCTAATGGAAGCAGAAAACAGGCAGGGGTAGCCATTATGATATCAGACAAAGTGGACTTCAAACCAAAGAAAATTATAAGAGACACGGATGATACTACATTTTAGTCACAGGTACAATTCACCAGGAAGACTTCACAATACTAAACATATATGCACCCAATACGGGCCCCTCCACATTCATTAAGAAAACCCTACAGCGTCTAAAGCAAGAAATCAACCCCCAAACGATAATTCTTGGGGACTTCAACACTGCCCTCTCAACATGGGATAGAGCAACAGGTCAAAAGCTTAACAGAGATACTTTGGAACTTAAACCCTTAAAAAAATGGACCTTACAGATCTCTATGGAACTTTTCACCAATGCACGAAATATACATTTTTCTCAGCAGCACACAGAACTTTCTCCAAAATAGATCACATATTGGGCTACAAAACGAATCTACACATATACACATAAAGTTGAAATTCTAACCTGTGCCCTATCAGACCACCACGGCCTAAAGCTGGACATCCACCACACAACAAACAAGAGAAAATACACTAACTCCTGGAAACTTAACAATATGATGCTGAATGAGAACTGGATTCAGGAAGAAATTAAAAAGGAAATTCAAGATTTCCTGAAAGTGAATCATAATGAAAATACGGCTTACCAAAATCTCTGGGACACAATGAAAGCTGTTCTAAGAGGTAAGTTCATAGCTCTTAATGCCTACATCAAAAACATGGAAACATCAGAAATAAACAACTTAACAATGCAGCTTAAAGCTTTAGAGAAACTAGAGCAATCTGATCCCAAAAGTAGTAGAAGAGAGGAGATTAGCAAAATAAGGGGAGAAATACCTGAAATAGAGATTAAGAAAATGATAGAAAAAATCAACCAGTCAAAAAGCTAGTTCTTTGAAAAAATCAGTAAGATTGATACACCCCTAGCTAAATTAACCAAAAGCAAGAGAGAGAAAACCCAAATTAACAAAATTAGAAATGAACATGGAGTTATCATTACTGATACCCAAGAAATCCAGAGAATTATAACATCCTATTTCAAAAACTTATACTCTGTGAAGTTTGACAACACAAAAGAGATGGATGAATTTCTAAGTAAACACAACTTACCTAAATTGAATCAGGAAGTTGTGAATTATTTAAATAGTCCTATAACATATAAGGAAATTGAGGAAGTAATCTCGAATCTTCACACCAAAAAATGTCCTGGACCAGATGGATTCAGCACAGAGTTCTACTAGACATTTAAGGAGTAAATAACACCAATACTCCTTAAAGTATTCCATCAAATAGCAAAGGAAGGAACACTACCAAATTCCTTCTATGAAGCTAATATCGTCTTAATCCCAAAACCTAATAAAGATTCACTTAAAAAAGAAAGCTATAGGCCGATCTCTCTGATGAACACAGACAAAAGATTCTCAACAAAGTCTTAGTGAATCAGATTCAAAAACATATTAAAAAGATCATTCACAGGGACCAAGTAGGCTTCATCCCCGGCACACAAGGTTGGTTGAACATACGCAAATCAATAAATGTAATTCATCATGTAAACCAGTCCAAAGTCGAAGACCACATGATACTCTAGATAGATGCAAAAAAAGCTTTTGACAAGATCCAACAGCCTTTTATGATTAAAACACTAGAGACAGTAGGAATGGAAGGAACCTTTATCAATATAATAAAAGCTGTATACAACAAGCCCACAGCAAGGATTATGCTCAATGGGGAACAATTGGAAGCATTCCCACTTCGATCAGGAACTAGACAAGGCTGTCCACTCTCACTACTTCTATTCAATATTGTACTTGAAGTCTTAGCTGAAGCCATAAGACAAGAAAGGGGCATAAAATGGATTCAAAATGGCAAGGAAGAAGTCAAGCTATCCCTATTTGCAGATGACATGATCTTACACCTGAGTGATCCCAAAAACTCCACCAGGAAGCTCCTGGAACTAATTGAGAAGTTCAGCAGGGTGGCAGGATACAAAATAAATGTGCAAAAATCAGAGGCTTTCCTATATGCCCAGGATGAAAGAAGTGAAAAAGCCTTGAGAGAAACAATCCCATTTACTATAGCCCCTAAAAAAATGAAATACCTTGGTATAAACCTAACCAAGGAGGTAAAAGACCTTTACAATGAAAACTTTAAAACCCTAAAGAAAGAAATAGCAGAAGACACCAGAAGGTGGAAAGACCTCCAATGTTCCTGGATTGGCAGAATCAACATCATAAAAATGACCATCCTACCAAAGGCAATATACAAATTCAATGCTATACCAATTAAAATCCCAAAGCAATTCTTTAAAGAAGTTGACCAAACAATCTCAAAATTCATATGGAGGCACAAAAGACCCAGGATAGTAAAGACAATCCTGAGTAACAAAAACACTGCTGGAGGTATTACCATACCAAACCTTAGTCTATACTACAAATCCATAGTTATAAAAACAGCCTGGTACTGGCTCCAAAATAGACACACAGATCAATGGATAAGGATTGAAGACCCATATATGAGCCCACAAAATTACAGCCATTTGATCTTTGACAAAGGGGCCCAAAGAATCCAATGGAAAAAGAACAGCATCTTCAACAAATGGTGCTGGCAAAACTGGATCTCCACATGCAGAAGATTAAAGCTGGACCCGTACTTGTCACCATGTACAAGACTTAATTTCAAATGGATCAAGGACCTTGATATAAGGCCAGAGACAATAAAAACCATAGTTGAAAGGACAGGGAACTCCCTCGAGCTGATTGGGCTAGGCCAACATTTCCTAAACAGACATCCAATGGCACAGTCACTGCTACCAACTCTCAACAGTTGGGATCTTGTGAAATTAAAGAGCTTCTGTTCAGATAAAGAGATTGTAACATGAGCTCAAAGGCAACACACAGAATGGGAGAAAATCTTCCCTAACCACATATCTGATAGAGCTCTACTGTCCAGAGTACACAAAGAACTTAGAAAACTAAACACCAAGGAAACCAATGGCCCAATTAAAAAATGGGCCCTGGAACTTAAAAGAAATTTTACCAGGGATGAAATTAAAATGTCTAACAATTATCTTAAAAAATGCTCCACTTCTTTAGCCATCAGGGAAATGCAAATCAAAACTTCCCTGAGATATTATCTCACCCCGGTCAGGATGGCAAAAATCCACAATACAAACAACAACAAATGTTGGAGAGGATGTGGAGAGAGTGGAACTCTCCTACATTGCTGGTGGGAATGCAGGCTCATACAGTCACTCTGGCGAGCCGTCTGGAGATTCTTAAAGAAATTAAAGATTGAAATGCCACATGACCCTTCGATTCCATTTTTGGGAATAACCTCCCATATAGCAGAGGTTCACCTCGATAGCACAAGCATGACCATGTTCATAGCAGCACTGTTTACAATAGCAAAGTCATGGAATCAACCCAAATGTCCCAACAGTTGACGAGTGGATAAGGAAACTGTGGTACATCTATACAATGGAGTACTACTCAGCCATCAAAAATGATGAATTACTAGAATTTGCCGGGAAATGGATGTCATTAGAAACAATTATATTAAGTGAAGTATCCCAAACCCAGAAAATTAAGTGCTGTATGTACTCCCTAATAGGTGGGAGCCCACCTTGAGACACTCATAGGTAAATCTGTGTATTACCTACAGTAATTGCAAGGATTATGAACAGGAGGGATGGGATTGGAGGGCCACACCAGAAACAAGGAGAGAAGTGGCCATGTTACAGTAGAGAAAATAGGCCTCTATCAAGGACTGCAAGTAAGTAATGTGACACCTGGTTAAGTTCACAGACGTTCGTTCCTGATCATTTACAACTAAGGGGATATGATCTCACCAGAAGGGGAGGGCATATAGTCTGGCAGATAAAAAGTAACCATTGTGCAAATGGTGATTGACCCCCTCCCTCACTGAGGTTTCCTACTCTTATTACATCTATCCTTGAATGTGCTCTTATAATAAGACACCAGTTTAACAGCTTTTTGTCTCTGACCAGGGGGGTGACATACAGTGCCCAGCAGGATGGAGTGAAGGGCATTGCAGGAGCAGCGAAACTGCAAAAGAAAATCAACAAACCACAATCCAGAACTTCAGAGACTCTATATCAACCACCTAGAATTAGGCCAGACTAATCTCTCCCCATCCTGAAGCTCAGGAACATTTGTGGAAGAGGGGGCGGTAAGAGTAAGAGTATAAGAGCAAAAGGATGGGAGGAGCAATGATTTGCAAGATACTCCACACAAGTTAGAGCTGAAGCAATCATAATTGGACTTTACATGCCCTGCGCAATGTCCAACACACTACTGACCTCACAAAGTCTAGCATCTGCTAAAGGCACTAAGATCCTTGGAGGCAAGGGATTGACAGTCACAGTAGTGTTCCTATGCTTAAGGGGAACAAGGGAAAGGGTTCAGGGAAATGCCACTGGGTCCTTGTACATCATCGGAGAGGAGGGCCCAGAGGAGAGTCAGGCATGCACAAGAAAGGACTCTCTGGGAATTGGGGCGGGAGGCACTGGGGGATAGGGAGGAAGGGGTGAGGGGAGGGGGAGCAGGGGGTTCGGAGGGAGGAGGAGGGAGGGAGGGAACTGGTGTACCTATTAAGTTTGTATGAGCTGCAATAATAATAAAAAATGTATAAAAATTATTTTCCATGGAAGAAAATTTCACCAAAGAGTGGATGCTACAAACCTGGCACAGTGGCATGGCACTAACATTAGCATTAGGAATTGTTAGGAGTTAGACAAGTTGGCATTGTCTACACAGTGAGTTCGTGGTCCATTTGGACTATAGAGTGAGATGTTGTTTCAAAACAAACAAAAAAAAGAAATTTTGAAAATTTGAGTTATGTAGGCACCCTAAAGGGAGCCCTGTGACCCACACATGAAGTGGGACAAGAGGGTGGGAGGGTCAAGGCTAGATTAAAAAGAGGAAGGTAGGGTGAAAGAGGACAGGGTGGGTAGGGAGGGTGGAACAGAAGGGGGATGGAAGGGAAGGGGATTGGGGCAAGGACAGAAACTCATTTTGTTTGCGTATGAAAATTCTCAATGGAAAAGGTATGCAAGAAAAAAAGTGTTATGTTGCAATAAATCAGCTCATGCAATGATATCAGGATAGCACCAATTGAACTTGCAATGACATATAGTTTCTCTTTTTAGAAAGGCTAAAAGGAAGGAAAATACTATTAGCAAGCTGTGGCTTCAGTTGGAGCAACTGCACCTGGAAGTATCATGAATGAGATCCATCACTTTGGAAAACATGTTGATGAATTTTTTATGAAATTAAACAAACCCTTCAAAATAGTCTTAAGAGTGCCTCCTAGGAGTGCTTTCCCAAGTGATAATTTCATACCAAAATATTTCCCTAATATGTACAGAAATGTATGAATATTCTAATTTGTAAATAATGTACATGACTGTCAATGAAAAACAGATTTATTCAACTTATTAAAGCCATTTCATAAACATCAATGAAGCATGTGATTATTAAAAGGAACACAGTGTTAATGCAAACAAAGCAAGATGCTTCTAGTCACTCACCGTCTGAATGGATACCATGCATCTGGACACTGCATAATGTCTAAACCCATTTATATGACAGCCTGAAAATGGAAGACACGGGGGCAGGAAGCAAATCAGTCAGCAACTTGGATGCTGACAGCAGACAGTAAAAAGGGCAGAGGTGAATTTGGGAGAACCATGAAACTGTTCTCTTCTTGACTGTGGAACATTTTTCAAAATGCAAAAAGAATTTCAGTTGACCCTTGCACCGCATTGTGCAAGTCCACTGACACACAGAATTATTTTTTCATTTGTGACAATTTGAAAAAATCCCAAGACCACATAGTCTGGAAACTATAAACAAATTTAAGAAAAGAATATAAATGTGTGAATAATAGTACATTTAGTAGATATTGATCATCTGCTATCATAAATTTATACAAATCTACTTTTAAAAATTAAAATCTATCCAAATTTACATGCATACACTAAAACATCTTCATATCATATACATAGTTATATTTGCAATCAAGAGACTTGTCAACAAAAATTGAGGTACATTATTAATTGAAAACTGCATAAAAATAGCTGCAGGATTGCTATCCCATTATTCCATGACTACGTCCTGTTACTGTTGGAGCAAGCTTAAGTGTTGTATCTGCTTAAAACACATGTGACACTCATCAGTTCTGTGTGAGTAGTTTGTCTCCTATAAATTGCATTTGGCAGTGAGAATAATTTCTGGAACTCCTAGTGTATTTTTCACACTATAGTATACATGACATAAAGCATGTGTTAGTTGACCGTTCTGGTCAGTAGCAGCCAATTGATGGTTAGACTTTTGAGGAGTCAAATGTTATATATCAGTTCTGACTTTGTATGTGTGGGTCAGTGTTCCTAACCTCCCACATTATTGAGAGGTCAGTCTGTTTTTTTAATTATATGTGAATTATATCTCAATCAAAATAAATGCTACCAACAACAAATGGAAAATGTTTCTAGCTAGTACAAAATATATTGTAGTTAAATGGAATATGTTAACTCTGACAAAATCTGGCATATTAGGTTTTATGGATTTCCCTGAGGTATAAGATACAGTCATGGTTTGAGGTAGAAAACTTTTTGGCATTTAATACGCAGATGCCAAATAAATGTGATATAAAGTCCACATGTCTGCTGCTTTAAAACATGTGCTTTGTGTAGCTGAAGTAGAAAGTGGAATATTTGGCTTGGCAGCTGTTAGCATTTCATTATTTTATGTACACAAGAATAAATCTTTGCTTCTGGTAAAGCAGCAAAAACATGTTAATCTTAATGATAAGTTTAAGGAATATCTTCTAAATTAGAAACAAGTAAAGTTGTGCCACTGTTCTTAAAATATAGAAATGAATTAAAATTTTACTAAAATTAGGCATATACAACAATTTCAATGACATAAAGTTGAAATTTCAAGAGTAACTAATAAAAGCTAAAATATTCACTATACAGTATATCAAATATATACCAAAATTCATTCGTTTTGTAAATCTAATAGAAAGTTCACTTTTTAGGGAAGGAAAATGGTAATGTGACATGAAGGCATCAAGAAGAGACATTCCTGGAATTTAGATTTCTGGAAATTATTTTTCCTCTTTGTATCCATCTGAAGTTTACAATGTGATCCAGTGCAGCCAGAGATTCAACACATAAAACTAGACAGCAGATAGCATCAAATTCTATCCTACATGGTATACTTGTCTTTCAAGTCACCCTTTGAAGTAGTCTAATAATATCTCACAGTGATATTGCCAAAAATAATACAAATGAATACATTGATCTGTTATTTCCTGGACATATTCTTCAGAACTATATCATAGTTAAATAAAAAGAGATGCATTATCTACTTCTGACTGTGATTCTGAAAATGTCAAGCCTTATTTCCAATGAATGCAAATCTACCTACTATTGTGAATCTATTTGTCCATTAAGAAGTTGATTACAAAGAGCTGTATACCAAAACACAAAGTAAGTGACAAAACCAAACTAATTTGCAAGATTTTTAATATCTCAAAAATAAATTTATTACAGTGAAAACTAATTTTCATGACTTTTAAACCCTATATTTTTATATTTGCTCACCAATAAAATTCTAACTGTGGAAATAGAACATGATATATACAATGTTAAGAAACAAAAATCAGAAGACAGCTAGGGATGTCATCCGATAAAGGTATTCTGTACTGTGAACTCCTTTAAGTTTAACAAACCATTGAAAATAGAATACATGTAGGTGAATAACTAAGCAAGTTGCCAGTATGGTATTAATTGCAGAGAAGGTTTTTGTTTTGTTTTGTTTTATTCAATTGTGCGTGCGCGCGCGCGCGTGTGTATGTGTGTGTGTATATGTATGAGTGTGTGTGTAGAACCACTGACGAATTCGGGAACCACCATGGACGCCTCCACCTCCTCCACCTCCTCCTTGTTTACTCTGCCCCAAGATTCACAGGCTCCGCCCTACCAGGACCAGAAACGCAGGCCGCCCCACTTCCGCCCAGCGTCTATATGTGGGGTCTAGAGTCCCAACTCAGGACCTTCTGCCTGCAAGGCAGAGGCTTAACCCCTGAGCCACCTCTCCAGCCCTGAGAAGGTTTGTTTTTATTCAGTGCTATTTTATATTAGACCTTGGTAGCTCATGGCTTACCGAAGTAGAAGTCCATGGAATGTCTCAGTCTCTCAAATACTGTGAAAGGCTTTGGCAAGACCAGCAATAAAGAGAAGATGTCCAGTTGCAATTTCTGTCTTTTGGAGTTGACCCGCCTCTCACCCTAAGCAGAATCTGATGATCCCAAAGCCCTGCAGGTCGTGGAAAATGCTGACAACTTGAATGTTAAGAAAAACCCAGTGGATTTCCAAATAATGCAACTGCTTGTCAAATAAAGATGGATGTCATAATTAAATATCCTGGTAGCGTTTATTTTTCTTCCCATACATGTCACGTACACATGGAAAAACTGCAAAGCTGATGACAAGTGGGACAGGCCTTGTGGGCTGGAGCCAGACATACTCCTGCTATAGGCCAAAGAGGGAGACATTCTGTCCCTCATTTGGCCGGGGTGACAACGCACCTCTCCTTCACAAAAGATTCGAATACTGTAGAAGCAAAACACAAAGGCCAGTTCTGCCTCTGCCCAAGGATGAGAAACTGCAATATTACACACACTTTTTCTTCACTTCCCTCCTTCCTTTCTATCCTTTCTCCTCTCTCCCTTCTTTTTTTTTTTTTTTTTGGCTTGCACATGCTCTGGCATGCATGTATGCTTGCGTGCATGTGTGTGTGTGTGTGGGTGTATCAGAGGGCACTGTGTGTGTGCCTGTGGAGAACCAAGGGTGACTTCATGAATCATCCTGAATTGTTTTACCTCCTTAATGTTTTGCTCTGGGGTTTCCCAGACTCAGCCTTCCAGGGCCAGAAGTGGAGGCTCCTGACATTTTTCCCATTTTTCCTATTTTTTATTTTACCTGAAATCAGGGATCTGGCCTCAAGTCTTTCTGTGTAATGGTTACTCTTAATCTGTTGCTGTGAGAGAACACTCAAAAGTCAAACAACTTAAGGGGAAAAGGGGAGATTTATTTAGCTTAAGGTTCCAGAGGGAAGAAACAGTCTTTCGTGGCAGAGGTGGAATGGTGGATGGCTGAAGCTGGAGGAGGCTAAGTCACTACAAACATCCTGAAGATTCAGAGCTATCAGGCTCCTTGCTGCAAAGGCAACTTCTCCTGGAGGTAGGAGGGGACTAATCTACCTCAAGGCCCACCTCCTGTGACCACCTTCCTTCTGCAAGGACCACTTTTCAAAAGTGCCATGACCTTCCCAAACACACGAGACTATGGGGGACACATTTGAAACCATGACCCACCCTCCTTCCTTCCTTCCTTCCTTCCTTCCTTCCTTCCTTCCTTCCTTCCTTCCTTCCTTCCTTCCTTCCTTCCTTCCTTCCTTCCTTCCTTCCTTCCTTCCTTCCTTCCTTCCTTTCCTCCCTTTCTTCCTCCCTCCCTCCCTTCTCCCTTCCCTCCTTTCTTTCTCCCTCCTTCCTTCCCTCCTCCTCCCTCCTTCCCTCCCTCCTTCTTCCTTTCTCTTTCTGTCTCTTTTTTTTCCTTCTCTCTCTCATTCATTTGCCACATTGGAGATAGAACCTATGGCTAGCAGCACTTGCCAGGCAAGTGATCTACCACCCAGAAATATATTGCCATCTCTCTTGTATATTCTTTTCTAACTTGAGACGGGATGGCCTTGACCTAATTTTGCTAGTCAGGCAGGTCTTGATCTTTTTGCCTCCACCTTCTAAGTATCTTGGATTGAATATCTTCCCTTGCACTCCTTGAGTATCATCCTCTTTTTTCTTTTCTATTTTTTTATTCAGTTGTGCTTTTGTGCATGTGTGTGTATGTGTGTGTGTGTGTGTGTGTGTGTGTGTATGTGTGTATAACCACGGGCGAATTCAGGAACCACCATGGACGCCTCTACCTCCTCCTTGTTTACTCTGCCCGGGATTCACAGGCTCCTGCCCTACCAGGACCAGAAATGCAGGCCGCCCCTGCTTCCACCTGGCATCTATACATGGGGTCTAGGATCGGAACTGAGGACCTTCTGCCTGCAAGGCAGAGGCTTAACCCCTGAGCCACCTCTCCAGCCCCAAGTATCATCCTCTTAAACAGATATTTTTAATTAAAATCAGACCTGAGGCAAAAGATGGTATAACTTTAGAGTGTGTTATTTAGTAGAATTAAACTGAACTTGTGAAATGTGGCTCACGGAAACTTTCTGAAAGGCACTGGCATATATGAAATATCTCAAGGAGAAAGTCTCAGGAGACGGAAAAGTCACATTAGTTGATTTGCACCTATTCTTGGAAAAGTGGACACTTGGGTTAACGGGTATTGTGCCACTGTACTCTTGACTGTCACAAATGCCAGGCAGAAACAGTTGAAGGAATGAAAGGTTTATTTTGACTCAGGGTTTTGAGGGGATTTTCATCCATCGTGGCATGGAAAGGCATGGTGGAGGGAGTGTGTGGCATAGGCTCCATGTGGCAATGTGAGAAATAAGAAGGCAGCAAACAGGCTCAGAGGTGAGTGTAACTTTCAAAGGCTCCCTCCTAGGGACCTATTGATAGGAGGCCCCACCTGCTGAGGACCCTTAGCCTTAGAACAGCATCACAAAATGGGATCACAGATTCAAAACATGTGTCCATGGGAGACACTGCAGACTCAAACCTTAACAGGCACCTTTAGTATTTTCCATAGCATAGAACAGGTGGCTTCATAATCTTCAGGAAGTGGCACTTGCATAAAGATACTGCAAAAAGAAAAAGTCTGCCTCCCACGGCAAATTTTGTGTTCATAAAATTCACTGCAGGCAGAATTCAGGGAAACTTTTTGCAAATTTTGTGTTCATAAAATTCACTGCAGGCAGAATTCAGGGAAACTTTTTGCAAATTTTGTGTTCATAAAATTCACTACAGGCAGAATTCAGGGAAACTTTTTTTTTTTAATTTTTTTATTATTATTATTTATTCAATTGTGCGCATGTGCGTGTGTATGTGCGTGTGTGTGTGTGTGTCTGTGTATGTGTAGAACCACGGACGAATTCGTGAACCACCATGGACGCCTCCACCTCCTTCTGCCCCGGATTCACAGGCTCCGCCCTACCAGGACAAGAAGGCAGGCCGCCCCCGCTTCCGCCTGGCGTCTATACGTGGGATCTGGGATCCGAACTCAGGACCTTCCGCCTGCAAGGCGGAGGCTTAACCCCTGAGCCACCTCTCCAGCCCAGGGAAACTTTTTATATCCACTATCTCAAGACTAAAGGACATGTGAAAAGGATTCATTTTATAGATTTGGGTGGGCCTAATAGTTAAGTTCAAAGTCCAGAGCCAGACTTTAGTTTTACCCTTTGAATCAGGTTATGTGGGTCACAGAACAAAGGACTAAATGCAGATAACTTGCTCTATCTAAACTTCCTCTTATAAATTCATCCTATGGAGAAATGATCTGCAAATAACCTGTACAGACAGATGTCTCTTCAGCAGGGCTCACCCAGTGTGGACTGGATGCTATGTTTTCCTGCAGCATTCCGAGGCACATCACTGTATATTGAGAAAAAATGGCTGCAAATATAGCCATAAGATGTTACATTCTTTAGAACTAGCTGTTCTCTTATCAAATTGACCTAGCTCAAGCTGAGACAATATTGAACTAAGTCAGGAAATCTACACCTTCATTAACTATATTTTAAACCAGTTAGCTCTTCTCACAGTGGTCAAAACAATGAGGTTTAAAGAACTGCCATCCACTCTGTCTTCAGCCAAGGAGTTGGCATGATTTACCTTTTCTTTTTTAAGCTTTTTTTTATTCAATTGTGCGTGTATGCGTGTGTGTGTATGTATGTGCGTGTATGTGTATGTATGTATGTATGTATGTGTGTGTGTAGAACCACTGGGCGAATTCGGGAACCAGCATGGACCGCCTCCACGTCCTCCTTGTTTACTCTGCCCCGGGATTCACAGGCTCCACCCTACCAGGACCAGAAACGTCGGGTGCTCCCGCTTCCGTCCGTTGTGTATACATGGGGTCTAGATTCCGAACTCAGGACCTTCCGCCTGCAAGGTAGAGGCTTAACCCCTGAGCCACCTCCCCAGCCCCATGATTTACCTTTTTATTGTAACTATTTCCAGCGGTGCTAATAAGTAAAATATATGTACTCGTATGTGAGCTTATGACAGTTAGGATGAGGAAGGAGAAAGTTATGTGTGCATATCTATATGTAACCTGCCTACTTATTGATACCTTGGGATCTTAAGTATATGTGGGAGAGAGGAGAGAGGAAACTGTATGCTTAAAGTAATACTAGCTTGCAAAAAATATAAATGTAAGACTGTAACAGTAATTCTCTGTAGAGGTCACATCTTTGAGAATATATAATTTAGAAAAAGAGAAAGGAGAGCTGAAACTAGACATTCACCAATTGAAGCTTGCATACTTAGAGCACATGATACAAAGCAGGAAGGAAGCCATTATCACCAAGGACAAGGTCACTGATGATTAATGAGAGTGAGTCATAATTCCTTTTATATGGTCATTCCTTATTTATCACCTTGGACACGACTGGCCTCCTTTCTTCGCTGCTGCCTCAACAAGATCCATGCCCAGCTGTTGGATCAACTTGAGGATTAAGCACAAGTTAACCCAATTTTCATAGTCAGAATCCCCGAAATCAGGATGTATCTGCAGATCAGCAAGAACACAACAGCTAAAGCAGAAATTTTAAAATCACTTAAGTTCTTTCAGTATATTTCTTAAAACCTGGAAAGAAGGTACATATTCTACCAGGCATTTAAAACTTCCTTTATCTCTCAGCTTCTCTTTTAACATGATGATGTCTGGCCCGCTCCCCAAAACTCCTCTAAAGAATGTCCATGATGTTTTCATTCTTTTGTTGTTTTGACTGGTTGCGGATGTGTTCTCTCTCTCTCTCTCTCTCTCTCTCTCTCTCTCTCTCTCTCTCTCTGTTTCCTTCTCTTTCTCTTTGAGTGGTGGTGGGGGAGATGTGTAGAAGAAGCACTGTGTGTGACTGTGGACACTCAAAGGTGAGTTCAGGAATCACCCCAGAGTGTTCTACCTTGCTTTTGCTTTGCTCTGGGGTTTCCCAAGCTCTGCCTTCCAAGGTTGGAAATACAAGATGGGTCCATTTCTGTCTGGCATTTTTACATGAGATCTATAACTCAGGTCTTTTTGTTAGAGGCAAAGACTTTAACTCCTTGGCCATATCCCCAGCCATGTTTTCATTCTTAAAACCTACCAATACTTAAGTTGTTCTCTTTCTGTCCCTATCCCTTCTTCTTATAGTGCCTGTGAAAAACAACAGTCCTACCAGTTAGGGCTGTTTACAAGATCAGTAGATGGAGAAACTGAACTTGATCATGCCAGAATTTATTTCAGTGACTGTTCAGAGAACAACAGCAGGTTTCATTCATTGTTTAATGAATTGCTGTCTTCCACATTAAACCTTAAGAATTTTCTGATTTAATGACCTAATGATGGCGACATTACACAAAGTTCCTTTTTTTTGGTTCCATATATTTCTTGCTCTTCTCTCATTCATTCCTTGCTCTGTTCCATTAGTTTTTGTTGGCCCTAATCATTCCTATGCCCCTCAGAATTTTGTTTTGCTGTTTTGTTTTTAAACATTTTTTAATTAGGAAAAGAACTTTTTCTACTACTTTGTTTCTTGTCATTTCTATTCCTATTTTTTCTTCTTTATTTACCTGCAGGAGTGATTTGAATAATCACGTAGTACACAATGCAGGGATGCAACTGAATAAATGTCAAGTTTATCCAAAAAGAATTTTCTATTAGGAAATAACTACTATATTTGCAAGATAGAATTAGTCGTACCAGTAGGAACTCTCAAGAAGGTGGTGTTGTGCAAAGCATGACTACATTGCTTTCAATTGCTGTGTATGATTTCTCTTTCTGCCCTCGGGTTGTAATTGCCCCCCCTTAGCTTCCAGCCACAGCTGCTTCCACATCCTGTTCACAGTGGTGTTGGATTGCATGAGGATCACTGAAATGCCAGAGCATTGGCTGTGCTCCAGAATGTTGGTGGTGGTGATATTATCTGGTCATTTTAGATAGAGTATGTCTCGAAGTGATGGTGATGAAATATATTATGAATAACATGCTCTAATTATGACAGATGGGATGTCACAAATATGCAGCTAGCCATAATCTGCCACTGATCTTCAAACCTATAGTCTGGCTGGGAATTCAAAAACAACTTTGCTCTCCATACTGGTCACTTCGATTTCATTTGGTACATTATTTCACAACGTTTTTGCTTGGCTATGCATGTAATAATAATTTTAATTGTAGTTTCAATGATATAAATATCTGTCCAATTCATACAACTACTACATAATGTCCAAAACATGATTACATTAACCTTTCAGTGTAATATTTCTAATTTAATCTTAGTGTTTTAGTGTTACACATATATGTGTATTCTAAAGTATATGCACACAAATATACATGCATATGGAAGGTAGAGAACAAACTCAGGGATTGGTTTTCAAGGTACATCTGTTATTTTTTGAGGCAGGATCTCTCACTCACCTGGGGTTCACCAAGAAAGCTAGGCCTTGTGAACCTAAGGGTTCTACCTATCTCTACATCTCCAGTACTGGGATTACAAATGAACACCCCCATATATATTTGTGCTCAGTACTTAAAGAATTAATAAAATTGGTGC
The DNA here is from genome assembly GCA_023101885.1 of Typhlomys cinereus. Lineage (NCBI taxonomy): Eukaryota > Metazoa > Chordata > Mammalia > Rodentia > Platacanthomyidae > Typhlomys > Typhlomys cinereus. The sequence continues at coordinate 1,085,072 of JALPQD010000001.1, forward strand.
CCTTAAAACATAAGAATTTTGATAAGTATAATTTTTATGAATTTCTGTATTGAAAAATAGTCTCTGTGAATTTATAATTCTATGTGTTACAGTATAATGTATAATACAGGTATGAGAGAATTTGGGGAGATATTAAAAACTGATTTTCAAACTTCTATCATTCCTTCAGCATTTATGAGTTGACAAGTCTTCTTAACAATGCTTCTTTTTATGTCATTTAACTGTCCCAGATTTAGCCAATAGTAGCTTTAAAATAGTTGCAAAGGATGTCATGAACTTTAATGGGGTCTAGTTAAAAAAACAGAGGTAGGCATTATATGGTCGAAAAAAAATATATTTAGTACTTGTCCCTTGTTGGTGGCACAAACTCCTAAATCCCTCCAAATCCTGAGTGTTAGATGCACCAGATTATTTATAATGATCTCCTTCCAACCATACCTGAGGTGATAGTGCTTATGTGATTCGGCAGCCACTTGGTAGGTGTACGAAAATAAGGTTTTTGGCATTCCTAAATCCTTGCACTGAACCTCCTAGGGGAGAGGGATTGGAGTTGGCAGCTGAGTTCATCAACTTGTAGCCAATGCTCTAGTCTATCAAATCTGTGTAACAAAGCTGCAATTAAAAAAAATTAAACAATGGAGTTTGTAGAACTTCCATGTTAGTGAACACATCAAGGTCCTGGGAAGGACTGAAGAGGTCATAGAAAAGCTCTACCCCAGACTTCATCCCTACATTCTGTCTTCTACATCCTTCCATTGGACTGCTCTTGAAGTGTGCGTTATAATAAACTTTTAAATATAAGGGTTTTCCTGGTTTTATGAGTTACAGTGAATAATCCCTAGAGCCTGTGGAAAAGTGTTTGTGATCAAGCCAGATAGGATTGTCTGGTGTACTGGCGCTTGCCATTGGCATCTGATTTGAAGACAGTCTTGAGGAGCAGAGTCCTTGAGCTTCCAGAATCTTATACACCCTAGCTCTCGCTAGTGTGTATGGAGTAACATTGACTTGGGCACACCAACTCAGTCTACAGTAAACTGAAAAATTGTCAGACATCAGACAATCCTGAATTGGGTGCTAGTCTCTCAGAAGTTAGACACACACACAAAAATCAGTTTTTTCTAAAATTATCAAATCTAGAAATCTAGGCTAAAAAAAAAGCTTCAAAAACCCTACAGAATTCATGGAACAGAACAGAAGAAATAAAGCTTGAATAGTAGTGTCCTCAGTTTTGTGTCCCCCAGCTGTCCTTAGTATCTGACTGTTCTCTCTTGTTTTCCATGACCAACTATCATGGAAAATGAATGCCAACTTTCATAGCTGGTTGCTGTCAATTACAAGGATGCGATAAATAGTGAAACATTCAGTATGAACTGGCCATACCTTAGTACTCTGGTTATACATGACAGATAGATAGCCAGAGTACTTTGGATTACTATGGAGGTTTATTTCTAAAAAAAGAAAAAAAAATGTGAGTATCCAGTCTTCAGGGAAAAAAAAAAAGACAGCCAAGAGTATAATTTCAGCACTTGGGAGGCAGAGACAAAGGGATCATGAGTTGATGGCCAGCCTGGAATACACGAGACCTTTCCTCAAAACAAAGTAAGCAAACAACCAAGTGAACAAGGAAAAGGAAAGAAAATTCAAGTAGAGGAGAGGAGAGGAACACCAAGACATTACATAAACATGTCTACTTTAAGATATGACTCATGGGCTGGAGAGGTGGCTCAGGGGTTAAGCCTCTGCCTTGCAGGCAGAAGGTCCTGAGTTTGGATCCTAGACCCCACGTATAGATGCTGGGCGGAAGCAGGGGCAGCCTGCGTTTCTGGTCCTGGTAAGGCAGAACCTGTGAATCCCAGGCCAGAGTAAACAAGGAGAGGGTGGAGGCGGTTCATGGTGGTTCCTGAATTCGCCCGTGGTTCTACACACACACACACACACACACACACACACACACACACACACACACACGCATCATTGAATAAATAATAATTTAAAAAAGATAAGAATCATTGTGGTTGTTTAGTCGTGAAGGTCTCTAAGGAATGTATCCTGAAATGATGCTGATGCAGAGTTTTCTTGACAGTACCCACATCCCTGACCAAGGGTGATAGCCACACCTTAGTTTGGTGGCAGGATTCTAACAAACCTATCTGGTTAGTAGATTAATGGTGTCAGTTAGTTGATCAGGTTTACTGACTACTGACTAGTCCACGGTCACTGTTCTTTCCTAGCCTTTTTTTTTTTTTTTAACATTTTGTCCTATTCATACCAAGTGTCCTCCTCTTCAACTTTCTACCCTCTGTAGCTTCTGCCTCGACTATTTTCCCTGTGAATGTTTATCTCCTGCAAATCTTTATGCAGTTGTTCCATTTTCAGTGAGGTTCTGTCTGACTCAGATTAAATTCGTCATCTCTGCTCTTCCCAACCTCTTTTCCCAATTTGGCATGACCGTGTGCATTTTATTTTTTAACTTATGTGTCTTTTATCCTCCACTAGAAAATATGCTATATGTAGACAAGGGCTTTGTTTTGTTCAAAATGAGGGCCTAGGCCCACGTCCAGTATGAGTTTGAGGCAAGAATGAATCAACAGTGAGTATCTGAGATACTGTATTTCCAGATCTTTAATGAGATGTAGCATTGCTTGTGCATGCAATCATCTGTATTTCTTTACTTCCATATGCATGCTTTCAGTAAACTTCTTTTTCAGTCATTTTTCAGTTTAAAAATGATTAACCCACTTCATGCCATATTTGGAGAGGTAAATGATAGAAACATGGAGGAAACTGATCTTGACCATGAAATTTTACTTTCCAAAGTCTAGGGTAAGTCTCTCATGTTCCCGTCATACTTTCTGCCTTTGCTTCCCTACTCTTTTCTTCTGCCTTCTCATATAATCAGTCCTCTGCTCATTGTCTCTCAATTCCATAAAACAAACAGGTTAAAGACTGGAAGAGAGAAGACCAAGCTGAGGTGTAGCAGAAGGGAGAAGGGAACTACTTTCTTTTTGTTCACCCAACACTCTCAATTTAAAGTCAACGAACTTCCAGATTACCTTGCTAGAAACTGTCACAAATAAATTTGTAAAAGTTGCCCAATGAGCTATTTCAATCATTTTTAATGGGATATGCACTCTTCTGTGAATTTCACTGGATCACTGATATATGGTTTAATAATAGCTTCTAAGGATTCCAACTTATAATCAGGAAACTATTTCTTGAAGAGATTATTTTTACTGTATTATCTATCCAAAGAATTTCACTGAAATTCTAGTAAGTAAAATTAACTCTAAGGAACAATTAATTTATATTACCTCCTGGATATATATTATAAAATTTACAAAAATTTTAGGTCATTAATTACTGCTGAATCATAATTTAAAATGTTACAAATCCCATGCCAACATAGTTCATTTATATAACTTACCTTTCATTATCATTTTTTAGAGAAAGAGAAAAACACATTTTTGATAAAGAAAGTATTTTTGACCACCATCTTTATATAAGTAAACACTTCTATCTAGAGAATTCTATGTCATTAATCAGAATACCTATGGTCAGATCAGTTATGTAAGTATCACTCTCCTATGCTCTTGTGTGTCTTCACTTAGAAAGAGATGCATCATTAATCATCCCATTGTAAGGTAAAATTTTTCCTTACCAAGGAAAACTCACATTTGACTTAGAGTACCAAAACACCTACTTTTAACAAAAGCAAACAACAATTTCCATGTAAGACTTATTTCCTGGCATAATCTTAGGTAAGAAAACCCAATCCATAATTCCAATAAATTCATATATATAGCTTGGAAGAAAAAGCCATCAGTGTGATTTAACCAGACAGCACACATTTCCATGGATTTAATGCTCTTTTCTTATTTTCATGCATATTTTACCCAAGAAAAGGAAATTGTATAAAATACCAATTGACTATTTAAAAAGGTCCTGTTTAGGCTTGGAATCAATTATTAAGCTTTATTTTGTTGCCAAACAATGGACAGTGCTCACTGCAATCACGCACACAGTGAAGAGGTAGGTAGAGCAAGAACAGCCAATCAGGAGCATTTACTGTGCACGACACGAGTGGGCCAATGGCAGTGACCCAGATTCGAGGGTCAGCAATACAGTAGCAGCAAGACCTTAGAGAGAACAGGCTAAACACAGCCCGTGGAGCACACTGTGCTCGCTAGGAAAGAGGTGCTAGCAGTGTAGGGATGTCATTGAGAGATAAGGAAATTTAAGGCTCTAAATTAGCCATGATTACAAAGCCCTCCTAATCTCTATAGAGATAAGTTTCAATACAAACAATTTCTCTGGCTCTTTCTAGAAGAAGCTTTGTTGAAGATGATTTTTGAGAGTCATGTTTATATTTTATAACAGTCTCTAGAAAGCCCAACTTAGGCTTTCCCCCCAATAGTTTACTTTTAGCCATTGTGAAACGAGAACTATTTCCAAGCTGTGATGTCTTAACTTAAAAATTATCTACAAAATTTAAAAGAATTTTCAAAGTGAATTCAATTATTTATACTACTGTTGTGCTTTTAAAATAAAATTATTTATACAGTACTAATTCTTTTGTGTTTTAAATGCAAAGAAAATCCAAAGATTATAATTTTGGAGCTTCCAGACTCCAGAAATTGAAAAGGATTTTTAAAATACTCTATTCTTTTCCTCATTACAATTTTATAATACTCTACTCATCACTTAGTTGTGAAGAAACCAATAACAATAACCGAACAATAAACCAATTCACAAAATGCAGTGGTTCCTGATAATTTAAGAAATAAGCATTGGAAAAACTACTTTTGAGAGAAGAGCCTTCCTACTCAGACACTTGCTAATCCTGTGAAACCCAGCCCTGTGTAAGAGGATTAGCATGGAATCATTATGCGAACAAATGATGATGTTCAGAAACAAGTGAACCTTAGAACAAGAAAGTGAACAGAGCTGTGCGTAATCAAGGCAAATGATTCTATTCTTGTTCCTTATGGACAGGTGCTTAAGGAAGTAATGTTCCCTCACAACAAGGAAGAGTGCTATGGATGAAAGCATATGGGGTTTTGCTAACTTCTTGTCCTTCATCACCTTCACATCTAGCATTCTTTTTTTTTTGTCAAAAAGACTTAAAAGACTCTCTATAATACACTAGAAATTTTGGATACCATTAATTGAGCTCTTACCACATGGCAGATATTACACTGGCCTTTCATTTTATATGCTCCACCATGTCCAATACAAGGTAATCAGTATGCAGTATTACAAGATGGAAACAAAAAGGCTTAGAGGACACAGTCAACAACAATAAAAAAGGCATGGCAGCAGGATCAGATGGCTGGGGGTTCACACTGAAACCACACTCTGGAGATAGAGAAACAGGCTAGGAAATGGGCAGGGCTATAAAACTTCAAGGTCTGCTCCAATGATGCACTTCCTCTAATAATGCTCCACTTTCTAAAGGTTCCATGACCTTCCCAAATAGAACCATCAACTGGGAACCAAGTGTCCAAACGCATGAGTTTAAGGGACACATTTTACATGCAAGCCACAACCCTAACCATGTCACTAAAGTGAGTGGACAAAACAACAATGACAACAACAAAAGAAAATACTCTGAAGATGAAACAATATAAAAGTTTTAATATGACTGGCAAGTTGGCTCCACATTAAAGACATTAATCATACAAATCCTCCTGTTTAACTTTGATCCCTGCAGCACATGTCACAAGCCATATCTGGTGACATGCATCTGTAATTCCAGAACTTCTTGGGTGAGATGTAAAGTGGTAACAGGCAAAATGACTAGAAGCTCACTGGCCAGCTTGTCTGGAGTATACAGTGCAGCAGAAGCATGAGAGACCTTGCTTCTAAACAATGTGGAGAAAATCAAGTCATGAAAGTTGTCCTCTGACCTCCAAACCTGCACAGTGGCATGTGTATGCCCACACTTACACACATCTCTCTCTCGCACTCTCTCTCTCTCTCACACACAAACAAAAGTACACTAATACATAAATGAATAAATATGTTTTAAAATGAATCAACATTTATCTTACATTGCCACTAAATGCAAAAATAATAATTTAAAACTTTGTATAGGAGACAATCTTTACAGATATTTCAATATTTTAATAACTCAAAAACTGCATTTCAAAATTACATCATATAAGATAGCTATAAAGATGGGTCATTGCATTTTTTGCTAACACACTGACACAATTTTAAATCAAAACTTGCCTTTTAAGTTGCTACTTTTAAAAGTAGACATCTGTGTTAGAAAGATTGCTCAGGGGTTAAATCCTTTGCCTTGGAAGCAAAAGAACCTGAATTCAGATCCCTATATCTTATGCAAAAATGTCAGTTGGATATGGCAGATGCTTGTAATTCTGGCTCTGGAAGGTGGAGCCTGAAAAAACCCACAGCAAAGCAATAAGTTCGAAAAACAATCCAAGATAATTCTTGATATCACCCTTGGGAACTCTAAAGGCACACACACCCTTGTTTACATGCCCAGCAACATGTACACCCACCTGCATGCATGCAAACACACACACACACACACACACACACACACACACACACACACACAACAAATAAAGAGATCAAAGCCCTTTAAGTTATCTAGAGCAGAAAAAGAGAATAGAAGTTAATTCAAACCAAACAGATTTGGAACAAAAAAGAAAGTAAATACTAAAGAGCTGATGATTTACTTGCAGACTAAATATGAACAAAAGGGAAATGTGACTAATTTGTTTGCAAATGAAATTAACTAAAAGAGATAGTGTGTTTTTGTCTAAACCTGGGATAAAAGTCAAGTTTGAAGATAAATGGAAATTCCATTTTCTTGTTCCTAAATCAAGTAAATTCAATGATTCTGACCTTGAAATATTTGTTGCCAACCATAATTTATTTTTTCACTTGACAATATAAAGTCTTTTCAATAAGAATGACATGCTTATGGTAAAGCCCAATTCATTATACAACTATCATCATCAAACTTCACTTATGAATCTGGTTATTTGTAAAATTTACATGAGGACAGATAACACAGATGCTCAATTGTGAGAAAGAAAACACGTGATGGTGTAATTCCCAAAGTCGTGTATTATGTGTTTATAATGTTGACTGCATAGGGATAATAGCAGAGGAAACAAGAAGCATATCCTATCAACAAGAAACTCTTATCAGTGGTGAGCTTGTAGAAGTGGTACAGGTTTAAGATGGCTTGCAAGAGTGTTTATTCCATGAAGGAGTGAAAGGAAGGATCACTTAAAAAGAGTTCTTAAAAAAACTAGACAGAGACAAAACCAAGTATTGTAGATGCAATATCTTTGTGAACTCTTTTCCTTCTTAACTGTATTAATAGTATGTTTCTTTAAAGCTTCAAAAATAAGTGAGAGAGAAAAAAAATTTCTCCCTTGAAGAAGAGTTTGTTGGGATGCCTTACAAAGGAAAATAATTGTTTGACATATGCTAATTAACAGAAAACTATCCAAACACCTGAATCAAAATCTGTAGCTAGAAATCTAGAGGGATTATTGATGACTGTGGAGACTTAACTTGAAGGACATATCAAGGGGAAGGTTTTCTTAACTTAGGTGAAAAAACCAAAGCTAAGCTAAAAAGCATTCATCACAACTATGCATCAGAGAGGAAAATTTTTAATACTTTATGCTATTTTAGCTGTGTTCTTAGTATTCTTGGTAAATCATAGAAAAAAAGATAACACTGAGAAGAAAACAATATGAGGTCATAACTAAGCCTCAACATAGCTATCATATCACAAGAGAAATGGAATATATTACTCTATTAGATTGGCAATAAAAAACACTCAAACCAATAGGAAAGACAAGTTTAAAGTAAAATGACTACAGAAAGGCTGAAATCAAAAGGGCAAAGAAATGCTAATCATTTGGAAGGAATGGGGCTTGTTATATGATTTGTAAATTGTATCAGGCAATTAGGAAGTCAAGGATGAATGTGAAGGTTATTAAACTGGCCACCTGCCCATCATAAAGACTGTACCTAAATAAATAAATAATAGTCAAAGGAACTTTATGGAACAAAAGACAGTCAAATCTGCCAAAAAAGCAGGTAGACACAAATATACAAATCATAGATAGAAGAACTATAAAGATAAATAAGGATATGAAGGCCCAAGTAACAATTCAGTCCAAGGTCAGTCCAGTGTTCAAATTGCTGTCTTCTAATGTTTCTTAAGCCATTTGCTTAAATCTACCAAATACTAAGGGAAAATACAATATACTATGAAATGAACAATGCACAATATTTTTTTCATTATGAGGCTATAATGCTGGATGTTAATAAAAACAGTAAAAATGTAGAAATTTAGAACTCTATTAAGAAATTGTTAGAAGAGTATCAAAATTGGAATTTTAGATATTTGTCAATAAAATAATAATTCAGAAAACTGAAACAATTTTAAAGCAGTGCAGCCTTATATGCATGCAATATTACAAAAGAATGGATAAGAATAATTGAACTTAGGGATTTGAAAACAAACAAGCAAATAACATGAAAAAGAAGTTTTGATGTGAAGACTTTTGGTTGTAACCAATAGATTCCATGTTTGGTGAAATCAAGCAACTAAAGAATTTATGATAGAACATCAAGAAGTTTTCCAGTTTTCCAGAAGGATCCACAAACTGGGTATAAAATAACACAGCCAGGAACAATGCAGGGTTGGAGATCAAATGTTGGGGATGATAACTCTTTCTGAGTCCTTACTTCTTAGGACTCATGTATTATGGGTACTGGATACATATTGAACAATATATATTCCTTAATTTAGACTACAGACTTCACACACTCTATCAATATCTGCCAAGTGAATTAAGTCTTCAGTGAACCATTGTGCTAATCAATAGTTCAGATTCTTTTGGGACTATTACATGGTAAGATGTAGGAATTCTATAAATATTATTATATCTCATTACTTGATTTTTTTATTGTGAAATGAATTATTGAATCACTTTTGATGACTATACTTAGATGGTTGGTCAATCCACAGATGGCATTGCTTGACAGACAGTGCATGGCAACAGAGAAGGTAAATCAAAACTGACTTTATTCCACTAAGGAAGACATCATTGCCCCTTCTACTTTGAAAGCTGCTGAATGTGTTCACAATCAACCAGACCTCACAAGCTAGAAGCTGGTGGCTGCTGTCATAAACTTTGGCACATAATAGTAACACCATCAGGTCAGTTTCAATGAGGAAAAGCCTTTCTTGTTAAGCCCAAGGAAAGTCTCTGTCCTTGTCACATACCCAGTGAGGAAACTTCAAGGTCTTAGAGAAAAAGGAAATGGCTGAACCCAGTATTTGTTCAGTTTACTCAGATGGAAAGCCTATTTTATGGTGAAGCTGTTTTGTGAACATGTGGAGACACAAAAAAACTACACACATGGTGTGGGTACACCCCACTCCTCTGCCCAAGCTCCAGTCATTAGTTTTCCAATGTTGCTTTTCCCACGTCTCAGAGCATTTAATCAGTCCATTAACCATGTCCATAAGTTGAAACTAGTTTCTCACCTCTAAAGCCATCCAGTCTTCGATTATTGTAATTAGCTGTGTCTGTATTTTATTGTCTCCATGACCCCATTTTACACTAACATTTTACCTATTTTCTGCTTTTTTTAAATAAAAGATGTAGCTACTAAAGGGTAGCAATCCACAAAAATATTACACTTTTCAGTTTCAGTTGCTAGGGTTTATTAGATATACAATGTTACAATGTCAAGGTACTTTGCAAATGCGGGTTTTCTCTTCCGAAGTTTAAGCTCTACTACTAAGAAAAAAAGTTGAAGATTTTCATAGCTCACTACCTATATTTTTCATGAATAAATAAGTCTTATATTTATATATATTTTATATTTATATATATTTATATATAAATATAAAAAAGCCTATAGAAATTATCATTAAATGAGCTCAAATAAGGCTAGCTGTCCTATGTGACAGAATCTGACAGAAACTAAATTAATGATATAAATCCCAGAAGTACCTTCTTTAATTTATTGATCATTCAATTCTCTGTACCCAGAGATCAACAGTAAGTTGAAAGTCTCTTCCACCAGTCTCAGAAAAGGAATATATATTCTACTAACGTGAAAATTGCCTCTGGAAAGGATAGAATAAAACAGTGAAGTAACCTTATAATGGATCCCTTTTCTCTTCTAGAGGTACCAATCTTCCTTTCATCAAAGCAGAACTTGACCTGGAAACTGACTCGGATCTTGGAATCTAACATGATTAATAAAAAAAAAATCTTGTCAAGCTATTATTATTATTATTATTATTATTTTGACTAAAGAGAACCCTAATGGGTTATCTATTAATTTGGAGGTTGCTGATAAAGAATTAGCAGAAGCACGGAGTCGCTTGTGATGATTCAGAAGGCCAAGTCCATTTAGCCTCAGCACTCAAATGGCTTTCTGGCCATGGCTATTTGGACTCATGCTAAATTTGCTCTTAGCATCTTGATGGCACTCGAAATTCATGGTCACTGCAGCAATTTCTAACTGCATTCCAGGTGACAGAAAATAGCCCCCAGAACATTTTCTAAGTTACTGGCGTCCCTTCTCAAAACATGTCTCCCTCTATCTTAGTAAAGGGAAAGTTCACATGCACTCATATGATATGATTAGGAGAAGAGTGAGGGAAGATGTAAACTCATCCCAGCTTTACTAACTTCTTACATGTTAGAAGGAATTTTTGACACCTCAATTCATTAAATGCCAGTCACTGTTAAGAATTGGTTTATTGCATCAGCCAAACAGAACTGCTACCAGGGCCTACGCATAAGTGCATGTTGACTCACTGGTATATATAATTCCAAATACAGCAATGCAGCCCAACTTAAAAGTTGTTTCTCCTTTCTTAGCATAGCATCAGCTCCAACTTCTTTCTAATTTCATTTTCCTTGTTGCTGTTAATAAAATTGGCAAATGTGTTGATAAAACTAGCAAAATTTCAAAATATGAACACATTAACTTTCTCTTTGTGATGATGCGACTCTTGTTTGTCTGGAGGAAATCTTGAAAATCTTGTGGGAAATGAACAGAGCTGGTTTCAACAAGACATAACTGTCTCAGGCAAAGTCATTAAAAGAATGTCAAAGAAGCATCAATAGCCTCATTTAACAAGCATGAAAATTAATTTTTTATAGTAACAAAAGCTTAGAAATATTTAGGTTTTGGAGAGGGATCTCCGATTCATCTAAAATTTCCCCTATAGCCCTATTCCTGTTCTTCCTGATCTACTCTTTCCTGAGCAATATATTCATACAAAAGACGTAGTAAGGGCTTTTAATTTTTCTTGTGACTTCTAGGATCTAAGTGAAAATTTCCTGGTTGCAACAAAATGGAATATCCTTTTGTCATAAAAGGATAAATTTGAAATGCACTGAATAATTAATTAGGAAATTTCTATTGTTATTTTGCTCAACATCTTCAGCACAATATAAAAAGCAATCCTCATGCATGACCTTCTCACTTGAAATCAGTATAAGCTTGGAACAAAAACTGACTAGGAAAAAATTAAAAATCTCCATGAGCATATATACACAAAAGTCCTCAAAAAGTAATTCTCTGTATTTTGGTCAGGTGTAATTTTCTATTTTAACACCATCTATTGCAAAAGGAAGCTCCTAGGTCAAATACTGAGAGTTCCTTTTATCTACAGGTATAATGATAAATGTTCAGATGGCAGCTTGATATCATGTAACATATCTAAGCATTAGTAGTTTGTTCCCCTCAGGGCCTATGGCCTCCCCCTCCACACTCTTTTTTTTAACCTGTCTACAGTATCAGACATGTGTCGCCTGCTGAAAAGCACATCTTAAATCCAACCACAACTGACAGAATGCAGAGAATAAGTGACTGTGGACGCCTCTTGGGCTCTAAATATAACATCTAAATTACTCTCCACCCAAGGCTCAGGAAACATCATAGAAGCATGCTGCCAGACAGCCTTCTCTGGACACCACAGAGCTGCTGCATCCATGAACTCTCTGCAGCTGCGTGCACTTCCACAAGCCCTGCACAGATCTGACCTATCAACATGTCACCATGGAAGGAGTGCCATACAGGCACCACACCACCCTGAGGGCTAATGCTGGTTGGGAAAAAGGGAGCTACTTTCCTCAAGGGAATACCCACTGATATGTCATCTATACTGCAGCAAGTAAGTGTTCAAGTACGTGCCAGCACAGGCAACTCAGATGAAACACAATGGGACATCCATGCACAAACAAAATTTAGAGGAAGTCTCATTGAGAAGATGGCTTGCGGTGATGTGAATAGGACTGAATAAAAGGGGTGAAAATGACATAAATTTATTCATGTCTGGAATGCTATAAGAATAAAAATAAAATTTAAAAGTTCATAAAAACTAGCAAATCAAATCCATTAGTGTATAAAAAGCATTAATAGAGTATTACTATGTGGAGTTCATCCCAGAAATGTGAAGTTAGTTTATTCATCAAAAATAAAGTCAAAATAAAATCAAAATAAAGACATCTTTTTAAAAAATATTTTTTATTTTCTTTCTTTGCATGTGTGTGTGTGTGAATGTGTATGTGTTTCTGTGTCTTTGTGTGTCAGAGGGTACTGTGCGTGACTACAGAGACCCATGTGTGTCTTCAGTAGATTGCACTACTTCCTATTACTTTACTCTGGAGTTTTCCAGGCTCCACCCTCCAGAACTGGAAGTACAGGCCACAGTCATTTCTACCTGGTATTTTTATATGGGCTCTGGGATCTGAACTCAGGACTTTCTGCTTGTGAGGCAAAGGCTTAACCACTGAGCCATCTCTCCAGCCCTCACCACCTTTTCAAAGAAGATGAATGATTAATGAAAATGTGACACATATACATCATGGAATACTCTTCAGCTGTTAGGAAAAAAAAGGAACTTAAGAAAGTTGCTCATAAATGAATGTAGCTAGAGGAAATAATATTGGGGAAAGTATCCCACATGCAGAAAAATAGATGCTCCATGTTATCTCTTATAAGTGGCATTAAACCTTCAGAATGGTGGAATCAAACAGAAACTTTTATAGCACTCCACAAAGAGCAGTGTGTATACAGGAATATCCCAAAAGAGTGGAGACAGAAGAACACAGGCAAATAGATGAATAAGGCATCTGTGAAAGAAAAGTTTTACAGGAGATAGAAGGATGCAGATAGGCATAGCAAAATGTGGGGTTAGCCTTTGGGTAAACAATCAGCTGCTAACTAGCTTCTAACTTCCTTTAATGCTAGGGAACACATACCTAGCCTTGTAAACCTGTGCAAATAATAAAGGAAGGGGGAAAGTAGATACTAGACAGGATCAGATGTCTCAGTATTAATCATAAATATGCGATAGTAAACCACCAACTAAACACCTCTCATTATATCTTTAGATAAGAAAAGGTCTGAACCTTCGACCAAGATGCAGTCTATTGCAATGGAAGGGAAGGAGAAAGTCACAACTGACTTCAGTTCAGAGTGCCAACAACCCCAAAACGCTCAGCTCTACTCAGGCCATTCAAATTTTTTCCCATCCTAAGAGGAGCGATAAAATTGTAAGAGCCTAAATAAAGGTGAGGAGGGACCCTGCAGGCCAGTCACTGCAGTCATGACAGCCACACTCAGCCACTCACTGCAATGAGATCTACCCCCAATGGATCTGTGAAATGGCTGACATATGAATATTCCCCCGTGGACAGCAAAGACCTCAGGAAAAATGACTACATGCAGTAGGGATTAAAGGGGCAGGTTGGGGTTATCCCACCGAAGGACCACGTACACTGCCACAGTGCCTGGTCCCTACTAGGACAGACAACCTGAAGAGAGCCCTGTGGTCCACACAAGCATGAAGTCATGAGGACAGGACAGATAGGGATGGATTGGGGAAGTGAGGGAAGGGTGGTAGGAGGTAGAGACAACGATTCATTTTGTTTGTAATTTTTAAAAGATTCTTAATTTAAGAAAGAGGCCACGTTTCAAAGACAAACAAGCAAAATATTGCAAGCAGAATAGGAAAAAATAATAAATGAAAAATGCTATTAAAAATAAGAAAGAAAATGGCATGTGGTTAGCAAACTTAGGAAAAATTTTACACTGACTTTTCATTTGAAAAGCAATTTCGAACAGACTAGAAATCAAAGGAAAGTTCCTCAATCGGAAAAATGGTATCTCCAGAAAGCCTAACCTACAATTACCATTGTATTTAATGATGAACTATTAAGCATTTCCAATAGATAAAGCAGGAACATTTGTCTTGCTTCCACTTAGTAACTCCTTTTGAGAAGTTCCAGTGTAAGCAGGCACAAAATAAAGAAGCAAAATTACCTCCATCAGTTTTCTGCATCTGCTATAATAAAGCACCAAAGAGTAAGTGGCTTACACAATGAGCATTTATTTTCTAATTGTTTTGGAGGCTGAAGTCTGAGATGCCTGTGTGACAAGGTTGGGTCCTTCCAGAGTTTCTCCCTGTGCCTTTTTATCGTCTCTCCCCTGCCTGACTCCTCTCTGCTAGACACCAATCTGTTGGATTAGGAACTATGCATTTTATGGTAATTTGATCTCCGAGCTACAAAGACCTATCTTTACATACAGTTCCATTTAGAGGTACTGAGAGTGAGCTTAAATAAGTATTTAAGTCATCCCTCCTAATGTCATGTGCACAAATGGGATTTTCTTCTATACACACAGATGATTCTAAGTTGTTTATAGAACAAGGACTACTTTACTAAAACCAGGTGAATTTAACAAAGTAATGGGATATGAAGTCGGTATTTAAAATATACTATATAACATATACCAGCACAAATAAAGGAATGTTATAGGATGGCAGCTTTGCTACAGGCAGCCATCTGTATACATATCCAAATGACCACTGGATGGGCAAAATCACCCACTGGAGTACTGGTAATCCACAGGTTTGCAATCCTATCTGTAATGTGGTCTCACTGTGGATCAAAATGCCTGGCAAGGGATGGTATTATTGAATGGACACACACACAGATGGAAGAACCTGTCTACTCTATCAGTTGAGTGCTGAGAGCATGCTGAGTTAGATGGGATACCATGGCAAGAAGGTGTTGTTCCTCTGGTGTCACCTTCCCTTGTTGCCTCTCCTGCCATCACCCATCATCAGCACTGTGTATATGCTGCAAAAGCACACCTTAACCTGCGTGGAAAACAGGCTCTGTCTCCTTTGCCATGACTCGGTTCAGACTTAAGATTACGTTGTTGCTGCTACTTCAGAAGGCTTTCTCTTAGCCATCTGAATATTATCTTGTGTTCCAGGGTTTGACTTGGCAGGCAATTCCTTCCTCTACGTGGTCTTGACCTCATTTCCTATTTCTTTATCTGCTCCCCCTATATCCTCATCTTATGCGGCGTCCAATTCAGGGCTGGTAATAGGACTTGGAATCCCAAAGGTTTTATTTGCTTTATGACCTGACTTGGTATTTTGCACTTGGGCACCATCTTGATCCTCACAGCAGTATTAACCCGGAATGAAAGGCTTTGGAGAATAAAATTGACTATGAAAAGAATAGCTTTGGGTTGTTTGCCCAGTGTTTTAGAACCTGGAATAAAATTTAGGCACAGACACAACAGACTGCATAGGTTATCAATCTATGCTTTCATGTGGTATGTATATGTGAATGTGTATGTGTGTACATATAGTACATTCTAGCCAAGAAATAATTATAAAGTTTGGAAAATATAGAAATATATTAAAATTGAATCAGTTATACTAACATTTAATGTCAAAACATAATGCATCTGTGGTGCATGTACATACACTAATATTTTATTTTATTTCTTAGGTATCTTTTTTTAAATTTTTTTCCACTCATACAAAGTTGATAAGTAGCCCATTCCCCTTCCTCCCTCCTCCCCTCCCTTCCCCCCTCCCTCCCCTTCTCCCAGTGCGCCCCCCCCCATTCCTGGAGCATCCTTTAGTCATACACTAATATTTTTAGAGCAGTGCTTTCACAACTTTTTTTACTTTATAATATATCTAGAAGTGATACTCAAAATAACCAACAAGCCACATAGTAAAAGCTGGCTCACTAAAGCAAGGTCTGGGTGGCTGTGGGTTAACTCTACATACTGAGGGGGGCCCAGATAGTGTCACAGGAAGTCCCAAAGCAACTAGAACTGGAATAGGACACTGCTGGCTCACAGCAGCTGCTGCATATCTAATATTTTAACAATTGAGTAGGGTTATTATTTAGGCAATTCATCTGACAAACAGTCCCATATATAGTGCATGCGAGTGCGCACGCGCACACACACACACACACACACACACACACACACACACACACACATATCACACGGCAAGCAATATTTTGGTCAACAATAAATGGTTTGGTCAACAATAAGCAGTTTTGTTGGTACCATAAACTGTTTTATAATGGAGCTGAAAAAATTCTTATTATTTTGCATTTTTACTGTACTGCTTCTGTATTCAGATATGCTTAATCACAAAAAAATTTACCATTGTGCACATTCAGTAATGCAATTTGTACATGCCATGAAAGCATACTTGTCATCGATCAATGCATGACTATAGATGGTAATCAAAACATGGTAATTCTTTTGACAATTCTCCAGAAAATTCTTAGGCACATGTCCAACAGACAAAACTCAGTAGGCCAAGTAAATGAATCTGTGGCTGCTTTATCTACATCTTTATCTTGATCTCTTGACTTTGATATATTTTATGCTTATCAAAATGATCATCGAATTGCAACAAAATTTATGTAATTTTTCTCAGTGAATGATCTGGAAAATTGCCCCAAATCTGACTATAGGCAGTACCAGTTATTCATTTAAAATACTTCAACTACCGAATGCCTCTCTTAATATGCTATATAGTCGATGAGAACTGATAAGAACTGTGTCTTAGTGAAGTATATCAGTAGTATTTGCTGCTCAGTAAGTATTTCCTGAGATATACTGTAAAACATGTTTTCACATATTCCTTAGAAGTTTTACTCACTATTCTAGAATATAGAGCTTCGAAGACATTTTAAAATACAGAGTGACACAAATATTATATTCATTTTCCCTCTGCCTACCCTTTTAGAAAAATTAATGGAAAAACTCTAAGAAGAATCTGTGTTTCAGAATCCTTCAAAGCATTCCATTTAGAAAATTCTTCTCAGTCTTCAGGTCCAGTTGCTTCAATAACCAATGAAATTCTATTTTCTTCACAGAGTTGAGTGCTAACAATCATGACAATTTCATGCTGTTTCACTAGTCTAAACTTGAAAACTTATGAACTTATTCTCGATGCTGATGCAGTCATTCAATAATTCATCACACCTTTATTGAAGTCATATTACCTGCCAGATCTGTGGATCAACAGATGAATAAAACATGGTCACTGTCCTTGAGAAATTCTGAATTAGTGAGGAGAGGTGTATGGGAAAAGCACTGCATTTTCATACTTTGTCACTCTATTTCTCAATGATAACAATGTCCCACCCAACTTAAAATACTTTCATCTCTATTAGAAGAATAAGAATTTAGACTAAGAACAGGGTAGAAGTAAAAAATTAGTAAGCAACCTGGGGGCCTGGGGACATGGTTCAGTGGGTGATATGCTTACTGAACAGCATGGGGACTTGACTTTGGACTCCCAGAAACCACATTAAAAAGCCAAACATGGTGGGGGTTGCCTGTGAACCCAGTTCTGGGGATGTAGAAACAGATCCCAGGACCGCTCTGCCCAACCAGTGTCAATCAGTAATCTTCCAGTGAGAGATCTTGTTTTGAAAAATAAAAGAAAACATGGTATCTACCTCTGGCCTCCAGGTATACATTCCCCCTCACACACATATACACACTGGTATATCACACATACACATACAAAGAGAGGGACAGAGAGAGAGAGAGAGAGAGAGAGAGACTTGAATTTTCTTTATGAGACTTAGTATAAGCCAATTTATACCTATCTCCCTTAAGAAAAATGCTTTGCCATGATAGTGAGGGTTGCTGGCCTGATACTTTAGTCGATTTGACACTGTTACAAGGAAATACATAGGCAACTACATTTCTAAAGAGAAAGGTTTAAACTCAAGTGTTTACTAACTTTAGCTCAAAGATTCAATGCCCGTGATACAGGGAGGCACTGCTTGATATTAATGAAGACATTCTTTTATTCTGCTTACATATTACTGATTTCTGTTAGGGAGAAGACATTGTTTGCTGGAGAGTTAAAACTTGCCGTTCTTTCAAATTTCAGTCTAAGATCCATGATGGTGCTTTCTCTGTAAGACAGGAAAGTATAAGACCAGTAAGATGAGAGCATGCTACATAAAAGTTTAAACTTTCACTGAGCTCGAACTTTGGTGACTAGTCAGGTTTTGCGTCCGCTTTGAAGTCTTTTCTCTAAATTCCACCTGCTTGGATTCAGGTGCATGTGCCTTGATGTACTCTTGCATTTGATTTCCTGTATGTTTGTCCCTTGAGCTCAATATATCAGAGATAGCATCACACCTGTAGGTGAGATGATGCTAATGGTCCAGCTGTATGGGGCCAGAACAGAACCAGGCTTAGAAGCAGCAGCCTCTGCAAAGTAGGTAACTTACAAAAGGACATATGGTCATAACAATGATTATGGTAATAGCAGCTGATATTTACTAAATAATAGGATTTCCAGGCGCTACTCTAAGAGTTTTGCATAGATGGCAGTATCCCCGGCACTCTTGCGACTCACCTGCCACTGCTATTCCCTCCTGATGCTCTAGGGAACACACGCACAGAATGTTAAAATAACTGTCAAGGTTACACCACCCCTGCTAGACACTCTGACAAAAAAAAAGGGGGGGGGGCGTGGAGAGACAAAGAAAGCTCTTTCGGGAGCTCTGGCCAGAACAGCATAACGACCACATAATTACTGAATCGCAGATAATACACTCTGTCATAGTATCATCTGCCTCTTGTCCCTTCATTGCCAGTTTCAAATTCCTAAAGAGTCCATATAATTCACTTTTGGTCCATCCCAAATAAAAATAATAAGCTAGGATCAGGGAACACAGGACTATTATACAGAGACAATACTTCACACACAAGAAACACTGCCCTTAGAAATGTGGCGCTGGTTGCAAGTCTCATAAGCATCTCCAAGAATTATGGATTTAGTAACCCAAGGATGTAAGTATCTGTCACAGGCAAGTGAAATACAGTCTTGTATAACTGACAGGTACTCTAAGAAGGAGAGTTGTGCTCATTAATTAAAACATGCACTGTGCAAGTTTTAGTTTGGGTTTCTCTGGAGAGTGCATGTACACAGACAGAAATAAGAATCATTTTTAATTCTGTTTTCCTTGATGTGGAATTCTCCCGGAGGAAGCTCAGTTTTACAGTGACATGGCAGACTTCTGTCGAGTCCTATTAACCTCTCTGAATGATTAGCCTGATGAAAACAATGGAAAAATCCTGATTACAAAGTACATATGGAGCGAGATGAGGTGGTTCATGCCTAGAAGCCCAGCATTTGGGAAGGCAGAGATCAACGGATCAAGAGTTCAAGGTCATCTTAGACTACATAGCCACTTGGAGGCCAGCTCGGGCTACATGAGACCCTATGTTAAATAAATAAATAACAAATAATTCAAATGAGCTGATGTAGTGCAAGGTAAAGCAATTGTCGAGAGTGGACGTGAAAGGGATTGGAGAGAAAAATGAATCAAATCCTGAACACTCAAAGTTCTTTCATTTTCTGCAGCATGCCATAGTCAGAAGGTAAAGCCAAGGACCAGTTCACAAGGATAGTCTAATGGAAGATAAATACTTGAAGACGCCAAATGTTAGATGTATGGGTGAACGAGAAGTAAATTTTTGTAATTTAAAAAAAAAAAAAACTGTGTGCACGTGTGTGTGTGTGTGTGTGTGTGTGTGTGTGTGTGTGTGTGTGTGTGTGTGTGTGTGTACACCAGAGGGCACTTGCGCATGCATGCCTTCTGAGATTCAAGGGTGACATTGGGACTTACCCTGGATTGCTCTGCCTCCCTACTGCTTTGCTTTGGAGTTTCTCAGTCTCCACCCGCCAGGGGCAGAAGTGCAGACGGTCATTTTCGCTCCACATTTTGACCTGTGATACAGAATCTGAATGCAGGTCCTTTTGTTTTAGGTTACTGCAGAGGCTTGAAGCCCTGAGCCATCTCTCAAGCATGAAAAATGATTTCTTACACAGTGGAGGTCAGTAAGGAATCATGTTTGTGTTAATCTTAGAACAAAGTAAAAGAGAAGTCTCTCCTGAGACTTTATAATGAGACATTTGAGTTAGTAGCTCAAATTCAATCTATCTGTGCAATATAATAAGCCTCAACTACACAACTTAATCTGTCCTAAGATTGATGGTGTCTCCCAGCAACTTGCAGAAGCAAAAGCTAATACTCTTCTAGGTAAATTCAATTTTAACTCCAGCCTCAAAGAATCCCCACAACCCCAGAAAATGAATTCAGAGTTGAAAAATTCTACTCAGAAGGAACTAGGCACTCTATAAGTAATACAAAAAGGTGCATTTAGTTTTTTTTAACAGAATAGAATGCAGAGTATGTTTAACATGACAGAAACAACACAAAATGGCTTGACAAAGAAAAAAAAAACAGGACTTCTACGACTGATGTATTTGGTTTTGAGATGGAACATATATAAAAAAAATTCCAAGAAACAATGGATAAAATAAGTCAAAGATTTCTTATGTTCTGACTTAAATAAATAAAAAAAAAAGGTCGCCTGTAGCCTAATGAAGCCTCCAACTCCAGTGGCAGCGCTGGTTCTTGGTGGGCGCTGCCATACCTGGACAGATTTATTTTTATTTTTGTGTATGTGTGTGTGTGTGTGTGTGTGTGTGTGTGTGTGTGTGTGTGTGAAAGGGCACAGTGTGTGCCTGTGGAAGCCCACGGGAGACTTCGGGAATCACCTGGCTTGTGTACCTCCTTTTGCTTTGAGAGCCAGGCCATTTCTGCCTAATGTCGTTAAGTGGGATTCAGAATTTGAATTCAGGCAAGGCAGAAATTTAACCCCTCAGCCATCTCTCAGCCCCCGTAGATAGATATTATAAGAAGATATAACTTTCTCCTGAACCATTAAAAAGTGAAGAATGAAAAATAACAATGCCTGAAATTTATGCTGTGCAGGAGTTTTTCTGGGAAAACATGTATTTTTAAAATAAATTGTGGAAATGTAGTATTAAATTTCACTACTCATGAACATCTGGTGAAGAGCACCCAGATCTATAAACATCTAATATTTACCGAACACAAACTCGAGCCTTTGTGAGTACAGAACACTGGACGTTAAAGCCCCTCTTCATTATTTGTTTGATTGCTAATTTTGGGGGGGATTGGGGGGGGGGTCGGTGCCAATTGCTCGCATTAGACCAATTGCATTACAATGAAAATGAGGAAGCACATCGCAAAATGGAACATATAACTAGTTCCCGCGGACTATTTAAAACATGTTTTAATTTGGGAACTGCACATTCGTTCCACAGCGGGAGGAACAAACTATCTTATTAAAGTCACAGAGTCAGAGGCGAACGTCCCGCCTCTATTTCGGGTGCAACTCCAGAAAATAAATTCCAACAGCGAGTTCTGCTCCTAAACAATCCGAATTTTCCGACTTGGCCGATTATTCTAGCGTTTGGAATCTTTACCATCTGCCTCGCCCTGCTAGAAATCTATGACTCACAAACGGCGGGCATGGAATCACCGCGCAGAACAGGTGAAAAGTTGTTCCCACTTGTTTCACGCAAGCGCATACAACTCCCGTCATCCCCGAGGGGAAGAGAAATCAACAAATAAACAGAGGCTCCGCATTTCGGATTCTGGCGGGCCCGCTTCGCGGGGGCTTCTGGGCCTTGTAGTTCCCGCGCCGAAAGGCGGCGGCAGGCCTGACGTCGCCGTCGAGGAAGCGAGACTACAATTCCCAGAAGGGCGCGGGAACCCGTGGCCGCCGCCTGACGTCACAGCTCCGGCCAGCCAATGGCAGCCGCGGGCGGCAGTGAGGCAGGCGCCGTCAGGCGCCAAAGTGGAGCTTTTTTTTTTTTTTGCCTGCTTTTTTTTTCCCCCCTCTCGCCCGAGTCGTGCGGGTGCTGCTAGCGGAGGCGCCATATTGGAAGAGACAAAACTCCGGCGACCGCGAGTGACACAAACAAACCCCTGGACGCCGTCGTCGCCGCAGCTGTACGGGCCGCGATGTTGTACCTGGAGGACTATCTGGAGAGTGAGTGCGCGGCGCCGGGCGGCCGGCGGGGCCGGCGGGCGGGCGGGCGCAGCGCGAGTGGCCGGGCCGGCGCGATGGCGGGAGGGAGGGGGAGCGGGGGAGGTTTCTTCCTCACGGTAACTGGCGGCCTCGTTGGGCGCCGCCGCCCCCCCCGCGCACGCACGGCCCACGCACGCGTGACGCAAGCGCGTCCCCGCCGTTGGTCCCGCCCCGCTGACGGGCTCCGCCTCCGACAGTGATCGAGCAGCTGCCCATGGACCTGCGAGACCGCTTCACGGAGATGCGCGAGATGGACCTGCAGGTGCAGAGTAAGTGGCGCGTCGGCGCGGACCCCGCGCGTCCCCCGCGAGCCCCCGCGGACCCCGCGCGCCCCCCGCGAGCCCCCGCGGACCCCGCGAACCCCCGCGAGCCCCCCTCGGACCCCCGCGGACCCCCCCCCGCTGGCCCCTCGCGAGCCCCCCGCGCGCCCCCCCCCGCGTCCCCGCGGACCCCCTCGGACCTCCGCGGACCCCCCCCCTGGCCCCTCGCTGGCCCCCCGCGAGTCCCGCGGACCCCCGCGCGCCCCCCGCGAACCCCCGCGAGCCCCCCGCTGGCCCCTCGCGAGCCCCCGCGCCCCCCCCCCCGCTGGCCCCCCGCGAGTCCCTGCGGACCCCCGCGCGCCTCCCGGGGATGGGGGGGAGCCGTGCGCGGATCGGCCCCGCGTGGACAGGGCGGCGTGGACAGGGCGGCGTGGACAGGGCGGCGTGGACAGGGCGGCGTGGGCGCCCCGCGTGGACTTGGTTGCAGCCTCGGTTCTTCGAGGGCAGCGGACGCGCGAGCCCCGCGCCCGGGAGGGTCGAGAGACCCCCGAGCGGCGCCGCCTGCCTGACGGGCGCTGCCGCCGCTGCTGCTGGTCGCGCGTCACCGGCCGTAGCGCAGACCGTCGGTCTCGCTGGTCCTCGCGCCCCGGCCCCCCACGGCGCCCCCCACGGCGCCCCGAGCCGTGACCTCTGACTGGGTGACTTTCCTGACGTGAACCTCGCTGTTGCCAGGGCGGGAGGTGCGAGCGGCTGGCGCGAAGGCGACTCGCAGTGGGTTGCTGGACGTTCACTGTCCGCCCAGCGCCCTCGCCCTCCCCTCGGCTGGGTCCTGGCCACCGGGCGCTGCCCCTCAGGTGGTCGCAGTGGCAGTTGTGCGTGTGGTGCTCATTCTAGCCAGGTGGAAATGCCGAAGGTGTGCTAGAGCATGTTCCGTAGACGGACAGCTGACCTCAGGACACCGCCGAGTCCTGTCGGCCCCGACGTAAAAAGACACCCCTGGAATTTCATACACATGCAGAATTAGAATGCATGATTTCCTGGACGAAGCAGGCATTGAATGTGAAATGGATTTTTTAGCTTTTTATCAACTTTTAAAAATTCTCTGGCCACTTGGATTTAGATGATACACGTTACAGGGTTTTCAAATTTCCTTTTTCTGCAAACTTAGAATTTTCTAAAATTCATACATGTTATGCTTCAACAATGATACCAGCATGTCTAATATTAGAAAGTGCTACTTAAGTGAAATGTTTTTAAAAAGTTAAAATTGGGCTGGAGAGATGTCTCAGGTTAAGATTCTGCCTCCTAAGCAGAAGGTCCTGAATTCGGATCCCTGGTTCCATGTAAAAATGCCAAGCTGAACAGGTCCTGGCAGAGCCCGAGAAATCCCACAGCAAAAAAAAGGTAGAAGCAATCCAGGATGATTCCCAAAATAACTCTTGGTCCTCGACCGGCTGTCCTCTGATACACGCACATGTGCACGTAAAGTAAATAAATATTTTAAAAAATAAAACAAAAAGTTAAATATACAATTCCTGGGAACCTTTCAAAGTTGTTACGCACCTAAGAATATTGTAAAGTCCCCCCCCCAGTCCCCCAGATAACACAATCCCTTTTATTTGTTTCTTTATTAGCAGGCTGTTCTTGATACATGTTGGAAAACAAGAATAAAAAGCATGTACATTGAGCAAATTGGTGTTAGTGAACAAATGATCATAATACTTTAGTCAGATCTGAGATGAGAGGGTGTTTAATGCTGTGTAGCAAATACATTAAATATTTCTATTGTCTTATTAAAAATAGAGCAATTGTGTTGTGCCACATTCTGTTGACATATCTTCATTAGTTTTAATCCAAGACTTACTGGTTAGACTGATGCATAATAGTTCTGTTATTGTTGTTGGCTCAACTTTGATTATTAGAAAAGTCGAGAAATGACAGGAAAAAGTCAGTGAGGAAAATTAAAGCTTTTAAAAACCAAAGCAACTGAAGCATTCTGTGTTACAGTTACGGTTCAGGAGTAAAGCAGTCATTGTCAGACTTGTTTTCTTCCCTTAAAGCATGCATGCTTGGTGTCTGAATTACATTAGCTAAATGGGAAATGTTTTATCTGTCAGATGCCATGGATCAACTAGAGCAGAGAGTCAGTGAGTTCTTTATGAATGCCAAGAAGAACAAACCTGAGTGGAGAGAGGAGCAGATGGCATCCATCAAGAAGGTGAGCGGGCACCTGGGACCTGCTCTCAGTTTATGGTGGGATTTCCTCAGAGAGGCATTTCACATTAAATAGATCTATGGATATCAGAAGGAGAAAGCGTTATCAGTGACTGATTTAGGAGTTTATTATATTTGAGAGTTTCATGAATACGAACTGAGTCATTGAAGCACTTAGTATTACCAAATGATTAATATCTCTTAGAGTTGCAGAGCTATTTAAAAAGACTTTTTCTCTGCTTAGCTTTTTATTCTAGTTACATATACTTCAGCTGCCTTGTCTTTAGAAACGTGATGCTGCCGTCCAGTTTTATCTATAAACAGGTGAAAATAGCAGATGTTGAGTGTATTTTTGTATTGCTTGGTGCCAAAGTTGGCAGCCCCATAGTATAGGATCTTAGCAGTTGCCAGGACCCTAAAAATGTCTTATTTTACTTTTAAAACTCTAGGTTTTCTCATAAATTGAATATAAAAATAGGGAACTTTATTCAAGTGTTTGTTTTGTAGGACTTGGAACTCTTTTCCAGATTAGAGTATTTGTAAACATGAAGTCTTACCTCCAAGTTTGCTGTTAAGGTGTGCTTCAGTTTCTTCAAGGATTCATTGCATCAGCAACGAATTGGATTTGGTCCCAGCTGCCATGTAGCTCTGGCTTGAATTAAGTCAGAGTTGCAGAGTATGAATATCTCCCTACAGAAAAATTTAACTTGTTAACTACACAGTAGCTGTATTATGCTTCCACCTGGAGGGAAGATTATGTTAGGATAGAAAAAGAAGTCAGCATCTAGACGTGTTCCTGGCAAGAGGACTGTGGGGCCCATTGCATAAGTCGATAGCACACATACATAGGCATTGAGCATCCCTGCCCCTGGGTAAGTTAGTCTGCTCAGGAAAGTCTGGAAACCTTGATTACTTTCTTTCAAAAGAAGGTTGTTTGCTAACACTGGAGAAATCTAGAAGGCAGCTCAGATTATATGAATTTGTGAATTTATATGTGATTTAGAATGAAGTTATACAACAATTGAATTAACAGAGAACACAGTTTAGAATCTTTTCTATAACTATTACTATTTTTTTTAAATTGTAATAAAGTATAATGGTAGATCAAACAAATCCTCACTTTTTCATTTAAATACTAACATTTTCTGGTGCAGTGAATAGAAACAGAATATACATGTAAAGAGTAAAGAATAGAGAATAACTGTATTTGTTTTCATTTTCATCTTTTCTGGAAAGTCTGAATATCTTCCCTAAAGTCGGGATCTTCATTTCTAATGCTCTTTCTAGCACTCCCTGCCTGAAGCTTTAGCTCACATGCACCAACCAACAGGCAGTATCCCATTCAAGCACTAGTTACTAATCTTTGAAAATGTTTATATTTAGGACTACTATAAGGCTTTGGAAGATGCAGATGAAAAGGTACAGTTGGCAAACCAGATATATGACTTGGTAAGTAAAGTTTGTGTATTATTAGAATTATGGATTTTGTCACAAATTTTATTAGCCTAAATGTAATCGGGAAAATGGACTAAAACTCTTTTGGTTGTATTTGAGAGTTCAGTGGTTATACTTTGGTTTCTTTGGAAGAGTTGTGGAGAGTCCACACTGATGAGTTAATAGGTAAGAACTTTGTATTTTGTGAAGACTACTGTAAGGTTGTGAGTGATATTTTACTTTGAACAAAAATTGACTTTAACTTTATTTTACTAATCTTACTCTCTTGTTAATGTGTTCACTTGCCTGTGATAAAACCTAAATAAGAGTAATATACTGCCAATGATTCTTGCTAGAATGATTTACGTGAGGAAGAGAATTATTTGTAGGATTTTGTCTAAGTAGTGTTAATGTATAGCTTTTATGAACCAGATCAGGTGGCAAAAATAATGGGAAACATTTGATTACATAAGCTTAAAAGGTGCCAATTCTTCCTTACAGTGGTACTTGGGAAAGTTTGAAGTCACCAAAAAAGCAGGTGCAATATCCATTTATTTCTCAAATTGATGGCATTGTGGTGGCATTGTCTAGTGATAGGAAGCATCTTTTTCATATAGAAAAGTACATATCTTGGAGCCATTCATCTCTGGCTTTGCTGCACAGTGAACAGAGCTTACTGTTCTGTCTTCTTAGGTCTTGTTTTGTCAGTCTTTCATGTGCAGTTCCATTACTGAACAAGTACATGGAAATAAAATGTCATCAGTGAGCCTGGCACAACATAAATGCACCCACCTTATACCATGTGCATTACAAATGCTTATACTAAACTAAGAAATATTCCTCATGTAAAACTGTAACAGATAATGTGGTTGTTTATAAACAGTAGAAATGTTTGTGTGGTCATGATAACTTAGGACTTTTGTTCATATTTATTCTGGAAGAAAGTTCATAAAGGACACAGTCAAAAGAAAGAATATATTATAGCTTGATTTATAAAATATTTATTTAATAGGGCAGGGAAGAGAGAGAATGTCTGTATGGGTGCCTGGTATGGGCATATGGAGGTCAGAGGATAGCTTTCCTTTTGTGTATGTTTGTGCATGTGAGTATGTATCAGAGGACATTGTGTGTCTGTGGAGGCCCAAGGGTGACTTGAGGAATCAAAATTTTGAAAGTTCTTCTAAAACAAGATTTTGCAGATTTGTCATTCAGCAAAAGGGCATTTTTTAAAAATGTTAAATATATGTAATATACATGTTTTGCATCTTTCAACTGAAAGTATGTTCCATTATAAACTTGTTTGCTTTTATAGGATTTCCTTATTTAATTGTGACAAACCAGATTTATTAGACCATAAGGTGAACATGTCTATGCAACTTAATGACAGTATTGGAGGTCCAGCTTATTTCTTGTAAAGCCTTATTTTATTATTCTCTTTTATCATCAGCTGGAAATTGATTTATTCCTTTGACTGACTTTATTATTCTCATAAAATCAAAATATTTCTTCCAAGAAAAAGGGCTACGTAGGTGAAGGTAGGTGACATTCTTGAGTGTTCGTTTCCCTCAAAGCATGACATGGATTCTTCAGAATTGAGCAGAAAGACAAACACTGTCATAGTGATCAGGGTACAGGGCACCCAAACTTGATCATTGCTTCTATTTTCAAAAGTTTTTTTTTTAAATATCTGTCTTGTACTTTTACAAAGTAAAATTCTTAATGAAATGTATTTAAGAGGGAAACTTAACTATTTTATAAAGTAAACATAAAAGTAAAACCAGAATCAGTTTTGTCATGAATAAATAAGTATTAAATATAATGACTTACCTTACTTGGAATACTTGTCTGTGTGTAGTGTCCTGTGTTTGTGTACTTTGTATTTGAGAGTGAAAGTTAGTTTTTTTACCTTACAAAGATAAGGAAATTGCTGACTTGTTCACTTTCTGCAATACCAACAATAGACATGAAAGTGAAAGTCTTAAATACAGATTGTATATCCCTTACCCAAAATGCTTAACAGCAGAAGTGTTTCAGGTTTTAGAGTTATGAAACTTTTAGATATTTAAATAGACTTTGTCATTTTAGTATATAAAGTCTGGAAATTCAGGATATTAGATGTTCTAGAAAGTGTCTGCATGCCACAGTGAAAACTTTCACATCCTATCAGGTGGCATGTTGGTGTCAAAACACAGGTATACTAAAGGTACTGGATTAAGATGCCTTAGGTCATGAGTACATGAAAAGGAAGTGAAGTTTGTGTTAGACTTGGTTCTGTCCCCAGTATCTCTTTATCATTTGTAAACATCCCCAAACTTGAGGCTATTTAAAATCTGAAACATGTTCTCAATCCAAACATTTCCAGTAAGAAATATCCTACCTGTCTGCACTTGTGTTTGCTTTCGTCCCTTGGTGTTGATTATGAAATGGTATTTCAATGTAGCTAACTTTTATCATCAGCTGGAAATTGATTTATTCCTTTGACTGACTTAGCACTTGTTAGGTTATTTATTAAGGAAAAATACCATGCTGCATATGAGCAAATCAAACTCAGTTGCAAAGCTAACCGAGTTGCCCTGCTAAAATAACTTCCTTCTAAAATCCTGATACTCATAAACAGCCGTTAAATGCTTACGCTCCTTTGCCAGATTTCACTGATGCAGTGCTGGATTATATTGCAGTATACAATAAAGTTGATTTGTGCACACTCTGATAAAATTTGAGCTTTTAGTTAATGCCTGAATGATTTTCACAGTCTTTTGAAGTGCTCAATACCTTTGAACTTGCTGGTTTTATACACCCTGGTATGATCCTGAGATGATTACATTTCAGACCCACATTCTGCCATAAATTTGACAGTTCTTCATCTGATACTCTAATTAAGGAAACATATTATGTGAGTCTAACCTTTTGATTTGTCTCCCATATTTACTGTCTTACAGGAAGATGATCAGCTGTAGCTTGTGTGCTAAGACTGCATGGTTTGGGCTCAGCAGAAGGATAGTTCACAATTCCATTTAATTTAGATATAACTTAGATGTAAAGAGCCACTTTTACGACTTATCAGGCGAATACTTGATCATGATTTGTTCCTTTTCTCCCTAATTTCTACCTCTTGTTCACTATAACAGAATCTTTTCATGGAGAGAAATTTCTCTCTTACTACCATAGATTTCCACTTAGGACATAATACACTGATTGCTCATTCTGAAAGGTCAAAATGGATGTCTCTACAGTAAAATGCGAGTGTCTTGAAAGCCATAGATCATGTAGAAACTTTAAAAGCTAAATGTAGTTTTAATTTGCGTCTATCTATTCATTTTAAAATTTGAATAGAGGAAAAGTAGATTCCAAAAAAGGGAAAAAGTATTCCAACTGTAAAAATGTTAGGGGGTAAGAGTTTTGTTTTGTTTTGTTTTCTGTGAAAAGAAATCATGTGTGACTTAAATTATTTATGATCATGATTTTTGGATACATGATTTAGCCACCGCCTCTCTCCTCCCCCCCCAGCATTATTGTTTTCGCTTTCAAAGTGGAGATTATGTGTTAATGTTGGAGTAGGGGCAGAAGGGTTAGACATCTGAAGCAGCATCTAGCGAGTACGTGGTCTGGAGCTATCTTCGCCTCTTCTTCCTCTTGTTAAATACATTATCACTTCACTAAGTTTGTTCTCATGTTGATTGTAACATATTTTGTGTTTGTAAGAAAGGTATTCCTAATCATAACAGTGATACGATAAAACTATATTTTGAAAAAAGGTCGTTATTATGACATATTTCTCAAAGAATTTTGTGTGTTGTTTGTTTTACTTCAGAATAGTAAGTTCGGAAAGTGCTAGGAAAATGTTTGATATTAAGCTTAAGATACAGTAAGATGTTGCTAATGAGCAGTATCATGTAATTACATAGTCAAAGTATGTCTAAATGATCAGATAAATTCTTCTATATTTAACTGGGGCACTACCATTACAGATACAATCTTTTCAGCTAAATGTCTTGGGAAATGAGATTTTTCTGGCTAAAATTCCCTTTTGTTTGAGACCTGTACACAAATGTTGGCAGCACTAGTGTGCTTTCCTACATGGAGAAATGTATGTACACAGAGCAGTTGTCCCTTTCTAGGCTAATAATTTGTTATTCTGAGTAACAGCTCTGGTGTGGCACTATTGATGACTCTATAGGGATTGGCTGAAAGTAACCATGGCAAATTTTGAAGTGTTAACCAGCCCTCCATCCTCAAATCTCTTTGCTTGTATTATTTTCATACCACTTCTGGAAATTGGACACAGAACATTTTCTATCAAATCTGAAACTCTGATTTCTTAAAAATGAGATTTGGGAGAATTTTCCATCTAGTGCCCTAGTTTATAGATTGAGAAGGCACAAAGTTTAGGTTGATTGACTTGCGTAAGGATACTAAGCAGAGGACTAAAAGATACCAGGACTTACTAAGCTGAAACTTTAAGTGTCCCAAGTTTGGATGATTATCTTTGATCTTCTTTGAAACAGGTAGATCGCCACTTGAGAAAGCTGGATCAGGAACTGGCTAAGTTTAAAATGGAGCTTGAAGCAGACAATGCTGGAATTACAGAGATATTAGAGAGACGTAAGTAAAGTGGAGTTTCCTATTAGTCTTGGACAATGGCGTGTGACTCTTCCACAGGTGTTTGGTATGTTCCTGTGATGGGCAGTGGCATCTGGTACTTAGCTTGGAGCCCAGCAGATGCAGTGCATCGATGGTAGACCCTGGCAGGGTAATACAAAATGTCATTGTGTTCACCCTTTGAAAATAGCAGGGAAGCCATTCAACATTTTATTGTTTCATTTTGAGATGTGAACTTGGCCCGTACAGCCCAAGTTGGCCTAGAGCTCAGTATCCTCCTGCCTCAGCGTCTAGAGCGCTGGATTACAAGTATGAGTCCCTACCCTGGGCAACGCATTCCATTTGAATATCCATATCTTCTACAGTGGTCAGTGGTAACCAAGAGCTGAAGAAACGTAACCGTGGTGAAACAACCACTTGGCATTGATGTGTTTACTTTGTCCCGCTTATTTATGTACTAAGACTTTGAGCAAGATGTTTAGTTTTTCTTCCCTTAAGAACTTTTCCTTAAAACTTCTCTTCACCTGTTTGTACTGAGAAACATTTTCAGTTGTTCCACAACACTTTGCCTTTTGTGAAGACATTTTTCCTAAACCTTAACCTTGACAGCAAGAAGCCAAGCTTATATTTGTTAGCATGGCTCACCTGGCCTGATGTCACTTCTTCCCAAATTCTTGAGTTTAACTCAAAAGATTCTTCTACTGCAGAAGCAAGATCTGTTTCTTTTACTGATTTAACTTCTCTTCCAGCCTAAATAGGCATGTGACACAAAGCTAGGCAGTATAGAAAGCCAGAAGGAAGCACTAGTGAATGTTAGAACCAAAGTAGTATTGAGGCTTACTTTTACTATAAGTAAGTGTTTCAATGTGTTTTTTTCCTTGGTCCATTCACCATGTCTGTTGCTGAGTAGGAGGCTTCTTCAGGGGTAAGACTTCTGGCTCTTGGCATATATGTGGGAGGTCAGCTGCAGAAGCCAGTCACATGTATGTTAGAGAGAGTTGAGCTTCTAAATGCACAAGTAGATTATCATCTTCATTTCTTATAATTTTATTCTTCAGGGACTCTGAAAATAACAAGTTCTGGAAAACAAAGTGAAATGTTATATTTCTTTTCTGTTTGGAACTGCTGGTGGTAGCTGTGGATAATGATGGCCTCGCGCCTGTTCTGTGCAGCCAGAATGAAGCATCACAAGGACAGGCATGAACCCAAATTGGATTCAGTTACAAAAACTGCTCCCTGCCATCATTTTATCTCAAAACATCAAATATAAACCCAGAAAATGTTCTTAGAGCATTTTCAACTTTGGCATTAGGTTTTTTTTCCTCACTTTTTTCAAGTAAACTCCCTAATTTCTTTTAGGAAGTCTTCATTATCACAGGACATTTTAATGAAAGAATTTCTTTTCCCCATCACCAAACCTTTAGCTTCACTGACTACAAGGTCTTCCAACTCTGTTTCACTGGATTGAATATTTTAGATCTTGTTAGTAGTAGGGTTGTAATACCCTTCTTCCAATCATGGGCCACCAACGTGATAATTTTCTAATTAGATGTTAGCGTGCCTTGAGCATGTGTGTACTTAAGGTGAATATTGAGAAATAAATGTATCTTGCTGCCTAAATTGTTCAGAGCGAAATGGACAGTTGTGACATGTTTACTAATCCTCTGCTAAAACACAATGCTTATCTTTGGTGATCATATAAAATTCTGTGGTGGCACTTAATGAGGTTTATCTCTATGCTTCTCTTTGTAGGATCTTTGGAATTGGATACTCCTTCGCAACCAGTGAACAATCACCATGCTCACTCACACACTCCAGTGGAAAGTAAGTTTGTATAGTACAACTAACTTCTAAATACATTTTAAACTCATTATTAATATTACCTATAAATTGTTTTATTAGCTTTGTGTAATCAACTGAGAAATATCCTCTTTATATCAATTTTTTTATTGCAATTACTTGCAGACATTTTCATTGTGGCAAAGTATATTCAGTTTGGGAGCAGGCAGTCCATTTTTAATGAAATACTTAGACGTAGAAATTATGGAAATAATAATAGCATCTACTCTGTACCAGAAAACCTAGGGAGTTTCAGTATTGACTGAGCCAAACGGTAGACCATTTCACATAGAGGTAGGATCTTTGTCCTTTCATCCTTACCTCCTCAGTCCTTAGCTTAGTTTGGCATATAATAAACTTTTATGATTGTGAATTAAGATTGTTGATGCCTTTTTTTTTTTTTTTTTTTGACAGATCAATATAGCAGGAGAAGGGTTAAATGTTAGATAATGTTTTCAAGATGGATTTCCTGTCATGGTTACGGAAACCATAGTGCATTGTGGATTGTCTTTTGTATTTTGCTTTAGGAGTTTCATAAGTGTCTGAAATGTCTACTCTTAATAAAATACATGCAGAAACAGCTGTGCTTGTCCTGTGTCTTCAAGGCACATAACGGCATATTTTATGGGGAACTCAGATCATAACTGTATTGGTTTATAATTGGGTGGAAGGATTATGCCTTGTCTATCTTTCTATAATGACTTAAATGAGGATTCTTTATTTTCATTCAGAAAGGAAATATAATCCAACTTCTCATCATGTGACAACAGACCATATTCCTGAAAAGAAGTTTAAATCTGAAGCTCTGCTCTCAACCCTCACATCTGATGCATCTAAGGAGAACACTCTGGGTAATTCATTATTTTAGATGTGCTTGTTTGATTTGTTGCTTGCGATAAAATAATAGAAAGTAAAAGCACTCTGGACTAACAATTCATTCACTTGTTATCTGGTTAAAGTCTGTGTGGGGGGCTTCCATTATTTATTTGACTCTATCTAGTACTCCAAAACTGAAAATCAAGTGATAGTACCTGCAGGAAATAATATGCTTTGAACTCAGTAACATGTTCTCTACAACCATTTTGATTTCTTCTATACAGGTTGCCGAAATAATAATTCCACAGCCTCCTCCAACAGTGCTTACAGTGTGAATACCTCCCAGCCTCTGGCATCCTACAATATTGGCTCATTGTCTTCAGGGACTGGTGCAGGGGCGATTACCATGGCGGCAGCCCAAGCAGTGCAGGCAACCGCACAGGTAAGCAGTGCAAGGGTCAGAGAGACGTGCACATTCTGGTCACATTATTGGCACCAAATAGTTTCTCCTATTGCCCAGTTTAAAATTGTAATTTTATGATAGGCATCGTTTTATTTAATTTTATTTAATGAGAAAATGCATAGGAGTTAACCTGCTAGATAGTGATCATCCTGCATGTCACAAGCATGCTTACTCATAATACCTGCTCTGTTTACCTGTTTCTCAGTTGAGTCCGCAGCACACAGGAGGGTAATTTATGCTCTTTATAGCATGCTATTTATAGCATCCACAGAGCTACATTTTGGACTTGGTTAGTTCATTTCTGTGGTTTTCTCATTGCAAGTTAAAAAGTCCCCTTTTGCATAACTACAGACTAATTTAACTTTAAATCTTTAAGTGAAATCACTTAAAAATTTTATTGATGTATATTCTTCATTCCATCTGTCATTGAATATATACTTAAGATGAAAGAAGGCCGAAGAACATCAAGTTTAAAGGCCAGTTATGAAGCATTCAAAAATAATGACTTTCAGCTGGGAAAAGAGTTTTCAATGCCCAGAGAAACCGCTGGCTATTCCTCATCATCAGCGCTCATGACAACCTTAACACAGAATGCCAGTTCATCGGCAGCCGACTCGCGCAGTGGCCGCAAGAGCAAGTAAGTTCTGTTGTCGAGTTGCTGGACCTTCCTTGAGTACTCAGTCTCCCTGGCACCTCAGCTGGGCCTCTGGTAGTAAGGAAAGGCAGGAGGTAACGCATTGAACTGCATCTTGGAGAGGCAGTACTACTATTCTTTGAAGGAGTGTCATGTTTTAGAGATGGTGTTTCTTTCATTTTTCTAAGTTCCTTAATAAATGACTTCTGTTTACTTTCTTATTAGGTTATGTCACAAAATGATAGGGCACTGTTTATAATTTATATGCTACATAGTAAATTAATACCTAAATGCAAATTATATCCTGAGGATTTTTTGACCAATATTTGTCATTTTTATTGATAGCAAAGTATCCAAGTTCTTGCTTATGTCCCTAAAATTGATTGTGGGAAAGTATACCTAGATTCATTTATGTATGAGAGACTGAGGGCGATTGTATGAGGTGTGACTGTAAATGCTTACATATGTCACTGTTCATCTGAAGTAATGAACATAGTGAATGTTTATGCATTCAAGTTTAAAGGTCAAAAGCTGAGGCCAAAAATGGTGATACATTCATTCCTCCAGTCACAACACTGGGAACACGGAGGAATTTGGATCACCTTAAGTTCAAGGCCAGCCTGATCTAAGTTCAGGCCAGTCATGGGTACAACATGGGTTTCCTTGTCTAACAAAAGAAAGAGAAGGAAGGAGGGATAAGAAAAGGAACTAGTTAGTTTACATTCTAGGCTAAAGAATTGCTTTTCTAATAATTATAAGTTTATTTTTAGATGTATTGCATTCGAATATTTAATGTAACCTGGTCTGATAAATTTGTGTTTTACATGTTAATTAGCATGAAGAGCTAATTTTAACACTCCCATTCCATTGTCCAGTACATGGTGGGTTAGGGCACATGTCAGTTAATATAATAATTATTTTCCTGGAATGCTTTTTTTAATATAATTAGGTTTTGATAAGGAATACTCAATTTACTTTAAAAATACAAAGCATGTAAAATAGCATAACTAATGTTTTTGAGTATTTCTAAAATTTAAAGTCAATGTTAGATAATATTTTAAAATTTTTAATAAAGTTTAGAGAACAAAGTTTTAAACATTTTTAAAAGAATTTTCTTTTCAATACTTTTATTCACCTGGAAACAAAAATTTTAAATAAAAATAAACTATTTTTAAGTAGTGTTGCTTTATATTGGTCTAAACAAGTTTCTTTGAAATAAGATGAGTTTAGTGTTGGATATTAATTTGGTATTCTTTCATGCTGTCCTACTTATTGGGGATTCTCATGTCTTCTGAGGATCAGCCAATATACAGATGGTATAATTTTTTTCAGAAACAACACCAAGTCTTCAAGCCAGCAGTCATCCTCATCGTCATCCTCTTCCTCCTTATCATCTTGTTCATCATCTTCAACTGTTGTACAAGAAGTCTCTCAACAAACAACAGTAGTGCCCGAATCTGATTCGAACAGTCAGGTGGATTGGACTTATGACCCGAATGAACCTCGATACTGCATCTGTAATCAGGTAAGCACACAAGTTGTTAAAACTGGAATCTGAGGGGCTGGAGAGGTGGCTCAGGGGTTAAGCCTCCGCCTTGCAGGCGGAAGGTCCTGAGTTCGGATCCCAGATCGCACGTATAGACGCCAGGCGGAAGCAGGGGCGGCCTGCGCTTCTGGTCCTGGTGGGGTGGAGCCTTTGAATCCCGGGGCAGAAGGAGGTGGAGGCGTCCATGGTGGTTCACGAATTCATCCGTGGTTCTACACATACACAGGCACACACACACACACACAGACGCGCGCGCGCGCACATACACACGCATATGCACACAGTTGAATAAATAATAATAATAATAATAAAAATTTAAAAAAGTGGAATCTGAGGAAAGGACAAAGAAGAGAACTATTTCATTTTTAAGGATTTTTTATTCCAGTTAAAGCACTCTTGCTTCACTTGCATATAATTTTCTTCTTATAAAAGTAACTTATTTGCTGTAAATGCAAAGTGTAAAGAAAAACAGGTCACCCCTTCTCGAAGCCCTCAGACATTCCCTGCAGTGAGGAGCTTTGGTGTCCCTCTAGAAGATACTGTGTGTGCATATTAGTTGATGTAATAAAATGCCCCTGGCCTGTGGTTACAGAGGGCAATTTTATTTCCTCAAGGTTCTGGAGGCTGCAAGTCCAGGGTCAAGGTGCCAGTTGACTGGGTTCCCGGGTTCTCTCTGGCTTGCAGAGTTGCCATCTTGCTAAGCACTCATGAGCAGGTCAGGGAGCCCACTAGTCAACATGTGCCAACTACAGTGTCTCTTCTTGGTAAAGCCACTGGTGCCATAAAGTAGGGCTCTTCTCAGCCTTACCCACTGCAAGGGCTGAGTCTTCTTATAAAGGTTTCAGTTTAGGAATTTGGGGGCAATGCATGCCACAATAGATAACTATTGTGAACACCTCTTCTTGGAGGCGTATCTGTGAACCTGACACACAATATATACTACTTTTGGAAGTGCCCTTTTTTTGTTTTGTTTTTTAACTAAGGAGTACAAACTTGAGTTTTCTTTAAAGTAATTTTTATAAAACTCAGATATTACTAATGCTGCAAACCATCTAGTTAAACGGGTACAGTTTTAATGCATTTTAATTACAATAACAATATACATCACTTTAATTTTATACTTCTATCTCCATGTTAATCCATTAAGATAAAATGAAACTATGAATACTTGATATACTCTGTGAGGATATGCTGACCTTAGTGAACATACTCATTTCCTAAATCATGTCCAGCACTGGCTATTATTTTCCCTTAAAAACCATGTGCTGTCAGGAGTTGAACCCAGAGTCTCACACATACTCAACAAGCATTCTACATAGAACTGTATCTTCAGTCTTCAAACATGCATAAAGAAAAAGGACTGATCGTCGTAACAATATAAAGTGGTAACACAATGATAAAAAGTCAAGTGAGCAAAACATAACTTACAATAACAAAAATAATAGAAAAACCAGCCAACACTGTTAGGAATTAATTCATAAATAGTTGGTAAGGAACTTTTTGTATAAAGAACCACCAAAGAGGTCTTGCCCATGTCCGTGAGATTTGCATAGAAATAGGAAGTTCTTGTACTTCCAATGATAGGTGATTTTGGAACATAACCTCCTGTCCTGTAGTCTTTTAGGAAAAAAAACAAAATAAACAACAAAACCTATACCCAACTTCAACTTAATTATATATTCATGAATTTCTCTATTCTAACAAACAATTTAGACTAAGATACTTGCTACCTAGTTATAATGAGTTTCATCTAATTTTCTTTCAACTAGGTATCCTATGGCGAGATGGTAGGATGTGATAACCAAGATGTAAGTATTCAATTTTTGTATTTAGGAATTTTAAAGATGTGGTTGTTAACAATTATTTCTCATATTTGTTGTGTCAGCCAACTTGAAAGCCAGGTTTTCCTGTGTAATAACGATGCTGCCCCAAGGGAAGCCTCCTCTTGTCCGTAGCAG
Source organism: Typhlomys cinereus (assembly GCA_023101885.1). Classification (NCBI taxonomy): domain Eukaryota; kingdom Metazoa; phylum Chordata; class Mammalia; order Rodentia; family Platacanthomyidae; genus Typhlomys; species Typhlomys cinereus. Next base: position 1,123,131 of record JALPQD010000001.1, read on the forward strand.
GATCATGTCTCTTAATGAGTTTCCTGCTTAACATCTGCAGGCAAATGTTACTGTGTTAGATTTGCTTTTTCAGAAGTTTTATTTTTGGCTATTCTATGTGATTTCCTTCCCTTTTGCAAAAGGTACTATATTTACTAGATAGAATCCAGGCCACTTTTCACAGTGAAAAAAAATGAAACTTTTAAGAAGCATGTTGCTAAGTAATAGTTAAGGACCTAATGTTGCTACGTAATAGTTAAGGACCTAATGTGAGATTTTTCTCTCATTAACATAGAATTGTATATCAGTGACAATTGTAGTTGCCTCTCAAAAAATAAAGGAGATTCAAAAGAAGGAATTCTGATTTCCTTCTTGGGAAGCTTAATTTTGTTAAAATATGCTTTATCAAATTCTGACAGTGCTTCTGTCTGTTACGTTTGACCTGTTCCTTAAATGACTTAGAGCCCAACCTCTTCTGTCACTTCTACTCCAAAGAGGGAACATAAATTCTCTGGAAATACTGTAATCTTAATTTTTAAACCAAAGATTATAGAGATTGGCCTGGAGCAGTGATATTCCTGCATTTCCTCCCCTGGTGTGGGGTGCGTGGAGTACTGTACGGGCCGAGGGCTGTTGCAAAGCAGTGTTATCCACATTTCCAGAGGCCCACTGCGAGTTCTTTCAGGCAGTTCGGAAAATGATGAGTAGGATTCCATGTCTTTGGGAATCTCTTGTTCCTGCTATGCTCTTCTGGGGGCTAAAACTTCCCTTGGAAGTGGACAGTTGTTTAATGTGTTTCAGAGAGGAGTAGTTTTTCCACATGTGGAGGAGCAGAACACTGAGAAAGGAAACCAATCACCCTGCTTTCTATCTTTAAATGCAGCCGGCTAGTCCCACTTCAGAAGAGCACAGCAAAGGCTCGATTCTGTTTTACCCTCTAAACATCTAACTTCATTATAGAAGATTCATCTCACTTCTTTTTGTCCTTAGGAGGAGTCTCCTGGCTGCCTAGGTTTATGAAAACAAATAGGCATTCATTCATTCTTTATGTTTGGGAACTAGAGTTACTGAATCTGTTACCAGACATGCAAAGGTTTTCTGTGCTTATGTTTCCTTGTCCGTGAAATGAGTCACTTCAACTGAGTTGTCTCAAAAATTCTGGTTTTGCAAATCTGATTTTGGTTAAGTGACACATCCAGGCTTCTGAACATAGTTTAATATGCCATGTCTTCTTTAGAATCCCCAAAAGACTTTATTTTAAAATTTTTGCTTTCTAGTGCCCAATAGAGTGGTTCCACTATGGGTGCGTTGGATTGTCAGAAGCGCCGAAGGGAAAGTGGTACTGCCCCCAGTGCACTGCAGCCATGAAGAGGAGAGGCAGTCGCCACAAATAGAGGGGTCCTTCTATCACAGAGGAAGAGCTTCAGATTGGCATCGTACATAAGACTGTTAAAGTGAGGAAAGAAAGAGGAGCAACTCATTCCAGACAACCACTCAAAGGATTTACACAGACAATCCTGTAAGATCTTGAACTTGAATTTTACGAGTTGTATTTTAATAATGTAAGTAAATTATTTATGCACTTCTGGTGTGCTATGAATATTATTCCAGTTAGCCTTGGACTACTTCTGTGGCCAACATATGCAGACATTTGTATTCCTCAACCATTTTCTCAAAGCAATGGGCATTCTGTAATTTAGACTTCAAAGAATTCCAACGATGAAGATTTTAAGAAAAGTATTTTATATTCAACAGTTATATTCTGCTGCATGTACTGTACTCCAGAGCTGTTATGTTACACTGTACATAAGTGGTTGAAAAAAGTCAATTCTAAAAAGGACTTAAGATAATGGTTTTTAAGATGCCTTTATAATAAGTGTGTTTCTTTGTGAAACTAATTCAGCGGGCTGAAGGAAAGTCATGAGGTGAAGCGGGCTGGCGTCCTCTAGAGTACCTGAGTACATAGACAGAAGCTCCTGTAGGTAAAAACTGATGTGTGCCGTTAGTCTTTATATGTTTCTGCATCCAGATAGAGTGCAGCTCAAGGGGGAGGGGGGCTGCGGGAAAGGGTGTTAAAGTCATACATTTTTATACCAAATGTGTTTATTTTTTTGTGCGAGTAATCCTTAAAATTGGAATTGTATTAGGTGTTAAAATAAAGTTTTTTTAAAAAATATTTGTATTTATACTTTATATACTTAGTAATGAAAATTTCTTAAATACAATTAATTTCCAGTTTCTATAATCCAAAAAGGACAGACTCAGGCTGCAGAACGCTAGGTAATATGTGATTTCTACAGTAACATTTAGGAATTATGTTGGAAAAAGACATTTTACAGTAAATTTGAAGTGCTGATGTATTTTTCTAGAACATTTCTCTGGATTTTCTTCCATTCCAAAGGATATAACAGAGACCTAATTATAACAGATAAAATGAAAATAATGGCTTTAGGTGTTTAGACTGTCAGCAAAGTGGCCAACATGAGCAAAGAAACCTTTGAGGTAGAACTTAAATTCAGTTTTGTTTTTAGTTCTGTGACCTACTGATGTGACAGTTCACCCAAATCTTCAACCTCTTAGGCTTTATGAAACCAAGGACATAACGGTTGTGGGACGTCCTCAAAGCACTCCTAATGTCTTTTTCTGTAGGTGCTAGTTAAATGATAGATTTCATATTGAAGCTTTTATTTAAAATATATTGAGTCTGGTAGATGGAAAAATACTTGAAGCTTCAAAGATAGTTATTACGTCATATTTCTTTTATCATGAAATGTATGTAGCTATCAGATTGCGTTTTAATTAAACCCAGTGAAGAGCCTCTCAGAACTTAACTCAAAGGCGGACTAAAATTGCCACAGTGCTACCCAAAGGACAGAAATTGGAAAGTATTTAAGAGTTCTGCAGTGGGTGGGTGATGCTGAGCTGCCACAAGCTGACTTTACAACTGTGTCAACCCCAACAGAAAGTTTGGTTCATGCAAAAGATGTTACGTTGTCCTGAGGTCATGATTTCATGACAGTATTTTCATAGAGATTTTTATAAGCCTTTAAGAAGTAGTAAGTAATAGCCTTCATTCATTCCACCTGTTGGTATGCTGTGGGAGATCCTAAGATGAATCTTCTTCATCCTGTAGTTAGATAGCATGACTTGCCAAAATCATTTACTTTCTAAGCATTGGTCAAAGGAAATAGCCTTCACATAGCCTTATTTTCAGAGAAAGTTATGGTCTGAGTCAAAAAGGTCCTTTTGTGCAGCTGTTACAGCTTCTTTAAGTTTCTAAATTAACCACATCACTCAGAGATTACTTCAGCAAATTCTGAACTCAATCATTGATTGCTGTATGATCTGTACATAAGCGAACAAAAATTCCGTTCATGTGTTTAGTAATGAGATGTTACTAAAAGATAAATATGTGTGTGCACATACGTTCACACACACACAAATATCACGAGACATGGAACTACCTCACTTAAAACCCATGGCTAGCAATTAATATTCTTTATTGCATGTACATCAAGGTCATTTGAAGTCTTTGTTGTACAAGAGTTGTGTAAAATTGATGGCACAAAAGGTCTAAATATGAGTTCACAGTTTGTAGGTAGTAGCATGAGGCCTTACTATTACAGAGTGTATCTTTAAATGTTCATGGTGACACATTTGAAGCAATAAATGGCTTGATTAAATGCATATGTGAAGCCGAGTGTTTGATAAGTACATAATCTTTGTTTCTAAAAGCACCCAATTTTTTGGCTTATTTCTCCATTAAAGCAAATTTCATATATTGTAGATTTTCTATGATGTTAAGTTTGTGTAATGTTGGCCCTTGGTTCTTGGATCTTAGAAATTGTCTTCCTAACTAATTTTATCTTAGACAAATCAGTGTTTGGTAAACTTGGGTTATAGAAGTTACTCAAATGAGTAACTTCACAAATCTGGTTAAGCACCCAGATACTTTGTTGTGATTGCTGGCTAGAGAAGTGGGGACTGGCAAGTTCGTAAGGAATTTTAGTATTTTGTGAGTGGTAGAATAGAATTAGCACTGTGGGAACACTGGGAGGCAGGACAATCAATTACTCCAGTAAGGAAGGAAACCTGACAAAGGAGGAATCATTTGAACTGGTCCTACAGGAAAAAAAAAAAATCTTTGTATTTTGGGAACCCCAGGTGATCAGGTAAGTGAACCTGCAGGAAGCAGAAACATCTGGAAGAATCCCAAAGCCCAGCAACCACAGCTTATGAATGACATTTTATTCTACATGGAATCGTTTTTCAGAGAGGGGAATGTTATTGGTTAATTATACTGATGAGTAATAGTTTAATGAAATCATTGTTAGGATTCAGAATCAGGCTGTGATTTGACTATTATAATGTTAATGATTTGATTCTATTACAGAGATGTTCAAGTGGATTTAAGGAGACACTATAGATTTTTGTTTTTAACTCATTTGATATTGGGAAAAAGGTACCTAGCTGTTTCTTTTAAAGTAGTAAGTTACGCAGGTTTCATCCAATACATTGTCAGAGGATTGGGCATAGTAAGTATTTATTTGCAGAACCATGTAGTTGAGGTTTTAGGTAATACTGTCCCACTTATTGTTTGCTAACTCTTAACAAAGAAAGCTACAGGAAAACACTGTCATTCGTTTTCATTTTCCTGTTACTTATTAAGCATTCAGGAAGATTTGATGGGCTGCGGAGCCTGTGCAGGGACTGTGCAGGCTTGTGGCCAGGCTCTCCTTCACACCCCACATCTGCCGACCTGTTCTAATGAGTAAGTAACTGCTCACGAAGATGTGCAGGCCCGAGGCCTAAAGATAGCTCATTTAAAACATGCACAAACTTAATGCAGTAGCAGAAAAAAACAACTAGTGTTCATGGTTTAGTGCTCTCTGCATTGTTAAATCTGCTCCCTTAGTGCTGGGACATTAAGGACAAACGTAATAGGTGCCAAGAACACGAAGAAGTTGTACTCATTAAATGAAACACATGAACCAGCCAGAGGTATTTTTAAATAACCCCAAGCTTAAGTACAGGGTAGTTGATTGGAGAACTCTGCTAGTAACTGGTCTATAGCTTGGAGTTTTGTCTTTTACATCTTACCAAAATTTAGGTTCCTATTTTTGAAGCATTTATATTTCAATCTGGAATAGAACCATTCTCCTGAGTCAGAGAGACAGATAATGTAGATAGTTTTTTCATGGATTTCCCAGTGGTGCCAAAGGTGTTTTAACTAATTTTCATTTGTAAATGTTTTAAGAGATGTTCAGTTTTCAGTTGAATCGAAAGCATTGTTGCCTTCCGCTCAGCCTAAGGTTTGGATGTGAAGCAGAAGTCATGCAACAGGCAGGCAACTGCCGAGCCACATGCGGTCAAAGGTCCAGCCAGGTGGATGGTCCCATTCCCTGCAGCCCTGGCACAGGCTGCCCCTCCCGCTATCACACCCTGCAGCTCGTAACCAATTTAATGGCCTAAATGTTTAAGAATATCCTTTTTTTTGTTGTTTTTCAAATGGTGATGGCATTAAAGCCCTTTAATTTTTTTTCTCCTTGTTTGAATTTTCTATACACAAACAGAATGAATTTGTCCTCCCCTTTCCACCTCCTCTTTCCCCACACACCTTCCTCCTTTCCAGCCTCTCTCCTATTCTCATGTCCCTCTGCCTGTGTATACCCTGGGAGTCCATGCCAGACATCTGTACTAGCAAGAACCCAAACATCTTCAGTAGTGCAGGCAGCCAATCAGTGAGCAATTCTACAAGTGAGGAAGCTTCCCTCTTGTCTAGCACCTGCCTCCAAAGACTTTGGCCAAAGCTGGTTCTCCTGAGATCCTTGATTTTATCCATGGGGGTGTTGATATGCCAGTCATTGTGTAGATCTGGTGGAGTTAGACTTCACTGCAGTGAACTATTGGATGCAGCCCTGTCTCGACTCGGGTATTATGGCAGGCAGTACCCTTCCTCACCTGTGTGTGTGTCTACATATCTGTGTGTATTACACATGGCCTGTTTATTTTGGGGGGACGGATCTCCCTCTAGCTCAGTCTGGCAAGGATCTCACCATCTAGTCCAGGCTGATCTAGAACTTGTAACCCTCTTACTTCAGTCTCCTGAGTCCTTGGATTGCAGACATGCTCCACTACATGCAGTGTATGTGTAGTCTTTCAAAGGATGCAATCTGAAAGAGCTGAAAGGCTTAAGTAGGAAGCTGTGTGTCCATAATAGCATTGGTGAGGAGAAAAGGAGCTGTGTAACTACGCACTCAGTGTCCTCAAAATCCCAAAGCTGATCATGTCCTTGCTGAGATACTGAGTCTCTTGTAACTAGCAAGGAACCACAGGTAAAAAATCATGCAACAAACAATTCCCTTTGGTTTTGAAATGCCAGCTTCAGCACTGAGGCATTGTGTGCCAATGACTGCCGTGCACATTGCATGACAGGGTTGGCAGCAACATGGGCCTCAGCACGCTGGAGCTTTGTAGTATCCCTGCCCCAGGTCCTAAATGTCCACTAGGAGACAAACTGTCCCCTGGACTAATATCAGGATGTGAAATCACCAGGAAAAATGTGGGAATAATAATGCAAAGTATTTGAATCAATTCTAAAACTGAATTTTCTTTTTTTTTACAAGACACTTGAACATCACATGTTTTAATGCTGTCTTAAAAGAGCTGTTACCCTTCCACTACAGTATACTCTGATATATAAAATGATATAGCTGGAATACTAAAACAATTTATAAAGTGCTCGCTTGTGCATAGGCACTGCTTGGTGTCAGCAGGGTCACAGACAGGATAAGTAGCTGTCAGCATGGCTAGCACAGCATGATGCACATGATGTTGGTACCAGCACAGGCTCATCTAAAGTAAAGAGACAGAGTTGTGAGGAGTGAGCAAAGTAGCCACTTGCAAATTGCTAACTTAACAGATGTTCCATTATAAAAAGAGCACCAAGAGTTGACAGTGTAGGAGCTTCCAGGTGATTCACAGTTTGCAAACACGACTCCACCGAGCCATCTGATGCCAGAATCGGAAGCTTTGGTCAGATGGGTTGTTCTAGAAACTGCAGACTTTGTCCATCTCAACAAACAAAACGTGAGAAAAAAAGTAGAAACATGGAGAATTTTTACTGTCACGTCTTCCCTCCACGTGTGAATTAGACTGACCCTGCACAGAAAGACAGTGCTCACCCGCTATTGTGCCTCTCATTTCTTGACACAATCACAATTCTCTCATCTGCAATCATCACTCCAGGTGCAAAACCTGTGGAAAGAAGTGGGAAATATCAAGGAAAAAAAAGTCCATTGTAAGTTCTGTAAAGCAGAAATTCAGGAACCTTAAAATCCTTAGCTTAAAAAAAAATATTTCCATATGGTTTTTCTGAGAGAAACAAATTGAAATTGAAAAAACTGAAGTAAGTCTAAGTATTGCCTGCACCGAAAATCGCAGAGAAATTCTGAGGTGTCGCAAAATGACCTGAGTACACGGAGCTATATATGAGCCCCATACCCTAAGCTGCTGTTGTCGTCTCCTTGATGAGGAGTGAGCAGTTGAGAGCGTTTCACCTTGGACCTTGACCTGATATAAAACAATTTTCTGTACAAACTAAACTTTGTGCATAATGCCTAATGAAGTGCTTCTGTCTGTGTATTAGCTGAGTAAGTATCTACCTTCTAAAGAGCAAAGATGTCATTAGGGGAAGAATATGTTGTTCACATAAAGTTTCAATCAAGTCTGGTGTGTATTTTGTACCACTGAGAATAACTTTATGACCAAGACACATTATTTTTTAATTCCACCCAAAATACAAAAGAAGACTTGGTTTTGCAAGTTTAAAATTAAAATGGTATTATTTTCAGATTTATCGTACCCTGACAACTATCATATTATCTCCATTAAGAAGCTTCCTAGATACTTAAGATTTGCTGATAAAGACTAATTAATTAAAGAATTAAATTTAGAAATAACTGAAATCAATTGAGCTGTAAATGCTTTCCCAGCATTATCTTAGTGATCCTCAACTAGAACATAAAAGTCTGAATTTTCCCTTTGGCAGGAGTTGGAATCGTCGCAGCCCTTCAGGGCCAGTTTAGAAGTGACTGCTTTACTGACACTTTCCTTACAACCTCCTGGAAGATGTAAATGCGTCATTTTGGTTCTCTGGTGGCACTTGCTTATCTTCATCTCAGCTCCGTTTAAAGCCTTGCTTCCTTTTCCTTCCTGGACATGGTGATAGAAAGGTGCATCCGTGGGGTTAGACTCGTTAGTAAAGTATGTGGTAAAGACATATGCTATATTGAATCTGGTCTTCTGAGACACTATCAGACACTTATCCACCATGTCTCTTTTTGTTCCTCCTTTGCTGCTGGGATTCTGAGGAGTCTGAAGGTTTCTCGGAGTCACTGAAGTCTGAGTGGAAACAGCTGCGGAAGGGCGAGTGAGCCATGAGCTTCAGCTCCTAACAGGTTGTTCCTCCATCCTGTTCTGATCAGTTCCTCACTGCATTTGTCATACTCTAGTCACTTCCAGAATTTGTCACGTGCCTTCCTTAGGGCCCAGGGGATGCTCTGAGCAATGGAGATTTAAAAATGACTGATTTAGGACCACTATTACGTACTCAGAGTTTGTGGGCATAGTTCATGAGAGAGGTGGTAAGAGCTGGGAAGGGGGCAGTCACTTGCTAGGGTCCCAGAAGTATTGGCAGCATTTCCAAGATTCGACTCACAATAGGAACATTCATCCTGATCTAGAGCCTTCTTTTTATTTATTTATTTATTTAGTTGTTTGTTTCTTTGTTTACTGTGGGGGTATCAGAAGGCACTGTGTGTCCCTGTGGAGGCAGGAGGATAAATTCAGGAATCATCCTGGATTGCTTCCACCTCCCTTTTGCTTTGGGGGCTGGTATTTCCCAGACCCCACCCACCATAGCTGGAAGTGCAGGGGACCACCATTTCCGCCTGGTGTTTCTATGTGGGATCTGGGATCCGAACTTGGGACTTTCTGCTTGTGAGTCAGAGTTTTTTTTTTTTTTTTAAACTTATATTTATTTTTCCCCAATCATACAAGCTCAATAGGTACCCCAGTCCCCTTCCTCCCTCCCTCCACTCTTCCCCGTTCCCCCTTGCACCCTCCCTCCTTTTCCCCTTCCTTTATCCCCCTCTTGCCCCTTCTCCCAGTGTCTCCCTCTTTCCCTCTCCTATTCCCTGGAGCATCCTTTTGTGTGAATGGTGAGGCAGAGTCTTGACCCCTGAACCATCTCTTCAGCCCTAGAATCTTCTTTAAGACAAAAAGCCAATTTGTGAAGGCAGTGGATATGAGGCCCAGATTCTAAAGCATCTGCAGAGAACAAATTCTAAGGAAATGTGTCCCTAGAAGATGTTTCAAGTTTTTAGAAACCTTTGATATCATTACTGATCACTAGCCTCTAGTTAGCAACAAAGCTGAGACTTAGAAGAGACATTATTACCTTCCCAAAGTTCCTAGCCCAACACTAGACTGTTTACATTACAGACATGCTTATCTGAAAATACAAAAAAAAAAAAAAAAGAGCCTTAAAAATCCATTCTTCACAACCCTAGAACTTGGAAGGTAGAAGTAGGAGAATTACAAGTTCAAGGCTAGCCTAGGCTACAAGCCAGCTCCAGGCCAGCTTGGATTAATGTATTTGCTCAGTCTATGAAAGGCCCTGGACTGAAGCCCAGCACTGTAAAAACAAAAAACAGAAATCAAACCTTTCTTCAAACAATAATTATTTGAATAACATGCTCAGATTTCCATACCAAAACACAAAAGGAGCTATATGTGTAGTGGAAGTATTTTTATTGCTGTTGGAAAGATTTAGGGAGATGGTGTGTTCTGTTTTAGACTGGAATCAAAGCATAGGATTGACATGCTGCCTTTGAAAACAAACTATGTAGTAGAAACATACTTTGTTAACTAAATGCATGGGAACATTTAACTTAAAACACTGCCAGAAATTCCAGGTTCAGGATTCTATTCACAAATGTCCTCCTAACTTCTACCACGGAGCCCACTCATTCTACCTTTGTCGTTTTGGGATCAGACTCCTCCAAACTCTAATATACCTCTTTTTATTCTTCCATTCAAATATTTCTGATACCCACGGAAGTTGAAGAACTCAAAGATAAAAATTAGACTGAAAATTAGGCTGTAAGCCTACATAAATCTTTGTGAAAAAGAAAATGCACTAACAAGTGTATGAAAAACTTCTCAGCCTCACTTATAAATAAGAAGTCACGTGACTCCAGTTGGAAGGAGTATTACTAAGAAATAGTGAGGAAGTACAGTGCTTGTGAGAATGTAAATTAATATTAGTGGAAAGATGCAGGTTCATAAAAAAAAGCTAAACTACCACGTGATCTGGCAACTTGATTCCTACATATATAATCAGAAGAAGTAAGTCTGTCCTAGAAACACACATGCTCCCACGGTCACTGCAGCACTTGTCACAACGGTCAAGAAATAGAAACAGCTGGAAGTCTTCAGCTGATGAGTGAATAAAGTAGGCAAAGGACAGAACATGCTTCAGCCATGAAAAAGACTGAAATCTTACCATTTCATCAAAGGTAGAATGGGAGCACAGGAAAATAACTACCATGTGACCTCACTCATGTGGAATCTAAAAAGAGGAAATTGACCTTACAGAATTTCAGTGTATAAGAGGGGCTAACACAGGCTGAGGAAGCTGGGGGAAAGGAAGGATGAAGAGAGGCTGGGCACTGGCTACTACGAGTTAGATGGAAGCAAAAATTCCTAGTGTACTACTGTCCAGTGAGGTGAGTACAGATAATGCATCTGTACTTGGAGCAGGTGCAAAAGAGGATTCTCGTATATTCACGGTAAGGATTCATACTGTAAGTGTCTGAGGCCATAGATGTGGCTTGCTTGAGTGAAACACAATCCAGTGTATATATGTGGAAATATTACATGCTCTCTTGCCAATCATGTACTATTTTTGTGTTTTATCTATTAAATATTAAATGTATGAAGCTAGTGTGATTGATCTCCTGAGACTTAACTAAGAAAATCTGTGCGTTGTCCTCACTAGTTGGTCCTCTCAAACCAACACCTGCCCCATCCTATGTTTCATCTAGTGGAAAGGAGAGAACGAATATTAAATACTGACTTTTTCTAATGCTTCCTTTATGTTCCCTGAGATTCCCTCTTTGAATTACTAGTTCACAGGTCTGACAGAACACGTTGCCCTGAGCTCTGTAAGGATTGGGTGTCAGGATCCAAACTTCAAAGATGAGCTCACTGCCCATCGGCCATTTGGAATACTCAGGTGCTTTCTGTACAGTATCTCGCTTGTGCCAACAATCCTTCAAGGCAGGTGGGCTTACCCCACAGATGCAGAAAGCTGAGATTCAAATAGGTCAAAACACTTGTGTATAAGCAAATAAGAGGTGGGGGCTATGATGGTTTGCGTCCAGGTCTGGGTTGCTCTGAAGTCTGATGAGACCCAGGGTCTGTTCGGTGCTGCACCTTCTTTCCATCTTGTGCTCCCTTGGACTTGGTGGTCAAGATAGGGAATTGAGTTCTTCGATTTAGCTTCAGTTCTGGACCACTTCCTCGCATTCTTCCTAGCTGAAGTTGAGCTACAGTATTGTCTTACAATTTCCTGTGCTGTTTTTTCACTTCTAACCCCAAGGCACTCTGACTTAGCATCTCATTTGTTCTTCTCTGCACTCCATAACTAAATGATGTTTGAAATCACCCTGTGTTTCTTAGACCTTGGTTTCTCAGTGCTCTGGCCTTCCTACTAACCCTTTCAGCTGTTATAACCCAGGGGACAGCTTCGCCACCCAAGAATTCTTTACACAGAAACTGATGATTTAGGGGTCCACTAATTCCCATTAGTCTTTGGATCATAGTGTACTCACCCAAACTGTATGTTTGTCACCCACCACGAATGTTTATCCATGTCTTCTGAATGTCAATAGCCTTCATTTTCTTTCATTTGTTGTAGTATTGATGATTTTCAGTTTAGCTGTCAAGTAGTTCATACATACACACACATATATATAGTGTTGCATATGTGAATGTAGTGAATTTATGATATTTTCACCCTTTGATTCCCACTACGATCTCCTTCCTTTTCACCTTACAATGTTTCATCTCCTCTGCCAGACTTGCTCCTATTTTCAAGTCTTTTCACTGGTGTGGCCCAGAGGATACGTGAAAGAACTTTGGATAAATCTAATTTTAGGATTATTCTAATTTGTGATTATTCTATAATTCCACAATTTAATGAGTTGCTGAAGAAATACTTTGTTTTGTTTTCTGAGACAAAGTCTCATGTACCTCAGGCTAATCTCCCCCCAAAAAAGAAAAAAAATTCTTTGCCATTTCTGTAAGTCTACCGCAGCTGGGCACCTCTAGGGGGCGCTTCTTCTTACAAAGTATAGGTGACTGATCGCAAGGTCCCTATGGAATGGATTCACTTTCGGGGTGTGGCTTCGCGTGAGACCCTCACCCTACAATGGAGTTCGGCTTGAACTGACTGAAGCTATTTAGGGTCAAAGTCTTTGGCGCATATCTCTTGTGATCCTAAGTCAGTTGTGCCTTGTCCGATGTTTGCTATGCGATGACTGCAAGGGGGGGTGACCTGGATCTGACAGCTTCTGGGTGGAAGTCCTGGGCTGGCCCAGAATGGAAGATGGAGTTTGCAGAGCTGCCCCACTGCAGTGAGGCGGACAGTTCGGTGAGGTGGGCTGGATTCTGCACCAAGCCTGCACCCTTTCTCCTGGGCAAAAGTTTCTCCCAACACATGGCTTTAATCGACTCATTTTTGGAGCCTTTGAAAAAAGCACTGTGAGTTTAGGAAAGAACCCCCTCGAGTTGCTCTGGGCGCGTGGATGCCACGGTTTCCTGCTCTGCGGTCCAGTCAGTGCTTGTAACCCTCTTGTCCTCAGCGTGGCCGCGATTCCCCGGAGGGGTGACTCTGCCGGCTGACAGTCTGGCTCGCTACTTTGGGACCTTTGGCATCATTGACCAGGAGCCATTAGTTTCTCCAGCGCCCTAAGAAGAAAGGCAGTGACTGAAGGGATGGGACATGAAGTTTGTTTCCAAACTCTGCAGCTCTCTCTGGATAGGCGGCGAGGTTCAGGAGCAATGGGAACGGGTGCGCTCAGTCCACGGAAGTCCGCTGCGCTGAAGCTGAGGCTAGATCAGTCCCTAAACCCGGGGTGGTGGTGGAAGGGGGGTCCAGACCTAGCTCCGCCCCTCGCGGGGCCAGGTCCCCGGGCTCCCGGCCCAGCGCACAGCAGGCGTGCATGTGGCTGTGTGTGTGTGTGTGTGTGTGTGCGCGCGCGCGCGCGTGAGAGAGAGAGAGAGAGAGAGAGAGAGAGAGAGAGAGAGAGAGAGAGAGAGAGAGAGAAGAGAGATGAGGAAGCGAGATGAGGAGTCGTTCTCCGCCTGGGTGTTTCCTTGCAAGTGGTTTTAATCAGCCATCCATTAGGGGATCATGGAAAAAAAATTTTTTTTCTGGCTAAGAATGAGAATCGAGTAAGTACACAGAACTTTGAACTGGAGACCGACGTCAGCAAACCCCTCTGACAGCAACTACAACCATTCAAACTGCGAGTCCCCTTTTAGGTGGTGAGCCGTGAGTGCTAACAGGGAAGTGGCAATTTAAGACGGAATGAGGGGAAGCCATAAGAAATTATAAAAGGCTGAAAGGCAGCTGGCTTTGGGAGGAGGGAAAAATGAAAAAGTGCTGGGGAGACCTGGCCCGCGCCCAGCTGTGCAACAGGCACTTGGGATTTAACCTACGGCGTCTTGGGCGCTGTGCGCAGACTGCAGATTCACTTTGGTAGTATTTTCTCTTTTCCTCCCGGAAAACCCAGACAGAGCTGGACTCCTTCACCGTGACTTTCAGGATGTTGTGGAAGTAAGATATCACCGGAAACAGCACTTTGGCAGCCGGGGATGGCTTCAGATCATTAGTTACAACTACTACTATTTTGATAACTTTTAAAACCCAAGTCAGTCGCTTTTACTGGCCTTCATGGAAAGGCTGCTGTTAACCACCTCTGGCTTTGGGGACCTGTGACTCTTTGCCATGACCCTTCATCCAGTTCTCAAGTGGAGATGGAGCAAACGTGATTGGAGTTGCGCTAAAAGAAGACAGATGTGAGTTAGGTTTTCTTTTTCTTTTTTTCCCCCTGCGCTGACAACGGATCGGCTATGATGACTTTTCTGACAACGTGGACAGGGGCCAAGTGAAGCTGAACTGGACATGGTCTGTCGCCCAGGGTTCCTTTGTCGCCGGCGCTTCTGCCCCCGGCCCTTCCTGGTGGGCTTGGTGGTGGCAATCTGTCTCTTCTACCAGACCCTGACTCTCCGAGGGACAAGGAAGCTCACAGCCACAGTCCCCAAGACGGTCCCTCACACACCCTCCCAAACTCAAGCTATCAGATGCCAGCAAGGATACCCACAGGACCAGCGGTGCTTCCTTCCTTTTGGGAATGCCCAAGAGATCAAGAAGGTAAGACTGATGAGCTAAACCTAGGCAGTGATTACTCTCTGCTTCTCGTCCTCTCCGCTAAACTAAAATTAACTTTCATGAGGTCTGAAAGGGATCCAGTGTATAAACAGCCTGACCTGGTGGCAGAGAGTACCGGTTACATAAGCCGCGAATTCTTGGATTTACTTCCAGAAAGTTCTCGCCTTTATCTTTTGGTCTTTCACCCCATTTCAGTAGAGTAAAATAGTTTCTCAAATATTAGGAAGCCAAAAGATCTGAGGATTTATAGATCAGAAGCATAAATCCAAGTTTAAAGATCTAAGAAACCTTAAGGGAATGGTCTGAGTGACAGGACTATGCCAGATTCAGACACTCTGAAATCCCACTCTATAATCGCTGAATTGATTCTGAATTGGCGAATGCTTTCTAAATCAGTGTATTTATTTCCAATGCATTGAAACGCGTACTATTAGAAGTTTCTTGGAATCGTTGACACACTGTGTAATATTCTTCATGGAATTAGAGAAATAGAAGCCAGGTGGAGTGGCCATGCCTATAATCTCAGCACTCAGAAGGCAGAGGCAAGAAGCCCCCTGCAAGTTCTCCACAGGGGTCTACAAAGAGGGTTCCAGGCCTGGCAGGGCACTGCAAGAAAAAGGCCAATTGTGCATTTTAACCTGAGATTCCCAGCACTGGGGAGATGAAGCAGAAGGATCAACAGTTTATGGCTAGTCTAGGATATATAATGAACTAGATGCTAGTCTGAACTGCATCAGACCCTGTCTAAAAAAAATAGAGAGAGATGACTCAATGAATAAGGTACCTGATGACCCAAGTTTGATTCCTGGAAGCCCTCATGGTGGGAGGAGAGAACTGACTCTTCAAAGTTGTCCCCTAACCTCCAACCATGTGATATGGCATGAATGTACGTACTTTCTCCCTCCTCCCTCTCCTTTTCTCTCTCTCTCAAATAAAGAAATAGCATTTAAAATAAAAGAACAGCAACAAAAGAGAATCAGGGAAATGGAGATCATTCTATCTATACCTACCAACTAGGCGGGTTGATTTTATCACTCTTACTCGTCAAGTGTAGGAAAAATAAAAACCAAAATAAAATTCATGGATTTTTCATTTTAAAGTAGCATTCTTCATGCCTACCAGTGAAAGGAAGACTTTTGAGTTGCGTATGTAAAAGAAAATGAAGAAAAGCAAAAATAAATAATTAAACAGCTAAGACAAAACAAAACAACCTCTCTCTTGGCAAAGTCACTGATTCTATGCCACCTCAAACACTGTCAAACAAGATACTTTAGGCATCCATAAGTAATATCTCCTATCTCGGTAGATTTAGGGGAATCCTCTGAGCCTGGTCATGACTTGGAGCAAAGCTTCCTCTTGGATACCAGCACTGCAGCATTATCAGTAATAGCACTTAAATTGTCACCACTGTTTTGTTTGAAAAAAATCTTTCATTTCATTGCAGTCTCATATCCTAGGTAGGTAGGAAGGTGAGTGGGAAGGTAGCTGGAAGATAGGGTTATCATTCATTAGTTTATAAACAAGATGACTGCCACTGAAAGAAGCTCATGGGGCCCACGTGTGCCATGTCTGTGTCCCCATGGAACTCAAGCCTCTATGTTCAGACCCTCTATATGATAGTAAGCTCCAAACTTATGTAATCATATAAGAATCTCCAACATGAAGAACCTATGTACATTTTGATTAAAGTGAAGAACATTTGAACATTTTTAAGTGAATGTCTTCATGTGTTAGCCGCAATAGCAAGGAACATGTTGACCAAGAACATGGCAAGCAATAGCAGGACTATAAGCAGACTTTAAATGAAACTTTTTCAATTGAAAACATGAATCAATACTTGGATGCTGTAAAACAATCAAAGAATGAATATTTTTGCTAATTTATATGAGTATTTGCTTTGCTTCTTCTTTGGTTTTGAGAAAATCAAATTTATAATAGATGTAGCTTAATTTCAAAGGGACCTCTAATTTGTTAATAATACTGAATAATATAATTACTTTAAAGTAGTTGAGGTATGTATATGTATTCACTTAAAATATTTTGCAAGAATTTGCTATGAAGATTTTATTAACTGACTTGGAGCCTGTTTTAACCCCTCTACTTAAGTTTTCATGATTTCCACTGTCATTGTAATTTAAGCAAATGTTAGCTGTTAATCGTAGTCTGTCACAGAAAATTCCATTTCTACTTTGGATCTTCTGGTACTTAGAAACATCTGAAAACCATTGACTGCTGGTGTAAAGTGCTCACTCTAGAATTCTTCCTCACCAATAATGCCAAGCACATGGAGACTTGGGGTTACAAATGATTCAAAGTCTGAAATATTTCAAAACATAAGCAAGATCCTAACTTCTAAATTATAGTGCAGAAGCCCAGTGGATATGAGAGCTGTGCTTCCAAATGCTGTTCAGCTCTGATCTTATCTTGCACAAGCTACTTCTGGGACTGAAAAGAAAGAAAGTACCACTGTAGGCTTTGGTAAAAAATCAGATATAAATGCATTAAATCTGTAATACATGTTCCAAAAGAAGAGTCAAATAATAATCCATTGCAATGATTAAATAGTTTCAGATAGCTCAAATGAAAAAAATCAATACATTGATCACTATGTTGGTGTCACTATATAGATCATCCCAAAATAACTAATAAGTGCCCTTAATAAAATAACTCACAAGAAACTGCATAGGCCTAGGAGTAGCTTTTGCTACTATTTTTTTTCACTATTACTTTTTATTTGGCTTACTATTTTTACTCCAATATTTTATAGGAATAGATTTGTTTCTTTCAATACATTTTGAAATGTGTATTTCAAAACATTTATTGGCAAATCGAAATATTTGACTAAGTTGAATGTGCACATTTGCAATTTAGTGAAATCCATTCATCATCAGCTAAATTGAAAAAAGTCTTTACTTTTAAAAGATGCTTAAGACCCTTGTCTTTGACCACTAGTTTCTGGATTCAAAGGTGTATTTGGCTGCATAAATTTTAATGTGTAAGTCCCAGAAAGTTCATGCTATCTCTTGTATGTATGTATGTAAGTACACTGATCTCTAGATTAAAAAAAATTGATTTCGATAAGATATCCAGAACAAAAAAATACATACTAAGACACTAAAATTCTTAATAGTCAGTATGTTTAGATGTTTAGCAGGCTGTATAAATAAAGCTAAATTGGAAAAAGTCTTAATTAAGCCTTCAGCTGAGAATATTAAAGTAAAGGTTTGATAAATATGGCAATGTCTGGGACAGAAGAGGGCACCAGCATGAATATTTCTCCTGAGTTGTCAGTGGCTGATGAACAAACAATACATTTTTTCCAGTCTTTTTGATTGCAATTGCTTAAAAAAAAAAGAGCTTTTGCATTTTATCAGACTATCAACAAAGGATTCTGTAGTAGCAAATATCTGAAGGTAGGTAACTTTGAAGTCCACACTTTCACTGGGCCCTTATTCAATGCTTCAGATTTTCAGTGTTGCTTGAGATCATGCTATACTATTTGCCAACTTTCCATAAGGAAGTACTCCCCCTCTTTCTCGCCACGATTTAATTCTTTTTTCCATCTGAACGTTCCAAAATGCCTTGTTAAGCAGATGTCCTATTGCTATTTCTTCAGCTTTGCATGCCTGAATATCATCTGATAATCTGCCATGGCTTTGAACTATTCCAACTTATTACAGAAGCATAGTAATGTTGTCTTCACTGACGTAGGCTGGGCAGCACATTTATCTACTTCCATGGACTCTAACGTCTCAGCATTGAATAACAGAAGAGGCATATTAAATTATAAACAGAGACAATGGATGAAAATCTTCTCGGTGCATGCTTCACTAATGGAAAGGTTGCTATTTGAGGAATATATTTATACTCTGCACGGCCATGTGTTTTTGATTACCTTCTGTTGAGGCTCCACAATGGGAACCACTATTCCCTGACTGTTGCTGGCTATTTACTTTCTGTGCCTTCGACACCGTCCCTTCTGTTTCAGTGACTGTTCTCCCACCACAGGATCCAACACAGCTCAATATAAGTGAAACGGATGTGCTTATTAAGCATGTTCTAATTGCTTTCATTTGCATTCCTGAAGTAAACAGTATCATTAACATTTAAATATTTCTTTTAAAAAATTACTTGTTTACTCTGGGTTTTTGGAAATGGGATGCTGGGCAAACTCTTACATGCTAACAGTTTATTGGAAAACTCAATAGCACAGAAGAATGAAAACTAACAGAGAGAGAGAAGGTTGGACTTGAAGCCCAATACGTGCACTTTGCAGGGGCAGTTCACATCCACAGAAGCTGTCGTTGACTACTGAATCTCAGACACTGGTGTGCAGAGACAAGAAAAGCTAACAATTTATCTTCTGATTTACTCTTTTCATGTTTTTCACTGGCTGAGTTCATCCCATGCTGGTTAGAGTTAGCAAGCTGGGTGTCCAGGAAGTCGCTGGGAAATTCAGACACTGTCAACGTGAAACCCAGGTGGTCCTTCCTTTTAATTAAGTACTAAGAGTAGGAGTTACAAGGTGTCAGGGTAGGGATGGGAAAAGCAGACTGGGGGTGGAGAATCCCTGAAATCTATCCTTGTAATCATAGAAATGTCTGGCAGAGGTAAATGAAGAAAAATGATCTAGCGTCTTGTGATAAAATGGTGGAGATAAGTGTTCTTTTTAAAAATCTACTGAAAATGTCTATATGGATTTTTCGTCTTGAGCTATAACTTTGGTTTTTTCTTTTACTTAACAAAAAAATTCTAAATATTTGTGATTATCTCCATGAAAATCCTCTTTAATTGAAGAAAACAATAACAAACATGTCAGTTTCTCTTCTTTCTCCTCTAGATCTCTTGTAGTAATTCATTCATTTTCATTTGTTTAGTATATATTTTCTTAGCAATATGTAATGTGACAAAAACTTTGTGAGATGCTAGATATGCAGAAATGGAAGTCACTGTGAGGCAGACAAACACACGGCCAGGAAACTGATAACTATGAGATTACTCTTTTTGCAAGAAAGGAGAGAAAGCAGAGAAGCTAGAAGGGATAGAGAAAGAAAAGAAAGGTGCTGCAAGCAGAATAAAACCACATATGCATATGCAAGGAAGAAATCACATTAATTAGTTCAGTGAGTGTGTATTAGTGTGTGTGTGTGTGTGTGTGTGTGTGTGTGTGTGTGTGTGCAGCACTGAAAGAAAGAGGAAGGTAGAAAATTGAAGAGGGTCTAGATGCTGGAAATGTGCATGTAATTCTGAAAGAATAATGAGCAAAGGTTGGCATGGATAGATTTATAATTCAGAGCAACCATGTTGCAGAATGAAGTGAAACAGTGGAATTGTAAGGGAACCAGTTGGGGGACATTTTAAGTTAGGTCTCTTTTTGCCGAATTTTGTCTTGTGTCCTTAAGCACTCCCACATCATCCTTTTCTAGGACAGGTTCATAGCTATTCTATTACTTATGATATTGACAGCTTCAACCCTTTCCCTTGGGCCAGCAGACAGGCTTAGAGCTGATAGCACACAGTAAGCATACCTGTGATATGTACTCACTCCTATTTCCCTTCATAGACACCGTGACTAGTACCTCAGCCCAAACTTCCTTTGTTTTGGTTTTCTCTGCTTTGAAACTTCTCTCTCTTGGTGACCCCTGGTAAGCAGGAATGATCTGCTTTCCACTTTTATTCCTCCTGAAACATCTTTCACTGCTAGGCAACAACTCTTATAACTCCTCTTTTAAAACTGACTATCACGACAAGCTTTTGTGCTTTCCTTTCATGGTCCTTTCTGCCTCTCAGTGATGCTTGTAGACATCTCCATGCTTCAGTCCTGAGATATTTGTCCTGTACTTTCCATTCATAAATGAATCACTTTGCTTTGGGTTAATTTTAACCCATGGACATGTACCTCTTGCTTGACTTGCTGCAGTTATTATTTGTTTATTTCAGAGAGATAACACTCTGATACGAACGGCATAAGGGAGAAAGGAAGATTTATTTGGCTTATGATTCCAGAGGGAAGACATAGTCCATTATGGTGAGAATCTCTTAACAGGAAACATGGCTTGGAGGCAGGAACTGGAAGGAAGATTCAGGTCTCTGACTCTCATGAAGGAGGCAGAGAGAGCAAGGAGCAAACTTTAGAAGCAGGATTGGGCCACCAAGCCTCAAGGCCTGCCTTTGCTGTGACACACCTTTTTTCAGCAAAGTTCTACCTCCTAAAGGTGCCATGATCTTCCCAGACAACATCAGCTAAGGACACAAACACAGGACCCAGTAGGGAGCAACTCACCTTCAAACCATGACCCTTTCCCATTTTCTGCCATGTGTTCTAGAAATTGTAAGCTATGAATATTTAAATAACTTCTTGCTTAAAAATTCTATCTCTAAATCAATGGTTCCTCTTGACCTCATTCTGTAAATGTGAGCTGACGCCTTCCTTCATTCTCTCCCATACATGTTTTCACATACGGCACTATCTCTGGTTTTTATCACTTCTTTCCTGGTTCTTGCCACTCACTAAATTCATTAACTTGGCTCCTGATCAAATGTGAAGTAGACCACTCAGTTACATAACTGGTCTAACTCGGAGAGGTTATAGTAGAAGGTTTTCTTCTTTTTGAAAAGATTATTAATAGTGGTTAAAAAAACATGTACCCTCTCAAGTATATCAACTATTTACATGCACACATTGCATATTTTGAACTATTGGTCACAGCCTAGCTTGTCTATAGCTTTTACCTTCTGACACAGATAGTCTTCCTCATTGTGGTCCACATACTGCCTTAGATATGATGTTCTTTTGTTGCCCTAATAGGCGATTTCTGAGATCATGAGGCACATTTAACCCCTTATACTGAGTATGTTTGAAACTGTCACCTTAGTACAAGCCCAAGTGGGTATAAATTGGGATCTTCTGCCAAAGGATCCAGATTTTAGTTAATAAGATTCTAAATCTTAGAGTCTCCCTTCAAAATTTCAATATTATGCTGCCATTACCAAAAACCTAGACTGCTTCAACAGCCTATCAAGGACTCTCTTCTTTGTCTGTGCTCCCTGTGCCATCCAGAACTCCTCTGCACGTGCAATGTTGCATCCACACATTGAGTACAAGCCACCATGCCACACTCCACTGCAAAATGAGATTGCCTTTTCGATCTATTTTTTTATTTATTCAATTGTGCGTGTGTGTGTGTGTGTGTGTGTGTGTGTGTGTGTGTGTGTGTGTGTGTAGAACCACAGGCGAATTCGGGAACCACCATGGATGCCTCCACCTCCTCTTTGTTTACTCTGCCCCCGGGATTCATAGGCTCCGTCCACCAGGACCAGAAGCGCGGTTGGTTCCCGGTTCCGCCCGGCTGGGGTCTAGGATCCGAACTCAGGACCTTCCACCTGCAAAGCAGAGGCTTAACCCCTGAGCCACCTCTTCAGCCCCCTCCCTTTTCAATCTATCACCAAGCCCATAGCTCTGTTTTCTGAACCCTACCATCTCTTTCTGGCATCTCCTCCAGGGAGATCCCTGACTGGAATCTCTAGAATCTTCCTTACCTTTCTTACAACCATCTAAAGCCTATGAAGCTTCATCTTCTCCAGGAGAGTAGCCCTTATCACTGTAAGAAGATGTATACTGAAACATTCCTAAGAAAATTATAATTAGAGCTATTTTGAATTTTTAAAATTTTTATTATTTTATATTTCCATCTATACAATAAAGATTAAATAATTTTGATACATAGTCTAATGTATCCTTAAAATAAAAAATATAGTGAAGTAGCATCATATGTATTCATTCAAGAGATACATAATACATATTGTCAAATATTAAAAAGTTGCAAAGAATTATACTTGTATATGAAAGAACTATTTATATGTATATATACCTACACATACATATACTTGAATATATATAATGAGCATACATATAATTTAAAAGATGCTATTATAGCTAACTAGAAATGAAGGAACATTAAAATGTTAGAACTCAAAAATGGATTAGAGATTATTAGATTCAGTGTTTTTCTTCTATAAGTGAAGAAAACTAAGCTCCCAGAAAGAAAAACCTTCAAAGAGAGACATTGAGTTGATGGTGAAGACAGGATTGAACTGTGAGGCAGTTGCTTTTATATATCAGCTTGGCAGTTAAGAGCTGAGTCTTTAAGTGCACCTGCAAAGAATAATATGTTCAGGGAGGCTTCTGAGCATACATGCAGAAGATTACCTTATTGACATGGGACAATCCATGCTCCGGGAAGGAGGATGAGATAGAAATTTGGTTAACAAATTAGAATTTGTGAGAATTCTAAATCAATGGTTCCTCTTGACCTCATTCTGTAAATGTGAGCTGACTCCTTCCTTCATTCTCTCCCATACATGTTTTCACATACGGGACTATCTCTGGTTTGAATTTGGCAGAGTGGAAAGTCAGAAAGAGTGTGCTTTTCTCTGCTCTTCCAACATAATGAACCATAACCTAGAGATCCATACACTAGCACAATAAACTCCTCGTTGAATTATGTAACATATTGGCATTAGAAATAGAAAACTAAGATGGATGGAGACCTGTTTTCTTTCTAAACGTCCATTCTAATCCACAAACTCTATTCATTCATTAATATGTTGGGTTGAACTGAGCGACCCCTCCAAGACATATTGAAGTCCTAACCCCAGGACCTTTGAATTTAGAAGTAAGGTTGGTACAGTAAGGCCTCAGTTTAGAAGTAAGGTTGATGCAGATGCAATTGGTCAACATGAGGAGTATTCATTCACATTAGAGAAGTATATACAAGTGACACTTTTATGAGAAGACGTCCACAGAGAGACAGGCACGCAGGGAAGGCGCCGTGGAGTGGCGAAGGAAGTGATTCGCTGTGAAGATGGACACACAAGAGCATTGGTGGCAGGTGAAACATCAGAAGCTTGGACCAGATTTCATTTCCGTGGGTTTCAGCTGTGTGGCCACACAGACACCTTGATTTCCAGTTTCTCACCGCTTACAGTGCAACACAATAAATTCCTTTTGCTTGAAGTCACCCGTGTGGGCTCTTGGTCACAGCAGCCTCAGGAAGGTAATAAAATTGAGTCAGCAGAAGAGCGCAGGCAGAGCCCGGGGATCTGCACTCAAATTAACACCATTTGTTAACTTGCTACTTTGGGCACATTTCTTGACTTCTCTGGGATTTAGTTTCTTTCTGTGAGATGAATATAATACTACCCCCTTTGCAAGCCAAGCAGAAGCCTTTATTAAGAGAAATCAAGTGTAACAGTAAATGTTGCCTAAATAGGAGGGACTCAACTATCAGAACGATTATGATTTTGTTTCCTAGAAGACATATTTATCTCCACAGTACGTATTCATTGCCTCTCATGTTTGGCCTTCACAAAGTAGTTGAGCAACAAGTACTTTTTACGATGAATGAATGGGTGAAAGGCTGGGTGGGATTTTCTCCTTCTAAACCTGTACAGTTGCCATATCACAGTAAAATGGGTTTTTAAAGTCCAGTCAAAACATGGTCCAATCTGTTGCTCAAAGTTGGACCTGCTTATCTGTATGCAATGGCCTAAATTTTGTCCAGTCTATTTTGAAGTCTAAGACGCTGAGATTAACATCATGCTGTAGCTGAGAATGTGGAGAGGTGAGTTTGGAGGAGAAGTGGATGTGATATTCAGGCTTGGGTCCCAAATCCATCTACAGGTTTATCACTTCGTTTGTTGCCTATGCCTTTTACTGCTCAAAGAGTACCTGTATGCAGTGAGCCATGCAGAAACATCCAGCCAATGAATGAGTCTCACCGCAGAGCCAGGGTCAGGATGATTCTTTACTCTCTGCTGAGTTTCAGCTTTCTCCTTGCACCTGTACCCCTATACTCCTTTCCGGACCATTTCTTGCACTTTTGAGCTATTTGCTATGCTGCATTTGTGTGATTGTTAGATACAGGCATCAACTTGACAATTGAAGACTGAGCTCTGGGCACATTTGTAAAGAACTGGTCATTGAGTTAAGCCCCTAGCAAACCTGTAGGAGATTGCTGATCGATAGGAAGCCCAGCCCGTGGTGGGTAGTCCCTGGGCAGGTGAGTAAGGTGGGAGGAGCTAGTCAGGGAAAATGGCATCTTTTGGTATACTTGATCAGACAGGTCTGGCAAGTGAGGACTGTCCCTCTTGGAAGTCCTGTGCATATGGTGTGACTAGTTCCCTTTATCCGTGGTGTTGGTGTGTGCTCTCCTGCCAAACTGAACAAGGAGCTTTAACCGGATAATCATAAGCCAGAATAAAACTCCTTGTGCCCTTAAGGAGATTGGTTGTGAATGTACAGGCAACTATGCAGAGTCACTGCCACAATTTTCCTTATTTCTCACCAATTTTTCTTGATGCCTTTGGTTTCCTTGTCTTTGTGGTGTTCTAAAGCTATGCCATTTCTTGGGCCTTCCATTTGCTTTAAAGGAAGATATTCCCAGCTACTGTGCCCTTCCAGTGACGTCCCGATCTTTCCTGACACTATCCTCTCACCACCTCTCACTGTCTGCTTTTAACAGAACAATTCTACTAACATTGAGCTTTGTTGTGCCTCTTCCTATTGTAACTGGATTTGAAGGACGGGGCTGTATATATATATATATATATATAGTCCCCAGGGTAGCCTCAGGTGTTAGCAGACCAAGAGGCATGCAGCCCCATGGAGTGCGGTGTGCTGATGAGCTCAGCATGCCTTCGATGTTCTCTGACACTGATGAGTAGAGCTATGTTAAATCTTTAAAATGAAATATGCATCTGGTTAAAATAGGTTTATTCTGAGAGAATTTTAGAAAAATTCAAGCTTGCATACCTTAATTCTGATGAAGTCTTGATGAAACTCAAGTTATGCTAAATTGCCTACATATCAAGGAATTAATCATTTCCTAGGAGCCAGTCCCTCTCATTCTTTCAGGGTAGTGCCAGTAGCTTCTGATTCTTCCTTATTGAAGCAATCCTTCTTTTTATACAAATGCAAGTGAGGTAAAGCCTCTGAAGCAAACTAGATACAGGAACAACAAACTGAGTCTGTGGCTTTTGGGGTGAAAAGAATGTCTTGGTTTCACTTTTCCTTTGAATGTTTTCTTTTCTTTCTTTCTTTATTTCAGTTTTGCATACAAGAATATAGTGAATTATGATATTTCACCCCTTAATTCACATCCCATTCCCCTTTCTTTTCCCCTTATAATCTTTCATTGCCCGTCAAACTCCCTCTTTTCACTTGTGTGGCCCATTGCACTTCATCTAGTTTGCCTTTGACAACATACGCCTAACATGATCCGTGCCTCAGCAGCTATCATAGATCAGTGGGACCACGAGGAAATCTTCTTTTTCTTACTTACTTGTCCTCATTGGTCTCTCAGAGAGGCATGGACTTTGTGAGATCTTTTCCCTTTCACGGTGAGATATTGATAGGCCAACTCCCATGAAGTTCTTGTACAAGTTTATATGAAATCATGGATCCCCCAACCTTGTCATATCCAGGAGATTGTGGCTGGCCTATCACTATCCCACTTCATGTGCTTACAGTCTTACCTCCCCCTCTTCCACAATGTTCTCTGAGTCTTGGGTGGGAGTGCAGGTGACTTAGATGTCCTGTTTAGGACCAAGCAGTCCACAGTGACTTCTTTCTGAATTGTGACCTGTTTTGCTTTTCTGAATTAAATGCTTTCTGTTACAGAGGGAAGCTTCGAGATTGAGTGCTGAGTGCTGAGACTATAACTGGGTATAATAACAGGTGTTTAAAAGGCAGTTGTAGGAGACATCCTCACTGAAAGGATGAGCGCATGTGCTCATTTCTTAAAACAGCATGTATGTTCTCTGATGGATACTATACCAAAGTTGGAAATTTGTAATGTCAATATTTAGTACTCTGCTGACTCTTTTTCGAATGTGTGCATGTGTGTATTAAATATACATTATCGACCAGATATGAAATTTAGATGCTGCAGGATTGGTTCAATGCTTGTGTCTAGAATTATGGGAAAGGTTTAGGATGGATTTCCACTTAGACATAGATGGAATGTATATTGCATTAATTTCATTAGTGTTTGCAAGTGGGTAGACACACCTGTTTGTGGGGTCCAATGTGTATGCACAGGTATGGAGTCCAAGACTTGACCACTCTCCACGTTTCTTAAATGAAAGATCTCTCATCTGAACCCAGAGCTTGCAACTTTGGCTAGTAGTCAGCACACTCTAAGGATCCCTGGTCTGGGTGTCTCAGGAGCCGGTATTGTAAGCAGAATGCCTGGGTCACCTGACATCTAAATCACTATTGGCACTTATTGGCGCTGGGGCTATAACTCCAGTCCTTATGCATATGTGGGAGGTGATTTCATCCGCTGAACCATGTCTTCATTCCCCTTTGTCAACTTTTGCATTTTTTAGTCATTATTCAAAACATAAAACATCATTTTAGTTTATTATGGAGTTTAAAAATGAATATATTATATAATGTATAGTGATTTAGTAAATCTGTTTTGTAGGTATCAGAATAGTAAAAATTATATGTCTTTCAATTGTATTCACTAAAGTTTGAATTGCTTATGATCTGAATGACAACTGGAACCATAATAATTATTAGGAAAAGCAAATGAACTTGGAGGTGCAGAATGGGGCTTACCTTGTGCCATGAGATGTAGCTCTGGGCTCTCTGGCATACAACCCATTCAGAACACCTTGGTAAAGGAGAAACTGTACCATTCTTCCTGTTGCCAATGAGAACAGATACAACTACCTCTAACAAAGCTTTTGATGTCAACCTAGTAAGTATATTGACTAGACAATTACAGGCACATTGTGGAACAACTGGTTTAAATTCCAGCTTTTAAAGACTATCCCCACTGATAACATCTTATTCATCCCTTTATAATTGTGGTAAAATACATCTATCAGGATTTACCATCTGGACCCTTTCTAAGTGTATAGTTAGTTCAGTGCTATTAAATGCACTCTTGGAAAGCACACTTCCCTACCATCTTTCTCTGTAACTCTTTGGTCTTGTGAAACTGAAACTGAAACCCATTAACCTATAGCTCCTGTTTCTCTCCTCTCTCATCTCTGGCAAGCACTGTCTCTTGCTGCATTTTTGACAGATACTTTCAGAACCTCATAATAGTGAGATCATTGAGTTTTCTGTGATTGCATGTTTACTCAATATAATGTCTTCAAGGTTCATCCATGCTGTAGCTTATTCTTCCTTTCTTGAGGTTCAATAGTATTTTATCATATGTATATTTCACATAGTTCATCAATTGATTATTAGATTGGTTCTGCTGGTTAATATTGTAAATAATACATTCTGAACTCTGGATATATAAATACTTCCTTTAAGTTCTTTTTTTTAACATTTTTTTATTTTTTTATTATTATTATTATTTATTCAACTGTGCGCATGTGCGTGTGTATGTGTGTGCGCGCGCGCGCGTGTGTGTGTGTGTGTGTGTGTGTGTCTGTATGTGTGTAGAACCACGGACGAATTCGTGAACCACCATGGACGCCTCCACCTCCTTCTGCCCCGGGATTCACAGGCTCCGCCCAACCAGGACCAGAAGCGCAGGCCGCCCCCGCTTCCGCCTGGCGTCTATACGTGGGATCTGGGAACCGAACTCAGGACCTTCCGCCTGCAAGGCGGAGGCTTAACTCCTGAGCCACCTCTCCAGCCCCACTTCCTTTAAGTTCTACATTTGATTATTTTGGGGTATATACTCAGAATTCTTAAATAAAAAAAATAAAATAAATTCCAGCTTTTATCATTTGGTGAACACAGGGCCACTTTATTTAACCTTATGAACTGCCATATCTGTCATCCAAAAATTGAAACCATGAAAACTTTAAATGTAAGACATGAATCAACTCGTGTGCTAGAAAACACCAAGCATGGTGTTGGGCCAGGGTTGTTTTCTGACAAATGTACATTCTGCTAGTTTTAATGCTTTATGTGGGTTATGTTACATTTTGAGAATTATATGTAGTCCATATTTTTATTCTTAGTCCATGTCCTTTCCTCCTTACATGTTTTGTCTCCTCCTTACATGTTAAAGTCTCTTCTGCTATGTTAAGATCTCTGACTCTTTCCCCTACAACTACATACAGTTGAATGTTACAACATACCACAGGCTTTCTTGCCCTGCTCAAGAAGGTGTTAGACAGGAACAAGGCTCATCTTGCCTTAAGAAGCTGTCTGCGGTGGTTGACATGAATGTAAATCATTCACAAACTTTGGTATTTTAATCATGTTTAACCTACTTCCCAGCTGTTTTGGACAAACCTCAGCTATTGCAAATATGGTTGAGAGAATAAAACAGACATTTTGGTCAATTCTGGGTGAGAAAGTCAGGTGTCCGGAGAAGCCTAATGACGGTGAATGACCTACATGAAGAGAAAAGCATTTACTAAACAGTAATTTAACTTCTAGGTTCTGGTGTTTCTTGCCAGTTTTGCCAGACAAAAGAGAAATCACCAGAACAATCTCTATCTAAAGCGGATCCTGCTGTGCCCCTCCCATCTGTCTTCA
Organism: Typhlomys cinereus; assembly: GCA_023101885.1. Classification (NCBI taxonomy): domain Eukaryota; kingdom Metazoa; phylum Chordata; class Mammalia; order Rodentia; family Platacanthomyidae; genus Typhlomys; species Typhlomys cinereus. The sequence continues at coordinate 1,152,149 of JALPQD010000001.1, forward strand.
GGCAATAGGAAGGATGCTCAGGGTTGAAAGGAGGACTCCCAGTTTGTTTGCATTTTCCAGTCTGCAGCCTACAGATGTCTGTCACTGTGTTACTATGGGATCAAATTAGACACTAGCTGTGAAAAGTTTTGAAAGACACTGAGATCATAAAGGCAGGGGAATTACATTATCATTTCCCAAAGGAAAATACTGAGAAAATATTCTCACTGCATTGGGTCCCTCTAGGGGAACAGAATGCATAATATGTACCATAAGTGTGATTACTAGAAAGACTCCTTTTTTCATTAAAAAAAAGAGTGTGGAGTGCAGCACAGATGCCAAGTTACAAAGTTATGTTTCAAAACGCTAGTAGAAATCCAAAATTGTGCTGTCACAATCGAGTTTCCTCTGGACTTTCACTGTTTCTTTAAGAGCAATAGGAAATACAATAGCATTCCAATGGCTACAGCCTCAAGCCTGGTTCTTCCCAAATGGAAACTTCAGTGATCATTTAGCCACAGCGTACAAACGTGCCAGGAAAAAAAAAAAAAAGGAACAGGAAATTAGCTTTTCTGCAGCAGTACAAGAACTCCCTGATCTTAGCAAGACACTGGTGAGAAAGCGGACTTTCGTAAGCAATAGTAACCCTTTCCTGATGGACACACGCTGGGGCAGAAGAGAGATCTGTGACTTTCCAGCTTTCCCCTCATTCCTCCCTTCAGCAGCATCTTCAAGGCACTTTTCTTTTTCTGAGTAAACATTAGCAGTATATTTAAAACTTACCACTATGTAAGCTAAACTTATTTGCCCAAGGCTTTTCCAGCTATCTAAAACAGAGAAATATGAGGGTAGAGTTAGTTTGCTTGGGAGATAGGAAGGGGAAAAGGAAGTAAGTTGACTATGTTTCTCGCCAAGCAATGTGAAAATAATGCTATTCATTTCAAATAAAAGTGCTCGGGAAAGGTAAACTGTATGGATCGAAATACATTCTTTCTGAAATATAAACCTCCAAATCCTCACCTATTTTAATATAAGCAGCGTCATCTTAAGAGGAAGGTCTTTCATCTGTGATAAAAATTGGAACATGTCTCACCAGACAATAATGTCCACATGAACCCATGCACATGATCCTTAACACAGTTCTAAGCAAAACTCTAAATATTAACCACACACTTCTGCGAGGCTTGGCATTAAAGCACAGTGCTCAGGTCAGATACCTGAGAAGCAGGTCAGGGCGGAGATCATGTTTGCATAAATCCTGGCAGATAACATGCCCCATGGATGGCTGAATGTGACATAACATAAGATTACATTTGATATCCAGCATAGATTTCCCTGTGGTGGTCAACATCCTTTATTAAAATAATTTTAAAAAAATTTTTATTATTTATTCAATTGTGCGTATGTGTATGTGTGTGCATATGTGTATGTGTGTGCATATGTGTATGTGTGTGTGTGTAGAACCACCATGGACGCCTCCACCTCCTTCTTGTTTACTCTGCCCCGGGATTCACAGGCTCTGCCCTACCAGGACCAGAAACGCAGGCCGCCCCCGCTTCTGCCTGGCGCCTATACGTGGGGTCTAGGATCCGAACTCAGGACCGTCCGCCTGCAAGGCAGAGGCTTAACCCCTGAGCCACCTCTCCAGCCCCTATTATAATAATTTTTTATTCTTAATTTTTTCTTTGGCAATTGTTTACGTGTATATAATATATTTTGATCATATGTGTTATTCTTTACTTTTGCTTATTCCCCTCCCAATCCTCTTGGACTCCCTTCTTCCAACTAGTTGTTACCTCCTCTCTCTTTCACTCTCTCTTTCTCTCTGTCTCTCTCTCCCTTCCTATTACCTACCTACCTCTGTACCTTTCCTATCCACCTACCTACTTATTTACCTCCCTCCCTCCTTACCTCACTCCCTCCTTCCCTTTCTCTTTCATTAATGACTCCCTAAACAGAATTTAGTTAAGTTTGTTTATATGAGCATGCTTATGGGTTTTCATTGAATTCTTGAATTCTGATGTTCCCGCCACTGTCTAAGCTCCTCTTCCAAGTTTTCCTTCATTTAAAAGATCACCACCTTCTGCTTGGCTGAGAAGGCAATACAATTTTACCTATCGGGAGAGATGGTTTCTGCTGGACCCTTTAAGAACTGACTGTACTTTAAAAAAAAATTCATTCATTTATTTATTTTTATTGCACATTTTTTGCCTAATCATACAGTAAGGTACCCTCTCCTCTTCCTCTCCCTACCCCTCCTTTCCCCCATACTATCCCATTGTACTCTGCCCCTTCCACCCTCTCTCTCACCCTCCCTTTCTCCCTCCCCACTCTCCCAGCACCTCTTGCTTCCTCCCTCCCATCCCCTAGAGCCACTGAACCTCCCTCTGAGTCATTTACACTAGTGAGGGTTCAGGACTCAGTGGCATAGCCCGAGGGCGCTTTCTTGGGCTGCCCACTAGCATGGGAACTCTATTGCAACTGTTTAACCCTTTCCCTCTAAGGATCTTATTGCCTGAAGCTTCTCCCCTGTGATCCATGCTAGACTTTGGGGGGAGGGGTCATCGACATGTCAGCCATTGTGCAGGTCAGGCAAAGTCCGATCACATTGTGACTATATCCTGGCTACTTCAGCCTTGACTTGTGTGGAGTGTCTTGCATATTGTTGGTCCTCCCCATGTTTAGGCTCTTACAGTCTTGTCTCCCCTTCTTCTGCAAAGTTCCCTGAACTACAGGATGGGGAGAGATTTGGCTGGTCTGGTGCCAGGTGAATAATGTAGGGTCTTTGGCATTCTGAATTATGGTTTGTTGTTGTTTTCAGTTTTGCTTTTCCTGCACTGCCCTTGCCTGCATCCTGACTGGTATGGAAGGTCATTTCCTAACCAAAAATAAAAGACTGTTTAAATGAAGATCTTAATATAAGAAGAGGCCAAAGGTAGATGAAAGAATAAGAGTAGGACACAGCAATAGGAGGATGGGGGTCAGTCTCCCATTTGCCTGTTGGTTACTGTCTATCTGCCAGTCTCTATATCCTCCCTGACTGGGGAGATCAAACCTGTTCAGTCCCAAGTGACCAGGAAGGGAAGTGAGAAATGAGCTGCACCAGATGTCTTGCTACTTACATACAATACATGACCGTGGCCTAATTTCTCATTGAAGCATGTTCCCTTATCTCCTTTCTTTTGAGGTCCTCCTTCCCCTTCACTCCTGTTCATAATCCTTTGTGATTTTAGTGGGTATTACAGAGATTTACCTTTGAATGTGTCATTAAGTAGGTTTGGAATTAGGATTCACTTATTAGGAGTACATACGGTGTCTAATTTTCTGTGTCTAGGATACTTCACTCAGTATAACTTCTTATAATTCCATCCATTTCCCAGCAAATTTCATTAATTCATCTTTTTGATGGCTGAGTAATATTCCAGTGTATAAATGTATCACATTTTCATTATCCATTCATCAACTGTTGGGCAGTTGGGTTGATTCCATGACTTTGCTATTGTAAATAGTGCTGCAATAAACATGGTTGTGCTTATGTCACTGTAGTGAATTGCTGAATTTGGGGGGATTATTCCCAGTAGTAGTACACCAGGATCATATGGCATTTCAATCCTTAACTTTTTTAGAAATTGCTGTACTGATCACCAGAGTGGTTGTATAAACCTGCATTCCCATCAGCAATGTGTGTGCATTCCCTTTTCTCCATATCCTCCCCAGCATTTGGTGTTGTTCATATTGGATTTTTGTTATCCTGACCTGGGTAAGGTGATATCTCAAGGAAGTTTTGATTTGCATTTCCCTGATGGCTAGGGATGTGGAGCATTTTTTAAGGTATTTGTTAGATATTTTGATTTCGTCCTTAGAAAAGTTTCTTTGAGTTGCCAGACTCATTTTCTAATTTATCTTCTTGGTGTTTAATTTTTTTAAAAGAAGAACTGACTGGACTTCTAGGAAGGGAAATTGTTTTTCTCACCAGCCAGAGAAAAAAGCCAAAAGCTATAGTGCAATGCAATCTGTCCATAAAGGAAGGAGCTTGAGCTTTGATGTCAGCACCACATGATAAGCGTTTACGTTCTGGTATTATTAGCTGTTGTCACTTCCTGCCAGCTTCCAATGAGTTGATCATCTAATACCTGAACATTTCAGAGTGAACCTGTGACTTGGGAGCTCCAGGGTTCTCCTGAAGCACTCTATGCGCTTGTGACACAGGGACATCTGGCAGTGTGAGCAGGATTGGGTGAGGCTGGGTGGGGCTTTCAGAGGGGAAGCAGGCGAGGGAGGGTTCTTGGTTCTCAGTCAGGTTAGGAGAAAGTGATTCTCACGTCATCTCCAAGGACCAACAAGATTGTGTATTAGCAATGGTCAACCAGTGCCAAGGACGAAGTGGCAATTCAGAGCAGTCGCTGTGGAGGTGCTCACAAAGAGAGAGGAAACAAGAGGCAAGGTGTGTTCCTGTGCTTAAGGAAACTCAGTTTACTTCTCTTACATGGAGTGTTATAGTGCTTGAATATTAGTGCTTTCGCCCATTCTTCTTAGCACTCGGGCTCCGCATGAGTGAGATTCCTCTGGGTTTGCTGGGCACGTGCCTCTATCCCGGAGAGGCATGCAACATGACCTGGAGCTGACCTCAGCTGCCCTGGGGACACAGGGCCACCTGCGCGGAGTGTGCTTGCTATTCACGCTTATCCTTCTGTGCACCTCACAGCGCCCTGGATTTGCAGGGTGAATGGCTGTGAATGCCAAGGGACAGCCGGAAAGACAGGAGGAACCAGAGACGCCATGTGCATGGGCTGACACTAGTAATGATGGTCCTAAGAACTCATCTTCCTCTCGGTAAGGGTTTCACATGAGGACTAGATAGACAGTGTGCGGAATCGCTCCATCCCCAAGCCAGTGGTCGAATTCCACCCTCATGTCCGGCAGGTGCTTCCCTAGGCTGGACTCTGTCCAAGGACAAACATGCGTGCTCTCATGCCAGAAGGGATTCCAGGCTGGTGGCCACTCATTCTCACAACGACCCCTGCAGAGGCGGCATGCAGAGGACAGCACGCAGGACAGGGCAATTGGGGATACAGCAGAGAGGGTGGCGGGAAGAGGGGCAGCAAGCTTTGTCTCTGGGACTATGGAGAGAGGAGAAAGGATTATGACAGGCCCTGAAACTGGAGAATTCAGGAGTTGGATGTGTAAACACCATGGGAAGGTTCCAAGACTAGACTGTGGCAACTACATTTTCTAAGCCACAAGCAGGGAATGTGCTGTTCAGCAAATGGATTTTCTATTCTGATGTCTGAATGTATTTATAGAATGCCTGTATTCTTTTCTTCTTAGTGGTATGCTTATTCTGAGTATTTTTATTAGAAGCAAACAATAAAGGTGTTACCTCAATTAACTCTCAGTGCTTTAACATCCCTAATATGTGAATACCACCTTTTCTTATTGAATTTGATGAGCTTTGTGAAATCAAATAGTAATGCTTGTAGTTGTGTGTGTGTGTGTGTGTGTGTGTGTGTGTGTGTGTTGTGTGTGTGTGTGTTGCAGTCTGCCTGCATGGTTGCTGATAAATGACATCACACAGCTTAAGGGAACATCACACAGCTTAGGAACAAGGAGTTTACTTTCTTATGACTGTCCAGTTACAGTTCATAGTCCAGCTTGACAGGAGAGCACACACCAACACCAGGGCTGAGAGAACTGGCCACCATAACGGCTGAGAGATGGACAATCCTTACTTGCCAGACCAGCATGTCTGGCCAAGTATACAGAAGGATGCCCACTCTCTCAACCAGCTCTCTGTGATTTATCCAGGGCCTAATCCCACCCACCATGGGCTGGGTCTTCCCCATCAGAAAGACAATCTCCTTCAGGTTTGCTCTGGGCTTAACTCAACCATCAACTTTCTACAACTGTGCCCAGAGCTCAAACCCTCAACAGTCAAGTTGACACCTGTGCTTAACTATGACATTCCACCCCTTGTCAACTTGACACAAAAACAATAGCACTTTTAAACTGTAACCTTTCCTTGTCCCCACAGATGTTAAAATATAAATACATTCCATGGACAAATTTAAAATGTTTTCTCAATAAAACTTAATTCCAACATTTTAAAAGTTAAAAGTTCTTAACCTTCTTAAATTAGAATAAATTAAATACTTTAAAACAGATAAAACATAAAAACAGAAAGATTTTTTTATTAATACATTTTTATTATTATTTCAGCTCATACAAACTTAATAGGTATACCAGTTCCCTCCCTCCCTCCTCCTCCCCCCGAACCTCCTGCTCTCCCTCCCCTCATCCCTCCTGCCCCATCCCCCGGTGCCTCCTGCCCCAACCCAGAGTCCTTTCTTGTGCATGCCTGATTTTCCTCTGGGCCCTCCTCTCTGATGACGTACAAGGACCCAGTGGCCTTTCCCTGAACCCTTTCCCGTGTTCCCCTTAGGTATAGGAACACTGCTGTGGCTGCCAATCCCTTGCCTCCAAGGATCTTGGTGCCTTTAGCAGATGCTAGACTTTGTGAGGTCAATAGTGTGTTGGACATTGCACAGAGCATGTAAAGTCCAATTATGATTGCTTCAGCCCTAACTTGTGTGGAATATCTTGCAAATCATTGCTCCTCCCATCCTTTTGCTCTTACACTCTTACCGCCCCCTCTTCCGCAAATTTCCCTGAGCTTCAGGATGGGGAGAGATTAAGCTGGCCTAGTTCTAGATGGTTGATATAGAGTCTCTGAAGTTCTGAATTGTGGTTTGTAAAACAGAAAGATTTTAAACCATAAGAAAACATCAAAAAGATCAAACAAGTCCAGAAAATCAAATACCGCATGCTTTACTTCAATGTCCATCTTCTGTTGCTCATCATGTAATCACGGTGGCTCAAAGATTCTAGGCATTCCCAGTCCCTGTTTGCAGCTCAAAGTTATAAAAGCAGAGTTCTTTGAACCAGGCTGAATCTCTACTCGCAGTCGTCCTCAGCAGCAGTCCCACAGTTCTGGCATCTCAAACACCATTCTGGATTCTCCTCTGCAGCTTTAAACTTCACCATCTCTTGCAGGAACTCTACGCCTGCCACTTGGTGCCAAGCTTTTGCTGCTCCACAATCCCCTCAGTAGTTCGCCCAAACCAGTATCACCTGAGGGATGGTGCCTGATTCCGAAGCAAGTTCGAAATGTAGCTTGGTCCATTGGAGCTACAGCTGCACCAAATCTTGTGCTCTGATGCTGGAAAAGCCTATTCCAGGCAGCTAAACTTCCAAAGGGCAAGAAACGGCTTTAACTTGGGCTTTTGGCCGCTGAAGGAATCTGGATTTTCAAACCACAAACTTGCCATACAGTGGTATTCACCTCCTCCACCGTCACAGTGCAAGTCACTAGGTTTTCCTTCACTGATGTTCATTTCTCCAACAATGGCAGCTGTTCTGCTGTCTGCCCTTTCCTCATCCAGAGCTTCACAGCCACCAACACAGCTCTCCTCAATCAAGCAAAACAGTCTATCGTCTCTAAATTCAACTTTACCAAAGTCCTTGTTCCTCTCATCACAAATGGGGCCCAAACAATCTCTCTCAGCAATTGGCCACTAAACTCTGAAGAACGGTATTTGTAAATCTACAAAGTGAAAATTCTCAAGCATTTTCAACTTTGTCCAGCGAAACCGTTCAAAAGACAAAAAATCCACATAATCATATTTATCAGCAATACCCCACTTCCTGGGTACCAAATTCTGTTGCAGTCCGCCTGCATGGTTACTGATAAATGACACCACACAGCTTAAGAGAACAAGGAGTTTACTTTCTTACGACAGTCCAGTTACAGTTCATAGTCCAGCTTGACGGGAGAGTACACACCAACACCAGGGCTGAGAGAACTGGCCACCATAACGGCTGAGAGACGGACAATCCTTACTTGCCAGACCAGCATGTCTGGCCAAGTATACAGAAGGATGCCAACTCTCTCAACCAGCTCTCTGTGATTTATCCAGGGCCTAATCCCACCCACCATGGGCTGGGCCTTTCCCATCAGAAAGACAATCTCCTTCAGGTTTGCTCTGGGCTTAACTCAACCATCAACTTTCTACAACTGTGCCCAGAGCTCAAACCCTCAACAGTCAAGTTGACACCTGTGCTTAACTATGACAGTGTGTGTGTGTGTGCGCGTGCGCATGTGTGAGAGGGTACAATGAGTGTATCTATGAAGATCCAATGGTGACATCAGGAATCATTCTGGATTATTCTACCACCTTATCACTTTGCTCTGGGGTTTTCCAGACTCTGCCTTCTAGAGCTGAAATTACAGGTCACTGCCATATCTATCTGGCACTTTTTAAAATATTTTGTTTATTTTATGCGTGTATGTGTGTGTGTGTGTGCGTGTGTAACAGAAAGCACTGTGCATCCCTTGTGAAGGACCAAGGGTGACTTCAGGAATCATCCCGGATTGCTTTTACCTGTATCTTGGTTTGCTTTGGGATTTCCCAGGCTCTGCCCACCAGGTTCAGAAATATAGAACACCTGCTGTTTCTGCCTAGTATTTTTACATGGAACCTGGGATCCAAACTCAGGACCTTCTGCTTGTGAAACAGAGTCTTAACCCCTGAGCCATCTCTCTAGCCCTCACCTGGCACCTTTACATGGAATTTGAGCTCAGAATCTTTTGCTTGAGAGGCAAAGGCTGTAACCACTGAGCCATCTCCCCAGATCCCTGCTTTTAGGTTTTTACTGACAACATTTGACTATTTTAAGAGGTTCTGTTATCTTTCAGCCTCTTTAGGAGACACTCACTTAATAAATTCCTTACTTCTGTAAAGGACTACGTACATGTTTTTAGAAGCTCCTGTATGAGCTTTTTGAGTGGAGATACTGGCACATTGGGAGGTAATGGTGCTCAGTGGCTGGAAGGAAGGCCGAGCACCTCTAGGTAGGTGGGGGAGTACCTCTGAGGGGAGGAGAGCATTTCGGGGGGCGAGAGGGGAGCACCTCTGGAGCTTGCAGAGTGCCAGAAGAGAATGAATGGGGACTGGGCAAGAGGGAGACTTGGGGACTCAGAGGCCTTGGCGCGCTGCTGGAGCAGCATCTGTGAAAATGCACGGCCTTTGCACGGCGGTGCCTAGGTATTTATACTGTTGTGAAAACAGTTCTGTTCCACTCACTTGGAATGGGCTTGCTATTTTAAGTGCGGGTTGTTAAATTAACTCTTTGTCTAGGCATCAGGGGAGAGAGACTTGCCATTATTTTAACATGTTTCAAAAGAACAAGGTCTCTCCTTGTGCTTTCCTTGCTGTTTCCTAAGGGCGGATTGTCAGCTCCGTACTTTCTTCATTATGGAGAATGTCCGGTAAGTGCGGACACTCGCGAGGCTTAGAGGGCGGGAAGCCCTGTCCAGAGTCAGCTGGAGTGCGTTTATTGAAACATTAGGGAGGCATCTGGATGAAGTGTCTGAGGGGAAAAAGGAAGGGGTAAAGTGGAGAGAAAGGAGGAGGAGGGAGGAGGGAAGGAGGAAGGCCGAAGGAGGGAAGGAAGAGAGAAGGAGGAGATACTAAGTTGGGACGCTTGAGAAGCAAATGGTTTTCATTTGCTCCAAAATAGAGAGGAACTTTGAATAAGCCAACGCATTTCCTCTTTCCTCCTTTCAAGACATAGTTTATCCCTGAAGACATCTTGAAGAAAGCTCTCCCAAGCTCCATCCTGCAGCCACTCTGGGGTTCTGTCCTCTCAGCTGGGGCTTTGTTATGTCTGTCTGCTGGGTCATAGTAAGCAAGAGGCTGATGGCCCCCAGCTGTGCACCGTGGGTGGCATCTTAGGCAAGGAGTCTTGGATTAGCCTGAGGAAAAGCCTCTGGAGGAGACTCAGAAGCAGGCTTTCTATTACTTTTAAAATATTTGAAACATTCAGGAATGAGAAAAGGGGAAATTGGGAGAGAAACAGAGACCAGAGATAGAATGGTTTGTTTCATGCTGGCTGAAAGGAAGGGCCATGTCGGTGAAGACAGACATGCCAAGAGCTACGGCACAGCCAGGGCCAGGCGGCATCACAGCTGGGCACTCAGAGAAGGACACCAGGAGAAATCGCTATTCTTGCGTTCTTGGATTTGTTTTTACTTTCTCCACATGTCCGAGGTCCGTGAGAGGGTTCGCTTGTGGTGGAGACGCCTGGCATGCAGGCTTGAAGCTGTCCCCAGCTGACTGGCTCAAGGGGGTTTGCTGGGAAACTGTTACATCTGCTGGCTTCTCTCTTTTGTCTGCCAACCACGTTTCTCTCCATTCTACTCTACAGCGAGGGCCCTGCGCCCCGAGGTGTCGTGTAGCTCCAAAGTTCTGAATGCAGAAGTGATCTTGAGAAACCTTACATATTACCCGAAAATCACATGCTTATTTAGGGTGTGTGTGTGTGTGTGTGTGTGTGTGTAGCTGTAACCTCACAGCTCACTTTGTCAGGCTCTCTCGGTGTGGTCAGGTGCCTCTTTAGTACATGTCCTGATCTACCTTCTCTTTGCTTAGTCACTTTGGCACCAGATGCCTTTTTTTTTTTAAATCTCTTTTATACACTGTGTGTTTGTAGTTCTTTTGGTTTAGATAGTAACAATGCACCAACATATGTAGAATCCTATCAGAAAGCAAAATAAAGCAAGAAAAATGCCCATCTTCAAACTGTACTGAGTCCCATCTTCTTGTTTCCCTCTCCCCTACTATGGCTTCTGTCTGCCTAAGACCAACATGGCTTAACCACAGTCTTGACTAGTCAGTGGGTTTAGGTATCGTATTGTCTCCTTAAAACTGTAAGTGACCTTACATTCCTCTTTTTTTAAATCACCATTTATAGTTATTTCTAATTACTTGACTATGTTTGCCACTAACAATACTGTGTATATGGTATTGATCTTCAAGGATCTGTTGGTTTAATTTCTTTCCTGATCTCTGCTTTGAAGAATAGTCTCGTTCTCAATCTCCTTTCATGAACAATCCTCACAGTGTAGACAAGCTATATATCATACCATGCCATTCAGAAAGGTCTTTTCCGAGTCATTCTTTACTATTGGAAATCACATGGCTAGATTTCAATGATTTCTTCATTGTCTTTTTGCTCCTTTTGGTGGATAGCAAGCTCAGTAAGGTCAAGAACTCTACTAGGGCCTTTTATTTTTACATGCTTTAGAGTCTAGCATCATGCTTGCCATGTAGAAAATGCTTGAAAATATAAATGAAGTAAATGAAGAAAAGAATGAACAAATGAATGATGAGAAATGGAGACAGAGCCAAGAGGGAGTGAGAGAAGGAAGAAAAGGGGGGGGGAAGAGAGAGAGAAAGAGAGAGAGAGGCATCTGAACTGAGTTAGATCTTTTCCAACCCGACCCTTCGTTTGCACATCTCTATATCGCAGTTCCCGGTGGGTACCATGGGGTCAGCTGAGGTCTTCTTTAGGTCTCCAAGCTCAGTGTTCCCACAGCATCCTCTACATCTATGTTTCTCTGGCTTAAGATAGTTATTGTAGTCATTCTCTTTTTCCTGATGGGCTTTTGCTCTAGGAAGGTATCTGCCAGCTCCCGTTTCCTGTGAATGCCTTCTCTCAATGAGGCACGTCTTCCCACTGTGTGTTTTGCCTTCCCAGGGTCCTAAAATCAATGCAGCCCCAGCTAATCTCAAACGGAAAACCAATGAAGTCAATAAAAACGTTTCCTTCTTTCAAAGTGATTTGCTCACATGTCTGTCTGGACATGTCCGTCTGTCTGGAAGGCTGTTGGACACGATGTTGAGACCTTTCTGCCTTCGTCCGCGTTTATTGGCTCAGAACTTACACACGATCTCAGATGAGCAAACTTGTCAGTCTTTAGGTGTTGAAGGTTAGCTACTCTGAGCTATAGTTGAATACAGTCAGAAGGCGCTCAGTGCTGAGAAATGTGTGGCCATAGATGGGCTTGTGAATGGATCATCTGTCACATGCTAGCCAAGGTTCACTGATGCTTGGTTTAGGGACGGACACTTATCTGAAGCAGGCCGGGACCTGCATGTCTTCCTGTCTTGAAAATAGAGGTTGGTTTTTATATTAAAATATATCTGACATGTATCTAGAAATTTTCTTCCACCCCCCTTCATTCTCTAAAACAAGTTTATATTTTACCACGAGGGGGAAAGAATCTGTATTTTATTCTTACAGTGGAAAAATTAAAGCATAATTCACTATGATAGAACTCTGTAATATTTTTAAAATGCCAAAAGTCTGGACCGGAAAGGCAATTTAACTTTTAGTCATGTATGACATCTATCCAAAGCCTACGGTGTGATTTGTATTTGAACATCAAAAGATCTCATAAATACATGGCTACTCCAATAAATCCAGAAAAATCTTTTTGTCATGCAGGAGAAAAAGCAAGTTTTATTTTTCATCCCTACAATATTTTAAAGAGTCAGATTTCTGTTTTGAACAGTGGAAGATAACCAAAAAAGGTAGCGCTATTCCAATTTTTTTTCTCTATCCAGTTTTTTACTGTAAATTCATTATATTATTCAGATACTAAACTCACCTTGTCATTATATCTGCTATTCAAATTCCTATTGCAATGTATTCCTTACATAAATGCTAACCATTGTCCATGGCCAACATTCTGTGGTTGTGTCAATGATGCTTGCATATCAAAGGAAAAGATATTTGCATTCATTCATTCAAAATGTGTTATTTTTCTCTTTTGAAAACAAAAGCAAACATAATTGATTAAATTACTATCTCCCTCTGATGTAGGGAGGCAGACAATGAATACAATAAGTATAAATAAATATGCATGCATTAAATGACTTCTCCCACAAAAAAAAACCACACAGCAATGTTTTGTGATAGCATATAGTCATCATTAAATACATGGAAGCCCAAACCTTACTAACCTATTAGAAAATTAGTAATATAAAAGGATGAGTATAATGTAACATTTCAATTCAACATAATTTAAGCATATTTCTGTATCATTGATGGTGGAACGTTGTTTTGGACATTTTTTTTTATTCAATTGTGCGCGTGTATGTGTGTGTGTGTGCGTGTATGTGTGTGTAGAACCACCGACGAATTCGGGAACCACCATGGACGGCCTCCTCCTTGTTTACTCTGCCCTGGGATTCACAGGCTCTGCTCTACCAGGACCAGAAACTGCAGGCCGCCCCCGCTTCCGCCCGGCGTCTATATGTGGGGTCTAGGATCCGAACTCAGGACCTTCCGCCTGCAAGGCATAGGCTTAACCCCTGAGACACCTCTCCAGCCCCTGTTTTGGACATTTTTATGTCAAAAATTAACTTAATTTCCAGTACAAGCTCATGTGGTTTGGTACTTCAACTGTTTATATGAGAAAATGTTGATGGTGATAACTTAAAAATGTTGACTGAGTATGTAAAGCAAGCAAGAGACAGAGCCTGAATTCAAATCCAGGTTTCGATGACAAAATCTCATTTCATTTTAAATTGCCCCATGGAACCTTTAGGGTAATTTATTACATTTTCCTACTTTTGATTTATGTAAGGTGATATAAAGACTTCAGATTTTGAAGTCTTTCCAGTAAAAAATAATGTGTTCAGCTCTAAAAGGACTTTGCTGTCATTTGACAAAGCCAGTTCTGAAGAACTTTGCAAGTCTCTCAGTAAGAAAAAGGCATGTGATTCAGTAGTTTATAGCTAAGCATCTAAGAACTTCCCTCCTCTCTAAAGTTTGGCCTACAGAGCTGTAGGTCTCAAGGTAAGATACAAAGGAGGCCAGGGGTTACGTTTATTCTTCAGCTAAAAGATGTCTTTGAAATTGCACAAGTAATCAGCAGCTCTTGTTTCCCCCGAGCACTGTTATTCACATTTGATAATCCTGCACTTGCTGGTGTGCTTGACATAATTGTTCACATAGTTCTTATTTCACTGACGCAGTATGTGCACCTGTCATCGGACCAACTAAAACTGTTCTTGCCCTTTGGTATTGGGCCATTCTGCTGATACAGTGTGTTATAAATATTCCAAGGACAAGAACAGTTTGTATTACAGGATAATACAGTGTAATTTTACCGACAGTCTCATTTCCTATTTATTCTCCATAGTCTGAGATGTGAGTTACAATTTCAGCCCAAGTTATAGAGGTTATTACAAAACATGGCCAGTGATTACATATTATTTAAATTATGCCCAATTTTATTACATGGCTTTTGTTCAAATAGATCCTGGTTGAGAGGGAAAAAGAAGAGTGGTAGCTTTTCAAAATTAAAATAACTGAACAGTTTGAAAATCTGCTTTGCTCGTGTGGAATCTCTGCTGTATTTGAGCAGCTGTAATGGGGAGAAGCATCCTGTGGCTAGGAAAGAAAATACTGCGAGGAGGGAATTTTGGATCCTGTGCTCCCCGTTTGAGAGCTGCCGATATATTTGGAAGCACCCTTTCACCTAGACGCCAACTTGTTTACTTTGGCCCTGTGAGGGCTACTCGCTCCCTATAATTAGTGTGGAAAGATGTAACCTGTGTTCAATTCCAGGCACCCCTTGTAAATTTGTCATTACAGTGACATTTGCTTGGAGTCATGTCCTGATTTGAAGATAAATGTGTGCATGGCAGTGTGTGTGTGTGTGTGTGTGTGTGTGTGTGTGTGTGTGTGTGTTTGCAGGTGCACGTATTATGCTAGTGTATGGAAGCCCAAGGATCACCTGAGTGTTAACCTTGGGAAGGCCAACTACCATTCTCTTTGGCCTTGAAATTCACCAGTTACGCTAGACTACATGGCCAAGGAGTTCCAGGGATCTGCCTGTCGCCAGCTCCCTAGTGCCAGGATCACAAGCTTGTGCCACACAGCCTGGTGATAAACTCAGATCATCATGCCTGGGCATTAAGTACATCACATACTGAACTATTCCTTAGTCCCCTCCCCCCAGGTGAAGGTAAATTCTTGAATTTAAATAGTTTCCTCAGCAATAAAATACAGTATATTTTAGCATGGGAAATAGCTATAAAGCATGAAGCACAGTTTCCTATAGTACTATATGTACAAAAGGCGATTAACTAGTGTTGTTTTCTGCTGTATTTGTTATGCATTTATTTGCCACAGAGTCTAAACTGAGAAAGCTTTCCTGACTCATTGCTCTTTGTGATATATTATTATTTTAAAAACACAGACTCAGTGTTTCTTAGGTTACAGACAGGCTTCTTAGCAATTTACAAGTCTCAACTCTCTAATCCTCATGGTACTTGCAGGAGAAATACGCAGCCAGAGACCACACAAATGCTAGTGAGGATAGGTGACTTAAATCCTCCCTCCTCTTCCTCCTTCTTCTTCAACAAGGCTTCATTATGTAGTTTCTGCTGGCCTCAAACCCTTGATTCTCCTGCATCAGTTCTTCAAGTCCTGCTTCTACAGGCACCATCGTGCCCAGATAATGTGATCCATCTTTCCATACATATCTTTGCAGACTTTGATATAGAAAGACAGTTCTTACTCCATGAAATAACTTCACCTGGTAATCATCTGTCACGTACTGTGTGATGGGGGTAGACATCAGACATAAACCATCAAAGCAGGCCTGGATCTTAAGGAGCTGCATATGAAGAAAATAGGAAATTGTTTCATAAATGCATAAAAGGAAATATGAATCTGCATTTAAAATTTCCAAAAGATATAATGTTGAAATGTTTAGAGTTTGATAGATGGACAAATGGAAGATGAATGAAGAATGGTAAACAGAAGGCACAGTGGTATAGAAGGAGCTGATAGGATTGTCATGCGATGAGATGGGAAGTGGGTTTTATATAATAGCTTTGTGTTACTTGACACATAAGTTGATTGATCATACCAGGTATAAGAAATAGTAAAGAAACTTAAATATGACTCATTGTACTAATGTTCTTCAAACCTCTTAAGTGGACAGTAGAGAGCTGCCCTTGGGGGAGAGTTGGGTTTTACTGATTCCTGCTATTTGTCGCCATTCTCTTTGCTCCTCTATTTGGCTTCTGATCTTTCTTGAAGAGTTCCAACCAATCTCACCACTCTTTCTAGTAATAAGCCATCCTCACTTTATCAAGGCTTAATCTAAACTTTTTTTTTTCAGGAAAATCCTCAACATCTGCCATGAAGACTTATAATGAATTTAAGTCTCAACCTCTTTTATAGTTGTCTAGTCAAAAAAAAATCTCTTTTGTTATGGAGTTTCAGAACTGTTGTGAGGAAAAGAAAGACTTACACAGAAGAGCAGTTAGTTATTGTGAGAAGAACTGAGAATTGTGATGCTTTGTTGGCTGATATTTTCACAAGATGGAGAACCATCCTGGCTCACAGGAATGCATTCAAGTTTTTCTCAGTCCTAGCTGAGGAAAACAACCGTGTATTGTTTATTTTTCTCACAGCCACAGCTAAATACCCTATAAAAGCAACCTTGGGGAGGAAGGTTCTGTTTGACTCACAGTATGAAAGCACAGTCCATCTTGATCAGGAAGTCATGGTAACAGTGTGAGTCAGCTGGTCATAATGCATCCACAGTCAGGAAGTAGAGAGAGAATTCTGGTACTTAGTTTGCTTTATTGATCCCCCTCTCTCTTTCCTTTTTGTCATGTGTAGGTGCAGGTATGTAAGTGTGTGCAAAAGAGGGCACTGTGTGTGCCCGTGGAGACCCAAGGGTACCACTCCTGGATTGCTCTACCTCCTCAATGCTTTGCTCTGGGGTTTCCCAGGCTCTGCTTGAAGGGCCAGAAGTACCCAGTGTTTTGACATGAGATCTAGGATCGTAACTCAGGTTCTTTTGCTTTTGAGGCAAAAGCTTAACCCCTGAGCCATCTCTTCAGCCCCTTTGCTTTCTCTCTCCCTTTTTATTGAGTCTGAAATCCTCCCTAACAGAATGGTGCTATCCACACTTAGGTGGGTCTTCCCACCTCAGTGAACTCTGTGTAGACACTCCCTCATGGACATGCCTAAGGGATCATTTCCTAGGTGATTCTAGATCCTGTCAAGTTGACAACTCACATTAACCATCACAAGTAGCATCAATTACCTTACAGCTCCTTCTTTTTATACAGTCTTTCTAGCACAGATCCATCCTCTCTGAGTCTGCTTCTCTCTCCTATCTGCCTCGATGTGACTAAAAGGGAACACAGTTGGAATTCTTGGGTGACAGCCCGTAGTATGAATTTGTGCTTCCAGCTGGTCTTTGTTTCTCTGCAATAGTTTTCCCCACACAGGTCTTCGTTTTTTTAATGCTCATCTTTCCATAACAGTGAGAACAATTTAGTTCACCTTACATTCTCGCCCATGAACTTGCCTTTGTCATCATCAGCCAACAGCAAATGATGTTTCGTTTCTTTAGAAAATGGAAATCATAACCCTCTGAAGGGCCTTGATGGGTGTTAATGATGTCTTTCCATGGCAATGTACTAATTTTCTACCTTGGCTTTCCATGCCATCTCTCTTCTCTTAGATCGAGGAATCCATCAACACACACTTTGGCAGTCGCAGCAGAAGGGCTGTTCTCTACAGACCTCCTTCTCTCAGCAAAGCAGAACTTGGGCTCCACCAGCGTGTTCTTGCTCACCATGGCTACACCGTTGTTGTCCTTGAGGAGAGACCTGGGGCTGGCCTAGACTCGGGGCTACTGGAACAAGGTCAGATTAATAAGAAGTCATGTGACCACATCATTTCTAGAATATGTTGTCGATCATTTTCCTCTGAAGTAATTTCACAAAAACAAATTCTCATCAGTCATCAGATTTCTCTTGTCATGGAAAACTTGCCTTCTTTGCTTTTTCATTACTATTTCTCAGTTTTTTTTACTTAGATCTCTTTGTTCTTGAAATTCTTTTTTTTTTTTGGTAGCTTTTTGGAGTTACATAGTTCATGTTTAAATGCTACATTAAAAATGTTTATGTTTATGAGTCTGAATACACATTCTGCCCAGCACCAAACTGCTCCATATTTTAAGAAAATTGCCACTTCATTTGACTGCAAGTAGAATGTGTTGGAAATTGCTTTGAGAAGTGGGTTTAAATGGGATTCACAGATGGTTCTAAATCTGAAAGAAGTGAAGATATTTATTTTACACAGCATTGCTATCAAGTGCTTTCATTTCTGTCATCCCAACGAAAAAACAAGAGACACATTTTTAAATAAATTATTGGAAAAGAAAATTGAGTTGATGATGAGGGCTGAGAGAGAAAACAGTAACAGCTAACATTTCTGGAGCAACTAACAACAGGACAGGTCTGTTTCGCGACCTCATTAAGCATCCATCGTCACTCCCTGGCTGCGCTGAGAGTGAGAAATGTGAATTCCCTTCACAGTTCTCAGGAGGAAACTCAGGCCTTCTGAGATGAAGGGAGTGAAAGCTGATGGGAAGACCTGGGCCACACTCTCATTTCCTGTGCTCTTCCTATTGGCCTCCTCTTGTGTCAGTCCCTCAGGGTCCCGCTTGACTTTACAGGAGTTATGACTGTGTATAACCCTCTTTCGGCACAAGAAGTTTGTGTGTGTGTGTGTGTGTGTGTGTGTGTGTGTGTGTGTGTGTGTACAAGAGAGCACTTGAGTATGTGTGCCTGTGGAGATCCAAGAGTGACTTTGAGAATCCTCTGGATTAATCCACCCCCTTATTGATTTGCTCTGGGGTTTCCTAGATTCTGTCTTCCAGGGCCAGCAGTGTAGATGACCATGATTTCTTTTTTGCATGAGATCTAGGGCTCAAAACTCAAGTTTTTGACTTTGAAATCAAGGATTTTAATCACTGGGCCATCTCTCCAATCTTACATCTTCCTATATGATGTCAAATGCAGCCGTCTCTTGTTCCCATAAGGAATTGGTTCAAGAACTCCTGCAGATACCATAATCTCTTGTATAAAGTAATATAGGCTTTATCCATAACTATAAACATCCTTCCGACAACTTTAGATCACTTCTGGATTATTTATCATACCTAACACAATGTACATACAGCACAAATAGTCATTACACATATTGCATTGTTTGGGGAAAGTGACAAGAAAAAATGTTCATGTTCAATAGAGATGGAAATATTAATCAAAAAAATTTTAATTCCTGATTGTCCGAATTTTGTGGAATATGAAAAACTGAGTGCATGTCTACTTTTTTATTATTTTTGTAAGAGGGGGAAGAAGTAATTTAAATTAGTTGTGAATTTTTAATGGTAGCTTTGTAGTGGGCGTAACTCTGAATAATTTCTCAGATACCAGTTAGGGTGAAAAAGAGGAATTTAATGTACAGGCAATCTGGAGTGAGACCTCTCTCCAAGCCACATGCTTAGCTTGTATTGCTGTTTTATACAAAAGCAGGTTGGGGAGCAGCAAAGGCAGGACTTTACAGAAACAAATGTAATGTTTAATAATACTGGTGAAACACAGTCTTGACTTTTACCAGACAGAAGTTGAGACCAGCACCAAAGCAACCACGCCATGAAGGCATAGGTACACACCATGGGGGTGGGCTAGAGTCTCTGGAATGTCTTTACTTGACCACCTTTGGGATTTCAGTCATTTTCTATCTTATGTTGGTCGTAACTCAACAGTTGACATTTTTCTACCCCAGTTTCCTGTGTGAGAGGACAGTCAGGTTGTGCTCAGATTCTGTCACAGCCCTGCCACCACTGCTATGCTTCCCTCTGCCTCAGTGACTTCTGCAGGCTCCTGGTGGTGAAAGTTTCGAAGGTGTCTCTAAGAAGGCTGGAACTGGGACAGTTAACCTTGATTGCCTGTCACATGGGCAGCGAGCTACTTAACTAGCAGAGCTCTGAGGGACCCAAGAAGATCTGTTTGATGAGAAGAATAAAGCTCTTACGGTCTTTAGGTTAGAGTCATAAGACAGACCTTTGTGAATGACAAATATTCATTGATGCCCTGTGGGGGTGATATAGACATCTAAATCACTGCACCTCTCTGGATGCAAATGAGTAAATAAAAAGAAAGACATCTAAACTCCAGGATATTAAATGGCAACAGACAGTGAAGTTTGTAAAGCTCATAGTTCAGTTGAGGTTTTCACTATTCATCTACGTGTTTTAGCTAGTTTATTAAGAGGGGTCAATGGAAGGACGACTTAAAGGCAAGGTGTGGAGGAAGGGCAATGGGAGTAGAGAGTATAAAGAAAGATTTTGTCTACATGAACGAAAATGTCAGAGTAAAAATCAACTTAATTTAATTTTTACTCCACGTATAGACGCCGGGCGGAAGCGGGGACGGCCTGCGCTTCTGGTCCTGGTAGGGCGGAGCCTGTGAATCCCGGGGCAGAAGGAGGTGGAGGCGTCCATGGTGGTTCGCTAATTCGTCCGTGGTTCTACACACACTCAGACATACAAGCGCACGCACACAAACATACGCACACACGCACAATTGAATAAATAAAAAAATTAATTAAAAAAAAACTTAATAAAAGAGGGACCATTCTAAAGTTCCAGATAAGTGATGCATGCAAACCCTAGTCATTGGAGGAGGCCTTGGTAAAAGGAAAGGCATCAAGTTTTAGTCTCTTTCATCCCACTCTGAGTGTGGTGATTGCATTGCCACTGCCCTGTGCCTGGGGGCGGTATCCCGGAGCCATGCAAAGTGGTCCCAGTACTCTCTAGGTCACTGTGGTCCAGCACTCCAGCATGCTACCTCCTTGGTCCTGTCCCTGACTTGATATGGTTTATCTGTGTCACTTTAAATTTCCCCAGCTACAAACCAGATGGAATACATGGCTTCTCTCCCTTGATCTGTGGGTCAGTTTGACAAGAATAAGGGTCACACTGCAACTGCCTAGTCTCCCAGAAGTGCAAAAACAGCTTGAAGGCAATGGAATCTGGCAGCCTGAAGAGTCACGGGGCCCAAGGCAGAGGGAAAACTTTATAGCGTCACGAGCACTTGTCGACATAAATGCTGATTCTCTTCCCCACATCCCCACAGCTTTGAAAACATCTTCCTCACTCCTTGGCATTCTTTTACTGTGCATCATAAGCTGTTATTCCTGGATAGGCCTCAAGCAAGGGTAGCCATTTCACAATATTTTAAGGATGAAAACTTTCCCTTTTTTTTTTTTTACTTGACTTTGTATTTTTTTTCCCTGCAGAGAAATGTGCATTGAATACTGAGCATCAAGCAGTTCAGTAATTCTAATCTAGCAGTTATCATATAGGGAAGAAAAACATTTCTTTTGAATTTACAGCTTTCTTTTCTATAATCACCGACTAAAGCTATAAATTATAGTTGAATCTTACATTTGTCCTGCAAAGATATTCTCTAGAAATGTGATCCTTGTGATATTTGCCTTGATTTGTTGCTCCATGTTCATCTCTGGTTACTTTACTACGTGTGTATCAATAGAGGATGAAGCTATATGGACACTTATACTACAAAGTAGAGCAGACTGGGAAAGAGAATGACCCAGGCCCGAACTTCCCACCTTTGATTTTGCGGCTGCACCTTCTGCCCATTGCCAACCTGAAACCTGAAAACAGGATGTGGAAACCAGAGAAGATGCTATCTCTTGAGCCACAGAGGACCCGGGAGAGGGCCGATGCATGGTAAAATGCATTTGTGGACATAGAACAAGACTCAGAAGGTGTGTTTTTCTTTCTTTCTTCAACCTATCTTTTTCACCTGCTTTCTTTCCCTATCCTGGATTCTGCCCCGTCACTTTTGATAACCTTTCTCCTCTTTTTCCTTCTTCTCCTTCTCTTCCTCCTCCTCATTTCTCATCTTCCTCCTCTTCTTCATTTTCTTCCTCTGCTTCTTCCTCCTCTTCTTCTTTCACTTCTTCCACTTCCTCCTCTTTCTTTTCCTCCTTCTTTTTCTATCCTTTAAAACCCAAGTGGCCTTTTCTTGTGGAGCCATTTTTAAGCCCTAAACCCCGTTTTTTGGTTAGGAAAGAAAAATAATATAATTTAGAAGCATCATGGGTCAGATGGGAATCTCTCTACCATTAACAGAATCTGTACTATAAAATTTGAGTTTTGTATTTTATTAGTTGTAACAATTACTCTTAATTATTGCTGTGAGAGAACATTCAAAGTCGATCAACTTAAGGGAGAAAGGGAGGTTTATTCAGCTTACAGTTTCAGAGGGAAGGGACAGTCTCTTAAAGCAGAGGCACTATGGCTGGCTGGCCAAAGCTGGAGGAGGCTAAGTCACCGCAGACATCTTGGAAGCCAAGAGCTGCAGACTGCTTGCAGCAAAGGCAGACTTCTCCTGGAGGTAGGGTGGGACTCATCCACCTCAAGGCCCACCCCTTGTGACTGCCTTCCTCTAGCAAGGCTCTACCTCTCAAAGTGCCATGACCTTGCCAAACACATGAGACTGTGGGGGACACGTTTCAAACCATGACATTAGTGTTCCTACTACTTTTTAGTAAATACCGTTGAAAAGAAAAGTATGCAACCCTCAGGCCTTAAATTAGAATGTGGGGATTGTGGTCCTCCTGCCACACCCACATACCATAGGTTGATTCCATGGTAGGGCCATGAGAGAAGCCGATGCCTCTCAGGAATAAATATCAGGGTGGGAGTACAGGACATAAGTAATGGAAGTTCTCTGAGCCTAGTGATCTGCTAAGGACAGCTGCAATACGTATTTCAAAGTAGTACTCAGATTGGGCTCAGTCACTTTCTCCAACCCCATCTGAGTTCTGAGAAGAGGCAAAGAAAAAGAAAGTCAAGCCAACATTTTGTTTCATTCAGCAGTCTTGGAATGGGGCCTGGAGTTTTATATGTTAGAACAGATACAGGTCGTTCTTATGATGAGTGGTCCAGATTGGGAAACACCAGCCTACAGAAGAGATGCTTGCTTCCAGGAGTAGCAATTTTTAGGGTTTATTTTAGAATCAAAACCATACCAAAGCTTGCATGATGTTCCACTATTACTGCTTATGATTTAGCTAGTTTTGAAGCTGGTACAAGGACAATCGTTCTTTCAGAGTTAGGTCACAAAAT
Organism: Typhlomys cinereus; assembly: GCA_023101885.1. NCBI lineage: Eukaryota > Metazoa > Chordata > Mammalia > Rodentia > Platacanthomyidae > Typhlomys > Typhlomys cinereus. Next base: position 1,175,013 of record JALPQD010000001.1, read on the forward strand.
GTCACAGGAAGAAAACATAGTGGTATGGTCTGCCAACCTCTTGATTTTGAAAAGTGCGTCATATGTCCTTGCATTTGTAGGAACACATAATTCTCTAAGGCAAAAGTAGATGCACCTCCCAATTACTCTCTTTCCTACCATACAGGTACCATTTAGCAAGATAGTGCTTCAATCATGTGGTCCAGAAAGTAGATGATTTTCAAACATTTTAAACCTGACACTCTCTGATGAAATTCAAGAAATGTGTGGTCCAAGAGAGACTAATTCAAGTTGATTTTTATCAGGGGATCAGAAATACTTATGTTTACTTAAAGAGTAGTGAGGATTAGCACTCGTTTTCAACTTACAAACATATCTTGCACTATCAAATTATGTTGTATCTTGATCCATGAGAGAAACAGTTTGTGAACCTGCTATTATAGCTACAGCATTGGAGACATTTTTATGACTTCTGATTCCTCTTTTTTTTTTAACTTAACGTTTTACGTAGAATACTTGAATGTTTGAAGAAATGCAAAATGTCAAAGTCCTTGCTGTAGGCCTTTTTTTTTTTTGGCCAGGGTTGACCAAATGCAGCTTCTCAGAAACACATTTGTTTTCATGGTACATTTGGCTTCAATGGAACTGACTGTAGTAGGCATTATATAGTCCCAGTTCCTAACATTTATATTATTATATACCTTTATGGAGAACTTCTTTGACCCATGCATCTAGATGGATGAATGGATGACATTTGATTCCATAGCAATCTGACAATTGGACCCCTTGCTGGAGATGTGTAACTTTTTAGATAACAGACCTCATTCAAAAAGAATTTGATGGCTGATAATAAAACATATAATAAAAATTACCCTAAATTCAAAACACATACTGGATATTGCTTTCAAGCTATCGTAACTGAGGCTTAGCTTCATCATCAAACCTCCAATGAGTTAGAACAACACTAAAGATTTTTCTCTTGGGAAGAAAGGAACATTACAGTTCTTCCTCCCTGCCTTCCATAGCCCCAAGTAATATACACAAGATAACATTTTTGAAAAGAATGTTACATAGACAATGTTAAGAAATATGATGGATTAAGGAAAGTGGAGGGCATATCTTGGACCCTACGTTAAACTCCAAAAGAGCTAGAGTATACTGTCATGGGTTACAGAGAAAGCACTGCCTTGGAAGACTCAGATTAGCACTATGACAAATACTGTGTGTCAGTGTTTGACCTGAAATTAAATTTGGCATGTCAGTGAAGTGTGTGTGTGTGTGTGTGTGTGTGTGTGTGTGTGTGCATGTGTGCGCATGTGTACACATAATGCCTGTGGACGCCCAAGGGTGACATTGGAAATCATCCTTTGTTCTGGGTTTCCCCAGGCTCTGTCTTCCAGGGCCACAACTTCAGGTCATGGGCATTTCCGCTATAAATTTTACATGGGATCTGGGGTTCTAAATTCAGGTCCTTGGCTTAGGAGGCAAAGGCTTTAACCCCTGAGCCATCTCCCCAGCCCTGGAGAATGATAATTTAAACAAAAATATTTTATAGTTTTTCTTTTCTTCTTAATGTAATTTGCTCAAATAAACTATTGGGAAACCCTGATAGAGTTTACAGAGTAAGAGATACTGGTCATCACTTAACACAAATATTAGATTGGAAACAAAAACTACTTCTGACCTTATTTAGTTCCTTCCTTCCTTCCTTCCTTCCTTCCTTCCTTCCTTCCTTCCTTCCTTCCTTCCTTCCTTCCTTCCTTCCTCCCTCCCTCCCTCCCTCCTCCCTCCCTCCCTTCCTCTTTCCCTCCCTCCCATCTGTTCTTCTTGTCCCTTTTCTTCTTCCCTACCCTCTTTTCTCTTCACTCCTTTTCCCTTTCTCCTTCCCCTATCTTTTCTTCCTCTTTTTCTTTTTACTTACCTTTACTTTTATTCCTTCCTTCCTTCCATTCCCTTCTTCCTTCCTCATCTCTTTTTGCCCTTCCTCTCCCTTCCCTTCCTTTCCTTCCCTCTTCTTCCCTATTTTTGAGGCAGGGTCTCACTATGTGATTGAAGTTGGTCCAAATTTCTTGTCTTAGCTGAAATTATAGGCATGAGCCACTATAACTGACCTCTTGAATACATTTTGGTCATCCCATATTTTTATTTACAGTACTTGTCCTTGAAGAACTGATGCATATGTATATCATTTCCAATTTCATCTTGGTTTGGAAGTTTATGTCGAGTGACTACTCGTCAAAGTTGTAATTCAAGTTCGTAAAGAAAGGAACATTTCTGCAGATGAACCCTAACCTTCATAATGAAAAACTTCAATTATTTCTCTACTGCTTGTACATTTAAAGATACTATATCAAAGCTGATATCTCGGTGTTTTCCTCTGAACAAAAATGTTTGTCTGAGACTATTAAGATTGCTCCTGTTTGCTGTTGATAGCCCCTCAGAAGGGGGGTAGGGAGGGGCTAGAATACACATGCACACAGGTGCCTGCCCAAACACCCTCATGGCCTTGAGTCTGTGAGAGGATAAGAGTATATATATACCAAGGAAGATTATTTAAGAGGAATTCCGTTCCTGCAGCCAGAGAGAGGCCATCAGCCATGCTAGGACGGGCTTTCAGGTGATATATCTGCCTCTGAGTCATCTCTGCCCCTGGAGGTAGCCCTTCTTCCTACTTTTGTAAATCACCCCAATCAACTTGGGGATGATTGGTTTGGTAGTTTGGACTGTAGCATGATTGTTACTTTGGTCTCTCATCTATGGTGACATCTCCCCTGGAGAAGCCTTCACAGGATACTAGGTGACTCATAGGTACCGGGAGCTTAGTGCAGTAACTGTTTCCTTGGGGGAAGCGGTAGACTCCCGTAGTGAAAGTGTGAGTCCATGCTTGGAGTCCCTAGGCTGACTTTTAGCAGGTTTAATGCCCTAGAACCCTGGGCAGATCCTTGGCCTCAGTGCACTGCTTTTCTCATCTACAAAGGGATTGTTTGAGACTAGCACATAGGGAGCATTCTAAAAATGGATATGATATTGTTATTGTCCTGACCCAGTTACAGCAGAAAAATATGATGTTCCTCTGTAGAGAGGTTTAAAATGGTTTCAAAATGACCCAATATGAGGCACGCTGCGGGGGCTTTACTGAGGGGTAACTGTTTTCAGAAAGAGGTCTGGGTTGCAATGCTTTGGAAATTTTGACAGGCCTGGATCACTATCAAAATCTGAGATTATTCACAATCGATAATTTCTATAATGGCAGAGATCATGTCTTTCTGTTCATCACTTAAAACCAGAAGAACATGCAATAAATATTTATCAAATGCTTGATAAATCCATGCTTATGCCCCAGAAATAGCTAGGATCTCAGGAAATTTATTTTAAAATGCAGTTGGTAAAACAATGACTTATTTATTTATTTAGGTAGGTAGCTAGCTAATTAACTACATAGTGTTTTTGAAATAGAGTCTTACTATGTAGCCAAGGCTGGCCAAGAATACACAGTATAGCCCAGGCTGATCTGAACTCACAATCCTCAGTTTCCCAAGACCACAGTCATTCATTGCCACCCCTGGCTTAATCATTTATCTTTCTATAGCTGTGTAAGAACACTGATAGTGTACACTAGCTGATATACTTATGATCTGATATATTGTTACAGCAAAAATCATGCAAAAGTAGATAGGGTAGCCCACAGAGTGGCACTTTATACATCAACTGAGTCTGCATGGGGAGATTGTAAGTACTGGGTCTATTCTTCAAAAACATACTCTTTCTTTGCTTTTAAGGTGTCTCTGTTAGAGCTGCCAGAGGTATTTGGCTATAGCAGTTAGCCTGCAGGGTTGCTTATAAATCATCATCAAACAACTTAAGGGAACAAGGGGTTTATTTTCTCTTACAATTGTCTGGTTACGGTTCTCAGTCCAGTCTGACAGGAGAGCTCTCACCAACACCAGGGCCAAGGGAACTGGCCGCACCATTTCTGGATAATGGCTGAGAGAGGGATGATCCTTACTTGCCAGACCAGCATGTCTGGCCAAGTGTACACAAGGATGCCAACTTTCTTAAGCAGCTCTCTATTTTATTCCAGGGTCTAGTCCCACCCACCATGGGATGGGCTGGGCCTTCCCTATCAGCTAGACAATTTCTTGCAGGTTTGCTCTGGGCTTAACCCAACCACTAATTCTCTACAAATGTGCTCAGAGCTCAAACCCTCAACTGTCAAGTGGACACCTCTACCTAACTATGACATTGGCACCTTAATTTGGGAGAGGGCAGATAGCTTTAAACATATACATTGACAGTTCCTTTGTACTTCATTTGGAAAATGCAAAGTAGAAACTCAAATTAACAGAGAAGTCTGGACAGGATACACAGATCTTAATGTCAAATACTTCATAGTGACAGTTAGGGGTGAGGGAGCTGACTTAGCAGTTTCTTCAAGCAAGGAGTCTGTAGTTCAGATTCCTAGATCTCACATAAAATACCTAGGGCCATGCTGGTCTATATCTTACTCCAGTTTCAGAAGATGGAGCCTGGAACTCTCTGGAGTAAGCTGACTAGCTAGTCTATACCTGTCAGCATGCTCTGGGTTTGTTTTGAATTTCAGTCACAAAAGAGTAAGATGAAATGATTTGAAGAAAATTCCCAATATCAATTTTGGGGTTCCACATGCATCTATATGCATATACACACTCACCCATAGCAAACGTGTGCACACAGCAATACCCACATGTGCATCCACACATATGTGACCATGCATGCACACACTTAAGTACCCCCTTCACACACAAAGGAGAAAAAAGTGATAATTCCATAAATACTAATATTACCTAAATCAACGCCCAAGATGTTCTCCAGTAAAGAACACATAAAAGTAAGTGTGTAGCTGTTGATGTGTGTGAACCTAGCAAGCAATACCAGTAACCACCTACATATCCACATTATCAACTAGCACATAAGTCCTCTACGTTAGGTGTCCCATTTTTTTCCCAGCAGAATATGAAAAACTCATTTGGTGCTGGTCTAATCCTTTTTCTTAAAAAAAAATCTTCTCATGACGTAATTTTCACAACATATTTCATTCAACCAAAATTAAATCAACTGTCAAATTACTCACGTTCATATCATCCAGGTACTATTTCGTAAATCAATGTCTTAATTCAAAAACGGGTACAATGACATAAAAGAGCACAAAAGATATTTTCCCAAAGTTTTTGACCTGCTCCCAGGGTACGGTCCAAGTAATATATCTAAAAGGCCCTGACAGATAGTATATTTCATCACTGAATCAGAATTATTTATGGAACTTTGAGAAGACATATTTCTACAGCTGTTGCAGAAATCAGGGCTGTGGCAAGAACGGGAAAATAGGAAATAGAGTACTTCAGCTGCAAAGACGGTTTCCAGGAAGCCCTGCAAGTTGTTGGACCCATGTTTTTGTATTCTTATTGTTTAATGTGATGCTCAAATGAATGATTTATTTGTAGTAACTGTAGGAGACAAAAGTAAGATCAATTTGAGGACCTGTTTCCTTAAGTCAGTTAGAGATACCCAGTAATGGAAAAGCCCATGTTTAAAAGTTGGAAGCTTCAGCGGAACAGAAGCAAGGTGGTAAAACAGTTGCTGGAGATGCTGCATACTATAGGAGAATTGATAAAATGACCACTGAAGCTTCCTTCAGCTCTGCAGCCTGAAAGTACATAGACACAGAAGGAGAGAAAACAAAATGAGATGCCACATCCTTCATTATCAGGACACCCTTTCTTCAGGCTTTGCTTTCTGCCTGGTGTTGTATCGGGAAGAAAAGAGGAATGGGGGAAAAGGAAGGAGTAGAAAAGAAACAGTCTGGACTCAATTTAGAAGTGGTCCCCTTTGGCTATTTGTGCACCTTTATTGCAGATATTTCTACTGACAATTTAAGACTTCAGAGTCTAATGGCCTTCTCATTCCTCTTCCTTCCCCAACCCCGACCAGCATCCTGAGCTCTTAGGTCTTTAATCCGCTGTGTAACTATTTAGCAGGAAGACCAAAGAGTAAAGGTCATATTTAAAAGGCACAGTGTGTTTTGCTTTGCTCACATTTCTCCCAGAACACAACTCACATACGTTTTTTGTTATGGAAGTAATAGGCTCTGGGCAGTATCCGAAGTGCTTCTGTACTTTAATCAAACTGGGGTTAAAAAAAAAAAAAGGAAATTGAATCAAAGAAACTTATAAGGCTACACCATTCTATTTTATTATATTATGACACTCAGTAATTGTGTGCCCAGGTTTATTGTTGTTTTCCTCAGTGCTTATGGAATTACTGATGTATTTACAGCCAAACAGAATTTGTTCTTTAATTGGCACACTGGAGCGCAAGGAATTGTTTATTTAACCTTAACTCGGTCCAGTTGTTTATACTCTAAGGACTTGAGTTCAATTTACTTTAATTTTGAAAAAAAGCTTCTTATTTATAAAAGTTGAGCTCAGAGTGACCTCCCATTCTGTACCCTCCATGGTACAAAGGAAACAAAAAGCCAGTCTCTCTCTCTTTTTCTCTCTCTCTCTCTGTCTGCCTCTCTCCTAAACTGCTTCTTGAAGTGAATGAGTTCTTGCTATGAAAATGGCAACCAGATGTTTACTGAAATCCACAGTATTTCTCCCTGGAGCTGAGCTTCTTTGTAATTTGTTTGATCTTTTTAAGTTTCATACAAACCAGATTGGATGTATGAATTTTCCAAAGTTGAGAAAATATTTAATATAACTTGGAAAGCTACCTTCTCTGAGCTATTTTATCAAATGTACCTTTTATTTCTACTTATAGCTTTGGAAAAAAGTATATTTGAACATTTATACATAACATACTTTAAGTTATTCTTTTTTATATATCTGTAGAATGGAAAAAGACCTAAAAATTAATTAGCCGTTTCTGTTTGGTTTTGCCCCAGACTAAACCATTTTAAATGGCAGATGAAATTGGCAAAAATAAATAACATCCATATTATATTTGGCTGAGGAAAGAAAAATAAACTCCTGCATAGGGAAACTTCCAAGGCACTGTGTTGGTGAGTTAGCTGGAAGGGATTGTATTCCTCAAGGACAGTACTGACCTGGTAGGACAGAAAATTTTCCTGATAGAACATCACGACAAGGTCAGTGAAGGGGGGCCTCACATGGGCTGTGCACACCCAGCTAATGATGTGCCTAAGTCAACTGCTTGAAATATGTTCACAACTTCTTCAATTTGAGCAGAATTCAGTTTGGGAGTCATAGGGTTAAAGCTACTTATTATTAAGCTACTATTTATTAGAGAGGGAAGATAGATAGATAGATAGATAGAGAGAGAGAGAGAGAGAGAGAGAGAGAGAGAGAGAGAGAGAGAGAGAACATCCCTGCATGCCATGGCTCATGGTGGAAAGTCGGAAGACACCTTTCAGAGATCAGTTCTCTCCTTCCACCATGTGGGCTTCTAGAAATTGAACTCAGGTCACTTAAGGCTACTTTCGAATGTTTATAAACCTGTTCAGACCACCTAGGTCACTCCTTTTCTGACTGCTCTTTCCTGGAGTGCTTCATGTTTTCCCCCTGATGTCTGCTTAAGGCTCTTGTCATCTTCCATCGCTAGAGAGCTCTCCCCAAGCAGCATCTCCGGTGATACCCAGTTGACAGCATTGGAAGCGAAGATCAGCTGGGGAAATGGGCATCTCCTCTTGGTCATCGCCCTCTAACTCATTCCCCATCTCTTGAAATTGTGCTTTCAAAATTCACCAAAGAGGCTCCTGTTTATTACCAAAGCCAGTTGTTATCTTTCGGGTTGCATTATTTCTAATCTAGGGATAGATTTGACCCTATGACCTCAGTGTTCTCAAAAGTTATGCAACTTTTTTAGAAAAAAAAAATGGTCATTTTCAGCATTGATGTGAATTCACTGAGGTAATTTCTCAGTCTCCTTAGTCTTATCCTTGAAGTGTGTGTCTTGTGGTGACACACAGGGACTGTGCTGCACTAAATGCTGTGGTTGTCCTGGGGGAGGGGCTTGTGAGTAGGGATCTTATGAATTCTTTTCTCTTGACATCGTCACACTGCCTTCGCTTGCTTCTTCCTTATTTCTAGCGCCAGCTTCTCCATGTGCTCCCACCAAATATGAGTATTCTGCAACACATTTATCCCAGCCATCTTTTTTTTTTTTTTTTGTCTCCTCGTCTTGTTCTATCAGGAAAATTTTCTCTTCCACCAGTGCAATACTATGGTTGGAAAATACAATCCCCTAATTGATGTCTATCTAAGGACAATCTTCCCTCCTGTGTGCGGAATTTTGAGAGTGATGAATCTCCGGGTATTCAGTAGATGCTTTGATTTGGGTGCTTTAGTGTCTTGGCATGCGTGATGCAGGATGGACCATCCTGTCGCAGCAATGTGCGCTGCTCTTGTCTGACCTGTCTTCCCTTATTCTAGATTCCTTTTCTGGCTCTGTCACTCCTCCTCTGCACATCCATCAGAGCCCTGAACAGTGTGAGTCACCATTTCATACACTCTCTCTGTTTGTCCCTTATGACAGCACCTATTAAACACGCTCCTGTCACTTCATCTTTTTCAGGACCCCTTTTCTTTAGTCTTTGTTTTGGGCCTGGAGTTGTATGGGCAGAAGCGAGGAATGGGGGGAAAACAGGGTGGAAAGAAAATGCATGCAGCCAGAACCCTGCCCTGGCACTCTGGCTTCCCGTGCCCTGGTGTCTGAGCTTCCACCCTTGCCAGCCAATCCACACGTCCAAATAAGTTAAGAAAGTTATATTTCTTTAAAAGCCAATGTCAAGAAACTCACTACAGGAAATTAAATCAGTTTCCAGAAAAGGTAATTGAGTTGAGTATCATTATTTTTTTATAGCTTTACAGGTGACATTAACATGTGTTCAGCGTGGAGAACTGCCACCGATTTGCCTGATCACATTTCAAAGCTTGCTACATTGGGTTGCTCTCATTTGGATCAGTTCTTTTTTTCCGCTCAGAAGTAAGGATTTCATCTTAAAACAGGAAGCTAGAAGGGACTGGGGTCCCAGCTGGGGGTCAGACAGGCTCCCAGTGGACCCATGGATTCCTGCAAGGCTTTTCATAAGTGTTTGGTGTATTTCCCTGTGCCATGATGGCGACCAGACTTGTGCTATTCAAACCACATCCAAGCCACATGACCTTTCTGTCATTTCATAAAGTCCAAGTGAATGTACGAATTCCCTCATCAGTTTTCCTTGAATTGGAGATGATTGTGCCTGTTGTCTGAGACCTTACCACAATTCATTCACGCATCTCTCTCGCCTAGAATGCACTTTGGGCTTTGCTTTCATTCAAACTTCCATGTGTTCATTTTAATCTCTTCTTCTACAGTATGAACAATGAGGTAGAAACTATTTTATTTCATCTATTTATGTGCTATTCCACATAGGATAGTACCTTGCCTATGATCAGTAGATAAACAACTGAAAAAAATAAATCTGAAAATAAATATATTAATAAAATTGTGAAATCTTTCAGAAATGCAAATGTCACTTTAACTGTAATTGACTCTGTGCAGGGACTGGTCTGTGCATAACCAGTTAAATAATAGAACTGACTCCACTCCTAGTGCAGTCTCTCTGGAAATCTACTTCATATTGCCAAGCATCTGTATTTTCCAAGAAAAGAAGTCTATCAAGTTAATAATTTTTAAATAATTCCTTTCAGCTTTTTCTCTAAGGAAAAAACCCCACGTAAATGGCATATGTGAATCTCATAATTTATGCAACAAAATGTTCTTTTCAGAGCAGGGAATTCTTGGAATTTAAAAAATCTTGTTTGGCATTCCACCTCCTTATCGCAGTGACCAAACAGTGATTCAAGGATATGGAGAGCAGAGGTCTCTAGGGGTGAAGGCCTACCTCTCCCGTGTAAGCAATATGCATCGCCATAATTATCAGAACGTAAAGGGAATCCCCATCTCACTGCTTGGTAAAGAAGCTTGGCAAAGCTTCACCACCGCTCTTGCTGGTTTGCCAAGGATCGTGAGTCTCAGACTTGGCTTAGAGCAGAATTTCTCAGAATGCTTGCTAAGTCAGAGACGACTGGGCTCTGCTCTTGGTAGATCAGATTCAGCTAGAACAGGGAGGTGGATGAGAAATGAATTTCTTGATCCCTGGTGATGCTACTGTTCTGGTCTTGGGAAGATGTATTGGCTATCACTTTGCCATTGTGAGTTTTCATAATTTCTTCCACAGACACAGCAAAATTCTACCTATTTGATAAAGTATTTAGTTGATAAACAATTCCCAGCTGTCTTACTAGAGTCCTGGTTTGGACTCACTTCCATATTGGCAAAAGGTCCTATTACTACATTCATATGGATGCTAATAGCATCCTTTGTTACAGGTTGACTTTTAAAACTTTGATATATGGTACATTTTTTGCAACAAAGACCAAGGAAAAGTATCGCAGCTAGGTAATTGAATTTAGAAGATCTTTAAATATATTGGACTTGTTAGAAGGTAAAAGGACTAAAAAGAATATGAACTTATTTATCACAAATGACTGTTATAAGCCCTAGAAAGACACTAATAGTAATGGGGAAAGGACACAAGGTGGATTAATTCGTCCATGTGAAAATATATCTAGAATGTCATTAAAAAGAAGAAAAAATAAATAAAAACCAATTATCTAGATGCCCTTATTTAGCACAAAATTGGATTTTTTTTAGATTAGATAACCTTTAATGTCTGTTCCAATTGGAAAGCACAAAAAGTGTAATAATGAATATGTGCAATCATCTGACCTGTTCTGTTAATAGTTATAGCGAAGACCATTTCAGATTATTTATATAATTTTTATATACTTTAGAAGATTTTTTGTAGCTTGGGATGGAGAGATGACTCAGGGGTTAAGATTCTGCTTTACAAGCAGAAGGTCTGAGTTCAGATCCCAGGTCTGCACTTCTAGCTCTGTTGGGTGGAGCCTGGGAAATGCAAAAAAGATGTAGAAGTAATGCAGGATGGTTCCTAAAGTCATCCTTTGCCCTCCACAGGGACACACAGCCCCTCTAATACTCAAATACACACACACACACACACACACACACACACACACACACACACACACACTAAAATTTTAAAAAAGATTTTGTGGTTTAATATTATATCACAAATTTTCCATAAAACATTTCAATAGCTTCATTGAATTATATTATTTTAAAATGTTTGCTTCATTGTATTTGTTTATGTTTCTAACACCATTAACCATCCATCATATTTCCAATGTTTTCACATTGTAATTATGCCCTAGTAAGATTTTTTTGTAGATAAACCATGATGCACATTCCTAACCATTTCTTTTGTATATATTTCTGAAATCGATACTCCTGTAAAAGAGAGAGAATCATCTTTAAAACTTTTCACTCAGGTTCTCAAAATTCTGTTTACAAGCATCGGGAAGTATTACTTGTCAGGTACACAAGAACCATCCTCTCTCTCCAAACTCAGTATGGAAATTCTCATTTTAACAAGTGTGACTACGTTAAGAATGAGACTGGTTACCAATTGCTCTATGGAAGTATAATGTGCTGGTAGGAGTTGATACCCATGGCGGGAAACACATGAAGGCTCTTCTACAAAAGCCATGCTTGTAGTAGGGCCACTAGGAGAACCAGACTAGCAGGTGCATTCCACAGTAACCTAAAGGCTCATCCAGATAGTCATTGCATCAAGAATAATGAGTTGTTTACACTTCCTCTGTTTGTTTGCTTGGAGATGCTTATAGTGTCCACCTTCAGGAGAAATAGCACATTTTGGTGAATCAGCCGATGTTGTTTTGCATGACTCCTGAGATCCCTTACGCTAACTGTAGCATGATAATAACATAATAGGCCTTACTTTCTCCTCTTCTTATGGAAGGAACTCATTACTCATTGAGAATCTTTGAGGCACTCTCTCAGAGTCAATTTGAGTTTGAAAATTATCATGTCTTTATTTCTAAAGAACTTTATGTTTCTTTACCTGGATGTCTTTTCCAACTGTTTGCTGATTATGATTTTGAAGATGTTACTTGTTTATGGTAGAAGTCAGTGAAATATTGGCAACTGAAAGGAAGAATGTGAAAATTCTCTGAATTCTACTATCCAGAGATAACAATGTTGTTCCAGGTATCTGTATAAGGAACACACACACACACACACACATAGACGTGGAGACACATACACACTTGAATATCTTTCTTTTTCCTCTTGTATATCACTTGTTATATAAATATAATATAAATATAATAATATAAATATAAATCTTGCCACAGTTTAGTTTCTTTATTACATTTCAAATCACTTCTCTCAAGTCACTTCTTATTGAGCATTAACTAAATGTGGTATGCAGCAAACGTTCTCAATCTCATGGCAAGAAGCTGAGTTCCAGAGCTGAGGTTTCCATACCTCAAAATTGCACATCTTATAGTGGTGTTGTTGTCCAAGGACTATCTTGCTCCAAACTTCAGCATTTAATCACAGTGTCAGACTAGTTCCTCGAAGTTATACGGAAAATACGTAATTTGTTCTTTTTAGTATTTAGCTGTATGAGTACAACATATGTTACATGTGTGCATGTGTCTGTGTGTGTATGTGTGTGTGTACAAGAGGACACTTGAATATGTGTGCCACTGGAGACTCAAAAGTAAATTCAGAATGATTCTGGATTGTTCTACTTCTTTATTGCTTTGCTCTGGGATTTGCTAGGCTCTGCTTTCCAGGGCTGCATTTGCAGACCACAGACATTTCCACCAGGCATTTTTATGTGGAATCTGGGGATACAAACTGAGGTCCTTTTTCTTATGAGGCAAAGGCTTTAACTTCTGGGCCATCTCCCCAGCCCCTAAGGTCCTTTTTAGAGATACTTGGGATTTTTGCTACAAGATTCAACTTTGCTGTAGTGCTTGCTTATATTTTATTTTGGTATTGCATGATAATAAGAATTGTTGGATCAATGGGTGAAAATATTAAAATGGTAGTCTAATTTTACAAAAGTATGCATTCTTATTTTCGTCCTACTCACGGTGCTGGTTGCCAGGTGCCTACAATCTGAGATGTTACCATATTTTAAAACTTTAATGAGATTCAAAATGACATGTTTTAATTTTCCATGAAGAAGTTTGCTTACATGTTAATTTAAATAATGTTGCATGCTAAATGTCACTTTAAAACTGAATTTTTCTTCATAATAATTTTTATACTTAATATTTCAACATACGAAAGTTCATAGAAAAGCAAATACCAATGGAAAGGCAAGACAGAAGACACCAAAAAGTTCACAAAAACGTCAGAAGAAGACAATTTAAAATATAGCATGCTGATCTATATTCATGGTACTGACAAAATTCAACATTGGGAATATCACCTAACACTAGTGGGATTCTGAAAAAAGCACTTTTTTATGTACAATTTTTGAGACAGCGATCTGAAAAAAAAATCTAAAAAACTTACAACACTTATACTTTTGAATTCAACAAACTTCTAGTAAAACCAGTATAATAGAAGCTAAAGCATCACACAATATAAAATTTATATATATGTCTTAAAATTAACAGTGCCGATAAAATAGGAAAGTGATTGTAAATAAAGATAAATCAGAGAAGTAGATTGTGAGACAAATTTCCAGTAGTAAATAATTAGAGGTAAAAGCAGCCTGCGATCCAAGCATCTCTGGAAAAGTGGAAGATTAATGTTGTGAAACCATGTGAAACTATGATTTAGCAAAGTTCTGTTGGAATATGTGGAAGAAAATGTACCTCTTGGATGCGTAGGAACAATCCACTTTAATAGTACTTGGCATAGTTTAGTGTTGGACTAAATATTCTGCATCTCAAAGATGACAGAATTATTAGCCTCAGGAGACACTTCTGATATACTCTTGGCTCCTGGGAGCAGTGCCAGTTTTTGGAAAATATGAAGTGCATGAAACTTGTCTTAGGTGATAGCCTCTTTCTCCCTTTCCTCCATCTCCCTACTTGTCTAAAGTATCCACTTTTGGGTCCCGAGAGGGTTGAGCTAGCTGGCCAGGCTATGCCCGTTAGGGCCTGGTGCTACTCACTCATGAAAATGTTCCTATTTTCATCATGTTTCAGCACTTAAGATGTCGCCTGCTGAAGCAACTGCATTGTTAGTGCCAGTGAGGGAAAACTGCAGCACCTAGTTTTAGCTGATGTGCTTCTTAACTGAGGGCCTCTTTCTTCCTTAAACTGAAATTACCATCAATCACCGTGTAGCAGCTAACCTCATGCATCTTTCTACCGTAGGAGGGCGCTCTTCTGAAAGAGCAAGAAGACTGGGACAGGCCCAGGAGACAGACTATGTTCCATATATTGCAGATTACACTTATGATTCTCTGTTCAGAGGGCTAAATAATAAGATACAGCAGTGTCCTGATTGTCTCTTGGAAATTCATCGCTTATATCTAAAACTTCTACTTGTCTGAATCTGCCTACCAACATTTATATTAATTAAACAAATGCTTATAAACAGCTTAGTGAGTAAGTATAGATGACTCTAAATACAGACAAGAACTCATTTGAGTTTTTTTTTTTTTTAAAAACTCATTTAAGTTTCCCCAGATGTTGGTATTTTTATTGCTGAATTTTATGTCTCCTCCACTGCTTTTAGGAATGACCTTGGCCAGACTCATTGGATTATTTATTAGCTGATTTGAAAATAGAAGACAGAACTTTCCCTTATAAATCTCTCACAGGAATGTTATGATTGGTTAAATTAAATCTCCACAGATTATGGACAAGAATGCCAATGAATGGGAGGTGCTAGTGACTCTTAAATTCTTGTGGCATTAAGAAATAAGTCACTAAAAGATAGTTGATTCTTCTTGCCATGAAACTGAATTATTTTTTTTCAAACCTTAATTCTCAACTGTGTTGAATTAGTATGGACTTATTCCTGGAATAAACCAGAAATCAATGACTGTCTTCCTCATCCCAGATTGTTCTGCATCCCCAGGGAGTATTTGACAGTGTTAACCCAGATATAATGAGGTTTTATTCATTGCATTTAAGAGAAGTCATGCAAAATAACTTTTAATACAATAAGAAGAAGCAATAACATCTGATTAAATGAAGTGTCCTAATGCTTATTACACACTAAAGACTTACTATGCTAGTCTGTGAAATTTAGTATAGGGAGTATTTGTTAAAAAAAAATCATGTTAAGTACCAAAGTAATGAAAGAATCCAGTGGAAAAGTAGGAGGGAGACTGGAAGGGAAGAATAAGGAGAAGTAATGGGATTGGGTAATTATGGGTGAAATAACAAATTCATTGCACTCATATATAAAACTCTACAAGAATAAAAATAAATTTAATATATACAGGAAAAACTATTGAAAGCATCATACTCATGTATTAGAAAGAAGACATTACAACGGCCAGGCACCAGTGAATCTTATAACTAAGTAGACACTCAATGCATAGCTGTTTGCTAGGAGCTCCTTGATTTGTGTGGTGTCATGATTTGACTGGGAATTACCCCCTATGGGCTCATATGTTTGAATCCATATTTGATATTAATGTTCGGGAAAGTGATGGCACCGTTAGGAACTGAAGCTTTGCTGGAGAAAGGCATGTCACAAGGCCATGAGATGCTGGTAGCCTTACTTGCATTTTGTCTCCTAGCTCTACCTCCATGTTGACTGAGATAACCTGAACTACCACCTCCAGCTTCTGCTGCCTGCCATGCCTTTCCCACCACAAGGGGTTGTTTCTACCCCCCACCCCCCAAACTATAGGTCCAATAAATCTCCTTTTCTCCCTTAAGTTCTTTTTGAGTTTTGCCTCACAGCAGCAGAAAGAAAAGTGAACTACTGTCATAGTTAGGCACAGATGTCATCTTGACAGTTGAGGGTTTGAGCTCTGGGCACATCTGTAGAGAATCAGTGGCTGAGTTAAGTCCAGAACAAACCTACAGGAGATTGTCTAGCTGATGGGGAAGGCCCATCCCGTGGTAGGCGGGACTTGTCCCTAGAATAAAATACAGAGAGCTGATTGAGAAAGCTGGAATCCTTGTGTACACTTAGCCAGACATGCTGGTCTGGCAAGTAAGGATTGTCCCTCTCTAACCTAATTATGTAAAGATGGTGTGGCCAGTTCCCTCAGCCCTGGTATTGGTGTGAGCTCTCCTGTCAAACTGGGCTGAGAACTATAACCAGACAACCTTAAGAGAAAATAGGCCCCTTGTTTCCTTAAGCCATTTGATGGTGATTTATCAGCAACCATGCAGGCAAAAGGCAACAACTGCACCTGCAGGTAGCTTGACAGCATGACAAAGCAGTGAGTTTGTCAAAGGACTGCTGGGTAGAGGTGCATGTCAGCATTTCTCAAATTTGTATGTGCATAGGAACCATTAAGGGTCCTAAGTTAGGCCAGAGGGATAATTAAGTTAGGTCTAAGCTTTAATACTTCTTCGAGACTTTCAGATTGTGATGATGTGGGTTTCCCCTCCTTATCTCTCATGATTATCATGCCCACCATGTCTATATATGTCTAACCGTAGCATCATTTGCCATAGAAGATGTGTTCAGGGCAGAAATAAAACATTCTGCAAGATCAAAAAAGTAAGCCGCCAATTCTGAAGGTGGAGATCAAGAAACGGATCACAGGTGAAATATGCGAGTGCAAGAATGATTTCTTACACGTTCCAGTCCTTGGGAGACTGAGGCAAGGGGATCACACATTTCGGGCCTCTCTTTGCTACATGGTGAGTTCAAGACTATGGTACACAATGAGACGGTCTTTTGAGATTGTCTTTTAGAAGTTTAAAAAGAAATGAATACTTAAACAATTATTGGAGGCAAGAGCATTCAGCAACACAGACTGCATGTCAGTAGCATAGTGGTCTGTAAATGCTTAGACTTTCAGAGACCAGGTTCTAAGTGTGGTTGGAGAGGGAAGCAGGCATGATAAAGGAAGTGAGTGAGTCCAGGCAAGAAAGACTAAAAGTCACTGCTGTGCACCACAAGAACAATCTGTTCTGGTGGCAATAAGGTCTGTATTTTAGGAGGAAATTGAGATATTAGGGAAGGAAACATAATTAGCAGTGGGAGGTTAGTTAAGAGACTGCTGAGACAGTGGAATCTTAGATTTAGAGAATGAGAGAATTTGGAAAACCCAGAAAATGCTTAATACATTTTAATTTAGAACTTATAGGAATTTAAACCAAAGGTATGTGGGAATGACAGGAGAGTGCAAGTTTAGATGAGGAGAGAATACTACAGCTTGGGTAACAAGGATAATAGAAAAAGATAGGGTTGTCTGCTCTTTGTGCTGCCATGAGGCAATCATATAAATGAACAATGTAATGGGAGAAAGGGAGATTTATCTGGCTTATGGTCCCAGAGGGAAGATGCAGTCCATTATGGAGGAAAGGACGTGGTGGGCAGCAGGAGCTGGAGATGGGTTCAGATCACAGTCTTCAGCAGGGAGGCAGAGGGGGAGCAAGCAGCAAACTTCTAGAATAATCGAATCAATCACTGCTGTGCACCACAAGACTCTTGGGTATTTTGCTTTGGTGTACAGTGTGGTAATATTTTCCTCATTTTATGGTCATGGGCTTCAGTGTTTCTGAGCTACCTCATTACTTTTTAGTTTTCACTTATTTGTTATTTCTTTTTCACTGTTTAACTGTTTTTGTTTTGTTTTGTTTTGTGTGTTTTGTTTTAGTTCCTAGAACCATGATGTTCTAGATTCATTCTGTATATTTCTGATCCCAGGCTTTAAATCTGTGGGTTTTTTTTTTAAAGAATATATTAGAAACTAACATCTAGGCACTGAACAGAATATGTTTTCTATTTTTTCTAATTTTATTTATTTATTTTTTTAACGTGTGTGTGTGTGTGTGTGTGTGTGTGTGTGTGTGTGTGTGTGTTTGTGCTTGTGTGTATCAGAGGGCACTGTGTTGCCTGTGGAAGGCCAAGGGTGACGTCAGGAATCATCCTGAATTTCTTCTACATCCTTTTTTGCTTTTCTCTGGGATTTCCCAGGCTTCACCTGTCAGGGTTGGAAGTACAGGCGTCAGCCATTTCTACCTGATGTTTTTACATGGGAGCCAGGTTCTAAACTCAGGTCCTTCTGCTTGCTAGGCAGAGTCTTAACCTTAAGCCATCTCTCCAGCCCCTGTTTTCTAATTTTTCATCCAAAATGTTGCAGTGTTGACCTACTAAGATATATTAAGCTGACAAACAATTTCTAATGTTTCCATCTTTGGTAGGATGCAATTACAAGAGTTTTCTCCCAGAGAGAAAATAATTTTGAAAACAATTCAAGTTGAAGCATTTGTATATGTCTTCAGATATGTCTCAAAAGGAGATTAAACAAATGGCACAAAAAACTTATAAAAAATCACTTCAAAAACTTGTGAAGGGAACTGTAACAAGCCTCAGAAGCAAATATTCCATTAGAACTTCATTTCACAAAAGTAAACTCATCTGTTTCTTTTCATAATCCTAATGGTAAATTTTTTCACGGCAGTAACCTTTTATTTGGCAAAATTTGGGAGTAATGCTGCTTTCCTGAGTTTATGGATGGATTAGAAAAATCCTGAGAGCTCAGAACTGTTTTCAGAAATGGTCTCAATTATCTTCATGCTTGTCTCAGGGCAGAGGAGAAAAGATAACGGAACCAGAGAGCCTGATGTAGCTTAGAGCATCAGTGAAAGAATGGTTTGGAGCTCCTCTATTATCAAACCTAACTGTTTCTATTATCACGTCTGGAAGAATATGGAAACAGAACAAAGGCTGACAGCCAGACGTCTGGGGTAAACAGCCGGACTTAATTAGGTTTTTGTGGCTAATATATCCAGGATCTCAGACTTCTGTTCAAATGCTTTCCTTGAAGTTGATTCTGAATGTGGAAACCATCAGTCCAGAATTTCCTACTGATGCCCACATAGTCAGTGTTAGAAATCATGTGATGCTTGTCTCTAAGGAACAGCCCTGAATAAAGGAAGCTGAGGTAAAAGTGTAGGTTTGACAAGAAGGAGGTAGAAGCAATCTAAGATGACTCTCAAAGTCACCACTGAACTTCCAGAGGGGCACACAGCATCCTCTGATCACACACAATAAATAAATAAATAAATAAATAAATAAATAAATAAATAAATAAATAAATAAATAGGCTTGAGCCATTCTAAAGAAACCAAGCCAAACCAAGCCCCAGATAATAACAAGGGGTGTGGGGACAGATAATAAATATATAATATATCACATGGCAGTAAGTGCAATGAAGAAAAATAAAGCAAAATTAGCTTCAATATTTTTAGTTTAGTTTTGCTGCCTGTGAAGATCTCATTCCTTGAGAATAAATAGGCTTTCTATGAATGGTGCTAAGATGAATGCTGCTATCTTGGAGTTCTGGATTTCATTACTGATCTTGCAGACTTTATCAAGGAGGAAGTTTATTTGTGAGCCAGGAAACAATTGTTTGCTTTGCAAGGCAGCCTGCCTGTGGGAAACTGAAAATGTTCTAAAGACAACTTCGCTTCTCAGGGCAAATGCTTGATAAATGAATAAATACACAAAACTTTTAAAATAGCTCTTACTATGAAAACTGAAATTTTTAAATCTGCAATGTTAACTGCTTTCTGAAAGCCCTCAGAGAAGAGTGTAAACTACAATTCCTGCCATTTTATACCTGACTTAATAGTATTATCTGGACCTTCATACCTCCCAAATTGTATGTGACAACTTCATCTTTTCCATAGAATACATTGTGAAGGCTTAAATAGTCATTGGTGGTCTCTACAGTCTTGTAGTTTGTGGAGAGATGCCTGGTGAGGGTTCATGTTTTTCTCATTTTGATTTGGAGACTAGTCAACATCCTGTTTTCACAAGCCCTTTACCTTATGACCTTTCCTTGGCTAGTCTAATCACAGAGTTCCTCTTTTTATGGGACAGGGGAAGAAATAATAGTAGTCTCCTAAAATAAAGACTGAGTAACTTTTAGGGATTTATTTTGAAAATTGGTGGAACCCAACTTAATGTTTATATTCTCTGAGTACATGCACAGTTGAGAACTAGTTCCTTTCATGTGTGAAGACTGAACACCCTTCACTTATCAGCAGTGTAGCTGATAATTTAACAGAGCATTGTGCAGGGTGATGGCCAAGGAATGCCTAAGCTATCTCTACTTGTCTTTCTTTCCTTCTAGTTCCAAGAGAACAGAGATGTAGTAATCAGAAATCATGAAAGTTCAAAGCCAGGTGAATTGTGTGTATTCCTCAGTGTCTTCACTTGTAAAACATGTGTGATCATTTATTGAAACCCCACAGGATTCTTGCAAGTGCTGCATGAATTAACCCATGAAAAGCATGAAACATTCTAATCTTCTGTTGCATCCCTGTGTTTTAAAGACACAATGATGTGAAGAACCTGCTTTCAGACCCCAGAATTCAAGTCCATTAATTGGATAGATAACTTTCAGCGATGATTTAAACATTCTGTAACTTTAAGAAGAATTGTATATAGAAAATATTTTTATACGGAAAAATGACAATATAAATACCCAAAACAATGTGATATGTGTTGTGTGCAAGAGTTCTTAGCTGTTTATATTCCTATTACTACTACAACATATTCATTGTGGATTTGGACCTCAAATTCCAGAGGGTAAATCACAGAGAATTTGCCTTTTCCCCATGCTAGCAAAGCACAAGGAGCTATTGCTATTATTGAATTAACCAGCAACTCTCTTGTTTGATCCCACTCCTACAACCCTAAAATTGACTTCTCAATTTTTTATTACTCTAAAATAAATATGCCAAGGCAAGAAGAAACATATCAAGAAAAACAAAACAAAATAAAAAATAGAACATTTGCCCAGGCCAGTCCTAGGCCAGTTATTCGGCAGTGAACAAATGTGCAGCATCAAAAGTAAAACTGGGGAGATGTGAATGATGCGCTTGCCACATGAGCAGGAAGACCTGGGGTCAGATCCTTACAGCCTATGTAAAACCAGATGCTGAGCTGAACACATGGTTACGTTAGCATTGCTACACAGAAACGGGAGATGGAAACAGGAGAATCCCTGGAATTTTGGGGGACAGTCAAACCCTCAAACGAGGTAGCAAGGAAAGACTAACATCTGATTTTGTCCTCTGATCTTTACATGTATGCTATTAGACACATGTGCTCACACATAACACACATGCACACACACACAACTCACACAGGCATATATACAGATACACATAAACACACAGACACATGCATGTTACATGGACATGCATAGACACACACGATACACAAGCACACACATGATGTGCAGGCACACAGATGCGCGCGCGCACACACACACACACACACACACACACACACACACACACACACACACAAAGTGATACTGAAAAAGCAAATGATAAGGTCAGGCCAAGAATGTGGACCACTTAAGCATCCACTCTGTGAAACTGAATAGCAAAGAATGTCCCCAGACCTCTCTTGTTCCTGGGGTCTGAGAGAAAGAAAGACTATATAAGATGACACTTCAGTTCTTGCCAACTTGAGCAGTCAGGAAAATACACCTGGAGTTGAAATGAGTTTTTCCAACCTTGTGGAAGACATGATAAAGACACTGCAGATTGTAAGACAACTTTCTATCACCAACTGACCAAATTTCAATTTGCCTGAAGTCATCTTAAATCCAATTTATCCAGTGACTAAATCTAACTTATTATAGGCTAAAACGGGGAATATCAACTTGCCAAATGACTGATTCACAGATCTCTCTCTCTCTCTCTCTCTCTCTCTGTCCATTGTTTTACAGCAGATCTAAAACTGCAGATGCAGAGGCAGACTGCCTCAGGACCAGAGCAGGTGGGGACCATGTGAGAGCCATCTGCTGCATGGCGAGATAGGGACCCAGTGTGACCAGAGCCTCCAAGCTTTCAAATGAAAGCTGAAATCTATTTTTTAAGACGTGAATTCTGTTGACATTTGCATTTGCCAAGTGCTTAAACCCTGTGCTGTTCAAATGTACTCACCAAGGGCTGGGCTTACCTGTGTGGCTCCAGCTTAGGATTTCTGCTGAGAGAACTTCAGAGACTCTGTATTAACCACCTGGAACTAGGCCAGCCTAATCTCTCCCCATCCTGAAGCTCAGGGAAATTTGCGGAAGAGGGGGTGGTAAGATTGTAAGAGCACAAGGATGGGAGAAGCAATGATATGCAAGATACTCCACACAAGTTAGGGCCGAAGCAATCATAATTGGATTTTGCACGCCCTGCACAATGTCCAACACACTATTGACCCCACAAAGTCTAGCATTTGCTAAAGGTACTAAGATCCTTGGAGGCAAGGGATTGACAGCCACAGTAGTGTTCCTATGCTTAAGGGGAACACAGGAAAGAGTTCTGGGAAATGCCACTGGGTCCTTGTACCTCATCGAAAAGGAGGACCCAGAGGAAAGTCTGGCATGCACATTAAAGGATGCTGCAGAAATGGGAGGGGGAGGCACTGGGGGATGGCGAAGGAGGAGGAAGGGAGGGAGGCACAGGGCGGTGGGTGGTTGGAGGGAGGGAGGGGACTGGTGTACCTGTTAAGTTTGTATGAGTGGAAATAAAAAAAAAAGATTTCTGCCCAAAATACTGGGCAACTGCCCACAAATGGCAAAGGTTATGGTCCCAGAAGTCCCAAAATATGTATTAATTTGTATTTTTAGTGAGTTATAAATTTGCATTTCAGCAAGGCTCATTGCTGTATGATACTTACTTACATGTGAAAGTGACTTTTTTCCTATTCAGCCTTTACATTTCAATGTTGCTCTTGGTTTTCTTCAGCCAAATTTGAGTACGGTGTGTGAGCGAAAATTCCAGGCACAAAGCTACACCTACACAGGCTGATTGGCGAATGAGAACTCAGTAATTGGGGAGAAGCTGGAGTGTTTCAGGTCCAAAGCCAAATAAATCTTGGGCTGCCTTAAGCCCCCTTATCACCTACCTCTGTCTTTGGCCTAACATCCTGCTGACTATCTTAGGAAACCTTTTGGGATATATTAACCGATCACTAGCTTCCAGCAACCCAACAGCCAAGCATCTCATTGTATCGCATCCGAGGTTGTCATCATTAAATACTGGTGTCAATATGATAATGAAGGCTCTGAGCTCTGGGCACAGGTTGTGGAAAATTAGTAATTGAGTTCAGCATTAGCAAGCCTGCAGACAATTGTCTAATTGAGAGGGAAGATCAAGCCCCTGGTGGGAAGGATTGGTCCTTGAGCAGATGAATAAGATGGAGGAAATGGGTTGAGGAAGTCGGCATCCTTTGGTATACTTGGTGAGACACGTCAGTCTGGCAAGTAAAGCTTGATCCTCTCTCAGTATCCCTGTGGCTATATGGACACGGTATGGTGAGTTCTCTTGGTCCCTGGTGGTGTGGATGCTCCTGCCAAACTGGACAAGGAACTATAACCAGACAATCGTAAGTCAAAATAAAACTCCTTGTTCCCTTAAGCCATTTGGCCACGAATTCCACAACAACGCAGGTTAACTGTAGCAGAGGCCTGTAACCGAGATCTCCCCACTTTGCTATATTTCACCAAAATATTTGAGAAGTGCTTTTATTTAAACCCTTTTTTCCTGTCTTATAAAAACAAAACAAAACAAAAAACCTTCGTGAAACTGTGACCAGTTGGAAACATGAAAGTTGGAGTTACCTAAGTGTATATTCTGAGGTTGCTAATATTTGGCTTCAGAATAAGCTATTGTTTTTATCCCCTCTGAGGTAAGAGCTATGGCTTTTTGTATTGACTCTAACACCTCTCAGGAAAAGAAGAATAGCAACAAAAACAAAACAAGACAAAGCAAAAACAAGACAAAGCAAAAACTTTCAAAATGGGGGAGAGAAGCAAGACTTGGGGAATGGAAATGACTTTTAATGTCAGAGACATCAATGCAGAGAAACCAAAAAGATTTACTGTCTATAGAGGTATGGGAGGTTGAGAAGGACAGGAGTTTTAGATGGAAATAATCTATTTCTTGAGGGAATAAGTATATGAAGACATTTCTTGAAATTTCTATTATTCTCTATTTGATTTGAAGAGAAATTTAAGAGTTATGGAGTATTTTGAATTATTCATTTTTACCTAAAATATTAATAGGATATGTTTGAGGGATGAAGGGTCACCTCATGAATGCCAAGGAATTGTGTGATGCTTCAATAAGCTATCCTAAATTCTTTTTAATATTTAGACTCCTTCAGATAGATTGCTGAGGGCACCTGCTGTCTGTCCTTTTTCTTTCTGTGATCTTTCATATTTCTAGAACAATGTTCTACACATTGAAAGTTCTTAATAAATTGAATGCTTTGAATTATTTAAATGTGTCTTTCAGTTTTAAACATTTATGAGTGCATATATATTTATTTCCAGTAACTCTAGAAATCATATGTGTGCCTTCCAAAGACAGGGCTGGCATGTCTCAGAGGACTGCAGATCTACTCTGGCTTTCAGAAGCAAGGGAACAATGCAGTCCTTAATTTAAAATCTCACTCTCTTTGCATATCTCTATCTTCTTAAAATATTTAGTTGGGGATCTTATGACAGGAGGATTTTTTTCTTTACCCCCCTTAGGGTTTCAGTATTTCCTGAACTAAAAATGATATGAACTGAGAACACTCATTGTATTCCCATTTGAATTCAAATCAAAAGATTTTGGCTGACAAAGCCAGCTGCTTGTTTGAAATAAAGGATTAAAATCATCATGCTTATTTGGCTTTAGCTAGAGGAATGAGTTTGAAGTTGTTCTCAAACTGAGGGTGTAGGGAGTAGTCTAGATGTTCCATGCCTGGGGCTTGAATGCTTTTGCATGGATGAGATTTCTCTTGTCCCCAATTGTCTGCAGCATTTCCCCAGTCCTGCTTTGAACTGTTACACAGTCTTCTAGCTTTTCCACCCACAATAAGCAGAGTACAAGAACATGCGTTTGAGTCCTGTCACCTGGATCGTTTTCTTTGCCAGAGACTTGTCACTGTTCCAACAGAACAATTTAAAACATAACCCAGACTATACAGTGTTTGGCAAATTGAAAAGCATTTGGTTGTTGAAGGGTAAAAATTCATTCCTCATTAAAGATTCCTCTCCCCTCATCCGTCTTTCATTTATGTGGCATTGTGCTTCTCAACTGAGAAATACTTCTGGAAAAAAATGAAAAGAGAGAGTGCTGGAGACATTGGCTACTACTGAACTTTTTAGAAACTACTACCTATGGGTGATGTCAGAGACCATTGTGACATGTGGTATAAACAGTTAAAAGAACATTTATGTCATGACTGAACAATAAAGGAGACAATGTAGGCTAACAATATTTTTTAAGAAAATTTCCATAATGGTATCGAGAAAAATTTCTTGAGAGATATTGATTCTTTTATTGCACTTCCTCATTTTGATTATTTTTATGTGCCTTGCTTGATATTACCTTTAACATTATCAATTGAAACACATTTCTTATATTTGTTTCTTTCTTTCATGGGGGAATGCCATGCATTTTTAATTTATTCCTTTTTATTTTCTTTCATGTATGTGTATATGAGGTATGTGCATTTGTGTCAATGCATGTGGGTGTGTATACATGTGCGGGGGTGTGTACTAGTTATTCTTTGTGTTGCTGTGAGAGAACACTCAAAGTCAGGTGATATTTAAGAGAGAAAGGAAAATTTATTCCAGAAGGGAGATATAGTTTCATGGCTGGAGGCAGAAGCATGCAAAAGGCCTAGGTTGCCCATCCATTCTGGTGGCTGAGAACTGCTCGACTGCTTAGGGCAAAGCAGACCTCTCCTGGAATAATCTACTTCAAATTCTACCCCCTGTGACTGCCTTCCTCTATCAAGGCTCCATCTACTAAAGATACCCTTTAGTAGGTGCCTTTCCCAAACACATGAGATAGTGGGGGGGGCACATTTCAAATCATGATAGAGTGTATGTACACAGTGCACTTGAGTGTGTGTATGTGGAGACCCAAAAGTGATATCAGGAATAATCTTCCATCACTCTTCCACCTTGAGTCATGAGCTGGATCTCTAGTTAAATCCAGTGCACACTATTAGGGCTAATCTGGTTAGTCAGTTTGCTCTGGGGATTCTCAGGTTCTGCCCTCCAGGGATAGAATTATATGCTTCCATTGCCCAGAATTCTTAGGTGGGATCTTGGGATCCAAACTCAGGTCCTTTTGCTTTCAAAGCAAGGATTTTAACCACTGAGCCATTTCCCCATCCTGTCCATTGCCTTTATTATCCATCTTGGTTGTACATTCAATAAGTAATTTTTTTTCTTTTTTATTCCATGTGTATGTGTGGTGTGTGTGTTTGTGTGTGTTTACATGTGTATAAATGGGCACGTGTGCATGAGAAAATAATCCTCCATTTCTCTTTCATTTTTTTTTTTTTGAGACTGGGTCTTAATCAAACCCAGATCTTGCTGATAGGTTGGCCAGTATGCTCTGACAATTTCTAGTCTCTGCTTTCCTACGCTGGAATTACAGATGGGCTATTACAACTTCCAGCCATTCTGAGTGGGATCTTGGGATCTGAATTCCAGCCTTACTTGGTGGACAAACACTTTAAATATTGATGCATCTCCCTAGCATGCATGAGCAAATATTTTTGAAAGCACCAATTACATGTAAGATATATATATATATATATATATATATATATATATATATTTGAATATATATTCAGAAAGAATATTTAGAAAGAATAAATGAAAATAAATCCATACATTTCCATAAATGTTAGCCAAAGAACAGGGATGCATTTTTTTTCTCAGTGAGCAAGTTACTGTGGCTGATTATAATGACATAGGTCTTCTCCTTGGCAAGAGCTGAAATATTAATTGTTTTGCTTCATGTTATGCTCTGCATTTTAAACTTAACTCTGTTATCTGTTAGTAGAGTACAAATTCCTTTTACATAAAATCTGTTTTAAATTTTTATTGAATTTTACTTTCTGCCAAGCATAACTCTTTTACTATAAAAAATCATAAAATTCCTTTGAAAGACTAAAATTAGAATATTTCATGTAAAAATTCTAACAGTCTTTCAACTGAATTTTATATCTAAATATATTAGGATTTTCTCTAGAATACAATGCTAAATATAAAATGTTAAACTTCCAAATTAGAAAAAGTTGAAACTTGGTTCTTCTGCATATTAACATTTTCCTATAAACTGCATTTGTGTTTGGGTAAAGGTAATTGCATTGTTTAGTGTAAGGAACTAAATATTCTTCAATGTTCTTTCTCTTTAGATGATTTAGAGTCCTGGGATCTGTTTGTTTGCCTACCTTCTAAAAGAACTGATGGGAAACCCTGCGTCTCCAGAGAAGACATGTGTCGGTTAGGTTTACATCAAAAGGTAAATACTCTCAGAGTGTGTGTATATATATATCCCATTAATATTATTGAAGCAATAGTTCTTGATCCATAATTATTTTAATCTTGAATAATAGGAACTAGTGTGACTTTGGACAAAGTTGCAGTAAGTTTAGTCACTTTTCTGTTGCTATAGCAAAATACCTGGGAAATGCAGCTTTCAAGGAACAAAGATTTATTTCCGCTTTAATGGCTGTGGATGGACAGTATAGCTTTGGGGGAGGGTGTGGTGGAGGAAATTGCTCATCCCAGGACAATCAGGAAGCAGAGAGAGACAGAAAGAAAGGAAGAGAGAGAGAGAGAGGGAGAGAGAGAGAGAGCGAGAAGAAACAGCCAAGTTTCCTAGTCTCCTTCAGCATCTCCTTCCCTGTGGTCTTATTTCTCCCAAGTAAGCCATACTTCCTGAAGATTTCCTGAATTCCCAGTAACATAACAGGCCAGTGACCAATCCTCTAGCCTACAAGTCTTCTGTGGAAAATTTAAGTTACAAAGCATAAAACCATGGTGTTCACTTCACTATAAAATGCTGAACCCTTTTGTTTGGCGGAATCTTCCTTAACGTTAGCTGCTGTAAATAGCGAATTTCTTTCCAGTACCATTCAAACTTTATCTAGGATTGTACAGCTCACTAACTCAAATAGTAAAGACTTTATTTTCTGCACCATTATTTTGAGTTTATCAAGCTTACCTTACTATGTTAAAATGCAATAAAATTCAATACAACTTCTTGCTAGCTTTTAAAATTAAAGTTTCATACTTATTATCTACACCGAACTTTTATAAAATGAAAGTCTAACTAAAATTACCAATGTCTGCGATATACTAAAAAAGTTGCATATTGTTGGTACTTATAACAAGCCTGTGAGGAAAGTGACAAGACCAAGCTACTTTTCAGCTCTTCATTAGAGCCATAGTAATCTGCCTTGTTGATTTGAAATTCCTCCAATGAGTCTAAATAGTTTCATCTTTTTCTCATAACTTTTACTTCCTTGATTTTAGAACTGATTACCTTCTTTTGTTTGAATCTCTTTCTTTTTTGTATATGTATAATAATTATATATTTGTACATATAATACATAGTAAATATAATATATACACGCAAAAAGAAGATGAAATAGCTTATATGTATGTATTTGTTGATATCTTGTTGTTTACCTCAGATTTAACCTTGGACTTGGAATGTATGGCTTGAAGTTGCGGCAATCTGCCTGCCTCAAAGCACTGGGATCTTTGATGGTTTTTGTCCCTCTTTCTTTTCCCCTTTCCTCCTCCTCTCTCTCTTTCCTCCCCCTTCTCTTTCTCCTTCCCTGCCTTTTCCTCCGTGCCTTCCTCTGCCCCTCCTCCCTCCCTCTCAGGGCCTCGCATCCACTGGAAATTGCTTTACCACGGACTTACAACCTCTTTATCTGTTCTCTTCCTAACAACAATTTCTTTGCTTGGGCTTTATTGTCCCAATCCTCCAAATTCTAACTGCTATTTGAAGGTGATGGTTCTCAAAACACCATCTAAAGTTCAGAGCACTTACCCAGGCTGTGGACTACACCTTGATTCAGATGTCCCACAGATGGCTCAAACTCAGCCAATTTGTTGGAGTGTTGCTTTCCTTGGTAAATTTGCCTCTGCTCTGATGTTAGAAGCTTGAAAGACATCCTTTATATGATTTACAAGCGTGATGAACCATCAGTTGTCTCCTACACCAAAATCTGGGCCTTCACCCTTGTATATTGTACATTGTTATGTGCAACACTAAGACATGCAGCCTCTAAAACTCCCTTGGCTCCATTAGCTACGCTATATGCTACCTTCATTTTGAGTCACATAATGAGCACTTTCACTGGGAGTTTGCTAAGTCTCTTACTGGCTCTTTTAAAACTATCCCACCCTGTCCTCCTGTTATCTGAAGAAAAACATAAGATGATGGGCCAATCTTGTTATTCCTGCAAAGTCTTGAATAGCTTCTCACAAGCTCTAAGATAAAGTCTACAGTATTTGCCCTCTTAGCCTTCCGGGAGAAAATAAAATCATATTCAAAGGGGTATAATTTGGGAGAAACTAGTAACAGAATTCTTCAGGAGTTTGGATAGGGTAAAGGAAACAAGAAAAATATTGAGAGGTCTCTAGATTCTAGGATCTAGCAACATCTTAAGACTTACCACCTCTGACTCTGGGAATTGGGGCGGGAGGCACGGGGGAATGGGGCGGGAAGGATGAGGGAAGGGAGAGCAGGGAGTTCGGGGGGAGGAGGAGGGAGGGAGGGAACTGGTGTACCTATTAAGTTTGTATGAGCTGAAATAATAAAAAATGTATTAAAAATAAAAAAAAAGACTTACCACCTCTGGTTGTAAGAAAGTATGCAGAAGGAATGAAACAACCCTAAGCTAAGAAAGAGGCCGTGCTGAAAAGGACCTATATAAACTTGGGCAACTTTTACCAAGTACTCAGAGAGAACCTGAGGGATGAGCACTCACATTTGCTTAACTGCTCCCACCCACCAGTCTCTCTCTAGTTGCTTCATTGGTCCTAGTGAACAGCTAGTCGAGGGACAAGAGTCTATGTCATGCTTCATGAAAGTCATCTTACTGAGTATGGCAGGGGGACAGTCTGGAGTGGACATGGTATCATCATTAGCTAATCAAAGGTCTTGGGGAATCGATCCTGTCTAATAGCTTTCTTTCCTCTTTCCTTGAGTAAGGGTAGACTGATTGTCATTCCCTACACACCTTTGCTGGTTTCTGTCATGTACTTTCATTCTTCTTTTATTTATTTTTTTCTTGTTTAGAGCATCTTTTCTCAACTCTCTCTGCCTCAGTGATTTCCAATAAAGAGGAACTTTGTTTCCTTTGATAATATTGCTTTAGAGAAATTTTTGGTCTGTCCCAACCATTGATGAAAACGTACTATTAGCCAAGAATGCCACTAAATACTGGAGAATGTTCACAATAAAGGATAATAAAACTTGATTTGTTAATGATGTCAAGTTGAGAAACCCTAAGGTACTCTTTGACTCAGGGCCTTCATAAGAATCTCTTGTACCTCTCATATCACCTGAAGGATTCTGGCACATTATTTAGCCTCTGGGGCATTGTGTTCTTTTCCTAACATATAAAGACACTATATATTAGCTTTAAATTTTCATGAAAGTCTCGGAGACGAGTAAATTTCTTGCTGACACAGAATCAAGCAGAACAGCAGTGATGGCGAGAAGCATATGTAAGCCAAAAAGGTAGAAAACAAAATTATAAAATATGCTGAGATTCTTTATTTCCTAATTTTTAATTGTGAAATATTTTTCAGTTTTCCAAAACGATGTTAAAAAGTACTAAGCTTTCCCACATACTCTCTGCTCACTTAACATTAATACCTTATATAATCATGACATACTAATAAAAACTAAGAAACTAATAACTTTTTATACTTTTATTTATTTGTTTGGGGTGTGTGTGTGTGTATGTGTGTGTGTGTGTGTGTGTGTGTGTGCAAACTTAAGCCCACCAATTTTATGGCTTTTACCCTCAATGATCACTGTTCTCTTTTTACAATGGCCACTTTCTGTTTCCCTGTCCCTGTAGAGGACTAAGGGTGACTTTGGGATCATCTTGGATTGCTTCTACCTCCTTACTTCGCTCTAGGATTTCCTAGGGTACACCTGCCAAGAGCCCAATGCGCGAGGCATCGCCATTTCTGCCTAATGTTTTTAGGTGGGACCTAGGGTCCGAACTAAGGACTTTCTGCTTGTGAAACGAGTCTTAACCCCTGAACCATCTCTCCAGCCCCCAAACTGATATCTTTCGAAGCCATTACTTATTTGTAAACCGAACTTAGATCTTATCTCTTTTTAAAACTCCTGTTGCTTTTCCTGCCCCAGGAGTCAATGGAATATCTTCTTAGAAGATCTTTTGATCTATTCTCATCTGAGTGTTTCTCAGGCCTTTATTTTCTTTCCTGGCCCTAACATTTGTTGAAGAAATTGGACAAGAATCTTGTAAAATGTTCCTCGGTTGGATTTCTCTGTTACTTTCTCATAACATTATAGGTTCTTTTAAGGAATGTCACAGAAGTGCCACATACCTTCAACATACTGATTGTGATTCTTTTGTAAGAGTCATTTCTATCAGTGGGGCACGTCTGACTTCCTTTTACTTAAAAACTAAGCTCTCACATGAAATATATCTCACCTTGAGGATAATTTTTTTGTTATTATTTATTCTATGTGTGTGTGTGTGTGTGTGTGTGTGTATGTATGTATATATGTGTGTGTGTGTGTGTAGAACTACAGGCGAATTTGGGAACCACCATGGGCCACCTCCACCTCTCCTTGTTTACTTTGCCCACAAGCTCCACCCTACCAGGACCAGAAACGCAGGCTACTCCCCCCCCCTTCTGCCCTGCATCTATACGTGAGGTCTGGGATCCGAACTCAGGACCTTCTGCCTGCAAGGCAGATGCTTAACCCCTGAGCTACCTCTCCAGCCCCACCTTGAGGATAATTTTTATGCTATATTTATACTTACACCTTTTTAGGATGGAGAACACAGAAATCCCAAGGTGCTTTGCTTGTAGAATGTTTCAGTGACCTTCTTCTTGATTTTGTCATCTTATTTATTCATGTGTCTATCCATTCATGCGTTTATTTATCTATCCCTTTGTTCTTTCCATAATAACTTATTGAATGTCATATCAAGCCCCAGGCACTAAGTAGTCATACATTACACACTATAGACATAATTCTTGCTCTTGGGGAGTTTAGGCCCTTATGGGAAGCTGAGGAAAAGGAAAAGCGGTCCCAGGGCAAGAACAGACTATGATTATTTAGCTAAGAAGACAGTACACCAAGCTGCTTTGTAAATACCTGCTATTATACTCATAGATTGGAAAAGTATTTAGACCTTAACCTGGAAGCCTCCTTCTACAACAGGAGTTTATCGGTGAAAAGCACAGCCACCAAAATACAAAATGCAAAAAAGGTAAATGACTATGAACTACTTGTCCCTAAATAGAACATGTATACCTCGTCCACCCCCACCCCAAGGCTCAAGGAGCATCATAGAAGAGGGGCTATAAGAATGTAAGAGCCCAGAGTAAGACAGTGGTGGGCCAGACATTATATCTTGGATATGACAAAGTTGTGATATATAAAATTTCATGGCAGATAAATACATTCATGCAAAAATTGCATGGTGTCTTTCCAACATAATGTGAAAACAGAAAGATCTCAAGAAGATCTATATCTCTCTGAGAGAAAGATGAGGCCAAATGCTGACAGGGGTAGAAAGGAGGATGCTTTCCTCAATGGTAATTGCTGGAGTAGGAAACATGTCAGTCATATGTCATCAAAGACTAGATGAAACACAGTGGGCCACACAAGTGAAAAGGTTTGAAAATAGAAGGGAGACTGACAGGTGAGATGAAGGATTGTAAAGGGAAAAGAAGGGGGATGAAACTTGGGACTAAAGGAGTAAAAATTGAAAATATGAATTCACTATGTTCATGTATGCAACATTAAAAAAGAATGGAAAAAAGAAGCTTTCAAAATAAGTAATTATGCACTGTCTCAAGAGTCTATACTTGATGAGTATTGTTAATACATAAGTTTTCTAGGATGTATGTAGATAACTAACTACATGATAACTATCACTTTGGAAAAATAAAAACCTTTAACTTTATATGCTCTGGCCTATTTTATGTACATAACAGAATTCAAGACAGAATTGGCCTCACCTTTGTTGTGAATATTGTAGAATTGTAAGATTGCTAGTCACTATGATCACTTATAATTTCAGCACTTGGCAAAAATGATCATAAGATTCATAATAGCATCATAACATAATAGGAGGATACTGACATGAATTTGAAAATGCTTTGGTCTGTGAGATTTTGAGTGAACTGAGGTTTGCTGTGTGGGGTAACACGATGTTTAGTAAATGAGGCCCAGTCTCACCTCAAGCAGACAGGAGCTAGCATTTCAAAGGTGGAGGGGTTCATTTCCAGATTTAAATCTTTGTAGGCCTGGCAGTTGCTAAAATCAGGATGCTATTATCAGTATGTGGAACTTGGAGAACGTCTGGTGTGACCGTTACTGTAAAGCATCCAGGAATTTCCAGGTGAATTTGATGGGATGATAGCTTTATGACAGACTGAAGTAGAGACATTTCTTCTTTTGATGAGGTGTTCTCCTAATTTCTTGCTGATTCTTTTTCTTGTTGTTGACCTTGAGCAGTCTTAGGAAAAGGTCAAATAAAAGACATGATCATCCCCACAGATATAATGAGGTGAAAGAACACTCTAGATGCTTCAGCGTGATGTAAGGTGCAACATGGTGTGCATGCTCAGTGCCTGGGTGACCAAAAGCATTTCTACCTCGTATACTTCCTTATTCTTTATAAGCAGTTCCATTCAAACATCCATTCTCCTTAACAAGTTAATGACTTTACTAACACTTGAGATTTCTTTTATTTATAAGCACTTTCAAAATGATTCAGATTTATATTATGGTTTTGCTTTTTGTAATGAAATATGCCTCAAAAGGATAATTTTTATATTTACTTCTGTCAATTTCTAAAAGGAATGATTTAGATGGGTGTTATCAGAGATTAAGTTTATGTAAGGGAGGTACTTCATGATTGAAATCTTTTTTTTTAATTTTTTTATTATTATTTATTCAATTGTGCATGTATGCGTGTGTGTGCATGTGTGCATGTGTGTGTGTGTGTGTGTGTGTGTGTGTGTGTGTGTGTAGAACCACGGATGAATTGGGGAACCACCATGAACCGCCTCCACTTCCTCCTTGTTTACTCTGCCCCGGGATTCACAGGCTCCGCCCACCAGGACCAGAAATGCAGGCTGCCTCCACTTCTATCCGGCGTCTATACATGGGGTCTAGGATCCGAACTCGGGACCTTCTGCCTGCAAGGCAGAGGCTTAACCCCTGAGCCACCTCTCCAGACCCGATTGAAATCTTTTTTAAATGTGCATTTCTGTCTTCCCAGTTTGGTTTTAGGAACACCCCATGAGTGACATTATGATGATTTTATTCTTGAGTTCTAATCATTGAAAAAGAATTTCCTACCAAATAAAGAAAAACAGCAGTTTGCATATTATATTATATGAATAAATGCTTAAATATATTTGTAGGTAAAATTTAAAGCTAAATAAAGTTGGTATTTGTTTAAAATTCTTGCTTGATTGATCATGACATTACTGTAGGTTGGTCAGGTATGAGGAACATAATATCCCACTGAACAGCTTTGATACTGACAGAAGTTACACATACGCGGGAATATAGCAGTGTATCTTCTACACTTTCTGTTCAATTTTGCTAGGAACCCCACATTGCTCTTTAAAAAATAAAGGCTATTAAAGGTGATAGAGGATGACTCAGTAAAGTGTGAGAGTCTGCATTTGGCCTCCAGATACCACATAACAAACCAGACACGGTAATAGGAACTTGTCATCTCAACACTGAAGAGGGAGAGAAAAGAGAATCCTTGAAGCTCCCTGTCCAGTCTGGCCTAAATGTCACCACTGGCTGCTTGCCAATGACATAGATGTTTCAAAGGAAGTGGATGGAGTTTCTAAAGGATGACATCTAATGTTGTCCTTCTGTCTTTACATACATGTGCATACAGAAACACAGATGCAAGAATACCCACCCATTCATGGTCACACACACACACACAAACACACATACACACACACCAAAAGAACTAATACTGAAACTTCTTTGAGAACATTCCACTTGAGGACAATGCAAGTGTTGTATTTCTTGCAAAATACATTAATTTGAAACAGAAATAGATTATGAGAGCCTGAAGAGCTTTAATAAACACATGCATAATATAGTTGATTTGAAACAACTATGTGATGCATGTGACTTATATGTTTTCACTTTTGTGTGCCAAGCTGTCCAGCTTAACTGGAGTGCTTGATGCCCAAATCAGAGCTGAATGGTACTGATATTTTTTATGTCACCTGCAACTGTGAATTCCGATGACACACTTTGGAGGAAAGAGCATGGAAAAAGTCTTTGGTAGAGAACAGAAAACAGAAGGTGGAAGTATACAACAGTTGTTCTTCTTAGCTTGAATTTGTAACATTTATTTACTTAATCAATTAATTGTTCATTTGAAACTTATTCCTATTAATCATATATATGAAGAAATTGGTGAAACTATATAATACTTTATGAGCAGTGAATTAATTTGGAAGTAATCAGTAATGTCTCCAACTACCTGAGTTTCAATTTAATTTTCACCAGTCTCTTTTTTCTTTTTTGGTTTTAACAAAGTTTTCATCATTTGTTTTGTAGGTGTGTGTGTGTAGTATATGGTAGCTGATAGTTAGTCAAGCAATAAACTAACCAGAAAGGAAAATGAAGCTTATTTGTGTCATTTCTATTTTTTAATCTTGGAAGCAATATATATTTAACTTTATGACAACACTTAAAAAGCTTGTTAGCAAATTTCGATTACTACAGAGTTGTGTTGGTGACTGGATTTTCCATTTGGAAATAATAATGCCCTCTGTTATGATGTAAAGATTATACATGAAATATTGAAGCAGATTTTAGCACTGACTTCTCTGTGAAAAGTTGCATGATGCAAGTTGCTGAGGGCCTTTGGAACCTTGGCAGTAGCTGGCTTTGTGGTTTTTCCGTGCTATTTTTTGCAGTGTGCAGCTCTGAGGTTGTGTTACTATATTTTCCATATTCTTTTTATAGCTAGCAAACATGATGGCTTTGAGATATGAAATGTTTTTAAAAGTTTTTTCCAAATATTTTGAAGATTTCTAGAGACAAATTTTTATTTATTATTATACTAGCAACTTTATCATTTGGACTTGAAGTTTCCCTCACAGACATTTGATGGTTGGGTGTGAGAACTCAGATGGAGAGTCACTCTTGCACTCTCTGGGTGTTTTGGTGCTGTTGGTTCACCATCTATGAACACCTGAATCACTAGAGCCCATTTCATTCCTTTCAGATAAATGTGCTACCAGAATTACAGCCTCAACTTTGCAGAAAAGAAGGTTTATGTCAAATCATTAGAAGATTTCCAGGTAATCTTTTGCTTTCTCCTTCATGCATTTGACATGTGTTAAACTTCCACAGAAGATACAAACTAGCAAAGTTTCAAAATGGTATCTTTTGGGCCATGAGTTGCCAGTCCCCTCGACAAACCTTCATTAAAAACTAACACTAGTATAATGGATTTTTGTCCTTTTAGTTTTGACTTCTTGTTTGTTAGATTTGTATTTCTATTTCTCTTTGATTTTTAAAAAAATACTATGTTATTTAGAAAGTAATTAGTTATAGTAGTCCTTTATATAAAACTTCAAATTAAAAAAAAATTTCATGATGATGTCATTTTGCGCCCCCAATTTTTTCTCTGTACAATCCTCACAATGTATCTGTGTGTTTAAAGCAGGATAGTGAATAAATAAATTCTGTATTTTGACTATATTGGGACAAAAATTACCACCTCTGGTTTTGGCATAGTTTCCATAGTGGGAGAAACATTGGAAGGTAGATGAATTTCCAGCGATGAAAGAGCTTTCACAGATGATATTCTAGCCTGCCTAAAAACTGATCGGTGAGGATGCGTCACACTGCTTCTTTAAAGTCCTGTCATGGTTTGGATGTGAGTTGTCCCCACAGACTCATGTGTCTGCATTCTTAGCTGTCGTTAGGTATAAGAAGGTCTTGTCACTTTAGGAGCTGGAATCTTTATATCTATTAAGGTATAAGAAGGTTATGACATCTTTAGGAACCTTGCCGGAGAAAGGCATGTCATAGGGGTGGACCTTCAGGTTGGCTAGTTCTTCTCTGCTTCCTCTAGTAGTCCGTTCTTATAGTCTGCTGCTGGCTCTCTTGGTCTCCATGAAGGATGTGACCCTAGCCCCCTCCAGCTTCTGCAGCTAGCCATACTTTTTCTGCCATAAGGGCTTATATCTCTTCTCTGGAACCATAAACCAAATACATCTCCCTTTCTCCCCTAAGATGCTTACATCTCAGTGTTGTCTCACAGCAATGCAAAGAGTAACCATGCTAAACTCATTTAATGCATAGTAGTTCTGGCTCCCAGAAAGTATTTCACTATGTTATTGTTTCTTAAATCTCTGCAGTTCAGCCTTCCCTCGCTTTCTTTACTCTGTTAATTTTCTCTCTGTAACTCTCAAGATTGTCTCATTGAACACACAGACTTTTCAATACAAGTATTTCTCCCCCATGTCCTTTGTTTTGAGTGGAAAACAATTTTCTCAAGCATCTAGGTTTAAAAATGTACTTACCACATTCTTTTCTAATTTGAATTTTATGAACAGTATTTTTGGGGTAGTTCTTTCCTGTAAAATAGATTTTTACCATATTTGGTTTTTATATTAGGATACAGCATATATATTATATACTTATTCTTTTTTATATTTTTATTATTTATTCAATTATGCATGTATGCGTGTGTGCACATGTGTATGTATGTGTGTGTGTGTGTGTGTGTGTGTGTGTGTGTGTAGAACCACGGACGAATTCGGAACCACCATGGATGCCTCCAACCTCCTCCTTGTTTACTCTGCCCCGGGATTCCCAGGCTCCGCCCTACCAGGACCAGAAACGCAGGCCGCCCCCGCTTCTGCCCGGCGTCTATACGTGGGGTCTAGGATCCGAACTCAGGACCTTCTGCCTTCAAGGCAGAGGCTTAACCCCTGAGCCATCTCTCCAACCCCTATATACTTATTCTTAAAGCTGAAAATATTTGGCTTACTTTGAATACTGAATATGTAAAATTGACTGCAAATTTGGCTATAAGATAACAATACTTTAATATAAAATATTAGTTGGAAAAGAATGTTATTGGCTGTATATGTCTCTAATCATAATATTCAGGAGGCTGAGGCCTGTCTGGGTTGTAGAAAGAGATATTGTTTCAAAAAATCAAACTAATGCAAAGCATAGACAAATATAAAAAGAAAGATATTAAAATAAATAATAAGCATTCTGTTATATGATCTAGACATTTTTCTTAAATAGTCTGTGTGTTTTTATGCCATGTTTTATTTAGAGACTAGCAAAGTATAAATTTTGAAATCAGAGATTTATATTCCACCACTTGTTAGCAATATGTCTTATTTAACTTAGGGGCCTCTAGAGGTTTTTGCCTTTTTACTAATAATTTAATTGCAAAAATTTAATCATGACTATCAATAATTTAATTATAATTTATCTGCAAAAATCAAGTAGATTATATGCATGCATGTATCTATATACAATCTGATTTTAATAAAATAAAGCTTTTCATATATTTGACCTGATACATATACTTAATTAATGGCAAGTGGCTCATCCTAAATGAGTAAAATTGAGTATCATGCCTGCCTCTTGAGCATATCAGCCCTTTGTCCTAGAAACATCCTTTGATTGTAAATCAAAGACTCAGTTGATCAAGTGCTTTCGTGGCATGAATAAGCATCGGGTCTGATCCCAACACTGCATAAAACCAGGTCTGGTGGAACAGTTATAATCCCAGCCCTCAGGAAAGACAGAAGCAGGAGGACCAGTGTCATAGTTAGACACAGGTGTCAACTTGACTGTGAAGATTTGAGCTCTGGGCACAGTTGTAGAGAGTTGATGGTTGAGTTAAGCCCAGAGCAAACCTGAAGGAGATTGTCTAGCTGATGGAGAAGACGCAGACCATGGTAGGTGGGATTAGGCCCTGGATAAATCACAGAGAACTGGTTGAGAGAGTTGGCATCCTTCTGTATACTTGGCCAGACATGCTGGTCTGGCAAGTAAGGATTGTCCATCTCTCAGCCATTATGCAGGGATGGTGTGGCTAGTTCCTCGGCCCTGGTGTTAGTGCGTACTCTCCTGTCAAGCCGG
The DNA here is from genome assembly GCA_023101885.1 of Typhlomys cinereus. Lineage (NCBI taxonomy): Eukaryota > Metazoa > Chordata > Mammalia > Rodentia > Platacanthomyidae > Typhlomys > Typhlomys cinereus. The sequence goes on from JALPQD010000001.1 coordinate 1,214,243, forward strand.
ACTAAGAACTGTAACCAGGAATCATAAGAGAATAAACCCCTTGTTCCCTTAAGCTGCTTGACAGTCATTTATCAGCAACCATGCAGGCAGACTGCAACAACCAGCAAGGTCAATGTCATCTTCAATTAGGTAGCAAGGTTCAAGGCCAACTTGGGCTTTGTGATACCCCATCTTAAAACAAAAATAAGAATTTTCCTTTTTCTCTCAAGCGAGATGCCATTTCTACCTTTCGAGGCTGCCTATTATATAAATATATTTGTACAAAGCATTCAAAACATGTTACTCTCTCTGCAAACTGTGAAGTAATAAGAACATACATGGGAACGTGTCCCCAACCATTTCAGAGAATGCCTGTCATGTTCTAGTTCTGAAGCATCGTAGTTTAAATTTTTAAGACTTATACCTAGTTTTAATCCTGTTTATTTATCTATATGAATGAGGAGTCTGGTGGTTGCTGCAGTTATTTTCCTTTCTGCTGCTGTAAGACAAAAAAACATACAATAAACTTAAAGGGAGAAAGGGACATTTATTTGTCTTATACTTCAAGACGGCGGACAAGGCATGGCAGGCAGCAGAAGGTGGAGATTACTCAAGTCACAACAGTCATCGCGGAGGTAGAGTGGGCAAGAGACAAATTACAAGAGGAAGTGGGGTGGAGCTAGTAAACCTCCAGGCCTTCCTCCAGCAAGCAGCCAAACATTAACATCAGCTAAGGATTCAAAAACAGGAGCCTGTGGGGTACCACCCACATTCAAACCGTGACCATGGTGGTCAGTGATGATGTGTGATCCCATGATTCCACAGTGTCTTTCTCCCTTAGAGACTTGCTGTCCCAGGCTTTGGATTCAGTAATACATGGAGAAAGGACGCTAAAAAGAGTGATGACCATATGGGTGAACGTAGTAGGGACTCACACCAGGAAGACAAGAGGGAGTCTGGGTCAGAAACAGAGGTGTTGTCATAGCTACCATGCAAAGTGGTCTGTTTCTTGTAGAATTAGAGAGAACCTGACCTTTGACTTGTGACTCACACGGGTGGGCGTACATCCATGGAAAGCTTACCGGCTAGCAAAAGATTTATTTTTATCTTGCCATTTAATGCTTTGCCTTTTGGGGAAATAAAGTTTTACAGTGGTTTTTTTTTTTTTTTAAGTTGACTCAGACTTGTTGTTCATGCTTTTTATGAAGTTTGTTTTTTTAATAAAAAGAATTGCTTTCCCATATTTGAACTAAAAGTGCAGAACAAAACACAAGAGTTTTGCTTGGGTTGCCAGTTGTTTTTATTCTTTTTAATGCAACAGCACCATTCATGGAGTTCTGGTTTGCAGCATGCCAAGTTTTTGACCATAATTCATGCTTACGAATAGTTTTATTTTAGTTGTAACCACTGGCTTTGCTAAGAAGTTTAAAAGATACCAAGATTTGCATGTAAAGATAACCTTCTGATAATTTTAGATAATTTCAGGATCTATGTCTTCATTTATTTTTGTTTTTTTTTTTTTTTAGCAATATGTCATTTCACAAAGGAAAAGAAATTTAGGGGCTCTCAATGTTCAGTAGGTAAAGATACTTGCCGTCAAGTCTGACAACCGAGTTCTATCTCTAGAGCCCCCATAGCAGAAGGAAAGAACCAACTCCAAAGTTGTCCTCTGAGCCCTGCATAAGTTCTGTGACATATGCATGTACACACACACACACAATATATGCAAATATTTTATAAAAATAAATATAGCAAATAAAATTGAATGCTTTTTGTTATATCCAAAAAGATGGAGTTTTATAAAAATCTGTTTATCGCCCAAGATAAAATATCATTACAATGATATAATTGAAGTTGTTTTAATATCATGTAATAATAGTTAGTCTACCTGATTTGGTACTGCTGTTCTTTTAATAGTTCAGATCTAATAGTCTAAGCAGAGAAGGTCAAGGTTTGCTCATTCCCTGCGTTCTAAATCCTGACATCTCCCTCTGTGTTTTCTGAGGGCTTCGAGATGGTTTTTTCATTCCCTAAGCCCTCACCTTGGTGCAGCATGCGATTACATTCCTTATGCAATACATTTTTCCCTCAAGTAAAACTCTCATCTCCTTAGTCTGACCGACTTGAGCTAGGTGATTGCTGAAAGTAAGCTGATGGAACTAATGCAGACCAAATTACACCCAGGCTCTATCATAAGCCTCTTAGATTTATTTGCATTTTTATAAAAAGAAGTTTGCAAACCCAATGAATTTCTAATTGGTAGAATTTCTGGAAGTACACTTAAATTTCCATTCAGTTCTTTAGCAAGCCATCCTTCCCCAAAGCTTATTGAAACCATCTACTTTTCTCCATTGCTACAATGACTGAGCCAATGCTTTCATTTTTTTCCATTTCTTTTCTTATTTCTATAAAATCCAACCCATTAAGCAGCCTATACAAAGAGAGATCTTAACCCAACCTTATCATGGAGGAATAAAACAAGCTTATCAGATTTGCTCATGGAAGTCTGTGTTCTAAGGCCCATGTAGCTGACTCTCTGATAATCTCCCTTGGGCCAGGAGTAGACTTAAGGGAGAACAAGACTCACATTCACAAATGCTCGTAGGTGTCTGGCATATGTCATAACAAATTCATAAGCCTGGGACAGCAGACAAGCTGTATCTTTTCAGAACTTAACCTGGTACCAAATGGAAAGACTCTTCAAAAGCCTGTTGGTGTCCAGATGAGAGGTGTTGAAGACAGGAGGACCAAAGCAATACTAAGTGGCCTCACTTGGTTGTTTCCACGTAGTTACAATGTTGAAAACTGAGAGGAAACTCAAGCCCCTTGTGCCCCCCAAGGGCTCGTTCTTTTCTTCTTCCTCCATCTCTCTCATCTCTGCTCTTTGCTCTAATCTGAAACTCATCTTTCTATGAATACACATCCTTGGGGGAGTCCAGTTTCTGCTTTTCTCACAAGGCAAACTCTGCCGACCCTGGAAACAGTGACCCTGGATTTCCTCCTAAAAAATCCTAGCTCTGCAGGAGGAAGGGACACCAGGTGTCTCTTTGCTGCTCTTTGCTGCCACCATCCCTCAGTATTTGGGTCTTTTCATCACTCAATAAGAAAATTATTCCCCGGCTGGCATATCTCTCCACGTCACATCTCCCATCCCTCTATGAAGTTTACTGCAGGTGGATGACCCTTTCGTTGTCCTGGCTTCCCAGTTCTTCGATTTCACCACATCCATGAACTTAGTTTCATTCGCCTTTAGTCTTTCACTGCTCTGACCTTGCTCCGTAACTTGCAGCAGTTAAAACTGATCCCTTGAAAATTCCAAGTGAGTCACCTCTGTGTCATCACAATCTCTTAGGTCTCCTTGCTCCCTCAGTACCACTGAGCCTGGACATGCAGACAGCACACCTATTACTTTCATTTTTCAACTAACTCCAAGAATATAAGTCATTTAAAAAACACACACACACACACATACACAACTTTTCCTACCAAGCCTGGACCACTCAGTTGGCCACACACTATTTTCCTACAGCCACATGCAATGTTTATATTTCTTTGTTACACCAGCCCTTAAACCACTGCGATGATTAGTCTCAGCTGTAGACATAATGTTGGAAAGCTAAGCCTCTGGGTGCATCTAGCTCAGGCAGGTTGAGCCCACGATGCGCAACATCGTCCCCTCCCCCTTTTGCTGTGCACGTGATGCGACCAGTCCCCTCATCCCCTCAGCTCCTGATTGTGGTAGGCCTTTCTGTTATCATGGCCTGCAAAGTGGACTTGTGAGCTGAAGAAAACCCTTTTCTCCCCTAAATTGGGTCCTTTCGAATGAAAGGACTCGTAAAACTAAAACAGCTGCCAAATATAAAATCCAACGACATAATTTCTCAGCTCCTCCACAGTGAACATGTGTGCGATTCTCTCCCTGGGAAGTTTACCTCACACTGATAAAATGGAACAATTTCACATACCCCCAGAATTCTTGGGTCAACCACCATCACTACCACAAAAGCTGGCTATCACTTCTGAAGCAGCCGTTCCCATTAGTCAGTTATTTCTCAAATATTTCAAAAGCACATACTGATCCAAAACTATCAGCACTTGTAGAATAGAAGAATTTGGGAAAAGCATCCAAGAGTTTGAAGGTAGATGGAACTGAATTGCAGTTCAAATGCCAGGCCAAGGATACATCTTTCCAAATAGAGCTTATTAATTTTAAAAGAGTGTCTCGAAGTCATTGAGCCAATGATATTTACTAGGAACATTACGTCATTCTATACATTTGTTTTTGAAATTTAAGCTACAGTTTCTTCAGATACTGATTCAAGGTTGTCACAGAGTGAGTCCTGCTTGATTTGCACAGATCATTTGCAAAGTCTTTCTCCTGTGTTCTTGTTCTGTGGAAACCTCTGTCATGGCAGTGTTGTCTTCAGAGTATTTGCATATCCTGGCCTCCCTAGAATGACTAGGTCCCCTGTGGGTGGGGCTTTGTTTTTTTCAGCAGAAAAGTTTAATGTGAGAGCATAGTCCCTGGTGTGTAAGCGATGGTTAACTGGTTGTAGGTTACCTGGGAGGCAAAGCTGTAGGTGTCACTATGAGTATGTTTCAGAGAGGTTTTGTAATCCAGGAAAGACCACATTTGAATGTGGGTAGCACCAGGGTCCCTGACAGAATAAAACAGAGGAAGCCCACTGAGCTCCAGCCTCATCTCTTTCTGCTTCTTGACTGTGGGTGCCGTGTGACCTCCTACTGCTCTGCCCTTATGATCTGTACTCTTAAACGTAGACCAAAATGGACCCAGCCTTCCTGAAGTTGTTTTTGTAGGACATTGTGTCACAACGATGCACAGAGGAGCTAATACAATGTAATACTGCCTCTATGTTCTTTTTTTTAACATAGAGATGAATTAAATAGAAAGGATATTAGTGAAGGGATTCAGCATTCTGGAAGGAAGGAGAGCCACGGCAATCATTAGAATGGTTTGTCAGTGTCTACAATGATATACTTACTCATTGTGAGCTCAGTATTGAGTTAACGTTCTGGGCTGAATATGAGGGGCAAAAGAAGCAGGGAACACCGAATACTTCCTCAGTTTTTGAAGTGCTAGCCATTTTTTAATAATAAGATATAGCCATCTCTGGGAGCACTAAGCAAGTGGTATAAGTATCCATGAACAAGATAGGAAGATGCAGGTAAAATTTTGTTCTGTTCTAGGAGCTTCCAGAAGATTTCTCTTTCAAAGAACCGATCATCTCATTGCTATGAAAGACAAGATGAACCTCTCCTCTCATGGTTGTTTGGTCCTCACACATTGGTCTGGAGACAGACAAACAACACTCTTCAGCAGGCTCATAGTTTGCATAGTCTTCAACTATTTCCTTATCATTTCTTCTGAGGAGAAGCTAAGTGCTGACTGCTAGAGGATGCAGCAGAAATTCAATCTCTCTCTCTCTCTCTCTCTCTCTCTCTCTCTCTCTCTCTCTCTCTCTTTCTCTCTCTCTCCAGGGATGTTTTCATTCAGATAATTGCTCTCCGGGAATCTTAGTGGTTCTTTATTCAGGCCAGAGGTAATAAATCTACCACTTCTTGGTGACTGTTGTGTTTCAATTTCTTGTATGCACATATTTCATGAAATAAAGTATCACTGTGTGAGACAGAGCTAACAAATCTAAATCAGAAAGGAAGAACACCGGCCTAGAATCTAGAATGCAATAAATATTGATGGATTTTTTAGGTTAAAAGAATATATATATATATATATATATATATATATATATATATATATATTCAGGAGTGTCATTCAACATAGAAGGAAATGCAATTGCTTTAATTACATTTAATAACATTTTATATCTTCCTTCTCTCTTCTCATTTGCCTTTCCTGTCTTCCTTTGGTGACCCTTGGCCTCTCTTGTTTAAATGCCACTTCATGTAGATCACACTTAAAGTACTGTGATTTCTCCTTTTCTCTGCATTATCTTTAGGCACTTTCCCCAACACTCATTTTGGATTTGCAATTGGTTGCAATGTTGTTTGGTACTATTTCATTTAAGATTTCTTATTTCTCTTTACACTATATATCCCCAGATGCTAAATCCTTTATCCATATCAAATATCTCTATATCAGCTAAAATATATACAGCATTCATGCCTAGAACTCTTACAATTACTAGTACAGAACCCAATTTAAACTGATCTGCCTTCAAATGTCACAAAATCTCTCTTTCTTCCTCGCTCTCTCTTTTTCTGTGTGTATGTAAGTGTTTTTGTGACACAGGGGAGAGAGAGATATTTATCCATATCAAATATCTCTACATCAGCTAAAATATATACAACATTCATGCCTACAACTCTTACAATTACTAGTACAGAACCCAATTTAAACTGATCTGCCTTCAAATGTCACAAAAATCTCTCTTTCTTTCTCGCTCTCTCTTTTTCTGTGTGTATGTGTTTTTGTGACACAGGAGAGAGAGAGAATTCCTTCTTTCTGAAGACAGATTTTCTCCCTGAGACACATGATAGCTGCCACCTACTCCTAATTTAGAAATGTGGCCTTTCCTTCTCCATTTCCAAATTGAGAGACCAGTCTGGGCCGCTGGCCGCCCTGGTCAACACTATGCACAAGAGAACAGCTCTTGATAGTGGTTAGGCTGAGGCTGTTGCCATGGTCAGATGCTGCTTAGTTAGCATTAGAAAGTGCCACAGGCTGGATAGTTTAAACCACAGGAATTTGTTTTCCCCAGTTCTCAAGGCAAGTCCAAGATTATCATGTCCGCTTATTTGGTTTCCTGCAAGGTCTTCTTGACCTACAGATGACGTTGTGTAAGTTTCTGTGACATCCTCACACGGTCTTTTCTGTGTTCTAACTTCCTTTTTGTGACACCAGCAGATTAGATCAGGGCATACGCTAATGACTTTATTTCATTTGATTACATTTTGAAAGCTCTTATTTCCAAATACAGTCAGATTGCCAAATTCCTGGTTAAGACCTGAATATATAAATTTTAGAGGAGAGTATTTAGATCCTAACATCCAGAGTCAGTGACACTGGGATTGGGAATTCTTCTGAATTCACAGGAGTAAGGGAGAACACACCAACAAGAGTAAACGTGACATGTGGGAGTGGAGACATTGCTCAGTAGTTAAAGTGCTTGCTGCCTAAGCACAAGGACGTGAGTTCAATGCTCCAGATCCCATATAAAATAGGTCAGTGTCCTGCCTATAATTTCAGCCTTGGAAGACAGAAATTAGAAATCCTCTCAGCAAACCGACTAGCCGGATTAGCCCTGCTGTGGAGCCCTGGACTTAATTAGAGAGACCCTGTGTCAAAAGAATACAGCGAAGATAAGGTGAAAAAGCAATTAGAATTCCTGATAGTTTCCTCGGGTCTCTACAAGTACATGCACAGATATATACAGAAATGCACATACATCCCATGCAAAAAATACAGGTTACATGCATGTATCCCTCCCCCCACACACATACACATGAAAAAGGAAAAAGAAAAAAAAGGTGATATTTGGCAATCAAAACAAGATCTATGATACTTGATAGACACATGCTGATTTGTTATGGTTAAGTCCATGAGATTCTTTAAATAGAAGAGCCCCTAAATTCATTTTAAAGTAATGTTGTGCTTTCCCCGGCTTCTGCACCAAGAGCTTCCCTGGTCTGTACCTGCTACCCAGGTGGTCTTGCCCACCATGCTAGACTAGTACCTTGAACTTCACTGTTCACATGCTCAGAAACTTGTGTTCTTCCGAGCTAATATGGTAAATGAATGCATGCTATTGTTCTTTCGTCTTTATGGTGCACATTTTTCTCTAGGAAATAATTCCAACCCATATAAATAATCTATTGGTGAGAATGTTAGAAATGACTATAAAAAAGGTGGAGCCTTATTGAAACCACTGAATTGTCCAAATACCCTGACCTGTTGTACCGACTGACCATCTATAAACCCTCTCTGGGAGGAGCACCATGCATTTCTAAGCTAACTAATAACAGTCCAAATTAAATAAAGATATTTGAGATAATGATGACACAGCCTTGCTACATTTCTTCACAAATAAGGAAAAGTATCCGCTGCTGTCCATAGCCTGTTAGTTGGAAACATAGTAGTTCTGTCCACGTGGCTCAGCCAAGCAGGACTGCATGCTTTCTTCTCATACATGCCTTCTGAGCCATGTGTGTACAAAAGAAATGTTAGGAACTTGATCTGAGAACCTTGTGAAGATACACAAAAAACATTGCTTGCTTCAAAGTGCATGTGGAAATTCTAGCAGCAGCGGCCAACCGTCGAGCTCTAAACCATCAGGGGCTTCCTTTACCTCAGGGGATTACAAAGCACAGTGAGGTTCCAGGATTTAGCTGCTGGTGGGACTGTTTTATCTCGAAACTTGCTTGCTTTGTGAGTAAACCCCAGATGGGAAAGACAGCTACACCGTGCAATAATTTGTAATGATTTTATTCTCATACATTAATTATACACAATGAGTTTCGTGATGACTTTTGCATCCATGCCGCACTGTGATTTCGATTCGTGCATGTATGCTTTTAAAAACTGCGTTCATCTAAGAGAGAACGAGAGGATCTGTGGAGGTAGCTCACAGTGCAAACATGAAGACCTGAGTTCAGATGCCCCGCACTCATGTGCAGAGCCAGGTGGTGGTTTGTGCCTGTACCCAGGGCTGGGCTGGGGGTGAGAACGGGTAGCAAGGGATTCACACAGCACACTGGTAAGCCAGTCTAACCAAAGCTTCAAGATTCCAGTTCACTGAGAGACCTTGCCTCCAAAAGCTCAATAATAGCATGGAATGAAATAAGGTGGAGCACGACAGAAGAAAACACCTGACTCTAATCTCTGATCTCCACATGGAGGGAGAGAGGGAGCTAGGAAGAGAGAGAGAGAGAGAGAGAGAGAGAGAGGCAGAGAGACACAGAGAGAGAGAGAGAGATCAGTGTTGGGAGATAAGCTGCACTGGACTTTAAGCCCTCATTGTCCCTGCTTCCTGCTGGTGAGGAAGACAGATATTTTTCATTTAACAGCAATGATATTACAAATGTTGTGAAAGAAAAACTGTGTTAATAAGTTTGCAGTGTTCAATGATTCCTTCATTGATTTTCACAGACATCTAAGACTCTTCACTAACTTGAGTTTCACTGTATCATCAATATCAGAAAATAACATGATGCATTTATGATGCATGATGTTTATTAACATGATGCATTAGCTGAAGGGTGCACTTCTCCAATTGTGTGCTACATCACATTATTCACAGAAGAATGATGCTTGTTATGACTAGTCCGTTGGATGTCTCATGGTAGGACATATGTATAATAATGACATAATTTATTAGGACCAATACATTTTAACAGGCCTTTAGTCTCCTCCTGTCTGACACATCTCATTGAAAAATGTATTGGTAAAGATACAAAATGAAATTCATAGCAAAGTACAAAGAAAATGAAATGCATTTCTATTCCTACAGAGAATCTTAGAATCTTCCATTTGGAGCTGAAGTTGTGATTAGAAAGGACACTTCTCCTGGCAAAAGTGTAATTAAGTGAATCACAGAGCAGCTTTGGAAGATGTTCTACCCTTTAATAATGTAGTGAATGTGCTCCTGTCTGTCTAGAAAGGGCAGCCTCTGTCACACACAAGTGCTTTCAAACCCTTGCTTGCATGGAGAACCTTTGAGACAGGTTTAAGCCTCTCTTAGCACCATCTAACGATGGGATACAGAACTTCTTTTCTCCTAAACCATTTTAACTAATGACGTCATAGAGTCATAGTGGCAGTGTGGTCCCAGGATCCAAGATGTGGATAAACATAAACAGAATGTGCAGCATTCCAAAGGATTGTCCTGCCCTCAAGGGATATGTTAATGGAGAGGGCCTTTCATGGCCTATTTTGCTCATCTTTTTCTGATGCATAAGAATGAATGTATATAATGACATGAATTCTAATCTTCAAAGTCAGTCACAGTGAGGGCAGAGATCAGGAATCCTAAGATCCAGGGAAGGAGAAGCTTAATTCAAGTTCCACACATCTGCTAATAGAGTTACATGCCTCTGAGAAAAGTAGTTGATCACTTTGCCTCTTTTCTAGACTTGTAAAGTACAAACAATTCTATTACCCTTTCCTTCTCTCCTTCTTCACTGTTGTCCTGCAAGTGCTTTATATGAGAATATGTATTAAAATCTGAAAAAGTCTTATGTAATTATTGTTGGTATATTTGTTAATATATCCACAAATCGATTTGTAGAGAAAAAAACTAAATGACATTTTTGATTTTACACAACAACATAAAACTGTGGTGATGCTTACTATTTCCTTAGAGACAGTCTGTCTTGAAAAAACAGTCAAATATGTATGATTCAACTTAGAGATTAAAAATAGAATTAGTAGTATTGGGCTTGTTTATAACTACAGTGGGAATTTATAAGAGTTGCACTCCAGGATTATTAAATATATAAACTACCTTAAAATAATAGCAAAAAGTAATATTAACTTTGTACTACCATACATAAAACACTGACATATCAAACATTTCACCCATTTAATTATTTGAACTTGCATAGTTATATGCAGACTTGATAGATTCATGGTCATTTTAGAGGAATCAGTGGAGACCCTGGTCTGCACAGTCAGAAAGCAGTAGGTCTATACGTACTTATCATGTTACTTATGAGAAACTTGAACCAACATTTATACTCTATTTTAAACTTGATTTTAAGGCACAAAACACTCATTTAAAGAAAATTGTTATATCTGAAGCTATTAAAAAACTACATTTATTTCCCGATTCTATAGTTATTATTTTATCAGCTAACACAATCATCTTCATTTCTTATTCATCCATATTTGCAAGTAAGCAGAGTGAAATATATTCACAACAGATGACAAAGATTTGTGTGGTTGTTTTGTTCCTGTTTTGACAGGGACTCTGGCAGCAGATGAGAATTGCTAATCCCAGAAGAGCTTGAATCCTATTCTCAGTGTTCATCAATGTGCTCTTCTTTGGGGTTCCACTTCATTCTTTTTCTTGTGCCCATGCTAAATTCAACACCCCAAGACATCTACAGTCTTGCAAGACAGCACAACTTTATCATGGTAGTCATAGACTTGGGCTGAGGGGTGAATCGTATGTGGGATGGACACCAACCTCAAGTCTGAGTCTCTCAGTAATGGTAGAACCTTCATGGGCTACTTGAAAAGAGCCAAGAATTAGGACAGCGGTAGGTATGCTCATGTAGGTGCACGCAGGTAGGTGCACGCAGAGCGTGCTTCCTATGTACAAACCCATCTTGGCTGTTCTGTACTCTAGTGCTCTTGGGCAAGCTTCTTATTTTCTCTATGCTTCAGTTTTCCCATTATAGGGAAGATAGGGTTCTTGTAGTTTTGCTCTTCTTTTTGTTCAGTTGGTAGATTGGGTCTCACTGTGTAGAATAGACTAGCCTCAGACTTTCAATAATCCTGCCTCTGCCTACAGAGTGTGAAAATTACATGGCCGTACCATCATGCCAAACTCATAGGCGTTTAGGAGGATAGAGTGAGTTCATAGACTTAATATACTTGGAATATGAGCACTTGAGAATGTCATAGATTATTGTTCTTTGTCTTCATTAGTGATAGTTCATAATTGATAATTTGTCATCGACATTAAAAGGGGTGAGGAATAGGTGCCCATTCTTTTTTTTATAATTTACATTTTTTATTATTATTTCCGCTCATACAAACTTAATAGGTACACCAGTTCCCTCCCTCCCTCCTCCTCCCCCCTCACCCCTGCTCCCCCTCCCCTGATCCCTACCTCCCCATCCCCCAGTGCCTCCCGCCCCCATTCCCAGAGAGTCCTTTATTGTGCATGCCTGACTCTCCTCTGGGCCCTCCTCTCCGATGACGATGACGTAAAAGAACCCAGTGGCATTTCCCTGAACCCTTTCCCGTGTCCTCCTTAAGCATAGGAACACTACTGTGGCTGTCAATCCCTTGCCTCCAAGGATCTTGGTGCCTTTAGCAGATGCTAGACTTTGTGAGGTCAATAGTGTGTTGGACATTGCGCCGGGCATGCAAAGTCCAATTATGATTGCTTCGGCCCTAACTTGTGTGGAGTATCTTGCAAATCATTGCTCCTCCCATCCTTTTGCTCTTACAATCTTACTGCCCCCTCTTCCACAAATGTCCCTGAGCTTCAGGATAGGGAGAGATTAGGCTGGCCTAGTTCTATGTGGTTGATATAGAGTCTCTGAAGTTCTGGACTGTGGTTTGTTGATTTTCTTTTGCAGTTTTGCTGCTCCTGCAATGCCCTTCACTCCATCCTGCTGGGTACACTGTATGTCATCCCCTGGCCAGAGACAAAAAGCTGTTAAACTGGAGTCTTATTATATTTTTCCTTTTATTTTCTTGAGTTGTGATGGTGCATTTAGTACCACTGGGTCTCAGCAATGTAGCAACACGACCTTAAATAATTGATAATTCCTAACTATCACTTCCATTCAGTTTCGTGAGGCTTGTGAGATTTAGGAGTTGGTAACCAGGAATAATTTGGGAACCTAAAGTGGTCACATTAGTATTTCTTTGCCTCCATCTGCACTTGACATTTTCAGTCTCCTTTGCCTTCAAACTCTGCTGCCAACCTCTTCTGAGTCATCTTAACCTCTGATTTCTACTAGACCCCACATTTGCTTTGGATGACATCTGGTTGATAGGTTATGAAATAAATCACCCCAGTGCTCAATTTCCCAAAAAAATTCACATAAAGTTCCAATTTTACAGTAAGGACAAATATGAGGCAAATAATTTTCAATTTAATGATGTGTATTACTTAATGCATGATGATTCCATGAAGTGTAAAGAAACACACAAAATATTTTCACTCACATTTAGAATCACCATAACATGTCTGCTGTGAATTCAGACTGGTGCAATTATATTATAAGAGACATTAAAATTCCATGTGTCCTATTACTGTTGGCAATGTAACTTGACAAAATGGTAAACAACTCTTGAGAAAGCCGCAAATACCAATCCCTTTCCTGCCCAGCACCTGAGAGCTCTTGGTGTTTTCCAAATCTTGAATAAATGGAAAGTTAATTGGTTTCCTCGCATCAGTAGGTACCACTATTATTTTCAAACTTTCAAGTGTATGCAGATCTGTGTGAGGCATGAGTATGTATGTATATGAGGCATGTGACTGCTGTGGCCATGGTGCATGAGGGCCACTGTGTGTGTGGAGTCTGAGACAGCCTATGGTATCCCTTGCCTTCCCACCTTGTTTGAGATGGGGCCCTTCACTGCTGCTGTATAAGCTTGGATGGCTGGCTTCTGGGCTTCTGGAGATTCTTGGGGCTCTATCTCTCATTTTCCCATGGGGGCGCAAGGCTTATTATAGATGTTTGTACCATTGAGTTTGGCACTAAAGTGGGACTTGGGGATCTGGTCTTCACGCTTACACATCAAGAGTTTTCTCTGCCTTATATTTCTTCCTTTTAAATGACAGTAACTTGATATCCTACAGATTGCTTGAAACAAACTTTTTGTGCTGATTTAGCTTTTCATATAAAACCTGGAGAGAAGTGATCTCTGGAACATAAAACTGTATTTAAAGCTGTCCTCCTCTCTCTTGCCGTCGCACTATGCTGGAGTTTCTCTTGCCATCCATCTCTTTTTTAACTTAAGGCAGATTCCTTGCTTCCACAGCTTGCTCATAGTCCTCCCAGTCACTGCCATGCACAGTGGATGGCTAGGTGAACACAGATTGGGTCCACACAAACACTGCATCTCACCAGTGAATAATGAATGCACGGCATCTGGCCACCTCTCATCGGCCATAGACTAAAAGAGGTGGAGGAACTGACGCCCTTTCTTTTTTCTTTCATTGTCTTGGGTTATGACAGTGTGTTTAATACCACTGGATTTTAACAGTGCCACAACTGAACCTGAAATATTTCCTTGGGAACAGAGTGTAGATACAGGGCTGTATTTACCCTTCAAATATAAAGTCAGTGCTATTTATAGTCCAGTGGTTCAAATATTTCAGGCACTGGAAAGTTTACTTGGAGTCTAAATAGAGTCGCAAAGAAGAAGAGAAAGATGAAGTGCTTAGGTAAACTGGATCTGCCTCTGTTCAGTATTCCATAGTGTTTCTGTTGTGACAGTCCTCTCTGCCTAGTCTAGGTCAGTGAGTAGCCACTTTTAGAACAGTTTTAGAACATTTAAGGAAAAGAACCTTGAGCTTTATGCATAGGAGGCTATAAAATGTAAGGCACCACACACAAAATTTGCAGTTATACAATTTATTAGTAAATCTGCACATGTACCAGTGCCAGGAGCCAAACGAAACCATGCAAGGTGTGGTCTGAGATCTTAATTAAAGTTTTACCTGTTGGACAAATTTTAATAGTATCTTGTGTGAACGCTATTGAAACATTTGAAGTTGCTGGTGGGTGAAAAGCCCTTAATCATATAGAATGCAGCTCAAAGTTGGAAGCAACACAGGAGAAAGGGGAAAGCCCCTAGAGTTTCAAATCAACTTAAAAAGTTTCTAGCCAAAAATACGTGCCCTAATGTCTACTCAGACTCCTAACATTAGAATATACTGTGTATTTTTTCAAAGTGATTTGGGAAAGAAAAGTTGTTTTGAGGGAACAGTTGAAAATGCTGAGTAAAGAGCCAGGGTCTCAGGACTGCTGCCAGTGGAGGTGGGTGAGTCACTTTAAAGCACAGAGCTGAACCTGAATTGCAAATCACTTGATGGATAATGACGGCCATGAACTTCTGTCACTTTTCACTCAAGATCCATGAAATCGAATGAACACTCTTGAGTTCAGCCTCGCTCCTTAAAGAAACTTCATGTGCTCTTTCTGTAAATACAATTTTGTTGACCTACCAGTGACTCTCACCCTCACCTGACTTCTCTTGGGAAAGAGCAACCCCAAATCCCCTCAAGTCATAGAACCTGACCCTAGCAGAGGGGTATGAGCCTATATGGAAGGGCAGTCAGACAACAATGACCCTTGAAGAAAGTCTAGTGTTATGTTGCATTAAGTAAGCAAAGTAAGATAACCTTCTCCTACAAACAGATATATTTCCAATGCCTCGAGGAATAATTCATTTTTTAAAATAGTTTGGTTTTGAGGCGATAGGGTTAAAATATCATAATAAAGGTAGATTTAATCTTCTTTAACGTGCAACCAAATTTTTGTAAATTCTTCATCTACAAACGTCTAGATAGTTCTCTAGCTCACTGAAACAACATCTTGCCAAACCTCTCTCTTCTTTGGACTTTTGGTATACTTTTTCCAACTTACTTCTCTGGATTAATTTGGTTTTCACTCGCTATGCCAAGAGGTCTATACCTTGATATTATTTTCTTCACCCAGCTACTTTGGATAATTTCCACTACTTACAAACTGAGCTTTAAATCCAGCTTCCACTGGCCAAGTCTACACAGTCAAAAATAACATTGAATAGTTAGCTCATTGAATAGTTAGATCATGTGAGGATATCAAATCTTAGACCTTCCTGATGACATAGGTCTAGAATCCCAATTTCTCAGGAGACTGAGGCCAGCAAAACAAAGTTCAAGCTCATGACTGATGTCAGAGCTCAATGAACTTTTAAAGCAATGATTACATAGCCCTAATTTATTGATAATATCATTATTGTGCATCATGAAATTATTTCCCCACAATGTGTAATGCATTTGATAAATAGCAACAAACATAGGAATGACTTCTCATCCACTGTTGAACTTTTTCTTAAGATTCTAAGGAAAATAAGAATTCAGGTCTAAGATTGAGTAATAGGGACAGCAAACAAATGTCAATTGAGATCATGTGAGGATATCAAATCTTAGACCTTCCTGATGACATAGGTCTAGAATCCCAATTTCTCAGGAGACTGAGGCCAGCAAAACAAAGTTCAAGGCCAGTCTGGGCTCGAGAGTAGGTTCAAGATCAGCTTTGTCACCTTAGTGAGATCTTGTCTCAAAATGAAGATTTCAAATAAGGTAAAGATATAGCTTAGTGTTAAGAGTAGTAAAAGCATGCACAAGACTCTAAGGTTGATATCCAGCACTACAGAATAAATAAATAAGTAAACAAATAAACATATAAATACAACTTAAAAACAGAACCCTAAGGTCAGGGTCAGAGTGTGTCAAAACTCTGGATAATAATTCAAAATAAGCAGCATGTGTGTAAAATATATTGGCAGTACAAGAGATAAGAAGTTTCTGAGCAAAGTTTGAAGAATGTCCTTATAGAAATTGTTATTTGAATTTTGTGGCATGAGTTAAATTCTGCTTTAAAAAAATTCAGAGGTTAAAATCCAGGCAACTAGTGAAAGAAATAATCCCAAACTCTGGTTATCTAGTTATCTTTTAGGACCAGCAACTATCGAGGTTGTCAGATACAAAACACCCTCCCCTTTCAGTTCAATGAATTCTGTTAATTCTTCAGATTCTTCAGTCTTTCACAAGCTGTGAAATAATGGATGTGTTTGGCTAATGATCCTCAGTTGAAAGCTAGAACTGTATTTCAGCAATAGGGCTGGGTGTGTCTGACTTCTGGTTCATGCCATAATGTTCTCAGCTTATTGGACCCAACTCCTATATTGTGGTGCTGTTCAAACAAAACTAACTCTTCCCTCCCCCACAGATCCCAGTCATATTGCTCTTTGATTGCAGGGAAGCAAACTCGGATTACATGGGTCAGTAATACCATGTTTTTTCTATTTTCTAACCAAAAATCTTTGCAAATAGGTTCTATTTTCTGGGTTTACATTTGGCTGCTGAGTGTATACCTCTCAGGAGACTTCATTTAGGCAGAAGATTCTAGACCCTTCACCTATATTATTGTCTTATTCTGGGCATCACATATGAAAATGCTGAGGCCTTAAAGACTTGACTCAACTATAGTACATACAGTTATAAATAACACAGAAGTACAGGCACACATTAACAGTGCCCCTATGTGCATTGTAATATACTAAAAATATGATGGAAAATTGCAAGTTCAATTGTCTTGTGGAGTTGCCATTAAAAACCATGTTAATGCTTCACATTAAAAAGGGACAATGACATACAGTGTTTATATTTTACATTTAAATTAGAATTGACCACAATTCACTCAAAAAGAATTTGAATCAATGCTAAAAGTTTTTTGTCATTAATTATTCTGATGTGAATCAAATCAGTATTTCATAAAACGTTCTTGAAGGAAATAGTTTGGCTAACAAACTATTGTATTCTTGTATTCTTATGTAGTACTATTTGTCAGGAAGCTGTGCTTCCAATTGTTATTAATGATGCTCATTAATTTATACCAAATTATTCATCTTGGTCCTTGCTGAAGTAGTCAAACACTTCCCTTTTTTAAAAATTTTCATTTCCCTTGGAAAATTCATGCAGAAAAAACATCAAAGGAAAATTAAGCTGCCATAAAGTAATAAAACAATCTTTCATGCTGCTTGGTCATTGCAGTGAAATCATAGGGCAAGCAAATTGAAGTAGTAGTCTAGACATTGCTTTTATTACCAAGGAAAATGAGCCAAATTCAAGGTTCTTATGTTGTCATGGTCAAAACATAGAGTAGTCCATGGGGAAAATTGTTTTTTGGAGAATTGCATGACTTTGACATTTGCACTGAGAAAGAACAGAAAGGAGACTGTTTATGGCTTGCATTTACTGAGTGCTCAATGGGCACGTGATTGATAGATTGGCTAGTTGGTAGACATTTCACGCAATGCTAACCCTTTAAAGCACACTGCTGTGTTACTGAGCTGGTCATTTTTATAGATCAAATGTGCCTCCACTTAAATCAGGACATAGACTACAGTCTCATTTCCTGTAAAAAAAATGGAAGTTATTCTCCCCCCCCAAAGTATTATATTAAAGTATCATGTGATTTGTATTCGTGGTACGATTTACCTCTACATGATAACAGAATGGGAAAGACATTCGAAATCATCAGGATTCAGGAGCAAATATACCAAACATTACAAAAATGTCAGATCTTGAGAAATTACTTGTGAGCTTTCTGAATGAGGCTAGAAATCTGTGTTAACATTGTCATTATGGACTTGCTGTATGTATTCTCTCAAAAATTCTTTTGCCAATGCCATTTTTCTAGATGAACATAAAAATTTATTAAGGAATTGAAGTCTTTGGGGGTATACAACAATGCCAAATTATATCATTTAAGCTCAGATGTAAATCTGAAACAACCCAGGGAGGATTTTTTGGTGTGTGCTATCAATCCATTTAGAAGCTGGTTCTGTTTTAATCTGGGTTGTTTACAAAGATGTCTCTCTGAACAAAAATACAGAGACACAGACTCAGATAACACACTAACTGGACAAAGTTCAGGCTAGTTCCAGACTATCCATTACCAAATACAGAAGTAGAAGCTAACAGAGAATTACTTTAAATGAGTGAATCATAAACCGATCTGCTTTCTTGGATACTACAACACTCAGCCCAAGCAAAGAACAGAGTGCAAGTCTCCATGCTGTACTCACGAGAAGAGGAATTTGTTTAGTTTGGGCCCACACATCCTCCTTATCATACAGAGTTCCTGTTGCTCTTATGAAACTAATGTCACATACTACATACTTAAGAATCAGGCGAAAGAAAAGCAAACAGGGACGGCTACCATCTCAATGTGAACAAAACAAAAAAGAATATTTTACTGTTTTGAAAGTTACAAAGGGTATGTCTAGGATA
The DNA here is from genome assembly GCA_023101885.1 of Typhlomys cinereus. Classification (NCBI taxonomy): domain Eukaryota; kingdom Metazoa; phylum Chordata; class Mammalia; order Rodentia; family Platacanthomyidae; genus Typhlomys; species Typhlomys cinereus. The sequence goes on from JALPQD010000001.1 coordinate 1,232,950, forward strand.
CAGAAAACTATATTTAAACTATCACTAATAGCAACTATTCAATATTGTTGAGAATCTACGCAAATGCTGTGCAAAGCATTTGAAGAGATTTTCATATTTAATTCTGCTGGCATTCACATAAATTAGATCATTCTCTTCCTTACTGTCATTGCTATCATCACTCTTATTGTTTTTGAGATGAAGACACTAATCTTAGAAAGCCTAAGAAATTGACCTATAATCACACCAAAGAATACATTAATAGACACATACAGAAATGAATGTTACTTTCGATATTGTGCATAAGCTATTTTTAAAGCAATATTGCTTGGTTGGTGACTTTAGGATGTCTCTAAAGTTTTGAGCAAATCAGTGTGCATCTTACTGGCTTCATGCCTGCCTCTTCATAGCTAATATCAGTCTTTGGCCCCCAAGCTCTTCTACAATGTACATGTATAGGTAACCTTCTTCTTCCTGTCTGCTGGACGCAGTATCTTCTGTGACTCCTGTGTTTTCTGTGGACCCCATAGATGTCTTCTGTCACTAGGCACCTTGACTTTAGATAACTGATCTCTGAGTTATGATCTGTGTCCTTTTACTGATGTTGCCTAGGTGGTGTTTATGTGACATCTGAAATGGCCACAGTATGCCATTCCAATCCAGAGAGATAAAACCAATTTCTGCCCATACTACACATTTATCAGGTCTGAACAAGTTTACACTGCACAACTTTTGCAAAGCTTCCAGTTTGACTAGGAAAGCCGACCCAGGCTTGCTCATTCTCTTCGGTTTTGTGTCCTACCCCCCCAAACACACTTTGTATTGATTGCTTCTATGACCAATGCATATATCTCCAATGATCTAGATAAGAACAAATTGAAGTTTACTTATTAAGCCCACATTTATTCGATCCTATGTTTAGTGCTGACCCATGTGTATTTGGTAGTAGACAGCCAGTGGAGGAGAGATAAAGCCAATAGAGCCCTTTCCCTTGTAGATCTCACAGTCCCGTGAGCCAAGATGTCAAACACACACTACTCTCCCATGCACCAATGATCTGTCAAGCTTGTGAACTTGCCATCCAAGCTGGGATGTGTCTCCTTAGCCTTGTAGTCTCTGCTCATTAGTCATGGGGATGGCTGATATTCCTCAAAACCTTCTCAGAAAAGAGGCTTCAAGAGGGTTCAACTATAGTCTCTTTTCCATGATACTTGTTGGACCTCATACAAAAGGAAAGGTAGCTGGTCAGTTCTGTGAAGTGTTGGTAATGATTACAATGTACCAGCCACAGAGTAGGACTGCATTTCTCTTTCAGCCAGTGGATCTTTGGCATTTTCCTCCCTCATCAGGCCATAGACAGCGTAAGATAATTGTGTTGACTGTGCACCTAGAATCACAAAAAGCTTGAGTTGTGAGTGACCTTAGCTATTATCTAGTTATATATTCAATGACTATTTGCTTAGCCTCAATATGTTTTGCTGCTATATGGTCACTACAGGATGGAGGAAACAGACTAAGAGATGCGGTTATTTCTTCTTTTCTAGAAAGTGGCAGAATTTGGACTATGCCTCTCTTGCTACCAAAGCAGATGCCAAATACACATGAATAACTACATTAAATTAAAAGAGTGTCTTCAGGGTCACCCTTATCTTACTTATAGACACTGTAGCAAAGGAACCTTCTATGCATAATATGACAATGCGTTTTTGATTCTCCCAGTAGGTCTGATGATGTAGTAAAAAAAAATACTGGGTTGACTAACATTTATTCAGTACCCTTTCTTGAATGGATCCTAGCTTGGAAATATCTGTATTCTTCTATATGTAGTTCTTGCTTGGTGGCTATGATAGTTATTCCTGGCTATGACTTCATTTTATGCATGTGTATTTTCAGTAATTATATATTCTGACATTATGTTTGCATAGCATTCATATCTGCAGGTTAAGTACTGATACAGATGACTTCAGGCAGGAAGCACAATTAATATTCTTATAACCTGCACTTGTTTACTCTTCTAATCTCAAAACAAATTATTAATTACTAATTAAAACCTTTAATCTTCACTGGAAATCTTAAAATAGGTAAATATATACTTAATTTCTAAGTTGAAATGCAAGGCAGCATTTCAACATTTGTGGAACATAATTATACGTTTGCTAATACTTTCATATTAATTACTAACTATGGGGGAAAACATTAAATCAAATACACTGTAAAATTGGCAACTAATCTTTTCTAGTACAAGTGTTTTTTCAATGTTTAATTTTTGCCTGTGGTGTATATAATTATATGCCACATAGAACAAGAAGAATAGTAGCCAAAGGAAATAATTTTAATTCATTAGGTTAACATTTTAGTCTCTAGCCACAGGTTAGGCTCCCAAAGTAGTCATTGCTAAACACAAACATTTACTGAGTACTTATCATATGTCAGTATTGTGGAAAACTCAGAAGATTCATAGGAATAACATTCTGGCAACTAGAAGACTCTTTACAATGTTGTAAGTCCAGGAAGCATTTAGCGGCAAGAATGGAAATGCAAAGCCAGGCTTCTTGGTTCTGGTTGAGTCTCCCTGCTGTATAATGGCATCCCAGCCAGCAGATGCCAGGACATGACCAACCAGATATTAACAGGCAGGAGAAGGCCAGTCTTCATGCATCCCTGGAAAACGGCTCATTTCCACTCCAGGCGACCAAGAATGCTTACAGGCTTCAATGCGCTCTGAAATAAGTTCAGAGTAGGTAATAAATAAATGTTCAGCACTACTCACGGGAGAGTACTTCACATCTGAATCTATCCATACTCTGCAGCAAAATATATATTTAAAAAACCCTAGGTACATGTATGGCTGTTTGCATTTATTTGTTTCCTGAATAATTCCACAAGCAAATGCTAATGAATTAAAAGGCTATTTGGAAGAATATCTGAGTGATGGAGCCTCATCTCTTGGTCCCTTCCAAAACCAGAAACTACTTTCAGCATTGTGAGAAAATTTCCAGACTTTCTGAGCTTGTGTCAAGGGATTAGGGAAAAAAGAAGTGGATTGAAAGAGTCTTGGATGGATACACTGAATGAACAATTTAAGAGGTAACACCCAAAACAGCATTTAATTCTGTTAACTAATAATCCAAGGCAGTCAATGAGTTCCATAACTGTTTATAAAATTTTCCAAGATAGTCAGTCATAGCTTTTCTAGATGTTAATGGTGCATGTGTCTATCATTTTTGACATAATAAAATGGTAATACTTTTAGGGTTAAAGGATAACTACAAAGATTCTTTTATTTGAAGAATCATAAAATGTAATCACTTTCAATCTTGCAATAATAAAATAAGAAGTCTGGAATTTATCAACATGTATAAAAGCAGATAGCTATAAATTTATTTCATCAATATTTGATTCCAATGCTCAGTCGCTGTTTAGGGATTGATGTGGAAATTTGACTCACTCTTGGCAATTCTGGTTTGGATTTTTCCAGTATCTTGTTACAAGCTCTCCCACTAAAGCTAAACTGGAAAACGGTGATGAAGTTCTTCATTTTGAGAGTGGGAGAGCCTCTCTCTTAATGTCATATTAGTTGGACAAACCCCTGCTGTGCCCAGCCTTTCTTTTTTTTTTTAATTTTTTTATTATTATTATTTATTCAACTGTGTGTATGTGCGCGCACGTCTGTGTGTGTGTGTATGTGTGTGTAGAACCACAGACGAATTCGCGAACCACCATGGACGCCTCCACCTCCTTCTGTCCCGGGATTCACAGGCTCCGCCCTACCAGGACCAGAAGCGCAGGCCGCCCCCGCTTCCGCCTGGAGTCTATACGTGGGATCTGGGATCCGAACTCAGGAACTTCCGCCTGCAAGGCGGAGGCTTAACCCCTGAGCCACCTCTCCAGCCCCTGTGCCCAGCCTTTCTAAGCTGAGCTCCAACTTCAAGTTCAAGGCAGGTTTGATGACAGGGGAAAGGTAAAGCTACAGTTAACTACACTGTTTTTTATATTATACCAAAGAAAGCTACAAAGACACTCCTACGGAGAAAGGTAGTTTTCAGAAAAACAAATGCACTTAGTAAAATGTTGATTGGGAACATTTATTTTTGCTGAAAAGGATTGAAGAAATTTACTAACATTTTAACTATCCAGGAAGGCTAAGAAACCCAAGGTCTTGTGCATGTTAAGCTGTGCTCTACCACTAGGTGGCACCACTGAACCCTGTTTCTCTTTTTAAAATGGCAATTGCCATATGTAGCCCTTCATTTGTCAACTTCAAAAACAAAGGAAGCGGGAATAATTTTAAGGATTTTGTTTCATTTTGGAAGCTAAATAAATTATTTTACTTAAATATGAAACACTCTTACCTAGGAGTAAAGAAAAGAACTCTCACACACTCTTGGAGAAAGTGGAAATTTGGATGACCTTTTAAAATAGTAATCTGGTAATATCTAGCCAATCCACAATGCATGCACTCATTGGCCTAGTAATTTTACATGATTAGAAGTATTTCAATATACTCATACATATATATCAAAATACCCATACAATAATGTTCATTACCATGTTTTTTGAAATAGCAAAGGAAAATATTGCAAAAATAAATACATAACAGAGGGGAATGTCATAATTGAACATTTATTCATTTAATAATTGAGAAGTATGCATGGGATAACTTCACATACAGCAGTGAAATAGGCCAGATATAGGCCATTAGCCTGTCTGTCTTGATAATTTTAATATTTTATTTATTTGTGTGTGTGTGTGTGTGTGTGTGTGTGTGAGAGGGCACTGTGTGTCCCTGTGGAAGACCACAGGTGACTTCAGGAATCACCCTGGATTGCTTCTACCGCCTTCTTGCTTTGCTCTGGACTTTCCCAGTATCCTCTCACCAGGGCTGGAAGTGCAGGCCTCTGTGGTTTCTGCTTGGTGTTTTTACATGGGACCTGGGATTTGAGCTCAGGACCTCCTGCTTGCGAGACAGGACCTCCTGCTTGCGACACAGAGTCTTAACCCCTGAGCCATCTCTCCAGCACTCTTTTGATAATTTTAAAAACACAAATTTCTAACTATAAACATTTGTATAGATGCATTGATAGCACTGGTATTACATCTATGTTATATATAATATAGAAAAATACAAGTGCACTTGTTCCACCATGTGTTTCTGGATTTCAAAGGTAGATGTACAAGCAATGGCTTTTGGTGGGTAGTATGCCTAGATTGGGTACAGTATGGAGGATGCTTTGTGCTTTTATTTGGAAGTTTTCTGTAACATTTGATATTTCTAAACAAGTATACGCAACACTTTTTAGGCAGGTCAATACGAGTGTTCTAGAATCGTTATCGTTATCCTTTCTTTGTATCTACTTAGAACTCAATAATTATGCAAAATTAAGAACAGTTGTGGAAGATAGGTCAACTTGAGGTTGGATATCTGCAGACATGGATCCTACCTTGCTTTCCATGCAAGAGAAGTAAACACCGGCCATTACCATTACTTTTGGGTCTGTGGTCAGGAGTACACTCTTACACAAAGAACCCTGGGAACATGTGTTCTCATTTCATTGATCCAACTTGGATTTCAACAGGAGGGAAAGCCAATTGCATGTTTCCCATACACCCTGAACTTTTGACATGGAATCCTCTGGATTGGAAGCCATTCTAGGAGGAACCTCAAATTGACTGTCTTCTGTTTGTGAATCATTTTAGAGTTGCGACTTCTGGTGAGTCCTTCCGTGTGTCTGGATCAGAAAATAAAACTACAGCCAAGTACATCAAGTCACCTTTTAAAAGCAGAGAGACCACAGATGTGGAAACCACAGGACTGGCAACGTGAACAGTTGTAAGCCAATCACTTGGAATTCTTCTATCCAGCATTCATTGTAGGAAGGAAGGAGATAATAGAAAGCAGGGCTTGAGGAGGGGGTGGGATGGGGCTGGGAAGGTGCTACGCATTGTTGTTAAGTTCTGCTACAAAATATTCAGTTCAGTCCAATCCCTTTTCAAGAAAGAATGTCATCACTGATTTTTTTCTAAAGTAATTCAGATTTCACTTGCTATAAACATTTGGGTAAATTAGACGCTTAGCTAGTCAGCTGCATTAATGTAAATTGAATTTAAAACATTGACAATGTTAAACAACAAAAGTTTAACTTCCATTTTATCCTGAAATATCATAGCCTTCATGTATGAATAAAGTCAAACGTTTTTTTCTAACTGTTAATTTCTCACAAATCCCAGGATCTGAGAAAAAATGTGGGGTATCAAGTTATTCAAGTCATCCCATGGAGAGGATTGTAGATAGATGTAGAGTGCAGATAGACTGTAGGGGGAAAATAGAGAATTTAATTATGTCATCCAAGAATTAAATAGATATGTTTCATCTAACTGTAAAATTATGATGTGGTATTTCAACAGTTAATAGCATTGATTGAAAACTTATATGCAGCTTATGCTTATGGCAATGTTGAAAGTTAAGATAATACAATATTTTCACAAATTAAATTAGATATTTGAGAAAGGGAAGATGATTTAGTGTTTAAAGCACTTGGCATGCAAACATGACTACCAGAATTTGGATGCCCCAAACCTATTTGAAGTCTAGTAGGCAAAGTGACCCTCTGTAATCTCAGCCCACAAGAGGCAGAGATAGGGAACCCCCAGAATAAGCAAGCCAGTGAGTTCTGTGTTCAGCATGACAGTGCCTCAACATACCAGGTGAAGAGTGAATAAGAAAAATACCCAACATCAATACTGAGTCTACACCCCCGCAAAGGCATGAGCATCCATGTACATGTTAACACACACACACACACACATCCATACACAGCACATACATAGTCAATTAGATAGTCAATATAGAAACATGGAACAGAAAATCCAATAATTATACATGTATGTATAGCTTACAGTGCAAGGATGTTTCATGACTAATCGAGAAATACTGTGATTTATCCTTTGTTTTCTCCATATTCAAGATCTTCCATTGAGGATTGAGAGGTGTTAGGTGGAGTTGAACTAGCTGAGAATGCATTCTAGCATTTTCTGTCTGCAAGTTAAAGGACTCAACATCATTGCATGGAGAGGACTAGAAAGAACAAAGCAGCCAGCCTGGGAAAGGGAAATTTCACAAAGAATTTTGCTACACCCAAGTTAGTTTACTTGCTTCTATTATAAGAGTTCTGTGAATATGAAGGCACAGGTAATGTGATTAATTTAGTTTTCAGAAAACTTTGAATCTTGAGCTGGGGAGATGGCTCAGGAGCTAAAGCCTTTGCCTTATATGCAAAAGGATCTGAGTGTGGGTTTCCAGATCCCACATAAAAATGCTGGCTGAAAGTGGTCGTGGCCTGTCATTCTGGTTTTGAAGGCAGGGTCTGGAAACCCTTGAACAAAACAAAAAGAAGGTAGAGCAATCCAGGATGATGATTCGTGATGTTACCCTAGGCCTTCTGGTACACATATGTAACACACATGTACACACAAACATAGATACACAGATACACACACCACACACACGCGCGCACACACACACGCGCGCGCACACACACACACCACACACCACCCACCCACCCCACCCCCCCCACACACAAATGTGCCTGTGCACAAAAAAAGAATCTTTGAATCTTATTCTAAGAACTGTTTTCCTTTGTGAAGATTTAAAAAATCATTTGATTAAATCTCCCAGAGTGAGGAACGCATACGATCAGACCTCTTCTCTCTATACCTGTGCACGCCTCTTGCTGAAGCCATTAGGCAGTTTAAATTGTTTAAGGAAACCCACACAATGAAATCTGGGATCCAAGGATAGTGGAAAGATTTACCAAACTTTTAGGCTATCCCCATAGTGCACATACTCCATCCTAAATGGATTGCTAGCTAACTCTGTGGTTTTATATTTGAAGGAATCTGACAATAGCCCTCACTCCACACAATGCACTGTTCAGAGCTGAAGAGCTCTCTGCGATTCTGAAAGCCTACGTGTTGGTGACCTCCTTAACCCCTCTGCGGGCATTCATTCACTCAACTGGCACGGCGTGGAGTCCACCCAAGAAGAAACGCTTCTCAGTCAAGGTAAAAGGTCCACGGAAGCTGCTATTTCACACGAGTTCCACTGACGATAAGTAAAGCGGGCTGGGCTGCCATTCTCTGACCTTTATGGTTATCAAATCCCTTTGAACGAAGATTGCATCTTTTTATTGCTCCAAGCAGAGTCTTTCATGTAATAAGTACAGGTTCAGAAATGAACTGGAAATAACTTAATTCACTGAGGATCACGAAGATTACATCTATTTTTTTTTCTCGACTTGTCATCTGAGCTCAATATTTTGACCTACGGCAGAGTTGGTTTTTGACTATCCTCTACCTTTCCAAACTTTTCACTTATTTAAGAAAAATGCAGTCAACAGAACATATGAATGAGATAAATTTTCACCCTTACGCTATTTTGCTTCATCCTTTGGAAGGATAATGCCTGTTTCACCCCACCAGTCAACATGGGCTGGGCGCAGCCCAGTGCTACTGTGTGTCTCATATTACAGCTCTGACATAAAGGATAATGAAGTTTTCAGGGGAGTGCTTAATAACAGCTGTAAAAAGTCTAGTTATAAAAGGTGGTTCAAGCTAAATTGGTCGAAAACAAGTTCTCCTAACAACATATTGAGTAGAATTGTAGGAAGTTTCGATTTAATAGAAAATCCTTCTGCTGAGTCTGGCAAGAGGACATGGGAAGGAATGAAATGGATGCATTACCGTGTCCTGGCTGTGAGATTCCAAGGCCTCTGCACATGTTCTTGTTCTGAATATTCCTCCTATAAACACATGTGGGATTCTGGAAAACCTAGTGATCAGAAAATGATAGCAATCCACTTCAGTATTGTCTAAAAACATATTGACCTAATGATGGACGTAGGAGTTATGTCCTCTAGCCAAATAATGATGTGCATTTTAAGGAAATGGAATTCATGACTCAGGTCTTAAACTTGCTTCTTTTCTCTTAAAATATTTGTCAAAACTCAATTACATCAGTAGCCATGGTTTTCAGTTAACCTTGTAAGACTAGAGTCTAATCTCATTTCCTTCAGATTAACTCCTAAAAGTCTTCAGAGTAGCTATTCATATTCCTTTCAATAACACAAATTTTCCTATTTTTCTTTACCATTAGTCCAAAATAAATGCCATTATCTGCAACAACAACAAAACCCTGTGACTTCATGTGGTTTGACCCAAGTTGGAAACTGGGTAGAGGCAGATGAGAACCACAGCTCCAAACCAAGTGGCATCGCTCAAAAATTCAACAAATACTTAAGCATAAGCCCAAATCCCTGCTGTTGTGAAACTTACCAGCATCAATCTAGCCAAGCCTCTTCTCTTTGCTTTGTCTATTTATTTAGTCTTTTTTATCTGCATTCTCTCTTCAATTCTTCTCATCTCAAAAAGGCATCTTTGTTTAAAGTCTTGTAAGATGTATATTTTCTCTTGTGTACATTTTGGACTAATTGAATTGCAGTTTGTTTTCTTTTTCTAACATTTTTATATGCAGAAGTGAATCTTTAGAGGGAGGAGCCCACCATGAGGTTGTTCATTGCCCCTTGCTACCCTTCTTACTGATTTATAGCATTCTGTGGCTTGTTTTCCAGTCTAGAAACAGGTACGCTAATATTGCTGACTCAAATAAACAGTCCTCGTGTAAAAATAGTCACTTCACAGGACTTTCCTTATGAGGTGAAAGGACATTTTGGAGAACATAAAATCAGCAGCAAAGTGCTGGGCCACAGAATGTGTGCTTAACATGACAGAATTACCTGAAAGAGAATGATAGTGGGCCAGCATGCATTCTGAAAGGTCTGCTCCAATCCTCATCCCATTACTGGAAATTTCACATTACCCAAATTTGTTACTAGTTCTAATTATGTCAGCCTAATAGAAGTGAAGTTTTTGTCACAGTCTTGTCAGTAGTTCAGCTTGCTATGCCTGTTCACTTGACCCACAATGTCCTTTGTTAATCACAAATCTTCAGTTAATTAATCAAGATAGCTTTTTCCTTATAGTTTGTCTTTGAGATTGTTTCTAGGATCATTCCTTATCTCTAGATTTCATAGGTCTGCTGCCCTGCTGCCTTCTAACTATATCATTTTTCCTCTGTAAGTATTTCAGTCAAAAAAGAGCTTATTTGACTTGCCTTTTAATATATGACAGCTTGGCCAAAACCTCGTTATTTTCCATGATTCTGATATCATCTCTCCTGTAAAGGTTCCCCTGAGTCCATGGAACTGGTCTTCACTCCATTTCAGCTGGTCACATGTTCATACTGCCCTGGCTGTGATAGTGTGTCTTCTGGCAAGAGTGGCGTGGTAGACCGCTATAGCTTCAGTTATAGAAGCTGAATAGTCCTGCCTTGTACTGTAAGTTCATCTGTAAGCAGACAACTAGGAGAAGGTTGTGATTTTGTTGCCTGGATGCCAGGAGCTCAAATTTCAGAATAGAAGATGGATGTACATGCTCCAGAGAAGACACAAGCAACTTGTTAGGATTTATTCTTTCCACTTACCTTCTTGCTCAGTCTGCCTTCCTTTGGTTTATCTCGAACCAGTGTTTCCTGCAAGTTTCAAAGTGCTCATTCTTAACACATATAATATATACAGCTTAAGACACACCATCATGTCTGCTTTCTCTAATGCTGTCTTTTTTTTTTTTTTTTGAGACACGGTCTCACTCTGTACTGCACATAGCCTCAAATTTGCAGTTCTTCCATCTCATCTTTGAAGTGCTGATTGTACAGAATATGTCACCCTGCCAGGCCATTACCTTTATTGATTCTGGGAATATTTTTCTTGCTGGTTTCCTTCCTTTTTCTCTTGTCCAGATCCTTCCATTCCCAGTGTTAGTATGTGGTTTTCCTCTTATAATTTCATATGATAGAATTGATTAATATGACATTATATTCTGGAGGGTCTTTCAGTCTCTATTGAATTATTTTAATTTCTATTTTCCCCAAATTTGGCCTTTTGTTTCTAGTCTTAAGTATGTCAGTCTGGCAGAAGAGAGGTTTTACCTCCAACTTGTGATGTCTTTGGCAGCCTTTGTTTTGGGGAATAGTTCATTAATCTTATCTTCTAGACCATGGAACCCCTACACTGAATCTTGCTATCCACCTCATCCACTGTATCTGTATTGCAGTTACTTTTTTAGCATTGTGCATACAACAGATGCTGAGGCCCCTTAAGTTAAGAACCGCGTGTGATAGTTAAGCCTGGGTGTCAACTTGATACACCTGGTATTAACTAAGATCCGCTGAGACCACACCTGGAAGGATCAACTGAGACCACCTGAAGGGATTATATCCATCCTAAATTCCATGGGGACTTCCATAGATCCCATAGGAACCTCTCAGTATTGGACCGTATAAAAGGGGCCACAGAATATTGGTGGAGAGACATTCCAGGAATGTTAGAGCTATATGGAGGTCTGCTGTGACTTAGTCGGCCTGCCAGCCAGCCATGACATCTCTGCCATGAAGGATCTGTTTCCCCTCTGGAACTGTAAGTTGAATAAATCTCCTTTCTCCCAGAAGTTGTTTGACTTTGGGTGCTCTCTCACAGCAATAGTAAAGAGTAATCGTTACACTGCATATCTTTTTACTTATAGCTCTTATTTTTCCACTGTATTTCTTATTATTTTCATATTTCATTTTACCACTGTCTTCCACTATTTCCTGATAGATTAATCATGTTTATCTTAAATTCCAGTTTTCATTCCTTGAATGGATTATTCAATGTCTTGGTTGTTTTGGAGTTAGCTACACTTTTCCTGAGTTCTAGACTGTCCATCATCGTTGACTGTAATACTTTGTGGGCTGGCTTAGTATTTGAGAGATACTATGGGTGGTGTAAGCAGGGCAAAGAATGAGCTCCAGACCCCATACAATCATTTTGGACCACTTCTCTTTGTTGATACTGTGTCAGGTTCCTTCCCTGGTCCAGATTTCACCCTCTTGTATTCTTTGGGTCCAGAAAAGCCATGGGATGAAGCACATCTGTCATAGTTACTCTTCTTTGTTGCCACAACACAACACTCAAACACAACTGAAGAGGAGAAAAGAGATTTATTTGGCTTTTGGTTCCAGAGGCGAGCGGGTCCCTTATGGTAAGAAAGACCTGGCTGGCTGGCAGAAGCTGGAAGAGGCTTAGGTCATGTCTATCATGGAGGTTAAGAAAGTTAACTGCAAACTCTCTTGAAAGCAGACCACTAGCAGAAACAGGGCAGAACTAACCAATCTCAAAGCCTACTCCCTGTGATATGTCTTTCTCTGGCCCGGCTCCACCTCCTAAAGCTTCCATAACGTTCCCAAACACTGACGACAGACAGGTAACTTGAATCAGCTTGAGCTCAGCGTCATTGAAGGAGGGAATGGTCTTGTCTGATTCATCTTCTCACATGCCTCTAGTATCCCTCAACTCCTCTCGTCTTTTGCACCCGTGGCCACCATGGACTAGACCATTTCAAAACATCTTCTGAGTGTCTTCCATACAGTCTCTCATATTAGCTCTTTTGTTATCAAAGCCTCGGCTAAGTCTCCCTTCACCTGTGCCAGTCCACTGTCTTGAAAGGAAAATGAAGCTTTGAAGTGATTTGGAGTAATTTTTAAAGTCGCCTTTCCTTTTCTGTTTCTTGATGTGCTTCTCTGTCTATGCAGTGGAAATGACTGGAAGGTGTGGAAGGCTTTTTGTAAGAGGGTTCATTTTTATGTTTCCTGAAGATAAGGAAGGCCTGGTGACTTGGTATTCCTTCTATCTTCGTGACGAGTTATCCTTTTCTTTTCTTATTCATAATTTTATCATGCTCTGGGACAGATGGGACAGATGTGAGCTGTGATTGCAGCACAGGAAAGCATGTTCCTGTCACATTGTTCTGTCCTTGGGATTCATTTTCTCAAAACCCTGCCTGATTACTCTGGACAGTACTGGTTTGCTCTCAGGGTGAGGTAGCATGCCTTCCTGAATTGATGTGTGAGAAGGCGACTATGCCCTTCATAGGTCATAGTTACGCTTAATGATGCAGACAGATTCCAGAAAACAAGGTGGATATTTATCTATCCTTCACTTACAGCTAAAGCAAAGAGATTACACTCGTTTGTCCAATCACTTGTCCATGCTTCACAATGCTGTTTCCTTCTGGAATTTTCAGATGTGAAAAGATATGCAGAAATGTCTTACTGCTAAAGTAGAAGCAAAACAAAAACCTACTCAAGACTATCCACTTATTTCAGCATGTTGCTTAAATGCCACAAAACAAAGTCTGTGTGTGTGTGTGTGTGTGTGTGTGTGTGTGTGTGTGTGTGTGTATACCTCGTCCTGAATTCAGACACTGAATTATGTAGTTAAATCAGTAGTGATTTATGTACTGTTCAGTGAGGCAAGCCCACTAAACTGGTTATCAGCAGCCATTTGTAGAATATTCTGGCAGCTAAGGAGGTACAGAAGCAATAACAGATATTACTATGAGCTCATTTATTTCCAATTATGTCTGCTGCTACTTTTCTGCTAAAGCTTTAGAAAGATGAAAAACATCAACTCATGCAAACCTGAGAAATGATCAAACTTGTAAACTGAACTTTTCAAAATATTAACTTCAAAATGAGAATATATTTTGTTATTTATGTGTGTGTGTGTGTGTGTGTGTGTGTGTGTGTGTGTGTGTGTGTATTAGAGGACACTGTGTGTCCCTGTGGAGGACCAAGTGTGACTCAAGAATCATCCTGGATTGCTGTTACTTCCTTTTTGCTTCACTCTGAGATTTCCTAGGCCACCAACCAGAGTTGGAAGTGCAGGCTTGCTTGGCCTGCTTGGCTCTGCTTGGCCTGTGGGACCTGAGATCTGAACTCAGGACCTTCTGCTTGCAAGACAGAGTCTTAACCACTGAGCCATCTCTCCAGCACAGAATGAGAATGTTTTAAAAACTATGTGTTAAATATTTCCAAGGATGCTCACTCTTAAAAAGGGAAGGGTCAAAAGGGGAAACAAATTAATAGCAAACAAATATTTGGCTTTTACATCTGAATGACCATGTTCCCTGCAGTTAACACAGTACTATTTTCTTGATGAATATAACACATTCAGCTGTATACTACAACTTACAAAGCTACAACAACCCCCACTCTCACAAAACTTCCGTGAGCCTAAGAGTAAACCTTTATTCACAGTCATTTTAGCTATAATCACTGAGTAAATGTGTCCATAAATGTCTTCATGTACAGAGCATATAGATTAACTGTCAGTAATATCATAACTTTAAATTTCATTCTTGGAGTGAAAAAGTCACAAGTTATCCCTTTATTCCTTTTAAATCACACCAGAAGTTATCCAGCAGAGAGAAATCTCAAATATCTGCAACTTTTTTATGAGGTCAAAGGGTTCTTCGTACTTGTCATTGTAGCTGACCATTTTGATGAAAAAGTATTGCAGAAATGATTTCTAACCTCAGGCAGGAAACTTGTCAAAAACCTTATTTTGTCTAGTTGAAGCACAACTTATATGAAGTTAGAATCAGCCATATTTGACATCATATATAAATGCATTTGAAGTACTAAGTGTAAAGTAAAAATGTAAACGCAGATTATTTCTTGTCTGTAATCATCATTTGATACCTTTATCTTCATTGAATGGAATCAAAGTTCATTTACAATTGTTTGATTGTGTAAGGAAGTTACTTGAATCTCCTTTATTGCTAGATATTCTAAGCCAGCCACTCCATGTTGCACTGATAGAAATCACATGTGATAGAAGTTAATGAGTAAATTATACACAATGGTAATTTGCTTGCCAGTATGCTATAGCTCAATATGATAATAATAACTCTCAGGAAGGCCTTTGACTGAAAGGATGAAATCTGAAAGATACTGACGTTTCTCAAGTCCATACCTATGAAAATCATCTTCACTGGAAAGCCAAGTTAAAGCAAGTCCCTAACCACTCAGTGGCTTGAAATCAGTGGTCGCCCACCTCAGGGGACCTTTCTTCCATCTGGGTACCTGCAGCTCCCTCACCCATCAATGCAATCAGCAAAAGTGAACAGAGAAGATAGAAGCTAGTGAAGAAGTGAGTGTCACTATGCACAAAGTCCCTGAAAAAATGTACAGCTCTCTCATCCTTATTCCATGTGGAAAAATATGACACAGTCACAGGTCTGAAGTTAGCCTCATTTATTCTCAGTATTTATGCAGCATGTTTGATGATGTCAGGTGAGGTAGCTAATATAGTCCCAGGATAAAAATGAGTAATGTCTCTAGAAGCAGTTATAAAGCTATACCAGGGTTTCAACCTTAAGAAGTGTTCTTCTCTGATCTTCATTTTTATGTCTAAAACTGGAGGCTATGGAGGAGACCTTGTAAAAAACTTTTCAGTCAGCATCTGGCTCTTCAGCAGGCCTGGGAGATTTATGTTGTCTGTCGAAAGAATGTGAATCAAAGTCTGCTCCCAAAAGTTTGTAAAAAGAGTCGATATATGACTTAACCTACTTGCGCTTGAATTAACTTTAAAAAGGCATCAGCATGCTCATTTTAAATCTGATTTCTATAAATAGAAATTATAGATAACCAGTATAATTAAATAGATATGGCATGCAAGTTCTTAAGGAGAAAAATCTCAACCATAAAATGTAAAAACATCAACTATATATTATTTTAAAGTACATAAAATTAAAATAATTTCATTATTTTAATTGGAGCACTTCTGCTCATCTGAGCTATTTCAAGCTCACATGTAGCCGATGTGTTTACTGGGTGACGGGAAGGTCCAGAGGAGGAGGAAAGGAGCAAGTTGGAGCTTGTGGACATCTCAACAGCCCTTAATCTATATAGCACTTCTGCTTTCTGCTTAACATGGAAATGTCATTCTGGTTTCTGTTGTACCTCAGTGACCACAAATTCAAAAGATAAGCAGAATCTTCAAGTACAAACAGTGTGTGGAAAAGCAGGACTAATCTAAGCAATGTTCCAAGCCTTTTAAGCATCCATAGAGGGTACCACCAGCTCAATTTCTGAAAAATCTTGTTACCTCTTTAATGAATAGTTACTTTAAATTTATTTTTACTATCCATACTTATGGGCCGCCATGCAGTGTTCTAAAACATGTAAGTATTGTGTAATCTTAAATCATGTTAAATGTATCCATCTTCTTAAGCAATTGATTTTTTATATTTATGCACGTGTGTAAGCATGTTTACCTATGGGTAGGCTCCCATGTGTGGGGGCAGGCATTTGTGCATGAGTACACTTGAGTGTGTGTGCCTGTGGAAGTCCCACGGTGACATCAGAAAACAACCTCAATCGGTCTTCCACCTTACAGCTGTGGTTCTGGGTCTGTAATTAAACTCATAGGTCAGGAGGGCTAGTCGGGCTGGGGGCTTACTCTAGAAATTTCCGGGCTCAGCCTTCTGGAGCAGAAATTACAGGCAGACTACTACACCATCTACCTGTTCTATGAATCTGAGGATAATATCTTCACCTACCATGTCATTTCCTTAGCCCCTGTGTCTATCATTTTATGGAAAATATGCAAAATCATTTGTTTTCAACTAGATGCTCACTCTATACCTGTCTGGCCTGGGACTCAGGGCCAGTCTCCTGTGCCTGCTTTCTAAGGTACTGGATTTCAGATAAGCATGAGCCTCCATGCTTGGCTTAGAATTTTTTCTTTCCCTTTTTTTTCCCCTGAATGTCCAGGTGCATTGTTGACATCTCTGGGCATGGGGGTAGATAACTGTCATCAAAGCTTCTTGTTCCTATCTAGAACTTAATACCATTGATCCAGTCTCTCCCATTACAGAGACTTACTAATTTTTTAAATAAATGAACTAGTTAAACCAGAAAGATGTTCAAAGTCAGTATAGCTAGATTCCTTTCTTTACTCCTTTCTTAGATAAAGAAAGTGGATCTTTGAGTAATTGAATAAAGACTTTCCTATTTGTTATACTACAACCTAGGGAGTACATTAGTTTTGTAAATGTTTATCCCTGGACTTGAACCACAAGATTCACCTGAGCTTTCTATCATGTGTTAATAATAATGTTGAAGATTGTCTACTGAGGGAAAAGTAGATTGAGAGGGAGGAAAATCAGGTATTGTCAGTAGAGAACCAGATGAAAAAATGAAAATGAAAAGAGAAAAGCTGGAAATCCTTGAAATAAGAGCTTGCACACAATCTTCACTTAAGTAAGAAACAAACCTTCAGTGTTTGATGTAATACCAGGCTTTCAATTGACAAAAGGAGAGAATTGGTTTGGAATAGTTCATCAAAATGTTCAACAGAATAAACAGTAGCCAAAACAATTTCTTTACAAGTTATATGTGAGAACAAAGTATTAGTGAATATTGTGGCAGTAATGTCTATCAAAAATAATTGTTTTGACTGCTTACATTTTATTGTAGAGACCCACTGGGGAAGACAGACTATATTCACATTTTTATTTAGCGCATTAAAAACAAAGTTTTACTAGTACATCCAAATCTTATTGCATATTTATCATTTTCATGTTTATTAACAGTTTCCTGATGAGATCTGTCTCACAGGTTGTGACAAACTCTAGATATGAAATATCTTCGAATGTGCCAAGTAGTTAAAACTAGCTTGCCTGTTGAAAGAAGTCAGACTTCTGTTCCCTTCAGGAGAAAAATCTGACTTGCGTTTGTCTTACATGATTTATACATTGTAACCTTAAAGTGAAATACAGCCCCTTCCTTCCCATATATTAAAATATGGTTTCAACTTTTGAAGAAACAGATATTTTGTCACCAAGGAAACCAGCATAGCTACAGGATACAAAAAAGTTACTCTATTGCCCCCAAGTGGTCTTTTCTGATGCTGCATTAGTAGTCTGAGGTTTCTAAGGTAGAAAGATAAAAAGGTTACAATGCTTAAACAAAGAAGCTTTGACTTTCTTTCATTGCATTACACATATTTATTTTTAAACTTATTACATAGTGCATAATTATGGTTGGAAGACTATAATGCTGAACAATGGTGTTTCAGTGCAATTTAAGTTGTCTAGGCCACAAAATTGTTTGAAATGATTTCAGCATTTATCATTGGACATTCTTTTCCCATTTAAGAAAATTTTATAGGATACAAATATTTTTTAAATTACTAAGAAGCTAGTCATGGTGTTTCAGACTCAGCATGTAAGATTCTATTGTGTTTGTGCTTTTTTATACTTTTTTATTTCAATCAGAACCTCATAATCTATTGTTATCCTGAGTGAGTTATTTCAATGTTATACTATTGTGGTATGAAACTAAAAATGTGTTTCCACTTCTCTGAGATCTACCAAGGCAGACAGAGATGGATATAATCCCCTAAGGATGCTGCACGCACACACGGAACTGCATGTTACACCAACTGTGATACAAAGGCATACTGCCTGGTTTCAATTAGTCATCTCTTCAAGGGCAGAAAGCTGCAAGGTGGCCATCTTGACTGGCAAGGAGCATTCCTGTACACATCACACTGTCCTCTGTCCAATGTACCAGAATCTCACTTTCTACCCTCCAGTCTGTAAAGCCAGTTCTTACAAACCCTATGAAGTACATCTTTAAAATCTGGAAAGCTACAAACCCTATGAAGTACATCTTTAAAATCTGGAAAGCTTGTGCTGGAAAGATGGCTCAGGGTTAGGACTCTGCCTCACAAGAAGAAAGACCTGAGTTCAGATCCCAGGTCCCACAGTGGAAGTCTCTACTTCATGTCCTGGTGGACAAAGCCTGGGAAATTCCAGAGCGAAGTAAAAAGGAGAAGCAATTTAGGATGATTCCCAAAGTCACTCTTGGTCTTCCACAACACACACACACACACACACACACACACTAATTTAAAAAAATCTTGAAAGAGAGGTTTTAATGAAGAGAGGTAATTCCAGATGTCAATGTACATCTGCATCCTTATACAGTGTAGTTATAGTTTATCTCAGATCAGCTTCCCATGCCTGCTGTGCAGTCATCCAGAATCTTACAATTCTAGTCATTATAGCCTCCTTTTGAAAGGACTGTTCCAAACTAGTGGTATTTTTTTTGGTAGAAACATCTAGTAGTACATTATCTACTAGAATTTTTCTCTAGGGAGATTTGAAAGGTGTGAGTATTCCACTATGAGTCTGATTGCCCAATTTGTCCCTAAGAAGAATTTGTATTCAAGTCATAAAGTCAAATCATTACCTAAACTGAGAAGCTATCAGAGAAAAACATCATGGTGCTGAAATAAATTTCATCTTTCTTGACTGTTAAGGTAAAAGGAAATGTGATTTAAAATATGAATAAGACAGTGATGATTGCTTTTAGGCTGAATAATAAATATTTGATTGTAGCTTTATTCAAAAGGAAAGAAAAATCACTAATATGAAATCTATAGCATTAAACATGCAGGATAGAAAAAAGTTTGGATACTCTCTTTAGAGATCTGGGAAGAGATGTGTGGTAAGAAAGTCTCGTACCAACTGTGACTATAGAGGTGTCTTTGGGCTCTCTGAACACTTTATGTAAGTGTAAGAACAGTTTTTATATGGATTCAATATTTGTTTTTATTCAATTTAAGACATTTACTGGTCTTGCCCATTTGCTAAACATTATGCTAGGCTCCAAAAGCTTGGAACAATGTCTCTGTCTTCTTTGAGTTTAATTCTTGTATACATTGGTAGACAAACGATAAGCATATACTTGTAAAAACTAACCCAATCATAATCAGAGAAGTTTCTCTTTGTGATGAATGGTAGTGAACACAGAGTCCATTGGCTACTCCAAGTGCTGAGAATAAGTGATGGTTGAAGCTCAGCCCTAAGCAGGATATTCATACCCATCCCCTCTGGGATTTAGGGAACATTGCGGAAAGAATGTAGGCATGGAAGACAGTGAGAAGAGCTATGAAATGCTGTGGGCAACTGTGGCTTCCTGAATTGGGCCCACGCAAGACTGGTCCGATCAGCAGTCAGCCATGGATCAAGGCGGGGCTGGCTCATGGGGTCTGCCCCTTCCACTGAGATACTGGCTATTGATGGATTCTGAAGGAAGAATAGTCATGTCTTCAGGTGTGTACATATCATACTCCAGTGGATAGTTCAGATCCCATGTTTAACAGACAACTCCAGTTAAATTCAGTGGGTCTCAAAACAAAACAAAAAGGTTTGAATGTGGGAAAGGAACTGGTAGGAAAGATATGGGTGCATAGCAGGAATGCGTAGAAGAGAAGAGAGGAGGAGTTACAGTCATCAGAATGCACTCTGTAAATATATGAAATTGTCAGAGAACAATTAAGTGAATGTTGTTTAGAGATGGACAGATGTGTAATGAAAAGTAACTCGATTAACCATTGCATGAGACGTAAAAAGACTTCCCTAAGTGACATTTGAACTGTAACAAATGGATGAAACTAGGTGTCTTTTGAAGAGCTGATGGTGAAACATTCCCAGCAAAGGAACAATTCCAAAGACTCCAGGTAAGAGAGAGAGTGTGTTTATTTACAGAGCATTGCAAGAACTGATAGCGTACACATGGAGAACCATGCAGAGACCACAGAGAAAGGTGAACCAATTCACACAGGACTTATTGTCAAGGGGAAGAATATGGGATTTTTTTTCCTGTGGGGAATGGTAGTTTACAAGGGAATTCCCTAATAGGACCCCTCACTGCCTATGTTGCTGTGTAAGAAACAGACTAGCTAGAATACTAAGTCTAGGGAGAAAGGCTACTCACCTGGCCAACCACATGGAGATGCTGGGGTTAAGACCCAGTGGTCGAGTTGATGGGCACATTTTGGAGTTAGAAACCAGAAGAGGATGGTTTTTCTAATGATTGATGCTTTTCACAAGTCAAGTGCAGAATCACAATAAGCTGTAGGAAAATTAGTGCAGTTTAATTTTGGGGCTTCCATAAAATGTTTCTATTTGGTCTTAGAGGTGATGTTTCTATGTTCATTCATGTTAATTCTACTCACCTGTATTTCAAAATTGTTGAGAATATGCCTTATATGTGCTAGTGAGGTAGAGAGGGACTCAGGAGACAAATGTTAATTCTTGCTTTTAGGAAAGTCTTTGGTGGATAAAAAAAAAAACAATTGTAATACTTGGCAGAATGTAGAAAATGGCTTGGAGTTTCTGGAATAAAAAGAGTAGGAGAGATTTATGCAGGAAATCATGACAATTCTCACAGAATGGATGGTATTTTGGCAGCTTTGGAAGAATGAGTTCAAATTTTTAGAGATAGGGAGGATATGAGTTCATTATTATGTCAGTATATATATTATGTCAGAATATAAATGGAAGCATGTCTGAGCTTCAGATGCATGAGTTATCTTATTCAACTATAACTTGTTTATGAAAGTAGGGAGAACCTAGGATAACCTGAGATGATGGGATGGATAGGTAGGGGTTGGGATTCAAACTTGGAATTGTGTGTTGAAGTTGAATGCTTTTTCCTCAGGGCAGCAATATTCAGAAATGATTGCATGAAGAAAGTTCTAACCTCGTCAATAGATTAATCCATTGATAGAGTCATAGCTTGGGCCGGTAGATAACAGAGGAGGCAGAGCTCAACTGAAGGAAGCAATGCACTGGGGCCATGTGCTTAAGAGACAGATCTTTTCCTTTCCCTTCCCTTTCTGCTTCCTGAGTGCCTTGAGCAGCTCTGTTCCAGCACAGGCTCTGTTTCATGGGAGTCTTCTCAAAAAGCTGTGGAGTTAGAGCTGGAGAGATGGCTCAGGGGTTAAATCTCTGTCTCACAAGTAGGACCTGAGTTCAGATCCCAAATCCCATGTGAAAAGGCAAGGCAGAAATGGCATTGGCATTCACTTCTAGCCCTGGAAAGCCTGGGAAACCCCCAGAGCAAAAGAGAAAGAGAGTAGAGCAATTCGGGCAGATTTCTAAAATCACCTTTGGACCTCCACGGGCACACACAATACCCACTGATAGACACACACACACACACACACACCAAAAACAGTAGATCATGGACTGAAACTTCCAAAACAATGAGCAAAATAACCTTTCTTTCTTTAAACTGATTTTCTCAGATATTTTCTTATAGCAACAAAGGAAGGATAGGAGGTAGGGAGGCAGAGAAAGAAAGGAGGCAGACAAAGAAAGGAGGCAGGAAGGAAGGAAGGAAGGAAGGAAGGAAGGAAGGAAGGAAGGAAGGAAGGAAGGAAGGAAGGAAGGAAGGAAGGAAGGAAGGAAGGAAGGAAGGAAGGAAAGGATCAGAATTCAAAGAGCCTGAACCTCATGGAACATAAAACAAAGGAGTTGTCGTTTTGTATTTCTTAATGTGTTCTGTTAGGCAGGCCTACTTGAAACTTTTAAGACACCTGGGGAGAAGGGTGATGTATGCATACCATCCACGAGGATGAGGAAATGAAAATGCATGGTTTAGGAGAGATGAGGGAGCTCATAAATGTCAGTTAGGATTAGGACTCAGATCTCCAGTGACTAGAAAGTCTTAATTACCCTCCTGGCAACTTGTGGAACTTGGCAGCCATCCTCCTCCCTCCATAAAACACGCTGACTGCTGCACCTAGCCAGAGCTCAGTGCCTGAAGCCAAGCACATGTTCCAGTCAGCTCCTCACCTTGCTGAGTTACATGCTTACTGAGTCAATATAGGTAAACTGTTCTAAAGAATTTCTGTTGAAATTAGTATCATATCAACCTTCAAGCTTGTGGGGGAAAAAAACTGTAAAATCTGTAAGGTCTCTGCCCTGAGGTTTCTTTGCAAATGTTCTATGTTTTTGCTACAGGGAAGCCGATCTCCAGTGGGAGAGATTTCTCTAGGGTGGATGAAGTACAATTCCAATTAGTTCACCCACATGTAAATAGAAGGTCTTGGCTATGTGTCACAAGATGGACAAAAGGATATTCATTTAGGTTTTTACATTTAACAAAAATTGTTTGCTATTTTTCATTACCCTTTATTGTTCTCACATAAAAATAGCATACTTTGTAGCAACAAGGGTAAAGGTTTTATACTATGAGCATTGGTGATTCCCATCCTTGAATCCCATGATTCAACTGGGATTTTGTAAAAATGATGCAGTCAAAATGGAAACAACAATAATTGTTGAGGAAAAAGCCAGTCATCAGTTCTTAGCACACCATGAAAAGACTTTGGCTTGGGTCTTAAAGGTACATTTAACTAGATTTTAAATCATGAACTTTTAGGTTATGGATAGCAACTAAATGCCTACTTAAAAATCACATGTAAGAGCTGGGGAGATGACTCAGTGGCTAAAGCCTTTTTCTCACAAGCAAAGAACCTAAATCCTATGTAAAAAAAAAGATACCAGCACCTGAAAATCTAGCACTGGAAGGTGGAGACTAGGAAACCTCAGAGCAAGCAGTAAGGTGGAAGAGTAATCCAGGATGACTTCTGATCTCGCCATTGGACCTCCATAGGCACAGTTACTCGAGTACGCTCTTAAAAACACATCCTCATACACATGTCCTCCCCCACGTGGCAACACACACATATACACATGCACGTATGTACCACATATACAAATACATAAAAAGGAAAAAAATCACATATAGAATGTTAAATTTTGTTAAATGTGAGAGGAATTACACTTAATCAGAGCATTTCAGAGCAACAGCAGGTGTCACGTTAGTGTGGCCCTAATCGATGTTTTTGGTTTTCTTTCATGTATATGTGTGCATAGGATCCATACTTTTGTGTATGCATATGTGCATGTGTTTGGATGTGGGTGAGTGCATGCAAGTATAATAGTGCACCTTGCGTGTGTTGGCCTGTGGAAGCCCGAGGACGATATCAAGGATCATCCTCGATTGTTCTTCCACATTTTGTTGTGAGTCAGGATCTGTGATTAAACCAAGAGCGTGCAATTAAGGTGAGTCTGGCTAACCAGCTTGCTTTGGGTATCCCAGGCTCTGCCTTCCAAGGTTAGATTACAGGCTGGTTGTCACACACCTGGGTACTGAGATTCCTACATGGGATCTGAGGATTCCAACTTGGGTCCTTTTGCTTGTGTGGCAAGGCCTTTAACCAACAGATGTTTTAACACTGCTGCTACTCAGCAAGATAGGACTAATTACCCTATCATTTTCTTTATTGAACAAATGGAACCCACTGAATGCATTTCCCCTCTTCTATGTTTGACCACGAACCTTAACAAGACCTGAATTAGGTAGTATGCATGAAGTACCAGAATACAAATAGAAATATTTTCTCTTTATATTTTCCTACTTTTTATGTGAGGTAGGACTCTTTCTACTAAATGTATCCTATCAGTTCTGCTTACCACAGAACATTAAATGTCACAAATATTAAATTTCAATGTCATTTTTCTAGCCATGGCAATTAATAAAAGATGGAAAGTTTTCAGGTGAGCCATCGGGCCTGATTTTATTGAAGCTTAAAGAAGGCTTATATTTAACTTTCATGGAAGTAGTTGTGACCTGCTTGAAGAGTGGCATTTATATAAAGAAAATGAGCAGATGAATACACAGGGAGTTCAGTGATTAAAAACCTTCATAACTTCAGCTTGTGCTCTTTACCACTGAATGGCTCTGCTCTTTTCTTTCCCACCAAGAAAGTCCGGAAGGGATAATAAAGAAAACGGATCCTTTCTCGAAGAAGAAGGTTGAATATAACACAATCAAGATTTTGCCATTCAAGCCAAATAGTTAAATTTTTATGTTTTTCACAACCTTTTGTATTTCTATATCCTGCCTCTTATATTCTTGTGGGAGAATTCAAGATTTTTAGCTGTGAAATTGCTTCAAGCACATAGAATTGATCATTTGAATTTCTAGGTTTAATATGTACACCAAAGCATAGGGTTATTAAAAAATAAGAAGGAACAAAATCCTTCATGTTACTGGAAGTGCATGCATATTTTAATATTAAAGATTTTGATTTAACTCCAAAGAATGTGTAAAAAGTAGCCTAATTTGGATTCAGCTAATTCAGTTTTTTCCACAGTTTACCCTAAAGCCAGCCAATTTTCAATGAACTAAAACAAATGATGAGACTATTTACTTATATTCTTGAATCATTTGACTTAACAAGAATTTTTTTTCTTGATCCAAGCAATTTAAAGTACAAAAGGGGAGGAAGAAGTCCTTGGTTTTTCCGAAAGGTAATTTGGCTGCATGATTACTTAGTTGTTGCACTGATATTTTAGACGTGTGGTTGCAAAGGCATGCGCTTGAAAATTATGATAGTTTGAAACACATTTTCCATGGCAATAAAAATGCAGATGATTCATTCTGCTGCATTTCAGGGTCTGCTCACATTCCTGAGTGAAGGACAATGAAAGCCACCAGGACGGAAGTATGGCCCTGGCTTTGCAGCCCAGAGAACTGGCTGCAGCATCCACATTGATTCACAACTCCTGTCCCATGGACTCAGGGCCTAGGACTTGCGTTGTCAGCCCCCTCTTCTGTAAACTTGATAGTAAGCCATTCTCGCACTACTGCTAAGACTGCAAATGAAGCAGCGATCCCGCGCCAGGCAGGCAGTCTCTGCCATGCAATCTCAGTTTGGTTAAAACTAGTGAGCAATACATAATACAATGTAGGTACGAATACAATGTAGGTTCGTATTTGAATAGCATTAAGTAAAAACACCTTGCTGTTTAGATTTTTAATTGTCATTTAATTCTCTTTCCTAAAACATCTTCCTTATATTTCTTAATACAAATTATTTATTTTAGCTGCCAGGGGAGGGGAGTGAGGGTGGAGGGAGGGTACATACACACGCCACAGTGTGTGGATGGAACTCAGAGAACTTTCAGGAGAGTGGCTTTTTCTCTTCCACCTTGTCGATGAAGGGTCTGGCTTGGTGTTTCTGCTGTTCTCCAGGCTAACGCTCTCATGCTTTGGTCTGATCTGATTCTACCTCCCACAAGGGTGTTGGGATTTCAGATGTGTGTCATGGTATCAAGCTGGTTATGTGGGTTCTGAGCAGACCATCCGGATGCTTAGCAAGCACTTGTACCCACCGAGCCATCTCCCTAATCCGTTTGGC
Source organism: Typhlomys cinereus (assembly GCA_023101885.1). Classification (NCBI taxonomy): domain Eukaryota; kingdom Metazoa; phylum Chordata; class Mammalia; order Rodentia; family Platacanthomyidae; genus Typhlomys; species Typhlomys cinereus. The sequence continues at coordinate 1,258,932 of JALPQD010000001.1, forward strand.
TTCTATTTTTAAACTGACTTTTTTCTTTAAGTCCTGTCTCTTCAAAACTTTAAAGGGAACTTTTTCTAGGCACAGAGCTTTGCGCTAAGTCCCACGGTGTGGGGCAGCCGACTTCCTCCGGGACAGCCAAGCTCAGACCTGTTATCCTCAAGCTGGCTGTAAGCTGTCCTTTGTGGGGAGCTTTCTGTCTTTACAAGAGTTCCACAGACACACAGTTTCCAAAGAAACAATGGCCAGACTCTCCGCAGGTACGTTGTGTAGCTGCAGAAAAACTGATCATGTTGAGAAGGCATCTTAAAGGTAGGCTCTGCTTTCTTATCCTTGGAATACACTTTCCCACAACCATTCCCAGAGGTTTTATCTCCTTGGCGATTCTAGATTCTGTCTATTGGACGATCAATATTAACCATCACACAGAAAGGAAATTTAGAAAAATTTAACATTATCTGCTAGAAATAGTGAATTATTCTAATCATTGGATAACAAATCCTTCACAACAGAACACATTTTCCTATCATTTCTTTTTTAACAAAATTGAGTATTTCATGATACATTACTGTGTGTGATTCTTTTCTATAGTGCCTTGGCTGGTGAGCATGTAAAGTATTAAGTCGTGTGGATTATAAGTAAAGTTTTCCCTCTGCTTTTCCTTTTGCTGTGAGAAAATCATCTGAGAAGCAATTTAATGGAGAAAGGTTTTATTTGACTCTTATTTCAAGAGTGGAATCCATCATGGTGGGGAAGTAATGGAGGCAAGAGCCTAAGGCAACTGGTCACATTACATCTGCAGTCAGAATGCAGAGATTGATGGAGCCTAGTGCTAAGCTCACTTTTTCCTTTTTGTCAATCCAGGACTCCGCCCACAGCTGAGGTGGGTCTCTTCACCTCAGTAGCCCTAATTTAGAGAAATAGATAAATCCTCCCAGGCAATATGCTTAAAAGCCTCCTAGATTTTTCTCTTGAAGGTGTACTTAGATGATTTGTTTGTTGTCTAGATGATTCTAAATCTTGTCCAGCTGACAATATTACATGTGTATTTTTGTGACCAAATTTCATCTATAATTTCTGTTAAAAATGTTAATACTGACTCTGAGTTCATCTTGTTCTAGCAATGAAAAAACATTCTGTTAAGAATTATGAGTTAATTAAATAAAAAAATCAAACCCATCTGAGAGCTATATTTCAATATATATGACTTTGATTTTTATCAGAAATTACTTAAGAATGTTTGTAATTTATTATTGCTATGACAAGTTGTATATATAAATGACTGTATCAAAATCCTTTAGAAAAATGTTTCTTTCCTAAAATTTTGAAAATATAAGTGTGTAAACATTGCTTATTGAAAACTATAGAATGGTCAAAGTGACTTTCATATATCAGATAGATCATATAAAATTCTGAAACATTTTAAAAACTTCAGACACATTTTAAGAGAATGAGAGACCCCTGCTGATTTTCAAAGGGCTAGAATATATCTATCAACACCAATAAATTTAAGTTTCTCTGCATTAAAAATAGGTGGACTTGAATGTATTTCTATTCCCTCTTTAATTTAGACAAAGAACATAGGAACTTGGATTAGATTTTCTATGTTTCTTTGAACATAGCTTATAGCTTATAGCTTATAGCTTATAGCTCTCTACTGATGGGTGTAAACCATATTAATGTCAACTTAAGAGGCACTCTCAAGACTAAAGCAGGCTTTTGGACCAATTTTTAGAATTGTGTAATTGATGTGGAAAGACTAGCCCACTCTGGGCAGAATATCCCCTAGACAGGTGGTCTGGTAGTGTATAAAGATGTATGGAGCTAGCTGGGTAAACAAGCATACAGGCAAACAAGCAAGGAGTATGCATGTATGCCTTGGTTCTTGCTGTCTGCTCTGGATGAGAATGTGATGTGAACAGTTCCCTCAGTCCCTGCCCCTGTGACTCCCCTACCATGATGTATTGTATCCTACCATGATGCATTATTGTAGCTTGCATTATGCACTGGAATTAAACTCTTTCCCTTCAGTTGCTTGGATTAGATATTTTGTTGTGGCAACATGCAATGAAACCAATACATGAATCCTATTTGATTTTTCCCCCTTTGGAATATTGACAGTAATCTGAAATGCTTATTTCTTAGATTTTTGTGTTCTCTTATTCATTTGCTCTGTTCTGCATGATTCTTATCATCACTCAAATTGGCTGTGTGTTATTTCACACCCTAAGAAAATAATTGAGATCTAGGGTCAGACTGTTCAGAGATAAAACACAGACTGAGATGACTTAATGCCTATACAGGCTGTATTCCACTGCTTTCAGGAACAGAGAGGCAAAGCAAGGAGGACTTATTTTTTTGTTCTGATTCATTTTATTTTGAAAATTTCTGACCATTAAAGCAAAACAATGTTCTTTTGAACTTTGGAAACAAATTAGCAAGTGCTGAAGCACATGTGCTGCCCAGGAAGGCTTTGAAAACTGCTTGGTGATTTAAATTTTAAAAAGCTCACAAAGTTTACCATATTAACCACTCTGCATATATAATTTGAGACTATACACATCGCTGTGCAGCAAATCTTCAGAGCTTTTTGCACAATGGAAATTATCTATTGAATGACAAGTTCTCACCCTCCCTTCCTGTCAACTTCCTATAGATACCGTTCTGTTTCCATGCATTTGACTATGCCAGGCACCTCATACTAGTAGAATCAGACAATGCTTTATGAATGAATTATTTCTCTCTTATAATGTCATTAGGATACATCAATGTTATAGCAAACTAGGCAGTTTCCTTCCCTTTTGTCTTCATATATTGCTACTGCATCCCTTTGCCTGTCAATGCACACTTGATCCTTCCCCCTTATAGCTAGAGAGAATAATGATCCTATGAATATAGATATACAGTTAATCTTCCTGTAATCTGGCTTTCACTTCTTTTGATACATTCTCAGGTGTAGAATTGCTGGATCAAATAATGAGTCTAGTCATCATTGTTGTTTTGCAAGTAGTGGTAACACATCACCTTCTCACTCACAGGGCACAATGACTGTAGTTCTTTCATATCCTTGCTGACACCCATTATTTTGTAGACTTCTTTAAAAATCATAATTTGGCTCCTGGGTGTGAGGTCATACCTCATTGTGGATTTCATGTATATTTTCCTAATGACTAGCAATATTGACACCTTTCTCTGATAGTCAATGCAAAATGATTTTAAGTACCAAAAATCTAAAAAGACAAAAAAGTTCTATTTATACACACTATAGCACTGATTCTGTTATACTTCAGTGAGGCAAAATGTTATTGAACACAAGAAAAAGTTCAAAATATGAAATATTAGTGTTCCAGTAAGATTTTCTAGTTAGTCACAGATAATCACTTTTAGAAAAACTAATATTGGTTAATCTTCCATCTTTTGCTCCAACTCTGGGATTAACTTTTCTTATCTCAAAAATCTCAAATAGTTGCAAGCTTCTGATTTTCAAAAATTCTATTATAAGTCAGTAGGCAAAAAGGGTATCTACTTTCTCTCTCATGAGATGCAAATGAGAAATAAATACGGTGTGATTTTGCATGTCTGTGGTGTTAGGGATTAAACCCAAGATCTTATTTTACCACTCAATTTTACCCAAACCTGATATGTTGGTTTAAAATTATGCTATCCAGAAGCAATAATAAAGAAATTTTTTCTAATCAAAATCTCTGAGGCATCTCGAAAGTTCTCTTTAGGATTCAACAGCACATATCGAATGCTTACTCTACCGTATGTAGTAGAACCTGATAGGTAAGCAAGTGAGTTCCTGACGTAAATGAAGGAGTTCCTGACTATGGTGGTACCCATGTGACGTATAAGACATGGATGAGGGGAACAGGATGGATAATAAAGGCATTTTGTAAGAATTTTAAAGTATCAAGTTCACAGCTGAACTTTCTCCAAAGTACTGTTAATCCACTGTTTCTCTCATCCTTCCATTTTCAACTGATAATTTTGGTCACTAAATTGCTTTAATAGATTGATGTTTGAAAAATAAAAGTGTCTGGTTGTTACCTGAATTTTATACAACTACAAGCAAACTGTGCTGTTTAAGCTGTCTGGTTTTATTTCTATATAATTTGCTTAGCACTAAAATTGCGCTTTATTGTTACACTGAAGTGAGAACATTTATAGTCCATAAATTAGTGTTATATCATGAGTTTTAAGTTTGTTTGTTTGTTTGGGGTTTTTCATGTTCTGATTTGGAGACCGGTCTTACAGTATAGTTCAAACTGCTTGAACTTGCTGCATAGGTAAGCCTCAAACCCACAATCCTCCTACTTCTTAAATGTTGGGATCAAAAGTGTACACCATCACATACAGTTTAAGAAGTGTTGACTTTTCATTCATGTCTAGCTCACTTCCAAGACACTGAATTCTTTGGGAAAATATGCTATCTTATTTTTTTTAACTCAGAGTCATTGATTGGGCAAGAGATGTATATACAACATACCCTAGGTACAATCCTTCATCAAAAAAAATTTTTTTAAAAGATACTGATTAGCTATGACACATAGAAAGAGAGAAGTTCTTCTCATATTTGGGTTGGTGTCTTATTTCCAATGAGTAGGAAAGTGAGATTCATCCTTTAGGGATATATGTGTGATTAAGAAAGCTTTTTGGTGAAAAAGTGCTTTGGGGGTCTTTTGATGGAATTAACATGCGATAGTTTCTGGCTTGATTTATTCTGGTGAAGTCATCAGCACATTCCTGTCATTGTGCATCCCAGCAAATGCTGAGATGCATAAATCACAAATAATTTGACCAAGGAAATGTACATAAAACATAGCAATTTGCAATGTAAGTAGGCACGTCAATAAGTCTCTGCTTTAGTCTAGGTGAATTAGTAACAGAGTTTAATAGGTGTGTGGGATTGCTTTTGGGAAACTCATTGAAAGTTGACAATATTAAAAGTACTTACATGAACCTCCTTTCATTCCTGGCATGAAAAGCTTGCTTCTCATTATACTAAATAAGTTAAATAACTTTTTAAGAGTAGTTACTGTCATTTTCACAATGGTGACATACAACCAAAGTTGAGCCTAGAACTTTTTGCCTTCAGAGTTTATAGTTTCATCTCAGAACCATGCAATGTGTTCCCCAAGACACGTAGCACAGAATAGTAAAGTCTCACCAAAAATGGAATTGAGTGAATGAATTGAATAACACTCTGTATTCAATGTTTACTATCCAGTTAGAAATGAAGAAATAATCATTTCCACGTTAGATGAATAAATACAACCTTAAAACATTAGTTTGCTAATTACTCTTCTCCATAGAGTATATAATCTGACACTCAGTCTTACACACCTCATATATTACACAGACCTTTTCAATTTTGTTTATATTATTAACCTTACCCTCTGTGACACTTGGGTAACATTAATGTGGAAAAATGCAATAATGTCACTAGTCACCCTTTCTCTATATTGTGGTGAACTACATAAAATTCGATGAGTTCCTTTTATTTAGAAACACATAATGTTATTCTATTTTGACTCAAGGGTGTTAACATTTTTACTGTTAGCATTAATTTGTTTTCTTTTAATTATACAATTACTACACTCATTTTCCTTAGTAAAATGGAAAAACATCCCAATTGCCAAATGTTGGTGATATGTTCTTAAGGCTTTAATGTGTAGTCTCATTAGGTTTCTCCTTTTCAGCTGGTGAAAGTATATGAACTCAATATTTGTTTATCTTGAGGGAATATTGCTGGCACATTTTAAAGACACAATTACCATTTTCCATAGGCAGTTCGTGCCAATGTTTATCCTTCATTATCATAGCAGCAAAAGTTTTTCAATTTGCAATCTTTTACAGTGCTGATAGACTTAGCCTGTTCTTCCAAAAACATTAATTGAATATCTGCTGCATGTTTCTTCAAAAAATATTTTTTGTTCTTCATCTTTGGAAGAATATGTTTATCTTGAGAAAGTATATGAATCAATGAGATTTGCTTCAATCTTTTTAAAAATATTGACTTGTATTTTAATGCTAAGCAAACTCCAAAGATACTTTTGTCTTATGATTGTTTTAACCTTTAAGTAAATACAATAGCTATTTGTCACACTGACAGTAGTGTTCATAACAAGTTCTAAATTTGAGCTACATTCTCTTCTTTTGTAATACAGCCTCATCTTCTAAGATTCCCTTGGGAGTGAGAAGAGGGGAGAACAACAACTTTGAAAAGCTATTTTTATTCTGTTACATGCAGAAATTGATAGCAAGGAAACTGAACATTTGAATTTTATACTTTGTATGATTTTCAAGTATATTTTCTTATATTTTGGCTTCATAGCCCCATTTTAATTTTTTATTCATTTACTTATTTGTGTATGTGTGTGTGTGAAAGAGAAAGAGAGAGAGAGAGAGAGAGAGAGAGAGAGAGAGAGAGAGAGAGAGAGAGAGAGAGAGAGAGAGAGAGAGAGAGAGAGAGAGAGAGAGAGACAGGGCAACCTGAACTACTCTAACTTCTTTTTGCTTCACTCTTGGTTTTTCCAGGCTTTGCCTTCCAGAGCCGGAAGTACAGTCCTGTGCCATTTTTAGTTGATGTATGATGAAAACTCAGGTCCTTCTGCTTGTAAAGGCAGAGTTTTCCTCCTGAGCCATCTCTCCAGCCCCTCATATCTATGTTTTAAAGAAAGGAAACAAACACTGAGAGAAGGAGTGGGGAGTCCAGTCCCCTGGCTGGTGAAAGTTCTAATCTCGCCTCCCTATATAAATTGTAGTGTAACATCCATGACCAGATAGTAAGAAGAAAATAAAAAGGAAAAAGAACTCTAAATTAAATTAAAAGATATTCAAATTTTTCTTTTCCTGCTTGTAACTTGAACTATAAAATATTTAAGCCTTAGATTATTGAAATTTCCTATTTAAGGACGTGTCCGTCCCCCCCCCCCCGCCCAAGGAAGACCAGAGTCCTTCAGATGAGTCACTTTGGACACTGCAGGCAGACGGAAGCTGTTATTTCAGCATCTGACTCTTTTGCCTTGTTCCCAGCTGCAGACATTTTTTGAGACATTCCTGAAGGCCACTTCACCACTGCAAGCTCTGGATAACATGAAGGAGGCGATCAGCAAGCTCCTGTTGGCCGCAGAGGTATTCAGTGAAGCCTCCACTCTGGGACCAAAGACTTTCCATAGGTAAAAACAAAGGGAAGGGGGAGAAGAGAGAAAGAGAGAGCAGAAAAGTGAGGGAGAGAGAAAAGAGAGAAAGAAAGAGACAGACAGATAGACAGAAATGGGGAAGGAGGGAGGAGAGACTAAAACTCTTTTAAACTTACTAGTGAATTCTCAAGTGCAGAGCCATGTCACATCAGAAGACAGAGATTCGCAGCATTCATCTCCCCCCCTGCCCCAGAGCTAGGGGAGCAGAATGTGGTTCTGATCAAGATACACTATGCACATATATGGAATTGTCAAAAATAAGTAAGATATTATTTAGAAATCATTAGGAAAAATACTTGCAAGTGAACAGTGCTCGCAAGGACCATCATGTAGGATCTTCTAAACACGTATCATCTAATTCACATAAAACTTCAAAATACATTACACAAGTTATTTGTTAGCATGGGAATGGTAATGACAAGAAATAAAACAAGTGTTTTTAAACAAGTATTGTTATTATATTACTCAGCCATGAGAAAGGATGAGATTATGGAATTTTCTGGTAAATGGATACAACTGGAAACTTCAATATTGAGTGAGTAATCTCAGACACAGAAAGTTAAGCACTGCATATTCTGTCTTACATGCAGATGTTTGAACTGATATTCTTGGCAATTTATTTGGATTGGAAGCACTGTTAGGCCACCGCATTACTATACACATTTCCCTTGACCCATCCAGCTTTAGATCCAAAGATTTCCACTGTAAGTGCCCATTCTATGGTATAATACCAAGAAGATGTGAGCCCCCCTAGGAGTAGACAGGCCAGAGTGAACCCTGAGATCCATAGAAGCACACAGGCAGAAGGGTGGGAGTGAGAGGGAATGATGAAGGGAAGGCAGAAGATGGAGGGGAAGAAGGGAGGAAGGGAAGCTGGGATGAATACTCAATATGCTTGTAAAAATAGAAAAAAGCTAAAACGGAAAATAAACATGTATTTGAGTTACAAAAAATTGCTATTATCATTCTTAGTTTTTGAGGCAAAGTCATAGTAACTGTGATTGGCCTCACTCGGTCTACGCTTGCTTCTCAAGTGCTGTGGTCCAGCCTGTGCTGCTATGCTGACTCCTAACATTCATTTTGAGACGGCAGTTTCCTTTCAAGTTATGATATTTTCTTATATGCACTAAGTATTTACAAGCTATACAAATTTTGTTTTCAGACATTCCAATGATTTCAAAATGTAAAGAAGAAAACAGAAACTTTAATTAACAAAATTGAATAGCTTCCAGTCTCATCTCACGGCTTCTTTGAATAGAGTTTACTGCCTTTGTCCTGATGCACTGTTCAATCTAGTTTGCTGAAAAGGAGAGGTGCTCAGTTTTTGTGCTCATTGGCTTGCTGTACGTGAGGATGCATCCTAAGCCAGGAGTTGGAGAGCTCTCCTCTCCATACACAGATTCTCAGGAATAACTTTCTGTGTTATAAATAATGTAGGCATATTTGCATTTCCTGTAATGAACTAGATAGATTTCCAACCCAAGATTGCATTTCAGAGAACTTTCTATTATACACATCACTGACCTTCTTAATTAGTACTGTAATTTAACTGTATCAATTATTAACAATGCAGTAACAAATAATAGAGTAAATGTAGCAGAGAGAATGTATTTCCAGTTATCTTGTGCTTTAATTCCAGATGTCGACAATGTTTTCAGCTTTTAACTTTCGATATTGGTTATGGAAATTTGGGGTACCCTGTAGTGCTCCAGGTGAGTATACCAAATGTCTCCTAGGTGTGTGTGTGTGTGTGTGTGAGTGTGTGTGTGTGTATGTGTACATACGTGCATGTATATAGTGGTGATTTTAATCATAGTAACCATTTGATTAATAATGTATTGCATTAAAGTCACTATAGGCTTATATTTCTGTGGCTCAGGACATTAAGTAGTAAATGGGAACTGTAGTTCTAATACCCATCATGTATTAATATAAAGCAAACATGAATTTTTATTTGATTCTACCACATTTATGAAAAATGTGGTATTAAGTCTTATATATGTCAATGGAGAGAAGCAAGATGTATATATACATAGATGGTAGAAAACAACAGATGACCCAACGTAATCACATGGTGTTGTAAAAGAGGAAATTTTGTAAGTTATGGGCAGGCAATTCATTTTAAACTAGTCTACCTTTTAATTAAAAAAATCATGGGAACTGGGGAGGATACTCAATGCTAGAATTCTTATTCAGCATTGTGTGAAATTCCACTTTCATCCCCAGCAGTACAAAAAACAACAACAACAACAAAGAACTAGAAAGTTTTGAAGTATGTTTTGAATTTTTTCTAGTATAAATATATATAATCCTAAGTGTTTTGTGAATTTCTTTTCTTTTCTCCTGAAGCAAATAAACTCTTTCAGATGATTTCCTTCAGTACATCTTTTTTTCCTAAAATAGCCTTGAGTGGTAAAAAGATTAGAAATTGATTCAATTCTTTTATGAAAATGTCTGCTTGGTTGCACAGTGGGAGAAAAAAAGAAGAAAATAAATGTACAGATAACTAGAGTTTAACTTGATTTGTGTTTATTTGTTTTCAAATCCATTTACAGAAATTTACAAAATAGCTTTAAAATTTAAGCTATAAATTTTAAGACTTTATGACATCATTTAATGACCATTCACTTTTTGGCACACATATCTAATAGCTGACATTATGTTTTAATATGTATATTTATGAAACGGTGCATATTATGAACAGAGGCTTGTCTGTTGTGGTTTCAAGATAAGCTAAGGTAACTACAGATTTCATTTTCTTTTTCCTTGAAACACTGCCATGTGCACAGTACATTGCACTCAAGTATGAAACTGTTGGCCTCCAAAAGACCACTAGATGTCAGGTCTGGTCTACAATCCAACAGGCTATAAATCAGAATTCATTCTGTTGTACTTAAACTCCATTTAAAACATGTATTTCTCTTCTTTCAAAGGTACACGAACATTTCAGTTTTCAAGATGATGAGAATTTGGATTTGGAGGACCAAAATATAGAAGAATTTCTTGTAAAAGATACTTTCGATTTTCTCTTCTCCAATGCATCCTCACTTTCCTCATTCTCTGAGATATTTCAGAGACTCTCAGGTGCATTTCAGGTAATTTCATTTCATCTATTTGTTACTTTTATTATGCAATTAAGTAATTGTGTAATTTATTTGAAATTAATGGTACCTGGTATATTATACCTCTGGATTTTTTTCTGATTTGAGACCAGCATTATTTCGAATCAACTAAGTGTGTAAGTGAATGACTATAATAAAAATGAAGTAAAGTTGCCCATAATCCCCAAGGGACACTTAGGAGTATAATGAATAATACATAACTGGTATGCTTTGAGAAGACTTTAAAAAACGTTAGAGCTTTTGGAGGCAGTTAGGAATAGCAGAGCACTCCAGTTGGCTTCAGAAAAATTGAGCTATAACATCTTTTTAAACCTTCATGTTAACATGTTAACATTGGTCAGATACTGGTGATAAATGTGCTTCAGAGCAACACTGATTTTTTTAATGGTAGGTTTGCACAATTTTGAGACATTAAAAAAACCTGCATAGATTATCAAGAATAGTATTATACTCAGCATATTATTATATTTTGAAACTCATATCTGGATATGAAACGAAGATTGTAAAAGGTCTCACAAAGGTATTGATGTTTAACTGTCCCAGACATGTCAGTCTAGAGCATCAGTTTTGCTCTCTGAGATGCACTACTGGGAAAAAAAAAATGGAAAAAGGAAAATGTGAAGTGGAGAGGTCTGCTTACCATGTCACGGAGCTCTCATATACGGAGATCCTATGTGCTGAGTCACTCAACGCAATCCTCTGTAGAGCCCTGAAGGACAAAGAAAACCTTCCATTCCCAAGCAGACTGTCACACACAATCTGCACTCCCATACCCATGTCCCTAACCTCACTACCAGAGTATCATTGGGCTGTTTCCTCTAGTCTGCCTTGATAGCTAAGACATTTTCTTATACTCAGATGTCACAACAACTGAAAGTTACCATGAACTGTATGATGTTAGTTACCTTAGCTGTTCAAAATTTGATTAGTTTATTAGGCAGAAGGCACCTGGGGTAAAGGTGATTTGACTTTTTAATACCTGCTTAAGTTCTTTTTATTTTCTCCTTAATGCAGGGTGAAAACTACTCAAAGGCATTAAATCACTGTCTGTCTTTAGAAGAAACTTACTCAATTATGACTTTCATGAAGGAGCTGAGAAATCTGGGACAATTCCAAATGGTGAAAGTCACATTTGTGTTTTTGATGACTGAGATTAGAGTGCCTGCTTTTTCCTCAGACTCCATACAGATATTTCTTTATGAAATAGAAATCTTTATAATATTCTATTGGGGCTGGAGCACAGCAATAGAGTACTTGCCTACCAGGCCTAAGGCCATAAATTCAACCCCTGGTTCATTAAAAAAAAAAAGTGCGTGGGGATCTAGCAAGATGGTTCATCGGGTAAAGACATTGCCGAGCCTGAAAACGTGAGTTTAATTCAGTGACACACATGGTGGAAAGAGAGAACCAATTCCCACAATCTGTTCTTTGACTGGCACACATGTGCCCACAACACACACACACACACACACACACACACACACACACACACACATACACATACATATATCCTGTTACATAAATATTAAGAAAATAAATCTTTGTAAACTTCTTTTCAAATAGCTAGATGAACCTGGGCTATATGCTTTGCTTTAAGTTTGTGAATAAAATAGAGCTCATTCAAGGTAAAGAATATGGCATCAGTGCAGCTACTTGTACATATGCGACAGTCCTCCAGGAGCAATGTTTTTATAAGAAGTTTCGCTTTTGGCTTTGGAGCATTTATATGCCACCAATATTCATTACTGCTTCTTACACCCTTTTAGTTTGAGTAAAATGAAATATAATTGAACGTAATGAGATTTTAGAAAATTGCTTAAATCTTAATTGTTTGTAACAATATTATAAACATCTTAATCAAATAAGGTAAATGTAAATATTTATAGCAACTTTTACTAGTTTCAATCTGTTGAAAGAGTATATTTTTTTCTCTTCTTGGTCTTTTCTTGTTTTCTACCAATATTGGACAGTATCAAAACATAACTGATTGCATGCAAGTATCTATACTAAATGATCATTTTCCTTCCATTTCCACTACTATTATAGACTACAATGTGTTTATATTTTTCATTTAAATTGGTCATAGAAGTAATATTTAAAACTTCATTATCAAATCATTATTAATTTGATATTTGACTTACACTTCTTTTTTAGCTTGAAAATTTCTGTTTAAGTTACATTTGCAAGTTGTAACCAGTTTACTAAGTTAACTCGTGAGAGTTAGACATTCATTCATATAATTTAGCCCTATATTTTGAGGATTGAAAGTAAGCTTACTTCCCTTGAAATTATTTTACTGATATAGTTATCTTTTAAATTAATTTACATATAGTAAGAGATAGTTTGACTTAGTGTTGCATTGATAACCAAAAACTCAGCTGTCATGAACTAATCAGTTAGTATGCTGTGAATATAGAGAACCTTACTTAGTGCATGTGGAAAAAACAAAGATTTATTTACAAACAAGGGTAAACCTCAGTTTCCTGATTCCCAGAGTGCAAAGTAGATAAACAATTTCTTCTTTTTGTAAAATTAAAGTTCTTACCCTGACATAATTCACTTGCACTGTGAAAGGACTTGTTTTCTTTTTTCCCCACTGCCTGACTTTCTCTGTTATTTAACTGCTTTCAGATACTGATAGCAGAAAGGAAAAATCCATTCCTACTCAGTGAAGAGAAGAGAAAATCATCTCATTTAGAAATGTGATCATCAATAAAATTAGTTCTATATTTAAAAAGAGCATTTGCTCTGAGCAATACCAACAAATGGAGGTTGTGGTATGTGTGTGTGTGTGTGTGTGTGTGTGTGTGTGTGTGTGTGTATTTTGAGTATGACACTGTGTGACATATGTGTGAGTGTGGGCAGGTATGCACCATGGTGCACAAATGGAGGTATAGGACAAATTCTGTAGTTGCTTCTCACCTTTCCAACTTGTTTGCAACCAAGTCTCTTCATCCACTGCCATATAAATCAAGCTATCTGGCCCAGAAACTTCTGGAGATTCTTTAGTCTCTACTTCCCATTTCCCACAAACACTTACATCATTGCACCCAGCTTTACTTGGGTTCTGGAGATCTGAACTCTGAACATTTGCTTGATGGGAGCTTTACTTGCTGAACCATCTTCTAAGCCCACGACTGGCCTTTTACATGGATTCTGGGGGTCAAAGTCCTTATGCTTTCAAGGCAAGCAGTATTTACCAAGAGAATTATTATGCCAGGCCCCGAGCTATAGACTTTCAGTAGATATCTGTCTTTTTAAAAAATCTGACTAAATAGAGACTTTTCTCCAAACACTACATTTCAATTTACTTTTCAATACTTTTGTTTTCTTTTTCTGATATATTGATTGAACATTTCTTCTTAGCTTTTTCCATCTATTGCTCCTGGGATTCAGTCTCTGATGCGTGAATTTTATGATATGACAACTCCTGGCTCAGCCCTGGTCCAGTACTGGTCTCTTTTAAATGCATTTGAACAATTTTGGCTCACGAATAAAAGGACGCAGCTCCATCCATTGGAATGGTAAGATAGCCACAAACTTGCATGGTGCAATCCAAAAAGTCTCAAGTCTGAAGATAGATTTCAAAAGGCTTTGCCTACATTAAAGCAAGCAACAAAAAGAAGTGTGTCCAAAATTTCATGGTCTGGAAAATAGATGACTTGAAACCCCTGAAACCATAATGATTCCAGTGGCCTTCAAAGCAACAAAAAGCATGCCTAAGGGTTCTGTAACCAAGATAGGACTCCACCATGAAGTCATGTTGAAAATGAAAATTTCTAATCTCATTTTCTCATATGATAGGTACCCTTGAATTATTGGAGCATCAGACAGAAAGAATGAGATGGGGAGTGTTTTATGAACCATCTATAAGAGTGGAGACTAGTGCAGCAGGCATATTTACTAAGGGAAACTTGGAAGCATAACTTTAGGGGCTAGGGAAATGGCCTTGGGGATACACCTTTGCCTTACCGACATGAGAACCTGAGTTCAGATCCCCAGATACCACATTAAGACGTCAGACAGATATGACAGTGGCTATAATTCCTGTCCTGAAAGGCAGAGTCTAGAAACTCCAAAGCAAAACAATAAGACAGGAGAGCAACCTTGGATGATTCCCTATGTCACCATAGGCACGCATACTCAAGTGCTCTTTTGTACACACACACACACACACACATGAACATATGCGAAAAAGAAGCCTACTTTTATTCTAAGCCATGCTTATTTAAATGCATATATCGCTAATCTGTCATTTTGCTTGTTTTGTTTTTAGAAGGTAGGTTCCCAAATCTACTTCCATTCTAATGAGAGGTGGCAGTGAAGGAATGGGAGGAAAAGGACATGTGAGATATTGATGCCCGGTAGCTGGCAAAGGAGTAACAGCTAAGGTTCTGCCTGCTCTTTAATATGGATGGAATTAAGGGAGGACTTGACTTTTCTCCTGCCAGGAAAACAGCATTAGACCTAAGCCTCCCAGGGAGATAAAAGACTAAGGAGCTGCCACACTCATTTACATCTCTTCCAGTCACCATTGGGAATGACTTTGATTCTAGTGACTAACTTCATTTCCTTCTGCCTCAGGAGACAGCAAATATGGCTCTATACGAAACTCCTTAGTAATTAAAACATATAAATAAGCATATATCTGAGGTCCCTTTAGAACATTTCAGAGGATCAGAAATCATTTTAATTGCTACAACTTTATGAACTGACCTTATTCCCTCAGCACTAACTAGTAAACCGAACAGAAGTTTTCTTTTGTAAGCACTTGAAATTAAGTTTTAAGACATACAACCCAAAGCCAATACCCAAAAAATACTCAAAGTATTTTTAAATACTTTCTGCTTGCTCAAATAATTCAAGATGGAATTATTTATCATTTTAGAGATGCAAATAATAGACTTGATTTCCCAAGGAGACTACTTAGGTGTTTTTTGTTAGTTAGTTTGTTTGTTTGTTTTTTTTTTTTTTTTTTTTTTTACTTTGATAAGCTCCCTAGAGGTTTGAAAGCCTTGGTGCATTTGTTCACCAAGCAACTTTTTTTTAAGCCCCATATGTTATAAAGTTAAGTCCACCAGGGGTTAGAATCAGATGATTCCCTTGCAATAAAGGTCCTTAGCATTAATGATCAGTGTTGAATATACTTAAAAAAAGATCAGGACTCTTTGGAATCATAGAAACATGGATTAAAAAAAAATCCCAACTTACGATGAACATGTATCAGTTACTCTTTGTGCTGCAATGAGACACAATGAGACTCAAACAACTTAAGGGGAGAAAGGGAGATTTATTCAGCTTACCCATCCAGAAGGGAGATACAGTCCTTTATGGTAGGAAGGGCATGGCTGGCTGGCATGCAGGCATGCAGACATCATGGAGATTGAGAGCTGCTGCAAGCTGCAAGCTCAAGAACAGACTGGATGGGGCAAACCAACCTCAAGTCCCTCCCCCTGTGATGCACCTTTCTGCAGCAAGGTTCTACCTCCTAAAGTGGCCATAACATTTCCAAATGACTAAAGATTCAAACACCCGAGCCTGCGAGGGACAACTCACATTTCAAACATTGACAGAACAGTTCCGTGTGTCTCAGGCTGTAATACGGGTAGGTGGTCAGTGTCAGCGTATCTTCCTTTTCTTGATCCTGTGACATTCCAAGGTCCCTTTAACTTCTATGAAGGGGGTGAAGGTTTTTCTCTTTTGATAAGGAAATTGACATGTCTGAAAGACTTATCTAAGTTAAATACCTCTAGTATTTTTCTATACATTATCAGTATGGTGTACCTGTGCTACCCTTGGGAATCTAAGGACTCCATCTTTCCTTTCAAATAAAGAATATTTGCTTGCAGCATTGCCATAAGCTAAGAGTCACAGTAGGAGGTAATGACTATGCATGATTCCCAGTGGAGTGAGTGAAAATCTGAATAGCACGGACATCTTAAATCCAGTGTTTGTGTGCCATCTGTCCATTTTTTATTTTCCTAGAAATGAAGTTGCATCTGCACTACGAAGTTGTTTTCCATAGTAATTCACATGGATTCAAAACAAATCACTTATTCACAAAAACATCCAGGAAATGACTGCAGAATGCCTTTGTGTTCAAAGTATCTCAGCCCAATAAGATAGCAATAGTTCCAGAATTCAGTTTACATGAATTTCAGGGTTCTATCTTCAGAGCGAGACTCCTGGAGATTTTTTTCCATGGAATGCTGAAATATTTTGTGTTCTTTAATTTGATCTTTGACTATATATATTTTATTGGTAATGTTTGCCACATGCACAAGACCCCAGGGTGTATCCCCACATCTCAACAACAGAAATAGAGCGCCCCCATCAAAACTTTTACTCTTTTTTTTTTTAACCGTGCTTGCTTTGTCTGTTACTCCATTTCTTGGCTAAAAGGGAATGAAAGTCATGGGCATTGTTACAGATCTTCACCACCTTATTGTATATACCAAAGAAGACAGACTTAGAAACAAGATGATAATAGATTAGCACTAGCAATGACAGAAATGGTAGCTAGCAATTGGAAAAAAAAAAAAAAAACAAGTTTAGATTCCTTGGTTCTTTTTAATATCCTGTCTGACAGTTGCATTTCAAAGAAATTTAAGATGTTTTACCTCTGCTCTGATGGTACCCAGCACAATGTCTACCCACTATGTATGAACATTACTTAATACAAAGCATTTTATCTAACTCTCACAGCATTCCTGTGAGGTAAAGCGTGTGCTATTGTCTCCATTGTGGAGGACCTGACAGTAAAGCTTGCATCAGCACAAGAGACTCATGTCAAGGCTGGGAGACCACAATGCCTTGTGTTCTCTGTTATCCACAGCAGATATTTTTCTGACCGAACTTTAGGTTAGTTTGTTTCCAAATTTAAAGACTTGAAGATCAATCCAACCTAGCATTTAGTTACTTGTACAACAAAGAAAATGAAGTACATCCCCCAGAATTCAAGGACAGAGGCCCTGAGGACATAGATCATCTGCTAGGTTGGTTTCTTCCATTTTCTGTATGTTCTTGAGCTGAATCACAGAGCTCCCAAGTCTGTTTGCTTCTGAGCTATAGAGTGTGAGAAAGAGTCTAGCAGTATGTGGGCCTTGATGCACTTCTGCTGGGCACAGGTTCTCTGAACTTGTTCAGCTTCAGACCAGAGAATGACATTTAGCTCTGGTTTTCTACAACTGTAAGTCTACTGATTAGCGATGATGAGATTTCTGCCCACCATGCTGGGGCTTGAGTCCTAGCTTCAAGGCATGAGATCCTTAAAGTGCTTTTTTGGCTTCATCACAGTAGCCTCACCCATACAGAAGTAAAGATACTCAGTGGAATTTGCATGGATTTTGTTCCCTGGGTTGATTTGAACTTGCTTTTGTTTGACATTGTGTTTTCAGGAATTCGCCCACAGAAAGAGAGACTGTTGAGAAGCCACAGGTGTCATTCAAAGCAATCGAAAGTAAAAAAGGTAATACTTCAGTACCCCCAACACACACACATAGCTTAGCACAAAAAAAATGTGTTCCTAACAGATTTAAAAATTTTTTTTAGCTTCGTTAGCTGTCAAAGATTAAAAACTAAAGGAGGAAATTCTATTTTCCCCTCAGATTGGATTTTTTTCTTCTGAAAGAGAGAGGAAAAGAAAAGAGAAATAAATGGAACATATGTTTAACATGAAGAGTCCTTAAATTTAATCCTTAATGCCCAAAATATGTAATTTAAATAAAAAAATTCTTAAACTAGTAATGCCACTGCTAAATGTTCATTCTAAGAAATAATTAATACTATGTATAAACATTTAAATAAATGACTTAGTGATAAATGAAAAACATCAGAAACCACCATTATTGTGCTCAGAATAGATTGACTATACCTATGAACCTCTAGTCATCCCATAAAACTCTATAAACAAAGTAGTTAAATATTTGACAAGAAAAATGTGTAGGATCTGGGGTTCAGGGTAACCATCAGGCTATTTAGTGGTGATTCAAATTCTTCTCTTTGGCTTATCATTTGTTTTATTATTTTTTTCCATCTACATACTAAGATATTTGTCGTAAGAAAATATTTTCAATTTTAAGGAAAAAAAATGAAAAGAAATACCTACCTATCTATGTTTCCTTGTTATTATTATTATTACTTAAGCACTCCTATCACAAACCACAATGTCTTCCAGTACTCTGGTTCTCAGTGGTTCTACATTCTGAACATCAGCATGCTGCCTGAGCCTTCTGACCAGAGCTTCAGAATGAGGCCCAGTAACTTGTGTTTTAGCAAGATCAACAGATGAGTTTGAGATCCATAGAGTCAACAGAATGAGTAGAAGACAAGTGAAGAGTAAATGATGTTGTCTTCTGATGCTATTACTTCTCCCCCCCACAAAAAAAATTTACATGAATGGTTTAAAGTACTCTGCAAGTTTTATTCAGTCAGTTGTTCCATGAATGTTTATTAGGGGTTTTTTTTTAGATGGATGTTTAGTTTAATCCAGAAACTTGGAGTAAATAGTGGGATCCACTCGAAGGGCTTTTTAAGGTGCCAACAATTTAAGAAATTATAACCACAGAGTCATGGAACTAGAGGAAACTACTAGATTACTTTCAGGCCAAACAGAATTCAGACCATTCCCCTTTCCTTCAGAATTTTCCTATGTGCAATAGTCCTCTGAGCTTTCTATTTAATGACTGATCTTACTGAACTTGTCAGCTTTACTTCCAATGCTCACAGTATAAGAACAGCTAAATAATAGCATACATACTGTATTGAATTATAATTTGCTTGAGGTAACTAAATTAGAACTTTAAAATTTTAACTAATTTTTTCCTTTTTTATTTTTAGCTGCAATTCCACAGAATGTGAACAAAAATAAAGACATGCTTTGCAGCAATGGTGAGTTGAGATTTAGTTTCCAATGGCACACTCAGTAGTTTGGACACAATCCCACTTTTGAAACAATAAAAATTTTATCATATTTGGTCATCTATAGGCTGCTATTTAAGTTTTTAAGAAGTTATGTTTTGAGTTACAATTGTCATTCATGTATTAAAGCAACATTTTAACTATCTGTTTTTCGGTATAAAATATTATGCAAGTATGATTTAAGGGAATTTTAAGAAGTCTGGAGATTACATTAGAGGACGAGTTTGGCTCACCATCACCCTGTGTATTGGTCTTTAGGGATCTCACCATTCCAAGGTGATTCCATTCTTCCCAAGTCATTGTTATATTGGAGAGGACTTAAGTAGGATTTTCTTCATAATGGTTGAGAGTTTTAAATTCAATTTTCAATTTATTTTCTTAATAAAATCCATTATTTTTATTATGTACAATAAAAATATATATGCATTTTAAGTTTATATAAAATTTAGATTTAAAAATAATTTAGTACATCTGGTTAATAGTATTATAATGATTTTGCAAATGTATCTATATAGAGTGCCTAACAGACTTTCAAAGTCACAGGCCTATAAAAGGCCAGAAGTGCATCATAAAGCTGAATTCTCAGATCTTTCTTGAATTTCTTACTATTTTATATAAGACTTATATGTAGTAAGTTTACTTTTTACAATGTATACCTCTCAAACTATAGATGTGGGTATATTTATCAGTCTTTCTATGCTTTTTTCTAGAGCATACATTTTTACTATTGAAGGTTCATGCTAGATTTGGGGGAGGGGAAGGAAGATGCCGATATGTAATCTGTGCTCCAGCTAGTGCTCAGACATACACTCTCAGGAGCCTGGCTTTGTGCTGTGTAAGACAAGCCATCTGGTCTCCCTCCACCTAATGTCAAGGCTGTGCTCTTTATGACCAGAGTGCAAAGCTCCTGCTGCGTGGAGGGTGGGGCCGAGGAAGCTCTGCTCTGACCTTGTCACCACTGTGATGAGGACGAAACTCAGTGGACCACATGTGTGAAAAGACACCGAAATAGAGGGGAGACTGGTAGGAAAGAAGGTCTTCAAAAAAAAAAAAAAAAAGCTATTCTTGTAAAAACAGCAAAAATTGAAAAAAATGAAACATGGACCGAGGTTTGGTTCTTTGTTCTTTAATAAAACTCAGATATCATGCTTCAGTACTCTTACTAAAATCATGCTAGTTTGAGGAGCGCTGTAGTAATCCAGTTTAATGAAATCAGCAACTTCATCCAATTAAAGACAGTGGGGTTTTTCATACTTCTATACTTAACAGGGAAAAGAGGACATGGCTCTCCCACCCACGCCACCAATCTCCCATGCCAACAGGGCCAATTCTGGTCACTGCTGCCCCAGAGTATAGTAGGGAAAAGGCTGGTGAGAAAAGTTGGAGAAAAAGTAGCAGTCACAGTTTTTTGAAAGTCTATTTTGTGGCAGGCCCCAAACAAGACACGGTTAGGAAAGCCACACTTCTTGTATCCTGCATTCTCCTGTGCTAAAGAAAGGGATGCTCCTGACTTGCAGCTCCCCAATAGGGCCCTGCAGGTAAGGTGAAAGTGAACATGTGGACGATCTCTTCAATTTGGTTCCTTTTCCTTTTTGTTGATAAAAGCTTGTCCTACCTGAATCTTCATAATTCATCTTCCTGCTTTTATGATACGATAAAGATTTTAAAATGCAGCAAATTTAAAAATGAACAGGTGGGATTATCCTTAAGAGTCTGGGCTCTTCTCGTATTGTGTATGAGTTATGATGATCTCTCAAGGGACCAATAGTTAAAAAAGCAAAAAACAAAAACGGTCGTTGGAAACAACCAAAACACTTCAAACAGCTTGAAGCTTCAAGCTCTGTGTATGCTTGCCAGATAGGTTAAGCAGCCTATTGCCGCCATCCCTCATGGTGGGTTCTCCACAGCTCTGCAGTGAGCTGGCCTGACAAGTTGGGACTGGGCTGGGAAAGACGCCATGGGAGCACCAGGTGTTTGTAGGCAGCAACGTTGATGATTCAATGGCAGGTGATGTCATAGCCAAAGGTCTGGGATACAACACCCAGCCCAGAGGTGGGGAGTCTCTGAAAATCAAACCAGTCCAAGCCAAAATCCAAATCAGTAAGTGTTCGCTAATATCTTACTTAAGAAAATAATTGCCCATTTATTTCATTACATGCAAAGCTAAAGTTCAGTTTACAGTAAGAACAAGCCCCTTTTGAAAACAGCGACCACTCAAGTGAAATATAAAAAGAAACATAAACAGTATGAACTGAGAGGAAATTAATTCTCACTAAATCCTTGTAAAAAAGATATCCTTAGTCAGTTATGGGGTATGTTCCTGCAACTCCACTATGGGGAAGGCCGAGATGGGAAGATCACAAGTTCCCAGGCTAGAGTGGGCTATATAAGAATACTCTGTGTCAAAATTAAATAAATGGAATAAGATGAAAAGAAAAATATATTCATTTACAGTACATCTCAGATGACTCATTCTGACAAAACAGGCTACTGCTTTGTTATTCATTGAATTGGTTCTGAGCACAGAAGTACATTTACATTCCCATTGTGCCTGGATGGCAGATCTCTCCCAACCACTGTGCCTATCATAGCCCTAGTTTCTTCAGTGCTATGTTGGCTTCAGAGCAACCAATTGAATCAAATCTTATGAATAATAAAATCTCATTTTTACTCTGCTTATCTTTGGGCCCTGAACATAGAATATTCAGAAGGGAAATTTTTATTTAAAATGTGAATACATTATTAAAGAGTGGTGAATGTGATTAAAAACAATGAACTATTTCTACTGCTTCTTTTTAATCTTTTACCATATATGAATGTAGTGAATTTATGATAGTTAAAGCACCTTAATCCCCCAATCCTATCCCCTCCTCCTTGCTCCAAATCAACTGTGTGTTTTTTCTTCTTTGCTACTAGTCTCCTTCTATTTTCATGTCTTTTTGCATGTGTGGCCCACTGAGTTTCATCTGTGTTGCCTTGAATGGCAGGTGCCTTGAGCACTTGCTGGAGTATGAATTGTACATCAGTGGGTATACACTGAGGAAAGCATCTTCCCTCTAACCCCATCAGCATCAACCTTCATCATTCTCCACAGATATACAGGACTTCTTGAGATTTTTCTCCTCAGGTGGTAAAATGTTGAAAGGACAAATGTGCAGGTCTTGTGGAAATATACACTGGCTACAGTGAATTCATGGATCCAACAGCCTGTCACATCCAGAAGATAATGTCTCGCTATGCCTCTGCCCCCTTTCAGGCTCTTAAAATCTTATTACTCCCTCTTCCAAGATGTTCTCCAAGCCTTGGGATAAGAGGTGGCTTAGGCATCCTGTTTAGACTAAGCAGTCCACAGTCACTGATTTTATGCACTGTGGCCAGTTGTGATTTTTCTACAAAAGAAAAAATTCCTTTCTTTTACAAAAGGAAGCTTGTAGTTTGCCTGCTAAAAGTTACTTCAGTCTATAGATACAATGGCAAATAGTTACAAGCAATTTGATATAGAATCTGTATAATTAAACCTTCATAGCTTACATTCCTTACAGGTTTTTATGTCCTCCTCTTCTACATTCTTGCTCTAGTTTACAGTACCATGAATGTGATTCTTGCTAAAAAATGGGCCTTAAGTCCAATCAGAAAATTGGTGGTTGCCCTCTTGACATTCATGCCACTGTTGCACTGATGGTCGCCTCTTGCTGAGGTGTTTGTACAACTTGCAGCTTCCATGGATTGATGAGACTGTTACTTGTAAAATCAATGGTCATTTTTAATATGAGATATAATATTCTCTCCTCACTGTATTTTATATAAGTATGCATGCATGTGTTGTCTGTGTGTATGTGTATATGTGCATTGTGTATACATGTTACAGTGCACAAACCAGAGGACAACCTCAAGTGTCAGTGCTACCTTGCTTAAGATAGAGATATACCAGGCTAGTTACCCTTCAAGCCTTTAAAGAGTCTCCTGTTTCCACCTTGCACTTCCCCACAGGAGCACTGGCATTACAGATGCATGCTGCTGTGCTTAGTTTTCAGCAATTATAGGGAATGGAACTCAGTATCTCACACTTGCAGGGCAAGTGCTTTCACTCATGGAGCCATATCTCTAGTACCTCTCATTGTATGTTTAAAAACCTTATTGACTAGTTATTACAATTATAGAGTTAGTTTACCTACATGCATCTATGAGTTAAATATCTTAGTTGACTTGTGATTTATCCAATAATAGATAAACATTAAGCAAATAGTTTACCCCAAATACTGAGTAACTCAACAAAATTGACTTATTTAGGAATTTTTTAATTAAGGCTTTTCTAAAGATTTAAAGTTGTGGTGTAATTACTGTATTGTTGTTGTTTTTAATTTAACTTGAATAGTTTTTGTTTATCCCATGGCTTAAGAAAACAGAGTAGTGGACAGAAATAACTAGTGTATGGCTCTCAAAACTATAGGACTATAGCTCCAAAGTTGGTACTTTTCATTCCCCTGAATTTGACTATGTATAGCCACATCCTTCAGAGAAGTATCAAAATTTCGTGATGAATCACAAGGTCCAGAACATAATGGGAACAATTCTGCAAAAGCAGAACGAAGAAGGGCTGTGAAATGCCTTTTCTCCTTCCTTTAATCTGACTCCAGAAATGTTAAGAAAATCCTGAAAAGCTAAGAGCAAATCATCAGATGTGATGTAGAAAGATCATCATAAGGGCTACAAACAAACAAATGAACAAACAAACAAAAAACCCTGGGGAAACGAAGACAATAATGTCACCTTGTTTGGCTCAGTTCCATAGCTTCTTGCATTGGATTCTGTTGTGGTTTTATTTCTGCTTTCATCAATATCACTGAGCAGTGCAAGGATACATTCACTTTGCTAATTTCAGTACAATGTGAAGTACTTATATTTGCTGACATGAATAGATAAAACAAAAATACTTTTAGATATCTCTTTGAAAAACATTTTGGGTAACTTGTTTATTATTAATAGATCTAATTTAAAAGTGGCTGCTGTTTGTGCCACTAAAATTGTGTTTCCTTTGTCTTTTCCTTTTTTTTGAAAGACAAGGAGTTTATTATTTTTGTGCAAATGTAGAGTGATAATTACCAATGTATAACAGACACATCACAGAATAGAAACTACCTTAAAGGTAAACCCTGCTCATATCATCAAAAGATAATGCAACACAAAATGGGCAGAAGTTCTGTAACGTAACAGACAAATGAAATAGAAGCAAACTATTATCATTTATAAAATGGAGTCTTTCCTTCAAAGAGGAAAATTACATTGATTATAAAAACATTGGTTATGAAATCCATTGATCAATGTTGGTTATAGGACCAATATTTCCTGTGAAATCAGTGTGAAAAAGTGAAAGTTGAATTTCTTGTCTTTCTAGCTATTTAAGCTATGAGGGGAAAGTTGACAGGCACATTAAAATATATATACATATATATATAGCCCTTTATAACTAACATATAAAGTATATATCATATCTCTGGATTTTTTAAATATTTCATTTACTTATTTATTTACTGAAAAAAAGAAAGGCATCAGGCATGTACATTTTGGGCATGCATGTGGAGATCAGAGGGCAGTGTTTGGAAGCTGGTTCTCTCCTTCCATCATGTGGGCTCCAGGCTAGAGCTTGAGTTCACCAAGGCTGCATATTGAGCCTTTATATATCGAGCCATCCATTGAAGTCAGTCTTCTTTGTGCTAGAGTTGCTTAAATACAGTTGCTAAGTTGACATGAGACTTTGGACACCAGGAATTGTTGTTTGTTGCAGCAGCTACAAAAGATGGATGGATGACAGACGGACAGATGGACAGATGGATAGATGGATGAGTGGGTAGATAAATGGAGGTGTGGATGGAGGGAGGGATGGATGGAAGGATGGGTAAAGGAGGCCTAGATTGGGGGGATGGAGGTATGGATGGATGGAGGGATGATGAGTTCCTCAATTTTTTCTTCACTCTCCCCAGATGTCATAGTTAGGCACGATTGAGGGTTTGAGCTCTGAGCACATTTGTAGACAATTAATGGTTAGTTAAGCCCAGAGCAAACCTGCAAGAGATTGTCTAGCTGATGAGGAAAGCCCAGCCCATGGTGGGTGGGATTAGGTGTGTTTCCTTTTTCTTATCAAGATACTTCTGTAAAACTTGGACTGACCAAAAGAAAACTTTCTTGAATGTCTATATTCGATCGTGTGAAGTCATTCTAGATATTAAGAGAGGTATCAACAGAAAAATAGGACTTCTTTCTTATGGTTTCAGACATTTCCCCTCTGTTGGTTGAGGTAGCCTGGGAGAAAAGGGACTTCAGGGTGTTCCTGCACCAGTCTAATCCTAGAATTCACATTCTTCGTCCCACTGTGCTCTTAGATTAACTTGATGGCAGTTAATCTAACTGCCTGTGTTAGGTCCCTCCTGTCACCATTCCACAGATCCCTTGTTCTCATTTACAATTTATCATTACGACCATAGATTCCAGGAGAAAGTTATCACCTACAGGATAGGTATTGTCCCACTTTCTGTGCCTTTTTATTTTCAAGGACTGAGCAAAAATAACACCAGCAAAACACCCTTGTAATGCACCACGTAAAGCAGACATCCATTTTATAGAAATTCCCCAATACTAGAAAATTAGAAATCTACCAATGGCACAAGTCAATGATATCCCTCTGCTGAGTGGACAGTCGTGACTATGGAAACTGTACAAAGGAGTGAGGCAGAGAAAACACCTGAATGTATGATCTTAAATGTATCCCTCCACTTCACAATTGTCTCTGTCATTCTTTCTGTATTTTTTAACAGATAAAGATACACTCTGTCATATCAGGAAGATCTTCACTCGTCCACATTTAGAACTAAATCCCGAGTTTAATCCCGAGATCAAAGATTATTATTGTGAAGTGCCATTTGATGTGATAACTGTGATGATCGGAGCAGAGACTTCCAAGTGTCAGTGCAAGATTCACCTGCAGGACCCAGCAGGACCAAGGTATGTGGATCCAGGTTGGAAGGAACTGAGGCTTCTCACTGGGAAATGGATGTCTGAACTACTCTTTGAAAGTGCTTCAGGAAAGCTGAGCCACAGACCTTTCGGGAGAGGTTCATAGCGTGTGAAATCCTTTGTTTTCAGCCTTGTGAGGATTATAATAAAAGCACAGAGACCCTCCAGCAATCCACAAACAGTCTATTTTAACAAGAAAGTATCTTGTTATATAAAATATCAGGAGGCATCATTGAGAAGTCTCTGCTCCTTGTCATCTTCATGTTTGCAGATTGTTGGAGCTTGCCCTTAGTGACCAGTACCTTCCTCTTCCTCAGCTTGTCCTGTCTGAACAGTCAATAAGCGCTTATTGCCTGAAAACAATGGTGAATGTTTGTGGGTCTGGGACCCCATCATTGCTCAGCTGCCAGGTTGTTTGCTTGTTCGTTTGCTTTGGTTTGTTTGCTTTTTTACTGACATTTTTGAAAGCTACCAACTCTTTTGTTTGGAAAACTGGATAGAGAATAGAACTTCAATATAATCATACAGAAGATATTCTCGATGCCATACTTTAGGAAGAGAAAGGCAATTATGTTGTTGGCAGCTCAGAGTCTAATAAAAGATGTCTTTGGGCTAGGAATGTAGCTCAGTCGAAAGAGTCTTGCATGTATGGAAATTAGAAATCTACCAATGGCACAAGTCAATGATATCCCTTGGCTTCAATCCCCAGCACTGCATAAACTCTCATTCTGGAATGGAGGCAAGAAGGTCATAGGTTCAAGGTCATCCTCAGGGAGTTGGAGACCAGATGAGATTCATGAGCCCATTTCAAAGGAAGGAAGGAAAGGAGAAAAGGAAGGGAGGAAGAAAGGAAGGAAAGAAAAAATGAAGGAAGGAAGATCAAAAAGAGAATTCAAGTCACACCAATCAATGTTCTACCTCTTGCTGTGCCGTGTAATTTTGGGCAATTGGATGATCAGTCCCATGCAGTGGTCTCTCTTGTTGCTGATCTTCATGTCGCTGATATAAATACATAACCAAATCAACTTAGGGAACAAGGAGTTTATTCTGGCTTGTGATTCTTGGTTATACTTCATCAGCATGGCTGAAGAGTTTACATCCACATCAGGAGCAGGGCGGTGTAACCACACCATATCCACATAAGGAATTGAGAGATGAGCCAACTTTTTTACTTGCCATCAGGACCATTTGTCCCCTTCTTATCCACTGCCCAGGGAACGGCTCCACCCCCTGCAGGCTAGGTCTTCTCACAACATTAGCTAATCTCCCACAGGCTTGCTCAGGTCTTGCCTAAATAGTTATTCATAGGTGTGCGTAAAGGCTCAGTCTTCAATATCAAGTTGACGTTTGTGTCTAACTATCTCAGTCTTTCTACTTTAAGACCATTGTAGATTCGTTATGGTCATATTTTATTAGAAATAATGCATGACCCTGATTGGTGACTAAAAATATTATTTTCTTTCCCTCTAGTTAATGAAAAACATGACTCATTTTGTAAAACTACCCTTAGCGAAGTGCTTTGAAGCTGGGATTGCATTTTTTTTTCCATATCCTAAATTTCTTTTTTGATTTTTTTAATATCTTCATGTGTGTGTCTGTGTGAATCAGAAGGTACTGTGCACACCTGTGGAGGGCCCAAGAGTGACTTCAGGAATCATCCTGGATTGCTTCTACCTCTGATTTGTTTTTCATTCTAGAGTTTCCCAGGCTCTGCCTTCCAGGACGGAGCTACGGGCTGCCCTGATCCACCTGGCATTTTTTTATGTGGAATCCGGGATCTGACTCAAGACCTTCTGTTTGTGAGACACGGGCTTAACTCCCGAGCCATCTCACTGGCCCAATATCCTAGATTTCTTAAGAAAACATACAGATTTTAGATGTTTTGGGCAAATAATAAGCATCATAATTATGATAATCAGTTTAGGCTGAATAACTGTCCTCATTAATATTTATTGTCTCTCATTCCTGACTTTCTCTGTCCACCCCCACCTGCCCACTCCAGCTTTGCCAACTACCCTCTGGGATTAGGAATGAACAAAATTTCCATGTTTGTGGTAGATGAATCTCTAGCAGCGGGTGAGACCTTGATGACATATAAACTCACCATTTATAGAGAAGACCGCCCAAGTCTGCCCTTCTTTGAGGACTTCACAGCATGTGGTTTTGTACAGGTGAGTGAATTTTACATTTGTACTTGAGCGGGATTGGGAATGATTTGTTAACCCAGGTGAAAAGTGCCAAGTGGAGATCATTACAAGAAATCACGTGCTCTTAAATCAAAGCTGTGGTCTCTCCAAGAGAGTAAGAGCCCCAGGCAGGTATCTATAGCACCTCATTGCAAGTGGTTTTCTCTTCAACGTGGTTGATACACCCTGCACTCATTGGCCTTGGCGGTTTTATTGTGGTTGCCATTTTTAAAAATGTCTGAGTACTAGCAGTTATGAGATTGGTTTTTCACTTCCCCTTTAAATTTTGATGTTTGTCTTGGATTTGTTCCCAGATCTCCTTTTGAAATTTTAAACTGGATTCAATGGAATTTATGGTAAAGAGTAAGAGGGAAACTTATGGAACTTTTTACGCAAGGGATGCTGGATACATGAAATGCAATTTGCATGGCTGGGATGGACTTTTCATTCATGTCTCAGAGTTAATCACGTCTCACAGCTGTTGCTTGTCCTCTGAGTAATGAATGGTGTTTTGTGGCCTTCTTGGTTTGGAAGGAGAGACACTGTCACCTTCAGACTTCATTCTTTTGTCAGCTTTCCCTTCTTCTTTTGCCTTTAAATACAATCTATATCTAGAGTAGCCTTCTTCATGCTCTCACATGCATGTACTTGAGATGATATCAGGAAAGTGGGAATTAGTCCATCCAGATGGACACAATAATGCTCAGGCACTAGCAAAGGGACCTATATACTACCAAAAGCCCTGCTGTAGAGAAGACTGCAGAGACACGTGACCAACTGGGCCTTGGTGAATAATAAGGATAACATGATTCTTTGTATTTTGACTTAATGGCCAGACACAATAATCCTTTCCCTCCCCTATCACCTGTACTTTCTCATCTTATACCAAGAACCTAATTCATTTCACAAAGTTACTTAACCCTAACATTTTGTTTTTCTCAGGAAATATAATCTCAAATTTATGAATTAATCACTAAATCAAAGCGAGGATTCCTTATTGTTCTAAAGAATGCTATAAAGTACAATAAAAGTAATTGAAAACTTTTTAGGTGTAGTTTAAAAAGAAGATAATCTCAGCACTCAGTATATAGAAAAGGAGACTGATTCCAAAGTCTGAGGCCAGAATGGGCTACATAGAAAGCTTTAGGCCAGTCAGGATCATATAGGCTAGCCTGGGTCCATAAAAAGAGGAGAAGGTAGGGTTTCTGGCCAAACATACTTTTATGGAGTATTGGACTATTGAAACTATTTTCATTATAGGATTTCTCTGGCTCTTTTATATGCTAATTTCAGTGGCCTTCCTTCAAAAGGAGACTGCTCTGTATCCATGAATTTGGGGTGTCACTTTAATATAATAGATATTAATATTTGCTTTGTTAAGGAAACACTGAGCAAGAATTTAGAGAAAAATAAGTTCCCCTTAGTTTTTACCTTTTAAGCTGTTTTTTATTTTTTTGGTGGGGAGGAGTGTCTTAGTTTTTTTTTCTGAATTAAGAAATGAAAAATATGCCCTAAGTTCCAAAACAATAAATGAAAACCTAGAAGGGTGTTTTTGCATGAGTAAATATGGATGGCTGCTTGTGCTCTCATAATTGAGTGAAATTGCCTTACTTTTAGGGAAAAGCGCTTTTACTTTCACATGTTCTTGGAAACTGCAAAACGTTTGTTGAATTAGGAAAACTTTGCCTGTATCTACTAAGGCTAACTATATATTACATATCCTTAGGATAACTGAGCAAAACTAGTTATCCACCTGAGATAAATGGAATTGTATCTCCTTCAGGAGATGTATACAAAAAATAAACACACTAGTTCTACTCATAAGAGCTAAAAGCTGATAAACATTCATCAAAAGATATATACAAGAAAATAAAACATCAGTTTTACTCGTAATAACTAAAAGTTGAAGATAAATTCAACAAGAAAGAACAATCTAATATAATACTGTTGAGACATTTAGAAATAAGTGAATTTCTGATACATTATAGAAAGATTTTTACCATTGGCCTTGATTTAAGAAAAAAGAGAATCTTGAGGAGTCCACATTCATCTAGCCTGTTTGATACTGTCTTTGTCTTGCTTGCCTTTCCCCTCTTTAATGCTTGTGTTTATGTGTATATTGAAACCTTTCCTTACTAAAATCTCCAAATTCATCTTTTAAAAAAGCCAGACATGTAAAGTCATACTATATATTATTTACATGAAGCTGAACAGCAGGAAAACATAATCTACAATTCTAGGATCAGAATATTGGTAATGTAGAAGATATGAGGATACCTAAGGATAAGAGAACCTTTGAGGCAAAGATCCTATATCATAATTGGTAACATAAATAAATGTTTGAATGTAGATATATGAACACTTAATGTGCTGTGCTCTTAAAATTAATGCAGTTACTACATGCAAGCTATGTAATACTGAAACTATGCATGAAATATTTGGACAGATTTGCATATAAATCTTTAATATAGTAAGAAAAATAATGTTAGTAGGAAAGAATGCATTGTTATCTTCCAAGACATGCCTTCCTCCTCAAATATGATATTGATCAGAAACAAGTTAATTACCATGCAATTACCTTAGAGAATAAATTATATTAGAAATTTGTTACTATAACATGAAGAAAATATTAGAAAATTCTTGTGGGATGAAACTTACAGATGATTGCAGGAAAATATTTCAGTGATTTATAAGAATACTTTCCAGAAGGTCTTAATTTAAAGTTTATGTGTGGTCCTGAAATAAGCACTATATTTTATAACATAGAAAAGTGTCTAATAAGCACTAGTATTTTTTAGCCTTTCTTTTAGAAACTGTGAAACAGAACAATGTGGCATGAATAACAGAGGTTGTTTTAGACATGTAACTAGCCATAAGCAGCCTTGGGAAATGGATTTTTCTTTTCATGGGCTCCAGCTATTAGCTTTTTGTATTAGTTCCTATTTTTGCTGTAGAGACACAATACCTGACAAGATCCAACATGGAGGAAAAGGCATGGGGGCGGAGCATGAGGCAGGTGGTCATAGTGGCATTTGCAATCAAAAAACAGCAAGAGATGGATGCTGTTCAGCTCACCTTCTTCCTTTTAATGCAACCCCAGACTCCAGCTGTCCATCTTTAAGATGGATCTTCTCGTGACAGTTAAACAGGCAAACCCACAGGTGCCTGCATTTCCTAAGTGAATCTCAATCCAGTATAAGTCCACAATGAAAGATTACTGTGTAAGCTCATTAGGGTCTTATGATAGTCATTCTTCTGTTGGATTGAGGCAAGACTCAGGTGGAGGCAGCTTGAGGGAGAAATAGCTATATGGGAATCTATAGTAGATGGCGTGGTTATTGAATACAGGAAAGCAGCCATCAGGAGGCAGAGGGTATAAGAAAGCAAGAGGCAGCAGGGCTAGACTACCAAGCCTTAAGGCCCACCTCCGGTGATTAGCTCCCTCCAGCAAAGCTCCTTCTATTAAAGATGTCATTGTCTTCCAAACAGGACTACCAGTAAGAATCAAGCATTCAGACACATGAGCCTGGAGACTGAGAGGGGGAATGTGAGGGGAAGACTCACATTTAAACTATGACGAGGCCTTCAGATTTCAGTGAAAGCAAGAATATCCCAACTAAGCAAATAACAAAGTAGATCTGTCATAGTTTGAAATGTGAGTTGTCCCCCACAGACTCATATGTTTGAATCTTTAGTTGTTTGAGAAAGTCATGGCACCTTTAAAAGGTGGAGTCTTCTATATCAATCACCTGGAATCAGGTCTGCCTAATCTCTCCCCATCCTGAAGCTCAGGGAAATTTGCGGAAAAGGGGGCGGTAAGATTGTAAGAGCACAAGGATGGGAGGAGTCATGATATGCAAGATAGTCCACACAAGTTAGGGCCGAAGCAATTATAATAGGACTCTGCATGATCTGCGCAATAACCAACATATCATTGACCCCTCAAAGTCTAGCATGGACTAAAGGCACTAGGATCCTTAGAAGCAAGGGATTAACAGTCACAATAGTGTTCCTATACTTAAGGGAAGCACAAGAAAGAGTTCTAGGAAATGCCTCTGAGTCCTTACACCTCATCAGAGAGGAGGATCCAGAGGAAAGTTTGATATACACATTAAAGGATGCTTCAGAAATGGGGGGAGGGGGCACTGGGAGAAAGGGAGGGAGGGGGGAAAGGAAGGAGAAAAGGGGGGGAGGGAACGGGGAGGTCCAGGGAAGGGTGGAGGGAGGGAGGGGACAGGGCTATCTATTATGTTTGTATGAGCGGAAAAAAAAATCTAATAAAAGATGAACTGGAATTCAAAAAAATAAATAAATAAAAGGTGGAGTCTTGCTGGAGAAAGCCAGGGTGTGCCTTGAGGTTCATTAGCTCCACCCCACTTCCTGGAAAAGTCTACTCTTTCTGTTGGTAGTTTTGCAGCTCTGAGCCTCATTATTGGACCTATCTCTGGCTGCCTCCAGCTTCTTCCAGTCAGCCATGTCTTCTCCTCCATAATGGACTGTATCTCCCCATAGACTGATTAAATCTCTCTTTCTCTTCTTAAGTCGCTTGATTTTGAGTGGTGTCTCACAGCAACAGAGAACAGTAACAGGTACAAGATATAGATCATAAGGCTTAAAAAGCTTTTGATTTCTCCTTTCCACCAACTGTCATGGTGCCTTTACTGTATTCTCAGTTCTTAGTGAACTGTTGATCTGGTAGATTGTTTTATTTGATCCGTCAACTAACACATGCAAATCTGTAAGGAAAGAAATTAAACATTAATCACATTCTATTTCCAAGTGAGAGGAACTATTACAAGTTTTCCTCACAGTTCAAATTAATTTCTGTCTAATAGCTGTTGAATTTTAAATGAATATTGCCTTAATCCAGAAAATAACTTTATAATGAGATTAGCACAGGTGTTTCAACTTCATCACTAGTAACATTTGAAGGTGCATAATTTGGAAGGTATGAACATTGTGGGGAGTATTTACAGTATCTCTGGTCTCTGGTCCAACAGCAGACTCCTGGTCTAAGTTGTGAGAAAATATGTCTTTGGACATTGCCAATATCTCCCAAGGAATACAGTCAATACCAGTTAACAGCCAGTGATTTACTGTAATATGATTCCTGCTTTGCCACCTGTCTGGATTGCTTGATGATGTGAATAATTTAAAGGTGTTTCCTAAATATTGTATGTTGGAGGATCATTCTTTTCTTTTATTATACTTACATTTTCAAATGCCTCTAGTCAGTGGTGCTGTCCTGACAATTCTCCAGCCATTTCCTCTGCCCGATGTAATTATTATAATCAATATGCATTAAATTTTAGAAAATATATTCATGATGAAAGATGAGTACATCATATAGCATACATTCTTAATGAAACACGTACACATCACATAACATACATTTTTAATGAAACATGAAAATATATAACATACTTAGACTGTTATTTCATTTTGAATTACCAGTAAATGTAAAATTTGCTACAAAGAAGAAAGATTTGGAAAGTAATAAATAAGTGACTATTGTGGCTGAAAAATGCCATGTTTAGGAAAGAATAAGATATATTTATGTTTTAAGGATATTAAAATGCATGTGGAGAAATATTTCTTTTACTACCTTTTTCCTAATCAAATTTTTGACATCAATAACAATGTAAGTTGATTTGTACAGATGATCTATGGTCTCATACACATTTTGCCCCAAAGTCTTATGTCAGGAAAGAGCTGTAAATAAAATCTATAAGCAGGCTGTACAACTGTGTTTCACGGATCTATTTTCCAGACCTGGTTTTCATCTTAAAATGGACTATCATTTGCAAGGAGAAAATACCAAGGAAAGAGAAAATAATATATTTAAAAGAATTTATCGCACTCTCTTAGGCAGCATATACCCTAACATTAGAATGATATAGAGAAGATTAGCATGGCCCCTTGCAAGGATGACATGCGAATTTGTGAGGTGTTCCATATTTTCTTTAAAAAAAGAAGTTATCCAACATTTAGTTCCACATTTCATTGGTTGGTATGTTCTGCTTTATTCAAAACAGAACACAAAGCTTTATCAATTTTTTAAACCAGGGTTGCTGCCATAGGCTTATTTATTTATTTATTTATTTATTTATTTATTTATTTATTTGTGTGTATGTGTCTGTGTGGGTCTGTGGAGGCCAAGGGTGACTTCAGGGTCACCTGCATGAGACTACTTCCTCTTTGTTTTGCTCTGGAATTTCCCAGGCACCACCTTCCAGGATTAGAAGTGCAGACCACCACCATTTCCACCTGGTATTTTTATGAGTCATTACTCTATTTCCACTGTAGGTTCCAAAGACTGAACTCAGACAAAACTAGCAAGTGTCAGCCCTTCTCATTTATTTGTGTTCCTTCCTATACCATACAGAGAAGTCATATAAAGTAAACCTTGGAGATGGTTGCCTCTTGGCAAATATCTGTCAGAAGAGGAGTGCATTTGTCAAAGATTATTTAATAAGACCTGCTAGTCTCCAGAGGGTTAATATCATTAGTTATCCTGCCAAATTCAATTTACAAAGAGAGTTTCAATAATAAGATCCATGCTGTAGTGACAAGCTCTGAGCCAGTAATTGGCGATCTAGTACTCGCTCTGCCCTTTGCCGTTCCAAACACACTGTGTGCTGTAAGGAAGAGCAGCAGAGGCAGCCGCAGATGTGTTGATGCAGTTTTGTCAAACGTTTGTTGTGGGTCAAGCACTTCACCCTCCTGTCTTCATGTTTACCACAACCCTGTGCATGAGTGATTTTTTTTTTTAAATCAACTTCCCTTTGTTTAGAAAATATACCAAGAAAGCAAGTTTTTAGAAGGGTTCAAAACTTTGTCCAAGCTGTGAAACTTGTAGCAAAGGTAGAATTTCGGTCCAAACATTAGGTAAACTCACCTATTAAGCCTTCTATACATCTAATCTGTAAAAAAAATGCATTTAATACACCTAATTACCCTCCATTGTACCTTATTTTAGACTACTTAAATATGCTCGGACATTCAAATACCTTCATGCACCCTAGGTTCTGTGCCTAATAGAGAAGTTGGACCTCTTCTTCTACTTAATGCTGAAGATTCTATGATGACTATAACCATTTCATTCTTAATGGCCAGACCATTTGCATTAATTTTGAGTCTCATTAAAGACTCTTGATTTGGAACCCATAACCTTTCTGTGTATTGCACCCTCTGCATCATGAACTGAGTCATTCCCTACCGGCTTCCCCCAGAATCCCACATGACAGCTTGGGAAGTGAAAGGTTACTTCAATGAGCAGTACGGGCATCTGACATTCTGAATGGACAGGACTTCACAGCACCAGAAGCATTTGCATATCCCCAAGGCATGGGAGGGAGAACTTTGGCCCTCTGTTTCTTTAGAAGCATGCACAGATGAGAGGATGCTTTTGAATTCATGATCTGTTTAGCACTTAAAATAAATGACCTTTCTGTGTTGGAGAACAAACACAGATGCTGAACACTTACTTCATGAGTTGGTGTAACACATGGTTAGATAAGTTACTAAATGAAATATTTTGCCAGGCACATCTGTTCTGCATGTTTCTGCGAGCCACATCTGCTTCCTTTTCTAGAAGAAAACTCTTGCTCTTGTTAATACAGCAGAGTCAATACCGTGTGGAAGAAGATCGAGTCTTCCTGTCTTCCAGAGAAATTTTTTTTCTTTTAATGCTTTTTTAAAATTATTTTATTTTTCTAATTTTACAACATACTGAGTACTTACCCCTGCTTCCCTCTGTTCCCCCTCCCTCCCACTCTCTCACTTCTCTTCATCAGTCTATCCCACTCCCTCCTGCCCTCCTGCCTGTCCACTTCTATGGACATCAGGGTTCCCTCTAGCTTATTTACACTTGTGGGGGTTCAGGCTTCTTAACACTCAGCCTACAAGTCTTCGCCTTTTTTTTTTAAGCACAGATATCTGCTATATTCCTTCACCTTTGTGTGAATGTTTTGCTTTTGATATTCTAAGAGTTAGTATTCTAATTTCTAAACTGGACTTCCAGCCAGAAAGGAACTCCTAAAGGTTTGTCTGTTTGTTTGTTGACTTGCATTTTGTTTGTTTGTCTTAAAAAACTGCTGGAATAACTGGGTTTCTAGGGTAACATTTGAAATTTTGAAGGAGGTGGCTAAAAGAAATGTAGAGGAAGGGATTGATAGAGGTAGAAGTTATCTCATTGATAACTTCATGTCCTAATTCCCACCTTCAAGGTTTTGTTTTTATGAAAAAGGGTCTCTCTTTTGTTTCTCATTCCCCACATTCTTCTTTATTTCTCAAGTCCAAATGAACTCTAACACTGGTTTTCGCCAGGAGAGGAGAGCACAAACCACCTCTATAACGTGCCTTATTCACAGAGGATGTTAGCAACCCAGTCTCGACTTTGCGTCAAAATGGAAACCAGTGATTCCTCCAGATCAGTGGTTCTTCACTGTCTGGAAGACAGAGGCATCTCTGAAGATCTCATGAAAGCTTTGACCTCTCAGCTTAAGAAATAGCAAATGTGTCCAGCAACCAACACACACAATGTGGCATAGTGCTTCAGAAGTATGAAAAATCCATAGCAAAAATTTTCTGCATAGTAACTCGCAATATGAAGCAGAACAGCAATAGCAAATGCAATAAGGACAATTTTACTTCATTTCTATATAATATATATTTAAAATATATTATTAGTATATTGCAGAATTATTATCACTCATTTTTTCAGTATCTATTTTGCTTCAGGAATTGTATCTCTCTCTCTCTTTCTCTTCTCTCTTTCTCTCTCTGGATAGATAATGAGATAAATACACAGATACATATACTATCTCCATTGATTCATTTCTAGTTCTAATAAGTTATTAGTGCCAATAAAGCAACCTAGCACTTTGAAATTGTGTATGGCCCTTCCATGCACAGAGAATCAAAAACTGTTATGTTTCTCAAAGCAAAAATGTGCCATTAAATGTAATGTTACTTTAGAACCAGACATATGTAAGGAGCCATATAGTCATTTCTTTCTCTCCCAGGTTCACAAAGTGTTAGGAAGTGTCAGCAATGGTGTTTCTAAACACACAGGGAAAGCTAGTGATCTATCATTGCGCCATTTTCATTGTCCTTAGAGACATTAGTGTATCACTCAAACAAAGCTTGACCCAATGTTCCAACTAGGTAATACTGAGAAAATGTCTGAAAGCATGCAGCAGTGACATTTCCTTCTGTGGGTTTGTGTTGCGGGAATAAGAAGAGGAATGGAGTGTGTCTTTCATGTGGCTTTGCCATAGAGGATCATAGTGGTTTGGCATCTACTCCCTGGAGATAGATTCAGACACTTACTGCTTGACTTAGTTCACTGCTTTTGAAAATGCTGCTATTGTGTCTTTTGTGTTCCTTTTTTTGCCTTTATTCCTTTTCAGACAGGCCTATGTTTAAGACATTCTCCTGGCCCTTCTCTGCAATGCAGGAGAGCTTCATTGTCCAAATGGCCCTCTGCTCTGAGGACTTTACTCTGTAGCAGTAAGGAAGAGAGAATATCATCATTTGTGTGATTTGGAAAAGAAATATTGCAGTGGGATTCTTTGGCCTGACACAGTATTTTAAAATAAATTAAATTCCTGGTAAAAACTAGAGTCCTGAATTACAGAGACATAAGAAATAGCAGGGAGGGAGAGAGAGTTTCATTAAGTGAAATAACCCATGTTCAATATTTTGATCAAGATACAGTTCATGCTTTCTCTCTCCAGAACCGAATCACCATTGAGAACTTGTTGTAAACCTTGGGAAAGTTCCTCATCTGCCATAAAAGAATATAAATACTGACCCTAGAGAGGTGCTTTAAGGGAAAATTGATTTGATGTCATGAAGATCGTGGAACAGTGCCTCAGCATAGAAAGGGCTCACAAATTTACATATAAATCTTTAAAAAGATAGGTCAATAAAATGTCTTCAAATTGGCCCAAGGTCAAAGTGTGGAAGCCTTTTCTTCTATGTCTAGCAAACTTACTGGAGATTTTCAACTTGCTCATACTGAAGTTTAGGTTTAATAAAATGGGGGTTAGGAATGGAGCTCAGTCTTGTTGGGGGCAGGATGTGCCTGAAATCCAAGCACTGGGATGGTGGAGGCAGGATAGAGTTCAAAGCCAGCCTGGACTGCATGAGACTTTGTCTCAGAGAAGGGAAGAAAGACAAGCAGGGTAGGAAGCTGCCTTTTGGAGCTAGGGAGATGACTCAGATGGCCAAGTGCCTGCCGTTCTAGTGCTGATGACTTGAGCGGGATCCTCAGCATCTATGTAAAAAAGCCAGACACAATGATGAACACGATGTTAACTGTGTCTTGTCAGCCACATAGTGTAATTTGATTTTTTTTACATATACAAGCTGTAAGTACCATCATTTTGTAGTGTTGTTTCAAATGTACATAAATGAATTCATATTTAATAATGAGATAAATGAGGAAATAAGCCACACTGTATATTTCACATAACAATTTCAACTTAATCGATATAATTCTCTCCCAGTTATTGATGTCAGAATTTATTTCACGTGACTTTTGGAGGTATCCCAAGCGTGAATGCATCATCATGGATCAGGTGGTTATATCCCTCTAAGAATGTCTATGAGGCACAGAATCAATAATCATTTAAACCTTACTGTGTGAGAGATGCTCTTTCAGTTGTTTTCAATTCAGTGACTCATTTTTCAAAGCAGTAATCCTTGTTCCAGGGCTCAACATGGTATTACAAAAAAAGTCACTAAAACAAAAATATTTCTCCTAAAAAGGTATTGGCTCAAGGAATTAATTTAGAGATAGTGTTTGAAACTTGTAATCGACTTGGACCAATCAAATAAGATGTAGGAAGACATCAAACCTACTAAATATGATTCTTATTAACATGGAAAGGTCACCAAGAAGCATCAGAGGAGGGTCAAAGTCAAGGAGAATGGTAATGTTTACACAGGGAGATGACCTTGATTGACAAAAACTATTAATTGGAAAAAGGGAGTAGCTGTCCCTGAGTTTAGAATTGCTCAATGACTCTGTGGTCCTGATTAGGCTATTTGGGTCTGGAATTCCAGTGTCCCACCAAACCTTGGAATTAAGGGATTGACTGAGGAGCAAATCCTTACATTACATGTAAGCACATCTCCAAATTTACCAAGGTCCACGTGTAGCAATTTATCAATGTTTGTTGCCCATCTGTGGCACAGGAAGCATAAGAACCACATATAGCTATTGAAGCTCCTTGCAGTTTATAGTTGTACTTTACATGGAAGGGAAATTGAAGCCAGATGTAGACACATTCTTGAGTTCACTGAGCCAGTTCCATTTCCTTTAGAAAGTTACTAATGCAGAAACTGTCATTCTAAATTGCTACGATGACAATGCTAACATGCCCTGACTAAAATGATTCTCTATTGCTTCTTTAGAATAGGTGCATGGCATGGTGGAAATATCTTGATATCACGTAGCATAAAACTAAAATTTTTAATGAAAGGAATGCAATATAAAGACAACAATAAATAATGATTTAAAGATCTTTCAGGAGGACTGGAGAGATGGCTCAGGGGTTAAAATCTTTGATTCAAAAGCAAAAGGACCTGAATTTGAATTCCCCAGATCACATTTAAAAATGCCTGGTGGAAATGACAGTGGTTTGCAATTGTGGTCCAGAAGGCAGAGTCTTGGAAATCCCAGAGCAAAGCAATAAGGAGGTAGACCAATCCAAGGTGATTCCCAATGTGTCTCCTGGACCTACACAGGCATGCGTATGTGTGCACGCACACACACACACACACACACACACACACACACACCATAGAGAGAGACAGAGAGACAGACAGAGAAACTCTTTAGGAGTGATGTTTCCAAGGATGAGACTGCAAATCCTCAGTAGCCAACCAACAAATAAGGAATTACAGATCATGGAATCAACATACAAGATACGATCATTAGAACAATTCCTGGTACTGTTTATAGCTTGCATTTTTGTTAAGAACTAAACAAATACATTTCTCTGTGTCAAAACTGGCACCAAATGAAAAAAAACAAGCGATTTGTGTGAAGTCCCCAAAATAGCCTGTCCCGCCTGGGCTTCTGGCATCCTCCCTCCCATGCCAACACGGTCTGTGATCACAATAACCCCTTGGTCTGGCATGCTGCCCTTCTTGCCAACTGGCCACATGCCGCCAGTGAACAGGCTCTCAACCGCTGTCATAGCCAGGGCACAAATATTAGATGAATTTCCTTTGAACCTTGCTTCCTCTTGGCCCTTAAGATAGTCTAGTCGCTTAGAAGAAACAGGTTTGGGAGCCACAGAATCCCTTATTAATCATCTTCTTTGGGTGGGAGAGAGGCAAACATGAAAAGAATTTTTATATTTCCCCAAGGTATTTGATATACTTGTGATTGGAAAAGATGCCCTATTTCCTAATGATTTAATTAGAATTTGTCACTTCAGTATGTGAAATATTAATTATCTAAATGGGCTACTAAGGTATTTTTAGTTCCACAATCATAATATTACTAATGATAAGGCACAGTCATTATCTAAGTAATGCTACTGGAAGAGACCTATTTCTTCCAGGGCCTGCGTATATAACTATACATCAGCTAATACATGAATAAATAACCTAGTAAAAGAATGTGTGCTCCATGTGAGGAGGAAACATTTCAGAAAGTTAGACTCTTTTTAACACAGTTAGAACATTTTAAACCATAATGATAATTATTTCCAGCTGTTTCAAATCCTAAAAGTAAAGTGCCACCCCCTGCCCAAATATATTTCGTTACCGAAACATGTGTAAACGATTATGAATATCTAAACCATACTGGTATTGGTTTTCAAGCTCTCTCCAAATTGGAAGAGGAAAATGCCTCTAATGAGTATGTTGATAAATACATCCGACTTCAAAAGTTGCTTTGTAGGACCCACAGAATAGAGATTTCACTTCTTATGGGTACAATAAAAATGGTGTAAATTTCAAATTGCACATTCAAAATGAGAAAAAGCATTTATACAATTTATCCTTCTGGTTTGAAAAACTCAGATTTTCCCCAAGAAATTTTCTCCCAGAATTTTCTGGGGATCTGCAAGTGGAGAGCTATCCCTATATTTTCAAAGTAACCCCAATTTGGGAAGGTGAGAGAGGACTTCTGACTTATCAAAAAATTCCCTTTGTTTTCCTTTTCTAAATATAAGCATATGGTTTCATCATTCACAGAAAGAATTTGCGGGAACACATATGTGATCTTAAAATGCTCAGTTTAAAAGTTTTCTAAGTGAATATACCTTTATTTTTACAAAAAGAAATATCTGTTTGGGTCAGCCCAAACTCCGTTTTAATAAAGATCATTTCCATTACCCCTCAGCTCAATGTTGCTCAAGATTATAAAATAATTATGGTTGTTTTTCAAACTAGAGGAATCTTTCTGAGGGTCTCTCTCCCTTCTCCCTCTTCCTCTTTTTCTTCTTCTCTCCCTTCCTCACTCTGTATCTATATTTACTTGCATGTACCACACATGTGCACATGTGTGTATACACACACACATACACACACACACACACACACACACACACACACACAAACACACACATGCATACTACTTTTCTCCAAGTCAAAGTCTAAGTCTTTGATTACTCTTATTTAGAATAACTCATGGAAAATTTTCAGTTAATATTTTTTAATTAAATGGCATGGACCAACTCGAATGTAGAACTAAATCTATGTTCTATTTTGTGCCAGGTCTTATGAATTAGATAGAAGACACCTACCTTTTCAAAACTGTCACGATGCTTCATTACTTTGTAGCAGACTAGCATTATTCCTGTTTTCAAATGTTACCAAATAGATAGTTTTCAAAGACTCTGCATCTTAGTGGAAAGACTGCCTTTTTCCGAGCCTCAGCCAATATCTAGAGACACAGGAGGAATGGGGGGGCATGACTTCTGGGGAAGGTATTGCTCATGAGGAGAGAGGGGACTCTCCTCTGGGGATGAAGAGAAAGGACTCACTATTCTCCCCCTTCCCCAGGTAATCAATCACCTATGAAGTTTTGAGATAACTTCAAAAGGAAGAGATAGTTGTCCCATCACTGGTTAGTGTCTGCTTCATTGCTGGGCTCAGAGGAACAGCCATGAATTTTGAGAGAAAGAACCTGCTGGAGACAAAGAGGATCAGACTGTGAATTTTCAGGACCTGAGACATTATCTGTTCTAAGATACAGAACTCAGAGTTGAAGGTGTAGAAACTGGGTCCTTTATACAGCCTTATCCATGAGAATCATGGGAGAAAATAACACCTGCAACTCTAAGGCAGGATGTGCTGAAGAAGGTAGCTGGAATGCAAATGCTCCAGACAGCAGCTACTCCCATTAGTCTTGAGCTGGATCATAGCCTTGATCTATCTTCCCCTGTCCTTTCTGCCCCAAACCTACAAAAGTAAATTTAGGAAAAATACATTAGGAACAGCCTCTTGCCTCTCACCTTTAGACCTTCTGCATTACTTTTCTGTTGCTGGGAATAACTCACCTCAAACTTAACCACTTAAAGCAGATTCTATTAACTAGTTCATAGTTTGGTAGTTTAGAAACTCAGCATTCTCTCTTTGGGGTTTAAAAGCTGAAATCATTGTGTTGATCAAGCTGAGTCTTGTTTAGAGATAGAGAAGCTAAACTTGTCCAGGTCATGTTGCAGGGTTCCTCTTCCTTGGGGTTCTTGTGTTCCAGGGACAAAGACTGAAACCAGAGAGGTACAAGCAGGCATTTTACTGAAAATGAGAGAAGGGGGAGGAAGCGAGACAAGGAGGAAGCCACAGCCTTAAGTAGGAGAGCGTCAGAGCAGAGAAAGCCGCTGAAGATCAGAAAGAACAGGGGAGAAGCCGCCATGAGCACATGATGAGGCGAGAATAGAGTTGCCATGGTGTGGCCACATGTGGTGGGGAGAGGGAGGAGGAGAGGAGAATGAGGAGAAGGAAATAAAGAAGAGAGAAAGAGGAAAAAAATATAGAGAGAAAGAGGTGGGGTCACAATCTTTTATAGTCCACTAGTGTAAAGACTAGAGGGGTGATGGACATGGTTCCCACAGACAGACGTTCCTAACTGTACTGACTATCCGGTAGAATTTCAGTTATCCCCTCATTCAAAGGCCGAATTCACTTCCCTCCAGGTATTGAATGGACTGAGGGCCCCGAGTCCTTGCTGGAAGTCAGGCCAGAGGGCTTTAGCCCCTGCAGGCTGCCTGTGCCGTTGCCAAATAATTCCTTCCATCTCTTACACTGACGGTGGAAACTTCCACACTTGCAACTATTCTCAGGACATCAGATGTAGTCTCCAGTTTAAGGTCAGCAGAGTTAGGCCTTTCACATGCCTGCCAGATCCCTTCATGACACCCTGATTGTAATCTAAATGACCAGAAGAGGAGGAAAACACACCCTAGGTCCCAGTAAGCCTAGAATATGTCTCTACCCAGCAGAAGCCGTAGAAGCACCAACTCTAACCTGCCTCAGGAGGAGCTTTGGCTCTAGCCTCAGATTAATGCCTGAGTGAAAAGAGGTTTGTTTTCATAGCTGGTGATGACTACAGTATGATGATTCAGGACTTTTAATAGCACTAAGAAAATAAGGTCCATTAAGAAAAGAGGTGGGTTTCTGTACAGAACATGATAGTGGCAGTTCCTGGAGGAAAAAGAAATACTTCTTATTTATTTTATTACCTTACAAGTTGAGATTCCTCAGTGAAATCTAG
Source organism: Typhlomys cinereus (assembly GCA_023101885.1). Lineage (NCBI taxonomy): Eukaryota > Metazoa > Chordata > Mammalia > Rodentia > Platacanthomyidae > Typhlomys > Typhlomys cinereus. Next base: position 1,303,102 of record JALPQD010000001.1, read on the forward strand.
CATATAGCTGGAATAAACTCACATAGTGAACAATCTACTGTAATAAATGCCCACACAGCAGTATTGTTTCTGTCACGTCTTATCACTTTAAGGCTAACCATGCATGAGGGACACAGCCACTACAGCCAAGAAGAGTAAACCAAGAAAATAAGTCTGAACCTGTTTGTGCCATTAATTGTTATGCAGTTGACTGATCTGGAAGGATCAAGAAAGCAAATTAAGAAACCTGCTCAGCTCCCAAACGGAACGTTTATCAGAACTTTAGGCATTTTCATAATGAAGTCATTTTCTGCCCCCAATAAGTTGAGGTGCCCCCCATTCAGACCATGAGATCTATGTGCTAGCTCCTCTTCTTTTAAATTAGAAGTTTGCAGTTTCTTTTTAAAGAAGACCCACAGCAGTTCTTACAAATTAGAACATATTGCAAACACCGATCCTCTTGGAAATGGATTAATACAAATGACAGAATTAGGCCAAATGTGAGGCAAGAGGGAGTAGAAAGGACTATTGCAAACCACCAAGTGCCCGCCTTGTTCAACGTGAAAAGCAGCTAGCCCGTTCAAGACCACTCTTGCCATTTTGGAATGCTGCTTCGGGAAGATCAGACGTGAATCTTCAAAAGAAACAAGTGACTTGAATTTTAATGGAAGATCTCCCAAGGATTATATGTGGGCAAATAAATTTTTAAAAGGGACACTCCACATGGCAAACAAACAAGTAAAATTCTCTGACCAGATTCAACTCAGAAGCCATCAGTTTCTATCTTTTGATGTCAACCAACTGACTCTTTATGAATAATGATAAGCTTAATCTGTATTTGTAGAGGGGAATGGAAGTTGAGAAGGGAAGTAATCTCCATAGTAATTTATAATGAATGGTAATGTTAAAATTTGAATGGGCTTTTTAAGATAAAGATCTCACTAATATAGTGAAAACATTTTGAAAATATTTCTAGCTCCACGTGAAGGTGAAATTCATGCTTGAATGGTATCACCTTGTTTCTTCTCCAGATCAATGTCATACGTTCAAGTTGTTCCTTTTCCTTGAGATTCACATGGGAGCTCTTGGGCAGATATGTGTCTTCATAACTAGCTACACATGACTGTGTTCCTATGGATTCATGACCTCATGTTTAAAAACATCTATGCAAATATGGGATTTTAATTTATGCCAGTTATTTACCATTGTTTGGTTTAAATTAAAGAGATCCAGTTGTAGAGCTGGCAGAAAGTTAACCCCTCATGAATGTCATGGCTGAATATGGACAAAAATCAATTATAAAATATGGGGCAGTGGGAAGTTGGGAAGTAAAGAAGAGATTCCATATAGGTTTCATCTTTTCCAGTCCTAGGACTTTGACACTAAGAATTGATAATAGGCTATCTGTGTCCAGTCTTAATCCTTCTCGTGAACTCAACCATTTCTCCTATTACATGTTAGTTGCTTTTACCTAAATAATTCACCCTCAGTGCTCATCATCTGTACCGTCACACTCATTATTTGAACCCCATTCCTCATTGCCCATAACTTTCCATCATGTTGACTTTACTAACCAAAGTTCTACAGAGAAGGAAATAGAAATCCATTCTGGCTGATCCAAGCAGAATTTATTCAGAAAATAACAATTGAGGGGAAATTCACAGAACTTGGAATTAAACAGGAACTTAATTGCATATCACAGGTCACACCATGAAGACGTGGTACAGATGTTGCTGTTTTAGTTTTATAACAGCTTGTATAATAAATACCTGACCCAAGCAATTTATAAGATAAAATTTTATTTTATTCCAGTTCACAATTGTGGATTGTAGCCTAGTATGACAGGAGAGTTACCAGCAGGAGCCAAGGGAACTGGACATGCTGTATCCATTAACAAAAGTAGAGAAGGAAGAACGAACGTATCCAACCATTTTATACATCTTTGTATTCACCATCTGCCTAGGGGATGATCCCACTTCGCTTAACACAATTAAGACCATCTCCTCCATGAGATTCCTTAACAGGTATGTCTTAGATCATTCTGCATAGATATGCCTAGAGGCCCCTTTCCAAGAGGCTATTGGACAACTGAGACTTGGCACAGTCACCCTGGTGGCAGGAAAAATGAGATGCTCCCTTTGCCAGGTCCCACAAACTAATATTTCAGTCACTGTTGCTTTGTATCAGCACCATGGGTGAGTTCTAATCTGTCCCTTCTTACATGTGTCATAGCTCCAAATTAAAGCTTTGGGGTGGGACATGCACCCAGATAAGTTTAGGTCCCATGCCTTTATCCTAGTTACTAGTCAGGGGGAATAAAGATCCTTGATTTTGTAGTAGAGATTTTCTTCTGACCATTAGGGAAATACACACACACACACACACACACACACACACACACACACACACACAAACATAACAACAAACATTCTTAATCTTAGTATTTTTATTAAGCCTCTACAATAAGACAATCACCACTTCAGTGTATTCTCTTCCCTAAAATTTCCTAAAGAAAATAAGAAGTCCCCTCTTTTCTTGTAAAGTATTTAAAACATAAGTCATTGACCACTTGGTGGCAATATAACAATAAGTTCTTAGAACTCAGTTCTTAGAACTCAGATATCAAAGAGTTGAAAGGACCAAATGACTTTTTAAATCTCACCAAATTTTCAAAGTGAAGGAAAAGCTAAAGTACATCCCAAGCCCCAAGTTCTTTTCCTTTCACTGGTCTCTGCAAGCACCAAGAAGCAAAAGCTCAGAACATTCCAACTCTGATTCAAGGTCGATAAGACCCCAAGAGCATGTGCTTTTCCAGGGGCCTCAAGGGCCTGCCCAGTTGGTGACTTGGCTTGAGGTTTAAAGGGTTGTGTGTCACGGTGGTTTGGAAGATCATAATCATACTCAGCCATCCAATTTCTCTCTAGGACCTTCTGGAGTCCGCATCTTAAGTTTCATCTAGTTCTACAAGTGTTTCTAACTGTTTATGTGTATTGTAGGTGTATGTAAATCCTTCCTCTCAAGACACAGGACTGTTTAGACATGAGATACTCTGTGTTCATTGACTGTCTACATTCTTCTTCTTTCTCTGCCTGACCTTATTAGTAATTTTCAAACTCAAGCCTACACTGAAACCCCCTTGAGAACCTGTTGAAACAGATTATTGTCACACCTTCCATTCTGGCTGATTGAGACCTGAGGGAGAGCCCAGGAATCTGTATGTCCAGCAAGTTCCCACACGCTGCTGTGGCTGCCCTGCCTCTTGGTCAGGAACCACAGCTTAAGAACCATTAGATTCTGGGCTGGAGAGGTGGCTCAGGGGTTAAGCCTCCGCCTTGCAGGCGGAAGGTCCTGAGTTCGGATCCCAGATCCCAGATCCCAGATCCCACGCCAGGCGGAAGCGGGGCGGCCTGCGTTTCTGGTCCTGGTAGGGCGGAGCCTGTGAATCATGGGGCAGAAGGAGATGGAGGAGTCCTGGTGGTTTGCGAATTCGTCCGTGGTTCTACACATACACAGACACACGCACACACACATGCACACAGTTGAATAAATAATAATAATAATAATAAAAGAACCATTGGATTCTATAATCCTTGAGTTTATGCCCTGAAATTTTGTACAATAATTACCCTATGTTAGAATTGCACAGCTTGGGTGCATTCTCTTATCCAAGAATGTCTTCTGTGCCTTATCTGTTGGAATGATAAGAAAAGCTATTTCTTAGCCTCTCATAAACTGCTGTCTATGTATGTGAAAAGCCTGATTTTAGGTATTGCTACCAAGCACCCCCCACCAAACACACACAAAAAAAACCATAAAAAAACTTAATGATGATTAGGATTCAATGTATTCCTCAAAGACTCATACATTGAAAGAACTTGTTCCCGGCATAGTGCTACCTAGAGGTGGCACCTTGTATGAAGTTTAAGGTCATTTGAGACACACCTTCGAAGGGAATTGTGGGACCCTGGTCTCTTCATTTTCTTTTTTCATTCCTCGGCTTTGTGTTAATTTTGCTCCATCAGTTCCATGTAAAAGCATAGTAACAAGCCAAGGAACCATGGGTTGAAACCTCCAAAGTTCTGAACCAAGATAAACCTTTCTTCTTTATAAATGGATCATCTCAGGAATTTGTGATAGAAATGAAACACACACATGATCTTTGTGTGGTACTTTCTAATAAATGACTTGCAATCCTACATGACCACTGTTGTGTTATTTATGTGTTTCCACTCATTTTTACAACTTTGTTCCACTATTCTTACAAAGGTATTCTTTTAATCTTACCATTGCTGCATGAATACAGGATACAAACAACCTGAGGGAGTAAGGGGTTTATTCTTGTTGATGATTCTAAATTAGACTTCATCCACATGGTAGGAACTTATATCAACATCATGTGCTGAGGGAGCTTATCAGACCATTCAAACAAAGGGAGAACATGCTTTCTCTCTTGCCAGTATGTCCCTATGCCTGTATATCAAAATATGCCAAGTTGCTGATTGAATGATTATTTTTATTATATGAATGGCTACTTCTTATTTTTATTTACTTATGTTAAGTACAGTGCAAATCTATTGAAAAGGAATGAAAAAATAAGAGAAATGATTCATCAAATATCAGGGAAATGATTTGCAAAAACAAAGAAATATATTTTAATTTAAATTTCATTGAAGTAACCAACAAATAGTATTTCTTAATTTTTATGTTGTTTATAGCTAGTTTTGTAAAAGTTCTTTTAAGGGGGAATGGTACTTTTTTGTCAAACTTTGAACATTAAGAAATCCCATTATTAGTAAAGAAAATAAAATATGAGATGAATTCATTAATGGAGCAGATTCATGTTTAAGATCTGACTTTTGGAAAAAATATCTTCAAACAATCTTTACCTCTTCATCTCATGAAAGAATATTGATGTTTACTTATATGACCAGTTTGTGTATCATTAAAAAACCTGTTTCTTAGAATTAATATTGTCTATACTTCAGATTCCTTTATCATTCTGCCTCTAGTCTTTGGAGATAACTACCATGAGATTCATAATGCATCCATCTCACACTTCAGTTCTCTAGGTGCTTAATACCTACTAGCCTAAAGGTTTTTTAAATTCTTTTTTAATTCTTCTTTTCCTTCCTTCCTTCCTTCCTTCCTTCCTTCCTTCCTTCCTTCCTTCCTTCCTCTTCCTTCCTTCCTTCCTTCTTTCCTCTCATTCTTGCTCTCACTCTTGCTCTCTTTATAGGAGATGGTAAAAAATTCATAATTTTAAAAATGTCATAAAATGTTGTAACAGTAGAATTTATAATAGTCGATCATTTCTTTGGGTTCTGGCTTTCATTTAAGTCATTCATATTGCATTTGTTTGTTAGATTTCTAGTTTCTTCTGCATCAAACCAAAATACAATTTCATATATCTGTGGCTTTCATAAACTGAATGCCCTTGTCAGCCATCCAAGGTTTTGGAAATATTATAATACATGTGGCTGCTTTGATAATCAGCCTCTTTCTTATTGAATCAGTTACGTAGATTTGTTTCTGCTCATTTTGAATGCTAATATGAGTAAACACAATTTACCTACAAGCTCTACCATTTAGGCCTCTTTCAGCAAATTACCTTAAAAATATTGAATTCCACCATGATTATTCAGTTTTGGAAAATATTGTTGAAGTATATATTTTTAAAATATTGTTGAAATATTTGTATCAACAAATATATATATAGCCAGACATGGCATCAGAAAGCCTGGATTTATGTGTTGGCTCTATCACTTTTGATCTCAAGGACATTGAGTATGCCTAACTTATCAGGAAATTGCATGATATGTAAGACAGAGATGAAACTTGTCCCAACCAATGGGTTATTAGAAAATAAAATGACTGGGGAGATGGTTCAGTGGATAAAAGTGCTTGCTGCTCAAACACGAGGACGGGAGTTTGCATCCTCAGAGCTCATGCAAAAGCCGGATACATACATAAATGTGTAGAACTCTAGCACTCTTATGGAGAGACAGAAAATGAACATAGGAGATCCTGAAAGCTTGAAGTCTAGATAGTTTGGTATATGCACTAGAGAGGCAGCATAGATAGAAGGTGTGTACCAACACCTGAGGGCATCCAATGACCTCCATAAGTACTTCATGGCATATTTACTTAACTAACAAATGCACACACACACACACACACACACACACACACACACACACACATACAAAAATGAAATGAAACTGGATATAAGAGCCTTTTGTAAGTTATGAGGTATCATACAGATGAGAGGTATTATATCATATTCACACCCATTAGGCATTGATTTCATTCCTCTTCAGTTCATTCTTTTAAACACATCCTAACATCCCACTGTGTTGAGGGAAAAACTTGTTTTCTTTAATAATAAGCTGGAACATGCAACTAAATTGTAAGGGCTTTATCCCATCTGTCAGCTCCAAAAAGTTCTTTACCTTTGACTTGTAAGAGTTAAGTTACATTGATTCCTTTGTCAGAATAATTCCATGGATTTCTTTCTTTCTAAGGTTAAGAATCAGGACCATTCAACAATATAGGGCAATAATGGAATTTTACTAGAAGCTGCTAGACCTCAGTGGAGGCACAAGTTCTTTAATGTAAAAATTCCTAAGTGGTACCAGATCATGCAAATCAGTAGCAACTGCTGTGATCCACAGGCAGAGCCCAGATAATACCCCAGAGATGAAAAGAGCGCTCTGGTGTTTGAGCAGTGGCCACGTTTGGCTTTCATGTCCTTTTGCGATGGACACGCTTTGTGGGAGAAGAAAGTTCAAGCAGCTGCCTTGGCTGATCAGTCAGTAGGAGCCCCGCCCCTCTAGGAGGAAGCAGAGGCAGCCAGGCTGCAAGACACCCGGCCTTGCTGATTAGCAGCAAAGGCTGGTAAAGCTGCCCTCTGCTATGTCCACCCTTCAGGCCTCAAAACATAATTTAGATGATTATTGAGAGCCTTTTAGACCTTGTGACCTACTGTAGTTCCTTTGAAGTTGACCCACTTACATTTGCTAGTGGGAAGAAAAGAAGGATTAACTGAGAGTTTAAGAAATCCGGGTGTGGTCAAGAGGATGGGAGCTAAATGATAAAACAGAGAGGATCAGGAAACCTTGCTCCACCACTGTAGTAAGAAATAAGGAAGAAGACTGAAGGAGAAGAAGGAGGAGGAGGAGCTGTCTATGGAATTCGTTTGTGGGGAAAAAAAAGAGGTCTCTTAAACATAACCAAGTCTAAAGCTCCACCTCCCCTTCCAATGTTTAATTGGTAGGCATCAATTCTGTGCAGGCAAGGAGTCACATTTAAGATCATGGGATTATTGACAGGGATCACAACCTAAGGTAGACTGGGGAAGCCTAATGAAGTGAATAGAGTCATGGTCTGAGTTCTGTTACACTAGAAGGAGATGCCTTGATGTGACTTGGATCTGAAATTAAAGCAAAAACATTTGAATCCAGGGAAATGCCCCAGTGAGTAAAAGCACTTGCACCAAGCCTGAAATTTGTGTTTGATGCTGGAAATCCACATGATGGACAGAGAAGCAACTCTATAAGTTGTCCGTGGCCCTCTAACCCTCACTGTGCTGTGTGTACTGTGTGTGTATAAATAAAATATAAGATAATAATATTAATAATAATAATAAGCCAGTTGGTATGGGGTGTAAGGTACAAGAAAACTTAGTAGAGCCCATTAGTCATCTTTCAGAGTTTACTGCTTTCAAATTTGCAAGAGCTAAGATCAATTCTTCAGGCATTTGCTAATCTTTCAGCCCATCTACACACTCAGAGAATGCTTCTTTACTGGAAAGCACACCAGAACTGATGTCTTTCTTATTCATCAGAGTTTTTAATAGGTTGAGAAAGCAGCCTGTCTGCTGACCTCTTTACCTTCCTAAATTGTTCGCTTTCAAAGAAAAAGGTAAATTGTCTTTTTAATTTTATAATCCTTAAGAAGTTAGCAAGGTCAGAGTATTTCAAAATTAGTATCCCCATTCAAAAGATCCAGCCCAGCAGTTTGTTAACTTCTATTAGTAGGGGCTACAAGACAGCTCAGCCTGTAAAAGCACTTGCCACACAAACCCGGTGTCGGAGTTTGCTCTCATGAAAGATGAATGGAACACTTACCATCTAACGGATAACCTTTTACATTTTTCACTCTTGTATCCTAGTACCTGGCAAATTTTCTGGCACATAATCAATATTTGACCAATATTCATCCAATAAACGAACAAATGATTTCATTAAGGAAGGAAGTTGGCAGATGATTTGCTTTTTCACTGTGCTCAGAATAATAGTGCCAGAATGTGGTTTCCCCCAAGCACTGATAAATTAATTTTCATATCTAATTCTTTCACATTAAAGAGATTATGTTTGGAAATATCATGCCTCTAGCAAAGTAAATGATTTCATCAATGTCCTTGGGAGGAAGTTTGAACCACAGCTTTGGTTCAAAAAGTTTGATAACCATTGAAAAACCTTTTCCTAGGCAAATGCCTTGAATGAACAAGGAAATTGTTTCAGTTTAGGCTTTCCTCAGCTTGATAAGTCTGGTCTTACGAAATGGAATCTCCATAGTATAGGATTATGACCTCAGGGTCATGTCTTCCACCAATCAGATGTTGAACATTAGGTTCTTCTTTCACAATGTTTATTTCTCCAATAGCCACAGTTGCTTTGTTTTCTTCTTTTTGCCCATCCAAAACTTCAAGCTTGCCAAGCAACTCTACTTCCACCAAACCGACTAGTCCTTTATCTTTAAATACCACTTCATCCAAGTCCTTGTGAAACATTATAAGTCAGATCCCTAAATAGTTCATTTCTTTCCCAGAATTACTATTTTCCAAATGGCCCATTAAATTTTGCCTCCAAAGTTTCAAAATCCTCCATATTTGTCCAAAGGAGGGGGGAGTTCAAGAGGAACAAAAGCCGTAAGATTTTAAAGTCAGCAATGAGATCTTAGTTCTCTGATACCAAATTCTTTTAGTCTTCCAGCAGCACCTAACTTTTTAGTGCCAAATTCTGTCATATTTACTCTTCTGTTGCTTTGAGAAAATGCTCTGACCCAACCAACTTAAGTGAGAATAGGTTTATTATTTGTATTATGGCTCCTAATGGGGCAGAGTTCAATAATGATGAGAAATGCACGGTAGAAGGCATGGTAGCCTAAGCAGCAGGTCAGTTCATATTACAGCAGATGTTGGCAGACAGAGGAAAAGAAGCACAAGTGAGGTGCATCCTTCAGTCTTGTGGCAGAACTTTACAGCGTTTTCCACGTAGTACAGGACTTGAATCAAGATTGAGGGATTCATGGAAAGTGGCTGAGCCTTAGCATTATTTGATAGCATTGAAATCCCTGCAAAGAAAAGTGAAGCTTATAGCTGCAGTAAAGAATCCAAGATGCTGGAGATTCCAGTCATTGAACATTCACCAAGAAAGGCTGCAGTTATGCATCAGAACTGACACAAAGATAAGCTGTTTGTGCCGCAGGCAGTAAAGCAGAAGTGATTAGATTATCCATCATTTTGGAGTTCACCTGACTACATGACAAGTGTCAGATGATGGATATTGGCCTACACGATTTAATATTTACCTTGCCAGACTTTGGTTTTAATTTTGGACTTAATTTTTATTCCATGTTTCCTTGCTGTGTCCTGTACTCCATTTTTGAAATAAAAATACTTATTCTGTGATGTTATATGTTAGATGCATTTAGCTTGCTTTTAATTTTATGAGAACTTGCAGTTAAAAGTTTTAAGCTTTTAAAATATTTGATGAACTATCAATGAGTGTCAACATTTTTTTATTTTTTTAACATTTTTATTATTATTTCTGCTCATACAAACTTAATAGGTACACTGGTTCCCTCCCTCCCTCCTCCTCCCCCCAAACCCCCTGCTCCTCCTCCCCTCACCCCTCCCTCCCCATCCCCCAGTGCCTCCCGCCCCAATTCCCAGAGAGTCCTTTAATGTGCATCCCTGACTCTTCTATGGACCCTCCTCTCTGATGACGTACAAGGACCCAGTGGCATTTCCCTGAACCCTTTCCCGTGTTCCCCTTAAGCATAGGAACACTACTGTGGCTGCCAATCCCTTGCCTCCAAGGATCTTGGTGCCTTTAGCAGATGCTAGACTTTGTGAGGTCAATAGTTAGTTGGACATTGTGCAGGGCATGCAAAGTCCAATTATGATTGCTTCAGCCCTAACTTGTGTGGAGTATCTTGCAAATCATTGCTCCTCCCATCCTTGTGCTCTTACACTCTTACCGCCCCCTCTTCCGCAAATGTCCCTGAGCTTCAGGATGGGGAGAAATTAGTCTGGCCTAGTTCTACGTGATTGATATAGAGTCTCTGAAGTTCTGGATTGTGGTTTGTTGATTTTCTTTTGCAGTTTTGCTGCCCCTGCAATGCCCTTCACTCCATCGTGATGGACACTGTATGTCACCCCCTGGCCAGAGACAAAAAGCTGTTAAACTGGAGTCTTATTATAAGAGCACATTCAAGGGTAGATGTAATAAAAGTAGGAAACCTCAGTGAGGGAGGGGTCAATCACCCATTTGCAAAATGGTTACTTTTTATCTGCCAGACTATATGCCCTCCCCTTCTGGTGAGATCATACCCCCTTAGTTGTAAATGATCAGGAACGAACGTCTGTGAACTTAACCAGGTGTCACATTACTTACTTGCAGTCCTTGATGGAGGCCTATTTTCTCTACTGTAATATGGTCACTAATGAGTGTGAACATTTTAAATCCAGACAATAAGAACATTTAATGTTGGGCTATGAGAACTTCTGAAATTAAACTGAATACACTTTCTATTATAAGATGACCATAACATATATGGGAACAAGAGTTGAAATATTATGGTATAAAAACAACATGCTTGTGCATGAAATTGACAAAGAGCGTGCCAGTTAGATACAGGCACACCTATGAAGAGCATTTGGATAAGTTGAACTCTGAGGAAGCCTGTGGGAGATCATCTAAATGGTATGACAATGCACAGCCCACAGTCAGTGGGACAATTCCCTGAGCAGTTGGATAATATGGAAAGAGCTAGTTCAGTAAGTGGCAGATTAGCAAGTTAGAAGTATGACTCTATCTCAACTTTTTCTGTCTATGGGATAGCCCATTTCCTTAGCTCCTGATGTTGATATGAACTCTTATTCCATCAGAATGGACAATAAATAGAAACTGTAAGCCCAACATAAGCCCTCTTTCCCCTAAGTTGTTTGAATCCTTCAACAACAAGAAGATGAAAATAGCACAGTGTCTTTCTCTTTTAAAAATCTATTTATTTATCCTTGTGATATATGTGGATAGTTTATAATAAAGACTACATAAAATAGTAAGATAAAGCTACATAAATTAGTAATATAGACTTGGGGACAGGAAAGGTAAAATAACTTATTAAGATCAATAGCTTGCAACAAGTCACAACTCCTCATGACAACCCAGTTCCTTTTGCATGAGTGTAATTAGATGGGCATCAAATTCAGTGTCTCACTGATTGAATGCTGGGAGTCATGTATTTATAGTATTCAGGTGAATTGCTAGGAGTCATGTATTTATAGTATTTAGGTAGACAATTCTCTATAACTAGTGTATAATTCACAAAGCTAAGCAAGTATTGAAAGATGAGAGTTTTTTTCACTTATATCACATCTTTATAGATTCTGTCCAGGCTGTAATGTTTAATGCATTTCTCAAATATCTTTCCTCTTTCTGAGGTGAAACCATTTTGAGCAGTAGGAAGATTTTCTTCTCTTTTTACTTTACTGCATTTACTAAATATCATATGACTTTCAAGGGTTAAGGTAAACTATATTCATATATGAAAGATATATCAATGGAAATAAATGAGTTCAGCAGACATTTTTCCAAAATCTTGATTTATTTCTTTGTTCTTTCAAAATTTAAGAAAGACCTGCCATGAAAGGATAGATGACAGATAAATAACATGCTATAACACTTATGTATTTTTAGAACTTTAATATGTCATTCTGCAAATACCAGGTCCTAAATGGGATGGGATCTATGTAAACCTGGAGTCACTGCTTGAGTATGCAATGTAAGATATGTCAAGTGGCTACGCCTGTCAGCCTAAGAATGACAGTCTAGACTTAGTATTGAAGGTCTGAAAGTTTCTAATGATTAATAGGTTCAAAGTTTATAGAGTGAATATGAAGCTGAAGAATGTGCATATCTCACCTGTGGTTGACCTCTTTCTTTGTGTCTATATGTTTTTAATTTCTGCCTAGAAATTGGCATTCTTGAAGGTAGGCTAACTTGTAGTGAGTAACTGAAGAGTCTGGGATGATCTCAAACCATTTAGATCAAGATTTTCAGTTCATCAGAGGTACTGCGGCTGCCTCGTCATAAAATAATGTATTTCAAATGCCAAAATTTACTGTTGTCCCAGGACTATGAGCCCAACACTATCATTAATAGTTGGATTTTCTAAATATGGAAAATAAAACACAGAATCATTCAGTCTATAATATTAATTCCAGGATGGTGAGAATCTCTGTCTCAATAAATGATGGATATCACTTGAAGAATACCACTTAGGATGTGTTCTGGTCTATACACACACACACACACATAAACATACATACATATACACACATGAATGTGCTCCTGTGTAAACGCGAATACATGCACATACATTCACATACATAGACACAAACTGTCTCATATATATGTATATACACACAAAAAATTCATATACACATACTCTCACACACACATCTATATACACACTCACTCAAACACACACATACACACACACACACACACACACACACACAAATGGGAGAAACAAGGGATAAAAACTGGTAACTAAAAAAGCATAAGATTCCTTGGAAAGAAATCTTTTTTCTTGTATAAGAGCCAATATATCTTATCAAATAGACTTTTGTTCAGAAAGTAAATTGCTACTTTATGCATTTCGTGAAATCTTCTCTAATGTATACCGTACACCTTCTGAGGAGGAGGTGTAAAGGCAAAAATAGCTAGAGCAATCAGAAGTAAAATGTAAGTTGCCTATATTATTCCTGTCAAAGGGGTTGCTGCAGTCTTTGCAAAGAAAGCATCAGTGATACATGCAACCAGAAATTTCTCAGCCAATAGAAGGATTTACAGCTTTAAAATAAATTTATCCTGTTTTGACTTACAGGTCCTTAATTCCAGGGAATAGGAGTCTGCTCTTAACAGGATGCTGGGTTAGAAGTAATAAGGAATGGCAGCAGCTTACATTTTAATACTCGAATTCTTGATCTCTGCTCAATCTTTAAGTGCCACTGGTATTTTGATGTGATATGATGAAATAATTTTCTAGCCTTTCCCCTTTCATCAGGTGGCTTCCTGGTGAGAGATGTGGGTTTCTTTCTTGGATCTGTCATTTGCTGGCCTCTTAAAAAGGGAAAAGTAAAGTCAGCTCATTCTCACTCAAATATCATGTGTATGCAACCGTGGCGTTGCTGAGCATGTAGAACATACAGCACTGGTTTGCATTCTCATCACCCCTCATTCTCTGTCTGCCCTTGTAATCTCCATCTGCATCTATTCTATTCAAGTTCCTGATATTTCCAAGTTTCCATGTTTTTCTAGAAAACTGGAAAATGCCAATTTTATGAAAAGACTTTCTACAAAAAATAAAAAAAAAAACTTCTTTCAAAGATCTAAAACTATACAGAAACCAAAGACATGTATAGCAATTCCTTCCATAGAGTATGCTAAAAATGTTAGCAATGAGATGTCTGGTGAGCTAATTTTGCATGCATTTATTCATTTTTTATCTGAAAGCCAAAAATAGCCTAGAATACAAATGAACAAGATTGAAAGGGAAAAACAAAGTCAAACAGGCAAACAGTGTTTTGCTAAGTTATGTTCTGGATATCATCAGTAATAAAAACTCCCATCAGGTCATGCTGGGGTAGGCATATCAGTAGTCTAAGACAAGAGATCCTGTGGCCTGCTTCTTGGAATAAGGCTCCATCTCCTAACAGTCCCAGGATCTTCCCAAGTATTCACATTAGATAAGGTTGCAGACACGTGAACCCATGAAGGACAACTCACATTCAAATTATGACAGGTGAGAGATACACCATGAAAGAGTGGTCAGTGGAGAGTAACTATCACAGAAGCATATGTGTGTGTGCATGGTGTGTGTGTGTGTGTGTGTGTGTGTGTGTGTGTGTGTTGGATAGTAAAATCATGAGCCCACCTGTTGGCCAGAACAGCTAGGAAGTTAGAGCTCTTCAGATGAACTGTTGCCCTGAATGGTTAGGGAAGGAGCAACAGCATAGAATATAATGAGGAAGCAATGAGGAAGAGGAGTTGATAGCTTAGAGAAGAGGGAAGTGGAGGAGGAAATAGAGAAGGAGGAAGATCAACAGTACATATAGAAATAATCATATATGTGTGTATATATATATATATATATATATATATATATATAGAGAGAGAGAGAGAGAGAGAGAGAGAGAGAGAGAGAGTGTTGCAGTGTTTGTAAGAAATTTGGTGGTGAACGAAGGACATCAGAATGGTTGAAACCAGTTCAAACAAAGCATATTGGGAAGCACACAACTTACTTTAGTGAAACTTTGTGACCTAATAAATTTTAAAGTATCCTTTAAAGGAGGATTGTTATCCAAAGAGTGGTTTCTGCCACAGATATTGTGGCTAACACTATCACAATAGTGCAAAAATGGAAAGCAGCACAGAAGATAATCTTTTGAGCATTTAACTGAACCTTTATTTTAGAAGATAAGTTTTTTTTTTCATGTGTTCAAACCTTTAAGCTTTTACTTGTGGAAATCATCTTATTAAGAGCTTTTTGATACCTTTTTGCCTATATGATTTAAAGTGTGCTGGCTATATTAGCTCAGTGGTAACTAGTTCAAACTCAACACAGATATATAACACGTTTCTCAGTTACTATGGTTTTTTTCTCCCATATTTTTTTCCTTATCATACAAGTTCAATAGGTACCCCGTCCTCTCTCTCCCTCTTCCCCTCCCCAATCGTCCCCCCTTGTACTCTTCCCCTTCCCCCTTCCTTTCATCTCCTTCCTCCTTCCCCCTCTTCCAGTGCCTACCCCTTCCTCCTTCCTATCCCCTGGAGCATCCCTCTGAGCCCTCCATCCTAGTGAGGGTTCAAACTCAGTGGCATAGCCCAGAGCCCTTTCTTGGGCTTCCCATTAGTATGGGAACTCTATTATGACTGTTAATCCTTTGCCTCTAAGGAGCCTACTGCCTGGAACCCTCTCTCTTGTGATCCATGATAGAATTTGGGAGGTCGTTGACAGGTCAGCCATTGAGCAGGTCAAAGTCCAGTTCTGGCTACTGCAGTCCTAGTCCCTTTAGGCTCTTACAATCTTGCTGCCTCCTCTTTCACAAGGTTGCCTGACCTTTAGGATGGGGAGAGATTTGGCTGTCTGTTTCTAGGTGATTAATGTAGGGTTTTTGGTGTTCTGAGTTATGGTTTGCTATTATTTTCAGTTTTGCTTTTCCTGCACCACCCTCGGCCAAAAGATAAAATACTGTTTAAGTGAAGATCTTAATATAAGAGGAAACTCAAAGGTAGATGGAAGAATTGGAATAGGACACAGCATGGGGAGGGGTCAGTGTCCCATTTGCAGGATTGTTCCCATCTATCTGCCAGTCCCTATACCCTCCCCGAATGGTGAGGTCACTTGGGACCTGTTCAGTCCCAAGTGACAAGGATGGAAGTGAGAGTGAGCTGCACCAGATATCTCGCTATTAACATGTAATACTTGATGGTGACCTCTTTTCTCTTCTGCAGCATGATCCCCTATATCCTTTTTTGGGGATCCCCCTTCACCTTCCCTCCTGTTTATAATCCTTTGTGAATACACTAGGTATTACAGAGATTTACCTTCGAATATGTCATTAAATAGGTTTGGAACTAGGATCCACCTATTAGGGAGTATATATGGTTTCTAACTTTTTGTGTGTGGGATACTTCACTCAATATAATATTTTCTAATTCCATCCATTTCCCGGAAAATTTCATTAATTCATCTTTTTTGATGGCTGAGTAGTATTCCATTGTATGAATGTACCACATTTTTATTATCCATTTGTCAACTGTTGGGCACTTGGGTTGATTCCGTGACTTTGCTACTGTAAATAGTCAGTCACTATGTTATGATGGCTATTATTTAGCTTTAGTCTGTGTAAGAAAGGAAACAGTACATTTTAGTTAGTATAAAAAAGTCTAATTAATCAAATTTTAGTAGTCTAACAGTGAATGTGTTATATTATCCCTTGTGTACTGATAGCTAACGAAGGAGCAAAGAATCTGTTCTGCATAGCATTCTGCGGTTCTCATTCGGACCCCACGTCTCAAGTAGAGAGCTCAGAACTGAAAGACAGCAAGCAGTGCTTTTTGTTCATTCTTGGACTTTGTCAAAGTTCATGACACTTGGCTGTCCTCTTCACCAGTGAGATTTGCTGGGCTTCAGAGTTCAAGAATGGTGTCAGATATGGCCCAGACGATCCTGCGCTCCTGCCAAGGGTTTGCCAACAGCCCTGGGAGATGGCGAGGGAAGACTCAAATGCCGATCATGGGGTTTTCTGGGAGTGGATTGGCATTCTGCAGGATGGACAGATGATTTCATTGACAGCCTACTTGACTTTTCTTTTTTAATTCGACACATGGAACATTTCTGCCACTTTGAAAAATATAATTGCTTATACAAATATCAACATTGGAAAGAAATACACTTATAATATGCCAGCAAATTAGATATTCTTCCAAAATTTTGAGGCTCTTTATTTTGATTTTCACTATTACACATTGAAGCTAACAGGATTTTCAATTATCTTTTAAATCAAATTATTTTAGTGTGTCATGAATTTAGGACAAAACCCAGGACAACATGAGATGTTATTTATGCACTCATATCTTGCCGTGTCTTTCAGCAAATGGCACCTTGCTACCCACTGTCATTTCCAGCGCTTTCTGCGCTGTTAGTCTGGGTTTTGTGATGCTCCACAAACATTCCTTTACAACCTAACAGAAAAGTGAGGCGGGGAAAAGAAGACACTGTGTCCTTTATGATAGGCACTGATCAGCCTTTCTGTCCTGCATCCTCCTGACATATGACAAGGACTTTATTACTGTGTCCACCTCATAAATAAACAAACCAGAGCACTAGGATCACTGCTAAAGGTCTGACACTTTGGGGTGTGGCCAGGCTGGGCCACTGCATCTTATCACTGTAAACAGAAGAGGATTAGAAACACATTGCAGTATCTCCTCTCCACGCTCAGTATGCCTCTGCATAGGACGTTCCAGGAGAAAAGCAGTTACCTCGAAATTCACATGCCACACCTATGCGGCATTGGCAAAGTACCAAGAAGGCCAAATATGCCTGTTTGGCTGTCTCACACATAGTACCTCTCTCGTAACACTGCTGTGTCCCATGCCCATCCAATATGCTAACGTTTCTGTGAGTCTAGACAATAGGAATCAGTGAATTCTACAATAAACTGAGAATGTGTCAGTCCAAGCTGAATTATTATTTAAAGATATATTAAAAATACGTATGTTTTTAAAAATCTAATTACATTTCCTAAAATTAAAAAAAAATCACGTGAAGTTAATAAAGAGAAAACCATAGGTAGATTATATTAAGGCATTTTTCAACTTCATTAAAACCAGAAGAAGAAAAAAGAGAAATTCTTATCCAAATGAAACATACATACAGTTGATGGAGACAGATAATCATAGGAGGGAAACAGAATTTGGTTTATCTCTCCCTGATGATTCCTTCTCGTCGTTTTTCTGTTGTTCTCATCCCTCCTCTTTTCCTCCTTTCGCAATGGTTTTGGTCTCTGAGTGTCATTACGGCTCTGAAGCTGAGGTTTCTATTTCCAAGATGTTCAGTGTAACTGGAAACGGCAGTGCCCCAGGGAATCCCGCTAGGATAGTGCTCTAAAGGCACTGGATTTAGGCCCCTCCCCAAAACTCCCTTGCTGCTACTTTGGGTGGGTTTTACCTCATCTTTAGAAATAAGGAGTTACTGTGAGCCTTAATGAAATGCGACCACATGTGTAGCAGGAGGACTTCTCCTTTCCTGACTCCTCCTTCTAATAACACTGATTGTTTTACTCCAAAGAATTACTCTTATGCTTTATGCTAAGGTCCAACTCACTTCTTTCAGAAGGACAAAATAAACAAAAACTCGTCTTTTTTATTTCCTTTCAAAGATTTACCAGGATGCAAGAGTCTGTCAGTAACTATTAAAAATGTGTCAGAGAACCCACAAGTTCCCCCAAATGTGAAGTACTTACTCTTAATCACTTGGGCCTCCAGATCTTTGGTTTATGACAGTAGATGGTCCTTTCTTTCAACAGCTAGCAGTTTCTGCTTCCATTCATCTTAGAAATTTTTTTTCATGTTATCAGGAAACAAAATGGCGCATGGTAATAACTTTTGAAATTAATTAATGCTCACTCCTAACTTCAAAAAAAAAAAAACTTTAAAATGAGTGTCAGCAGGGGCTGGAGAGGTGGCTCAGGGGTTAAGCCTCTGCCTTGCAGGCGGAAGGTCCTGAGTTTGGATCCTAGACCCCACGTATAGACGCAGGGCGGAAGCGGGGGCGGCCTGTGTTTCTGGTCCTAGTAGGGCGGAGCCTGTGAATCCCCGGGCAGAGTAAACAAGGAGGAGGTGGAGGTGTCCGTGGTGGTTCCTGAATTTGCCGGTGGTTCTATACACACACGTGTACATACACACACATACATACACACATGCACACATACATGCACAACTTGAATAAATAATAAATAAAAAAATGAGTGTTAGCAACCAAAAAATGTTTACTGAACATTAGACCCAGATCTGAGAGTAGGAGGAGACTCTGCCCTCGAAATCATCCCAAGGGAAGGGGACAAGGTGTTTAGAGACCGAGGTCTTCCTCAGAGCAAGAGCTAGGTCTTTGTCTCCCTCACAGACATAATTGACCAATCAGTGAGCAATGGATGAATGTATGCAATGTGAAGTGAGCTTGATTAAGTGCTTAAATTACGTGAAATTCCTTAGATGTTAGTTTAGATGTGACCAGGCCACTGAAGTGGTTTGCAATATGAACAGTAAGACCTAGGGTATATGTTATATTTTGGTAACTGAAGAGATATTAGACTTTTAACTAAAGAATCATACAAATCATTCCATGGGGGTACTGTTTTGTATGTGAGCATGGTGTGTTGTTTCTTTTGTGTGATTATTTTCATCCAAGAGGAAGAAAGCAGACCCACAGTAGCATTCTTTATTGGCTATGGGAGATTTGACGTGATTTTAGCCACTTTTCAACCATTTTCCAGCTGATAGGTTGACATGGTTAGGAGGGAATGGCGGTTCTGAGCCAGGCTGAAGAAAAGCAGGGCAGAGCAAGTCTTGTGAAGTGAAAACATAAATGCAATGAAATTCTGGTCCAGTTTCAGATAAATGTGAAATAAGTATGATTGTTATTTTTACAATTTGATTCTCAAGCTGTTTTTCATTATTCCTGGGTTTTTCTGCTGCCACGAGAAGTCATGCAATGCTTGACCTTTCTTGTTAAGATTTTAAGGAGACTCATGTTTCCTTTTAATAAGTTTTGCATTATAGTCCATACAGAAAACCAGAGAGTGGGTTTTCCATTTCTTCCAGCTTTGACGATATTGAAGATAATTGTAACTACTTTATGAATTATATTCTGAATAAATTTACCAATTGCCTTAATCAACATTTGGCAAAGGGCTAGGATAACTCCAGTCAGCAAAGTGCTTGCCTTACGAGCACAAGGACCTAAGTTTGATCACTCCAAAACCTATACAGAAAAGCTGGGTGTGATAGCCTGTATCTGCAACCTCAGAGTACATCCCTGAGACTTGCTGGCCAATCAGCTTAGCTTACTTCTTGGTGAGTTCCAGGCAGGAAAATGTGAGACACTATTTAAAAAAAAAAAAAAAGTATATGGTCCCTGAAGAACAATACCTAAGGTTGTCCTTTGGCTTCCACACACACACACACACACACACACACACACACATGAGTTTGGCAAAGAAATTAGAACAAAAATTGGAGGTAATGAATCACAACAAAAACACATATGCAAAACAAATGTAAGGATGTTTGGTTCTCTCTGATGGCAAATAACAGGAGAATTAACAAATAAGTTAATTTTACCCTGTTGAGCATTAAATTTCTTTAAAGAAGGGAATTTTTAAAATTTGTCTGTGTATGTGTGTGTGCGTGTGTGTGTTTTGCTTGAATGCATGTGCCCGTGGAGGTCCACAGGTGACATTAGGAATCATCCAAGATTGCTCGACCTTCTTATGGCTTTCCTGAGCTTCAGCTTCCAGGGTAGGGAGTGCAGGCCTCCACCATTTTCCCCTGGCATTTTTATGTGGACCTAGAGGATCTGATCTCAGGTCCTTTTGCTTAGGAGGCAAAGGTTTTAAGCCCTGAGCCATCTAACAAGAAGGGAGTTTTTTTAATCTTTCACCTTTCATTGAATATTAGTTCTCAGTCAGGATATGAGAAGATTCATTCTCAATTGAATTCTTCACTAATGGAAATCAATCAGGTGGTCATGTTCAGGGGGGCAGAGCACCCCTTTTCAGTTAGTAGGACTTGTTCACGCCTAAGTTCCTTGTAAGAAAGGCAGTAGCAGGAAAACACATGGTCTGCCAGCACTATGTTAACCTCAACTCTGTTTCCTTTCCTTACACTAGTGTAGTTACCATACTGCTCATACTGTAATACTGCAGTAGTGTCTTCGAGGGTGAACCCCTACATTCGTATTCTAGTTGTAGCTCCCCCAGTTTAACATGCGTGGGCTTTTTCTTCTGTGGTATGGCCACCGTGATCATGGAGTCCTGGTGTTGCAGGCTAATGAAGGGAATTTTGTCAGCTCTCCAGAAGGAAACTATTCAATAGTCAATTAAGTACACAGTTGAAAGCAGAAAGATAAAAGGTGTGTTAACGTTATGCCCTGGGCTGTTTAATCCTACCGGTTAATGAGTAGTGAGATTAGTCTCACTCTATTCCTGATTAAAAGCACACACCAGCCTGCAAAAGAACCTTCTAGAAATGAATGCTGTCCATCAAAAATGATCACACAGTGGGAGCCAAATAGGAACACACAGTGCTCCTTTTACCCTAATTCTAAAACACCAAACCTAAGGAAAGATTTCCAGGTTAGTTGCATAATTCTGTGTGTAAAGAACAGTGTGTGGTCCCCAGAAGTTTTATGCATCAATTGTGTATATAAATGTCTTTTAGATACCACAAGATGGAAGAATCATTACACCTGCTTCTTAGTAAACTCTGTCTTTCATAAAGGATTGTGAGAGACAAAGCATGGCAAGACACTTGTACAATTATTTCACAATATCCATTTTGATATCAAACAAGTTTAACTTTTAAATCTGAAATCTCTCTAAACTACAGAAGATAAAAGGGGTAAAGGGATAAATACATATTATGCAAAGGTCAATTCCATAATAGTAAAAGTTTGTTTAAATGTTATTTTAAGAAGTAAAGTTAAGCTCTAAGCAACAATGGAGGATGTGATTGTAACTGGATGAAGATAGCAATTGACATGAAGACGCCCTGCGCTTCATTCACATCTCTCCCACGCAGTGCAAAGCAAGAATAGAAAACTCTCAAGAGACTGTGGGTGGTGAGCGTGGGCAAACTGTGCATCTTCTGGGGGTTCTTATCCATGAATTGCTACTGCTGACATGGGCTCAAGTACCATAATTTCCTAATGGACATTTAGTTCCGCAGCATGAGGCTGATAACTGAGGTTCTGTGCTTGAATAACCCATCAGGCCCATTCCTGGGAGAAGAAAGGAAGGAAAATGCTGAGAAAATGGCAGGGCACAGGTAGTAGTCTGACATAGGGCTTTGCAAACAACTGATTCTCTATGATCATGTGTATTGTAACACTTAAAATTACACCCAACAAAGCTGGATGTAACCTTAATAATTATAGAATACGTTTTCCATTGTCCATTCTTTCACAGAGTCATCCAAGAAACTAAAAGGAAAGACATATATTTCCATATGCTTTTAAGTTGTTTCTCCGCTCATAAAACGTATCCCATCTTTAAGATCTCAGTATTTATAGTTTGCGGCAGATAAAGAAACAAAGCAGAAAATGTCTGAATTTTTGTCATGGCCTGTCATTATTTCCCTGCCTTTGGTAAAATATGCTTCAAATTGAGCTGGAATATTTGTAAGTTGTCTAAATATAGGACTTATTCAAATTAAACTTCATTTTTGATAAATTTTAGAAGTCCATAAAACGATCTCTGGATGTTGTGGGTGAGATGTTTGCAGTTATTCTCTGTATGGTTGTTATAAAAGAGAGTCCTAACAGCTGTGTTTGAAATTCTTGATATTTTATGCCTCCACCAGAGTACTGTCCCTGGACCACTGTCATGTCTTTCATTTCATAGTGCCTGGAAAGCTGAACACCAGCATAATACACAGATTTTCAAAGATTCCCATCAAATAAAGCAAGATATGCAATTGTCTAACAAAATTATCAAAATAAAGTAGTGAATGCTACAGGGAGTTAATCGTTTATTGAAGAAGCCATCTTTGTGAACTTGGAGAGATTAAACAATGATACATCCTATTAAGTTGCTGTAATTATTTTATCTTATGATTATCTTAGGTTTGGAGCTGTATAACTCCATGGTAGAATCTTTGCCTACTATGTGCAAGACCCTGGGTTTGATCTCCGGTACCAGAAAAAAAAATAAAAATAAAAGCTTGAGCTGGAGAGATGACTCAGGGTTAAGACTCTGCCTCACAAGTAGAAGTTTCTAAGTTCAAATCCCAGGTCCCACATAAAAATGCCAGGTGGAAAGGACTGCCCTGGTGGATGGAGCCTGGTAAATCCCAGAGCAAAGCATAAAAGAGGGAAAAGCAATCTAGGAGGATTTCCGAAGTTGCTCTTGGTCCTCCACATGGATACACAGTACCCACACATACACCCACACACACACACATTAAATAAAGTTTAAAAAAGACTTCTTAAATATAAAAAGACTACCATTGGGCCAGTGAAAGAACTCAGTAAATCTTCCCCCTCTCTCTTTCTCTCTCTCAAGCAAATAAATAAGTAAATAAACATTTTTAAATGTATAAAATTTGTTGATCTTGTTTTAGATTATTAAAAGAAAAGACTACCAAGCACGGCCTTAATCAGTGAAGTCAATAGCTAGATTTTTTTTTAACCATTAATTCAAATTCGTTAAATTTATCTTGCTTTTTCTAGAGGATAAAAGAAACCCAGTTCCTCAAACTGCCACAAAGATGTCGAAATCAAAATTTGTTTAAACATGTGTCCCTGTGCACTGGGACAGGATGCTAGGAAGGATTCTGACTTGCCTGTCGCCCACTCTCGTGTGTCCCACTGCCCTCCTGACCAGTATTGCAACGCACTCGGGCCTTCCTTTCACCCGAGTTGCAATTCGCTAGGCATTAGGAACAGTGGTCAGTGAAATAGGCAACGATTCTTCCTTCTGCTCATGGAGCTTGTGAGACACTTAACAATGTTGGTATTGAGCATTCAAATCATTCATGTACAGATCCCAGTTATGTTCAGAGCTATGAATAAAAGAATGGGCCACTATGATGGACAGCTAAAGGGAACACTAAATTGGCAGGTTATTGGAGAATGCCTTGCTGCGATGGTGTAGTCTAAGAGAAAACAAGTATGAAAAGGGCTGGAGTGGGAAAATTTCCTGGATAGGAAATAGCTTGCATTAGGGCCTGATTATGACAAGAAACAGATTAGTGCTTTTAAAGGGAAAAAATTGAGAGACCAATGTGAGGCAGTGGTTGAACCTGGGCATGGATGACACATGAAGAGAAAGGAGAGGTGGCCAGGGCCAGTTGGCACATGCTTTGTAGCCGTGGGAGAGGCATTCGGTTCCATGCCATGGACCTAGTGTTACCTGAACTTCATCTGATCCAAAATTAGACCTGTGATCTCTTCCCCATCCATTAAGTCAGACCAAGGTGGGAAAGTCTCTAAGTCTGTCAAGTGGAGTCCATTTGGCTGCGGGGATTGCATACACAGAACAGTTGACAGAGCCAAGAAATAGTGACCTGATCACAGCATCTCAGCCTCATTGAAGGAAGAGAATGTCTTGCAAGGTTTCCCTCTCGCACCCCATCAAATGGGGCCATGATGTCCAGAAGCACAGACTTTATCATTAAACCATTTCATCTAGATGGAGCAACCAAACCCCTACTTGAGATAACATAAGTACGTACTAGTCACACACATTCAAATCTCACATATTTTTAGGTTCATAATTCAAGCAATAAAAGTGCGAAGACTGGATATTTAGTGAGATTCAGAAATTATTAATTTTTCTAAATTTCATAATGATATCTAGTTGCATGTAACTGTTATGCATAAAATGATGCAATGTCACACAATGGCTTGCAAATGATTCCTTCAGGCTAGTTCAGGGAATTTGGAGCTTAGATGAAAAAGATTTGACATATGCTGACAATTGTTGAATGGACATGTTGAATATGCATTTAGCCTATTTTTGTTTTGTTTGTATTTTCTTGAAACAAACCATGAACAATACATGGTAGAAATGAGTCACTTCCTGAAAAAAGTTTGGAAGAAGCTACAGGCAGGTGACATATGCCTGGAATCCAATGCTGGAAAATCTGAGGCAAGCAGATCATGGGTATAAGAAAAGGGTAAGCTAAATAGAGACCCTGTCTAGAGGTTGGGGTAGATGAGGAGAGAGAGAGAGAGAGAGAGAGAGAGAGAGAGAGAGAGAGAGAGAGAGAGAGAGAGAACTGTGAACTATAGATGACTCCTAGAGTAAGATGTAGAATCAGGTGAGAAAATCTCTCTCCTGTAGCCTGCAGGGCAAGAACTAAGACAAGTCAATGCCAAAAGGGCATAAAGGCAGCCCTTTGGGGTTCAGCTTGGCACACACAGAGCTTCTCCTGGCATCTAAGTACATGACCTTGACCAGTGTGCTGCAGAAAATTGAGGCACAAATCCAAGCCTGAGCAACAGTTGCCATGGTTTCTGTATGTTGTCATCTTTTGTCTGATTGTCAGACTAACTGAGGTAGTTGAGGCTGTAAACCTTCCAGCAGAATAGACATCCCCAGACTGAGATACATGACTACAGGTAGTGTTCAAATCTACCCTCACTCTGGCATCTCTCTGCTCCATAAGACCTTCATCAGAAAAGCTAAGCCAAAAGCCAGTCTGCAAAGCCCCAGAAACTCAGTGAAGGCTGATCAGGATGAAGAAAAAGGAGCTTTGCCATGATGTTTTTAACTTGTGAAAAAGAAAGTGCTTATTTATTAAGTAAATTTTATTTTTAGCAGAGACCGAACCAAGGACCTTACACATGATAGCAACTGCTCTGTTTTGGAGCCACATTCCTGTCCTCTCATAATATTTTTAGAAATGAAGTTGGTTTTATTCATATTCTCATTCTGATTTCTTAAGATTTTCTTTTTCATTCAAGTTCTGTGCATTATCTCCTTTGCCATCTCAACTGGATCCATCCGGGAAATAAGATGGAAATATTTGCTTGTCTACTTCTCATGCTAAGCACATATTCAATGAGTGTCTTCCCCATGTCAGGTATACTAGAGTGACACAGGTAGAAACCCTGACGGAGAACCAGGCAGCAAATGAAGACAGGCAAAAGTCTGCTCTTGAGAAGCTGATATTTTGGTTGAAGGATCATTTTAAAGCTTGTTGGAGAATCCCTTTAGTATTTGTGCTGACCGATGAAAGAGAGTGGGCTGCGGGCTGCGGTTATCTGGGACCAAGGGCACCCCATGAGGAAAGACATCATGTGCATCTCTGGCAGACACACACTGGGGGACAAGTGTGTGAAACAGGATGGTAGAAAATGAGATGGATGCAGAAAAGTGGAGTAGAGGGGACAGAAGTCCTTACACAGTCCTAAAGTCTCAGCTTTGCTGGCGCGGGGCACACAGCGCCAGGTGGCTTTCAGATCTGACCTTCTTTACAAAGATCCATTTTATTAATTTAAGTAGGACGGAGGCCAACATTTTCTCACTTCCAGACTTTGGTTTTCTTAACATGAAACAGCCTCTGGTCTGTGTTTTCAGTGAGTAATTTCGATTCTAACTTGAAAGCGACCGTGTTTGTCTAGAGACTCAGGAAAACTAGAAAATAAACAATAACCGGATGAGATTTAGGAAAATCCTTTTATGCTGTCCACTTTAGTTTCCTAGCATGAGGGATATCTATTCTTATGTGACCATCGAAAACTTCTCTCAAGCAGTATTGTCTGTCAGACTCGGAAAATGAAACCAGATCTGAATTGCTGTACATCATTTAGCAGGTGACTACACCCTAAAATCTCAACGTGATGACAGTGTTTTATTAAATCTTGGGGAATTCATGTCAGATCAGTTACACGACGCTTTGCAAAAGTCTCACTTACAAACCAGATTTACCCTGATTTCTAGTTACTGCTTAGCCCTGAAGCCCACCCGCTGCTGTAGTGATCTTCAGGCTGTAACTGTCAAGAGCAGTCGTCAGCTGAGGGGAGGGCACATGGTTGGTGAGACAAAGAGAATTAAAGGAACAAGGAAAATAATCCCAAATCTCAGGTGATAGGTATGGGGTGGGTGTAGAAAGAATGATCTGCATAAACGTGTGTGTGTGTGTGTGTGTGTGTGTGTGTGTGTGTGTGTGTGCAGTAAGTCAGCTTCAAGTATCATCCCTCAGTAGCTATCTATGTTGGTTTTGAGACAGAATCCCTCACTGTGACCTGAACCAGTCTCTTCTGGCTGGCTACTGTGTATCTATTTCTATCTCCCCAACTCTGGGGTCCTCAGCAGGAACCATCAATCCCAGCTTTTCATATGAATTCTAGATATCAAACTTAGGCCCCGTAATTGTGAACAAAGTCCTTTATCAACTAAGCTATCTATCCAGTCCCTGAAAATGACCTTTTTTTTTGTATTTTTTTCCAGCCTTCAAAAAGCATAGGTAAAAAGACAGCTTTCAGAAATTAGTAAATAGTGTTTAGATTATAGAACAGTTCTGACCTCAGGAGCAATGGATGGGGTACAAACATTAGCAGCTGGTACCATCTTAGAGCTCACTTTGCCCTGTATTGTAAAGGTCTGTCTCACCTACAAAACTGGTGCCCTTTTACTTTATCATTATCAGTATCAATATTATCATTATTAGTATTACATTGTCAGTAAATCACTTCGATGTGGTTAAAGTTTTAAGTATCTATGAAAGAAAATTCATGGATGTGTTCTATTCCTAAACATTATCTATATATTTCTATTTTTTCAAATATAAAATTGAATCAAAATAATCCAGTCAAATTGCTGTAACTCTTCCCTTCTTAAGACCAAAAGTGGTGGCTTATTTTTTTTTAGGGTGCAAATTTCAAAGGTATATGAAGCAATTCATCAGGCCAAAAAAAAAATTTCATTATTTATTTGACAGGCTGTTTTCCTGGACTGGAAAGATGGTTCAGTGGGTAAAGGCACTTGCATAGAAGCGTGATGATCTGAGTTCAATCCCCAGAACCCACGTGGTGGAAGTAGAGAATCAACTTCTGAAAGTTGTTCTCTGATGTCCACATGTGTACGCAAGCATGCACGCACCTGTTTGTTGTGTTCTCTCTCTCTCTCTCTCTCTCTTTCTCTCTCCTCTCTCAAACAATAAGAAAAGAGGGCAGGCATTCATCTACAACTGCAGTATCCTTCAAAAAAAAAAAGCTATTGTTTCTGCAAGGGAAGCCTTCGAGTCGAAACATGGGCTTCTTCCTGCATCCATCAAATAGGAATGGAGTGCCACGGCTATGCACAATTCGCGGTTGTTTCTATATTTTCCCTCAGTTCTCCCAGCCCTTTTGGGGTGGTGAAATGCCTGTGGCTTTCTAGCTGGTGTGGCAAAACAGAACAGTCCTAATTCACTCCGATTTGAGTGGCTGTTGGTTGCGTGCCTCTGTGGTCATCTTTCATTGAGTTTTGGGGCCAAAATTCTGGGAGGTATATCAGTTTCAGACCTCAATCAAAACGTATTTTTTAATTGGCAAGCTCATCACAGAAATTGAGAAGGATGTTATAAAGAAAAAAAAAAAGCATTATTTGAGCAATTTGATTCATTCAGTTTTTCTTAGCATTAATTCCCTGGCTGAATAGTGAAGTGACACCACAATTAATTAGGTTTACTATAATAAATATGTCAGTCAAAGGGTCATCTGGTTTCTTGTCTGGATGGCAGCAAGGGAACCACTTTGTAGAAAAGAAGCCATGCATAAACTGACTTTTACAGAGACAATGGAAATATCTTGTGTGATGAGAGCAGGGGGGAATGAAACAGAGAAAGGAAGTTATTTTTCTAAGCCTTCACTTGAAAATTGTAAATATTAACTACCAGAACCTGGAGGCCATGTTCTGAACATGATTGGCACTTTGCTATGCCATCTCCTGTATCTTCTGCTTTCCCTCATCCTTTCTACAGCAAGCTACCTGCAAATGCTGTGGAATGATGCTCTTGAGTGGATGATCTGTGTATACATTTTCTGGACTCAAGTAAGACATTCCCTGAGCAGAACCTTGCCATGGCCTTTGTGTATAGTGCATAACTTAGTACTGTGCAAAAGATGCTTAATAAGCTTTATTCAAATTTGACTGACTTCAAGTCAGACTTGGAGGAAGCAAGCTAATATTTGCTAGAAATCCAAAATGTTGAGGAAGGAGGAAAGGGTTCAGAAGGTTGGGTGAAGAAATTGTCTTCTTATTTAGTTTTGTCTCTGAATACAAAACATTTACTTTCAGATCAATCAATCAATAAACAGTCATACATAGTGACACGACAACGTACATAAGGAAAGTAAAGAATAAGCAATACAGACAGGGTTTCTTGTGTCTGCTGACAAGAAGCAGAGCATTTTTTCTTAACTTCCTGACAAGTTGTCACTATCATGAATTTTCTGGGATCTCGATCAAGTAAAATCATTCTGAAACCCAAAGTGCTTTCAAAAGCTGGATCAAGTTTCGTTTTGGGGTCTAGAATCTAACCAAGAGTACAGAGAATGCTGAAGAGGGGTTAATTTGTATTCTGTTTGGATCTCTTTCATTTATCATCCAATAACCTGACAAAGAGCTGAAACACACAGAGACATGGAACGTCGGGTTACCCAAAAAGACCTCTGCTGACTCAAATTTGTGGTTTATATTTTAGCTATCACCATGGTTAATTTCTGTGTGCTTTCGCAATGCATATGAACAACTGTCCAGTAAGAAAAAAGACGAAGAAATAAGAGTGAAATGTGAGGACTGTTAGCATGACCAACCCTTTATTAAGGAACCAGACTGAACAACGGACAATGTGAGCAAACTAGTGCACTTGAGCAAAGAAAACAAACCAAGGACAACCTTTTCCTATTTCTAAAGCTTGTTTGGTGTGTGTGTGTGTGACAGGGGGTGGGGGAGGAGACTTTACTTTCTTTTCAATTGAGATCTGATTGGGTGATTTCAATTCATTATAGTAGTCTACAACTACTACAATTTATTTGTCAATTTTCTTTTCTTATGGATCACCTGAAGTCTTCAGCTAGGACATATTGCATCTCATGACTGGAGATTCCAGAGTGGATCACAAGTGAACGAGAGGGAGGAGACACAGGGCAAAGAAAAGATGGGGGGGCACATAGGGACACTGCCATTCCCAGAGCACCTACTATGTATATCTTGATTGAGTACTTCGTGCAACATCACTTCTTTTTTTTTTCTAGATGGAAAATATTTTGGCAATAACATTTTACTAAAATAGAATTTTAAGTCTTGTGGCAAAATTCAGGAGACTCCATTGCTTGCTCATAGTCCTTTTCCTATTCAGGTTGCCGCTCCGAGAATCCCATTATTTACTCTCCATTAAACTACCTTTCCCTTGGGGCTGGAGAGGTGGCTTAAGGGTTAAGCCTCTGCCTTGCAGGCGGAAGGTACCGAGTTCGGATTCTAGACCCCACGTATAGACGCCAGGCGAAAGCGGGGACGGCCTGCTACACATACACATACACACACACATGCGCACACATGCACAATTGAATAAATAAAATTTTAAACTACCTTTCCCTTTATGCATTCAGATTCCTCCAAGGCATGTTCATTCTCTGTAGGTTTAGTCCTTTTAATGAGCAGTAGTCCACACAGTCATTTTTCTCTTCTTACAGACTGAGTCTCTCACATTCTTTCCTCGCTGTTCATCCACTGAGTTCACATCCAATCTCAAGGCTTTTTCCTTCCTTTTTCCCATATAGGATTTTTCCCCCATATCTGCAACTCATATCCATTTTTTCCACCTTGTTCCTAAAGTATACACCAAGTTTCTTTTAACATAGCATATACCTGTTGGTAAACATCTTTGGCAACTTCTAAAGAGTATCACACTGTAATTTTCAAATGTCTTTTCATAGCTCAAAGAGTCAACTAAGACCTGGGTTCTAGAAAATATGTCTACAGCAAGGAGATTCCAAAAAATGAAAACAGAATATATTTGCACAGCAACATCACTTCTTAATACCCCCATGGTGTATTTTTAGTTCTACTTTACAGAGGAAGAGCCTAAGGTTGCTGAAGATCAACATATTGTCCAGTAATTATGGGTAAAGAGTCAAACCTGGTTCTGATTTATACCAAATATCTGTCACTGCCTATTACCTGTGCAATTGGGGTACAAGAAAAAGGCATGGCTAACATAAACTCTTGGAAATAAATCAGATGTATTTTATTATATGTGTAAAACAAGAGTTAGAAATGATCATCTTGACCTCCGTTAACATGGATGAGCAGGCAGTGAGTACAGTTTAAGAGGTAGTAGTAAAGAATGTTCATAGCACCATCTGAGGGTTACTGATTTATAGTAATTTAATTACCAGAGAACAAGCATAAATTGACTCTACCAGTTTTCCAGGTCACCGAAGCAGAGCATAGACACCTATACCACAGTGACAGGCAACTGTTCTCATTACAGATGAACTTAAGTCTTGCTCATCTGTTAAATCTGTCAAGTGTTCAACTCAGTCTCCAGGCTTGTGTAAAATGCATTATGAGGTGAAGAATAGAAGTCAATTTGGATTTGTTTTTAAGTGGTACCTTTGTTTTCATCATGGAATATACATTCTTAACCTTAAAAATTCATCAAGGAATAATTAAAATGACCTGCTATATCTTTTTCATGACTCAGCTTACAAATATACTTTTCTCCTTAAATATGGCATAGTGTGCAAAGTTCAGTCTTGTTTTTTATTGATTAGTCTAACAGTCCTTTTAAAATAAAAGCTACAAAATAAATCTATGAGGCTGATTCTTTATAAATAATGGAGTATCTGAACCGATATACACATATATATACTTTCCCCCCTAATTTTAACAAATCTGCTTTTTTAGAGATCACAGGAGCAGTTTTTGTTATGGAATGACACTGATATCAAAACAAAGAACTGATATCTCCTAACTTCACTGTATTCATATATGAAACTCTAGAAGATTTTAAAAAATCGAAAAAAATTTTAAAAGACCAAAACAAAGAACTGCTCACTTCCCAGTGAATAAAGACACATTCACATAACTAATGTTGATCATTTGATCATTCAAAAAACAAAGAAAAAATTTTAAATTTTGCCATTTTTAGATCAACAGAGAAGTATATGTAATATACATGCTCAGCTGAGAATAGAGCTTTAAATGCTTGTTCTGGGGCCAAAGATTGAAGATTTGGCTGAGACTGTTAATTAAACCCAGTTCAAGAGTATGTCCACCCATCACTCTCATTATCTTTACCATTTAGGTGACTGAAATCTGCATACATAGCTAAAAGATTAGGACTTCCAGGAAACTGTGAATGTTGAAGATAATGTTTGTCTTAGAATATTAAAAAGTTAATCAATATGCTGCTTTTCCCTTCCTTTCTTTCACAAGCACTGCCGTTTTCCTGCTGGCCTTAGGGTCTGGTCTGAATGAGTGTGCCCGTGAGCGCCCTATAATTGGACCTCAGAGAAGCAGGTCTTTCCTTTAGTGCAAGAAGCCTTTCTGTGTTGCTAGGCCGTTCCTTTATTGCGGCGATTAACACATCAAGTGCTCAGGCGCTGTGGATGCTGCTATCCCAGAAGGCGTGGACAGGCGTTTAGTGGGTCCGTTGCCAGTGGAGGCCAAAGTAAACTTGTTTCAAGCTGGGCCTCGCAGGGCGGCACATTCTTCTGCCTCGCATGTCGCTGCGTTTTCAGAAGCACTTTAGCGGCTTGGGGATGCGGGGAGGGGAAGAGATTTTGCTGCTGGCTGCTGAAATAGCCCTGGTGCATACATGATGGAAAGGTGATCGCTGAGAGCAATGGTTGCTAAGCGCTGGGGATGGGGTTGCACCGATGGCCCTCTCAGGTGGTACTAATTGTATGCAGCCTGTCCCTAGCCTTGGGAAAGCCGCGTTCAGGGCCCTGCCCGGCAAGCCAGCAGCCTCGATTACCTGCTGTCTGCTCTCAGCCAGCAGGCAAAGGCTTAATCAGTGGCTTTTGAAAAGG
This sequence comes from Typhlomys cinereus, assembly GCA_023101885.1. NCBI lineage: Eukaryota > Metazoa > Chordata > Mammalia > Rodentia > Platacanthomyidae > Typhlomys > Typhlomys cinereus. The sequence goes on from JALPQD010000001.1 coordinate 1,335,682, forward strand.
AACACAATTAATAAACCTGGAAAATGCTCTTCTCTGATTAAAACAGCAACCGTGTGGCAAAATCTATTAGAGTTTCATTAGAGACCATTTTCCTGGAGCAAATAAATCATGAAAGAGCAGATCTGTAGGTATTGTACGAAACAGCTTTGGCTGGACTGGGCCTGCCTCTCACCGGGAGGATAAAATAAGAACCTGGAGACACATTAAACTTAGTACAGGATGGAATTATAAGACAGCAGTAGAAAATACTGAGACCAAAAGCCGGGGCTCTCCTCCACCAAAGGCCAAAGAGATCCTGGCAGTTTCCAACACAGCTCCACACAGAAGAGTGAGGACAACTGAGATTATGATCTCACTTCAGTCCCTCATCCATTCAGTTAACTATTTGCTTTCCTTCTCTCTCTTTTGTTCTCCCTTCCTCTCTTCCTTTCTTCCTTCCTTTCTCCTTCCCTCCCTGCCTCCCTGCGTCCCTTCATTCTTTTCTCTGTTCTACATTTAAAGCTTTTCCCAGGAGTGTAGCTCATTAGGGATCCTTAATGAGACCACGCGTGGATGCAGTTAGTAAGGACAACGCCCCTCGGTCATCCTTCCTTCTTATATTGACTGAATCCACTTTGTGTGTGTGTGAGTTTATTGCTGTCTGATAGTATCAGACATAAATATAAATGTTTGCTATACCAGGATTGCATACTAAAGGCTTTTGAAAAAAGTCATTAGTCCATCCGCAATTAGCCAGTTAATAGAGCTGTGTTTTTATTTTTATTCCTTCTTAACTGTTTTTCTTGTAAGGAATGCCTAGTAAGTCCTGGGACTATTAAGAGAGTTTTCCTAAGGGGTCTTTAAAAGTAGTAACAATTAGGGCATTGATTTTCATTTGAAAATGTCTTACTTCTAGTCTCTTTATAGCTGTCTCCTTGTAGCATAATTAGCTCTGTGTGTGTGTTTGTGTGTGTGTGTGTGTGTGTGTGTGTGTGTGTGTGTGTGTGTGCAGGGGGGGTGTGTCCAGACGTACATTTAGCATGGCATCCCTGTGAAGGCCAGAGGCTTCCTCAATCTTGATCATCCCATTCAGTAATTTTTCTAGGTTCTCGCCGTGGTTCTGCATGTGAGATGAGTTCGTCAGATCCATTTTCTTCGAGATTTTTCTTGGAAGGGTGAAAGCGAGCAGAACACTTCTGTCAGATTGAAAGCCCCTGCGTTCATTTCTCCTGAGGTTTCTCTGACACAAGTTCCTGAGAGCACTGCCCAATGCTGCTTGTCCCTCGCATTGGCTTGCCATGAGAGGCACCTTCTTACTGTTTCCTGGAATCCATATGCTACGGGCTTCTCCATGTGCTGACGTGTCACCACCTCACTTGGCTAGAGGCACAAGTGGCTCCGTCATGTACCAGTGTGACCATTTCACAGATGTGTACTGACAGGCTGGTGACTCGCAGGGACACGCCAGAACTTATCAGAGTGTATTTTGTCACAAGGTCTTTCATATCTGTAACTGAACCAAGAGGTCTGCATCAGTTGTTTTCTAGCTTTCCTACTCGGCCTTTTAGAGTTCTGTGAATGCCTGGATTAAATATGGCAACAGTAGGGATTTCAATCTCTGTTGTTTTTTCTTGTACTCACTCAGGAATAGTGGTATTCTGGACCATAAAAAGCAGTGATGACCCGTTTCATAAATACAGCTACAGTCAGTGAATGCCTAAAGTCTAGTGAAATGTACAGAAATACCTCAGGAATGATTGCTTTGAAGTACGAGCTACAAATGAGCACTCAACATTGTGGCTGGGGAGCTAAGAAGAAGCTAATGAGGGTCTCATGGAACCAGCATTTGGCATATTGCTCTTGGTGACTTACAACTGGGAAAATCCACACCTGGAGTATAAAATGAGTAAGAGCAGGGATACTGTGGAGAACGAGATTCGTTCACTGACTTACCCAGCCAACTGTAAACTTTGCCAATCAAATTAATTTAGCTAACAAGTTTGCTTTTAATATTTTCATTGGGTATATGGTCTTTCTGTGAACTGTAAGAAAAGAAATGTAAAAAAGTATGGTTCCTGTCTTCTAGAGTAGTTCTCTCCAGACAAATCAAAATATGAGTCACATGTAATTTAAAATATTTCTAGTAGCCACGTTAAAAAAATAAAAAGAGAAGTTAATTTTAATAACATACTACTTAGCCAAGTAAGTCTCAAATATGATATTACAATGTATAATCAATATGAGAATTATTAAGGAGTTATTTTTCCATAGTAGCTTCCAAATCTGGTATATGTCTTACGACATGTCTGATAGGCGAGAGCACACTTCTCAAGTGTTCAATTGCCATATGTGGCCAGCAGCACTATATGAAGAAGCACAATTCTAGGCACTTAACAGTTCAATTTCTATGAAAGCTCTTCCTACAGGATGAGGAAAATAAGATCTTGTGAACACATAGGGGTTTTGAGAACATCATCATAATAAGCGCTTAGCGAATCAATTAAGGCAGTGGTTTCCAAGAGTATGGTCAGAAAAACACTACTTTTCCTATATGATGTTGAAAATGTTCATCCATAGGCTTGGAAAAACATGGGTTAAACACATGTTCTGCTTCTTTGCTAGTGAAAACCAAGGGTGCTTGGGATTCTGTGTGTTCTTAATTGGTCATGAAGTTGTTTGTTTCACAGAGCTTCTCTTAGGACTACTGTTACTATGGAAACAATTTGAAACAACAAAAAAAATAATTCAGGAAAGGGTAAAACCGGTGTCGTGGGAAGCCTTTATGAGGGTGGCAGTGAATCTTCAGCTAATTGTTCTCATGTTTCCAAAAGACTGTGTTACAGCATTTGGCCCACTGGGCACATGGCTGTCCTCGCTGGCCTTTAAAATCCTTTGGGAGAGAGAGAGAAAGAGAAAGAGAGAGAGAGCAGAGAGCGAGACAAAGAGAGAAGATAATAGGTGCTTGTGGGGAGGTCAAAGTACAACTTTTAGAAGTTGGTTCTCTCCTTCTACCATGTGAGTTTTGGGGATCAAACTCAGGCTACAAGGTTTGCACTTCAGCCCCTTTACCCACCGAGCCATCTTGCTGGCTCTTATTTGCATTCTTATCTCACAACTGGACGGAGCACTAATATCAGCAAGCAGAATTAAACAGAAAGGTTGATGAAAATCAGTGCAAAGTCGAGCATTTAGAAAGCACCGGGGCTTTTGCAAGCCAAAAAGAGAAGAAACGCATCACACCAGCAAGTTTAGGTGAACAGAGAAAAGATGAGGGTGGTTCCCTCCACGGACACAGCATCCAAGAGCCTCTCGGGAATCTCTGGCTCTCAATGCCAAGGACAATCACAGAGAATATCCACATAAGGCACATCTGACTGAGAGAAAGGAAGGGGGAACAATGTGGAAACATGGACAGGGAAAGGTGAGACATCACATGGCAGGACTTAAACAGAGCAAGGCCCTTCTGCCTTGCCACACACAGACGTCTCTGCCTTCAGCAGAGAAATCTTCAGGCTCTGAAGTATGAGATCCAAGATATCAGGTAGGAGGAGATGTGGGAAATGGAGGCCAGAAAGGAAAGAAGTAGCAAAACCACATGGGAAACTGGAAAACCAGAGTTTGGGGGCTATCCCAGCAAATACAAAGTAGAGAGAAATGAATTATTTTAAAATGAATGCCAGGCCAGTGAGAGAGCTCAGTGGGTACAGTTCCTGACAGCAAGCTTGGTGACCTGAATTCAGTCCCCAGAAAAGCCTACATGGCAGAAAGGAGAACTGACTTCTGAAAGTTATTCTCTGCCCTCCACACAGGTGTCACGCCACATGTCCATTGTGCATGCCTCTCTCTGTCTCTGTCTCTCTTCTCTCTCTGTCTCTGTCTCTCTCTGTCTCTCTCTGTCTCTCTCTCTCTCTCTCTCCCTCTCACACATACACACACACACACTCACACAGATACACACACACACACACAGATACACACGCACACAGATTTGTAAGAATGAACTCCCAGGAAATTACCCTTTTATATATTTTTGCTTTTTTTTTCACCTCTAGATATTACTCTAAGAATGTTAAGAACCCAATTTCCAAATCCAGCTGTACATGCACAGGGAGGAAGATGAAATGCAGGAAGAAAAGCTCAGTTTTAGATTCCTTCTTCCCTGTGCTCTACACCAAATCTGTAGCTTATAATTTTTCTTTGAAAAATCCTTGCTTTTGAATAGAGTTCCTCCTTTGCCTATGTACAAAAAAGAAAGGTTCCTGCCCTCCATCTTTCACCAATAATGACATTTATTTAAGGTCATAGAGAGAGGATCATTGAGCATTATTGAGTACATTGAAGAAACTTGGATTGAATATATATATATATATCCTGTGCTATAAATTTAGTCCTAGACTATTCCTGGAATTCCCATATACATTTTGGACATTTTTTTTTCTATTCTCCATTCAGACACTACCAAGCAAAGACAATTTCCTTGCATGCTACTTCCAGAAATCCTCCCTAGAGCATTACCTGTGACCTGACATACTCTTTCAGCTTGTCCTTCCAATGTTTTGACCACCAGAGGAATGCACCAGGCTGAAGATCAAAGAACTTGCTGGTTCCCACTTGGCTGCGGGGACAGCTTTGTGTTGTGCCTCTGCTGGAATTAACACTGATGTCTTCATCTGAGGAGCAGCCACAGACGTAGGTGACCAGTCACCAAAGACAGGAGGCCATAGCAAGGATAACATGAACACTGTGTGAAGCTCGTTCTCAGCTTCCTCCAGGGTGACATTGCTACTGGAAAGTTGTATAAAAAGAGGGTCTCAGTCGGGGAGAGACTTGGGTCAATATTTGGGATTTGTCCTCCCTCCAGAAATTACAAGCATTCTTATGGACATTAGCACAATTGGACAATTATTCCATAAAAAAATTTACAGAGTTGCCTCCAGAATTTTCAATGTGCATTCTGATTTATGTTTTCAAATATGCTGTATTATATATTCAAGATATACAACATCATATTTATATATACATGTATGTATTAAACTGGGAATAGTTATGGTAGTGGAACAAATTAATATCACATTACAGCTATCATTTTTATTGCCTATATGTATGCATATGTGTTTGCACATTCATGAGTGTATATATACACTCTGCATACAAAAGTGTACTTAAGTGTGTTAAGTGTGTGCATCTGTGGAGCCCTAAGAGTGGCATCTGGTATCATCCTGGATTACTCTTCTACATTATTGCTTTGCCCTGGTTTATGTAGGATCTGGGCATCCGAACTCAGGTCCTTTTGCTTGAAAGACACAAGTTTTAACCACTAAAGCCATCTCACCAGCTCAGCTATTGATTTCTGAAAGTCGGAGACTGCATGTTCTCACATGGAGAAGCTGAAAGAAGCAAAGGTCAGTTCTCAGACAGAGACCGTCAGTCAGAGGTTACCTGAATTGGGTGGAGTTTGAGAATGAAATGGGGAGATATAGATCCGGGGCTGCAGAGTAGCCCGTGAATCAGCTCATTTGACACTCTTGGCAAATGAGACAAGTTAAGGAGCAACTAAGCTAATGAGAATTGACTGAAACTCAAAAACATTCTGTTTCCTATTGTTCCAAACGGAACCTGGCAGCATAGTCAGCTTGTTGAATACAGGTCACAGCTGTGCGCCAAACACAGCAAGACTACTGAGGAGCTGAATATATTGGTACATTTTCCAAAGAAGCTTCAGGAAGGCTTAAATGCGTCATGGGTGACATGTTCACTGATGACAGGTTTTTTTCCCCCTCCTTCTCCCTCCTTCAAGCTAATTTCTGAGACCAGTTGCTCCTATGCTAAGCCCCGTTGACTGGCTGCCCATCATAAATAAAGAGGCCACACCTGGCCCACCACCAGAGGACATGACCTGACCTTTTCAGATCTTTCCTACTCTCCCTAAGCTTTCATTCCTATGTCCCAAGTCTCAGCAGATCATCAGCAAGATCAAAGCCAGCTGGTATGAGCCCACAGTGTCTCCAAATCCTTCTGTACCATCGCAGAGCTCCTTGTCTGCAGAGTAGAAGAGATGGCCCTCTTTCCTCAGAGGCTAATCCTTCTGTACCATCGCAGAGCTCCTTGTCTGCAGAGTAGAAGAGATGGCCCTTTTCCTCAGAGGCTAATCCTTCTTCCCTCAGAACTCACTAGCTTCCCGTTCCTAGCTTGGTACCCTGATCTTCACACTCAGAATTCTGCTCTGTTGCTTCTTTCTTCTTTGTCAGTAAATATCAAGTCATCCCCATATTTTGAAACAATTCCTTCTTGGTACTTGAGATTCCCAGGACCACTTTTCATCTCCAAGTGTCCTCTGTCAGCAGCTTAACACCTGGAACCAGGTGTCTTCAGCCTAACCACTATCCGATACCATTGCAGAGGTCCCCTGATTGTCCCAGGGTGCTGGCTGTAGTTAACCCAACTAAAACATCCTGCCCTCAGCATCCCAAATCCTCTGTCCTCTTCTGCACCATTTCTGAGCTCATGGGATACTGAAACCAAGTTCTCTCTGAAGAAAACAAGCCAAATTGTCTTGAGGTTCTCACTGCAAAGGGACAGAACGGCCGTATCACTGCCTCCTCTAGAGGTGGATACTCCTGCACACACATCTTCTTCCAACTCAGCCCACTTTTCTCTGCTCAGGGAGCTGAAGCAGGGATGGGCTCCATCCAGAGAGATGCACCAGTATCTATAGCACTTCAGGGACCTCACAATGTTCAGAGAGGCGGTTGTCTCAAACTCTTTTTGTGTACTTCATAATGCTTTGGTTCTAAAACTTTTATTCCATGGGGACTGGAGAGGTGGCTCAGGGGTTAAGCCTCTGCCTTGCAGGCAGAAGGTCCTAAGTTTGGATTCTAGACCCCACGTATAGATGCCAGGTGGAAGCAAGGGCGGCCTGCGTTTCTGGTCCTGGTAGGGCAGAGTAAACAAGGAGGAGGTGGAGGCAGTCCATGGTGGTTCCCAAATTTGCCGTGGTTCTACACACATGCAGACACACGCACACACACACACACACACACACACACACACACACACACACGAGCACACACGCACAATTGAATAAATAAATACAAAAATTAAAACTTTTATTCCATAGTGGAAAGAAAAAAGAACTCAGCACACAAATGAAGGCTTAACTGTAGTTAAAATGTCAACCATCATAATGCTCATAGCTTTATTATTGGGGTGAGTTAGAGAGAGTTAATAACTCAAAAGTCTGAAAGTCCATAATCACTTTGCAAAGTAGAAACTCCAGAATGAGAAAAGAACCCCAAGTTCTTTTCTGTAAAGGAAAAGGTATTTGAATTAACAACGCTGGGAAGACCCATCTTTATGTCTTGACACCTGGGAAAGACAGAAGTCGATTATATGTATACAGCTCTACTTGCGCTAGTCTACACACACCTACATAGAACCATATGTCAGCTTCCATGGGTAAAATATCTGATGAGATTCACCTGAGATCTGAATGGATTCCTGGGAAGAAGACCCTGAGCAACATCCAGACTTTACAGAGGATGGGTCAGTAGCCCAGATGAACCCTTAAAGAGAGGCACAGTAGTTCATTTCCCCTGCATACGAGACTAGTTAAAAGTGGAAAGCGGTCCCCTTTCGCCCCCCCCCCCACTCCGCCGGTCGGGACGCGTACGCGAGATCCAGCCGGGCTCTCACCGCGCGCTCTAGGAACCCCAGGTCAGCCCACAGGGACCCGGCTCCGACTCCCGCCATCCAGCCGGAGCCGCGCGGGGGCCGAGGGACGAGGAGGACCTCCCCCTGCGCCCGGGCCCCGCCCCAGCTGCCCTCAGGTTAAATAGCTCCACGCCAACGCGCCCATCGTCCCTTTTCACCCCACCCCGCTCCGCCAGTCGGGAGGTCGGGACACGCGCGCGGTCCACCCTGGCCTCACCCCACGCCCTAGGTGAGTCCCCGTTCGGGCCCACCCACCAGTACCCCAGGCCAAATAATTCAGTTTAGTGAAATTGAGAGATCTTAAGAGTTAAAATGACAATGCCAAAGTCAAAGTGCAAATCCATGAGAAGCAACACTCAAGTAAACAAATTTCCCACTGAAGAAATTAATCCCATAATGTTAGATTCCAACAAGAACAAACCCGCGGAAAAAGGCCAAGAAAGCCTGACCCAGGATAACGACTTTCAAAATATGATCATTACCATGTTCAATACTATGAAAGAGGAAATCCGGGAGGAATTACATAATCGAATCAATCGCTTTGAAGAGGAACACAACAGACATCTGGAGGAGTTGAGAAAAACAGTGCAAGAAACAAAAAGTGGCATAGAGCAGTTAAAACAAACTCAAGCAGAGTTTAAAACTGAGCTAAAAGACAAGTTATCTTCAACCCAGAACGCCACAGAGAGTCTTATCAACAGAACTAATGAAGCAGAAAACAGAATTTCAGACCTTGAAGATAAAGTGGGAGTACTAACCAGCTCAATGGAAGAGGTTGTTAAAGCCAAAAAGATACTTGAGAGAAATATCCAAGAGATATGGGACACCCTGAAGAAGCCTAACATGTGTATTCATGGAATACCGGAACAAGAATCTCAAAATACCACCCCTGAGGAAATTTTTCAAACGATCATCAAGGAAAACTTTCCTCATCTAAAAAAAGAGAGGCCCATTCATATACAAGAGGCATTCCGCACCCCAAACAGATACAACCAAAATAGAAGCACACCGCGGCAAATAATAGTTAAAACACTCCACATTCAAGATAAAGAACTGGTGCTGAGAGCTTCAAGGGAGAAAAAACAAGTCACTTTTAAAGGCAAACCTATTAAAATAACAAATGACTTCTCAGTCGAAACAGTAAAAGCAAGAAGAGCTTGGAGAGACATACTTCAAGTATTGAATGAGCAAAAATGTCAACCCAGGCTGATTTACCCTGCAAAACTATCAGTCATGATCGAGGGAGAAAGAAAAATTTTCCAGCACAAAGACAACTTTAAGGGATACATGGCCACCAAACCAGGCCTTCAAAAACTGCTAGAAATGATACTCAAGCGTGAAGAAAAAAACAGGCATATCCAGGAGAACAGAAGGCAAATATAACACCATTAAAAGCGAAGCAATATACTTATAAAAGCTACTAAACATAATAAATGTCTGGAATTAACAATAGTTTCTCCATTATAACACTAAACGTTAATGGACTTAATTCACCGATCAAGAGACACAGATTACAAACTTGGATTAAAAATCACAATCCATCAATCTGTTGCCTGCAGGAAACCCATCTCACCACAAAAGATAGGCACGCTCTAAAAATAAAAGGCTGGTCAACAATTCTACAAGCAAATGGAAGCAGAAAACAGGCAGGGGTAGCCATTATGCTATCAGACAAAGTGGATTTCAAACCAAAAAAAATTATAAGAGACACGGATGGATACTACATTTTAGTCACAGGTACAATTCACCAGGAAGATTTCACAATACTGAACATATATGCACCCAATACGGGCCCCTCCACATTCATTAAGAAAACCCTACAGCATCTAAAGCATGAAATCAACCCCCAAACGATAATTCTTAGGGACTTCAACACCGCCCTCTCTACATGGGATAGATCAACAGGTCAAAAGCTTAACAGAGACACTTTGGAACTTAATCAAACCCTGAAAGAAATGGACCTCACAGATCTCTATCGAACTTTTCACCCACGCACCAAAGAATACACATTTTTCTCAGCAGCACACGGAACTTTCTCCAAAATAGATCACATACTGGGCCACAAAATGAATCTACACATATACAAGAAAGTTGAAATTCTAACCTGTGCCCTATCAGACCACCACGGCCTAAAGCTGGACATCCACAACACATCAAACAAGAGAAAATACACTAACTCCTGGAAACTTAACACTATGATGCTGAATGAGAACTGCATTCAGGAAGAAATTAAAAAGGAAATTCAAGATTTCCTGAAAGTGAATGATAACGAAAATACAACTTACCAAAATCTCTGGGACACAATGAAAGCTGTTCTAAGAGGTAAGTTCATAGCTCTTAATGCCTACGTCAAAAAAATGGAAACATCAGAAATAAACAACAATGCAGCTTAAAGCTTTAGAGAAACTAGAGCAATCTGATCCCAAAAGCAGTAGAAGAGAAGAGATTAGCAAAATAAGGGGAGAAATATCTGAAATCGAGACTAAGAAAACGATAGAAAAAATCAACCAATCAAAAAGCTGGTTCTTTGAAAAAATCAACAAGATTGATACACCCCTAGCTAAACTAACCAAAAGCAAGAGAGAGAAAACCCAAATTAACAAAATTAGAAATGAACATGGAGTTATCACTACTGATACTCAAGAAATCCAGAGAATTATAACATCATATTTCAAAAACTTATACTCTGTGAAGTTTGACAACACAAAATTGATGGATGAATTTCTAAGTAAACACAACTTACCTAAATTGAATCAGGAAGTTGTGAATTATTTAAATAGTCCTATAACATATAAGGAAATTGAGGAAGTAATCTCGAATCTTCCCACCAAAAAATGTCCTGGACCAGATGGATTCAGCACAGAGTTCTACCAGACATTTAAGGAGTTAATAACACCAATACTCCTTAAACTGTTCCATCAAATAGCAAAGGAAGGAACACTACCAAATTCCTTCTATGAAGCTAATATCGTTTTAATCCCAAAACCTAATAAAGATTCGCTTAAAAAAGAAAACTATAGGCCGATCTCCCTGATGAACACAGACGCAAAGATTCTCAACAAAGTCTTAGCAAATCGGATTCAAAAACATATTAAAAAGATCATTCATGGGGACCAAGTAGGCTTCATCCCCGGCACACAAGGTTGGTTCAACATACGCAAATCAATAAATGTAATTCATCATGTAAACCAGTCCAAAGTCCAAGACCACATGATACTCTCGATAGATGCAGAAAAAGCTTTTGACAAGATCCAACAGCCTTTTATGATCAAAACGCTAGAGACAGTAGGAATGGAAGGAACCTTTATCAATATAATAAAAGCTGTATACAACAAGCCCACAGCAAGGATTATGCTCAATGGGGAACAATTGGAAGCATTCCCACTTCGATCAGGAACTAGACAAGGCTGTCCACTCTCACCACTTCTATTCAATATTGTACTTGAAGTCTTAGCTGAACCCATAAGACAAGAAAGGGACATAAGAGGGATTCAAATCGGCAAGGAAGAAGTCAAGCTATCCCTATTTGTAGATGACATGATCTTATATCTGAGTGATCCCAAAAACTCCACCAGGAAGCTCCTGGAACTAACTGAGAAGTTCAGCAGGGTGGCAGGATACAAAATAAATGTGCAAAAATCAGAGGCCTTCCTATATGCCCAGAATGAAAGAAGTGAAAAAGCCTTGAGAGAAACAATCCCATTTACTATGGCCCATAAAAAAATGAAATACCTTGGTATAAACCTAACTAAGGACGTAAAAGACCTTTACAATGAAAACTTTAAAACCCTAAAGAAAGAAATTGCAGAAGACACCAGAAGGTGGAAAGACCTCCCTTGTTCCTGGATTGGCAGAATCAATATTGTAAAAATGACCATCCTACCAAAGGCAATATACAGATTCAATGCTATACCAATCAAAATCCCAAAGCAATTCTTCAAAGAAGTTGACCAAATAATCTCAAAGTTCATATGGAGACACAAAAGACCCAGGATAGCAAAAACAATCCTGAGTAACAAAAACACAGCTGGAGGTATTACCATACCAAACCTAAGTCTATACTACAAATCCATAGTTATAAAGACAGCCTGGTACTGGCTCCAAAATAGACACACAGATCAATGGATAAGGATTGAAGACCCAGATATAAGCCCACAAAGTTACAGCCATTTGGTCTTTGACAAAGGGGCCCAAAGAATCCAATGGAAAAAGAACAGCATCTTCAACAAATGGTGCTGGCAAAACTGGATCTCCACATGCAGAAGATTAAAGCTGGACCCGTACTTGTCACCATGTACAAGACTTAATTCCAAATGGATCAAGGACCTTGATATCAGGCCAGAGACTTTAAAAACCATAGTTGAAAGGATAGGGAACTCCCTCGAGCTGATTGGGCTAGGCCAACACTTCCTAAACAGACATCCAATGGCACAATCACTGCTACCAACTCTCAACAGTTGGGATCTTGTGAAATTAAAGAGCTTCTGTTCAGATAAAGAGATTGTCACACGAGCTCAAAGGCAACCCACAGAATGGGAGAAAATCTTCGCTAACCACATATCTGACAGAGCTCTACTGTCCAGAGTGCACAAAGAACTTAGAAAATTAAACTCCAAGGAAAACACTGGCCCAATTAAAAAATGGGCCTTGGAACTTCAAAGAAACTTTACCAGGGATGAAATTAAAATGTCTAACAATTATCTTAAAAAATGCTCCACTTCCTTCGCCATCAGGGAAATGCAAATCAAAACTTCCCTGAGATATCGTCTCACCCCGGTCAGGATGGCAAAAATCCACAATACAAACAACGACAAATGCTGGAGAGGATGTGGAGAGAGGGGAACTCTCCTACATTGTTGGTGGGAATGCAGGCTCATACAGCCACTCTGGCAAGCCGTCTGGAGATTCTTAAAGAAATTAAAGATTGAAATGCCATATGACCCTGCTATCCCACTTTTGGGAATAACCCCCCATGCAGCAGAGGTTCGCCTCGATAGCACAAGCTCGACCATGTTCATAGCAGCACTGTTTACAATAGCAAAGTCATGGAATCAACCTAAATGTCCAACAGTTGACGAGTGGATAAGGAAACTGTGGTACATCTATACAATGGAGTACTACTCAGCCATCAAAAATGATGAATTACTGGAATTTGCTGGGAAATGGATGTCATTAGAAAGAATTATATTAAGTGAAGTATCCCAAACCCAGAAAATTAAGCGCCGTATGTACTCCCTAATAGGTGGCTCCTAGTACCAAACTCACCCAGCCCACATTGAGACACTCAAAAGTAAACCTATGTAACACAGTAATTGCAAGGATTATGAACAAGAGGGATGGGTTAGGAGGGCCACACCAGAAACAAGGAGAGAGGAGACCATGTTACAGCAGAGAAAATAGGCCTCCATCAAGGTCTGCAAGTAAGTAATGAGAAACCTGGTTAAGTTCACAGACGTTCTTTCCTGATCTCACCAGAAGGGGAGGGCATATAGTCTAGCAGATAAAAAGTAATCATTTTGCAAATGGGTGATGGACCCCTCCCTCAGTGAGGTTTCCTACTCTTATTACATCTACCCTTGAATGTGCTATTACAACAAGACTCCAGTTTAACAGCTTTTTGTCTCTGGCCAGGGGGTGACATACAGTGCCCAGCAGAATGGAGTGAAGGGAATTGCAGGAGCAGCAAAACTGCAAAAGAAAATCAACAAACCACAATCCAGAACTTCAGAGACTCTATATCAATCACATAGAACTAGGACAGCCTAATCTCTCTCCCCATCCTGGAGCTCAGGGACATTTGCGGAAGAGGGGGCGGTAAGATTGTAAGAGCAAAAGGATGGGAGGAGCAACGATTTGCAAGATTCTCAACAATAGTTGGGGCCAAAGCAATCGTAATGGGACTTTGCATGCCCTGCGCAATGTCCAGCGCACTGTTGCCCTCATAAAGTCTAGCATCTGTTAAGGGCACCGAGACCCCTGGAGGCAAGGGATTGACAGCCATAGTAGTGATCTTATGCTTAAGGGGAACAAGAGAAAGGGCTTATGGAAATGCCACTGGGTCCTTATATGTCATCGGAGAGGAGGACGCAGTGGAGAGTTAGGCGTACACAATAAAGGACTCTCTGGGAATTGGGGGAAAGCACTGGGGGAAGGGGAGGGGGAGGAGGGGGGAGGGAGGGAACTGGTAAAAAATTTTAAAATGTATAATTAAATTTTTAATAATAAAAAAAAATAGTCTCTCAAAAAAAAAAAAGAAATAAGAGAGCATTTTCACAGAACTTAAAAAAAAAAAAAAGTGGAAAGCATTATAAACAGAAAAATACCGCTTCATTAAGCCTATGGTGCAGGTCAAGTTTCCCAGCAGCCAGTTCTACCCCGGACTAGTGCTAGACATGTAATAGCAGGTTCTGCAGTCCTCTGTGTGCAACATGTGTTGAAGCTTTATGCAACAGGTAATGTTCCTTTCCTGCAGAAAATGGTCAGATAAATATAACCCCAAAAAGATCATTGCTTAATCTAGATGAATCAAATGGGGGCTGCAGGCCACCTCCATAAAACATTGGTTTTCTTTTCTGAGACATTGTTGAAGAAAAGGCTAACTGGAAAACAAGGTTTATTTCCTTGATGAAGATTTCAGATGTGTTTTCAAAATCTAAAAAAAAAACTTTAAGTTTAAAAAAACTATATGGTGGGATCTATTGATAGGTATGATAATTAACTTTTTATTTTGAAAATTTTTTTCTAAATCTACAGATAGCATCAAGCATGAAGAGTTTCCTGTGTTTTCCGAGGTATTTAGAAAGCACCATTCTTTACTAAACAGAAATAGAGGAATTAAATCTTCTTTTTGAAACTTGGAACTTTATTAGTCCTCTCTGTGAATGAAGCAAAGGTTCAGTTTTTAGTAATAAATTATTTCCTCTTCCTTTTGCTTCTGAGTTCTGTATTTCCTTTTCACATTATTGTCTGATTTTTGTGATAACTCTTCAGTTAACATTTAAGAAATGCTGTTTTCAGGTATTTGGAGATAATATCTTTTCTTCATCCTTTCAGCTATTTCTAGATTTTTTTTATGTTCTTGGAAACTGAGATGCATTTATAACAGATCAATTGCTCTTTGAGGGATTCTGAAATGGAAGACAGGATGATAAATAATTGAAAATAAAGAAATAAAATTCATTGTACTGACTTTGCTTACTTTTCTAGAAACCACTCGAAAGCATTTAGCTATAGTGGTTCCTGGTCTCAGTGGAGCCACTTAACTTAATCTGAAAACTTTGACGACATAAAGTTCTGTATGGGTCATGCAGTTAGAATACTTGTTAAATACTGAGGAAAAAAAAGAAAGCTCTTTGAAACATGGGTTGGCAGTGAGAAGAAAGCTGAAGGGGAATCCATCTCATACCTTAACTAGGCTGGAGAACAATTTTCTGGGGACTATTTTCACAGTCGTTCTTGTGGATATTTTCCCTCAGGCAAATCCTGAAATCTGCTCATTGTTCAGGAGTCTTGAAACAATCAGCTTCCATCTTCCATCTGAAGTCTAAGCTCTGTTAGTGTTCAACTGCTAAAGACATAGCCTTTGGCTCAGCAAAGGAAAAGAGCTAGGGGTGTACATGTGGCTGACTCAGGGGTGGAGGTGCTCGACTAGCACGCATGGAGTGCTGGGTTGATCCCCTGCACAGCATAAGCCAGGCATAGTGGCACAAGCCTGTAATCCCTGCTCTCAGAGGTGGATGTTGGATCAGAAGTTCAAGATCATCCACTTCATCAGCTATGTAAAAGAGGAACCTCAGACACAGAGGTGGGACAGGAGATTTCTCTTTTTTTTAACATTACATTTTCTTTATTTCTCTAGAAAGTTTTCCCTTTAAAACCATAAGGTTACATACATAGTGATAAAGAGGCTAGTCACAACTGCATATTATGAGTTTGCTTTTCCAACTTAGTGGATAAATATTAGAGAAATACAAAAGTAGGTGGTTACAGCCAAGCTATTGAGTAGAATTTTTTTTCTGGCAATATACTTTAAACCTATCACTTTTATATGGATTAGAAACTTGAATAAAAAAGAAAGCATATTTCCAATCATGCAACAGTAATAAGGGTGTGAATAACTTTTGTAAAGGGATGGATAGGTGCTCAAATGAAGAGGACTTAATACTTTACACAACCGAAATCACAGTTGCATAATACATCTGATTCTTCAAGTTCACCTATGCATTACAAGGCTGAAATTTACAGTATTTCCCCTCAAATACTCCCCAAATCACTCACTCCCAATCAATTACCTTACCAATTTCCACTTAACCTTTTGAACCAGATTTGATGGGTAAATATGTAATCCACAGGACATTCTTCATTATTATTTCAGAACAAACATAGTATGGCCACATGCTCAAGCTTTAATCACATTTCTTTCTACAGGCATCTCAACTTGCTGCAAATGTCTAGGAAAAGTCAAGATGGTGGTGCCAGTGAGCTTGTACAGGCAATTCTGGAGACAAAGTCTTTTCAAAAGTAGTGGGCAAACTGGTTTCGTTATCATGTATTCAACAACAGTCCCCAGTTCATTAAATACATTTGGACGAATATGGATTTCTTCTAAAAAAATCAAACAGTAAGAAATCTATAGTATATAAAAGGCTGAATAAAAGTTTCTTGACCCTTGAAAAACATCAGATCAAGAAATTTCATTACAAGCAAGGAATTTCAGAATATTTTGTTGATTATCCGGGACTTAATTTATCTGGGACATATCTCAGTAGAGGTAAACAATTTGAACCCTTCATGTCAAGGAACTTTTTGTATATTTACAAACGTGAAGCAAAGATAATAAGACTGGGGAAATCCTCATTATCATGGGGTAAGAGCTGAAATTGGATACAGTAGGTAGTGACAGCTATCCCCCATAAAGCCTGGGCCACGTACGCTCTGCTTAACTAGAAGTATGTCATGTAACCTCAGAGCATTTGCAGAAAAGCACATTGGAAAAGTTTGCTGCTTTCTGCAACCTAGGAAAAGGCAGAACAAACAAAGCAAGAAGCTGCGAACAAGCAAGAGAGCAACACTGTCCTGTCCTGTTTGTTTAATCATTGTCAATAGTTAGATATGGCTGTTAACTTGATGGTCGAGGTTTCAAGCTCTGGGCACATTTGTAAAAGATTTGTAGTTAAGCCCAGAGCGAACCTGCAGGAGACTGTGTAGTTGATAGAGAAGGCTTAACCCATGGTGGGTGGGATCAGGCCCTGGACAGGTGAATAAAATACAGAGAGATGGTTGAGGAAGTTGATATCCTTTTGTGTACTTTTCCAGACATGCTGGTCAGGCAAATAAGGATTATCTCTCTCTCAGCCATTATGTGGCTATGGTGTGCCCACTTCCCTCGGTCCTTGGTGTTGGTATGGGCTCTCCAACTGCTGGACAAAGAACCATAACCAGACTGTCACAAGAGAAAATTGAAACCCCTTGTACGGATTAAGCTGTTTTGCCATGGTTTTATCAGCAATAGTGCAAGTTGGCTTCAACAGTCATCATGAATTGAACAGTGCCCACCCCGCCCTTTGGGAGCCATTTGGGGTTATGCAGGCCGTGAAGACACATGCACCCCCAGGACACTTCCTGGTACAGCCACAAATACATAGCAGGTTTTCTAGAAAACAAGGAGTTTCCTTAGTGATGCAACCAAAAGTAAAAATAATGACAATTTCTCTAATAAGTTCCAAGTGATCATTATGAGTCTTTGACCTCTATTTCTCAGAAGGGCAAGCATCAAGTAGGCTAAAATTCTAGTCAGGCATTTTGTATGCTAATGCTTTACAAAGGTTATTTCTTAAAGAATGGAAAATGTTTTCCTAATTATAATACAAGTTCCTTCCTAAAATCTATAGTCTTGAAGTACATATCAGAGCTATAAAATGACAATCTTTTATTGTTTCAACATCTTTGTTTCTTCCCCAAAATATCATAAAGCATATATAAAAGATTATGAATGTTCTTCCTAGTCTTGCCCTAGACACATAATTATGATGTTTTGCTATCATCCGTATCACTATAATGACTATTGAAATTAAATTTGCCAACATTCTATGTGGTCAAAAAATGGTTTTACCATTGAAACATTGTTATAAAGGAACAAATGGGCATGTCCATAGAATATATGATTATGTCACATGCACAATATGTGACTTACTGAAAAAAGAAATTTGCAGCTTATTCAGAACTTATTCATTCCTACAATGATTTCTCAGCTGTGTCAAATAGTTGTCTGCATCATAAGACAGCTCTTTACCTGTGATCTTAATGAATAGGAAATAGATAACAATCATTTCCACACAGTATGTGGAATTTTCTTTTGCTCTGGTCTTGCTGCTATAATGAAGTATCTGCTCATGATCTATCACAGAAGAAATGACCCCACAGGATGCATTTGTTCAGCGTTTCTTATACATTCTTTAAAAGCACACTAAATTTATGCAGATTTCCCAGTCATAGATTCTTTTACACTTAAAGAGATTTCACCAAATGCTCAGTTGAGAAGAGACACTGATCTCATCATCTGCTTCCAGAACACTACTGACATTATGCCAAGACGTCACCAAAATTCAGTCAGATTATGGGGTAGGAAATAAGCAAAGAGAAGTCCCCTCAAATAGAGTCATGCACAAAAAGAAATAAAATTGCTATTAAACATGAAAAAAAAAGAGATTTCACCAAAATGACAACCTCTTCTTGAAATTCAAACATTCTTCATAGCAGTCACTGGGTTCTTTTACAATCAGCAATACTTACGTGCAATAGTTTATAGAACTTTTTTTACCAAATGTCCATGTAATTGATCTATAGCATTCCCTTTTGACTTTACACCTGCTTAATAAAGCCCCTCAAGCCTATATTTCATGAAAAAACACAATGGGGAACGTTTGGCCTTTTTATGAATCCTTACATCACTTTTTAATTTAATCAACTTTAAAAAGGAGAACTACAGTGAATGTTAAAAAGGAGACATTTTAAAAAATACCATAAGGGATGTTTAAAAAGCATTCACTAACCTATTCACTGATTTATTTGTAGCGGTTACCCTTCTCTGTTGCTGTGAGACGATACCCAAGGTCAAGCAATTTAATGGTAGAAAGGGTGATTTATTCAGCTTAGGTTCCAGAGGCGGGATACAGTCCTTTATGGAGGAAAAGACATGGCTCGTTGGCAGGGAGGGACTAGCCAACTGGAACTGCCTTCTTCCAGCAAGATTCTACTTCCTAAAGGCGCTATGACCTCCCCAAACACTGGAAACAGCTAAGGATTTAAACACATGAGCCTGTTGGGGCAACACACGTTTCACACCATGACATTATCTTCTTAGATGGTATTGTTTTTCCCAAGGATCAGCCACCATTGATAGCCATGCTGATATATACACAGGACTAATTAAAAGGAATACCTGGATCAAGGGAGAGGGAGGAAGGAATCAGTGGGAATTAGCAGTGTCTCCTACTAGGATTGCTTTGGTTTAGACCTGCCAAGTTCAGCCACTGTGGTAGGATCTTCAAATTCAGGGGACCTTTGAAGCACATAAGACTTTGGAACCAGTAGCAAATCTGAGCAGTGTTCAGCCGCACTGTTCTAGAACGAAACCAGGCTTCTGATTCTAAAGGGGCATAACTCAGTTATGTTGGGCCAGACAATCATATCTAAACAATGATGGCAGGACCCCAGAATAGCCGCTGAGTGGTATAGAGAAGTGACATGCTCTAGAGAGCAGCTGGAAGTGCCATATGACCATAGGAAGTCACCCAAGGAGGCAGGTCTGCTGAGCCTGTGGCTGAGGAGGTGACATCCGCTGGGAGGAGAAAGCAACCTGGGCAGTCTCGCAGCATATGCTTTTTGAGGCTAAAGCTGTGGAAACTTGCAGATGTGTAGTCTACACAGATACACTGGCCAGACTTGGCTTCGAATGAAAGAGTTGTCTCATCCCACACAGTGAGTTGTGACAACTGCTTAATGGTAATCACAGCAAATGCACTCAAGTTCAGGAAGTAATGAGCTAATCTAAAGCCCAGGGGGAATTTAAGACAAGCCCAAATGACAATCTTGTGCACTGAAATTCCTCCAGGACACCTTTTTTGAACTGTGGTCATTGGCTCCTGGCCGCCTTGGTTAAAACAAGCTGTCCTTGAATGTTCACTCCGTGCCAAGGACAATAGCATATTTTCCATAGGAAAAAGTTGTCTCTTCCCTGGGAATGCTGGATGATGACTGACATTATCAAAGCCGGAACAGATACAGCTGGGTTGGGTTTTGAGCAGACCGCTTCAGAGTCTGTAACTGACACCACGTGTTTTGCTCGGCCTCTCTACACAACTCGACCAAATCCATTTCCAATCTGTTCCAGATTGTCCGGTATGTTTTATGGCTCAGGACTGAATCACAAGCTAATAGTCACCGTCGGGAAGAAAAATTAGCAATTTATAAATCAAGGTTCAGTTCATCCGAGATGTTGAGGATGTGCAGGTCCTTGAAGGCACACATACGGGAGGGGACCAGCTGCCGCCTGGGTCCCCCTCATCCCCGCCTTGATTTTTCTCTTCTGCTTGGAAAGCCAGACTCCCCACTTGTCTGGTGAACTCCAATATATATCAAGCTCAAACTGCAGCATCCTCTTTACAAAGCAGAGTCAACGAAGCTCTTCTGTGCCAGTACTGTCTGCAGCAATCTTCATTGCAGCCTTCGGCGCTTTCTACAGCAATCGTGTGTTTACATATCTGTTTTCTCTGCTAGAACTCGCTGAGGGCCGGGGCTGTGGCTGGCTCATGTGGATGTTAAACAAATGTCTGTCCAGGGAGTCGACTGAGAAAAACAAGTGGGTAAATGTCATAAGCTATCAACTTCTTCGGAAAACTGAAAACACATGACAAGTGAACATGGATGGTTTTGAGCAGCATGTTAAGATAGATATTTTCCTTGCAATAGACAATAATCTGCTTGTATTCGTCACTGTCTATCACGGAAGTGAATCTTTAAGATTCCGTTAATAATGACTTGAGGTGCCCTCGTGCTAAGGAGAGATCATGCGAGGCACCAGCATGCGTTGTTGGGGTGCATTGCCACTGCTTCTGCTCCCTCTTCTTTTTTGTTGTTGTTGTTTCGGGATCTGGCCTGAATTATTCAGTCTTGCCTCGTCTCATTTTTTGACCAACTATAAGCATCTAGAGGGAGTGCATCTGGTTATATTTAGAGATGCCATCTGCAGCCCTGGAAAGATCCCTTGATGGAGATTTAATTAGTCCGTAAGTGTTTCGCAAACGCAACCTTGTTTTTTTTTTTTTTTTTTTTTTTTTTTTATACGGCATTTTGTTTTGGTTTGTTTTGTTTTCGGCCTTTAGAGCATGGGCTTGAAGTCAGATAAACCCATAGTTCAAACTCCAATTGTTCTGCTTATTTAGGTGTGTGACTTCAGAAAAGCGTCCTCTAAGCTCCCGCAAACCTTTGTTTCTTCATCTGGTGGACAGAAATAGTGAAACTCACCGGAAATAGCTCTAAAGATGTGGTGCAGCATTTTGTATGAATGTTTACCCTTGAGGCTGCTGGTAACCCTGGTTCACTATTTCCGTCACTCCTTGACAACCTTCCAAAAAGAGATCACTCCCGAAGAGCTCATGCATGACACAGCAGGTGCCTTCACTCTTCCTTAATTCCCACAGTTTCTAGGATACCCACAGATTCCAGTAAAACCTAGAGACCCAAAATCATTTTTCTACTGTATAAAATACCAGAAGATGTATTTAAATGCCTCTGTCATAGTTAGGTGTCACGTAATAGTTGAGGGTTTGAACTCTGGGGAAATTTGTAGAGAATTAGCAGTTAAGCCCAGAGAAACTCTGCAGGAGATTGTCTAGCTGAGGGGGAAGGCCCAGCTCGTGGTGGGTGGGACTAGGCCCTGCACAGGTGAATAAAATACCAAGAGCTGGTTGAGAAAGTTGGCATCTTTCTGTACACTTGGCCAGACATACTGGTGTGGCAACTAAAGATCGTCCCTCTCTCAACTGTTATGTGTTGATGGTGTGGCCAGTTCCCTTGGCTCTAGTATTGGTGCATGCTCTCCTGTCAAGCTGGACTATGACCTGTAATCGAAGTATCATAAGAAAATAAACCCTTTACTCCCTTAAGCCATTTGATGGTCATTTATCAGCAACCACGCAGGCAAACCGCAACAGCCTCTTTCATGCATATTAGAGATTTTTTTTTGCATATTAAAGATTTCTATGTTTATAAATGTATTTTTTCCTTGTAGAAAATTCTCACACTTAATTATCAAACTGTATTGTACTAAAATGATTAGATTCCCTTCTCCTATTTTCTCCTAGTGTTAGTGTGGTTCATTTAGCAATACTCAGAATTCGATATTGGTGCAATTTGTGTCTCCTTTACTGAGTATCTTTGTTGAAGTTCATCATTTTCCCAAGTGTTTGTTTTCAGCTGCAGGATCTAATCAAAGACCCCATATTGCTTTCAGCGGCCAGGTTTTGTCTTCTCTGTGACATCTTTCATGACCATGAAATTTTGAAGAATGAATATCAGTCACTCTAGAGAAAGTATCTCATGTTGGAATTATGTGATGTTTTCTGCTGATATGAGGCAAAAATATTGCAGTGTCAGGTATGAGGCATCATATTTGTAAGCCCAGAATTCAGGAGGCTGAGGGAATAAGATCAAGAGTTATATCAGTCAGAACTACATGCAACAAGAAAGTGCTCCTATACACACACAACAGAAAGCTGCAGATATCATGTTTCTTTTGTCCATTTAGTGAGGATAGTATCTATTGGGTTTATCCACTCTAAATTACATTTTCCCTGTGTGTATGCAGAATGACCTTTAGACAACTTCTAGATATTTTTTAAAAGTCTGACAAACTTGTATAAAAAATATGAGTGTACATAAAAATATCTACCATGTTATAAATACAAATATATTACATAAGTGTTTAGGATGTTTAAACTAGAGACAAAGATGAACTTTTGTCTCATGATGTCAGGGGAATTTGGACATTGAGTCTTGAAAGTATTAGCATTTCTTCCTAGAGAGAACATAGTTATTTTTAACAAGCTTTGAGCCTAACAAGAGATGTACGTCACACTAATTAGAGAGGGATCTTTGGAAAATTATTTCGCCGTATGTACCACTGTAGCTTCGGTACAAGGTAGGATGTATGACTTTAAGAGATGTAATAAGATTGTTCTCATTTGGTGCAGTACATTTCATACATCACTTGGCAGCACAGATCTCACTAGAGTGAATGATAGGAAGCAAGTTTTTACCTCTGCGCCGAAGAGTTCAGATGTAGACTGGCCTTGCTCACATGCCATCCATTATGGCTATGACCGGAGAGCTCAGCTAGCGCGAGTGTATTGTAGTTAAATCTTGGTGTCCAAGCTCTTTGCTCTGGGCTCTGTTCCAGGCATCAGTTGCATTCCACATTTCTATCCATCCATTAATGTAATAAACAGGTACTAAACACCTTCTATATGTCTGGCCTCATGCTAAACACATATTAAGTAACAGATTATTAATAGTTGGCAAATATTATCCCACTGAAAAATAAACTTAGTCTATCAGCAACAGTCTTGATTTTTGTAAGGCTTTTTAAGAACTAGCATGTTTAAATGTAAATAAAATTATAACTGTAGCCCAGGAAAAACATGTGCTTTATCTTGGTATATGACACCAAATGTGCATATCACCTAAGAGATTTGGAATTACATATTTTTAACAAAGTTAAACTTGGTTGCTGATCTAATAGTTGAATAGAGTTTTAATGAGTGCATGTATTTGTCTTCACTTCATTTATTTGATATACAGTAGTCAGCTCCTTGACTAAAATTATTTCATGGCAGAACTCCACCTGACGCCAATCCTTTCAGTGAAATCTAGCACAAAATTAAAATCTAGGATCATCATGAAATTAAAAATTATTTAAATTTCAAGTGACACACAAGTGAATTCTTTAGGAATATATATCAGACATCTTACATATTTCTAAATTTGTAAGTTTTTAGATGCAATTGTTAAGAGGAAAGTCTGAGTTAGAGATATTAGCAATGGTAAAATGATTTAAAAATCAATAACAACAATGACAATGATGATATAGAGCAGTTTCTATGGGTCAGATACTACCAGAAAATTTCTAGAAGACTTACCAGTTCTGGGGTTTTGTGTTTTGGTTCAATAACCTGTGAACAAGAGACAATTCATGAGCCTTGTTCACTCCCAAACTCAGCATGGAGACTAACTTTAGAGGGAACTCACCTTCAGATAAATGAGGAAGTATGAAAACAACCATAGCAGTGAACAATGGTCCACACTAATTATTTAATATGGTAATATGTAAGGCTCCTTGTTTAAGTGAAATGCAAACTTTGGGTGAGTGCTTGTAGGATGGCTCACTGGCTAAAAGTGCCTGCTGCCCGTGCCCAGCAGCCTCAGTTTGAATCCCAGAGAGCACAAGTAGAAGGAGGGAACTTACTCTGGAGTTGTCCTTGGACTTCTCCATATGCCCTGTGTAACATGCATTCTCACATGTGTGCACACATGCAATAGAGCAAATGGCTTTTAAACCTTCTTTGGTCAGTTTAACTGCTAATGCAGTTAAGAGGAAACTTTTTGAAATTCAGACTTTTTGCAAAGCTATTCCTTGTTTATTATTCAGAAGTATTATTTGATAATATGCTCTCGTTGGAGAAGTGCCATGACTCTTGAGTCAAACAATCTAGGGCATCAAGAGGTTTTTATTCCCACTCCAGGTTATGAGAGCTGATCATCATGAAGGATCACTAGAAGGACTGAGAAGGGCAAATTTTGAACTTACTAGTCTGCCAAAGACAACCAGCTCCTCCCCATCTTTTCCACCTGCCCAGGGAGTGATGTCACCCCTCCTGGGCTGGATCCTCCCACATCAATAAGATAATCTCCTATGTGCTTGCTCAAAGGCTTACCTCAACTAAACCATTATTCACTGGTGGGCCTAAAGTTTCAGTTCCTAATTGTCCAGCTCACACCTGAAACTAACTGCCACAACTATCTATTAAGACAGGTTTAGGACTCGTTTATTGAAGGGTCATGTGGTCAATTACTTTCACTGTAATTAATCAGTGTCTCTATGAAGACATGACTACTTAATATGTAACAAAAACCTACAAATAGGTTTATTGTCACTATTAATGGTGAATACATCAACCTAACGTTACCTTTAGAGACAGACAACTGTACAGCCCAATCACTACAATTTCTGCTTTAATCTACAAACAGCAGGATTGCTCTTTGCGATAGGAGTAATCCTTTGTTGATATTGTTGTGCTATTGTTACTGTGCCACGCTTCCCAGGCTGATCCAGATTCTTCAAAGTGTAAAAAGCCCAAAGCAACAACTCAGTTCCAACTCCA
Source organism: Typhlomys cinereus (assembly GCA_023101885.1). Taxonomy (NCBI): domain Eukaryota; kingdom Metazoa; phylum Chordata; class Mammalia; order Rodentia; family Platacanthomyidae; genus Typhlomys; species Typhlomys cinereus. The sequence continues at coordinate 1,360,809 of JALPQD010000001.1, forward strand.
CACTTCTTTGTTCACAAATCAAAAAGAACAGAGCATTTTCAGATATCTAAACGTATAAGTTCATTTTTCCTTTTCATTTATCCTTGCATCTACCCTTCTGGATTCCATCTGGAACCAAAACCAAAAGTGCTGAGAGACCACAATAAAGGCTGTTTTCCTTGGGGGTTCCAGCTCCTTGGAAGTGGGAAGCATTAGTCATTTCACAAGCCTCAGCACCCCAGATTTTCCATTCCAAATTCTACAAAGCCCAGAGAGACACATGTGTTTCTAAATTAGGGTGAGAGGGTGTCTTTCAGAGCAGAATTCAGCATAGACATCACACAGGCACACTTTAGCCAATGTGAGGGCTGCTGAGATTGAAAGCAAGACTTCATATTAGTTCAGGGATTTGAAATGCATGAAAAGTATGAAGTATTCCAAATATGGATGTAATATTAATGATAATTGAAAATAATGAATTCATATGCTTGTAATTTATCTCAATTCCCCTTTCTCCTGAGCTCTTTGCAGATCAACTTTAAAAGGCTTTCATAATATAATGTATGGTCACTTTTCCACTGACATTTATTTAGGGAAGAAATACACTTACCTCCCATTCAGTGATAGCTCATTACTACGTCGATTCTGATGTATTATAAGAGAGCCTATGATTGCCAAAAATAGTAGCAAATAGTAGATAGCTTGCTTTGCATTTTCTTTAAAATTCAAAGTAAAGCTATGATAAGAGCCAATCTTTTTCACTGAAAATCCATGTGCCAATTTGTCTCTGCTGTTCACTTGACAGTAGGGAGGTGAATCTCTCAGTCCATTTATTTAGTTAAGGCATGCCTCCAGACAAACCTATAGAAGATTGTCTTAAGTGCTTTAAATAAGTGGGTGGACTTACCCAGCTTTTGGTGTGTATAAAGATGTGGCCTGTAGAAAGATTGCTGAGTGACCGGGTTCCTCCCTCTCTGCTCTCAACATTGGCTATGGTGTCTCCTGTTCCCTTGGTTCAAGCTGGCCACATCCATGTTATGACAGATAACCTGGAATTATAAACTGGCATAAAATTCCTTGCTCACCTAAGTTGTTTTGGTCAAATGTTTATTAAAACAATGAAACATGAAACTGAAATAATACATGGTTGGAAATATTGTGACACAAACATATATTGCTCAGTCAAATTTTGTAATTGTACTTTAAAATGACAGTAATGTATTAAATTTGTATAAGCTTAACATAAGAGAGTAGAGCTTAGAAACTTACCTATTAAGAATATTTAAATAGAAAAATGGAGAAGTTTTCATTTGGGGCAGGAACCTGAGTGTTGTATCATCATATCGTGCCAAGCATGAAAATCACAGTTTTAAGTTAATCTCACTGGTTTCTGTGCATGTCTGTGTGGCCTCTAGCGCCATCCACTCAAAACTGGAGGATGCTCAGAATGTTTCAGAAGGTCATCCTCCTTTCACTTCCTTCCGTTGCCATGGTTCCCTGCCATCAACAGAAAACCTGTGAACACAGACACTGTTGAATGGCTGTATAAGCTGAGATCCTCAGGAGAGATTAAATTTCCTAACAACTCAGTCTTGAGATGCCAGACTCCAGAACTATGAGACAATAAATACCCATCGCTCTATGTGATCCCATGAATGCTCTGGAAAGCTAACCTGCTTTCAAAGGTGCTATATTGATTCTTCTGATATTCTATTTTGGCATTTTCCCCTGTAAATAGAATTTTCTTTAGTGTGTAGCTTTTAAATATTATTGATACTAATGATACATAATATATAAATGTTAAAGCATATAAAGTAAAAACTCGAAGTCTGTTTCCACTTTCTCATCTTTCTTATTAAACTATTAGCCAATCTGCTTTTCTGAGTTTCTTCTGTATCAACCCAAAATTTATCTAATTTATATATAATTAAGCATATATAGCATATAACAATAAATTTTACTTAAAATCATAGCAAACATTGAAATTTACAACTTTGTTTTTAAATAGTATATTTTATATATGACTCCATACCTTCACTCAATATATTCTTTATGCATTCCTTTCTAAAAATTATAAGATATTTCAATGTATAAATATGTAATTTTTCCTACGCCCCATTGATGTCAAGTTATCTGTTAGTATAAAAAGAGCTATGGTAAATTTTCTTGAATGTGTATATTTGTTGATGTTATTAAATCTTCTGAAGATTGTAATCTCAGTAGTGTAGTTTCTGCCTTAAAGATATTACTCTGAAAAAATATTCTCTGATATTTTTCCATAGAGATAAATCTCTTTTAATAGGGATTTATTTGTAATATCTTTTACTTTTAAAAAATTCAGTTTTCAGATTAATGTGGTATGCAAAGTTTGGTTGCCAATAGATGATGGTGTGCTTATCTCTTGCTAATGTACACTTCAGCTAATTCTTTAAATGTCCACTTCTCTTTAAATTCTATGAATGACACAATAAATTCTTAGTATTTTTAGCCTGACTGACTGGAATACTATGAAATAAATTGATAAATTTAGAGACAATGCAAAAACAGAAAATAATTCATTTCTTTGCAACAAGATGCAAGCCTGTTCAAAGAACTTATTTGGAAATTTCTCAGAGAGGAAAACCACAAACTTAAAATTATAGAGCTAAATGGATCATATAGGAAGCATCTAGACAATGCATGTTTTGTAGAGACTCAAAATAAATGTAAGAGCTGGAATTATACTTATGGCCATTCTAGTGCCTTCATATGTGGATTCAAGGCATCCTGAGCAGCTGTTTAAGCCATGACTGCTCTTATGTTCTCATTCAGCTTTGCTCCTGGTCTTTTTCTTGGAACTGGGCCCTGCCTTTAATGAATCTATTGGCCCCATAGTTTGACATTATCTTCCACTGGGAAACATATTTTATGTGCTTATCTCATGCCCAGGAGCCTGATGAAGGCTAGAAATAAAAGAGTATTCACAAACTTGCTATCCTGAGCCCATATGGGAGATCAATGCACAGCAAACCCAGCCTGAGTGCAGTTGTGTTTGCAGAGGCATAACACAATTCATAAACTTTTTATCAGTTTTTTTATATTTTATTTTTCTAGCTTAACAAGCATGTTGAGTACTCAACCCTGCTTCCATCTATCCCCCTCTCTCTTCCTGTCCTTTCTTCAGTCCATCCCACTCACTCCCACCTTCTACCCTTCATGGACCCCAGGGCTCCTTCTGGCCTGTCTACTCTTTTTTTTTTTTTTAATTTTATACTTTCTCAAGTATGTTGAGTGCTTATCCCTGCTTCCCTCCATTGTCTCTCCCTCCCATCTCTCCATCAATCCCACCCTCCGGCCTGTCTGTTTCTATGGATCCCAGGGTTCCCTCTGGCGTGTTTACTCTTGTGGGGTTCAGGCCTCTGTGGCACACCAGGTTGCCTCTCCTCGGCCACCCCACTGATAGGGGTATTTCCCTTCACTCATCCAGCTTCAATCCCAAGGTTTCCACTGTGTATTCTTTTCTCTCTTGAGTTCCTTGATATTCTATGGCCACATGTTGGTGTGTCAGTCATAATGTAGGTCAGGACAATTCTCTCTGTAGTGAGTTCCTAGATGCAGCTGTCCTGCCTTGAGTAGAATGTCTTTTCCAAAGGTGAATGTAGTGAGTTCCTAGATGCAGCTGTCCTGCCTTGAGTAGAATGTCTTTTCCAAAGGTGAACCCTTCCCATCTTTAAGTTCTTCCATCCTCACCGTCCCCTCTTCTATAAGGTCTCCAAAATCTTAGGATTGGGAGGTTGGATTTGGTCTGATTTGGGGTGAATCTTGCTGAGTTGTCGGCACTCTGTGTTATGGTCATCCATCACTGTCCACTTCGCTGCTCCTCTACTGGCCCAGGCTGCATCCTGTCAGGGTGTTGACCTTCTCTACCTCTCTTGTAGAAGAAGATTTCTAGGCTGAGTGCTATGTGCTCTTTAAATCTATGAGTATAATAGTAGTTATTTACAGAGTCGTTTAGTGTACTGTTCTCCTACCTATAGGTTCACTGGCTGTTTTTGCCTTCCTTTTTTTAGGTTCTTGGTATGGGACCTGAACATATTTGTCTCCGTTTTGTACTTCTTCACATGTCACCAGACATGCTAGACATAGACTGTTTGACTCAATTATGTACGTGACTATAACCACAACCAGTCTGTTCCAAAACAGGAAATACTTAACGTCCCAGGAGCCCCCTGAACTGGAAGAGCAGCCTTTACAGTAACATTTGGTTCTTGCATAATCAACTGCCTCACCAACTTTGTCAAGGACAAAATTAATATGATAGTTTGTGAGAACTGTGGTCAGAGCAGGTGGAACTATTCAATCATAGATCAGTCACTAACTGCTCAAGGAATTCCAAGGGCCATGAGTAGTGTAGGGGGTTCTAGAAATTGTTTATGGAGTACCCAAAAACCACTGGTGGTCAGAGCTGGCCAATCCCCACATGCCAACATGGTTTTTGCCTCAATTTACCCAACCATGTATCTGCTGAGTTAGAAGCCCCTTCCCCTAGGAGCAGCCACTATAAAATACCTTGTAAAACAAATATTTGGGGCTTTGGTTCCTGATCTGCTGTGTCAATGATGGCGAGAGTCCAGGTTCAAGCTTAAATAAAGGCCCTCACATGATTGCATTCATGTCGGCTCCATGGTGGTCTCTTGGGATTCAGAAATCTGGACACAACCCTTGGTCTAGTTGACAGTAACAGGAATGTGATCAATTCTGACAAGAGGGTCTTGAGTCAAATTATATAGCTGTTGGTTATCTCCTTGATACTCATGCTACTATTACATTGGTGACCACCTGTTGACATAGTGATTTTTATTGCAAAGATGTAGTATGTCAGCTCATTCTAGAATCAGCTCAGTTCAGGGCTTTTTTCCCCCCATTTTCCTCCCTCTATGCTCTTCTGCATGGGAACTGCCTTTTCTAGTTCCTTTCCTTAAAAGACTATTTTTGGGGGCTGGAGAGGTGGCTCAGGGTTAAGCCTCTGCCTTGCAGGTGGAAGGTCTCGAGTTCGGATCCTAGACCCCACGTATAGACGCCAGGCAGAAGCAGGGGTGGCCTGTGTTTCTGGTCCTGGTAGGGCGGAGCTTGGGAATTCGGGGGCAGAGTAAACAAGAAGTAGGTGGAGGTGGTCCACGGTGGTTCCCAAATTCGCCCATAGTTCTACACACATACATACACACACGCACAGTTGAATAAATAAATAAATAAAAGACTTTTTTTGACATGCTACTAACATCGAAGATTCCTTTGGGGTTTGTCATAGTTAAGCACATGAGTCTACTTGACAGTTAAGGGTTTGAACTCTGGCACATTTGTAGAAAATTAGTTGTTGAGTTAAGCCCAGTGCACACCTGCAGGAGATTGTCTAGCTGATAGAGAAGATCCAGTCCTTGGTGGCTGAACTAGGCCCTGAACAGGTGAATAAAATACTGAGAGCTGGTTGAGGAAGTTGGCATCCTCGTGTACACTTGGTCATACATGCTGGTCTGGCAAGTAAGGATTGTCCCTCTCTCAGCCATTATGTAGAGATGGTGTGGCCAGTTCCCTCAGTCCTGGTATTGCTATGAACTCTCCCTTCAAGCTGGACAGACTGTAATGAGACTATCAGTAAGAAAATAAACCCCTTGTTCCCTTAAGCCATTTGATGGTCATTTATCAACAATCATACAGGCAAACTGCAACAGGGTTACTTCTCATAATATTAGTGTTTTTCTATAAGTTTCTCTGTCCCATCCCCTCATTCCCCACTATGCATTTCTCCCAATTATTCCCTTCTCACCCCACTTGTCATGATATCATAAATCTCCCCTTTACAAAGTTTCACCCTTGGGCTGGAGAAGTGGCTCAGGGGTTAAGCCTCTGCCTTGAAGGTGGAAGGTCCTGAGTTCGGATCCTAGACTCCACTTATAGACGCTGGGCAGAAGCGGAGGCAGCCTGCGTTTCTGGTCCTGGTAGGGCACAGCCTGTGAATCCCGGGGCAGAGTAAGCAAGAAGGAGGTGGAGGCATCCATGGTGGTTCCCGAATTCGTGAGTGGTTCTACACACACACACATACATACACACACATACACACACACATGCACACACTCACATGCATGCATGCACACATGCACAATTGAATAAAAACAAAACAAAAGTTTAAAATAAATAAATAAATAAATAAAAGTTTTTACCTTCAACATTCCTTCCCTCCTTCCCACTCATTGGTCTCTTTTGAATTTTCTGGCTCTTACACAGTAATTCCAGTCCAAATACATTGACAAGAATATCAGTGCTAACATCCACATGTAAGACAGAACATGCAGCACATGAGGATACCTCACTCAATATTAAATTTTTCAGTTCCATCGATTTATCTGCAAATTCCCTCATCCCATACTTTCCGATGGTTGAGTAATATTCCATTATGTATATGTACCACATTTTCATATCTTTTCCTCTGATGGGCATGTTGGCTGATTTCATTGTTTTTACTATTGTGAATAGAGCTGCAATGAACATAGATGAACAAGTGTCTTTGCAATAAAATGTAGTCTTATTGGGAATATTCATAGGAGATGGTATAGCTGGGTCATCTGGCAGTTTCATTTTTAACTTTCTGAGGAACCTACACACCTGATCTCCAAAGAGGCTATACCAGTTTACACCCCACCAACAGTGAATAAGTGTCCCTTTCTCTCCACAACATCACCAGCATTCTCTGTTATTTGTATTTTTGATCTTAGCCATTCTGACTAGGATAAGATGATATAGCAGGGGTGCTTTGATTTACATTTCTCTCATAATCAAAGAAGTTGAAAATCTTTTAAGGTATTTTTTAACATTTCTTTTTGAGTGAAGTCCCTGTCTTGTTCCATGACCCATTTTTTTAATTGAAATGTTTGCTGTCTTGGTAAACAATTCATAAATTTTAAGGAAGCAGCTCTCAGGTGGATCAGGGTGAAGATGGACTAAACATAACAAGGTTTCAGATCTTTCCCAGAAGACATGGACTCAATGGGGGCTTTCTTTGTGTTTAGAAACATTGCCAAAATGTTAAAATGAAGCGCATGAGCTCTAAAGTGAAAGAGAGACCCGCACGTGATTCCTGTCTCTTAGTAACTTAGTACTTCTGCTTTCTCAACTCTGAAGCGATGAGGGTCACTATTATAAGAAAATAAGTATTTAATATGGGTTTGGTGTATACTGAATACTGAAAGAACTGTGGTTGTCTCAACTATCATGACTATCACTTTGCTCCAGTTTTGTGTAGTTTCATGCTTAAGAACTGTAACAAGTGCCCAGAATTAGCCTTCAGTTGTCAAGTTGACACCTCTATCAAATTAGCACATATAGTGTCCAGTTAAGCATTCACTGAAGAGCCTATAAGGTTTGAATAGATAGTTCCAAACCCAGAGAGGGGACCATGTTACAGTAGAGAAAATAGGCCTCCAAGGAATGCAAGTAAGTAATGTGACACCTGGTTAAGTTCACAGATGTTCGTTCCTGATCATGTACAACTGAGGGGGTATGATCTCACCAGAAGGGGAGGGCATATAGTTGGCAGATGAAAGGTGATCATTTTGCAAATGGGTGACTGACCCCTCCCTCACTGAGGTTTCCTGCTTTTATTACATCTACCCTTGAATGTGCTATTATAACAAGACTCCAGTTTAACAGCTTTTTGTCTCTGACCAGGGGTGACATACACTGCCCATCAGGATGGAGTGAAGGGCATTGCAGGAGCAACAAAACTGCAAAAGAAAATCAACAAACCACTATCCAGAACTTCAGAGACTCTATATCAACCACCTAGAACTAGGCCAGACTAATCTCCCCCCATCCTGAAGCTCAGGGACATTTGTGGAAGAGGGGCAGTAAGATTGTAAGAGCAAAAGGATGGGAGAAGCAATGACTTGCAAGATTCTCCACACTAGTTAGGGCCGAAGCAATCATAATAGGACTTTGCATGCCCTGCGCAATGTCCAACACACTATTGACCTCACAAAGTCTAGCATCAGCTAAAGGCACCAAGATCCTTGGAGGCAAAGGATTGACAGCCACAGTAGTGTTCCTCTGCTTAAGGGGAACACGAGAAAGGGTTCAGGGAAATGCCACTGGGTCCTTGTACGTCATTGGAGAGGAGGGCCCAGAGGAGAGTTAGGCATACACAATAAAGCACTCTCTAGGAATTGGGGGGGAGGCACTGGGGGATAGGGAGGGAGGGGAGGGGGAGCAAGGGTTCAGGGGGAGGAGGAGGGAGGGAGGGAAGTGGTCTACCTATTAAGTTTGTATGAGCGGAAATAATAAAAAATGTATTAAATTTAAAAAAAGATAGTTCCAAACCCATGATTATACAAATGACCCTGGTCAAACAGTAGAACACAAAACAAAGCAAAACAAAATGAAACAAAAGTCTTAAGTACAGGAAAGAGATGTGAAATGAGTAGTGGGCATTGGCAGGGGTGGAAAAAGAGAAAAGACTAGGAGGAATAATTAGAATAGATTATGTACATGCTTAAAATTCTCAAATAGTGAAATCTATTAAATAAAAAATTTGAAAGAAACATGAACATTGCAAAAATGAGTTTTGGTCCCAACGATATTTCTGCTATATACTTATTTCTTCTGCAGTTTGTCTTTCTTCTTTTATAAAATGTGCAATAGTAGGCAGTCTGCCATTTTGTAATGAGAAAGCTAGATCATGGAATTTTGTCTCCCAGTCAGTTCATAGCATGACTGGATTTAAAAATTCCCAAGTACAACTCGTACTTGCAGTTCGCTGTAATATGACCAACATTCCCTCACTCCATTTATTCCATCCAATGTACACACTGTACTCAGCGCTCATCTTTCCTTCTAATACCTCCTCAGATCTTTGTTCCTTTCATTCAGAGAAATTGTGTGTGTGTGTGTGTGTGTTTTGAAATGTACGGGAGTGTACATGTTCCTGTGAACAAGTGTGTGCATGTGCATGGATGTCATACATGTGCACGTGTGTACATGTGGATGCCAGAAGACCAGCTCTAGTGTTGGTCCTCAGGTGCTGTGCCCCTTTAGCTTGAGACAGTCTCTTGCTGGCCTGGATCTCACCAAGTAGGTGGTGACGATTGGGCTGCAACTCCCAAAGATCTGCCTTCTCACAGTCTTTCAGTTACAGATTTTATTACCATAGGTTTGGTTATGACTATAATCGCTCACTTCTTTCATTTTAACACAGGATTGTGGATTATTGATTCACCCGGCAGAAACCTGTGGGTTGCAACCCATTTCTTCAGACTATATTGAAGCCATTTCACAGCCTGAACTAAAGAGGTGTCCATCTGGGGATGTACAAGGTATGCTACCACATTCGATGTCTTCTTCTAAAACAAGATGAGTATATGATTGTTTATTCTATCCTCTTAAACTTTTAAACATTACTTTTATCACTAGTCAAAGCTCCAAAACATATGATAAATGTAAATGAATTGCTTTAACATTTGAAATACTTTAATATGAAATTCTTTTCACTGTACACTCTTTGCCTTATTAATCCACATTCATCTACAAATCACAGGACAAATGTTACTTCTCAGGAAGCTTCTTGAAACATCCAATTCAGTTCCCTATATATCTCCTAATGCACTGTTTTTCTTCTATCATGCTAGCCAGAATTACTTAAATCATTTAATAAATATTCAATTAATTGTTTAGTGTCACTCTTTATGAAGACAGTCAGCCTCATCACATGATATCTACTTCTACTGCACAGTAATTTACACAGTGTAAGTAATAAAGAAATATCTGTAGGGAACAAAAGAAGTGCAATGAATACACTTTCATTTCTTTTTTTTTTTTTTGCATGTGTGTGTGTGTGTATGTGTGTGTGTGTGTAAACGAGGGCAAAGTCACTTTGGGAATTATCCACGATGGCTCCACCTCCTTATTGCTTTGCTCCAAGATTTCCCAGCTCTGCCTTCCGGGGTCAGAAGGACAAGTCACTGCCATTTGTTCCTGGTGTTGTTACATAGGATCTGGATTCAAAACCCAGATAATTTTCTTTGTAAGGCAAACGCTTAATCTCTGATTATTTCTCCATCCCCACGAGTTTGCTTTTAAATAAGTTCTCTTAATTTTAAAGTGTGATCAAGATGCTGTTCTTTTTCCATTGGATTCTTTGGGCCCCTTTGTCAAAGACCAAATGGCTATAATTTTGTGGGCTTATATCTGGGTCTTCAATCCTTATCCATTGATCTGTGTGTCTATTTTGGAGCCAGTACCAGGCTGTTTTTATAACTATGGATTTGTAATATAGACTAAGGTTTGGTATGGTAATACCTCCAGCAGTGTTTTTGTTACTCAGGATTGTCTTTGCTATCCTGGGTCTTTTGTGCCTCCATATGAACTTTGAGATTGTTTGGTCAACTTCTTTAAAGAATTGCTTTGGGATTTTAATTGGTATAGCATTGAATTTGTATATTGCCTTTGGTAGGATGGTCATTTTTATGATGTTGATTCTGCCAATCCAGGAACAAGGGAGGTCTTTCCACCTTCTGGTGTCTTCTGCGATTTCTTTCTTTAGGGTTTTAAAGTTTTCATTGTAAAGGTCTTTTACCTCCTTGGTTAGGTTTATACCAAGGTATTTCATTTTTTTAGGGGCTATAGTGAATGAGATGGTTTCTCTCAAGGCTTTTTCACTTCTTTCATTCTGGGCATATAGGAAGGCCTCTGATTTTTGCACATTTATTTGTATCCTGCCACCCTGCTGAACTTCTCAATTAGTTCCAGGAGCTTCCTGGTGGAGTTTTTGGGATCACTCAGGTATAAGATCATGTCATCTGCAAATAGGGATAGTTTGACTTCTTCCTTGCCAATTTGAATCCCTCTTATGGAAAAAGAACAGCATCTTCAACAAATGGTGCTGGCAAAACTGGATCTCCACATGCATAAGATTAAAGCTGGACCCATACTTGTCACCATGTACAAGACTTAATTCCAAATGGATCAAGGACCTTGATATAAGGCCAGAGACTATAAAAACCATAGTTGAAAGGATAGGGAACTCCCTCGAGCTGATTGGGCTAGTCCAACATTTCCTAAACAGACATCCAATGGCACAGTCACTGCTACCAACTCTCAACAGTTGGGATCTTGTGAAATTAAAGAGCTTTTGTTCAGATAAAGAGATTGTAACACGAGCTCAAAGGCAACCCACAGAATGGGAGAAAATCTTCACTAACCACATATCTGACAGAGCTCTACTGTCCAGAGTGCACAAAGAACTTAGAAAACTAAACATCAAGGAAACCAATGGCCCAATTAAAAAATGGGTCCTGGAACTTAACAGAAATTTTACCAGGGATGAAATTAAAATGTCTAACAATTATCTTAAAAAATGCTCCACTTCTTTAGCCATCAGGGAAATGCAAATCAAAACTTCCCTGAGATATCATCTCACCCCAATCAGGATGGCAAAAATCCACAATACAAACAACACCAAATGCTGGAGAGGATGTGGAGAGAGGGGGAACTCTCCTACATTGCTGGTGGGAGTGCAGGCTCATACAGCCACTCTGGCGAGCCGTCTGGAGATTCTTAAAGAAATTAAAGATTGAAATGCCATATGACCCTTCGATTCCACTTTTGGGTATAACCCCCCATACAGCAGAGGTTCACCTCGATAGCACAAGCACGACCATGTTCATAGCAGCACTGTTTACAATAGCAAAGACATGGAATTAACCCAAATGTCCAACAGTTGACGAGTGGATAAGGAAACTGTGGTACATCTATACAATGGAGTACTACTCAGACATCAAAAATGATGAATTACTGGAATTTGCCGGGAAATGGATGTCATTAGAAACAATTATATTAAGTGAAGTATCCCAGACCTAGAAAATTAAGCGCTATATGTACTCCCTAATAGGTGACTCCTAATACCAAACCCACCCAGCCCATCTTGAGATACTCATAGGTAAATCTATGTATTACCTACAGTAATTGCAAGGATTATGAACAGGAGGGATGGGGTTGGAGGGCCACACCTGAAACAAGGAGAGAAGTGACCATGTAACAGTAGAGAAAATAGGCCTCCATCAAGGACTGCAAGAAAGTAATGTGACACCTAGTTAAGTTCACAATTCGTTTCTGATCATTTACAACTAAGGGGGTATGAACTCACCAGAAGGGGAGGGCATATAGTCCAGCAGATTAAAAAGTAACCATTTTGCAAATGGGTGATTGACCCCTCCCATTGCCTAATGCCATATGACCCTGCGATTCCAATTTTGGGTATAAGTATTACATCTACCCTTGAATGTGCTCTTATAATAAGACTCCAGTTTAACAGCTTTCTGTCTCTGGCCAGGGGGTGACATACAGTGCCCATCACGATGGAGTGAAGGGCATTACAGGATCAACAAAACTTCAAAAGAAAATCAACGAACCACTATCCAGAACTTCAGAGACTCTATATCAACCACCTAGAACTAGGCCAGACTAATCTCTCCCCATCCTGAAGCTCAGGGACATTTGTGGAAGAGGGGGCGGTAAGAGTGTAAGAGCAAAAGGATGGGAGGAGCAATGATTTGCAAGATACTCCACACAAGTTAGGGCCGAAGCAATCATAATTGGACATTGTATGCCCAGTGCAATGTCCAATACACTATTGACCTCACAAAGTCTAGCATCTGCTAAAGGCATCAAGATCCTTGGAGGCAAGGGATTGACAGCCACAGTAGTGTTCCTATGCTTAAGGGGAACACAGGAAGGGGTTCAGGGAAATGCCACTGGGTCCTTGTACGTCATCGGAGAGGAGGGCCCAGAGGAGAGTCAGGCATGCACAAGAAAGGACTCTGGGAATTGGGGCAGGAGGCACAGGGGGATGGGGCGGGAGGGGTAAGGGGAGGGGGAGCAAGGGGTTCGGGGGGGAGGAGGAGGGAGAGAGGGAACTGGTGTACCTATTAAGTTTGTATGAGCTGAAATAATAATAAAAGATGTATTATATAAAAAAGTGTGATCAAGAATGATTACTAAATGCTCACCATATTTTGAGAATATTTAATAGAAGCAGGAAAATTACAACAGATTCAAATGACAGCATTAAACCTTGTCTAAGCCATGGACAGACCTGGAATAAGACTTCTTTGATGCTACTTCCTAAATTCCCTGCTTTCCTGCTTCTCCAGCAGTCTTCTTCCAATGCTGATGGTGGAAGAATCCGTCACTGGTGCTAGGTATGCACCTGAAGTGACTGAGGAGCAGGGAGCATTCTCCTCAAGTGTGCTGGACACTGTCTGACCCCTTGACCCCAAGTGTATCAGCTTTGCCAGCCTTGCTATGAACTTCACACCCCTGCTGGAACGGGAAATGTGTTTCCCAAATGGGCAGGGCAAATTGCAATCTGTCACGCACTGTTAACAAATGTGGGCACGGTTCCTTTCCTGAACATGTGTTCTAAATAATGAACTGCACTCAGCTCTCGGGGGGGACTGGCCGTGATTGTGTCAGGTGCTGTGATTTGCGATCCCCCTGCTGAAGGACACACATCCTCCTCACATGCAAAGGAAACACTGATGCGTCCAGTTAAAAGTGTTCTAATCAGATGACAATTTATGACAATCATAAAACAACATGATTCCATTCCTCCTTACCACACTGAGTCAAAAGTGCTTGAACAATAAGTTCAAGGCACTCAGATTCCTCTGGGAGCAAGCAGCTTGTTCTTGTCTGTTCAGTGTGCTGTCACTTCCAGCAGGCTCTGGACCGAGTCATAGCTGTGTCTGGACTTCTTGAAAGGACTGTCATGGAGAAGCAGCTTGTGATACTTGACAGCACTAACTTGATTTGGTACTCAGGCCCCTGGAGAAAACCTCAGACTGACTGTCCACCCAAGCCTGTGCTCTGCAGCCTGAACATGCAAGACCTCCTGACTCTGGTCCCTTCACATCTCTCTGGCCTCCTTCCATCCTGTTTGCCTTGCCTCCTGCTCATAATCCTGATTCTGGACCTCAGACCTCATCCATGCTGTGTTTTACAATGGACATAACGTATGACTAGAGGAGTGGCTGAATGTATTTTACTGTGTGCGTGTACAAATACGTCAAGGGTGCAGGAGCAGTATGTTTTTACTGATGGTGTCCCAAGATTATGTTTCTGCAGAGTATTAATTGTCTCTATTCATCTTTTAATGTATAATAGATGACTTAAAAATGACTGCTGAACTAAAATCAAGATTAGAACTGTCCTCCCTTCTAAAAAAGGCTGAGACACATTCAGAAGGAAGAACACCATATATACACACACACACATACATACACACACACAATCTGCATGCATAAACATGCATACACACAATATGCATGCATACACATACCCTTGGAGCATTTAAAGGCCCACGGGCATCAAACCTCCCAGGAAACAGTTTTCCAGACTATACTTTTAACCCTGAGAGGATTCTTTCCCACAACAACAAGGTTCCCTCTTTTTTTTTTGACGTAAAAGCTGCCAGACCACACTGCAGGGAAATTCATCTAGAAGCTGTGCATTTAGCTTAACATTGTCAAGCACAGATTGGTTGGAAACTTATTTTAACAGCACACTGCAATCACTTGTCACAGTGAATCCATTTTTTTAACCTTGCAATGTAATGACATCGAACTGCCTTTATCAATAACATGGACCTTGATGCTTTTGAATACAGACATTTTAATACTAAACTGATGTCTACCATTCAGTAAATCATTTAACTATAAGATGCAACCCAGGCATCAACTCTGTTGCTCGAGAAAGTAAAGGTAGTTCTTCTGATCTGCAGAAAGCAGTTACAATGAGAACTTTGAGAAAAAACACCACAGATCATTTTTTATGTCACAAAAGCCATTAGAAGGTTTTGTTGTGCATGTTTTTAGCAAGAAAATATGACAAAACTCTTAAACACTTCTGACATTGGTTGTACAGGTTTTTATTCTTAACAAAAAAAAGTTACTGCTTGTAACATTGTAAGACTAGGAATTGGCATTAATATTTTCATGGCTTTGTGTCGCACCACGACCCTTTGAATGAACAGCACAAATCCTTTGCTCCATAGTATCAACCTATTTGAATCACTAAAGGGACCAAAATCTAGCTTGCATTCAACATAGAGATGTAACTATAAGTAAAATAACTGCTCCTAAAAGACAGATTTGTTCTTCAGAATGTTGTTCCTTAAAACATATGTCAGACTTTATTTCTGAAGTCACAGCTTTGATTCATTCAGCTTTTAAATATATAACACAGACTTTATGTTCCTCTTTTTCTGACGATTTTAGTTAAAAGCTGATGTCACTTAAAATGTCATAAATATCAGTTCTGCAGATGTTGTACATCTGTTTTGATTCACAGTAAATAAAAGGCGCTGCTAACTGATACAAAAAAGCAGAAACTCATAACTAAACAAATGCATGGTAGTATGGGACACTGAGGCCAAGTTTTTAGATATCAAATCAAGTTTCTTTTATGTGCATGAGATTTTATGCCCCCAAACTAATTGCACCCATATTGGAGTCCTTGAGCCTGCAGCTGACCACCTTTGTCCTTCATACTTAGCAACAAGTGACCTACAGAGGGCCTTGGCTTGTGAAATAGTGAGCTGTCATCAGGCTGGGTTGGACAGTGCTCTGGATTCAGCAGAGGTGCCTGCTGTGCTTTCAAATACGTTGCATAGGGATCTGTGTAAACTCCCCCAGAATACCTACCTACCAGAAAGGAAGCCAGCAACTTGACCCTTTGCTAACACGTGTACATACTAGGCACATTTAAATTTTACAATGCTGAACATTTTATTATACTGGGGTACTCACCTAAGGTCAGTCATCAGAGTGTATGCTGTATGTTGAGACCATACCTACATACCCCACTGGATTCCCACTTTCTCTCTCCCACCCCTGTTTGTTTGACAGTTTTGCTTCCACTTTCATGTTATCCTCACATGTGATTTTATGTGTCTATCAAAAATCTAGGACACATTGGGCTGTAGAGATGGCTCAGGAATTAAGACTCTGCCTCGCAAGCAGAAAGTCCTGAGTTTGGATCCCAGTCCCACATAAAAACGCCGGGCAGAAATGGTGGCAGCCTGCATTTCTGGCCCTGTTGGGCAGAGCCTGGGAAATCTCAGAGCGAAGCAAGAAGAAGGTAGAAGCAACCCAGGATAATTTCCAAAGTCACCTTTTGTTCTCCTCAGGGGACTCATGTGCCCTCTGATACACACCTCCCCCCCCACACACACACACTGAGAAAAGTTTTTTTAAAAAATAGGACCCACTTGATTGACAGCCACAACAGTGTTCCTATGCTTAATGGGAACACAGGAAAGGATTCTGGGAAATGCCACTGGGTCCTTGCACCTCATCGGAAAGTAGGACCCAGAGGAGAGTTTAGCATGCACATTAAAGGATGCTCCAGGGATGGGAGGGGGAGGCACTGGGGGATGGGGAAGGAAGGGGGAGGGGAGGGGGCACATGAGGATAGGGGATTGGAGGGAGGGGGGACCGCTGTATCTGTTAAGTTTGTATGAGTGGAAATAAAAAAAGGAAAAAAATAGGACCCACAAATGAGAGATAATATTTGATAATTTGTCTTTCTGAAGCTAACAATCCACTTTATATTATTATCTGTAGTTGCATCCATTTTCTTGCCAATGACATAACTTCATTCTTCTTTAGAGACAGTAAATTTGGCAATTTAAAATAAGGAAAAATTAATTATAGCAACCAGATAATGAATTGTTACCAAAAGAGTTTCCACCCATATTTTATTTTCAACTGATGATTTTGTGAATGATCTGACCTAATGTGATATCAACATCAGCAAATCAAAAACTTTTGATTCTAGTCCATTCCATGAACAGTATAACTCCACTTTATCCATTCAATTCTTTTTTTCACATTTTTATAATTTTAAAATTTTTTCCTAGTTTTACAACCATATTGATATTTATCCCTACCTCCCTCCTTTTTATCCTCTCTCTTCTCCCTTCATCACTTCATCTTTTTTTATATAATACATTTTATTATTATTTCAGCTCATACAAACTTAATAGGTACACCAGTTCCCTTCCTCCCTCCTCCTCCCCCCCAAACCCCCTGCTCCCCCTCCCCTCACCCCTCCCGCCCCATCCCCCCCGTGCCTCCCGCCCCGATTCCCAGAGTCCTTTCTTGCATCACTTCATCTTATTCCTTACCATCCTCCTGCCTGTCTGCTTCTATAGCCCCATAATTCCCTCTGGCTTGTCTGTTTTTGTGGGGGTTCAGGACTCTGTGGCATACCAAGTGCCCCTCCTCAGTCCTCTCCCCTTCACTCATCCAGCCCTAGTCCCCAAGATTTCTACTGCATGTAATTATCTCTCCTGTAGATCCTTACCAGTCTATGGGGACACGTTGGTATGTCAGTCTTTACACAGGTCTGGCAAGGACAAGTCTCATTGCAGTGAGTTCCTAGATGCAGCAGCCCTGCCTTAAATGGATGTCTTGTCAAATGGTGGACCTTCCTATCTTTAGGCCCTTACAATGTTACATCCCCCCCTCTCTTCTGCAAGGTTCCCTGAGCCTTACGATGGGAGAGATTAGGTTGGCCTGATTCTGGTTAACATTGCAGGATTACCGGTAATCTGCATTCTGGCAGCCATTGTTGTCCACTTTGCTGCTCTTCCACTGCCCTAGGCTGCATCTTGTCAGTGTGTTGAGATCTTCCGCCTCTGTTGTAGAAGACTTCTAAGCTGAGTGCTGAGTGCTATGGGTATAATAACAGGTATTTACAGAGCAAATCGGTTGTACTGTCTTCCTACCTATAGGTTCAGAGGCTATTCTTCCCTAGTGATCTATTCCCTTCCCTTTTATGGTTTCTTGTTCTAGTTTACAGTAAGAGGAATATGTTCAAAATAAGTTGGCCTTGAGTCCAATCAGAAAGCTGTTGATTGTCTCCTTGATACTCATGTTACACTTGTTGCCATGGTGATTTTTATTGCAACTTTCAGATCTCATAAGTTGACAAAGATTTTGATTATTTTTCTCCATCTGTAGCTTCTACGTATTCTTTAGTGCTGTGTAGGTTACCCATCAAAGATGAACCTCTTAGACCAGTTCTAATTGATGTATTTTGCCCATGTTTTATGGTACATATGTGTTGCATCTTCAGTAGTAGGGTCTCAACTGTCAGTTTTATGGGGAACAACCACAAGCAATGACAAAAGCCTATAATGTTTGGGGGGTCTTTGAGACCTGCCAAGAACTGTCACATTCCTGTTATTTCTAGTATAGTTTAATTGTCATTGAGCTCTAAGTGGACCAGTTCAGAGCATTTTTTTATTTTGCTCTGTCTTCCTCTCTGCGCTCCTCTACATAAGGACTGCTGATTCTTGTTCCTTTCTCCAAAATAATTTTTGACATATTACCAGCATAAGAGGTTCCTATGGAGTTACCTCCTACAATCTCCCCCTTGAGAGGTTTTATCCTAACCATCCCTTTTCACCTTCCCACTCACTGATTCCTTTTGAATTTTCTGGCTCTTACAATAATTCCAAGCCACATACATTGGCAAAGATATTAATGCTAGTATCGCATCTAAGAGAGAACAATGGACACTTATCTTTTTGTGTCTAAGATACCTTGCTCAATTTGCTTGAGATAACTTACTTAAATTTTCCAGTTCCATCAATTTACCAGTAAATTCTGTGATCTCATTCTTTCTGATGGCTGAATAGTATTCCATTGCATATATATACCACATTTTTATTACCCATTCCTCTGTTGATGCATGATGAATGATTCCATTTTCTTGCAATTGTGAATAGAGTTGCAATGAACATAGATGAACAAATGTCTTTGTAATAAAATGTAAAGTCTTTTGGGAATATCTAGAAATGGTATAATTGGGTCATATGGTAGTTACATCTTTAACTTTCTTTTTTTTTAGTATTTTTTTAAATTTTTTTTATTATTATTTATTCAACTGTGTGCATGTGCGTGTGTATGTGCGCGCGTGTGTGTATGTGTGTGTGTGTGTGTCTGTGTATGTGTAGAACCACGGACGAATTCGCGAACCACCATGGACAACTCCACCTCCTTCTGGCCCGGGATTCACAGGCTCCGCCCTACCAGGACCAGAAGTGCAGGCCGCCCCAGCTTCCGCCTGGCGTCTATACATGGGATCTGGGATCCGAACTCAGGACCTTCTGCCTGCAAGGCAGAGGCTTAACCCCTGAGCCACCCCTCCAGCCCACATCTTTAACTTTCTGAGGAAGCACCACATTGATCTCCAAAGAGGCTGTACTAGTTTACATTCCCAACAGCAATGAATAAATGTCTCCATGTTTACCTTGCCCCTCCTCAGGTCAACTCACTGATAGGAGCATTTCCCTTCATTCGTCCAGCTCTAGTCCCTATGATTTCCACTGTGTGTTCTTATCTCTCTTCAGTTCCTCATAATCTATGTGGGCATGTTTGTCAAAGTTTAATTTTAGGCTGTGTCTAAATCAAAGTATTGGAAGGAGCAGGGAATTGATGATGTTAAGGAGGTTGACTGATCAGAAACCATGTACATTGGAAACAGAATGTAAGAACTGTGCAGAATGAAAGAAAAGCTTTTAAAAAAAAGAATGAGTTGAAGAAAATGACTTTTTTATTTTTACTTTTCTAGTAATTTTATTGTTTTCCATTTTTATTTTTTTCTACCTTACAAGAGTACTGAGTATTCATCCCACCTTCTATCCCTCCATCCTCCCTCACATCCCGTCTCTTCCCTTCACCATTCCCTCCCACTACCTCCCACCCTTCTGCTTGTATACTTCTATAGACTTCAGAGTTTACTCTGGCTTGTCTACTCCTGTGGGGGCTCAGGCCTCCATAGTGTAACACTTTACCTCTCTATAGGCCACCCCACTGATATGTGCATTTCCCTTTACTCATCCAGTTTTAGATCCAAAGGTTTCCATTGTGAGATCCCATTCTATGGGTATAATAACAGCTGCCTACACAACAGTTTAACATACTGTCTTTCTACTTATAGGTTTATTGGCTGTCTTCCCTATCTATTTCCTTCCCTTTTTTTAGGTTCTTCTTCTAGTTTATAGTAACAGGGATGTATACTATTCTGACAAGCGGGTCTTGAGTCCAATCAGAAAACTTTTGGTTGTACCCTTGGTGCTCATGCCACTATTATACTGGTGGGCATCACCTGTTGCCATGGTGATTTATAATACAACTTACAAATCTCATACCATTGATGGGGCTTGTGATTGTTTCTCTCTCCCCCAGCAGCTTCTACAGTATTCTTGGTACTGTGTAAGCTATCTAGCAAGGAGGAAATCCTCAGACCAGTTCCAGTTGATATATTTTTCCCATGCTCTGTAATCTGTTTTTACTTGTTTGTGTGTGTGTGTGTGTGTGTGTGTGTGTGTGTGTGTGTGTGTGTGTGAAGGTACTGTGTATGCCTGTGGCGGCCGAAGGACAACTGCAGGAATCATCCTGGATTGCTTCTACTTCATTTTTGCTTTACTCTGGAATTTCCCTGCTTTCCAGAGTTGGAAGTACAGGTCACGACCATCTCCACCTGGCATTTTTACATGGGATTAGAGATCCAAATTCATTTTTACATGGGATTAGGGATTAGGGATGCTTGTGAGCCATCTCTCCAGCCCTAAAAATGGCACTTCAAAAAATGATCTCCATTTTGCTTTTTAAAACCCTGTCTCTTGCCTACAGGTTTTTTTTTGTTTGTTTTTGTCCTTTAATATAGCACTACTTTCCTACATCTGCACAGTTTAGAAATTTCTCTCTAACATGGGGTGGCCAACTAGCTTTTCTGTCTGACTCCTACCAGATTCATCCATTCACTAGCCCTAAACCATCACCCTTTCAATGTCTCTGAAGCTTACCTCTCCAAAGCATCTCGTTTCCACCCATCTGTTGAAGCTTCCAGAGAACTGTACATTCTCACTTTCTTCTGAACCACCATTTCCTTCTTGGAGTCAGGACATAGGCGTGAAATCTGTTCTCCAGAGATCATGGCAACATGGCAGGGGCTATGCATACTTTCCTTATAAATAAGTCAATTTAACCAGGAAATGCTAAGAAAATTTTTCCATTTTAACAGCCACTTTCTACTTTGGCTATATATTGAAACTGTCAGAAAAAAAAGATTTAAAAAACACAGAGCCTGAGTTCATACCTAGTGTTTTAACCAGCTTAGGGGTGTCTCTAAGCATGGAGATTTTAAGAAACTTTCAGGGTGACTTCAATTTGCAGTCAACATTGGGGTCTAATAGTTAGAAGAGGCAGAAACTAAATGTGCTGTCTCCAAAACCCAATTTCCTTCAGTACGACATTTATATTCATTTATATTATCTGATATCATGCTGTAATTATCTTCTGGGTATAAATGCAACCCTTAAATCTGAATATCAACTTGTATGTTTAGCATTATAGTTAAGATCATAGACTCTGGAGCAACTGCCCAGAACAAACCTTATTCTACTGCCTTCTCGGTGAAAAATCATGTTACTTAAACTTCCTGAAACCCTAGTTACAATGGTGACAAGTTAAGTCACTATATTAAAACATTCAGAATATCTCTAGAACATAAAAATATTATCTTTTTGGATTGACATATTTTAAAATCAGTAGTACCTCATACTCCACAGAATAGCATGATATGCATGGGAAGAAATATAGTACCCTTTCTGAAATTATGCAGAAAATACCAATTGGATAGAAGGCAGTTTCTTAGAATTCTCATTCTGTTTGAAAATCAGAGGAAAAAAATTTATGGCAAGAAGAACCAATAAATCTTAGTACTCTGACTTTTAGTTCTCTATTTTTTTCTTTGGCCAACACTGTGTTTCCCAGGTTCTGCTGTCCAGTTCCTTCACTTCCTTGGGGTTCATACCTTTCAAGTTTTCTTTTTTCTTTTATTTTTCTTTTCTCTCTCTCCCAGTTTCTGTCTATTACATGCTGACAAGTTTTTCCCTTTTCTATGGCCAATCCACTAAAATTATAAACAATATTTACCTTTATATTTTATTATTTATAACTATTTCAACAAATAGTCATGTGCCTAGTTCTGACATCCCTGGACGAATTCATACTCAGAAAGCAGAAACTCTTTCCAGTGAAATTCATATCACACTAGAGACATTTGCTAACAGTTCCATAAATCAAACTCAAAGTAAGTAAAAAGAAAAACTTTTATTTTTTTTCTTTCTAACTCCCCAAACTGCAGAACTCTGCCAATAATACAAAGTAAATATGATATTACAGCTGTGCGTGGACCTGTAAATACACTGTGCCCTCAACCTCATACCAAACCTGTGAGAACACTCCACACCTCGTCCAACTGATGAAGAAACTGGGAGGTGATTGGTAGAAAGACATCAAAGTCCATGCTCAAGATTTCATCAATTTAATGAAGGAATGATAGCCACTCTTCAAAACAATAAACTATCAAAATGTTGACATAGCTCTCTTGTGCCTGAAATCTCTTGTGAGCACAAAACATATCTATTATTGCATTGACCACATAATCATGCATTAGGCATTAATAGATATTCGAGGACCTACTGACAACTTAATGACTTCAACCAACTTTAGTCTTACTAAAGTGCCCAGTGTATTGTCCAAAAATACACAATGGTTGAATGGTACTTAATAACCTAGATTCTGTTTGTGGTTTTATGGCACCAAGCTCACACTTAACTTCAGCATGGATTCTATTATTTCAGAATACGATTGGGTGTTGCTCTTCTGTTTGCCCTGTATTGCTCCTGTGGATTTATTTGCTAAGAAACAACCTTCTTGTATTTCTGTGCCATGCACTGAGTTCTAAAGTTACTTGCACACTGTAATTTCACCAGTAGAAACCAAACTAAAAGAAGTGTTGCTGTGTGTTCCAGGCCAGTGGATTGTGCCTTGCCTTAGTTGTTCAGACAACAGGACCTGTGACTGGAGAGAAATAACGTGGCAGCCACACAGCTGCCAGCATGGCGTCCTAAGCAAACCTGAACTCCAGCATTGTCTGCAAGGAAGGAAGGTAGGCTCTGCCAACCGGGGAGGACGGGGATTCCTGGCACCTGCAGCCCTGACAGCTGGCCCGTTGCCTGTGGTTAGACCAAGTCCCATTCTCTTTCTTTTCGGAGGAACACTAACCCAGTGCAGCTTGGTCTTCTGAATTATGTGTAGACATTATCGTGGAAGATCTTTAATAATGCGCTCTGCAAATGTTTGTGTTCTTTTTTTCCCCCCAAATCGGTCTATCTGACAGATGGAGGATATTAAAATTGTGTCCTGTGCTGACCCAATTCCATGCTAATTTCACAGCACAAATTGGTAGGAGCTCGCCACATCGACTGAGAGTTGGCAGCTCCAATCAGCTGGCCTGGTGCACTGCAGCTCCAGCAGACACCACTGCTGAAACCGACCTAGAGCTTGGAACGAGCAGCCAGGTCTCCCTGCATGCAAGACTCACCGCTAGAACTCGCGCAGTGCACGCGTTTGATCAGTCTAACCTTGCTCATCTTCTCTCACATTCCTGGGCAGGTCTCACTTGGACCTCGCCTGCCTGCTTTTCTCTTTAGCGAGGCTTCTAAGCTGATTTCTTGGACATGCTGTGTCTTCTTGCTAGGCATGCTCTCACTAGATAGAGCCGGGCAGAACACTCAACCATGTGAAATGAGCCCATAGACTGAGATGCTTGGTTGATGTCAAGTAAGTAACCTTAACCAGCTTTTTTTTTTTTTAAAGTTCTTTTGATACTGTCAGCCCTTTCACATGGGCAGGCCTATTTCAAAAGCAGATCTTAATAAGCACCATACCGAATGCATGCCAAACTTTCCATTAGTAACCAGTTTAAGAAAAATACTAACAGGTAGAGTTCAGGGCAGAAAGGCAGACAGTTTTCTCTATTTAATAGTACTGCACCAGTTTTCATGATTAAGCTACCTCTGATGATTAAGAAGCAATATGAATTACTCTTTGAAGGGGGACACAAGAAGACAATTGTTTATTAACCTAAGTGGCTACAAAACATTAAATAGGCCTTTATTTTGTGTAAGGAATTGTGCACCTGATGTCCTCAAATCTGCAAAGGTACCAAGGGGGAAATGTTTGATGCTTTGCCTGAGTGTTTCATGATACAAGACAAGCATTGAATAGGTATTTGTACGCTGGGGGTGCAGCTCAGTGAGACAGTGGGTAATAGGGTGCTAAAGCCCCTGCTTTCAGTCCCCAGCCCCAATCAGTATTTGCCGATTACATGAAACTCTTACTATTCTTAATCCTCACTCTGAGAAGTAGATATTTCATGTATTTTCTGCTTAAGAAAATGAAAGTTTCAACCGAGGAGTCTACCGGTGATCACACGTGGTCTGCTGTGATTTGGGAATCGGTCACCTATCCGCTGGGGGACTCAGTCTCCGTCTTTCAGAGCTGCAATGCTGGAGCGATGACAGTCACTGTTGTCAGACATCTCTGGACTAGAATTCCATTCTGACCTCAAAATTCAGAGTATTCAAGACACTTCCAAGAAGTTGTCACAGTCTATTGACCTGAAAAGCAGTCAATGTATGTTCACCGCTGAATTCCATGGCTTTGGACATGACATGTAGCTCCCTGGGCCCAATTTCTTCATCTGTATAATAATAAGTGAACATGATCTAACCCACCATGAGATTAATCAATTTCATAGGACGCTAAAGGTCTTCTTCTCTGTCTTTTTTAGCTAAAAATACTATAAGAAAATACCATTGTCTGGGCAGCTGAAAGAGAAGACAAGACATTCATGTCTCACAGTTCTGGGCAGAGGAGTCTGGGATCACTGTGGTCAGGGTCTACTGGCTGCCTCTTGTCTATACATGACAGAAGCAGCACTAGAGTCTGCCATCATAGAAGCCTTACTTCACCTCATCTAAACATGTTCCCTCTTCAGAACTCCACTTGGGTGACATGGGTATCACTGTGCTAATATATGAATTTGGATGGGACATAAACACTCAGCCTAAAACACTGTCTTTACTTATTACAAGGCTGACTGCTAGCTAGTAAAGGATGGGGGGGATGGGCTTTCTTTCCTGTTATTAAGAAAGATTACGTCCCAGCAAAGCCTGATGTCCAAAGTCCATGCACAGAAGAGATGATCTCAACAGAACCTGACTAGCTGGCAACAGAGCAGAAAGGTCTTACCATAACAAAGTGTCCCTCCTGCCCCTAGTCCCACAGATCTGTGCACTCAAAAACTCACATTTGCCCATATAGTGGCATTGTTGATTTAGTTTGTATGCAACAGAAAGTGCTTTCTATTTTTAACAGAGATGTGGTATAAGCAGAATGAGGAAATTGACCCCCCCCCATGACATGGAAACCACCTAACAGAAGAAGGAAATGGGTGCCAGGGAGATAGAGGAGTTTCCATAAATTCCACCCTAATCACTGAGAGGCAAAGCTAGTATAGAGATGCACCCAAATAATCCTATCAGTGAAGCTAATGCATAGGAACATGTCTACACACACAGTAAGTTTCTGGAAGCAGCAAGCAAATAAGAGTACCTACATAGATAAGATTGAGAGAGGGGCGTGATGAAATATATAAATGCAAGACTCTCTATTCAAAATAATATCTATAAAGGAACAATAGTTAAGCTCAAAACCCTCCACTCATAGACCCCTGAGAAATGGCCCAGCTCACAGGCTAGGAAGCCAGTGGAAGCAGTCACGCCCAGGTGAAGCATGAAGAGAGCTTTTCAAATGTTTCTGTATTACTTTCATTGCTATAATGAGGGAGGATTGTTTGCTTAACCTAAAAGCATGTCAGTGGCAGAGCACTTTACTTGCCTAGCATGCAGGAGAGTTTTTTACTTCTGCAATGATTGACTAATTGTTCATTAGAAACAGAATCTGGGCTGGAGAGGTGGCTCAGGGGTTAAGCTTCTGCCTTGCAGGCAGAAGGTCCTGAGTTCCGATCCTAAACCCCACGTATAGACGCCAGGCAGAAGCAGGGGCGGCCTGCGCTTCTGGTCCTGGTAGGGCAGAGCCTGTGAATCCCGGCGCAGAGTAAACAAGGAGGAGGTGGAGGTGGTCCATGGTGGTTCCTGAATTCGTCTGTGGTTCTACACACACACACATACACACGCACACGTGCATATACCCACAATTGAATAAATAATAAAAAATTTAAAAATTTTAAAAAAGAAATAGAATCTGTATTTAAAAAATATGTACAAATTACAACTAGCAGGAAGCCAATGGGAATGCACAGGAACAGAGGCAAATAAAGACATTTCTTACACAGAGTCATAGGACCAGGTCACCCACAGGTGCATGTACTCAGCTTTGTAACTCAGAGGTCAATTGTGAAAATATTTGCCATTATAGCTTTGATTTGGCACTTTTCTTAAGAAGGCTTCATCTACGAATTGAAGTGCACTAGAAAAATGTTCTCCTGGTGAATTTGTTTTTGCTTTTCATGAGAATAGTAAAACTGTAACAGTGAGTTTGTAATACTTGTCTTTCATCAGTAAGACAAATGAATCCTTTCTCTATACAAAGTTTCCTGTAGCCAATCCCCATGCCACAGTTCCAGAGGGGAGATAGTACATTATCACATAGCAGAAGGCTGGTTCAGGACATCCCAGTCATAGGAAGTTGGGAAGAACAAGAGCCAGCTAGAGAGGAAGAAGCAGAGCTGGGCTTCCAAACCTCAAGACCCTCCCGTGTCATGCTATCCTCCAACAAAGTGGCATTTCTCAAAGGTATCATGACCTTCCCAGACTTTAGCACCTGCAAAGGATGCGAACACATGCGCTGATGAGGGGCAACTCACTCTCAAGCATGGCACTTCCTATCGTATCAATACCACAGAAAACCAAACTCCAACCATATTACTCTGAAATTTACCTCACATAGGCATAAGAACAGTGAAGTAGAAAAGAAGAAGCATGGGGGTGGAGAGGTGGCTCAGGGGTTAAGCCTCTGCCTTGCGGGTGGAAGGTCCCGAGTTTGGATCCCAGATCCCACGTATAAACGCCAGGCGGAAGCGGGGGCGGCTTGCGCTTCCGGTCCTGGTAGGGCGGAGCCTGTGAATCCCGGGGCAGAAGGAGGTGGAGGCGTCCATGGTGGTTCGCGAATTCGTCCGTGGTTCTACACACACACACACACACACACACACACACACACACTCGCACACACGCATACATGCACAATTGAATAAATAATAATAAAAAATACAAAAAAGAAAAGAAAAGAAGAAGCATGTTTCAGACTCTGCAGGAAGTCTGAGATACAGTTCGGATGCCATCAGACACAGTGATTTTTATTCCTCTACCTTATCTTTTCAATCCTGCTGCCCCATAGGAGAAGCTCTGTGGGTCAGTTGTCTCCAGCGTGTTAACTAACACGGACAGACTGTAGCTGAGCACTCAGCACACGGCTGTTCTGTATGCTTGTTGTCACCTTGGCAACGCCACACTTCTCCTTTACTAGTGCTCTCTGAGACAAGAAACTCTTTCGGGTATGTACAACACTATCCTCCAGATGCACGATTTCTAGTGGAAGGATGAATAAGAGAAGAGACTGTTGCATCCAGTATGGGGACAACAGTGGCAGTGAGAAGCCCAGAGGACAGACAGTAGACCCAGACGGACCTGGCCAGCTTGTTAGATAGGAGGCAGCTGGGCAGAACAGTGCTTAGAAATAGAGGTCATCTAGGTGTCCCAGTACTTTGAATTAGTTTAATTGAGCTAGAAAAAAAAGAATGTTCACTTTCCCCTGGAACATTTCCTGGGAGAACACTACCACTGACTCCTGGAGGTCTCTGGGATTCCCTCTTGCAGTGTGAGCTGATGTATTGTGTACTGATAAAGGAGTAGGAACCAAGCAGGGGAAGATTCCAAATGAACTGGGCCTCTCTGGTTTACACATACTTCAATTCATCTATACATGACGGACCATAAGGAAGGAATACCTTACATGAGCATGCACTTTCAAATAGTCTCACCAACCCGAAGACTTTCTCAATTCATATGGAAACCCAGATTTTTAGTGAGAATTCGTAATTTTCATTGTTGCCCTTGAATAGGTTGCTCAAACATATTGTATACTACAAGGCAAAGCAAAATTTTAAATCTTAATTCAGCTTTTTGGGACATATTAAACTGAGTTATCTTTCTCTAAAGAACCAAGTAAAAAGATAAGAGAACTTGATCAGGCCGCTGAGAATTATTGGAAAGTTAGACCTTCAAATAACATTCTGCCTTTTTTAGAATCTCCAAGTAGTTATTTCCCACAGTTAAATCACCTCATGTTGTTATTATGACCTTTTCCTCTATTTCCTACTGTTTTACACTGATGAATGCCAAGACTATACTTGGAAATACAAGCCCACCTATAGGGGAAGAACAAGACATAAAGCAGTTCAAGTTTCCAAAAACTTTCACCAAGCACCTCGGTGTACTTACTGGCACTTGAGCAGAGCTGTACTTCTCTCTCTCTCTCTCTCTCTCTCTCTCTCTCTCTCTCTCTCTCTCTCTCTGACTTTCTTTTATAATTTACTTTGACACTTTCATACATGAATGCAGTGAGTTTGTCATTTCTCACCCCTTCCTACCCAATCAGTACTTTCTATATCTTAGTTGTTTCCCTTAGTCTCAGCAGTGTTAGCTGTTGGAAAGACAGTGCAGGCTTCCTTCTGAGAGCATCTGCAGAGTTCATTCCTATAGCAGGCTATTCTGTGTATTGAGGGCAGTTAAATATGGAATCCATTTTGGACCATAGCATTACTCGATTCTTTTACAGGCATGCTTGCATGCATGCATGCGTGTGTGTGCAAATCTGTGATGTAAAACTGTGTTGAGTCAGACCCCACCCTCCTAAGAGATGGCTGAGTGTTAATGCGGATGGAGAGAAGAGGGAAGATGCTTTCCTCAGTGGTACACACCCCCTGATATCTGATTTATGCTCCAGCAAGTATTTAGGAGCATGCCATTAAAGACAACTCAGATGAAACTCGGGGATTACACATGCAGAAAGACACAAAAATAGGAGGGAGCCTAGCAGGGAAGAAGAAAGTTGTAATGAAAAAAGAAGGGGGATGGGGTTGGAGATTAAGGTGTGAAAATCTCCTAAATTCACTATATTCATGTGTGAAACTCTAAAAGCATTTTTGAAAAACCTTAAAAAGTAATGACAACACTCCCTTCCCCCCAAAAAGTGTTTGTATATTCACATGAGTCTTGTTATGTTAAACCCAAATCATCAGTCCAAGGATGACTAACTGGAAGACCCTCCTTACAAATAACTTTAAACTACTGTGATGACTGGTCTTAATAGAGTCATCTGAGAAAAGGGACTCTGGCAACCCCTGAAAGAGATTGTCTAGACTGCTGTGTGGTGGGAAGAACCTCCTATTGTGGGTGGGACCCTATCTTCCACAGATTGGCACTCTATAAAGATGAGAGGAGCTGAGGAGATAGTTCAGTGAGCAAGGTGCTTGTTTCACACACATAAAGTTCAGATCCCCAGAACCCACGTGAAAGCAGGGGAAAGACAAAGCAAACAGTCTCTTATAATCAGAGCACTTGGGAGGCAAAGTCAGACACTCCCCGAGTCATGCGTGTTAGCGAGTCTAACCAATCGGTGAACTATGAGCTCTGGGTTCAACCAAGAGACTCTGCCCTTAAACATAAAAGCAAAGCGTGATAAAGAAGACACCTGATGTCAA
The DNA here is from genome assembly GCA_023101885.1 of Typhlomys cinereus. Taxonomy (NCBI): domain Eukaryota; kingdom Metazoa; phylum Chordata; class Mammalia; order Rodentia; family Platacanthomyidae; genus Typhlomys; species Typhlomys cinereus. The sequence continues at coordinate 1,390,515 of JALPQD010000001.1, forward strand.
CTTTGGGGCTGCCACATGCACAAATCTGCATGTACATCCATGTGCATGCAAACGTGCATATGCACATGCATGTGGCTCTTGCATAAACCCAGAAGCAAATTAAATAGCTGAGCACTATCAAGGAGGCATGCATGCCTTCATTCCTCCTGTTTCTTGGAGGTGGCTGTCCACCTTACAGCTCCAAGCTTTGAGCTGATGACCCCTTCCTTGACCTCTGTTTTCTGACTGTGGATGTGCCGTGACGGCTGGTTCAAGTTCTTGTCACTGTGGCTACCCTACCATGACAGACTACAACTTGGAATTGTGATCTAGAATAAACTCGCTCTTTAAAAGAAAAATAAAAAGTTGGGGGGGGGAGCAGAGAGATGGCTCAGGGGTTAAGCCTCTGCAACACAAGCAGAAGATCCTGAGTTCGGATCCCAATCCCAGGTTAAAATGCCAGGCAGAAATGGTGGAGCCTGGGAACTCCACAGCAAATCAAAGAGGAGGTAAAACAATCCAGAGTGATTCTTGAAGTCACCCCTGGGCCTCCACAGGCACACATAGTGCCCTCTAATACACACAGTCTCTCTCACACACACACACACACACACACACACACACACACACACAAATAAATAAATAAATAAATAAATAAATAAATAAATAAATAAATAAATAAATCTATCTTTAAAAAATTTAAACATGTATTGAGCCAAAGTGGAAACCAACTCAAAAGCTCAAATGTTAGCTATATTTCATCTATTTCTCTAATATACACCCCTTAATAAACAGAACGTACCTGAAAAAGTTTGTGTCAGCAAGACTTTGTAGTTGCCATGTAAAATACACAGGACACAGTTTCTAAATATGCTCCAGTCGAATGAAGCAAGCTCTTACTTTGCTTGGAGGCTCGAAACTGCTCCAAATTGAAGCCAGTAAGAAAATATCTGAAAGAAGGATGCAATTAAGAGAGGGAAATATAAAAAGGCAATGTTTATGGAAGGCACTTAAGCTCAGCTGTGAAAACAGGAAAAGCAACTCAAAGTTTCAAGTCATGTTTTCAAGTTGTGGAGTGTCTTGGACTTGAAGGTGTTTGGGTTTTGGACGTGTGGCTAATTTATAATGCACTGTGAGAAACACTCAAATTCCATGATGATGACCTAATTCACTGTTGTCTGTCACTTTCAATAATCAGGGACAGACAAAAGGGCAGGAGTGGAGTCCCTACCTTTTGCCAGGAAAGTGTGAGTGACGCCCTCCTTCTGTAACACCCAGATGAAATGGCAATGTACACAAATAATTTTGTTCCAACAAGTAGAAGAAATAAGTCTAACTGATGTTATATAGTTGATTGCTTTTTTTTTTTCTTCCCAAACTGTGTGTGTTTGGGAGGGAGTTGCCCAAATCACAATCTCACATTTGTTTTTAACCCTCAAATGGCAATTTGGTTGCTCGGCTATAGCCGATTTAATTGAGATGCGTGATTGTAAAACATTCATATTAACCATATCCCAATCTAAAGAGAAATGCTTTGTTGTGCTAGATTTCCATCACAATCTGAATATCACCAGCCATCGGCATTCTCAGCTGCACATTCCCCGCAGAGCCGCAGCCTCCTTGAGGGTGGGTTTTGACCTCATGAGGGTGGGGCTTCTGGGGGTTGGGGGCTCCTCAGAAGCACAGGAGGGAAGCTTGGCCTGGACTAAATAGGGTACACAGGAGTCCTTAGCTTCTTTCATTTTTTCTTTGCTTGTACCAGCTTGAAAAACCTCCAGCAAGCAGGCATTAGCATGATGAATGGTCAAACAGAGCCCATCTTATGCATTCTTGGCTATGTGAGTGAGTCCTCAACTGGACTGAGCTCCCACTGTGAACATCCATGTACACTTTGCCAGATCCCAAGCAGGGCTTCATGTCCACATATACTGCAACTATGATTTGTGTAGGAAAAGAACAGATGGGCTAAAGTCATTTTTAAAAAGATCTTCATTTTTCAGCTTACTTTCAGCCAAGTTGATACAATCCAGACCATCATGAAGACTTGGTTTTCATTTCTTTAAAATTTTACTTTGAGGGCTGGAAACATAACTTGGTTGGTATTGTTAGGCAAGCGTGAGCATCTTACTCTTGGATCTGAGTTTGGATCTCTAGGGTCCATGTAAAAGCTGGGCAGAGTGATGCAGGCCTCTGGAGGTCAGGACAAGATGTGCAGCGCTGGCTGACCAGCCAGCCTTGAGAGCCTGTGATCTCCAGATTCAGTGAGAGACCCTGTCTCAAAATGATTAAGAAGGTTGAGTGCAGTAGAGGAACATACCTGATGTCAATCACACATGTGCCCACTTGCATAGGAACATGTATACATGAATACACAGCCCACACACACACACACACACACAGACAAATATTTAATTGTCTAAGTATGTATCTTATCCATTGCTATAATAGATACCTGGTCCAAACAATTTGGGGAACAAGGGATTTATTCATGTTCACGATTCTTAGTCACAACTGCTTATCACAGCAGGAACCATGGGAACTAGGCATATCATATCCTCAGGGAAAGTTGAGAGAGGGACATAGGCCCAGGCATAGCTGTTCGCTTTCCAGCATACCTAAGCCAATGAGTTTTGTGGTTTTTTTTTTTCATCTTATCCACCTGCTCAAGAAATGGTCCCACCCACTCTGGACTAAGTCTTTCCCCATCAATTAGATAATCTCGTATAGGATTATTCAAAGGCTAGCTTTAACTAAGTAAATCTTCATCTATGCGTCTAAAGGCTCAGCTCTCCATCCTCAAACCAACATCTAAATCTGACTGCATAATATGTTCTTGTTACATTTGCTGACTCTGGAAAAAGATCATGAATTAAAATGTCTGAGAATTGTCATTATTCATTCCCTACATTCATAATGAAATAAAAATGGAATGAATACTTTAATCAAAAGTTCCTAAAGTCTTGGTTATATCTTCTCCCAATTAATGATATGTCTTATTATTTGACCAGGAATCATCTTCTCTAACAATATTGGTCTTTTATGCATCATCTACACTGTAAGTTTATCTTCTTGATACTAACCACTTTTGCCAGTTTGAAGGTGAAATGATCTGAACACAAATTTCTAGTATTTCCCCAGGAAGCTTTAGCATGTGGGAGAATATGGCAGAGAGTAAAGTGTCCATCAAAGTCAGTTTTTCTTCCAAGCATACAACTTTATATTTCTTCTCAGGCTCTCCAGATACTGGTGAGTTGTCATGTGACTGACTCCTAACCAGTAAATAGCATCAACAGTAATGTGCAAACCTTCCAGGGCTGGATTAAAGAAAATTCACATAGTTCTTTTGTTCTTTTTTGTTCTTTCTTCCACTGGATATCAATTTCCACCATTATAATCCAATCACCTGCATCCCTGAATGAACCCTCTAAGCCACGCTCATGCATCTTCCTTTCAGTTATCTTAAGACCATTTTTCCAAAGAGATAAACTTCAATTTTGTTTGAGCTATTACGCATTTTTGTTCTCTTTTTGTAATAGCACTTAACCTATTCCACCTGATATAGGGATTATGAGGATGAGGCATTTCAAATTAAAATAAGATAATTAAATCATTTTTGTTTCTAAAATAAGTCCTTTTGGGTAGAGAAATGGCTCAGGAGCTAAGCCTGTGCTTTGCAAGTGAAAAGACATGAGCTCAAATCCAGAATCCAATGCAAGAAACACTCTATGGAAATGACACAGCCTACTCTTCCAGCCCTAGAAGGTAGACTTTGGAAACCCCATAGCAAAACAAAAAGGAAGTAGAGGAATACAGGATGATTCTGGAAGTCACCCTTGGACCTTCACAGGCACACACAGTGCTTCTGATACACACAGACACACACACAGACACACACATACTTACACACAAATAAAATAAAAAGTCCCTTTATAAGGTTTTATTTTAATATAACCTAGAATGTGATGTGTGTCTAGATTCTATGGTCCATGATGATGTTAAAGAGTAGAGGAAAATACCAGAGACTTTGTTCTAGGTAGTGGATTCCTCTGCAAATAGAACAGATGTAAAGCTCTCTTAAACACACCTGTATCCCTTTCCCCACCCGCCCGCCCGGTACACGCGCAGTCAGGCGGGACTCACGGCAACTAGGTAAGCTTCCCCCCTTCCCCCCAACCTACAAACCCCAGGCAGCCCAGTGGACCCAGCTTATCCCACCAGCCAGGCGGAGCCGGCGCTGTACCGGGCCGGGGAGGACCCCTTGGGCCATGCCCCAGCTCCCCAGGTTAAATAGCGTCCCGCCACCGCCATCGCCACCTCCTCCCTTTCCCCACCCGCCCAGGACGCGCACAGTCCAGTCTGGACTCACCGTGACATAGGTAAGTTCCCCTGCTCACCCCCAAACCCCAGGCAGCCCACTGGTCCCAGCTTCTCCCACCAGCCAGCTAGTGCAGGAGCTGCTCCAGGCCAAATAATTCAATTCAGTGAAAAATGCACAGAAATTGAAAGGTCTTAAGAGTTAAAACGACAATGCCCAAGTCAAAGTGGTGCAAATCCATGAGAAACAACATCCAAGAAAACAAATCTCCCACTGAAGGAATTAATCCCATAATGATGGACTCCAACCAGAACAAACCCACGGAAAATAGCCAAAAAAGCCTGACCCAGGATAACAACTTTCAAAACATGATCATTACCATCTTCAATACTATGAAAGAGGAAATCCGGGAGGAATTAAAAAACCACATCAATCACTTTGAAGAGGAACACAACAGACACTTGGAGGAGTTGAGAAAAACAGTTCAAGAAACAAAAACAAGCATAGAGCGTTAAAACAGACTCAAGCAGAGTTAAAAACTGAACTAAAAGACAAGTTATCTTCAACCCAGAACTCAACAGAGATTCTCATCAGCAGAACTAACGAAGCAGAAAATAGAATTTCAGACCTTGAAGACAAAGTGGGAGTATTAACCAGCTCAATGGAAGAGGTTGTTAAAGCCAAAAAGATACTCAAGAGAAATATTCAAGAGTTTTGGGACACCCTGAAGAAGCCTAACATGCACATTCATGGAATACCAGAACAAGAATCCCAAAATACCACACCTGAGGAAATTTTTCAAACTATCATCGAGGAAAACTTTCCTCATCTAAAAAAAGAGAGGCCCATCCATATACAAGAGGCATTCCACACCCTAAACAGATATGACCAAAATAGAAGCTTGCCATGGCAAATAATAGTTAAAACACCCCACGTTCAAGATAAAGAAATGGTGCTGAGAGCTTCAGGAAAAAAAACAAGTCACTTTTAAAGGTAAACCTATTAAAATAACAAATGACTTCTCAATGAAAGCAGTAAAAGCAAGAAGAGCTTGGAGAGATGTACTTCAAGTATTAAATGAGAAAAAAGGTTAACTCAGGCTGATATACCTGGCAAAACTATCCATCATGATTGAGGGAGAAAGAAAAGTTTTCCAGTACAAAGACAACTTGAAGGGATACATGTCTACCAAACCAGGCCTTCAAAAAATGCTAGAAAAGATACTTAAGCTTGAAGAAAAAAACAAGCATATCCAGAAGGACAGAAGGGAAGTATAATACCACAAAAACCTAAATGTCAAACAATACACTTACAAAAGCCACTAAACATAAAAAATGTCCAGAATTAAAAATAATTTCTCCATTATAACATTAAATGTCAATGGTATTAACTCCGTCATGATCCGTCATGATTGAGGGAGAAAAAAAAATTTTCCAGCACAAAGACAACTTGAAGAGATACATGGGCCAATTAAAAAATGGGCCTTGGAACTTAAAAGAAACTTTACCAAGGACGAAATTAAAATATCTAATAAATATCTTAAAAAATGCTCCACATCCTTAGCCATCAGGGAAATGCAAATCAAAACTTCCCTGAGATATCATCTCATCCCTATCAGGATGGCAAGAATCCACAATACAAACAACAACAAGTGCTGGATGTGGAGAGAGAGGAACTCTCCTACATTGCTGGTGGGAATGCAGGCTCATACAACCACTCTGGCGAGCTGTCTGGCGATTCTTAAAGAAGTTAAAGATTGAAATGCCATATGACCCTGCTATGCCACTTTTGGGAATAACCCCCCATACAGCAAAAATTCACCTTGATAGTACAAGCACAACCATGTTCATAGCAGTACTGTTTACAATAGCAAAGTCATGAAATCAGCCCAAATGTCCAACAATTGATGAGTGGATAAGGAAAATGTGGTACATTTATACAATGGAATACTACTCAGCCATCAAAAATGATGAATTAATGCAATTTGTCAGAAAATGGATGGAATTAGAAACAACTATATTGAGTGAAGTATCCCAGACACGGAAAATTAAGTGCCGTATGTACTCCCTAATAGGTGGATCCTAGTACCAAACCCACTTAGAGACACTCAAAGTCAAATCTCTGTAATACCTACAGTAATTGTAAAAATTATAAACAGGAGGGATGGGCAGGAGGGCCCCACCAGAAACAAGGAGAGAGGGGACCATGTTACAGCAGAGAAAATAGGCCACCATCAAGGACTGCAAGGGGTGACATCCAATACCCATCAGGATGGAGCCAAGGGCATTGCAGGAGCAGCAAAACCAAAAAAAAAAAAAAAATCAACAAACCATAATTCAGAACATCAGAGACTCTATATCAACCACCTGGAACTGGGCAGCCTAATCTCTCCCCATCCTGAAGCTCAGAGAAATTTGCAGAAGAGGGGATGGTAAGATTGTAAGAGCACAAGGATGGGAGGAGCAATGATATGCAAGATACTCCACACAAGTTAGGGCCGAAGCAATCATAGTAGGACTTTGCATGACCTGCGCTATGTCCAATACATTATTGACCCCACAAAGTCTAGCATGGACTAAAGGCACTAGGATCCTTGGAGGCTAGGGACTGTCAGTCAACAGTAGTGTTCCTAAGCTTAAGGGGAACACTGGAAAGGGTTCTGGGAAATGCCCCTGGGTCCTTGCACCTCACTGGAGAGGAGGACCCAGAGGAGAGTTTGGCATGCACATTAAAGGATGCTCCGGGGATTGGGGGGAGGGAAGGGGCAGGGAAGGGGGAAGAGAGGGGCCAGAGGGGGAGGGGGAGGGAGGGAGGGGACCGGTGTACCTGTTAAGTTTGTATGAGTGGAAATAATAATAATAAAAAAAACACATCTGTAAATTTTCAAGGTATTTTTAAAATCTATAACTAAATTTTTGAGAGAGAGAGAAAGGGGAAGCACTAAGAACATGTGAGGCCAGAGGGCATCTTTTGGAAGTCCGTTTTCTCTTTCTACCATGTGGGCTCCAGGGATCAAACTCAGGTCCCCAGGTATGCACATAACACCTTCACTAGCTAAATCATCACAAAGCTGCTTTACCAACAGGATAAGCAATCTTAAGGTCGTGACTGCATGTTTTAATTAGATTTTTTTATTTTCACCTTTCACAAATGGAAAAGCATTGAGATAAAATAAACCTGCGAAGATACTCTTCCCAAGGCAGTATATTGATTGTGATTAAATTCATCTGGATTCAAGCACACTGTGCAGAATTTGCTTTGCAAATGATGGTGCAGTAACTTCTGGTGCATGCCACGCTTTGACCACTAATCTCATGTAAAGACTCCAGGGGCCTGCGCTGGTTTGCTCAAGGTGGGCATCTGAGCTCTAGTGCAGAGCTTGGATTTCTTCAGCAAGCCCTCGAGGCCTCTGGGCTCAGTAACAGTCACCAATGGAGCAGCAACTGCTGGACTGAGACACACAGTAATGAATGTCTAGTACCTGGCAAGGTGCATGAAACACACCAAGAATGCTCCCTGCCTTTCCTATGCCTGATCCCCAGAACACATTTGAGCACTTGCTGGTGGCCAGTAATAAGCATTTGACACCGCACCTAATTAAGAACATCATTCCCTTCAGTTTACACATAAGGAAATGAAGCCTTGGAAAGGAACTAGAATTTACCTATTATATTATCTAATTACTAAAGCACAGTAGCCAGGAATTTTGAAATAGGGCTGGTTTGCCTCCATGTATTTGGTGGTTACAAATATAACCCCACAGAAAAGACTGGAAATCTAAATGATTGAGTTTCTTCTCAGTAATATGCAATTACTTTGATTATTCTTTCTTTCTTATTTTTTTATAATTTTGTTTTTTTTTTACTTATTTGTTTGCTCTGTGAGTGTGTGTGTGTGTAGAAGAGTGAACTTGAGTGTGTGTGCCTATGGAGACCGAAGGGTGACATCAGGAATCATCCTAGATTTCTTTACCTTCTTATTGTTTTGCTTTCCCAGGCTCCACCTTCCAAGACTGTTGGTTCAGGTTGCCACCATTTCCTCAATGTATTTTTATGTGGAACCTGAGATCTGAATTCAGGTCGTTTTACTAAAGGATAAAGGTTTTAGTACTAAACCATCTCCCCAGTCCTAATTTTATTTTTCTATACCTCCATATTTTTCTGTGTAGTCCACAATATATAGCTGGCATCTGGAATATCTGCCTGAGATAGGCTTGCCTTGATATGGAAACGAAATAGTACTACAAGGAAACTGATAGTTGTTATTCAGTTTAAAAGCTAAAGCCAGGACTCTAGAGGGTAAATTCAGAATACCATAAGCTCCAGGCTAGCCTCACTTCATAGAGAGGCCCTATCTCAAAAACAATAATAAAAATAAATTAGCTCTCAAAGACTCCTCTTAGTGTTACAGAATTGTGTCATCTTCATCAAATCCATCTGCATAACTTCTAACCACCAGTAACTCAGAAAGTGCCAGTATTTAGCCATAAAGTATTTAAAGGGTCAAATAAGGTCAAATGAGGTCATACATACTAATCCAGTTGTACCAGTTATTCTTCTCTGTTGATGTGAGTCAGTTTAAAGGAGAAAGAGAGATTTATTCAGTTTATGGTTCTTGAGAAGAGACACAGTCTTTTATGATAGAAGAGGCATAGTTGCCTGGCAGAAGCTAGAGGCAGCTTAAGTCACACCCATCATGGAGACTGAGAGACTCAAACTGCAAACTGCAAAAGCAGACTCCTTGCAGAAGCAGTATAGAGCTAACCAACCTGAAAGTCTTCCCTGTGACCTGCCTTCTTCCAGCAAGGCTCCACCTCCTAAAGTAGCCACAGCCTTCCCAAACATCAAATAAAGATGCAAGCGCATGAGCCTGTGGGGGAAAGGTCACATTTGTGACATTTCCATCCCTAGCCCTCACAGGCTTATGGCCACTTCATGATACAAACCACTCTCAGTCCATGGAAAGACATGGAAAGACAGACAACGCAGTATCTGCAACTTAAAACACCCTTGCCAGTCCCCTTAAATCTGTACTTCTAGCTTCCAGAAATGAACAAAATCAATTGCTGCTATCATAGTTAGATTCAGGTATCAACTTGACGGTTGAGGCTTTGAGTTCTGGACACATTTGTAAAGAATTGATGGTTGAGTTAGGCATCAAACAAGCCTACAGGAGATTGTCTAGTTAGGGGAAAATCCAGGGAACAGGAAGTGGGCATCATTTGCTATTCTTGGCCGGATGTACTGGACTGGCAAGTGAAAATTGTCCCATAAGCATTTCAGTTATCTCAGCACTTGGTGTTGATGTGGGTTTTCCTGCTAAACTGGACTAGTAACTGTAACCTGACAAACACAGACCAGAATAAAATCCTTAAGCCATTTGGTCATGAATTTTTTGGAAAGATGTAGAGTAATTGATACTTGGTTATTGAAATTCTATCAACGTATCATAAAAGTAGTTGAGTAATATCTATAATGAAAAGGTGTTCTTACTCTTCAAAATTCCTCTTTAAAAATAAGACATTTGCTAGGTCTGGTGCCACAAGTTTAAAATCCCAAATTCTTCCAAGGCTAAGGAATGAGAGTCGAAAGATCAAAGCCTGCCTAAAGAGAGAGCAAGTTCAAGGTTATCCTGGGTAGCTTAATAATATCCTGTCTCAAAATACAGAAAAAGGACTGAGAACATGTTCAGTGATAGAGTGATAGCGTCTATTATGAATGAGAATGAAAGTTCAACTGTAAATACTACGAACAAATAAATAAACAAACAAACACGAGAAATATAGGACAGAAAACCAGTTATATCAAATTTAGCAAGAATCAGTTCCATTTATTTCACAAATTATTTTACTGTAATCAAATCTGATTGTCTCAGATAGAATGTGACTGATAGCATCAATGTTAGTTTGACTAAATTTATGATAACAGTGTTGAATTTGAAGGCAATTTGGAGCACAAATTTTTTCACACAGTTATTTTAACACACCTACTGTGAAGAGAGAAAATCTTTGTGGACTCCTACTAAATTCACTATGGATAGGTTACTGCAGAAATGTCCAAAGGTGCCAGAAATGACCGCTGTTAAAATCAGGGATTGATGGAAACAAAAAGAAAAAAAAAGCTTAAGAGTGTATTAAATATTATCCAAAAGTATTTGAATAGACTGCCTATGGCAAAAGGTCCTTTTCCTTTCAATTCACTAAGTACCTTTCAAGTATATGCATGTGCTACGAGGGAAATTAGTAATAAAAATATTTCCTGATCTCAACTACTTCTGGATATGATGAAGAAAAAAACATAGGTTCAAGTATCCATAATTTTATGGACTCTGATTAAAAATCTGTAACAAAATTAAGACTAGAATAGACTCACAGAAGGCAGGAGAACTTTGGTAGAAGTAGCATTTATGATGGTCTAGAAGTCAAGTGTGAATGCACAAGGAGGAACTTGTTAGGCAGATGTACTAATGCAAGGGGAAACAGATGTCGTTGACTGCAAATCACATTTTGTGAGAAGGTTCGAGTCTGCCATGCTAGCATGAGAGGATGTATTGAGAGAGCGGATCATTGACCCTATAGTTGAAGTCCAAGGACCTGGGTTTGTGTTCTTATTCAACATTTACTAGATTTATGACCGCAATTTACCTGAGTCTCAAATTTCTCATCTATGGAAATCACCAAGCCAAGACATTCATTGAAGTTCAGTAAGTGTTAGCTGATCCTTATTAGTGCTGACTTGATTCTATATCTAGGAAGTGGGGAGCCAATGCAATTTTGAACATAGCAAAAAGATGACCAGCACCAGACATCTGATTATGCATTCCCATAATATGTGTATTGAATAAACTAGAGAGCAGATATGGTACAAAAAAAAACCCATTTGTGGGTGTAGTACCAACGAGATAGCTTTGAGGCAGTGGGAGTCTGAAGCAGGGCTGTTCTGGCAGGAACTGGAAAATGGTGACCGTGAATGTGAGAGACTTTTTTGGAGAGCCGTGGCATTGAATATGCAATCCAGGCTGTGAAATGCTGTTCTGCTGAGCAGACTCCAGCCCTGTGGTTCTTTGTTCATGTAATATGACTTCTATGGAGCTACTTTCTATGGATTCTTAGTCTGCATGTCTATGAAGCACAGATTAAATATCTGCTGTATTCCTAGAATGTCTTGAGTCTCTAAAATCAATAATATGTGTTAGCTGATTAGATGAAAAAGTAATGAACATAAACAAGGTGGAGAAACTAAAAAAAAAAAAAGGAAAGGTTTCCCACACTAATTAGTAGGTTATTAGAAGAATTATTGTTAACCACATTAAAGAGAGGAAACTAGGGAGGAACTGAGGGAGAAAATGACAATATTTCTAAGTTTGAAGGGTTGTTCTTCCATTAGACAAGTACATGAGCATGTAAAGTTATTTTAGACTATTGTGTAAACATCCAATTTTGAAACAAAAATGTTTTTACTTCAATTTATAGATTCTTTTCATTGGAGATTCAACCAACAGAGGAATCATGTACTACCTGATTGAAAGACTTAATGAAACACTGCAGGAGTGGCAGAAGGTGCACAGCACTAAGCTGTACCCCAATGTCAACGGTGGGAAGACATTGATCAGTTATTCCTACTATCCTCAGTTTTGGATCACCCCTTCCTTGAGACCGACATTTGAGAAAGCACTTGAACATCTCTTGCAAAGGTACAACAGAACTACTGCAAATGGCAGACTGCCACGAGGTGTGGATGTTTTACTAGTACTCACGATGGTTCGCCGTATATCAAACGTGCTGAAAAGCTTAGATATCCACTAATGTGGCTGCAAACGAGCCGCAAACGACAAGGAGATCTGTGACCAGGAAGCCAGACACGGTTCAGAGAAATGCGAGGCCATGTAGTTAAAATGTTTACCATCTGTTGGAAAGCAACATGTGTTGTTTTTCTTTCTGGATTTCAGATCACGTCCCCTGGAGAATACTGGTCAGACTATATTGGTTGTCGGTGGTGTTCAGTGGCTTAATTCCAATCACTTGCAAATTATTCACAAGGTTTTAAAGAGGTAACTTTCTGCAATAATAATTATCATTAAGATTTTTATCTTTTTCGGGGCTGGAGAGGTGGCTCAGGGATTAAGCCTCCGCCTTACAGGCGGAAGGTCCCGAGTTCAGATCCCAGATCCCACGTATAGACGCCAGGTGGAAGCGGGGGCGGCTTGCGCTTCCGGTCCTGGTAGGGCGGAGCTTGTGAATCCCGGGGCAGAAGGAGGTGGAGGCGTCCATGGTGGTTCGCGAATTCGTCCGTGATTCTACACGTACACAGACACACACACACACACACACACACACACACACACAGACGCGCGCGCACATACACACGCACATGCGCACAGTTGAATAAATAATAATAATATAAAAAAATTTTTTAAAAAGATTTTTATCTTTTTCAAGCTTATTGATTTACCTAAGCTTCATATGGTGTTTATTTAAAGGATAGGTTTGTTATTTAAAGTTTAAAGACTAAAATCTAATTTTAAATATTCAAAATACTTTAATATTCAATCATGGAGCTTGTATCCTAAATAAAGTTTACTATAGAGCAAGATATACCTACTAGCCAGGTGTAGTAGCACACACCTACTATTTGAGCCTTTGAGAAGCTCACTCATGAGGGTTTTGAGTCCAAGACCAGGCTAAACTACACAGTGACACCCCATATCAAATGACACATAAAAATACCATGTCCACTGACACAAAAAATCCTATGAACAAAACTGTCATCATATATCAAGCCCATGAAATTTTAATTAGTCCTATATGCAAACTATCACATTCTAAAGGAATTGTATTGTGTATGTTTATGCAATTAATAAATATGTAGACATGGCAATGGAAGTTTGTGACATTACAATTCTGATCATTTCATTCAGGGAAAACTTACACAACATCCTAGTGATCATCAAAACATTGGGAATTGGATTTCATCTGCCTGTGGATGGGGTACATTTCTTAACACAGGTAAGTACATCCTTCTAGACCACATGCACTGAGCCCTACTGGAAAGGGATCCAAGAGGCTTTACGTAGTATTCGAAGCCTTTACATAAATCAAGAAGACCAAATGCTTAGGGATTATGATTTCAAATCCATTATAACTATTCCTGGACACAAGGAGAACATAGCCCACAAATGTGCTGTTAATAATGCAGAGTTCAAGAGAGAAGAAAAAGAGTCCAAACTCTGTAAAACAACTGAAGCATGTAGGAAAGGTTGAGCTTTCAGGACCCTTTGCTGCCCCACCCTTCCAGCATATTCCTTCAAAGGACATATTTAAAGGTCTTCCCTTCTTCGGATCCATGCTGAAACCACAAACAGAAGGGAATCTTTGGGAAAGAGTGAAATTTCTGATGATGGTATCTGTCTGTCTGTCTGTCTGTCTGTCTGTCTGTCTATCTTTATCTATATCTATATATTTAAGTGATAACATTCACTGGTTTCTCCTCTAATTGTATATTCATAAATGAAAGCATCAGAAGCCCTTTGACCAGTCCTTAAAGGCAGCAAATTTGTATCAACAATGAGTAAAAAAATTAGAATAAAAAGCAGAGGCACCTGCAGGTCAGAGCGCCAGCAGCTCTTGCTTAAGAAAGGCCAGCAGCCCATGTTTACTGGCAAGGGAAGCGCATGGGTCAGAGCATACAGTCACTCAACATAAAAGAAAGTTGGGATTTGGCTTTAAGTCTGTGTTTGAGTTCACCTTGGTGTTTGCCTGCACAGAACACATAACACTGCTCTCCTTTTTAAAAGTTTACTTTCATGAATGCCAAATTTTCTATGATAAAGGACAATTGTAATACATAATGTAATCCTTATCTTTAGGTTATTAGCTCATAGTGCAATCATCTCATCAAATCTTCCTTTAGCCCTTTGCTATGTGACAGAGCCCACTGTTAAGGTTTCTATCTGACTCTAGAGTGACGGTGGAGTTCAGCAGACTTTTTCAGGAGTGAAGAGAAAACAAAACAGAAAGAAAGGGGGAAAAGAATGAATTTGAGCTCCCATCTCATGCTCCCATAGCCATTTAAGACGGGCCTGTAGACTAGGCATGTTCATCACAGGTGACCCACATGAAGCTGAGTGCGCCACTCATATGAAAAGACCAACAATTAGAAAGGAGACTGGTAAGGAGGAAGAAGAGTTGTAATGGGAAGGGGTTGGGGGATACAATTGATGATTGAGGTGTAAAATATCACAGATTTCACTGCATTCATTTATGAAATACTGAAGGAATAAAAAAATACTTTAACACAAAAAATACGGATCTATAGGCCTTCTTATCAGAGCATATGCACGCTGTTACAAGTGTGCATGCGCATACACACATCCTCTTTTTCCTTGCAGTTGGCTTAACAAATGAAAGTGAATATTTGCCATTTTATTTAATCTGAAAAAAATGAAAATAAATCACATATAGAAAAAAGAAGAAATACAACAATTTTTTCCTGTGTCAGTTTGGTTTCTCCAAGCAGCAGACACGAAGACAGGATTGGTGCAACAAAAGGATGCATTGGAGAAATGCTAGGACGACACAGGGAAGTGTGCAGGAGCAAGCAGGAAGCACTTCGTGCCACAGTGTCTAATCAATGCCATTCCATTTTGCACCAAATAGCTCTGAGTGCTAATACGTGCTGGATACTATGTTAGATACTTAGGTGTCTGATGTGAAAAGAGAAAAAGGAGGATGGACTGGGTAGAAAAAGTCACATACTACAGGTTACTTTTGTGAAACTTAGTTTTGTGAAACTTAGCTTCAAAGGTAGTATATCTAGTGGAGTTTTCCTTCTAACAGAGTGGACCTTGACTTCGAACCCAAACCCTGCTCTTTCATTACAGTGGAAGGAGGGAAGAATGTGATACAGAGCAGCAGGAACTGAGATCCTCAGTCAGTTCTACTGCTCCCCAAAGCACATTTTTCATTGGTCTTCCAACCAGCAACCTTTATGCAAAACTATTGTGGAGTCTTCCCTGGAAGCGTTATGATCCAGCTGTACCTTTCTGCTGTATGGTCACCAGACAGCATCTTTACCCTAAAAAAAGAACTTTCTAGCTGTTCATATTCCAGTTTCTCCTTTTAGAATGCTGTGACTCAAGATCAGAGACCTTCTATTCCGATTTCTTAAGGGAAAAAAAAAAAGCCCTTCTAATTGGCATTCCAATAACTAACTGAGAGAGAATCCAAGTAAATGGAACTAGACCTTGTACTATCTCAATCGCTGGGCTTCAAATTGAGAATTTTCAATGTTCTTTTGGGCAATAAACTTAATTAGTTTTAGATAATGGAAAGTTAAAATCTGTGTCTCCATGCAGATCACAGACACACAAGTGGTTACATTAAGGTTTTCAGTAAAGAAAAAAGTTAGAGCATGTCATTATTTAATAAAAAAAACTGATGTGAAATTTATCTCATAATGATCAACCTCAACTTAAAAGAAAAGGTGGCATTCCATGATGGTGGCTGGCATTATTAAATCCTAAGGTAATTTTAAGTTTACAAAACTCGTGATGCTTTTGTTTTGCAATAGAGTGAAGTTCAAAACTTATGGAAAGAAAACTTGAATATCCTGGATGCTGCAAAACAGTACAGCTATGAAGTCGTTGACACATTCACAATCACAATGGGCCGGTACAAAGAGTTTCTGCGGGGGAACTGCGGATGCCACTTCCATGAGGTACTTTCCATTAGGCTCTGTCATTTGCAGCTTTGCTCTCTGCTGGTGATGGTGGCATGGTATTTTGTATCTTCTTTTGTATTGAGAGTCATAGTTTGTGAAAAAGAAGGAAGCTTAAATGAACAGCACCATTATGAAATGAAATATGAAGAAAATAGGTCACCAAAACTCTAGGATCATTGGCTAATGCATCCAAGGTGATGGGGGAAGGTTTTATGACTTCAAACCTTCCTTCTTGCCAGAAATTTCATCCAAGTAGGGTGACAAAAATCTTCAACTTGAAAGTCAAATCCATTTCTGCATGCAAAGATAATGAATAATTTCGCCAATGCATAACAGTTGGAGCTATGTTTTGATTCATTTTTTTCTTCCTCAAAGTTATAATGATTTTATTAATAACCAGTAATTAAATAGGCTTAGTTGGTAAAAAATGAAAGCAGAGAGCAATTTTGTTCAGAAAAAAAAAATCCGTTTTCAAACTCTGTATATCATTTCCTCTTTACTTCGTGAATAAAATCTTGAGTGGTTCCCTGACTTTAAGCAAGGGTTGAGCTCCCTGGGATACATAACACAAGAGTACTGCTTTCGTTCCAGACCCTCCCAGTGTCACAGCCATTGTCATTACCACATCTCCTGTCAAGCCACACTGGACCCCCCCCCCAATATTGCTCTGCTGCTCCTTTTTCTCTGTCTCTTTTAACATCAGATCAGAGTTAAGAGGGAGTGTTACAAGCAAGAGAAGTCTTTACCAATTGTCTAGCCCTAACAAAACAGTATGTTTTCTCGGCATAGCAAGTTACATCTTTCTTTTTGTAATAGCTTTTGTGAACTTGAAGAGACACCCCATGCACTTAGACCTTTAGATTGCAGTTTTCTTTATAAGGCAATGAATTCTTGGAGCTGGACTCCTTTGATTCCTTGGTAACTATCTGTCCAGTACTCTATCGAAGACCACGTTGCACCTCAGCATCCTCTTAGAAAATACTCACATGGGTGTTGGACTTGCTGTACTTAATTGCTGGCATTTGGTCTGCGGAAACACTCGGGTGCTCTTGCTCTGTGTTGCTAGAAACACAGTGCATTCTCAATTAAGCTTTCTCTCTCAACAACCTTCCAACTTAAAGCTGTTGTGGAGCCACAGTGACTCAAACTCAATACAATATCCAGCTCTGTAGTCTTTGTGTCTGGACCATCTCTTCATCTGGTCTAAAGCAAAGGAAGAAGACAATGGAAAATGGAAAATCAGAAATTCACACTTCTTGTATCATCGCACAACTTTTTTTATTATGTATTATTTATTCAACTGTGCATGTGTGTGTGTATGTATGTATGTGTGTGTGTGTGTGTGTGTGTGTGTGTGTGTGTGTGTGTGTGTAGAACCACGGACAAATTCGGGAACCACCATGGACACTTCCACCTCCTCCTTGTTTACTCTGTCCCAGGATTCACGGGCTCTGCCCTACTAGGACCAGAAACACAGGCCGCCCCCGCTTCCGCCTGGCGTCTATACATGGGGTCTAGGATCTGAACTCAGGACCTTCTGCCTGCAAGGCAGAGGCTTAACCCCTGAGCCAACTCTCCAGCCCATGGCACAACTTTTTAGATGAGACAAGAGTTTACAAAAGCTGGACTTTGCTCACACTTTTGTAAGTCTTGTATGGGTTATCCCATTATTACTTGGTGGTGTGTAACTTTTAGTGGGAGACATGAGCTATTTGCTCTTCACCCCAAATAGGACACCAAAGACAGAATGACTTCCGCTCAACTCCACCCAAACATAGTGTGGTTGACTAATGGGTTTACTGGACAAGGTGTGTGCCAACCAGGTGGAAAAGTTTCATCTCTCTTGAAACTTTCTGGGCATCCTGAGTTTTGTAAGTTGCCTTAGTTTCTTGCAGTCACATGACCCTCCAGATTCTTGCATCCAGGAAAGGGCAGATATGAAGTCTCTTGACAACTGTTGTGTGACTACAGGTCTCAGGAGTTTAACTGACACCTGATGAAGTGTACCTCAGTTTACCTTCCTTTCAGATATTAATTCACTCCACTTGTTCTTTCTTGATGGGCTCCATTTATGAACCAGAATGTATTCCTTAGCGAGTTGACTTAGTGAAATGTTAGTCCATGATTTCTTCCTGATAGTGGGTTAAGCATTTCCTCTTGGTCCCCAGATCCTTCGAGATACCCCCTAAAGCTATTAACACAGCATTAGTTTTGTATGCTTTACCGATCGATTCACATTATCCTTTTATGGGACCCATGACACTACATCTCAGAGAAGTGAGAGCCAGCGGCCACAGTGGAGAGCATCAAGCCGCTTTGAGGTTTGGCCAAGCTGCTGCAGAACATTGTAGAGTACTGTCTGTCTGCTAATGACTTCCACAAGAACATATGCCACCCATAGGGTTCTTGTCCTATTTGCAAGAACTCAATACTTAGAAATACAGCAGCAAGTAGTTTGTTGGAAGACAAAAAAACAATGAGGTCACCTTTGAACCAGCCCAGGATTATAGCCGCTCACAAAACCAAGCCAGTGGTTGCCAAACCCACAGGAAAGGAGGGCTTTGAAAGGCAACATACATATTTTTTATTACTACTTTAGGAAAGGCTTATTTATTTATGTTTATGCAATATGTCTTCAATTAGTATTTTGGGAGGAGGCTATCTGCTTTTCTTTTGTAGCTTTCGTGCTCTGAAAGTCTGAAAAGGAAATGACTTCCAATGATTTCCAGCATGGCTCCAATTAAAAGCAGACGATGCCCCTCCCACATGATTGAATTACATGTATCTCCTGTCAGTGTTAACCAATTCACACTAATAGCCACGGAATTAGAAAACC
This sequence comes from Typhlomys cinereus, assembly GCA_023101885.1. Classification (NCBI taxonomy): domain Eukaryota; kingdom Metazoa; phylum Chordata; class Mammalia; order Rodentia; family Platacanthomyidae; genus Typhlomys; species Typhlomys cinereus. Next base: position 1,409,362 of record JALPQD010000001.1, read on the forward strand.
ACACAAAAAAATTGTTTGAACCACTAGCAGCAGAATATGACTTTATTAAATAGTTTCTAGTTTTAAAAAATACACTTAATTTGCCAAGCAATGATTTTTAAGAATGTCAGGTAACCCATTTTGTTCATTTGATTTTGTATTTTTTTTTCCTGCAGTGACCATGCACATATTGCTTCTTGTTCACTTTATTTCTAACATATGCTGTCTTGATGGCATGCCATGTGTGTCTCGTGTCGATTACCTTAGCTGATCCTTGGGTAGTGTAATCCACATGAAAGTTTTCACAATTGAGCTGAAATGCTCTTCTAGGAGCATTTGCCTTTCCAATACAGCATGGAGCTGATGAAATTGTCTTTCTCCGCTGACTGTACTTCATCATATAGTCTCTAAACAGTCATTGTGCAGATGTTCGCATTGCTTAACTCATGGAAAATTTGCACCACTTTGACTTCAGGATTTCTTTCACACTGACACCGACTATTTAGCACTATTTAAAGTATTGCCTTAAACCACAACTAGCATATTACAGCAAAAAAAAAAATCTAAAACTTTTATAATGGAAGGCTTCATGAAGAATTTAACAAACCAAGAAAGAAGCTGATTATGAATCCTAAGCAAAATATATTGAAGATCAATTTTGTGTCAATCATCTAAGCAAAATATATTGAAGATCAATTTTGTGTCAATCATCTGTTTTTTTGTTTTTTTTTTTTTTTTTGCTTGTGCTCATTTTATAAGTCTGGCAAAGAAAAAAACCATGAAATAAGAGCAAAATTAAGACACAGCAGTATTGGTATGATCAGAATTTTAGAGCAGGGATTGTATCCTCTGGTGTCCAATTAGACAATTCTCACAGTCAAGGAAGGACTCCTGAGAGTCGGTATAATTTATTGCCATGCGACCCTTGCCATCTCTTTATTCTGCAGTCAGAATTCCACTGCAGTCCTAACAAACTTGCTTTGGTGAGCTCTGGTTGCCCACAGTGAGATTTAAGGTCTGAGTGTCTCCCCTGTCTGTCAAAGCACCCAGAGAATGGGCTGTCTGTCACCTTGACTCTGAACTGTTCTCCAACTGGAGTATATCAGTGTGACTGAACAGTCTCAGCTGATTAGAAAAGCAGGTGTTTCTTTTTATGGGAGGGAATGGAATTTTGTTTTCCCTGTGTTTATGCAGGTCAACAAATGGGATCCAGGTAGCTCTTGCCCAAGAGAGGTTTTGGATAGAACTTCTCGTTCTGTGGCAAACATCTACTGCGAAGAAGCAAAAACCTGGAAGTCATTCAGTAACATTATCAGCTGAAACCTAGCCGCAGGAAAGGCAGATCCACAAACAATTGCTGTGCGGTTATTAATTAGCCTAATCAGTTTACAGACCTTATGTAATATCTTTAGTTTCTGGCAAATGTGCTTTGGACTCAGACAATAAAACCATCTGGCATCACAGCCCAGCAGGTTTCCTTGGAATGGGGCCCCATGGAAACACTAAAGGAAGAGAGTTTTAGCCTGCTATTAGGGATGATTTTTCTTAATCTTGTGTTCTTTATTAATTGATCTTAATTTTAAAAACAATACTTAAAGCCTGAAAATAATCTTTCTCTTTCCTATCAGCACCTAGAAAGTTTACCATCTAAACACAATGAAGACCAAACACAAAAGCTATGTGCTTTGTGGTAAAGCAGTTGGCACTCACCAAGCATGCACGAGGCCCTTCAGTCAGTGTACAACACTGGGAAAATAGTTTTTAACTACTTGTACAACTGCATTTTAAAAATTATTATGAAAATTTGCTCAATAGATATTTTTAAATAGTCTAAGAATTTTACTACTGTTGTAAAGTCAGCTTGGAGCACATATCCTAGAACTCTTATGAGCATCTCAAAAGCAATTGTGTTCCCAGTGAGAGAATTAAAATGTATCCAAAAAAAGCTTAAAGTGAACAGGTGTTCTTTTTTCAATAAATGACCAATAGAAAAAATTTCTCAGCCTGATGGTTGAAGGCATGAATAGGCCCTAGTCAAGTCATGGGATGTTGGCAGAAGAAGTCCATTGCAGTTATATGGGACGATGGGTAGTTTAAAGATAACCTGCCAGCCTCTGGGAATTGTGATCAGTTCTGAACATGGCAGAACATCATTAGCAAAGGAGGACTGGAAAAAAGGTAGGCAAGGGCATAGACCTTCTCCTGCGGATGATCGAGACCACAGAAAGATACAAGGGAAGGGTGAAGTAGCAGATTTTTGGAAGAGTTTGGGTTCGCAACTGAAGAGGATAAATGCAAAGAGGGGTAAGTCAGAAAGATCAGCTTATTGCTTTCAGAAGTCACATGACAGACAGTCAAGGCCAACCACCAAGAGGACAGAGGCAACAAGTCTAGAACGGAAGTGGACAGATGCAAGCCCTGTTTAAAGAAAAGAATCTGTGGGTTTCATCTGTGGAATGAGGGAGTGGAAAGAATCAAAGAGGATTCCTATTGTGTGAGTGAATGAGAGATGAAACATCAACCAAGACAGAGAATAACTGAAAATGCATCGGCTTAGGGAGTAGATGACGAGTTCGGTTTTCAACATGTTGTGCTTGAGATGCCTTAGGACATCCAGGTGGTGCAGCTGGAGGCACCAGTAGGAAGCTCACAGGCAGGTTGGGACTGGAGGGAGGATTGGAAATCATCAGTAAGCAGGCAACAGTTAAAACCATAAAAATAGATCAGGATAGGCTCAGAGAAATAGACGATTTGGACGTAGAACATAGAGAGAAAACTGCAACAGGGTGTGGAGGTCTGGTAAGTTGGAATAAAAAGTATCAAGAGACTGAGGCAACGTCATCGGAGAGGAGGGCCCAGAGGAGAGTCTGGCATGCACATTAAAGGACTCTCTGGGTTTTGGGGGGGAGGCACTGGGGGATGGGGAGGGAGGGGTGAGGGAAGGGGGAGCAGGGGGTTCGGGGGGAGGAGAAGGGAGGGAGGGAACTGGTGTACCTATTAAGTTTGTATGAGCGGAAATAATAATAAAAAATGTTAAAAAAAAAAAAAGAGACTGAGGCAAGCCAATGTTGTCAGTTGCATTCGATATAACAGTACAGATAAGGACTTCAAATTACTCACTCTTTTTTTTACAGTAAAAGCATCCTGTCTGTCCATGATAAGAGTTTAGTAAAAGTATTGGCAGCAAGAATAGAAGGACCTTGATTGAAAAAGTATACCAAATGAGAAAAGGGAGTCAGGAGATATTTTGACAAGTAAAAACTAACAAAAGAACAAAGAAGAAAACCCTTGTCACATTTGTGAATGCAGGAGGAGGAAACAAGGAAAAGCTTATGTCAAAAATGCAGCTAAGTTCCCATTCCATGGGTGTCATGACAGCTACCTACAGAGCAGTTGTTGGGTGTAAAGCTGGATGAGTGAAGGGAAATGTACATATCAGTGGGGTGGCCTAAAGAGAGGTAACTTGTTATACCACGGAGGCCTGAAACCCCACAGGGATAGACAGGCCAGAGTGAACCCTGAGGTCCATAGAAGCACACAGGTGGAAGGATGGGAGGGAATGGGAAGGAATGATGGAGGGAAGGGAGGGGAGGAAGAGAACGGAGGGAGGGAGGGAAGCTGGGATGAATACTCAATATATTTGTAAAAGCAGAAAAAAATGAAAATGGGGGAAAACGCAACTAAGAACAGAAGAGACTCTTGGAGCTGGGCAGGTGGCTCAGTGGATAGTACAATGTTTGCCCTGCATGTGGAGCTCAGATCCCCAGAGCCCATATAAACTCAGGGCAAAAGTGGTGGCCCGCTTTTATTTTCAGTGCTTGGAAGACAACGACAGGGGATTCTGGGAGCAAGCTGACTTTCTAGACTAGGCATATTAGTTGAGAGATGCTACCTCAATGAATAAGATACAGAGAGGCCAAGAAAGTTTTTCTCTGACATTAATCTTGGGGTCTACACACTCACATACATGTACATGGAAGGATGAATCCTTCCTTCATGCCAGAGTAAATATTCTTATACATCAGATCTGATGTCGTCATTGAACATCTTTCAATGGCTTTGGACTGAAGAGAAGTCACAGAACTTCCGTTGCCTGCTATCCCCATACTCTCCTCTTAAGAAACTGGTTCCAGACAGCTCCTTCTGTATAGAATCAGGGGTATCATTCCATTACCTGCAAGTATATTTTAACTTTTTCTCCTCGCTGATCAGATTATAAATCAGCACCTGGTGAGGAAGGAGTCTTTGGCTACAAGAGACCCCTACCCTTCCTAAGATGATTGGATCTAAAATCCTTTTCTAAAGGTAGTGCTCTACATTGAATGGTTGGTGTTATCAATTAAATTGGAGTTTGACTCTTCATTTCTTCAGGCTGCATTCACCAGACCCTTTAGCTGAGAGTTCATTACAAACCTTGAAGAATCCAGTTAAGATGCTGAGATGCTTGTAGTTGTAACTCTCATGACATGTTTTAATATCCTGACCTTGTGAGCTCAGGCTCTGTTTTGGGAAACACTACACTACTTTCTAGATTCTCAAATAATATTAGCTTACTTATACATATACATAAATATGCATTAGCCCTTACCATAAATGAACCTGCATGCCTGTTGTTTCAGTTTCTATAAAAGCTGACATAGGATGATGATTGAGACCTGGAGTTTGAAGACAGCTTGAGTCACAAGATGGCAACAAAAGGATAACAAGATGATAACAAAAAATTGTCTCAAAAATTAATTGATTGATTAAAGTCTAGCTTAGTTTGATCCACTTTTTAAAAATTCTTTTGGCTATAGAAGCACTTTCTTTTTATCCATAAGTTTATTTCATATTTTTATATGATTTGTACATTAAAAGGATTTCATCAGGTTTTCAAAGAGATGACCCTTTTTAAAAAGATCCTTCATATGTGCTGAATGGGAGACCTAAAACATCCTTGTTTTGTAAACACTTGTTCATAAATACAGGGCAACGAACCCATCCAAGGTATAGACATGACAGTTAGTAAGTGCTATATATTTTCTGCACCAAGCAGCACACTCATCTTTGGGCTCACAGTGGCCTCCAATGGTCCACAGATGCTGTGAACCGCTCAATACACTGCCGCAGCGAGGCAGTGTGGGAAGTTCTATAAACAGCATATAGAGTGAATAGAGGAGAAGCAGTGAACCCACAGCAAGCCCTCATTTTTTCACATTGTTCTCCTGTGTGTGCTACTTTAAAAACTGCTCACAACTCAACAGGAATAGAGGATAAGCTCTAAAATCATGCTTAGAGTATGAACTAAAGGTGACAGATCATAAATATTATTTCTCATTAAAAAAACTCAGAAGATATAAGACTATCCCCTCTTCCCAAAAACTTCATTTTTAACATGACTCTGCTGGTTAGAATACTCTGACCAAGGACAACTTGAAGAAGAAAGGGCTTATTGTGCCTCGCAGTTCCGGAGAATGAAATCTAGTGTGATGAGGAAGGCATGGCCAGGCAGGGAAGGCATGGGGGCAGGAAGAAGAGAGCAGAGGGTGGGGCTGGACTGCTAAACCTCAAGGTCTCTTCCCCCCCCCCCCGTCCCCTCTCACCCCTGACATAATTCCTCCAGAAGAGCTACATCTCCTAAGGGTTCCACAACCTTCCCAAACAATACCACCAGCTGGGTCCAAGTGTTTAAACCCAAGAGACTAGGGAGGCATGTCACATTCAGACCACAATAGTGACTTAGCACGCAAAGCATTGGACAGCTTCCTGTGCCCAGGGAGGAGAGACACCAGCTGGAAAACACTGGTTGTCGGAGCAGGTCCCATGTAGACATTGGTTCCTTCTCCACCGTGGCAGCTCACACTGCAATTAGACTGCAGAGATTGACAGCAGTTCCATGGGAATGCTCCCCTCGGCACCTCAGGGTCTACCCTCCAGCTGACCTGTGTCTTAAGTTTTAACTGAAAGTTTATCCATTTTCCAGTGGGTCACAATTCTGCTACTGAGTAGTACTGACAACTTAATTCCTTCTTTCCTTCCTTCTTTCCCTCCCTCCCTACCTATCTCCTTTCCTTCCTGTCTTTCTTCCCTTTCTCTTCCTCTGTATCCTCCTCTATCTCTCTGATTCATTTATTGACTGAAGCAGGGTCTTAGTAGGTAGCCCAGGGTATACTCATATTCACAAGTACTACTCATACTCACAAGTACTGGGGTTATAATTATGCATGACCATACCCAGCTAGAAGCATTTCTTTACACTTTACTCTTTGGCACTTGTCTAAATTCATGGGTATTCCTTTTCAGTGCTAAGATGCATGGAGTTGCTTCTGTTTCATTTCCTCTTCAAGTAAGGACCAAAGCCAATGCTTTTCACACCCATCTCTGGCCAAGAAAACAGAAAATGGAACCCACAAAGACACTGGTTCCATGCCGGTCTTTCTTCTGAGACATTTAGAGTGTTTCACTTGGATGAAGCACTGCTGGCTGGCATCCAAGGCCAGTGTGTTCCTGACTGCTTACTGTCAGCTTTATTTCTTCAGACCTGACTGGGAACCAGTTCTAGTCGGTGTACTTTACTCACACTAGCCTGTCACTGAACCAGCGTCAGGTTTAACAGTCATCCACTTCTGGCCCACGGGACATGAAGTGCCCAAACATTCTTGGAAATGTCACCTGGAGTTTGAAAAGCAGTAATGCCAGCACTAGTACTCGTCAAACATTTGTCCCCAACTTAAAGAACAAAAGATATATTTGGGCTCACAATTTCAGAGGTCTCAACGCATGCCACATGATGTCACCCGTAAGCCATGGCAGGTATGTATGGTGGAGAAGGTCTGTTCACCTAATGGCAGCTAGGAATCAAAGAGAGGAGAAGGGGCCAGAGTCACACTATCACCTTCAAGAGAATACCTTCAGTGACTAAACTTCCATCTGCTAGGTCTCCCTCTTAAAGGTGTCACCTCTTCCAACAGTGTCACCACATAAGGACCTTTGGGGAACATTTAAGATCCCAGGCAAGGTTCTTTCTTCCTCAGGATGTTACCTGTCAGGATGCCATATGTGGAAGTTATTTACAGTTGCCAACTTGACAATTGTGAACTGGGCCTCTGAGAAGAGTTATTTAGTTTAAGGCAAGCTGTTGAAACAAGTCTGCCGGTTATCTAATTGTTATAGGAAGATCATCCCATAGTGAATGGGACCATTCCCAAATAGGTAGATAAGATAGAAAGAGAACTAGCTGGAATTTAGCCAACCAGCAAGCTAGAAAGTTATGAGCTCCTTTCAGTTTATCTGCAGATATGATGTAGTCAGGTCCTTTGGCTCTGGATGTTGGTATGAACTCCTGCCAAGCTGATAAACTATGTTAGGATGCAAGTTGTCCCTGAGCTCATGTGTTTGCATCCTTACTGATGCTAATGTTTGGGAAGATTGTAACACCTTTGAGAGATAGAACAGTTGCTGAAGTAAAGCACATATATAAGATGGGCCTTTGGGTTTGGTAACCCGGATTATTTACTCAGCTTCTCTTTCTCTGTCTGGCTTCTTAATAGCAGCAGTGACCTGTACCAGCCTCCAAGCCACGCCTTCTGCTATACCATTCCTGACATAGCAAACTATATCCCCACTGGAGCTGGAAACTGAATAAATCTCCCTTTCTCCCCTAAAAAAAAAAAAAAAAGAACTTGGTTCTTTCTTCAGTTAGAAACCTGCATCCATGTATACAGTACTGTAAAACTGAACAACAGAGCCAGGACTCACAAACATTGAAATGCTGATGAATAAATTCATCTTGAGACTCAAAGCAGAAAATGAAGGTAAAATTGGAATCTGAGAGACAGAGGACAGAGGCTTCCAAACCTGCCCCTAGACTTCCCAGAATATAGCAGTCACACCTGAGGCTGGAAAGACGTTCTGATATCTGGTGAGAGAAGAATGATTTCTTTGAAAAGACCAGTGTTGTTCGTCTTTTTTAAGTGATGTTTTCATCTCATTTTCTTTTTTTTTAAATTTTATTATTATTATTATTATTTATTCAACTGTGCACATGTGCGTGTGTATGTGCGCGTGCGTGTGTGTGTCTCTGTGTGTGTGTCTGTGTGTGTGTGTGTGTGTGTGTCTGTGTATGTGTAGAACCACGGACGAATTCGCAAACCACCATGGACGCCTCCACCTCCTTCTGCCCCGGGATTCACAGGCTCCGCCCTACCAGGACCAGAAACGCAGACCGCCCCCGCTTCTACCTGGCGTCTGTACGTGGGATCTGGGATCCGAACTCAGGACCTTCCGCCTGCAAGGCGGAGGCTTAACCCCTGAGCCACTTCTCCAGCCCTCATCTCATTTTCTTTTTTTTTTTTTCTTTTCTTTTCTTCATTCCTTCCTTTCCTTTCCTTCCTTCCTTTCCTTTCCTTCCTTCCTTCATTTCCTTCTTTCTTTCTTCCTTTCTGTCTTTCTTCCTTTCTTTTTCTTTCTTTCTTTTCTTTCTTTCTTTCTTTTTTTTTCTTGTGAGATGGGCTCTTTGTAGCCTAGACTGTTCTGGAACTCTCTATGTATTATAGTCTAAGCTAAACCTATGGTGATCCTCCTTCCTCCACCTGCCGAATGCTGGAACTATAGCCATGGCATGCTAGATCCATCTCATTGCTTTATTCTTAAATGCAAACTTTAAGTTCAAGAGATAGATAAAACACCTGCCAGTCACCTTCTAAAAAATGACAAAACTCAACAGATGTGTGTAGCTAAAGCCAAGTAGGAGCTTAATTCATGATCAATCAGATTGCTATAGGTCACTCAAATGATACAAAACATTTAATGACAAATATTCAGCTACTAGGGGATTGTGTACATAAAGATGGACAGTCACTGGGAAACTATATGTGAGGTAGTAAGTAGTCTATGGCTGCTTTAAATCACTCTCCTCACTTCAAAGTGAAATTTGTTCCCAGAGTCAAAGCTGAGCACCCACAGGACTGACTTAAAGTAGTGCGGCTTCCAGAGGAAGAGGAGTTGAGATTAGATGCAGGATAGAAAACACAAACATCATCATTGCAAGAACAAAAATCACTGTTTCAAAAATGTCGATCTTGGACCTCACTGGGTTGTGACCACCGCTGCCACCATTGTGCCAGCCCCATGGGTGTCAGAGAGGCCAGATGACACTCCAGGACGGGAGACAAGCCAATTTTGGGAGCAAACTAGATCCAACTTCATTCAGCATTGTTACCAGTTATTTGACAATGACAGAACCCAGCTAGGTGCCATTTATATTGATGCATCATGCCTTACATTCTGGGGGAAGCTGCCATTGTGGAGAAGTTGTCTAGCCTTCTATTCCAGAAAATAGAGCACAGCATCAGAGTGCAGGACCTGTATCGTCAGCATGGCTGTGGGACAGCTCAAGCTGGTGAAGACCCCATCATGGGTTTCCACCAGATGTTCCCACTAAAGAACACCATTGATGCTTGCGTTTGCACCTAGGACATGTTCAGGCTTGCCCTGCACAACTTCAGCTGACCTCCTCCTGTCCAGATATCACTCTGTTTCTTCCTCCCTCCTCCTCCCAATACTATCACGCTCCTCTAGATGCTCCAAATATCACACACAAATGAGCAAGGCCGAGGTGGGAGTGGGTGCAGTGCCACCAAAGTGTTGTGCATGATGTCCGGATGCTTAGACTAGTTGCATCTAACAGGAGAAGTCTGTGTTGTACCAGCACATGCCTTGGAAAGACTTAAGTAGTGCAAAAAAAATTGTCTTCTTTTTAATCTGCTGGCAAGTTGTTCTAGTAACCCAAAGAATTGGAGGAGAAAGCAGCTGCCTCACCAACAGATATTGATTTGTTCAGATGTTTCAAATGCCTCATGATACAATAAAACCACATAAATTTTCTTAACAAAAAAAGTCAGTCTTGTCCCATAATCCTCAACATCTTTGACACATTCAAAACTTGGACTCTCTTGAATCACAGCAGTTTATTTGATGTGGCACAAACTAAATATTTGGGGAAACAGGTGAAATGGAAATGGAAATGGAAAATTGCATGATGTTCTGAAATGGAATTACAAATTATAAAGACAGGTTCCTAGCTCTTGTTACTTGCTTTATTTTTAGTACATTTCTGTGAATTCATAGGCTACTTACTCACCTAGTCATCATTTTATGACTAGATCTTAGATCAAATGCTCCATGAGCAGAATGACTCTATGGAAGAAAATTTCAATGTTCATCTTTTTTTTCTGAAGATTTTTTAATAAATTAATTTATTTTTTCCACTCATACAAACTTGATAGATACCTCATTCCCCTCCCTCTCTCCACCCCTTCCTGGATCCCCTTACTCCCTTAAGCGATGACATTAGCAGATTTTCTTCTGTCAGTCACATATTTTCTAGACTTAGGCATGATCCCCCTCATGCCTCTTGGGACTCCAACATGATCAAGACTGAGGTTTGCAACCAGGACATCCCTCCAATCCAGTCCAGGGAAACTCTGGAATGCCGTACCATGGAAATTGTTTCCTATTTTGTTCTCCAAATCTGGAGCAACATCAAAAGTTCCTTGGAGGTTATTCAGGTTAAGATCAGTTTTAAGGAAGGTATTTTCTTGTAATCTTCCTGACACATTTCCAGTTCAACAAGCCTGCCCTTTTGGTACTGGCTTTTGGAAAAATTCAAAGCTATTTCAGAGAGAGCTCTAATTTCCATGGTAAGATGTTGGTTCTGATGAACACTTATATGAAACCAATGGGCGTATATTAGTGTTATACACAGTAAAGTTGCAATGCTGGATTCATGATAACATTTAGAGTAATTTTTCATTGTTTGGAAAGCCTTAGCAAAAGGCATCAAACAGTAATTAAGCTAAAACTGTCATTTGTATGCTTTCTAAAATATCTCTATGCCCATCTTTGTAATTACACAAAAACGTAGAAAGACCTGCAATCACAAAGAGAGATCACTTAACATATTAAGAGACCTATGAAAAACCAAAAGTAATTTCTATTTTCCAGAGCTTATATTGCTCACTTCAGCTCCCAAGTTATGGCCTCCATATAAAGTCTTATATGTATGTGTGTGTGTGTGTGTATGTGTGTGTGTGTGTGTGTGTGTGTATGTATACATATATAACAATACTGGTCTAATAGAATACTATACTTTGTGAAGGGCAATCGTTCTTCCCTACCTCTTTTTAATTTTAAATATTATTTAGAATAGAAAATTTAGAAACAGAATATAAGCAAATGAGAAAGGTAAAAAAAGTATTAATTCAGATTTAAATGGCAAAAGATTTGTCTTTATGTATTATGTAGCATCTTTATCATCTTCCAGTCATATGCATCTGCATCAATCACTGTATATAGTGGTTCTTTTCCTCACTAGGGAAACAGGCTTACTTTTCAGTGGTCATCTCATCTGTACTTTGCTTACAGCAGCATTTGGATATGTCAGATCATTGGTATTTGTCTTAGTGGAGGCTATCTATGTGCATAGTCATCTGGATCCTTCTATCCCTGGGTTGAGGCATATTTCTTTCACTGACATTTTCCAGTAGCTTGTTTTACCATTTATTATTATTGGGATGCCTCAGAGGCAACTGACATTCAAATTGCTGGCAGCTTCTTTCAGAGCCACATTCCCCTAACACATCAGTTGGATTTTAGCAACCCCACACGGCTCTCTGATTCTGGGAGGATCCCAAATTGGCCCGTTTCCACAAGCAAGATCAAAAGAAAGAAGTACTTTTCCCTTTGTATACAGGTATCAAACATCTTTCACTGGCAAACCATTTCCAAACCTTAAGAATGTAGTGAATTCCTTTTTTTTTCTGAAAGACTAAACCAATAGTTAAAATGATGTAGTATTTTGATATTTGTGATAAGTAATAGTTTGAAAGGAATGCTGGATACTGATTTTTTACAAATAAGTTCAAAGAAATAATACCCATGCGAAGAGCTCATCATGCCCACCATAAATTAGCACCGAGTCTCTTTAATGTACTGAGGAACTATTCATTACATGGAACAACATGGCTCTTGACCTTGCACAACTGGTCCCAGACAATGTCTTTGAAGTCACTTCATTCTTGTCCTTACTTCAAGTATCTTAGACATGTGTCTTTATATAGTCCCCTTGAGGGTAGGGACCATATCTGAATTACTCCATGTGTTTTCTCCTGCAGAGGATATCGAAAGTTGAAAGATGGGTATCATATGGAGAAAGTCATTAAATATTTATTTTAATAGACACAAACTCCTTTCATTTTCCCTTTTGTCTCTTCATTGCAAAAGAATTACATGAATTCTTGTCCACTGCAGGATGTAAAAAATGAGTGTACACAATAAAAGCAAAAACTGTTCTTTGTTCATTGTAGTCATCTATTATGGTGCGTAGCTCCATCTTAAAACTACATTTGTGATTTTAATTTTATGCAATTGAAAGTATTAGACTGTCAACACTCATAACATTAGGCTCTATTTAGAACTTCCTTGTTTCTCCATAAGCATTAAGGGGATAGTAGAAACTTATGAAATCCATTTTCATCTACAAAATAAATGTCCTTACTCATCTCTGAGTTGAGTACTGATTGCATTTATTCTCTAATCCATATTTTGCCACCAAGTTCTAAAATGTTGACAATTTAATGTGTCCTCAATAAATTTGCACTCTTATTCTAAGCAGAAACACAATTATACAGGTTAAATGTACTTGCCAGATTACCAAAACTTTTTTGTTCATAAAATAACATGCCAGATTCTGTGCCAAACATTCTACATTTAGATCTCTGATGTCTAATCTCTAATAATGGGGAAGAAAACTCACAGATATTTCCAGTGCAATATATGTTGCCTGTGGATATGCTAACTCTGCCCCTACCTAATGTGCATGTATCTGTGTGTGTTTGTGTGTGTGTGCATGTGTGTGTGAGAGAGAGAGTGGGTGTCTGTGCATGTATGTGTGTGTGTGTGTGTGTGTGTGTGTGTGAGTGTGGGTGTCTGTATGTGTGTATGGGGGGGGTGGGTGTCTGAATATGCATGTGGGTGTGTGTGTGAGTGTATGTGTGTATGTGTGTGTGACAGTGTGGGTGTCTGTATGTGCATGTGTGTGTATGCATATGTGTGTAGTATGTACATGTAGAGGAGGACATCAGGCATTCCAGCCTTGTTCCCTGAATACAAAATCACTCACTGAACCTGAAACTATTCTAGTGATCACAAAGTCTCAGGAATCCTGTCTCTGCCCCCGTAGTACTGGGCTTACAGGTACAGGCAGCCACATCTAGACTTTTACTCAGGTGCTGAGATTAGAACTCAGGTCCTTTTGTTTATGCAATAAGTGCTGTTACTCACTAACACCTGAACTTCAACTCTTTCAAGTAGTTCAGGGCCTCTCCAAGAGACTTCATGTGTGCTTTGGGACAAACCACCCCTGTGAGCACAGTGCTAGTCCAGTACATGCTGCCAGTCCTAATTCTGCATCTCTGAAAGCCTATGTACACTGCAGCTGCACTAGGTTCTAGCCATGGTGACTCTCCCCCATTGTTTACAGACACATGATCTCATAGTTATGTTGTTATGAAGTTCCCTGCAGATTTATTCAGTTCCTCTATGTATTCCCAGCCACAGGGCTCCAGTGTGTTAGACCATCTGGTTAGACCAACATTTACCTTTACTTATTTTGCAGATCATGGAACTCAGATAGCATCGCCTCTGTAGTTTTAGTTGAGTTGAAGGCAAAGTTTAGGATCTTTCCCATAGGACTTCTCAGCCTTAAAACAAATAAAACCTCACTGTGATATCTGCCCATCAATACATGATGAAGGCTACATATGGCTACACCCCCCCCCAGCACAAACCTTAGGTCCTCCATGAAAACACTGCTATTCATTTGAATTCTTCCTACCTCTTAGAGACTATAAGTGATTCTGCATTAGAGAATCCATGTAAGGAAATCTAGGATGTATATGATATGTGTATGCATATGAGAACTAGGATAACAACAGGATTAGGATTGTTCCAAGGATGCTGATGGCTGTCAACATTGTAAAGATGCCAGGAGAAGCTATTACTCATTGGTGTCAATTTCCGAGGACAGAGGGAAGGATGTTTAGTAGACTGGTTTTCCTCAATGGAAAACAGGAGCAAGAAGACAATTGCAAAAACCCCCTGATGAAGCAAGGTTTTCATTTCAGAAGTGAAATGGAAGGAAGCTGGGAGAAACCTTCCTTGATTGATTTTAGATTCCTAATAAACACTTAAAAAGCTTCATGTAAGGCATTAGTAATTTCCTGAATTGAGATATTTCATAATATTAAAGTACTGTAAGATCTTAATACAAATTTTATTTACTAGCAAAAGGCACATAACACTTTAGGCTTTTTTTCAAGTGTTCCTGAATTTAATTCACAATATTTTAGAAGGATTCTTTCACTATATTTTGCTAAATCACAACTGAAATCATTTTCTTTATAACTTGTCTGAACTCAGGATTCAATATCAATAATGACAATGAAATAATTTAAAAATGCAATCCATGATTATTCTACACACAATAGTTTTCAAAGAAAACAAAGGAAAAAATTACTGTGGTCAGTCCAGTCATCAACATGGGCACGTAGGAGTACATCTCAAATAGCATAACAGGAATATTAGCCTGGACTTCAGAAACCGGTGGGTGAGCCCATCATCCCGTCTTCCTTTCTCAAAGATCAACTCAGTGCTTGCTAAAAACAAAAGTAAATTATTGGCTTTCCCTTTGAGATCTAGCAAAATATTGACAGTACTTTCAAATGCAAGCTATTTATTTCAGAAAATACACAGAAGATACATATTTTTGGATATCCCATTTAAACTGGCATACGCACCTATACTAGCATTATCAAGGCAGCATAAAAATTCAGTCCTGAAATTACACAAAATGTTAAAGTAATGTTTAAAAGACAAGAACTATTTCCATTTTGCCTGTCATTAGCCTACAGATCATGAGGCAATTGCAAAAGTTAGAACATAAGATAAAAATCATATAAACAAAGTTGACCTTATTCTGGCTTGAGAACATTGGAATAATATTATTTCAAGGTTGGATGTCATATTTATGCTTAAATGTTTCCTTACATAAACTTCTAGAAGGTTGTTCACTAATCTTGAGTGAGCGCAGAAGCTTCTTCAAGTATAAAAATCCTTCAGGAAAGCACCAGGCCCCTCTCCAGCCCATCACATTAGGAGTTACACTATAACCGCAGTGGAATGGTAGGACACAGGAAAAATGTCAGTCTTGGGACCTGGAATATTAATCCATGCTTCGATGCAAACTGAGCTCTAAATTACAATCCACAGGGATTCCTTACCACAGCTTGACGATTTCGCTGCCCTTCCTAAGAGTCACTTGATCCAAGGGCAGAATCAAAAGAAAGAGAACCTCCCATAGCTACAGGGAAGCAATTCATGTCTTTGGGGTTAACAAAGTGTAATTGGTTTTAACATTTTTCTTTGGAATGCTAATAGCCGCCATTTTATCATTATTTTAATTTCATACATATTCATTATGTTAAAAAGAAATAAAGCCAAAAGCTAAAGTTAGAATGATACATTCAAAAATACCCTGAAATCCCTTCATCTAAGAGTCACTACTGTTAACATTTTGGTGTAGACCTTTACAAAGTTTCTGCTTCCTTCAGTCTTCTGAATGATTGTTGTTTATTTAACAATGAACGAAAATATTTATTTCCCAAATATCCTTGCAAATGTTTTCATTACATTCTCTTATGTAGGATCAGAACTATGTACCTAGGTAACTACATTGCACCCCCCAAAAAAATAAAGAATCTATGTAAACTA
The DNA here is from genome assembly GCA_023101885.1 of Typhlomys cinereus. Taxonomy (NCBI): domain Eukaryota; kingdom Metazoa; phylum Chordata; class Mammalia; order Rodentia; family Platacanthomyidae; genus Typhlomys; species Typhlomys cinereus. The sequence continues at coordinate 1,425,148 of JALPQD010000001.1, forward strand.
GTATACTTTCATTCATAATTAATGAGTACTTTTTCTGTCCAAGGATTGTATTACATTTACATTAAAATGTTTTCTCTCTTTTTCTTCTTTTTTTTTCTTCCTGTTTCCCCAAAATATCCACTACCCAGATTTCTCTCTTGGTCTCTACCCCACTACTGCACATGCTTGGCACTGGCAACCTATATAGAAATCCAATGATTTAAAAAAGTGACAGGTTTAGGATTTTAGTAGGATGACTTTGTAAAATGTGCAAGTAGACCATAAATATGGCGTATGGTGTGTGTGTGTGTCTGTGTGTGTCTGTGTGTGTGCAAGTATATTCATAAAGAAACTTGCGAATAGAATCACAAAAATGGTGATACATGAGGAGGGAGGGAGCAGCGGGAAACCTTTGGTAATAAACTTTTTAAGTTTTATAATACGTTACAGTGTATTCAAACAAAATATTTAGAATAAAAACATAGGGAGTCGCAGAGTTGGCTCAGGAGTTGCCATGCAAGCGTGAGCACTGGATTGGGGTCCTCTGATACCCCCCAACTGCTGGATACAGGGTGTAAGAATCTATGATATCCACATCTCTGAGGGAAACATTCAGAAGTTCTCAGGCCAGCCAGTTTGGCTTATTTAACAGCAGCAGCCACAGTGAAGAGACCCAGTCTCAAAAAAGAAGGAAAGATGAGGAACAGTGCCCAAAGGTTCCTCTATCTACACATGTGTACCATGACATGCACCCAATTGCACTCACACATACTCTCACACCTCTCTCTCTCTCTCTCTCTCTCTCTCTCTGTCTCTGTCTCTCTCTCTCTCTTTCTCTCACACACACACACACACACCACACACACACACACAGGCATACAAGAAATTTAAAATTTTTTAAAAAGGCATACAAATATGCAAGGATTTTACCTTAATAAAGCATAAGTCTGTTTTTACAGACTCCATAACTCAGTGTCTAAAGAAATGCAAGGGCTGAGTACAACATTGTCAGTTTCTGGGTACCAAATTGGAAAAAAAAAATTCTTTTCTCTGAATAGTATTAATTTCCATTTTCAAAGAAGAATGCCATGACAGAGCTACAGACTTGCAATTGGCGATATGGAAACTCATTCTGGTTCTGTTGTGGAGTGATGCCAAATTAATAGTAGTGTATCTGGCCCCATTACACACTGCAATTGTTAATATTGACTGTCAGCTTGACAGAATCTGGAATCACCTAGGAGACAAGCCTCTAGGTACATTTGTGAAGGATTATCTAGGTAGCATGCCTGGGAGGGATGGGCAACACCATTTCAGCAACTGGAGTCCTGAACTGATTAAAAATAAAATAATAAAATTTTAAAAACAACCTGAACACTCAGTTGTTGTTCTCTGCTTCCTGACTGGAGACACAATGTGAACAGCTGCTTCAAGCTCCTGCTGCCATGATTTCTCTGCCCTGATGACTATACCATGGAATTGTGTGCCAAAATAAACCCTTTCTTTCCCACTTTGCTTTTGCTAGTCGTTTTGTCACAGAGATATGCAATTGAGACACACAACAGTGTACACACACTCACAAGTCCATACACACATAAACACACAGCATAGGAAAGACATTATCTGAGACAGTGCCTCAGCTACATTGGAGCAGTTGACCTGACACTGAGAAGTGACATGAATTCTACTTAAATCTTGATTTCTTTTAAAGCTTCAGTTGCCCTGGTTCTTGGTTATGGAAGTCATGTTTGTGCTTTTGGGCAACAATTAGTGTCAGAAATGCTAGTTGTGTAACCTTAACACAGCATTCAAATATCCTTGGTTTCACATCCCTAATTTCTTGTTCTTTATTTGTAGGTAGTGAAATCCAAGTTAACCAAAGAGCATCATTTCATTAAAATGAAAAGATCCAAGAATCATGTTGTGGGAAAATACTTCAGCAATCAAGGCAAGCTACAACGACAAGACTCTGTCCCAAATCATCAGTCTCCATATCATGTTAGAGGGCCAATAAATCAGGTTTGTTCGGAAATCCTGCTCAGCAGGATGTGTGCAAGTCAACGGCCCAAGCAGGCTCTCTGAAGGAGAACTGAATTTGGAGTTACAGATGAACCATTGACCTGGACTAAGGTCTGGGAACCAAATGTGCTTCACGAGTAGTGTGGATTAAGCAAGCACATGTTCACCAGTGCGGGCATGCACACCAAAGCACATGGCTTAAAAAAAAAGACCACCTTTTTTCTAGCTTTATACGGTCAGGATGTGAATTTGAACATCAGTTGAATTCAGAGTGAAAGGCAGAGCTAAAACAAGATTACTTGAAATGTGATCATAACCTAGGACCATAGTGGGCAATTTATTATGGATACTTGAGCTATGTGGGGAAAGGGAGATGCTGTTGGATATTATGCTGTCTTCTCTACAAGTGCATTAAAATTAAAAAGACAAAGAAGCAATTACATTCCAGTCACAAGAAGACGTGACACTTTCTTTGCCAGGATAAAATTGGCATTTGTGGTTCTAATACTAATAAAAACCATTTCTTCCTATACATTTAAAATTTTATAACTGAAGGAAAAGAACAGAAAAACACTCCACAAAAGAATTCAAAGAGACTGCCCAAGAGAAGACCTGAAACACTTCATAGCTAAAACAGGACACTCACCTTTACACACTTTGCAATTTTTTTGTAAACATTCCCTCTTTGCCTTGCCTGAGAGCTTAGATAGGAAATTTCATTCTAAATTGATGAAATACATAAATTTTAATGTGAGAAGGAACAAAATAAAGCTCCTCATTTCTTACTTTATTATGTTCTCTTGATGAGAATACATAAGAATTCACAGACCTATGTGACTTAAAATTACAATTACATTCTATATAAATATTTTACAGAGGGTTGCAGAATCCCAAATTACATAAAGGATTTCTTGTATCCACAAGCAGTACTATGCTACTATTATCTATATTTTTATTTCTTGAGCTAAGGTACATAAACCAAATTTAGAATAAGCATATAATTTTTTGAAAAGTATAACATATATGTAAAAATACCTAATTCTAGTATTGAAAACAATACCCTTTTTGGTTTAAATTAGTAAAGTTTCTTATTACAGGAATCCTTTGTTGTGAAATATCACTTCACCATTATTGTGATTTCAAAGGATAATTTGAGGAAATGGAGAAGTTGAGAGAGTCAGTCCAATACAAAGTTAAAATTACTAAATGTACAAATACCTCAAGTGCATTGCCATGCAAAAATGAAACAATTTTGATCAGTCAGTCCTTTAATATGAATATCAACCTCCTTCAAATACTCTATTTTTGTAGATATTTTTATATGATCATCAATATGAATTTATATTTAACTATATTAAATTATATTTAAATGTAAACATCACTTGATATACACAAACATGCTACAGATGGTAGATTTTTTTAAAGCAATCATATAGAACTAATCTAAAAATGGAAGATTTTTTTCAAGTATCTACACTTGTGTGCAACCATCACTTTTAGGTTTTTCAGATACATTTTCAGTGATTAAAAGGTCACCAATCCATACATCTACTCCATCATATTTCAGTGCACTGTGTGTTCTATAGCAGTATTACAGTCAGTGTTAGTTTTTTGTAATTTACTGTCTCCATGCCTACCTGTAAGAAGCATTTGACTGAGGCTGAAGAGGCTTGCCTCTTCAGCATTGAAGGAATACTGGATTCCATTACAATTGTTTGTAATGGTTAATAAAAGTTTTACCGTAAGTCATCTGTGTTCTGAGAGTGCCTTTCATTTTCCATTTTACTGGAGGCATACAACGTACAAACAGGGATTACTTGTCAGGTGGATTATCATGTGGATATAAGAAACTGCGCTCATCTGAGCAAGACTGATCAATACTGATGGTTCTTCCAACACTGATTCTCTGTAAGTACCTGACCCATTAAACTCTGCTGTACAATAACTGAAACTTTCAAACACAGCTTAGAAACAAGTACTTTTTGGGGGTGGGGGATAGAAGGCACCAAAATCTAGTGATTTTTTTCCTAATAATCCCTAAATTGAGGAAATTTCACTTTATCTAGGAAAATAGACATGCATATATATGTATTCATTCACATATCTTTCTATGCTTTTAGTAAGTTTTACTTTGAGTAAGAGAAAATAGCATTTAAAATATTTTTAGATATGAAAGCTACAGGAAGTGCATTATTTTGGGTAAGAATTGATCTGTATCCAATCTAAACTCAACTGAAACTTAATATTTGTAATATGAAAAGACAAGAATAACTGAGCAAACAGTTCCAAACATCATTGTTGACACTGTGTGTGGGTGTATTGAGTGTGCGGGCGCGCACGCGCGTGTTTAAATGCATGCGTGTGTATTTAAAGATACAGTGTCCTGCTTAAGACCTTGAAGAAACACCAGAAAGACAGACTCACCATCTCCTGCTAGTTTAACTTATACCTGATCTTTTTCATATCAGTTTCTTCTAGTCATATGTCTAGAATTCTCTACAAAACAATGAGAAGCTACTGGAAACAAATGAAAATTATGGAAAAAAATTATATGGCATTCCATATCTTCAGTATCTACTTTTAATCCTATTTCGCTGAAAGCTCCCAAGGGAAAAAAATACAGAAGTGGGTCAATAAGAGTTTTTCCAAAGGCCTAAGGCCATTGCATGGAAAGGAGAAGGGAATAATTAACATACCAAAATAAAAAATTTGAGTCTAGATCTTATTAAATATTGCTTTAAGGACTCCCTTATTGGAGCAAATACTGAAGCCAAATTATGTCACCAAAATCAGGCTCAGTACTATTATACTGAAAATAAAAGTAAGCAAATGTAATTAAGCAAGCTCATTCAAGCTGATAGCTTCAAAATCATGCATCCCTGTATGAAACAAAGCCCAGTAGCTCCACCAGGTTGCTTGAAGATTAGCAGTTGCTCTGAAGATGCTGCCGTTGTTTCATTTGTTTTATTTTCCTTTGAGACCAGATCTATCTTAGCTATTCAGGGCTGATCTAGAACTCATGATATTCCTACCCTGTCTCCATGTAGTGCTGTGGTTTCAGGCATTTGCCCTGTCTGGCTCTGTGTGTGTGTGTGTGTGTGTGTGTGTGTGTGTGTGTGTGTGTGTTTAAAGCTCAAATGCTTTTGATTACTCTTGGAAATGAAGGCATTTTGACAGGTAATTTCAGCTTAAGGGATGATCCAGAATTTGTCAAAAAAAAAAAAAACCCACGCAAGACCTGGTGAAGACAGTACGACTCTATGTATGTCTGCAAAGTAGATTTTGGATTTGGCAAGGCTTCCAAAGTTTCATGCACTCAAAGAACCTTTTATCATGTTTTTATTGCTACAGTAACTGCTATTATCAACTTCCATATTTCCTTGATGACTCATTCACTTCATGAAGGAACTGCAGAACTTTTTTTTTTAACCAGTGGATATGGACCATGCAATCAAAATATGGAACTCCACCTGTTTTTTTTTTATTATGTTCACTATAATACAAAGATTTGCTTTATGGTCCTCAGAAATGCCAGAGCTCTATGCTTTAACACTCAATATGCACTGGAAATATAAATTATTACAATCATAGAGTGTTATCTGGAAGTTTACTTATATCATAAGCCAACATCATTGTTAAATACAACTAATAGAAACAAATAGCCATATTTAAAGACAACACTCTCTGACTGCTACAGTGTTAGGTAACTTAGGTTTGGAGTTTGATTTATACTGTCTGATATTTCACCTCAGGACTATAGGACTCTGCAAAGAACTGCTTTCATTTAGTTTTCAAAAAAAAATCTTTTTTCTAACACTGTATAATACGTGTGGGGAAAATATTACATTTTATACTAGGTTGTGAGTAGATGTTTCTTATCTGTGACCAAGATTATTTTCTTGTGATTTATGTGAAACATCTAAATTATTTATGTCATCTCAGGCAATAAAAACTATGTACTTTTAATTTCATGAAAAAGTAATTCATATAAAACTCACAAGGATATTTAGATACATTTAAGAAACAAAGTAATCTTAGTTAATTGCTATTACATACATGTCTAAAGTAATATGTATCATAAATATAAAATGTTTTCAGTTGATTCTTCACTATATGGTGAATATTTCTGTTATATAGTTGACTGGCAAAGTGCATTTAGTGGATGCAACTTCAGTGTTGAGCTAATTATGATGTCATAGGATTTCTACATATTCCATTCAATTACATTTCTGCTTTCTTTTTATAATAAAATCCATTCAAATGCTATAGATTGAAATCTCAGTAGAACTCATTGTACAAGTATATTAAGGTCAACATTTTAATTTTCACTAAAGTCTCTAATTTTATTGGATCTATAATTTGCATGTTTTGAAAAATAAGACATTAATTTGGTATTAGGAAACAATTTTCTTATTTGAGACAGGGTCTCACTTTGTGGCCAGGGCTGGCCTTGAACTCTCAATTTTACTGCTTTGGCCTCCTGAGTGTTGGAGTTACAGGGCTACAACACCATTTTTTTTGAAGAGTGCTAAAAATGAAATAAGCATATGTAATAGCAACTGTAGATATATTTGTACAAATCTCCTTTAAAATATGAAAAGCTTTTTGATCTCAAATCGACTTATTAACCTTATCAGCTGAAGATCTGGGGTGCAAAATTTTTGTGTCCCCTTTCATAAAACATGAATATGAAAGTGTGGTACACGATGCCAACATTGAATCGTGTGTAGCTTAGTTGAGTCCCTGAAGTTTGTACATCAAAACAGGGTTGGCAGAAAGAATGTCATAGGTCTCAGTGGATCCTGGGAAGGATATATTTTAAGTTTTTTTTTTCCAGATGTTTTAATAGAACTTCTCCTTCATGCTAAAAATCCTTCTGGAGGGTCTAATACCCACTAAAAAAAGTCTAAATAAAAATTTTAAGTCTTTATTTGTATGAAATGGAAAACTGATATCAATTAAGTAGAAGGTAGATGTGTTTTCAATAATGTATCATTTATTGTCAGGAAAAAAATAGGAAATGTGATAAATCATTGATACGGTCTCCCCTCCATGTTGTCTAATAAGGAGACTCAAATCACTCCTTTTCATTTTTTTCTCCCAAGGGATTCCTGCTCATCCTTACCTTTGCTTTTGTAATGGAACTTACTCAGCATTTCCCCATGTATTTCCATAGTGACCTGTAAGACTCATTTCAAAGCTTATATTCTGCATTCTGCTCCTTGCTGTAATTATATGTGACATGAAATTTTGTGGGCATGGAGAATCTGGTCTTTCCAAAGTGACAATACCATAGACAGAAGTCAGGAGCCTTTTGTTCAAAATCTCTGCCCATATCATTGGCAAACCAGGAAATTATTTCAGGCTACTTCTACTTAAAATTTGGTCTGCATGAAGAATAGCAAGAGTTGAGTTGAAACAATACCTTTGTGGCCTAAAATAAGCTTAGTCATCAGATAGCATAGGTTTGGATCTTCTGCCTCCTAACACGTGCATGCCCACTGGGAAAACCAGTTCTTACTTGCCTCCCATGAAAACACATGTTGGTGTTCACATTACCCATGCAAAACCAATGGCATGTCTTCAGAAGGGTGTGGAGGCAGCCCTCAGAACCTCAGCACAAGCTATTCTTGCCAAGAACAGGAACCTCTCAATAGGATGGAGTTTCCAGGCCCATGTTTTCAGTAAACACCCAGAACTCTCTCTTGGACACCTATCTCATGAATAAATTGATACCTTCCATGAATTATTTATGGAGTCTGAGATGGGGCTGATATAGACGGTACCTCTCAAGTTCCTAGTTCCCAGAAGAAGGGGCATTCTCAAGTGAGTGACTGGCAGAAGTAGTGTTTTTCTGTTTCCTGGAGTCATCATAAATCTTTGAAATATTGTCTTCCCTGAAATCAATTTTTATCCCAGTAACAGCATCCTGGGCAGTTATCTCCAGTAAACTATTAAGAAATACAGTGAAAATAATATCATACCTCCACCATGGAGTTTTTATGCTGCCTCTGAAGACAGAAAGTCTAAAATGATTGGGCCATGGCCAGACCTTCCCTAGTTTGTGTCTGGATACTGTATGTGTCAAACAAGAGACTTAAAAAAAAAAACAGGAATTCTGGATCATTTTTAAATTAAATCACCCGTATTATATATGTGTGTACATATTCTATGTATAGACACATATGTTCATATCATGGTGAAAGAAATCAGCAACCAATTAATGTTAATAGCTACTGAATTGTTCTTAACACAGTTCTCTTAGTTGTGATTTATAGCTGTACTTAAAACCTTTAGAATAACAGGCTCTATGTCATATCAGATGCCTTTGCCAGGTGCTGGTCTGGACATGTGAGGAATGTGATTCTAGATTTGTGCCAAGCAGTAGCAGAGCCTGGAGGGGTACTCTGGGGACATGTCTGCCAGAAGTTTCTCTTGGGAGGTGACAAGAGACTGTACTGCCAGAAATCACCAGAAAGAGAAAAACACAGAGAAATATTAGATGGCAGAGTCACAGGGCTTCAATTGCTGAAGCCATCCAGAATGTGGGGAAAGAGGGCTCCTCTGAAGATAATCAAACCAACAGCCCTGACCCAAGAGAACCACACAGTAGAGAGATTCCTGCCTTGGTGCTCTGTCTACCTCACATTTATCCTACATGCCTCTGCTCTTATGAAGTTTCCCACAGGTAAATGCTGAGGTGGGTGGAAGAGAAGTGAGATGGCAACAGAAAGCTGGAGAGATGGTTCATGGGTTAAGTCTCTGCCTTGGAAGCAGAAGGTCCTGAGTTTGGATCCCGGATCCCATGTGAAAATGTCAGGTGGAAATGGCAGCAGCCTGCACTTCTGACCTTGTACGGCGGAGCCTGGGAAACTCCAGAGCAAAGCAAAGAGAAGATAGCACAATACAAGATGATTCCTGAAGTCATTCTTGGGCCTTCACAGGCATACACAGTGCCCTCTGAAAGAGAGAGAGAGAGAGAGAGAGAGAGAGAGATGCACTACCACACATGCAGAAAAGAAAAAGAAGATGACAACAGAAACTGCTTTGAATTCTGAGTTGGGCCTGAGACCACCATTGAGATCACAGTACCGCAGATCATTACGCTAAAACATAGCCAACTCACCCCCAATCTTTTCTTTTTAATTTGGCATCTGCACCATGGATTCATTGCCCCCTTCTGTGATATGATGTCACTGTGTTTATTTCACTCATTGTACTGCCATAGTGTCTTGCAACCTGTAACTGCCTGTGCATATTTTGCCCAAATAACTGAGCTTCTCAAGGCTCAAGACCGACCCCCTCATCTCTCTATGGAAGGATGGTCTATATAGAGCAGAGAGTCATTGAATATTGCGCCCTTGGACTCTTTTCGCTACTTCTCAGCATGTTGCTGCCTCCAAGAAGTATCTTTCACTGATTCCTCGAATTCTGAGCAGAGTCCTTTCTTTCTGCTAAGGAATGATTCCTCTCTGCTTACCCCTATCCTGTCCCTGTCTCTTTAATTGAGCACATACCCCCTAGAATGTAAAGACAGAAAGCTTCTTTTTCCAATTTGGTTTTAATGAGTTTTTTAGTTGTGTTTATAATTTTAATTATCAAGATAGAATTTCTTTACCATAAAGTTTACTCGTTTAAAGTATACAACTTGGAAGTTTTAACTTGCACATTTATACACTTGCATATTTAGATTGCTATAGATTAATAAGGACATTTTGTCACTCCCAAAAGAAACACAACAGTCACACTCTACACATCCTCTCCTCCATCCCCAAACTTAGCCAACGCTGATCTGCTTTCTGTCTCTATGGATTTACCTATCCTGGATGCTTCATATAAATAGACTCATGCAATATGTGATGTCTTGTGGCTGGCTTCTTTCACGCAGTGTTGTTAGGCTTTGATCTTCGTGTACTGTTTAGAAATTAGTTGCCTAGCACAGAAATGACACTCAATGAATTTTTGTAAACTGAAAAACAAAATGCTCTAATGGACTCAAAATGCTCTTAGTCATTCCTCAGTTTAGTGATTTTGTTTAATATAAAATTTGCTAAAAGACTTTGATGAAGTTTTATATAAGAAAGGGTAGCATTAATTGTTGAAACCCTCTTTGTGTGTGTTTCCTGCGAGTGAATGTACATATATGTACAGGTGTATGTTCAAGAGAGCACTTGAGTATGTATGGCCCAAGGGTGACAGCAGGAATCATTCTGGATTACTTTTGCACCTTTATTGCTTTACGTGGGATTTCCCAGGCTCCTCCATCTAAGGCCAGAATTACAGGCCAATACCATATTCATCTAGCATTTTTACATGAGATCTGGTGATATAAACTCATCTAGATCCTTTTGCTTGCAAGGAAAAGACTTTGCCACTGAGCCATCTCCCCAGTCCAAGAGTCCTGAAATTTTAATAGTTTTCGGTTGTGCTATTTCAGGTGTCAGCTCACCTGAATTAGGCTTGCTCGAGGAAACATGAAATCACAGAACTTATCCCTGAGATGCTATTTCTCCGACAAGATTAGAGGTGAAGGGAAAGAAGCTGAACTATGACCCCATTTGGATCTGTCAGTTAAATGGAACTTCTAGCATGGGGGCAGCTGTCTGGGCCAGCTCTGCCCTTCTAGCTTGCATACCAGTAGGGCACAGCTTCTGATGCAGACAAATTTCTCCACTGACTTTCTTCTTCTCCCATACTATTGTCAAGTGTGATAATCACGCAGCATCAATATTCACTTCTATGTCATAAATCTTCCTTTAATTTTATACATAATAAGTGCTTACAGATGCAAATCAGGTTTAAATACAAGGACATAATGGTTAGAAGAAGAACTGGCCATATTGTAGTAATTTTGCAAGCAGCTGTTTCAAGTTAGCTTGTGTGTATTCCCAGCCTTGTGTATATGAGATACAACTTAATGTCAACAGTACATTAACAATGCAACTGAATTTAATTATAGAACCAAAAGCACTAGGGAGGGAGAGATCACATTTTCCCTGAGAATCATAGGTGACGAGACATCTGTTTCTAGTGAATTTCAAATAGGTACTAGTATCTTACACACTCGCCAGTTCTATAACTTCTTGTAGAAGTGGCTTGGTTAAGAGATTTTTTTCAGCGCATTTATTTCTAAGACAAGGTGGAAGGTTTTTGTTTTCTTTTGCAAGTGGCATTTTTATGCCCTTTTCAATATGATTCTGGGAGGTATGAGGACCACAGACCATGCTCATGAGAATGATATTCAGACTCTCATACATAGCTGCTGTGGAACCAAAGGAAATGGAAGCGCTTCCTTGCCTTGTTACCAACCAGTTTTACACAGTGTCCACAATGCTTTGCCAGATTCTGCATTTCTAAAACCTTTCAAGTAATAAAATCACTCCAACTAATCTCCAAAATACCTTCACAACTAACATTCTTGGGAGATTAGTGGTCACTGGACATTTGTCCGATGAGTGAATTAGAATCCTTAAGCCTCCCTCTCAATCGTTGTTGAGCTCAATGTCCTGAGCGAATAATGGGGTAGGGAGTTGGGAAGAGGGACATAATTCTGGAGGGAAAACCAGTGGGGATGAAGATTTCCTCTGGGGCCACAAACCTGAGGAGCCACAAGGGCACTGACTGTCACTGGGCTAGTTCAATTCTTAAAGTGGAGCTTTAAACTCACCCTTAAACAATAGACTAAACATCTCTCAGTACTGAAGAACTGCTAAAGAGATACGAACTACTGAGAGAGCTGAAGACTCCAGAGATGACCTGCCTGAGGCACGTTCATTATCTGCTGTTTTGCATTTGACCACATCAACACCATTGGAAGACCTAACAAGGGCTCTTTCCCTCTGCATCCACTTACTGGTGTCCATGCTGCCTAAAGCTCTTTTGTCACGCTGCACTGCTCAGCCAAAGTCCACTGCATTCGAGTCTATGACTGAGAAGGCTGCCAAGGACCCTAAGCATTGTTGATGTGGAAACAGTCACTATTTAAGGGTTGGGAAATAAGAAGTTTACAGTCAGCCGATCCCTATTGCTTAGAAAATCAAAATAGACTTTGTTTCATTGTGCAATCTGGATGAGGTGCTAAATCCCTCTGAGACTCCTGGGATCCTTGTGCATCGAGTTCCCTTGGCCTTCATCCATTCACAAGGCCCCATGTTTTTCTCAGACAAAACAGTAATTACTCAGGTAATTGTAGAGAAACAACTGTTCTCCTAAGGAGACTATTACAGATCGTATATGAGAACACTGGCTAATTAAGAACATGTACAGTTAGGTCTGAATACAGAGAACATTCTCCTGAGAAACCACTGAATAGGAATGTCAACGAATGTAGTGCTGGTGTTCTATTTCAAATGAGTTTTTATTCAATTAACTCCATGCAATTATCTGGTCTCTAGAAGTAAGGCAGATCAGTGGCTCAAGAGCCAGCAAACAAACTTTGATGGGACTGGGGAGATGGCTCAGGGGTTAAAATCTCTGCCTTCCAATCAAAGGACCTGAGTTCAGATGCCTGGACCCCACATAAAAATACCCAGCAAGGGGTTGGAGAGATGGCTCGGGGGTAAACTTTTAACCTCCCAAGCAGAAGATCCTGAGTTTGGATCTCGGATCCCACATGTGGAAATGGTGGCCCTGGAAGAGAGAGTCTGGGAAACTCCAGAACAAAGCAAAAGAGGAGATAGCACAATCCAGGGTGATTCCCAAAGTTACCCCTTGGGTCTCTGCAGGCACATACAGTACCTCTGTTACACACACACACACACACACACACACACACACACACACACACACGCACACACACATGCACACATACACAGAGAGAGAGAAAGAGACAGAGAGAGAGAGAGAAAGAGAGAGAGAAAGAGAGAGACTCATACAAAAAAAGATTTTAAAAATTTAAAAGAATGCCCAGAAAATATGGGAGTGGCCTGCAATTCTGGCCCTGGGAGGCAGAGCATGGAAACCCCAGAGTAAAGCAATAAGGAGGTAGAACAATCCAGGATGACTTGCAAAGTGTGCCTCCACAAGCACACACATTCAAGTTCACTCTTGTACATGCATGTGCGTGCACGTGCATGTGTGTACACACACACACACACACACACACACACAAACTTCTGTCTCCTCCATACCTATTACAGGCATAACTGTTATTTGAACCTGCCATATTTGTTAAACTGCAATTGTCGATGACCATTGGAGGAATGGGAATCAAATACTAATTTTTATAGAAAAGACTCAAAAAAAGAAAGGAGGGTAGGAGACATAGTTCAGGGGTTGAACCTCTGCCTAAGCAGAAGGTCGTGAGTTCAGATCTCAAATCCCAGATCTTACATAAAAATACCAGGCGGAAATAGCAGCAGCCTATACTAATGGAAACTCCAGAGCAAAGCAAATAGGTGGTAGAAGCAATCCAAGGTGATTCTCAAAATCACCTTTGGGTCTCCACAGGCACACACAGTAGTACCCTTTGATACACACAGACACACACACACACACACACACACACACACACACACACACATGCACAAATAGACAGCACACACACACGCACAAATAGACAGACACATAAGGAAGGAAGGAAGGAAGGGAGAAAGGGAGGGAGGGAGGGAGGGAGGGAGGGAGGAGGAAGGAAGGAAGAAAGAGAGGGAGAGAGGGAGGGAGGGAGAGAGGGAGGGAGGGAGGGAGGGAGGGAGGAGGGAAAGGAAAAAAAGTGAATGAAATAAAAGGAAGAATTACAAGTGGTCTTACAGCCCCTAATGGAATTGGAATGATGGTAGATCATCACAACTACTCAGCCAGCGTGGTGTAGAAGTTAACCAGAGGTTCAACAAGTAAATCCCTGAGGTGATGTGGAAGACAGATAGTGAAGGGTCATGGCCTTTATCTGAAAAATAAAACTTTCAATCATCCAGATATGTGTTTGATTTATACTGTGAACTAACTGCCATGCCAACAGAATGCTCTTTACCAGAGAGGATAGTCACAAATGGTCACAAAAGGAAAATTAATGTCTTGCTTTATGCATACTCATCTGATTAGTGGGACTTTGGAAAAGGATTCAGTCTTTTCATAGCTTGGATTTCAGAATCATGAATTTTCTTTCATCAGAGGTATACCTCCCCAACCACAATTCATTTACTATATTTGTCACATTTCCTTTCTTCTGATTTAAATGTTTCCAGTGTGTAAAATGTCTATTCCCCAGCTATGTTTGTGATGCTGTCTGGTTTGGAGTACCACATTTAAGTATGGTTCAACATTCTCCCTAAGATATAACCCTAGTTGCTTTATTCACCAAAGGTGATCAATCTGGAACCCTAAAGTAATATCTGAATGATAATTTCCAGATTTATCCATTCTCATTGCATTTCCACATTTTTGTTCACTAACTATGATTCAAATCATGAGAACTGCTCAGATGACAATTCCTACAATGAGCATTTCAGTTGCAATCTCTAGACTCTTCCCAAGTCTCACCCAGCTGAGGCCCTTGTGCATTGGTTTTGCCAAGGTCAATACCACACATCATTCACTATCCACTGTTTTTTTCTCCCTTGAATTATTGGTCTTGAACTATCCAAACTATCTGAGCACTGTGCTACTGAAATGAAGGAGGCTGAAGTTGCTCTGCTTTCCTCCTGCCAATATGATTTCAGAGCCAACCAACAGAAAGCGATATAAAAAAGTGCTAAATTGGACACACACAATGTTGTTCCAAGGACTTGAAGAAAAACAGTTTTCTTGCAAAAGTTAAGGTATAGCCATGTGCTGCTTAGTAGCAGGATACATTCTGAGATATTAGTCAATGGGCAACTTCATCACTATGCAAACATAGAGTGTACTTACACAATCCCAGGAGTTCTAGCCCACCTTGACTATTAGGTACATATAGTATACATGATCCATCATTAGCTGAAAAATGCTATTTGTTCAAGGCTACAAATTTGCCAAGAAAATGTACATGTTTAAGTAAAAGTATTATTTTCATTTGTTCAATTCATGCTGGGGGATAAATAACTCTAGTAGAAAAAGAGTAAGTTCACAAAAGTTGGCTCAACTCAAAGCACAAGATCAAGAATTCCCAAAGAAGTCCAGCAATCTGCTAATGTAACCACAAAGTTAAATAGAATTCTCTATTTGTCAAATTAAATAAAGAATAATCTTGCTTTTATACATTAAAAAAAGACCACTAAAGCACTTCGTGTAATATGGCATTTTTGTATGAAACATCCATAGGCAAAGATGCAAATCAAAAGAACACACACTAAATTGTCCACAAAAATAGTTCTGGTGATGGGATACCATATGACTATTTTTGGTCCATTATAATACTCTGTACAATGAAAACACACTAATATGTTACATTTTTTCAATCAAATAAATTGTTTAAGAATTAGACTATAGAAAATAATAAAAATGAAAATATTTAATAAGAACTAGAAACCCTAGCCAAGATTTTCTGACATTGAATAAACCTAACCAGCAACAATTATATGTTGAATAAACATATCCTTACAATGCAATTTGAGGTTAACAGTGATTGAACAGGAATATTGCTTTTGTTCCCTTTCAAATATCCACTATAGCTACAGTAAATTCATTTTTAAAGAGCATCTGTTCAAAGGATAAAGAACAAGAAAAAAGCATAGCAATACAATTTGAAAATAGACATCACGGAGTAATAACTAAATTATCAGATCCAAATGGATGGAATCCTAAACAATTAAGGAACCTGACAAAAGAATAACTAGGAGTTTCAAGAATCGGGGATACCATAATCCCTACAAATCAGTTTAAATATAAGATTAAAAGAATGATCTAACAGTTCAGGAAGTAGATCCCAAATTGTTTTTCTCACCACATTAGCAAGTGTCCCACTACTGTAGTTGACAATATGTCTATTCTTTATGGAATGCTAAGATCCAAGGTGTATGAATTGAGTGGAAATGCAGATATTATAATACTTAATTTGTGAGGGAAAAGATATTTCATGTCCTCTGCTCCTAGTAGACTAAAGAATACTAGTCATCAAGACAGGAGACTGGAATATTCTCTTCTGAGGAAAACTAGCTCATCTAAGGGACAAGAACATACTGACTTTGGAGAACTGCCCAAAAAGTGACTCATCATTGAGGTCACAGTAAAATAAAACCAAGTCAATATAAGACCCTCCCACATGCTCAGGGCTGCTAGTTGTCCAAGTACTCTGCTTGCGATCATGACCAACCACCCAGAATTACCAGACATGTGAGGCAAGTTTCTAAAATGATAAAACAAAGAAAGCAAGAAACCAAAAGAAACTTGGAAGAAGCGGAGGGAAGAAATTTTTTTAAGTTGTTTTCTATGTTTAAATAATGCCCCCTTACGCTGGGTCTGTGTTCCTCTGTGTTGGGTTCCTAGAGTTTGCAGAGCAAAAGAACCACAAGCAGCTTCAAACAACAAAAGTCCTTGTGTCTGGGGACAGGAGGACAGAGGTCTGGAATCAAGATGTCAGCAGGGCTGTGCTTCTCTAAAGTCTCACCCTGCAGGGCTTCTGACAAAGCTTCCTCATGATGTCACTCCAAGCTCAGTGCCCTCCCCCCATCTTCACAAGGTCTTCGTCTCCTACTCTCTGTCTGTGTCTCCTCTTCTATTCCTCATAAAATCACTCATTGGATTTAAAGCCCACGCATGTAATGCAGGATGATCTCCTTTCAAAGCACTTAACTGAATTCTATCTGCCAATCTCATATCCATAAGTACAGGTATTAGAGTGTGCACAGAATATCTTTGGGTAATCCACAACTAGGCCTGCTTCCATATCCTAATCCTTGGAATTCATGAATATATTACATTACATAACAAGAAGAATTTTACAAATGTGATTAAGGATCTTGAAATGAGAGGGTTTTCCCGGATTGCCTAGGTGGTCCTAATATAATCTCAATGATGCTTTGAAGTATAACACAAAGTGACTATAGTCAGAGAAGATATGACTAGTGCAGTGGTCAGAATCATGGGAAGAAGGAACCACAGCCAAGGAACACAGGCAGCAAAGATCCAAATTCTCCCCTGGAGTTTTCCCAGAGTCCGACCTATAGAATAGTAAAATAGTTAATGTCTGTTATGTTAAGCCATTAAAATTGTAGGATTTCTGTGGAAACAAACAATAAAAGCTGATATATGCCTACATATAGTGATAAAAGGAAAATAGCAACATTTAAGAAGAATGAGATGTTTAATTTTTAAAGGGAACCTACAGGGGATATAAAAAGAGCTCTTAAAAGTCATGCACATGGGACCAGCAAGATGACTAAGTAAACAAAGATGTCTGTGTCCAAACCTGACCACCTTAGCAGTGTGATTCCTGAAGCCTCAAAGGAGAAAATGAACTTCTGAAAGTTGTCCTCTGACTTCCACATGCATCCAATGGCATGCTCTCTCTCTCTCTCATAAACAATAAAATAAAAGTATTTCTTAAATACACCTGTGTATACATGTATATACATACACACATTTATTAGCAGAAATATAAAACAATAGAAATCAGTGAAGTTATAATTGAGAGAAATCTTACAGAAAATCAGTTGGAAAAATATACAAGTTGATATGAAAAATAGAACTGTACACTTATAAAACAGGAATCAGAGAACTGATGCAACATTCCCAAGATAGGACTTACAGGAAAGAGAAGGAAATAAAGCTAGTGAAATAATCTGAAAATTATTTTTATTTTCATGTGAAACCTGAGCATTCATATTGAGATGGCTTATGACTGTTCAGAAAAACTGATGAAATAAATATATGTACATCTAGATACAACCTTATGAAATTTCCTCCAAAAAACAGATAAAGACAATGTTCCAAAACGTGCTTGAAGAAAAAAAATATATATACTATTCATATTCATATATTCAAATAGCTTGGAGTAAGAGAACTTCCTGACTGGAAAAGGTGTGCTGCATCAATAAGTCCAACACCCCCTGGGTCCTTGCACCTCATTGGAGAGGAGGACCGGGAGGAGAGCTTGGCATGCTCATTAAAGGAGGCTCCGGGGATGGGAGGGGGAGGCACTGGGGGATGGGGAGGGAAGGGGGGTGGGGGCATAGGAAGATGGGGGGTTGGAGGGAGGGGGGGGACCGGTATACCATTTAAGTTTGTATGAGTGGAAATTAAAAAAAAATAATAAGTCCAAGGTAACTGACAAAACTGGTGAGGATTAAGTTCTGTTTTATAACAAGCACACAGAGGGCTAGGGACACAAGAACTGACAGAAAAAGAAAAGGGTAGGAACCAGAAGTGGGGGTAAGGAGTCTAGGGAAATGAAGGATCAGGAAGTTTCATTTAAGACCAACAAGATTCCTGAGATCCACAGCACAGCCTACTAGCTGTAGTTACTAACAATGCTATTATGTATTTTACAACTGCTGTTCTGGTCTCAAAGAGTGAGATTTTTAGATCACAAATATGCTGATGAATTTTATGCATCCCATGTTGCACATATATATCAAAACATTGCTTTGTACCCTGTAAACATATAATTAAACTATGTCAACTTATTTAAAAAAATTTAAAACTGAGCAAATGTGGCAAAATGTAAGAGAAGAAAAGGAAAACAATCATAGTGTAATATGCAGCTTAGCTGAATGATTGTGCTGTTTTAGCTTCATTACATATTGCTGCAACAAAATACCTGACCCAAGCAACTTAGGGTGAGAAGAAGGTTTGATGGACTCACAATTCCAGGTTTCATTCCATCCCCATGGAGAAGTCACAATGGCAGGAGCTTGAAGCAGTGGGTCATAGCACATCCACAGTAAGGCCAGAGAGCAGGAAGTCAATGCCTGTGTGCTAGTGTTCAGCTCTCTCTCTCCAACTTTACACAGTCTGGGACCACTTGACCAAGGAATGGTTCTGCCCACTACAAACTGAGTCTTCTCACACACAGTCAAGACCATCCCTCACAAGCATTCCAAGAGACCAACTTTAATCTAGATGATGCCTCTCATGTGTGCCCAGAGGTCTGTTTCCTAGCCATCAGGTTAACAGCTAATATTGTCCATCAAGTATATCATAACAGCATACAGACTAACTGTGGATCAAACTATAGTTGTGAAAATATCCACACTGGCAAAAGAAAAGACAAAACAGGACATGTGTTTAGGGTTAGGGGTGTACAGCAGTTACTTGTCATAATGCTGATAAATTAATGCCCAAAAGACTTAAGGGAAAGAGGGGTTTTACTTTGGCTTACAGTTCCTTCTCCCTCTTGACAAGTGAGCTTCTACCAGCACCAGGAGCCAAGGGAACTGGCTGTATCATAACTATATATCCACAGACCTACTGGAAAAGAGATGATCTTTATATGCCAGACCAGTATGTCTGGTTAAGTGTACAGAAGGATACTAACTTCCTTAGCCAGTTCCTTCCATCATATCCACGTGCTCAGGGCCAGTCCACCCACCATGGGCTGGACCTTCCCATCCATCGACCAGTCTTCAGGCTTGCTCAGGGCAGCTCAACTACCAGTTTTTCAAACTGTGTCCAGAACTCCAGTTCTCAATTGTCAAGTTCACAAAGATATCTAACTGTGATAAGGTGAAAGTCACAGATAATGCCTAAAACTTTTATGAGTTAAAAAGTAATGGTTCTACACACACACAGGCGCGTGCACGCACCTAAATACGCACACACGCACAATTGAATAAATAATAATAATAATAATAATAAATTTTTTAAAAATTTGAAAAAAAAGTAACGAGTATTTTTCAGCCATCAAAAATGATGAATTAATGCAATTTGCCAGGAAATGGACGGAATTAGAAACAATTATATTGAGTGAAGTATTCCAAACACAGAAAATTAAGCACCGTATGTACTCCCTAATAGGTGGATCCTAGTACCAAACTCACTTAGAGACACTCAAAGACAAATCTCTGTAATACCTACAGTAATTGTAAAGATTATAAACCGAAGGGATGGGGAAGGAGGGCCCCACCAGAAACAGAGGGGAGCATGTTACAGCAGAGAAAATAGACCACCATCAAGGACTGCAAGTAAGTAATGAGACATCTGGTTAAGTTCACAGACTTTCCTTCCTGATCATTTCCAACTAATGGGGTACGATCTTACTAGAAGGGGAGGGCATATAGGCTGCCAGATAGAAGGTAACCATTTTGCAAATGGGTGATTGATCCCTCTCTCACCGCGGTCTCCTACTTCTATTCCATCTACCTTTGAATATACTCTTATAACAAGAATCTAATTTCACAGGTTTTTATCTCTGGCCAGGGGGTGACATCAAATACCCATCAGGATGGAACCAAGGGCATTGCAGGAGCAGCAAAACTGAAAAAACAATCATCAACAAACCATAATTCAGAACATCAGAGACTCTATATCAACCACCTGGAATCAGGCCTGCCTAATCTCTCCTCATCCTGAAGCTCAGGAAAATTTGCGGAAGAGGGGGCGGTAAGATTGTAAGAGCACAAGAATGGGAGGAGTCATGATATGCAAGATACTTCACACAAGTTAGGGCCAAAGCAATTATAACAGGACTCTGCATGATCTGCGCAATGACCAACATATCATTGACCCCTCAACGTCTAGTATGGACTAAAGGCACTAGGATCCTTAGAGGCAAGGGATTAACAGTTACAATAGTGTTTCTATACTTAAGGAGAACACAAGAAAGAGTTCTATGAATTGCCACTGAGTCCTTACACCTCATCAGAGAGGAGGACCCAGAGGAAAGTTTGATATACACATTAAAGGATGCTTCAAAGATGGGGGGAGGGGGCACTGGGAGAAAGGGAGGGAGGAGGGAAAGGAAGTGACAAAGCGGGGAGGGAACAGGGAGGTCCAGGGAAGGGTGGAGGGAGGGAGGGGACAGGGGTTCCTATTATGTTTGTATGAGCAGAAAAATAAAAAATAAATAAAAATAAATTTAAAAAAGTAATGAGTATTTTTTAATTCATAGCATTATCAGAATTGTCATGGTGGGATCATTTTACTTGTTTCACTACCTTCTTTGACTCTCTGTTACATGGCTTTGGTCAGATTATCACATGTATCCTCACCATCATTCATATAGGAGAAAAACAGTCACACAAAGACTCCAGGGCCTGCAATAGATTCCTGCATACAGCTGAGCCTGAAACATAAACAGCCCGGATGAGCTTCATCTTCTTACGGGCTTCTTCTGTTTTCTCCAGCTGTGAAATATATTTATGACTCACAAGTCTTTCATGTGCTCCTTTTGAACTCCAAGGAAGACACACCTTAAAGAAAGCATTACCAAAAATAACTTTCCATCCTGAGTGTTGCCGAAAGTCTTAATTTATCCTTAAAAAATGTGGTACATTTCTTTAAATGTATGCCATCATGCATAGCTGCAGCATGAATTTTCTTGCCTTGAAATATATATCATCTATCAATAAATAATTGTGAATATTAAATGAAGCTAACTAAATACTTCTTTAGTGTTTTTATGATCACCATATATATTGAACTTTCATGACTCAAATGTAATGAATGAACTTATTTTAAATCACTCGCTGATGGTTCAACTCCATTCAGCCTTCCAACCTCATATAGACTACCTTCACCATAGACTTAAAATATCAAGGCATGAAGAATGGTGAATTAATTCTAATGTTATCAGAGGAAACTGCAAACAGAAGAACAAATCAAATAATATGGCCCATGATTAAAAGGACAGTATGGGACATTCACTGCTCCATCTCTTACTTAACCAGTGCAGGACAGTGAATTATAATGTCTGTGGATGGGGTTTTAGCAGTCCTTGATGAAGTTCTAAACTATCCACTTCCTATAAGGCTGCTAACTATCAACTTATTAATTTCTGTAATAGGTCTTTATCTGCCTGACAATTCATACAACACTACATTAAACAATACACTGCAGAACTAATTAACTGATCTCTAATCCTTTGAAATTTCTGTGCTTTCCTTTCTTCTTTCTAAGATGAGAAATCTCCACCTTATTTCTCACCTTCTCATGATGGCAAAAATATGACCAATCAATTGTATATTCTTATCAAAGGTGCTTTCAAAGGAAATTACTCCACCCACCCACTACATAGACCTCTGCATCCTCAAGTAAAGTAAACGTCCCACTTCCTGATGCCTCTTTCCGGTTTCTCCTCTCAGAATGATTGCAAGAGATGCTATTTGATAGGATATTTTTGTCTCTGGGACCACATCTCCTCATCCTCTGACTGTAAATACCCAATCAGCTTTGCTTGGCCAGTCTGTCAGTCTTCAGTTCAGGGCAAACCAATAGGAAACTTTATTTCTCACAGTCCAGCGCCACTAGGAAGTGATATCAGTCATAAAGCTGGTATTTACTCAAACCAGTTCAGTTTCTCTGTATGCATGCTTTATTCATCAGAACCACTGGGGAAAGGGAGTGTAGCTAGCATGTCATGCCCAGTGAGATTCCAGCACTGAGCCCCACCCTGTGCTGCCAAACAATTACTGTAAGATTAAGATACATGGAAGGCCAAATCAGTTCCTGAAGGGAAAATCCTTCCAGCCAAGTCTGGCCTAACTCAGTTAACCTGCAAGGCAAATACTGGTTCACTCCCCGCAACAGTGTTAAGAAAAAGAAAGAAAGAAAAGTGCTCCGCTGTTATTGGTCTGGTGTTGGTTTCATGAGCGTGCCCTGGGGATCTCAGACAATGTTCTGGTGCTAAAGTAGCAACTGCAATTTCTTCCTCAGTCTGCCGGGCTCCCATTCTGCCCTGGCATCTGGCCCAATATATCAAAATTGTGGTTTTGCAGCCCATTTTGGAAGCTGCTTCACTAAGCCATGTGACAACCCCAAAAGTCGGTCTGGCACCAGAAGACTTCATCAGATTGCAAACTTGAGAGCCCCGGAGTTGGCTGTTTTTGTATTGATGCCTCCCTCCCAGTAATCATTAGCAGAAAGTGAGGGCTGCTATTGGAACACACCTCACACCTACTCTGCAGTTGTGCTTCTGTCCCTGAGCCCTCATAAATATCTGGGCTCTTGCCCACACAAATAAGATCCTTCTCTGGAGAATACACCAGAATGAGTTTGAGTTATTTGCCTAGCTCAACAAACTTACCTACTAGGGGCCCATGGCATGGGTACGCATTTGCCTGAAAGAGGTTATTTCCTATTTCTATCACTAGCAGAAACGAGTTGTGAAATCCTTAGACACAGTCATCTGGAGGTCCCTTTGGACCCATTCAAATCGCATGACAGACCCTAATGCAATATAGTAGGTCCAAGACACAGCTGACTTCCAGCTGGAAAGTGGCAAATGAGTATTTTGTATCAACACTGATAACACTAATCAGATGTTTCCTTGAGTCCACTACCGTATGAAAGGTTTCTTGTCCATTAAAATCACACCCGCGCAACCATTACTGAGGGCCTCCTATGTGTTCAATACTGTAGTGGCAGTGGGAGAGACAAGAGATTAAATATGCAAATCTAATTGGTGACTGGAAGTCAAGACACGTCGGACATTATAAAACAAAAGGAAGTTCAGAGAAGAAGAAATTGTGCTCAAGGTTTCAAGACATGGTGGCATTGGGCAAAGAGGACTATAGGAGCGACTGACTTCTGAAGTCATAAGAAACTGGAAAGATGTGAAGGGAAGTCCTAATTTTGGAACTGATGCTTCTCAAGGAATTGGAATACAAGCATGACAGTCCTGTTGATGGAAAAAAGAAAATAATTTGGTCTTCCAAAGAGAAAAAGTATAAGAAAAGGGAATGAATTTGACCAGAAATGATTGCTACAGAAAAATTGCTAATGGAAGATGCTAGAAGTCAAACCAAAGTCTTCAAATTAACGTAGTAAAAAAAAATAATGATCTGGAGAGAGATGGCTCAGGTATTAAGCTTCTGCCTTCAAGCAGAAGGATCTGAATTCAGAGACTAGATACTATGTAAGGTAGTCTGCACTTCTGGCCTTGAAAGGTGAAGCCTGGAAAACTTTAGAGCAAAGCTAAAAGGAGGTAGAGTAATCCAGGGTGATTCCCAAAGTCATCCTTGATCCTCCACAGGCATACACAGTGCCCTCTGATGCACACAGACACACGACCTCCCCCCCACACATACACACAAATTAGAAAATTTTCCTATGGAAAATGAAAGCTTCAAGCCCTTAGTTCTGCATGACTCACCTAAAGACTGAAAGCTGGGTAAACTCCATGTCATTATGCCAAACATAATGTCATTAGTTCATCAGCCAGACTTAAACTCCGTTTTCACTTGTTGCCCAGCCATAGTAAGGACAGATCTAGTGGTTAAACAAATACCTTGAATATGAAAGCCATGTTATGTTAGTTGCTTCTTGATTGGCACTTGTAGGCACTTTTGACATCACAATAGTGAACGTAATTATGCACACCCACAATTAGAAGAAACCAGGCATAGTTAATTTTCCATGAATTTTCTCTTTCAAATTTGGTTGTTCTATTTTACTAAAACCTTCTAAGAAGAGCAGCCTGTGTTTTTGCATTGTAACCGGCCTAGTGATTGTCTATAAATGTTACTCTAATCCTGTTTTCTAAACTAGTTTTTGTGATAATTTTTATAAAGCCAATCATTTGTTTCATTCATTTCAAAATTTGTCCAATTTTCAAATGGCTCCCCCAGGCTGCCATTCCTACAGACATTTCTGGCCACCCAAGGACAGAGGGCATCCAGAATGCAATTCTCCACCCCCTTCTGAAAGCTAGTAGTCACAAGCCTGTGCTCTGTTCCACACTCGCAGCATCCAGGTGGAATTTAAAATAGATGGATGGAGACCCAGTTATGTAAAAAGTCACCTCTGGTCTTCTGTTCAGAAAAAAAATAGGGGAATATATAGAGTCAAGATCTCCAGATATTCAGTTTTATGTATTCCACTTACCTATACTACCCAGTTACTGTGAGCACTCTCCTTGGTATGAATTACTGTTGCTTTTCTGCTCTAGTTTGGGAAACAGGGCTACAAACACTGCTAGGAAGTATTTGGGGAAGATTTCAGGATGCACATTTAACATTTTTGTGCACATGTATACGTGTGTGTGTGTGTGTGTGTGTGTGTGTGTGCGTGTGTGTGTGTGTGTGTGTACAGAAGGGTACTTGAGTTTGTACTGTGGTGATTCAAAGCTGGATTGCTCTATCTTCTTAAAGTTTTGCTCTGGAGTTTCCCAGGCTCTGCCTTCCGGGACTGGAAATGCAGGTCACCACCATTTCTGTTCAGTATTTTAACATGGGATCTGGGATCCAAACTCAGGTCTTTTTGTTTGGGAGGCAAAAACTTTAATTCCCGCACCGTGTCTCCAGCACAACTTGCAAATTTTTTTTAATTTTGATATTTAAGCAAGGTGACAGGGGATGCCAATCAAGAGATAAGCCACCATCAATACCTTCTGAGGCTTCTTCAGTCTTGAAGTACAGGACAAGGAAACAAATACCTGACTTTCGGAGTTGTGGAAAATTAAAGAGGGGGACTCATCCCCTTCCAAGGCCCTGCTCTTTCTCCTGAGATGATCTCTGTCATCTCCTTGGCTCCCCCAGGCTGCCATTCCTACAGACATTTCTGGCCACCCAAGGACAGAGGGCATCCAGAATGCAATTCTCCACCCCTTCTGAAAGCTAGTAGTCACAAGCCTGTGCTCTGTTCCACACTCGCAGCATCCAGGTGGAATTTAAAATAGATGGATGGAGACCCAGTTATGTAAAAAGTCACCTCTGGTCTTCTGTTCTGTCGTGGGAGTTCAGACCAGCTGGGTGCTGCTGGTGTCAGTTTCCAGTGCATAAGTCTCTGTGATCTGCAGCAGAGATTCTTACAACGGGGCCCTTAGAAGTCTCGTTCTCTGATGGGCTGCCAGAGGCAGAGTCCAAGGCATATCTTTGCAGGCAGTCGTTTTACTGAGTTTCCCAGGGACTGAGAGAAAACTACCGAGAAGGAACAGGCTCCACTGACTTCAACCACTAGTAAGCTATAATTCTTAGGTAGGAGGTGAGATTTGATGCTAGCTAGCTTATTTGTCTGGGTCCACTCCCGAGCTAATCAGAGATGTCTACTGTTGAGAGCGAGTGAGAAAGAGAGAGAGAGAGAGAGAGAGAGAGAGAGATCATTTGAGTGAAGTGAATGAGCTTTCCCCCCTCGTAATCCCTTTTTCAGAGGGACTCCTTCTTCCTAGGAAAAGAAGTTCAAATGCACGCCCCTCTTGTGAGCCATGCTCTCCTTGTGGAACCAAGAGATAAAGTTACTTCAGTAGCCTGTGCAAACTCAGAGTCATATTAGCAATATCCATCAAATCTGGAGATAGCTAAACTCAGATTACGAGACTTCACAAATTAGTTCCCATTTCTTGAGCTAATACTACCATATTTGAAAAATATTTTAGAACTGTTGGCATGGTTCCTTGGTAGAACGTTTGCCTAACATTTGCTAGAGCTCCAGTTTGACTTCAGCAACCCCTCCCCCACACAAAAAAACACCTAAACCTTAAAAGCTTTCATAATCTTATTGGCCAATTAATATTTCATACCCCTTTCACACCACAAACTCAAAAATGTTAATAAGAAAAGGAACTCTTGGTTCATACTAAAGAAATCAATAATTTGAAATCTGTGAATGTGTGTGTGTCTCTTGATTCAACCTACCTTGTCCTTCATTCCTCTGGCCTAAATAGCATTAATGTTCATGAGCAAAAGTAGGAATGAAATATGCCATTAATAAATTCATTATTTCTACAATACAATATGAGTAAATAAGATTTTTAGATTGTTATTGAGTTCTTTATTTTCACATTCTATGATATACAAAATAAGTGTAACTTCTTTTAGTCTCCCAATAAAATTGTATTTAATCTAAAAATATTTTATTTGACAAAGTATAATTTGACCATTTTAAAAATTTCTGGTTAAAATAATGCATTTTTAGAAAATTCAAAAGCAGATATGGTGATGAAGATATGAGAGACATAATATACACACCTGTGCCCCCATAATGTTTTAGGGACAGAAGCTTGTCAAGAGAGAGTTCTCCTTCTCTAGGTAGAAGAACTCCAGTAAGCGATTCACTCCTGATGGGTAATTTTTGATAACGTCATAGGTGCAAAAACTCTAGGTCAAAACTCAAAAGTTTAAATGTGTTCCCAAGATTATTGCCTACTGCTTAAAGCTCCAATCATCCAGTCCATTGATCTTCCCAGCCCACAAAACCCACATATAGCAAAGAGAGGGAGAATAGACATGCACCCTAGCAAACCGTCACCCATCTCAGAGATACCCACTTCTGGAAGAAAGGCTCAGGAGACCACCTCACTGCCCATGCTGTTTATGTCAGAAAACAAGCAATTTCAATGGAAAGAGCTGTGAAGAACCCTGGGAGACAAAAGGAAATTTAGATCCTCCAATTTCCTGATCTGGGATTTAGTGTGGAGAAGAAACAAATGTTAGCTTTAAATTAGGTTTGTGTGGTGTGGAGCATGAGTGGTGTCTAAATTAAGACCACATAGTGATTCTGTGCATGCTAGCAGAGCAACCTTGAGCAAACTTCCAAATCTTCCCAAATTAATTTCCTCATATAGGAAGCCAGCATCAGTGGTATGAGAAGAAGGGAGAATGGGATATTGACGTGTGTGTGTTTGTGTGTATAGAGAGAGAGAGAGAAAGAAAAGAAAAGAGAAAGAAATCCCTTGTCTACTCACTGAATGACAAGCTTATTTCTTTGGCTGGGTGAACTAATATGCCTGCTTTGCTGTAGAAGTGCACACAGAGTGATCCCTAAACCCCTAGACCACATGAAGGAGATGCAGGACTACTAAAATTGTGCCTTGGATTTGAAAATGTTGGAGCCAGTGGTCTGATTCTTAGAATAGTATGCTCTGGTGTTCCTCCAAGGGCTTTAGCTGGATGCCTGCACAGTGTTGGATCCCTAAAGGAAAAATGGAGGCAACATTTAGAAGACACTTTTCTGGCCCTCCAAACTGGATTATCTTCCTGTGTCTGCGGAAGGCATTATACGTGCCCCACATTTATGACATAGCACTGAAATTATCAATATTCACGTGTCTATTTTGTCAAGTAGACTATGAGCTCTACAACTATGTGACTCAGTGCTATTCCCTACACTTTAATCCAAAACAGAATCTCAATATGTATTTTTGAATAAAAAAATCAAACAATTTCCTTTAAACTTTTACCACACTTGGCCCTAAAAATCAGCTTAAGGGATTGGTGTTCTCCACACCACCACCACCCCCAGTTCCAAGATTGCACCCTCTCCAGTTCCTCTTCCAAGGAAGAAATATCTCAGGTTCCAACATTTAGGCCACGGAGGGATCTGCTCAGGATGTTCCCCATCATGTTAATCCGCTCAATAAATTGCACTTGAAAACAAGATCTCACTCTCGGGGTCCAAGGGCAGGGGTACAGCAATGAATGTGCCATGTTCTCTTCTTGGAGAAGCTCAGAGAATAAAGTGAGCACGGACGAAAAGCTTTGATTTTCAGAAAGGCCACTAACCATTAGCCAAAATATTTCTGGATCAGTAACGATACCCTATCATCAACTCGACTCTCTAAAAATTACAATGTGGCTTTAGGACCCGGTACACAGTGTACATGCAATAAATATTTGCTGGGGAAAGAAGCAAATGGAGCAGGATGGGAATTTCAGTAATCTAGACTGATACTGAAGATCACAAGCGGCAAATGCTGGTCAAACCTTTGAGGGAGTGAGGCTGATTTGGGCCATCGGCTAAGGTGGTTCATCCGCCTGGCGAGGTGGACACTCCCTAAGTCCTCCAGGGATCCAATCTGCGCATGCGGTCAGAAGCTGTTTTCCAGTGAAGCAGGGCTTTCCCACGCGCGTGTGCGGCAGCTCCAGAGGCTCGTGGAGATGTAGCACTAGGCTTCCGAAGCTGGAAGCTGCCAGAGCATTTCAAGTACTGAAAAGTAAGCTGCCAACCCCACTTTACCATAGTCTCCATTATCCATGATCGGTTTGAATTTTTATGCTTGTTTGCCGGAAGGGAACTTTATAAATTCCCACAGGACCGGGCATGCAACTGGCATGTTATACAGTGTTTCATTGCTGGTACTTTCAATGGGTACGCGAGGTCTTCGTAAGAGTCAACGCGAGTTTCACGAGAAGGATAAGAAAGACTATAAAACCCTCATCTAGAGGTCTTCAGACAGTGTGTGCTTCATTTTTCTGCCTTCCATTTTTGCTTCTGGTAGTGACAGCTCTCAAGCGCCAATTAAAATACAGCGCGTAGTGTGCTAAACTGGGAGTAAATAGGCAGAAAACAGCAACGTAGTATAGGCCTCGTCCATCCTTTCTCTTGCATGGGAACTTCTGGCTGGGGTTTGGTTGGAGGGTCAGCTTGGCTGGTACCAACTCTGACTCCACATGGTAGTTTCCCTGGAAGATTCAGGAAGGGAAGTTTTTGGGGTTTATCCGTTTATTTATTTTTTATTTTATTTTTTTAGTCATTCCACTCAGAAGTCTAATCCACCTAAGGAGGCAATCCAGAAACTGTTGGGTGAAAGGAGCTCAAACATCTCTTCCACAAAGCCAGTTTTCACTGAGAGATGTTAATGCGGAGCGCACGGACACTCTCTTACCCAGCCAGGTTTGCTCAAAGGGGCCCTGACCAGAGGAAAGGTCGTGACACTCCGGGGTCTGTTCTGTGGGTCACAGAGGCCAGACCCGGAGCGCCCCCCGCAGAGACTTCTGTTAGCCAATTAGAGCCAGAACTTCCGGGATGATGAGATGCGGGTGTGTCTCTGGGCCAATCAGACATCAGGCGCGGTCAGGGAAGGGGAGGAGATGCGAGGAGAAGCCTGAGGCGATGGAGGAGCAGAAACCACCGCAGAAGTTTCTCACCTTGGAATGCGAGGAGGCGCTCCCTTGTCTCCTGCGCGTCTCCCACTGTGCGCGGGAGGCCCCCAAGCTACCTCATCCACTTCACACTGCTGGGGTCCTGGGCTCTCCTGAGCGCACATCCCTTTGCATTTGAATGCTGCCTGTCAGGAGCGAGAGAGCAAGGGGCAGCTGGGTGCTAGGGTGCTGACCTCCGGCCTGAGCTCCCTGGAGAGGGAGGGCAGAAGAGGAGTGGCCGAGGCTGGAGACTCCATGCCGGGGCCATGGTCACAGTGGAGCTCCTGGCACTGTCCCGCCTGTGCGCGCTGTGGGCAGCCCTGTGCGCGCTGTTCCCCTGCGGGGCCCACGGAAACTGGATGTGAGTATGGGCTCCGCAGAGGAACCTGGGGGGAGGTGGCCGAAGGGGTGACTTGAGCCTGGGAACTTACTGGCGGAAGGTGGGGGAAAGAGTAGAGGTGGAAACGGAGACCCTAGGACACGCTGACCTAATTTTCGGGAGAGCGTCTGGGACTTAGGGTTGCGCGCAGGAGAGCGGCTGACAGCTGGGGCGCCGTGTCTTACAGGTGGTTGGGCATCGCCTCCTTCGGGGTTCCCGAGACACTGGGCTGCGCCAACTTGCCGCTGAGCAGCCGCCAGAAGGAGCTGTGCAAGCGGAAACCCTACCTGCTGCCCAGCATCCGCGAGGGCGCGCGGCTGGGCATCCAGGAGTGCAGGAGCCAATTCCGACACGAGAGATGGAACTGTAAGGTCGCCGCCGCCACCGCGCCGCTCGGCCCCGCCGCGGCCCCGCTCGGCACCCGCCCTCTCTTCGGCTACGAGCTTAACAGCGGTGAGTCTGGGGACCCCTGAGTTGGCGGGACGCCCCAAGGCGACAACTTTTCGGCTAACGCCTTCGATGGAGCCCATAGCGCTGGGCTGCTTGCATGCTCTCTAAATCTTCAAAGGGGGATCTTTGGTTCAGGGCGACTGAGGACAAACCTCCGGGCGCAAGTGCGATCCCCGAGTGGGGGACTCTCGGGGTCCAGAGCGGGGCACTGGAGGGACAGTAAGCTCTTCCTCCTTCCTGGGGCTCCTTGGCAAAGTTGCAGAAAAACTCTGCCTCCCCCACCCTGCCGACCCCTCAGACCCGGTGTCGCCCCCCTACGTGGGTGACCAACTGCAGAAACATGAGGTCCGCGGCCCGGAGTGCTGCAGCCGCATCTGCTTCGGCTTAGCGGGCGCCGCTGCGCACGGCCCTCGGACAAGCAGCTAACTGAAGCCCAGCCCCACCTTTCACCGGCTCCCCCGGGTTTATGGCCTGAGGGTGACTTCAAAGGGACTGGCCTGGCGACCCACCACGCAACTCACCTGAGCACGATTTCTTTCGCTTCCCGGGTTTTCGGTTCCTTCCTTCTCTCGCTGACTCAGCCAGCCGGCCACCACGCGGGAAAGGCGCAGTAAACACCAAGTTGTCTTCCCACGTGTTCAGGAACTTGGTGAGGATCCGGGCACCGGGATCTAGGATGGTTCCTGAGATCTTAGCAGAATCCAACAATTTTGGTCCTGGGGCATTGCTAGATTTGTGGTCGTTTTCCACATTTACGCGGATTCCCCCCAGCACCTTTTGGACTTTCCCCCTTGGGATCTCAGCTTGCAACCCCTCCAAGAAACTGCACTTTCGCCCTTTGCACATAGACCCGCACACCCTTCCGGAGACCCTGGCGCATAGAAAAAAGCAAAAGAAAGAAAAATACGCGAGAGAAATGGTGTGTCCCTGAAGCTGCCGAGATGCAGAAGCGCGCGCTGCGGAAGAGGTTTATTGGGCAACGGGCGTGAAGCTGTTTCTATTCCAATCTAAACATCTGGAAAGAAAAAGCAGTCGCCCGCTGAGTCCCTTCTAGTCTGTTTCATGAATGTCTTCATGGAGCTTTAACTTTCAAAGATTTGAATTCAAACGCTACTTCAGGAATATTAAATACAACGTTGTCATTTCCTAACAATCGGTTTTTGAAAGTTGAGTTTCAGTTATCTTATTTTTATTACCTTTAAGACTGTAAAAGAATCAGCCATACTCTGTAAAGGGCTAGTTGCTTCACGTTATCAGTGATTGTTACTCATGGTGTCCCCCATTTAAAAAGTCTTGCTTTAATATGATAGTAAATGAACGGTTAAGTCGTAGCTGTCCTGGTCTTTGCTTAGTTCTAATTTGCGTTTTGACATGTATTCTTTACTCAAACAAAAAAATTGCACCAAATTTTCCAACTGTATTTTGTGAGTACAGCATGCTTGGAAAAGATTAGAAATCTAATTTCTGGTGGTTTATTACCATTTACAGTATCCATGCAATTGATACTATTGAACAATTACTGGACACAAAGCACTAAGCTAAATGATGGTTTATATTGTCAACTTTTAAAAAAAACATGGATTTTCAAGTATGAGGATAGCGTATGACATTGCAGAATGTGACAAGCTTCTTACATGTAATATTGAAAATTGTGTTGCTGTTTTAAGGGTTAGAAAAAGAGAAAATCTTTTCTAAATATGCGCTCATTAAAGGATTCGTTGTAAGCAACTTGAAAAATTGTTTGCCTGGTAAGAAGATGAATAGGAGGTTTGATTCTGAATGCAAACAGAAAGTGGCATGGCTCTGCACCTTATCAGTTTATTTCCCTCCCCTCCTCCCCCCAGGCACCAAGGAGACCGCATTCATTTACGCTGTGATGGCTGCAGGCCTGGTGCACTCTGTGACCAGATCCTGCAGTGCAGGCAACATGACAGAATGCTCCTGCGACACCACCTTGCAGAATGGTGGCTCAGCGAGTGAAGGCTGGCACTGGGGGGGCTGCTCTGATGATGTCCAGTATGGCATGTGGTTCAGCAGAAAGTTCCTAGACTTGCCCATCAGAAACACCACAGGAAAAGAAAGCCAAGTACTGCTAGCTATGAACCTACACAATAACGAAGCTGGACGCCAGGTACGTATTAGAAAATGAAGTAAAACTCTACTGTCTTAAGGTAAATAGTATTGGGTGAATGAATACAAATGATTTAAAAGCTAAACACTGGCAATATTCCAGTGAGTATATACTGGCCATATGCGTTTAGTCTGCATAATACTTTTAAACCTGTGATATGTATTGAATCATGTAATGTGATGTGCTCGTGTTTGTACACTTTGTACCTCTAAAACTTAAGCTACAGAATAATAACTGTGCAACTGCCTGTTGTATTGTGGTTCTGTTCTCTAATATAGTTACTACCACTGCCAGAATAGAATTTACAGTATCTGCCTTTCAATGGAACTCAGTCGAATGCTACTTTTCCCAAGGTGAATATTGATTATATCTTCTAAAATCTACTTTTTTGCTAAGCTATGACTTAAAATATGTCATCAATTTTGTCCTTGTGTCCTCTACCAAACATTCTTAAGGAATGCACAACTATTACCTAGGTTTTTTTTTTTTGCAACGCAAAAACTGTATAGGAAGTGGTTATTTAATAAACGTTTAAGTACAATTAAAAACTTATAAAAGACATAAATATAAAGAAGCTACTGCTATATAGAATGTATGGATATATTTTAATATATTTCTATATTAAAGAAATATCAAGAGAAGGAAAACTTAAAAAAACTGCTACTTAATGAAATGTTCATGGATTCTGATTTTTTACATTGTTTTCTTAAAATAGAATACATATGTAGCTTAACTTAACTTTTACAAGTTTGCATTACCGAAAGTTGATAGAATAAAACTGAGGTTCTACAGCACAGTTGAATTAGCTGGTGATTCATAGCATCTTTCCTAAAAGTTTGTAATTTTTTATGAATATGCATTTTTATGTCATAACAAACTTTTCCAGAACAGACATATTGGCATATATTATATGTTATTGTAGAAACGGTCCCAAAGCAGCCCTTGTAATCTGGTACACTTTTCTAAAGTAAATCCAAACAAGTTGCAGTATCTCTTAGGAATATTTAAAGTACATGTTGCATTTGTTTTTACGTTTTGGCAAGTGAATAATGGGACTCATTCAGAATAGCTGGAAGTTCAGCCAGATTTTTTTTTTTTTTTAGTCTGTAGTTTAACATACACATACCACAGAAAATTCTGTAATTATATCACTAAAACTCAAGTTCCCATTTACTATTTCAATTCATTTTGAAAATTCAGTTTAAAATAGCAAAGAAAAAAATTAGAGCATCAATAAATAGCTATAGCAGCTTTCATATTTTTGTTTAGAAGTTTCTAGAACATTATTTTATATCATGAGGATGACATTTGCTTAAATCTGCATGCCTCTTTTTCTCTCAAAGTCTTCCACAGAAAAAACTAAGAATAAGAAATTGGTTCAAATAAAGTATTACCTAATTAAAAGATATTTGTTATTTCTAACATATGATACAAAAGAAGTTAAATGTAATTAGCATGTGCTCTTGTAAACTATAGACTTAAACTCAAGAAAAAAAAATCAAGGTGCACCAAATCAATATGTTTAAAAAACAAGAGAACAATTAAGTACTTACCATGAACATATTAGTTAAGTCTTCTTTAACCATTCTTTAAAGAATTTGATAAGGACTTAAAATATTGAACTGGAAAGCCAAATCTCAGAATCTTATTTAAAGAATTATTTTAAAAGCTTATGGCAAACCTTCAATTATTCTCAAATATATTTCTATTAGTAATATTAGATAGGCATTCAGTTTTATCTCATTTTATGTGCTCTCAATTTATGTAGGAATTCTTGTCTCTGCGGTATTGTTATTGATCTTAAATTGTTATCTATACTCTGATTTTGTTTGGCATTAATTTTAATCCATCATTTGCTAGCCAAAGCATAACAAAATTTTTTCATGACACATAATTTTTTTTGCTATTTTTCTGTCTTGGTAGAAAATAGTTCCGCCTACACACACATATATATATTTTGTGCAAATTTCAAGCTTCCCTTGTTATTTAAGATGGAATCATAAAATATTACATTATTCAAGATGGAATCTTAAAATATTGCAAAACATTCACCTGGTTATTTTGAGGGCAATTCACTGATGTTTTTGTTGGTCTTTTCTCATGAGGTATTATAATTCAAAATATTTTTTATTTTTCTTTCTACTGGCAACTAAAAAGAAAATTAAACAAATAAACAAAAGAATGGTCTCTTCAACATGGAAAAGCAGCTCATTCAATTTTCAGTATTGGTGATTAGGATCTTAATCTGTTAGACATATTTGTTTAAGGAAAGTTTAAGGTCTGCATTCAATTGAGTTAATTTTTTTTTTTTAGTCTCAAAACCCAACCTCCAAATGTAGGAAAGTGTTCAGAGAAATGTGGGTACTGGCGCTTAGTTGTACTTTGAGCAGGACAGATGATTTTCTAACCGCTGACCTTAAATACTCGGATTCCCACTTGGTTTCTGACACCATTCCTAAAGTTATGACTCCAAGAATAATGTTTCTGGAAGGTGATTGGCTAACAGAATGATGTGATGTCTTCCAGGGGCAGAACTTCTGGGAATAATGTGACTTGGAATATTTATGGGTATTTCTCTTGGTGTGCTTAAAATATTTCCATTCTTACCATGTCTACCTCATAAACTCTTAAGTTTTCCTACCCCATAATTTGTTTTATGATGAGTAACTCAACAAAGTGGGAAAAGCAGACCCCAAATTTTCATTGACCTGTTTCAAGAATATTTATAAGTGGTCAAAAAACACAACCCTATTTTGTTTTTCAGCAGGTTCAAGTATATTTTTGGATAGAAAGGGATAAAATGGGTCAGAAGAATAGGAATCCTGCATATACACCCACCAGTCTAATGTCGCAGTTTTCATAGCTTAAATGGATCCTCTCATGGCTGACAAATGAAACGTTAGTTATGAAATGTTCCACAACATTTCATATATGTAATATATGGAGGACATTCTCCACCCACTATATTACCCCTGAGTCAAAACTGTGAGAGACAATCAGTTTTTAAACCACTTTCTCTTTTTATATTAAGTACCAATGGTACATCTTTCCTGTTTCACTTCATTAAAATTTATCAGCTGAAAACTACATTTGGAGCCTGGTGGATTAAATGCCATCCTTCTAAATTGCTGTCCCACAGTTTGAAAAGAAAAACCAACCCAAACGTTCACATCTGTTTGCAATAGTTAACAAAACATTCCTTTGTTAATATCGTTATAAACCTTAACAACTCAAGTAGAGGAGAGAAAGGAATTTTCTCATAACCACACACAATTCATTCAGCAACTATGCCCTATTCCAGAAAATGTCAGAGCTGTCTCGGAGCTCAGAATGACTCTTTAGCATTAATTATGAGCCCTAGCAGACAAGACCCAGAGTGCGCATCTGAGAGTCTCTGTTGATTTCCTTAGGTAGACTTATATTTTCCACTTTCGTTTTTCTGTTTTACTGAAGTGATTTTACTATGTAGAAAGATCATATATCATATATCACCAACTTAGGTTAAGACAAATGTCTCAGCTGCACTGTTGATTTTTCAGTAAGACTAGAATCACATCTAAATACTTGTTCATTAGCTATACATTAGGTGAAAAGGATTTTTACCTATAGAACTAAATCAACTAAATAGTTTACCAAAACGTGCTCCAAGACCGCTAAATTTTATATGTAACCTCCTCCTCCTCCTCTATCTCTCTCTCTCTCTCTTTCTTGCTCGCTGTCACTCTTGCTGCCTCTCCCCTTTCACTATATGTGTGTCGGCTTCATATTCTACATTTCACAAATTCTCTGAGTAGTGATTAAATGTCTCTATTTTAATTCCTACTTCTATCCTAAGACTCTTATGGCTGAGTATAAATATTCAAATTGTATGTGAAATTATTTGGATGCCTCTCCTAGAAATTTATTTATGTATAAATCCTAAGATACAAAAATATTGTATGTTACACACATAATAAAAATACTATTTTCTTCTACTTCTTAGGATCAAAAGTAATAGAACTAAAAAAACAGAACATCATCACTGGAAAAATATAAATGCCAAGTATTTTGAAAAGGGCTGTTTTTCTTGAGTAGGAAAATCCTTCAAGATCCTAATATAAATTCAGTAAGTGACAAAATTGAATTTGCAAGCCTCTTTTTATCCTTCCAACCTGTGAAGCGGGGTGTCAGTTTTGTGACTGACACTGTTTTGGACAGAGATGAGGGGAGGAGTTGGAGGAGAGCCCAGCTGCCTGGAGGTGCTGCAGTGTAAGGCTTCAACTACGGCCCCCCAATCCCCTGCATGGAGGTGATTGTTATTACTTCCTCCCAATCAGGTTAGCAATTTACAATGAGTTTCATATTTCACTGCTTGAGTGAGTGGAACTAGCAATTCATAAGCCTCCTATGCTCTGAAAAGTGACAATGCTTATGTCTGAGCTGGTTCACAGAGGAACAGTTGGCTTCTCCCTGATCGGGAGGAAAAGGCAACTTTAAATCACGAACTGATGACTATGAGGAACATGGATTTGGTTTAAACACACACACACACACACACACACACACACACACACACACACACGCATACTCGCAGGTTTGGGGCTTTCTTGAATGTTCTGTTTTATTATCAAGCTCTTTTTTTTTTATTAAAAATTTAATTATACATTTTAAAATTTTTTACCAGTTCCCTCCCTCCCCCCTCCTCCTCCTCCCCTTCCCCCAGTGCCTCCCCCCCAATTCCCAGAGAGTCCTTTATTGTGTACGCCTAACTCTCCTCTGGGTCCTCCTCTCCGATGACATATAAGGACCCAGTGGCATTTCCATAAGCCCTTTCTCTTGTTCCCCTTAAGCATAAGATCACTACTATGGCTGTCAATCCCTTGCCTCCAGGGGTCTCGGTGCCCTTAACAGATGCTAGACTTTATGAGGGCAACAGTGCGCTGGACATTGCGCAGGGCATGCAAAGTCCCATTATGATTGCTTTGGCCCCAACTATTGTTGAGAATCTTATCAAGCTCTTTTTGTTCCCTCATATTCTTTAGACACTCAAAATATGGATAAAGGTAAGCCGATTGCACTAATGTAAATATTTATTTGCTTAGACACTTAAAGAATTGAAGATGTGCTGTGTGTCATACTTTAAAAATTGTTCTTGAATCACTATCACATGTTTTTGGTCCTGTATTATTAAGAAATAGATGTATTAATTACTTCTCGGTTCTGCAAATTTAGAGAAGCATAAAAGCACTATATTCTAGAAGGATGGGGCTTAAAAGCTATTCTGTTGATGGTTTTAAAACATTGCTGGGTAGCATTAAACATTGTACAAATCAACATCATATGTTCCTATTTAAGGGTGCAAACAAATACTATCGCTTGAGATGTTCTATATTGTTAGTTGGTTCAGAAAACATTAACTAGTTAGAAAGTACTATTCTGCAGACACACCAACATATTGTTTAGTTTTTTTAAAAAAAAGGAAAGCAGAAAGCCTTGGTTACTTTATAGTCTTGAAATTTAAACTAGGCTTTTCCTTTTTTTTCCTGAGATTACATACATAATTTTTGTGCCATTGAATGGATAGGTTCATTTTTCATTTGACCCTGTACTCTGACAGAATGTCAACTATACAGCTAGTCTGTGACGATTTATTAATCTGCTCTGCCATCATCTGGGGACTGAAAGAAATAGCATTGGCGTGTTAGGGGTTAGAGCTTTCAAGCTTTGAAATCTCTATTTTGTTTCTGGACCTTCTGCTTCACTGAAAACATTGATCTCAACTCTGATTTCTTTAAAAAAATGGGCACTTAAATCTTATTATGTCTACACAGTGGACTGTTTGTTACAAAACGTGCAAATTTTTCAGTTCTTTACTCTATATTAACTAAATCCAATGCTTTATGAATTTTAAATTGTATGAGTATTTTCCTATTTTATTTTTACTCACACAGGATCTTACTCTGTAGCCCAGATTCGCTAGCCTCAAACTCACAGCAATCGTCTTGCCTCAACCTCTCAAGTACACAGATTCTCTTTTTATTTCCATGTTAAGGCAATGCTATTGTCATTAAGGACAGGACATACATTTTCTTTTTCTTTTTTTTTTCCAGAAAAGAGGAAGAACTAGGCAGGAGTGAGCATGCTCTATACCCCTCTCCTTCGGGCTGATCTAACTTAACTAGTCAAGGTTTCTCATGTTGTCTGTAACCAAGGAACAGCATGGACCCTTTACTCCTCTACCTGCATGCATATAACTGACTTCTATTGTAACCAAGCCTAGGAACGCTCAGTGAAATCTACAGGCAGGCTTCAACACTGAGTGCCATAATATCTTAGGGTTCCATGAGAATCTCGCAAGCATTGAGCAGTGGTTACTTGGAAAGTTCTACAGACATTTCCACGTAGTATGAGAGTGGAGAGCAACTTCTCTATGCTTCATGCAAAAATCACCTGGGAATCTTAGAAATGCAGCTGTTGATTCCATAGGTCAGGCTGGGAACCTGGGACCTTCTCACAGGTGTGGGAAGAACGGCTGGTCGATGACCAGATCCGGAGAAGCAAGGTATTGATTGGTATCAGGAGTCTCAAGGTCTTCAACACATCTTCCACCCCTAACTGTGTGAAATGGAAATGAGGGACTTCCTGTGGCCTCTCAGATTGCCTCTGGTAAGTCAGAGTCCTAGGCTGGCCTCTACTATTTTAAGCATATGTGGAAAGGTGTCCTCTGCCAGACATTAATAAAGGACAAAACATCTGAAACCTAAATAACTTAAAGATCCTTTATATTCACAGCTATTCTTTTTTTTTTTTTTTACACGACGAAACAGACCCAGCAAGTTTAATAACAACTGGACTGTATTTCCATTGTTGAATAAAGCCCGTTGCAAATGATGTCTGAACACTATCACTGTTGGTTTCAGGCTGTCGCCAAGTTGATGTCAGTGGATTGCCGCTGCCATGGAGTTTCTGGCTCTTGCGCTGTGAAAACCTGCTGGAAAACCATGTCTTCTTTTGAAAAGATTGGCCATTTTTTAAAAGATAAATATGAAAACAGTATCCAGATCTCTGACAAGGCCAAAAGGAAAATGCGCAGGCGAGAAAAAGATCAGAGGAAGACGCCCATCGGCAAAGACGACCTGCTGTACGTGCACAAGTCTCCCAACTACTGTGTGGAGGACAAGAGACTGGGCATCCCCGGGACGCAGGGCCGAGAGTGCAACCGCACCTCCGGAGGTGCGGACGGCTGCAACCTCCTTTGCTGTGGCCGAGGCTACAACACCCACGTGGTGAGGCACGTGGAGAGGTGTGAGTGTAAGTTTATCTGGTGCTGCTACGTCCGCTGTAGAAGGTGTGAAAGCATGACTGACGTCCACACTTGTAAGTAACCTCTCCAACGGGTCTCTTGAAAGACACCCCAGCAACAACCCCAAGCTATTCCAACTTGGGGGGGGGGGGCTCTCGGCACTGTGCAGGGCTGGCTCGGGAAGTCACCACCGGAAAGAGAGTTCCCAGATTCTTGGGCCTTCTCTTCAACTTGATTGACATGCAATCGCACATTGATCCTGCGGGCTCTAAAGTTCAAAAGGTTGGTTGTCACCTTTTGAGTTTTGAGAGATAATGTAATTGACATACACAAAAGATAAATCTGTATTCTATGCAAGAAGGAAAGAGAATGAACACATATCGGGGAGATTTGGTGTGTGCGCTCAGGATGAGACCCTCAACTGTAGCACAGTTACATCATTTATGTCAATCACGACCTGTGATGTCAATCACGACAAGTGAACACTGGTCAGCTTTTACAGACATCTTAAAGGAGCAAGGAGAAGAAAACACGAATGGCACGTGTTTGCAGTATTTTAACAATGAATTATAGTAAGTGTTTGGCAATGGATAGAAGATGGCACAAAGTTTACTGAGAGGGGCAAGTGCTTACCCACCCTTTCATGCACTTCACAAGGTAACTGACAAGAATCTGCTGAAAGGTACACTATTCTTTAAAACGTCCTTTTTTTTAGTAGAGATGTTAAATAATCAACAAAAAGAAGAAAATATAAAAATATAAAATGCAAATCAAGAATGGGATTTTAAGTGGCTTCAACAAAAAGAAAGCATCCAGAAAAGTCTCTCTAAAGTTTAAAATAACTTTGATCTTTGGATTTACACTTACATTATGCAGGCTAGGCTAGTTTCCATTTTGATAACTCAATATTGATATATTGGGGGTGGGATCCTGAAGAGAGGTGAAAAAAGTGGGAGTATCACCCCTTAAATATGCAAAGACAGTATTTTGTATAGTATTTTGTCAAGAAAGTTTTATATTTGTAAATATATATTTAAGTTATATGGCATATCTTAAGATTTAAGACATTTATTATTGTCAAACCTGAAAGAGCTAAGGTAATGTTATCTTTTAAAAAAAAGCTTTTGTTTTTCATACTAATAACTGACTTTTTTAGTGCTAAAAAAAGTACTTGAGCAATTAGTTATATGGATGTGCATTTCTTGCTAAAATTAGTTTTATATGCTACAGATTAAAATGTTAGAAAATATTGAAGATTTTGTTATTTTAATAGC
Organism: Typhlomys cinereus; assembly: GCA_023101885.1. NCBI lineage: Eukaryota > Metazoa > Chordata > Mammalia > Rodentia > Platacanthomyidae > Typhlomys > Typhlomys cinereus. The sequence goes on from JALPQD010000001.1 coordinate 1,466,528, forward strand.
CAGAGTAATTGAATTCCCTTTTCACATTAGCTCTGTTTAACTCATAAGATGATTATAATAACTTATATAGTTAAGTCTTAACTGGGATAAAGAATATTTATTGCATTACATGTACTGTTGCATCTTCTTACTTTAATATTCATACATGAATATTCGCCATGTTTCACAAAGTTCCTGGTGAAAAATAATAACAGGGATGTATGGAAAGTTATATTCTCATATACATGCTCATTATTTCATGCATTGTGATTGTCTTAGTATTATATGGAGAAAATAGTTTTACTAATCTCAGAATGGATAAAAACATTTTCTTTTCCTTCTTAGTAAAATAAGTATTTCCTAAGGATATCGTTCAATTCTTTTTAATTTTACTTACCAACATTGAACAATAGTTTGATGTGTATGATGGAAAGGGGAGGAAACATGGAAAACATGTCTCTTAGTTTTAACGTTAAAATTTTAGACTGAACATTTAACTATGACCCTCGAAGATTAACAAAAGTAATATTTACTAAATGAAAGACTTGGAAATGACAAATGAACAAACATAGATAGCACTTACTTAAAAGAGTAGCTTTTTAATTTTTTTTCTTGTTCTCTGAGCAGAGTAATAATAATAGGGGTGGGGCACTCTCAAGTCCTTTATGCAAAGTAAGTTTATCTATATTGAAAGAAAAAACACCCTTCCAAAACAGAGCAAGATAATAGTGTCCATTAATGACCAATTCTTCTAATTGCAAAGCTTTTCACATTACCTTACAATTGAGAACCAGGCCACCTCACAAATGCCTGATCCTCAGCCATTGTTTCAGAAGCAGTGCTAACTTAGGTTCTCCTCTCTGGAATGCTGAACCAGAATGCTTCACTCCCAAGCTGTCTTTGGGTTATTCTTTCCTTCTAACTTGAGGGACATAGTTGGAAGTCACCTCAGTGTCTTCCTGGCCATCGTGTTGACCCTGCAGAGGTAGCACTGTTGTGGGGCGAAGTTCTGGTGGCAAAGGTCGCTGTTTGCCTGGATCAGAGCTCTTCACACTGCAAGTAACAGAATCACCAGCCCAGACGGAAAACAGACTGCCTTGGGAACATACACCTTCGGAATTTTAACTGGACCAGGGGGAAGCGCTATCTTTAAGTGCACAGCACGCTCCTCGGGCTTGGGTCCTTCCCTCTGTGATCTGACTTCTGGCACTGTCTCTACTTGGGGTTCCCTGACATACTCTGCCCTCTCTAAACTCTGGCAGCTCCATCTGTTTCTCTTAGCAACACAGCCATCATGCATCCAAGATCTCCCATCCTAAGGAAACTGAGATTCTCCGTTTCTGGTTCTTTTCCAAGAAGAAAGGGGAATTTTTATTTCCCACAAGACCCAGCAAAGAGCTACTGATTGGGCCTGGAGAGGGCTCAGGAGTTAAGCCTCTGCCTCACAAGCAGCAAGACCTGAGTTTCCATATCCAGATGCCCCCAATCCCACCCCCCCAAAAAAAAATGCCAGGAGGAAAATGGCAGTGACCTACTCTTCTGACCCTGGAAAAAAAGAGGAGTCTGGGTAACCCAGAACAATGCAAAAAGGAATTAAAGCAATCCAGGGCGATTTCTGAAGTTTCCCTTGGACCTCCATAGGCACACACCGTGCCCTCTGATACACACAAGACAGATACACACACACACACACACACACACACACACACACACACGATCTACTGATTCACTATTCATACAGATTGGCTAAATGTATCCATCTCTGCACCAATCACATTGGCTATAAGGGTGGGTAACAGGGACATCGATGTGAATTTTGACAGTTATGGCCTGTGGCAAGATTGTAAGAGCCTGAAGTGGGAAGGTAGTGGGCCAGGAAATCTCCTGGACATGTAAGAAACTGACAATGATTTCCACCTCAACAGAAAACTATGCAGCTTGAGAATAGGAAAGGAGGCTATCTACTGAGGAATCAGAGTGTTATATTAGCAGTAGCTGAATCTGTGCCAGCAAGATGTTATATGTCCAAATCCTAGTGACCATGACAGCACCCAGAATGCACAGCCAGACAAATCAAGCCCAAAGCACAGAAGATTGTGTGTGTGTGTGTGTGTGTGTGTGTGTGTGTGTGTGTGTGTATGTGTGTGCATGTTGCGGGGGGGGGAGGAAAGTGTCTTGATTTGTTTAAATAACTTTTATCTTGCTAAAAGGACAAGATCTAAGGTATCGTTTTCATTTTAGAGTTCAACTATTTTTTTTCCTAAATTGGATTTACCTGTTAGAGGCAACTACTTATCTTAAAATCAAGAGCAAAATGTATTAAATAGTAGCATTATCTGTAACCCTGGCCAAGGGATACCTAAAGCATGTCTCTGAATAATGGTGCTTTATACAACCTGTTCATGAACAGCAAGATATCCCTATTTCCAGTGTGAATAACAATTATTTATGTTAAGGAACTGTGATTTTATACCAAGAATAACAGGGACATTTTCATTACATATAGTTTGGATACCATGACTTGAGATGCTTTTGCAGCTTTGGAACCAAGAAGTATTCACAGCAAATATTTGCGAAGCACTTTAACTTTTGGAGTGCTGTTAGTACTGATATGACCCTTGGCTTTACTTTGTCTAAAATGGGGAGGCAGACAAACTTCTCAGGAAATCCTTGAGTTGCAGGCCTCGGGTAATTTACCCGCATCACCTTCCATAAGTCCTCAAAGACTGAGCAGTGAGCCACCCATTGGAGCGAATTCCTTATTTGGAACACTACAGCACATTAGGCTGACTTAAGGGAAGAAATATTCAAATTCTTTTTCAGAAAACATGAACACACCCAAGAGAAGCCTGTCTAAGAATGTTGACAAATTGTACTGACTTGTTTTCTTATTTCAACTTTACTGTAGATCAGCTGTGACATTTCCATATTTTTAGAAGTTATATGTCAGCAAGGAAGGAGACATAGATTAGAAAATGGGAGGGACGCATTTCCTTTGAAAGAGAATATAACCTTAATGAACACTGCCACATAGCACACCTTGGCCCCAGTAAATTCTATGTGTACTTTTAATCTTCATGATGAGCCTGTAAGGTAGATACCATTACTATGGCCTTCGTTCTTCAAATAATCGCCCACCGTCCATCAGGATGAATGGATGGAGTTCAGCATTCTGTGTCTTCCACCAACACATTGTTACTGTGCTCTTGCAGATTAAAATTGTCAGTGGACCATGCTTACAATATGCCATGCAGTGTTCATGGATTTGTAAGCAGAATGAAAATTCCCGAAGCTTTCTTCGTGGTTTGGTTACATGAGCTTGGGTGGGAAGAGGATGAAGGGACAGAGCAGGGAGAACTGTGAGTCAGCCTAAGACTGCTTCTTGTTTCCTAAGCTCACGGTGACTCAGGCTAACTTCCAGTTTAGATTTCAGTGAGGCTGGAAGCTGGATTGTATAAGAAACGATCTGGGCAAAGTAATTCAGTATGTTTAATAAATGCATCTTTCATCGCTGTGCTTAACAACCAATTATTACATAAGGTATTCTGTTTAGTAAATGGGGGAAATTTATCATTTGTAATGGTTTACAATAATCACATTCAAAGGAAAACTACCAGAGGGAATTTGTATCAGATGAAATCATGATGCTCAAAATAGCAGTCTCCCCAGAGTCGTTGAGAGGGTTAGTAAATGTGGACCAAGTCTGCACAAACTAAAGGTTCGCTTTTTAATATGCAGAATAAGTTGAAGCATCTGACTTGTATGAAGGACTGCGTTCCCTATCAAGTGACCAGCAGACCACTGGAGGTGGTTCACCTCCACGGAAGCCAGGAAGCCCCGCCTTCCATATCTTAGTAATAACCTAACAATTGTGCTTGTAATTCACCTTTACCTGTCCCTGGGTAGCCAAGAGCAGGGAAAAGTGGCCCTTCTTTTTTTTTTCTATGCTTGTGTGTGTGTGTGTGTGTGTGTAAGAGGGCACCTGAGTGTGTGTGCCTGTGGTAGTCTAAGAATAACATGGGGAATCCTTTGATTGTTCTATCTCCTAACTGCTCTGCTTTGAGATCTCTCCAGTTCCCCCTTACAGAGATGGAAGTGTAGTCTGCTGCCATTTCTGCCTACCACTGCATCTGAGATCTGACCTCAGGTCCTTTTGCTTTAACAAAAACTTTAACCCCTGAGCCATCTATTGACTTTTTGATGATGAAAGAGAACTATCACCATATTTAACTGCAATTAGCTGCGTAGTGCAACTCAAACTCTTTCAAGTAAAATTGTCAGTAAACAAGCTAAGTCAATGGCCTACCTTTTCTTAGCACATAACCCATGCTTCATTGGCCCTACCTACTGTCATTTCTTAATCTGAAGCTCCCTGATAATATTAGTCATTGTCCACTCTAGCTCTTTGGGCAAGAGACAACATACAGTAAGACAGCAACATGGGGGAACTAAGAAACCAATAGGATGCATCTTCTCTTACATGTCTCTTATTTAATGAGTATAGGATAATTTTTGCAACCTGAAAGATAAATTTCATTACTTTGAGAAATTTTTTGCCAGCTTGAAGATTTTTCTCCAAATAGCCAATTTATTGTTTCTCACGAAACTATAACATTTACTGATTAAATATAAGAACAACAATCTCAAAATTCTAGTTACCATAATTCTTGTCACTATGCCATATATCTTACACACCTCAGGATTGAGAAGCATGGGGAGCCAATTTCCATAACTGGGTTGCATTTGAATGTCAACCCATCATGACACTTGTGGAACATCTACATTTACATATACATTTCAGGGGTTTACTGGTAGAACAAATGTTTTAGTTAATGAATAGAAAAATAAGTTTCCAAATCCCCACTGGTTTCTTCCTTTGCCTAGACAGTCCGATGCTAAGGAAGAACTATCATGGGTGCGCTGAGCAAGAGGTAGATGCTGGTAAGATTGTGCAGGGGAGCCACACTATCTCGGGGAGCCATGCTATCTCCCTGAGATGATGTACCTCATTCTTTTCCCTGCCTAAGTCACTGACTGGTTCCTTCTGGCTTAGGTGCAATAGGACTGGAAGACTACCGAAGTGGCAGATAAGTTAACTTTCCAGTCTGCAAGAGGGATGCCAGCAGTTAGATATAATGAGTGTTTGGGGGCCACTTTGGGTGACATCTCAAGCACAGTATACCATCTGTTCTATAGACAAATGACTACTCATACTTCTCTGGCTATGCAATGAAGCACACATGACAACTCTACGACATGAAAGCATCTACTTACTATTTTTGTTTGATAGTTTTGTGCAATGAATGTTTGCTACTCTTCCATTGCTGACACAAGCAATGCCAGAATGAAAGGCTTTGGCATTTTGGCTCATGGTTCCGGAAGGTAGGCAGTTGGTCCACTGCGGCAGGGAACATAGAAGGGCTGTTTACATTACAGCCAACAGAGAGAGGCAAGGGGCAGGTTACCCAACCCTCAGACTCTAGCCCTAGGGATGCACTCTCTGTAGTTGTTCCCTCACCTTCCCAAGCAGCCATTAGCTGGGGACCATGTATGCAAATACAGGAGCCTGTGGGGAACATTTCACATCCAATCCATGCTTTTTTCCCACCATTACCCTACCTCATCCCACCTCATGATACCAAGAATCTTCTTCCTAACAAATTTCCCTCCTCTTTTTATGTCCTTTCTTGTGTGAAACCACCGAGACCAAGGGTCGCCTGCACTCACACATACCTGGGTATCAGCTGCTGCATTCGTGACCGCAGTCCACTTCCTGTCTCTGGCCTGTTCTTCCTGCCCTCTTCTGCAATGTTAAAGGGAGCATCTTTTATCAGTCCAGACTTGACTTGTGCTTTTCACTTCCAATGCTATGTCGGCATGACTGATACAGAGCTCAGCAGTGAATTTAGTACTGGCATCAGGTGCATCTGTGAATTGGCTGGACTGGAGAGAAAGTCCACCTGCTAATGCAGTTCTCATGGACCAAACACAAGAGCTACCCCCCTGTACCTAAGCTAAGGTCTGGTTATGTCTTTTCCCCTTGGCCACCACAGACTCCCTGGGTCAGTACTGTAATTCTTAAGCTGTGCCCTTCTCTGCACTGAAGGAATGTTTTAATGGCGAGGTGGCCTCTCAAGAGTCTGAGTGACCTCCTCTAATCTCGGTGCCACCCTTTGATGCTCCCTCATGCTGCCTAGCAACAGAAAGCTGCCCCTTCTCAGCCAGCTCTGCCTGTTTGTGCTCCACCCAGCCCTTGATTTGACTGGAATCACAGAAAGGAGGTTGTGATAAGGAACGAGTGAGAAAGGCCTTTGAAGAAAGCAGCTAGGGGGAGTTAAGGATCTACTAGCGATTGGTATGTAGCAACTCAAAAACCAAGTACATAGTAAAGTCACTGGAAAAGACTCGGAAATGCTTCAGAAAAGGTGAAATTCACTGCAACAGCTCCGTGTTTCATGCATTTAATGAAGTCTAAGAAGTAGAAATGGTGGGTTAAATGACAAATCTTTAACCTAACGAAGAGGCAGCCATCCCCTTTCTAAGTACACATCTACATGTAACTGCTCTGCTCACGGGGCGCGGCCCATTTCCTTTGGTTTTCCCCCACTGAACACATTTGGAAGTTGAGGGAGAAGGTCAATTACACAAAATAAACATTGCATCATTACAAATTATAGTGTGTGTAGACCTTTGATTATACAGTACAGGCTAAATTGATTTTTAATTTATCATAAATATAAAATATCTGATTTACTTAATGTAGCAACAGCAATGAATTTAATCAAAATAAAATCAGGAACATGAAAGTGGTCTTTATTTTCCATTACTTTCCCAAATATCAGTTATTTCCGACTTATTGTCATTTTAACATCCACACAACACCCATTCTACCAAAGCATTTGTCATTGCAAATAAAATATGTCTGCAAACTCTTAGACACCTTGTAAACTATCTAATGTCGATATTAAAGTTGTTTCAATGAAGAAAATTTTCCCCATTAAATGAGCATAGTGTCACTTATAAAGCTGATGTTAAAGACAAGTAAAATAAGTATAGTAAAATTATTGCTTCCGAAGTAAAGTTGGCACAATCTACACAAGAGAATTATGACCAAAGCAAACTGCAGAGAAGCAGTTACACAGCCAGTCTTTATCCCTTCTAGCATTTTCCACAACTGTAAATCCTCTTTCCAGTCTTTAAAAAAGAATCCTGCCATTGAGATACATAAGTTCTATATGTGCTAAAATACATCTAAAGGATATTATTGTGATGATTTAAATTTTGCAAAGTTAGCAATACCAACTTTAAGAAAACTTCATGTAATGTTTCACAGGCATATTATTTGCCACATAATACAAAAAAGTTCACAATGTAAAACCAAGAGTATTTACTTCCATTATTAAAAAAACAAAAATTGGAATGTTCCTTTTACAGTCCCTAGAACTATAAAATAGCTATTCCTTTATAGAATTCAGGGAAGCACTTTAAATGACAAGATGTACAAGTTGAATGTAATTCAGTATATAAGCACCAAAAAAATCTCAAGTTTATAAAACTCACTTTAACACAGAAGGTGCACTGATTTGTGAATTACATTCAGCTTGTAGGAAGGAATACTACCCCAAAGTTCAATGTTATTTAAGAAATATTTGAATAGCTCCTAAATTACAACAAAATAAGAAATACTGCTTTTAGGTTTTTATACAAACCACCTAAACTTCAGGTTAAAAATTTAAGTGTGTTTTATCCTATGAAAAGGTAGTTTGATCATTCCATTATGTTTTAATTTCAGGTATTTCATAAACAACACATATTTTAATATACTTTACACAGGATAGATATGTAATGCCCTCAAAGTAAAAGCAAAACAAACAAACAAAAAACAAAAACAAAACCACACTAAGTCATTTTGCGAACATCGAAAGTTAGGAAAAGTTACATTACTTGTATTCTCATGTGGAATTAACCATAAAGCTACCTTTTTTTTTTTAAGTGCTGCCTGATAGTAATTAGGACTTCTATAAATGTGCCACTATAGCTTCCAGCAATAATTGCTATTATGAAGTTAGAAGCTAATATAGAATTTCTTGCCTTATATCAGAACTCTGAGAGTAAAGTATTCCTCGTGTAAAAGTATGTGGTCAAAGTAGATCAGAAAAATCTTATATGCCTGTGTTTGCTTTTACTTGCACACTAGGTCCTCAATGTCTGTGGAGTCCCACCTGACGCCTAACTCTAAATAGCTTATGCAAAATCATGATTCACATTGCTAACACAAAATCTATCAAGACATGGTTGTAAATGTCACCTACACCAATACAATTCACTTTTACTATGTGTGTTTAAAAAAGAACTTGTGCTTTTCACAAATCTGATATAGATTTCCATGTGAAACATTTCTATTTCTTTGTTTCTTGGGAAGGGAAAATAGAGACTATGAAAAGAGCCACCAGGAATCAGACTGTAAGGTAATTAATTGTACACATATGACTAGGCAAAAATCTCTTTAATTTAAAGGACACTGTCATCACAAGTCCAGATATTATACAGATATACTTATATATGAACAAAATCTCCACCCTAAAAGCCATATTATTCCATGATAGATTTCCATAGCAATTGTATATATACAATGTTTTACAAAACCTGCTCAGTCGGCCATTAAGTATGCTTTTAGGATTAAAATACATTATTATCATAGCAGTTTACACATTGTACTTTTAGGGAAATGTGCTTTAAAATGGTCCAGTGATTGGCTCAATGAGGGCTATTTACAAAGACAGCTATGTACGTCAGCAATAAATAATCCAGCTATCAACAGAGACAAGGGCGCACATGTGCACAGTGAGATGGCTACGTGCCAGAACAGTATGTACATGCATTCCAGTTAACAGTCCCCGTGCGCCGCCTCCTACTCGCTTCCGGCTGCCTCAGTCTTGCTTCTGGGGAATGCATCCTTCCATTTCTACAACTTCAGGCCATCCTTCGTACTTGTTCGTATCCTTATTGTTTTTTATGTGCTATTGGAACATAAGAATGGTACAGAGCTTAGTGAATTTTCGTGATCTCATTTGCAACAATGTGCTTTGCTAGCTCTTGGTTCATTAACCTGCATGTCAACAATGAGGTCAGATAAATCAAGATACTGAGTGAGAAACCTTGGGGTAGGGCATAAACATAGCAGACCTTCCAAATCATACGGGGGAACCTAAAGATTTTTTTTTACATTCTATGAAGTTCGAAAGTATTTCAAACTGAACTGATTTTAATATCCAAAATGCAACTGAAAACCTTAAAGGATTCTCTGCAAAATGCTAAAGTGGTCTTGCCCCAGGGCACTGCTATGCAGGAGGGAAGCATGCAAATTGCAAGTTTTATTTTGAAATCTAAAGAAATGCCTTATAATCCTACTGCTGAGCACACACAGACACATGAAAGCAGGAGATGGACTTGCTGAGACGATTCTAGCAGGAAGGGACATGAGGAAGCATAACGGGGGTGAAACCGATAAAACTCATTGCACATGTGTATGAAATGTTTAAAGAATTAAAAAAGGAGAATGCTTCAAATTTGATCTTTAATACCTAACTATCTACTCAGGTTGTTATAAAAAGAGAACCAAAAGTCAGAAATAAAAGATGAATAGGAGTTTTTTAATACAAAACTAGAAAATAGACTTAAATTAAAATCAGTTTTTCAATGTAAAAAAAAAAAAAGGCCACAGTTCTTTTAAATAACCGACTACTAAGAATACTTGAAAGATATTTGAATATATTCAATATCTGCTTGATCTAATTTTTAAGTATCAGGGCTTTCACATGATTTACTGCTGTCCGTCAACCATGAAAGTCCAAACACTGACCTGTTCAAAGGGGCTCTTTGTCTTAATGCCTTTCCCACCACAGAAGACCCAATTGTCTCTAAAACCAAGGTTCGTAATAGATGTACTCCCCAAGTCAGCGATGAGCCGCCGTGCCTCGTCATTCAGCCTTAAAGAAAGAATAAACAATAAACACGGGGGTCTATGAGTTTTTTAGCTAGTAAAATGGTTCACCTATGATACTCAAAATATGAAAAACAGGTCAGCTTAAATTTAAGAATATTAAAAAAAAAAGCATTTCTTGAGTTCTTTCATGGTGAAAAACATAAGTCTCCTGATTTTATTTTTTTAAAAATCCCTCTTATGCATCTGTAGTTCATAATAGTTTACCTTCATGTAATTATTTGCATCCATGAAATCAAGAAGCTACACATACTACTGTGAGTAAATACCTACTCAGGCTAACCCAAGGTCATAAGTACCCAATGCCTTTGTAAAATTAACAATCACTTTAAATCTTCACCAAATCCTTTGGAAGTTACACACAAATGAAAAAAAAATATATTCAGTGCTGTATTTTATTTAAAATAAAGAAATTTTGAGACTAGAAATATAAACTGTACTTCTGTTTTTAGTAAAAAAAAAAAAAAAAAAAGTATGCAGAGCTCAATCTAGTAGCAAGAGAGTAAAAGCCAGGAATGAAGAATCTTTCCAATGAAAAATGCTTTCCAATGAAAAATGCCACTAAAAGCTTTCGTGCAGGCCATCATTTTACTGTTCAGTGATTTCCTCACTCCCTTCTCTTGAAGAAAACAACTCAGGAGATGAATGCTAGCTGTGGAGCTATAAAAGTAACAACACAGATTATTTGATGCAAAGTTTATCAACCAAAAAAGAACAGCTCCTGCAAGTTAATTAGATAGGTTTGTTCTGCTAACACCCGAGGCAAAGCCAAGTGTTACATCAGTGAGGATCATCGTTATTCAAGACGGTCTTTTAATTATCCCATGACAGTGTCCATCTTAATGAAAAAGCACTAAGTGTAGTCCCATTCAAGTAACTTAATGGTATACTTAACAAAAGCTTAGCGAGACATAAAATAAATATATGTGTGTGCATATACCATTCAACTTCCCCAGCTATAGTGCCGGGGAATGGTTTCCACCACAGCCTGAGCAGCATGGCTTGAGTACTGCTGCCCTGGGGAGGGTTTCCACTAGAATTGGTAAGAAAACAAGCAACAGTCCTGGAGTGTCTATCCTGTCAAGACCCCCATCTGAGGAGAGGCAGTACCAACAAGGGAACTAAAAAGCTGTGTAACAAAACAGACCATGACATATCAGCTCATGTGAAGACCTGAGACGCTCCCAGACAATGTGCATGTGCTTTTGGCTTTCTCCTCAATTCCACCATAGACTTGGTATTTGAGGCATCCTTGCATGAATTAGCTTTCACTTTTCATTTGCTTGCTCTGTTGGCGAGAGAGCAACTTTTGTATTGAAGGGCAAGTCGTTGAAAGTATTGACTGCATCGGGTTTTGTTCTTTCCAGTCAGGAAGTCACAGACTTGTAAGACCTGATGTCAGATTCCACTCAATTAGTATACTGACAAGCCTTTTCCATAAGAACATCCTGGGGGTGTTGTCCAGAAAGGTACTCTAAACACAGCGGGCCTGAGTTCCCTACCCTTAGATATGAGCAAGACTGGCACTGCTCATATCTGGATTCTTGGAGCCGGGAAGATCCCCATCCCTTCCCTAACTGGTGAGGATGGTGGACAAATGATGTTTAGCTTGAACACCAGCTGGTGGCGTGTTCTGGAATTTGAAGATGGGTTTAAATAAAGGATGCCTACGTGACCAGCTTCCAGTAAAAATGCCTCTAGCAGACAATATTTTGCACACGCTGTGTCAGTTGCTGCTGGCAGAATGAAGGATGATGCTCTACTCGACTCATGGGAGAGAAGACTCTTGGAAACTGGAATCTATCTGGTTCTCTCCAGACCTCTTTTCCCTTTGCTACTATTGTCTTTTCTAACATTTTGCTGTAACGAACCATAGCCATGAGTCCTCCAGAGAATCATTAAACCCTGATGCAAATTCCTGTGTGTGTTTAACTATGGGTTGTGATGTGTGTGTGCGTATGTGTGTGTGTGTGAAAAAGAGAGAAAGAGGAGTAGAGGACAGGGAGTGGGGGGGGAGAAAGAGAGAGTACTAGTGCAGGTGCATGTGGCCATGGCACGCATGGGGGTCAGAGAAGGGCATCTGGGTGTCGGTCTTCACCTTTTTTTCACCTTACTTTGAAACAGGGTTCTTCATTGCCACTAAATGCAAGCTAACTGACCCATCAGCTTCTGAAAATTCTTCCCTCTCCCCATTTCCCATGGCACACTGGGCTCGCGACACACTCCTGTGACCGGCTCGTGTGAGTTCTGAGGATCAGAACTCAGGTGACCGGTACTTTCACGTGCTGAGTTCTCGCCAGCTCTAACTACGGTTTTATAACAGGATGAGTTTCTCAATGATGCCCAATGATTTCTCATCTTCCTATCTGGAGTTTAGGGGTTATTTTAGTATTTCTTTTTGTTACATTCTATAAAAGTAAAAGCAAGACAACCAATATGCTGCACAATGTATTAAATATACAAGTGTCAAAATACCCCATTTCTTTAAGGAATATAAATATACAATATAAAACTTAGAGACACAAGCCTTTTGCTCTGAATAGACATATCAAGAGTTTGCTTTGTGATTTTAGTACTTACTATGGTCTTAACTGGCTGTTATAAATTAATGCTAAATCAATTATCTTGCAAAGAATTTTCTTTAAGAAAAACTGAAAATTATCCTGTAATAAGCTAAGAGAGAGAAAGACAGGAATCACTTTTTCCTAAGGACACCCTAATTGCCGCATAGGGGTGACTGGAATAGGAACAGGAAGTAGGGACTGGAGAACGTGGGCTCTGGGCTCTGCCTGTGTCCTCGCTGGGAAGCAGGTACGTCCCACACGCCTGTACCTCGGCCTCTAGCCAAGTCCGATGAGCCTTTCTCAGGGCACAGAAGGCAAAAAGAAGTGCTGTTCTAGGCTCAACTTTGATTAATAGGGAAGAACCATCTGGGAAGCAGAAGCACTGGAACTCTAGAAGAAAATCACCATATTCTATGAACAGGAAGTGCTAGGCACAGAGGGCCATTAATACCAGACTCCAAAAGTAGTTCATTGGGAAACGTTCAGATTACAAATGCTTAGGAGAGAATATGGTTCTTTACAAGCAAGTGAGCAAGTGAAAAACTAACCAAGACCAATAAATTACCCGATGTAGTTGTTAACAATTCTAACAGGGAAAAAGGAAAGACTTTTTCTAAGTTAGTGTTCTAGGCAGAAAAGCAGAGTTTAAAATGCCAGGCAAACATATTACTGATGACGAAGCTTTTAATAAGACAGCCAGATGACCTGAGGAGTACAGAAGGAAATGAGATCGAAAACATGAGCTACTAAGTGTGAGTAATGAAGACACACAGCTTTACAAAAAGAATAAGATGATGCTGTCAAGATCAAAACGCGGCTGTCTGCCCAGGGAGGCAAGCATCGCTTGATCAATGGAGGAAAGAAGGACAGTAGCCAACGAAGTCAGCTTCCAGGTCTATAAATGTCACGCAGTTTGAAAGGAAATTTGATATAATCGTTACTATAATCTTTAAGGTAGTGCCAGTTATTTTAGAAAGTGTAGAGATGCCAAGACATTAAAAGTTTAGTATTCTAACTTCCAACAAAAAAAAAAAGCGAGGAGCTGAGGAGATGATTAGTCAGCAAAACGCTTGCTGCGCAAGTGCAAAGACCTGACCTGGATCCTATGCACACGTACAGACAAGTGTGGCGGTGCTGTGCCTCCAAACCCTGGCTCTGGGGAGGCAGAGATGGGAGAGTCCCTAACTCACCAGCAAGCTATAGGTTCAACATAAAAATACGGTGGAGACGGAAAGAGCAATAGAGGAAGAAACCTGAGGTCAACCTCTGGCTCTATCCAACACACACACACACACACACACACACACACACACACACACACCACAATTAAGAAGACAAGAAAAATTGTAAAACAATTTTTCCAGCAGAAAATTCCTGAGGAAAATCTAGACTGGAAAATAAAAAGATCCCTTTAAGTGTAGCAATAAGAGGGGAAAAGAAAGGAGGGGCTGGAAGGACACAGCAGTGAGCAGAAGCATTAAGGACAGCTTGGGTTGTGGCCCCAGACCAAGGTCCACAGTCAGTTTCCTCCTGAACAGTCAAGGGAGCATGTGATGGCCTTAGGCAGCAAGGGCTCTGAGTAAGGACTCCCGGCTGTGAGTTCCAGGCAGCTTGAGAAAAGTCATTCCTGCAGCTGGTTACTAGCATCCCCTAAAGGACAAGGCCTCTGGCAAGGAGGCATTTGCCCCGGGGAAACATGCTCTTAGACAGGAGCATGGCTTTGGAGAAAGCACAAAGCTTGGATCACTGAAGCCTCCTGGGACCAACCGAGACCGAGCAGGCCCAAATCAGCAAAATTAAATCTAGCAAGAACACATGAATAGAAAACCCTTCGTTTTAAACTGAACGGAATCAGGTTGTGAATAGACAGAAAGACCTAACTTGGCAGTGGCTTTAGAAACAGAAGAAGTCTGACATCAAAGGAAAAGATCTGAGATTTAACTTGACCAAAACCCATGAGCCAAAAATGTGATTTGATTGCTTAAAGGAAATGAACAGCATTCAGGGCCCATGAATATTCAAAGAAATGTAATCTCTGAAACATGGCAACTTAGCGTCGTCTCCATTGTATATCCCCATCCCGTACTGGCCAGACCACATCTAGAGCACTTCATTTCATTTGAGGCACTCAGCTTAAGAGACAATTAGCAACAAAAGAATGCCCAAAAAGCACAGCCAGGAAAGGAAAGCGAAGTAGAAACTCGATATGATAAAAAGTGAAAAGAGCCATGGGTATTGAGCCTGGAACTCTAAAAGAGAAATGTCAATTAGCTTCAAATACTTGGGAGTATCCAGTGACGAGAGGAACGCTGTTTATTGTTTTCTGTCCCACGTCCCCAAATTAACAACTGTGGGACCAGACTTAGAGAGGCCACACCGAGCACAGATTCTTTCTCCACAATCTTTTCTGCTGCTTTTTTGTGTCTGGCAGGGAACAGCAAAGTCACTGTCACCTCCAGCAGGTGATGAGCCGGTGGAGGGAGGCAGAGCCTCCAAAGAACGTGTCCAAGCGTGCGGATGGTTTCCAGCAGCCTTAGCTGCATCTACCAAAACCCTCAGAAGGTTGTGGTGTCTGTCAACAAGACTAGAACAGTTCTGATTCCCACCAATTTCAATAGCAAAAAGCTCCGGTGAAGAAAGGCCACGTGGGTTTAGTCACAAAAGGGGCTTTTACAGTAAGATCGCAAATAAGACATTTAATACTCTAGTCTCTTGGCCAAAGCAAAAAGCAAATTACTTGTTACCAGACAAAGAATGCCTAATTAACTCCAGTCTCTTGTATGCTGTTTAGCTAGATAGAAATGATTAAATTTACCAACTTTATATTAACTTTCACAGATTGAATATCATCTTTAGTTGAGCCAGTCAAAATGATTAACATCAGTGAAATGATGTTAATTTGGTGTTACTTACAATTTTTTTAAAGAACAATATTAGAGAGGGGTTCACCGTATTAGAGGGAAATTAAGCATACTTATTTTTATAAAGTAGGTATAAAATAATTGAAATAGTGTGTTTCGGAATAAAGAGGTTAACAAGAGAAAAGCCAGAAATGAAACTAAGTCAATTAACAAAAAAAGCCCAACATAACACAGACACTGTAAACCTTTGGGCAATTAGAAAAGGACCCTTAAAACTACAGTGGAATCATTGCAAGAAAAATAATCTACTAATTATCTAATTCAGAGATGGAAAAATACCTCTCAAGTTTAAAAGTCAGAGAAACTGGACAGGAAAACCCATTGGCTTGATTAGTAAACATTATCCAAACGTACTGAAAGCCCAAAGTCACTGTTAACAAGATGAAAGCAAATCGTGAACAGCAACAAAAATCCTTTTTTTTTTTTTTTTTGCTTTTTCACTTTATTTTTTATTCTTTTGGTGTCTCATGCTTTATTTAATTATATTTTTTTTTCTAGTTTTACAAGCATAATGAGGGATTGTCCCCCACAAAATTGCATTTTCAACATGAGAAATATTGCGTCTTAATTTATAAGGGGTCTTGCGGACCAATATGGGTTACCTTGAGTGATACAAAGTCAATTCTTGAAAGACAACACAAAAAAGGATGAAAAAAATCTAATTTCACAAATATTAAAAAGTGACTCCCCATGGATCACAGGCACTAGGGTCCTTAAAGGCAAGAGATTAACCCTCACAATAGTGTTCCCATGCTAAAGGGGAGCCCAAGAAAGGGCCCTGGGTCCTCACACCTCACTATAGTGCAGGACTCAGAAGGAAGTTTGGCATTCACACAAAAGGATGCTCCAGGCAATGAGAAGGGGGGAAGGGGGAGGCACTGGGAGAAGGGGAGGAGGGAGTGAAAGGAAAAGGAAAAGGGGGGAGGGTTCAAGGGGGACTGGGGAAGGGTTGAGGGAGGGAAGGGATTGGGGTTCCTATTGAGCTTGTATAATTGGGAAAAATAAATAAATATAAATTTTAAAAAAAGAAATGTCATAAAAAGAGTTGTAAAAAACAAAACAACAACAGAAAACTACTACTGAAGAATGTTCATTCTGGAAAATAGTTTAAGGTTGTTAGACCATAAAACAAAATATAAAATATTTATTATATACAATGTGATTCTAACTTTACAGTAACATATATGTGATAAATATTTGTATTGAAAAAACAAGGAAACACTTTAACAATGTCATAAACATAGCATTTATCTATAGTTACCATATTCCACTGAATATTTTTCCCAATGAAATTGTGTTGCTCTTTAGACTAAGTTACAGCTCTAAAAACTTGTGTTAAACTTAAGTTTACATACTTGGTGGCGCCATCATCATATGTTGCCATTAAGACGATTGTCCCATCCTGTATGGTCTTCAGAAACTCAATAAATGGTGCCACGTCTGAAGAAAAATCAGGGATGGGAGTTTTCCCTTTAAATAACTGAGTTGCTATCAGAGTAATCTCTAAAATTAACATCAAGTGAAATTGCCACAAAACAACAACTTGCAATGAAATGTGAAGCAAATGATAGACTAATCTTATGAAGGGCTAGAAAAACTATCAAATTTGTCCCTTAACAATGGCCTGCCATGATATCTTACCATCTTGGTTCTGATTTATCTGTGTCTTTTGTACTGACATTACTAGGACAGTGAAATTCCAGAACACAGTCACATTAGAGATGACTTGTAAAGTCAAGTCTTACAGATCTCTCAGAAGTGAGTAATTAAGACTACGGTCAATGCTGACAGCAAGGACTATGAGTAAACTTTAGGGGACTGGAGAGGGCCTTACGGACTCCTTAAATATACCCAAAACTCTTCAAATAGATGGATACACTATTTTGATACAATCTCCAAGGAAATTTGTATTTAAAAAAAAATCTATGGTCATAGATTGAAAGGATTTTCTAGGTCTATCGTCTGCAATGTAGACAGCATTAAAGCTGTGGACAGACCGGTCAGGAACAAGAAGATATTTGCATCATAAGCTCTTTCAATGTCCCACTTTCTCTACAGACCCCCACGCCTCATAGTGCTTCCAAACAGGGCTACTTTAGTTCTTTTTTTTTTTTTTTCTCAGCAAGGATTCCAAAGGTTTTCTCTAATTGTTATACTTTAAAATGCCAGCATTTTCAATTAAAAAAACAGAGAACATACAAAAAAGCTAAAAAAATATTTCCCACACTTCAGTGTATAGACAGCTGAGTAACCTTCAACTATTTCTCATGTGTGAGTGTCTTCAGCATTAGCTTGTCGTGGGAGACAGGAACCAGTCAGCATGTGTTTCATCACTGGTTCCAACAACTTCATGGAAGTGTCTCTGTGAGTTTTACTTAGAATGACTTTGCCTTCAGAATCTAAAACGATGGTAACTATAGAAGGCAATACAGCTCTGCACACATAAAACCTTCTCCAAATCTTATTTAATAAATACATGACACACAGCATGTTATTAAAAGCTGAAGAAATGTTAGCCACGCTGGCTTGTCTGTGCAACTGGAGAATAAATCGCTAGCTTCGCGCACAGGTGCAAATGACGTGGGACCAAAAGATAAGCCTGTATTGTTCTTTCTCCCTTCAAACATGAAGAACCACCCCTTCTCTTCAGGGCATCATTCTTTGGGAGTACCAGTGGCTTGTCTCTGCACTTCAGTGACTTCTTCCCGCCCTAGGAAGACCTCCAAATGTGGAAGGGAAAAAATATTTGTAGATTGTTCTAGTACAATAAACTAGAAAGAAAACTCTGTTCCTGCTTGCGTCTCTCAAACCTTCATCACACTAACAGTTAGCATGGTCTACCGGCAGAGACTACTGCTTTTCTAAACCAGTCAGTGTGCCGTGAATATTGCAGGACTCCCACTCTGAGACTGAAAATCTGTATGCATACAAATTATTTGGTCAGTTAAAAATGCTTCCATTGGCTCAAGTCATCTTCAAATGAGTCAAAGTTTCAGACAGAAACCTACAGGTCCCAGGGCTTTGGATTGGCTGTCCAATAATAGGGGAGGCAGATGCTTTTCAAATCTGATTCGGGGTTCTATCCTCAACTACACACAGCATTCCTAAATAACCAAACCATAGACACTATGGCAGATCACTTAAATTATAGCTGGGTATGTAGTGACACCGAAGTGAGAGAAGCTTGGTACTACTGTTACAGTCATGAATAAAGTCAGTGCAACAGAACATAGCTGTAAGTTATTCACACCTACCTCCTCCCCACATGTCAAAATACTTGGTGTCTAATACTTCCCCTGTTTTTCCTGAAAGAAGCAAAAGCAGATTGAATTACGCAGCTGAAATATTCCCTATCTTAAGAGATAAATGATCTCACACAAGGAGTGGGATGAACTTATTGACAGAGAAAAGAAATATTCTGAGAACTTAACATCTGAGTCACCAACTTCCAACTACTTCAATGATACTCATCATTTTTATATGTTAAAACCTTCCCTTATTTAGGAATACTCCCCCAATCTACACATGCAATATATGTAAACTTTTAAAACCAAAAATAGCCACTTAAGTTCGAGCCTAAATCCTATTCTCTGGTAAAGTTGTTTAAAATTATAATTTATATTTATATTAATTTATATATTTAATTGCTAGGATTAATTAAATAAATGAAGAAATATTACATAAGCTATTTCTAAGAAAAATGAAAAGAGAAATTAAAAAATAGACAACCTATGAAAATAAAGACTGCTTGTCCATGCCATGAAGGGAGCTTAGCGGTTCCTAATCACCCCAGGTCGCTTTACAGTAAACTGAAGTACCAGAACAAAGAATCCATGGACTGGATTTTCAGATTCGATTTTGCAACACTGATTAATTTCAGGACTCAGTGAATTGATTGACACTGACAACCCTTGAAGAAGGTGAGTGATGCTGAAACATCACAACAAGTGCGACTCACTCTCTGTTGTCCATCCAGCAGCGTGCCATCCCGTGCCCCTTCATTCACCCTTCCTGCCCTCTACCCACCTCCCTTCACAGTAGGTAAGAATTCTGAAATATGCCAAGCAATTGCACCAGTTTAGCCTCAGGTCAGCTGCTGGAGACAATCTCATGAGTTGCTCTGCGTACAAGGAGCAGCTGCTATAAACACTTAGACCCCCAAACCTCCATCCTGATGGTTTGAATGGCACCTGTCAGAAATGGCAGTTTCTCACGCGATCCCCTGCTTCAAGGGTGAATTGGAGTCCGAAGTGTAAATGTATCCACTGAATATATCCAAAACAGCAGTAATTATTCTTACCATTTACCAGGGCAACATTGATCCCTCTTCCAACATTATTCTTAACACCGCTCATCAATCTAAAGGGGACCAAAATCAAGACAAATTTATTAGAATTATATATTTTACATAAACACAGAAATCAAGTCATGCAAAAAAAGAGTATTATACACCCTTGAGATATTCAGCATCATAGAGGAAATTAAAAGACCATGCTAAGTCAAATTAGACAGTCTTGTGTTGAGGCACCTTTAAAGCAATGTTCTCAATGATCTTCAGAAATAAAAATAAAAACTTGCATCATGCTATGCCAAGACCATTTGAGAAAATCCTTTAAGTATGTCTGCATCACAGCACACAATCTCAATCATTCCCAGGAGGCCAAACAACAATCTCTTTTCAGCCTTCTACAGTCACTGTGACCTGCAATGGTGTGCTTAGTTGGCAAAGGGAGGGCACACTGTCATGACGCCGTCCACCTCACTGTTCACACTCTCCTTGTGATTATCAATGTGAACTTTCCCTATGCTTGGAAGAAATGCCACATTCAAAAATCTCTTTGTCTATTCATAGCCCCTCATGAGCTTCCTGAGATAATTACCCAACAATCACAGCAGCTGTGAGAATGCTATGCTTTTACCATCATTCTCTGGGATGGAGTGGCACACTTGCTTGCTAGTTTATTTTGTACAGTTAGAATTATTACACAGTTGTAGGTTCTGCTCATTCTAAAAATTGGAGGCACTTGTGGTATCTCCAGCAGTGTACTTACTGCCTAGTGACTAGTAATGGGTTCCAGGTTGTGTGAGAGGGTAGTATGCAAATTCATGCACATTCATATGTGTCTAAATATTCAAATATGTGCCCAAATATTCAAATATGTGTCTGAATATTCAAGTGTCTCTAAAATATCCCTCACCATGAAGGCAGCTTATCTATGTGAACCTTCATCAACACATATATCTTTACACATAAGCATGCAACAGATTTTACCCGAAGCATAGGTAGCAATTTCACAAATAAAATCTATGATGCTTTGTTGTAAATCCCACAGAGCCAAATGATTCTCTCAGGTGTTTACTGATTTTCACAGAACTGGCACCTGTAACTGGAATGATAGTTGGCAAGTGATGCAAATGCAAATGTGCCACATGTTGGGTGACACACGCGATTGTGTTAAAGAGTGAGGCAGTAAGGAAAAGCTAACATCATGGGTTGATGTTACAACTTTGTTTTTCCCATGATGAGAACAAAGTCTTTTCTAAATCAGATAAGTGCTCAAGTAACAGAAAACCGTTTTTTGTATGTGCTTTCTACAGCTTAACAACTGTAAACATGATGGTGTCGTATACTTTCATGTTTAATCTGCAAGATGAACACTGTCTTCCTCCCATATGTCTAGACCTTGAATGTGCTCTTCAGCTCAGTCAAAAGATTAAGAGACGACAGACAGATCTTAAATGTAGAAATTATCAAAACAAATACATTTGCTCAAAAACACTCTACATAAATCAAAAAAGAACTTTTTGATAAATTTTATTAGCCTATATTAATTATTCATGGCTTCCACGATGATTTTCCCATGCATTCATACAATACTTGGATCATATTTACCACCCACCATCCTTTCCTATCCTGCTCCGGCTCCCACTGAACACCATTCCTGGACTTACCAACTATTCACTTCCAAAGAAATTTTTAAGAATTGTTCATGAAACACCCAAGAAGACAATACAAAACAGAACAAAATAATATAGTGACGGGCTTGAGCCCTTGCCTATCAAAAAGTATGGTGAATATATGGAGCTATAAACATGTCAACTAATGACAGAACTGGCACCATGAGTCAATAAAAACCAAACTACCTACCGAGTACAGGAGACCCTTTTTAAATACGAATGTCATAGGTAGTAGAAAAAGGTTAAGAAAAACATTACATAAATACTGGAAAGATCAAGTATGAATAATAATCCAATGGACAAAGAGTGGAAGACTGCTGTAAGTTTAAAGCTAGACTAGATTAATCTGCAACATTAAATGGAAAAAAAAGTTTAGACTAATTTATACAGTAAATTTCTGGGATGCCAGTGAGACCAATCTCAAAAAAGAAAAAAAGAAAAAAAAAAAAACAAAAAAACCCAGACTTCTGGTCTGCAGAGTTGCACATACATATAAACTATGAATTACCCTACAAACCACAAATACCATACACGAGTAAGATCTGTGGTGTATAAACCATTAACCCCAAGCTGTTTAAACCCAATAATTTGTTTTCAGCACACATATAGAAAGAGCTTAAACTTTATTACAGGACTATTGGCTTGACTGCAACCAGTAAGAACTTCTCAAAATTCATTTGCTCTTGTCCTTTGGGAAATGCGTTTGATGACTAAATTCCATTCTCAGAACTAACAAAGCAACAACTGCAACTAGTGCATTTGATTAATGATTGAATGGCAGTGATTATTCCAAGTAGCTACCTTGCCAGAAGGCATTACTATATTCTAGTGAACTTAAATCCATCATAAAAGAACCTGCAAGTAGTAAAGACGCACAATAACACAAGCTTCCCACAAGAGGGCAGCAGCTTATCAAGTTTAGAACACAAACTTCCAACATGGAAATAGTGTAATAAATGAAAAATAGGCAATGTAAAAAGTAGAGTCACCCATTAATAGCAACGAAACTATTTCTTCTGTATTTAATGACTCTGAAGGCCCCTGTGCCACCCAGCCCCACCAGGCAAAGATCTAAAGAAAGAACGACATGCACCCTGAACATGACTTTGTTCTGCATCTACCATGTGCACTAGTTAGGGCTTCTTACTCGAGTTAAAATGGGGTGTGGTCAAGCCAAATTCACTCAGCTGAATTTTTGTCTTCTTTTGTTCTTATTTTGTTTATTTATTTGTTCTTCCTGAGCTTAGCATGGTTTTTACATATGGAAGTGGCTACTTTTTAAATGTTAGACCCGCTAATGTTTTCTTGCTTCTGCAAGTAATAGCAAAAGCACTGTCTGGCTCATTGCTGTTTAAAAAGTAAAACCCTCCCATCCTCTTAAACAAATAAAATACCAAAATCCCTCCAAATCGGCTCCTACGTATTCATGCATCAAACATTATAATACGCGATTATTACTATCAACCATATGCAAATTGAACTCACATGAGTATGCCTCAGTTATAAGCTGTACCCTCACTGTAGGAAACAAGCAAGCTGGAGGGCTTCTCTAGCAGAGGAAGACAAACCTGAGGGTCTTACTGGGATTTTCCCATCTGCTCAGTGAATAGCTTGAAACACATCTGAATCTTTAAATATCATCAGTATCATGAGCATAGTCCTAACTTTAAGCACCATCTTTTGAGTTCTTCAAACTTAGGATGACATTTCAGTTCTCCCATGAGCCCCACTCCCATCCCCCAGTAAGACCGTTGCTGTGCAGGTTAACACCTCCACCACTGACAAATGCCCTACCCCTCGGGAGCAAAACCACCCCCTGCCGAGAAACAGTGACCTAGAGTAGTCTTTAGGGTGGGTCACAGGTACTCAGGACAAGAAAACACAAACTTGATTTTTTATTTCCGCATTTCACAGGGCCTGCTACAGTACGGAGACTGCATAGGAGGCTGGCAGCAATTAGCAGGGCCTTCCCGTTCTTTTCTCTCTCATTTCTCATTTCACACAGCGGTCTGAAAACACTGTTGACTTCTCAACACACTCAGACAAAGCTCTCAACACTTGGCCCGCACTGTCTGCCCCATTCCCAGGCAGCCCAACTTCTCATTCCTCTCCACAGTGTCCCATGGCCTCCTTCCCTCTGAGATAGTCTTTGTGCTCTGTGCCTGATTGGCCGCCGGCTTAGTCCTTGATTCCCAGACCACATATCCACTGTGTCAGAATCTATTCCGGACCCTCCACGCCCACCCACCCTCATCAGCCTCCTGCTGTCCGCACAGCTACTGCCACTCTACAGACACTTCCCTGCACTTCCTTTCTAAATGCTCGTCACCCCTGCAGTAAACACACTATATTCCATGATGGGGGAGGAGGTCATGTTCAATAAATACTTGCTGAATGGGTGAATGAATGATGTTTTAAGAAATTCAAGACTTTTTATTTAAACTTTGCTTAAAATCTTTGCAAACTTTCAACACAGAAATAAAGTATACTGGGAAAAGCACCGGACTAAGATAAGAATTGGTCCCTGCAGTGGGGATCCCTGGCCAATTATTCGGCCTTTCTGTGGAATCAGAGTCATGACCTGAGGCCTAGCTACAAAAGCCCACCAATTATTTCATCCTTGGTGAGAACGGCAAACCCATCTTGAAAGCAAGGCAGTGGCCAGCCTTAATTTTATGGTCAAAGAAAGTGAAGCACAGACCAAATCCTACATGGCCTGCCCACCACGCTAGAGCCAAAGTCTCTGGCCCCCAGCCCAGACCATTACCCCAAGCCCCGCTGCCCACAAACGTTTGTCTTCTGACTGTGGTGAGAAAACCCGTCTTCCTCTTGCCTTACATCACATAGTTTGAGAAGGCAGTGTCTCTGTTCCAAAACAGAGGTTTTCTCCTGTTCTTTAAAACCACTTCTGAGGTCTCTTTAGTGAAACATGGTGAAAACAAAGGGAAATGTTTCTAAACACCCAGAAACTTCTGAAACCACAGTGAAACAGGATCAAGGCAATGAGAAATTGGAAACTAACAGATGAACAATGGATGAAAAGAAAGAAAAATGAGTAGAGACCTTAAAGACCAACAGACTTCCAAGACAAGCGTTAGCCCACCGAGTGAAACCTCACAGCTGACTCACTGCAAAAGGAACCGAGTTGAAAACTCAAGAGCTCTCATGAAATTCAGAGACACCTTGGGAGAAACTGGAAGAGTTCTTCCTCTTTGTCTGCATGTCATTTTACTCTTTATTCTATAAACCAAATACCGTGCTTATATTTTTTATGTCTCTAGTTTTCCAAGCAAGCAGGGTTTATAATTTGAGCAGTGGGTACTTGTGCTGGCTGCCACAGAGGTGGGACAATGGAGGGTCTACAGACCATCTGGCAACGCATCACAACCGAGGACCCATTCTCATGGCAGAAGCAGCTTAGGCAGCAAGGATCGGCAGCTACCAGTAATTCATTTTGCACGTGAGCACGCCGCACCCAAGTAGTAAAAATGAGAGATGCTGGGGCTGACAACATGGCTCAGTGGGTAACGGCGTTGAGTTGCACAAGCTTCATGTTCTGAGTTCAATCCCTCAATCCCTATACTGCAAGGAAAAGTGGAAGGAAAGAACCAACTCCACAAAGCTGCCATCTGACCTCCACATGCACACCCTCACCCACCCATAAGACCCACATCTTACACACACACACACACACACACACACACACACACACACTGATTTTTTTAAAACAATTTGAAAGAGAAAGACACAGGCTTTTGAGGCAAGTGTTCGGTTTTCAGGGGCAAGGTTTTCAACAAAGTTTTGCCTGAGAGAAATTCTGGAATTCAGTGGTCGCGAACCACATGTGGCCACTAAACACTTAAAATACAATTGCAACTGAACGATTAGGCATTTGGTTCAATTAATTTACACAGATTAACTTTTGCTAGCATTTAATAATCAAAGTAAAACAGCCACAGGCTCTGTTGTCAGGCCACGGGACACTGCATGTCTACGGAAGTCACTCGGAGGAAGCTCTTCATCGCTGCATACAGCTACATGAACGCAGTGCTCGTGGTCGCTCTGGGAGTGCATGGGAATCACGTGAGAATCCTGACACCACAGCCTTTAGGGCCAATTCAGAGAGCACCACACACTTGCGAACCATCAATACTTACACGCTGTCTTCCAGGCAGATTTTGGGTCCCACCACATTAGCTGCTCCACTCGCCATTTTAAAAGCGAAGTGCTTCTCGGGGCAAGCTTTTGAGATACCACACTTGTACCTGGGAGGCTTCGTAGCTTTGGGCAGAACACAAACATGTTTTGGCTCTTTTAGAAAAGTAGTTAATAAGATTCTACAGTTTCTTTTACACGTCAAGCCACAAAAGATAGTATGTAAAACAATAAGGCACACACGCAATACAACTTTTTTCTGTAAGCATTTCAAAGAAGCTCAAAAACGAAAGCCAAGCCCCTCATAACAACAAAACCTTAGAAAGATACTCAGAACATCCTGGGGAGTGAGTGACAACTGATGGAAAGGCACCAAGTCATGTGATTTGATGAGCAGCTGCAGATCCTACCTAATCACTCTTGAATTTACTTTCACATCTTAGGAAGTCAGAGGTTTTCAACTACTTCTCAAGTATGTCAGCCCATAGATAAAGCCCAAGGTCACTAAAAGCTTAACAGTCCACTATCGCTCCTGGTACTAGTTCTAAATCAATTTTGACTCCATCAGACATGGCACATTTACAATGTAGTAAGAGTTAAAAATGAATGGATGGAACAAAATGCCCATGAAGAACACAGGGCGTCCAACCAAAAAACATCTGTAGAACTTTCTCTTCTTTTTTGTACTATACACGTTATTTACTTTTTAAAGTCAACCGTGTGTGTGTAACAGAACTGTATGTGCCTGTAGAGGCCCAAGGGTGACTTTCAGGAATTACTCTGCATTGCTTGCTCTTCCTCTTACTGCTTTGCTCTGGGGTTTCCCAGGCTCTGCCCTCCAAGGTGACAAGTACCAGCTGCTCCCATTTCCACCCGACTTTATGTGGAACTGGATGCAAACTCAGGTCCTATGGCTTGTGAGGCAAAGGCTTTAAAACTCTGAGCCATCTCTCCAGTCCAAAATACATCAATATCATTTTCTCCTAAGATAGACAGCCAATACTGCTTGCATATAAATTCTCCTACACCTAAAGTCAGAATAAACCATCTGAAACGTTGCATTGGTACTTACAGCGAGCCGAGGAGTCAAATGCTGATCTTGCTAAGGGGGAAAAAAGGTACTTTTGTTAAAAAGAATAAACTTAGAGTCAGACATCTACTTTTTAAACATATATTAAGCAATAAACAAAAATACTAGTATCACTTCAAAGAAGTAGAAAGTAACTTCACGCTGTAAAGTTCATTGTAAACAAGTAATAAAACATGGAGAAAAGTGTTTTATTACTGACAAAACTTTTTTTATTATTTATTCAATTGTGCACGTATATGTGCATGTAGAACCACGGACAAATTTGGGAACCACCATGGACGCCTCCACCTCCTCCTTGTTTACTCTGCCCCAGGGATTCACAGGCTCCGCCCTACCAGGACCAGAAACGCTGGCCGCCCCCGCTTCTGCCTGGCGTCTATATGTGGGGTCTAGGATCCGAACTCAGGACCTTCTGCCTGCAAGGCAGAGGCTTAACCCCTGAGCCACCTCTCCAGCCCTACTGACAAAACTTTTCATTTGTAACTTTACATTTTGCTTTTTATAGGTTATTACAAATTTAAGTACCAATAAAAAAATTCCTCTACAAATATGTATTTGTGTTACAAAGTTGTTGCCACAGTATGTTGTTGGAAACATAAACAATACAGTCCCAGGTAACACACAGAAACCTATCTTGGCAGGTAGGAGAGGATTTTAAGCAACAGAGAGGAAGAGGAGTATGAGCAGTGGAAGAAAGTAAATTTTGCCACAACAGAAATGTATTGGGCATAATAAAAAAAATTTGACTGGTTACTGGTTACTAATTCACTAAAACTAAAGAAAGGCAAAGGTCAAATAGTCACATCCACAGTGGATCTCAACCTGGCCATGTGTCACAATTACACTCACAGCTTCCTAAAAACACCCATGTTTGTCCTTGCATACTCAGATCACTGACGTATTGTGGACAGATGGTTCCTGATTTGGCTATTAAGTATATACAGTGTGGTAAATGGTAGCCAGCTGTCTGCCTATAAATAGTCACTCAGTTTTTACTTCTGTACTATTTTTTGAAAATTGTGAGTTTCCTATAAGCTCGATATTCATGCTGGGGAACTGAATGTCAAAGCTGAGAGTACTTAGATGTCTAAAAAGAGCAGGAGATGTTTCCTTAGAACACTCAGGAGAGCACTAAAGCCATGAAGGCACTGAAATAAACAGTGTGAGGAAAGGTCTAGAACGTGGGACACAGCAGGAAACAGCCTCTATCCATACCACAGCCAAATATAACCTGAGGCACAAAGAAGGTGTGGCAGTCTTTTTTGCTAGGAGACAGCATGCAGACCCAGGCTGAAAGGGAGACGGGGTATTACTTGGCCTAAGGCTGGGGGGGGTGTCTATCTTTTTACAGTGGGGTGTGCACTGCAGAAGGCACTAGCACAGATAGAGGAAGCTGCTGATTCAGGCCATCACAGCCCATCAGAAAGAGCAAGTCAACCAGAGAAAGCGGGGCTGGACTATCAAATCTCAAGGCCAGGCCTGCAATGTTCTTCCTCTAACAAGAGTCTACCCTCTTAATGATGTCGTAACCTTCCCAACGAGCCTGTTGGGGGAAGCTCCTATTCAAACCATGACAGAAGGATGGAGACTCATGAAACAGAACACCGCAAAAAAGGAGGGAGGGAAGGAAGGAGGAAAGATGGTTGTAATTCGGGTGCTAAGATGACTGGAGCTCATTATTTCAATTTCCTTATCAAGTACAGATATCTTCTAGTCCAATGCTTTCATTTAAAAAAAAAAAGAAAGAAAAACTAAACCCCAAAGCATGATCAATATATTAGAACTAGAAATGCCCAACTACAATTTAAAAAAAAATGTATCATCCCACACAGGTATTAAAATGCTTAGAAAAAAATATTGTTAAAATCAAGAATTCTGATTTACCTGATCTAGCCAATGAAATGTTCAGACAGGTGCATCTCAACAAGGTTAAAAAAAATCAGAGTTCACTCATATATACTAGCACTTTGCCAAGTATCTTGCATAGGTTATTGACTTGGTTATTATCTGCGTTGGAGCCAAGGGTTTCACCAATGTGTTTGTTCTATATCTTAATCAGTAACTGGTACACCTGGCTTCCGAAGTTTTTTCCCATGTAGCACCAAAACTCAGTACACTGGAAGAAGCATGTCCCCCGGTCAAGGCTGGCTTGAGCTTCAGCTGGCCTCCTCTGGCAGTTTGCAGTTCAGCTCCCTCCATCTCCACGATGTCTGCAATGACCTAAGCCGCCTCCAGCTTCTGCCAGCCAGACATGCCTTTCCCGCCATAAAGGAATGTATCTCCTCTCTGGAACCGCAGACTGAATAAATCTCCCTTTAAGTCATTTCAGTGGGGTCTCATAGCAGCAGAAAGAGTACTGGTACTCCGGGTTAGGGCATCTTCAGAACAACTCTGTGACTGCACAGCTGAAGAACGAGTCCACAAAGACTCTACTCAAGGAAACCATATTCAAAAAGAAATGAAAAACAAACAAAACAAACAAACAAAAAAGATTCCAGGACACTTTAGAACCGGGAAGGGATCCGCGCTGCAGGGTAGTCGTCAGGAGGGAGTGAGGTCCTCAAACAGCCAGGGCTTGGCTTTGGAAGTACTTGTGTGCTTATTCACATGAGCAAGTGGACACAAGCAGTGAGCGGACACACTCAGTAAGGAGATGGGTGGACACAGGACATGAATGCTGCTGGATGCGTAAGATGCTTCATGGAAAGCTAAGTGGAAGAGTGTAGAGAAGAACAAGGTACAAGAGAATTGGGCCTAAGATGTGAACTGATAAGAATAAAATAAATAAATAAAACAAAACAAAAGGTCTGCCCAGAAGAGAACCTCATGGAGTGGAAGCCAAAGTGAGTCTACAGAAGGGTCGGGGCAGTGTGCAGGCAACATTCCAGAAACAAAAGTGCCCAACTGTGTAATTTCAGAGAAACCCATTCATTAGTCATCAGGCTCCACAGACTTTGCCTAGTGTTAAGTGGAAAAGATGCTTAAGGTCAAGAAACATCTGAACTCCTTGCAGATGAAAGCTATTTTTATCCAAGACCTATCTAAGCTAAAAGTCCTTGACTAGGCCTGTAATTCTGAGAACTCGAGAGCCTGCAGCCAAACAGAAAGACTATGTTTCATAAATAACAGGGTATTACTCAAATACGGGGCACAAAAAAATCCTTCTTAGTCAGCAACTTTTACCCCTCTGGCTACCTGTTAGCTTTAGTCCTGAATTTCTTCCAATACATACTTCAAGGAGCAGTAGCAATCTTTCCAATTTAACTGAAACAAGGGATGTTCTCCAGTAAGCCAGATTAGAGAATTAAAATGAGTTTTGTACCTGAGTTTTTGAATATTACCTCAAATATTCCATGTATATACTTTATACTACTTGACTTAAAGGTTTTCGTAAAAGCGAATCACAGTAATACTGCAAATACTGCTGTAGTAATATATGGAAAGGTAATTGGCTCTTGCTCTGCATGTGCTGGTTAATGTCCTGGCACTAACACTGCACTAGAGCCCGGCCACCAGCACAGTGGACAGACAGTATCCACATTCGTGTGCGGGGTGTGACAGTTGGCAGTTCCTAAGACGTCAGAGCGTTTCTGAGACTTACCTCTTACAAGTACAGGAGGACTCCATAATTTCCTCAAAAATTAAAAGTTGTGTTAAAAAAATTGTCCTTTGTTGAGTGTGTTCTGGGGATTGAATCCAGGTCCTTACATATATTAGCACACATTCCACTTTACCTGTGAGCTACGCCCCAAGGTCAAAATACTGTGGAAAAGAGTTCTCTCTCTCTTTCTCTCTCTCTCATAAAAAAACATACTTTGATAATTTCAATTATTAATTATCAACTAAAATTTCACCCTTTATTTATAGAACTATTTCTTTTTTTAAAAAAAATTTTATTTATTCAATTGTGCGTGTGTGTGTATGTGTGTGTGTGTGTGTAGAACCATTGGCGAATTCCGGAACCACTATGGACCGCCTCCACCTCCTCCTTGTTTACTCTGCCCCAGGTTCACAGGGTCCACCCTACCAGGACCAGAAACTCAGGCCACTCCCACTTCCACCCCGCGTCTATACGTGGGGTCTAGGATCCAAACTCAGAATCTTTCACTACAAACACATCATATTTAAAAAAAAAAAAAAACTTCAATTGAAATGAGGTTTTACACAATATAGGTTCCACAAACTATCCCACTGCTGGGTTAAACTCGCCTTTTGCTATATTAAACAGGATGCTAAAGAAATGCCAAAGACATTTCATATATTCTGAAATAAGAATTAAACTCCCCAAATAAAATTTCCATCAGTTTAATAAACTGGCCTCCAATATGATTTTCTAGAATATAATGCACCACTACAGTTAAGATACTCAGGTACCCGCCAAAAGAATGACTGCATGATAGAGCTAAAGCACACACAATAAAACCATGCAGACTTCTAAAGACAGGAAATATCAAGATGGAAATTAGAAGAGGCACCTCTTCTAGTTAAAGTACTCAACGTCTGCTTGGATATGCCTGCCATTAACTTTCCAAGTAATATAGCTTTATGGGAAATACTCTTTGGAAATACTCTTTCTACCTACATAAACATCTGAGTCCTCGGTCCATTACATTTACCTTCCCTCCGTCAGCACGCACTGTTTGCAGAGCCTGGCATGAGCCACTGAGTGAAATAATGAGACCCTACTGTCCCAGAGATCCATTCTCTGGTACGGGAAAGAAGTCATATCATAAAGGGAAAAAATGTGCATGGTAAAGCAGAATAAATGTGGTGTCAAATAACGCAGGTGGTATACAACTAGAATACAAGGTTTAGAAAAAAACCCCAGAGAGGGGTCCTCATGCAGACAGATGGGAACTGACATTGAAGTCAATAAAGATAAAACAGGTGTTGTCCCAGTATGAATGTGACTTGTTTCCCAAGGGCTCATGTGTTTGCATCTTTAGCTGGTGTTAATGTTCAGGAAGGTTGTGATACATTAGGAAGGAGGTGGACTCTTGCCGGAGGAAGGCATGTCACAGGGGGCGGCTTTGGATAGTCCTGTGCTGCTTCCGCGGTACATCAATCAGTCTGCTCTTGTAGTTGTTCTCTCAGCCTCCGTAACTGGCTTCAGTGACTAAGCAAGCTCCAGCTTCTGCCACCCGTCATGCCTTTCACGCCACAGTGGACTGGATCCCCTCCGGAACTGTAAGCCCAATAAGTCTCTCCTTTTTGCTCTTATGTTATGAGTATTGTTTCCACAGCAGAAAGGAAGAGTAATAGCAACGGGTGCACAGGGGATAGATGTGGCTTGAGTAAAGGCCAGGCAGCCGTGTTGACATGCGGCGTGGGACAGGGTGGACAGCCGGGCAGAGCGCAGGCTGTGCTTAGATCATCCTCAGTGGGGACTTCATACTTTGCCCTCCACAATCTGCAACCTTTATAGGTTCTTGAGTTTTCAAATGATGCTGGCAGTGGCAACAAGAGACAGGCGAAGATAGGAAGAGAGTATAAGATGAGAAAGAGAAGTGCAGGCATTACCGCAAAGTCCATTAAAACAGTCTGGACTAGAGAAGATCCACACCAGGAGAAGACAGGGCAAGGGGTGGGCACTGCACACGTGTAGACTGGTATCTGCAGAACCACCAGCTGTATGACAGACACTACAGCTCCACCCTGCCTCCTTCTCATCCCGCTCTGAAAAATGTGAGTCTTTGTCAGGTAACTTACTAGCACCTCCCCTCTTTCAAGGATCCTTCTTATCATGGCTTGAATGTGAAACTCACCCCACTGGCTCATGGGGCTGATGGCTGGTGTTAACACTTGGGAAGATTGTGGCGCCTTTGGGAAGCAGAGCCGTGCTGGAGGGGTGGCCCTTGAGGCTTGGTAGCCCATTCTGGTTCCTCCCAGTTTGTTTGCTCTCTGCCATCAGGATGATGTGGTGGCATGAACTGGAGTTCCGCTTCTACCTCCAGCCTTGCCTTCTCTTATTTGACTCCCATCATGGTGGGCTACATTCCCATACGCCAAATAAAGACTCCCTTTCTTCCGTAAGTGGAGTGTGAATACTGTCTCGCCGCAATGAAAGAAAGCAATTGCGACACTCCTTTTGTTTGTTCAATCAATTTTCATTGATTTTTTTCTATCCACCAAAATTTCACTCAAAGCCTCCAGATAAGTGACAGTCCATTATTTTATTTTTTGAAAGTCTATTATTTTAAAGGAGAAAAACATTCAGCTTGCTTCTGTGCCAAGCTACCACCCTGTAATTTTCTTTCCTTACCATCAACATTTCTTACAAGAACTAGCTGAACACTTGGCTTCCAGACCAGCGGCCGCCTAGCCCTCGATGCCTTTGATGTGGTTTATGTCCTGCCGTTCAACTGGAACCCAGCTGCACTTTTAAAGGCCACGGCATGGCCAGCAGGAAAGGGGAGTACACGGACCAGAACGAATATCTAGGCTTTGCAATGGGCACTTAGAACTAGATCCTGAGGCTGAAGAGATGGCTCAGCGGAAGGACCTGAGTTTGGGTCTCAGATCCCAGCAAAAATGCCAGGCAGAATTACAGTGGTCTTCCAGCCTGGAAGGAAGAACCTGGAAAACCCCTGAGCAAAGCAATGAAGAAGTAGAGACAATCTAGGGTGATTCCATAAGTCACCCTACTGTCACAGTTGACCACAGGTGTCAACTTGACTGTTGAGGGTTTGAGCTCTGGGCACAGTTGTAGAGAGTTGATGGTTGAGTTAAGCCCAGAACAAACCTGAAGGAGATTGTCTAGCTGATGGGGAAGACCCAGCTCATAGTGGGTGGGATTAGGCCCTGGATAAATCACAGAGAGATGGTTGAGAGAGTCGGCATCCTTCTATATACTTGGCCAGACATGCTGGTCTGGCAAGTAAGGATTGTCCATCTCTCAGCCGTTATGCAGTGATAACGTGGCCAGTTTCCTCGGCCCTGGTGTTGGTGCGTGCTCTCCCTTCAAGCTGGACTAAAACTGTAGCCGGACTATCATAAGAAAGTAAACTCCTTGTTCCCTTAAGCTGTGTGATGGTCATTTATCAGCAACCATGCAGATGGACTGCAACACATGTGCGCACACACACATACATACACACACACACACACACACACACACACATACACACACACACATACAAAATAGATCCTGGAAACTTCACATCAATTCAAGTGCTGAAGAGTAGACAGGCTTAAGAGAAAAATGATCACACTATGCAGAGAATTGAGAGTCTGTTCCTTTAAAAGATGCAAACGTGTAGGCAGCTCTGAAGACCCGTGAGTGTAATGCCATGCATGAGATCACTGATGTAGAAGAGACTTGGGCAGGCAGAAGCAAGCCAGGGGACTGAAGCTGCTTCACAGCACACAAAGCAGAATATGGCGCAATGCAAAGACGGACTCTCCTCCGGAAGTCACGATAAGAAAACTCACCTGCAGTGTTTAAACAGAAACTGAGAAGGACAGGTCAGAACCATTATTTGGAACTCGGGATATGTGCCCAAACAGGAACATATGTGTCCCCAGAGAGCTGGAGGAACCTCAGGGCACATCCCAGACACGGCCGGCAATGTGCATTCCACAACACTGCAGGCCGAGGAGACGACTCAGCGGACGAGGTGCTTCGCTTGCCCTGCAAGTGTTAGGATCAGAATTTGGATCTCCAGAACCCACACAAAAGCAAAACAGGCATGGAGGTTACCTGTAATCCCAGCACACAGGAAGCAAAGGTGGAAAATGCCTAAGGCAAGATGGCTAGCTAGGCTAGGTGACTGTTGAGTTCTTAAACTCAACTGAGAGACCCTGGCTTAACAATGAAAGTGGAAGGTTGAGAGATGGCTTAGGAGTTAAGATTCTGCCTTGCAAGCAGAAAGTTCTGAGTTTGGATTTCAGGTCCCATGTAAAAAAGGCCAGGTGGAAATGATGGCAGCCTGCACCTTCAGCCCTGGTGAGGCTCCCAGAGCAAAGCAAAAGGGAGGCAGAAGCAATCCAGGATGACTCCCAAAGTCACCCTTGGTCCTCCACAGGAACACAGTGCCACAGGACACACATACACACACACACACATACACACACACACACACACACACGAAGTAAGGTTTAAAAAATAAATAAATAAAAATGGAAAGCCAAAGAAGACCTCAACTTTGGTTCTCCATACGTGTACGTATACATGTGAACCTGCACACATATGTATGCAAATACACGCATGAACAAAGGTTGTCTGGAGACTGTTTTGACATTAAAGTTTGAGACACATTACAGCATAAAGGCAGCATTGATTTCAGAGGCAGCAGGAACTTAACTAAGTCTTGGAAGTCCCTCCCAAGCACTAACATATAGAAACCAAAACTTACCAAGTCAGCACTCTCTTTTATTTGATCCAGCCTATTAGAACAAATGCTGTTCCTAGATTTCAGTCTCTCTTTTATTCTTAAAGTGCAGCCAAGCTTTGTGGGAAAACCCAGGGACATAGGATGAACATAATAGCTTCTCTAAACCTCAAACAATGAAGGTTTGAAGTCTCCAGAAGAGACTCAGAATTAACTTTATATATAGCCTGAAATATTTATTTCCTTGAGTACATAAAGTTTTGTTCTTTATTTTCATAATACTAATTTCTTTGAATATATAAGCATTAAGTTTTGTTCATAAGGCTGGTAGCGTAGCTCAATGGTAGAGTACTTGCCTAGTATGCACAAAGCCATGGGTTTGAATACCAATACCTCAGAGACAAAGAGAGACAGAGAAAGAGGAGAGAGAGAGAAAAAAAGTTTTAGGCGAAGCAAGGTAGAGATTGTGACTGCCTATAATCCTAGCCCTTGGACAACAAAGAAAAGGGGATTTACAGGTTACGCTTCTCTGTTGCTATAAGACATCACTGAAGCTCAAACAGGGAAAACTGGATATTTACTCAGCTTATGGTTCCACAGCAGAGATACAGTACCCTATGGCAGAAAAGGCATGGTTGGCTGGCAGAAACTGGAGGTGACTTAGGTCACTGCAGACATCTTAGAGGCTGAGAGCTACAAGCTGCAAAAGCAGACTAACTACCAGAAGCTTCTGCCTCCCCACCTCAAGCCCCAGGCCTCTGGAGGACTGCCTTCCTCCAGCAAGGCTTCACCTCCTAAAGGTGCCATGACCTTCCCGAACAACTAGAGATTCAAGCACATAAGACTGTGGGGGACAACTCACATTTCAAACCATGACAGGGAGCACTTGGATCACAAGTTCAAAGACAACCTGGGCTACACAGTGAATTCCAGTCCAACCTAGGTTACCATAGCAACACCAAAGCTTGTCTCAAAAAAAAAAAGGTACAGTTTTATTAACTTGAGGATTTTACTAAAAACTGAGTTAAGTGCTAGAAATGAAAGTCCATGGTAGATCTTCTTGAGTAAGTATTAAGCATTGGGTTCAATCCCCAGTTTTTTAAAAAAGAAAAAAACTAAGTTAAAATACCTTACACAAGCACATTTACAATATAGAAACACTGAATGAATGGATAAAAAGGAAATCATCAGAGTAGTAAAGAATGTTAATGACTTACCTAAAATGCACTATTCTAACTCTTAATCACTACAAACTAGATTTTAGTCCCAAGTGCTTTAGCTACCAAATCACATGAAGAAACAATTTGAATGCAGTAGTGTTATATATTCTTGAGTGTGCATCTAAAGGCCATGAGATAGGATTCCTACTATGCATCAAAAATGATTTGTTAAATATGTTTAAAATATCAAGCATGAAATCCACTGATTTATATTGGTTTAATTCTCAGAGCCATTATGAATTTTAGAATATTCTAACAAATGTATTATATTTTAGACAATCATATTAAGAATAAGGGGGTGCCTGCCCCTCATGGCACTCCACATCTGGAGTCCATGAATTCTTTTCCAGCTCCATACCCCTCATGGATTCCATGCCTGGAGTCCATGAATTCTGTTCTTTCTCTCCTCTAATAAACTTAATCTGCAAAAAAATCCTCAAAAAAAAAAGAAGGCTCTCTGGAGTGGGTAGTGCTTAGCGTAGATCTCACAGCCAGTGGAGTTGCCAGTACAAGGGAATACTGAATCCTCAACCTTAAATGGGACATTTACATCCCATCCATCTCCAAGGCTCAGAGAACACTGCAGAGAACAGAAGGGCCGGAGGACAGGGAGGTGGGAGGACAGAGAGAAGGGAGGATAGGGAGAGAAGACAGGGAGGCATGTCTTCTACCTGCTGTACTGCTGAAATCACAGCAGCTGGGGTTACCTACACAAGACTGGAATTCCACATTCCAACATGGATGGGAGAGGGGCTTGGGACAGTTCACTCCCCCCTGAGGAACCACTGGTGGTTAATGTTTGGTGGGGGAGTAACTGTAGATGGTTACTAGTTGTCCATGTTCCAGTAAACAGTCCCCCACCCTGATCATGTAAACAACCCTAATTAAAATCAGAGTCATGACAAAAGAAAAGAAGCAAATAGGAGGAGAACTTGTTGGGGCAAAGGGGTTGAGTGGGATGGGGAAGAGCGGATAAACAGAGTGCCGCAGTGCCTGCATGGGAGCTGATAAAATCACCATCGAAAGCTTAAGGGAGCAAGGGGTTTATTTTCTCTTATCATTGTCTGGTTATAGTTATTAGTCAGGCTTGGCAAAGGCCTTCCCACAGCAAGGGCCGAGGGAACTGGCCACATCATATCTACAAAGCAACTGAGAAAGGAACAATCCTTACTTGTCACCGTGTCTGGCTAAGTGTACAGGAGGATGCCCACTTCCTCAACCAGCCCTCTGCATTTTATTCACCTGCTCAGGACCTAGTCCCACCCACCAGGGGTTGGGTCTTCTCCATCGACTAGACAATGTCCTACAGGTTCGCTCTGGACTTAACTACTAATTATCTACATGCCCAGAGTTGGAACACTCAACCATCAAGTCTAGTCTACACCTGTATCTACTATGACACGGGATAAAAATCAAGATATATTGTACGCATGTATAAAATTGTCAAACAGTAAGTTTTAAAAGACATTCAGCTTATTCCTTAGAAAAGAAAATATGTAAGGAATAGAAAAAAAATGAAACTTACCAAACAGATTTCCTAAACTTGCATCCATTTTGATTTCAAATACTTGAGAAATAACATAAAATGTCAGTAAAAATACTGCCACAGCTACCACCAACTTAGCAGCTCCTAGAAAAAGAGCAGAAGCAATTTAGCATGTGTTTGCTGCACACAGAACTTTTACCACACATTTTTATGAATATTAAACTCTTTATAAAAAAAAGAAACAAAGATACACATTTCCACTTTGTAATCTACTGCGCCTAAATTAATTTTTCTCACCATGAAACCTGTACCAATGACCTTAAGTTAAAGAAATTTCCCAAGGAAATCTCAAGCAAAAGACTGCTTGCTTGAGACATCTGCCTGTTTGTTTCGCAACAAAATCCCCTCCCATCTGGTTGACTGTACAGGTGTTGAGGCAAAGGGCAGGCCGCCGGGCCGCTGGGAATGGCCTGCTGCTAATCCTTATCAAACAGAAAAAGCCATGCCCACGGGGACAGAAGAAAACATTAGGTCTAGGAGAGCGAGGACAGCCAGCAAGCAAGGAGTTCAGTGAAGTGCAATGTGCCTGCTGAGGCTACCAGCTAGCAGCACAAATACTGGAGTTAACTAACCCCTCCCGGCACTGCAAACGCTGGTCTGGACTCCTCTTCATACTCAGTACCCGGCTTAAGACAGGCCTCCTGCTCCCGAGGACCAGGATTCGGCATGGAATCCTAACATGTCTAAAGGTTAAACTCCGCAAGGGAGGCTCCTCATCTTTCACACCTTGGTGATTTCCATCCCGTCACATTTTCTCCACTGGCTTTCCTGCTAAATAGGCACATCAGTGGGATTCCAATTAGGACAGAGAAGGACCATGTGCAAGGAAGGAAAGAAATGGAAAAATGGCACCAGAAAAGTATCTTGCCCCTCAACCTGAGACTTCAGAGAATGTCACTACATTACAGAAATCCTATGAGCACAGCACTCGTGTCTGTACAACCTCAGGTCCCCTCTCCTGCCAACGGTTGAGGTTGCAGCTGTACTGGTGTGACAAAGGCAAACCAGATGTGTTCGTTCTAATCTCATGATCCCAGCAAAACAGCCCACATCCTCACAGGAAGGGAGTGTAAGTAGCCCTTCCCCAACAAACACCTAGAGACTATTTAGAAACACTCTGTTAATAGCTATGGAGAATCTTGGAACCTTCTACCCCATTTGACTGTAAATTCAAAATTGCTCAAAAGAACAAAACCTTAAAAAAAAAATACTCAAATAATACAGCCCTGAAGTGGCAACAAGGAAGTCTGATCCTTCTCTCCCATCTTAACTCCCACTTTCTATTTTTTAAGAGCACTGATGACTATCTACATTGTGAGCAAGTAAGAGAACAAAATTGCATTTGGCTTTGAGCATTTTTCACCAGGACTAGTTGAATTGCCTCAAACACAGCATGCTCTTGGCAACTACTTGCGCACTAGGTGAATGACGTACTTTCTTGATTATTTACAACAGTAACTGATGGTTTGAAGATTACATGCCATGTGACAGTCTTATCTTACTTTCTCGCAATCATGAGCATTTAATAATCAGAGGAGAGAGTTTAGATATGTTCATGATACATAAACATCAGTGACAAGTACAGAGAAAAGCTCTTTATAACAGTTTCAGTTACACCATTTTTCAACACATTATTTTGGAAAATGAGGCTAAATTCTTAAATCCCCCATTTGAGGTCATATAACTAGTCAGTGCTAGCTAGCACTGATATCTGAAACTAGGACACAGTATTTTTTTTTTTATATGTTGAGGACCAATGAGAAGATATACAGATTATAATTACTTAAGCATGTGCTACCTGTCTCTTGCCTTGATGTTTGATCCCACAGTCCAGAATGATGTGTCTTCCTCTTCCAGTGTTCTTCTATTCCTCTGTGTGTGTGTGTGTGTGTGTGTGTGTGTGTGTGTGTGTGTGTGTGTGTGTTTAAGACTGTGTCATACATCACGTCACCAAGGGAAACTCCTTTACCCTCCCATGTTAGGTGCAACTTGATGTGCTCAAATACCCTGGGCTTTCTTCTATTATCGTAAAGCAGAACAATTGCAGGAGAAGCAAAGGCATGCCTAGATTTTAAAATCCAGGGGGTTTGGTCTAGGGACTATTAATTTATACTGGACTTGAACTAAAAAAAAAGAAAAGAAAACAGAAATTCTAAAGAAAAGTTAAAAGCAGAGAAACATGCAGGGTCCACAGTGGTCACGAGAAGGTTACTAGAGTTGGTCTGACCATCGTCACCCCATGTTGGCTTTGGAGAGGTTAACCATGAGACACTACAATCCTCATTCTTATCTTCCCACAAAACTTCCTATTTCCCTGATACATTGCCTGAAATATTTTGAGGGTACTCGGATTTTCACAAGTCAAAAAGCATAGATTTCACATGTAAGCATAAGACTATGTAGATAGTTCAAAGTAATGAAGTATTATATAACTACACAAGATGTTAGCTGAAATAAGCTGATCTTCCTTATTCATTTACTCAAGGCAGTTCCTCCAAGATCTATAGTTTAAAAAAAACGCTAGGCATTAAAAACTCAATGAACAATTTACTCAACATTTAACTTGATCATGATCTGTCAGAATGGAAAAGATAAAGTAGATGACTAAGTTACTATCAATGAAAACTGATTTATAATTATGGTTAAAGAAAAACTTGCTTTACTTTAAATTGCCATGTGTGGCAGTAGTTTTATGCATTAACTTGACAATTGAGAGCTGAACCTTCAGACACACCTATGAAGAATTAAGTAAGACAGACTACTGTTGCAAGCCTCTGGGAGATTATCTAATTAATGTGGAAAATACAGTCCCCTAGGGGGTGGGACCATCTCTCAGACAGTTGGATAACATGGAGAGCCGACTGGCTTTGGCAGATTGGAAAGCTAGAGATTGTGTATGTCTTTTAGCTCTTCCTGTGGACATAATGTGGTCAGTTTCCTCCTCCCGTACTGATAACTCTCCCGAGTTGTTACTCAACTATAATGTACAATTGTGAACAGGAATAAAAATCCCAACTGCTACATTTTCCCACAGCAAATGAAAGTCAAGACATTATGCTTACGCTACACACTGTAAAATCATCTGGAGCCCTGCACTCAGGATCAGATCACCCAAAAGCACAAAACGAAACAAAACAAAACACTGCCACATGTTTTTTAAATCACAAACAAGCTCTTGATCTGGAAATATTTTTCTTCTCAAATTGCATAACTTTAAAAAAAAAACAATGCTTTATAATTACATAGCAAAGAGTTTGGCTTTTCAAAGTTCTATAAAAGCATTTCAACCTTCAGTCAACAATCATGATGCTGAACCAACTGGGCCTGATTTTATGTGATTGTGAGCAGACCTGCCTGTCCACCTTCACGGGTTTTGACTTCCAGCATTTCTAACAGGTGCTTCTGTGGGAAAATATTGGTTTGCTTATAAGAGGATGACAATTTAAAAAAAGACCACTTGTTTTGATTTTTCCAAAATTACCAATTATCTTCTATGTTGGGTACACAGTAGATATTCTTTGGTAAAAATGTACATTTCTTCTAGGGCTTGACTGGAGGCAAGAAGGTAGAAAAGCATTTATTTTCACTTTGAGGTAGATGAAGGTCATCCAGGTATTTATGATCTATCCACAATGCTTAGAGACAATTAAGTTAATCCTACTGGTCATGTCTCAATGTGTGTAACATGCTGCTTCAGGACAGACAAATGGTAATATTCTTTACTTATTCCAAGTGAACTGGAGCTCACAAACATGCAGCAAAAACATATTTTCAGAGTCTTCATATATATTACATTTAAACTTTACAAAGAAGAGATTTAAACTTCAAAATCCGAAGGCTAGACCTTAACAAGAACACATACCAGTCTCTCTGCATTTTCAAAATTACTCTTCATATGGGTATTTTATATGTAATAGTAGGCAAATATGCTTAATGTACAATAAATAATAAAATTATAATTGAATATTTGCATAATTTCAATAAAAGTCCCATTTATAAAATTGATGCAAAATGTAGTTTGTGAGTTGCTGACTGCCTGAAAGTCAAAAGGCCGAATATGACTTCTGACAGCTGATACTCCCCATAAGGAAACAGTTTTCCAGGTACAGTCCTACCTGCATGGAATCTCAGCTCCTTGGGAAGCTGAGAGAAGAGCACTATAGTTTGATTCAGGCTTGAACAACAATGCAAGACTTATGTCAAGAAAGAAAAGAACAGAGGCACTGATAACCCTCCATCATTACTGTGCAACTGCTTTCAAAGAAGGAGAAATTATTCCCCTGGATTAAACACCTTACCTGCCACCCTCATGTTTGGTTTGTCGGTCGATGGCACTTTTCATCAATAAGCTCCTGAAATCAAAAGAGGCAAACACTGTTAATTTAAGAATGAATGTTCCTCCTTTAGACTAAGTGTGATTTGGAAGGTATTCAGGAAGCTAAATAAACATCATGACTTCTCTAAGTATCAGTCATTTGGCTTGCGTCCTTCCACAGGACCATAAAACATAAAGAGGAAAGTGCATGGCTCAAACTGGCTCAAAGTGGCTGAATTCTCAGCTCCAGGGAATGAACAAATGAGAAAAGAAAAAAAAAAAAAAAATGTCATCACACCTGTGCCTGGGGCATTGCCCGGAAACTCTGTGACTAAGCATCCACTTGGAACTCAAGGTGCTTGTGTTCAGACCTTGAGGTCCAAAGGCATCAAGCTCCTTTTCCAGTCTCAGAAAACTATTTGTAGAAATGGGGCAAGAGTTTGGCTAGGCCAGTTCAAGACAGTACAGAATGCCACCTCATTTGTCCTAAGACATAATTCAGGTCTCCCCATAATCAGCATTCACAAACAAGGCTGAAAACTAGTTTCCCCTTCATGTTCTTCAATTGACATGTACTAAACACAAGTTCATCACTACAATTTTGACTATTCCAGCAATTGTTATTACTGACACAATAATGTTGAAATCAAATGAAGAAAGTCTTCTTTGACATTGTTTTATACATACAAGAAAAAGATAGTTAAGAAAAATCCGGCTGGGGTGGGTGTGTGTGGGTGTGTGTGTGTGTGTGTGTGTGTGTGTGTGTGTGCGCGCGCGCGCGCGCGGTTCCTTCCTACAAAACAACTCAAGATGCAAGTTTAGGCTAAAAACTGAATGCTTCCCCCTCCAATAGCAAAGCTGTATCTAAGCTTAGCCAGACAGTTTCCACAGTTAGCTCAATCTTCTGCAAAGGAAAAGAATTCAAAAGGGCGCTGGGGAAATGGCTCAGTGGTTAAAGTGCTTCCCCCATAAGGACCTGAGTTCAGATCCCCAGATTCCATGTAAAAAT
The DNA here is from genome assembly GCA_023101885.1 of Typhlomys cinereus. Classification (NCBI taxonomy): domain Eukaryota; kingdom Metazoa; phylum Chordata; class Mammalia; order Rodentia; family Platacanthomyidae; genus Typhlomys; species Typhlomys cinereus. The sequence continues at coordinate 1,509,618 of JALPQD010000001.1, forward strand.
GCCAAGCAGAAACAGCAATAACCTGTAATTCCAACCCTGGAAGGCAGAGCCCGGAAAGCCCCAGAACAAAGCAATAAGGTGGAAGAACAATCCAGGATGATTTCCACTGTCATCCTTGACCAAAACACACACTCAAGTGTCCTCTACACTCCCCCACATGTACACACACGCATACAAAAGAAAAAAAAAAAAGAATTAAAAAGGAAGTCGTTTAAATAAAAAAAAACTGATTTGTTTTAACATTTATGGGGGGCAGGGAGCTTATGTCGAAGCACAAATAAGGAGGTCAAAGAACAACTTCTTCAAATGCTGCTTTCCACCAAGTGTGTTCCTGGGATTGAACTCAGGACAAAAGGAAGTTCTGATTCATTGTGAATTAGAAATATTTTCCTCTAGACTGTACTGTGATGCTGGTATCAGACCTAGCAATTCACAGAAAGTTTCAAACAAAAAGAATGACCAGTACCTGCAGGACAAGTGAAAAGAAATGACATCTACTTTCCTTACTACTCACTACAGAAAGCAAGAGTTTGGGGGCAAAAACTGAGTCTGCTCAGCTCCTCAAGATCTGAGGCTCTCCAGCTCATTCCCTTTCTGCTGCAAAACAACCCTGAAGAAAACACCACCAACACTTAACAGTTGTTCATTCCCCCCTCCCTCCCTGTTATCTATATGAACACCTTCCACATAATAGCCAAATGCTATCTATCTATTTAAACTCCTTAGCCACAGGGCAGGAAAAGATTGAAAGGAAACAAGAGAGACTGAAGTATTCACAGACTTCACAGCTTTTCAGATGAAAACCCCAACAAGTCATAAATTCCCTTGGTTCTCAGGGAAACAACTCTGCTTTCACAACATACACGGAACTTTTCGTCCCAGCCAATGGTCCAAAATAATTGCACTGAGTGTGGCCTGGGGGTGTGGCCTCTGAAAATGTGATAAGTCGCTAGATGCTTTCCAAGCTCCACCTACCTTCTGCTGCAGCCTGCACAATTATCCCAACTACTCCACCTACTTGCTGCCACAGGTACTTCCCAGAAAGTCTGCTTAACTTATCTCAAGATAGTGCCAACAGCTACAATTGCCTACTAGACTACAATTGTTTTCCATTACAATTTGGTGAACTAACAATCAGTATAATTTCCAAATTAAAATCTCATCAAATTGCTCCAGCCATTAAAACATCTTTACTGAATTTGCTGAATTAACTTCCTTGCAGTGTTCAATGATGCAAAAGTGTAAATCAGCAAAATGGAGACGTGAAATACACTTTAGAACAAACCATGGAGGATTCCAAGTCATTTAAATACAAAGAACATCTATATTTAATAAATGGGGGAGGGGTGTTGGAAGCAAATGCTAATGGAAACTCTAGACCAAACTATGAACAATCAAGAGAGAGACAGGCGCAGAGAAAATGAGCCCAACACTGAAGAACAAAAAGCCTGGGCTAGAAATTCAGGACTTGAGTCTCTAGGCAACAAGTTAGCGAGTTCAGCATTTTTCTGATGTACTTATGAAAAGACAGAGACACAGATATTATAGCACCTGACAAAACCATAATAGTAGTTATAGGAAGATTAAGATTAAAGGTAACATTTTAAATATTCAAAATAGCACATTAATGAAATTCACTTGTCCCAGAGTACAAAGAGATCAAAACAAGTTTCAATGTTTAGATAAACACACAGGCTGTTATATGTAGGGAGCAAGACCACCTAAGAGTCAACAAGGAAACTGACACTCTGTAATCCCCAAACAATAAGCAGCATGCGACCCAGAGTGAAGAAGACAGCCCAAGAGACCCCAGGTAGACAAACCATTCTTCAGTTGTTTTATTCTAAGCATTTGCGTTACTCCAACTCTCTACTTTGGTTCAATTTAGTGAAATTTTCCTACTCAAAGAAATAAAGGAAAAAAAAAAAAACTGTCTCAGAGTCCATTCAAATATATAAGGAACAACAGAAATAAAAAGCACAGTCAGATGATACTTCCAATCTTTCCTTGAGATGTGGATTCTAAATTACAAGAACACTGTTCTCTATCAACAAGCCATGAGGGCAATTACCAGGACAGGAGGTCCTGCCACACACACACGCACGCAAACACAGAGTACAACTGGTACATTCTTTCTTTACATACTCTTCCCACCAGCCCTCTGCTCTAGCTGGTATTATGGGGGCATTACAGATGAGGTTAAGGGATTTGTCTATGGCCATAGGAGCAGAGCGGAAGCTCACAAACAAATCCAGTTCCTTTTCTCCAGCTGCGCAGGGATACACTCTACTATAAGAGATCTGTTGACAAAGATGTCCTGTCAATCAATTTGTCTTTTGCAACCTGGTTGGGGAATTGCTAATCTCTGCTACAAAACAGCCACTCCAGAGACTTGGCAGTTGGTCAAGACCACTTAAGCTTCAGTATTATTAGTTCTTGCCCACCTCATGATAAACATGAGGCAAGAAAATACATGTGCAAATGCATAATGATTTGTAGCTATTAATAAGGCCAAGCTATTAATCAACAAGGCCAGAAATATATATGCATGAAAATGGTAAAATGAAAAAAGGAGAAAAATAGATGCCCTCTTTCCAGAAGGTTCCTACTCCACAACCTAGGAGGGCAGCTGCCAAGGCAAGTTAAGATTGCTGGGGTCCCGTCAGTCTGTTGGTGTTAAGTTCAGCCACATTTCAACTCAGCTAACCATGCTTCAGCTACGCCTATGCAAGACAGTCTCCATAAAAGCCCCTCAGGACAGGGCCCAAAAACTTTCCACAGAGCCAAGCATAAAGGCTCTCCCACAGGGTGGCACACCTGGCGAGGAATGGGACCTCCGCACCCCTTCCCACAACTCATCTCCTGTGCCCTTGTGATATAACATAACATCGCAACACATTATATAATACTACAACACATAGAAAAATATAAGTGATAACCACTCAGATGTGTTGGCCCTCAGGATTACCAGGTGCTCTGCAGTCGCACATGTGTAAAGGCTTGTGAACACACAGGAGGTAGTTAGGGGACTGAGCCCTGACTCAGAGACCAAAGAGGGCGGCCCAGCTGAATTGGGTCAGAGGAGATCTGCCACAGAAAGGGAGAATTCCCCTCACCTTCAAAGGACATAGATAGTTTTTGTACTGATCCAGGGCTGAAGGCAGAGGGGAAACCAGTTCTTTTGCTTTCTAATGAGGAGTATTTGCTCTCCGCCTGTCTTAAGGCTGGGAGAAATCTTCTGAGGCACAATGCAACCATCCTTCAGCCCTGCTGGAGGTCCCATTCCTCGCCTGCAGGTCTGCAGCTGTCCCAGCCGGACTGCGCAGACTTCTTAGCCTCCGGAGCACTGTTCCTGCTCCTTGTGACAAAGCGTATGTAAAAAATGCATAGCTATAAAAAAGTATATAGCTTATTATACAGAACCTATACATGTATATACACTGGCTCTCTCAGGAGTACTCAGACTAATACAGATAACATCAGGGTTAGAAGGTAAAAAAGAATTAAATGTTCCATTCCCAGAGTGTTTAAAGAGAAAAATGGGTTAATAGGGAAGTCAACAGAAATTGAAATCAGATGAGTCACTGGAGGAAGTTCATTAAGTTACTATGAAATTTACAAACAAAATAGCATCCTTTAAAGAAAAACAACTGGTGAGGAGATTCATCTGGGGAAAGGCGCTTTTCCATGCAAGCTCGGAGTTCTGAGATACAATCCTGGAATGCGCATGGAATAAGGAGATAAACCATTACCAAAAGTTGTCCCCTAAGCACTACTGCATGCTGTGGCAACTACATGTCTCAGCAAGAGTGTGTGCACACACACACACAAAAAAAACCAAAAACTGTGAAATGGACATGTAGGTAAGTGCAGGGACCCTAAGGAACTTTTTCTGTAGGAGGGTCAGATTCAAACATGCTCTGGCTTCCAGCAGCACAATGTATGGGTGCAGCTTGGGGGACAGTAGGAACTGGATTTCCATAAAGATTTACAGTGAGCAAAATTTGATGGTTCACAAAATTTTGTTCTGATTTTTCAACCCACTTAAAAATATGAAAATGTTCTTGGCTTCCGTGCAGAATGTGTAAGACTTGCGATAGATATAGATAGACAAAAAATTTCCATTTTTAAAAATATAAAATTAAATAGAAGACTGAAAAACCTCCCTAACCACACCTTAGCAGCCCAACATTTTTTTTTTGCAGCACACAGAGTTCCCACATACCAGTTAGTCATCTTGGAAGAATTACTGCAGGAGGAGGAAGGACCAATAATCCCAAATTCTGGGCTTTATCAGACACTTGCCATGGAAAGAAGTCCAGGTCAGTGAATAGATCTTCAAAAGCACAGAAAAAATTTGCCTTCTGGTAGGTGAAGGTGTCCACTCACAGCTAAGTCAGGAATAAGTCTAGACTTGGAAATCCCAGAAGAGGAAGAAATGGATGAAAAATAGTTGCCAGGGCTAACGAGCATAGGTAAAAGTGATTGCCATGCAAGTGCAAGGATCTGAGTTCAAACCCAAACTGGTCACAAAGTGTGTCTGTAATCCCAGCATTATTATGGAAAACAGAAGGCAGAGCTAAGAGAATCACCATAAACTAGTGGTCTGACTAGACAACCTAGCTTACATGGAAAAGATCAAGAGGCTGTCTTATGCAAGGGAGAAACAAGGACTGACCCTGAGGTTGCCTTTTGATATCCACACCTGTATTGTGACATGCATGTGTCCACATTTATATACCCAATTATGCACATACACACACATATGCATATAAAGTTCAAGGCCAACTTAGAGAATACAAAGACCTTGCCTCAAACAAACAAAATATGAAATTCCACTTCATTACTTCATTAAGTGTAAAATGTATAAGATTGTGCTGTTGGGCTAGGAGAGATAGCTCAGGGCTTAAGACTCTACCTCAAGAGCAAAAGGTCCTGAGTTCAGATTCCAGGTCCCAGGTTAAAAAAATGCCAGGCAGACACCTATCCTACCCTAGAGGCCTGCACTTCTGGCCCTAGTGGGCGGAGCCTGGGAAATCCCAGAACAAAGCAAAAATGGGGTAGAAACAATCCATGATGATTCTGGAAGTCACCCTTGGGCTTCCACAGAGACACACAGTGCCTTCTGATACACACACACACATACACACACACTAAATGAATGAATAAAAAAATTTTAAATAAGATTGTGTTCCTGAGAATTCACATTTTTCTTTATGTAGGTGTCAGTACAGAATCATTTTTGCAATGGGCTTTAAAAGGCTCCCTGAGTGTGATAGTTAATACCAATTGTCAACTTAAGGAGATTTAGAATCTCCCCTTGGAGGATTATCTTGATTAGGTCAATTGAGGTAGAAAGACCCACACACTGTGAGTGGCGCCATTTCCTGGGATGGGATCCCGGACTGCAGAAATGGAGAGAATAAACGAAGCGCAACCCTCTTGGTTCTCTGCTTCCTGACTGCAGATGCAACATGATCAGCTTCCTCAAGCTTCTGCCGCCTTGACTTCCCACGCACAATGGACTTTAACTACAACCCAAAATAAATTCGTTTTCCTCTAAGTTACTGTGGTTGGAGTATTATATCACAGTAACAGGAAAAGAAATTAGATACTGTACATCTGATGTTTGACCAACTCTTAAAACTCCAGATATTTTTCAAGTTCTTTAAAACTTTTCCTTTGATTCCTCAATATAGTAATATCATTTTTATAGTACTAGATACAGGTACTTTGTATCACCTACAGGCCACCATGCATCTTTACCAAGCTGAGCAAATTTTGGAAGAAAAGAAAGGAGGGCTAGAGATGTAACTCAGGGAATGTCTTTCCTGGACTGTGTGAAAACAAGATTACTCAGAGCTGGCGAGGCGGCTCAGAGTTTAAGGACTTTGTCTTGAAAGCAAAAGACCTCAGTTCAGAGCTCCTGATTGCATGTAAAAAAAGTTCAGGTGGAAATGGCAATGACTTGTAATTCTGGCCCTGGAAGGCAGAGCCTGGGAAACCCCAGGGCAAAGTAATAAGGTGAAAGAGTAATCCAGGAAGATTTCTGAAGTAAGCCTTGATCCTCCATAAGCACACACACTCAAGTGCCCTCTTATATGATCTCCTGCATACATACATGGACCTATACAGATGCAAACACATACACACATGCATGCAAAAAATAAACTAGACAACTGAATTGCAGCATGAGCTACTAATAGTTATTGTAAACTTAACAGAACAAGGTGTTTTACTAAATACTTAAAAGAAAAAACCTATTAATTGAGAACTTAGTTAATAATAACAAGACACTCAGATATTGAGTCCAAGAAGACGTAGCTTTCAAAAGAATTGATAATTTCACATATACATTCATATGCATTCATTCTCTCTCCCAATTTTCCTACTTTCCTTCCTCCCTATGCCTGTATCCCTTTCTCTTCCCCCCTCCTCCCTCTCCCCAGCTTCTAAAAGTGAATGTGAAGTTCCCACACACACCTGAAAGGTCCCAGAATTTCAGAGGTAAAAGCAGGAAGATCAGCAGCTCAAGGTCATCCTCCCCTTGTGGAATCTGAGATTAGCCTGGGCTACTTGAGACCTTAATCAAAAAATCATTACCAAAAAAAAAAAAATCCACAAACGTGTGAAATAATGACTAATTTTAAATGAGTGCCTAACAAAGAGTCAAACTAAACACTCTGACTTGGGCAAAAAGAAAACAACAAACATCTCCACTCCTGCAAGGTGGTCCCCTAAACTTCAAAAAATACAAACAATGGCATACACTTAAGGCCATGGGTCCACGGGACCATTAAATCAGTCTCCCAAAATAAATCTGCAATGGTCTACTGAAAATCTTAGAAGAAAAGTACCCTGACGTTCTATGCCTGGTATTGTTCTGTTTTTTGATTTGTTTTGGAAACAGGACTTATAATATACAGTCCAGGCTGGCCTGTAACTAAGGAATCTCTGACCTCAAACTCCAGTCTCCACATGCTGGAACTGCATGCAAGATGAGTGGACCATGCCTAGCTCTAGTCCTTGGGTTCAGAACAATTATCTCAAGCCCCTCCTAAGGCTTCTCTTATTTTTCTTCAGTAGCATGATAACTGAACTTGCCAACATCTATATGTGACTCAGAAGTGAAAACACTATTGAGAAGCATGAACGAGCAGAGAGAATGTCCTTAACTTCCTCCTCAGATGTTAGCCAATGAGGTACAAAAGGAATGCGCTGGGGAGAATTCACTGCTCTCCATGGTCCGCCATAAACTCTTACATGCTGCTGCCCATTTTTTTCCCAGCAATCAATGCAGCATACTTCAGAAACTTCTACCTGAGCTACAGTAGCCTGGATAAACCCCTATTCTTCTAAGAATGGAAACTGACAAAATATAGCTCTAATACCTACTGGCTCTACTTACAAACAGGTACCATCCAGTGTAGACCAACTTTCCCCCCAGAGACTCACTGTGGAACAAGAGGCAGCCAAGCCTGACCAACCACACACCACATTCTCGATGTACTGCTGCACCTCTAGCCACCTCACGCCGACCACCTCAGGGTGGAACTCCAACCACTGGAAACTAGCTATAAAGATCTCGAGTTATTCTTTCTCTTCAGCACTATGAGATCTTTTCACCATGCTTCCCAAAACCTCTTTACGGGTGTCAAAAGGAAATGGCGCCAAGTTTGGCTCCTTCTCCCTCCACCGAACACAGCCAGGTGACCTTCTCCAAATGAAGGGAATGCACAGCCAAGTGGGGTGGCTTTCTCTGACTTCTCACTAGTGGGGAAGGACTGATCCTGCTCTGAAGACACACCCTCAGGGCTGCATGGAACACCACACTTTGTCTGAGTTGGCAGCCAGGTCAGGTCATTCCTACATATTGGGGCAACTGTATCACCACCACATCCTAAAAGCACTCAGCACAAAACAGCATGTGGCTGGTGTGTAGAGCACACAGCAAAGGAGCTAGAGCTAGTGAAGACCACAGAGTAACTAGGAAACTGACAAAAGCTGCAGGTCCAATGATCCTGCTTCCACATGGTGTGGCGCCCATATTTCAGTGGACTGCCAGGCTGCTGGAAGGAACCACTGATCCATGAGACCAGGAAGAATAGGAGGAAGTCACAGGGAGCTGGTGTGCATGACACTTCCTGGCACAGCTGAGCTGCACTCCTGACCCAGGCCCCAGCACAATCCTCACTACAAACAGCTGTCAGGTGAGGACACTTCCAAGTATTCTCTTGCAAGTAGCATGGTCACAGGTCTGAAGAAATATGGAGATAATTGTGTGTGTGGACCGACCGTGCACGTGTGATGTATGGGATGTGTGTGCTCATATAGCTGAAACCAGAATCAGTATCAGGTATCTTGCTCGATTATGCTCCACCTTATTTTTGGAGGCAGGGTCTCTCACTGAGCCTGCAGATCACCTATTAGGCTAAACTGACTGGCCATCAGGCAATTCCAGAGGAACACGTCCATGCCTGACTTTCACTATGTTCTGGGGATCGAACACAGATCCCCATACTTGCACAGTAAGCACTCTCTGACAGACCCAGCTCTCCAGCCCTCAGGATAATTATTTTGATCTCCTTTACTTCACAGTAACCCTTAAACAAAACAAATGATGCCCTTTGGTTCCTTAGATCCCTAAAAACCTGTGTCATTGATTTTAAGAAATGAGCTGCCTCCTACACTAAAGGGTTTCTAACTGCATTTTGCTTTGGAGAAAAATTGTCTACTTTGGGTCAGGGAGAGGCTGAGTGGGTACTAAGAAGGCACAGCCCACACTCCTCAGTTTAACTGGTACAGTTTACAAACTGATCCCACAATTCAGTGGTACTTCCCATCAAATTCAGTGAAGTCCTGAGCATTAAGAAGTGTGCTAGTTAACATGCAAATTCCTGAGCCAAAATGCATGCTGTGGAATTCTCCAACCTGCCCTCCCCGAATTAAACTCCTGCATATCACTAACACACACACACACACACACACACACACACACACACACACACACACACACACCACACACGGTTAAGAAAGGGGTAGGAAACAAGGTTAATCTAGATTTGTACTAAATCATATAGTGGGGAATTCCATTCTTTTCGAAAGGAAATCAGGCATCTTCACGCCAGGTTAATGGGTGAAAGAGGCAGGCAGGGACTAAATCTGGAGATTATGTGTTGAGGAAAAGAAGAAAGAACTCCTGTAAACAATGGTTTCAACAGACTTCCAGGTTTGAAGTTACCCAAATGTTTTCCAAAAGTTCTCTTCAACAGAGCGAGAATTTTGCTTGCAAAGCTAATATCCCCTGGGACACAGGGGAGAAGTTGCCATTAGATTGCTGGAAACCAGAACAAGACATATTAAAACAAGGATAGAATCCTACGGCAATTAGGTTTACTTCTCCTGTGGAAATCTGCAACTGTTGAATAGGTAGGTGTAAGATACCTTAATCCTACCCTATGCCACTTGACAAGAGACAGAAATAAATATTAACAAGAATTATAAAAATAAAAATATGTCTTAGTTTAGAAGGATGAATACAAAAATGAACTCAAGTGCCTGGTTCACAAACTGCTTTTAAAAAGGGGGGGAGGCTAATAGAAGGCACATATTTTTAATACATACACACAGACACACAGGTGTGTTACACCAGATGAGAATCACAGGTTCTTAGTCTCATGTTTAAGAATTCCCCTACCCAGCCACCTCACTTACACATTAAGTAGTCTGCCAAGCTCAAGTACACTAGCATGACATAATTCAAGGAGTCTAAGGACCTACAAGAACGGGTAGAAGAGTGTTTTTGCCAGCCTGTGGGTACTGGGTAAAACTGTGAGCACACTGTTTCTACCACAAAATCAGAAGGCAGGTTAACAGCCACCTGCAGTGTAGAAAGAATCTTCTGAGGCTACATTCTGTCAAATAAAATAATTTTCAAATTTCATTTCCATTGCTCAGCGTCCTTCAAAATGCACATGAACAGTAACTGGAAGGAGTCATGATGTCATTAGTTAGCACACCTGAACCCCTATCATAACCTTAACAAGCCCTGCACAGCTGAAAACAAACATCAATCCACACTCACTGCTATGAAGGGGTGATGGGAAAACATAAGGTGGTATTGTGACTATTTGTGCCTGTGACTGTGACCTACATGATTCCATCACTTGTATGGCTCCAAGAGCTACCTTAAACTGTCTGGAGGAAACTTCCTATTGTTTCTTTATACTATTTTTTATTGCTTCCTATAAAGAAATGCCAGCTTTTAATAAGAGAGAAAACATTGTTACAAATGTGTGAAACAAAGTTCCTACTAAACTACATAAAACTGAATACTAAATCCAAAATAGTGGGCATCCTAGAAACATAGAGACTGGCAAGCTCCAGTGAGAGGCCTAGGCAAAGGATCACAACGGGATGCTAATTAACCAATCCTGCCAATTTCCTGCCAAAAGCATCAGGTAGCTTTTATTTTTTAGGTGGAGTGCTGGCTCTACTCTGTAAGGCGCTACATGAGTAACAGTATCCACGGGAAATGCAACAGTTAGTTTCTCATCCCACCCCCCAAGGTTGTATTCACAGGTCTATGGGGGTCTTGGGGAAATCTCTACTAATAACATCAATGAACATCTCTGAAGCTGGGAATTTCATCTGTAAAAACTGGGAAAGTAGACTTGTTCAGAAAGTTGTGGGAAGTCAATGTACATGTCAAAGCACTGGGAAAAGAAGACACGGAAAAGAAGCAACGCCGCCGAGTTACTTTGTATCTCTATTCTTGCCTAAAAGGAAACAAAGACAAAGTTCTATGTTACATGAAATAATGCCCTAAGTGGAGGAGGAAGCTCAGTCTGTAAGCACAGCTGGAGAGATCAATTTCAAGAGGTCAATCGGCCGTTCATAATATTTGGTACCGGGGCACTTACTGGGCAGACAAACGTACAGCTCCGAATTACACGATCAAAAGAAAAAGATGCACAGTACACTCGTCAATGACACCTACACCGACGGGCTAGTTTGCAAAAATCAAGAAATAAGAATTACAAAGGATCTCCAGCTTGGCAGAGCCGGAAACTTTACAAGTAAGTGCAGATGCCGGAGTTCCAGTCCAGCCCTGGGTTCCAGCCCTGGGTTCCAGCCCTGGGTTCCATCCCCGCTTTCCCGAGCCATCAGCCCGCACCGAGCGCCGGGCGCGGCCGCCCACGGAGAAGAACCGGTCCCGGGCGGCGCGCGGAGACCCGGGGCCGGGGGCAGCGCGCTGCGCCCCGCCGATCGCCCGCCGCGCAGCTCCTGGGGCGGCGGCGGCCCGGCCCGGCCCCGGCCGCGATCCCGATCCCGTCCCGGCCGGCACGCGCGCAGGCTGCAGATGCTGGACGCGGCTCCCGCCTCCCTCGGTTCCGCCCGCGCCTCACCCGCCTGCGGCCGCGCCGCCGTCAGTCCTGCGGGAGGCCGACGGGACCCGCCGCCGCCGCCTCCAGCGCCGCTCCCTCCGGCTGCTCCGGCGTCCCGGCGCGCGGCTCCCGCCCAGGAGGAAGCCGGCGGCCTCGGGCCTCCTCCCACGCCGCCCGCCGCGGCCAATGGGGCCCCGCCGCCGCCGAGCCGCGCCCGCCCCCTGGCGGTGGAGGACCGAGCGGGCGCCGGGCCGAGCCGGACTGGAGCCCGCGGGGCCTCGGGGTCCGCCCGCCCCGCTCGCCTTGCGGTTGCTCAGTGTGGACTTGCCACGTGGGACCTGCCGCGTCCGCAGCCTGCAGCTGGTGACAGCCCGGGAGGAGAGAACGCGTGTCACCGCCTCTTCCTGGCTGTCACACGCACATGATCTCGCCCTTCAAGGCAGCGATTTGGGAATGTCCAGCCCTATCCTAAAGATGATGGGTTTAATGACCTTGATCTTAGGGCTAACTGGCTCCTGACCCCTTCTGCATGAAGTAGCTGACCATAAAAATCCTACAGGCCAGGGGCATTGTAATGACTTCTGGTGACCTTCAGTGCGTGATCCAAGGGGAAAAGTAGTACTGGCATTTTGCCTGTCTTTTTTCTGATCCTAACGTTGGGAACCTGAGTTTTTCTCATCTGATAGGACACATTTTTCCACCACTGTGTAGTAACTGGAAAACTAATTCAGATTTTGCATAAACAATCCAAGAAAAACAAAGCTATTTCATAATTTATACCCATATCCCAGAGTAACTAGCGACTGTTTACTATTAGTAACTAAGGATACAGGGATGGTCCATGGTGGTAAACGTAAAATTCCACTGAAGTAAAAGGGTTTAACTACAGCAGTTACAAAATGCAAGACACACAACCTAAGAAATAGCTATGAATTATGGATCCTGGAAGAAACAAAGTGTCTTCTATGTGCCCAACACTTTGCCAACCTTTAGCATGCATGTGCTCATTTAATTCTCATATTTAATCAAAGTTAATATTATATATGTACTACTTTCACAGATCAAAGAACTAAGACTGATTTTAAGTCGCTTGCTCAAAGCTGTGGAGTTGGGCTTCAGTCTGCTTTCAGTCTAGATCCCAACAGGAAGTTACTTGTTGATGGCAGTAACCAAGAAGCCCCAAAGTTTATTGTATACCTCCCTTCCTCAGTTCCTATGTCTCAAGAATTTAGGAAGTCTTTTGATAGGGAGTTCAGTCCTTGTTTTTTGAAGAACTTTCTTTTTCATAGCCCAGTGTTTACCCTCTTACCACAGCACCACTACCTGTGGTCTGTTGGATTTCCTGTTTGAAATCACCTGAAGATGTAGCTTAGTGGGGGGCTTGGAGAGATGGCTCAGGGATTAAGCCCCTGCATTGCAAGCAGAAGGACCTGAGTTCTGATTCTAGATCCCACATTAAAAAAAAAAAAAACCTGAGTGCTGAAATGGTGTGTGGGACCTGAACCAAGAAATGCCATTTTATATATATTCCCATTTTTTACTTGTTCACTTGTCCACGCCAAGAAACACCAGATAGACTGTCTGACCCAATCAACATAAACAGTCGGCTGCAAATTAGAGAATACTTTACACTCTCCAGCAGCCACTAGCTGGGAGGACAGCCTTGAATGATAATGTACAGAGGTTATGAACCAAGCAGGTGGAACTGTCCAATCGGAAGCAAGCCACTAGCTGCTCGAGAAATTCCAAAGACCATAAGTAATGTAGGAGGTACTAGAAACTGTGGGTGGACGGAGCTGACCAATCTCCACTCACCAATACTATTTTTACTTTTATTCACCCAATCATGTATCTGTTAGGTTAGAGACCCCCTTCCTCCTATAGAAATAGTTTATAAAAGAATGTGTAAAACAAAGATAGAGGCTCTTTCCCAGATCTGCTCGGGCTTATATTTGCATAATAAAGCCCTTCTTGTATTTACTGCGGTGTCGATTCCCTGTTGGTCTCTTGGAATCTGGGAATCTGGGCACCACAGGTGCTGGATTGTGCTTCCTGCTCTGGAAAGGCAGAGACTGGGAAATCCTTGACGACAGAGATTAGGAAACCCCATAGCAAAGCAAAAAGGAGCTAGAGCAATCCAGCAAGTTTCCTAAAGTCGCCCTTGGGGCTCCACAGGCACACATACCAATTCACACACTCAGAAAAAATGTAGCTTAGATCCTTTCTTTGGTGAGTCATGAAATAACTTGTTGCTGAGTATCCATATATCTGTGTGTCTACAGTATGTTCTGAGTTACAGTGTAAGTTATATTTCCCAGTACAGGCTGTAATTTTTAAGTCAATAGCATTCTTATTTAGAGCAATTGTTAATCAATCTGTTTTATGAAAAAATAAAGATAATGCCTTGTGTTTATTTGTCAGGGGATGAGGACAGTAAGGGAAATAATCAAGATTAATGACTAAGGACAGGGAGAATACAGAGAATTTCAGAAAGATTAACCAACTGGTGTTACCATGAGACATAGGGATAGGTAATTATAATCTATATTTTAAGACTGATGTTTCTTGTATACCTACTTGTATGCTAATACTTTCCTAAGATCTTTACATAAATTCATTCATTTCATCTTATAAATACAGAGGAGAAAAAGGAAAAATCAGAAAGAAATTGTGCACACGGTCTTCTTCTTAGGACCTGATAGCGTCAATGCACAATCATGTAGACAACTTCAAAGCCCATCTCTTCTGTTTGTTTGAAAAGAATGTTCATTCTCTTCTCAATGGGTGTGCATGTTTGATATCAAACTCTGATGTGCTCCGTTCATTTCCAGCCCAAGTAAGGGTGAATGGAGAGAACTGACTCCACCAAGCTGTCCTTGTGAATGACATAATAAGTGTGCACCCACCCTCATGTATACATCATACAGACACCACACAGACAAGAAAAATGAATATGGTTTTTAAAATATGGTCTATAATTAATATTAATTATTAAGGTTATAACATATTATTAAGTATAAAATTGATGAATAGTTTCAGAACATTTATAGGCTTCACCATCAAGTAGAATAAATAGTCCATTTGAAGCTTATATGTGGCCACCAGTGGTTATGCTGGCTTTACTATCAAGACAGGAAGCCGCCCCTTTGAACCTCAGTTGCCCCAGGGAATCGTTTTGACTAATACTCTGGAGATGATGCTGTGTGATTTCTGACCTTAGGACCTAGTCAGTCTCCATATAAAGAAACTCAGATTAGGATGATGAATGATAAGAGATTAACATGTCAGTCATCCCAGCTGAGGCACTGTGCATATGAGAAACGTCATCAGTTGCATTCCAGCTCATTATGGTCTGTAAGTACTCTCATGTATTATGCAGTCTTAGTTATACACCTGTGACCCTATTGGAAGTTGCTGTAACCTTTGAGATAAAGCTGTAGGACTTTGATCAGTTGCTCAATGATAGGATTAGCTAGTAATCCAGGGACTGCAGATTCAGTCTCCAGTGCTGTTAGGAGAAGGAGGAGCAAGAGGAAAAGAAGGAGCAGGAGGAGAAGGAAGATTAATGAGAGGACATTCCCTTAAAAGGGATTTCCTTGAAAGGGCTATCTATCCACTTTCTCTCTCTTCTTCCAATCGCCTGTGGCTCTTCCATCATGTGTCCTACATTAGTTAATCTTCTCTGTTGCTGTGAGACAACACCCAAAGAAAGAGAGATTTATTCAATTTACAGTTCCAATGGGAGACAAAGTCCATTCTGTTGGGAAAGGCATGGCTGGCTGGCAGAAGCTGAAGGTGGCCAAATCATGTCCATTAAGGAGGCTGGGGTTGCAAACATTGCCTCTGCTAGAGCCGACCTCTCCCTGAAGTAGGGCTGGGCAAAGCTTTTCTCAGGCCTTCAGCACCTGAGAAGACTATGCTGTCAGCTAATTGCATTACAGAAGTAATTGCTGACAAGAATTCATATTGTTGCCTCAGGCCCCACGAGCCAGGCACAGACTCTTCAGAAATTCCATGCGATTTCTGTGTAAGTTGTGGAACATGGTGGTAGATTTTTAACATAGCAGTCAGTAACTGAATCACAGAGGAACAAGATTATGAGGAGAACTGACCTGTTCTAGAATTACTTAAAAATATGAAAATAATTTATGCTGTGAAAAAGACAGCCAGAAACTGAGAAATGCAATCTAGGTTAAAGATGATGCAAACAAACAAACAAAGAACCTTGTAATAAGAGTAAAACTGGCAAATCTCATATCTTTATTGAGTAAAATATAAAACTCAGGTGTGGTTTAAAACAATTACTCAGAACTTTTAGAACATTATACCTTAAGAATGCTAAACTTCATCCTCTTTTATAGGAATAAAATAATGTAAAATAATAAAATAGTCATGTAAATAATATAGGAATAAAATAATGTAATAATGTAATGTGCTTGTTGCATGCCAATGCAGTCCACAGACTAAGTGGTTTAACTTGCTATGAGGTATTTTTAAGACACAGTGTAACCCTATTATTAAAAGTGCATCTTCTCCATAAAACACAATTTTCAGTTATTACTCTTACATTAACATAAAACTCCAGATACCTCAGAAATTTGAATTTGTGGATGATATCATTCTGATTCTGCTGCTAAGGATTCTGGTTTGAATTAGAATTTCTATGGATCTTTCAAGGTGAGAAACTATAGTACTTTTAGTCAAATTATCAATTATATTAGATGATGCAGTATATATAGCAACCCACATCTCAAAAAATAGTGACTTGGAATTATGTACAAATGACTCTAACAAACAATTATTAACATTATTGGTGGTTTCCTCAGAAGAATAATTCCTAACTCTGTCTGGTAAAATCCTACCTGCCTGAAAAATTTCTGAATCAGTGTCCTAATTGTAAAATGCTTTAAAGAAAAAGGTGTATATAGCATTGTTAACTTGTAATGCTGAACAAAGGGATTAGGCATGCACACAGACTCAGAAATGTACATGCATGAGTGCATACACACACACACAAACACATCTACAGACACACTCACACCCTTCTGTACATAACATACTTATGGTCTATAAGGTATTTTAAATTTTGTGTTTATAAGTCCTTTGGAGGAACTGCTATATGATTTTCACTGCCACAGAACAAATGAGAAAATGTTACTACACCCCTGACATTCACATATCTCTAAGTAAATATGATAAATAAGCCTCAAGTCATCTGAAAACATTTCCGTCCACATTCCACTGGAAAAAAAAAAACTAGGAAAACCTCAGAAGAAGCAAGTGAACAAATGCTGAATGAAGTCTGTTTTTTTTTTTTAATTATTTATTCAATTGTGTGTGTGTGCGTATGTATGTGTGTGTGCGCGCGTGTCTGTGTGTGTAGAACCACGGACGATTTTCGGGAACCACCATGGACGCCTCCACCTCCTTCTGCCCCGGGATTCACAGGCTCTGCCCTACCAGGACCAGAAGCGCAGGCCGCCCCCCTTCTGCCTGGCGTCTATACGTGGGATCTGGGATCCGAACTCAGGACCTTCTGCCTGCAAGGCAGAGGCTTAACCCCTGAGCCACCTCTCCAGCCCCTGAAGTCTGTTTTTTTAAACCATTATCAGTTAACTCTGTATAAGAGCTGAGTACAGGAACCTTCTAGTCTAGGCACAAAAAAACTCACTGACTGTAGCATTTTTAACTAAACATTAACCTTCCTAGTTACATTATATTGAAATGTGCCATTTGTACAGTTTGAAAGGCAAGATGGTCAAACTGTACGTAACTAAATATCACTTGATTGTTAGCATCACATTAAGGTCTGTTCTCCATGAATTACATGGTCACTCCAGGAATTCAGCAAAGCTACGGAGCCTCAAATCCTGTGAGGTCACAACAGATCTCAGAGAGACACAAGTAACAAAACAGAGAAATAAAATAAAACAAAACAGAATTTATTTCATCCATTCCTAGAATCCTAGTGTACTTTTCTTGTGGAGATTTTTTTCCTAATAGACTTTATTCTGATATTCTTGTCCTAAAAAGTTAGATAGCAATGTTGACACCCTTCACAGCTGCGCTGACCTTCAAATCTTACATGCTGCTATTATTTCCTTGGCGTACTTGTGGCCTCAACAGGAACGGAACCACCTTATCCATCCATATATGTTGTTCAGGTTATAGGTCAATATGTATTACACATTGGCTGATGTTTTGAAAGAACTGTGTTTGATCTTCTATTTCTTCTCTTGTTTCTTTGTGTCTGACAATGATGGTCATTGTTATTTAGGAATGGGTTAGGTGAGCCAGGGTGCATTTGTTACTTTTGTATTACTGTGAACAAATACTTCACAGAAAAAAAAAAGGTATGGGAAGTATGATAGTTAATCCTGGGTGTCAACCTGACACACCTGGCATTAACTAAGATCAGCTGAGACCACCAGAAGAGATTATCCAGATCAACACATTTACAATACAAAGACCAGCCTAGATCCCATTGGAACTTCCCTAGTTAGTGGACCACATAGAACAAACCTTGGAACAGGAGGCTTAGAAGAAGAAGAGAGACTCTCCAGGAATATTCCAGGCACATGAATGGGAGTGACTTAGCCTGCCAGCTTCAGCCACCAGCCATGTCATGTCCACCATGAAAGTCTGTTTCTCCCCTCTGGAACCGTAAGTTGAATAAATCTCCCTTTCTCCCTTAAGTTGTTTGACTTTGAATGCTTTCTCACAGCTATAGTTAAGAGTAAGCTTTGCGGGGCTGGAGAGGTGGCTCAGGGGTTAAGCCTCTGCCTTGCAGGCAGAAGGTCCTGAGTTTGGATCCTAGACCCCACGTATAGACGCTGGGCAGAAGCAGGGGTGGCTTGCGTTTCTGGTCCTGGTAGGGCAGAGTAAACAAGGAGGAGGTGGAGGTGGTCCATGGTGGTTCCCGAATTCGCCCGTGGTTCTACACATGCACAATTGAATAAATAAATTAAATATTTTTAAAAAAAAAAGGGTAACCTTTGCAGGAGGAAAGATTTATTTTGGCTCATAGTTCAAGAAGGATCATTCCAGCATGGCAGGGAATACGGGCAGGGTGGCTCACTAGTGAGGGTAAGAGCTGTGGCAGAGGCCTGTCTCCTGTAGCTGTCTCTCAGGTGCCATATCAGGCTGTTCTGAATGAATACCCTGAGTGACTATGAATGCTTGATGATGAGTTATCTGTTGTTTTCCTTTGCCTTTTTTTATTTTAAAATATTTTCTCTAACACTGTTGTGACCTCTCTGAAGTTTAATTCATATTTTAAAGGGTCATTTATTTATCCAGTGAAGATCTGCTCAAACATAGCATCTGGTATTTTGTTCTATTCACTAGTCAAATTTCCATCTCTACTCAACAAGCCAAAGTCAGGGAAATTGCTTATTTTGCTGGGAAAACAAAACAAAACAAAACAAGGTGTGGGAATTGAACTTTCTGATTCAATAGCTTCCAAAGTAATCTTAACTTCCAAAAACCCTCTTCTCATCCACTCTTCCAAGTCGCTCTCCCTGTCTCATCATGTTTTAACTTTGCAGACATTAGGTAGCAGGGAGGAATTTATTACTGGCTGCCTGAGTGATTTGAAGCCATTGCGTTGGTCTGTAAAAAGATAGGGGTGGATACTACAATGAAAGGAAGGTAACCAATTGCTGTGGGCAGTATGCCGTGGCTTGGATGTCCGTCCTGAGAGTCGTCTGTTCCGGCCTGCTGGCCGTGTGTGCGGGCTGGTTTGGTGCTGGCGTTCGTGCTGTCTCCGTGCTGGTCGAGCTGCCTGGAGGGCCACTGTCCTGCTGCTTGAGTCCTTGCCCGGGCGGGCTGCGGTTCGTGGCGGATTTTGCTCTTGGTTTCTCGGCTTATTCGATGTCTTAAATTGCTCTTGCCTGTCGTTTCTTTCTTTTCTTTTTCTTTCATTATCTTTCTTATAGATCTTTTGTCATATTGATTATATGTCTCTTATTTGATTTGATATAGTTTTCTAGTGATCTCTTATCTTTCTATTTCTATTTATTTCCTTTCTTTCTTTATTTCTTTATTTATTTATTTCTTTCTTTCTTTCTCTCTCTATATCTCTATTTAATTCCATTTCTCTCTTACCTCTCCCTCACTAATTCCCTTTCTTTCTTTTCTTCTCCAGTGTCTTTTGTTTTACTCCTATAGAATATTAAACATAGCTTTAGTAGATGAGGAGAAACACAATGGCCAGACACCTTTGAGTTCTCAGATAATTCTCCAGTAAAAAGAGTGGGAATGACCTGATTTGCATAGCCGATGAAGAGGTAAGTGCCTGCTGGTTCAGTACAGTCGTCTCTGAACTCACATGATCTTACTTTATGTCTCTCCAAGACTCTGGGGAATCAGTTTTCGCATGTTGCTGTTTTCTTCTTTTTTGCATGATCTCCAAACAGTCCTGCTGCATCTCAGAACCACCTCGCACCCCGGCCTCCAGCAGACCACAGAAAGTCACCTCTGCTTTTGTCCACAAGATACACCCACCTGTCCACTGACTTCCGCCCAGAGGTTTTGGCTTCCTGTCTGCGCCTGGTCAGATCCCAGCCTCCAGCGTCACATCCTCTCGTGCTTTCTCACAGTTACTAGAAGGGGAAGGAGCGCTAACCACAGTCTCTTTCATACATGGGAGTTCTTCTCCCTTGACATGACATTCCATTTTAGAGCTTCTCATTTGATGTTCTGGGTAGTACCTGAAGCATTGGTTAAACGTTTCCAGCACAACAAAGCTCTGGTCTCCCTTCAGCTTATTGAAGTACTCAATCTGCTCTAAGGACAATTGTGAGCTAGGAATGAGCCCTGACAGGTTTTGAGGTATCTCATTCTCAGAAGTCACTCTCTAGTGCCCAGAGCACACAGCAAGAGCCTTGTCATTGGTTCCACTGTGTCGATACAGTCTTGAGGTTGGCGAGGCATAATTCTCTTAGGAGTCACCAATTTGTTATTCTGAAGAAGAGAGAGAAGGGAAGGGGTAGGCGTGGTCATAAAGGAACTTGTAAAAGTTTCTTTGTGGCCATGATATATTTGAGAATCTGCACAGTGGTGATAGACTCAGTAATTGACATTGGTCAAACTTTGTAGAACAAAAGTATATCCAGAATGTCTGCTGAAGAAAATAAATGACTGAGACTCAGCCTGAAACAAGACAATTAAACCACCTCCAGCCCCAAGGCTCGGCGAACACTGGAGAGGGCAGGAAGCACATAAGATCCTGAAGGACGTGTGTGTCAGACAGTATCTTCTGGACATGACAGGACTGACGCAGCCATGAAGCTATGTACACTTTCCCAAGACCTGCACAGGATTTGATCCATCAACACTTCACCTTGGGAGGATAAACACTGTAAGGGGCCCATGCCTCCCTGAGAGACTGTTGAGGGTTAATGCTGATGCCAGACAGCAGAGGGGAGAATTCTTCCTAGGTGGTACACCCACTGACATCAATCATGTTCTAGCAAATACTCAGGCATATGCCATCAAAGGCAACCCAGATAAAATTCAATGGGCCACACATTCAAAAAAAACATGAAAACAGGAGGGAGATAGGGAAAAGGAGGAGGGATGGGATCATGCATATATCATAAATTCACTATATTCATGTATGAAACTCTAAAAGAATAAAAACTTAAATTGAATTAAAATAAAATAAATGACCGTTGGAGAAGCTGAATGAGATGAGAGGGTTTTATCCATGCCAGTATCCTGGAATTGTACAATGCTTACAAATGTATAATTGGGGCTAAAGAGATGGCTCCGGGTTTAAGACTGTGCTTGCAAGCAGGTCCTGAGTTCGGATCCAGGTTCCAGGTAAAAAAAAGTCAGGTGGAAATGGCAGAGGCCTGCACTTCCTGCCTTGGTGGATGGAGCCTAGGAAATCCCAGAGGGAAGCAAGAAGGGGATAGAAGCAATCCAGTATATTCTCCAAGTCACCCTTGGTCCTCCATGGGGACACACAGCACTGTTTTGACACACACATGCACACACGCACACAAATAAATAAATAATTTTTAAAAAGAAATGTAGAATTGCACAAATTCTGCAAGATTCACTCTTTTGAGGAAACTGGGTAGAGGATTTTTGAGATCTAACTCTTATGAAAACTGCATGAATCTATGATGGCCATACAACTAAAAACTTGAGAACATACTACAGGGATTTATGAGGCTCAGAAAAAGACAGTGTTCTCAAGAATTACCTAATTTGTTGTCAGTTTTTATAAGAACTAAAGTGATTTTTGGATCTGTCACTGGGAAGATATCAACAGGCATGAATTAGTCAAGGAGCCTGGGACCATCCCTTTCACCTCCAGGATAAGAACAGTTCCATTACACAGTGAACGAGTGGAGAAAAATGTCTCCAAACAATCCAAGAGAATGACAGATATATCATTTACCTGGGCCTACCATGACAAGATAGTTGGTTTAACACTTGAAATTTTTTTCTCTTACAATCCTGGATATTGGAAATCTGAAATGAAAGCGCAGCCTAAGGGACTCCCTTTGGGTCATTCCTTACTGTCTGCAGCATCTGGTGGGTGCCCATGCTCCACGGCTTGTGATGACATCTCTTTCCCTTCATCATCCTCTGGCTCATCTGTGTGCAGTCTGGAAAGGACACATCCTTATTTAGGGGATCGCTTAGATGACCCATGCGGTGCTGGTTACATTTGCACATTGTGACCAAGTAATTTGCAGAACAGCACTTGCAAGAGGGAAGGTTTCTTTTGGCTCACCGTGTCAGAGAGAGTTCATTCCACCATGGCGGTGAAGGCATGGCAGAGCAGTTCGCTTGGGGTGAGTGGGGTGAAGCCTTGTTGAACCAGGAAGGAAGTAGACCAGAGAGCTGAGAGTGGCCGGAAGTAGAGCCAGAATCTACCTTCTAAGGCTTGCTCCTAATGGCCTATTTCTACCAACTAGGCTCTACCTCTCAAAGACCCCAGGTGCTGTGAAGTCCACCACCAGCCTGTAGGAGACATTTCAGATTCAAGACTGTCCATGACAGGTCAGTCTCCCAAAGACACTCCCCTACCCCTGCCCTGTTTTCAGAACAGAATGAAAAAAAAAAAAAAAAGATTTGTTAAGTACACTGCCAGGGAACAGTGGTAGCCACAGAACCACCAGGCTCAAGATCCTTAATTATATCCGTAAAGAAATTGTCCCTCACATAAGATCACTTAGGAAAACTTCATGGATGGGGATACAGGCATACATCCTGTGGAAATATGTCATTATGGTCACTACAATGAGAATAGCTTATGTACAAAATGTCTGAGGAAAGTGCTCCAATATGGAAGGTAAAACAAAGCCGAACTCACTTTAGATAGATAAATATTTGTGGGGGATATGTTGACATAGTTTATCCAGTACCACCTTTTCTCTATTGTATTCTCTTTGTTTCTTTATTAGAGATTAGATGACTATATTTATGTGAATCTTTCTTTCTCTCTCTCTCTGTGCTATCCATTAAGTTCCACTAATATATCTGTATATTTTGCCAATCCCACTCTTTTTATTGGTTTTTCTCTTGCTATAACAGAATAGAATGAACTGTGTAATTTAGAAAGAAAAGATGTTCATTTAACTCAGTGGGAGGCTGGGAAGTCTAGGGACATAGCTACGGCATCTGGAAAAGTGTTTTCATAGCGTGGAAATGGCTGAAATAGAGCAACAGAATTCAAAAGAGAAAGCACATAGGCTGTACTCCCTCTTCAGAAATCTGCTCTCTCACAATAATCTCTGCAAAAAGAATTCCAACCAAAAAAAAAATAGCACTAACCCATTCCCAGCTTTCCACTTTCGTGATCCTGTTGCCTCAGTAGGCTCCACCTCCTAACACTGTTGCATTGTATATTAAGTGTCACTATGTAGATTTGGGGAATTTATTAGACCCAAGGGAACCAACCTGTCTGGATTAAGAAACCTTTATGATATATTCATGATCCCATCCCTCCTCTTTTTCCTTATCTCCCTCCTGTTTTCATGTCTTTTTGAATGTGTGGCCCATTGAATTTTATCTGAGTTGCCTTTGATGGCATATGCCTGAGTATTTGTTGGAACATGATAGTAAATTGTGAAGCTAAATAATTGCCTTCTGACTTTATTTTCCTTTAAATACTGAATTACCTATTCTGTCTGTTGTCTCTCCATATGAAATTTATGTTCACCTTCTTGCTCTCTGTAAAATGACTACAGAAGCCAACCAAGGTTGTGTTGAATCTGTAAGTCAAGTCAGAAAATACTGGCATCTTAACAGCTTTGAATCTTTCTACCCATGAATGTGGAGTAAACTCCATCTCTATATTTATTCTGTGATTTATTTCAGTAGTTTGTAGCTTTCCTTAGAGAGATCTTATATATGTATTGTTAGATTTACACTTAGATATTTCAGTTTTGGAGGTGATAAGCATAAATAGTGATATGGTTTTAGTTTCAAATCCTACCTGGTAATTGTTAGCATATAGGAAAAGGATGAAGTTTTTGTCATAGCTTGAATGTGAGTTGTCCTCCACAGACTCAGACATTTGCATTCTTAGGGTGAGTTAATGTTTGGGAAGGTCCCGGCTTTAGGAGGCGGAGTCTTATTGGAAGAAGGCCATCAAAGTGGGCAGGACTTGAGATGGTTGCTTGCTCTCTCTGCCTCCATAATGGCTATTCACCTAAGCCTCCTCCAGCTTCTACTACCCATATGAATTTCCTCCCATCATCAACTGTATCTTACTCTGCAATATAAGCCAAACAAATCTCCTCTCTCCCCCTGAAGCTGACCGTGTGTTGTCTCACAGTAACAAATAAAGTAACTGCAACAGCTTTGTTTATTAACTTTGTATGTCAATGTCTGTCTGTTCAGAGGTTTTTATCAATTTTTCCGGATTTTCTACAGCTGATCCTGTCCTCTGCAAACAAGACAATTTTATCTTTTCTTTTCCCATCCATTTATTTTTTAATTCCTTTTTCTTATTTTATTCTATTAATCAGCGATGGAGGGAAAACTCATCTTTTTAAGAAAATAGAACACATGGCTCTTACTCACACATTCCATGAAGAGAACCCTGTCATTTGGTCATGTTTAGTAGCAAGAGGATCTGATCTTCTCAAGTGCAGTGGATGTGCTAGATAAAACACGACTGTTAAGAAATAGAGGGAACATATATTGGCAGACAATCGATTGTCAACTTGAAGACCTTGAAATTAATGAATTATATGATCAGACTGATTTGATTTTCTATGTGGCTTTATATTTAGAAAAGAGCCGGATGTTTTTGCTCAGAGATCAATTCATAAGGATAAATATCATTTCATAAAAAATCACTAACCTGAATACATAAAGATGTCAAAAATCACCATTTATTTATTATTAAAAAATAATTCCAAGCTTGGAGAAAAAGTTCATTTTATCTTCCTAATTATATGATAGAAAATGAGCAAAATTGGAAGTTTAACAAAATAAACTTCAGACAGTTAAATCGATTTCTCCTGTTAATCAAAACAACTAATTAGAGGGTTGAAAAAGGCATATATATATATATGAGATCTTGACTACTTCAGGTTTTTTTATTGCTCCAAAATGAACAAAAGATTATACTATTAAAGCATAAAAGGACGAAACTTTTAATAAGAAAAGATCCATCTGCTAGACAAAAATTCTTTTATCTATTAAATCTAATTAATTCTGAACTGTAATTATCGCCACTTGGAAACAAGCAGCAAGCAAAATCCTTGCCAAACTGTGGGTAGACCTATATTTTCCCCAACCTACACTCTTTTTATTTTTGTCCCAGAGGAGCTGTTAACAATCACTCTGCATTTATAAAACCTAAGAATTTTATAATTAAATTTAAATTTAAAATTTTACCACCTTCTGTTGAAATGATAGGTGAGGCTATATAGACTGAACAATTCTATCACCCACAAAACTTTTCTGTTGAAGTCCTAAACTCCAGTGTGACAGTGTTCTGCTGTAGAACTTTGAGAGGCCAGCAGATTTGGAGGAACCAATGGGGAAGAGAAGAGAAGAGAAGAGAGAGAGAGAGAGGAGAGGGGAGGGGAGGGGGAGGGGAGGGGAGGGGAGGGGAGGGGGAGGGGATCGGGGGCGCGAGAGAGCGAGGGCGACGTCGCGGAAGAGTGGAGCTATGGCTCTGTTATTAGAAAACCAAATTCCCTGATGTTTTGATCATGGATTTCAAGCCACAGAATCAAATTCCTGAAGTTTAAGCCACCAAACCTGCACCATCTTGTTATGGACATGCTATGGACTGGATCTTGAAAGGCCCATGTGTTGAGCCTTGGTCCCCAACTTGGAGCTATAAGGAAGTAGTGGAACTTTTAAGTGGTGGGGCCGAGCAGGAAGTCTTGACATCAATGCTGGGCCTCCGTGTCCTAGAACAGGATATAGAGACTCCAAATCCTTCCTCTTCTTCTCAGTTCTCAGTTTCTGGAGTTTAACTATACCATGCATTCTGCCATGATGTGCCATAGGTCCAATGAAAGGGAGCCAACTGTTCATGGACTGAAACCTTGAAAACTAGGAATCAAAATAAAAATGTTCTTTACACGAGTTGATTGTGCCGGGTATTTGTTGTTGGGACAGAAAAAGGGGAAAACAGGGGCTGGAGAGGTGGCTCAGGGGTTAAGCCTCCACCTTGCAGGCAGAAGGTCTTGAGTTCGGATCCCAGATCCCACGTATAGACGCCAGGAGGAAGTGGGGGCAGCCTGCGCTTCTGGTCCTGGTAGGGCGGAGCCTGTGAATCCCGGGGCAGAAGGAGGTGGAGGCGTCCATGGTGGTTCCCGAATTCGTCCGTGGTTCTACACGCACGCACACACACACACACACACACACGCACATACATACGCTCACATGCACAACTGAATAAATAATAATAAAAAAAAATTAAAAAAAAAAGGAAAGAAAAAGGGGAAAACAAAATCTTATGCATTTCCAGACCAGACTGCAGCAGATGCATTGCAATCCACCTGGAGCAATTAAGAATGTAACATTAACGAAGCGGAGCAGGACAGCCTCAGCTAAATCAAAGGCTAAGAAGGCGAAACCTGTCATCTGTCACAGTTTAAGGATTAAGTAAAATGTGTATCTATAGCAAGTGACTTTAGTTTGGGTCATATAGGATCTCATCTCGCAAAGGTTGGTGCTTCTACACCATGTACCTCAAGAAGTGTGACAATTATAAGAATCATGGGAAGTCACCTGGCCAAAGCAAGGGGAACCACAGTTTCTTTCCAAGTATTCAAATCTCCAATAGAAATACACCGGGTGGGTGCATTCTTGTACAGTTGCTGTCATTCAGATCCTGGGAACCCTCTTGGTTCCTCTCATTTCACAATCGTGATGGCTCCATTTTTTTTCCCTTTGATTTAATTCTTGACAGACTATAGGATTTATATTACTATAATTGATATCACCCTCTGGTTTGCTTTCTCTTCAAAACGTCTCTAAAGAGTTGAGCTCTCACATGCTTTCTCCTTCTCTACCACACATGCACTTTCATACTCACTCAAGTCCAGCTTCTGTTGAGAATATCATTCCTGCTTCACCTGGAAATTCCATGTTGCCAGCTCTGGTGGTCTTCTGTCTGCTCTGAATGGATTGTATGGTTCTTGCATTTATAAGGCTTCTCTCCTCTCTCTCTCTCTCTCTCCAGAGAAAATCGTCTCGGTTTCTCTCTCTCTCTCGCTCTCGTTTAGATTCAGGTGTCGACTTGACAGTTGCAGGCTGAGTTTGGTGCACATCTGTGAAGAGTTTTTAGTTAGAGTAGGCCCTTAACAAGCCTGCAGGTGATCGCTTAATTGATATAGAAGAGCCAACTCCACAGTGGGTGGTGCTCTCCAGTGGTGGACAGGATAAAAGAAGTGCAAGGGGGAGGGACTTGCCCTCTCTTGCCCTGTGTAGACTTGGCTGTGTTGACTTAGCTACTGGTCTGCTGCCTCATTTCTCCATGGTTGCATCCTTGCTGCTATCCTCACTGCCACCAAGCCCACCCTCTTGTGTCTTGCTGTTGTTCATTACTGATCTTGGAGCTCAGCCTCTTCAGCTCCAGTGTGACTGAAGTTTAAGACTTTCCAGGTATCTTTCATTCTTCTAAGATACTCAGGAACTGAGCAGCAACTCTGATTACTCTGATTTTATTTTGTAAACTAATCTAGTAACTCTTGGCTTCCAGGATACTTTTTTGTTTTATTGCTTTGTGATTGGTTCTCCTGCCTCATTTAAATATTCCTTCTTATCTACACAAGCTTTAAATGTTTCAGGGTTTAAATGCCTTGGGGTATGAATTTGAGCTTATTATTTATCTACATGTTATCCTTCAATAATCTTATCAAATCCTTTGGCTTGGAAACAATCCAAACAGCCAGTGTATTAGTTTTCTGTTACTGACAGAATACCTGAGACAATCCACTTAACATGATGTCCTGGTTTGAAATGTGTCCCCCACAGTCTCATGTATTTGGCAAGGTCATGGCACCTTGAGAGGTGAAGCCTTGATGGAGGAAGGCAGTCAAAAGGGGTGGGCCCCTGAGGCGGATTAGTCCCACCCTACCTCCAGAAGAAGTCTGCCTTTGCAGCAAACAGTCTTGTAGCTCTCAGCTTCCAAGATGTCTGGAATAACATAGCCAGCTTCGGCCAGCTAGCCATGCCCTCTGCCATAAGAAAATGTGCCTCCCCTCTGGAACTGTAGCAAATAAATTTCCCTTTCTTAAGTTGATTGACTTTCAGTGCTCTCTCACAGCAATAGTTAAGAGTAACTGTTATACATGGAGGAAAGATTTATTTTAGCTCACTGTTTCTATGGCTTCCAACCTATTGCCACTTGAGTCTGTGGCTTTAGTCTGATAATGAATAGACCCTCATGGCAAACTATGCATGATAGAACAAAGATGCTGATATAGTAGCCAGGAAGATGGATGGGGGGGGGGTCAGGTATAGAGCTGGTTTCAGTAACTCCTCCAATGGCACATACCCAAGTGACATAATTCCTCCTATTAGGCACTACCTCTTCAAGATTCACCACCAGTTTATGGAAATACAATGAAGCTAATAAAGATATTGAAAACCAACTCTAATATATAGGTTTTTTTGTTGCACATTAACCATCCAAACTCTAACACTATTATTATGCATTTGTTATATTATCATGAGCTCATACAGAGTGAATGGATTAGAGATGTTAGATTGGGAATTATCCAAATAAAGGTGCTACTGAAGATTCTAAAACTGGAAGATCTCACAGGAGAACTAAAAATACACGGTTTATGACAGAATCGTGTGGAAGAAATGAAGCAGAAAAGAGGTGGGGATGGACAGAACAAACGTGTGAATCTCCACAGATGGGCAAGTTTGAAAAAGAGGAGCTTTTCCCACAATGAGATTCTGCAAAGTTTTGAGTTAGAAGACGACAGGGAAAAAAGGTTAGGATTTGACAGAAGATAAAAAAATTGCAAAAATTGAAAGGGTAGTTTGGGTAGTTCCTAAAATGGTACATTCTGTACTATGAAATCATAGTAAAGACTGGGAGAAGGAAATTCATGGTTATGAACAGAAAGAAAAGTGGTTTGATACATAAAATACATAATAGAAATGTGTTGTGCATATGTGTGTAGGCATAAATATGTGCAAGTACGTGCATTTCTGGGGTCCCTGTGTGCCAGTTACTCTAAATGTTTACAATGTGAAGCACCTTAAGGAGGAAGGAGGCTTATATATTCGAGTTTTACGGTTCCACAGGGTGAGAATAGTCTTTCATGGTGGAGGGGTACATGGCTGGGGCAAAAGTTGGAGGCAAATTAAGGTCACCTGCAACACCCTGGAGGCTCAGTAGCTGCTCAATCCAGTAGACCAGCATGGGTGACAAAACTGAAGGTCTGGAGAATTTCTGGAGTCAAAGAAGCAAAGAAGCCCGGCAGCAGGAGGGAAGAGAGTTTTCTAGCACAGCTTCAGAGAGTCTCTCTTCAAAGTTTTCTCTGATTCCTTTTATCTGGTCCGCTACTGGGAGGTTCCAATCAGCTCTAGGGCTAGTCTTTGTACTGTAAATATATTGATCTGGATAATCTTTCCAGGTAGTGGACAGCTGATCTCAGTTAATGTCAGTGTGGTCAAGTTGATACCAAGGATTAACTATCACAACATATGTACATGTGTACTTATGTAAACATGCCTGTGGAGTCCAGTGATCAACTGGAGTGTTTTTACCCAACAACTGTCTACCTTGTTTGATGAAATAGTGACTGTCATTTGTTCTGGAGCTTACTGAATAGGCTAGGCTGGCTGGCCATTGAGTCTTAGGAATGTGTCTGTTTGAACCTTTCCAGCACTGTGAGTACAAGTGCACGCAATTATGCCTAGATTTTTTCATTTGCTTTAAATGAAAGCTTCAGTAAGCATTTTGCTAGCAGAGCAATCCAGTCCTTGTTTTTCACATGATGCTTATGTTTAAAATATGCACAAAGTCCTGGATCCAATTAAAATGAAAACAAAACCAAACAACTCAAACACGCTTCTTGGAGCAGAGAGATGAGCGTGAAGACCTTTCAAAAGGAATGATTGCAAATATTTTTTCAATAATATTAAAAATCAGGGCTGGGGAGACAGCTCAGAAACAGTGTAGAGCAAGTGGGGACATCGCAGTGATGAATCAGCAGAGCTGAGCTGCAATCCCCAGAGCTCACATGTCTGTAATCCCGCCCTCCTGAGGCAAGACGAGAGGGGGAGACAGGAGAGACTTTGACTTGACCAAGGTAGAAGGCAAGGATTGATGCTCCGAGTTGTTCTCTGGTCTCTCAAGTGAGCTGTGGCATGTGCACGCCCATATTTGCACAAATATACACACACATATATGCATCACACATATACATATTATGATGATGATGATAATAATAGTGGTAATAATGATAATAATATAAAAAACAGAGAGAACAGGACAGGGCTTTGCCGTCTGTATGAAGAGCTGTATGAAGTCTCTTTTAATAAAACCAGTCAGGCTTTCCTTTGAAATAGTATGGAAGAGATGAAAAGACCTACAGAAAGTAACACTGAATGGACTGACGATCATCAGCAAGTACTTGCATCTGCGGGTGAGAGACTTGATCAGTTTCTAGACCCCGCCGAAAAGACTCTAGCATCCGATGTAAAAAAAAATCCAGGTGTTGCAGCTTATGTCTTATCACAGTTGGGCACGGGCGTCAACTTACAGTTGAGGGTTTGAGCTCTGGACACATTTGTGGAGAATTAGTAGTTGAGTTAAGCCCAGAGCAAACCTTTAGGAGATTGTCTAGCTGATGGGGAAGGCCCAGCCTATGGTGGATGAGACTAGGCCCTGAACAGATGAATAAAATACTGACAGTAGATTGAGGAAGTTGGTATCCTTGTGTACACTTGGCCAGACATGCGATCATCTCTCTCTCAACCATTACATAGAAATGGTATGGCCAGTTCTCTTGGTCTGGTGTTGGTGCATGCCACTTGATGGTCATTTATCAGTAACCATGCAGGTGACTGCAACATGTCTGCAATTCCAGCACTGGGGTAGAGACACGAGAAGCCCTGACATTTGATGGTCAGCTATTCTACCTGAGTCAGTGCAGTGGACTTTAGGTTTAGCCAGAGATCCTGTCTTAAAAAATCATAATAATAAGGTAGAAGTCAGGGGAGATGGCTCATTGGATAAGGTGCTTTTTGCACCACTGCAAGGCTCAGAGTTCGGATTCCTAGACCCTCCATAGAAGATGGGTAGCACTATAGCCACATGGAACCTTGGCACTGGGGAGGCAGACAGGAGATTCCCTAGAATAAGCTGGCTAGCTGGACTAGCTTATCTACAAGCTCTGGACTCAAATGAGATCAATCAATCAATAAATAGTAAGTGCACAGTAATCAAATGACCAAGGAAGACACTGACATCAACTTGGAGCCTTCCCATGTACATGCAAATACATGCACACAGACACACTTATGTGCACATATAAACATACATGTATACCTGTTGCAGTGGCAGGCGTAGCAGCAGCCACCAGCATTGCTACTGGTCATTGCAGCAGCCCAGCCGGGGCTATTCGCAGGGCACGACAGGGGTGAGGATGACGATGCCACTAAGAGACAGAGAGACAGGCACCGGAGACACCATGCGGGGGAAAGGTAGTGTCCACTTTATTGTGTAGGAACAAAGACTTATATGGGGCAATCCAGCCACTGGCATTACACAGGGGGTTCTTTTTGGGGGGCCGACCAGACCACAAGTTCTGACTGTCATTCTACAGCACCTAGAGGCAGGGAGATTGTGTACTGGGAGTCTGGCTGGGAATGGGCCAAACCACCAGTAAGTGTGCTTAAGTGGTTTGTAAACAGAGTGGCTTTAGCTCATTCAGGAGTTTTGGCTACAGCACTCAACCAAGCCTGGCCCCTGCGCTCGCCTACATATACCCACAGGCACACACATATACACAGTCCAAAAAAAAGTTAAAAAAAAATAATAAAGTGGAAAGCATTGAGGAAGACACCCAATGTCCACTACTGACCTCCGCTGTTCTGGGGTAACAGATGAGGAGAGCTAAGAACTCCCTTGTGTCGAAGCAGCAAAGTCATCTGCTAAATGATCAAGGAGAAATGAGGGAACTAGGAGGTTGTCTGTCCTGCAACAGGTAGGGGATCAGGAAATCTAAGTTCAAAGTCTCAGCCATCTAAAATTACCTGGGTGAGCTCAGAACATCCCTGACATTCTGTGCGGGAATCTGTGACTGGAATGAGCATAAGGAGTATGTGGCATGCGTTGGTGAAGAAACAGCAGTAGGAAGTTCCACTAGAAAGTGGCAACTGCTGGATGGCTCTGTGTCCGGTTGGTCACATCCTCATAGCCTCGGAGCCCCGGCCGTGGCCCCTTACAGAAGGCAGAGGTGTCAGAGGCCGGGACATCCAACCTGTTGAAAGAGCTGCAATGCTGGCCATGCTGCTCCCTCGCGGAAGAAGACTCTGTCTCACAGGGGCTTTGTGCGATGAAGGGCCTCTGAGCGGCTGCAGGGTGTGCGGAAGAGGGTAGGAGCCATGCGGAGGGACTTGGCAGGCAGCCAGCAAGGAGCGCATGGCAGAAGGTCCCAGAAGGGGGCACCTGCCGTGGTCCTGTCTGCCATATAGATGTCCAGCTCAGAGATACTTAGTACGTTCTGGAAGCTTTGTGATGGCAGGGATGTGACTGGCTGTCTGTGGTCATGGCTCCCAGAGAAAGAGATTCTAAATATCAAGTGTAATTGCAACTGGATGTGGACATGGGGTTTGGAAGCCGGACATCTGAAGATGTGAAGTAAAGAAGTGTTGCTGTTTGCTCAAAATGGGGTGTGTGTGTGTTTGTGTGTGCGCCTGCACATGCACAGAGGAAGCATGGAGGAGAGGATGAGGAGCTGCTAGTTATCCTCCATAACTGAACATGCAACTTCCTCCACCTCCACTCACAAAGGCGTGACTTCCTTCTTCATCTCCCTCCTCCCAGCAGTGGTCTAGATTCACAACTTACCTGATCTTCTCTTCTTTCAAACTCTTAAAAATCATCCTCAAACTTCTTTCTAGGTCTGCTTTTAAATTCTTTTATGAATGAGACTAATAACCCAGAAGGGACTTCTGGATTCCCAGCAATGCCTGTGTTCATGCTAATTGTATTTTACACAGACAATAAGTGATTTTTTAAAGGCCATGTGAAAGGTATATTTTACTCTGTATCTTAGGCAAACAGTGACAGTTGCTATTTAGGAATTTACAAAAATGGTGCAGCACTTGCGAGGAATATGTGAAGCCTGCAGTTCAATACACTGTGCTGAAAAGAAAAGGGTTTGACAGTTTTTTTAAGGCTTGCTTGTTCTTTCCCACATGTTTCTGGGAAGAACAAAAGGAAAAAAGGCAAAGGTGTTCCAAAGACATTTCTTTCCTGTACTGCCCAAGCTTTAGGCCAAAAATTAAGTCACCCCACCTCAGGATTCTTTTTTGAAGTAGGATTTGTGTGTGTGTGCGTGCATGCGCTGCTACTTGTGGAGGCCCAAGGTAGCCACAGGACTCTAACTAGGAGTTTTAATCTCCTGAGATGGGTGTGGTCTGCCCTATGAAGTCACCCATTATCAGTACCAGCTGGAGCCTCCCTCCTTAAGTGAAACACACTCCCTCTGTGTTTCCCCTGAGACTTCTACTTTGATAAATGGTTTTAACTAGTTCTATAGCAGCTTCTGGGGCTCTCTTGCTTCTCAACTCATTTCTAAGTTCCATGTTTCATTGCTGCAATAAACACACGACCCAAACAATTTATGGGAACAAGGAGATTTGTGTGTATGTGTATGTGCGCGCGCAGGCGGAGAGCACATATTTAATTATTTATTTATTTATTTATTTATTTATTTTTCTAGCTTTATAAGCATACTGAGTATTTATCCCGCTTCCCTCCACCCTTTCCTCTACCCCTTCCTTCCTTCTCTTTATCAGTATATGCTACTCCCTCCCATCCTCCTGCCCAGAAGCTTCTATGGATCCCAGGTTCCCTCTGGCTTATCTTCTCTTGTAGTGGTCCAGGCTTCTGTGGCATACCAAGTTGCCCTTCTTTGGGCCACCCCACTGATAAGGGCATTTCCCTTCACTCATCCAACTTTAGTCCTCAAGGTAAGGACAACAAGGAGGTTTTTATTCATGCACTGAGCGAACCAGACACAACCTCAGCAAAAGCAGAGGGCTGATGACCAAAGCTGCCTTCTAGCTTGTCACCTTTCCACATTTCAACTGGCCCTCTATCTTTATCCATCTTCCCAAGGAATGCTACCTACTCACTGTAAGCTGGGTCTTCCCCATCATCCATGCAATTAAGACAATCTCTACAGGATTACCAGAGGCAATTCCTGACAGGCGTGTCCATAGGCTCCTCTCTAGAGTGTCAAAGCTGACAGCAGAAACTGTCACAACTTGGGACTTCCTTTAATTATCTTAGTAATTTACAGGGGTGAACTTTCTCATTGTCATTAATACTAAACAGCTCCCCAAGTTCCATTTGAACACAGATATTACTCTGTGTGCATGTGTGTATGTATGCGTGTGTGACTGTGTGTGTATGTGTGACCCTGTCTGTGTATAGTAGAAGGCACTGTGCGTGCTGTGGAGGCCAAGGGTTACACTGGGAATCATCCTGCATTACTTCCACCTCCTCTTTGCTTTGCTGTGGGGTTTCCCAGGTTCTGCCTTCCAGGGACTTAAGTGCAGGCCACCACCATTTCTGCGCACCGTTTTTACATGGGATCTAGGATCCAAACTGGTCCTTCTGCTTCTGAGGACAGAAGCTTAAACCCTGAGCCATCTCTTCAGCCAGATATTACTTTTCTTTTTTTTTTATTTTATTTTTTTTTATTAATACATTTTTTATTATTATTTCAGCTCATACAAACTTATTAGGTACACCAGTTACCTCCCTCCCTCCTCCTCCCCCCATACCCCTTGCTCCTCCTCCCCACCCCCCTCCCTTCCCATCACCCAGTGCCTCCCGCCCCAATTCCCAGAGAGTCCTTTCTTGTGCATGCCTGATTTTCCTCTGGGCCCTCCTCTCCGATGACGTACAAGACCCAGTGGCCCTTTCCCTGAAACCTTTCCTGTGTTCCCTTGGAATAGGAACGCTGCTGTGGCTGCCAATCCTTGCCTCCAAAGATCTTGGTGCCTTTAGCAGAGATGCTGACTTTTGTGGGGTCAATAGTGTGTTTAGACAATGCGCAGGGCATGTAAAGTCAATATTGATTGCTTCAGCCCTAACTCGTATGGAGTATCTTACATATCATTGTCCTCCCATCCTTGTGCTCTAATACTCTTACCGCCCCCTCTTCCGCAAAATTTCCCTGAGCTTCAGGATGGGGAGAGATTACGCTGCTAAGTTCTCGGTGTTGATATAGAGTCTCTGAAGTTCTGGATTGTGTTTGTTGGTTTCTTTTGCAGTTTTGCTGCTCCTGCAATGCCCTTCACTCCATTGGGGGCATTGTATGTTACCCCCTGGCCAGAGCAAAAAGCTGTTAACAAGAGCTCTGTGATAAAAGCACTTCAAGCGTGTAGATGTATAAAAGTGGGAAACCACCAGCAGGGCGGGTATATCACCAATTTGCACCAACGTTTACTTTTTATTCTGCCAGACTATAAGCCCCTCTTTTCGTGGTGATCATACCCCTCATACGCTAAACTGATCAGTGAATTAAAACGTCTGTGAACTTAATCAGATGTCTCATTACTTATTTGATGTCTTGTGGAGGCCTATTTTCTCTGCTGTAACATGGTCTTCTCTCCCTTGTTTCTGTGTGGCCCTCCTACCCATCCCTCCGTTCATTAATCCTGCATTCTGTCTCTAGGTGGGTGGGGGGTTGTGTACCTAGGAGCCACCTATTAGGGAGTACATACAGTCGCTTAATTTTCGGGCTGCGGATACTTCCACTTAATATACATGTGTTCTAATGAATCATTCCGGCAAATCCAGTACGTTCCTCATTTTGATGCTTGCTGACGTTATGTACCTTCCATTGTATAGTGTACCACCAGTTTCTTATCCACTCATCAAACTGTTGGAATTTGAAGTTGCGTCCCATGGACTTTGCCTATTGTAAACAGTGCTGCCTATGAACTGGTCGCGCTGTGCTATCGAGGTGAACTCTGCTGTATGGGGGGTTATGCCCAAAAGTGGAATAGCCGGGTTCATTATGGCATTTCGATCTTTAATTTCTTAAGAATCTCAGACCAGCTCACCAGGTGGCTGTTATGAGCCTGCATTTTTCCCCACCAGCAATGTAGGCGAGTTACCTCTCTCCACCATCTTTCTCCGCATTTGTTTGTTTGTATTGTGGATTTTTGCCATCCTGACTGGGGTGAGATGATACTCAGGGAAGTTTTGTTTGCATTTCCCTGATGGCTAAGGAATAGTGGAGCATTTTTTAAGATATTTGTAGACATTTCAATTCATCCCTGGTAGTTTCTTTTACGTCAGGGCCCATTTTTAATTGGCCATTGGTTGCCCTTTGGTATTTAGTTTTCTAAGTTCTTTGTGCACTCTGGACAGCAGAGTTCTATCAGATGTGTGGTTAGTGAAGATTTTCTCCCATTCTGTGGGTTGCCTTTGAGCTCCTGTTACAATCTCTTTATCTGAACAGAAGCTCTTTAATTTCACAAGATCCCAACTGTTGAGAATTGGTAGCAGTGACTGTGCCATTGGATGTCTGTTTAGGAAGTGTTGGCCTAGCCCAATCAGCTCAAGGGAGTTTCCTATCCTTTCAACTATGGTTTTTATAGTCTCTGACCTTATATCAAAGTCCTTGATCCATTTGAAATTAAGTCTTGTACATAGTGACAAGTATGGGTCCAGCTTTAATCTTCTGCATGTGGAGATCCAGTTTTGCCAGCACCATTTGTTGAAGATGCTGTTTTTTTTCCATTGGATTTTTTGGGCCCCTTTGTCAAAGATAAATGGCTGTAATTTTGTGGGCTTATATCTGGGTCTTCAATCCTTATCCATTGATCTGTGTGTCTATTTTGGAGCCAGTACCAGGCTGTCTTTATAACTATGGATTTGTAGTATAGACTTAGGTTTGGTATGGTAATACCTCCAGCTGTGTTTTTGTTACTCAGGATTGTCTTTGCTATCCTGGGTCTTTTGTGCCTCCATATGAACTTTGAGATTGTTTGGTCAACTTCTTTGAAGAATTGCTTTGGTATTTTGATTGGTACAGCATTGAATCTGTATATTGCCTTTGGTAGGATGGTCATTTTTACGATGTTGATTCTGCCAATCCAGGAACAAGGGAGGTCTTTCCACCTTCTGGTGTCTTCTGCTATTTCTTTCTTTAGGGTTTTAAAGTTTTCATTGTAAAGGTGTTTTACCTCCTTGGTTAGGTTTATACTAAGGTATTTCATTTTTTTAGGGGCTATAGTAAATGGGATTGTTTCTCTCAAGGCTTTTTCACTTCTTTCATTTTGGGCATATAGGAAGGCCTCTGATTTTTGCACATTTATTTTGTATCCTGCCACCCTGCTGAACTTCTCAATTAGTTCCAGGAGCTTCCTGGTGGAGTTTTTGGGATCACTCAGGTATAAGATCATGTCATCTGCAAATAGGGATAGCTTGACTTCTTCCTTGCCGATTTGAATCCCTCTTATGTCCCTTTCTTGTCTTATGGCTTCAGCTAAGACTTCAAGTACAACATTGAATAGAAGTGGTGAGAGTGGACAGCCTTGTCTAGTTCCTGATCGAAGTGGGAATGCTTCCAATTGTTCCCCATTGAGCATAATCCTTGCTGTGGGATTGTTGTACACAGCTTTTCATTATATTGATAGAGGTTCCTTCCATTCCTAGTGTCTCTAGCGTTTGATTATAAAAGGCTGTTGGATCTTGTCAAAAGCTTTTTCTGCATCTATCGAGAGTATCATGTGGTCTTGGACTTTGGACTGGTTTACATGATGAATTACATTTATTGATTTGTGTATGTTGAACCAACCTTGTGTGCCGGGGATGAAGCCTACTTGGTCCCCGTGAATGATCTTTTTAATATGTTTTTGAATCCGATTTGCTAAAACGTTGTTGAGAATCTTTGCATCTGTGTTCATCAGAGAGATCGGCCTATAGTTTTCTTCATTAGGTTTTGGGATTAAAACGATATTAGCTTCAAAGAAGGAATTTGGTAGTGTTTCTTCCTTTGCTATTTGATGGAACAGTTTAAGGAGTATTGGTATTATTAACTCCTTAAATGTCTGGTAGAACTCTGTGCTGAATCCATCTGGTCCAGGACATTTTTTGGTGGGAAGATTCAAGATTACTTCTTCAATTTCCTTATATGTTATAGGACTATTTAAATAATTCACAACTTCCTGATCCAATTTAGGTAGGTTGTGTTTACTTAGAAATTCATCCATCTCTTTTGTGTTGTCAAACTTCACAGAGTATAAGTTTTTGAAATATAATGTTATAATTCTCTGCATTTCTTGGGTATCAGTAGTGATAACTCCATGTTCATTTCTGATTTTGTTAATTTGGGTTTTCTCTCTCCTGCTTTTGGTTAATGTAGCTAGGGGTGTATCAATCTTATTGATTTTTTCAAAGAACCAGCTTTTTGACTGGTTGATTTTTTCTATCGTTTTCTTAGTCTCAATTTCAGATATTTCTCCCCTTATTTTGCTAATCTCCTCTCTTCTACTACTTTTGGGATCAGATTGCTCTAGTTTCTCTAAAGCTTTAAGCTGCATTGTTAAGTTGTTTATTTCTGATGTTTCCATTTTTTTGATGTAGGCATTAAGAGCTATGAACTTACCTCTTATAACAGCTTTCATTGTGTCCCAGAGATTTTGGTAAGTTGTATTTTCGTTATCATTCACTTTCAGGAAATCTTGAATTTCCTTTTTAATTTCTTCCTGAATCCAGTTCTCATTCAGCATCATATTGTTAAGTTTCCAGGAGTTAGTGTATTTTCTCTTGTTTGATGTGTTGTGGATGTCCAGCTTTAGGCCGTGGTTGTCTGATAGGGCACAGGTTAGAATTTCAACTTTTTTGTATATGTGTAGATTCGTTTTGTGGCCCAATATGTGATCTATTTTGGAGAAAGTTTCGTGTGCTGCTGAGAAAAATGTGTATTCTTTGGTACGTGGGTGAAAAGTTCGGTAGAGATCTGTAAGGTCCATTTTTTTCAGGGTTTGATTAAGTTCCAAAGTGTCTCTGTTAAGCTTTTGACCTGTTGATCTATCCCATGTTGAGAAGGCGGTGTTGAAGTCCCCAAGAATTATCGTTTGGGGGTTGATTTCTTGCTTTAGACGCTGTAGGGTTTTCTTAATGAATGTGGAGGGGCCTGTATTGGGTGCATATATGTTCCCTGGTGAATTGTACCTGTGACTAAAATGTAGTATCCATCCGTGTCTCTTATAATTTTCTTTGGTTTGAAGTCCACTTTGTCTGATAGCATAATGGCTACCCCTGCCTGTTTTCTGCTTCCATTTGCTTGTAGAATTGTTGACCAGCTTTTATTTTTATGGTGCGTATCTTTTGTGGTGAGATGGCTTTCCTGCCGGCAGCAGATTGATGGATTGGATTTTTAATCCAAATTTGTAATCTGTGTCTCTTGATCGGTGAATTAATTCCATTAACATTTAGTGTTATAATGGAGAAACTATTTTTAATTCCAGACATTTATTATGTTTAGTAGTTTTTATAAGTATATTGCTTCGCTTTTAATGGTGTTATATTTGTGTTCTGTTCTCCTGGATATGCCTGTTTTTTTCTTCACGCTTGAGTATCATTTCTAGCATTTTTTGAAGGCCTGGTTTTGTGGACATGTATCCCTTCAAGTTGTCTTTGTGCTGGAAAATTTTTCTTTCTCCCT
This sequence comes from Typhlomys cinereus, assembly GCA_023101885.1. Taxonomy (NCBI): domain Eukaryota; kingdom Metazoa; phylum Chordata; class Mammalia; order Rodentia; family Platacanthomyidae; genus Typhlomys; species Typhlomys cinereus. The sequence continues at coordinate 1,549,381 of JALPQD010000001.1, forward strand.
CGATCATGACTGATAGTTTTGCAGGGTAAATCAGCCTGGGTTGACATTTTTGTTCATTCAATACTTGAAGTATGTTTCTCCAAGCTCTTCTTGCTTTTAGTGTTTCCATTGAGACGTCATTTGTTATTTTAATAGGTTTACCTTTAAAAGTGACTTGTTTTTTCTCCCTTGAAGCTCTCAGCACCAGTTCTTTATCTTGAATGTGGAGTGTTTTGACTATTATTTGCTGTGGCGAGCTTCTGTTTTCGTTGTATCTGTTTGGGGTGTGGAATGCCTCTTGTATATGGATGGGCCTGTCTTTTTTTAGATGAGGAAAGTTTTCCTTGATGATCGTTTGAAAAATTTCCTCAGGGGTGGTATTTTGAGATTCTTGCTCTGGTATTCCATGAATACGCATGTTGGGCTTCTTCAGGGTGTCCCATATCTCTTGGATATTTCTCTCAAGTATCTTTTTGGCTTTAACAATCTCTTCCATTGAGCTGGTTAATACTCCCACTTTATCTTCAAGATCTGAAATTCTGTTTTCTGTTTCCTTAGTTCTGCTGATAAGACTCTCTGTGGAGTTCTAGGTTGAAGATAACTTGTCTTTTAGCTCAGTTTTAAACTCTGCTTGAGTCTACTTTAACTGCTCTATGCCACTTTTTGTTTCTTGCACTGTTTTTCTCAACTCCTCCAGATGTCTGTTGTGTTCCTCCTCAAAGCGATTGATTCGATTATGTAATTCCTCCCTGATTTCCTCTTTCATAGTATTGAACATGGTAATGATCATATTTTGAAGGTCGTTATCCTGGGTCAGGCTTACTTGGCCATTTTCCATGGATTTGTTCTGCTTGGAGTCTAACATTATGGGATTAATTCCTTCAGTGGGAGATTTGTTTACTTGAGTGTTGTTTCTCATGGATTTGCACTTAGACTTTGGCATTGTCGTTTTAACTCTTAAGATCTTTTAATTTCTTTGCATTTTTCACTAAACTGAATTATTTGGCCTGGGGCTCTGGGGGTGGGCGGTGACCGACCTTACCTGGGTAGCGGCATGGTGAGGCCCGGCTGGACCGTGTGCGCAAGTCCCGGGCGGCGGAGTGGAGGGGAAGGGGGGATGGGGCATCCGCGGGGCGCTATTTAAACCCGGGCTACCCGAGGGCGGGGCCGGGCACAGAGAGGGTGCCCTCTCCTCCTCCCAGGCCCCTCACTCGCGGCTCTGGCTGGATGGTGGGAGGAGCCGGGTCCACTCTGGCGGCCTGGGGCTCTGGGGGCAGGCGGGGACCGAGCTTACCTGGGTCCAGGCGCGGGTGAGGCCAGGCTGGACTGTGCGCATGTGTCCTGGGCGGCGGAGTGGCGGGGAACGCCAGATATTACTTTTCTTAAGGAACCAAAGATACCCTTACCCTTACCAAGGACATTCTTTCATTTTCTCTTGCTGTCTATGCAAAATATTCCCCCCCCCCAGGTTTTATCTGTTATAAGACCATAGTCTTTTGTCTTCCCTGACTTCCAAAGAAAATAATGTAAAGAATTTGATGGTTTCATTGTGTGAGGCACTCAAGTGGCAACTGAGTTCTAAATGAATACAAAGTCTAATGCCACCGTCCATGCAGGCTGTGTAATGTGAGCAAGTTGTGTTTTTGAAGGGCAATTTTTCCTTCTTGCTATATATTCCTGGCAGCCAAAAGGAAAAACAGGAAAGATTATGGCATGGAGCTGCCTTTGGAATGGATGCATATAAAATTCAGCAAGTTTGTGGATGATAGCCTTTTACCTAGAGTAGTAGAATACACGATAGGGAATGAAAGCTGTTAGCTCTAGCTGGGCCATTTTGTACACCCTGGTTGGACTGTGACGATCCCCAGCACTGACCACAGAGCCTAAATCTCTGACCTCTCCGCAAATGGTCGTGAGAGAAGACTACTTTGATCTGACATTCTTTCACTTCCCACCCTGCAATACAACTCTCTGGCAATATCTGAAGGCCATAAAAGATTTCTGGGGGGGGGGGGAGATTCTGCAGATCTCTCTCTCTCTCTCTCTCTCTCTCTCTCTCTCTCTCTCTCTCTCCCTCCTTAGACCAAGGTTCTTTGCAGACTTCCTTCTACCATAGTGGCTTTCTCCCTGTTCTCTCTGACTTCAAGCAAAATATCTGTTCTAATTCTTTCCCACTTTAAGGCTGAGTTATGGATCCCTTGGGGACCAGGCCCTCTAACTTAAGACATAAGGCTTTCTCCCTTGCGTTAGCTTCTCTTTATAATGGTCCTGGACGATGACCTCACAAATTGTCCTGGAGTTGCTTTTCATTTCTTGTTCCAGTGATCTAAGGAAAAGAGCTTCTAATTTGTAGGTGGGTAAGATTTCTATGAATGCTGTACTGGTAGGGGTATCCATCCTTTTGACATTGCAATATGGCCACTGCGTGAAAAACATGTTGGACTGCATTTGTAGCTATCCTGGGCCATCAGTCAGACACGCCTACAGAGGAAGAGGTAGAAGGGAATTTAAAGAAGAGGCATTTTACGAAGCAGAAATTTACAAAGGTCTAACACAGATACAGAAAATCAACTGAGCTAGCACACTTGCCAATACAAAGAATACACAAGCCAATTCGGTCAAGGAACATTTTGGAAGAGCCAGGTTGATGGGCAGGACACATGGAAAAGAGTTTTGTTGACAATAAATTCAAGGCAAATAATTCTGCGATTTACTTTCTAAAAGAGCTGTTAGTATCTTAAGCTCTTAGTACTATTATAGTCTCCTTGAAGCATTGTAGCTGTCTTCTGTTTATTCTGGCACTACATGGCTAGCATGATAAGGCAGTAAATCTTATTAGTAACTTAGTTGCTAAAGAATTGTCTGCTTCTTTAGACATATGCAAATTTGGATCAGTAAGATTTGGTGGAGTTTCACATTGATGAATAGAATGATGTGCACATCTTTCTGATAATTCAATAGGAAACTTTACTTTGGGTTGGTTGATGTTTCTTTATCCCCTCCACATAGATGCTTTCATGAGTTTGATAGTTAAGCCTGGGTGTCAACTTGGTATTACTAAGATGGGCTGAGACCACTTCTGGAAAGGATCAACTGAGACCACTTGATAGGATTGTACCTGCCCTAGATCCTATCAGAGCCTCTCATAGGAGCCTCCCAGTACTACATCATATAAAAAGGAGCCACCAAAGAGAAGAGATACTTATTGCAGCTGTGCTAGGAATCGCTCTTCCATCTGGTTGCCTGGTTTCTTTGACCCTCTAGCCTTCCAAACCACCAAGTCATTGTCAGCTAGACTAAAGACTCTAGGAATTCTCCAGCCTTCAGCCATCACCCACTTGACTACCGAACTGAGCAGCTATCGTTGGACTACCTAGGCCATACTATAAGCTGATTCAATACATTCCCTATATTATATATATATTATATATATAATATAGAGAATATATATTCATTGTGTTGATTCTGCATCTCTAGAGAACCTGACTAATATAATGAGAATGATTACACTTAAAAAAAATCAAGTTAAAAAGCATGACAACATCGTCATATGAAGAGGATCAGGAACAGTGCTAGAACCCCAACAGTCAACTCGAAACTAACTTCTCTCATTCTTTGCAGGTCCTCTCTCCTTTTATCTCTGAAACACACTGAGTAAATGCACTGACACTCCAATGATCCAGTTTGAGTGCCCTAAGGGCTGATGTTAGAGATCTAGGAATCTTTGAAGAAAGTACAATTTCCTAAGATCTCAAAATCTATAAGGGCACTCTGACTTCTTGCTGTCTCCCCCAATAGCCCTATACTAGGAAGATAACTCCAAATGCTCTATAGCACAGCTGAAGCTGAGGTAGTGCTCAGAGGCAAGCTTTTCCCATTGGCATTTTAATCTCTACAATTTTCTATTTATTATCATTGATGTGAGTGTGGTATATGTGTGTTGTAAATGCACATGTGTATATGTGCAGAGGCCAGAAGAGGACATCAGGGGTTTCCATCCTATTCCCTTGAGACAAGGTACTTCACTGAAGCTGGAGCTAGTGCTGCGTCCTCATCCAACTCTGCTGTTTTGACAAGGTCTGGCATGGCAGAATATTGTTTCAAGGAAACAATTTCTGGAAAAAGGACATGACATTATTTGATATAAATAAGAGAAATAAGGAAAATATGGGGATAGTCAGGCCTTAGTGTTACTGCCTGCCTTAGTGGTTGGGCCGGGTTTTGGCCTAAAGCCTGCTAGCTGGGGAGTGACATACATCTAAATGGACAGTTGCTAGGTACTAGGGCCTCATGTAAATTAAGTTTTGCCTCTGGCAAGAGGATTCCTTCCTCTGGGAGTTGAGTTTACCTCCTATGTCCTTATATCTTTTTTTTGTTTCTTTTTCTCAAGACTAGCTAGGTTACAGTCCCTTCCCCATACATTTGATGTTTATACATAAACGGGGGTAAATCTGCTTTGAGACATTCATTGTCCCTTTACTTTTACTGCTTTAACTCTACCTGGAGACATCATGTCTGGTCCCACACAGAAAATATATGTCACTTCTGCTCTTCCTTTGTTACCTGGAATGAATACGTTTTTACATAATCCTATAAAGAATTTGAACCTGTCTTTCTTTGATGCTTTCCCTATGGGTGTAGTGACACATCCCCTGCCCTTCCTTTACCCTAGATTTTCTAAAATATATAAACTCTACAAAAATTTCAATAAGTGGGTTCAGATCTACTCAGCCTAGAGTGTGTGTGTTTGTTCTCCATCCACCCACTCCTTGCCGCACTTAGTCGGGGGTGGGGTGGGGTAGGGAGGGTTGGGGGGGATCCTGAATTGGAGGTTGCAGCTTAGACTGCAACAACCAGCAAGATCCAGTGGCCATACATCCCCATTTTCCATAGCACTGGGATTATAATTGCGTGCAGGCACATCAGACCTTTTATATGAATGCTGGGATCTGAACTCAGGTCCTCATGTTTGCACAGCAAGCCCCGTCAACCACAGAGCCCCACAACAGTCTTTTATTACCAAAACTCATGGAGGTTAATTTTTTAACTCTGACAATATAACAACAAAAAAAAAGATCTCCAGGAGCAATTATTTGGGAAGTACAGACCTAGTAAAGATTATTTCTTTAAAAAGGACTGGGAAAATATGCACATGTACAAGCATTTTATAAAAGCATTGTTGCAGTCAGCCTGCATGGTTGCTGATAAATGACCATCAAACAACTTAAGGTAACAAGGTTTTATTCTCTCTTATGATTCCTGGTTACAGTTCTTAGTCCAGCTTTATGGGAGAGCACGCACCAACACCAGAGTAGAGGGAACTGGCCACGCCATCACCACATAACAGCTGAGAGATGGACAATCCTTACTTGCCAGACCAGCATGTCTGGCCAAGTGAACAGTAGGATGCCGCCTCTCTCAACCAGCTCTCCGTGATTTATTCCAGGACCTAGTCCCACCTACCATGGGTTGGACCTTCCCCATTAGCTAGACAATCTCTTGCAGATTTGCTCTGGGCTTAACTCAACCATCAACTCTCTGCAAATGTGCTAGGAGCTTAAACCCTCAACAGTCAAATTGACACCTGTGACTAAAATTCTCCTGGGTTGCTGGGGAAACAAAAAACCGAAAGAAATGAGTTAAGTCCATAGAAAACAGCCCCTGGGAGCCAGGCATGATGGTGCCCATCTGTAATCCAGTATCTGGGGAAGGAGGATACTGAATTACAGTGCGGCAAGGAGTCGGTGGATGGAGAACAAAGGAGGATTTCAAGAGTTGGAGGCTAGCCTGAGCTCCATGATATCGAACAGCACAAGTCAAAAGAAGCAAACAAATAAACCTAACACAGTAGGTTAGACACTCCCCCAGCATCAGAAAAACAACAAAATCACCATGTAGCAGAATGTGGTGCATTAAAAAGCCCAAGTTGGCATAGCCCTAGAAGACCTCCCACAATTATTTGAGAAACAAAAATAAAGCCATCCCTCTATTAACTTCCACCATTTATTGGCAGATGACCCAAAGACCAGGATGAGACCAGCTGCTGCTTCCTGTTGGTGAAGATTCACACTCTTTCCCTTCTACTACAGTCAGAAGGAAGATGCCCAGTTTCTGTGCTGTGCTTCTAAAAATATGCAAAACAACCTTGTGACTTTTGACTGCATGCGGTCTATAAATGTACTTATGGAACAAAGGATTTTAACTGGCCTGTGATTGTTTAGGTTACAGTTCTTTTCAATTTACTTAGTGTGTGTGTGTGTGTGTGTGTGTGTGTGTGTGTGTGTGTGTGTGTGGTGTATCAAAGAGCACCATGGGCAACTGTGGAGGACCGAGAGTTACTTTGGGAATCATCCTGAATTGCTTCTATCTTTTTTTTGCTTCACTCTGGGATTTCCCAGGCTCTGCCCACCAGGGCGGGAAGTTCAGACCTCCACCATTTCTGCACCTGACATTCTTACCTGGGACCTGAAATCTGAACTCGGGACTTTCTGCTTGGCAGAGTCTTAACCCCTGAGCCATCTCTCCAGCCCCCCAGGTTGCAGTTCTGAATCCGGCTTGGCAAGAAAGTTCATACCAACACCAGGGGCCCAGGGAACTGACTGCACCACATCTAGCCACTCGTTGAACTAGCTAAAGAAGTATCATAGTAGGTTCTTGCTCTTGATTGCACTTTTCCCCTGCAACTTCTCGAAGATTGAGACCAGAACCCGTGTAGAGGATTAAGGCAGAGTTCACTGGAAAACAGCAAGAATGGAACTCACGGACTCCAGATGTGGAGTGCCATGAGGGGCTAGGGCACCCCAGAGAACTCATAGACTCTAGGCATGGAACTCATGAGAAGCAAGGAAGTGAAAATGAACTCAAGAGTGTCACGAAGGGCAGACGCCAAAGATGGCTGCCGGGGTCAGATCTATTTGTATGTTTAAGCAAGCCTAGAAGACTAGCTTTTTCTCATTGGTTAGCTCCCACTGGGGCCCAACCCAGTTAATCTTGGGCCCATGTGGGGCTAAAGATCAAGTTGTTTATTGGATATGGAGAGCTCATCTCCATAATCCTTTCGTAGGGAAGTTGGCCATCTTATATCTGGGAGGACTAGAGTCAATTCCTCAGCAGGGGTGTTCTTTCAGGGTGATCCCAGCAATGGGGGTGGCCTTCGGGAATTTCAAAGACCTTTAGAGAGCCTCCCAACATAGCTGCTGTAAACCTGCCTTAGAAAGATGGAAGTGACTCTTTGGAACAACCAAAACTGGATGCCCTGTTACTTGTAAGTTTCACCCACTAGGTGAAAACAAGAAGCACCATACATCAAACTACTGGCTGGCACCAAACAGTGGTTATCTATATTCTTTGACCCAAAGGTTGAGTCAGAGACAACCAAGCAGGTGACCACATCGGCTTTGGGAGCAGTAGGCCAGCCATCTCTGCCTTGTGGGGACTATCGACTTTGAATGCTTTTGGAGAATTTTCTTCCTTTCTATCCTGGTACTTAAGAAAAAGGCAATTTGGGGACTTTGCACCTGAGAAATACTTCTGTAGCAGCTCAAACTTGCCACTGAAGATAGACACCCTTTGGTACAGGCACAGCTTCTTTTAGTCCATGGTCCTCTTGCCAGATTTCTACAGGGATCCAGTGGCTTCAGGAAAAAATGTCTATCACCAAAGTCCCCTCTGTAGCCCAATAATGCGGTGAAGTGAACTGTCTGCCAAACATGTCGCCACTTCTCTCTGATCAGAAGAACTTCACAGCAGAAGTGCAAGACCATGCAGGTTCTCGCTTAGGACACAAGCAAAGGTTACTGGAGGTGTTGGAGTCAGAGGCTGGGCCACCAAACTCAATAGGCCAATGTAACCTTACCCTTAACTGCTGCTGTGAGAGAGCATTCAAAGTCAAACAACTTAAGGGAGAAAAGGAAATTTATTCATCTTAGGGTTCCAGAGGGGAGATACAGTCTTTCATGGGGCAAGTGACATGGCTGGTGGCTGAAGCTAGAGGAGTCACGGCAGACATCCAGTAAGCTAGTGGGTAGTGGTTGAAGGCTGAAGAATTCCTAGAGAGTCTCTCTTCTTTATCTCCAGTTCTATGGTTCCTTTTATCTAGTCTGTTACTGGGAGATTCTAAAGAGATCTAGGGCTGGTCTTGTATTGTAAATGTGTTGATCCAGAAAAACTCTTTAGGTGTTCTTAGCTGCTAAATTAATGCCAGGTGTGTCAAGTTGACACCCAGGATTAACTATTGAGGCCAATTAAAAAAAAACGAGTAGTAGTAAAAAGGAAGATTTATTCAATGTGGCCACTTGGAGACAAGGAACAAAGAGGCCCATTGATAACACCACCTCCCCTTCGTCTTTAATAGGAGGTTTAATTAACTTTAGCTAGCGACTAAGGAGTGAGGGTAACTAATTAATCCTGGTGAAGGTGTGGTCCCTTGGACCTTGACCCCTCATTTTCTTGGTTTCACTCTTTCCTGGAAGAGGGGTTCACAAGTAGTCAGAACAGTGTGCAAATTCCTCCTCCAAGACAGGCTTCTTTAATTGATGTGATCAGGCTTCCACCTTTTCTGTCTCTCAGAAATTTTGATTTGGGATTACTGTCTCAAGAGTCTGAAAGCCTCTTTAGAATATCTTATTCCTTCCAGGTTGTTACAGCATTGGTGAACTATTCCCAATCTTTTTCCCACTAGCACCTGGATTGATGGGCAGGACATTGTGGAGGTGTGGAGGAAGAGGAGGACACCATCTTTGGGTCATCCAGACAAATCTCCATGGCCAGTATGAACAAAACCCCACATGTCTCTAGACAGCTCTCTGCAGATGTCTTCCACGCCAGGCTGAAATGTCTTATTGGACAGGACAGAGTCAGGGTCTTGATTAGGCTCATGATAAGATCCCCGTTCCAATGATAATGTTCTTCTGTCACTTGGAATTCATATGAAGACTTAGTGTGGAGTTGGATAAACTATGTAATATTTTCATTCTTCTGCAACAAATTCCTTCTTGTGAAAACTTCTTTCACAAAATAGTTTCCCAACTCTCTGCCCATTGACTTCTTCCAGGTCTTGCCCATGCATCCCCCAAATTTGGCCAGCCACAAGTCTGAGCAAGTCCTTGTCATTCTGAATGATGCCATCTGCTCAGAGCCCATTGGGAGGGTACGGTGCCAGCTTCTCCTGCCCAGCTCCATTCTTCTTGGTGGAATTGGCCACCACAGTCATTATCCTCAACGGCAGTGTGCCGGGATGCAGGCTGCGGTGGAGTCTGGGAAGAAGGACTAGTCAGTCTTCTGATAGGTCATTGCAGAAGTAAAGTGGAGTGTCAGCAAATGATGCCTTCACTGTCTTTTCAAAATTCAGGTCACACCAAGCAGAATGCATCACCTGCCCAGGGGACTCAAATGTGTCGGTGTCACAATCACCTGCCACTGTAACCAATCCCCTGAGGTAGTAAGCTGTAGAAGCAGGAGCTGTGAGGGCCTCAGCTGCTTTGTTAGGAGGAAAATGCCACAATTGGGGACATCCGATGAGCTTGAAAATAAACAGGTTGGCCCAGATGACTAGAAAGGTCCCTTTCAATTCTTGTTTTGTGCAAACTATAGTGAAAAGAAAGTCTCTGCTGATATGAGTGTTTCTGTCTTTTTTTTTTTTTTTTTTTAAATAACACACTGGAACATGTAAGAATAAGTCAGGCGACAATTTGGTGACTAATTTGATCACAGTAGAACATCAAATTGGTAATTAACTGCTGAAGCTGATGTTCTCAGCCTAATTTTTCTATTTGACTGTCTGGCAGAATCAAAATAACTGCTAATTACCAAGTGTCTCACTTTCCTGTGCTTAGCTTGTATTGTTCCAGTACAAAAAAAAGATGATATGATTGCTCTGTCCACCTGTGCATAGGGAAAGACTGACGGTGAATGCCAAGTATTATTTGGGATGGAAGTGGGTGGAGAAAATGTGTTAACACTGCAAGTAATTGGAACCTGTAGGCAATCGTCTTTCTCTTTCTCCCTCCTGAACCTGGGACTTAACCCTGCTGTGTGTAATGGAAGTGATTTCTGTGATAGCATTGTTCAACACAGTTATAAACTAGTATCTAATTTAATCATCTCTCTTCAGCTTTTATAAATCCAAGCCAATAGGTATTTCAGGAACAGAAAAATCTAAGGGATTTTGTTGTATGCAAGAATGATAAAACTCTGTGCTCTCCAGTGATTGACAGGACCAGTAAATATAGGTCACAAAGATCAAGGAATTTGTTAGTAATTCTTCTCAAGAGATCGCTAATGAATTTCTGTTTTCACTTTTTAAATTTATTTTGATATTTTAAAAATATTAAACCTGGAGGGGGATGTGTTAGAGAAATGTTCAGAGATTGTAGGAGGGAGACAGAGTAGATAAGATCAACATGCATTGTATGCATGCCGTGAGACTGTCAAAGAATAAATAAAAAATATATTTTTTAGAAAGTATTAAAGTGGGTCACTGAGATGGCTCAGCAGGAAAGATAGTTGTGTGCAAAGCTGGCAACCTGAATGTGATCCCCCAAGTCTACGTGATGGAAGGAGAGAGTGCACTTCTGAAGTGTCTGAAATCCTTGACCCCTCCCCCAACAAAATAAAAAAGAGTCAAAAGTAATGCAAAATGTAAATTTTACATGCTTAGACCAACTTGAACAAAAACATATATTTGGTTGTCAGGAGTTGGGGTTGGGGTTAGAAAGAGATAGGTAGATGGTGAGGGAGAAAATTGGAAGTGTTTCAGGTAACTTTTGAACTAAAGTCTCCACTGTCCCTTAAATCTGGGGAGCCTGAGGTGAGTAATTATGAAAATGGAATCCTGGTCCCATAACTAATGGGCTTTTATGAGCACATATCACAGAATATGTAAAAATATTTTTCTTTTTTTTCCTTTTGTGTGTGTATAAGAGAGCATTATGTGTGTCTATGGAGGCCCAAGGTCACTTCAGGAATCATCCTGGATAGCTTCTACCTCCTTTGGGTTTTGCTCTGGGACTTCCCAGGCTGTACCTTCCATAGCCAGAAGTTCAGACTGCAGCCATTTCTGACTGGTGTTTTAATGTGAGATCTGGGATTTGAACTCAGGTCCTTCTGATTGTGAGGCACAGTCTTAACCCCCAAACCATCTCTCCAGACCAATATTATTAATGTTTATATTTATTTTTTTTAAATATTTTTGCTCACATGTGGGTGTGGGGGGGCATGTATACAAGAACTTGTGTATCTGTGGAGGTCCAAAGGTGACACTGAGAATCATCTTGCTTTGTTCTGGAGTTTCTTAGGCCTTCTAGAGCCAGAATTATAGGCTGCCATCATTTCTGCCTGACATTTTTATGTGGTAATCTGAGGATCCAAAAATCAGGTCCTTTTATCTGTGAGGCAAAGGGTTTAACACCTGAGCCGTCTCCCTAGCCCCTGACTTCTATATTTCCACAATCTACAAGCCTTTGTCAAATAAATATAATCCTTTAAAGAATATTTTTATTTATTTGAAAAAGAGGAAGATAGAACAGGTGATTGAGAGAGAGAGAGAGAGAGAGAGAGAGAGAGAGGGAGAGCATGCATGCCCTAGTGAACGGGCGAGGTCAGAATTCACATGTGGGAAGTCATTTCTCTCCTTTCACTGTGTTAGACTTAGAAACCTGAAATTGGCAGGTTTCTACGTAGGTACCCTACCGACTGTGCTATCTCATGGGTCCCAAGACTTACATCATGACAATATTTGGATGAAAAAAAATGAATTCTTGACCACTTCAAAAAGCCTTACAATTTTAATCTCTCTCTCTCTCTCTCTCTCTCTCTTCTGTGTCTGTGTGTATCAGAGAGTACTGGGTGTGCCTATAGAGGCCCAAGAGTGACTTTGACAACCATCCTGGAATGAACTATGCCTCCCCCCGCCCCCAGCTTTGCTCTGGAGTTTCCCAGACTCTGCTTTCCAGGGCTAGAAATGCAGGCTTACTACTATTCTGCTTGGCATTTTTACATGGGATCTGAACTCAGGACCTTCTGCTCGTGAGACAGAATCTTAATCCCTGAGCCATATCTCCAGTCCAAGCCTTAAAATTTTAAGATGTTCTTTTCAATTAATAAGGAAAACAAGATTAGAAATTGTCATCCAAATTATATACTAAGGAAGATAACTATGGTACACGTTAGTATCCCAAATCTTGGACTTTTTCAGCCTGGAAGGCTATCATTATTATGAAAGCTACATAATTTCTTTCAACCATAAAAACATCCCATTTCACGGTATCCTCGAAAACACCACTCATATTTAGGCAGTTTTAGAGCAGCTATGCTGGGACGGTCTCTCAATGTCTTGGAAGGTCATCCCCATCCTTTACAGAGATAAAGTTGCCAATTTCCCCCAACCCTGTGTTATGAAAGGATGTGGAGATTAATTCTCCATTATTGTAGATAAGCCCTACTAGAGAGGGAAAAGTCTGGCACAAGATCAACTGGATTTGCCCCCAGTATGAACAGACCAATGAGATGTGAGGACCAAAAGCTAGCTCCAATCAGGTTTGCAGAACCTGGAGCTAATCAGTGAGAAAAAGTTACCTCTCCTAGGTTCTGCCTATGCCTATAAAGATTCCTGACCTGGAAGCCATCTTTGGCTCCCTTGCCCCTCATGGGACTCCATGTCTAGAATCCATGAGTTTCTACCTGACTTTTCTTTCACCCTTCACGGATCCCTTGCCTGGAGCCCATGAGCCTCCAGGGCTCTCTTGCCCCTCACGGATTCAGGGCTGTGAGTTCCCTTCTGGTAAACTTTGCCTTAATCCTCTACCAGTGTTCTGGTTTCAATCTTGGACTCCCGAACACAAGAACCTGAACATACACAGACCCCAGAGGGACCCTGTGACAATATAGTAACCCTTCCACATCTGACCGCATTTGGCATATTTATAGTTACAAATAATTTCTTCTACCCCAAACAAAAATTGTACCTTTCTTTCTCTTCTCTAGTTTATATATTGCTAGGTTTCATTTGAACTTTACCCCCACCTTAAAAACAAATTAGGAGAAGAAATAGGGTGGAGACTAAAACCAGGAAGGTGGAATTCCAAGTCAGAGCTAAAAACAAATTCAATGGTTTAAGATAGGAAAATGGTGAGATTAGATAGAAGTCAGAATTTGGGTTTGAGTATTAAAACTTTACAACTGGACCCAACCTTAGGAAGTCTAAATGAAGAACCAAGGGCCCAAGAGGGTAGCTAACAGCTCAAGAGTAGAGCAAAGTTGTGTATTTTACTAATTACACCCTTCACAAGGCCAGCTGTTCCTTCCGCCAACCTCTACAACTCAATGCGACTGTTGAGATGGAGATTTAAGGAAACATCTGGAAACAGAGTGCTCTAGCTTGGCACCACATGGCTGGCCCCACCCAAACATTTCCTTTGTTGCATGTGACCACCGCCCTTACCCACCCACCTACCTCTCACTTCCTGTCCGATTCTCTTCAAAACATACTTTCCTCCTTGCATTTTTAAGTACACAGATAGCTTTTCTGCAAAAGACCAAACGATTTCTTAGAGCAAGATTGGGTGTTCATCACTGTATTTTAGGGCAAAACGTGTGGCTGCTTATTAAATATTGCTATAAAACAACAAAAATACCCTCCCTCTGCCCCAAAGATGCAAAATCTCTTCACAATAGAGGGGAAAACAGCAACAACCACCGCAAACTACAGTCAGATTAATCTCTGTGTCACTTTTGTGAGCCAGGAGCAAGTTGCTACTGCACACATCTGTGGCTTGAATCTCAGCTGCGGGTCTGCGAGGGGGGGTGGGAGGTGGGGATGCTTACACCAACTGAGGCACTGGCCCCTCGGGATAAGGGTTTCCAGGGCCACTAGAGTCCTGCCCCCAGCCCTCACATCGTTCTTGATAACAACTGACAATACTTCCTTCTCCTTGCTTTCGTTTCCTTTCCGTTTTCTTTTTGGTTTCATTTTCTCCCTAGGGTATTTCAGGTGTTCTAACCACAAAATAGTTTAAAGGTAATGTGTGGCCACACGCACGTATATGTTTCCTGAGACCACACTAAAGTAATGATAGGAAAAGACAGCACACAGAGGATTCCAGGGAAGAACAAAGGTAGCTGGAAGCTGCAGCGCATTCAGCAGGGAGGAAACCGAAGCAGCCGTGACTGAATTAAAGGGACAGGACTTGGGAGAAGAGATTAGGAGTTTGGCGACAGTTCAGGAGACATGAACTGAAAGAACTGCAGATGCCCAGGACCCCTCCCTGGGCCAACCACAGGGGACGAGATTTGCGTATGTCACAAAACCTGTACAAATACATGCATAGTGAGCTGTATCAACACTCTCATCCAAAGAAGTTGGCGACTGGAATGTGTTAGACATGGAATCCTTTTAGCTTTCATCTATTTCCACCGAAGATCTCTTCAACTTCCTTAAGAGCCTGAGCCAGCCAGCCATTCTTGACAGGAAATTTACTTTAGGCTATTAATTTAGCTTAATTATTCTACCCTGTTTACGCTATCATTCAAAGCAGCTGAACATAATTCTTCATATAATGTGGAGGCTCATGCTCGAAGATAATTATAAAATGTTCTGTTAAGATGAAGGACTCCTGTTTCTTTAGCCACAATCGTTTATTTCCTAACCCTTTCATCATCTCCGTGTTTTCCTTCATCTGCTTCCAAATTCCGTGTTTATCTCAAGCTGCAGGGTGCAGTATTGGATGCAGCAATCCCAATTTCCCACAACAAAGTAAACCGCACTATCCACCGCTTAAGGAAAAAAATTTTTTTTTCACTTCAGAGATTTTAACGGACTTTTCCAGGAATTACGATATCATTTGAAGTAAGTTTTGTGTCTTCTTTCTCCTAAACTCTGATGGATGATTTGGGTCTATACCAAGTCAGAGGCAGATTAATAAAGATCCGCTTTCCAGTTTGGCCACTAAGTGCATGGTGATTCTGAGTTCTATCAAAAGTTCGTGTTTCTTTGTGTTTCCCTTTGGACCTGAACCAGTCTGGGAGATGGAGTAAATCTCAGGAGCCCGGATTGCCAACTTGATTAGATTTAGAATCACCATGCAAACACCTCTGGATGTATTTCCGGGGAAGACCGACTCTGAATGTTGGCAGAGCCATGCCGTGGACTGGGGTCTTGTGTAGAACGAAGGAAGGAAGCAAGCTCAGCCGCAGCATCCATCTGTGTCTTGACTATGGATGCATCGTGACCAACTGCCTCAAGCCCTTGCTGCCAGGACTTCTCTGCCATGATGGACTGTACCCCAAACTGTGCGCCAAAATAAATTCTCCTTTTAAGTTACTTTGGCAGTTATTTTGATGTTACAACAAGAAAAGTAATGAATACAAAGCTTTCTGAAGTCAGAAGTTTCTAAGATGACAAAATAGTCTATATTTATACTATACAGTGCACTGTACATTTCTCCTAGCTTTGTGTGGCAGCTGGTAGCCACACAAGACTAGGAGAAATATTAGTGCAAGAGAAAAAAAAAATAGTTTTATCATTTTCTTTTTCTTTCTTTCTTTCTTTCTTTCTTTCTTTCTTTCTTTCTTTCTTTCTTTCTTTCTTTCTTTCTTTCTTTCTTTCTTTCTCTTTCTCTCTCCCTTTCTCCCCCTTCCTCCCTCTCCTCCCTCCCTCTCTCTCCCTCCCTCCCTCTCCCTCCCTCCCTCTCTCTCCCTCCTTCCTTTCTCTTCTCCCTCCCTCTTTCTCTCTTCCCTCCTTTGCCACTCCTCCCCCACCCCCCCTTCCCTTCCTCCCCCCCCCCCTCACCCGCACCCCCCCCGGTTCACCTCGTCACCCCCGGGCAACCCCCCTCCACCTACGGCACCTAGGGCCATCCCTCCCTCCTTCCTTTCTCTCTCTCTCTCTTCCTCTCTTTACTAGAGATTTCTCCTTTCTTTCTTACTCTAGAGATTGAACTTAGAGCTTTGTACGTATGAGCAGGCACTCTACCATTGAGGTACATTCTTAGTCCCTTTAAATTTAATTTTGAGAGAGGTCTTGTGAAGTTGCCTAGGCTGACCTTGAAATTCTCCTACCTCAGTTTTCTGAGTAGCTAGGATTACAAGCAGGTATTTGCCGTCATGACTGACCAGAGCATTTACTTGACTTCAAGTACAGTAGTGGCTGGGGAGATGATCTGTGGGTAAGAACGCTTACTGTGCATCCATGAGAACCCCCAGATTGGATGTCCAGCAGTTACCCCCTTGGTGTAGCTCCATAGTCTATAAAAAACCCAACATTGGGATTGGGGATATGGAGACAGGAGGATCTCTGGGGTTTGCTGACTAGTCAGCCTACCTGAAGAAAACAGCAATCTCCCGGTTCCATGAGAGACCCTGGCTCAAGGTGAGAGGATAATACAGCAGGACATCACATATTCCCCTCTGGCTTCCACATGCACCAGCACACACACTTGCATATATGTGCATGCACTATGTGCAACACATACACACACATACACACATACGAATAAGTGAATGAACAAATAAATAGTTGTATGTGGCTAGTGATACTATATTGGACCACCCTTCGGTCTGGGTCTAAGTTGAATTGGTTTCTGAGACTGATGTTATTTTATGACTGTAATCTTTGGCAGTTCTGAGGTTTGACCCTAGAACCCTGCACATCTACGCAAGTACTCTACCACAAGCTATTTTTGCAGTCTCCGCCCTCTTTTTCTTTTTTAAACTTTGTATTTTTGAGATGGAGTCTTGAAAAGTTTTGAAGGTCAGTCTTGAACTTATTATGTAACCAAGGAGGCGAGCCTTGGACTTGCAGTCCTCCTGCCTCATACCGCCCTCCCTCCCCCGTGATTACAGGCCTGTGCCAGCAGGCCAGCTCCAGGCCCTCAGCAAGTCCTGTGTGGGGATGAATTTGATGGATGAGAAGCATCTTTGTGAGATCCAAGTGTCTTCTCATGGTAATTTTTCCTCAGGAATGCTGGTACTAGGTGACTAATTTATGGGGCTTTCTTCAGAAATAGATTAATTAATAGGTGCCTAGCTCTTTGCTTTGAGCAGTAAATATGTTCTCAAGGAAGTTTACTTAGGCATCACGACAAAACCACAGGCTGTTTAGATGGTGAGTAAGCATGTTTTGGCAAAGAAGAAAAGTCTTAAAAGCAGCTAAGTTCTAACTCCCCGAGACCAGAGCGCTCTGCGAAGCCCTGAGACGGTGTCAGGTTTCACTTTTGCAGGGCACACGCTGGCACAAAAAGCTTATGTTAGAAGATACTCAGAATAAGAAACTCAGCTAATTTCATTTAGCTTCTTCTGCTGCATATTTAGGTTATGTTTTGCTGAGTTGAGTTCTGGAAGGAAGCATCTTAAAGCCAGAAGCAGTGCGTATGTCAACAAGGATGTGAGAAAAGAATCAGTCTTCCATTCTTACGCATGTGTCTTCCCCAGATTTGACAACGTTGAGATCTTTTCCTTCCTAGCCTTTCCCCCTTCTTAGGCCTTTGGTCATTTATACATAGATTTATATACCTACATCTCTGTGTGTGTGTGTGTGTGTGTGTGTGTGTGTGTGTGTGTATACATACATACATATATAACTTTTTTTCTTTCTTCTTTAAAGTAGTGTCATGTTTCCTTTGTAAACACGTGGTTGTTGACTTTATTACTGCTTTCATTCTCTGACCTTTTCTTTCTTACAGCTCTGCTTCTTCTTTTTTTTTTTTTTTTTTTTGAAGTGACCTTAAGTCTATAGCATTGCTTTCTCCAATTTTAGCAGGTGACCTTGCTTCTAATTCTTTTCTGAGAAAACAGGAGCTGTCAGAAAAACACTTTTCTTCCTTCACATTTCAAATTGACGAGAGGTCAGTGCATTTAGACGCAGTAATGCTGTTTTTCCTCCCTTTACAGTAAGTGACTGACCTTAAGGATGCTGAAATCTAGCATCAGGCCCTCCTGTATCCGCTGGTTCATCTCCCCTTTGCTGTTGAAGGGTTTTACTTCTCAAACGATGTCTCTTTATCATTATCATCCATTGTCCACTCTCAATTGACTCTTTCCCATTATGCACTTGCTTTGATGCCACTCAAATTCAAGTCACAGTAGTCACAGCTGCTGGGTCAGAGCTTTCTTCATTTTCCCAGCATTTGCCCGTGAGGAACAGGCATCCACCCAACAGTCCTTCAGAACTGAAATTCTGCCACATGATAATACATAGGAAATCGCCTGTTCTGTAATGGATTGCTTCTTCAACACTTCTTTTTCTGCTTTTGTAACACCTGTTGGAAAAAGAAATTCGGAGCCTTTTAATTTCTAATTTGTGTGTGTGCACACATACTCTGCTCTCTGTGTTTTGTACTGTGATCACAGTGTAATCATGAGGATTTCACCATCCTGGTATTTTCCAGGCCTTAAGATTTTCTTTTCCATAATTCCGTTGCAATTTTCAAGACTTCAAGCTTGTTTGACAGACAGTCAGTTCTGTTTCATTTATGTTATATGATGTCATACAGATGTTGCCTACCTGAAAATAGAGACTTGGGGCCTAGCACAATGGCTCTGAAGGTAGAAGGCCTTCCTGACCACTTGGGTTCAATCCACATCTCACCTGGTCACAGGAAAGAACTGGTTCCTGAAGATTGTCCTCTGACATGGTACACACATGCACCTCAAAATAGATAAATGACAATTTAGAAATAAGTATTTTAAATTATTATATACAGGCTAAATACTTCTCTTTAGTTCAGTGTTCTATGAGTGTCACAGTTAGTTAGGTAGAGGTGTCAACTGGACAGGTGAGGGTTTGAGCTCTGGGCACATTTCTAGAGAATTAGTGCTTGAGTTGAGCTCAGCATAAACCTGCATGAGATTGTCTAGCTGATGGGGAAGGCCCAGTCCATGGTGGGTGAGACTAGGCCCTGGAATGAAATACTGAAAGCTGATTGAGAAAGTTGGCATCCTTGTGTACACTTGGCCGGACATGCTGGTCTGGCAAGTAAGGATCGTCCCTCTCTCATCTGTTATGTAGAGATGGTGTGGCCAGTTTCCTCAGTCCTGGTGTTGGTGTGACCTCTCATATCAAGCTGGACTGAGACCTGTAACCGGACAATCATAAGAGAAACTCCTTGTTCCCTTAAGCCGTTTGATGATGATTTATCAGCAACCATGCAGGCTGACTGCAACAATGAGGAAACACCTTCTGTTTCTGTGCAGTCTACCTTATAGCCTATCTAACCTTTGAGACTACAACCTAGAAATTCTCAGAAATCTGGACCGCCTCTGAACTTTCTAGTTTATGTCTTTCTTCTGGGGGTCACTGTTCAGATCACTTTACAATTCTATCATTTTCATCAGGATTAAAAATTAGAATACATCACATCATTGATCAAATTTTTTTTCATTCAATTATTAAGGCAATAGTATTTCTTGCTTTTGGAGTAAAAAATTTATTCGAGGGCCATGTACTTCTTCAATTTTTAATTGTGGATTTTTAGCACATCACTTTAATGTTTAAAAAATGTTTAAAGTGATATGACTGATAACAAATGACAGCTACTCATTAAATACCAATGCCCCGCCTGTTTCCATAAGCAGGCAACAAATGCACAGAAAGCCATGGGAACAGCAGAGTGACTGCTCTCTCTAGAGGAGAGGCTTGTAGTTTGAGAAGCGCCCACCAACCAGTGGCTGTGTGTTAGCACCATGCAAATAGAAAGATTTGGGGACATTGTTCATTCCCTCCTTAGGTTTGGCTCCAAGAGTCTTTATTACTCTTTTTTCATGAGAATGATGTGAAACCAAACCCAGACTGTGGGATCTAGTCCTTTTTTCTCAAAAGCTGCTCAGTTCTCTAGAGACATGAAAGACATTATTTGGATTCTGAATGACAAAACAACTAGAATGGGACAGGGCAGTCTTTGAGTATTGCCTGGCTACTGAACACTCAGTAATTATTACCAGGCAGTGCCTTCTGGGAATCGTCCACATAGCTCATCTGATCTGCAGGTTGTACATAAAAAAGAAAGATAAAAATAGATGAAAAGTGTATCTACAAGATGTGGGGCCAGTGAAGTTCTTTTGAAAGCCTGAACTTTGCAGTGAATGACAGCAGAAGTTTATCTGTGGTCTCTCTCATTCAACTCAGGGATCCACTAATGCATGTTGACTTCAGCACACTAGAGTCCACGCCTAACCTTCCCAGCCCAGTGAAGGTATCTGTTCAGAAATCACTTAAATGATGCAGAGAATTTGGTTGCTATTTTAACCCAAGAGGTGTTTCAAAGGTGTAAGCATCCTAGAAATTTTGTGTTGAAGAGAGGGAGAAAATCTAAAGAGACGAGTGCTAAGAATGGCTACAAGTTAGTCTCCTCTCTTTTAAATCTCTTAATTTACACATTCATTATTGATATCAGAAGGTTAACTAATATTAATATCAAGTATAATGATAAAAGCACAATGAATGTATTTTTATTCTTTGAAGCATTCATCTACAGCTACAATAAATTTAGGCGACTTCTTCCCCTCCTATCCCACTCACATGTTCTCTTTTCTAGCTGGTCTCCCTCCTGCTTCCACATACTCCTGTATTTGTGAAGCAGGATGGTTGCATTGGCAGGTGCCAGGCACCCACTGGGCAAGAACAGGGTTAAGAAGCTAGAAAAGGATATACTAGGAAGAAAGTTTTGAAGGAGGAGTGAAGTAGAGGGGTCAGGCATAGGAGGGAACAAGGGAGGAAAAGTTAGTACCAAGCATGTAAAAATATAGCCAGACAGACGTTTCTACTTTACAAATTATCAAAAAAATATAACTTTATAAAGTATCAACCAATATACCCTACACAGAAGAATCCAGAAAGGAGAAAAGAAAAATTGTCCTGAGATGCTTTTACAACCAATATTTTTAGATGTAGTGATTTTCTTCTGGAAAAATAATAATTAATAGTCTAAATGATGCTGTCCTGCAAAGGAGCAGGATTTCTTGGTCTCGGTGGAGGGGTGGGATTGTTCATTTTCTGCTGTGACATCTGGATTTCATGAAATAGATTTCCTGGGTGTGTCGTGATTTTGATAATTGTTAGGTACACATTTATCTAAATTATAGAAAAAAAGCCTGCAAAGGTGGAATATGAATGGTTGGAGTCTGAGACATTCTGACATAATGTGGTTCTGAATAATTAAGGATGGTTTCTGTGAGGAAGGACAGAGGAAAATGAGGCTGTGGTTGGAGATTCAAAGAGAAAGAAGCTGCCATCCGAAGCAGTGAGGATGGACTAGCAGGCATTAAACTGACTGAAATGAACCAAGCAGAAAAACAAAACAAAGCAGAAAAGAAATCCTGCTCTACTTAACTTATACACGACTCTAGAAACATCACACTCACAAGGCAGAGAATAGAAGATGACCTCCAGGGACTAAAGGGAGAAGAAATGGGCGTTACTGTCAGCCACAGCTGCCATTTTGTAAAGCCTCCACCCTAACGAGGTGGTCACTTTGTGAAGCCACACCTCCTGTCTTTACTAACTGCTCTACATCCCTAGCGACTCCTTAGCAATGCCTAAAGACTGTAAAATATTGTGACCCCCACCCAGATCCCTGTCTCTTCTGCTCTCCCAGCTCTCCTGTCTTTCTGCCTTCTCCTGACATCATGGCAGCTCTCTCCCTGTCCTCTGTGACCCTAATTTGTCACTTCTGTTCTAATGCTCTTGCACTGTAAAGCTATAGGATGGCTCCCTTGGCCACCAGGCCCTCAACACTAAATAAACTCTTCTTTCTTTTTTTTTTTTTTAACATTTTATTATTATTATTTCCACTCATACAAACTTAATAGGTACACCAGTTCCCTCCCTCCCTTCTCCTCCCTCCGAATCCCCTGCTCCCCCTCCCCTCCCCCCTCCCTCCTCATACCCCAGTGTCTCCCTGCCCCCCCAATCCCCAGAGAGTCCTTTAATGTGCATGCCAGACTCTCCTCTGGGCCCTCCTCTCCGATGATGTACAATGACCCAGTGGCATTTCCCTGAACCCTTTCCTGTGTTCCCCTTAAGCATAGGAACACTACTGTGGCTATCAATCCCTAGCCTCCAAGGATCTTGGTGAACTTTTGTTTCTTAAGTCTTTCCCTCCTGACAGTTTCTCTTCATTCATGGGCCTCCACATGGTACCCACACACAGTCAGAATCATTCCTCCCTTTCCACCACCGACCGAACAGTTACAGGACCGATAGCTTGGGTGTTTGTGTCAGGTGCCACCTGCCTTTCTTAGATCAATAAGAATTCAGGTTCAAACTAAAGAGATGCCTGGAAAGCAAAAGGACCTGAGTTCCAATCCCAGGTCCCACAAAAAAACACCAGGCAGAAATGGCAGCAGCTTGCCATTACGGCCCTGGAAGGCAGAGCTCGGGAAAGCCCAAAGCAAGCAATAGTGAGATAGAGCAATCCAGGGCAAGTCCTGATGTCATCTCTGGTCTCCACAGGCACACATACTCAAGTGCCCTCTGCTACACACAGCCACATGCATGCATGCACCCACATATCCACACCCAAAAAGAGAAAAGAAGCGAAGAATTCAGACTGATTGTGTAAATCAGAAAAGGGAAATTGTTCCATATGGTCATATTGGGAAGAGGCTATTATTATTATTATGATGATGATGATTATGATTATGATTATTATAATTTTGAAATCCCTCTTTGGAAGTCAGTGATCAGAGCCTGAGGATGTTTAAATAGAACAGGAGACATGCATAACCAAGCAGTTCTCCTCCAGGTGTGGCTCTTGCAAGGTGGTCTGACTAGTGGTTGGAACTTTGTGAATTTTCTTTGGGTGGATAAACTCTTCCTTTGGCTAGCACCAATTTCTCTCTGCGCCCACTGTGAGATTCCTGGGGGAGCTTTAAATCTCAGGGTCCATTCTTTGATAATCTTGGTAGCCAGAGTAGTATATGTGTATGGGGGGAAAGTAATGTTGAAATTTTAATGAACAGCATGTACATTGATTAATTTGATGTTACTACAACAAAACCATCAGCTAATTTTATGAAGAGAAAAGGTTTTCAGTCTCATAATTTTGGAGGTTCAAATCCAAGATCGGGGAGCCCATTGGATCATCATGACAAGAGTCAACAGTCATATCTGTTCCTGAAACACACAAAGGGACAGGTGATGAGAGACTGTGGCTCCCCAAGATTTGGTTTGGTTTAGGGTTTGGTTTAGGGGTTAATCAGGCCACGCCCCCTGGCAGCGATCTCTTTCTCCCAGCTGCTATAACAGAAATGACAGGCCCCTAAAGAGAACCTGTCAGCAAATCAGTGTGCTAAAGGTAGAAAATAAGAAGCAGGAGACCATCCTCAACGGCAAAGGGTAAATCCAGACCTGGATGGTCGGAGTGACCACTGAGTTAGACATGAGGAGGGAGAAAGAGTGGAGGGTTTGGGCCAAGCTTTGAGAGCTTAGAACTGGGGGAAGGGTATGGGGAAATATGTTATTGGTAGCTGCCATTTGCATCTCCAGAGTGAAGCTGCTGGGTACCTGGTTGTTTGCTCTTATTTCACATGCACCTTTTTGTCCTAGTGTTTCAGACTTTTGGAATCTGCCTTCAAATCCAAGGCATGCTGCATGGACTACTCGACAACCACATGACATGGGACCTCTGCCTTTCTCTGAACCTCTACGAAGTGCCCCCCCCCCAACTCAGCTGCATGAGCCTCATCTCTTCTGAGCTCCTGCCATGTTGCCTCTCTACGGCGTTACTAGCTCTTCCAATAAATCTATTACCCAAAAGGACAATTCGCTTCAGCATCCCCTTCAACCCTGGTATCTCAAATCTTTCACATTTGAGGGCACACTTTCGATGATCTTATTACAGGAACAGTCTTTCCTCTGTTCAAATGTTTCTTCTGGGTTACCAAATCTTACAGGATAGTCCCATCTAGAGGGGAACAGTCTTGCCAAATGTTACAGGGTCCCCTGTTCAGGGGCCAGATGTTATAGAAACGACTGCCCCAACGTTGCAGGGTTCTTATGTTCTGGAGTCGAAGATCGAAACCAGAACACATGTAAAGGATTAAGGTTGAGTTTATTAGAGGAGAGAAAGGCTGGAACTCATGGACTCTAAACGTGGAGTGCCATGAGAGGTTAGAACCCAGGGAACTCATGGAAGCAGACAGCTGGAAAAGAACTCATGACACTCTGAGTACCATGAGGGGTTAGGGCACCAGAGAACTCATGGAATCCAGGAGAGGGAAGGAGCTAGAAAGAACTTGTGGCACTCCAATGCCATGAGGGGCTAGGGCACCATGAGGGGCAGGCACCCCTGAACTCAAGAAGCCAGAAACGGACTCCATGAGAAGTAGGCAGCTGAAAAAGAACTCATGACACTTCAAGGGACTAGGGTGCCAAAGATGGCTGCCAGGGCCAGGCATATTTGTATACCTAAGCAAGTCCAAACTGGTCTTTTCTCATTGGTTAACTCCCATTGGGGCCCATCCATTTGCTCCTGGGCCCATGTGGGGCTAGAGACCGGGTTGTTTGTTGGATATGGAGGGCTCATCTCCATAATCCTTTCATAGGGAAGTTGGCCATCCTATCTCTAAGAGGGTTGGGGTCAGTTCTTCAGCAGAGGTGTTCCTTCAGGGAGATCCCAGCAGTGGGGGATGGCCTTCGGGAATTCCAAAGATTTTAGAAACTTTAGAGACCTATCCCAGTATAGATGCTCTAATCCTGCCTAATCTAAGGACTTCCTTTGTGTTCCACCTCAAGTTTTTCTGCTTGCCGGTACAACCATTCTGGGGACAAACTCTTTGGAAGACACTAACTTGCCAATGCAACTATTTTGGAGACAAACCCTTTGGGAGTCACCACTGGGAACCAAGCGCACAGTGTGTGTGGATTGCGGTATTGTATTGAATACTTGAAATTTACTAGGAGATTTCAATATAAGTGCCCTCACTACAAACAAAAAATAATCTGTCACAGGTGTGTTAACTAGCTTGGTTATGATAATCACTCACTATACATATCCCAAAACATTGTATTGTATGCAAATTGTTATTTGGCAAGTTTGCCTTAATAGATCTGGAGGGGAAGGGAGATGAAAAACTGTAAAAGAGCCCCCCACCCCTAAGCCGCCCGGCCAGCAGCACCTGTGAGCGGCTGCCTGCTTAGCCCCCAGGGCCCCAGCCCCTCACGCATCCCCCCTCACCCTCCCCAACACCCAGGTCGCAGATGAAGAATTCTGCCATCAACATCAGACCCTCTGCCTCTCTGGCCCACGGGGACCTACGCACATGGTTCACGGAAGACACACTGCCACTCAGAATTCAATAGAGTCCAAGGGAAACTCAAGCAAAACTCTAAGGAACAAAGGGAACACAGGCCATACATCTGGACTCCACTACAACCATTATATCACATGGGCGAGATTCTTCACATCCAGCCCAAAGATAAGTAAACTTCCTTTTTTTTTTTTTTTCTTTTCACCTTACTGATCCTTTCTAGTGTCAATGCTGTAGATCAACTTCCTCATACAGCCACCCCAAAAACATACAACTCCAGGGAGTACACCACTCACCCTCACATTTCACCAAGACACTAAATCGTAAAAATGCACTACCATACTAATATTCACCCCCTGGTTACTTAACTGACATACTAACATCCTAGTAGCCTTATCTAGGATATAACAATAACAATACACAAACATACCCAATCCAAGGCAAGCACTAGTAATAGCTGGCAAGTGTAACAATACCAACTACATCAGTTCAGTGAAAAACACCCAGAAACTGAAAGGTCCTAAAAAACAAAACAACAATGCCCAAGTCAAAGTGCAGATCCATGAGAAACAAAACCAAGAAGACCAATCTCCCACCGAAAGAATCAATCCCATAACGATGGATTCCGACCAGAACAAATCCACAGAAAATAGCCATGAAAGCCAGACCCAACATAACGACTTTCAGAGTATGATCATTACCATGATTAATATTATGAAAGAGGAAATCCGAGAAGAGTTAAAGACCATATCAACCACTTTAAACAGGAACAAAACAGGCACCTGGAGGAGTTGAGAAAAACAGTTCAAGAAACAAAAATAGGTATAGAGCAGTTGAAACAGTCTCAGGCAGAGTTTAAAATTGGACTAAGAGACAAGTTATCTTCAACCCAAAACTCAACAGAGAGTCTTATCAGCAGAACAATTGAGGCAGAAAATAGAATTTCAGATCTTGAAGACAAAGTGGGAGAATTAATCAGCTCAATGGAAGAGATTGTTAAAGCCAAAAAGATAATGGAGAGGAACATTCAAGAGATATGGGACACCCTGAAGAAGCCTAACATGCACATTCATGGAATACCAGAACAAGAATCCCAAAATACCACACCGGAGGAAATATTTCAATTCATCATAAATGAAAACTTCCCACAACTAAAGAATGAGAGGCCTATCCAAATACAGAGGCATTTCGCACTCCAAACAGATATGACCAAAATAGAAAATCGCCACGGCAAATAATAGTCAAAACACTCCACATTCAAGACAAAGAAAAGGTGCTGAGAGCTTCAAGAGAAAAAAAGCAAGTCACTTTTAAAGGTAAACCTATTAGAATAACAAATGACTACTTAATGGAAACAGTAAAAAGAGCTTGGAGAGACATACTTCAAGTATTAAATGAGCAAAAATGCCAACCCAGAATGATATACCGGCAAAATTATCTGTCATGATTGAGGGAAAAAGAAAAGTTTTCCAGCACAAAGACAACTTGAAGGGATACATGTCTACCAAACCAGACCTTCAAAAAAATGCTAGAAATGATACTCAAGCTTGAAGAAAAGAACAAGCATATCCAGGAGGACAGAAGGGAAGTATAATACCACCAAAACATAAATATCAAACAACATGCTTACAAAATCTACTAAACATAAAAAAGTCCAGAATTAAAAAGAATTTCTCCATTATAACATTAAATGTCAATGGTATTAACTCACCGATTCAGAGACACAGATTACAAACTTGGATTAAAAACCACAATCCAACAATCTGCTGCCTTCAGGAAACTCATCTCACCACAAAAGATAGGCACATCCTAAGAATGAAAGGCTGGTCCAAAATCTTGCAAGCTAATGGAACCAGGAAACAGGCAGGGGTAGCCATTATGATATCAGACAAAGTGGACTTCAAACCAAAGAAAATCATAAGAGACACAGATGGATACTACATTTTAGTCACAGGTACAATTCACTAGGAAGACTTCACAATCCTGAACATATATGCACCCAATATGGGCCCCTCCACATTCATTAAGAAAACCCTACAGCGTCTAAAGCAAGAAATCAACCTCCAAACGATAATTCTTGGGGACTTCAACACCTCCCTCTCAACATGGGATAGATCAACAGGTCAAAAGCTTAACAGAGACACTTTGGAACTTAATCAAACCCTGAAAGAAATGGACCTTACAGATCTCTACCGAACTTTTCAGCCACACACCAAAGAAGGCTGTCCTCTCTCACCACTTCTATTCAATATTGTACTTGAAGTCTTAGCTGAAGCCATAAGACAAGAAAGGGACATAAGAGGGATTCAAATCGGCAAGGAAGAAGTCAAGCTATCCCTATTTGCAGATGACATGATCTTATACCTGCGGGATCCCAAAAACTCCACCAGGAAACTCCTGGAACTAATTGAGAAGTTCAGCAAGGTGACAAGATACAAAATAAATGTGCAAAAATCAGAGGCCTTCCTATATGCCCAGAATGAAAGAAGTGAAAAAGCCTTGAGAGAAACCATTCCCATTCACTATAGCCCCTAAAAAATGAAATACCTTGGTATAAACCTAACCAAGGAGGTAAAAGACCTTTACAATGAAAACTTTAAAACCCTAAAGAAAGAAATTACAGAAGACACCAGAAGATGGAAAGACCTCCCATGTTCCTAGATTGGCAGAATCAACATTGTAAAAATGACCATCCTACCAAAGGCAATATACAAATTCAATGCTATACCAATTAAAATCCCAAAGCAATTCTTTAAAGAAGTTGACCAAATAATCTCAAAATTCATATGGAGGAACAAAAGACCCAGGATAGCAAAGACAATCCTGAGTAACAAAAACACTACTGGAGGTATTACCATACCAAACCTTAGTCTCTACTACAAATCCATAGTTATAAAAACAGCCTGGTACTGGCTCCAAAATAGACACACAGATCAATGGATAAGGGTTGAAGACCCAGATATAAGCCCATAAAAATACAGCCATTTGATCTTTGACAAAGGGGCCCAAAGAATCCAATGGAAAAAGAACAGCATCTTCAACAAATGGTGCTGGCAAAACTGGATTTCCACATGCAGAAGATTAAAGCTGAATCCATACTTGTCACCATGTACAAGACTTAATTCCAAATGGATCAAGGACCTTACTATAAGTCCAGAGACTATAAAAACCATAGTTGAAAGGATAGGGAACTCCCTTGAGCTGATTGGGCTAGGCCAACATTTCCTAAACAGACATCCAATGGCACAGTCACTGCTACCAACTCTCAACAGTTGGGACCTTGTGAAATTAAAGAGCTTCTGTTCAGATAAAGTGATTGTCACACGAGCTCAAAGGCAACCCACAGAATGGGAGAAAATCTTCACTAACCACATATCTGATTGAGCTCTACTGTCCAGAGTGCACGAAGAACTTAGAAAACTAAACTCCAAGGAAAACAATGGCCCAATTAAAAAATGGGCCCTGGAACTTAAAAGAAATTTTACCAGGGATGACATTAAAATGTCTAACAAATATCTTAAAAAAATGCTCCACTTCCTTAGCCATCAGGGAAATGCAAATCAAACTTCCCTGAGATATCATCTCACCCCAGTCAGGATGGCAAAAATCCACAACACAAACAACAAATGCTGGAGAGGATGTGGAGAGAGGGGAACTCTCCTACATTGCTGGTGGGAATGCAGGCTCATACAGCCACTCTGGTGAGCCGTCTGGAGATTCTTAAAGAAATTAAAGATTGAAATGCCATATGACCCTGTGATTCCACTTTTGGGAATAACCCCCCATGCAGCAGAGGTTTACCTCGATAGCACAAGCACGACCATGTTCATAGCAGCACTGTTTACAATAACAAAGTCATGGAATCAACCCAAATGTCCAACAGTTGATGAGTGGATAAGGAAACTGTGGTACATCTATACAATGGAGTACTACTCAGCCATCAAAAATGATGAATTACTGGAATTTGCCGGGAAATGGATGTCATTAGAAACAATTATATTAAGTGAAGTATCCCAAACCCAGAAAATTAAGCGCCGTATGTACTCCCTAATAGGTAGCTCCTAGTACCAAACTCACCCAGCCCACATTGAGACACTCAAAGGCAAACCTATGTAATACAGTAATTGCAAGGATGATGAACAGGAGGGATGGGGTTGGAGGGCCACACCAGACACAAGGAGAGAGGGGACCATGTTACAGCAGAGAAAATAGGCCTCCATCAAGGAATGCAAGTAAGTAATGTGACATCTGGTTAAGTTCACAGACGTTCGTTCCTGATCATGTACAACTAAGGGGATATGATCTCACCAGAAGGGGAGGGCATATAGTCTGGCAGATAAAAAGTAACCATTTTGCAAATGGGTGGTTGACCCCTCCCTCACTGAGGTTTCCTACTTTTATTACATCTACCCTTGAATGTGCTATTAAAACAAGACTCCAGTTTAACAGCTTTTTGTCTCTGACCAGGGGTGACATACACTGCCCATCAGCATGGAGTGAAGGGCATTGCAGGAGCAACAAAACTGCAAAAGAAAATCAACAAACCACTATCCAGAACTTCAGAGAGTCTATATCAATCACATAGAACTAGGCCAGCCTAATCTCCCCTCATCCTGAAGCTCAGGGACATTTGCGGAAGAGGGGGCAGTAAGAGTGTAAGAGCAAAAGGATGGGAGAAGCAATGACTTTCAAGATTCTCCACACTAGTTAGGGCCGAAGCAATCATAATAGGACTTTGCATGCCCTGCGCAATGTTCAACACACTATTGACCTCACAAAGTCTAGCATCAGCTAAAGGCACCAAGATCCTTGGAGGCAAGGTATTGACAGCCACAGTAGTGTTCCTCTGCTTAAGGGGAACACGAGAAAGGGTTCAGGGAAATGCCACTGGGTCCTTGTACGTCATCAGAGAGGAGGGCCCAGAGAAGAGTTAGGCATACACAATAAAGGACTCTCTGGGAATTGGGGGGGAGGCACTGGGGGATGGGGAGGGAGGTGAGGGGGAACAGGGGGTTCGGGGGGAGGAGGAGGGAGGGAGGGAACTTGTCTACCTATTAAGTTTTTATGAGCAGAAATAATTAAAAATGTATTAAAAATAAATAAAAATAAATGAATAAAAATTAAAAAAAAACTTTAATAGAATCTGTCTCTGAAAAGGAACGTGAACTGGCTTCTTTTACAAAACAAAATGCATCTGGTTAAGAACTGACTGGTGGTAAATGTAAGTTTCAAACTCTCCAGAAACAAAAGAGCAAGCAGTTTTGTTCACCTAAGAATTGATTCAGTTTGAACCTCAGCTTTCAATAAGATAAGCAGAACAGAAGATAATGAGCCAGGACAGGGGATAGACAGTCTCAGAACCATGGCTTTTAAGGGGTTTAACCATGTGAAAGAGGAATCTAAACAACAAAAATAAAAAGGGATCAGGCAAAATACCAACTAACAGCAGTCACTATTCAGGGCAAACCAAAGTCTCTTCCATTGGAAAACAAACCATACCTAATTACCTGTTGCCCACACTAATCCTACTGAAACCTGATCACTCGTCAGGGTTCTTGTGCTTGAAGTCAAAGATTGAACCCAGAGCAAGTGGAGAGTTTTTTACAGTAGTATGTATTGATACAAGAGAAAAAGGAGGTTCCCAGGAGGCGGGGTAGGGTAATAGTATAGTGCTAGGCAGGCTTGAATAGTGGCCTTTTCTATTGGTTAGCCTTAGTTTTTTTTTTAAATGGGTATTTTTAAATGAGTATATCCATTTGTTCTGTTTATGTTGTGGGTCAACTTCTTTTGGCTAAACTATTGTTTTTCCTAGAAAGAAGGAGCATACCTCCTTTTGCAAGCAACAGGCAAGGGCTCCAGTTAGTTCTTGTAATTGTGTGATAGATATAGTTCCTTCAGTACCTTCCTAGTAGAAATTATTCTAATTCTATTACTATTACATGGGAATCCAGCTTCAGGAAGCCAGAGATGGAACCTGGTGCCCATCAGTGCATGGGACTCCTATTCTTCTACCTCTCCTATTAAAAAAATCATTCTTCTTTTTTTATATACGAGTTAAAAGGCTGGTAATACAAAATGTAGGGTCTGCCATCTAAAGCCAGACTAGGGCCTGCCACTCCCTCACCCCCTGTGGTCAAAGAATTAGCAGGTACCCTGCTGCAACAGAAAGCAGTCAACCCCCTCTCAGGGCTCTGCCTCCTGTCCCTGGAGGTGACAGCAACCTATAAACAAATGTTACTCTCCTGCTCTGAGTGAACAAATCTGCCTATCCACAGACTGCATGGCTCTGTCATGAGATGTGAAACTTCATTCAACACTCAGGGAGCATGTAATGTCTAATGGCCTTTTTGATCAGGGGTTCTGTGACTAGAGAGACTTTGGTAAGAAGATATCTCTAAGGTTTCCCATCCTTGGTGACTCTCTCTCCTATTCTTTTAAGCTGTCTTTATTGGTCTAATTCCCCCCTTTAAAGCCCATTTATAAGCCCTGAGTATGTAAGATTCTCCCTTCTAATACAGCTCATATTTCTGAATGGTCTTCTCATGCTAATTCCTTACCCACGAACCAACCAACCAATGTGTGATCATTCATTCAGTTAAACAGATTAGCAGGGAGCCTGATGGGCCAGTGCCACAGCTGGACACAGGGATGAAGCTCACAGGAAAGGATTTTTCTCCTCCAAGGATCAATAGATGAATGCCAGAGTCCCAAAGGAAAGCTTGTCAAAGATGGGTGTTGAAGATGAAGATCCTCCATTCCTCCCTGGCCATTGGAGAATTCCTGGTGCATGGTGATAATACTCACAGAACAATTTTTGGTTGCTTTTATTATTCTTTTTAAATGCTTTATGGATTTCTGGGCGGAGAGCTGTTATGGGAGACGCCAAGGTCTAAACCGGCTCCCTCAAGTTACGTCGGCATATTCCAATGCAGTCAGTCCCAGGCAGATTCCTCTCTTTTTTTTTTACTGAGGGTTTGTATTGCCTTCTCAGATCAGATCTGCCTTCTCAGGACCAGTGATGTCAAGACGCTCTCTCTGCAGCTTCTTCCCTGTGCATTTGAAACCATTAACTATGTTCATCTATGGATCACAAGATTGTTTTCATAGTCACAACAACTAGGAGTCACATCTGCTTTTTACTCTACCTGGAGACATCATGTCTGTCCCAAGTAGGCGTCCCATTTGCTTTGTCTTGCTAGCTTAGATAAGTTTTACAATGTGTATGTTTAACATACAATTCTGTAAAGAATTTGGCCTGCTGGTTGGTGCCTGGTTTTTCACCCTTCAACGCAGGTGTTTGCTGCAAATAAAGTCAGCTTGGATGATTTGGATGAAGGATATCCTAGCTCCCTCTGACTCAGCCTGGTTTTTCAATTCCTACTGCTCCTACTTCTCTGTTTTCCACATATAGCTTGGGTCCAAGCTGGTTCACAGACCCCAGCAAGCTATCACACCCTGTGTATTATACACTTAAGACTAGCTAGAAAGACTGTGGAACAGCAAAACAAGCCATCTCTAGGTCTGGGGCAATTTACCTATGTTTAGATCACCTAAGAAGCAATGGTCACTTTGGTGGGCATGAAGTTATGATCTGAGTAACCTGTGCCCTCCCCCCCCCACAAGCTATAGAGTACAGTGCCCTTCCAGTAAGAAAATTAGTGGGGATTGACAGGTAACAGGAGAATATCCAGACAGATTAACAAGTAAATTCAGTGCGAGAGGCACGTGGCCAAGTTCAGGGAAAGACAGAAGGAAGTAATAGCCCCTTGGCAAGCCTCCTGTCTTCCCTGGAGGAAGGTTCCCTGCACTTCTTTCTGTCTTAGCTTGTGATTCTGAAAAGCAAAGTTCGCAATATCCTTCTTTATGTGTGATGAGTCAGGGTCCCAGTGGTTGGAGGCACTTTGCCAAGTCTTCCTGGCTCAGTGCTGCGTGGGGTGAGCTGATTCTGCTTTTCTGTAAGTTAAGAAATCCTGCATTTTACTTTTCTACCTCAGTTACTATAACTGGAAATGATAGTGAAATTTTGTTCAAAGAACCCCAAAGGATTTAAATGCAGACAAGTGCCCCTGTGAAGGTGAGAGGTCTTTCTCTGATCTTTGGCGCTGTTTCAGAGATGTGTCTCTCAGTACTCTGTCTCTGGAAGTCAGTTCTTTCTGTGACCTAGAGGGAAGAAATACTGATTTTCACTCACTGTTCTGGAAGGTTCAGGCTATGTCTGTGACCCCACTGCATTTGGGCCAGTGGGAAGGCAGAACATTATGGTAGAGCTCAAAGCAAGCACAGCAGCTTGCTTTCTGGCACACAGAAGGTGAGAAGAGAGAACGTGCCAGAGTCACCTGCAAGATCAGGTCCCGGTGACCAAACCTCTTCATAATAGTCCCTAGCTCCTAAGGATTCAGCTACCTTCCTGTATCTCTATGTGATAGTGTCAAGGCTTTCTTCATACATGGGCCTTTGGGACATACCTTTGCAGAGCAGAAATGTTGCACGATTCCATAAAAAGATCCTTAAGAAAGGATTGAATAGATAGCTCACTTGCAGGAGTGCTTGCCTAGCATGCCCCAAGTCGTGAGTCCAGTCCTTAGCACTGCATAAACTAGACTTGGTAGTATTCAACTGTAATCTCAGCCCTCAAGAGCTGGGCCTGGAAGATAAGAAATTTAAGGTCAGTTTGGGCTACTTGGGGAGTTCAAAATCAGCCTGGGCTACAAGAGACCCTTTTTAAAAATAAAAGTCCCTAGGGTCTGTGACTGTACCCATGGGATGAGTAAAGAAAAGTATAGAGTACTCAAACTTTTTAATGACATTAGACAAAACTGTTTTAGGTCAAACTTTAAAGATCAAAGCCAATGAGGCAATAAACTTTCTATTAGTTACTTTAATAATGTATGGTAAGTACACTTTCGCTTCCTTTAGTTCCCTAAGTTGCATTGTAAGATACCATTTATGTCATGGGAAGACTGGGAGAGATGATTGTTGGTGGAGAAGCAAGGGAAAGAGAAAGAACAGTCTGCAATTATTGTCTTTAATTGAAGACTTTTCCTGTTTGGTCGGCGGTCACCCGAGGCTTCACATGTTCCTCTGCTTTTGCACGTCTTATTTTTCACAGAGAGCATTTATTTTCTTCTGTTGGCAGCTATCTGAAGTGTTCATTTACCTTCCTGGAAATGGTTTTTGTTTGTTTTCTGAAGCTCAGTGCTAACTGAAAAAGTGAACTGATCTTCAATTACAACTTACCTCACCTTCATGTGCCATTTGAGAGTTAAAACACAAATCTTTTGCTATGGCCCTTGAGGGATGGTAATGCTAAACTTGAGTGATGTTTTTCTATTTTATTATAGAGCCATGGGAAGCTTAATCACTTTACAAGAAGCCTAGTCTTTCCCTTAATCCCATAATATTCCCTGGATTCATTGTGGCTTTGACTTTTAATTCTTTTAATCTAGTACGAGGGCTCCTTGTCACCTATTCCTGTCTTCTATTAGACGATGTACCTGAGCCAGAAGGGAAACAGAAGAATGGCAAATCTTCTCATGTAATTAGACAGCTATGTAATTCCCCTGCTTCCAGAAAGCACTCGATTATATACAAAACCCATTAGTCACCATCAAACGTTCTGAAATACTACCAGGGTCCTCACTTCATGGAAAGCATCCATCAAGCCCCATGCACTTGAAATTGGGAGGTTATATTTTTTCAATTCTCTAGTCATTTCATTTAGAAACTGTGGGTTTAAAAGACATTGTGGGTTTCAGTTTGAGAATAATATGCAAAGAGGCCAAAGACTTGAAAAAGCATTCTGGCACACTGGTTTTCAACACTGTTGAATGCACTGACTTGGAGATATCAAGTCTTTTACTTCAGGGGGTATTTAAAGACACCAGGCTTGTTATATTAGTTTTCTGGGTGCAGCAGGTACATTTGAAATCAATTCCCATACACCACAGGAAACATTTGCTGTACTTACACCTATCAAGTTTACACTTATGTTTCAGCAAGCAAGTCATGGATGTTGGAGGGTGGGCAGAGTCCAAGGTGGGGGCAATAGTTAGGAAGTTCTATCCCTTAACCCTTTACATAGGCAAGTCCTGAAGGAGGTATGATGCCAAGCGATGGTGGCAGTTGCAGGAGGAACAGAAGGTGTCAGTATATAGTTACATGATACAAATGGAAGGACTTGGTGGTCACTCAGAAAACTGTAGAAAGGTAAGGGAAAGAATGGGTACCAATGACTGGCAAATTCTAAATTCATGCCTTTGATGACCATAATGGAGAAGAAGAATAAAGAAGGCATGGGTTTTTATTCAGGAAAGAACATTAGTTCATTTAAAGAGGATAGTTGAGAAAAAGAATCAGAGATTAATGAGATACTAAATCTGAATTATAGCTGAAGAAAACCAATAGAAAAAGAATGCAAACAATGTACCAAGTAAGAACCAAGTTACAGTATAAGCACCACTAAAGTAACTTTGGTTATTTATTACTTATAAAGCTTCAGTTCTTTCTCTCTCTCTCTCTCTCTCTCTCTCTCTCTCTCTCTGTCAAATGAATGCTAGCCATCACCTTCCTTGCTTGGGAGGCAGGTATGTATATTTAAGCTAGCATGTTTAAGCTAGAATTCCTTCATGACTGAAAGTTTTTGAGACTGTAAATTAGGCATTCAAAGAAGAAAGTTTCAGTAACTCCATAGATAACACTTTGTCCCTTAGTGATGTGAGAGTTGTCTCACGAAGTGTTTATGACCCACTGTGGACTTTAAGCAAAATGTAAATCACTTTCTGTGGTCATATTATTATATTGGTTCACATCAGTGTTTTATTTTTCCCAGATTGTAAGTGATTCAAAGGGAGAAATCTAAATAACTTTTTAATCACACTCACCATCTTCTTTTTAGTTTTCCTGAAGTTTCTTGTGAATCATTGTGTCGCTTAAGCACCAGACTTTTTTAACCATGGGTGCTAACTCTGAGACTTTTTGTTATGAACCATGATGCCTAGCATTGCAAACAGCTCTTCAAGGATCTTAGCAACAGCTCAGCAAGATAATTTCCAAACCTGCACTGATTATGATTGGCAGATCCAAAACATGTGGCAAAATGATGTTAGAAAATACAGACAAAAATATTGATTCTTCTCTCTGTTAGTCACACTCAATCCCCTCTTAAGAAAGGAGAGTAGGATTTTGGACAGATAATGGAGCTATATAATATTAAGGGCATTCAGGGCACATGGAATCAAAAGGAAAAGAAACTCACTCTTGTAGATTGCTGCTCTCAGGCTGTTCAGAGGGTATGGACTCCACTCACATGACTTCTGACAGACAAGCTAGTGGCTTTTGTGGGAGGACCTCCCCTGGCTGCCTTTCTTTTATTCAGTTTCACTGATTGGACCAGTAATACTGAAATAACCAGGGTCAATAACTGCATGGATAAACTGGATAACTCAGAAAAATCTACCCTGAAGATCTCAATTAAAAAAAAAAGAAGTAATCTAGACAGTATTCACTTAAGTAGATGCAACTGGGCAAACTGAAAAAGATAAGCGTTTGTAGTGTGGCTATATTATATCCACACAGGAAAGACTATGCTGTAAGTCAAGGAAGAGAAAAAGAAATTCTTTATAATTAAGCATGTGATCAAAGTGACTCATGCTTCCAAAGTCTCTGTTGCAGTTCGCCTGTATGATTGCTGATAAATCACCATCAAATGGCTTAAGGGAACAAGGGGTTTATTTTCTCTTATGATTACTGGTTATAGTTCATAGTTCAGTTTGATGGGAGAGCACGCACCAACACCAGAGCTGAGGGAACTGGCCATGCCACCACATAATGGCTAAGAGAGGGACAATTCTTACTTGCCAGACCATCATATCTGGCCAAGTGTATACAAGGTTGCCAACTTTCTCAACCAGCTCTCTGTATTTTATTCCAGGACCTAATCCTACCCACCTGGGCCTTCCCCATCAGCTAGACAATCTTCTGCAGGTTTTCTTTGGGCTTAACCCAACCACTAATTCTTTACAAATGTGCCCAGAGCTCAAACCCTCAATGGTCAAATTGACACTGTACCTAACTATGACAGTCTCTCAGTTCTGAACTTTAAGAATTTGGAAGTTTATAAAAAAAAACCCACAAAAATCATAATAACAGTTGAGTCAGGTTTAGGTCAGAGAGACCTGTTACAGTAACTATTTTGCAGATGTTTTGGTTACATAGAAATTGCTTTGATTATATGACTTGGGGATATTTTTGTCTATGCATCTCGGCTATGGTCAGGGTGATGATAAAATCGGCTTATGCTGGTAAGAGACTTACGCATGCAGCTTTTTTGGTGGGGAAAAGAGAGTGTCAGAGGCTGGATGGGGATAAAATGGTGTTATCTCAGCCAGTTGAACTATATGCTGCAGCTACCAAGAATAGAAATTACCCAAGAGTAGAGGAAGCAGTGTGATAGCTCATTCTGGGTGTCAACTTGACACACCTGGCATTAGCCAAGATCATTTGAGACCATACCTTACAAGATCAGCTGAGACCATCTGAAGAGATTATCTGGATAATACAAAGATCCCCAGATCCCATTGGAACCGCCACAGATCCCATTGGACCTTCCCAGTATGGACCACATAAAAGCCATAGGACAGAATACAGAGTAGAAGAGGAGAGACTCTCTGGAGCTGTGCTCTTCCCTCCTGCTGCCCGATCCTCCAAGACTAATGCGACTAGAGACTTTCTAGGAATCCTCCAGCCTTCAGCCTTACCCTCGGACCAACTTGACTGAGCAGCTACTAGCAGCCATTGTTGGACTACCTTGACCATATCTTGTAAGCCAACTCAATGAATTCCATTAATATATATGGATATATAATATACATATGAATATATAATATATATATTCATTCTGTGGATTGTGTGACTCTAGAGAACCCTAATATAAGCATTTTGGTAGAGACAAGAATGGCGGTTTAGTCTAGAGGACATGCAGAAGCCATACTGCTTCTCAAGTTGCCTTTGTTCCTGGTGACTTTTCAGTGAACTCGCATCCACATGAACCTTCACAATAGCTCCTTGTTCTTAGATTAGCTTGAGTCACACTCCTTCTTTGCAAGAGCAGAACCCAGCTGGCCATCCCAGAACACATCTAAGGATGGCTGCAGGCCTCTTAAGATCCGGATTTTTTTTTTTAATGCTCCAACTCAGAAGCAACAGCAGCTACCAGTGTGGGATGTGCAAATATAGCAAAATGAAACAACTGCTCAACAGGCGGAGGTACAGGAAGCAGAGGTAAAAATCAAAGCCAGAACTATCCGACTCCAAAGGACTAAAATTTTGTTTTTTGTTTTCAGTTTTCTGTTATCCAGGTTTGTTTGAACTTGAATCTTCCTGCCTAAGCCTTTTGATTATATAATGTTGCTTTCAAAAATACATTACCTATACTGCTTAGTATTTTAAAATAAGGTACACAATGAGCCAAAGACCTTTAAATCTCCCTTTTCTCCAAGTTGTAAATACTATTGAAATTGAATTTCTTTTGGAGTTCTTGTGTGCCAGAGCCCAGATTGAAACCAGAGCATGGGGGCTGGAGAGGTGACTGGGGATGAAGCATCTGCCTTGCAGGCCGAAGGTCCTGATTTCGTTTCCTAAACCCCAGGTATAGACTCTAGACAGAAGCAGGGGCGGCCTGTATTTTTGGTCCTGGTAGGGCGGAGCCTGTGAATCCCCAGGCAGAGTAAACAAGGAGGAGGTGGAGGTGGTCCATGGTGGTTCCCGAATTCGCCCGTGGTTCTACACACATACACACACACACACACACACGCGCGCGCACACACACACACATGCACAATTGAATAAATAAAAAGAAAAAAGAAAAAAAAAAAGAAACCAGAGCACGTGGAGAGTTTAAAGCAGATTTTATTGAAGATGAGAGAAAAGGGAAGAAACTCTTGGATGCCCAGCTCAAGATGGGCGGGAGGAAGCCATAGTCTTAAAGTGGGAGAGCCTTAGGGAGTGGAGACTGTTTAAAGCCAGAGAGAATATGGTAGGAAGAGAGAGCTTCCATGACCACGTGGTGAGAGAGAAGAGGGAAGAGAGAGAGGGAGGAGGGGTAAAGTTGCAATCTTATATAGCCAGAGCACTGCTAAGAGTGGTTCAGGGGTTACTAGGGAAGCGAGTTAGTTTCCACAGGACTCCACATTCCAAGCCGTGGGAGTCGCCAAGGCCTAGGCTTGCTCCCCTGAGATGATACATTGGCATATGTCTGACACAGACAGTTGTAGGCAGATACCGCTCCCATTAATGAGAGTTTGACTCGCTTCCGGAGATCAGATCTGCCTTTTGTTCCTCTGGGGGCTTGTGACACCAAGATATTCTCTCTGCAATTTCTTCCCTGTGCATTTTGAGACAGTGGGAATATGTTAATCTATGCATCACAAGATTATGCACATAAGTCATAGCAACCAAGGTGTCATATCTGCTTTTTACTCTACCTGGAGATACCATGTCTGTCCCCACATAGCAAGTAGGTGTCACATCTGGTTTTTTCTTGCTAGTGTAGATAAACTTTACAATATGCATGTTTAACATGCTCCTGTAAAGAATTTAGCCTGCTGTTCCCTGGTTTTTCCTTTTAAATACTTATGCTTGCTAATAAAGTCGGCTTGGATGACTTGGAAAAGACATTCTTGTCCCCTCTGAGCCAAGCCCTGATTCAATTCCTACAGCTCCCACTTCCCGCATATCATATGGGTCTGTGCTGGTTCATGGGCCTGAGCACCAGGCTATAGTAGCTGTCCCAAAGAAATTACATAGTACTGCATTTAGGTAGGGATTCAGTAAATGGGAATCTCAGTTTTCAAAAAAGGCAGTGACGGGGCTGGAGAGGTGGCTCAGGGGTTAAGCCTCTGTCTTGCAGAGGGAAGGTCCTGAGTTCAGATTCTAGATCCCAGGTATAGATGCTGGGTAGAAGCAGGGGCGGCCTGTGTTTCTGGTCCTGGTAGGGAGGAGCTTGTGAATCCCCGGGCAGAGTAAACAAGGAAGAAGTGGAGGCGTCCATGGTGGTTCCTGAATTCGCCCGTGGTTCTACACACACACACACACACACACACACACACACACACACACGCAGACACACACACACGCACGCACATGCACACACGCACACTTGAATAAATAATAATAAAAAATTTTTTAAAAAGGACAGTGACCATAAGCATTGTCTTCAAAGTTACTTTTTCAAGAATGAAACTTTGAAATCTTATTTTATTTATTTGAAAGAGAGAGAGAGAGAGAACATTTGCATGTGGCACAGTATATATGTGGGGGTTTTGGACAACTTTTTAGAAGTTAGTTCTTGGTTCTCTCCTTCC
The DNA here is from genome assembly GCA_023101885.1 of Typhlomys cinereus. Classification (NCBI taxonomy): domain Eukaryota; kingdom Metazoa; phylum Chordata; class Mammalia; order Rodentia; family Platacanthomyidae; genus Typhlomys; species Typhlomys cinereus. The sequence continues at coordinate 1,589,958 of JALPQD010000001.1, forward strand.
ACCATGTGGGCTCTAGGGTCACTTAGTTTGTATGAAGGCACCATTACTTGCCGAGCCATCTCGCCAACTCTAAAATTATTTTTAAAATTCGATATTTGAAGCTGGGCATGGTGGTATATTTGGGATACCAAGACAGTAGGATCTTGAGTTTGAGGCCAACTTGGACCCTGGCTTATTTCTGGTTAGTTTGAGCAACATAGCAAAAAACTCAAAAATAAATGAATAAATATAACAAAGTATTTTAATAAGGAGAATTCATTGAAATGGCCCATGTGTGCTTTCTGAAATGCTTTTGGATTTGTGTGTAGAAAGCATCTTCCACACTCGGGGGGATCACTTTCAAAACTTCCATAGCTGGCTGCTCTCTGAAAGCTGATGAACTCTGTAAATTTAGAATCGTGAGCCCTGGAGGAATAGCGAGTCATGTGAATCATTATATTCAGTGAGCTTTGAAGTCAGTCAGTCCTGGGTGGATCCTGACTCTGCTATTTTCTAACTGTGGTCAACATTAAGAAAGTTCCTTTAATGATTTCATGATTTCTGGTCTCTGTGTGTGTGTGTGTGTGTGTGTGTGTGTGTGTGTGTGTGTGTGTGTGTGTGTGTTTGTGTGTGTGTGTGTTTGAAGGCCATAGCGCACACATGAAGGTCAAGGGTAAGTTGCTAAGCTTCCACCACATCAGTTCCTGGGACTGAACTCAAGTTATCAGACTCAGAGACAAGTACCTTCCCTGCCGACAGCCACCTTGCCCACCTTCACAAAGGGGCTTTTAAAGAGCTAAATTAAAAGCAACCACCTAATTGGCATTTGGCAAGTAGTGATTAGTTTTTTCCCTTAGAGATATAAATTCCTGTGACTAGGAAATTTAGACACATCAGAACACTTCCGGGTAGCACACTTTAATTACTGTCTACAAGTATAGGCTCTAATGCTTGAAAGGTCAGAGAAAAAATATTATAATGGTTTTATTGTGCAGTAGAAAATGATCTCATAGCCACAACCTTAACCTTGCTGAAGTACTCACTCATCTCTCTCCTTGCAGAAGTAATCACTTCTCTCTCTTTCTCTCTCTCTGCTTCTAAAGAATAAAGTGCAAGTCAACACAACAAGTTTTGAATGAAACAGTTTTCAGTCGACTTCTTGCCTGCCAATATGTCTTATTAATTCCGCCCTGAAAATATTTTCAAAATGGCAAGAAATGGAGAAAGGTTGAATTCACACAACAAAACAAAACAAAACAAAAAAACAGCAGACAGGAGCAGAAAACAACAGTGAACAAGAGATGCTAACCTATTTGTAGAGGCAAGAAGTCTGCACAAGAACACAGGACTTGGGAAACCAGGCAGGTGCAGGAGGGAGGGATGCCTCAGGTCTGAGAATAGCCGTTCACAAGGACACAGCTACCCTCTCCTCTCCTTTTCCTTCTTTGGAGGAAGTTGGCTTATTCTCAGGAGAAAATGAAATTTGGAAACTTGCTAAGACAGGAGAATAAAGTGAGAGTCAGCAAGCAGAATGGGAGGATGCAGGCTCCTCCTCTTCCAGGAATCAAGGAGCCAAGCATAACTCTCCGGGGCAAGAGGGGAGATGAGGACAGGAGAGAGCAGATGAGATACATCCTAGGGAAACATCTTTAGTTCCTGACCTTGTGAGTCACCCAATGGGAAGCCCTGCTCATGTGGGCTGTCCTTCCTAGAGCTGCACCCTTATCAAGCTTTGCCCATGTGCCGAGTGGTCAGTTGAAGCTTCTGAATTTAATAAGGCTAGACGGACAAAAGTTAGACATTTTAGAGAAGTCTGGCTTAGAAAGACACCCTAAGGGGAGGGTCAGAGAAAACAGAAGTCATAGGAAAGAGATTTGCACAGACTCTGTAAATTCCTGGCCCCAGAAACAAAGACATGATAGTTTCTCTTACAGGACAAGAATAGCAAGAAACTGTTAGAATGAAATACTGGAGAATTTAAGTAGCAATTAGATATGAAAAATACAATAACAATTTTCAATTGGAATTTGAAGGCAAAAGGTAAAATTTAGAAAGTTAGGTAGTAATTAGAAGACAATGGTAAAAGACAAGAGCAAAGGGTTTGGGTTAGAGCTCCAGCAGAGAAAGAGATAGCTAGCTAGCTAGCTAGCTAGATAGAAATAGAATGCTTTACCAACAGACCAACTAATGAACTAACATACTGACAAGTTAAAATGAGAACAGAGAACATTGAGAAAAACAAACTCTCAATAGAAAAATTAATTCCTTAAGATGGGTGTGTTGGCGCACACCTGTGATATCAATATTCTGGAATCTAGGCCAGAGACTTTCAAGTTTAAGGCTACATAAAGAGCCTCTTTTTTTTTTCTACCAGTTTTTTTTCCTAATCATACAAGCTGAATAGATACCCCTATCCTCTCCTTCCCCTCTCCTCTCTCCAGTCATCACCCATTGCATACTCCCCCACTTCCCCCTTCCTTTCACCCCCTTCCTTCCCCCTGTCCAATGTCTCCTCCTTCCTCCTTCCCATCTCCTGGAGCATCCTTTTGTGTGAATGCCACATCTCCCTCAGAATCCTTTACCCTAGTGAGTGTTCAGGACTTGGTGTCATAGCCCAGAGCCTCTTCTCGGGCTCCCTGTTAGTATGAGAACTCTATTATGACTGTTAATCCCTTGCCTCTAATGATCCTATTGCCTGGAGCCTTTAGACTCTGTGGTCCATGCTAGACTTTGGGGTTGATATGTCAACCATTGTGCAGGTGAGGCAAAAAATCCAATCCTGGCTGCTCAGCCCTAACTTGTGTGAAGTATCTTACATATCATTGGTCTTCCCCATCTTTAGGCTCTTACAATGTTGCCGCCCCTCTTCTGCAAGATTCCCTGAGCTTTTAGGATGGGGAGAGATTTGGCTGGTCTGGTTCTAGGTGATTAACGTAGGGTCTTTGGTGTTCTGGATTATGGTTTGTTGTTGTTTTCAGTTTTGCTTTTTCTGTACTGCCCTTGGCTGCATCCTGATTGGTATTGAAGGTCACCTCCTAACCAAAGATAAAAGACTGTTTAAACAAAAATCTTAATATAAAAGGAGACTCAAAGGTAGATGAAAGACTAGGAGTAGGACACGGGGAGGGGGGGAGAGGGGAGGGGGGAGGGTGTCAATGTCCCATTTGCTGGATGTCTACCGTCTATCTGCCAGTCCCTGTATCCTCCCTAATTGGTGAGATCAAACTTGTTCAGTCCAAAGAAGGGAAGTGGGAGTGAGATGCACCAGATGAAAGACACCCTTTTCTTTTAAGTTTTCCAGAATTTAATTTACAAAAAAAGAGATAGATGGATGGATGGATGGATGGATGGGTGGGTAGATAGATTAGATAGATAGATAGATAGATAGATAGATAGATAGTAGATAGGGTAAATGAGTTCATTGAAAGTCCTGTATAATAAAGTTTGAAAACAATGAAGAAAATAATGGTCAAACTTAAGTACATTTGGATAAAAATTGCACATCTAATTTTTTTTTTTGCATGTGCAGATGTGTGTAGAAGAGGGCCCAGGATGACTCAGAAATCCTTTGGCTGCTCTAGAGCCAGACCTGCAGGCTGAAGCCATGTCTGCCCTGCATTTTGATGTGGGATCCAGGAGCTGAACTCAGGTCCTTTTGCTTGCAAGGCAAAGGCTTTGAACCTTGAGCCATCTCTCCAGCCCTACAGTGAAATCTTAAAAGAATAAAACATAAGAAGGAAATAGCTTGTGTGCAAAAGATTAAGAATTAGAATAGTGTTAGGTCCCCTCTCCAGGAAATCTAGATGAAAGTTAGGCAAATTCCTTAAAAATGCTGAAGGAAATAAGAGTAAGCTATGAAATTTTTATTCATACTAGCAATCAAGTGTAAAGGCACAATGAAGGCATCTTTATACAATTAAAGGTCTCATTTAAAAACTTCTCCTTTCCCCTTTCTTAAGCTGTTATGTGTCTTTTTCAACAGAAAAAAACAAATTGGATGGAATATTCAACATACAGCAGAGAGCACACAGAAGGCTCATAGCATTACAATGGAGATGTCTGATACTTTTCTTAACCCATGGAGGAATCCTGTAACCTCTCCTGGAGAATGTTCTGTAACAGATGATGAAAATAGAACAGGTGGAATTAAAAATAAGTTTCCTTAAGCTATAAAAGTCAAACATTTTATGGGAAATCTATTAATATGTCACACAGCTGCCTTTCCAATAACAGGTACCAATAGAATTCCCATTTGAAAAAGATTTTGAAATGAATGTGTTGATGGCCTTCAGAACTCTTAGGAAAAGAGCTCTCAGAAATATCCTGAGGGTATTCGCTTGTGAAAAAGGCCAGTCAGTTGCTCTCTGGAGTTAAGTTGATGCAGGATAAAGTGTAATTCAGGATGGAAATAAGGAGAAGAATCCAGGAAAGAAGATTTTGAAGAAGAAATAGAAAGCACACATCCTGTGGCAAGGATGAATTCTTCCTGTAATACATGTTGTCAGTTCAAATGTTGACCTTCGTGCTCTCTGCAAACCATAAATTTATACATTTATGCCACATGAACAATATGTTGGAAGATAAAATGAGTCTGATACTGCCAGATACTGGACATGAAGCTTCAGTCCACGTGTTCTGATAATTAGATACCCATTGTGATGCACGTACAAAGACCTTTAAACAAAATACACAAAGCCCCACCAACAGATCATGCACATGACAAGCGTTGCCAGGAACCAAATGCAGAATTCAGAGCAAGCAGTCAGTGGTCATAGATCAATGAGTTGGCACATTCAAGAAGAGTGGAAGCCTTAGGCTGGCAAAGTTGGAAGGTTCCCTTGCTCCACACTTCAGAAAATACAATGAGATAGTGGAGAGAAGTGTATTGGCTTAGAGTCATTTCAGACCTGAATCCACAGCCTTGTGAATGCTCAGCAAGTGATCTACCACTGAGCTGTATCGAAGCCCAGGAAACTACTCTTTCCCACCAGAGATTCATGCACTGGGGAGGGTAAATCAGAGGTACAATTAAAGGTCAGGATGCCATATGAAATACTGGAACATTAAGTTAAAGTTTACATTTTCTTTCCTCACCCATTACCAATGTGCAACAGCAAAGCTTATAGCTATTGGGCAGAATGGGATCTTCTTTCAGACTAAGTTTTGATCAGATTAAGAGGAATGCAAGTGATCACTCTCATAGTGATCTTTCTTAAATTTGTACAGCAAGAGATCAATTTATCAGGGATGGAGGTGACCCTGAAGAGGAAAAGGGCAAATCTTCCACTGAAACTGATGAATGAGAAAAGAAGGAAAGAATCTTGTACATAGGGATGGCAGAAAGGATTTTACCCTGCTTTCTCTCTGCAGTAGCATGCTAACTATTGGCTTTATTGTTCTACCGTATTAAGGGAATCACACACCTGTGGATGTGCCCACCAGTTGCTTTCTGAAGTATCCAGGTTCTTGAGTCCCATGGCAAACTGTACCAGTGACTGGAGAGCTGGTTCAGGGTTTAAAACCTTTGCCTCTCAAGCAAAAGGACTTGAGCTTGGATCTCAGATCCCATGTGAAACGCCTGATGGAAATGGCAAAGGCCAGAACTTCTTTCCAGTCTTGGAAGGCAGAGCATAAGAAAGCCCAGAACAAAGCAATAAGGAGGTATAGCAATCCAGCATAATTCACTCTTCGACCTCCACAGACATGCACACTCAAATAGCCTCTTCTATACACACACACACACACACACACACACACAAAATGGCACCAGGGATACATGGTAGGAAATAGAGACAGTTTATTAAGAATGGGAAAGCACACTCAAGAATGGGGGAGAGCTAGTGAGCTGAGGGAGCACATGAGTCAAAAGCACAAAGGCTGCATGATAAAGGCACATAGCACCTGCCTCTCCCATGTTAGTATATTGTCTGCTGTTCTTGAGCATGCTCTGTTTGCTATGTGAGGCCTGGGGGTGGGGGGTGTATTAGTCAGTGTTCTCTAGAGCCACAGAATCAACAGAATGAATATATAAGAAGGGAATTGATTGAATTGGCTTACTAGATATGGCCAAGGTAGTCCAACAATGACTGCCAGTAGCTTCTCCATCCCATAGGCCAGTGCATGATGGCTGAAGGCTGGAGGATTCCTGGGGAGTCTTTAGTCACATTGAAGATTTGGAGGATTGGAGGGCTGGAGGCAGGAAGACGTGAAAAAGTCAGGTGGCAGGAAGGAAGAGACTTTCCTAGCACAGCTTCTGAGAGTCTCTCATCTTCCCAATCTCTTGTTCTGTGGTTCCTTTCATCTGATCCTCTACTGAGAGGTTCCAATCAGATCTAGGAAGGTTCCAATTGGATCTAGGGCTGGTCTTTGTATTATTAATTGATACAAGTGGTCTTAGCTGATCTTAGTTAATGCAAGGTGTGGTTGACACTCAAGATTAACTATCACAAGTCCACCCCTTGTCAACTTGATACCAGATCACAATTCCTTAGGCCACTCTTAATCTCCACATAAAAGCAGTAAGATTCATTATTCCACCTAACATAATATAACTATCCACATATAACTGCATATGGTTATATTCTTCCCAAGATAAGTGACAAAATCCCTTGAGAAATGCTTAGTCTTTAGTGTCCCATAATATAATATCATAATGTAGATTATAATATTTTGCCACATAACTACAGATTAACATTACATTACATAACATAAATATCTTCTTTAGTGTATGTGCACACGCACAAGCATATTCTTAGCAGACTAGACCAGGAGTGCTCAATTACAATTCTTGTTTCTGTAACTGATCACATGGCCTTAGGTGGTGTTTATAACTACCTTCCTCTACTACTCATTCTGTATTTCCTTTACCTTCAGCAAGCACTTTCACAGATCTTGGCTCTTTTCCTAGAGGGGTCACCCATACCTTCATTCCTGGAAGATTGGGACCATTTACTGTCCTACCTATATTGGGTTGTTGTAATTTCCCATTGACCTTAATCACATGGTAATACCAAGAGACAGTCTAGTGCATCTTCTGCACTCCAGACATACTCTTCTTTACCACCATTGTTGAGAAATAGTCCAATTTCCCTTTGGTGGTCTGGGTCAATCACCCCTCCTAACACTGTTATTCCTTTCTTAGCCTGTTGACTCAAGGGCATCAGAAGTCCAAAATAGCCAGGGGGAAGCCTTAGCTTCCACTTCAAAGGAATAGTTGCTGTGTCTCCTGGCAGAAGCATTTCCTGCTCTGGACCCAAAACTTCTAAGTCACAGGCTCCACACAGGCTCGAAGAAACAGGAAGCAAAACTTTTCCTAATGGATCACTAGGGATGATGGTAAGGGGAACCATTCCTGTTTCCACCTCTTGTTCCTGGACCCATGAATCCTGGCTGTAGGAGACACGGTACCATATATCGAACACTGATTCAAGGCATATTCTGCCTTCTGAAGAATCCTGCCTTATCCTCCAGACTATTATGATTTTGTAATGATGCCTTTAAAAGGCTATTCCAACATTCTCAAGCAATACTTCAGGATGCTTGGGAATATGGAAAGACCAGTGAATTCCATGGTTATGAGCCCACTGCCATACTTCTTTAGCTATGAAATGAGTTCCCTAGTCAGAAGCAATGCTATGTGGAATATCATGATGGTGGATAAGACATTTTGTAAGTCCATGGATGGTACTATTGGCAGAAGCATGATGTGCAGGAAAGGCAAATCCATACCCAGAATAAGTATCTATCCTGGTAAGGACAAAGTGATGCCCCTTCCATCTTGGAGGTGGTCCAATGTATTCAACCTGTCACTTCATGCTGGTTGGTCACCTCAGGGGAATGGCTCCATATTGGGGACTCATGGTTGGTCTTTGGTGCTGGCAGATTTGGCATTCAGCAGCAACTGTAGCCAGGTCAGCCTTGTTGAGTGGAAGCCCATATTGTTGAGCCCTGCATGACCTCCATCTCTGCCACCACGCCACATTGTTCATGGGCCCATTGGGCAGTGATATGAATGACTGGGGAAAGAGGTTGACTGTCCAGAGTGGGTCATCTTATCCACCTGATTACTGAATGTTTCTTCTGCCGATATTATCTTTTGATGAGCATTTACATGAGACACAAATATCTCTGTGTCCTTTGCCCATTGGGAGAGATCTATCCACATGCTTCTTCTCCAGATGTCTTTCTCTTCAATTTTTCAATTATGTTCCTTCCAAGTCCCTGACCATTCTGCCAAACCACTTTTCCTTCCAGGCAAAGGGTAAAACCATGTGCACTGCCCAAAGTTCTGCTCACTGTGAATATTTCCCTTCACCAGTGTCCTTCAGGGTTGTTGCAGAAAGGGGTTGTAATGCTGCAGCTGTCCACTTCTGGGTGGCACCTGAATAGTGTGCAGAACCATCTGTGAACCAGGCCTAATTTTTTTTCTACAGTTAGCTGATCATAGGGCACACCCCAGGAGGCCATAGGTACATGCTTGGAACAGGCATTTCAGCAGGCAGAGAACCATAGGCATTTGGGCAACTTCTTCATGCAATTTATTTGTGCCTTAAGGACCTGCTCAGGCCTTGTTTCCTGCATAACGTTTCCATTTGATAATGGATTACTGCTGTCCCCGTCCAACTTTATGGCTTGCTGGGTCAAATAACACCCAACTTATGTTGGGCAACTCAGGTCACCTGGTGTCATAGTTAGGCACAGGTGTCAACTTGACAGTTGAGGCTTTGAGCTCTAGGCACATTTGTTGTGGCTGGTTTAAGCCCAGAGCAAACCTGCAGGAGATTGTCTGGCTGATGGGGAAGACCCAGGTGGGTGGGATTAGGCCCTGGAATAAAATACAGAAAGCTGTTTGAGAGAGTTGGCATCCTTATGTATATTTGGCCAGATATGCTGGTCTGGCAAGTAAGGATCGTCCCTCTCTCAGCTGTTATGTGATGATGGTGTGGCCACTTCCCTTGGCTCTGGTATTGGTGTGAGCTCTCCCATCAAGCTGGACTATGAACTGTAATCTGGAATCAGAAGAGAATAAACCCTTTGTTCCCTTAAGCCATTTGATGGTGATTTATCAGCAACCATACAGTAGTTAGTAGGCTTGGTAACTTGGTGACCCATTGTCATATGCTCAGTTTCCACTAAGGCCCAATAACAGGCCAAGAGTTGTCTCTCAAAAGGAGAGTAATTGTCTGCAGATGATGGCAGGGCCTTGCTCCAAAATCTCAAGGGTCTCCACTGTGATTCACCTATGGGAGCCTGCCAGAGACTCCATATAGCATCTCTATCTGTGACAGACACTTCCAATACCATTGGGTCTTCTGGATCATATGATCCAAGTGACAAGGCAGCCTGTACAGCAGCTTGAACCTGCTGAAGAGTCTTCTCTTGTTCTGGGCCCCACTCAAAGCCAGCAGCTTTCCGACTTACTTGGTATATGCGCCTGAGTAACACACCCAAGTGAGGAATGTGCTGCCTCCAAAATCCAAACAGGTCCACTAAATGTTGTGTTTCTTTCTTAGTGGTGGAAGGGATCAGATGCAACAACTTATCCTTTAGACCTTAGAAAGGATATTTCTGTATGCCCCACGCCACTGAACTCCTAGAAATTTTACTGAAGTAGAAGGTCCTTGGATTTTGGTAGGATTTATTTCCCATCCTCTGATGTGCATATGCCTTATGAACAAATCCAAAATGCTTCCTACTTCCTGCTCACTTGGTCCAATATCATCTATATAATGGACCAGTGTGATACCTTGTGGAAAAGGGGGGTGATTTTTAGCCTTTCTCTGACAACTGGTTCCTTTCCTATGTTAATTTTAATTCTGATGCTGTCGTCTCCAGTCCCCACTTTCTTGGTATAAAATCATCAGTTCAATATTTAAAAAAAAAAAGAGATTAGCCTTTCCCCACCTGTTTTCTTTTGGAGACCTCAAAAGATTAGATCATGACTGCCCGAATTGTTGAGCACAAATCTTTAATCATTTTATGAATTTAAATGTTAATCTCTTTGGGGGAAGACAGGAATAACCTGGAAAGCATGTTTCCCAGTTATCTGGGCATCTCCTTACCCCCATCTGGCAGACACACAAAATTCATTGTTTCAGCTACCTCCAGTCAGCTGCCTCTGGAATCAGCATCTCACACAGCCACAATGCAATGATTGAAGTCAGGGAATTATTTTTGATGCTGTCTACTAATTAATCCATGAATCTCATTTAAATTTTATGGAAGGAAAGACATGATTAAGAGACCAGAAAAAGAAATGGGCCCCAGTGAAGTTCAGAAAGTACCTGCAGGTAGAAAAAAAAAAAAAAAAAAAAAAAAAAGGCAAAGCTAATCAAATTTAGCTGCAATCTGATAACACAGAACTCTGGTTGTGAATACTGACCAATCAAGATTGATCTCATTTGCATGACCCTCAGCCACATGATCAATGAAGACTGCTTGTGAGGATGCCCCTCCTCAGAATTCTGTCTTCTCTTCAGCTTTTGTTTGCAGCCAACTCTCACTGTTAGTCTGGCTAAAGACAGCAGTAATACCCACACTCAGGCAATATTGTGCTATCTTGAACCTGAACTTCTTCCCAAGTGATTAGTTCTTTCAAGTTTATCTTCCCATACAGTGCCAATACAAGTCCTCATTTCCATCTGAAATATCACTTTTACTATCTGCATTTGGATCTATTTTGCTCTTACCAGAACCACCTGTTTATAGCCTTCTAGACCTTTTATAGACTGTTCATCCAATTTTTTTCACCAAGTTCTTCTTGTTCCTCCTTTCCAAAGGTTTCTCCACAATGTAATGTAATGGCAAACGACGGTGCCAATCTCAACAGCAGTTTTCTATTTGTCATCTTTCTGTTGCTGTCACAAATCTGCGACTGGGCAGATCCACTGTTTTGGGACCTATGATGCAAAATCACTTTCCTGATGTCCAAGAAGCAGAAAAACAGACAGAGAGACAGACAGACAGACAGACAGACAGACAAATGGGATAGGCAGGGTTGTAACAAGGTGATGAACAAAAGGGAATTCATCTTCTAAACTGGGCTCACCCCATAAGGCCTAGATGAAAAATTTCAACCTGATCCTTTATAAGAAGCTGTGTGGGTCTATCTAAAGATCTTGGTATGCTGGCTTATGCCAGGATTGCCCTTAGCAAGCATCAGGTTTTCTGGTGGTGACTACTAACTGCTTATCTTGGAGAACATTCCTCTTGGCTTAATTGCCTGATGGGGCTCCCCAAACCAGAATGTGGTTTTTCTACACAAAAGCCTGTTCTGAGAAATGGCGCACTACTACACTTGGGGGACAAATTGTTCTGTGTCGTCCTCCAGCCAGTGAATAAGTCAACTTTCCATTTGGTTGCTTGTGTCTGGTGTTCGTCCTCGGTCTGCACTCTGCAATAGGGTTCCCACAATCCCCTGCAGGATCTATCCCCTTTAACTTGATCACCTTCCACAGGGCCTAACCTCTGAAATACTCTACTGCAACCATAGGGACCAAACCCTTGGCCAATGAACCTTTGAGGGATGCTAAAAATTCTAATTCTAGAAGACAGGCCGGCTCACGTTTTTCTCCTCACATTTCATGAGCAGATTGTTTGCTGCGTCTTTCAGACTTGAGCTTCTCTTCCTAATGAGTATTGTGGTGGGCTCCAGACATGTCTAAACACAGCTGGGCGCTCTTCTTTTCTCTTGCTCTGCTTCCTTTCATGGTTTTCCTTACCTCAGTTTTGATTACCATGGGTGTAGGGGTACAACATTGACTCCAAAGTTCATATATGATCTGAACCTCTCCTCTGGGCTATAGCTGATAGCCTAGCCACTTTCTTGACTTCTCCTATTGGATATCTTTTAAATCTCTTAGAAGTAATGCTTGCTTTCTAGTTAACCCCACATTTGGGACTTCAGCATTACCATACAGCTTGTTATGTGAGCCTCAGTCTCTCTCCATTGGCTTTGATACCCAAACCATCAACCTGTTTTATACAATTCAACAATTTCTCCTGTATATTGCTTAATCTTTCCCTCCATTTGCATTAAAATCCTTGTAGCTTATCTATCTCTCTGCCTGTCCAACTTCACTTCATATTGAGGGCTTTTCCTCATTCTGAAACTCCTGCCCTAACTATCACCTTTACTTTCATTTCCACTCTGGAATGGCTTTGCCTCCCTGCTTCTCTAGCTAACTGGTACTCATCACTGAAGTCTAAATGCAAATGGTACCTTCTTAAGGGAAAGGTACCATTCAAGGCTTGCATTCAGATGAAATAATAAAACAACAGCTTTTCTATGATGTAAGATAAGATAGATAGATAGATAGGTAGGTAGATAGATAGATAGATAGATAGATAGATAGGCAGATGGATAGGCAGATAGGTAGATAAATAGATAGATAGATAGATACATAGATAGATAGATAGATACATAGATAGATAGATAGATACATAGATAGATAGATAGATAGATAGATAGATAGATAGATAGATAGATAGATAGAATCAAAAGACATTTGTGATGAAGAGACAGAAGGATTGTGCCTGATGAGGAAGCATCAGCAGCATCCAGGAACATGCCAGCTACACTCAGAAAGTGATCTGTAAAAGAAACCAGCACTTCCTAGAATCTCCTTCCTAGACTCTGACCCTTCTGTGCCACTCTCATGAGAGTGAAAGGGGGCCCACTGCTCCCTAGCCCAATGTCGACATTTTTTATCATCTTTAATAAGAGACATTTTCTGGTAAGAACTTCCCATTAAAACTTCTAATATCAGAAATTCTGTGATCATTTTATGGGGGTCCCAGGTGCTAAGAATTAAAAATCTGTGCTATAGATTTTTTTTCTGAGCTCCATAGGTTACTATCTGAGACTGACTCGGGTGGCAGGCAATACACTCTTCTTAGCAGTATTTCCAGAGGTGGGAATTGTAAGGCACAATTTGCAGTTTCCCTAAAGAATTCCTTTAACAGCCTGCCAACTCTACTAAGACAGGGCTGAGCCTGTGTTTGATTATCTGTATCTTCCCATCACTTAGCATATTGAAGTGGTCAAAAATGTTTTTTGGAAGGACCTTGTTTAATCTGTAATGATTTACTTCTAGTTAAATAAATGAGAAAAGCCTAGCAACTTTTCTTACTCCACCAGTGGACATTTCTCATGTAGCTCTCCCCTATTCTAGGAAACCCAGATGGGAAAGCATCCCACTGTTCTCCTGTGGTGAGCAGACATAAGTTATTTATTCACTAGGCACTGCTTCACCGGGGGCAACCATTTGGATGAGTTTTAAGGCATTGTTCACGCTGAGCCAGGCCTTGAGATGGTTTTCCTTGGTCTTCCAAGTAAATATGGTAGTAACTCCAGCATTTACAGACTCCATACAGATCACAGTGTGCTTCTTGCACATTTCCCTTTCATTCGCAGCAGAAAAGCACTCTTAGCTTCTTTTATTCGTCCCTGAGGGTCTAACTGCTATGTTCCCATCTTAATTCTGTCTGAAGTGGCAGCACATCAAAGAGGAAATCCCTGCCAAACTGGCCTGGGGAACTAAAGATGGTCCCAGTAGAGAAATGTTCATATCAGTAGCGATTTTAGTAGTTATTATTTCTTAATGGCCATATATTATTTACACTCTGGGTGTTGCCTCCAATTTCCATTTAGATATAAATGTCAACAATCCTAGAGACATAGACATATTCTAGGCTATGGTAGTTTTATGTGCGGTTTTTCTATGGAAATAATGTTGCGTGTTAGTTTGCTTGGTCTGCCATCTGGAAAGATCACAAGTGATTTATTACAGTTTTAGATAACAGAGGTCCCTGATGTAGGATGGCCTCCTTCCAAGGGTTGTACTTTTCTTTATCTTTTGGAAACTTCAGGCATTCTTTGCATATAAATAACATTCCCCTGGTTTTCCTATTATCTTCCCTCTGTTTGCCTCAGTCAAATTTTCCCTTTTGATAGGGGTGCTGGTCAGATTAGAGTGGGACCTACCGTAATTTTAACTTGATTACCTTTACAAAAACCCAATATCCAATTGAGGCTGGGTCTTTGGGTTTGGGAAATTAAGACTCCAAGTTACCTTTTTTGGGGGGGGGGGGAAAGACAGAATTCAATAGGTAACATGCCCCTTTCTGGGAAATGCCACACCAGACCCACTGTTTGCATCGCAGACAGGATGATTTCTTGCAAGGAAGGACGCTGAGCAGTGATCGTCAGCAAAGGAGGAACATGCAGACAGGCCAAACTGGCTAGCAAGAGCTGCCATCCAAACAAAGGGAGGATTATGTGCAGACTGAAGTTCTGGCTTCTCCATTTCACTGGTGCTCACAGAAAGAAGCACTAAACACCTGCCAAGTAAGGAACAAACCATGGCTCTAATCTTGTGAGGTGAGATCAAATGATCATTAATTGAGGAATTAAACAATATGGACCTGGTTAAATGAACTCAATTGCAATTTAACTCTTTCTTTTCAAAAGATTAAAAATAAGATAAAATACAATAAAATTGGATTCCTGATTTAATATGAGAAACAGACATGAAAAAAAAATCCTAAATATTCTCCTTTGAAACAGCTCTCCATGAAAAGAATATTGTCTCTATGTAGGCAACCTTACAGCAAATGTGGTTAATTGGGCTGGCTTCAGTCAGATTTCCTTCGATGCCCTCTTAATTGTCCTGCCTCAGTTTTATAACAGCAAACAGTAATTTTGCAAGATGTTGTACTGACGGAAAATAAGAAAGTTGTTGACAAGAGAGTGAAGATTAAATTGGACCTTCATTTTGCAGACTGAAGAACATGAATCATTTACAGGACAGGGAGAACATAACTAGTTTCAACAGAGGAAATATCACTAGCATGTTTGCTTGTGATAACTGAAGGGCAGTGATCATGAGTAGGTAAGCAAGAGTGTTTAGGAAGCTCTTACGCTTCTCCGGGCCCATCACAGTAACGGGGGTAGATTTCTCTAGGCAGTGAGAATAGAGAGGGAGACTGAAGGAAATTAAGCAAGACTAGAAGCCTGTGTGTACACTGAATTTCGCACTAGGCAGCCCACCAGAGGGTCGGCCACAAAACCCTCAGCCGGATTTTTCAAACCTGGCCCTACCAGGGACCACCAATCAAAGGTCAGAGATGAAACCAATTGAAAGTTTCTATTTTCTTCTTCCTTTTTTTTTTAGCACTCACTAAAATATTTATTTAATGAAATTTAATCAATTAAGTCATTCATTCTTTGTATTTAATACTTTAGTACTCTGTGTACTAGACTCTTTTGTAACTTTTTTTGGTGTATGTGTGTGTGTGTGTGTATGTGTGCACACGCACGCATGCATCACAGAGCACTGTGGTGCACATGGAAGCCCAAGGATGATTGGATATCATCCTGGATAGCTCCACCTCCTCTTGGCTTTGTTCTGGAGTTCCTCAGGACACTACCATTTTGCTGGGCACTTTACATAGGATCCGGGATCCAAACTCAAGTCCTTCTGCTTCCAAAGCAGAAATTTAACTGCTGATCCATCTCTCCAGCCCCTGTACATTAGTCTCTTTCTAAAACACGTTGTGAGGGAACCTTTGACTGGATACTACAGCCATGAAAACAGAATATTATAGTCAATCCAGTGATTCTTCTGAAACTAGGCTGTTCACATGGGCTACTATCTCACCAATGGCAGCAAGAAATGAGAATCAGAATGAGATAAATCCTTGTAGGTTATACATTCCTCCTCCTGCTCTTCTTCCCTTCTTCCTCCTCTTTGACCTCCTCACCCTCCTCCTCTTCCTCCTCCTTCTTTTCCTCTTTCTCCTCCTCCTCCTTTTCTTCTTCTTCCTCTCTTCTTCTCCTTCTTAATTTTCTTCTTGTAGAGAAAGTCATTTCCATGCTTCAGACTTCAACCTTACTTCAATGTCCAAACTAATCAGGAGGCTGATGAAGTGGAGTGCTAGACACAGCTCTGGGCCATGAACTTGTGATCCAAATCCAGCTTTATTAATATTATTGCCAGTTTCAAGGGAAAGTTTCTATTTTCAACCCCCCAAAAGTTCATAAAAGGGGCACCCAGGGTCCAAAGCTTTAAAGTGAGACTTGGAGCAGTCTTGCCTCCCCTCTAGCCCTCCTCAACAGCTAGAGACGACTTCCTGCTCCTCCTGATTCTCCAGAGCAATTAGGTGTCCTTTTCAATGCTTTTCAATAATTTTCACTTAAGCCATTCAATGGTATCCGTGTTTCAGTCTTGAATCTGGGATGCAAGAACCTGGACAGAAATGCTGTAACTATGGCAGCTGCAGATAGAGTTGACTGTTATAAGTCCCTGAAACTTACAGAACCTGGACACTTAAAGTAAGGGACTGGGGTGCAGCTCAGCGATAGTGCTAGTCTATGGGGCTGGATCCCCAAAACTATAAAAACAAATGAATGGACAAATGTCAAAAAAAATTTCCCCTAAAGATCCAAGCATTATTTATTTCAAGAAATAAAAAGAACAAATTTTAAACAGCCAAAAAATATTATTGTGTCAGTATCAGCCGTCAACTCCACACTTGCAATGTGCACCTCTGAGCGTACCTACCATGCATTAAAGAAAGGCTAGCTTAGAGCAAGCCTGAGCTAGCCTGTAGCAAGCCTGGGTTAGCCTGTAGCAAGCCTGGGCAAGCCTGGAGGAGATTGTCTTAATTGTATAATTAATGTGGAAAAACCCAGCCCCTGGTGGGTGGGACTGTTCCTTAGGAAGATGGATGAGATGGAGCGAACTGGTTCAGTAGTTTGGCATAGTTAGGCACGTTGCAAGTCAGCATTCTGGTAAGAGAGAAAGTTTGCTCCTTGTGGTGAGCAGAAGGAAAATGTGGAGCCAGACATCATGCAAGAATGCGAGTGTCTGGAATGTGAACAAAATTATTGTGATTGTGGAGAGTGCAGAGAAAACATAGTATAGGGACAGAGGAGTTGAAGTAAAGCAATTTTGTGTGTGTGCCGTGAGGCTTGCAGTGATAAGCAGCACATTGGTGTGGGAAAGTGCCTTTGCATTGATTGTAACCATGGCAACCTGAGCTTGTGACCCCAGAGCTTGTAACCATATCAATGTGAACAGACGTGTGCTCTGAGTTCTTTGAGTGATGTATTCTTTGAGTGCTGTGATTGCTTGAAATAAAGTGGCCACCTCTAGACCAAAGGGGGATAAAAATGGGGACTCGAGAGAGCTTATTGGATCCGACTTCCCACCACTGCCTGGGACGTGCTGTGCCTCTGGCCTTCGAGCATATTCGATGCAGTGCCCGGTGTTCCAGACATCGGACCAGTGACCAGCTGAGACCCAGAGTTGTAGAGTGACCCGTGCCGTGGGACTCTCCTGCTCCCACTTGACCCGCTCTCTCCGGTCCTGGGACTGTTCCTCCGGAGGTGCTGCCTTGAAACTCCAACTGGCCCTGCCTACTCATTTCTGAAGGTATGTGTGTGCGCCTGTGCGCGTGCTCAGGACGCCCCTCTCAGCAGTTCTCGTGCATAGTTCCTTCAGCTCCCGATGTTGGCATGAATTTCCTGCCAAGTTAGACCATGACCTATGACTAGAACCATAAGCATCATAAAACCCCTTGTTCCCTTAAGTTGTCTGGTCATGTAATTATCAGCAATATGAAGAGAAATCTCAGGCATCATAGTTTGTGTCTGAATATGATTTCTTGATTTTTTACAGAGAAAAACAGGCCAGCTGGGCTCCTTTAGCCAAGGAGCATATTTCTAGGTACAGAAGTGAGGATCTTACCTAGAATTAAGGAAGCTGAGGTTTCTAAACAACACTTCTAGCTGCATATTAAGCAGTTCCTCAAAGTAATAGGTTCTTATGTGGAGCGCAGGGAGTGACCATAGTTCACAACCCTATTCTGTATGTGCCTGTGGGCACTGACATAGAGGCTCAAAGTCCACATCGGATGCCTTCTTCGATTGCTCTTCACTTATTTACTTATTTATTTTTACAAGCATATTGAGTACTAATTCCCTCCATCCTCCTTCCCATCTCCCTCCCTTCACCTCATCAATTCATTGAGACAAAATCTCTCAATTAAACTCAGAGCATCCCAAGGGACTAGTCTAGATAGCTAGCTTGCCCTGGGAATCTCCTGTGTCTTCCTCTTGAATGCTGGGATTACATTCACCACATATCTTTTATGTGGGTTGTGGGAATCTGAACTTTAGTCTTTGTGCTTGTGTGGTAAGTGCCTCCTCTACTGAGTCATCTCCCCACTTGAACCTTTCCTTGTTTTATTTGGTTGATAAGATAGCTGCCACTTAAGCTTACCAAACTAAAGGTGATCTTGAAGCTGCTGCCGTTCTTAACCCTTCACATCCTTTTGAATTTCTCCCTTCTTCAAAGCTTAATATCATAAAAAAATCTACATGAAAATATTTATGGTTGGTTTCATTCAAAGTCGCCCTAAAAAGATGTCCTTTCCTTGGTGAACTGATAAACTGTGATGCACTGTCCTGAACACACTATGCCAGAGTCATGATGGAACCACTGGTGTCTTTCCTCACCTCGCCAAGTAGTCCAGTCACTTTTTCTCTGCAATTTGGCCAGCTTAAAGCAGGACATTCTGAAAAAGGCATAATAATAGGAACATAGAATAGACCTTCTATTAGTCAGGATTCTCTGAAGAACAGAATCTCTAGCATAAATAAATAAGCTTATTAAATTAACTTACAATACAAAATAGTCTCCTTTAAAGTAGCCATCCTTTAAAGTACTCCTTTAAAGTAGTACTTCACTCTTGACCGGGATGTCCCACAAAGTCAAAAGATCCCAGGAAGGTCTCAAGCCTTTACAATTCACTGGAAGTTGAAGTCACTGGGTTCAGCGTCAGTGAAGAACAGCTAATCTTTGACGTCAGTGTTGAACAGCGAACAGCAGCAATGTGGAAAGGATGGAGTTCTGTGTCAGCTAAAGATGGAGGCAGCAGCGGCAGCAGCAACAAAGAAGGCCATGGTGCTCTAAAAGTGAACAACACTTGAAAAATAGACTCCACAGCAAGTGGAAACAAGATAAGGGAAGAGCAAGTCCCTCCTCCTTACATTTATTATCTGTCCACCACTGGAAAGTACCACTGGGCTGGGTTTTCCACAGCAATTAAGCAAGTATCTGTAGACTTGTTCAGGGGCGACGCCAACCATTAATCCTCCGCACCTGTGCCCCAAACAGTCTGCAACTGTCAAGTTGACCCTAAAATGTAACCATAGCAGACCTGCAAGTGTTAGGAACTATATGAGAGAAAGTGTATTGAGTATGAAAGAAAACATGGGAGAGTTTAAAAAGTTTTTTTAAAAAAATCTATTTTTTAAATTAATTTTGGTGGTGGCTACATGTACAACGTCATTTTTAACTGCATGAAAATTTGAAAAAGAAATTTAAAAATCGAATAAAATTGGCCACTAAAAAATAATCCCATGCCAGCAAGATATCTTGGTGGGTAAAGATGCCTATTCCCAAATCTGATTATCTGAATTTAGTCCCTGGAAAGCCTCATGGTGGAAGGAGAGAACAGTTAAAAGTTGTCTGCTGACCTCCAGATGCACACTGTGGAATATACATGCCTGTTCTTCTTAACACCCCCAATCATAAACAAACAAACAAATAAAAAATGTAAATGTCCTTTACTTGCTACTTGAGATAACTGTAGATTCACAGATTCTCTTCTTATTTAAATGCTGTTGCTCATTTGTGTCATACGATTTTAAAATTATTATAAGTTCATAGGAAGTTGAAAAAAAAAGCCCCAGATGTAGAAAGCCTAGGAATACTTTTTACCCAGCTTTCCAAAAGTAACAATACAATATCGATACCAGGAAATTGCACTGGTACAATGTATGTACATTTCCTGGACTATTCTATTACATATAGAGTCTTATAAATATAACTGTAGGCACGATACAGAATCATTTTAGCATGCTTCCCTTTAGATCAAAACCACTCTGTGTCCACTATCAGAGACACCCACAGGTGTCTAATTGACAATTGAGGGTTGGAGATCTGAGCATATTTGTAGAGAATTAGTAGTTGAGTTATGCCCAGAACAAACCTGTCAGAGATTATCTAGTTTATGGGGAAGGCAGGACTAGTTTTTGGACAGGTGAATGAGATGGAAGGAAATGGTTGAGAGAGTGGGCACCCTTCTGTGTACTTGCCAGACATGCTAGCCTGACAAGTGAGGATTGTCCCTTTCTCAGCCTTTATGTGAAGATGGTGTGGCCAGTTCCTGCAGTCCTGGTGTTGGTGTGAGTTCTCTTGCCAAGCTGGACAAGTAACTGGAAGCAGATTGTCATAAGAGAATAAGCCCCTTGCTCCCTTAAGCTATTTTGTTGTGATTTTATCAGCAACAATGTAGTCTAACTGCTACATCCATCATTCACTGGCTCTTTCTAGCTGCTGATCTTCCACTTGTCACTATAATTTTCCATCTTGAGAATGCTATGTGAAGGCGATCATGAAATACATTACTTTTAAAAAAATTTACATGTATTTATTTTTCCTCAATCATACAAGTTGCGCAGGTCATGCAAAGTCTGATTATGGCTACTGCAGCCCTAACTTGTGTGGAGTATCTTGCATATTGTTGGTCCTCCCCATCTTCATGCTCTTACAATCTCATCGCCCCCTCTTCCACAAGTTTCCCTGAGCTTTAGGATGGTGAGAGATTTGGCTGGTCTGGTTCCAGGTGATTAATGTAGGGTCTTTGGTGTTCTCCCTCATCCTTCCCCAGTCTCCCTTGTACTCTACCCCCCTTTTCTCCTTCCTTTCACCCCTTTTCCCTCCCCTTCTCCCAATGCCTCCTCCTTCTCCCCTCCCATTCCCTGGAGCATTCTTTTGTGTGAATGCCAAACTTCCCTCTGAATCCTCCACTCTAGTGAGGTGTAAGGACTCAGTGGCATTGCCCAAAGCCCTTTTTTGAGCTCCCCTTTAGTATGGGAACACTATTGTGACTGTTAATCCTTTGCCTCTAGGGATTCTAGTGCCTGTGATCTATGCTAGACTTTGGGGAGTCATTGACATGTCAGTCATTGCGCAGGTCATGCAAAGTCTGATTATGGCTACTGCAGCCCTAACTTGTGTGGAGTATCTTGCATATTGTTGGTCCTCCCCATCTTCATGCTCTTACAATCTCATCGCCCCCTCTTCCACAAGTTTCCCTGAGCTTTAGGATGGTGAGAGATTTGGCTGGTCTGGTTCCAGGTGATTAATGTAGGGTCTTTGGTGTTCTGAATTATAGTTTGTTGTTTTCAGTTTTGCTGTTCCTGCACCATCCTTGGCTCCATCCTGATTGGTATTGGAGGTCACCTCCTGAGGAGCAAGGAGTCTGTCCTGGTCCGGGTCCGGAGCAGAAGTCTAAATACATTACTTTTTGAGATGTCTTTTTTAAAAAAATATTTTTATACTGCAATGTCCCTGAGATCCACCTGTACTGTTCTGCATGGAATAGTTTATCCTTTTTTTTCCTTTTTCTGATGAGTAATATTCCACAGTACAGATATGTAGCTATGCTTAGCAGTGCATCTACTGAGCCACATGCTGCTATTTCTAATATTTGTTATTCCACATAATATTGCTTTCAATAGTGTCAGATTTTGGGGGGGGGTTGCCATTCTTATTTTTAATATTAAACATGCTTCAAATTTACCTGTTAAGAGTTCTATCCATATAACCCCAATATCCTATTTTCTTTTAAATTATGGTATGATTTAAGTACAGGAAAATGTTTAGGACATAGTTTTACGAGTTTTGGTCAATACATGTAATTGTGTAATCACCAACACCAAAAGAAAGAAAATATAGAGTAGTCCCAATGTAATAACATTTTGCTGTTTTATTGTTAACTGCTCCTTTTATTCCCAAGCAACCAATTGTTTACTTAGTTTTCTTTATACTTTTATCTCAAGTATTTTCTTTTTTTTTAATTTTTTATGCGTATGTGTGTGTGTATGTGTGTGTGTTTGTAGAACCACAGGCGAATTCGGGAGCCACCATGGACCGCCTCCACCTCCTTGTTTACTCTGCCCGGTGAGTCACAGGCTCCGCCCTACCAGGACCAGAAGCGCAGACCGCCCCCGCTTTCGCCTGGCGTCTCTATACGTGGGGTCTAGGATCCGAACTCAGGACAGCAAGGCAGAGGCTTAACCCCTGAGCCACCTCTCCAAGTATTTTCTTATATTAGTACCAGAGCCCCCAGCTGTAAAGCCTGGCTCTAGGTCTTAGGACTTGCTCACATGAAGAGGAAACAAAAGAGAAGGAAACATTTTTCCATATATGCATGAATAACTTTATTTACAATTCTGTCCAAAACTTAGGAGAGAGAATATCTTAGCCCACCTCTACCATCAAGCTTCTGCAGGTGTTGAAACTTACAGGAACAATGAGGCAAAGCCAGGGAGCAGGCTCATGGGTGGGGGCGTTCTGTAACAGGGAATCCAATTCTGAGAACACCCCCCCTTACATATGTCCCTATTATTCTTTGACAAAATGCTGGCATTTGGCATGATTAGATGTCCTAAGCTCATCTTTTTTGCCCCATATATAGTATGGACTTTAAAAAAATCATACTTTAAAGGAGTTAAAAAAAAAAACAACATATTATAGCAGTTGTACTTTATTTGTTCAGCTTATTGCCAGAAACAGTGACTTGATTTTGAATTTTGAGCAAAACCTTTGACATATTTTAAGGTGAATCAGGACAAATTGCATTTACCCAGTGGTTCCAATATTTTAAAAATATTTTGAAGGCTGAAGAGATAGTTCAGTCAGTAATTATATTTACCTTGCAAGTATGAGGACTAAATTAAAAAAGAAAAAATAAAAGTAAAGAAAAGAGAAGAGAAGAAAAAAGAAAAAAAAAGGAAAGAAAAGGAAAAGAAAAAAAAGGAAAGAAAAGAAAAGAAAAGAAAAGAAAAGAAAAGAAAAGAAAAGAAAAGAAAAGAAAAGCTAACTGTGGTTAGGTGGAGCACTGAGATTTGTCAGTCAGCCACTCTGGCCTACTGAGTGAGTGCCAGGCCTGAGGGAGATACTGTCCTCCCAAAATGAAAAGGTGACTGGTACCCGAAGAATGATACCCAAGGTTTTCCCCTGCCTTCATAAGTACTTCATAAGCCCTGTTACCTATGCATACACACACACACCTATTTTGTTTCTTGGGCATAATATAGATATTATGTATTAGTTCTATGTATTGAACTTGGTTAAGCTCTAGTAACCAATTTTAATTGATTTTATTAGGAATAAATACTTTATTTTGCCTAATTTATAGAAAAGATCCATATATACTTTTGCTTATCTGAAACAAAAGTAATTCATTAATGCTCTAAGAAAAATATCCCAAGTTTCTCATTTATGTATTTTGGAAAATGTATAGTTCAACAGTATAAAAGCCATATTTTATTTATTTCATAATTTGATTTTGGACTGTAAATCTTTTTATTTCTCATCTGTAAATTCATAATGGATTTGCTAAAAATTTGAGTTAGAGCCTGTTTATTAAGGAGCACATTAAATAATGAGTAATTGTGATGTGTTCAGATCATTTGCCACATTCCGGAAATTAAATGTGGAAGAAAAAGAGTCACACAGATAGGCAAATCGCATGTGATATCTTTGACACTGTCGAAGTAACTGAGATGTTGTGCGAGTGTATACATTCAGACAGACATTAAATGGCCACATTAAAACTACGCTCTGCAGCATACTCACCGTGGAGGGGAGGGAGCTCATTGTTTTCTCCCAAACTTCAAGAAAGGGTGGAGCATCACTTCAAGGGCTCAGTTTGCTGAGACTCATAAGGAGTTCACAAATTGCTGTAGGCAAGTATTCAGCTGTAGACAGGAAAGGACAGGAGAGCAAACAGCACGGGGTCCTCTGTGGTCTGTCTAAGGCGTTGATCTCACCTGTAGCAGGGTGGGGGGGGTTGGAAGATGGAACAAAGAGATACTATCGTGGGAAGTGCTAGGACAGCGATAGAATTTTTGTTCAGGACTAAGACAGGGAGATGCACTTCTGGTTCAAGGAAAAGCTTAGGCTATGTGATTATCTTTGGAGGGTGGAGACTATCGGATAAATCCAATGATAGGGAATTGGAGGTTTGAGATGAAGGTGCTGAGACAAATTGTCCTTCAGGGAAGAGATTTATTAGGAGAGTAATGAATGTCAGGAAGTGCTAGAAGGTTCCAAAGAGGGATTCCACTCCTACAGGTTTCCAAGGGAGTAAGGAGCTTGGCAGCACTCAGGCAATAGTAACCTAATTAATTGCTTGTGGTTGAATTCCCTGGAAACGCTGTAGAACCACAGTGGCTGTTATCTGTCAGCGTTTTGCTGCTGTTCTTAGAGACAGGCCATAGCGGAGATGTGGCCTTATCATGAGACAGTGACTCCTGCTCTAACAGAAACAGTCTTTATTTCAGAGGCGATTTTGACTGTCCTGAATCATAGGGCAGGAGTAAGGGTCAGATGAGAAGAGAGAATTAGGGAAGAAAGAAACTCAAGATTCAGGACAGACAAGAAGACAAGGCTTCCTTTAATACCGAGTCAACTTACCCAGCAGGAAAAGAGGCTTGAATCTTCTGAGAAGCTACCTTGGAGCAATAAAGTCTGTATCAGTGAAAAAAAGAAAAATCCCCAGAGCTAAATATTCCCAGATAAAATGGAAGAGTAATTTATTATGTACTGTGGTCTCATTTATAGCCAAGAAATAATTCAAATGATGAGTAGCCAGCTTCCTAAGTCACGAGAGCATCAAGATGAATGTGACTATTTTTGGCAAGATGTTTTGTAGTTGAGGAAACGATGCCCTATCTACTCACAGATATTAAAACAGAAACCAGCATAAGGCATATTGTTAGGGTTTTAAATGACAAATAGATAATGCCAAAGATATCTAGCCAGACTTATGAAAAAGAACTTTTAATGAGAGAGAGAAAAAAATACTGCTTTATGTTATGTTACTTGATTATAAGCCTTTGGTTGGTATTAATAACATAGAGTGGTTGGTTTGACACGGTGAATGCTGTAACGTTATCTGTAGGGTGTAAAAATAGCTTGCACGTGACAGCAGAGGGACATGCATCCGTGCTTCTGCTCTGCCCTTTTATTAGCTGTGCCAGGCTTACATGTGACAGTGATGGTGGAAACAAGGTATGAGAAGGAAAGGCCATCGTTCCTACAGGTGTCTCCAGAGAAGTGGATGGAGCTAACAGATCGTGTGAGGAAATCACACCTCGACCCAGTCAGAGAAGAACCTGTAGCCCACTCTGAAATTGTGGGGGCTTTTTGGGTAGAGCTGCAGAATTGTTCATATTTGACTCTGTGGTCGACAGAGCTAAGGACCCCGTCTCTTGGTAGTCACATACGTTGTGGCTCTCTCCACATTGCACCAGGGGTGGTCTCTCTGGTCAGGGGAACATGGCAGAGCAAACAGAACAGAAGCGCATCAGAAGCACACCATCTCTGAGGTTGGTTTAAAAGAGTTGCTCCCAGTTTCACAATTCTGTTGCTGTCACTAAGACCTGACTCAAGCAATGTAGGGCAAGAATTACAGGCTTGCAATTGTAGGTTCACAATTACAGGCTGTAGTTGATTATGATGGTGGGAGAGTTACAAGCAGAAGCCCAGGGAACTGGCCACATCCTACAGAGAGAGAGGCATGACTAATGCTGATTCCTAGCTTGCCAGCTTGCCAACTAGCTCTCTCTGCCTTGATCCATTTGCCCAGCGACTGATCCCACCCCTTATGGAGTGAGACTTTCCATTTCAGTCATGCAATTATAACAATCTCCTACAAGCTTTCTAGAGTTTTCTCTTGACTAAACAATACCTCAGAGGTGTGCCCAGAGGCCTCTCAAGTGTCAAGATGATGGTCGAAATCAACTGGCATATATTCTCTCTCTCTCTCTGCTTCCCTCTCCCTTGCCTTTTTCTCCCCTCACTTCTCAGGAAGCTCACTGCTGTACTGTGAGCTGCCCTGTGGAGAATCCCATGTGGTAAAGGCTCTGGGCGTGTCTGTCTGAGTGAACTTGTTTGCAGTGGCACCATTAATCCAGTAAACCTTCAGATGCTTCCTACCACAACTACCTGGTGCGTCATGAGAGAACTGGGGTCACAACAACTTAACCAACGACTCTTGCTTTCTTGATCTCAGAAATGGTGTAAAGATAATGGATGTATTGTTGTTTAAGCAGTTAAAGATTGACTAAAAGACTTATTCTGCTGAAGTTGGTCAGTATTGTATTAACTCAACCAAGTGAAACCACATTGACTACAATTCTTTCCTTGAATAGTTCTGGTTACATTGGGCCTCAAGGCAGTTTCTAGCGGGAGACAGAACAGAAGACAGTCATTCTGTAGGTCAGACACATTGCAAATCAGTTAGGATGAGGTAATTGCCAGACCTGTGACTAGTTCACTTTTTCTTGGATGTTCTGTCATTGTCTCTGTCTGCTGAGGTGGGTGTGGCTAGATGAATCTGGATTCTTCAGGACATCAGGACACCAAGCAAGAAGCTGCATGTACTGACTTGGATTTCAGTTGTCTTCAAGGGCTCTGCTCATGCATGTATATTCGGTCTCCAAATTCTCCTTGTTCTACACCCCTCTCTCAATCTTTTCTCCTTCTTCGACAACTTCCCTGGGGATGTCAAACTCAGACATTAATAAAACCGTCTTATAGAAACTGTTTAATCAGGTTAAATAGCTAAATAAGGTCAAATCTTTCTAATGAACTTCTTTGCATTTATGTGTGGTATGTGTGCGTTATTCACACATATATGTTTCTATATATGTGGTTCTGGCTGAAGTGGATCAGTTGAATCCATCATCAGAAAGGAAAAACAGGCCAAATAGATTGAAAATGTAGTTTGGTGATAGAGTGTATTCTTAGCATGTAGTAATTTACTTATATATGCTGTCATTTAATCCACAGAATAATGGTATGAGATCAGTACTGCTGCCAATATTTCCCACATGATACAGCATGTTCAGAGAACTTGTGTGTATTGTCTACAAGCAGCAACAGAGCTAGGAAGGTGTGTCAAGGAATGCTCATTCTTTTAAACCACACTATGACCTTCAGAGACTTCCAGTGTGAAAGAATAATTATAATAAGGACTTATTTCCTCAATGGGTCTGGTATATTTTTTTAAAAGTATGACTTGCAGTTAATGCTCTACACTCCAATGTAATATATATATTGTAAGTCTTGCTTCCTGAAATCAATATCTTGACAAGACAGCACACATTAAGATTAAGAAAACCAGTTCCAAGGTCAGACTGCACAAGTTTGCTTCACGACTTTGAGAAAGTTATACTTCTCTGTCTCAGTTTCCCCAACTTTAGAACAGATATAAGTAACAATACTGCCTACTTAGTGTTCTTAAGATTTGAGTATTTATTTTGTTCAAAATCATGACTCTAGCACATAAAGTACTTACTATGGACCAGACGGTAGTCTTGGTGTTTTTCATGTAATAACCCAATTAGTTCAACATCCTTGTGAAGTCAATTTCGCCATACATACTATCTTGCAGACGATAAGACAGAAGCGCTGAGATACCAAGGCACTTGCTCAATACTGTCTCATTGTTAAAACGTCATCTGACTCTGCAGATTGACAATAACCACTAAGGTGGACTGCCTGTCAGCCACTTTGCAGAAGGTAGGGCAGAGTTCATGTTCCCTGCTCAGTAACTCTGCAGATGCTCAGATAAAGTTTCAACTTGTAGATTTTTTTTTGATTTTGCAATAGCACAAAATCAATTTGCATACAGTAGAAATCCTACATATTGTCTGATTTTTTTTCCCCAGACTAGTAATATCTTCTAGATTGCTCTCATAGTTACAAGTAAGCTATGTGATTGTGGGGCAGAATGGTGTTTTACATTGCATTATGCTGCTGAAATGTAATGTTTAGTTTTACACACACACACACACACACACACACACACACACACAATGCACACAGTTTTGACTTATAACATTTCTCACCAACAATGCCTTTACTGGGACAGAACCCCATTGCAAATTAAGGTGCACATGCAATTATCTTCAAAATTCTTCTAGTGGCCTGACTTCTTTCAAATATTAAACATGCTCCTGAGCACACCCGCACAGGTGTATCTGCTGCTACTCATGTCAAGCACGTGTGGGACATATTTCTGAATCCAGAATTAGGCATCTGTGTGTTTTTGTGTGTTTTGTGCTTAAAAGCACCTGTGTGCCAGGTACTTTTGCCTGAAAGAGAAGGGATGAATTGCGTGAATTGATTTATTGCAGACAGTAAACTCAAGTGGCAGGTTTTTTGGGAAAATCTACCTTAAAATTTTTCCCTATCTGGGATGAAGGGATAACTCAGGGGTTAAGGTACTGCCTCATAAGCAGAAGGTCCTGAGTTCAGATTCCAGGTCCCACATAAAAAGACATCAGAAGGAAAGGGCAGCCTGCACTTCTGACTCTAGTGGGAGGAGCCTGGGAAATCCCAAAGGGAAGCAAGAAGGAAGTAGAAGCAATCTAGGATGATTCCTGAAGTCACCCTTTGTCCTCCACAGGGACACACAGTGCCCTTTGAGACACACACACTCACACACACACAGACACACACACACACACACACGTAAAAATAAAAATAAAGTAAAAAATTTCTGTCTGAGGCATATTGTGTTTTCATTTTGGAAAGTTCTTCTACCTTTTATACTATTCTGGGAAAGTTGTGGTATTTCAAAAGAAGGAATTTTCAAGAAATCACTATATTATAACTTAAAAAAATAGAAAACAGCCATCAGAATGCCATGCCCTCTTAGGCCCTATTACTCACATGTCTCATGTATGCAGCAGTGTGGTTCTCAAGCAGCTGTCCAGCTGACGAAGTCAATGTCTCCATCTGCTAAAGACTCCACCACCTCCAAATGGCCCATAGGCTAGTGATCAAACGTTTAGCATACTGCCTTCAGGGACGTTCAAAATGCAAACCGTAAGAACTCACTCTTGATAACATGATAGAAATACAAATTTCCAGTGCCCAACTCAGACTTGTGAAATAGGAATCTGAATTGAGGCTAGTGATCAGTGCTTTAAATGTTTCCCAATTAAGAACCTTGTAGAAAAGGAAGCGGTGATATTGTAAGAACCTAAAGATGGGACGATCCACTGTTGGACAAGACACTCCATTCAAGGCGGGACTGCTGCATCCAGGAACTCACTTGTTCTCACTAGACCTATATAATGACTGACATACCAACGTGTCCCCATAGACTATTGAGGAACTCAAGAGAGACAAGAACATACAGTGGAAACCTTGGGAACTAAAGTAGGATGAGTGAAGGGAAATATTCCTATCAGTGGGATGGCCCAAAGAGAGGCAACTTCATATGCCACAAGAAGTCTGAACCTCCACAAGAATAGATAAGCCAGAGGGAATCATGGGGCCCATAGAAGCAGACAGGTTGGAGGGAGTAGGTTGGATTGATGAAGGGAAGGGGATGGGAGGGAGTAGATTGGATTGATGAAGGGAAAGGATGGGAGGGAGGCAGATGGAAGGAAGCAGGGATGAGTACTCAATATACTTGTAAAACTAGAAAAATAAAACGATAATTTAAAAATGTTTCCCAATTAAATTCTATGCACACTAAAAATTGGAGGACAACTGCTGAAGATTATACCAAAGCATTTCTACTGAACCCTTAGGCCTCCAACGCGAGGTCTTTTACCTAACTCATGTAAAGGAAATCTGCATTTACCACCCTTTAAGCCGGAAAAGTAATGCTTGGTCATTCAAAACATCACATTTTGTAGTAGAAAGACTGGAGAAAGAAGTCTGAAAAGTAGTTCCTTGTATAGTCTGACGTTTTTCTTCTGGGCATAATGTGGTATCCTCTTAAACTTTCCCTAGTCGCCATAGCAACTACAACAGAACTATAAAGTAGAAAGTCAGGCCTTGAATGCTAACCTGAGCAGGAAGGTTTGGGCTGTATCTCACATAGCAGTTGGAACCATTTCACCTTGAGGGAGACCTATTAAGACTCAGCAGGTTCGAGAGCATTCTATCCTGGAGGCAGATTTATTAAGCCCCATGAAGTTCTTGAAACTTACAAGATTCTAGAGGTGGGGCAGGTAGATGAAAGCAGTAAGAAACTACTGAGAGAGGAGACTCTGATGAGCTGGCCGTAAGTCAGCCAGAGAACTCTGGAGCTCCAGTTTCTGTAAGTGTCCGCCATGTTGGGACGGGTTTTTAGGTGATCTAACAGCCTTTGAGTCATCCTTGCTCTTGTAAATAACCTTTACCCATACTCCTGTGAGTAACCCCAGTAAACTCATTGGTTTTTTCCAAGTTGGATTTTGGTGTAATCATTATTGGGTCTGTCCCTGATTTTTTATCTGGGGTGAACAGGCGCTTGTGTGGTGTCCCAGGGAAAGTGTTACACAGCAGCCAAACTGCTGAACATTTATAAACCAATTGGACAGAATCTCTGTGGGGGTAGTTGCACACTTAATACCATTGGAGTATCCCATGAAAAACTGATTTCTGAGAACCCTAAGTGGGCCTAGGATCAGCTACATTCTCAGGCTCTTTCTTGACAGACTTAGAATTGCTACACCCACAAGGAACTTATTCAGAAGCCTGGGCTATGCTATGAAATCATTTCTGCTTTTTTTTGCCTGATGGTATCATATTTTATGTAACAAACTTCATCTCCTATTTAGAATTTTTTGGCTTGTTATAACCAGTTACCTAACTGAAGGTCTTCTAGTTACTCTCTGACAGTTAAGCAAACAGTAGTGAAACATGAGTATGGTCAGGGAAACTTCCACATGCACCTTTCTGCTTGGGTCACACCCAAGAAAATTTCAACCTGTGTCCACAATCAATATACCGACTCCCAGCCATGTGTGCTGTGGGACAGGCAGAACCAAACAAAACGACAATGACAAAAAACCCTTTCAAGGCTTCTAATAAAAATTTCAGTGCTACATTTAGATGTAAGGATAAAGGTAGTTATGAGTATGCAGAAATAAACCTTTTATATGGGAAAATATAGGTAGTTAAGAAAACATGACAGATATCCACAAGTCTTTTTCTCATTGGGGAGGCCCAAGGATTTTGTGATACAGAGTAAGGAATTCTAGTTCCTTACTGAGACATTTGACTGACTTTCTTCCTTATCCTAATAAAAATGGAGTCAGGCAATAGGTCTTAATCAGAAAGCTAAGGGGGTGAGGAAAGGGGACAACATGGATTGTGGGAGATTCAAGCTGCCACAGACAGAAGAGACTAGTTTTAGCGGGTTATTGGAGCAGCCTGAGGCTTGTTCATCATGAGGAAAGTATTATTTTGAAAATCTCAGTTCTGTGGTTTAAGGTATCAGTGACCAGATTGTTCTTGAACATATTCTAGCATTTACTCATACCAGTGATCTTTTTTTTTTCTTTTCTTGTGATAAAATAAAGAGTAAGAGGTGAGCCTAGCTAACAAAGAGGGAAAAAAGCTCTTGGAGTAGTGGGTTTAAGAATTTAGGGTGAGAATTTCTGTCTGTCCCCTTGAGCACCCTTATTTCTAATTCACCTGTACCCATCAGGCAAGTACTCTGCGACTCTGTTTCTAACTGTGACAGTCAAGTAGACTGCGCTCCAGCTGTATATGGAGACCTGGTAAGTTCTCAAAATGTGTGACGATGGAAAAGGTGAGCAAGAATAACTGATTTCATGCATGGAAATAGGAATTAAATACATGTTCTAGTTTCTGACTTAAAAACTCAAACAAGAAATTACATATAGGGAGATTTACTCACCGGTAAGTGGGAAGTAACTCTGGAAAGGGAAAATGCCCAGGACTGGGAGATGAACTCAGTTCTCTTCAGGGAAAGGAAAGAGGTGACTCACTGGACCTGTCCAGGGCTGGATCTGGGGAGCACATGAGGGTGGAGTGAGGAGATACCCCTCTTTATCCATGTGCAGGACAGAGCTGCTCAGAGAGCCTCCTACCAGAACCCGAGGATTGTCGATTGGTGAGTGTGGGTCTCAGAGGCAGAACACGAGATAGTTATGGGACAATCAAAAGAGCAGGACTACTTCCGCCTCTGATCTGGTTTCTGTCTACTCCTGGCTGAGAGTCAAGAATGTTGACACAGTTGACCAGATGGCTGCAAATAGCACCTGCGTGGGGTTCACACCTTATCTGCAAAGTTTCTCAACGAAAGCATTCAAACAGCCAATGAACAACCGCCTAGCTCCACTCCTAGAGGCTGCTGTTTACTCTAGTGGGTCCTAATAAGGGGATCTCAGGCAGAACCTTGGTTCAGGCTGAAAAGTTCTTCCCTACCGTCTCCAGAGGCTGGGCTCTGGATGACTCACTTGGGTCTTCCTGGTTTCTGTGCCACAAATTCCCGGAATTAGTTGACATATGCAAGAGTAGCAGGTTCTAGTTCCTTTCTGAGACAGTTGACTGATTTTCTCCTTGTCCCAATTTCCCTATTTTCTGGATCTTTCATTTTTTTAAAAAAGCTTTTAAAACCTTTAAACCCCCCACCACCCCGCCCCCCCTTAGTTAAAGGATAACTTGCAGGATTCAGTATCTTCCTTCCACCTCCTGGGATCAGACTTAGGCTCGGTGTCAAAGTACCTTTAATTGTTGACTCTTCTTTCTGCATTTTTGGCTTATTGTTTGCCTATATTTACAATATTTCCTTCTGTACTTTAGTAAGTGGCTTTTCTCTATCAGTTCAGGAATGATACAAATTTAGGCTGTGGAAACAGATGCTCATAACCATGTATCAGAAGTGCTCATTTGTCATAGCTTTGCTAAGCAGGAATTTATGTTATCTGCTTAGGTGATATCAACCTCTTCATATATAAACATATACATAAGAAATATATATATATGAATTTTTATGAAAGTGAACAATTTTATTTATATTTCAGTGACTTTAGCATATGCACTGAGTAATTGTATACACTATAAATTTGGTGCTATATAAATAGATGCTAACCGCCAGGGATCTTTCAGCACCTCTAAATGTCTGTCAGTGATTTCTGTTCTGTTCACATGCAGAGAACAGATCAGGGGTCTTGCCTCCTGTTTTCTTCAGCACTTGAGACAATTAGAGATGAATTAATATATATTTAAAGAACATGATTTCCATTTGACTTTCATGGGGTCTTTATTGTTTGGAGACTCCCATTTTACCACACTGAACATAACTTCATTAATCCATCATGCTGTACAAGGATTTCTTTTTAACCACTAAAATCTTGTTTCTTTTGTGATACTAGGAATTGAATCTAGGATCTTCAATAGGTAGGCAAGTATTCTATGACTGAGTCACAGCCTCAGCTAAAATATGTATAGTGTGGAACATACTATGTATGTGATGCTACACTGGAGATGATGTAACACTTTTGCTTGGATTTTGGGAAATATAGCATAAAGCATGGAAGTGAAAATAGGTCATACCCATAAATAACGGCAGGAACTTTTACAATATTGTGCAAATAACTTTGCATGATACAAATCAGATGGAAACCTCATTGGATAATTTTCAGCTTCTGTGACAAATACCTGAAAAGATTTAAAATGATGATTTATTTTGGCTGATGATCCCAGATGTTTTGTGCCACTGTCATTAGGTTCTGTTCCAAAACCCGCCTCAGGGGTAAGGTCCCGTGGTCGATGTCTTCCCACTCTGCCTTATGTCCCATTGGTATCAAGCTGGGACTTAGACCCTATGCATGGGTCTATGGGGGACACTTCAGATTCAGATGGTAGCAGTAGCCAGAACACATGAACTTGGCCCAAGTGTGTAGGCTCTGCACAGGCTGCCAGCGGAACTCGGTGAAGCCAAATTCCTCAGCAGAAATGGAAACTGTGGCTATGATGATAGACACAAGTGAGTTCTTAGTGGAATTCCGAGAGGCATGTCATTTTGTTGAAAGCCTCAAAGAATAAATAGTAGAAGGTGATCTGAACAGGAAGGAGCATGACAGCGCAACAAGTTGCATAAAGACGACCGCTCCTATTAAAAGCTGAGCAAGGAGAAGCAAGCCAGAGCTGGGGCTAGCGAGATGCTAGCGGGTAGTAAAGGCATCTGTGTGCCAACTTGGAGACCTCGGGACTTCCAGATTATTTCACATTATGGGAAAAAGAACAGACTCTTGGAAGCCCTCTGAGCATCGCTCATGCAAGTGGCACCTTCTCTGTCTCTCTTTAAATACGTAAATCATTAAAAATAATAAATAAGAAAGCCTTTTCAAACACTTCTGGATTTTTGCCTTTTTTTATGAAATTGTGTGTGTGTGTGTGTGTGTGTGTGTGTGTATAGAACCATGGGCGAATTCGGGAACCACCATGGACGCCTCCACCTCCTCCTTGTTTACTCTGCCCAGGGATTTACAGACTCCGCCCTACCAGGATCAGAAACGCAGGCCGCCCCCGCTTCTGCCCGGAGTCTTATACGTGGGATCTAGGATCCGAACTCAGGACCTTCCGCCTGCAAGGCAGAGACTTCACCTCTGAGCCACCTCTCCTGTCCCTTTTGCCTATTTTTTTTTAATTTTATTATTATTATTATTATTTATTCAACTGTGTGCATATGCGTGTGTGTGTGTGTGTGTGTGTGTGTGTGTGTGTGTGTGTGTGTAGAACCACGGACGAATTCGCGAACCACCATGGACGCCTCCACCTCCTTCTGTCCCGGGATTCACAGGCTCCGCCCTACCAGGACCAGAAAAGCAGGCCGCCCCCGCTTCCGCCTGGCGTCTATATGTGGGATCTGGGATCCGAACTCAGGACCTTCCGCCTGCAAGGCAGAGGCTTAACCCCTGAGACACCTCTCCAGCCCTTGCCTATTTTTTAACATAAACAAAATTAATTAATTAATTAATTTGTAATTAAATTGAATACTGGAATTAATTGAATATAAGATTGAATATTTGTTAAAATAAATTTTAAATACTTAACGTTTGTGACTGAACCTCAGAAAGCTACACTGCCTTTAGTTGTCATGCGCTAAGAATTTATTAGTTTTACTATTTTTAATTAACAGAAATCTCTTTTAATCTGTTGATCTTGTATACATGTGAGTGTGTATATAAATGTGCGTCAGTACTTGCGTGGATGTTGAAGAGCACCTGGTTGCTGTCACTTCTCTCCTTCCACTGTGTGGGCTCCTAGAATTGGACTCAAATCACCAGGCTTGGCAGCAAGTACCTTTAACCACTGAGCCATTTCACTGGCCCCAGTTTTACTATATTTTAAACAATATTCTATTATTTATTTATTTATTTGAGAAGGGGAGACAGAGAGAGAGAGACAGAGAGAGAGAGAGAACGCACTATAAGGCATGTACAGTATGCCATGACATGCAGGAGTGGAGGTTAAAGGACAGCTTTGGCAAGTCAATTCTCTCCTTCCACCCTGTGGGCTTCTGGGGATCAAACTCAGATTGCCAGGTTTTTGAGCAAATATTTTACCTGCTGAGTTTATCTCACCAGCCTAGTTTGGCTGTTTTTCAAATATACTTATTCACTTACAACTGATAATTTTTTTAGTACTTTGTCCAAAATTTGAAAGGCGATTGAACAATTCTTATTTTTCACATTGACCAAGACTGTTTTTGCATGAATTCAGTTTGCACCGCCATTTGACTTCTATTAATACCCAAAGAGGAAGATGCTCTACATACCATATATATCATATTTCAATATATAGAGAGATTCATATATATATGCATATGTATATATATTTATAACTGATACTGATTAGCAACAACTATTTCCCAGGAATTGGAGACACGACCACAGTGAAGAAAACAAAATCTTAACCATGGTAAATGAAATAAAAACGTAAAATCTAGGGATTTTAACAGCAATGAAGAAAAGTAAAACTGAAATAGATTAGAAAGGTAAGAGCAGGACTCCTGAGAGCCTGCTTCTAAGATGACATTGACCATTCAGGCTGAGCAAATAGCACACATTCATGGTTTTCTCCTGTTGATAGTTCAATAAAATGTTTTTCTTTTTATTTTTTTTCTGATTCAGGAGCCAGGTCTTTACAAAGTTTTAGACTACAAGGGCAACATGGTTTGAAATGTGTCCCCCACAGTCTCATGGGTTTGGCAAGGTCATGGCACCTTGAGAGATGGAGGCTTGCTGGAGAAAGGCAGTCACAGGGGTGGGCCTTGAGGTGGATTAGTCCCACCTTATCTCCAGGAGAAGTTTGCCTTTGCAGCAAGCAGTCTTGCATCTCTCAGCCTCAAAGATGGGAGTGACTTAGTCTGTCTCCAGCTTTGACCAGCCAGTCATGAAAGATTGTATCTCCCCTCTGGAACTGAAAGCTGAATAAATCTCCCTTTCTCCCTTAAGTTGATTGTTTTTGAGTGCTTTCTCATAGCAATAGTTAAGAACAACGTTAACAAAGGGAAAGGCTTTTACTTCATCTTACAGAACACAGAATGAACACCATAAACTGTGTTGCCTTCACACCACAAAATTAGTGAATCGATCCATTTTTTTTGTGCCAAGAATTCCATGAAACGTACATTGATTCAAATCATGCTTAGTTTCCAAGCACATCACTGGAAGAAGTGATTCAGTTGAGATAGTCCAGTTTCTAAAACTCAATATGTCAGTTATCAGATTATAATATTATAGTTAATGACTCTTTCACGTAAATGAAAAAAATCTTCAATTCATTTCATGCCTATTTTTATTTTTTTGATGTCAGTGGCATTAGACAGGTCTTAATTAAAGCTCCTTAATATTTATTTATTTCCACAATAGGCTATGAACTTTGAATGTTTTTCTTCTAATAGATGACAATTGCTTTAATGAGGGAAAAAATGAATGCTTGCTAAAATAGATTTTAAACATTTATGTTTGTGACTCGATCCCAGAAAAAAACTAAAGAGAAAAGCAATACTAACTTTGTTTTATATATGCACCCGAGATTTTTCAAAGTAAACTTGCTAGTTAAATCTTCAAAGAATCTATGAAGTAGATACTACTATTATCTTTAATTTGCAGATGAAGACCAGTTCAGAGATGCATGTCTGCCAGGTCTGGGATTTGGGTTGGCAGCAAGACTCCACAGTTTGTTAACCAATTGCCTGGATGGACTCAAAGGGCCCAGTGTTTGAGAAAACCCTTCTCATGGCTCCAAAGAAGCAGTTAAGTGGGAATCTCTCCATATGCACTTCATCTTCTCTACAGTGGTTATTGTGTGTGAAGGGCTCAGAAAACGATACCTTAAATACTGTTCTGTATGCTGAGCGCTTTGAGCTAAAGAAAGCCAGAAAGGCAAAGAAACCCTCTCACAACCAAAATGACTTTCCCTTAGAATCACAGGGAAAGGCTTTTCTCTAAGTTACTTTGTCTATCTAAAGGAAAATCAAACAAACAAACAAACAAAACAAAAAAACAAAGCAAAATCAAAATGATATGTTTGGTTGGGAGGTACACAACTGTCTTCAGTTCTCCTATTGAAATTCCAATGTCTAAGTAAAATTAGACAACTAAATGATTAGACAATGATTAGATGATGCCCGGAGGAAGCTGCTCAAAGTCCACTGCCCCATCTGGAACCTAGATGACTTTTGCCACTCATCAAGTATTTTCTTCAGGGTCACTGATCTCTCATAAAAACCACTGCCCGCCCTCTAAATTGCCTACACTCCAGTTATCTCTCTCCATTAAGAAGGAAACATGGGCTGCATGTACCGTTGGATTATGGGACATTCTCATGCATGTGAGAAACTCGAATGCATATTCTCCTGCTAATCTGTCCATTGAAAATTTATTTTAACAGATTTGAAGCCACAAATCTTCAGAGAAGGGTGGAAGAGCTTCTCTTTACCCTGCTACGTGTAAAAATAATTTTGCTCCACACAGAGCTCACTGAAGGAGAATAATGAAAAAGATTAAGGTTCTATTTCAGTTTAATGATATTAGAGAAAGGGAAGATAGATTGGATCAATCAAAGTAAAAATCGCAGTCATGAGAACACGTTTTCTTGCCTTATGGTACAAAGTACCAACTATCAGAAAGAATGAGAGCTAGCCAAGGAATTATTCTTGTGATGAATGCCTGAGTGCTGCACACACACACACACACACACACACACACACACAACACACACACGTATAAATGTAGCTCTCTGAGTACATTGATAAATCACCCTAGGTGTTGATAACAATGGCTGTTTTATGTGTCTAATGAACAGAAAATTCGAACCATTAGATGGGGAAGGTTATGTCTGTAGTCACGGACTAGTGATTAAGGCAGTGAACTAGAAGGTTATTATCTGCTTTATAAAGACTTTAAAAGTACACAAAGATCTTTTTTATGAAAACAACATTTACTCAGCCATGCTTTTCATCAGAATCACAAATTATTAATAGAATTGCAAAGGATATTGTGGAGGGTCTGGGGTTCAGCTCAGGGGCAGGGTGCTTGCTAGCAAGTGTAAGGCCTTGGGTTGGGTCGCCAGCACTTGGGAGAAAAAAGACATTATGGAGATGATTAGGAAGGCAAGTTTCCATTATGTGATGAATGCGGCTGTAGTGTGCCCACCTGCTTTATTTTCTTTATTTTTTTTTTTTTTCTCATCATAGTAGCAGCTCAGCTCTTTCTTGGGAGCAGAAATTTCCGTGATCAAGCAGTTCTAGGAGACTTACAAGATGGGAGGCATTCTTTCCATTGCTCAAGTTTGCACAATTCAAGTTTCAAAGATAGGAAGGAGACCACTCAGAAGGAAGACGTCAAGGTACAGGAAAATAGTTTCACCTCGAACATTCCTAACACGTTCGGCATACGACTTTGTCACATTCAAGCACAATGATTTGGTTTCAAAACTGAATGATTTGCTCTCACAGATGTGTCTTTTTACAGAAAAGCCTGCAAACCTGGCAACTTGAGTTTGAACCCTGGAGTCAATAGGGTGAAAAGAAAGAACTGACTTCTGAAAGTTGTTCTCTCTCTCTCTGTCAAATAAATGAAATATTACAAAGAGCATCTTTCATGATGTTGATGCTTAATGACCCAAATGAGTAACTTTAGCTCTGGAGCATCCAGAAATCCCATACACCCCAGCTACTTTAGCTACCAAACAGGTTGTTCTTCCAGTTCCTGACATTCACACATACACACACACACACACACACACACACACACACACACACACACAATTGCACATGTGTATAACCTCCTGCCTGAGTATCTCTTCTCTTTGTGACAGCCAAAGAGGTCATTGGAACTTTCAACCTTCCATAGCCTGCTCTATAGACTGGTCTCTTGGATTTGAACTTCTTTATTCTCTTGTGATTTGGCAGGACTGTGACTAATTTCTGCCTCAAGGCTGTGTGACAACTCTGGACTTGTTCACTTGAGCACATGCCAGACCTCAGACAAATGCCTTTTCCCCCTTTGACACACTAACCAGTAAACAGCTGAGTTAGTGGTTGCCCTTGGAGTCTGGGTTCTTGAATGGTCAGAAGCATCAGCCTGTGATGGACAGATGCCAGGAGCAAGGAATGCACTGTGTCATTCTAATCACCATAAACTCTTCGACTTGTTGCTTACCTCAGTGTAATCTAGCTACAGATCATGTAGAAGTCCATGTGTGATACAGCAACAGATGGAAATGAGAAAACTAATGGAAATGAGGAGACAAAGAAGGCTGTTCCTTCCTTATCAACATTCCACTATGGAAGGAGAAAGATCCCATGAAGTTTCACGCCTCCCTGAGAGACTGATGAGGACTAATGCTGATAGGGAAGAAAAGAAAAGAAAAATGCTCACTGATTTATGATACTTGCTGAAACATGAATCATGTCAGGCATATGTTATCAAAGGGAAAAACTAAATGAAATACAGTGAACCACACAAGTGAAAGAAAAGACTTGAAAACAGGAGGGAGTCTGGTAAGGGAGATGAAGGATCGTTAGGGGAAAAGAAGGAAAAATGAGATTGAGATTTGGTGGGAAATATGATATATTTACTATATTCATGTATGCAACATAAAAATAAAATGTATATTAAAGAAGGCTGTTCCTAAGGAAATCATGTCTTTTTTCACAAAAATCATCAAAAAATTAAAAAAAATTACAAATAAAAACAAAACCAGGAGGTCCCATTCACATACGTGAAATGCTGCAGGTGTCTTTTAAGGAATGACTCTCTTGTCAAAACAGAAGCTAATAGGAAAAAGTTGAGAAATGGTTATGTAGTCTGTAGCTCATAAATGGAGGAAACTTTAGGAGGTTCAGGAAAAAGGTTAAAAGAGAAACATCAGGGAAACGAACAGAAAAGGAGATCAGCTAGGACTTACATATACAAAAGAAAAATGAAATATATCAATTTAGAAATAATTCAAGCCAATTTTCTAGAAATGGAAGTAATTCCCATTGACCAAGTGTTTACTGAATCCTCACAATAAAGAATAGAATAGTTCAAGGAAAATTTTATTGGAACTTGAGACTACTGGTAACCCTGAGGGGATGCTAAAAGGTCTCAGAGAAAAGAGTAAAGGAGAAAAGGAAGAAGGAAGGAGGAAGAAAAGAAGGGAGGAGAAAGAGGAGGAGGGAGGAGGAAGGAGAGGAGAGAAGGAGGAAAGAGGGAAGGAAATGAGGCTTGCAGAAAGCAACAATCCATAATAAATTCTCTTTTAAGATACTACAGATAACATTAGACACTATATAAAATACAGCCAAAATGTGATCCACCATTGATTCAATTTTTGCTGTGGTAAAAAGTCCAAGTTTAACACACAGAGTTTTCCTAATTTATTCAACTTAGGGACTTTGAATAATGTATCTAGTAACTAAGTATGTTTCTCATATTGGAGATTTTTATTCCCTAGAATGCCATTGCTGTCTGAAA
Organism: Typhlomys cinereus; assembly: GCA_023101885.1. Classification (NCBI taxonomy): domain Eukaryota; kingdom Metazoa; phylum Chordata; class Mammalia; order Rodentia; family Platacanthomyidae; genus Typhlomys; species Typhlomys cinereus. The sequence goes on from JALPQD010000001.1 coordinate 1,630,807, forward strand.
GCAGCTGGAAAAAAATAGAAGATTGGCACATGCAGGAAATCACACTCTTCCAAAACTTTCTGACCAGGAACAAAAACACACCTATGCAGTGACACCGCGTGACTAACAGGGCGACCTTAACTACAAAGCAGGCTACAAACTGTAGTGTCACTGTGCGACAAAGGAGAATCACTGTGCGGCAAAGGAGAAAATAAGAGCAAGGCTTTGTGATGACTAGTTAGCAGTGTGAGGGGGTGATGAGTGCAGCAAGACCACTAGCAGGGAAATGGCCTGGCTTCCTTCAGAACTGAGGGAAATGGGATGCAGCTTCTGTGCAGATGTGCAGATGAGCATCAAATGGAAACTCAGGAGGCTTGCTTGACACAATCATTTTGACATAATTGATCATGAAAGCATGTCTTTATGAGTGTTACTCACTGGTGCCTGTTTTGGATACATATTTCATGATGGCCTTGGAGATGTTGGAAATATCCCCCAGCTTGGAAAAGGCTTCAAAGAGGATTCTCCTGGGAATTCCAAGGCACATGAGATTCAGCTTCTCATGTTTCTATCTTCTTGATCAAATAAGGCACATTCTCTTGAGACATCTGCCAATGTGCACCTGTCCTGAGATTACAGGAAAGAATGGCCAAAATTTATACACAGAAACAATGTCTAACTTAATAGCTTTGGTACTCTGTGAAACGAATGATGAATTGTGAAAACAGAATAAATCATTTTGTCATATGATGAGCTTCAAAAGCTACTCCCCGTTACTCCCATCCTCATTAACCCTTTCTTAGAAATACGCTGAAGGACATTTCCTACCAAAATGAACTGAGGCCATAGAAGAGAAAGCATTAGATGCAGAAACTAAGCGAACCAAATTAAGAGATAAAGAGATATCCCAGAAAAACCTATGGTTTGAAAACGCTTAGAGAACTGTTTCCTAAAAAATACAATCAACTTCTCAAGTCATTGCTCCTGTGACTTCCCTGCCATAGCTTGAAATTGTGAGCCAAATAAACCCGCTTTCCCTTAAGTTGCTTTGTCAGGGAATTTTATCAAAGCAACATAAAAGAAACCAACAAAGCATGAAAATACTGAAAAAAAAAAAACCCTCGAGAATATTGGAGCAAGGGGGACAGTTGAATCAGGGAAACACATAAATAAAACTAATCTGCATTGCTACCAGAAACAGTAGAAAGTAGGGGTTGGGCAGCCTTGCAAACGAGTGTGGCCAGAAAACTTGTGCTTACACATGTTATTTTATTGAGCATGTTTTGTCCTCTGTAAGGGTCACATTGTGGTTTAAGAGAGGGGTACAGATGTGAAATTGGAGCCTGATCATGTTGCAGTAAGTGGTGGCTAGCTGCTGCCAGGCAAGCCAGATGAAGTGAGGTTTCAGTTCTATACAACCCCAAATCACTTAAACAAACAAACGAATGAATAAATAAGTGCTCTTGAAGCTGCTGAAGTAGCACCTAATATTCTTTAAAAAATAATGATGACATGGCATTGTGGGAATATCTCTTTTTCTCGAATATTTTGCTTAAAGTATGTTTCCATGGAGCATATTTGGCTAAAGATATGCAAAATATAGAAAGCTAAAATCTGATTATTGATTGTCCTCTAAAGGCTCATGTATTGAAAGCTCATTCTTGGCCTGAGGGGCTCCTAGGTTGTATGCTTGAAGGGAACGTCGGAATTCTGGCTACTCCTCTCTTGTCTCTCTGTTTCTGATCTGTGAGGAGGTAAGCAGCTTTTCTGCCATCCTCTCCAGTAAGCGTACGCTGGCTTGCTACAGGACCAAAGCAACGGACCTCTAGGACAGAGCCAACAAAAAGCTTTCCTCCTTATGAGTTGACTCTCTCAAGTATCTTATGACAGTAATGCAAAACCTGAATAATACAATATAAAAAACTGCAAATACTTTGATCATCTTTGATCACAGGATTATGTATATATGTATGTATGTTTATACATAAATGGGTTACTGAAACTTGGCTGATAGACTTTCATGACTTGTCAGATTATTAAATTAAGAGCAACATATTGCTCAATATCTAATGAGGAACATTGCTGAAGTCAAATGTTTATTCAAAATAATATGAAAACATAAATAAATATGAACAGTAATATTATTACTTATTTTCAAAAGAAAAAAGCTTGTCTGAATAAAATAGAGACTAAGATGATGACAAAAATGCATTTTTATTCATTTACACAGAGAGAGAAAGAGCAGGCACATCTTGACACTGCTTGCAGGCGGTGACCAGAGAATAACTTTTAAAAGTTGGTTCTCTCCTTTCAATGTGTGAGGATGGAATGCAGGTCTACAGTTTTGCACACTGAGCCATTTTGCGATATAAATGATAATGACTTCTCTCTTTCTCTTTCTCTCTTCCTCCCTTTCTCTTTCTTTCTCTTCCCCTCTCTATTTCTCTGTCATGTGTGTGTTTGTGTGTGTGCGTGTGCACGCGTCTCTATTTCTCTGTCGTGTGTGTGTGTGTGTGTGCACGCGTCTCTATTTCTCCGTCGTGTATGTGTGTGTGTGTGTGTGTGTGTGTGTGTGCACGCGTCGAGGTCAGAGGACAACCTTGGGTGTCAGCTTTCCCTTCCCATCTTGTTTGAGAAGAGTTTCTTTGTTGTCAGCCACTGTGATGCCTATGATAGACTAGGAGGCCTGTGAGCATCCGGGATTCTCCTGTCTCTGTTTCCTAGGAAACAGAGGGGAACACTGGGATTCTAGATTTGTGCTACCACACCAGGCATTCCGTGCATCCTGCAAGTTGAACTGCCTTGCTCAAGCATGTGAGGGAAGCAGTTTGCTCAGACAGCGATCCCCCCAGCCATCTGTTCTGCTCACAGGAAAGGTTACCTGTAAAGTGGGGGGGAGCCTTGTGAGAGTCCTCACCCATGTAATTATTAAGCTTTCTCCACCACCCTTCTACTAATTTCCTTTCAAATTTATTAAGAGGGATTCTTTTTAAGAACTTAAATTAAAAAACAAAAATAAAACTTGAATGTGTTTTAAAAATTCTTATAATTTACATATAAACATTCTGTGCAAAGAACGCCTTTCAATTATTTATGTGACCTACGATCATTGTTGCAAGGTCACTGTTTCCCAAATTCTGTTTCATTGTTTTGTAGCCATGTGGCCACCCTTGCAGTTAGTCAGTTATCCTGAGTGACCATATTCTTTCCAGTGAAGTATACGGAGTAGATGATCCATTTCGACCATAGAACTTGTTCTAGTGTGTTAGCGTTTTCTTTCTTCAAGATAATTTTGATGGGAATCATGAGGCAGATCCTGAAATTGGTATTTTTTAAATATTTTATTTATTTATTTTGCTTGTGTGTGTGTGTGTGTGTGTGTGTGTGTGTGTGTGTGTGTGTATCAGATGCACTGTGTGTCCCTCTGGAGGGCCAAGGGTGACTTTGGGAATTCTGGATTACTTCTACTTCCTTTTTGCTTCACCCTGGGATTTCACAGGTTCCCCACCAAAGTTGGAAGTACAGGCTGCTGCAGTTTACACCTGACGTTTTTTACATGGGACCTGGGATCTGAACTCAGGACCTTTTGCTTACAAGACATAGTCTTAACCCCTGAATCATCTCTGCAGCCCCCCAAATAGGTATTTTTAGGATAATATCTATTCTTAGTCTAGGTCTCGTATGACTGTATCAAAGAAAGAAATCTAAACAATCTTCTAGGACTGTGACCTGAGAAATGATTGGTATTTTATTGTTAATATTTTGTTAATTTACCCTAATTAATACAACAAATGAGCCAGCCCTTCTGACATTCAGTCTCTATATCTGAAAATGGAATAATTGGATTAAATTATTGTACTTTCAGAATAATACGACACCAAGTGTTAGGTCAGTATAGGCATTCTGTAAATATTAATTTGTCTACCTTGTTGAAAGCCATACACTGAACAGAATGCTAAACTTAGACTAGAGAAATTCACATAGTAAAGAAAGGAATTGGTGAATCAGGGAAATCCAGAAGAAAAATTTTCAGGGGAAGGAAGGAGAGAGAGATTGCAGTCCTTAGAAATCTCTTGGCCCCAAGTAAGGGGACTGCACTCTCAAGGCAAACAAAGGCAGTTTGTGCCCACAGAGAAGCAGAAAGTATAGCTTGATAGCTTGACTGAGGACAGAATGGAGAGAAAAAGAAGACATGAAGCAAGTCAGATGAGGAAAACGCAGGCGAATTGGAAAGGCAAATTGGAAGCCCAAGGGGAAGCACAGAATACAAGCATGGCGGCCATGGTTCAGCACTGGGATGCAGCAGCCCGCGTTTGTTTCGCTGTTGCTGACCTCAAACGTGTGTGTGCTTCGCCTCTTCTGGTTTTACTACACTCTTTTAAGTGCGTGCAACCAAATTTGCAAACAACAGTGGAAACAGATTTCCACAAGAACATAAAGAGTGGTTTTATAGAGGGAGGGAATAATGAATAGGTTCAGTGTGTTTCCAAAGCGTTAGTTTTATCTCGGACTGCTGCAGAACGGAGTTAGGTTGTCGACCTGGTGGCACAGACAGAAGCCGCTGAAGAAAGAGAGGAAGGCAAAGGCTCTTCCAAAGAACCAGATAAAATGTGTGTGAGTGTGAGTGTGTGTGTGTGTGTATGTGTGTGTGCACGCCTAAGGGAAACACCACAAAAGATATGTTCACAAATCACCGCAGGATCATTATTTTAATGGGTAACACTGGAACTCAGAATAAGACAACATGCAAAAATTGTGCACTGTTCCAAATTCTACAGGTCAATATCTCCAAAAAGCTTATGTCATGCCAAACAGTGAGCTTGATGGTTCAGAATCACAATCTTGTGATTATTGATGTCATTTAGTAAACACACTCAGCTTCACATTCTTGTCATAAGCCTCCCGCACCTGGTTCAGAGACTGTGTGGGAAGACAGGGTGGGAAATGAAGGACCCAGGCCCTAGGGAAAGGAACGTAGATGAATGGATAATGTTGGCTGAGTCACGATTTGGCAGCGCCTCTGATATGATTTCAGGGCATGAACTACTTCCCAATGAGATTCAGCACCAGTTCATTAAAGTTTTATGCAACTTGTGAATTGCTAGAATAAAAGAAGTTGCAGGGTGATAAGCATGGAGCTGCCTGATGCACAGCAACAAGGCGAGGAGGCTGGCCAGGCATGTGATGGACCTCAAGAAACAACGGTGCCCTGCAGGGTATATTCTCTCTGACTGCTGCCTAACAGAAGCTCTAAACAATGCAAACACTTTAGACTGTCCTGATAGCAGCAAATGAAAAAGCATAACCAGAATGATACTCTTCCCTGTCCAAAGGAAAGACAACATGTTGACGCCCACGCTGGTTGCTGAGCGTGCAACTCGCAGCCCAGGGCCGCATGTGCCAACTGAAAAGCCACTGCGGGACTGGGCTTCTCTGAAGGCTGTTAATACCTGCTCCATATCAGCGATCAATATAGTGAGCTAGGCAGGAGGTCTCCTCTTCAGCTCACCCTTCTATCCATTGTTGATTTATTGGTGCTGTCTTATTTACGGTCCAGTTGTTGATAAGGTTCCAGATTTACCTAAAATGTAAGAAAAAAATGGAATTTCTCAGAATACTTTAGAATAGGAAACAGGGGTTGGAGAGATTGCTCAGGGGTTAAGACTCTGGCCCCATAAGCAGAACTTCCTGAGTTTCTGATCCCAGGTCCCATTTAAATAAACACCAGGCAGAAATGGCAGCAGCCCCCACTTCCAGCCCTAGTGGATGAAGCCTGGAAAATCCCAGAACAAAGCAAAAAGGAGGTAATTCTATCCAGGATGATTCCCGAAGTTACCTTTGGGCCTCTACAGGGACACACAGTACACATGCGTGCTTGCGTGCGCACACACACACACACACACACACACACACACACACACACACACAGAGCATTGAAACAAAGCAGTTTCTAAAAAAAAAAAAAAGAGTGGGACACGTGTATTTTAAGATGGATTAGAACTAGGAGATAAAAAGTTGAAATTGTCCTTGGTTCTGTTCAAAGATATAATATCTCTCTTTATCTCAGCTATAAAATACAGACTTTTCTTAAAATTTGCAAGATTGTGGGAATCTTGGTGAGAAAAAGGACTTCTGTTATGAAGAATGGCTTATTTCTGATTCTGATGTGCTGTTGGTGATTCAATTCAGAATTTACTTCGATGGTTCCCTATATTTTAAAAGCAGTTATCAGATCATCTGACGGCCTGCTAGATTGCTGACCTATGTTTAGAATTTCAGATTCAGTCTGTCTGGGAAAGGGGAACTCAGAATTTGTGTTTTCTTGAGTTTCCTGGTTATGCTGATGATGTAATTCAGGGGAACCACCTCAGGAACCACTCATTTAAGAACAGGGGAGGCAGCTCAGTTTGTAGGGTGTCTAGCAAGAAGTAAGCCCTGGTTTTGACCCAGAACACGGCAAAACCGAGGCATTATGGCACAGGCTTCTAATCCAAGTACTTGGGCAAAGGAGATAAGAGAAGCAGAAGTTCAATTTTTATCCTAGCTACATAGTATATTCAAGGCCAGTCTGGGATACCAGAGACTCTGAAAGAACAAAGGAACAAAGAAAGGATAGATGAAAGCAAGGAAGGAAAGAAGGAAAAAGAGGAAGAAAGAAACTGGAATTATTCATTTACTCCACACTTTGTAAATGGATACAAATTGAAGACAAAAGAGAAGAGAAAATTCATCACCTGGTGATAGAAGGCCCTGACATGTGCTAATTGGTTGGGATTTAGTCTTTTGCCTCCAGGTACCGGGTGAGTAGTTTTGTAGTTGTATAAGTGACAAGCCATTGTTAAAAAAATAAAGGAATAGATATCTGTGTGTATTTGGAAGCCCAGAAAGCAGAATACACTAGAGTACAAAACTCCCATTGCTTTGCTTGTCTCTCTTCATTTCTTGTAGGACCTCTATGCTGCTCAGTTCTTGCGGCAGCTGTGTTGCCCTGCATCTGTCCTGACTCGCATCCCTTCCTGGTATAATTATTAAGGGTGTTCCCTGCATTTCAGCGGCATGATCACTCTATACAGAGGAGATAGCTGCCACTTCTGAACCCTCTCTCCTTTCCCTTCCATTCTCACAACTGACTTTGGAGACTATACCTGATCTGAGGCTGACCAATCCAAGGCACAGGTAACAACGCAGCTGATGCTCCTACTTTGACCATGTATTCTGGGGGACAATTGAGGAGGATGTCCCTGGAAAGTCATGTAAGTCAGCTAGGGAGGCCATTCTGAGACATATTGATATTTTGTCATATGCAGTATGAGTAGGTGGGGGGGACCTGAAGGAGGAAGCAGAGCAGCTGTACTGACAGCCAGGACGCTGAGAAGTCTCCAGATAATGCTCCCAGAGCCAGGGCTCCTGACTTGGGCCTGCTGGAAACAGCTCCTCAGGATCTCCAAGGTATCCGGGCATTCCTCGGGCCTCCACTACAAGCTTATGGATCCTTGTGAAAATCCAGGTGTAGTTGTGTACGGGTGATACCCTAGCGCTGGCGAGCTAGAGATGGAAGGATTCCTGGAGCTTGCAGGACATCTAGTTTTGCCGAATTGGTAATTTGCAGGTTCAGTGAGAGACTCTATCTCAAAAAATAAGTTGGAGAGGAATGGAGAAGCACTTGATGTTGATCTGTGGTTTCCACATGTGCATGTTGCTGCACATATATGTACGCATGCTCCACCACACACACAAAGAAAGCAAAAAGAAAAAAAAAATAAATGAAATAATAAACAAACCCAGAAAATTAGGATTGACTATCTTGCCAGCTCCCGGGCAGTCTCCTCAGTCCTGGCTCAGCGCTGTGTTTTTGTTTTTTGAGTTGTGAAGATGCTTTGCTCTTGACATCTCCCCAATTGTACTTCATTTTCGATTTTCTTACATGCGGGAAGACAATTGGCGATGCTAGTAGAAGGAGGAAACACTGACTGTAACAGCTGCCTTTCTAACACCTTCCAAGAAAAACCTTGTGGTGTGCTTTAGTTAAGAGGTGGGAAGATTTCTTAATCATGATCCAAACTGTCTTTAACAAGTTTCAACACAAGCTATAAATAACCAAGAAGCGCCATCTGTTTCCCATGGTTTTATAGCAGCATGTATGAGGACAGAAGCTACTGGAAGTCACTGACTTGAAGATCTTCAGAACTGTCTGCTGTCCTTTGAGACGTACAGTTGCCATAAACTTGACAGCATAAATATTGGCCACATATTTACAGCATGAATGTATTATTTGTACATATGTGAAATGTGTATATTAGTAAACCAGTGTAAAGATCAGCTTTGATCTTATGTGTGTGTGAGGGGGGATTTATGTGACTGTGTGGATGCATGTGCACATATACGGGTGTACAAGTTGATATGGGATATCATCTCAATTGCTCTACACTTTTAAGGCAGTGTCTCTCAATTGAACCTAGAGTTTATTAATCCATCAAGATAGCTAGTGAACTTGATCTAGGGATTCTCTGTCTGTTTCCCAAACACTAGGACTATAGGCAGGCCCACACTGCCAGAATTTTATGTGAGATCTAGAGATCTGGTTCTAATGCTTGTGGATGAAGTGCTGTCATAGTTAAGCACAGGTGTCAACTTGACTGTTGAGGGTTTGAGCTCTGGGCACATTTGTAGAGAATTAATGGTTGAATTAAACCCAGAGCAAACATGCAGGAGATTGTCTAGTTGATAGGGAAGGTCAAGCCCATAGTGGGTGGGACTAGGCCATAGAACAAAATACTGAGAGTTGCTTGAGAATGTTGGCATCCTTGTGTATACTTGGCTAGACATGCTGGTCTGGCAAGTAAGGATCATCCCTCTCTCAGCCATTATGTAGAGATAGTGTGGCCAGTTCCCTCAGCCCTGGTGTTAGTACATGCTCTCTTGTCAAGCTGGACTACTGACTATAACCAGACTATCAGTAAGAAAATAAATCCCTTGTTCCCTTAAGCCATTTGATGGTCATTTATCAGCAACCATGCAGGCTGACTGCAACAACTGCTTTAGCTACTGAGCTATTGCCCGAACTCTCAGCCTTGAGCTTTCTATTTCTCTTACGGTCCACTGTCTTTATACATACATAAGGTATATAAGAAGAGTTCCTTGGTGCAGACAACTTATCTTTCAAAGTGTCTTATTTTTTCTCTAACTGAATAGAAAGTAAAAAAGATTTTTCTCATGCTAACTGTTATAATTTTATGTTTAGATTTCCAGACTTGATCGCAGGAACTCTCTCTGTCTCTTCTCTCCTGGTATTAATCTTCTAAATCCTGCTTCATCTTCTTTGCTAACTAGGGGCAGGATTTTAAAGGATCAGGTAATGAGGTCAGGCAGAGGATAATGAGAGACACCTGTGTTTACGGGCATTAGTGTTTAGTTGGACCAGACTCTAGTGACCAGAGAAAAAGACAGATAGTATGGGAAGCCTTTAAGTCAGCATTTCTGCATCGTCTCATTCGTGAGTTTGAGATCAGATCATGCAAGCTGAAGGTTGCCTCTACTCCGCCAATAGTATCACCGTTGCAACATCCCATACACTATTTCCTCCACAGTGTAGATGCTAATTTTGTCTTCAAACACCTCAACTTCTGTGTACAACAGTGGAAGACCATCTTGTAGAAGGCATAGAATTACATAGGCAGAAGAGGCAGAAGATAGAACTGTAATTTTAATTTGGAGTTTAATTAGTACATGAATATGTTATGTCAACATTCAAAAGGAAGAGAAAACCTTACACTGAAGTTCTCTTTTCCACAGTTATTGCCCCAACAAGTTCCTGCTTTACAGTTGACTCATACATGCAGTTTTGGGATTCTTTTCAGAGACGTTATACATACGCACGTTAATGTCTATCTAGCTCTGTTATATTCCCCCCCACACTTTTAAAGATGAGGTCTCCATGTTCATAGCAGCACTGTTTACAATAGCAAAGTCATGGAATCAGCCCAAATATCCAACAGTTGACGAGTGGATAAGGAAACTGTGGTACATCTATACAATGGAGTACTACTCAGCCATCAAAAATGATGAATTACTGGAATTTGCCGGGAAATGGATGTCATTAGAAACAATTATATTAAGTGAAGTATCCCAGACCCAGAAAATTAAGCGTCATATGTACTCTCTAATAGGTGGCTCCTAGTACCAAACCCACCCAGCCCACCTAGAGACAGTAATTGCAAGGATTGTGAACAGGAGGGATGGGGTAGGAGGGCCACACCAGAAACAAGGAGAGAAGGGACTATGTTACAGCAGGGAAAATAGGCCTCCATCAAGGACCCAAATAAGTAATGAGACATCTGATTAAGTTCACAGACTTTTGTTCCTGATCATTTACTACTGAGGGGGTGCGATCTCACCAGAAGAGGAGGACATATAGTCTGGCAGATAAAAAGTAACCATTTTGCAAATGGGTGATAGACCCCTCCCTCACTGTGGTTTCCCACTTTTAGTACATCTACCTTTGAATGTGCTTTTATCACAAGACTCTAGTTTAACAGCTTTTTGTCTCTGGCCAGGGGATAACATACAATGCCCACCAGGATGGAGTGAAGGGCATTGCAGGAGCAGCAAAACTGCAAAAGAAAATCAACAAGCCACAATCCAGAACTTCAGAGACTCTATATCAACCACCTAGAACTAGGCCAGCCTAATCTCTCCCCATCTTGAAGCTCAGGGAAATTTGTGGAAGAGGGGGCGGTAAGAGTGTAAGAGCAAAAGGATGGAAGGAGCAATGATATGTAAGATACTCCATACTAGTTAGGGCTGAAGCAATCATAATTGGACTTTGCATGCCCTGCGCATTGTCCAACACACTGTTGACCTCACAAAGTCTAGCATCTGCTAAAGGCACCAAGATCCTTGGAGGCAAAGGATTGGCAGCCACAGCAGTGTTCCTACACCTAAGGGGAACACGGGAAAGGGTTCAGGGAAAGGCCACTGGGTCCTTGTACGTCATCGGAGAAGAGGGCCCAGAGGAAAATCAGACATGCACGAGAAAGGACTCTCTGGGAATTGGGGCAGGAGGCACTGGGGGATGGGGAGGGAGGGGGGTGGGGAGGGGGAGCAGGGGTTACGGGGGGAGGAGGAGGGAGGGAGGGAACTGGTGTACCTAATAAGTTTGTATGAGCTGAAATAATAATAAAAATGTATTAATTAAAAAAAAGATGAGGTCTCATTCACTCTGGCTGACCTCCAACTCACTGCTTGCCTGATGTTGCAGCTACTCTGCATGTTGCTGATAAATTCATGACCAAATGGCTTAAAGTAACAAGGGGTTTTGATTCTGACTTACAATTGTCCAGTGTTGCAGGTTACCTGCATTGTTGGTGATAAATTACTATCAAACAGCTTAAAGGAACAAGAGGTTTATTCTCTTATGACAGAATGGTTACAGTTCCTCATCCAGCTTTGCAGGAGAGCTCACACCAACACCAGAGCCAAGGGAACTGGCTGTACTGTCTTTGGCTAAAGGCTGAGAGAGGGATGGTCCTTACTTGCCAGCCTAGCATGTCTGGCTAAATATACACAAACATGCCTCCTTTCTCAAACAGCTTCCTACATTTTAGTCACCTGTCTAGGGCCTAGTCCCACCTACCACGGGCTGGGCCTTCCCTATCTACTAAACAATCTCCAGCAGGTTTGCTCTGGGCTTAACTTAACTACTAATCTTCTACAAATGTGTTCAGGGCTCAAATTCTCAACTGTCATGGCTGCCAGGCTGCCAGGCAAGTGTTCATCTGCTCAGCCAGCTCACTGCCTCCAAATCTCTATTTCAATGCATTCTGGTTTGTTCAATACTTAATATAGGTGTGAACCTATGTGGCCTCATGTCTATCATCTTATATTTGTTTTCAGTCTGTCTCACCTCTCCTTTTCTTTGCTCGATTTGAACTATCATTTGCAGTACTAGAACCCTGTGTCTAACTATGACATCCCGGGTTCCTTGTTCATCTTGGCAGGGCAGCTCATACCAACACCAAGGACTGAGAGAACTGGCCACACCATATCCATAAGACCACTGAGAGAGGATCAAAACCAGTATGTGTGGTCAAGTATACAGAAGGATGCCAACTTTCTTAACTAGTGCCATCCATCTTATTCACCTGCCCTTCAGCTAGCCCCACCCATAATGGGCTGGGCTTTCCTCATCAATTTGATAATCTTCTGCAGCCTTGCTTAGCACTTAAGTCAATGACCCATTCTTTAAAAACGTGCCCAGAGCTGAAACCTTCAGTTGTCAAGTTGACACCTATATCTAACCTAAGGGAAATTTGAACTTATCTTCTTGCCTGCACATCTTGAGAACCACCTTGTAGAATCTGGTATCAAGCCAGGCTGCCAGGCTTTTGTGTAGCAAGTGCTTCATCTGCTCAGCCAGCTCTGGTTTGTCCAATACTTAATATAAGTGTGAACCTATGTAGCCTCATGTCTATCATCTTATATTTGTTTTCAATCTGTCTCACCTCTTCTTTTCTTTGCTTGATTTGAACTATCATTTGCAGTATTATGGGATTACTCTTCTTTAATGATTTGAGTTGGAACTCTTATTAAAAATTAGCTTTGTCTGGGATTGTAGCAGACACTGCTAACTTTTCGTGAGGTCTGCATTCATGTGCATATTGTATTGTTTTAGGCCAGAAGTCTCTGAAAACTCCTATTATTGTTTTAGAAGGGCCATTTGTGGTATTTCTTGACTGTATCAGTGCCCTTCACCCAACAGTGTTCTTGCTTGGATTTCCTCTTTCCCATGGCTAGTTTTAGTCCTAAATATGTGCAATTACTGAAGCATATAGCTATTGCTTTTACTTTAAACACTCTGTGGCCGTTACCTTTAAATGTCATCTTAATTGAGAACTGAAACTTTAAGAGCTTGTGAAAAAAAATCTTTAATTAAGAAGACTGTCTGAGAAAACCTGTAGGAGATCATCAAAGTGGCGTGGGAAGACCCAAACCAAAGTGGGAAGACCATGCCCTGGGCAGGAGGAAAAGGTGGAAAGAGAGCCAAGTTCTGGCCCACCGGCAAGCCGGAAAGTACTCCCTGCGCTCAGCTTTTCTTGTGGATACGGCATATCCAGCTCCTTTGACCTCTGCTGTAACCCCAAGTGGGAATAAACATCCCCCGATCCTTTAGATTGTTTGAGTCATGTAGCCATTACAGCAAAGACACTTTATGTGACTAAGACCCAGTCCATTTCTTTGAAAACTTAGCAAGCAGGGATGGATGGTTGTAGTCACCTGTTTCTTAGGATTTCCTGTGCTCTTCAGTATTTTCAGATCAATATTCACTTCTCACATTACATTTCTTTATTTTAAAAGATTCCATTAATTTATTTTGCTATTTTGATCTGCTGGTGGTAAGTTCTGTCAGCTTTATCTATGTGTACATATGTCGATTTGTCTTTATTTGTTGAAATGCCCTTTCTTTGACTATACCTTCTCATCTCTCTTTCAATGTCATTATCATCTAGAATTATTGTCTTAGGCCAGAAGTCTCTGAAAACTCCTATTATTGTTTTACAAGGGCCATTTGTGGTATTTCTTGGCTGTTTTTGTGACTTTAAAAAAATGTCCTGTGCAGCAACTGACTACGATATGCATGTATCTGCTTTTCTTTGGTTGGGTGACTGATGAAACTGGGTTTCCTAGCTTGAATTCTTATTTATTCTTTGAAGCTTTTATATAAAAACACAATGTATTTATGTTTTCATCCCTTACTGCTCACTCCTCACATCCCACTCATTCTCCTTTTCAGCCAGTTGCTCTCCCACGCCCACGTTCCCTCGCACGTGTGACCCATGGGGCCCTATCCAGGATGCCTGCAGACACCTGTTTGGACATGAGCACCCACTGATGAGTAAAGAAGCTTCCCTTCTCTTGTCTGGCACAAACACGGTACCAAATAGCTTCGCAGGGTGCCACGATATCTCCTGAGAGCCACCCTCCTTCATAGTGAACTACTGACAAACCAGTTATTGTGGAGGTCTGGTAGAAGTGGACACCGCTGCATTGAACTCCGGTGCGGCAGTCTTGACATACAGAGACTACCGTTTGGCAGCACCTTTCCCCACCCACAGGCTCTTACATTCTTATCGCTCCCCCCTTCCATAAGTTTCCCTGAGTCACACAGTTGGGCTGGAGATTTAGCTATCCATAGTTCCTTTTACTTTGTACTTTGGACAGTTGGGGCTCTCTCTGTTACATTTCCTCCAGTGCAAAAGCATGCCCAGTGCTTCTCTGACACAAGGGCATAATGATAGGTGTTTAGAGGGTTGCTTACTATCAACTATTTATAGTTAACACTAAGAAGAGCAGAACCGTGACAGGATTGGGCCAGACAAACACGTCCACAAGGATCAGGCCCTTGTCCTCAGTTCCACCTCCCGTTAAGGCCATCTTGTTAGGATCCATTAGCAGTTGGTTTATCTGTAGGTCAGAGCCCTCAAGATCTAATTAGCTCTAGAGCTCAGAGCTATGAGTTTCTAATCTCCTAGGTGATTTTCAACTCCAATCAATTGGAGTTAGCTATCACTTTTAAAGCTAAATAAGAAAAGCCCAGTACATTATGCATTCTTTTTCTTTATTTTATTTTATTTTCACAATACCTAATAGAGAGTATTCCATACTATATAGGAAATTCTATTTCTTAATTTTCTGTATGTGACTTTATATGTATGTGTAGTACGTGTGTGTGTGTGTGTGTGTGTGTGTTGTGTATGGGTGAGTATACACTTTTTCAGAAGCCGGGGGAGGGTGTCAGAGGCTCTCCACCTTATTTCTTTGAGATGGGATCTCTCTGAACCTGGAGTTCCCACTTTTTGACCACAGCAACCCTCTCATCTCTGTCCTCCTCAGTCCTGAGGTTACAGGCATGTGCAGAACCACGCCTGCTTGTTTTCCGGTGTGCTGGGATTTGAACCGAGGTCCTCATGCTTGTGAAGCACATGCTCTGACCCACTGAGCCATTTTTCCAGCATCAGACAACTCTTCTCTTCCTCTTCTTATTTTTACATGTACATATACATCACTTCAATGTTTGGATACTCCATAGTTATTTAACCAGTCTCATGATCAGATAAATACATTTTCATTCTTTATCAATTGTGGCAGATGACAATGAGTTATTTATTACATGTTTTGCCATTCTCTCTATTGCTGGAATACATTGGTTTGGAAGTGGAGTTTTGAGCTGAAAGGCTCACTGCATGTGCACTTGCATTAGACGTTGTTTGGGTTTTCCCTGCAGTGATTGAGGGATCTTGCTTCGCTGTAGTTTCACTAGCAGTGTGGAGCTTTTGAACTTCTGCAGTTTTGCCCATCTGATGGGTTAGGGAAAGAAAAAGTTCTTATCCTGCCAATATCTTGGGGTTTTCATTTACACTGCAAACAACAAATTGTAAACCACCTTGCACAGAACCCCAGACCTAAAATGAGGGTTTGATTTACCATGTAATTCATTTTTGGTTCATATTTCAGCCCTGAACAAGTTTTTGGGTTTGAGGTTATAAACAAAATAATTTGACTGTTTACTTGTGGTCGGACAAATGGCATAAATATACATGTGGAAAAAAATTTTTTTGAAGGGGAAAAAGTAGGGCAATAATTTCCAAAAATGATCATCTATTTGTCTGACGAATGTTTGAGTTAGTAATGTTGTAGAAACTCTTGGTTCCTATCATAAAAATGTATGTCTTTTTTTCCTGGTCCAAAGATGTTTGATAAGCTATTGGAGCATGTCTGGGGAGCATTTATTTTTATATTTACTCCCATGAGTATGCCTTGGAATAGATTCTCAAGCTTTGCTTTCTCTCTTGTTTATCTTTCACTTCAGATTTGGCTCTGCCCCTGTATATAGATTTGCATTTTTTTTCTCGTTTATTTGTTTGTTTTTCTTTTTAATTTTAAACAGTCTACGTAACCAAGGCTGTTCTTGAACTCCTGATTCTCCTGCCTTCATTTCCAAGTACTGGGATTATAAACAGAAACCGCCCAGGCCTGGGCTCTTTTCTCACTTTTTCTCTTTTTTTTTTTTAAACATGCTATTTTTCACTCCTCCGAATTGCTAGTCCTTCTTTCGTTTTGTTCATAGTCTTTTCCTAAATTTCATTTTGGTTTATTTCTGCTTTGTAACCATTCTTATCACTTGAATCAATAATGATGTATATCTACTCCCAAAGAAGGCATATATACATATATGCTGTGTGTGTGTTGTGTAAAGAGTTTTGATATTTAGTAGCATATGCTAGCCTTGAACTCATGTCTTGTGATCCTTACCACAGTATTCCATACCACATCTGTCTTGGGGAGTTACTTTCTTTATGCTGGGAGGTAGCTCAAACAATAAAGTGTTTTTTTGTTTTTTTTTTACAAGCACCAGGACCTGAGTTGTATCCCCAGAACATCCCCACTACATACACACAAAATGCTAGACATTACATTTGTAATCCCAACTAGAAGGGTAAAGGTGGGTGGATACCTGGGGGCTTGCTGGCCAATCAGCCTTGCCTACTTAGAGAGTTCTAGACCAGTGAGAGACCTTGTCTCAGAAAAATAAGGGAGACAGTTCCTGAAGAATGACACCTGAGATTGTCCCGTGGCCTCCATACACATGTACACCTAACCCCCTCACAGGTGCACCCAGATGAACACACACACACACACACACACACACACACTTGTTATATGATCTGATGAGCCATTCTCCAAGACTTCTAGGATTACCTGTGTAAGGGTATTGGTGAGAGTCTAGCATTCTTGTGCTGTTTTCTTGGATGCTGTGCAATTCTTGTTTGTGTTCTCTTTATTTTTTTTTAAACAGAAGTTAATGTTTATTTGACCTGTTTTACAAAGTGTATCTGGTGTCACCAGAAGAGAGAGATCCCTTGTTTCTTCCAAAATGTTCCTCATGGACTCCTCTTCCATCTGCACTTTGCACTGTGTGCAGATGTGTTCTTTTTATTTAATTAATTGGGTATTCCTTATGTACATAATAAATTCTAGCTCCTACAGTAGTTAGGAAAGACATCTAAATAAAGTGGAGTTCTTGTTCTGAAAGGATTCATAATCTAGTATGATTTAACCGGAGTTATTGTGAATCCAGAGAACACATGGGAATCTCTGCTTATGACAGTCTTCTTTCCCTACTCCTATGTGACTGTCATTTTGTGTACATAAACTCAAAAGAAACTCAGGTTTCTAGCAATTTGCCAGCACCCAGAATTTCAATGACTGCATATTCTTGTCTAGTCAACATACTTTGTCACAAGTGTAACATAAATGAAGAACAGAATGTTCAAATTACCTAAGCCCATTTCAAACAAAATATGGGGAGCAAATTTTAATTAAAGGAATTGAAATGTGTATAAATTAGGATTAATTCTTATGAATTTATTTCAACTTCTAAAAGTTGGTGTAATCTCAAGTAGCTGTAATTTTTATTTGTTATTTTTGGAATATGCAGAAACATGAAAGAAAAGTCAACAAAATGTCATTTCCCATGGTCAACGAGAAGCTTGGTTAAATGGCGATATGTATTCTAGGATACAATGCTACAATTATGTATAAATAATCTAATACCAACCTAATATTCTAGGAATCTAATATACAGCATAAGTGCTGTCATTAATAAAATTGTATCCCAGAACAGATTTTAGTTTTTATAACACACATAAAAGATAACTATGTGAGGTGATAAATATGTTGATTTGCTTGAGTTTAATTATTTCCTATGTATGTGTAGATTAAAACATTATGCTGCATACATAAAACATGTACAGATATTTACCTATCAAATTTATTTATCTATTTTTATGATAATAGGAATAGATAAATTAACACTAATGGGAAATTATGACATTTTATATAGTTAAAGGAAGCACAAAATGATTCTAAGCATAAAATCAGAACTTTATTTGGGTTTTGTAATCCATCCCAGGTTAAAAACTTCTTTTACAAATCTCAGTAGAAAAGTGTTCACAGAATAAATGGCATAGTCTGAACCAAATTCCTTAGAAGCTTCAGTATACCTTTTTTTAGTGTATAAATGCTGAATCTTATCTATTTCTGTCTTAGACAACAACACAGTCTTCAATCAATATTCCACTTATTTATAAAAGAGTTAACTAGTTAGCAGCATCTATATTTCTTTAATGTAGACATACCACAATGTAAACCAGTGGTCTTCTAGAAAGTGTATTAGTGAAAAGATAAATAGACTCTACTCCAGACATACCAAATGATAATTTGATATATTTTTGAATATTCTAGCTATGTGTTTGTTCAACCATGGTATATTATATATAAGGATTATATATATATAATTTTTATATTTATGTTTATATATATAATTTTTAGGTAAAATTTATTCCCATTCATTTTCATAAAAATTACATATGATATCCTTTCTTGAAAATGGCCTGAATCTTTGTTATATCTGCTTTGCATATAACTTTTTTGTTGATTTTCTTTTTCTTTTTTTTTTTTGGATAAACAAGTTTATTTGTAAATTTAGTCAACATACATAATTGACTTCAATAGGTAAGTTTAAAAACCACTTGAAGGCCATCTTCTTTGAAAGGGATTTTCCCAGGACAGTAACCAGATGTAACCTAGCCCATCTTAACTGGCAGAGGTCAAAATGGGGCTTGCTGCTCTCCCACACAAATTTTCACTAATCTATACAAGGAAAGAACAACCTTGTTTTGTTTCAAGAAAAAAAAAAACCCTAGATATGAGATCAACCACAACACGATGAAAAAAAGCTGCACTAACTAGGCTAAGTATCAGATGATGCTGGTGTGATTTTTTATTTTATTCTAGAGCCCTTATAAATAAAATCCCCCCCCCCCCCGTTAGTCTGTGCATTCTCAGCTAGAGGGTTAGTTAACATGTGGTAGAATGAGGACTTATGCAAGGTTCAATACACACAGCATTTTTCTACTAAGAAAACAAGTGCAGTCTAGTTAGAGAAACCAACTGGACTCTCATTTACCCACCTTAATGACAAGACCCCACCACTTACAAATGTAAAACATTTAATTTAAAAATATTGACACTACAATATATAAAATAGCTATTATAAATGCACATAGTGTATTCTATAGCTGCCAGGTTTACTTTTTTTGTTTTTGTTTTTTTAAGGAAACTGTAAGTTACACTGTGGTTAAGACTTGCATCTTCAACTCTTGAAAAAGCCCACATTCTGTCACAGTGATGTATGGTCAGACTTAACAGCCCCAATTGTTAAACACTTGGATCAAGTCATAACCAGTTTTATTGCAAAAGGACCTTGTACACATTTATCAACTCTAGTACCTTAATAGCTACCCAACAAGTAAGTCATTAACGTACAGAAACATGCATCATGAGAAGCAAGAAATATCACCCATCCCTTCTGCATATTAGCAACTCGTCACTCCGAGCCACAGTGCATCACTGAGGTCTGTGAACAGTCACTTTCGCGTTCATCCTGAGTGAAAGATGGAATGACTTAAGTACAAATGCAACATATTATAAACACTTTCTTACAAAAAAAGTCACAAATTAAACCAAAGTATTTTACAGAATTTACTACAAAACGCCATAAAAACCGCCTTCACTTAAGCTCTCTCTCCCCGTATCCGGCGAGCCAACTGGATGTCTTTGGGCATGATGGTGACTCTCTTGGCGTGGATGGCACACAGATTGGTGTCTTCGAACAGCCCCACCAGGTACGCCTCGCTGGCCTCCTGCAGCGCGCCGATGGCCGCGCTCTGGAACCGCAGGTCGGTCTTGAAGTCCTGCGCGATCTCCTGCACCAGCCTCAGGAACTGCAGCTTGCGGATCAGCAGCTCCGTCGACTTCTGGTAGCGGCGGATCCACGGTGCCGGGTCTGTAGCCGTGGGGCTTCTTCATCCCGCCGGTGGAGGGCGCGCTTTTCCGGGCGGCTTTCGTGGCCAGCTGCTTGCGGGGGGGCTTTGCCGCCGGTGGACTTGCCAGCGGTCTGCTTGGTTCGGGCCATCTTCTCTCACCCACAGCAGAGTCTCGGGTCGTGCTCCGCCGCCGCTGCCCAAGGAGCTGGACGCCAAACGACAGAATGACGCTCGCCCAACGAACGACCAAACCGCTCTGATTTTATTTTTTATATCAATCTCTTATCTTTGTTTTTTAAAGTTTTTTTTAATTATTATTTTTAATACATTTTTTATTATTTCCACTCATACAAACTTAATAGGTAGACCAGTTCCCTCCCTCCCTCCTCCTCCCCCCGAACCCCCTGCTCCCCCTCCCTTTCCTCCCCATCCTCCAGTGCCTACCCCCCAATTCCCTAACTCTCCTCTGGGTCCTCCTCTCCGATGACATACAAGGACCCAGTGGCCTTTCCCTGAACCCTTTCTCGTGTTAACCTTAAGCATAGGGACACTACTGTGGCTGTCAATCCCTTGCCTCCAAGGATCTTGGTGCCTTTAGCTGATGCTAGACTTTGTGAGGTCAATAGTGTGTTGGACATTGCACAGGGCATGCAAAGTCCTATTATGATTGCTTCGGCCCTAACTAGTGTGGAGAATCTTGCATATCATTGCTCCTCCCATCCTTGTGCGCTTACAATCTTACCGCCCCCTCTTCCGCAAATGTTCCTGAGCTTCAGGATGGGGAGAGATTAGGCTGGCCTAGTTCTATGTGGTTGATATAGACTCTCTGAAGTTCTGGATTGTGGTTTGTTGATTTTCTTTTGCAGTTTTGCTGCTCCTGCAATGCCCTTCACTCCATCCTGATGGGCACTGTATGTCACCCCCTGGTCAGAGACAAAAAGCTGTTAAACTGGAGTCTTGTTATAATAGCACATTCAAGGGTAGATGTAAGAAAAGCAGGAAACCTCAGTGAGGGAAGGGTCAATCACCCATTTGCAAAATGGTTACTTTTCATCTGCCAGACTATATGCCCTCCCCTTCTGGTGAGATCATACCCCCTCAGTTGTACATGATCAGGAATGAACGTCTGTGAACTTAACCAGGTGTCACATTACTTACTTGCATTCCTTGATGGAGGCCTATTTTCTCTGCTGTAACATGGTCTCCTCTCTCCTTGTGTCTGGTGTGGCCCTCCAACCCCATCCCTCCTGTTCATCATCCTTGCAATTACTGTATTACATAGGTTTGCCTTTGAGTGTCTCAATGTGGGCTGGGTAAGTTTGGTACTAGGAGCCACCTATTAGGGAGTACATATGGCGCTTAAGTTTCTGGGTTTGGGATACTTCACTTAATATAATTCTTTCTAATGACATCCATTTCCCAGCAAATTCCAGTAATTCATCATTTTTGATGGCTGAGTAGTACTCCATTGTATAGATGTACCACAGTTTCCTTATCCACTCGTCAACTGTTGGACATTTGGGCTGATTCCATGACTTTGCTATTGTAAACAGTGCTGCTATGAACATGGTCGTGCTTGTGCTATCGAGGTGAACCTCTGCTGCATTGGGGGTTATTCCCAAAAGTGGAATCGCAGGGTCATATGGCATTTCAATCTTTAATTTCTTTAAGAATCTCCAGACGGCTCACCAGAGTGGCTGTATGAGTCTGCATTCCCACCAGCAATGTAGGAGAGTTCCCCTCTTTCCACATCCTCTGCAGCATTTGTCGTTGTTGTATTGTGGATTTTTGCCATCCTGACTGGGGTGAGATGATATCTCAGGGAAGTTTTGATTTGCATTTCCCTGATGGCTAAGGAAGTGGAGCATTTTTTAAGATATTTGTTAGACATTTTAATATCATCCCTGGTAAAATTTCTTTGAAGTTCCAAGGCCCATTTTTTAATTGGGCCATTGTTTTCCTTGGAGTTTAGTTTTCTAAATTTTTTGTGCACTCTGGACAGTAGAGCTCTATCAGATATGTGGTTAGTGAACATTTTCTCCCATTCTGTGGGTTGCCTTTGAGCTCGTGTTACAATCTCTTTATCTGAACAGAAGCATTTTTTAAAATTATTTATTCAATTGTGTGTGTGTGTGTGTGTGTGTGTGTGTGTGTGTAGAACCACGGGTGAATTCGGGAACCACCATGGACGCCTCCACCTCCTCCTTGTTTACTCTGCCCCGGGATTCACAGGCTCCGCCCTACCAGGACCAGAAATGCAGTCCGCCCCTGCTTCTGCCCGGCGTCTATACATGGGGTCTAGGATCCGAACTCAGGACCTTCCGCCTACAAGGCAGAGGCTTAACCCCTGAGCAGCTCTCCAGCCCCCTCAATCTCTTATCTTTGTAACAAACTCTCTTCAGAACTTTGAATTCTGAAAATCATTGATAATCGGGTAGCTCAGCTTGACATTTTGCCACCTATATACAATGTTCACGTTTGACTGTGATGTTACTCTACACGCACCATCAGCTACAGGTAAGAGCGCAACACAGATGCCCAACAAGGGCTGTCTTGGAGCCCCATGGGAAAGGATGGGGTTTGGCATGCTTGGGCACAGCTTTTGATGGCATTGTCTAAGAAATAGTGAGACCATACCAGTGAAGTAAGCCATGATTTCCAGAATTTTAGTCCAAAAACAAAGGGGTTCATGATATTGCTAATGCAAATTTGAGTGAAACAAGAATGAATTACATAGGACTGAATAAACTGATGTGAAACCATTGTTTTGGAATTTTGGTTAGAATGGAAATGTTTCTGTGTCATGTATTTTAGGTTTAAGGAGCTCTAATAAGTTTTCTATAAATTATGATGACACATGATCCTATATTTTGTAAAAAAAAAAAAAAAAAGGAAATAAAATGTAGAACCTGCAAATAAAGTTCTGGAGATAACATAGTTTTAGGCAGAGATTCAAAAACTGTCTTATTTGTTATCAGCTGGTCATCAGATTGTGCTTGGTATGTTATAGCTGATGATAATGTTTATTTAATCAGATATGAGCAGATGCTTAAGAAATAAAGGTGAACTTAATGGAACCGATGCTTATGAAGGTGTCTGAGGAACTGGCTTAATAACCTGGCTTAGACAGCTCACAGTTTCTGTCTTAGCATCATGGTTGCATGAGGAAGACTGCTTCCTAGTAGTTCTCCGAACCTCAGGATGCTGGCAACGTCTCAAGAAGAGGAAAGATCTGATGATGAATCAGACAGAGGCTTGGTTTCCTAGCCACAGCAGCCATAAAAGCTGTAATGTTCCTCAGGCTAACTTCCAGCAAAGAAAATTTAATGAATATGTGGTAAGCTACCATTTTTTACTGTGCTGTGCAGATCATCAGGCCAGATCTAATAAAAACAGAGACCATATTATTTTAGGATCAAGGATGAATTGTTCTGATATTATCTTCCATCAAAGGAGAGGGACTATGGGGAAAATTGTGGTTTCAGTAGAAAATTATAGCAGACATCTTGGAGATGGTTATCAACTAATGAAAAGAGTCCAGCTGTCTTTGAACTATTTTGCATCTCTTTGTAATCTGCACATAAATGGCAAATAAATGAAGTATCATGAATTTAGTTGAGATTTACTTTTGATTTCCTTCCTCGATATTGAAAAACTTGTCTTTTGCCTGTGATTGGATTCAACAAACTGCCAACGTTTTCGGTTCTTCCAATTTTCTCATCTTTCTAAGCAGTAAGTGCTTTCTGCTTTTCTCTTGGTGTGTCATCATTGATGACAAAAATATGACTGGGAAGCGCTACTAAATCATACATTGCTGTGCTATTTCTTTCTTTCCTCAAGATAGATGATATGAAGAGCCGTGGAAGCAAAGTTCCACTGAATCGCTATCTGCCTGAGGCCTGACTCGTCACCGCAGAATCCCATGCATGGGCTGGATTTGTCCCTGGGTGAGCCTCTGTCCCCATCATTAACATGGTTGCTTGTGATGCTCAGGCTTGCATGCTCTTAAAAGACCAGTAACTAAGAGTTCACAGAGTCACCAACCACATCCTCTTCCAAGCTGTAAGAAACAGAACTAGCAGGGCTGAATGATTTGATTAGCTCTATTTACAGAGGCTCCAATGGGCTAAGTACTGTCAGAGTTCAACTCCTAGCTCTTTAATCTAGCCTTTGATAGTCACATTTCTATTTTATGTTTCATGGTCTGGAACTCATGATTCTCTTGCATGCTGTATTATAGGCATGTGCTATGATGATGCTCAGTCTGAGTTTCCCTCCTTTACAATGCCTGTTCTCTGGGATTCTCATCACTTCCTTTCAATGGACGTATTAAAAAAAAGTTTGATCTTTTGGATTAGTTCCCTCTTTTTGGTCCCTGTAGAACGGACATGTCAGAATGGTCATCTGCATTAAGCTACATATCAAATCAAATAGTGAAATTTGATCCATTTTCTAAAAAATAAACAACCAAAAATCAATGCAGAAGTTTCCAGTGAACTTGAGTCTCTTTTTCTTGACCCAATAAGGAGATACAACAAATCCAGTTTTTATTCTCAATGAACATTCACTACTCCTTACAGAACAAACTTTTTCACGATCCTTGAATCAATAGTAAAAGTCGTATTTTTAGATTAAACTTCTCATATTGTGCCTTTGACAGTAAATTCAGGTGACTCTTAGAGTCTTTAAGACTATTTCCCAGACTGTATCTTAACTGACCTAGATTAATAGTCACTGAGTTGTTTGAAAGGAATGACATACATTTACTTTGGGCATAGAGGAGGGGAGACTGACTCTATTGCATTTTACCTGAGTCTCAAGCTTGCAAAAAATAGCTATGGTCAGGAAATCTCTTTGGTCTTTCATTTCTTGATGCCTTATCTGACTTTGATAGCTCTGTCAAATTCTCTCCTGTCTCCACATTTCACTTCTATATTTCTACCATTATGTGATGGTTAATCTTGACTGTCAACTGGATGAAATTTAGAATCACCTTGGAAACAACTCCCTGGCTTCTTCTGTGAGGACTAAGTTATATTTGGCTGACTGAGGTGAGTGACATCACCTATGGATTAAGGCCCCTGACAATGAATAAAGATAACCCAGTTGAACACAAACATTCACAACTCTCTGCTGCCTCCTGTGGATGTGATGTGATTAGCCAAGCCTGCTCTAGCCCACATGTATTTTCCACTATAATGGACTATACATATCCCTGGGAACTGTAAGAATTAAAACAAACAAACAAAAAATGAGAAAATCCCCTTTCTTCCTTATGTTGCTTCCCCCCCCCCCCAGTATTTTGTCATAGCACCAAGGCAAGTAACTGATGTGGTGTATTAATGTAAACCCAGCACACTCTATGAATTACACTCCTGTATTCACCTTATCCATAGCAGTGATGTTTTAGTAATAATAAATAGAAGAACAAAGAACAGAAGACACTCCATATGCTGATAAAATTATAAACTGACAAACTTGGCCTATTTAAGAGTGCATTGGCATATCTGGAAGCTAGACACTATTTCTCAACATCAGCAAAATAAGTATTCTCCTTTGTTTTAGACAATCATTTTTTCCAGCCTATTTCAAGCAACATGTCTTAGAGTCAGAAAAACTAGTTTAATGACTCCTGGTGAACTGCAAGCTGAAAAAAAAAAAACTGGGCTTAGTATAACCATTATCTTGTTTATCTGAATATAAAGTAGCTTTATTTGAGATAGTTTCCGTCAACCACTATTTCTAATTTTCTTTCAGATATTTATACATTATGGGGGAAGAAGGTTTTACGGTCTCATAATACAGCCTTTGAGGCATGGCAAAATCCTCCAGAAACTTGGGAGGTGGTCACAGCCGGCTTACAGCAGAAAAGAAAAACCTGCAGTTTCTAATGGGATTCTGAGATGTTTTAAACATTGAGAGGAAAGCATTTTTTCATGAAATGACTAGAGGTGATTTTAAGAAAAAAAAAAAAAGCAAACAAACAACTTCTCCTTTTTAGAAACTGAATGTTCTGCCTTTTATGGAAATTCCCACAAGAATGCTTCAGACCCTTGCTGGGTGTGCGGGTTCTGGTATTTTAGATGCTCCTGGCGCCATCTAGTGGTTCTGTAAGCTTTAGCATCTGCATTTGTTTCATGCTGGTCAGAAAGAGGTGATAGAACAACCTTCTTTATCTATGAAAAATAATTTTTTAACCTTCTTTCTCTAAGAAAAATCATTGTATAACCTTGACGTGACTTTAACATCATTTGAATAATGAGATACGGGTTTCGCCGAACAGATCAGTTGTGCCTCTATGTTAGAAATGTTTATCCATCTCTGGTGCAATTTTCTCTTCAAATACATTTGGCATACCTTTTCAGCCGAAGTTAATGGAAAACTAGAGTACATATTTGACATTACAAATTGAACCAGGATGCGTGTTTTAGCATGGAAATTACGACGATATTAAGAAACTCTTTAAGACTACTTAACATTTCAATTAGAACTGTGGATCTTAAAGAAAGGAAAAGATTGTATGCTGCGTGTAAGTGCATTTCTATCAGAACAAAGACATATTAAGAAGGAGGCTGAATTTGAAAAACGTTGAAAGAGATACAAGGTGCTCCAGTTCCTTCTTCAGCAAGTTGTCATGAATCAATATCAGGTGCAGCAGACTCTGACTTACAGGAATAGCAAGATATTACGCGGGCATCCCAGACCTGTTTGTTCCTCCTTTCGAAGCAGGCTGCCCAGTAGGGTGCTTTCTAGGGCACATAGATACTTCTTGGCACTTCTTCCTGGTTTAGAGTTGCTTTGCTAGAACATTGTGTAATCTTTTTCTTTTATTGAAGTAGAGACAACTGTGAATGGACTAAATTTTTATGAATTAGTGAAGAAACTCATTAGGGACAGAAATTTAAATCCAATATTTAAAAATTTTTATTTTATTATGGGTGTGTGCATGTGTGTATCAGAGGGGACTGTGTGTCTCTGTGGACGACCAAGGGTGACTTCAAGAATTATCTTGGATTGCTTCTACCTCCTTCTCACTGCTCTGGAATTTTCCAGGCTCCACCCACCAGGGCCAGACACCCTGTTTCAGCCTGATGCTTTCACAGTGGAGCCTGGGATTTGAACTCAGAACCTTCTGGTTGCAGAGACAGAACCCTGTCTCTTTTTCTAAGCCATTGCAATATTCATGGTTTAAAAAATTTAAAAACATATAAAACTTCCCGAGTTTGGGGAAGAACTTGAAGTTTAGAAATCTGAAATATAAGCGCATACAAATATATTTGCCATATATATATATATGTCCAGCCTCTCATGGTTTCTAGCGTTTCTAGCTTAAGCTATCAGAGCAAATGTCTCTGTGAGAAAGGCCTGGTGTACTACAACTACATCATTCAATAACAGGCATTAGTTTTACCTTCAAATACAGGCTTCAGGAGCTTCAAGGAAGGGTATTTTTGTCACTTTTGCCAAGATATCTAAAATTCCATTGCTGGGGAAAATGCTTGCATTTCAAAATGGGAACTGAGTTAATGAAATTAAAATATATCAGGATGAGTTAGCAAATGGGCAAAGAAGTGACTTTGATAGAGATACACATATCATGAGGACAGAATTGAAACAGAAGTAAGTCAGTTCAAAATAGAATTTGCCAGAGACTAACGTGGGCAGAGAGAAAACACAGTGGATGCTAAGACAAGCCTCGTTTTGCTCACTGCCTAAACCAGTCATGGCAGTGCATACTTGTTAGTGCTGTGAATTTGTCAAATACTATGAATTTAAGGACAGCCTGGGCTATCTAGTGAGTTGAATTAGGGGACACCCATCTTAAAAAAATCAGAAGAAAAAAAACAAACATAAAGATTTACGATACAATTCAGTTGGTAGAGTGCTTGCTTAGAATGCAGCAAGCCCTGGGTTCAATCCCTAGTGTCACGTAAACTGGGGACCAGGCAGTTGACAACTGTAGTCCTAGCACTCAGGAGATGTCAGGGACTCAGGAGAGGGGTCAGAAACTCTAGGTCATCCTAGATTGTTTGAGGTCAGACAATGTTGCATAAGCTCCCATCTCTAGAAACAAAGTAAAAAACAAAAAAGACACAGTAGCAGCCACAACAAAAGCAACTAAACAGAAAACAAAGCGAAACCAAGTAGGCTGAGGAGATGGCTCAGTGGTTAAACATTTCCCTAGCAAGTAGAAGGACCTGAGTTCAGATCCCCAGAGAAGGTGTGGTAGCTTGTTTGTAGTTTTCGCCTTGGAGTCTGAAGATCTTCAGAGAAGACTGCCTAGCCAGACCATTGCATTCACTCAGAAGCACCTACCCACATGCAAACACACATACATACATGCACACAAAGATAGAAGAAAGAAAAAGTAGAAGTAAAGAGGAAGTATATCCTAGATTGCATGTTCATTTGTGTATCGTTCTGCTTGGCTTTTCAATTCCTATCAGTAAGGTCTTATTGCAATGAAAATGTCAGCACTTTGCCATTTATATACAGCATTTCCCTTAAAAAAAGTTTTGCATATGTATAATGCATATGGTGTTCTGTTCTCTTAAGCATTTTTTTCAAGATTTTTAGTGGTTCAAAACTAAAGTTGGAGTATGAAAAACTTCATCAGCTTATCTAAACCTTTAGTCTATTTTTTGGTCAAAGGTGATTTTAAATAATAAATTTCCTTTTGTAGTGGTTTTGGGCATTTATTTATTAATTTATCATTATTATTTGTGTGTTTGTGTGTGCGTACCTGTGTGTATCAGAGGGCACTATGTGTCCTTGTGGAGGGACAAGGGTGACTTTGGGAATCATCCTGGATTGCTTCAACCTCCTTTTTGCTTTGCTCTGGGATTTCCCAGGCTCTGCCCACCAGAGCCAGAAGTGCAGTCTGTCAAACTATTTAGCCTGGCATCTTTTAAGTGGGACCTGGGAAAAGACCTCAGAACCTTCTGCTTGTGAGACAGAGTCTTAATCTCCGAGCCATCTTTCCGACCTTGGTTTTGAGTATTTAATGATGTGTGGATTGGGTATCTTCAGGGTACACATGATCTGGAGGTTCATATGCAGGGAAGGGCTTGTGTAAGCAAGTGAGAAATCAAGACAAAGGAACTATTTGGATGGTTGAAGCAGAGCCAGTTTTCCATTTAGGTGTTCTGTGCTTAAATTTGGTTTGTTCCACAAGTTTCCTTACCTTGGCCACTGGGAGTTCTTTCTGTTTGAACTCGTGGTGGTTTGAGGACCCACTTGGGTGTAAGTAGTTTTTCACTTTGTTATTGCTGTTCAGTACTTGCTGTTTTTCAGGCACTTGAAGATGTGCCTGAAATCAATGTGACACTCCTTGGTATATGGGGACACCCCCTCACTGCTCCACAGTACCCTCCAGGGCATCTTGGATGAGGGAGACAGGTCCAAGTCTTGACTCCCCACCATACCCTAGTGGGTAGAGAGAAGAATGTCAGTTCTGCTGGGCATGGAAGACATGTTGGTCTCCACCCTTGGCCCTGGGCTGCCTGAATCAGTATGGAGCCGAAAGTGTTCTCTGTAGCTTTGGCTAATGTCAGACAGTTGTTTCCTAAAAATGCGTGTTTCTTGCTTTCTTCTCCTTGGCTAAAAAAACTCCTTTTGTTTTCTATGCTGGATCCCCCCCCCATATTCATTAGAATTTCAAGGTAATTAGCTTCTTCAGCTCCAGTTTGAAATGTATGAGGAAAATAAAATATATAAAATATACACCAACACAGGTAGTGAAAACACGGGCACTCACCTCCATATTGCTAGAATGTTCCTTGAGACCTGAAGTCCCTATTAGATAGTGGTTTCCTCTCAACCCATGAGTTTTGTTTGTTTCACTTAAGTAAGGTCTGGAGGTCTTAGTGGTACTTAATTGAAGTAAGGGTACATTTACTTCATCTCTGGAAGTAACCATCAAAATCTATGTCATATTGAGAATGTGCTTCACTCCAGGCATGACTGCTGGTATTCTTCCCATAGAAGCGTCTCTGGACATTATCAAGCCCTTGAGGCACCTCTGTGCTAGCTTTCATTTATAAACTTTAAAAATGTTGAAATTTGTTTGCTATAGGAGAGAAATTTCAAACCTTTTAAAGTATGGTTTTGTGTTTAAGTCAGTGACATGCATCCCACCAAGCAGAAGTGGATTCTCTGCCCATCAGATGGTAAGAGACGTACCATAGAAGGCAGGGCCAAGCTAAGGAATCCGGTTTCCATGGAATGAAATCAATGGACTTTGCTTCTGTGCCACCCTGGTGGGAAGCTATGTACAGGCATGTCCAAAGCTGCTCCACATCTGGTAGAACTCGGAAGATTGCCAGGGACAGCTACATGTGCCAAGTAATCTACAACCAAGTGAAACTGACTCCAATTCCCTAAAGTCACTCACTCTTGTGGGTTCTGGTAACAGCTAACTAAAACCTCGCTATCATAAAAATCTCACTTGTTCCTCAGTGAACAGAAGAATCAAATTTAGTCATATGATCATTTTGACCCTAGAGAAAAGAAAAAAAGACACCTTTTCATTTTGCAACAAAACCCAAAACAAAACAAAAATATGTTTTGTCTTTTGTAATAAAATTATATAAATTCCTCTCAATAACCTTGGAAGAGGTGGGAATCTAATGTTACAAAATCATGAACTGAGATTGGGCAAAAAGTGTCAGTACTTTCATGCTAGAGATGAGGACTTTTATTCCTGAAAGCAAAGAGAAGTAAAGAGCAAAACACTCACAACATTACCATTCATGGTGTAAAAAGGTGCCTCATGAAGGGCTGTAGTTTTTAAAGTTCAGGGCAAGCCACTCAGTTTGCTTTGATGAAAGAAAATGGAAGTCATGAAGAAGAGACTTAAGATAACTAAGAAAATCAGTGGTTTTCTTAAGTGTGGTCCTGAGTCATTAGTAAGCAGATGAAGCAGACAGGAACTCATTAGACTTGCAAATTCTCACCTCATCCCAGGTCTAGAAATTCAAATTCTATTGGGATAGAGCCTGGCAAGTTGTGTTTCGACAAGCCCTGCAGGTAATTTTACATACATATGCTTTTGTGAATATCAATATTTCATGCCAAGTGAGGAAGAATGCTAAATATTTTCCAGTGCGTTTCTTTTTTTTTAATTTTTTTTATTATTATTTATTCAACTGTGCACATGTGCGTGTGTATGTGTCCGCGCGTGTGTGTGTGTCTATGTATGTGTAGAACCACGGACGAATTCACGAACCACCATGGACGCCTCCACCTCCTTCTGCCCCGGGATTCACAGGATCTGCCCTACCAGGACCAGAAGCGCAGGCTGCCCCCGCTTCCGCCTGGCGTCTATACGTGGGATCTGGGATCCGAACTCAGGACCTTCCGCCTGCAAGGCAGAGGCTTAACCCCTGAGCCACCTCTCCAGCCCTCCAGTGTGTTTCTTATCAATTGTTTCTCTTAATTTTAAAAATATTATCAAGTAATCCAAGTGTTCTTATTACATTTATAGTTTTATGTTTTTTTCTCAATGGATTGCTACTTTTGTTATAATCTGGATTTTTTTTTCAATATAATTGACTTTTTTGGTGACTGGTAAATTTTTCCTGACTTTATTACTCATTTATATGGTTTTTAGCTTTCAGCATCTTTAATTGTTTTCTCATTTATTTAATGAATAAATGTGTGGAAAGAATTTCCTTTCAAGTGTTAAATAGGGAATGGACCATTCCTAACTGGGTTTGTCGAGACATTCCGAAATGTCTTTGAATTGCAGTCAAAATGGCCTATTCTCAATCTTCATGAAGATCCCAGCGATTTCAGTATCTTCAACAGGGGAAGTGTGCTGGACAAGTGACCAGAGCAAAAGCAGGTATTATCATCTACTTAAATTACAAGTGAAATATTTTGCTTTTGGAAGTTTTACATATCACCATGGGGACAGCATTTTGAATCTCTTCACTATCCATGTCCCTAGTAGGGTTTCTGGGAGGAAACTAAGCAGTGAGGTACTCTAGACCTAAGGGAGATGGCAGCTTGGTACACGATCCCACCAAACTTATCTACAGGAAGTTCATCTGATGAGGTTGCCTCAGTTAGCGAGAGTCTCGCTAAACATTCTGTTTCAGAATTTGAAAGTCCTAAGATGTACTTGACTGAGCAAGAGAATAATCCAAAATATGTATTCCATTGATACAGAAAATGTGACACACATAACCAGTGTACTATCTTTCTTCTTTTCATGTGTGTATATGTTGTTTGTGTATGTGGGTGTGAGGGTATGTATACAAGAAGACACTTGAATGTGTGTGCCTGTGGAAACCCAAGGGTATCATCAGGAACCATCTTGCATTGCTCTATCTACTTACTGCTTTGCTCTAGAGTTTCCCAGGCTCTGCTTTCCAGGGCTGGAATTAGAGGCTGGTTTCATATCCACCAGGCATTTCTATGTGGGATCTGGGGATCTGAATTTAGGTCCTATTGCTTGTAGACAAAGGCTTTAACCCCTAAGGCCTAGCATATGATCCTAAGTTGTGAAAGTGTTCAAGTATATTTTAACATTCCCCCTTTTTTTGGTAAAGAAAAAAATATGAAATTCCAAGCTGAGACAAAATAGATCCATGGGTGGAGTGAAGGGCATTGCAGGAGCAGCAAAACTGCAAAAAAAAAAAAAAAAACTGCAAAAGAAAATCAACAAACCACAATCCAGAACTTCAGAGACTCTATATCAACCACCTAGAACTAGGCCAGCCTAATCTCTCCCCATCCTGAACCTCAGGGAAATTTGCGGAAGAGGAGGCGGTAAGATTGTAAGAGCACAAGGATGGGAGGAGCAATGATATGCAAGATACTCCACACAAGTTAGGGCCAAAGCAATCATAATCGGACTTTGCATGCCCTGCGCAATGTCCAACACACTATTGACCCCACAAAGCCTAGCATTTGCTAAAGGCACCAAGATCCTTGGAGGCAAGGGATTGACAGCCACAGTAGTGTTCCTCTGCTTAAAGGGAACACAGGAAAGGGTTCAGGGAAATGCCACTGGGTTCTTGTACATCATCAGAGAGGAGGGCCCAGAGGAGAGTCTGGCATGCACATTAAAGGATTCTCCGGGTTTTGGGGGGGGGCACTAGGGGATGGGAAGGGAGGGGTAAGGGGAGGGGGAGCAGGGGGAGCAGGGGGTTCGGGGGGAGGAGGAGGGAGGAGGGAACTGGTGTACTTACTAAATTTGTATGAGCGGAAATAATAATAAAAAATGTTAAAAAAATAGATCCATGGGTTGAGAATGATATTCAGCATGCACGAGGCCCTGGCTTCATCACTAATACTGTATGTACAGCAAACAAACCCATTCAGAAATCTAGCTCCTGCAAAAAATATGCCAAGATATAAAATAATGGCATAAAAGCTGTCATTTTACCAATGGAAGCTCCCTAGTTTTTTCTCCATAGAGAAAATTATCGACTCTTCAAATTCAGTGTGGATCAGGAAAATCTGGATAATATTTAGGCTTCTGGACAACAGTGAAAACTAGTAGAGAAAGAAAATGTAAAGATGTGACTTAATTTTTTTCCTATGAGGAAACCCAAGACCCAAGTGTGGCCAAGCAAGATTTCCAAGGTCAGATGCCAAGGACACTGGTCAGGAATGGGATCTTGTCATACCCTATCACTCATCTGAGTCACAAAGTCAAAGACTATTTGGCTTTTCTTTGCCTGGAGGCAAAGGAGAAAGGAGGAGCTAGTGTCTTTGCTTTTTTCCTAACCTGCCACTTGATTTTTACATTTGGTAAATAACTCTGTGGCAAAAAGGTAGACAATCTGCTCATGTGTTTTTCGATAGATTTTATGCTGTCTTTTGGGGGCTGGAGAAAGGACTGAGGGTAGTTGATATTTTAATTTGCCAAACCTAGTTCTGGCTGAGAAAGGGATTTTGAGAAAATGATAAATTTTTTTTTTTAAGGGAGAAAGGGAGGTTTATTCAGCTTACGGTTCCAGAGGGATGGTATAGTCTCTCAAAGCAGAGGTGGCATGGCTGGCTGGCCAAAGCTGGAGGAGGCTAAGTCACCACACACATTTTGGAAGCTGATTTAATTTTAAGAATCAAGTATTTTTTTTTTTTTCTGGCCAGTTCATCCATTGACCAATCTCCAACACACTTTTATGGAGCAAGTACTATATGAGTCATGAATGGTGATAAATGTTGGGAATAAAACAGAATTCTGTACTTTCAGAAACATGCAGTCTGGGACAACAAAGTTGTAGGCAAAGAAATGAATTGGATTTATAATAAGTCATAAGTGATTAATTGATTGTAAATGTGGTGTGTGTGTGTGTGTGTGTGTGTGTGTGTGTGTGTGTGTTGCAAGCACAGTAGGGGAATGTGGCTATTTAAAAATTTAAAATATGGTCAGAAAAAATCTCATTTTGAAATGTAAGATCTATGTGTCTTCCTTTCGTAAAGTGGGGTCTATGCATTCTTCTTTTTGGAAGGTGGGGGTCTGAAGTGGCCAAAGCTAAGAGATTTTTGAAGTTACTCTTAACTATTGCTGTGACAGAGCATCCAAGTCAAGCAACTTAAGGGATAAAGGAGGATTTATTCAGTTTATGGTTCCAGAGGGGAGAAACATTCTCTCAAAGTGGAGGTGGCATGGCTGGCTGGCCAAAGCTGGAGGAGGCTATGTCACCACAGACATCTCAGAGGCTGAGAGCTGCAAGACTGCTTGCAGCAAAGGCAGACTTCTCCTGGAGGTAGGGTGGGACTAATCCACCTCAAGGCCCACCCCTTGTGACTGCCTTCCTGTAGAAAGGCTCCCCTTCTCAGGATGCCATGACCTTGCCAAACACATGAGACTGTGGGGGACACATCTCAAACCATGACAGCTACCTCTGGGTTCTTTTGAAGCACCCACACTCTAGAAATTTCTTTTTTCATGTTTCCTTTTAGAATGCAACAGACATAATCAATTGAGGAGCCCAAATCCCTTAGATAGGTCACGTGCAGGTTTTCTGGTCCCTTCTCAGCCAGCTCATGAGGAAGCCACTGAGGGTTTCCTGCCTGAGCTGTTTGTATCTCTCTCTTAGCTGAGCTCTTAGTTATCATGAACTAGCCATCTAG
The DNA here is from genome assembly GCA_023101885.1 of Typhlomys cinereus. Classification (NCBI taxonomy): domain Eukaryota; kingdom Metazoa; phylum Chordata; class Mammalia; order Rodentia; family Platacanthomyidae; genus Typhlomys; species Typhlomys cinereus. Next base: position 1,665,759 of record JALPQD010000001.1, read on the forward strand.
GCTGGACCTGTTCAAAGCAGCTCACAGAATCATGGTCATTATAAAGTCGGGTCGGCTAATGCTGCTAAGTATATGGTGGCTGTTAGGCAGTGGTTGTCAGAACCAGATAATTTCAGGCAAGGATTTATAGACCACATAGCCCTTGAGCTAAACGAATCATTATTTGAGAACATAGGTTTGGCACTAAAGTGGGGTGAAAATCTCAGCTGTATAATGCATTAGAGTCATGCTTTTTATGTGAACTCTAGTGAGTTTCTTATAAGTCATATAAGATATTAGTTATGTCATTTATTTGACATTTAGAAAGTACATTTCAAGCGGTATAAGAGATAATAAAAACAACAGAAAGTACATCTTAAATGTTGACATTAGCCAATCAATCCTTAAGAGACAACAATTGAAAACAAAAATGAGTGAGTATCTACAAGAGACATAATGTCTCTGTCTTGTTCTGGTAATCATGTGGCCAGGTGTGCACAGAGGTGTTCAATTTATTCTTATAGTTTAGCATGTACTTGGATTTTGATTTGCTTGTTTGTTTTTAAAATAAGCATTACCATTAATCACTGAATTGAGGTTGGGCTGGGCTGCATTTGGTAGACTTTTGCTGTGGACTTAACCTTGTATGTTTTGTGACTGGAGTTTCAGTGTTGATCAGTTACTCATGTTTCCCCATCTCTTTTCATGTGGTACACACAATTATCTTATTTTAGGGTCAGTAGGAAAGATTCGCTTCTGAAATAACAGGTGATAAGAGATGAATGAGCCAGAGGAGACAGCTCAGCTAGGGGTAGAGTGAGATGGAAGTGTTTGAAACATCTGCTTCTGTATATATATTGGCATCAGGGCCTTCTGTCTTTCAGGGGCTGCCAAGCTTCAATGTCTCTGCAAAGCGAGGGACCATCAGTTAAATAAATAGCCATAGAGTAACTGGGAGGAAGCAACTGAATTTTGTCCACAAGTCATCTAAATGCTCTTGCTATTGTATCTTTGTTCTCTTTTCTGTAAAGCACAGAATGCTTAGATATCATATTTTCCAGTAGTCTTTTTTCCTCTAGTCTTTCAATAAATGTTTTAGACGTCAATGAGCTAAAATAATTCATACACAAAATTAAATCACTGATCTGGATGAGGTGGCACTTATCTATAAGTCTAGATACTGTGGAAGCAAAGGCAGAAAGACTACAAATTGGAGTCCAGCCTGGGCTACTATACATGACTTTATCACACAGAAAAAATTAAATTAAAATAAAATAAAATAAAATAAAATAAAATAAAATAAAATAAAAGGCTTGGTATGTAGATGTACAACACTTATTTGGTATATATAGTCCTTGGATTAAACTCCAATGTCACCATAAAAAAAGAGAACCAAAAAGCAAACTAAAATATATTTTTAATAAAAATCCAAGTCATTAATTTCCATTTTTCAACAGAGATAAGGATGAGCATGGCAAGGAGGTACAAGGCTTGAAGATACTTGCCATGGGTCAGGGGAGTGAAAGTGAAATCCCGGACCATGCAAATGACAAAGAATTAGAAAAATAGAACATGGATTTGCACTGAAATCAGTCTCCTTTAAATTAATTCCACTAATTTCTGATTTATTTTTATTCACTGTGTAGAGCGCAGTCTGAGATCCTTTTGACCCAGCCTCCAAAGTGGTCGGATTTTAGGTACAAGTCGCCATACTCAGTTCTTTGTACATGTACCAAAAATGAAACAATAGTTTTTAATGTGTTATCCCACTTAGAACTTTACAGACAGTTAATCAAGACCTGCTTTATATAATTGACAGCAGATGCTTCATATAGGAACTCACATAAATTCTGATGGTTCTGTTTTTTAAAATCAGTGAGAAGCTTTTGAAATTTCATTTAACTAAAAATGAAATGTCATACTGCTATGATTGGTATAAATTAAACCAAACAGTTAATGTTAAAGAACATTTTATACATATATTTAAAAAACTTTTAAATTTATTTTTCTACTTTTACAAGTATATTGAGTATTTATTTTAGCTTCCCTCCCTCCTGCCTCCCTTTCATCCTCTCCCTTTCCTTCACCATTCCCTCTCACTCCCTCCTACTCTTCAGTCTGTATGCTTCTATGGACCCCAGGGTTCACTCTGGCTTGTCTACTCCTGTGGGGGCTTAGGGCTCCATGGTATGTCAAGTTACCTCTCTTCAGGCCACCCCACTGATGTATACATTTCCCTTCACTCATCCAGCTATAGATCCAAGGTTTCCACTATGAGTTCCCATTTTATGGGTATAAACAGCTACCTACAGAGTAGTTTATTGTACTGCCTTCCTACCTATAGGTTTATTGGCTGTCTTCTATATTGATTTATTTCATTCCATTTTTTAAGATTTTGTTCTAGTTTACAGTAATAGGGATAAATACCATTCTGATAAGTGGGTCTTGAGTTCACTCAGAAAGCTATTGGTTGTCTCCTTGATACTCATGTCACTGTTACAGTGGTGGTCATGTGTTGCCGTGGTGATTTATATTGCAACTTATAGCATGCTGTTGATGAGGCCTGTGATCATTTCTATCCCCAGTAGCTTCTACTATATCCCTTGGTATGTGTAAGCTATCCATCAAGGAGAAAGTTCTCAGACAGTTTCAGTTGATATATTTTGCCCATGTTCTGTGATTCATTTGTGTTGCATCTTCATTAATAGGGTCTTACTGAGAGTTTTTAGAGAGCAACCAAAAGCAATGGCAAAAGCCTATAATGTTTGAGGGCCTTTAAGATCGCTCTGTAGTATGTGGGTCAAAAATTTGTGGGTATTCAGGGTCATAGCTAAAAAACAATAGTATAATTAATTCAAGAGATATATGGAGCATTTTCACAAGAAATGAATTCCATTCTATATACATAGTGTAGTACATATAATCTATGGTTGATTAAATTTATAGGAATTTTTTATTTAATTGAAAAATTTTATTGTCTATATGTATTACAGAATGTTTGTATGGTGTGTGTGTGTGTGTTTGTGTGTGTGACCCAGTGCATGCATGGAAGTCAGAGGACAGTTTTGTGAGGTTGGTTCTCTCCTTCTACCTTTACATGGTTTCTGGGGATTAAGCACAATCATCAGGCTTGCTTGACAAGTGCCTTCACCCATTTAACTATCTTGCCAACCCACATATATAAATTTAATTCATTAAGAAATAAACTTCTTTGCAGATCAGAGAGATGACTTATCAGGTAAAGGTGCCTGTGTGCAAACCTGGAGATCTGAGTTCAGGACCCAGAGCCTACACGGTGGAAGGGAGCCATGGCATGTGTATATCTATTCTCTCTCTGTCTCTCTCTCCTTTTCTCTTGTTCTTCCTACCTCTCTCCCTTCCCCATCCTTCTCAAATAAATAAAATATTTAAAGCTCCTTATGACAAAGTAGAAGGTAGAAGCAGAATGAAAACAGTACATCCCCACAGTACAATATGCTTCATTGCTGCTTTTTGCCCATGAGGTGGATCTTCTTTATAAATCTTTAGTACTTTCAGTGGTATTGAACTTTAAAAAACTAAATCCTCTCATTTTTTCATACTTTGTTCAGAACCAGTTTAAAGGTTTAATGAAATTATTTCATGGAATGGTAACAGTCTCTTGACATTTTTTTAATGTCACAGTGTCAAAAATCTTTACCAATTTTAGCTAAATTCTAATTATAGATTCAAATCCTGCAAGAGAAAGGCAATAAAATTGAATCATAGAAAACAACAGCAAGAGATAAAATAATTGAAATTGACAAAAGGTCCATATGGTATAAAAATTGTGAAATTTTGCTCTTTCATTTTGGAATATCTGGTGGAGGACATATTTAGCTGAGGGAACCACATGGAAAAATCTAGAACTATGGAGGGAATTCTAGAAAATAAGAAGGGACATCGAACCTTGCAGTCTCACAGTTCTTGACTTGGCTATGGTGTGGCCTATTCCCTTACTCTCCTGACATGATGGGTTGCAAGGTGAAATTGTGTTCTCCTAAACAGTCTGGTTATATACTCATTATAGCAATGAACATATGATGCTAAGACATAGATTGAATCTGTGTGAACCTGTAATTATTTTGAGAAAAGGATTCTATTTTGTTAGTTTTTTGTATTTTTTTAAACTTTATTTATCGTGTGTGTGTGTGTATGTGTGTGTGTGTGTGTGTGTGTGTGTGTGTGTGTGTGTGTGTACACACTGTGTGCTCCTGTGGACCAAGGATGAATCATCCTGGATTGCTTCCATCTCCTTTTTGCTTCACTCTGGGATTTCCCAGGTTCTGCCCACCAGGACCAGAAGTGTGGGTCACAGCCTGACATTTTTTATGTGTTTTTATATGGGACCTGGGGTCCAAACTCAGGACCTTCTGCTTGGGAGACAGAGTCTTAACCCCTGAGCCATCTCTCCAGCTCTGAATTCCTCTGTTGATCTAAATATCATCCACATAAGGAAATCTCATATTGTCAATCATCCTGTGGCATCTCTTGGTCACCATGCATTGTAACTGAGTCTGTGGTTTGGGGACCTTGGCTTTACACCTGGTGAGATAATCCTCGTCCACACTCATTAAGAGCTCACTCACAAGAATCACCGCCTGTTGCTCATTTCCTAATTGGATTCCTATGACGTTTTCTCTTCTTCTTCTTCCTCCTCCTCCTCCTCTTCCTCCTCCTTCCTTCTCAAAAATCAAGACACTACTCTAGGTGACAGAGTCTGTGAATCTTTTATCAGGCATCCCCATGCTCCTTTATTGCTTTATTGTTACCCTCACATCTTCCAACCTCCCTGGACTGTCCATATTCTCCAATCTGAGGACTGGAGAATACTTCCGTCACTGTAACTAAGCATTTTCTTGAATATTATGTTTTGGTATCTGACTGTCTAGCTGGAACTTGTTGCATATAGCCACATGAGCTTGGCATACCTGTGTTATGTTTTTCCGAATGTATCATGTATTCATTCTAGTTTCTCAGCTAAAGTCCTTGCTATTTTGAAAGATTTTCTTCAATAAGTGTGAACCATTTATAAACACTACTGTTCATTTAAAAATTATACATTCCCTATCTTGTATATTACATCTATGTCCTTTCATCAGTTTTTCACCATAAATTAATTTTGCAGTTGTTCAATGAATGGCTACTGGATGAATGAATGCCAGAAAACTTTATAGTTAAATACTTTACAGCATGCCAGTTGCTCTTAGAGCAATGATAATTTAAAAGTGTCAAAAACTGGGCTGAAGAGATGGCTAATGAGTTAAGACTCTGCCTCATAAGCAGAAGGTCCTGAGTTTGGATCCCAGGTCCTATGTAAAAACACCAGGCATAAATGGCGGTAGCCTGTACTTCTAGCTCTAGTGAAATCCCAAATCTAAACAAGGAGGTAGAAGCAATCCAGGATGATTCCCGAAGTCACCCTTGGCCCTCCACAGGGACACACAATGCTCTCTCTCTCTCTCTTTCTTTCTCTCTCTCTCTCTCTCACACATACACATGCAAACACATAGTAAATAAATAATAAAAAATAAAAAATGTCAAACTGTTGTTAAATCTTAGCCATGGCCTGCTTATTTCAAGTGATACTTAGTACTGTGAGATTAACCATTATGCTTGATGCTATAATACAATTAGGATTATCCTTGAGAGTTCATGGAAATTTGGTTTGCAAATGGCTTCAAATTTTCTACTTTTCTAAAAAAAATAAATGCAATAGGGCAAAGAATTAGACGCTTCATGTTAGCTAGCTCAGTTACATTGCTGAATAAGTTTAATATCAGATTGACTATGTCATCTACCCATGGACTTATTTAACTGTGGAAGACTACTCTCATGTTTTGTAAAACAAGGTTAAAATAAAAGATTAAATTCAACAAATTCAGTATTTGTTAGGCAAGCAGGATGTGGCACATGTTTGTCTGAAGAACAACCTGGACAGATACCTATGCCTTGGGGACATATAAAGGATTTTTTTTTCTTTTGTTCAGATTGTGCCAAGTAGCAACATTGTCTCTCTGTTGCTGTGAACATTTTTATTATCATGTCTCAACAGGAGAACTCTGACTGAGAAAACTCCTTCATTCTAAGTTTCTTGTTCCCTGCAGATTTTAAGTTTCTTATTTTTATTTCCAATCTACAATTGCTTTTCCGCTTCTTTTGGAATGTTTAATGAAATCCAGTCTGAACCTTTATAGGTTATTTGAACACAAAAATGAAATTTTGTGTTAGATAGGCAATTTTTTTAGGTACTCTGGGGAGAGTTCACTTAAGAGATAATTCTGAAGAGTCAAACTTCCTTCAGAATGTAACTATGTAAGTGAAATTATTTCCCAGTGAAAGAGACGACTGGTATATTGAAAGCTGAAAGGCACATAGAAACTGGAGCCTGGTTGGGGTGAGTAGTTTCATTGATCAGCTGTTTTCTGTCACCGTAGCAAAAGATTAGCAAGAGAAATAGGAAACGGTTGTCCTGTTCCCAACAAGTGCTCTTTTGCACCTCAGTATCTGAGACACTTGGGCTTTTACTCTTCACTGAGCATGCTCTCACACCAGGAAGGAAAGTCAAGAAGAGTATAAGGACAACAACAAGGGCAGTCCTCAGGATTTAGCCCACATCTTCTACTTTCCCCGAGTACTTGCCACTGCCCTTATCAAAGGGGTCATCTTGATTACTGGTCCTGCTATTTCTTTGCTGTTCACAATTACTTTCTAGCCTGGGAACTCTCACAACTGAGGCTTTTATCAGATGGAGCAGTTGTCATGTCAAACTGTAGTTATCACGGTAATAGCAGCGTTTGGGGTAAGTTTGCCAGTGTCAGGGATCTAGAGCCAGGGAAGTAACCAATGCCTCTGGAAGTCTATCGATTTCGTAGCCACGGCCTACTAGAAATTATAAATGCACCTACTGTAAATTTCATGGCTGAGCATTACATTACATGATTAAGACAACTCTCTGTGGTACTGGTGAGATGCACCCCATTCTAGGGTGAGATGAACTGGTGTTCCACTGAGCCCTTCAGCTTATCCTCTACTTTGTTTTGCTGTGTTCCTTCTGGGATATCCTGTGACCTTCTTCAGATGACTCTTGAAATAGCAGGCACCAGATTACATGCACAAGAGAGAGAGCTGGACTGTTCCAAGATTGTACTGATCATGGAAATATTGGCCAGGCTTTCTGGAATAATTAGACAGATCTTAGGTGAGAGATTATAAGACTAGATCTTAATAAAAGAGTGTAAAACTGGAAAGTTCAGTGACTTTGAAGTCGATTTTGTTCCGTTTTTCCCCTGACATGCGCCTTACTTAGAAAAACTCATGACTACACTATGTGCAAACCACTAATTTATGGGGCTTTAACGAGGTAAGAGATTTCATTGCTCTTGAAATTCCGGGATCCTTTTCTTCATGAATTAAAGTCAGAGTTTTAAATCTCTCGTTTTCTGCAGACTGCTGACCATAGTCAGCCAAACCCTCTGTGTTTTGTTATGTGTTTATGTCTCATTTCATTTGGAAACAGAGAATCACCTGTCATCGTCCCCAGCACACTAATCTTTCATACCCTGGAAAACTGCTATTCTGTTGATTTCTCCGGCTGACAAAATAATTCCCTTTTTTGTGTAATTCTTTACTTTCTGACCACTCAATCATCTTGCTACAGATTTCTTTCAAATCTCTTTGCTTTCTTAGTGTACACCCCAGAACAACATGTAAAGCATGTGTACCTCATGCACTAACTCAGCGGTCAGTGCTTAGTTCATTGTTACACAAAAATAAATGTCTTTAGAGTTCACATTCTACTTTCTTTTGAAGCTCTGCACAAATGTCTGTGTTTCCAGTGTCTACTACTACGTGAATAATGACTGAATAAAAGCAAAAACAGTAGGCTAGGAGTATGTATTTTTGCCAACCCTAAATATTTTTCTTTTAAAAACCATCTTGGAGCTTGGCCCGGTGGCTCACATTGGTAATCCCAGCACTCAGGAGTTGGAAGTAGGAGGATCTCTGAGTTCAAGATCATCTTCCAGCTCTGATAATAACTTTGAGGGCAGCTTGTTCTAGAGGATATACTGTCTCAGAAACAAAGCGAGCAAATAAAAAAGCAGCAAGTCATTTTTGTCTTTAGAGTGGACATTTGGAATCATGGAGAAGCAACCTTGTGTACTGCAAAACACTGCCACGACTCAGGTTTGAATCTCAGCTTTGTTCTTTTCAGTTGTGCCTCAGCTAAATTGCTTGTCTCTCCATGAGGCAACCTTTTTGCCAGAGAAATGGGAATTCTGATGGGTCCTTTGATGTTGTTTTGAAGACGGATATCACACCTTGGCATCAGCAGCACTTTGACAAATGGCTGCACTTGATGTTACGGAGACCTTTGGTTTAGATCTAGAAGACTCTTATGAGGAAGGCTTTGCTTTCTGTAAAAGATGTTGTCTCGATAGTGGCTGTGCTTGAGAAAACTTCTCCTTACAATAAATTCGCTGATTTTGTTTGAGACTATGTGTGGAATCAGGTACCAAACCTCTTTCCTCTGCCACGAAAATTCCACAGCAAATAATAACCAAACTCCTTAATTTTCATGGGCTCTACCTTCTGCACTAAAGTGAGTCAGAGAGAATTGAGGACCCTGAAGTGCTTTCTAAAATCTGATCATTCTGAAGGGCATTCAGGGGAGTTCTTGGGAAGCTAAGGGAAGGTGGCCCAAGCATTTGAGAGAGTTGAGGCACAAAGGAGAGTGATGAAGGTCCTGGATTATTCAAAAAAGAAAGAAAAAGTTTCTACGGTAGATGAGGAAAAAGTTTTGCTCTTTTAATATACACTGGAAATTTGGTTCTCAGGGAATGGTTTGTCAAGCTTGTTGACATTGCATCCACTGACATATGAAAATATCATGTTCCTAAGATCACTATTTTTCTCCCACACTTCATTTTTTTCCTAATCATAAAAGCTCAATAGGTACCCCTGCTCTTTCCCTCCCCACTCCTTTCCCCAGTCATCACCCATTCCACTCTCCCCATTCCACCCTTCCTTTCACCCCCCTTCCCTACCTCCTCCTCTTCCTGTGCTTTCCCCTTCCTCCCTCCCATCCCCTTGGAGCATCCATTTATGTGGGCACCAAACCTCTCTCTGAGTCCTCCACCCTAGTGAAGGTTCAGGATTCAGTGGCATAGCCCAGGGAACCTTCTTGTGCTTCCTGTTAACATGGTAACTCTATTATGTCTGTTTAATCCTTTGCCTCTAAGGATCCTACTGCCTGAAGCCTTCTTCCCTGTGATCCATGCTAGACTTTGGGGGTTCATTGACATGTCAGCTATTGTGAAGGTCAGGCAAAGTCCAATCCTGACTGCTGCAACCCTAACTTGTATGGAGCATCTTGGGTATCATTGGTCCTCTCCATCTTTAGGCTCTTACAATCTTGCCTCCCCCTCTTCTGCAAGATTCCCTGAGCTTTAAGATGGGAAGAGATTTGGCAGGTCTGGTTCCAAGTGATAATGTAGGGTGTTTGGTGTTCTGAATTATGGTTTGTTGTTGTTTTCAGTTTTGCTGTTCCTGTACTGCCCTTGGCTGCATTACGATCATTTCTAGTGGTGCTGACCTGCACTGAACTAGATAGCACTGGGCTGAAAGAAGGAAGAAAAGACACTATGCAAAGAAGTGGAATTCAGCTCATCAGGCTCAAGGTAGTTAATAATGCTACAATTTTTTTCCTTCAGCGCCTATGCCCTTTATTATGAGATACATTTGTTTTCTGACAGATCATTCTTATTATACCTCTAAGAGGTGTGTGTGCAAGGAACTATTTCCAGCTGGTTTCAGCAAAGGCAGACTTGCCAGGTCTCCTGCTGTGAGGCCAAACATTAGAATTCATACTGCGCTTTCTTTCACACCTGTAAAGCTTAGAAACCGAAGAGATGTCCTTGTTTTAGCCTGAAAGAATTATCAGGAGGACTCACCCTTCATTTCTCATTGCTGATACCCATCCTTCAGAGAATACATCCATTCTCAGCGATATGATTAGGTATTCAATCACCTCTTCCCTTATATTACAAATTATGACCTTGATAATGATATTGTGACAAAACACCATCTATATAACACGTATTGTAAAAAGATAATGTGACTTTGAGAGTATAGTTTTTGACAATTTCATACATGTATTTAATGTATCCTAATCATATTCATTCTCTTATCCTACTTTTACTCTTTCTTTTTCCATTAATACACCTCCTATTTCATGTCTGTTTTGTGTGTGTGTGTGCGTGTGCGTGTGTATGTGTGCACACATGCACACGCAGGTCTTAGTGATCACATGTCATATGCAGAAAACAGAATTTCTTTTCTTACCTTTCTTTACTGATAAATATTGTTTAAAATTTATATATGTATACAACACATTCTAATTATTTCCCCTCCACCTCTTTATAACTCCCCCAGCCCACTTTCCCTATAAGGCTATTTCCCATATTCATATCCTTTTGTTTTATTTTGTGTCCCACTGATTTTAACTAAGGCCGGATCTAAGGGATTCTGGGCTAGGAGTCTGCTTAGAGTCTATTGAGCTCCCCTATGTGTACACAAGTGAATAATGTTGTCTCCCTCCTTGAATCTGTTGCTTACCCTGTGTTCATTGGTACTTTGCAGGGATCTTTGAGTTTCCTGTCTGTTCACAGCTGATCGTTCACCAGGTAGGTCCACTGTAGGCTTAATGTCAATGATCAACTCTTTTGTAGGCTTATGACTATTATGACTATGATGCTTCAGAGAATGACACTTTGCACCCCTTCCCCTTGCCTTCTGAATCTTAAATTCTTGAAGACAGCATTTCCTGGTATTTCTCTGCATCTTCTGCTGTTACAACCTTTCTACCTCTCCTTTTGTGATGTTTCCTCAACCCTGACAACATTTATTACATTTTGTTCTTGATGCTATTGAGGCCATAGAAAGCAAACAAGAAAAGCAGAAAAGGATATAAGAAAACTTTGTTGAGACAGATGTTGATAATATTTTGGTGTTCATTTTTCAGCAGAGCAGGATGTGGTGGTATTGAACCCACTACTTTAAATTAGATTGCTCAGCAGGATTTACTTACCAGTCATAAGGCACAGAGGAAGACAGCAGAGGCAGCGATGGCTTTGAACTGAGACATTTAGGGCTTGAATTCTGCTTCCTGTGATCATCAGACATGCTACACAGACTAGCTTACTTGATGTCAATGATTCTCAGTTTCTTCCCAAATAATTTTAAGATGAATGCACATAACTTGCTTTGGAGGTTAAATAAAATAATACAATCTTCAGAACAATACTTTTTGTAAAAAATATTTCTGCCATGAAGAATTTGATAACTCACAAAGGAAGAAAGAAAGACTTCTATATTTTTCCTTTGCAAATTCTTTCTCAATGGAACTATAAAAAATATACTCAACAACTTTATGGCTAGAAAATTTATTTTGAGGGGCTGATGGCTCAGGGGTTAAGACTTTGTATTGCAAGCAGAAGGTCCTGAATTCGGATCCCCCACATAAAAATGCCAGACAGAAGCAGTGGTGGCCTATACTTCCAGCTCTGGTGGGCCGAGTCTGGGAAATCCCAAGGAGGTAGAAGCAATCTAGGATGATTCAGGAAGTTACCCTTGGCTCTTCACAGGAACACACGGTGCACTCTGACACACACACACACACACACACACACTATTTTCAATGTAGAATATATGTGTACAACATGTAAGAGATGGAATAGAAAACTCTCTCTGGCAGTTGCTTTTATGAGTCAGCTCCTTGTGGGTCTTTCTGGAGGCATTCTTTATACTTTTAAATGTATATTTGTTTTGCTTTTTTCCCCCCTCCCAAATGACCCTTAAGTTTAAAAAGAAAAATGAATATAACAGTGGGCATTTTTAGCTGGCAAAGCACTGACTCAGAAGTGACCATTGGGAGCTTGCGGATGCACAGATGTTTCTGTTTTCTCTTGGGCCAAGGGGAAGGAGAAGGCATTTGGGCGGTAGAAGCTGTGATTGTGGAGAGCTAAGGATGGGAGTGGTTGCAGACCTTAAATTGAGTTGGACTTCCCAAGCTAAGAAAAGGGACAGTCAAAAGAATAATGTTACTTTTTGTTGTTGTTTCGGAGGACTCATCGGAAGTGGGAAATGGCCAGAAGTTAATTTCTGGGATGGAAGAGCCATTTCAGAGTCTCAGGGTCCAGGAGTGGTATGCCATTTAGGGAGGAAACCATTTCTTCCACTTCCCCTTGGAACCCAGTCATGCTCTGACACCCTTCAAATCCACAAAGAGAGAATTTGGAAAATTATAAGCCGGAGTAGGAAAGGAAGGAGAAAGCAGACATCATGTAGTTACCATCTGGGTTGCGGCATGTGTGTGGCTCTCTTTTGGTAAACTCCCTAAAATATCTCTGGGACACTTGAATATGTGTTAAGTGCAGGGACCCAAACAGCTGGAGTCCCTGCCATCATAATCTAGGCACAAAAAAGGACCACATTAAAAAAAATACAAACATGGTGAGACTTGGGACACTGGGTTTGGGGAACATTAAACATAGAAGAACTTGTGCAGTATTTTGCAACAAGGTGGTAAAACAAACACCTATTCTAATTGGAAGTCCTGGATTTTACAAAGTAGGAGGCTGAGACATAGTATATTATCCTCTTCCTACTCAGAGATCATGCAAGAGTGGGAAGAGGTGAAATGTAACTTCTTAGGAATATTTTTTTTGAAGTCTTGTATTGCGAATTAATGAGACAAGTTCTGAGGAACACTCACCCTTCATGTTGTTCCAGTTCTGCAACTGATTCACCTTGAGGGTCTGACAAACTGAAGTGGACTTGTGTCTGCCTCTCTTCTCAGGCATCTCAAGAGTAAAAGATTGTAAGGGTAAGTGTGTCAGACAAGCTGAAGGAGAAGATACTGACATCTTCCAGTACTGCTAGAATTCACCAGGACTAAGACCAGGTAATAAGTACTTCCTGGGAGTTGACTTATGCTGCGGTGCAAGAGCTCAGTTCCAGACTCGTCATAGGATCCAAGCAGCAGGACTTTAGAAAGAAACAGAAAGCACCATTATATTGAAAGGATCCAAGGAATGGAAATATGCTACCAGGAGCACCAAGTCTACAGAACTTCAGGCGTGCATTGTTTTTTTTTTAGTAATCGATAATTCTCAGAACAAGCCATGAAAGTGTCCCTTGGTGGCAACGGCTTTAAGCAATAGCCAATTCTAGAGCATGCAAATGCCTTATGAACCAAGAAGCCTTCATCTTCTAATCCTGCTGTCTCTCCAGCTGCACACTTAGAAGGTCAGAGACCTCGAGGATTGGTGAGCTTCAGGGAGCAAAGGAAAAGGAAGAATAAATGATCTAGGGAGGAGAAAAGGAACTGATAGTTAAGTTCAGAATTTTGTTAGCTGTTTGTTTGTAAATGAACTTTTTAATAAAAGCGTAATTATCTAGCAACCAATAGCAACTGCAATGACTAAAGACTTCATCTATGAGCAGGAGTGGAAACGGCTATACTGAATCTATAAGACAGTGGTATAAAATTTCATCTCCTTGGCTTTGCTCTTATATGTGGACATGAAGGAAGAGAAGTAGAAGAAATCCTTGACTTGCCCACTACTTTCCTTCCTTTTTCTCAGAGGTTCTTCATTTTCATGGGTTTTTTTCTTGCCTAGGCACTTTCTCCAGCCCTTTTATCTCCCACCCTTGATTATCTGTTTTTTTTTTTTTCTTTTTTTCATTCTCTTGCTCCTGGTCCTGACTATGAATTCTGTCCTTAGGCTGATTTGGCCATTACCCCTTAGATGACAGTGGTGGTACTGTCACATTGTTATTTTCTTCCTCCTTTAGAAATACTGAGCCTTATAGTAGCAGCCTAAGGAAGTGGCCTTCAAGGCCCTGTGGAGACCTGCCAGCCAGGGTGGTCAGACTCTAGCTGGCTAATACCTTCCAATCCACTGGGAATGTTTTTTTGTCGGATCACTGGAAACAGAAAACACTTAGTGATTGTATCTAACAGTAGTCACTGTCACCAAGTAAAAACACCTTACAAACCTTTGAAGAATCACAAACATCAGACCATTGGACCTGGAAGTAAAGAATCAAGCCTCAACTTGTATTTTTACTGCATAGTGTATCTGTGCATAGCTGAGATGATGACTTAATAAAGCAGAATAATGATGCTAGCCATCTACCACATGAGATAAAAAGAATAATATGTTTAGCAATATCCTAGCATTAACTAAGTCTTGTTGAACAGTAAATTAGCATCATCGTTATTATTGTAACATTTGCTTACTTAATTCCGAATTTGCTTCCTGTGCTCCCAGCTTTCTAAGTACTTTTTTCTGTTCTTCTTTTCCTTTCTTTTATCACTCTTTTTTTTTTTTTAAAGAACTTTGATTCATATGAACTTTCTAGTGCCAGGACTTTCCTCTCAATATCTCTATAGAAAGATTAAATGCCTAGCAAATAATAGTCTAGAAAACTGTGTCCCCGGAGCATACAGGATTCAACTTCTTTCCATTAAGCTTAATATGGAAGCTATGAAGTGGGGAAAGAATGTCTAGAATGTTATGTCCATAGGATTTCTTTAATCTTCAAACCCTTATTTCACATGCTTGGTTGGTTTTCTGTTTTGCCCTCCTTCCTTGATAATTGACTTCTGTGCACATGAAGAGGTCTAAAGATGGCAGATGCATGGTACTCTCACTGATACGTTTCCACTTACATTGGAATCCTCAGTATGTCACCTTCTCCAGAACATGTAGCACTGGCTGGTGAGATGGCTCAGCAGGTAGAAGTGCTTGTGTGTGTGAATATGACGACTTGAGGTCAGGAGAGAACCAACTACCAGGAGTTAACCTGTGACTTTTGCATGAGAATCACAACATACTCATTCCTGTACTCTTGCATGGACTCATGGACACAAACAAAATACTAGACAGACAGACAGACAGACAGACAGATAGATAGTTTAAAAGAACATGTAGTATTAGATTTTTTTTTTGTTTCTGAGAAGGCTCTACGTTTCTTTTAATAGAATCTGGATTATAATTTGCATAATATTGATATTTTCAGTTCTCGTTCATGGAAGAAGGATGAAAAAATTACAACTGGAAGCAGAGTTAGTTTCTTAAACCATCACTATGAGAACAATAAGGGGACAAATATGGACTATGTAATTCCAAGAAGAACTAAACTCACTTATCCCAGAAATACAAGCAAGTGCACATCTTTGCAACCCATGTGAATGAGTGTTAATCTGCCTCTACAGTTACTTTAGCACTTATTTTATTTCATGATATTAAAGCAGAGCTTGTTTTAAAGGGAAAAAGAATCTGTCAGAATTTACCAACCCTTTGAACTTCTATTAACTTACTTTTTTGGTTGTAAACCATCTCAAGGGGCTGGAAGGGGTGATGCCATTTGCTGCATAGATGGATTCAAGCGTCTTATCACTCTTGTGGGTTACATCAGAAAAATTTGAGTGAAAGGGGGGAACCACAGTAATGTTTTTCTGTATTTATTCAGTGGTGCTATGTCTGTGCTAGCCAATGATTTTAGTTTAAACCTGACTTTGTGGAAAAATAGAACATTTAGCAAACATAAATATATGGAAAAAATGGTTAAGAGTTCTTACTTTCAATGTATTATTCAAGGATAATATATTGGTTATCTTGTGTTAACAGACTTTAAGTTTTAGGAACCGGTTCTCAACCATCACACAATCCATAGTAGGTAAGCTAATCCACATTCTAGGACTGGATTCCTGTGCTTTCGATCTCTTTTTTTTCTCCTTACCAAGGGTTTACTTGATTCTTCTTTTCAATCCAAAATCTGTATAGTTAGGCAGACACAGGAAAGGACGAACATTTCTAAAGTGTTTTCAAAATTCTACATGTGGCTAAACCATTTTATTATACTTCTAGAGAAAATTCATTCAGTGGAAGGAAAAATCTACACATTATAAAGTGAAGATATTAATTGCTGGGATTCCAGTCCCCAAATTCATTATCACAAGATTGATGAGCTAATTAAATTCCCTTCACAGAAAATTTATAATTGTATGTGGATAAATAATAATATTTTATTAAAAATAGTCTACCAAAATAGAGTTTTCAATAAGCCAGCATTAAAATGAACAGATTAATGATATAAACAAATCTAAAGCACTTTTATAGCTAACAAAGAAATTTCAGACAAGGACTTCTCACTTTTGATCAACTCACAAACACAAAAGAGGTAAGCTCTAGACTTGATACACTGGATAGAAAGCTACAAGGAGCCATGTTTAGATTTAGGTGTTTTATTACTTGCACAGACAATGATTAGATTAAACTGGAGGTACCTACTACTCGTAGTTCTTATTGTACACAGTAACCCACACCAAACAAAACATAAACACACCCAAACCCAAATATAAGAGACTGGGTCACTGTGATGTTTCATGTTGATCATTCCCTTATTGAGGAGTCTTTCCGGATCTGATGCATTCCTACCTTAAGGATAACATATGGTTTCCTTATGTTAGCCTTGAAAGAAAGGGGGGAAATCAAATTTCATTCCTGGGGTGTAGAAAGAAAGTCCCATATTTCCTAAAATCTGGGAGTTCATTAAAAATGTATATAACAGCCTCTGAAGAGAGATTAGATAAGTGGAACATGGCTCTGTGACCTCTTATCACCTCCTTAGGACAGAGTCACATGTGTTTCACCCAGACTTAGATTACATAGAAACTTGGTTGTGGTCAACATATATTAAATTTAATGAATTTTAATAGAACTGCCTACTGAGGTTTTTTATGTTGTTTATAACTTCATGATAACTAGTATCTAAATATTATTTATTCTCTTATCCTGACTACAGTGTAGTGACATTTTTGAGTTCTCATATTTCCTTTCATGTCTTCTTGTCCACTTGTCATTGTGCTTTGTGGTCTATGCTTTTTGAAATGTTTAACCAAATTTGAATGAAAGCAATTGTAAGTTTATAATACTTGTTCCCACACATTTCATATCAAGTCAAGCTTCCAATCTGGGACATTCAAATGAGAATTAGAGAGTTTAAAACACTTTTCAACACAAACAAAGTGAAATTCAGAGTATCAGTGTTGCCAATAGTTTAAACAATCAAAACTGATGGTTTTCTTTCAGGCAAATTGTGTGTTCTAAACCTAATATGACAGGCAAACCTGGAAGATAAGTGTCATAGTTAAGCACAGGTGTCAACTTGACTGTTGAGGGTTTGAGCTCTGGGTATAGTTGTAGAGAGTTGATGGTTGAGTTATGCCCAGAGCAAAGCTGATGGGCAAGACCCAGCCCATGGTGAGTGGGATTAGGCCCTGGATAAATCACAGATTGCTGGTTGAGAGAGTTGGCATCCTTCTGTTCACTTGCCCAGACATGCTGGTCTGGCAAGTAAGGATTGTCCATCTCTCAGCCGTTACGTGGTGATGGTGTGGCCCGTTCTCTCGGCCCTGGTGTTGGTGCATGCTCTCCCGTCAAGCTGGACTGAGAACTGTAACCGACTGTCATAAGAAAGTAAACTCCTTGTTCCCTTAAGCTGTGTAATGGTCATTTATCAGCAACCGTGCAGGCAGACTGCAACAATGAGTTTACGTTTGAAAACATTGCTCCTGTCTTTCAGTCATTAAATCACATTGAAGTGAAATGTAAGGTTCAGCTTTGAAGGGACACTCTTGATTCAAATGACCAGAGAGACCACAAGTGAGGCAGGAGCGGGATCCATCAACTCAGATGGTGTATAAGGGCCATGGGGAGGCCCATGATGTGTAAGAGCCACATGAAGGTCCATGATAAAGAGAAATCAATATAAAGTAGAGACTTAGGATAAAAGAGCCTCTTAGAGTTGAGGGTCTGCTGGTCAAGGAAACCATATGTTAGCTTTAAGGTGAGAAAGCATTAGATTAGAAGATATAATTTAAAATCAGAGAGAGCAAGGAGAGGGGAAGAGATTTGCTGAGGATAGCATGGTGGGAGGAAGTCGAGAGGGGAGCAAGTCTAGAGTGAGAGAGCTTTCACGGCCTTTAGAGGTTGCTAAGGAGTTGCTAGGACTGTGGGGATGGAGAGACTGAAGGAATGTTAGGGACTTAGGAGGTGTGGTCTATTTAGGGAATCTTCACACATTTCAGCTAGAGTAAAGGAGGCTTTACAAGACAGTGAGGCCAAGATTAACAATATAATGGAGCAAGGTGCAGATTCCACAGTCGGCCTGAAATGTTCTGACAATTGCTAAGTCAGCACTTTTTAGTAAGCAGCAAATTGTAGCCAAGAACACAGCAGAAAGCACATTTGAAGCACATTATTTGTGCTTTAAAAAACTTTGATTGTATCATTTAAGCAAATATTTCCTGTATGATGTGGTGACTTTCCTTGCTGAAATAGACATGGCTCTGAAAAATGCCTTGCCATGACTATCAGGACAATTCATGCACAAGTCCCTTGGACTCATGTCCTAATGGGCTCAGGCTGCCATAACAAAGTGTCAGAGTGCATGGCACAAACAGGAATGTCTATTTCCTCATAGTTTTAGTTGAACTGTAAGGCCAAGATAAAGATGTAAATATGGCCAGTTTCTCAGATTTTTATGAGAACTCTCCTCTTGACTTACAGGCAGCCAACATCTCACTGTGTGCTCACATGCCTTATTCTTGTGCATGGAAGTTGGAAAAAAGGGAGGAAAAAGAGAAAGGAGAGAGGGTATCTATCTATCTATCTATCTTATCTATCTTATCTATCATCTATCTCTCTATCCAGCCATCTATCTATCTAGAGAGAGAGTTAGAGAGAGACAGAGAGAGAGAATATACTCAGAGAGGCAAGAATATTCTGGTGTTTCCTATAAAGGTGCTGATCCATTATAAAGACCTATGGCATAACCTCATTTAACCTTAAGACCCTCCCAAAGTCTCATCTGTAAGTTCTATTGCATTGGGGATTACATCTCCAACAAATGAGTTGTGGGGAAAACAAACATTTAATCCTCAACCTTTTATCACATTGATCTTCCATAGCTACATATTTACTATGACAGGTGGACCAAGGAGCTAAACTATCATTCTTCATCTTTATTTTTTTAATTCATTCAATTTGAGCGTGTATGTGCATGTGTGTATGTGTGTGTGTGTAGAACCACTGGCGGGAACCACCATGGACCGCCTCTACCTCCTCGTTTACTCTGCCCGGGGAGTCACAGGCTCTACCCTACCAGGACCAAAAGCGCAGGCCACCCCCGCTTCCTCCCGCGTCTATACGTGGGGTCTAGGATCGGAACTCAGGACCTTCTGCCTGCAAGGCAGAGGCTTAACCCTTGAGCTACCTCTCCAGCCCCTCATTCTTCATCTTAAGGAAACAGAATTGCCTCTAAATAATTGCAGGAGGCTACGAATCTGTATTTTTGAAAATAAAAATGGTACCTGGGAAAACGGATCAGGAAAAGGCAGATAGTGGTATGATTCCAAGAAAAATGAAAGATTCTTAAGTGAAAGGGGCGAGCAGCTATGTCATACTCAGTCCTGGTCTGTGAGGAATCTCGAAGCATGGGCAGGGGTGACCGTGTGGAGGATACAGAACAGCTGCCTCTAGGCTCTCAATCAACTGTGCTGCAATAGGAGGAGATCTGACAGCATATTTCAGTGATTATACTCCACTTCTTGTCCTACACAGATCTGCTTTGCAACACAGGTTTGGGAAACAGCTCTCCTCATGTTTCCTTCCAGCCTGTCTTTGAGAGGAAACTCAGAAGAGGGGAGTTACTGAGATGAGCTAGCATGGATGCAGTCTGTCTTAGAGCAGTAAATGGTACTCATTTTCTTCCTGCTTCCTAACTATTCTAAATCTCCCGTCCCAGTATTTAGCTTGCGGGCAGCAGGTTGAACTATGTACCTAGTGGTATGATGGAGACTTGCTGTGTGAAACAGTCTCATACTACCCGTGAACAGAACCCATTATTCCTAAGAAGAATTAGAACTCTCTGAATAATTAGTTGTAAAATGCATTTATCTTTATGATATTTTGAAGCAATTGATTCATTAGTAGAGAAATAAGGAATCATCTTTGTTTATATAAACTGTGGTTGAGGGGCTGGAGAGGTGGCTCAGGGGTTAAGCCTCTGCTTTGCAGGCAGAAGGTCCTGAGTTCGGATCCTAGACCCCATGTATAGTCGCCGGGCAGAAGCAGGGGTGGCCTGCGTTTCTGGTCTTGGTAGGGCGGAGCCTGTGAATCCCAGGGCAGAGTAAACAATGAGGAGGAGGAGGCGGTCCATGGTGGTTCCTGAATTCGTCCGTGGTTCTACACATACACACATACATACACACACACATATATGCACAATTGAATAAATAACAATAAAAAAATTAAAAAAAAAACTGTGGTTGAGGCAAGGGTAAGACCTGAAATCTTCCACATTACAGCACACCCAAGACTAGATCTTGACACCAGAAGGGATGCCCATTTAGTCGTGGATTTGAATCATTGATGAATAACAAGAAAAAGTCCTTTGGACTGCCTCCTTCTCCTAAGTAGGTCAGCATTAAAGATAAACAAAGCTCAATATTTTTCTGTTAATTTTTGAGCTTATCATGTGAGCTAATCTCACTCTAACTCTATATAGTTCTTTGTATTATACTCTGGTTTGTCTTCAGATCGTATAAATCTTTTCCCTAGAGTTCTTTGTATTAACTTAATTACTTGAAGAAGTAAAAATGGTGATCAACATTTGTATTTGTGAAATCCATGGTAATCAGAGAACTGGCCACATTTCCAGATCACCATAGGAATTGTTCATTCCTAGCCCATGTTGTAAAGTCTTTGGCTCATAGGATATTCCACATTCTTTCGGTGCCCATGCCACCCATTAAGAAGCCCTGCTTCAGGACAGATGCCCCTTCAGATTGTTTCAAGTAAGAGTAGACTTTAGAGTATAGGTAGAACACAGAATCTGAAGGGCGAACTCCAAGTCGGGATTTTGGGAAACCGTCGTGAATTATCTGGCAATTAGACACACCCCATTGATGGAGCCCAATTCAGCCTCAGGCTTTTGCTTTAGGATTGGCAGAAAAGCTCATGGAGCCGGGTGGTTTGTTTCAGGGCCGTGGTTCCCATCTACCACCGTCTTCTGTAATCCCCTTTCAATGGGAGGTAGTATCAGAAATGCCACTTCCTCCAGCTGCATTAGAAAGCAACGGAGTCCTTGGTGTTTAGCTTGTGCTTTCTGAGACCATTCTAAGACTTTCAAATGGAATTCTAAACAGTACCCTTGGAGCAGAATTTCAAGGGAGGCTCTACAAAGCCCGCCAACTTCATGGTTTTCAGTAAAAGGAACTCTTGCTTCAGCCTTTTGAAACCTGGTTCAAGTAAAATACCATTCTCATACCAGTTTGAATCACATTTCCTCTGTCCACACAGCTTCTATAGTCCTGCCAGAAAGAGCATTTACCCCTCTACTTCCTGATTAAAAAAAGGGGGAGGGAGAATCTCTGACTGGCCTATTTTAATATGCTAATTATCTCCATCTGTAGGTGCTTTCTAACCCCTTTAGCTTGTTTTGGTTCAATCTCAAATCTCAACAATTTTTTCAAGGAGAAAAAAATGGGATCTGTTTTAGGGCCAGAAGCCAAGGTGCCTAAAGACAGAATTGAATCCTTCCATGACTAAATATAAACATAGGCACAAAATAGCAGTTAGAATCTTAACACCAAATAGCGTTAAAGATAATGGATTTGCATGAACTTCATTTTTCCATGAAGAATGACGTCCAACATACTTCAACCAGGAGACTCTTTCACACTCTATGCCAGTAAGGAAATCAGTGTCCACCCATGTAAGTGAGATTGTGGTCCATCATGTTAAGGCTTTGGGATTTCTGTGGTCTACAGCTATATTTTGTCCTGAGACCATGTGTTTAGCTGTAAAAATTACATGGAATACCACATGAAATCTCATACTGTGTAAGGAAGAAAATAATAACATCTTTGAAAAATGAACTACACTCTAAAAATGATATGTTTTCTTTGGCCTCTTGGAATTTGTTTTGAAATTGGAAGAGGTGGGATTAAAGTAAAGTATCTTTCTTTGCAGCAGCAGAACTGTTTCATAATTTTATGCTTCCTCCTTGGACAGGAGGTGGGTAGATAGGCAAAAAATGAGCATTTTTTTCTTTTAATTTTTATTAATTTTTAATATTTTCAACATTTTCATATATAAACACAGTGAGTTTTTGTGTTTTTATTTTCTGCCAATTCCATCCTCTCCATTCCTGTCTTATTTCATACTTTGTCCTTTTCAGCCAGTTTCTCTTCTACTTTCACATTTTTTGCATGTGTGACCCATGGGATTTCATCTGGGATACTGGGGCATAGATGGCCTATCAGTGCATAAATCTGTGAGTAAAGAAGCTCTCCCTCTCCTCTTCAGCATCAACCACCAATGATCTCTCAGGGAGTTGTTATGTTTGTTGAAATCTTTCCTCATCCCTGGTAAAGTGTTGACAGGTCAACTATTGTGCAGGTCTTGTGGAATGCACATCACTGCAGTGACTTCTTCCATGCACCAGGTCTGTCATGACCAGAGGATACAGACTGGCAGCACCTCTCCCCATCCTCAGGCTCTTACATTTTTACTGCCCCTCTTCCTTCTGCAAGGTTTCTCCAGCCTTGCAATGAGGGGTGACTTTGATGTCTTGTTTAGAGACGAACACTCTCTGTAATAGGAACACTTGTTCTCTGCACTTTGACCAGTTGTGGTTCTCCATTGCAAAAAGGATGCTTCTTATTCAAGTGCTGTGAACCTCTCTAATTATGGGTAGGATGATGTATTTAGATGGCAGTTGATTATTAAGTACTTATATTTAAAATTAAGTGGTTTGTTCCCACCTAGGGCCTATGATCTCCCCTTCCTTAGGTACTGGACTTGGTTTACAGTATTGGGCATTGTTTGCTGCTGAAAAGGGGACCTTAAATCCAATCATTGAGCAGTTGGTTACCCCCATACTTTATTTGCCACTATTGTAGCAATGGGCTTCTCTGATTAGAGTAGTTCTTGCTGTAGTTTGCAGCAGTCACAACTGGGTAAGACTGTTGATGGTTTTTCTCCCCTGGCAACCTAAATCATACTTTCTGGCACTATTGAGGCTGGCTAAAAAGAAGAAAACTTCCACATCCATTCTAGTTTGTTTTCTTCATGTTATCCTTGTGTGTGGTTTCTTTAGCAATAAGGTCTTACTATTAGGTCTTGGATGACAACCAAAAACAATGGAAAATGTCTATAATGTCTTTGAGGCCTCTTTGACTAACAGTTTACTAGGAGGTATCACATACTTGGCATTGGGAAATTGATTTAAGACATTGTGTCGGGTAGAAACATCTCAAGGAAGTTTCTGTTTTCTCTTTTCTTCCACTCTGTGTTCTTCTGTATAGAATATAATGATTAGAACTTTTTAAAATTATATATTTAATAGACTTACAATGTACAATGTTTCTGATACAGCCTGTCATGGTTTGAATTTTAGTTTAGTTTTTAATATTTCATTTCTGTATGTGCATGTGTGTGTGTGTGTGTGTGTGTGTGTGTGTGTGTGTGTGTGATATGTGTGGGGGTACATGTGTAGAGATCAAAGTACAGCTTTATGGAGTCAATTTTCTCTTTCTGTCTTTATGTGGGTTCCAGGGGTTGAACTCAGGTTTCCAGGCCTGCATACAAAAGTCTTTTTTTTTCAGTGAAAATAATTTAATGAATTTTTTCATCAAAATATATTTATAATACAAAACCTCAGTCATTAATGTCCATTTATTCCTTCTTTTTTTAGTCAGGAAAAATCTTACAACTGCTTGTTAAATTACAGGACCAAATTAATGTATATTTTCAAGCATATGTAAGCATGTAGAGGAAATATTATCAGAATGCAACAAAATTATAACTACAGATATCAATAAATAATGTGGAAGAATATGGCATCTTTTCTAAGGAACTATTTTTCTTTTTTTTCTATTCAAACATTTTATTCCTATTTTTAAAATATATGTATGTATTCTTTGTCCCTCTATTTTTTTATTATTATTATTTCCACTCATACAAACTTTTTTTTTCCGCTCATACAAACTTATTTTTTTTTATTTCCACTCATACAAACTTAACAGGTACACCGGTCCCCTCCCTCCCTCCAACCCCCTATCCCCCGATGGCCCCCTTCCCTCCCCCTTACCTCTTCATCCCCCAGTGCCTCCCCCTCCCATCCAGGGAGTATCCTTTAGTGTGCATGCCAAACTCTCCTCTGGGTCCTCTTCTCCCATGAGATGCAAGGACCCAGTGGCATTTCCCTGAACCCTTTCCTGTGTTCCCCTTAAGCACAGGAACACTACTGTGGCTGTCAACCCTTGCCTCCCAGGATCCTAGTGCCTTTAGCAAATACTAGACTTTGTGAGGTCAATAGTGTGTTGGACATTGCACAGGGCATGTAAAGTCTAAATATGATTCCTTCGGCCCTAACTTGTGTGGAGTATCTTGCATATCATTGATCCTCCCATCCTTGTGCGCTTACAATCTTACCGCCCCTTCTTCTGCAAATTTCCCTGAGCTTCAGGATGGGGAGAGATTAGGCTGGCCTAGTTTCAGGTGATTGATATAGAGTCTCTGATGTTCTGGATTATCGTTTGTTGATTTCTTTTTTCAGTTTTGCTGCTTCCACAATGCCCTTAGCTCCACCCTGATGGATATTGGATGTCACTCCCTAGCCAGAGATAAAAACCTATTAAACCAGAGTCTTGTTATAAGAGTATGTTCAAAGGTAGATGGAATAAAAGTAGGAAACCGCGGTGAGGGAGGAGTCAATCGCCCATCTGCAAAATGGTTACTTTCTGTCTGCCAGACTATAAGCCCTCCCCTTCTGGTAAGATCATACCCCATCAGTTGTAAATGATAAGGAAGGAAAGTCTGTGAACTTAATCAGATGTCTCATTACTTACTTGCAGTCCTTGATGGAGGCCTATTTTCTCTGCTGTAACATGGTCCCCTCAATCCTTGTTATTAGTGTGGCTTTCCTTCCCCATCCCTCCTGTTCATAATCTTAGCAATTACTGTAGTTATTACAGAGATTTATCTTTGAGTGTCTCTAAGTGGGTTTCGTACTAGGAGCCACATATTAGGGAGTACATACGGCACTTAATTATCTGTGTCTGGGATACTTCACTCAATATAATTGTTTCTAATCCCATCCATTTTCTGGCAAATTGCATTAATTCATCATTTTTGATGGCTGAGTGGTACTCCATTGTATAGATGTACCACAATTTCCTTATCCACTCATCAACTGTTGGACATTTGGGTTGATTCCATGACTTTGCTATTGTAAACAGTGCTGCTATGAACATGGTCATGCTTGTGCTATCGAGGTGAATTTTTGTTGTATGGGGGTTATTCCTAAAAGTGGAATTGCAGGGTCATATGGCATTTCAATCTTTAATTTCTTTAGGAATCTCCAGATGGCTCACCAGAGTGGCTGTATGAGCCTGCACTCCCACCAGCAATGTAGGAGAGTTCCCCTCTCTCCACATCCTCTCCAGCATTTGTCGTTGTTTGTATTGTGGATTTTTGCCATCAGGGAAGTTTTGATTTGCATTTCCCTGATGGCTAAGGATGTGGGGCATTTTTAAAGATATTTGTTAGACATTTTAATTTCATCCCTGGTAAAGTTTCTTTTAAGTTCCAGGGGACATTTTTTAATTAGGCCATTTTTTAATTGGGCCATTTGTTTCCTCAGTGCTTAGTTTTCTAAGTTCTTTGTGAACTCTGAATAATAGAGCTCTATCAGATATGTGGTTAGTGAAGATTTTCTCCCATTTTGTAGGTTGCATTTGAGCTCGTGTTACAATCTCTTTATCTGAACAGAAACTCTTTAATTTCACCAGATCCCAACTATTGAGTGTTGGTAGCAGTGACTGGGCTATTGGATGTCTGTTTAGGAACTGTTGGCCAATCAGCTCGAGGGAGTTCCCTATCCTTTCACCTATGGTTTTTATAGTCTCTGGACTTATAGCAAGGTCCTTGATCCATTTGGAATTAAGTCTTGTACATGGTGACAAGTACGGGTCCAGTTTTAATCTTCTGCATGTGGACATCCAGTTTTGCCAGCACCATTTGTTGAAGATGCTGTTCTTTTTACATTGGATTTTTTGGCCCCTTTGTCAAAGATCAAATGGCTGTAATTTTGTGGGCTTATATCTGGGTCTTCAACCCTTATCCATTGATCTGTGTGTCTATTTTTGAGCCAGTACCAGGCTGTTTTTATAACTAAGGATTTGTAGTACAGATTAAGGTTTGGTATGGTGATACCTCCAGCAGTGTTTTTGTTACTCAGGATTGTCTTTGCTATCCTGGGTCTTTTGTGCTTCCATATGAACTTTGAGATTGTTTGTTCAACTTCTTTAAAGAATTGCTTTGGGATTTTATTTGGTATAGCGTTGAATTTGTATATTGCCTTTGGTAGGATGGTCATTTTTATGATGTTGATTCTGCCAATCCAGGAACATGGGAGGTCTTTCCATCTTCTGATGTCTTCAGCAATTTCTTTCTTTAGGGTTTTAAAGTTTTCATTGTAAAGGTCTTTTACCTCCTTGGTTAGGTTTATACCAAGGTATTTCATTCTTTTAGGGGCTATAGTAAATGGGATTGTTTCTCTCAGGGCTTTTTCACTTCTTTCATTCTGGGCATATAGGAAGGCCACTGATTTTTGTACATTTATTTTGTATCCTGCCACCCTGCTGAACTTCTGTATTAGTTCCAGGAGCTTCCTGGTGTAGTTTTTGGGATCACACAGGTATAGGATCATATCATCTGCAAATAGATATAACTTGACTTCTTGCTTGCCGATTTGAATCCCTTTTATGTCCCTTTCTTGTCTTATGGCTTCAGCTAAGACTTCAAGTACAATATTGAAAAGACGTGGTGACAGTGGACAGCCTTGTCTAGTTCCTGATCGAAGTGGGAATTCTTCATGTTTTTCTCCATTGAGTATAATGCTTGCTGTGGGCTTGTTGTATACAGCTTTTATTATATTGATAAAGGTTCCTTCCATTCCAACCTTCTCTATGGTTTTGATCATAAAGGGCTGTTGTATCTTGTCAAAAGCTTTTTCTGCATCTATAGAGAGTATCATGTGGTCTTGAACTTTGGACTGGTTTATATGATGAATTACATTTATTGATTTGTGTATGTTGAACCAACCTTGTGTGCCTGGGACAAAGCCTACTTGATCACCGTGGATGATCTTTTTGATATGTTTTTGAATCTGATTTGCTAAGACTTTATTGAGAATCTTTGCATCTGTGTTCATCAGAGAGATTGGCCTATAGTTTTCTTTTTTTAAATGTATGTTTATTAGATTTTGGGATTAGGATGATATTAGCTTCATAGATGGAATTTGCTATTTGATGGAACAGTTTAAGGAATATTGGTGTAATTAGCTCCTTTAATGTCTGGTAAAACTCTGTGCTGAATCCATCTGGTCCAGGACATTTTTTGGTGGGAAGATTTGAGATTACTTCCTCAATTTCTTCATATGTTATAGGACTATTTAAATAATTCACAACTTCCTGATTCAATTTAGGTAAATTGTGTTTACTTAGGAATTCATCCATCTCTTTTGTGTTGTCAAATTTCACAGAGTATAAGTTTTTGAAATATGACGTTATAATTCTCTGGATTTCTTGGGTATCAGTAGTAATAAATCCATTTTCATTTTTAATTTTGTTAATTTGGGTTCTCTATCTCTTGCATTTGGTTAATTTAGCTAGGGGTGTATCAATCTTATTGATTTTTTCAAAGAACCAGCTTTTTGACTGGTTGATTTTTTTCTATTATTTTCCTAATCTCAATTTCAGATATTTCTCCCCTTATTTTGGTAATTTCCTCCCTTCTACTGCTTTTGGGATCAGATTGCTCTAGTGTCTCTAAAGCTTTTAGGTGCATTGTTAAGTCATTTATTTCTGATATTTCCATTTTTTTTGATGTAGGCATTAAGAGCTATGAACTTACCTCTTAGGACAGCTTTCATTGTGTCCCAGAGATTTTGGTAAGTTGTATTTTCATTATAGTTCACTTTCAGGAAATCTTGAATTTCCTTTTTAATTTCTTCCTGAATCCAATTCTCATTCAGCATCATATTGTTAAGTTTCCAGGAGTTAGTGTATTTTCTGTTGTTTGTTCTGTTGTGGATGTCAAGCTTTAGGCTGTGGTGGTCTGATAAGGTGCAGGCTAGAATTTCAACTTTCCTGTATATGTGGAGATTCGTTTTGTGGCCCAATATGTGATCTATTTTGGAGAAAGTTCCGTGTGCTGCTGAGAAAAATGTGTATTCTTTGGTTCGTGGATGAAAAGTTCGATAGAGATCTGTAAGGTCCATTTCTTTCAGGGTTTGATTAAGCTCCAAAGTGTCTCTGTTAAGTTTTTTACCTGTAGATCTATCCCTTGTTGAGAGGGTGTTATTGAAATCCCCAAGAATTATCGTTTTGGGATTGATTTCTCACTTTAGACGTTGTAGGGTTTGCTTAATGAATGTGGGGGGGGCGTATTGGGTGCATATATGTTCAGTATTGTGAAGTCTTCCTGATGAATTGTACCTGTGACTAAAATGTAGTATCCATCTGTGTCTCTTATGATTTTTTTTGGTTTGAAGTCCACTTTGTCCAATAGCATAATGGCTTCCCCTGCCTGTTTTCTGCTTACATAAGCTTGTAGAATTGTTGACCAGCCTTTTATTTTTAGAGCGTGCCTATCTTTTGTCGTGAGATGGGTTTCCTGCAGGCAGCAGATTGATGGATTGTGATTTTTAATCCAAGTTTGTAATCTGTGTCTCTTGATAGGTGAGTTAATTCCATTAACATTTAGTGTTATAATGGAGAAACTATTTTTAATTCCTGACATTTATTATGTTTAGTGGTTTTTGTAAGTGTATTGCTTTGCTTTTAATGGTGTTATACTTCCCTTGTGTTCTCCCGGATATGCCTGTTTTTTTCTTCAAGCTTGAGTATCATTTCTAGCATTTTTTGAAGGCCTGGTTTGGTGGACATATATCCCTTCAAGTTGTCTTTGTGCTGGAAGATTTTTGTTTCTCTATTGATCATGACAGATAGTTTTGGGGGGTATATCAGCCTGGGTTGACATTTTTGCTCATTCAATACTTGAAGTATGTCTCTCCAAGCTCTTCTTGCTTTTACTGTTTCGACTGATAGGTTTACCTTTAAAAGTGACTTGTTTTTTTCCCCTTGAAGCTCTCAGCACCATTTCTTTGTCTTGAATGTGGAGTGTTTTAACTATTATTTGCCATGGCGAGTTTCTATTTTGGTCATACCTGTTTGGGGTGTGGAATGCTTCTTGTATATGGATGGGCCTCTCTTTTTTTAGATGAGGAAAGTTTTCCTTGATGATCGTTTGAAAATTTCCTCAGGTGTGGTATTTTGAGATTCTTGCTCTGGTATTCCATGAATACACGTTAGGCTTCTTCAGGATGTCCCATAACTCTTGAATGTTTCTCTCGAGTATCTTTTTGGCTTTAACAAACTCTTCCATTGAACTGGTTAATACTCCCACTTTGTCTTCAAGGTCTGAAATTCTGTTTTCTGCTTTGTCAGTTCTGATGATAAGACTCTCTGTTGAGTTCTGGGTCGCGGTGAGTCTCGGCTGGATTGTGTGTGTCCCGGGGGCGGCGGAGTGAGGAAAGGGACGGCTCATACAAACTTAACAGGTACACCGGTCCCCTCCCTCCCTCCACCTCCCCCCACCCCTCTGCTCCCCCCTCCCCTCTCCCCTCCCTCCCCATCCCCCAGTGTCCACCCCCAATCCCCAGAGCATCCTTTACTGTGCATGCCAAACTCTCCTCTTGGTCCTCTTCTCTGATGAGGTGCAAGAACCCAGGGGCATATCCCAGAACCCTTCCCTGTGTTCCTCTTAAGCTTAGGAACACTACTGTTACTGTCAGTCCCTAGCCTCCAAGGATCCTAGTGCCTTTGGTCCATGCTAGACATTGTGGAGTCAATAATGAGTTGGACATAGCGCCGGTCATGCAAAGTCCTATTATGGTTGCTTCTGCCCTAACCTGCGTGGA
Organism: Typhlomys cinereus; assembly: GCA_023101885.1. Classification (NCBI taxonomy): domain Eukaryota; kingdom Metazoa; phylum Chordata; class Mammalia; order Rodentia; family Platacanthomyidae; genus Typhlomys; species Typhlomys cinereus. The sequence continues at coordinate 1,695,879 of JALPQD010000001.1, forward strand.
GTATCTTGCATATCATTACTCTTCCCATCCTTGTTCTCTTACAATCTCACCGCCCCCTTTTCTGCAAATTTCTCTGAGCTTCAGGATGGGGAGACATTAGGCTGGCCTAGTTCCATGTGGTTGATTTAGACAAATGTCTTTACTCACTGAATCATCTTGCTAGCGGTCTGCCATAGGTTGAATGTGAAATGGCACACATAGACTCATAGTTTTGACCACTTATTGTCCAGCTGGTAGCATATATAGGAAGGTTATGAAGTCTTCAGAAAATAATGCCTTGCTGGAAGAAGTGGCCCACTAGAGATGGCCTTTGAGATTTTATTATCCAGCCCTACTTCTTGTCTGCTTTGTACTTCCTGATTGTGAATGCAATGTGTCTAACTGCCTTATGTTTCTGCTACCATAACCCCTACCTTGATAGACTGTACTCCCCCTAGGAATACGCTGAAATAAACCCTTCTTCCTTTAAGTTCCTTTTGTCAAGTATTTTTATTACAGTATTGAGAAAAGTAGTTAGTACACTGCCTTAGTGATTTTTCATTTGTCCCTCATTCTCTATTAGCTCCTTGCTCTGTTTCCTATATTTAAAGCTGCATTCAAGCTCTCTTCCTTATTTCAAGAGTTAAATAAAATCTCTTTTGATACATAAACAAGTGTTAGAATAATTTTTCTTCAATCATGGATATGAATGACTTCTGAATTAGACCACATCTTTTGCGTGTGTGCGTGCGTGTGTGTGTGTGTGTGTGTGTGTGTGTGTGTGTGTGTGTGTATCTGTGGAGGCTGAAGGGCAAATTTGAGAATCATCCTGGATTTCTCTACCTGCTTGTTGCTTTGCTCTGGGGTTTCCTAGATTCTGCCTTCCAGGGCTGGACGTGCGAGTTTTTGCCATCACCCCAGGCATTTTTTTAATGTGGAATCTGGAATGTGAAGTCGGGTCCTTCTGCTTTAGAGGCAGAAGATTAACTCTAAAGCCATCTCTCCAGCCCTAGATTATATATTAATCTTCTTCAAATGTTGCTGCCAGCCCTAAAAGCAGAGATTCATCTTTGTTACTTTCAAGTTTCCATGTAAATCCTAGCTTCAACGGTGCACAACAATTGTAGTAGAGATTTAAATGCCATGTTTTGCATGAATAATTTTTGTAAACTTTGCATTTGATTTCCTTGAAACATTTTAATGTTTACTTTGATTTGGAAATGCATCTTGAAAATTATTAACATTACAATGAGCCCTCCGTGCAGTTTTTTTTGTTGCTGTTGTATTGTGTGTGTTTTCATCCTCTCTGGCAGACTACCTAACACAATTTGAAAAATGTAACTGTGGAAAACGGACTACAAACTACATGAAATGTTTTCTGTCTTTTAATAATGACCCTCACTTTCAGTTGCATAGTACAGGAATATATTTCTTTTTAAAAGCTCAAAATTGTGAAAATAAATATTTAAAACAATAGTCAATTTCTTCTTCTTTCTTTCCCAGATATAAAACTATGAAGGACCATTCAGCAAGCATAGCTTCCTGATCTATCTATCTATCTATCTATCTATCTATCTATCTATCTATCTATCTATCTATCTATCCATCCATCCATCCATTTTCTATCTATCATCTACCTGTCATTCTATCTTTCATTTATATATTGTATATCTAATTAATTTTCTAGTGTAAATAGTGGACTAAACACAGAGCATTTTTTGTTACATCTTCTTGAAAGAAGGTCTATGTGGGGGCTGGCAGGTGATTAAATCAATAAAATATTTGCTGTGCAAGCATGAGAATCTAAGTTCAATTCCTTAGTACTCACGTTAAAAAAAAATAGCAAGCTAGGGCTGGAGAGGTGGCTCAGGGGTTAATACTCTGTCTCGCAAGCAGAAGGTCTTGAGTTCAGATTCCAGGCCATGGCAACCTGAACTTCTGGCCCTGGTGGGTAGTGTCTGGGAAATCCCAGAGAAAAACAGAAAAGAGGTAGAAGCAATCCAGGATGATTCCCAAAGTCACCCTTGGTCTTCCAGAGGCACACACAGTGTCCTCTAATACACATACTTCCCATTTCCCCCAACACACTAAATTAAAAAATGGGTAGTGCAGTGCCTACCTGCCATTCCAGCTTTGGATAGTGGAGATAGGAGACTCCTTAGAGCTTATTGACCAGCCAAATCATCCCAGCTGGTTCAGTGAGACATTGTCTCAAAATAAGGTGGAGAGTGATTGGGAGAAGATATTCAAAGTTGACCTTTAATGTTCACATGCACACACACACACACACACACACACACACACACACACACAAATGCATACCTGTGCACATGTGTACACACACACATAAACACATTTATATATACACACACACAAAGCAATGGCCTACTGTGTTAAACTGTCTTTCTAAAGTCTAGATTGAAAACAAAACTGTGTTCCAATCACATTTATAACTAAAAAATCATCAATTTTAGGAGCAGGTAAATATATACCCCAGTTGAGCATATGTGTTCTTTCTGTCTACGCCTTTGACATTTAAATTTAAGTACCTACATATTGCCATCTTTCTCATTTTGAAATGATGAGAAATTTCAACTGATCTCTTCAAAATGAACTTATTAATTAGCTAATATATTGTATATCTAATTCATTTTAATTAGCTTTGTAGCATCCATGTACTCTGGATCAGGACCAATCCATTGTTCAAAAGGCAGCAATAGTGATGGGGTTAGATCTTGGCTTCTGGCTTTAAAACTGCTATGAAATTCTATCCCAGAGTTTTCTTTTCCCATCTTGTTCTTTTGTTTGTATTTTAAAAATATTTATGAGACCTAAATTTTTGGCTGCATTACCCAGGAAATCTGGAACTCAGAGAAGTCAGATACCAATGAAACTACTAAGTGTCTGGGTAAAAGGTTCACAAGAACTCCGGCCTTTGTGTAGATACAGGTTTTGCCTGTCTAACCTGAGACTCAGATTTCTTCTTTCCTTTTCATTGTTTCTTAAATTTGGCAAAAACTGGTCCTGTGATTGTATGTTAAATCATAGCAGGCAGGTCATTTTGTTCTGTGGTCATAAATGTCAGAGTCATAAAAGGCATTTGCAGACTTATTACTGGCTTGTGCTCCCGTAACCCTGGAGGAGGGTTTCTTGGGCCTGTTAATTCATACATTAGGGAAATTCTTTAGGAAATTTGCAGTGTTTCTGTGTGTGTGTTTTTTTTTTTTTTAAGAAAAGAATCTTTTACTGTGGAGCAATGTGTGCTGTTTGTAGAAAACTTCCAAGTATATATTAAGACACAAAAAAATCAGTTATGATTCTATTAAATGAAAATTCTTCTTGCTCTTGCAGTATAGCTGTTTTGTTTCCAGAATGCAAGCAGGAAAGTGAGTGGTCTGAGAAGTGCCAGCCGTTAGAACAGGTATTCAGACTGTGCTCTGTGGCACTGACTGACGCTGTGTGACAGTGGCACTCAGGTGTTATTTGATACATTTACTTTTGTGTTTGTATTATGAGTGGCAGACCTAGTTCTGAATAAGGTCCCTCCTGTTCTCTAGGCCTAAAGGAGTTCATATCATACTTTAGTCTAATAAGACCACCAACCATTGAAAAAAGGATCAATGGAAAAAATTAACACATTTTCAACTTATATTTTTCTAGGGGTTATTAAGTGATTTCTCTTGTGTCAAGTCACCCATCAAAATCAACTTAAGAAAGGAAGGATTTATTTATGCTCACGGTTTACTCTCTGTAGGGAAGTCTTAGTGGCAGGAGTATGGGGCTGTGGTCGCCTTGTGTCCATACTCAGGTAGCAGAGAGAAAGGAATTCTGTGCTCAGCTTGTTTCTTTTTTATATTCAGTATGGACCCTAGGCCATGGAATATGATTCTTCCTAGCTCAATCTGCTAACTCTCAGGAAATGCCCAGTAGTTTGTCTCCTAGGTGATTCCAGATCCCATCAAGCTGATAATAGTAAGCATCCTTCTGGCAACCTTTATTGTTCCAAATTTGTCAAGAGTTGATGTGTGTGTAGAGACTTATGGACCTTGAATTCTGATATGTTGCTATTGGTGGCAATGAATGACTCCTGCATATTTACCCTACTGAGATGCTCATTTGAAATTCATATTATGTTCTCTTGACAGATTTATATCTGCATTGTGTAACAGTTTAAAGATATGTGTGAGTTAATATAAAGAGAAGACCTTTGTGGGTTCAAGCACCAGATGGATTCTATATAAAACCGCATCCCACACTGGATTTATTTTGGAATGATACAATTACCCAAAGCACAGTGATGAATTTCAATGCCATTGCTAGAACCTTCAGTTCTAGAATTTGTTGCAGTCTTTGGTGTTAGCTGTACACATGGTATCATTATCTGCTAAACTGATCATGATGTTAAGATGCCTATTTTGTATTGTTATATATTTTGCATGAAAGTCGAATAACTTCAAATAGTATTATAGTTATATAATGGTCTGTGTTGATAGCAATTGTGGTTAGTTTGTAGAAAAATCTGTATTTGACAAAACGAAAATACCCTTCTGTGTTAGTATATCTTTGCTCATTGATCTCAGGGAGGAAAGCAGTGTTCCGGGGTATGAAGTGGACAAGGTGGGTGAGCTGGCATTTGAGAACTGGGGTTTTAGTTCCAGTCATGACATCTTCTGTGGCTATGGCTTATGTCACTTCATTACTGTCATGTAGAGGACAGCTTTCTGGAAATCTCCAAGTCACCTGAGTAACCAGGTTGATTGGACAGTGATCCGAGGTTCATGCAATTGGCTTGGGTGATATCATAATTAGGTACAAGTGTCCATTTAACAATAAAATACTTGAACTCTGAGCACAGTTGTGAAGACATAATTGAGTTGAGCCCTGAGCAAGCCTGCAGGAAAGTGACTAATTGATGGGGAGGGCCCAGCCCGTGGTGGGTGGGACCAGTCTCTGGGCGAGTGGGTGGGTAAAGATGGAGAGAACTGGGTGAGGAAATTGGCATCCTTTAGTAGACATGCTGGTTTGGCAAATGTGGATTGTTCTTTTCTCAGCAGTTCTGTGGATATATGCATATGGTGTATCCAGTTCCCTTAGCCCCTAGTGCTGGACTGCCAAGCTGGATTAAGAACTGGACAATCTTAATAGAAATAAAACCCCTTATTCATCCTATAAGTTATTTGGTCATAAATTTACTCACAATATGAAGAGTAGCTGCAACAGGTAATGTATTGAATCACTGGTAAAGTCAGCAAAAGTCCTGGTGGGGCTGTTTGTTGTAATCTGTCATTACTGGGTGTTTTTCCCCACAGAATAGACTGCTAGCAGAGCAGGACAAGACTAATCAGCCTCAAGGTCCACTCCTTTGTGACATGCCTTCCTCCAGTAAGATTCCATCTCCTAAAGCTGCCAGACCTTTGCATTACATCAGTTAAGCATGCAAACACATGTGCCCATGGAGGACAATTCGCATTCGAATAACGACACATGCCATATTAAAATCACTCTGCAATAGGTCTGCAATACAGGCTTACTCGATATATTTTGTACCAGTTACTATGACAAAATACCCTTAAGAAGGAAGGGATTATGTAGGATCATGGTGTGAGGTAGCAGGTCACGTTGTGTGGGGAAGTCAGAAAACAGATGAATGCTGGGGATCAATTTACTTTCTACTTTCCCCCTTTTCATTCAATCCATGACTTTTACTCTGGGATAGCCCCACCCAGTTAATCGTCTCTGGACATACCTCACAGACCCATCTAAAGGAGTGCATTTCTCTGAGTCTCTCTCTCTCTCTCTCTCTCTCTCTCTCTCTCTCTCTCTCTCTCTCTCTCTCTGTCAGGGTCTTATTTATCCCATGCTGCCTTTGAATTCACTATGTAGTCAAAGATGGCTTTGAAACCTTGAACTTCTGTTCTTCCTCTGTTTCCTGAGTGCTTGGGATTGTAGGCATGTAACAACACTCCTATGAGATCAAACCCATAATTTCATATATTCTAGGAAATCATTCTGCCTATTCAGTTAACATCCCAACCTCTCCCCTAGGTACTGGTAATTCAATCAAACTGACAGCCCAAATTAAATGTCACACCTGGAATGGGAAAAAAATTTGAAAATTGATAGAAGTAATGTTCCATATTGGAGGTAGAGGCAAATAAAACAGGAAGCATAGGTTGTGGTAGTTAAACAGTTATGTGTTTGAATCTGTACAGACAATTAATAAAAATGAGTTAGGAACAACCCAAGGAAAATAAATTTAAGAAATATGTGTGTCTGCTAATCTTTGCCCAAAGGAAGAAACATCCACGGTGAGATATAGGCTATTTCTCACTTAGCTGTTAGAGTTAGATAGGTGACCATGGAGACACCTCTTCATTTGAACAGATACACAACATATTTTGTTTTCTTGTGAATGCATCAGTTTGAGTCTCTGAAAGTGAAAGCATTTATAGAACACCACTGTGTTCTCAGCATTGGCCAAAGTTTTCATACCTACATCTTGAAGTAAGTTCCCTTGTTATCCTCACTACTGAAGTTTCAATAGACAAAATAGGCTGTCCAGAATAAAAGATGCTAACCAATTGTCAAACTGAGACTAAAACTCAAGATTAAAGTTCCTCTAGAACTTTAACTCTTAACATATTACAATTTACATTTGAGGGGAATCTGCATCTAAAATGTCATTTACACCATATTTTGTCCTCTTCTATATCCACACTCATGTGTGTTACCAAATGAGTGTCTAATACCTACTTGTACACAAGTAAATAATGTATTAGCACAAGTGTTATTTTATTTAAAATTTTTTTATATTTACTATTATTATTGTGTGTGTGTGTATATGTGTGTGTGTGTGTGTGTGTATATGTGTGTGTGTGTGTGTGTGTGTATATGTGTGTGTGTGTGTGTGTGTGTGTGCCTCTGTACTCAAGAAGGCCAGAAGAGGGCATCAGATCCTTCACAGCTGGGGTTGCCCCTGACTTGTGTAGGTCCTGGGATCTGAACTCTGGTACTCATGATAGTACTGTAAGAGCTTATAACCATCAAACAGCCTCTCCAGCTCCTAGGTGAGTGTTCCTTAGTTTTTTTTTCTCTATTATTTGCATTAGCTTGAGCTTTGCAGTTAGTTTTAAAGTTTGAGCTTTAGTTTTAATGCCAAGAGAAGATGAGAAAATTGACATCTAGCGAGAGAGTAAATGTCTGATAAAACATGTGGAAAAATAGAGGTCAGAAAATGTTTGCCCTGAGAGAGAGATAATAAGCTGATGTTAGTTGAAAACATTCACAGATTAGGTAAGAGATGGGTGGATGACAGTGCTTTGGCTAAGGTTGTAGAGGTCACTTTGCTGAAAAAGGTTTTATGAAGCTTCATCAGAATATTTCTTCATCACTTTGAAATTTGCAATGTTACCCCTTAGCATCTGCAGTTCACTTCAGGAATATCTATTTGTATCTTTATATTCTATAAAGATCTTTGCTTCAGATCTTTCATTTGCATTGCTTGAAAAATTTATTTCCTTTGAGATGGCAGTTCTATCTTCTGGTCTCTTCAAGTAATGAAAAAAGGCATCTATTTGGGTTTTTAGCAGTGTTGGAATTAGCCTCAAGAAAATTTAATAATTCAAGTACAATATGAATACAAGAATAATAGCTTTTTCATTTGCTGCTGTCTGCCCTGGCCTTGAACTTTTGAACCAGTCTGACTCATGTCCCCGAGTCTGCTGGGAAATAAAAATTGCCGTGTTTACTGCAGTTGTCTTGGAAGCCGGTCTCTGTTCTGTCTATTGCTCTGTGGCATCTTCTGCCTTCTGCCAACCCTGAATATCGGCCCCTTTCTTCTTTGTCACCGTTTTCTGGGTCCATGTTTTACCTTTGGTTTTAAAGATGGACTTAAGGAGTTTGGATTTTAGGTATTCTCCAGACACTTGGCTTCTCTTCAGCCTGACTTCTTTCAGTATCTGGTTCCCCTTAACACAGTACTTGGTTCCTTTTACCTGCAGTTCAAGGCTCAAAATTCCATTTAAAAGCCATAAAGGGCCCACTTAGTTCTTCTCTGAGGACACTAGATATTATGAGCTGGTAGGTTTGCATTTTATTGCAAATTCAGAAGTATTATCTTTCTGCAAAAGTCTAGGAATTACACTACCAGATGGGAAAACATTTCAAACTGTAAAATAAACAAGATGCTGCAGGCATGTAAGATCTAGAATCATAGGAGAGTCTTTACAGGCAGAAAATTGTCAAGACAGAGAATTTGGTTTGTTTTCTAGCCTCTTGTCAGTACCCAGATAGTGAAGTGCATGGCCAAGCACTTACTGCACTGAAACCCAAGAAAGTTCATGATGGTGTACAGATGTGTTCAGAACATATCTACATAGTTCAGCTATGACTTAGTATTTGAGTTTTCTCTGCTCAAGTTCAGGCATAATGAGAAAAGGTTGAGATAATACTTTGCACATGCAAGCCACAGAAGATGCGTAGTTCACAAAATTCATGACTGACACCTGTCCAGGCCTTGGCCACTTCACCATCTGACACAGGGAATGAGGCAATCTCCTCTTAGGTACCACTTGCAGTGTATTAGGGCTTGCGTTAAGTTCTACAAAACCATATAACATGTGGGAAGGAGCAGGTTTCTAAAAGTTACAAAGCATTCTCAGAATAACATCAGGACAGGAACAATCTGTCTGTTACCATGGCTAGAGAGTACTGGTGGGCTGAGGAGCTTTTTGGCCTTCCATGAGTCTATGTTGTAGGAACAAGTTCTGTCCCTGTACCTCATTCTTTAAAGAGGAGTATGAGAGCCACCTTGACACTTTGAGTGGCCATCATACCAGGCATGCAGGACTTGGGTGTGAGTGTGTCGATAGGTATTTCGAGAGGTCTAGTTACCTACTGTTGTAAGGGCTCGGAGCTCCTGGAGTAGTAATGTCTCCTACTGAGAGCAGGAAGTCATCTGCGATGGGGAGTATTAACCCAATACCTAGAGACAGGCCTCCAGGCAGACCTCAAAGGGTTACTCTAGATTCAGATTGATCTCTACAGGTGTTTGAGAGGACTTTTTGTAAACATTCAAATAGCTTTATTTGTAACTATTAGTATATCATTCTTAGGGATTGGGCTCTGAAAAATTGGAAATATACAAAAATCAGAACATAGAAAAGATGATCAAAATTCACGCTGCATCTGGGCTAAGATGGAGCAGTATGTCCTTTACACATTAGTTTGTTCTAATTTACAAATTCTTAGTCAGGTTTATAGTACCAGATGTGAGAGATTCTCAGGAAGAATGGGCCTGAAATCTAATACCCATATAACATTCATGCCACTCTTGCACCCATGGACATATGCCAGAGTGGTTGCTCTTGTACCTTGCAGAATTCACAGCTGAGTAAGGATGTTGATGACTCTTAATCCCTAGTAGCCTGCATAATACCTTCTAGTACTTTGAAAGTTAGCTAGAAGGGAGTAAGCTTCCAGGTCAATTCCAGAATATATTTTTTCATATCCTGTAATCAAAGCACATGGTGCCTTCAGCAATAGGGTTCTTACCATCAAATTTCAGTGGACCTCCAAGAACAATGGCAAGAACCTATATGGTTTGGGGAGGTCTTAAGAATTCCTAGACCAAAATCTCATATGGAGGTATCCTGTCAGCGACTCGGAGTTCAGTTGCCTCTGACTTCTTGGAAGAGTATTCAAGGCAGTTTTTGAAGAACTGTCCTCAATTTCTTCATATGTTATAGGACTATTTAATAATTCACAACTTCCTGATCAATTTAGGTAAATGTGTTTACTTAGGAATTCATCCATCTCTTTTGTGTTGTCAAATTCACAGAGTATAAGTTTTTGAAATATGACGTTATAATTCTCTGGATTTCTTGGGTATTCAGTAGTAATAAATCCTTTCATTTTAATTTTTGTTAATTTGGGTTCTCTATCTCTTGCATTTGTTAAATTTAGCTAGGGGTGTATCAATCTTATGATTTTTTCAAAGACCAGCTTTTTGGACTGGTTGATTTTTTTCTATTATTTTCCTAATCTCAATTTCAGATATTTCTCCCCTTATTTGGTAATTTCCTCCTTCTACTGCTTTTTGGGATCGATTGCTCTAGTGTCTCTAAAGCTTTAGGTGCATTGTTAGTCATTTATTTCTGATTTCCATTTTTTTTGATGTAGGCATTAAGACTATGAACTTACCTCTTAGGACAGCTTTTCATTGTGTCCCAGATTTTGGTAAGTTGTATTTCATTATAGTTCACTTTCAGGAATCTTGAATTTCCTTTTTAATTTCTTCCTGAATCCAATTCTCATCAGCATCATATTGTTAAGTTTCCAGGAGTTAGTGTATTTTCTGTTGTTTGTTCTGTTGTGATGTCAAGCTTTAGGCTGTGGTTGTCTGATAAGGTGCAGGCTAGAATTTCAACTTTCCTGTATATGTGGAGATTCGTTTTGTGGCCCAATATGTGATCTATTTTGGAGAAAGTTCGTGTGCTGCTGAGAAAAATGTGTATTCTTTGGTTCGTGGATGAAAAGTTCGATAGAGATCTGTACAGGTCCATTTCTTTCAGGGTTTGATTTAAGCTCCAAAGTGTCTCTGTTAAGTTTTTTACCTGTAGATCTATCCCTTGTTGAGAGGGGTGTTATTGAAATCCCCAAGAATTATCGTTTTGGGATGATTTTCTCACTTTAGACGTTGTAGGGTTTTGCTTAATGAATGTGGGGGGGGCGTATTGGGGCATATATGTTCAGTATTGTGAAGTCTTCCTGATGAATTGTACCTGTGACTAAAATGTAGTACCATCGTGTGTCTCTATGATTTTTTTTTGGTTTGAAGTCCACTTTGTCCAATAGCATAATGGCTTCCCCTGCCTGTTTCTGCTTACATAAGCTTGTAGAATTGTGACCAGCCTTTTATTTTAGAGCGTGCCTATCTTTTTCGTGAGAGGGTTTCCTGCAGGCAGCAGATTGATGGATGTGTGATTTTAATCCAAGTTTGTAATCTGTTCTCTTGATAGTGAGTTATTATTCCATTAACATTTAGTGTTATAATGGAGAAACTATTTTTAATTCCTGACATTTATTTGTTTTAGTGGTTTTTTGTAAGTGTATTGCTTGCTTTTTGGTGTTAACTTCCCTTGTGTTCTCCCGGATATGCTGTTTTTTTCTTCAAGCTTGGTATCATTTCTAGCATTTTTTTGAGGCCTGGTTTGGTGGACATATATCCCTTCAAGTTGTCTTTGTGCTGGAAGATTTTGTTTCTCTATTGATCATGACAGATAGTTTTGGGGGGTATATCAGCCTGGGTTGACATTTTGCTCATCAATACTTGAAGTATGTCTCTCCAAGCTCTTCTGCTTTTACTGTTTCGGTACTGATAGGTTTACCTTTAAAAGTGACTTGTTTTTTTCCCCTTGAAGCTCTCAGCACCATTTCTTTGTCTTGAATGTGGAGTGTTTTAACTATTATTTGCCATGGCGAGTTTCTATTTGGTTCATCCTGTTTGGGGTGTGGAATGCTTCTTGTATATGGATGGGCCTCTCTTTTTTAGATGAGGAAAGTTTTCCTTGATGATCGTTTGAAAAATTTCCTCAGTGTGGTATTTTGAGATTCTTGCTCTGGTATTCCATGATACACGTTAGGCTTCTTCAGGATGCCCAAACTCTTGAATGTTTCTCTCGAGTATCTTTTTTGGCTTTAACAAACTCTTCCATGAAACTGGTTAATACTCCCACTTTGTCTCAAGGTCTGAAAATTCTGTTTTCTGCTTTGTCAGTTTCTGATGATAAGACTCTCTGTTGAGTTCTGGGGCGCGGTGAGTCTCGGCTGGATTGTGTGTGTCCCGGGGGCGTGCGGTCAGATGAGGAAACTGGACGGCGGAATAAAAAAAAGGATCGGTCCCAACCTTACCCTTTTCCCCTCCCCTCCCCCCTCCACCTCCCCCTCCCCCTCTCTCCCCCCTCCCCCTCTCCCCTCCCTCCCCATCCCCCATGTCCACCCCCAATCCCAGAGCATCCTTTTACTGTGCATGCCAAACTCTCCTCTTGGTCCTCTTCTCTGATGAGGTGCAAGAACCCAGGGGCATATCCCAGAACCCTTCCCTGTGTTTCTCTTAAGCTTAGGAACACTACTGTTACTGTCAGTCCCTAGCCTCCAAGGATCCTAGTGCCTTTGGTTCCATGCTAGACATTGTGGAGTCAATAATGAGTTGGACATAGCGCCGGTCATGCAAAGTCCTATTATGGTTGCTTTGCCCTAACCTGCCTGGAGTATCTTGCATATCATACTCTTCCCATCCTTGTTCTCTTACAATCTCACGCCCCCTTTTCTGCAAATTTCTCTGAGTTCAGGATGGGGAGACATTAGCTGGCCTAGTTCCATGTGGTTGATTAGACAAATGTCTTTACTCACTGAATCATCTGCTAGCGGTCTGCCATAGGTTGAATGTGAATGGCACACTAGACTCATAGTTTGACCACTTATTGTCCAGCTGGTAGCATATATAGAAGGTTATGAAGTCTTCAGAAAATAATGCCTTGCTGGAAGAAGTGGCCCACTAGAGTGGCCTTTGAGATTTTATTATCCAGCCCTACTTCTTGTCTGCTTGTACTTCTGATTGTGATGCAATGTGTCAACTGCCTTATGTTTCTGCTACCATAACCCCTACCTTGATAGACTGTACTCCCCCTAGGAATACGCTGAAATAAACCCTTCTTCCTTTAAGTTCCTTTTGTCAAGGTATTTTGATTACCAGTATTGAGAAATAGTTAGTACACTGCCTAGTGATTTTCATTTGTTCCCTCATTCTCTATTAGCTCCGTGCTCTGTTTCCTATATTTAAAGCTGCATTCAAGCTCTCTTCCTTATTTCAAAGTTAAATAAATATCTTTTTGATACATAAACACGTGTTCGAATAATTTTTTCTTCAATCATGGATTATGAATGACTTATGAATTAGACCACATCTTTTGCGTGTGTGCGTGCGTGTGTGTGTTGTGTGTGTGTGTGTGTGTGTGTGTTGTGTGGTATCGTGGAGGCTGAAGGGCAAATTTGAGAATCATCCTGGATTTCCTACCTGCTTGTTTGCTTTGCTACTGGGGTTCCCTAGATTCTGCCTTCCAGGGCTGGACGTGCGAGTTTTTGCCATCACCCCAGGCATTTTTTTAATGTGGAATCTGGAATGTGAAGTCGGGTCCTTCTGCTTTAGAGGCAGAAGATTAACTCTAAAGCCATCTCTCCAGCCCTAGATTATATAATTACTCTTCTTCAAATGGTGCCTGCACCCCTAAAAGATAGATTCATCTTTGTACTTTCAAGTTCCATGTAAATCCTAGCTTCAACGGTGCACAACAATTGTAGTAGAGATTTAAATGCCATGTTTTGCATGAATAATTTTTGTAAACTTTGCATTTGATTTCCTTGAAACATTTTAATGTTTACTTTGATTTGGAAATGCATCTTGAAAATTATTAACATTACAATGAGCCCTCCGTCAGTTTTTTTTTTGTTGCTGTTGTATTGTGTGTGTTTTCATCCTCTCTGGCAGACTACCTAACACAATTGAAAAATGTAACTGTGGAAAACGGACTACAAACTACATGAATTTTTCTGTCTTTTATAATGACCCTCACTTCAGTTGCATAGTACAGAATATATTTCTTTTGAAAAATCTCAAAATTTGTGAAAATAATATTTAAAACATAGTCATTTCTTCTTCTTTCTTCCCAGATATAAAACTATGCAAGGACCATTCAGCAAGCATAGCTTCCTGATCTATCTATCTATCTTCTATCTATCATCTATCTATCTATCTATCTATCCAGCCTCCATCCATTTTTTCTATCTATCATCTACCTGTCATTCTATCTTTTCATTTATATATTGTATATCTAATTAATTTCTAGTGTAAATAGTGGACTAAACACAGAGCATTTTTTGTTACATCTTCTTGAAAGAAGGTTCTATGTGGGGGCTGGCAGGTGATTAAATCAATAAAATATTGCTGTGCAAGCATGAGAATCTAAGTTCACATTCCATTAGTACTCACGTTAAAAAAAAATAGCAAGCTAGGGCTGGAGAGGTGGCTCAGTGGGTTAATACTCTGTCTCGCAGCAGAAGGTCTTGAGTTCAGATTCCAGGCCATGGCAACCTGAACTTCTGGCCCTGTGGGTAGTGTCTGGGAATCCCAGAGAAAAACCGAAAAGAGGTAGAGTAATAAGACAATCCGGATGATTCCCAAATCACCCTTGGTCTTCCAGAGGACCCACAGTGTCCTCTAATACACATACTTCCCATTTCCCCCAACACACTAAATTAAAAAATGGGTAGTGCAGTGCCTACCTGCCATTCCAGCTTTGGATAGTGGAGATAGGACTCCTTAGAGCTTATGACCAGCCAAATCATCCCAGCTGTGTTCAGTGAGACATTGTCTCAAAATAAGGTGGAGAGTGATTGGAGAAGATATTCAAAGTTGACCTTTAATGTTCACATGCACACCACACACCACACACACACACACACACACACAAATGCATACCTGTGCACATGTGTACACACACACATAAACACATTTATATATACACACACACAAAGCAATGGCCTACTGTGTTAAACTGTCTTTCTAAGTCTAGATTGAAAACAAAACTGTGTTCCAATCACATTATAAACTAAAAAAATCATCAATTTTAGGAGCAGGTAATATATACCCAGTTGAGCATATGTGTTCTTTCTGTCTACGCCTTTACATTTAAATTTAAGTACCTACATATGCCATCTTTCTCATTTTGAAATGATGAGAAATTTCAACTGATCTCTTCAAAATGAACTTATTATTAGCTAATATATTGTATATCTAATTCATTTTAATTAGCTTTGTAGCATCCATGTACTCTGGATCAGACCAATCCATTGTTCAAAAGGCAGCACTAGTGATGGGGTTAGATCTTGGCTTCTGGCTTTTAAACTGCTATGAAATTCTATCCCAGAGTTTCTTTTCCCATCTTGTTCTTTTGTTTGTATTTTAAAAATATTTATGAGACCTAAATTTTGCTGCTTTACCCAGGAAATCTGGAACTCAGAGAAGTCAGATACCAATGTAAACTACTAAGTGTCTGGGTAAACTGGTTCACAAGAACTCCGGCCTTTGTGTAGATACAGGTTTTGCCTGTCTAACCTGAGACTCAGATTTCTTCTTTCCTTTCATTGTTCTTAAATTTGGCAAAAACTGGTCTGTGATTGTATGTTAAATCATAGCAGGCAGGTCATTTTGTTTCTGTGGTCATAAATGTCAGAGTCATAAAAGCATTTGCAGACTTATTACTGGCTTGTGCTCCCGTAACCCTGGAGGAGGGTTTCTTGGGCCTGTTAATTCATACATTAGGGAATCTTCTTTAGGAAATTTGCAGTTGTTTCTGTGTGTGTGTTTTTTTTTTTTTAAGAAAAGAATCTTTTATGTGGAGCAATGTGTGTGTTTGTAGAAAACTTCCAAGTAATATTAAGACACAAAACAATCAGTTATGATTCTATTAAATGAAAATTCTTCTTGCTCTTGCAGTATAGCTGTTTTGTTTCCAGAATGCAAGCAGGAAAGTGAGTGTCTGAGAAGTGCCAGCGTTAGAACAGGTATTCAGACTGTGCTCTGTGGCCTGACTGACGCTGTGTGCAGTGGACTCAGGTGTTATTTGATACATTTATTTGTGTTTGTATTATGAGTGGCAGACCTAGTTCTGAATAAGGTCCCTCCTGTTCTCTAGCCTAAAGGAGTTCATATCATACTGTTAGCTAAAGACCACCAACCATTGAAAAAAAGGATCAATGGAAAAAATCACATTTCAACTTATATTTTCTAGGGGTTATTAAGTGATTTCTCTTGTGTCAAGTCACCCATCAAAATCACTTAAGAAAGGAAGGATTTATTTATGCTCACGGTTTTACTCTCTGTAGGGAAGTCTTAGTGGAGGAGTATGGGGCTGTGGTCGCCTTGTGTCCATACCAGGTAGCAGAGAGAACGGAATCTGTTGCTCACTTGTTTCTTTTTTATTTCAGTATGGACCCTAGGCCTGGAATATGATTCTTCCTAGCTCAATCTGCTAACTCTCAGGAAATGCCCAGTAGTTGTCTCCTAGGTGATTCCAGATCCCATCAAGCTGATATAGTAAGCATCCTTCTGGCAACCTTTATTGTTCCAAATTTGTCAAGAGTTGATGTGTGTGTAGAGACTTATGGACTTGAATTCTGATATGTTGCTATGGTGGCAATGAATGACTCCTGCATATTTACCCTACTGAATGCTCATTTGAAATCATATTATGTTCTCTTGACGATTTTATATCTGCATTGTGTAACAGTTTAAAGATATGTGTGAGTTAATATAAAGAGAAGACCTTTGGGGTTCAAGCACCAGATGGATTCTATATAAAACCGCATCCCCACTGGATTTATTTTGGATGATACAATTACCCAAAGCACAGTGATGAATTTCAATGCCATTGCTAGAACCTTCAGTTCCTAGATTTGTTGCAGTCTTTGGTTGTTAGCTGTACACTGGTATCATTATCTGCTCTAAACTGATCATGATGTTAAGATGCCTATTTTGATGTTATATATTTTGCATGAAAGTCGAATAACTTCAAATAGTATTAGTTATATAATGTCTGTGTGATAGCAATTGTGGTTAGTTTGTAGAAAATCTGTATTTGACAAAACGAAAATACCCTTCTGTGTTAGTATATCTTTGCTCATTGATCTCAGGGGGAAAGCAGTGTTCCGGGGTATGAAGTGGACAAGGTGGGTGAGCTGGCATTTGAGAAATGGGGTTTTAGTTCCAGTCATGACATCTTCTGTGGCTATGGCTTATGTCACTTCATTACTGTCATTGTAGAGGACAGCTTTCTGGAAAATCTCAAGTCACCTGAGTAACCAGGTTGATTCGGACGTGATCCGAGGTTCATGCAATTGGCTTGGGTGATATCATAATTAGGTACAAGTGTCCATTTAACAATAAAATACTTACTCTGAGCACAGTTGTGAAGACATCATTGAGTTGAGCCCTGAGCAAGCCTGCAGGAAAGTGAACTATTGATGGGGAGGGCCCAGCCCGTGGTGGGTGGGACCAGTCCTCTGGGCTAGTTTGGTGGGTAAAGATGGAGAGAACTGGTGAGGAACTTGCATCCTTTAGTAGACATGCGGTTTGGCAAATGTGGATTTTCTTTTCTCAGCAGTTCTGTGGATATATGCATATGGTGTATCCAGTTCCCTTAGCCCCTATGCTGGACTGCCAAGCTGGATTAAGAACTGACAATCTTAATAGAAAATAAAACCCCTTATTCATCCTATAAGTTATTTGGTCTAAATTTACTCACATATGAAAGTGCTGCAACAGGTAATGTATTGAATCACTGGTAAGTCAGCAAAAGTCCTGGTGGGCTGTTGTTGTAATTGTCATTACTGGGTGTTTTTCCCCACAGAATAGACGTGCTAGCAGAAGGAGGACAAGACTAATCAGCCTCAAGGTCCACTCCTTGTGACATGCCTTCCTCCAGTAAGATTCCATCTCCTAAGCTGCCAGACCTTTGCATACATCATTTAGCATGCAAACACATGTGCCCATGGAGGACAATTCGCATTCGAATAACGACACATGCCATATTAAATCACTCTGCAATAGGTCTGCAATACGCTTACTCGATATTTTTGTACCAGTTACTATGACAAAATACCCTTAAGAAGGAAGGATGTATGTAGGATCATGGTGTGAGGTAGCAGGTCACGTTGTGTGGGGAAGTCAGAAAACAGATGAATGCTGGGACAATTTACTTTCTACTTTCCCCTTTTCATTCAAACCCATGACTTTTACTCTGGGATGCCCCACCCAGTTAATCGTCCTCTGGACATACCTCACAGACCCATCTAAAGGAGTGCCATTTCTCTGAGTCTCTCTCTCTCTCTCTCTCTCTCTCTCGCTCTCATCTCTTCCTCTCTCTCTTCTCTCTCTTCTCGTCCCTACTCTCTCTCTTCTGTCTTATTTATCCCATGCTGCCTTTGAATTCACTATGTAGTCAAGATGGCTTTGAAACCTTGAACTTCTGTTCTTCCTCTGTTTCCTGAGTGCTTGGGATTGTAGGCATGTAACAACACTCCTATGAGATCAAACCCATAATTTCATATATTCTAGGAAATCATTCTGCCTATTCAGTTAACATCCCAACCTCTCCCCTAGGTACTGGTAATTCAATCAAACTGACAGCCCAAATTAAATGTCACACCTGGAATGGGAAAAAAATTTGAAAATTGATAGAAGTAATGTTTCCATTTTGGAGTAGAGGCAAATAAAACAGGAAGCATAGGTTGTGGTAGTTAAACAGTTATGTGTTTGAATCTGTACAGACAATTAATAAAAATGAGTTAGGAACAACCCAAGGAAAATAAATTTAAGAAATATGTGTGTCTGCTAATCTTTGCCCAAAGGAAGAAACATCCACGGTGAGAATATAGGCTATTTCTCACTTAGCTGTTAGAGTTAGATAGGTGACCATGAGACACCTCTTCATTTGAACAGATACACAACATATTTTTGTTTTCTTGTGAATGCATCAGTTTTGTCTCGAAAGTGATAAAGCATTTATAGCACCACTGTGTTCTCCAGCATTGGCCAAAGTTTTCATACCTACATCTTGAAGTTAAGTCCCCTTTCTCCTCACTACTGAAGTTTCACTATAACAAAATAGGCTGTCCAGAATAAAAGATGCTAACCAATGTCAAACGAGACTAAAACTCAAGATTAAAGTTCCTCTAGAGAACTTTAACTCTACCATATTACAATTTACATTTGAGGGATCTGATCTAAAATGTCATTTACCCATATTTGTCCTCTTCTAATTCCCACACTCATGTGTGTTACCAAATGAGTGTCTAATAACCTACTTGTACACAAGAAAATAATGTATTAGCACAAGTGTTATTTTATTTAAAAATTTTTTTATATTTACTATTATTATTGTGTGTGTGTGTATATGTGTGTGTGTGGTGGGTGTGTATATGTGGTGTGGTGGTGTGTGTGGTGGTGTGTATATGTGTGTGTGTGTGTGTGTGTGGTGTGGTGCCTCTGTACTCAAGAAGGCCAGAAGAGGGCATCAGATCCTTCACAGCTGGGGTTGCCCCTGACTTGTGTAGGTCCTGGGATTGAACTCTGGTATCATGATAGTACGTAAGCGGCTTATAACCATCAAACAGCCTCTCCAGCTCTAGGTGAGTGTTCTCTCTATTTTTTTTCTTTCTATTATTTGCATTAGCTGAGCTTTGCAGTTAGTTTTTAAAGTTTGAGCTTTAGTTTAATGCCAAGAGAAGATGAGAAAATTGACATTCTAGCGAGAGAGTAAATTCGATAAACATTGAGAAAATAGAGGGTCAGAAAATGTTCATAATCTTAGCAATTACTGTAGTTATTACAGAGATTTATCTTTGAGTGTCTCTAAGTGGGTTTCGTACTAGGAGCCACATATTAGGGAGTACATACGGCACTTAATTATCTGTGTCTGGGATACTTCACTCAATATAATTGTTTCTAATCCCATCCATTTTCTGGCAAATTGCATTAATTCATCATTTTTGATGGCTGAGTGGTACTCCATTGTATAGATGTACCACAATTTCCTTATCCACTCATCAACTGTTGGACATTTGGGTTGATTCCATGACTTTGCTATTGTAAACAGTGCTGCTATGAACATGGTCATGCTTGTGCTATCGAGGTGAATTTTTGTTGTATGGGGGTTATTCCTAAAAGTGGAATTGCAGGGTCATATGGCATTTCAATCTTTAATTTCTTTAGGAATCTCCAGATGGCTCACCAGAGTGGCTGTATGAGCCTGCACTCCCACCAGCAATGTAGGAGAGTTCCCCTCTCTCCACATCCTCTCCAGCATTTGTCGTTGTTTGTATTGTGGATTTTTGCCATCCTGACCGGGGTTAGATGATAACTCAGGGAAGTTTTGATTTGCATTTCCCTGATGGCTAAGGATGTGGGGCATTTTTAAAGATATTTGTTAGACATTTTAATTTCATCCCTGGTAAAGTTTCTTTTAAGTTCCAGGGGACATTTTTTAATTAGGCCATTTTTTAATTGGGCCATTTGTTTCCTCAGTGCTTAGTTTTCTAAGTTCTTTGTGAACTCTGAATAATAGAGCTCTATCAGATATGTGGTTAGTGAAGATTTTCTCCCATTTTGTAGGTTGCATTTGAGCTCGTGTTACAATCTCTTTATCTGAACCGAAAACTCTTTAATTTCACCAGATCCCAACTATTGATTGTTGGTAGCAGTGACTGGGCTATTGGATGTCTGTTTAGGAACTGTTGGCCAATCAGCTCGAGGGAGTTCCCTATCCTTTCACCTATGGTTTTTATAGTCTCTGGACTTATAGCAAGGTCCTTGATCCATTTGGAATTAAGTCTTGTACATGGTGACAAGTACGGGTCCAGTTTTAATCTTCTGCATGTGGACATCCAGTTTTGCAGCACCATTTGTTGAAGATGCTGTTCTTTTTACATTGGATTTTTTGGCCCCTTTGTCAAAGATCAAATGGCTGTAATTTGTGGGCTTATATCTGGGTCTCAACCCTTATCCATTGATCTGTGTGTCTATTTTTGAGCCAGTACCAGGCTGTTTTTATAACTAAGGATTTGTAGTACAGATTAAGGTTTGGTATGGTGATACCTCCAGCAGTGTTTTTGTTACTCAGGATTGTCTTTGCTATCCTGGGTCTTTTGTGCTTCCATATGAACTTTGAGATTGTTTTGTTCAACTTCTTTAAAGAATTGCTTTGGGATTTTATTTGGTTATAGCGTTGAATTTGTATATTGCCTTTGGTAGGATGGTCATTTTTATGATGTTGATTCTGCCAATCCAGGAACATGGAGGTCTTTCCATCTTCTGATGTCTTCAGCAATTTCTTTCTTTAGGGTTTTAAAGTTTTCATTGTAAAGGTCTTTTACCTCCTTGGTTAGGTTTATACCAAGGTATTTCATTCTTTTAGGGGCTATAGTAAATGGGATTGTTTCTCTCAGGGCTTTTTCACTTCTTTCATTCTGGGCATATAGGAAGGCCACTGATTTTTGTACATTTATTTTGTATCCTGCCACCCTGCTGAACTTCTGTATTAGTTCCAGGAGCTTCCTGGTGTAGTTTTTGGGATCACACAGGTATAGGATCATATCATCTGCAAATAGATATAACTTGACTTCTTGCTTGCCGATTTGAATCCCTTTTATGTCCCTTTCTTGTCTTATGGCTTCAGCTAAGACTTCAAGTACAATATTGAAAAGACGTGGTGACAGTGGACAGCCTTGTCTAGTTCCTGATCGAAGTGGGAATTCTTCATGTTTTTCTCCATTGAGTATAATCCTTGCTGTGGGCTTGTTGTATACAGCTTTTATTATGTTGATAAGGTTCCTTCCATTCCAACCTTCTTTAGGGTTTTGATCATAAAGGGCTGTTGCATCTTGTCAAAAGCTTTTTCTGCATCTATCGAGAGTATCATGTGGTCTTGAACTTTCTTTGGACTGGTTTATATGGTGAATTACATTTATTGATTTGCGTATGTTGAACCAACCTTGTGTGCCTGGGATAATGCCTACTTCATCCCTGTGGATAATCTTTTTGATATGTTTTTAAAACTGGTTTGCTAAGACTTTATTGAGAATCTTTGCATCTGTGTTCATCAGAGAGATTGGCCTATAGTTTTCTTTTTTTAAATGTATGTTTATTAGATTTTGGGATTAGGATGATATTAGCTTCATAGATGGAATTTGCTATTTGATGGAACAGTTTAAGGAATATTGGTGTAATTAGCTCCTTTAATGTCTGGTAAAACTCTGTGCTGAATCCATCTGGTCCAGGACATTTTTTGGTGGGAAGATTTGAGATTACTTCCTCAATTTCTTCATATGTTATAGGACTATTTAATAATTCACAACTTCCTGATTCAATTTAGGTAAATTGTGTTTACTTAGGAATTCATCCATCTCTTTTGTGTTGTCAAATTTCACAGAGTATAAGTTTTTGAAATATGACGTTATAATTCTCTGGATTTCTTGGGTATCAGTAGTAATAAATCCATTTTCATTTTTAATTTTGTTAATTTGGGTTCTCTATCTCTTGCATTTGGTTAATTTAGCTAGGGGTGTATCAATCTTATTGATTTTTTCAAAGAACCAGCTTTTTGACTGGTTGATTTTTTTCTATTATTTTCCTAATCTCAATTTCAGATATTTCTCCCCTTATTTTGGTAATTTCCTCCCTTCTACTGCTTTTGGGATCAGATTGCTCTAGTGTCTCTAAAGCTTTTAGGTGCATTGTTAAGTCATTTATTTCTGATATTTCCATTTTTTTTGATGTAGGCATTAAGAGCTATGAACTTACCTCTTAGGACAGCTTTCATTGTGTCCCAGAGATTTTGGTAAGTTGTATTTTCATTATAGTTCACTTTCAGGAAATCTTGAATTTCCTTTTTAATTTCTTCCTGAATCCAATTCTCATTCAGCATCATATTGTTAAGTTTCCAGGAGTTAGTGTATTTTCTGTTGTTTGTTCTGTTGTGGATGTCAAGCTTTAGGCTGTGGTGGTCTGATAAGGTGCAGGCTAGAATTTCAACTTTCCTGTATATGTGGAGATTCGTTTTGTGGCCCAATATGTGATCTATTTTGGAGAAAGTTCCGTGTGCTGCTGAGAAAAATGTGTATTCTTTGGTTCGTGGATGAAAAGTTCGATAGAGATCTGTAAGGTCCATTTCTTTCAGGGTTTGATTAAGCTCCAAAGTGTCTCTGTTAAGTTTTTTACCTGTAGATCTATCCCTTGTTGAGAGGGTGTTATTGAAATCCCCAAGAATTATCGTTTTGGGATTGATTTCTCACTTTAGACGTTGTAGGGTTTGCTTAATGAATGTGGGGGGGGCGTATTGGGTGCATATATGTTCAGTATTGTGAAGTCTTCCTGATGAATTGTACCTGTGACTAAAATGTAGTATCCATCTGTGTCTCTTATGATTTTTTTTGGTTTGAAGTCCACTTTGTCCAATAGCATAATGGCTTCCCCTGCCTGTTTTCTGCTTACATAAGCTTGTAGAATTGTTGACCAGCCTTTTATTTTTAGAGCGTGCCTATCTTTTGTCGTGAGATGGGTTTCCTGCAGGCAGCAGATTGATGGATTGTGATTTTTAATCCAAGTTTGTAATCTGTGTCTCTTGATAGGTGAGTTAATTCCATTAACATTTAGTGTTATAATGGAGAAACTATTTTTAATTCCTGACATTTATTATGTTTAGTGGTTTTTGTAAGTGTATTGCTTTGCTTTTAATGGTGTTATACTTCCCTTGTGTTCTCCCGGATATGCCTGTTTTTTTCTTCAAGCTTGAGTATCATTTCTAGCATTTTTTGAAGGCCTGGTTTGGTGGACATATATCCCTTCAAGTTGTCTTTGTGCTGGAAGATTTTTGTTTCTCTATTGATCATGACAGATAGTTTTGGGGGGTATATCAGCCTGGGTTGACATTTTTGCTCATTCAATACTTGAAGTATGTCTCTCCAAGCTCTTCTTGCTTTTACTGTTTCGACTGATAGGTTTACCTTTAAAAGTGACTTGTTTTTTTCCCCTTGAAGCTCTCAGCACCATTTCTTTGTCTTGAATGTGGAGTGTTTTAACTATTATTTGCCATGGCGAGTTTCTATTTTGGTCATACCTGTTTGGGGTGTGGAATGCTTCTTGTATATGGATGGGCCTCTCTTTTTTTAGATGAGGAAAGTTTTCCTTGATGATCGTTTGAAAAATTTCCTCAGGTGTGGTATTTTGAGATTCTTGCTCTGGTATTCCATGAATACACGTTAGGCTTCTTCAGGATGTCCCATAACTCTTGAATGTTTCTCTCGAGTATCTTTTTGGCTTTAACAAACTCTTCCATTGAACTGGTTAATACTCCCACTTTGTCTTCAAGGTCTGAAATTCTGTTTTCTGCTTTGTCAGTTCTGATGATAAGACTCTCTGTTGAGTTCTGGGTCGCGGTGAGTCTCGGCTGGATTGTGTGTGTCCCGGGGGCGGCGGAGTGAGGAAAGGGACGGCTCATACAAACTTAACAGGTACACCGGTCCCCTCCCTCCCTCCACCTCCCCCCACCCCTCTGCTCCCCCCTCCCCTCTCCCCTCCCTCCCCATCCCCCAGTGTCCACCCCCAATCCCCAGAGCATCCTTTACTGTGCATGCCAAACTCTCCTCTTGGTCCTCTTCTCTGATGAGGTGCAAGAACCCAGGGGCATATCCCAGAACCCTTCCCTGTGTTCCTCTTAAGCTTAGGAACACTACTGTTACTGTCAGTCCCTAGCCTCCAAGGATCCTAGTGCCTTTGGTCCATGCTAGACATTGTGGAGTCAATAATGAGTTGGACATAGCGCCGGTCATGCAAAGTCCTATTATGGTTGCTTCTGCCCTAACCTGCGTGGAGTATCTTGCATATCATTACTCTTCCCATCCTTGTTCTCTTACAATCTCACCGCCCCCTTTTCTGCAAATTTCTCTGAGCTTCAGGATGGGGAGACATTAGGCTGGCCTAGTTCCATGTGGTTGATTTAGACAAATGTCTTTACTCACTGAATCATCTTGCTAGCGGTCTGCCATAGGTTGAATGTGAAATGGCACACATAGACTCATAGTTTTGACCACTTATTGTCCAGCTGGTAGCATATATAGGAAGGTTATGAAGTCTTCAGAAAATAATGCCTTGCTGGAAGAAGTGGCCCACTAGAGATGGCCTTTGAGATTTTATTATCCAGCCCTACTTCTTGTCTGCTTTGTACTTCCTGATTGTGAATGCAATGTGTCTAACTGCCTTATGTTTCTGCTACCATAACCCCTACCTTGATAGACTGTACTCCCCCTAGGAATACGCTGAAATAAACCCTTCTTCCTTTAAGTTCCTTTTGTCAAGTATTTTTATTACAGTATTGAGAAAAGTAGTTAGTACACTGCCTTAGTGATTTTTCATTTGTCCCTCATTCTCTATTAGCTCCTTGCTCTGTTTCCTATATTTAAAGCTGCATTCAAGCTCTCTTCCTTATTTCAAGAGTTAAATAAAATCTCTTTTGATACATAAACAAGTGTTAGAATAATTTTTCTTCAATCATGGATATGAATGACTTCTGAATTAGACCACATCTTTTGCGTGTGTGCGTGCGTGTGTGTGTGTGTGTGTGTGTGTGTGTGTGTGTGTGTGTGTGTATCTGTGGAGGCTGAAGGGCAAATTTGAGAATCATCCTGGATTTCTCTACCTGCTTGTTGCTTTGCTCTGGGGTTTCCTAGATTCTGCCTTCCAGGGCTGGACGTGCGAGTTTTTGCCATCACCCCAGGCATTTTTTTAATGTGGAATCTGGAATGTGAAGTCGGGTCCTTCTGCTTTAGAGGCAGAAGATTAACTCTAAAGCCATCTCTCCAGCCCTAGATTATATATTAATCTTCTTCAAATGTTGCTGCCAGCCCTAAAAGCAGAGATTCATCTTTGTTACTTTCAAGTTTCCATGTAAATCCTAGCTTCAACGGTGCACAACAATTGTAGTAGAGATTTAAATGCCATGTTTTGCATGAATAATTTTTGTAAACTTTGCATTTGATTTCCTTGAAACATTTTAATGTTTACTTTGATTTGGAAATGCATCTTGAAAATTATTAACATTACAATGAGCCCTCCGTGCAGTTTTTTTTGTTGCTGTTGTATTGTGTGTGTTTTCATCCTCTCTGGCAGACTACCTAACACAATTTGAAAAATGTAACTGTGGAAAACGGACTACAAACTACATGAAATGTTTTCTGTCTTTTAATAATGACCCTCACTTTCAGTTGCATAGTACAGGAATATATTTCTTTTTAAAAGCTCAAAATTGTGAAAATAAATATTTAAAACAATAGTCAATTTCTTCTTCTTTCTTTCCCAGATATAAAACTATGAAGGACCATTCAGCAAGCATAGCTTCCTGATCTATCTATCTATCTATCTATCTATCTATCTATCTATCTATCTATCTATCCATCCATCCATCCATTTTCTATCTATCATCTACCTGTCATTCTATCTTTCATTTATATATTGTATATCTAATTAATTTTCTAGTGTAAATAGTGGACTAAACACAGAGCATTTTTTGTTACATCTTCTTGAAAGAAGGTCTATGTGGGGGCTGGCAGGTGATTAAATCAATAAAATATTTGCTGTGCAAGCATGAGAATCTAAGTTCAATTCCTTAGTACTCACGTTAAAAAAAAATAGCAAGCTAGGGCTGGAGAGGTGGCTCAGGGGTTAATACTCTGTCTCGCAAGCAGAAGGTCTTGAGTTCAGATTCCAGGCCATGGCAACCTGAACTTCTGGCCCTGGTGGGTAGTGTCTGGGAAATCCCAGAGAAAAACAGAAAAGAGGTAGAAGCAATCCAGGATGATTCCCAAAGTCACCCTTGGTCTTCCAGAGGCACACACAGTGTCCTCTAATACACATACTTCCCATTTCCCCCAACACACTAAATTAAAAAATGGGTAGTGCAGTGCCTACCTGCCATTCCAGCTTTGGATAGTGGAGATAGGAGACTCCTTAGAGCTTATTGACCAGCCAAATCATCCCAGCTGGTTCAGTGAGACATTGTCTCAAAATAAGGTGGAGAGTGATTGGGAGAAGATATTCAAAGTTGACCTTTAATGTTCACATGCACACACACACACACACACACACACACACACACACACACAAATGCATACCTGTGCACATGTGTACACACACACATAAACACATTTATATATACACACACACAAAGCAATGGCCTACTGTGTTAAACTGTCTTTCTAAAGTCTAGATTGAAAACAAAACTGTGTTCCAATCACATTTATAACTAAAAAATCATCAATTTTAGGAGCAGGTAAATATATACCCCAGTTGAGCATATGTGTTCTTTCTGTCTACGCCTTTGACATTTAAATTTAAGTACCTACATATTGCCATCTTTCTCATTTTGAAATGATGAGAAATTTCAACTGATCTCTTCAAAATGAACTTATTAATTAGCTAATATATTGTATATCTAATTCATTTTAATTAGCTTTGTAGCATCCATGTACTCTGGATCAGGACCAATCCATTGTTCAAAAGGCAGCAATAGTGATGGGGTTAGATCTTGGCTTCTGGCTTTAAAACTGCTATGAAATTCTATCCCAGAGTTTTCTTTTCCCATCTTGTTCTTTTGTTTGTATTTTAAAAATATTTATGAGACCTAAATTTTTGGCTGCATTACCCAGGAAATCTGGAACTCAGAGAAGTCAGATACCAATGAAACTACTAAGTGTCTGGGTAAAAGGTTCACAAGAACTCCGGCCTTTGTGTAGATACAGGTTTTGCCTGTCTAACCTGAGACTCAGATTTCTTCTTTCCTTTTCATTGTTTCTTAAATTTGGCAAAAACTGGTCCTGTGATTGTATGTTAAATCATAGCAGGCAGGTCATTTTGTTCTGTGGTCATAAATGTCAGAGTCATAAAAGGCATTTGCAGACTTATTACTGGCTTGTGCTCCCGTAACCCTGGAGGAGGGTTTCTTGGGCCTGTTAATTCATACATTAGGGAAATTCTTTAGGAAATTTGCAGTGTTTCTGTGTGTGTGTTTTTTTTTTTTTAAGAAAAGAATCTTTTACTGTGGAGCAATGTGTGCTGTTTGTAGAAAACTTCCAAGTATATATTAAGACACAAAAAAATCAGTTATGATTCTATTAAATGAAAATTCTTCTTGCTCTTGCAGTATAGCTGTTTTGTTTCCAGAATGCAAGCAGGAAAGTGAGTGGTCTGAGAAGTGCCAGCCGTTAGAACAGGTATTCAGACTGTGCTCTGTGGCACTGACTGACGCTGTGTGACAGTGGCACTCAGGTGTTATTTGATACATTTACTTTTGTGTTTGTATTATGAGTGGCAGACCTAGTTCTGAATAAGGTCCCTCCTGTTCTCTAGGCCTAAAGGAGTTCATATCATACTTTAGTCTAATAAGACCACCAACCATTGAAAAAAGGATCAATGGAAAAAATTAACACATTTTCAACTTATATTTTTCTAGGGGTTATTAAGTGATTTCTCTTGTGTCAAGTCACCCATCAAAATCAACTTAAGAAAGGAAGGATTTATTTATGCTCACGGTTTACTCTCTGTAGGGAAGTCTTAGTGGCAGGAGTATGGGGCTGTGGTCGCCTTGTGTCCATACTCAGGTAGCAGAGAGAAAGGAATTCTGTGCTCAGCTTGTTTCTTTTTTATATTCAGTATGGACCCTAGGCCATGGAATATGATTCTTCCTAGCTCAATCTGCTAACTCTCAGGAAATGCCCAGTAGTTTGTCTCCTAGGTGATTCCAGATCCCATCAAGCTGATAATAGTAAGCATCCTTCTGGCAACCTTTATTGTTCCAAATTTGTCAAGAGTTGATGTGTGTGTAGAGACTTATGGACCTTGAATTCTGATATGTTGCTATTGGTGGCAATGAATGACTCCTGCATATTTACCCTACTGAGATGCTCATTTGAAATTCATATTATGTTCTCTTGACAGATTTATATCTGCATTGTGTAACAGTTTAAAGATATGTGTGAGTTAATATAAAAGAGAAGACCTTTGTGGGTTCAAGCACCAGATGGATTCTATATAAAACCGCATCCCACACTGGATTTATTTTGGAATGATACAATTACCCAAAGCACAGTGATGAATTTCAATGCCATTGCTAGAACCTTCAGTTCTAGAATTTGTTGCAGTCTTTGGTGTTAGCTGTACACATGGTATCATTATCTGCTAAACTGATCATGATGTTAAGATGCCTATTTTGTATTGTTATATATTTTGCATGAAAGTCGAATAACTTCAAATAGTATTATAGTTATATAATGGTCTGTGTTGATAGCAATTGTGGTTAGTTTGTAGAAAAATCTGTATTTGACAAAACGAAAATACCCTTCTGTGTTAGTATATCTTTGCTCATTGATCTCAGGGAGGAAAGCAGTGTTCCGGGGTATGAAGTGGACAAGGTGGGTGAGCTGGCATTTGAGAACTGGGGTTTTAGTTCCAGTCATGACATCTTCTGTGGCTATGGCTTATGTCACTTCATTACTGTCATGTAGAGGACAGCTTTCTGGAAAATCTCCAAGTCACCTGAGTAACCAGGTTGATTGGACAGTGATCCGAGGTTCATGCAATTGGCTTGGGTGATATCATAATTAGGTACAAGTGTCCATTTAACAATAAAATACTTGAACTCTGAGCACAGTTGTGAAGACATAATTGAGTTGAGCCCTGAGCAAGCCTGCAGGAAAGTGACTAATTGATGGGGAGGGCCCAGCCCGTGGTGGGTGGGACCAGTCTCTGGGCGAGTGGGTGGGTAAAGATGGAGAGAACTGGGTGAGGAAATTGGCATCCTTTAGTAGACATGCTGGTTTGGCAAATGTGGATTGTTCTTTTCTCAGCAGTTCTGTGGATATATGCATATGGTGTATCCAGTTCCCTTAGCCCCTAGTGCTGGACTGCCAAGCTGGATTAAGAACTGGACAATCTTAATAGAAAATAAAACCCCTTATTCATCCTATAAGTTATTTGGTCATAAATTTACTCACAATATGAAGAGTAGCTGCAACAGGTAATGTATTGAATCACTGGTAAAGTCAGCAAAAGTCCTGGTGGGGCTGTTTGTTGTAATCTGTCATTACTGGGTGTTTTTCCCCACAGAATAGACTGCTAGCAGAAGCAGGACAAGACTAATCAGCCTCAAGGTCCACTCCTTTGTGACATGCCTTCCTCCAGTAAGATTCCATCTCCTAAAGCTGCCAGACCTTTGCATTACATCAGTTAAGCATGCAAACACATGTGCCCATGGAGGACAATTCGCATTCGAATAACGACACATGCCATATTAAAATCACTCTGCAATAGGTCTGCAATACAGGCTTACTCGATATATTTTGTACCAGTTACTATGACAAAATACCCTTAAGAAGGAAGGGATTATGTAGGATCATGGTGTGAGGTAGCAGGTCACGTTGTGTGGGGAAGTCAGAAAACAGATGAATGCTGGGGATCAATTTACTTTCTACTTTCCCCCTTTTCATTCAATCCATGACTTTTACTCTGGGATAGCCCCACCCAGTTAATCGTCTCTGGACATACCTCACAGACCCATCTAAAGGAGTGCATTTCTCTGAGTCTCTCTCTCTCTCTCTCTCTCTCTCTCTCTCTCTCTCTCTCTCTGTCAGGGTCTTATTTATCCCATGCTGCCTTTGAATTCACTATGTAGTCAAAGATGGCTTTGAAACCTTGAACTTCTGTTCTTCCTCTGTTTCCTGAGTGCTTGGGATTGTAGGCATGTAACAACACTCCTATGAGATCAAACCCATAATTTCATATATTCTAGGAAATCATTCTGCCTATTCAGTTAACATCCCAACCTCTCCCCTAGGTACTGGTAATTCAATCAAACTGACAGCCCAAATTAAATGTCACACCTGGAATGGGAAAAAAATTTGAAAATTGATAGAAGTAATGTTTCCATATTGGAGGTAGAGGCAAATAAAACAGGAAGCATAGGTTGTGGTAGTTAAACAGTTATGTGTTTGAATCTGTACAGACAATTAATAAAAATGAGTTAGGAACAACCCAAGGAAAATAAATTTAAGAAATATGTGTGTCTGCTAATCTTTGCCCAAAGGAAGAAACATCCACGGTGAGATATAGGCTATTTCTCACTTAGCTGTTAGAGTTAGATAGGTGACCATGGAGACACCTCTTCATTTGAACAGATACACAACATATTTTTGTTTTCTTGTGAATGCATCAGTTTGAGTCTCTGAAAGTGAAAGCATTTATAGAACACCACTGTGTTCTCAGCATTGGCCAAAGTTTTCATACCTACATCTTGAAGTAAGTTCCCTTGTTATCCTCACTACTGAAGTTTCAATAGACAAAATAGGCTGTCCAGAATAAAAGATGCTAACCAATTGTCAAACTGAGACTAAAACTCAAGATTAAAGTTCCTCTAGAACTTTAACTCTTAACATATTACAATTTACATTTGAGGGAATCTGCATCTAAAATGTCATTTACACCATATTTTGTCCTCTTCTAATTCCACACTCATGTGTGTGTTACCAAATGAGTGTCTAATACCTACTTGTACACAAGTAAAATAATGTATTAGCACAAGTGTTATTTTATTTAAAATTTTTTTATATTTACTATTATTATTGTGTGTGTGTGTATATGTGTGTGTGTGTGTGTGTGTGTATATGTGTGTGTGTGTGTGTGTGTGTGTGTATATGTGTGTGTGTGTGTGTGTGTGTGTGTGCCTCTGTACTCAAGAAGGCCAGAAGAGGGCATCAGATCCTTCACAGCTGGGGTTGCCCCTGACTTGTGTAGGTCCTGGGATCTGAACTCTGGTACTCATGATAGTACTGTAAGAGCTTATAACCATCAAACAGCCTCTCCAGCTCCTAGGTGAGTGTTCCTATAGTTTTTTCTTTCTCTATTATTTGCATTAGCTTGAGCTTTGCAGTTAGTTTTTAAAGTTTGAGCTTTAGTTTTAATGCCAAGAGAAGATGAGAAAATTGACATCTAGCGAGAGAGTAAATGTCTGATAAAACATGTGGAAAAATAGAGGTCAGAAAATGTTTGCCCTGAGAGAGAGATAATAAGCTGATGTTAGTTGAAAACATTCACAGATTAGGTAAGAGATGGGTGGATGACAGTGCTTTGGCTAAGGTTGTAGAGGTCACTTTGCTGAAAAAGGTTTTATGAAGCTTCATCAGAATATTTCTTCATCACTTTGAAATTTGCAATGTTACCCCTTAGCATCTGCAGTTCACTTCAGGAATATCTATTTGTATCTTTATATTCTATAAAGATCTTTGCTTCAGATCTTTCATTTGCATTGCTTGAAAAATTTATTTCCTTTGAGATGGCAGTTCTATCTTCTGGTCTCTTCAAGTAATGAAACAAAAGGCATCTATTTGGGTTTTTAGCAGTGTTGGAATTAGCCTCAAGAAAATTTAATAATTCAAGTACAATATGAATACAAGAATAATAGCTTTTTTCATTTGCTGCTGTCTGCCCTGGCCTTGAACTTTTGAACCAGTCTGACTCATGTCCCCGAGTCTGCTGGGAAATAAAAATTGCCGTGTTTACTGCAGTTGTCTTGGAAGCCGGTCTCTGTTCTGTCTATTGCTCTGTGGCATCTTCTGCCTTCTGCCAACCCTGAATATCGGCCCCTTTCTTCTTTGTCACCGTTTTCTGGGTCCATGTTTTACCTTTGGTTTTAAAGATGGACTTAAGGAGTTTGGATTTTAGGTATTCTCCAGACACTTGGCTTCTCTTCAGCCTGACTTCTTTCAGTATCTGGTTCCCCTTAACACAGTACTTGGTTCCTTTTACCTGCAGTTCAAGGCTCAAAATTCCATTTAAAAGCCATAAAGGGCCCACTTAGTTCTTCTCTGAGGACACTAGATATTATGAGCTGGTAGGTTTGCATTTTATTGCAAATTCAGAAGTATTATCTTTCTGCAAAAGTCTAGGAATTACACTACCAGATGGGAAAACATTTCAAACTGTAAAATAAACAAGATGCTGCAGGCATGTAAGATCTAGAATCATAGGAGAGTCTTTACAGGCAGAAAATTGTCAAGACAGAGAATTTGGTTTGTTTTCTAGCCTCTTGTCAGTACCCAGATAGTGAAGTGCATGGCCAAGCACTTACTGCACTGAACTCACCCAAGAAAGTTCATGATGGTGTACAGATGTGTTCAGAACATATCTACATAGTTCAGCTATGACTTAGTATTTGAGTTTTCTCTGCTCAAGTTCAGGCATAATGAGAAAAGGTTGAGATAATACTTTGCACATGCAAGCCACAGAAGATGCGTAGTTCACAAAATTCATGACTGACACCTGTCCAGGCCTTGGCCACTTCACCATCTGACACAGGGAATGAGGCAATCTCCTCTTAGGTACCACTTGCAGTGTATTAGGGCTTGCGTTAAGTTCTACAAAACCATATAACATGTGGGAAGGAGCAGGTTTCTAAAAGTTACAAAGCATTCTCAGAATAACATCAGGACAGGAACAATCTGTCTGTTACCATGGCTAGAGAGTACTGGTGGGCTGAGGAGCTTTTTGGCCTTCCATGAGTCTATGTTGTAGGAACAAGTTCTGTCCCTGTACCTCATTCTTTAAAGAGGAGTATGAGAGCCACCTTGACACTTTGAGTGGCCATCATACCAGGCATGCAGGACTTGGGTGCTGAGTGTGTCGATAGGTATTTCGAGAGGTCTAGTTACCTACTGTTGTAAGGGCTCGGAGCTCCTGGAGTAGTAATGTCTCCTACTGAGAGCAGGAAGTCATCTGCGATGGGGAGTATTAACCCAATACCTAGAGACAGGCCTCCAGGCAGACCTCAAAGGGTTACTCTAGATTCAGATTGATCTCTACAGGTGTTTGAGAGGACTTTTTGTAAACATTCAAATAGCTTTATTTGTAACTATTAGTATATCATTCTTAGGGATTGGGCTCTGAAAAATTGGAAATATACAAAAATCAGAACATAGAAAAGATGATCAAAATTCACGCTGCATCTGGGCTAAGATGGAGCAGTATGTCCTTTACACATTAGTTTGTTCTAATTTACAAATTCTTAGTCAGGTTTATAGTACCAGATGTGAGAGATTCTCAGGAAGAATGGGCCTGAAATCTAATACCCATATAACATTCATGCCACTCTTGCACCCATGGACATATGCCAGAGTGGTTGCTCTTGTACCTTGCAGAATTCACAGCTGAGTAAGGATGTTGATGACTCTTAATCCCTAGTAGCCTGCATAATACCTTCTAGTACTTTGAAAGTTAGCTAGAAGGGAGTAAGCTTCCAGGTCAATTCCAGAATATATTTTTTCATATCCTGTAATCAAAGCACATGGTGCCTTCAGCAATAGGGTTCTTACCATCAAATTTCAGTGGACCTCCAAGAACAATGGCAAGAACCTATATGGTTTGGGGAGGTCTTAAGAATTCCTAG
Source organism: Typhlomys cinereus (assembly GCA_023101885.1). Classification (NCBI taxonomy): domain Eukaryota; kingdom Metazoa; phylum Chordata; class Mammalia; order Rodentia; family Platacanthomyidae; genus Typhlomys; species Typhlomys cinereus. The sequence goes on from JALPQD010000001.1 coordinate 1,729,955, forward strand.
ACCAAAATCTCATATGGAGGTATCCTGTCAGCGACTCGGAGTTCAGTTGCCTCTGACTTCTTGGAAGAGTATTCAAGGCAGTTTTTGAAGAACTGTCTTGATTGCGTAAGTTGTTGTGGGAAGATGTAACCAAATGTGGAATGGACCATTCTGTAAGCAAATGGTCTTAGAACTCAATAAACATGAAGAGAACTGATTACCAGTAAGTAAACAAAGCATGCATACAACGATTTGTTGATTCTTACTGTTGCTGTGGATATGATGTGAGCAACGACTTTAAGCTCCTGCTGCAATGATGGACTGTAACCTGGATTTGTGAATTAATTACACAACCCCAGTTGCTTGCAGCAATAAAAATAAAGCTAAAATATTATCAGCCTCATGGATAACTGAGGTTGGGATCATTATTTCTAATGACTAAAAAAAAAATCTCGATCGCCTCAGAAACACCAATTTTAGACTTACTGAGTATTACAGCAGATGATATGTTTTGTGCTGATAGTCATCATTCTATTTCACATATGATTGAGAGGTGAGTGGCAAAATGATATAGCTTATGACTATTTGATGGGTTTTGTTTTGTTTTGTATCTATACTTTTCCATTGTGTCCATACACAGAAATGAGAAATCCTTGCACAAGTTTGTTTCAAGCTATACTTTACAGTAAACATGGATATAAATGGAAATACACTTGTTGGCATATAAGTGCAATATTAGAGCAGTGGGTTGAGCAAGTTTGAATCACAATCATAAAGTCAATAAAAGTTCACTGTAGCACATAATTTTGAATGCATATTTATTTCTCTGACCAATCTGTCAATGCATCTACCAGTAATCTATCATAAAACAATATGGCCCAAACTTTTTGATTGCAACATTTACAAACTAAAATTCAATTACTTGAACCAAAAGAGAGAGTTTTCTTTAAAAAAAAATCAGGAAACCAAATAAACAACATTAAAGGCTCTAAGAACTTTCTATCTGGGATAGAATGTCCCACCGACTGTCTATCTTTACAGTTTTCTCCACCTGTGTTTATTTCTTCAGTAGTGTTCTCTGTATATGAAAGCAAGTTTGGCCCAAAATTCAACACTGACATCATCCCAGATTTCTTAGTGGGAAAAGAGAATCTCTTCCCTTGCTTTATTGCTTTCTTTCTTGCTTTATTGCTTTCTTTCTTTCTTTGTTGCTTTCTTTCTTTCTTTATTGCTTTCTTTCTTTCATTCGTTTGTTTTGGAGCAAACGTTTTTAATAGAGTATTTTACAAATTCACTGGAAAATCATGCACTGTTGCCTGCATTGGATGCAATTCTGGGCCACAAGTCTGCACATTCTTTTGCAACTGGTCCTATAATGGCCGAATCTTTTATTTCATCTTTATTGTTTGCTATGACCCCTACGTTATCTTTGAAATAAAGAAACACCCCATCTTTTCTTTGGTATGATTTTCGTCGTCGAATTACCACTGCTGGATGGACCTTCTTTCTTAGCTCTGATTTGCCTTTCTTGACCATGGCCATCACCATGTCACCCACGCCAGCAGCAGGAAGCCTGTTCGGCTGTCCCTTGATCCCCTTCACGGAGATGATACACAGATTTTTGGCTCTGGTGTTGTCAGCACAGTTGATCACAGCTCTTACCAGAAGAACCAGGAAAATCCGGAATTTCGCACCGGAGGACTCACCATGTCCTCGCTTTGACATCTTGGATGCCGGAAAGGGTTAAAAAAAAAAAAGCCATTTATTTTTATCTTTTTAAAGATTTCTTAACTTGTTTTAGTCTTTGATACTTTCATATGTAAATGCAATGCATTTATAGTTCATCTTTTGCTATCCATATATCATCTATGCTATCATCTTCCTTCTGTCCTACTTCCCACTTTCTTCTTTCCAGTCAGTCTCCTTTCTACTTGCACATCTTTGTGTGTGTGTGTGTGTGTGTGTGTGTGTGTGTGTGGCCCACTGGGGTCTCACCTGGGAAGCTTGTACTGGCAAGTTCCTGAGTGCTTGCTGGGGCACGGCTGGCTTCTCAGCCATTTCCCATCTGTCATTAACCTTAAATAGTCTCTCAGGGAGGGGTAATGTCTGCTGAGAACTTTCCTCATCCCGTGGTGAATGTGAATAGACCAACTATTGTGAAGTTCTTGTGAAAGTGGATATCTCAGCAGTGAGCTCTTCAGTGTGGCAGTTCTGTCCCGCCCAGAGGGTACTGTGTGGCCACATTTCTTCCCACCACCAGGCTCTTGCAATTCCCTTTTTCTTCAAGGTTCCCTGAGTCTTGGGAACCTGAGGATTGGGAGGAGGGGATGATTTCTATGCAAAACGTCAGGAATAGATTTTTAATTTCTTTATTATTTATTCACTTGTGCATGTGTGCGTGTGTGCACGTGTGTGTATGTATGTGTGTGTGTAGAACCACGGGCGAATTCGGGAACCATCATGGACCGCCTCCACCTCCTCCTTGTTTACTCTGTCCCGGGATTCACAGGCTCCGCCCTACCAGAACCAGAAACGCAGGCCGCCCCTGCTTCTGCCCGGGTCTATACGTGGGGTCTAGGATCCGAACTCAGGACCTTCCGCCCGCAAGGCAGAGGCTTAACCCCTGAACCACCTATCCAGTCCCCCAGGAATAGATTTTAATTGATATAGCTAGAGTTTCCTGCCCACAAGACTAAAGTAACAAGCAAAGATGGTGGTGGTGGGTGAAGTATGTGACTGGAGGGGATGGGGAAGGGGGAAAGTCAGAAAAGAAGATAATGTAGAAGCTCTTTATATATATATATTAATTATATATTATATTATATTATATTATATTATATTTATTTTATATATATATTATTTCCACTCATACAAACTTAAACAGGTACACCGGTCCCTTCCCTCCCTCCACCTCCCCCACCCCCTGTTCCCCCCTCCCCTCCCCCTTCCTTCCCCATCCCCCAGTGCCTCCCCCTCCCATCCCGGGAGTATCCTTTAGTGTGCATGCCAAACTCTCCTCTGGGTCCTCCTCTCCGATGAGGTGCAAGGACCCAGTGGCATTTCCCAGAACCCTTTCCTGTGTTCCCTTTAAGCATAGGAACACTACTATGGCTGTGAATCCCTTGCCGCCAAGGATCCTAGTGCCTTTAGCAAACGCTAGATTTTGTGGGGTCAATAGTGTGTTGGTCATTGCGCAGGGCATGTAAAGTCCAAATATGATTGCTTTGGCCCTAACTTGTGTGGAGTATCTTGCATATCATTGCTCCTCCCATCCTTGTGCTCTTACAATCTTACCGCCCCCTGTTCCGCAAATTTCCCTGAGCTTCAGGATGGGGAGAGATTAGGCTGGCCTAGTTCCAGGTGGTTGATATAGAGTCTCTGAAGCTCTGGATTATGGTTTGTTGATTTTTTTTTTTCAGTTTTGCTGCTCCTGCAATGCCCTTTACTCCATCCTGATGGGTATTGGATATCGCCCCCTGGCTAGAGATAAAAACCTGTTAGAGTCTTGTTATAAGAGTATATTCAAAGGTAGATGTAATAAAAGTAGGAAACCGCGGTGAGGGAGGGGTCAATCGCCCATTTGCGAAATGGTTACTTTCTATCTGCCAGACTATATGCTCTCCCCTTCTGGTAAGATCATACCCCATCCGTTGTAAATGATCAGGAAGGAAAGTCTGTGAACTTAACCAGATGTCTCATTACTTACTTGCAGTCCTTGATGGAGGCCTATTTTCTCTGCTGTAACATGGTCCCCTCTCTCCTTATTGCTGGTGTGTCCCTCCTTCCCCATCCCTCCAGTTCATAATCTTTGCAATTACTGTAGTTATTACAGAGATTTATCTTTGAGTATCTCTAAGTGGGTTTAGTACTAGGAGCCACCTATTAGGAAGTACATATGGTGCTTAATTTTCTGTGTCTGGGATACTTCACTCAGTATAATTGTTTCTAATTTCATCCACTTCCCAGCAAATTCCATTAATTCATCATTTTTGATGGCTGAGTAGTACTCCATTGTATAGATGTACCACATTTTCCTTATCCACTCGTCAACTGTTGGACATTGGGTTGATTCCATGTGGAAGCTCTTGATGTAAGAAAGAAGAGGTAATCTAAAGAGAAAAATCTTACCCCTCTATTACATCATGCACTTTTTAACCCAGATTGCATAGTAATGTGAGTTTTGTCTACCAAGTCAGCAAACTAAAGATAAATTTGTATAAAATAGGAATCTCAAGTGTAAAGATTTTCTAAAGCAGGTTTTTCTGCCAATAAGACTTTTTTTTCATTGTTTTAAGGCAACAACTTAAGAGGTTACAACTTTCTGCAGAGTTTTGGGTTTCTAATTTTGTCATTCTGATGGATGGTTTTTACTTTAGTTATATTTTCTGAGGATTCATTTAAATGTCCACAAGCTCAATTAAAACCTCTTTCTCTGATGTTTCAAAACAGACTTCAATCATATTTCTATTCAAAGACAGTTTTCTTAGCAGTCTCTGAAGCTAGGCATTATTTTTTCCACAGAAGATTTGAATTGCAGATGAATTCATGGCATGATTTTTCTGAAACATTTGGATTTTAAAACATTCACATGCTAAGCATTTTGTTAATCTTTAAACTTTAAATATAGTTTGTGAATTAGTAACTGTGGCCAGGCCCATAGTCAATGCTGTAATATAAAATTGTTTTGATGATATGAGGAATCAATGCTGGATGCTGAATAAATTTTAATTTGGTTGTACATGCAAAATAATTATAAACTCTTAAAACCAGCAGCAAAATTTTCAAAAATTCTAGTTTAAGCAACTTTTACATAGATAACTAAAGCACACATGCTTTGGGAACCCTGAATAGAAAGAAATGAGTATCAAGACTATGCATGAAGCCTTTGATATTACTAGGCACAAATCCTTGTTTTTCTCTGAAATGTAAAACAACATGCTTAAGTGCTGAATGATTAGAATTTGCTTTTGAAATTCAAGAATATGCTTGGCACTAATACTGTGAAAACATGTCTGCTCACTTCATCAAAAGGGAATGGGCTGAGTTCAGTACAACTGTCACAGCCCACTGTTTCTAACCCCTTTACTATCTCTCTTACCCTTTTTCCCTTATACCCTTCTTCTTCCCTCCCTCATTTTCATTGACTTAATGTATTTGATACATTTTGCCTAGATATGGCGTTCACATTTTGTATTTCTGCATTCTGTACTTCTGTCTCACTCCGTTCTGTAGCATGTGGCAATTAGCAAAGGCAGATGCCACATAGATGGCTCTGCAGTCCTTGCTGTCAGTATGATCCAACTATATGAATGTGTGGGCCAGGATCCCTTTATCGGAATATGACAAGTAGCTGGGCATTTGCCTAATAGCCTGTCTGCCAACTCCCAGTAAAATCACATATCTACTAGGCAATGCTGGAATCATGACTAAGATAATGAGCTTCTATAATGAGGTGCCCCTTCACCTCAGAAATCTTAGTTTTACAAAATGTTGTGCTAATAAGAAAACATTGTTTTAGTTTAATGCATATAAATGCTTAATGTGTATAATATTTATAAAACTTAGGGCACAGATAATTCCCAAAACAGAAAGGTAAACAAGCATAAATTGATAATGATTAATAGGAAACTGGAAACTCTTCATGGAAACACAACTCTTCAAATTGGAAAGGAGAGTATTATCATTTGGCTCAACCTCTCAGAGGTATAAGAAGTACAGAACAGTCCAGGTAAGCAGGCAAGTGCTGTCTACTCTCATTTTGAACCCCCAGCAATAGAAACACATTAAACATATTCATTCTTTATTATTTTGGAAGATGCTTATTTGGAGATGCCAGAAATTGGGATGGAAATTATCATTTTGAAGAGATGTCCCTTGAGAAACATGGTTAGAAGAAATCCATCGACACTGACAAGTCACTTTCCAACACTTTCCAAGTCAAGTTTCTCTTTCTGATGTAGTATTCTGGTGGAGTGGTTTGCACCAATCCAGGTCCTTCAGCAAGACAATATTCTAAAATGCCCAAGAGTTTCTCTTTGAGTTTCAAAACTGGAAGTTCTTTTTTGTTTTAATGTGGATTCAAAGTTGTGTGTGGTGGCTTTGTGAGTTTTTTTTTGGGTGGGGGTGTGTAATCTTTGGTTGTGTTTAGGTACAGAATTATATAATCTGCAAATAACAATATTTTGAATTTCACTAGTTGTATATCTTTTATCTTGTCTCATTACTGTAGCCAAGACTTCAAACACTGTATTGAATAACAGAGTAAAGAGAGAATTCTGTGGTTTTCGTTCTGATCTTACTGAGAATGACTTGAGTTTTTCTCCAAGTATGATGGCTATATCATGTTACAGGTTTGTTACATATGCACTTTTTTAATATCAGGAAGAGAAGTTAAATTTTATCAACAACTAGGGGCTGGAGAGGTGGCTCAGGAGTTAAGCCTCCGCCTTGCAGGCGGAAGGTCCTGAGTTCGGATCCCAGATCCCACGTATAGACGCCGGGCGGAAGCGGGGGCGGCCTGCGCTTCTGGTCCTGGTAGGGCGGAGCCTGTGAATCCCGGGGCAGAAGGAGGTGGAGGCGTCCGTGGTGGTTCGCGAGTTCGTCCGTGGTTCTACACATACACAGACACACACACACACGCATAGACACACACGCGCGCACGCACATACACACGCACATGCGCACAGTTGAATAAATAATAATAATAATAATAAATAAAATAATATTAAAAAAATTTTATCAACAACTATTATTATTGACATGATCATGATCATGTATGAAGGAAAATGTACTCTTCACATATGTCATGGTTTGAAATGTGAATTGTCCCCCACAGGCTCATGTATTTTAATCTTTAATTGGAAAGGTCATGACACCTTTAAAAGGTGGAGCTTTGCTAGAGGAAGGTGGTCACAGGGGTTGGGCCTTGAGGTTGGTTAGTCCCACTCTGCTTGAATGAGTGAGTTTGCTCTTGAGCTTCCAGCAGCAGCTCTCAGCACTTAGGCTGCTTCTAGTTTTTGCTGGCCAGCCATGTCTTTTCTGTGTCTTTGGAACTGCAAGCTGAATAAATCTCCCCTTTCTCCCTTAATTTGCTTGACTTCGGATGTTGTCTCATAGCAACAGGAAAAAGTAACCAAAATAACACATTTCACTTCATGTGAAACAGGACATATGCACTGTTCTAAATCTCTGATGCCTAAGTAAGACATTTCTGCAAGCAGATGCCTTATCCACTGAGCTACCTTGCCAGCCCCAAGTCAGATGTTTTAGAGAAAAGATAAGGCATTATCCATATGAAATCATTTGTGTGTCAATCATTTGGTCAAAGGCATTAAGTTAATGGACATATCAGTATATATAGCAACCTGGGCAAACCTCCAGGTAGTTATGCAGAGTAGAAAAAACAATCTCTAGGGGTTCACTTATAGGACATAGTGAAAATATCAGAATTATAGGAGTGGAGGATAAATTAATGATAGTTAATTGTGAAGGACAATGAACTGTAGAGGAGGAAAACAAATATGATGGCAAAAAAGTAATACAGGGGACCTTAGAATCTTGGTGTTGTGGAAGAATCAGTTATCTCAACTGCATCAGTAGATAGAAGAATCAGCATGGGCTGTGTGCACATGGGCGCACACACAGAGACAGAAGTAAGAAATACAACTCTAGAGATGAAAACAAGACCACTATAACAAATGCCCATATCCTACCTATGACATTTCACCACAATTTTGGAAAATTTTCCTGCTGGGAAAACTTTGCAAGGTTTTTTCTGTGCTATTTCTTGTGACTGAGTGACAATGTACAGTTTTCTTAATAAAAAATTTCTATTGATTTCTGAGAATATACAAGGCAGAAGATTATAAGAGGCAAACTAGAAGAAAGTGCTGAAAAGCAATTTCCAAGGGACGATGAGCACAAGATAGGTTAGAGAACAAAATACCTGAAATCCCAAGATCAGTACAGTAATATACTGTACAGTAATGATAATAGAAGTCATTGGAATGATTTTGAGTATTATGAAGTCACTGTGAGGGCTCTAGAAATGATTTGTTGGTTAAAGTCTTTGCCTCACATGCACATAGACCTGAGTTCAGATCCCAGATCTCATGTAAAAATTGTGAGCAAATATGGTAGTGGTCAGGAATTCCAGTCCTGGAAGCAGTAATGAGATCAAGCAATCTAGGACCAGCTAATGTGGCATCAATTTCAGGCAGGATCCTCTCAGCACTGTTAGATACTTTCTTATAAATACTGTGTGCTAACCAATTGCACCACTGGAGCTCATTATTAGAAGTTTTTAATAGAACAGATAGTGATCAGACATTGGGATGAGTGAAAGTTAAAACAGACACATTATTGATTCACAGGCTATTTTCGAATCATGAACTCTCTGTTTCCTTTCTGGAACATTTGACTTCGTTGTGCGAGCAGGAAGCAGAACAGAGCATAAGTCTTATAAATAGCTTTTTAATAATTGATGCAATAATGTCAACATTTGCTTCATGAAGATTACCATGGCAATTTTATAATAAAATATGAATAATTATATTTATTTAATATTGAGTAAATCTTACCCATAATATCAGAGTTATGGTAAGGTAGAGAAGAAGAGTTGAGAAGGCCATTTAATTCATTGTCTTATGCAGCATTTGTTTCACTTAAAATGTGGCTTTTCAGCTTCTGCTTGAATATTGTCACTGTCGGTCACTGTGGTCACCATGCTATTAAGTGGACTGAAGCAATTTGATCATCATATGAGTGATTAGATTGGCTGCTACTGGTGTTCTCTATGTCCTTGGAGTTTTCTTTTACGTTTTTTGTATTTCCTATGGGTAGCTTGCTTATGGAAACATGATGTGTTGTCAAATGGTCTCATTTCCTACATTGCTGTTGATGGCATTCTTCTGAACTACATTCTCCCATAGAAAACGTAACCAATATTTTCACATGCACATAAATCTGAATTTATGAGTAGCAAACTCCATCTCCAAACTACCATTCTTTCCTACAGAAGATTTGTGCATTAATATAAAACAGTGAAAGGCACATATGTCACCTCCATAAACTTGCACATACCGTTAAGACCAAGTTTTGCCTTTTTTCTTAAATTTTTTGATTTTTAAAGTTTGTGTTTTTAATTTATTAGTGTGTGTGTGTGTGTGTGTGTGTGTGTGTGTGTGTGTGTGTGTGTGTATCAGAGGACACTGTGAGTCCCTGTGGAGGATCAAGGGTGATTTCAAAAATCATCCTGGATTGCTTTAACCTCTTTTTTGCTTTGCTCTGGGATTTCCCAGACTCTGCCCACCAAAGCCCAAAGTGCAGGCAGACACAGGTTCTGACTGGTGGTTTTACATGGGACCTGGAGTCTGTATTCAGGAACTTCTGCCTGTGAAACTTAACCCTTGAGCCATCTCGCCAGCTTTTTCTTAAAAATTTTAAAATTCATGTCAAGCAAGTCTTTTCTCATTTCTGCTTTACATATTGATTAAGGCAAGAAGTATACTTTTCTATTAACTTGAAGGGAAGTCAGATTCCAAGATAGGCTCTATGCCACATTGGAAGAGACCCAAAGAGAGTGGTCAGTGTGATGAAGGCAAGGGAAGACTTGTGGAATGCTTCCCTGGCTGTCTTTACTTGTGTTTAAGCCAGTTTTGTCTCGCTTTATTTTTCCATCAACCTGACACTTAGGAGGACAGGCCCCTAGGTCCATCTGAGAAGGACTCACTAGATTAATATTAGCACATGGGGTTGTAAGATGGATGTAGTATTGCCAGTTCCCTCGAGTTCCTGCTGCTATGAATTCCATGTTATAATGGACTATAACCTGGAACTGTGAGCTGGAATACATATTTTACCTATATACTTCATTGCAGTATCTTGAAAGTAAAATAAAATAACATGTCAATAAACATTTTAATGGAAAAGGGTTATTTTGAAAATGCATTCATTCTATATTATTTCATGGAGGAAAATGTCTTTTTGACATTAAAAGAATTTGAGTATTGCCACAGCAGAGATTGGAAGGTATAAATATAGGGTATCTTATCTCAAAAATAAACTGCACTGTGGACTCGATGGAAGTTTTTAATGGTGTTCCAGAACCGCCAGGCCAATCATGGGAAGCAGGAGAGGAAAGGAAAGAGAAAAAGAAGGGAATGGCAGGTTTTATACTCTCAGGCTTGGTGAGTGGGCTAAGGGGGCAGGGTCTGGAGATTTCCAGGACTTTTGCCCAGCCTAGGAAGTGTGGTCTTTGACCTTGAGCAGGCTTATCAGCGCTGCCTGTTTTAGGAACAAGGACCATCAAGCAGAAGTTCTGCCCTGAAAGTCGGGGACCTAGGGCTGGATTCCTATCAGAGCTAATCTGCTTAATATACTGGTTGAACATGAAACTTCCCTTTCCTTAATAACTGCTCATAGAACATGTTCTATGGGATAATGTATAAGAACCTCAGGTTTTGTCATTTTAAAATATAAGGGCTAGGAATATGACCACAAAGAAAGGAACTTGCCTAGCATATGTTCAATACCTAGAATTGGGGAGGGGGGAAGTATGCATCTTTATTGCTGCTTCTTAATGTTATTTACAGTAAGTTAAAGTGTAAACAGAAAAGTAAATTAAACAAAATGTAGGATGCTCTTTTTAGCTTGGCATAGTGGAACATGTCTGATCTTCTAGCACTTGGAAGGCTGAGAAGAGAGAATGAAGTATTTAAGGTCAGACAGGGCCACATATAGAGAGTTCTAGGCCAGCAAAATGAATTTACCATCTCTGCTTCTATCTGTCTATCTCTTGAAGTCTATGTATATAAACTGTCTATATAAGCTATCTATCTGTCTATCTATCTATGTATCTGTCTAAAAATCTGTCTGTCTGTCTGTCTATCTATCTATCACCAAATTAAACGAAATACATCAGGTGCAACCAAGCTGGAAAAAAGAAGATTGGATTACTTATGATGTAATTCTGTGCATATAGCTTAAATGACATAGTAACTTTTTCAAACTTACAGCTTACTTATACTAAGTTTACTTATAATTCAAGTTTTAAGGGTTTTTTCTCACACATTTTACTTATTTCTCTGATTAATATTCTGAGAGATATAGCTAGAAAGGGCAACACATTTCATTTCAGTTGCACTCTATTAATTCTATTGATTCTTAGCTCCTAGACATAGACATAAACATTAAACAGAATGAAAATAATATTATAGTATGAAGATTTAATATATTTTGAAAATTTTTGTAATTAATATTTTAAGTCTTATTTTTTATTGTTGCTTGCATGAATATATTGAATTTTTATGTTCAACTCTTAGTCCCAAATCTCATCCCCCTTCCTTTTGCCCTTACAACCCTTCACCTCCTATGCCAGATGCCCTCCTATTTTCAAATCTTTCCACATGTGCAGCCCACTGTGCTTCATCTAATTTGTTTTTGATGATATGTGCCTGACATGATTCATGCTTCAGCAATTATCATAGATCAAGTGTTATCATGAAGGGAAGCATTGTCCTTTTCTTCCCCATCAGCATTAGTCTTTATCAGTCTCTCAAAGAGATGTGAAACTTGATGTAGGTCTATCTGATTTCATGGTGAGATGTTGATAAGACCATTCCCATGCAATTCTTTTGTACAACTGTATAATGTCCAGGAGACATTACAGCTGTGTAATGTCCAGGAGATAATGTCTGGCCCACCATTTTTCCACTTGAAGTTCTTAAAATCTTGCTGCATCCTCATCTTTGATGTTCCCTGAGCCTTGGGGTGGGGTAGGTAAGGCTTATAGGTCTTGTTTTGGGAACAAGACACCCGTAGTCACATATTTTCTGCATTTTGGCAAGTCATGTTTTTTCAGTAATAATACCTTATGTTACAGAAGAAGGCTTCCTAGGTTGAGTGCTGACTGCTCTTTCAACCTACGGGTATGATAACATATTTTCTTTGTTGTTGTTGTGGTCATTGTCTATTTCATTGAACTTTAATTAGTTTTTGTCTTCCCAATCATACAAGCTCAATAGGTACCCCAGTCATTCCCCTCCCTCAACTCCCTCCAATCCCCCTCCGTATCCCTTGCACTCTCTCCCCCTCCCCCTCACCCCTTGGAGCATCCCCTTGTGTGACTTCCTCTGAGTCCTTTACCCTATTGAGGCGTAAGGACTCAGTGGCATAACCCAGGGCCCTTTCCTGGGCTCCCTGCCAGCATGGGGACACCACCATGACTGTTAGTTAATCCCTTGCCTCTAAGGACTCCACTGCCTGTGATCTATGCTAGACTCCGGCATAGACCATTTTGTAAGAAGTATTTAAAATTCCATTGAAGACTTTTCATGAAATTAAAAGTCAGCTTCCATGCTAACACAATAGATATATGAGAATTTGCAAACTTTCTCCATGACCTGCAGGAAGGTTCCCAGTACCGGAGGCCCATAACACTGTCCTGAGTCCAGTGCTTTAAAAGCCAATATTTAGTCCAAAATACCAATTAGACAAAATACCAATTAGACAAAATTCAGTAGAGCATTCAACATTAGATGTACAATGCACAGTTTTTTTTTTATTTTTTCTTAAACATTAGATCATAGAGTCTCTGGATTGAAGCAGGGTACCTCTACAAAGTAAGCATGTTGTGGAATATAGATAGGAAAATTAGCTTATTCTTTCAACAAAATACTGGAAACTTTTGTTCTTGAGATAACAACTTAGCCTCTGTCCTCTAGAACCCTTGGTTTAGATGGGATCAATCCCATGGCTCTAAAATAGCCTGATAAGTATTATGAAGGGAGCAAAGGTACACAGAACCAATAACTGCTGAAATGAATTTTGAGGGAACTTTACTTATATAAGAACTGTAGGCAAGGAAGCAGCATTTCAGAGAAGGACCTGGGAAAGTCCCATGGAGTTAGAAGAAAAAGATAGCTTTATATCAATCTTATATGTCTTCTTTATGTCTCAACCTGGTATCTCCAAACTCTCCTACATGTTTTTGTTCCTAGGATATTCATGAGTTGCTTTTTATTTTTTTGGGAAAATCTCACACCACCGTTGCTTGCCCTTGAAGAAAACAGATAGAACAGCAAAAATTTTTAGGAAAGATGGGAGTAAGTATGCATGTTTTTGATACCCTGGGGAGGTATGATAGTATATTTTCAAAGAAGTTTGGTATATTGTTTTACTGCTTTTTCCTTGTGACTTATTTTCTTCTTTTTCACAGGTTCTTGTTCTAGCTTATAGTAACAGGAATGTGTTCTCTCCTGACAAGCTGGCCTTAAATCCAATCAGAAAGCTATTGGTTGTCTCTGTGATAATCATGCCACTATTACACTAATGGTTATCTCTTGGCATGGTGATTGCTATTGCAGCTAGCAGATTTCACAGGCTGATGAGACTTTTGATCATATTTCTCCCCATTAGCTTCTGCAATACTTTCTGGTATTATATAAGCTATCCAGCAAGGAGGAAACTTCCAAATCAGTTCCAGTTGGCGATTTTTCTGTCTGTGTCCTGTGTCCTGTGATACATGTATGTTTCATCTTCAGTAATAGGGTCTTACTGTCAGTTTCTTGAGGGCAACCAAAAGCATTGGCAAAAGCCATTGTTTGGGGGCTTTTGAGACCTCTCTGACACCAATGTCAGGAAGTATCACATACCTGTTACTTCTAGCATAGTTTTAATTATCGATCAGTTCTAGGTGGAACAACTCAAGTACATTCTTATTCCTTATTTAAAAGAAATATTTTTAATGTATTAATAACTAGGAGATTCCTATCTGGTTGCCTCCTATAATCTTAAGAATTCCATTTAATTTTGTAGCCACATAAATTTTTCCAAAGTACCACAAAGAATTTTGAAGATACTGTACATTTCTCATTAAGAAGGAAATTGCGATGGGAGCTAGGAGGGATAGAGGGACTTACAGAGCAACTCTAAGATTGTGGGAAATAATCCCAAAGGAATCTCCTTAGCTACTAACATGTAATAAAAAGTCTTTTAAAAAAAAGGAACAAAAATGTGCAGTCCCAGTACAGAGTGAAGTAAACACGGCAAAAAAAAAAAAAAAAAGCTCTGAGCTGATTCACTTAGAATCCATTGACAATTAAAACTATACTAGAAGTAACAGAAATGTGATACTTCCTGATAAAGTGTTTGTCAGAGAGGTCTCAAAGCCCCCCTCCAACATAGACTTTTGCCATTGCTCTTGGTTGCTCTTCAAAAAACTGTCAGTAAGACCTGATTCCTGAAGATGCAAAACATATGAATCGCAGAACATGGACAAAATATATCAACTGGAACTAGTCTGAGAACTTCCTCTTTTCTGGCTAGCTCACACAGTACCAAGGAATACTGTACAAGCTACTAGGGGAGAGAAATAATCACAGGTCTCATCAACTCCTGAGCGATTGCAGCTCAAGTTGCAATAAAATCACTGTGGCAACATGTGACCAGCAATATAATAGTGGCATGAGTTATCAAGGAGACAACCAATAACTTTTTTTCCACAATGAAATCACTTTATTCAATTAAGTCACAAACAAAAGTATCACAACTGGCTTAAGGAGGCCACTCAAAATACCTTTTATACATCTCAGTGAACTTCTGTAGTTAAAACATGCTATTCTAGGGCCACTGGGGCACATGCTCATTACCCATCACATTTTTAAGCTACAGTAACTTGGTCAGAGTCTCCTCCATTTCTTCATTTCGGACTTCACAGTTACATTAATCTGACTGCAATTCTGCACTGCTTCAGCAGCTTGTTGAAACCTTCTAGAGCTTGACATCAGTCTGGTTCTGGGCGCACTCCAGGAAATGCTTGATCTCCCAGAAGCACAGACCACCAGACCCTGGTAAGCGATGTCTGGCTCAGCATTCCACCTCCACTGAAATCCCCAGTGATGGTGTCACCCAGAATGTGCCCCACTGCAGAGCCCACAGCCATACCTGCTACAGTGAAGTCCATCTGGGCCATCAGGCCTGGCAGCAGGGTGTGGCAGCAGGGGAGCTGACTGCAGATGGTGCGGCTGCTGCTGGCTGTTGAGCTGCAGGTGTTAGTTGGGAGCAGCTCTCATCTGAGGGCCTTGGCTGGTCGGAGGGGCCACCTGGGAAGAGTGCTTCTGCCTCCACTCTGCATCCTTAGAACATGTCCTCTCATCATCGTCTAGAGAGGATGTTCAAGCAACAGCTTTCTGATTGAACTTAAGACCCACTTGTCAGAATGGAACATACTCCTGTTACTGTTAACTAGAACAAGAACCTAAAAAAGAGGAGGAGATGGAAAAACAGCCAATGAACCTATAGGTAGGAAAGCAGTACACCAAACTGCTCTGTAAATAGCTACTATTATGCTCATAGATTTGAAGAATGTTTAACCCTCAGTCTAAAAGTCTTCTACAACAGAGGTAAAGGAACTCAACCCTGATAGGATGCAGCCTAGAGTAGTTGGACAACAATGGCTAACCATAATGTGACCTAGCAAGGTTCTACCAGAATCAGGCCAACCTAATCTCTCCCCATCTGAGGGAACCTCACAGAAGAGCAGGCACTGAGACTGTAAGAACCTAAAGCTGCAAAATGCAAATCTCTCCCCATCCTGAAGCTCAGGGAAATTTGCGGAAGAGGGGGCGGTAAGATTGAAA
The DNA here is from genome assembly GCA_023101885.1 of Typhlomys cinereus. Lineage (NCBI taxonomy): Eukaryota > Metazoa > Chordata > Mammalia > Rodentia > Platacanthomyidae > Typhlomys > Typhlomys cinereus. The sequence goes on from JALPQD010000001.1 coordinate 1,745,572, forward strand.
GAGCACAAAGATGGGGAGGAGTAACTATATGCAAGATACTCCACACAAGTTAGGGCCGAAGCAATCATAATCGGACTTTGCATGGCCTGCACAATGACCAACACATTATTGACCCCTCAAAGTCTAGCATGGGCTAAAGGCACTAGGATCCTCAGAATCTAGGGATTAACAGTTACAGTAGTGTTCCTATTCTTACAGGGAACACAACAAAGATTTCTAGGAAATGACACTGAGTCCTTACACCTCATCAGAGAGTAAGGCCCAGAGGAAAGTTTGACATACACATTAAAGGAAGCTCCAGGGATTGGAGGGGGGGAGGAGGCACTGGCAGATAGGGAGGGGAGAAGAAAGGGAAAAGGGGGGAAGGAGTTAGGGGGTCCAGGGAGGGGTAGAAGGGAAGAGGGGACTGGTGTACCTATTAAGTTTGCAAGAGCGGAAATAAATAAATAAATAAATAAATAATTTAAAAAAAGAACCTAAAGATGCAAAGGTTCACCATAAGTCAGCATATTCCATTCAAGGCAGAACTGCAGCATCTAGGGACTCACTGCAGTAAGACTTGTCATTATCAGACCTACATAATGACTGAGGTATCGACATGCCCCCATACCCTATCGAGGAACTCAAGAGAGACAAAACATGCAGGGGAAATATTTGGGGACTAAAGCTGGATGAGTGAAGGGAAATGCCCTTATCAGTGGGGTGGCCTAAAGAGTGGCAACTTGGTATGCCACACAGGCCTGAACCCCACAAGAGTAGACAAGCTAGAAGGAAGCCTGAGGTCCATAGAAGCTGATAGGCAGGAGGGCAGGAGGGAATGGAATGGATTAATGAAGAGAAGGGAAGGAAATGGGACGGACGGGGGATAGAGGAAACAGATAAGTACTCAATATGCTTGTAAAACTAAAAAATAAAATAATACTTAAAAAAGAAAATTGTGCCTGACAGAATTTCTATAGTTAAGAATTGTATACTTGGCCATCACTCTTAAGAAATATTAGAATTAGAAGCCTATACCTAACTCCAAGTAACAAAAAACATGGAAATAATAATGCTGGCTTATTTTTTGTTTTTCATTATGTTATCATATGAAAATTTCAATTAACATTTTTTTTTTTGCCTATGTTCTGCTCTAAGAAGAAAAGGAAGAGATGGGCAGAAAGGGCTCATACTTAAATATGCTGCCTATTATACATACACTTTGAGAAACACTGTTGAAATCTTGGGAAAATATTAGAAAATTAAAATACTCTTTACAATTTACCATCATCAAGTTTTTATAGCTTTGGTTGCAAATTACTAGAAAATCAAAAATTGCTAATTACCAGAAAAATCATCATTTTCCTTAATTCTCAAATTATCATTAATGGTAAAAGCATTTTTTCTGTTGCATTAGTATGAGTTTAATTTTATTGCACAGTTAATCAGCATGAGTTAGCAAGCACATTTTATGTAAATAAAGCTTTTCAAGTTGATTAATTGATATATTCTATTTTAACATAATTTCCTCACCCAGCTGTGTACATTTTTAAAAAATATGAGGGTTGTGGAGTTAGTTTAGTTTGTAAAGGCTCTTGCAGTGCAGAAATGAGGATCTGAATTTGAATCCTGGAAACCTACTTAGAAAAGGCAGGGGCATAGAGTGAACCCCGATAATGTAGTGCTCCTATAGGGAGGTGGAGTTGAAGACAGGAGAATCCCCTGCTCACAAGGTAGAGAGACCCTGTTGCAAACAAGGTGGAAGGTGAGGAACAACACCCAAGTTTGTCTTCTGACTTCCACAGAGATGCAACAGCATATGCTTCCATTAGCACAGACCAATGTGTATACATACAATATGAAAATTTTATTAAAATAAAGTTATTTTTGTACTCACAATTATTGTCCTTTTGGTATAAATAGATCTTGAGTATATATGTTTCTTACCTCAATTTATCAAGCTCTAGCTGGGTATGGTATTGCACACATGTGATCACAGTACTTGGAAGGCTAAGGCAGGAGGGTCTAGAGTTTCAAGTCAACCTCTTCACATGGTAGGCTCCAAGCTAGCCTGAATAACACAGCAGAATCTTACTCTCTCCAAATCATTTATTCAACTCCTCCAATATTAAAAAGCATTTACATGCATATTGATAAGAATATTACTAATTCAAATTATAAATACAGAATTAAAGAACAGTAAGTTCAATGTTTGCTTTACCAGAAGTACCAGACTTTCTGTTCCTGTTTTTTATACCAAACAAAATTAAACTATTAACCCAATTATGCTTTCAATTTGTGTAGATAAAGTATATTTTAAATAATATTTTTTATTTGCTTTCTGGAAGAGCAAAATTGCTTTCTGGAAGAGCAAAGAAAGATTAGTGGCAAAACTGGAAATTTGAAAAATGACTTAACTGATGCAATTCTATTTTCAGATTGTATGGTTCTGATACAGAAAATGCCATTGTAAACAGGAATTCTTAGGCTCGGGAACAGAAGTTATTGTCTAAAAGTCCAGCAATAAATACCAGCAACCAGTATGTAGAGAGTACATAACTTACACATTAGCATATTCATCCACATTGAGGAAGGAAAAAGCATGGTGCTTCAATATGATATGACAGCTTTATCAGGAAAATGCATATGATTAGTTGAAACAAAATTCATTCTGTTTCTGTCAGCAGAATATCTGATACTTCATGTTTGGAAGATAGAGCAGATGAGAAAGAAAAGGTATATCGAAGAAAAGGTATATTCAGCAAAGGGTGCTGAATAATAAGAAACACAGGTGAAAGTGGAACTAATATGTAACTTCCGTCATCCTTTAGCATAATAAGAATAAAGACAGTGAAGAAAGTTTTTAGGATATTCTAGAAAAGTAAAGCAAAATGTCAAAGTTTCCCAAGTTCTTCATGCTAGTCTCTAGAAAATATATTTGTCACTTCCAAACCCTATCAAGAAATGATATCACCAAAAGTGTAGCCTTTCTAGCTTATCAGAATTCTCACTACATTCTTCATCTTTGTTTGCTGTGCATGGATTTTTAGCAATTAACTAGATGGCAGGATCTGAAACAGGCCAACCGTTCACAATTCTGGTTGGATGTTAAAAATAGTCTGGATAGATGCTTAGAACTTTTGGGGCCACCCTCAGAGGTTCTGATTGGTTTGACTTGGCTTGAGGCTCAAACATTTAGAAACGAGGACCCTTGAACTTTATATTTAAGTTACTTAGTAATTAGGAGAGAGAAGAAGTAAGAGATGCTTACATGAATCAATTACTTGAACTGGTGGATTGAATGGTGCAGGGGAAGTAGGATATAGTGACCAAATGACAGGAGGCAATGACAAACTTTTTTCAGACTTACAAGTCTAGGTCTCCCCTCTAACCTTGTTCTGAGCTATACTATTGCCCCTCCATGTTAGATGGGTAAAGATCTAATTAGAAAAGAACAGTGGTGACAGTGGTGACAGCGGGGGTGAACTCCACAGGTGCATGTGTTCTGAATCTTTAGTTGTTTGAGAAGGTCATGGCCTCTTTAAGAGGTGGAGCCTCACTGGAGGACGGTAGTCACAGGGGGTGGACCTTGAGGTTGATTAGCCACCTTCTTCTCTGAGAGATTTGCATTTATAGTTGGCAGTTTTGTACACTCAACCTCCTTTAAGGACGTGACTTAGGCTGCCTCCAGCTCCTGCCAGCTAACCATGCCTTTCCCACCATAATGGAATGTATCTCCCCTCTGGAACTGTAAGCCGAACAAATCTCCCTTTTTCTCCCATAAGTTGGTTTACTTTTAGTGGTTGTCTCATAGCAACAGAGAAGAGTAACTACTATAGAAGTGTTCTCTCAAAGGGACCATAGAAAAAAGAACAATTTGCATACTTCAGTTGCTAAATATATGGCTGTGTGTGTGTGTGTGTGTGTGTGTGTGTGTGTGTGTGTGTGTGTGATATGCTTCCATCTCTGAGTAACTTGATTTTTAATGTGTTTCATGGATGCTTTAAGTACTTAAAGCAATCAAAATTTTGCTTTGGAGCTTTAATAGTTTTTCTGCTTTTGAGAGTTGCATCTTTATGCTCAGTGAGAGGTTTAGTCACATTTGAGTTACTGTAACCACTCATCACATGTTAAATGTCTAGAATGTTCAGCCAGACCAAGATTGCTAAAGCAGATTTTTGTCCCCATGTGAGAATAATAAGGCAGTTTATTAGGAAGTCATTTTAAAAATATTTCAGAAGAACTATAACTTTGGTGTGAAATAGTCATTCCACAGCATCAAAAATTCAGAAATTATGAAATATCAACAAATTTATTCAAGCTTTTACAAATGAGATGGGGTCAAATATAAAAAGTAAAAATGAAATGGAAAGTTAAGTCCAAGATATGAATAGCCAATTCATATTAATGATATACATGACTCTTAAGCATGTGAAGATATGTTCAATTTCCTTCATAATGAGGTCATTGTAAAGTAAAAATACCCTGAAATACCATTTATCAAAATGTCAAAAGTTCCAGGGTGACAGCATTGTGCTGGCTAGACTGCCGTGGGATAGACATCTCTCCTACTTGGGTGGGGGAGCGTCCAAGGGAGACCTCATGGGGGAAAATGAAATCAGTTTTCTTCATAATTCTACCAGCTATTTCCTTTTTGACTTATCATTTTCCCTTTCCTCTGTAGCTTCCCATATTATCTCAGCTTTGCTCCTCTTTTTCCACACTCTGTAACTATTTTCTGCCAATTGTGAATAGTTTCAAAGTTGCTATCTGATAAGCTTATTATTGTTAATGGTTGCAGGCCTTCCAGCTCAAAGCATCATGCTTACTTCAGATTACCCATAGATGTGGATTCTGGGGTCACGTTGTCCTGTATTCTGCTTTCTTTCTGTCTGCTGTTTCACCAAGGTGTTTTGAGAGAAAAGATCAGGATAACTATTTAAGGTCTCAAGTCATTCTTAAGTGCAGTAAAATGAAAGAACCACTGTTCTAAGGTTCAGTTCATGTTTTTGCAGGACATTGGAAGGACTTCAGACTTCTGCTCTATCGTTGACTGATTGTGCTAGTCTTGACACAATCTTCCAAATCTTTTTAATTTCTGCTCATTAATCAGATGAAAATAGCAATCTCTATTTTACCTACAGCACACTGTTGTTCTGAGACTAGGTCACACAGTCTATATACAAGTAAAAGAAAGATAGTCTACCATTGTTGAAACTGACAATAGAGTTCAACCAATTATCTTCCCAAACAGGCATCCAGTTAATTGTGTGCTTTTCTCCCATCAGTTGCTAGACTAAATACAACCATGAGTCAGCCATGACTGGACTGCTTATCATTCAGGTAGCCTTAGCCACATAGGAGGCAGGACCACAAATAACCTTGGAGCCATCAAGATTCTCTTCCTAATCCTAAATGATTGCACGGTGTTGCATGTGTTTGATGCATGTGCCTTCAAACATTAGGAGTTGTGTAGTGGTCTTGTAAAATTACTGTGGAAAAGACCTTCTCAGTGCCCCTTTCTAATTATGTAGTTGTGGAGGCCAGTGCTGTCAGACAGATTGCTTTTAACAAGGAAGTAATCAAATTTGCACATAGAACAGGAAGTTGAGTGGTAGAAAATGCAGCATCACTAACATCTCTATGACAAACACTGTAACAGGTCAAGCACACTAAAGCACCCAAGTTTCAGAATGTGTGCTAACCCAAGAAAAGATCGCCAAGTTACATCCCAGGAGACCTGCCTTAATAATAATCATTAACTGTTTCTTTTATTCTTCATCACTCTCCTACATGAATACAATGATTTCCTGTCATTTCACTCCTTACTGCCCAATCCCATTTCCAACTCTTTTCCCACTACATAATTTCTCCTTTATAGCCACTCTCCTTACTACTTTCACATATTTTTGTATATATAGCCCACTCTGGGCTTCATCTGGGATTAGTAATATTGGCAATTTCCGGAATACTTGCTAGGGAATGGGCATTTTATTGGTGCGTAAATTATTGAGTAAAGGCATTCCCTTTCTCCTTTCTGTCATTAGCCCTCAATAATTCTCTCTCTCTCTCTCTTTCCTTTTAGTGTTTCATACATACACATAGTGAATTTATGATATTTTCATCTCTAATTCTGAATTCCATTCCTATTTTCTTCCCATTACACCCTTTCTTTTCTCTTGCTAGATTCTCTCCTACTTTCAAGTCTTTTTATATGTATAGCTCTCTGATTTGATCCAGTTCTCCTTTGATAACTTGTGCCTGAGTATTTGCTGGAGCATGAATCATTTATCAATGCTTGAGGAAAGCATCTTCCATTCCCTCCATCAGCATTAGCCCTCATCAGTCTCTCAAGGAGGCTTGGGTCTTCAGTAGTCTCCTAGAGAGATATAATGACTCGTGAAATCATCTTCTTTGGTGAAATTTTCTTTCCATTCCAAATATTGTGCAGATCTTGAGGAAATAGACATCACTGAAGTGAGTTCTTGCGTGAAGAAATCTTGTCATGACCAGAGAAGACTGTAATAGCACCTTCCTTCACCCTTAAGCTCTTCAGCATGGTTCACTGAGCCTTGGGATGAGGGGAGGCAATTATTTCAGTGTCCTGTGTAAAAATAAGCAGTCCATATTTACTTATTTTCTGTATTTTATCCAGTTGTGATTCTCTGTGCCAAACATTGTTTGCAAGAGGATGTTTCTCAGTTGAGGACTGAGAATCGTTCTCAGTTATGGATATAATTATAATGACAATTTATAGTTATAGCTAAATAGTAGTAGTTTGTTCCCATCTAAGTACTATGGTCTCACCTTGTAAAGCTATTTGGCTTTGTTTCCAGTACTAGGTATGTGGACCTTAAAGCTAATGGGAAAGCAGTTGGTTACTACCATGTCATCTATACCATTATTATACCAGTGGTCATCCTTGTCATGGTGACAAGGACATGAGGTCTAGATCTGTCTTCTGCTTGAACTTTTGTTTGTTTGTGGCACCTGCCTAAATAGTAGGAGCAAACGTTTCACAATGGATGTATAAAACTGAATATCAATTTGCTAATTCAAAGTAGAAATAATTAACATAAGGACAAAAAAGAGATCAAAAATGCATGAGCAGCACATTCTTTTCCTTAAGAACTACATGGAAGGCTAAGTAAAAAGACTGTGAAAGTGAGCATAGAAACAGACAAAGGAAGAAAGCCACCCAGGAGAAATGAACAACCAATAACATCAGTCAGTCAGTCACATGCATTCAGCTTTGCAGTAGAGACTGTGCTGCAAATGAAACTGGAATGCCTAGAGTCCTTGAGTGACATCCATGGTTATTGGACACTTCTGGGGTGGGTTCAGTCTTTCTGACTCATCTTGCTGGTTTAAAAGAGAAGCTCAAGAGCAACTGCACTTTTGAAGTGACTTCTCATAAATCCAATACTGATATTTCTAGGGACATTAAAAATAAGGTCTAGATTTAACTCCAGAGGACAGAAAAGAAAAAGACAAGACTGGTGATCTATTTCCTTTCTTATGAGAATTAATAAAATAAAATAAAAAACATACGAAGTATGTAATTGAACATCTATCATATATCAAACACCGTGTGCCAAGTGCCCCAGATATAGGGTATTAACATTAAACATTAGCCTTAAAGACTTCAGTCTAAGTGTAGGCTAGATTAATGCGCTTAAGTGGTCAGTTGGGGGGGGGGCAAAGGCAGAGCCATATTCTACAGTAGGAGCATATTTTGTTTATTCTACTAAATCCAAAAGGCTCTCTTTAATTAAATTCTGTTTCCTATGCAGTCTTCTGAGTTTATCTTTTACTAGTTTTTAGCAAACTTAACAGTTCAACAATGAACACAGTTTCTGCTGAGTCTACCCATTAGCTGGGTAGACTGTAACAAGCCGAATGTAACAAAGATGCATCTTAGCAGAATATGAAGTCTCAAGGCACTTATGTTCTCTTCCCCCTCCGCCTACACTTTTCCTTTAAAGTTCAACCTATATTAAGATTGAATGGATGTCCTCCTTCCTAAGGAAAGGATGTACAGAACTTCCTTACTTCTACTTAAATTCCTAAGATAGTAGTTAAAGAGCTGACTCAGTATAAGCTTGATATAGGTAGAGATATATTGTCCAAACTTTTTCCTACCGAAAAGGGTATTATCTAAATTTTTGTATGTGCACGCATGTTAACACATTCATGCATTTGTGCATGTGTGTGTGCACACGTGTAAACCAGTGGAGATCAGAGATTAGCCTTTGATGTTGCTCCTCGGGACAGACTCCACCTTGTTTTCTGAGAGTCTCTCATATTGTAGCTTTGCAGTTGGGCTAGTCCTACTGATCAGCAAGTGCCAACATCGTCCTGTCTTTTTTCCCCCAGTGCTGGGATTGCAAGCATACATCATTGTTTGGAGTTTTCTGTAGGTTCCTGGTTCTGAATTCCAGTCCTCATGTTTGCTTGGCAAGCATTTCATATGCTGAGCTTTCTTCTCTTCAGAACCTGCCTGGGTATTCTTAGGTAGAGAGTAACCATATTATTTGCTTATTTATTTTTGTGGCTGGGTGGGACAGAGTTCCTTTTCCCCCACTCGGTGGGAATATTGCTAAGAAGGCAAAGCCAGCGCCTGCTGCTGCTTTTGAAAACTGCTCAGTTGGCTGACATCATGGGAATTCGCTGAGCCTGTTTTGTGGAGGTCATCTAATTCTTGGCATAAGGATTCTGGGCAGGGGACCTTCTATATTTCCTTGATAATGAACCAGAAATCACCAGCCTGAAACGCTGAGAGTACATTCCATTATAACAGCCCTCTCGGAAAATAGCCTGTTGCCAGACAACCACTAGCATTGCTTTTCAGATTCTAAGCTGGCTCCTGTAACCTCTGTGCAGTCCTTTCCCAAGTGTGTTATTACCTGGCACACAGCTCTGAACTTGCAGTATCGAGCAATTTTCAGATTCTTCCCCAGAAAGATGCTCCTGGTTTCATATCAGTTGTAGATCACTGCTATAGCCCTGAAAGAAAAATAGGATTCCTAAGTCTATGAACAATGACTAAAATTTTAATGTGGATGCAATGAATATTGGACTTTTTATCACAATGATCATGAGTCATATTGTCAGAAAACATCACATTATTGTTTTTATTACTTCTATATTGTTAGCACTTGAAGTTATTCATGTTGCAAAGTTGCTTCTATCACATATAGCTAGTATTTATGAATTAGCATGTACCTGACTAATTTAATGCTATCATATTAGTTTATCATTTATTTTTTCCTTTCTTCTTTCTCCCCCTCCCTTCTATCTCTCTCTCCCTTCTCTCTTTCTCTCCTTCCTTCCTTCCTTCCTTCCTTCCTTCCTTCCTTCCTTCCTTCCTTCCTTCCTTCCTTCCTTCCTTCCTTCTTTCCTTCCTTCCTCCCTCCTTCCCTCCCTCCCTTTTTCCTTTCTTTCTTTTTTCTTTCTTTCTTTCTTTCTTTCTTTCTTTCTTTCTTTCTTTCTTTCTTTCTTTCTTTCTTTCTTTCTTTCTTTCTTTCTTTCTCTCTCTTTTTTCTCACTCTCTTTTTCTTTCTCTCTTTCTTTCCTTTTTCTCTCTTTCTTTTAGAATCTGTTTAACATGGGCTTTTAACTTGCCCATTAACAGAGATAGAAAACAGAAGAGCTAGGGTTTCATCCTGGAAACCTGGTTATAGGCTCTGTATTCTTAATTATTCTTAATTCCTAGTATCAACAGCCAGCAAGTACAGCTTACAATACATAAAATGAAAGCATAAAGTAACGTAAACAGCACTAATAACACCCACAGATTCTTTAACATGCTTTCTTATGTACAATATTGAATTTTGAAAGACTTAATTTTTACATTTTAAACCAATTTCAAATTTACAAAGTAGTTATAAGTCTAGCAAAAAGAACTTTTCTTTTAGGACAGCAAAGAGCTCAGCCTGCTCACAAACCCAGTAACTTTAGTTTGATCCCACATAGTGGAAGGAGAGAATTGACTTCTGAAAATTGTCCTCTTGAGCTGGCGAAATGGCTCAGGGATTAAGGCTTAGTCTCACAAGAAGACGGTCCTGAGTTCGGATTCTAGGTCTCATGTAAAAAACGCCGAGCAAAAAACGGTGGCCCACACTTCTGGTCCTAGTGGGAGGCGTCTGGGAAATCCCAGAGCAAAGCAAGGAGGTAGAAGCAATCCAGGATGATTCCTGAAGCATCCATGGTCTTCCAAAGGGACATACAGTGTCCTCTGATACACACACACACACACACACACACACACACACACACACACACACACTAACCAACTAACTAAGATTTTTTTAAAAAAATGTCCTCTCATCTACCTGTCCACATGCACTTAAATTCCTAATGAATTACATTCATAGACTACAGGTCAATAGTTACGAATGTTGCACTCTTTGACCACAAAATGTCAAAGTGTTTGCTGGTCCTTTCAAGTACCTGCAGATACTCATATCTTTTATGATTCTTCAGATGTCAATTAATTATAGTTTTATCAGAGTGGTCAGGTTTTTTTTAAAATTGATAATCCAATTACATGTACTATTTTCAAAATTAATTATAGTTCTCATACTCTTTCGCGATCCCTCTCCCTCTCCCCGTCCTTCCCTCTCTCTCTCTCTCTCTCCTCTCTCTCTCTCTCTCTCTCTCTCTCTCTCTCTCTCTCTCTCTCTCTCTCTCATTATGGCTATTTTTATGCATTTTGGCTATTCTTATTGGTTTGCAGTGGATCTCATTTTTGCTTCGATTTGCATTGTCCTGATGGCAAATGACATGCAGCTTCTGTTTCTGTGATTAGTTTTTACCTGTACATCTTTGGTTAGCTGCTTGTTTTAGTCTTTGGTCCACTTTTTAATAATTGAGTTTCGTCTGTTATGACTGAATCTTAGAGTTGTTGTGCATTTTGGGAAGGAGTCCTTCATCAGATGCATCTTTTCAAAATATTTTCTCCCAGTTTGTAATTTTTCCTTTTGTTTCTTGACAGTGTCTTCCTCAGACAGAGCAGTGGACTTTAATTTTAAAGAAGCTCTTCTTTCCATCTTTCATTTCTTTCCATCAATTCTCTCTTTCATGTATCTTGCCTTTGATATTGTTTCAGAAAAGTCATCTCTGACTTCCCTTAGTTTCTAGATCTTTTGTATTTTTTTTTACTTCACATTTAGGTCTATGATTTATTATGACCTAATTTTCATTTCACTTTTTAAATGTAGGTTTCCATTTCTTCTATTATCATTTGTTAAAAAGATGGCCTGCTTTGGGTTATATGGCCTTTACTCCTGTGTATAACTAGCTTTCTGATGGGTTAACACAGTGCAAAGGAACGTAATCTATGACTCTTGAAAAGTTAAAGAAGATAAGATTCTGTGAATAACAAGAAACATAATCTTTTCTAGACCTACACTAGAGGGCACAGATCAAGCATGCTTTCTCCCAGGAAAGCAGAGAATGCTCCTTAGAGTCTTTAAACAGCTGTGCAGCCAAAAAATGTGTAAGATTTATTTCTTCCAAACTACGGAGTAGCATTCCAATGCAGAGACTTTTCTTGTCATGTTGGGACTTTTTGGATATCAGCTAGAAATACAGATTCAATTCAGCGCGCCAATTCTTATCAGTCAGGAGCAGATTAATACATGAGTAATATTTAAGGTCATTTATGTTAATGAAATATTCTGAAATATATTCTATGAGGAAAATGTCAAAATAAACATTAACTGCCAGAGCTATTGATATTGCTCAACAAGTAGAATTATTTGCTACCAAGCCTGAAGACCTGAGTCCTGGAGCCTTCATGGTAGAAGGAGAGAACTAACTCGGGCGAGTTACCATCTGATAGACACACACTGTGGCACATACATGCACGTACATACACACACACACACACACACACACACACACACACACACACACTAAATTAATAAATGTTTATAAATAAAAAAACTCTGCCAGTTTTGTGTTAGTCAAAACCTAGATAACAGAGAAGCTGTTGAAATTTCACATAGCCAAATGGACATTTGAAGAAATGTAAGAGCAGGATAAACTGAGTGGGAAATACATGCAGGACTTCATAGCTATGTACTTCTGAAATACTGCCATGGTATGACGGCAACTTCTATGCTTTTATTACATTTTTTTCCTGCATCTTTCTTGACGGACAATTTTCTACAATTCATTATTTGTAGAAAAACCAGAGGCCTAAAGGTGAAGGAGCCCAAGTACAATAGATGTAACAGCACCATTCATGGTAGTCACCCAGAGACAGATGGACTGTTTACACTGGGCATCCTTATGGCGTTCATCTGTGGAGGCGCTTCCTGCATACAGGAAGTATCATTCTTACTGTCTATCCACAAGGAAGTAGGAAAGAGTAAACTGGGAGTAAGTGGAGGTAAGGCAAGTACCTATTCCTGCGGTCCACGTTCCTCCAGGGAGAATTTCATCACATGACTAAGTATCAGAGACACCAGGGAAACTCCATCTTACCGCTGCTGTATCTTGAATGTGAAGCTCTATTTCTGAGGTTTTTCAGAAATGAGAAAGAGGGAGAGGGAAGAAAGAGAGAGAAAGAAAGAGAGAGAGAGAGAGAATGATATAAGATCTAGCCGAAACTATCTACTGCAAATACTAATGCAGAATTTAGGATTTGCAAAAATGCATATATGCATGCATGCATCATTTAGGGGGATTCTTTCTGTTAGCTAGAAGTGAAAAAATACAAATTACTAATTATTGGAGGTAAGTGAACTCCATAAGGAAAATAACCACAATGTAGAGGTGAGTCTAAAAAGCAAACCGAAAGAGAAATGAATTAATGTGTTTTCCACATGTACTCTTCCATCAAGCTCAGTGCAGAAAAAAAACTAGGTCAGTAGAAATGTTGCCATAGTATCTGATTTTTTTTCTTAAAGTAAACCTAAAAGACCAAACTTCTTGATGGCCAAATTATTAAAAAAAGTGCTAGATTTCAATTACTGATAATGTTAGTAAAAGAGGCATATGGCAATTAGTTCTTTCATGTATATTTATAGGCATAGCATTTAGATATATGAAGTAACATATACATATTATATGCACAAAATCAACTAAATACAGTCATCTTTTAGTATACACAAGAAACTGGTTTAAAGTCCTTGGGTTATAAAACCCTCAGATGTTCAAGTCTCTTAAATGAAACAACCAAAGTTTTGGCATGTAATCAACACATATCCTCCTACATACTTTAAATAATCTCTAGATAAAGCACCTAACACAATTTAATGATATGTAGATACTTGTTACACTGAACTGTTGGGAGAATAATGACAAGAAAAAACTTCTGCACAGATTTAGTGTATTCTTATGTTTCACAAAGATTTTTCCTTTGTGGTTTGTTGAATTCAGGATATTTGGAATTTATGTATCATCTAAGCTTACATTACAGATAATCCATTTCCTTGGGCTAAACATTTCTGAATTACAAGACTTGTTGACTTCTCTCCTTTTGAATTTTCTTTCATATATAGGAATAATATATATATGCTTGTTTATTTATCAACAATATACTCTAATATTCTAGCCAGCTATTCCTGGGTTTATAAAGAATTGCTAATGGTTTTCTTTCATGGAAGTTGTTGGAGTGTCCACTCTCCTTTAGGATCTTTTCAGGTCTCTTGGAAGTAGTCTGCACCTCTGAACAATGGCTTTGTTCCCTTTAAACTGGGATTCGCTGTTTCCTTTACAAGCTAACATTAAGGAGGTACAAAGCTGTATAGCCAGGCAGTTCAATTTCTCTCCCCTAATAACCTCCAAAGGAGTTGGTTCAGACAGTCTGAATTAGTCTTATTGATGAGTTGCTGCTATAGCTTCTGAAGGCTGTGAATGCTGGGCTGTTCTTTCTGTAGCTGGGTCTTTTTCTTTTTTCTCTCTTTCTCTCCTTTCTCTCTCTTCTCCTTCCTTCCTTCCTTCCTTCCTTCCTTCTTTCCTTCCTTTTCTTTCTTTTAAAATAAAAACATTAACATAAAATTTACAACCATAACGAGAGTAGGTATCTCTATCCTCTGCCTTTCCCTTTCCTTCCCAAGTTCCTTCCTCCCTCTCTTCCCTCCCTCTCTCCCCACTTCCCTACCTCCCTCCCCTCCCTTTGTGGATCCAATCTACTTCCTCCCATTCCCCTGTCCATCAGCTTCTATGGGTCCTGGGGTTTCCCCTAGATCATTTGCTCTAGTGAGAGTTCTAGGCCTCTGTGGCAGACTACTAAGTGGCCCTTCCTTGGGTGGACCACTGAAGGCACTCCCCTTCACCAGTCTAACCCTAGCCCCTGTGGCACTACTGATTCAAGGAGACCCTAGCCTAGGCTCCCGAATCCATCCTGAATCCAGGAGGTCTGGCTACAGATAAGCCTGAACAAGGAACCATACAGGCAGAGGGATGGACAACCAATGGGCGGAGAAATGAATCAACCAATGGGAAGGAAGGATGAGTAATCAACAGCTAAATGATTGGTGGCTGCTCTTCCCCTCTCCCGAGCAGAGGGGTGGCCACATCTGATCGCACCCCCGACCCTATATAAATCCAAACACTTCCTGAGTTAAAGCTAAGTCTGCAGCCAAATTGTCATCTGCGTGCTGCTTCTCGCCTGACTCCTGGGCTCTGGGTGGTGACCCCGTCGCCGACTCACCCATTCTCCAGCCCATGAGGTCCCTGCCATTTCCCTTCTTCTCCCTGGCTGGCCCTGCGGATTCGGCAACAAGCCCCTAAGTATATTACTGCTTGAAATTATTTCTCCTGAGATCGCCACTAGTCTATGGAAGCATGTTGACATGTCAACCATTGTTCAGCTCAGATAAGGACAAGTCTCATTGCAGTGAGTTCCTGGCTGCAGCAAGCCTATCTTGAGTAGAGTGTCTTGTCCGGCAGTGGACTTCCCTATCTTTAAACTCTGATAATCTTATGGAACCCTCTTCTTCAGATTCCCTGAACCTTAAGACAGGGAGAGATTTGGCTGGCTTGATTCTGGGTGAACATTGTAGTCATCAGTACTCTGAACTCTTTTTTGGCTGTTTGTCTATTTCATTGTTCTTCCACTGCACTAGGCTGTGTCCAATCTGGGTGTTAAGACCTTCTCCTATCAAAGATAAAAAACTGTGTTTTTTTTTTTTTTTTTAGAGGCCTTTATAAAGGAGAAGACTTAAAGGAGAGGGAAGAACAGGACTAGGATACAGCAGAGTGTGGAGTCAGACTCCAGGTAACCAACGACCTGCCTACCAACCCCCAACTCCCCTTCCCCCCAATGATGAGGAACACACACCAGCACTGAAAACTAGTCCAAACACCAGTGGACAGGAAGGAAACTGGCAGTGGACAGGATCAGATGTCACAATACTTACGGATTTTTCTTGACTGTGGCCATCTTTATCTATTTAATTGTGCTCCTTTTTCTCCACTCTCTTGGGTTCTTCATTCCCCGATCCCTCCAGTTATGTCCCTTTGCAGTTATGATAAATATTATAGAGATTTCCCCTTAGTATATCATTATGAGGGCTTAGTACTAGCTTCCGCTTATAAAGGAGAATGCAATATCTGACTATCAGTGCTTGGTATACTTCACTCAGTATAACTTTTTCTAACTCCATCCATTTATCAGCAATTTCATTAATTCATTTTTTGACGGAGTAGTTTTACATTGTGTATATGTACAAAATTTTCATTACCCATTTGTCAACTGTTAGGCATTTAGGTTGATTCCATGGTTTTGCTATTGTGAACAGTGCTGCAATGAACGTGGATGTACACATATCCCTATAATACGACAAAGCATTTTTTGAGAATAATCCTAGTAGTGGCATGGCTGGGTCATATAGCATTCCAATTTTAATTTTCTTAGAAACCACCATACTGAACTCCAGAGTGTTTGTACAAGTTTCACCAACTGTTGGCATTTTCACCAACAGTAATGTATGAGGTTCCCTTCTCCTTGCATCCTGTACTTCCAGAAGAGTTTTTATTACTCAGGTTCATTTTTGCTATCCTAAGCTTTCTGTGTTTTTGTATGAATTTTGAGATTGGTTTGCCAATTTTTGTAAAAAAATGCCTTAGAATTTTTTGCCTTGGAGCAAATTGATTGGCATTGCAGTGAATCTGTCTATTGTTTTTGGTAGGATGATCATTTTATAATGTTAATTCTACCAAATCAGGAGATTGGAAGGTCTTTCTGGGGTTTTCTGAAATTTCTTTCTTCAGGGTTTTAAAGTTTTCATTGTGCAGGTCTCTCACATCCTTGGTTAGATTTATACCAAGATATTTCATTTTTTAGGGGCTATGGTAAGTAGAATTGTTTCTGTTAGGACTTTTTAATTTTTTTTTCATCCTTGGTGTATAAGAAAGCCCCCGATTTTTGAACACTTATTTTGTAAACTGTTCACTTTGCTGAACTTATGTATTAGTTCTAGGAGTTTCCTGGGGGAATTTTCGGGGGTGTCTCAGGTATAGAATCATGTCATCTCCAAATAGTGATAACTTGATTTCAGTTTTTACTATTTGTATCTTTTTATTTCCCCCTTTTGTCTTATGGCTGTAGCTAAGACTTCAAGTACAATATTGAATAGAAGTGGTGAGAGTAGACAACCTTGCCTAGTTCCTGATCTAAGTGGGAATGCTTCAAGTTTTTCACCACTTAGAAGATTTTTATGGATTAAAGTGCTTACAAGAAGACCCATCTCTGGGCAGAGATGAAAATTCCTATAATATATTGGCCTGTTAAAGTCCACAGTATATGACAGTCTGAGCATGTGCTATAAACTGAGAAGGCCAAGCACTTCCTCACTTGCTTCAGCCAATCAAAGGTATCATACCCCGAACTCTTCCTTATATGGTTTATCGTAGCCTTGCGAGCTGATTGCTTGGTCCTACCCTGAGGAATTTATCCCCTCCACCAATCCATATAGATAGTCTGCAGAAGTTGTATGTGCGATTCTCACACTGGCTTATCAGGTCTCCTGAACCTCCACCCAAGATCTTTTTTCCCACTATTGTGTCTCTATGTGTCTTTTGTCCATCTGAATTTTCCCCCAGCTTCAAAAAAGTTCTGCAGGTTAAAATGCTATGGTAAAATTAATTAGAAGTATGATTTTATATAATGTGACTATTCTTACCCACTTTCCTGTAAATATCAACAGTGTATTATATACCCCAGGAGGAAGACTTCTTAATTTAATGGTTCTTTAATCATTTCCAGCAGTTTGGAAAATTGAGGTTATTAGTAGTCCAAATACATCTTTTTTTATTCCCACATTTTACAAATACATTTTTTCACTGAGATTCTTGAGTATTAAAATTGTAGCCTGTTTATTTCTTTTTTCTTCTTTGGTTTGAAAAATACCTTCTCTAAAGGCTGAGAAAGTCAATTTGTAGGTGGAAATTAAATAAATCTCAGGGCCCAGTGTTTTCATTAGGAAAAGAAAAGCATTTAACATCCCCTATATCTGCATAGAAGGCTTTTTCTTTAGGACCATTCCTCTTGGATCATGGCTAGACAATTCCTTTCCTTTTGGACTATTTGCAGTGTTCTATCATTCATTGTCAATGTAGTACGTATGTTAGGTTGGTGTCTAAGGTACTTTTTCTTTTGCAGTGATGAAATATGCTAACAAAAGCTACTTTAAAGGAAAGAAGGAAGGAAAGGAAAGAGGAAAGGAAGGAAGGAAGGAAGGAAGGAAGGAAGGAAGGAAGGAAGGAAGGAAGGAAGGAAGGAAGGAAGGAAGGAAGGAAGGAAGGAAGGAAGGAAGGAAGGAAGGAAGGAAGGATGGATGGATTTTGACTACATTTCCTGGGGGAACACAGTCAGTCCACCATGACAGGGATGTCAAGGCAGCAGGAGCTGGAAGCAGTTGGTCTCATTCTCTACTTAATCAGGAAGTTGCTGCTGCTCTGTTCCGTTTCTTCATTATGCAGTCCAAGATCCCAGTCAGGGAATGGTGCCGCCTCCAGTGGACTGGTCTTTCCACATCAGTTATTCCAACAAGATAATCCCTCATAGGCATTCTCTGAGGCCCAACAATCTGGATAAGCTCTTACAGGTATATGCAGAGGTTTATCTCATGAGTGATTTATGCATCCATATAGCTACTTGATATATGGGATCATACCTTTGGTTTGACAATATGTACAACCAAAAATACAGTACATTAATACAGAAAGAAAGTTAGACTCTCCAGAAACCTTCTCCGGTGGGAACTTGTCTAGAAAGATATAAATTCAGATGTATGGAGAATAAAACTGATAATTGGGGAAAATTCATAGGAAAATATTTCCCAAACCAACAAAGTCATTACTGTAAGTTACAATACGTGATTCCGAATGCCATCTGCTGTAGATTTGCTCAGTTGTCTTCCCACCTGGTTAAGTAGTCTCAGGTTTGACAGTTGTGTTGCTTCATTTAAAATTAAGAAATTTGAAAAGAGGCTTGTAACAAGTAACATGGCTCTGAAATTGGAAATTGATTTGAAAGGAGAAGCATAAATGCAAAGTTGGCTCAGAAACACTTGACTTGAAGCAGGTATCCTTTGAACACATCTCATCTCCTGTTTCTCTCTTAGCTGTGAGCATAATCTGTGTCTTCAGGGAGCTCGTTTGGAGAGTCTGGTGGAGAGAACAGTCAGCCCTCTTCTGCCCATGGAAGAGTCATCCCGTCAGCTTGACATGAATGAGAGATTTAAGAGAGCTGCAGCTCAATCAATTCTGTTGAAGCATGAGAGGGTAGACAGGTCTGACAGATTCTACTCAGATGGATTCTCCTAGAGCTGTGACTATAGGTAAGAAAAGGACTTAACATAACTCTTTTTCATCCATCTCTGGTTATATGTTATATAACCAGTCTCTGGTTATGTGTTATATAACCAGTCTCTGGTTATGTGTTATATAACCAGTCTCTGGTTATATGTTATATAACCAGTCTCTGGTTATATGTTATATAACCAGTCTCTGGTTATATGTTATATAACCAGTCTCTGGTTATATGTTATATAACCAGTCTCTGGTTATATGTTATATAACCAGTCTCTGGTTATGTGTTATATAACCAGTCTCTGGTTATATGTTATATAACCAGTCTCTGGTTATGTGTTATATAACCAGTCTCTGGTTATATGAAGGTTGTGAAAGTGAAGGGGACTTTCTCTTTTACTATTCTATGCAATGAAAGTCAGCAGTTCATCCGTAGTGGAGAATGTAGATAAATGGATTTTTCCCTCCTCTTTATATCCCACATTTCTTCATATGTACTATTTTTTACTTTATTCATCTAGTTATTCACTCAGAATCTGGATGCCAGGAAACATGGCAAATGCCTGGAACTCCAGTTCTTTAGAGTTGGAGACAGGAAGATGATGATTTCATGAGTTCAGAGAGAGTTACTTTCTAAGACAACAGACAAGAACAATGACAACAAAAGAAAACAAATGCTGAGTAGAGCTCTTTCTTAGCACTCACAGGTCCTTGATATGAATTCCCACCACTACAAAAACAACGTGGTAAATTTACTTGTGATAATGATTCCTGCGCTTTTCAACTCACCCCATAAAAAATGCATTAAATTGCTGGTGGATTCTACCTACAGTAGGCACGGGGAGTCCAAGACTAAAGAATGCAAACTGACCTAGTCATGTCCCAATCAAATTCTACTTCAAATCACCTCTCCTTTCTTTGTTCCCTTGCTTGGTGAACGAAGTGGGTGTTGCAGTCAGCCTGCATAGTTGCTGATAAATGACCATTAAACAGCTTAAGGGAACAAGGGGTTTATTTTCTTACGATTCTTGGTTACAGTTCTTAGTCCAGCTTGACGGGAGAGCATGCACCAACACCAGGGCGGAGGGAACTGGCCACACCATCACTGCATAACGGCTGAGAGATGGACACTCCTTACTTGCCAGACAAGCATATCTGGCCAAGTGAACAGAAGGATGCCCACTCTCTCAACCAGCTCTCTGTGATTTATCCAGGGCCTAATCCCAGCAACTAGACAATCTCCTTCAGGTTTGCTCTGAGCTTAACTCAACCATCAACTCTCTACAACTATGCCCAGAGCTCAAACTCTCAACAATCAAGTTGACACCTGTACCTAACTATGACAGTGGGGATGAAATAAACAACTGCACAGAGAAGGATGGCTATCAAATGTCTCATTTGATACTGCATGCATCGTCAGTAGTATAATGCCCAGAATATTGTACTAAGCAAGTGATCCATCAATATTCTTGAGTTAATAAAGTAATGAATAAATCATCAAAAGACTAAGAAAGCCATTACTGGGATGTCCTGTAGTAAAACTGAAGTTTGATATTTTTACCTTAGGAAGTGTGCTGGTTGCCAAGTTACTGTTTCTGAACTCTAAATCATCTTTTCTTTGTCTAGCTTTGTAATGTTGACTTCCAACATTAGAGACAGTTCTTTGCCAGTAAGCATGCCCTTAATGTTATAGATAGAGGGATGCTGCAGAAGGAAGAGACTTCTTGTCTTCTGGATATATATATATATTTGGAATTTTCCTTTTCCTTCTGTGTCACCCAGGTGTGGCTGACTGTAGGTGGCACTCTTCCCTTCCCAGCCTTCCAGTGAGCCTTCAATCCTATGCTGACGTCTTCACAGTGAATCTAGAGCAAGCTTCGTTTCTTGGGAATCTAGAAGGTGATTTATTCACAACTCTCCCCAGCATATACGCGAGTGGCTTCCTGGGATGCTTTAATTTCAGATTTACTTGGTTCCATGATGGCTTTCTATTGAATCTTATTAATGCTCTAACAGGCAGCTATTTAGTGAACATCTGTAGCACCCCCAGCTGCCTGGTTCCTGCTGGGCGTATCGGCAAACCTGTCATCCAATGAATACATCCAACTCTCCAGTGAGATTGAAATCTCAGCCACTTCATGCTTTGATCCTTTCTTGAGTTTTCTGCCTCCATTCTTTATGGAGTGAATACCCTCCTACTACCTCATTGTTCTACATAAAAATATCCCCTGTTTGCTAGTATGTTTTATCTTTTTGGACATAACTATGGAGGGAGAGTTTTCCATTGAGTAAATTGCTCAGTCCTAGATCTTGTTCCAGCTATAGATCTATGAAGTGTCTCTCCTATCCCGGTAGTTACCCCATCCCAGCCTCAAGGAAGTAGAGCTCCACCTCTGAAGACTAACTTCAGACTTTGCTCATAGGAGAGACAAGTGTCATTCATGCAGAGTCTGGCTGATTCTTCAGTGATTGTGGAACATAGAAAATATAACCTATGAATAAGTAGAATCTCACCCCTCAAACTGGGACAGAGCTAGAAGCCATTGTTTCCCTGCATGGACCACTTAGGAAGCAAGCCACCTCAGAAACAAAGCGCCACTGCAATTTAAGGGGAGAGAACGCGACACACTGTAAGACTTGCTGCAGGGACTGCATGTAATTTGATTCATAGCAACCGTTTCATGCAGTTAATTTAAAAAGTGCTTACAGGAGACAAACCTTTCAGACCAAAATAACAGAAATGGACCTTGCTCTGCCCTCTGGTTCATCTGCAGTGATAATTAGGTCATGCTAATGAGCACAACTCAGGACGGCACTACAGCAATCAAGAGGACAATGTGCACTGAATTACTGCATTAATGATCAACCAGAATTTGTTTCCTAGGCACACACGATTCTGAAGCATCGTGTCTTGCAATATTTCCCTGATGGCTTTTAGATGGAGCTTTGCAGTGTATCAGAGTCATCAGCGTCTCCCCATGATCATTTATCAGCAAGCATTTTGTGCATACCCGCTGTGCACATAGCACCGAGGGACTTATTAAGGGTGAAGAGCAATAATTTCTTGCCCTTGAGATAGTAAAAGGGCAATTATTTACACTGAATACTATAGTCCATTTACCAGTGAAAGGGCAGGAGGTCCCAGGACTGAATGCTCTGGGATCTTCCCACAACTTCATCATCATTAGAACAATAACAGCAAACAAGTCTGGATGTGGTCTTCTTCAGTTTGGATTATAAAATGATGCAACAACAATACATTTACAAGAGTTAAGAGGAACATCAATTACAGAATTAAAACTAAAGTCTCCCCCAAAATATGGATGAACATCTGTCTAATGCTTGCTAATGGATGTAAAGCTAATTATGTCCCAAGTATGTTACCAGCAATATTTATAGGCATATAGTACTTCAAAGATGAGAAAATGGGGAAGAACACAGTTAAACGTTGATGCCAATCCAAAGTTAGGATGCCTGGCACCAAAGTCCCTGCCTTTTCACTATTTCATTGTGTCATAGTTAGTCACAAGTGTCAACAGTTGAAGGTTTGAACTCTGGGCACATTTGTAGAGAATTAGTGGTTGAGTTAGGCTCAGAGCAAGCCTGCAGGAGATCGTCTAGCTGATGGGGAAGGCCCAATCTTGGTGAGTGGGATTAGGCCCTGAACAGATGAATAAAATACAGAGAGCTGGTTGAGGAAGTTGGCATCCTTCTGTACACTTCGCCAGACATGCTTATTTGGCAAGTAAGGATCATCCCTTTCTCAGCCATTATGTAGAGATGGTGTGGCCAGTTCCCTCAGCCCTGATGTTGGTGTGAACCCCCCTGTCAAGCGGGACTGAGAACTGTAACCAGACAATTGTAAGAGACAATAAACCCCTATTCCCTTAAGCCTTTTGGTGCTCATTTATCACCAGCCATGTAGATGAACTGCAACACATTGGGTCTTCTTATCCTTGAGAGTTTTCCATAACCCTCCCAGAGGTCATGCCAATGAGAGAGGGGGGTCTCTCCTAGGTCCTACTCTGTGAGCCAAAATTGTTATGTGCTGTTATAGATTCATGTTTTTGAAGTATGAATAGTGCCAGACATGGTGGTATAAGCCTGTAATTCTGACACTTGGGAGGCAGGCAGGAGGGTCATAAGTTTAAAGTGAGGCACATCTACATAGCCAAATTCCATTATGATATTCTCCTTAATATATACAAATAAGTGGGAAAGATATAAGTGAATAAATATCTACAAATTGTTTCCATGAAAAATGTCATAGATGTCATTATATATGTGTTCAAGGAATTAGATTGTTTGGATGCTATAATGCAGATTTATAGCTTGAACATTCTAAAGTTGTTGTATATAGTTGATGTTTAATTTTTGGGCTCTCTTGTATAATGTGCCAATAAACACCCTGTGCTTTCATAGTTTTACAAATATAAAATTTGGGTGAATGAGTACTGAACTTACTAGGTCAAAAGATATATAACAATACTTTTACTATTCTTTTGTATTCCATGAAATAAATGCTGTATTCTGATTGCATAAAGCATAAATAACATTATCAATATATATTTAGTGCCTACTTAAGATGTTCAGTTATCTTTCACTCATGAAGTCTACATCATCAGATTATAAATAAAAGAAGAGAGAAATTAATTTTTCTTGATTTAATACAAAATCAATTTCTTCATAAAAATTTCTTGGTTCCTGTATTGACATTTTACATAAAGCCAGAATTATCTTTTAGGCCACTTAGAAGACTCACACTGATAATAAATCTCAGTGAATTTGTTTGGAGAATTCTGCAAGTCACTTTTGACTTTCTTTTGTCTAAGCTTATTGCTAGCTGGATACAGATTGGCTGGTTTTGTGACATACACTTGTGTTTGCTGCATAGGAATCCTGAGCTCACAGCATGTTTTTCCTTTGTAGCACAACACTTCCTAAAGAGAACTGATAACAAGGAAGCGATGGTATGACGGGCTTCCACCAGCTTCTTAAGAGATTTGTGAGCATGCTGCATTTATTTATTTTTCTTTCATTATTTTCTCTTGCTATAATTGACTTCCCACACATGATGACTGTGAGAACAAAACAGATTTAAGAAGCTGGAGTGTTTTAGATATGAACATAGTTATGTCTGGCCTGTGGCAGCTCTGGGGACTGGGATCAAAGCTTTTCCCCTCCCGCAGCTTGTGGTATACTGATCTGTCACCTACATTTCTCTCACGTATACGCAGCTATTTAGGAATGAATTTTAATCCCCTGGTAGAGCTCACTTGCATCATGCTTGAAGTTTCTAAAATTCAAAGGATTGAAGTTTTGAAGAATGACTAGGAAAGGAAGTTAATTGGCTTTTTTTCCCTCTCATTAGTGAGAAGAGGCTGCGTCAAGTAGCTGGCAGATAACAAATGAACAGTGTGGATATTGCAGACATTCTTCTTTGTTCCTTGCTAATTTTTTTTCTTGTAAGTGTACATATAATTTAAATATTACCTTTTATAAAAAAAAACCAAGAGGAGAACTGTCCTATCACACTCAGACAGACTTCCTTCCTGTCAGGAGCCTGTCTTGCATCAGTTCTAGAGTTATATAGTTTTTGATGACCCTGTTTAACAGGATCTCATCTAAGCATCTCTGCATTCTTTATCATTGCTGCCACATGCAATGTCTCTCACTCCCAGAGCCAAATATAATTTTATTCTGTGTTTATATCAGCATAAATGTGTAAAAAATTTGTAATATCTATGCTTATTTTTGTCTATTTCCCTTGGTATTTATTGTTTTTGTTTCTGCTTTTACTGCTGTCTACCTAGCTTTCAATATTTTTTATGTGTCTACCATTAATCATTTCCTATGTGAGTGGCATGTACCTTACTCTTTTTTTGCATTCAGATGGAATGGGTGTTCTATTGGTTTTATCTGAGGAAGTTACTTGTTCTGAACAAAACTATCTACCTTTGAACTCAGGTCATCTCTCTTCTCCCAGATACTTCACCTTTTCCAGATTGGCACTACTGCCCTTGGATCATGTGTCTGCCTTAGTTTCCCCTCTCAATTCAACGGAATAGACGGAGTGATGCTTCCTGGGGTAGAACATGTGGAAGGTAAGTTCTTTGAAGCCCACTTTTCTGAAAGCACCCTATCTCATCCTCACACATATTGGATAATCTAAGATCTGCACTTCTGTACTTTCCAGATGCTGAGGTGGATGCTTGCAGTTTAATGGCATTCTCATCCTCAGAGATTCACATTTCATTGTTTTCCTCTCAAAAACAGCCCTTTTCTTTCAAGTTGTTTGAAAATGCTAACTTCATTCCCTGATGTATGAGTTTGTTTGCTCTCCTACAGTTTTAGTCTGTCTGTCAATAGGAAAGTCACATTCAGCACAGGTGTGGAAACATTTTTTTTAGTGATAACTTTTTTTTTCTAAATTTTGTCCCTTCTAAATCCATAAATTCTTCAAGTATTTGATATTTCAGATTTTTTCTTGCAGTTTGGATTTTTGCCTTCTAGCATTAGACTCTGAGAATTTTCTCTCCACTTTTATATTCTAAAATTTCCTTTGCATTTCTAATTGTTATTCACATGTTATCGTGTCACATAAAGTTATTAGTATTTTTGTCCTAGGAAATGAATCCAAGGTTTCAAGCTTGCTCGGCCAGTGCTTTATCACTGAACTGTTCCTTCTCTTTCCAATGGACTCTCAGTCATCCACCACTCCATGGAATGCTGTGGTCTGTTACTGAAACTTTTGGAAATTTATGTTTGTTTTGGGCTCTCTCAACAGCTAGTTCAGATTCATTTTAAAGGTGGGACTGCTAAATCAATCTATTTTCTTTTTGCTTCTCAAAATTGTGCTATTTTCTTGTCTCCCGTTCTTCAAATTTTCATGAATTTGTATCTTCCAAAAATTTCATTATTATTGTCTCAAAGGAGTCAAGAAGAAATAAAAGTGATGAATTATCTGAACTTTTTATCATTATAATAAAAACCTGACATAAACAGCCTGAAGTCCATAGATCTTGTCTGTGGTGATTCTGGTCTGGAAAAGAACATTAGGGTGTTGGGAATGCGCAGTGGCTGTTGACTTCATGATACAGGAAGCAAAGGGGATTGTATTGAAACATAGGCTGCGTAAGGTCACATCCTAGTGATCTGCTCCTTGTAGCTAAACCTTATCACCTAAAGTTTCTACAGTGTTCCCAATAGGTTGGGATCAATACCTTTGAGAGGACTCCTTATATCCCACAGCAGCTTAGCTATTTGTTCTGTTGCAAAGTACCTAAATAGTTTTTCTTTGTGAAAGAACTGATGTCTGTCTAAGTGTATTGGGTTTAGTCATTCCTTTTCTGGTGTATTTATATTCTAGAACCCCAGAATGTTAGGAAACATGACTACTGCTATGAACAGTACCATACTGTCATAATCCTCTCCGAAATTGGAGAAAAGTTGTTGAAGTTTGGAATAACAGTGGGTAACACTCTAAGGGTGAAGACAAGTATTTCACCATCTTTGATTTCTCTAATGTTTTACTTTTCCACAATGCAGTTCTGATGATACTGAAGAGGACTTTTTGTATTTATTATTCAGATGGACAAGAATATTCCCTAGGTTAAGGACTTCCTCTTTCAATTTCGTAAACCTTGTGCATTTTGGCAGGAGGCAGGATTACAGACATGTTGAATGAGAAAGGCTGAACTACTGTCATTACGTGCACTATAACTTTCAGGACTGTAACTGTCACATTTTAAAGAAGCCGTTCAGTGGCGATTGCTTTTTGGCAGTGTCAACATATGCTGAAGTGCATGAATCTCATTTCAGCAATTCATTTACTTCCAACTATTTAAAGTTGATGTGAATCACCACATGGCTGATTCAAATGTGATGATTTATTTTGCGCATCGTAAAAAATGAATTACATGACTTAACTCAGAATTTAGTTGAAATATATTCATTTGAATGGATGGACAAAAATTCTTTCAATATGAATTTGGATATCTGTTCAAGAAGATAATTTCCATTTCAAAAGGAGTGGTTACTAGAAAGGAAAAGACAGAGATGGGGCAATACAGAAGAAGAAAAGTAAAATAATATGGAAAAGATAACTTTGCAGAGAGATTTTTTAGAGAAATAATAATGTACTTTTTTTTTAAGAAACAGAAGAATAATCTTACTACTGTTAAAAAAGACACTTTCTTCCCAATTCTTTTCTTCTTTTGAAGAGAATGGAGTATCTAAGGCTTGAAACAATATCAGGGGTTAACATTGAGAAAACTCATGAAAAAGAATATTTCACAATGAAGCCATAACCATGCTGATGTTGGAACTTGGGTGTGTTTTTTTTTCAGTGATGCAGCAAATGTGCTCCAGATGTATAGCAGGTTTTTGGAGAGAGGATGGTGGCATAGATTCAGTATTAACCATCGTTTGCTCTTAGCAGCTCTGCATTGAAAAACATATGATTAGCACTTAAATGTAGAAACAAACAAGATAAATTAAGCAAGCATTAAGAGGAAAAGGAAATTAAAAATATTTCTAATCACTTACAAAGGGCCCCTGAAGAAAGTTTATAACGATATAATTTATTTGCTACATCATGATCCACAATAAATGTACTCAGAAGATGGCATTTTGGAGTTCTTTCCCAACCTTTTGACTCTTATATTATTCTCCTCTCTTCTCTGTGATAATCCCTAAGGCAGGTTTCTTATGGTACAACCCCAGGGCTTCTCTTACCAATGCACTTATGTTGTTACTGAACATTAGGAATTTATGACAATGCTAATTTTCTGCAATATTTTCTCACGTTGCTTCTAACTTAGATAATTTCTATTAATCTACTTTTAGTCCTCTGTATTCATCTCCTGTCTCAGGCTACTGAGCACACATTCCAAATGTTTATTCTCTTACTCTACTTTTAAGCTTTATATTTCAGTTTGTTTTTTTCTTTATTTCTTTTTCTGAATTCATAGTCCCCAAGGAGCTTTTGGTGATAACTCAGAGGTAAGACACTTTGTTTAGGACATAGCAGGTCACCAATCAAACCTTAGAACTGTCAGAAAAGAGGAAAACATGATCCTCAAGTACAGAGACTTATTATAGTACCATCCATCTTCTTGAATACAAAGTCCTTTAAGTTTCGCTTATATTTGTAATGGCTACCTTGAGTTTTTCCTTTGGTTCTTACTTGAAGACTTACTAATTTCGTGAGAATAAATTGTTCCCAATTTATTGTCTGTCTTTGGTTCATGTGAAGACCATTAACTAGCTATTTTTGTTAATTTTTTTCAGTTGTATTATGAGCTTACTGTTGGAGAGAAAATTGCTAACCTCTTCATGCCAGAGTAGCAGATGTTCTCATATGTTTCTTCTTGGCTAATGTAACCCTTGTCTTACCCCTTTGTAACTACTTTTTTTTCCTGTTCCAATTTGGCACTTCACACTTTCACAGAAGCCTGAAGAAAATATAGCCTCTCTCTTTATTTTCACTCTGCCAATTACTGGTATTGACCAGAGAAAAACAAGTTCTAGTTATGTGAGTCCTTTCGAGTTGTCTGTAACACTGATGAATCTTTTCCTTTGGTCTGAGGATGATACTTATATAGGAAGGACTGGGAATCATTTACCCAACTCCATAACAGCAACATTAT
Organism: Typhlomys cinereus; assembly: GCA_023101885.1. Taxonomy (NCBI): domain Eukaryota; kingdom Metazoa; phylum Chordata; class Mammalia; order Rodentia; family Platacanthomyidae; genus Typhlomys; species Typhlomys cinereus. The sequence continues at coordinate 1,773,969 of JALPQD010000001.1, forward strand.
GAATGTTAAGCAGTTCTGTGAAACAGATGATTTGAATAATACAGACAATTATCAACTGTTATGAGAAACATTATTTCTAAGCAGTGCTTTATGGGGCAGGCACACTCATTTCCTCCTTTTTCAAAATGTTTAACTAAAATTTTGTCATTTTCTTTCAAGAATTATATATAATATATAAGATTTGTTTTAAAAATCACATACTTTAAATTCTGGGAACACTAACAGAGACAAACTCTGGAAGCATGAGGAAGAGAGACAGTAGGAGTAATGACCTGCAGGGTGACATCCTTAAGAAGCCATTGCAAAGTTCTGCTTCATTGCTCTGCCATGAATCACTGTCCTCATAGCAACATTGATAGATACATTTAATAAATTCTTTGAAATAGAAGAACACTTTATTATCATCCATCATTCCTGGTGGGCTCTGCTAAGATCCTTGGACTATAACTATAACAAATGACACTCCCCTCAAGTAACGTAGACTTATTTCAAAATGTGAGCCTAAATCTCCTTTTATATATTATAAAATAACTTCTTGAAAGATAGGAATCAATTCTGTCAAGTCTACCTTTCTAAAACATCTAGCATGGTGCCATATATGACTGGATGCTTCATTGTTTTCTAAAAGTGATAAACTTAATAATGTTTTCTTATAGAAACCTAAGCATACATAGAAATGGTGGACTATTGATTTTTAAAACACACAATCCTGGGCAAGAGAAAAATTAGTGCTTCTGATTGAGAATCAGGAGAGTATGGCTGTGACTCAGATTGGAGATGCTGAATAACACTGTCCTAAGGTATGTAAATACATGAACAAATGTCAAGGTATTTATTTGATTCAAATATTGAGTGCCTAAAGGCATAAGCAAGCAGAATGTAAGTGAAATATACAATATCTGTAAAACAAATATAAGAGATACACAAGGCAAAACTAAATTGAGGATTCATGGTCCTGCTCATATTACACAAGGATAGAGAGACTATGCCAAAATCTGTGGGTAATAGAAACACAGAGGCAGAAGACTCACCCTTGGAGAATATTGTTCCAAGATGGGCAGCCAAAACAGCCAGGGATTTCTTTAGTTGAAGTAGTGTGAAACAGGAAGAATGATAATGTAAATATATCACATAAATACTTCTTAAAAATTATCATCTTTCTGTGCTATTTGTTGCAGTTTGTCTGCATTTTGCTAATAAATTCATTTCCAAATAGCTAGGAGAACTGTATTAGTCAGAGTTCTCTGAAGAAACAGAATCTATAGAATGTAGTATATATAAACAAGTTTATTAAAAAATAACTCATAATAAAAATAGGGTTCTTCAAGGTAGCCGCCCGCAGCAGCCTCTTTCCTGCTGGAATGTCCCACAAAGCCAAAAGATCCTGAGAAGGTCTCAAGCGTTTACTTCTCTGGAGGGTTGAAGATGCTGGGTTCCCATGTCAGTGAACAGCTGGGCCCGGACTTTGGTGATGAACAGCGAACAGCCTCAAGGCCTAGAGACCAGGCTCCAAAGGCAGTGGGAACAGCAACAACGTGATGGAAAAGGTGAAGCTCCAAGTTAGCCAAGGATGGAGGCAGCAGCAGCAGCAACAAAGGCCATGACACTCTAAAAGCAAACGACGCAGGCAGAGTGGACTGCACAGCAAGTCAACACCAGATAAGGGAAGAGCAAGTCCCTCTTCCTTGCACCTCCTATTATCTGGTCCACTACTGGAAAGTACCACCCACTATGGGCTGGGTTCTCCACAGCAATCAGTCAAGTACCTTCAGGCTTGTTCAGGGGCCATTCCAACCATTTCCCTTCCACAGCTGCCCCCAAACAGTCTGCAACTGTGAAGTTGACATCGAAATGCAACCATAACAAGAACAAAGCTTAGCAGCAGAGATAATACCAATGGAGCAAAAGGATTGTCCACACTATATCCATAGGAGCTACTGAGAGGGAGCAAATATCACTTGTCAAACTGCGAGTCTGGAAAAATATGCTGAAGTATGTCAACTTACTGAACCAACTCTCTCTATCTTATCTCCTTCATTAGACCGTCTCCCACAGTCTTGTCCAAAACTTGATTTAACTACAATTCTTCACAGATATGCTCAGAACTCAGCCTTCATTTGCCAATGATGCCTATACCTAAGTATTGCGCTGCTGCTGAAGATGCCACACATTATTAGCAATAATTATAAAGTAGACCTTATTGTTCAGTAAGTGTTGGCCCACTGTAAAACCAAGAAGAAAATTGGGAGATTTCCTGTATATACATAACCAACCTCATAACCAACATCCCCAGGAGAGTGACACATTCATTGTAATTGATGAAACTTCCCTGAAACATTATTATCACTCAAAGGCTGTCATGGTTTGAATCTGAATTGCCCCCTTCCCCTGCCAAAAGCTTATGTGTTTGAATCCTTAGGTGATGTTAATGTTTGGGAAAGAGTGTAACCTTTAGGAGGTGGATCCTTGCTGAAGGAAGGCACATTACAAGGTGTGGACCTTGACGTTTTGGTGGCCCAACCCTACATGCAGTTGCCACTCATTCTTTGCCTCCATGATAACTGCTGTGACCTGAGCTGCCTCTAACTTCTGCCTCCAAGCCATTCCTTCTACTATGAGATTGCCTTCGCAATGGCTTAAATTCCCCCTCTGGAACCATAGCTAAATAAATCTCTTTCCTCTCCTGAAGTTGTGCATGAGTATTGTCTCACAGCAGCACAAAGAAGAGAAACTTCAACAAGAGCTACAGTTCATTCCAGAGTTCATTAATGATATTATATATTTAATGTGTTGTAACAAATTTGTGATGCACTTATCATCATGGTATCAAAGAGATACTTGTCCCATTTTGTGAAGTTACACTGTGCCTTCATTTCTTCCTCACCCAAAAACCTTTGGCAACCACAGGTCTTTCTATTGTCTATATTGTTTGGACTTTTCTAGAATATCATTGTATTGGAATGCTACTGAATGTGGTCTTTTCAGATTGGCTTTTGTCACTTAATATGCATTTAAGTTTTCTACATATTTCTGTGATTTGATAGTACATAATGTTTGAGCACTCAATAGTATCCACTCACTTTCTGAAGGGCATCTTGATTTCTTCCAAGATTTAGGAACTGTGAATTAATTGCTATTAACATTTGTATGTGGGTTTTATATGGTTGTAAGTATTTCCCTCTAGTGTGTAGAAACCAATGGGTGCTGTTATTTTGGTTAAATGTATGCTATGGTAAGAGTATGTTTAGTTATACAAGAACACAACAAAATTTTTGACATGACTGCTCCATTTTGCTTTCACTTTGATGATGAGAGTGACTATTGGTCCCCATGTTTGTTAGTATTTGTTGTCAGTGTTAGGAAATTTGGCCAGTCAGAGTTGGCCTGGAGAGGAGCTCAGGGGTTAAGACTCTACCTCTCAAGCAGAAGGACCTGAGTTCAAACTCTGATTCCAAATAAGAACACTAAGGGGAAATGATAGTGGCTTGCACTTCTGACTCTGGAAGGCAGATTTCCCATGGGAAACCCCAAAGTAAAGAAGAGAGGAGGCAGAGCAATCCAGTATGATTCCTGAAGCTCCTGTTGGGCTTCAACAGGCATGTGTGCACACGCATACATACACACACACACACACACACACACACACACACACACACACACTAGTCAAGGGTATCTCATTGTTTGCATGCATATTTTCCTATGATATATTATATGCAGTGCATTTTTGGGGTTTATTTCCCACCATACTTCTTGTTTGATGCGGTATCTGTTAAAGTCTTAGGCCCACTCTTTTTAAACTGAGTTTTTTATTTTTAATTTTTGAACTTTAAAATTATTTATTTGGGTAACAGTCTTTCATCGAAAACACGCTATGCAAATGTTTTCTCAATCCATGGCTTATTTTTTTATTCTCTTGTCAATACCTTTCTCAGAACATAAAATTTTAACTTCAAAGAGATCTTAACTTATAATTGTTAAACATGTGTAACTAGATGGATATAAATATGGGTAAAGGGGAGAAAACTAGAACAGAACTCATGAAACAAGGAAACAGAAGCTTTCGAAAGAATGAAAGGAGGGATTCTGAGCAACAGGAAAGAAGGCAGAGGGGCAGGCAGCAGAGAGGAGAATGTGTAGGAAGAACTAATCAAAGGGAACCTGTGAGTTTGTAAGATAGTACAAAATGAATTAAAAAAAGAAGATCTGATTATCAATTCTTTCTTTCTTAGTTAGCCTTTGGCATTTTATCTTACATCATCACCAAGCACAAGGACATTCTCTAGGATTTTTATAGATTCCTGCTTTACAGCAACTCTGTTGTATCTTTCAATTTTTTTTATTAATACATTTTTTAATACATTTTTTATTATTATTTCAGCTCATACAAACTTAATAGGTACACCAGTTCCCCCCCCCCCCCCGTACCCCGTGCTCCTCCTCCCCACCCCCCTCCCTTCCCATCACCCAGTGCCTCCCGCCCCAATTCCCAGAGAGTCCTTTCTTGTGCATGCCTGATTTTCCTCTGGGCCCTCCTCTCCGATGACGTACAAGGACCCAGTGGCCTTTCACTGAACCCTTTCCCGTGTTCCCCTTAGGTATAGGAACACTGCTGTGGCTGCCAATCCCTTGCCTCCAAGGATCTTGGTGCCTTTAGCAGATGCTAGACTTTGTGAGGTCAATAGTGTGTTGGACAATGCGCAGGGCATGTAAAGTCCAATTATGATTGCTTCAGCCCTAACTTATATGGAGTATCTTACATATCATTGCTCCTCCCATCCTTATGCTCTTACACTCTTACCGCCCCCTCTTCCGCAAATTTCCCTGAGCTTCAGGGTGGGGAGAGATTAAGCTGGCCTAGTTCTAGATGGTTGATATAGAGTCTCTGAAGTTCTGGATTGTGGTTTGTTGATTTTCTTTTGCAGTTTTGCTGCTCCTGCAATGCCCTTCACTCCATCCTGGTGGGCATTGTATGTTACCCCCTGGCCAGAGACAAAAAGCTGTTAAACTAGAGTCTTGTGATAAAAGCACATTCAAAGGTAGATGTAATAAAAGTAGGAAACCACAGTGAGGGAGAGGTCTATCACCAATTTGCACAATGGTTACTTTTTATCTGCCAGACTATATGCCCTCCTCTTCTGGTGAGATCATAACCCCTCAGTAGTAAATGATCAGGAACAAAAGTCTGTGAACTTAATCAGATGTCTCATTACTTATTTGAGTCCTTCATGGAGGCCTATTTTCTCTGCTGTAACATGGTCCCTTCTCTCCTTGTTTCTGGTGTGGCCTTCCTACCCCATTCCTCCTGTTCATAATCCTTGCAATTACTGTCTCTAGGTGGGCTGGGTGGGTTTGGTTCTAGGAGCCACGTATTAGGGAGTACATACGGCGCTTAATTTTCTGGGTCTGGGATACTTCACTTAATTGTTTCTAATGACATCCATTTCCCGTATCTTTCAATTTTTATAAATGGTATAAGGACTGTGTCTGGGGTTACTTTTTTTTATTTCCATTCATACAAACTTGATAGGTACCAGCGGAAATAATAATAAAAAATGTTAAAAAAACTTAATAGGTACCCCAGTCCCCTCTCTCCCTCCACCCCTTCCTGGACCCCTTTGTTCCCTCCACCCTTTTCCCCTTCCTTTCCCCCCTCCCTCCCTTTCTCCCGGTGCCTCCTCTCCACATCCCTGGAGCATCCTTTAATGTGTATGTCAAAATTTCCTCTGGGTCCTCATCTCTGCTGTGGTGTAAGGACTCAGTGGCATATTCTAGAACTCTTTCTTGTGTTCCCCTTAAGTAGGAACACTATTGTGGCTGTTAATCCTTAGCTTTAGTCCATGCTAGACTTTGAGGGCTCAATAATGTGTTGGTCACTGCGTAGGTCATGGAAAGTCCTGTTATGATCATTTCGGCCCTAACTTGTGTGGAGTATCTTGCATAACGTTTCTCCTCCCCATCTTTAAACTCTTACAATCTTACCGCTCCCTCTTCCTCAAATTTCCTTGAGCTTCAGGATGGGAAGAGATTAGGCTGGCCTAGTTCCAGGTGGTTGATATAAAGTCTCTCACGTTCTGAATTATGGTTTGTTGATTTTTTTTTCAGTTTTGCTGCTCCTGCAATGCCCTTGGCTCCATCCTGATGGGTATTGGATGTCACACCCTGGCCAGAGATAAAAAGCTGTTAAATTAGAGTCTTATTATAAGAGTATATTCAAAGGTAGATGGAATAAAAAGTAGGAGACCACGGTGGGGGGGGGGAGGTCAGTCTCCCATTGCAAAATGGTTACTTTCTATCTGCCAGACTATATGTCCTTCCCTTCTGGTGAGATCATATCCCCTTAGTTGCAAATGATCAGGACGGAAACTCTGTGAACTTAACCAGATGTCTCATTGCTTACTTGCAGTCCCTGATGGTGGCCTATTTTCTCTGCTGTAACATGATCCCCTCTCTCCTTGTTTCTGGTGGGGCCCTCCTTTCCCATCCCTCCTGTTTATAATCTTTGCAATTACTGTAGGTATTACAGAGATTTGCCTTTGACTGTCTCTAAGTGGGTTTGGTACTAGGATCTACCTATTAGGGAGTACATACAATGCTTAATTTTCTGTGTCTGGGATACTTCACTCAATATAATTGTTTCTAATTCCATCCATTTCCCAGCAAATTTCATTAATTCATCTTTTTTGATGGCTGAATAGTATTCCATTGTGTAAATGTACCACATTTTCCTTATCCTCATCAACTGTTGGGCATTTGGGTTGATTCCATGACTTTGATATTGTAAATAGTGGTGCTATGAACATGGTTGTGCTTATGCCACTGAGGTGAATTTTTGTTTTATGGGAGATTATTCCCAGAAGTGGAATAGCAGGGTCATATGGCATTTCAATGCTTAACTTTTTAAAAAATCACCACACTGATTGCCAGAGTGGTTGTATGAGCCTGCATTCCCACCAACAATATAGGAGAGTTCCCTTCTCTCCACATCCTCTCCAGCATTTGGTGTTGTTTGTATTGTGGATTTTTGCCATCCTGACTGGGGTGAGATGATAAAACCTTAGGGAGGTTTTGATTTGCATTTCCCTGATGGCTAAGGATGTGGAGCACTTTTTAAGATATTTGTTAGACATTTCAATTTCATTCCTGGTAAAGTTTCTTTTGAGTTCCTAGACCCATTTTTTAATTGGGCCACTTATTATCTTGGTGTTTAGTTTTCTAAGTTCTTTGTGCACTCTGGATAGTAGAGCTCTATCAGATATGTAGTTAGTGAAGATTTTCTCCCATTCTGTGGGTTGCCTTTGTGTTCCAGTTACAATCTCTTCATCTGAATAGAAGCTCTTTAATTTCATAAGATCCCATTTGTTGAGTGTTGGTTGTAGTGACTGTGCTATTGGATTTCTGTTTAGGAACTGTTAGCCTAGTCCAATCAGCTCAAGGAAGTTCCTTACCCTTTCACCTAGGGTTTTTATGGTTTCTGGCCTTACATTGAGGTCCTTGGTCCACATGGTGACAAGTATGGGTCCAGTTTTAATCTTCTGTATGTGGACATTCAGTTTTGCCAGCACCATTGATGCTGTTCTTTTTCCATTGGATTTTTGGGGCCCCTTTGTCAAAGATCAAATGGCTATAATTGTGTGGGCTTGTATCTGGGTCTTCCACTCTGTCCATTGATCTATGCGTCTATTTTGGAGCCAGTACCAAGCTGTTTTTATTACTATGGATTTGTAGAATAGTTTAAAGTTTGGTATGGTGCTACCTCCAGCAGTGTTTTCGTTATTCAGCATTGTTTTTGATATCTTGGGTCTTTTGTGCTTCCATATGAACTTTGAGATTGTTTGGTCAATTTCTTTAAAGAACTGATTTGGGATTTTGATTGGTATAGCATTGAATCTGTATATTGCTTTTGGAGGATGGTCATTTTTATGATGTTGATTCTGCCAATCCAGGAACATGGGAGGTCTTTCCACCTTCTGGTGTCTTCTGCAATTTCTTTCTTTAGGGTTTTAAAGTTTTCATTGTAAAGGTCTCTTACCTCCTTAGTTAGGTTTATACCAAGGTATTTCATTTTTTTAGGGGCTATAGTAAATGGGATTGTTTCTTTCAGTGCTTTTTCACTTTTTTTCATTCTGGGCATATAGGAAGGCCTCTGATTTTTGTACATTTATTTTGTATCCTGCTACCCTAGTGAACTTCTGTATTAGTTCCAGGAGTTTCCTGGTGGAGTTTTTGGGATCACTCAGGTGTATGATCATGTCATCTGCAAATAGAGATAACTTGCCTTCTTCCTTGCCGATTTGAATCCCTTTTATGTCCCTTTCTTGTCTTATGGCTTCAGCTAAGTCTTCAAGTATAATATTGAATAGAAGTGGTGAAAGTGGATAGCCTTATCTAGTTCCTTACTGAAGTGGGAATGCTTCAAGTTTTTTCCCATTGAATGTAATCCTTGCTGTTGGCTTGTTGTATACAGCTTTTGTATGTTGATAAAGGTTCCTTCCATTCCAACTGTCTCTAAGGTTTTGATCATAAAGGGCTGTTGGATCTCATCAAAAGCTTTTTCTGCATCTATAGAGAGTATCATGTGGTCTTGGATTTGGACTGGTTTATTACACTGGTGTATTATATTTATTAATTTGCATATGTTGAACCAACCTTGTGTGCCTGGGATAAAGCCTACTTCATCACAGTGAATGATCTTTTTGATATGTTTTTGAATCTGATTTGCTAAGACTTTGTTGAGAAACTTTGCATCTATGTTCTTCAAAGAAATTGGCCTGTAGTTTTCTTTTTTAAGTATATCTTTATTAGGTTTTGGGATTAAGATGGTATTAGCTTCATAGAAAGCACTTGGTAGTGTTGCTTCCTTTGCAATTTGATGGAAGAGTTTAAGGAGTATTGGTGTTAGTTGTTCTTTAAATGTCTGGTAGAACTCTGTGCTGAATCCATTTGGACCAGGACATTTTTTGGTGGGAAGATTCCAGATTACTTCTTTGATTTCCTCATGTGTCAAAGGATTATTTAAATAATTCAAAACTTCCTGATTCAATTTAGTAAGTTGTGCTAAATTGCCAAATTTAAATTTGCTAAATTACTTAGGAATTCATCCATTTCTTTTTTTGTTTTCAAATTTCACGCAGTATAAGTTTTTGAAATATGACCTTATAATTCTCTAAATTTTTGGGTATCAGTAGTGATAACTCATTTTCATTTCTAATTTTGTTAATTTGGGTTTTCTCTCTCTTATTTTTCTTAATTTAGTTAGGGGTGTATCAATCTTATTGATTTTTTTCAAAGAACCAGGTTTTTGACTGGTTGAGTCTCTGTATCATTTTCCTTTTCTCAATTTCAGATATTTCTCCCCTTATTTTGCCAATCTCCTCTCTTCTACTGCTTTTAGGATCAGATTGCTTTTGCATCTCTAAGGCTTTAAGCTGCATTATTATTTATTTCTGATGTTTCTATTTTTTTAATATAGGCATTAAGAGCTATAAACTTACCTCTTAGGATGGCTTTCATTGTGTCCCAAAGATTTTGATAAGATGTATTTTCATTATCATTCACTCCTAGGAAATTTTGAATTTCCTTTATGATTTCTTCCTGAACCCAATTCTCCTTCAGCATCATAGTGTTAATGTTCAGGAGTTAGTGTATTTTCTGTTGTTTGTTGTGTTGTGGATGTCAAGCTTTAGACCATGGTGATCTGATAGGGTGCAGGCTAGAATTTCAACTTTCTTGTATATGTGGAGATTCATTTTGTGGCCCAATATGTGATCTATTTTGCAGAAATTTCCATGTGCTGCTGAAAAAAATGTGTATTCTTTGGTGTGTGGATGAAAAGTTTGATAGAGATCTGTAAGGTCCACTTCAGTAAAGGTTTGATTAAGTTCCAATGTGTCTCTGTTAAGTTTTTGACCTATTGATCTATCCCATGTCAAGAGGGAAGTATTGAAATCCTCAAAAATTATTGTTTTGGGATTGATTCTTGCTTTAGACACTGTAGGTGTTTGCTTAATGAATGCGGAGGAGTCCATATTAGGTGAATATATGTTTAGTATTGTGAAGCCTTCCTGGCGAATTGTACTTGTGACTAAAATGTAGTATCCATCTGTGTCTCTTATGATTTTTTTTTTGTTTTGAAGTCCACTTTGTCTGATAGCATAATAGCTACCCCTGCCTGTTTCTTGCTTCCATTTGCTTGCAGAATTTTGGACCAGCCTTTTATTTTTAGGATGTGCCTATCTTTTGTGGTGAGATGAGTTTCCTGAAGGCAGCAGATAGATGGGTTGTGATTTCTAATCCAAGTTTGTAATCTGTGTCTTTTGATTGGTGAGTTAATTCAATTGACATTTAGTGTTATAATGAAGAAATTATTTCTAGTTCCTGACACTTTTATGTTTAGTGTATTATTTGGCTTTTAGGTTTTGGTGGTATTATACTTCCCTTCTGTCCTCCTGGATATGCTTGTTCTTTTCTTCAAGCTTAAGTATCATTACTAGCATTTTTTTAAGGCCTGGTCTGGTACACATGTAAACCTTCAAGTTTTCTTTTTTTTTTTTTTTAACATTTATTATTATTACTTCCGCTCATACAAACTTAATAGGTACACCGGTTCCCTTTCTTCCTCCTCCTCCCCCTGACCCCCCTGCTTCCCCTCCCCTCATCCCTCCCTCCCCATCCCCTAGTCCCTCCCCCCCAATCCCTGGTGAATCCTTTAATGTGCATGCCAGACTCTCCTCTGGGCCCTCCTCTCCGATGACGTACAAGGACCCAGTGGCATTTCCCTGAACCCTTTCCTGTGTTCCCCTTAAGCATAGGAACACTACTGTGGCTGTCAATCCCTTGCCTCCAAGGATCTTGGTGCCTTTAGCAAATGCTAGACTTTGTGGGGTCAATAGTGTGTTGGACATTGCACAGGACATGCAAAGTCCAATTATGATTGCTTTGGCCCTAACCTGTGTGGAGTACCTTGCATATCATTGCTCCTCCCATCCTTGTGCTCTTACAATCTTACTGCCCCCTCTTCCACAAATTTCCCTGAGCTTCAGGATGGGGAGAGATTAGGTTGATATAGAGTCTCTGAAGTTTTGGATTATGGTTTGTTGATTTTCTTTTGCAGTTTTGCTGCTCCTACAATGCCCTTCACTCCATCCTGATGGGTATTGTATGTCATCCCTTGGCCAGAGATGAAAAGCTGTTAAACTAGAGTCTTGTTATAAGAGTATGTTCAAAGGTAGATGTAATAAAAGTAAGAAACCACAGTGAGGGAGGGGTTAATCACCCATTTGCAAAATGGTTACTTTTTATCTGCCAGACTATTTGCCCTCCCCTTCTGGTGAGATCATACCCCCTCAGTTGTAAATGATCAGGAAAGAAAGTCTCTGAACTAACCAGATGTCTCATTACTTACTTGCAGTCCTTGATGGTGGCCTATTTTCTCTGCTGTAACATGGTCCCCTCTCTCCTTGTTTCTGGTGTGGCCCTTCTACCCCATCCCTTCTGTTCATAATCCTTGCAATTACTGTAGGTATTACAGAGATTTATCCTTGACTGTCTGTAGGTGGGCTGGGTGGGTTTGGTACTAGGAGCCACCTATTGGGGAGTACATACGGCGCTTAATTTTCTGGGTCTGGGATACTTCACTTAATATAATTGTTTCTAATAACATCCATTTCCCAGCAACCTTCAAGTTTTCTTTGTGCTGGAAAGTTTTTCTTTCCCCCTCGATCATGACTAATAGTTTTGCTGGGTATATCAACCTGGGTTGACACTGTTGCTCATTCAATACTTGAAGTACATCTCTCCAAGCTCTTCTTGCTTTTATTGTTTACATTGAAAAATCATTTGTTATTTTAATAGGTTTATCTTTAAAAGTGACCTTTTTTTCCCTTGAAGCTCTCAGCACCTTTTCTTTGTCTTGAATGTGGAGTGTTTTGACTATTATTTGCTGTGGGAAATTTCTATTTTGGTCATATCTGTTTGGGGTGCATAATTCCTCTTGTATTTGGATGGGCCTCTCATTCTTTAGAGGAGGAATGTTTTCCTTTATGATAATTTGAAAATTTCCACTGGTGTGTTATTTTGGGATTCTTGTTCTGGTATTCCATGAATGTGCATATTAGGCTTCTTGAAGGTGTCCCATAACTCTTGAATATTCCTCTCAAGTATCTATTTGGCTTTAACAACCTCTTCCATTGAGCTGGTTAGTTCTTTCATTTTGTCTTTAAGTCTGAAATTCTGTTTTCTGCTTCGTTATTTCTGATGATAAGACTCTGCTGAGTTCTGGGTTGAAGATACCTTGTCTTTTAGTTCAATTTTAAACTCTGCCAGAGACTGTTTTAACTACTCTAGCCTTTTTTTGTTTCTTCAACTGTTTTTCTCATCTCCTCCGAGTGCCTGTTGTGTCATAGTTAAGCACAGGTGTCAACTTGACTGTTGAGGGTTTGAGCTCTGGGGACAGTTGTAGAGAGTTGATAGTTCAGGTAAGACCAGAGCAAATCTGAAGGATATTGTCTAGCTGATGGGAAGACCCAGCCCATTGTGAGTTGGATTAGGCCCTGGATAAATCACAGAGAGCTGGTTGAGAGAGTTGGCATCCTTCTGTTCACTTGGCCAGACATGCTAGTCTGGCAAGTAAGGATTGTCCATCTCTCAGCCGTTATGTGGTAATGGTGGCCAGTTTCTTTGTGCCTGATGTTGGTGCATGCTCTCCTTCAAGCTGGACTGAGAACTGTAACCAGACTGTCATAAGGAAATAAACCCCTTGTTCCCTTAAGCTGTTTGATAGGTCATTTATCAGCAACCATTCAGGCTGACTGCAAAATGGTTATTTAACTCCTGGATTTCCTCTTTCATAGTATTGATCATGGTAATAATGATCAGGCTTTGAAAGTCATTATCTTGGCATGGCTTTCTTGGTTATTTCTATGAGTTTGCTCTGGTTGGAGTCTATCATTATGGGGTTAATTCTTTCAGTGGGAGATTTTTTTTCTTGGTTTGTGTTTCTCTGGAGTTGTGCTGTGACCTTGGCATTGTTGTTTTTATCTCTTAAGACCTTCTTTCAGTTTCTGTGTGTTTTTGACTGAACTGAATTAGTTGGTATTACTACTCTGGAGCAGGTATTACTAGTGTATAGTCTCTGAAGTTGTATATGTTTTGGGGTAGCTATATGGAAAAGTTAAACTACAGTGACTAATAATTGAAAGGAACAGTATAGTAAAAAGGGTTTACTTATCTTTGAGCTGTATGTGAAGAATCTCTCCCATGTGATAGGATGATTTTAGAGGATTTCAAATGCATGGCATTTGTCCCCTAGAGCTTTGCTTTGGGTTTTCTTTAGACTCTTGAATTCTGAGGAGCAGGGGGTTCAGCATGGTCTGAGACCCATGCTGAAAAGTCTGTGTGTCTAGTTGTCACACAGATCACCTGGGGCATGGCTTAGGGTCCTTTCCTGAGGAACAATGCGCCCTCCCTGGATCATGTGTCCCTGACAAGCATTGGATCCTTCCTGGATGATATGTCCTGGTGGAAAGGTTACTGCATCTAGTTGTCTCGCAGATCACTTGGGACCTGAGGCATACCTCAGTGTCCTTCCTTAGCCCAGAGCGGACTGGCTTGCTGCTTCGGCTGGCTAGTGGGCTGGCTGGTGGGAAGAGCTGGGATCAGCGGGTGACCTGGGGTCTGGGGCGTGGTCTAGGAGTTTACCTGAAGAGCAGTAAGTCCTCCCTGGACCACGTGTCCAGGTGGAAAAAAAAGTATATTTTAATTTGAATATACATTTGTTTTAGCATCATTAGTTGAAAAGACTCTGCTAAATCACATTGCCTTTACTCCTTTATCGAAATTGAGTTGCTTGTATTTATGTAGATGTTTTTCTAGATCCTCCTTTCCATTCCATTTTACTATTTTTCTGTTCTTTCACCAGTATCACAGTTTCATTTAGTATAAGTCTTAGGGTCTGGTAGTATCAGTCCTGCAACTCTGCTCTCCTTTGTTACTTTGGTTTCTGTTTCTACATAAATTATAGAATGTTTGTCAACATTTCTTAGTTTTCTAGGATTTGGGTTGATATTGCATTGAATGTATGATTCATGTTAGGAAGAACTAACTTCTTGACAGTATTGAGACTTCATATTCATCAACATGAAGTATCTATTTTCCATTTACTTAGTGCTTTGGTTTCTTTCTTTACTACTTGGTGGTTTTTCTTTATGCAGATCTACAACAAAACATTATATTTAAAATATTTCATTTTATTATGTGGCACATAAATGGTTCTGGTTTCAACTATGAATAACTTTTTCATTATTGATATATAGTAAAGAAATTGACTTTTCTTTATCAACTTTCTACTCTATAACCTTGTCACAAATGTTTATTAATTCAGTAACTGGTTTTTGTTGATTATTTTGAATTTTACACATAGGCAATCATATTATCTATGAGCAAAATTGAATTTTTTAATTTCCTTTCAAGATTTCTTCCATTTCTCTCTTTCTCCATTACATTGTTAAAGTTTTCCCTCATTTTTAATATTTTTTTTCATTTTGCCTAGTTTTACAAGCATATTGAGTACTTATCCCTGCCTTTCTCCTTTCCCCCTCCTCTCATCTCCCACCCTCCCTTCCTCCCCTCCCTTCATTGCATTTTGACTTTCTCTTTGAAATTCCTTGATGTATCTAAAGGATATGATCCTTCATTATGATTTGCTGATAAAGCTGGCTTCAGAAAATCTGTGGTTTGATTGGCACCAATAACCAAGTTAAGATTCATTCACTTAATAAGTTCATGGAATTGGTACAGATTTAGCAGAACTACAAAGCCTTGTGAGAAAGAGCGTGAAGTCACCATGAAAGTAGACTAGCTCCTAAGTAAAGTCATACTAAAAATATACAGGGTTTAATCTGGAGAGACAAAACTCAAATGTCATATTCTCAAGGCCCATAGGCATCAGTACAACATCTTTCCTTATTATGTTTATTTTTTTCCCAATCAAACAAACTCTTAAAGAAGTCCTTAACAACATGAAAAAAATACAGCAAGCTTACTTCCTCTGTACAATCCAGACAAATCCTCTAAGAATAAAACAATGTTCTTTCTCCTTAGACTTGAAGTCATTACCTCATTCTAAATAAAACCATCACTGCTTTATGCAGTCAGTTGTAAATATATGTTGCTGGTTGTAACTAGTTACTCTTAACTATTGCTGTGAGAGAGCACCTAAAATCAAGCAACTTAAGGGAGAAAAGGAGGTTTATTCAGCTTATGGTTCCAGAGGGAAGGTACAGTCTCTCAAAGCAGAAGTGGCATGGCTGGCTGGCCAAAGCTGGAAGAGGCTAAGTCACTGCAGACATCTTGGAAGCCAAGAGCTGCAGACTGCTTGCAGCAAAGGCAAACTTCTCCTAGAGGTAGGGTGGGACTAATCCACCTCAAGGCCCACCCCTTGTGACTGCCTTCCTCCAGCAAGGCTCCACCTCTCAAGGTACCATGACCTTGCCAAACATGAGACTGTGGGGGACACATTTCAAACCATGACACTCCACCCCTGACCCCCACAGGCTCATTGCCATCTCATTATATAAATCATACTCAGTCCAACTTTAAAAGTCTTCATAGACTACATCAGTAGTCCCAACAGTCCAAAAGTCCAAAATCCAAAGCCTCCTGTGAAATCAAAAGACAAGTTACATACTTCCAACATACAATGGCACAGAATAAACATTCCCATTCCAAAAGGAAGGAATGGGTGCATATCCAGGAAAGACTGGTCCATAACAAGACTGAAAAACAGCGGGAGAAACTCCAAATCTTGTAGCTCCAAGTCCAACAGGTGAGCCTCTCCTTGAAATCATCTCAGTTCCAAAGGGCTTTGGTTCCACCCTTCCAATGCAGCTACCCATAGAATACATTGGTATACAGCTCTCCTTGGCAGGTGTCTCACGTTGTGTCTGGAATCTCTAACATCTTTACTTCTCAATGGCAAACCAGGCTTTAATTCCACAGCAAAAACTGCCCTTCTTGGGCCTCTAAACTGCAGGCTTCTTGCCTCATCATGCCTGGATTCTGCCAATTTATGAAATCTTGGAGGACAACTCCATGATCTCCTTCCTCTTGCATCACTGATGCCACGTGGACGACTTTGCCAAGACTGCCCTCCTTGAATCACAGCTGATTTTGCTTCTCTGCTGGCTATGTCTTTCAGTCCTGGGCAGTTGCCTGTTAAGAGAAACCAACTCTTGCTTTGGAACTCCACCTTTTAGCTCCAGTCTTCTGAAAGGATTTGCATTCTTATAACTGGGAGCCTTCTCTAAGGATCTGGCCCTCAAGCTAGGGCCTCTCTTATTATTCAAATTGAGATCAGGCTTTGATTTACAAATGGAGCTAATCTCTTCAACAGCCATTTTGTTCTCAGCTTCTTCCTGGTTCAACTCTTTTATGTTTTCCATTGTATTTTTCATCATTAGATCTTACAGTTTTCATCATTGGATCTTCCTGCCTGATTCTTTGCTCTTTTTCCTAACTCTGAAGACAACTAAAAAGTAGCCATGTCACATTGTCAAGACTACATTGCTTTGAAATTTCCTCTGCCAAGCACTCCAGCTTAACTTCAGGCAAGCTTTCAGGATGAGGACAAACTTCACTAAACTCTTGGCCAACAGCTGGCTCCATGTGTCACTCATCCAGTTGCAAACACGGTCTCTGTTCCCCTCTGGACCATCAGAAGCTGGGCTTCCACTGTCTGCGTCTCTCACAGCATTGCTGTCCTCTGAGCTCTCACAAGAAAGGCCTATTTGGCCCAACCGCCAAGACGCAAAGACTTTCCCAGCACAAAGTCCCAAAGTTCTCCATATTTCTCCCAACAAACAGTTCTAAAGGCACACTAGCCACATCACAGCATTGGCCATACTGCTGGGTACCAACTTCTCTCAACTTCACAAACAACTTCACGTTGTGGTACCAGCTGTTCTTAATCTCACAGCAATACCCCACATCCTGGTACCAATTTCTGTAACAGTTCTCTTAACTATTACTGTGAGAGAGCACCCAAAATCAATCAACTTAAGGGAGAAAGGGAGGTTCCAGAGGGAAAGTACAGTCTCTCAAAGCAAAGGCAGCATGGCTGGCTGGCCAAAGCTGGAGGAGGCTAAGTCACCACAGACATCTTGGAAGCCGAGAGCTGCAGACTGCTTGCAGCAAAAGCAGACCTTTCCTGGAGGTAGGGTGGGGCTAATCTAGCTCAAGGCCCACCCCTTATGACTACCTTCCTCCAGCAAGGCTCCACTTCTCAAGGTACCATGACCTTGCCAAACACATGAGACTGTGGAGGACACATTTCAAACCATGACATTGGTTTAATTATTTGTCCAAAAGAAATTATTTGTAAGTACATTCATCAAAAATGTATATATTCAAGTCATATATATGATAATTAAAGGGAAATGAGAAATTTGCAAATGCATCTATTACTTCTGAAAGTTAAATTCATGAAGGCAGATTTCTATAATCTCTGTAAACCTTCACTTAAGCTTCATGGGAGATGGAATTCTGACCTGAATTCATCAGAATTCTGTCACATGGAATATTTCATCTCTTGTGAGTGCATTCATCAGAAAAATGGGGAGAAAGATAGTGCTGGGACCACTAACCTAGACTTAGAGTAGAGCAGTAAGTCACAGAGAACAGATACCCTTGTCAGCACAATGATGCCAAGGCCCTAGGCTCCCAAGAGGAGACAACCAAGACCAGAATAAAAAGAATCTTTTTATTTTCTGTTCTTTTCTGTAAACATATGAAAATTGACCTGATGATCTTTTTTTAATTCTTAGATCATTATTAATTTATTTATTTACAAGCAAACTGGGTTTATGTCTTCACCCCCTCTTCACTTACCTTCTTCCTCTCCCAACCTCCCCATCCACACACCTTTTTCCCACTCTCTTCTCCCTTCATCATTCCTGCTGTGTCCCACCCCCGTCCTGTTCCTCTGCTTGTGCATATCACAGGATTCCCTTTGGGGTACCTTTGTTGGTATGAGGAGTCAAATTTCTGTTGAACTTTATTTAGCTCTTCAGTGGTGTGACGAACGCCTCCACCCGTACACTTTCACTATGCTGCAGCTATCAAGAAACAGATACAGAGTCCTTACCCTTTCCAAGGTTCCCGCAGAGAGAGGTCACTGAACTCACACCTAGGAGGCTTTGGAGGCCATTGCATTCTTTGGGCTTTCCTCGGCAGGTCACAGCCAGGGTGCGGGACATTCAATGATCACTGTCTGGGATGGCCTGCAGAGTACTTTGCTAAGTTGGGTTCTAGCTCTCTGGTAGGTGTGTGGATTGGGGTCATGCTTTACAGAGACAGAGTCTCGGGATGCTCTTGTCTCCCTACTGAACTGTCTTGTATAGCTCAGACCTGCTCCTTAAGTACCATCTTTATTGCTTATCAATACACTGCACACATGGTTCAATACCACTCAGGGAATTTCCAACATAGTCACAGTTAGGGCGTACATGTCCATCACATAATCTTATCATTTCACAGCATACATTCATAGGGCTCGCAGACCCTACACACACACTTGGGTTCGCAGGCCCTACACTTCTAAATTTAAACTTAGACATGCAAATCTTGGGCTCACAGGCCCTACACATTTATTCATCTGAATCTATTTTTAACACTTCAAATTCTATCATAGATGTTCCTATGCTACTTGAGTCCCTGCTACTGCCTTTATCCTGTTCTACACAAGTAAGCAAAGTTTAAGTGGGGAAGTTCCTCTTTCTTTTTTCAGCTCCTGACTGAGACACTCTGAGAACAGCTGTTTCTTCTAAGATCCTAGTTAATCCTTAGGGGAATGTTGTGTAGATCTGGTAGTAGAAGTTCTCATCATAGTGACCTTGTGTATACAATAGCCCTGTCATGTGTTGGTCAGAATACCTCACTCCACCTTTAGGCTCTTAACAATCTTGCTATTCCCTCTTCTACAAAGTTCCCTGAGCCTTGGCATGGGATGAACTGATTAGGACTGACTACCAAGTTTGCCGATATTCTCTATTCTGGCTTGATGTGTTTTTTGCCTCACTAGTCTTTCATCGTAATAGGATGCAACTTGGTTGAACTCTGAGAATTTTTCTTATCCAAGGATTGAAAAGGGTAATATTTAGATGGTGTTTTATTATCATTTTTATTATTTTTTAATTTTACAAGCATATTGAATACAAATCTGCTTCCCCTCCCTTCCCATTCTCTACCCTTCTCTTTATCAATACTTTCTTCCCAACTTCCTACCTGGCTGCTTTTATGGACCCCAGTGTTCCCTCTGGCTTGTCTCCTCTTGTGGGGTCTACCCTTGTGACTTACCAAGTTGCCACATCTTGGGCCACCCCACTGATAAGGGTCTTTCCCTTCCCTTATCTAGCTCTAGTCCCTAAAGTTTCCCCTGTGTGTTCTTTTTTTTTTTCATTTTTTATTATTATTTCAGCTCATACAAACTTAATAGGTACACCAGTTCCCTCCCTCCCTCCTCTTCCCCCCGTACCCCCTTCTCCCCCTCCCTCCCCCCTCCCTCCCCATCCCCCAGTGCCTCCCGCCCCAATTCCCAGAGAGTCCTTTAATGTGCATCTCTGACTCTCCTCTGGGCCCTCCTCTCCGATGACGTGCAAGGACCCAGTGGCCTTTCCCTGAACTCTTTCCCATGTCCCCCTTAAGTATAGGAACACTGCTGTGGCTGCCAATCCCTTGCCTCCAAGGATCTTGGTGCCTTTAGCAGATGCTAGAGTTTGTGAGGTCAATAGTGTGTTGGACATTGCGCAGGGCATGTAAAGTCCAATTATGATTGCTTCAGCCCTAACTTGTATGGAGTACCTTGCATATCATTGCTCCTCCCATCCTTTTGCTCTTATACTCTTACCACCCCCTCTTCTGCAAATTTCCCTGAGCTTCAGGATGGGGAGAGATTAGTCTGGCCTAGTTCTAGGTGGTTGATATAGACTCTCTGAAGTTCTGGATTGTGGTTTGTTGATTTTCTTTTGCAGTTTTGCTGCTCCTGCATCTCTCTTCAGTTCCTAATAGTCTATGGAGGTGTGCTGGTATTTCAATCATTATGTAAGTCTGGTAATTTCATTTTTGTAGTTCACATTAGGATACTTCTTCCTGTCCATTTATTTCCCTTCTACTGTTATTTGGATAGGTTTATAGTATTAGGCATGATTTCCATCACATTAAGGGATTAAAAAGCCATTCAGAGAGTAATTGTTTTTCCATGGGTCTTACATTCCTCTGTTGCTCCCCTAGATTCTTCTTACTGGCATTGTAGTGGTCTACAGCATTCACTCCTGGGTTAGGCTCTTGATCTCTTTTCCCTGAGCTACTTGCTTCTTCTTTTCTCCCCCCCCCCTTATACCTTATTAAGACCTATCCCCTTATTTCCCTTCCCTTATGGGTATTTCTTCCATAGTGTCCTTATATTTATCTATTTACTTGTCTCCATTCTCTTGGGTTCTTCTTCTCTTTCTCCCCCAAGTTATGTTACCTTGCAGTTATATTGGGTGTAATAAAAATTTCCCCTTGAGTATATTGTTTTGATGGCTTAGTGCTAAGTTCCAACCATAAGGTCTTGACCTGCTCATTTTAAGCTTAACTAAATTGGTTTACCTGAGAAGATATCATCATGCAAAGATATTATGTTTAATAAGTCAGAAAATTAGAGAAGATTGAAAGTAGAAAGTCTGAGTTCCAAACACTGAGTAGTCTTTGGATTCCCTCAATATATGCAGTATATAGTGAAAAAAAATCTTAAGGTGTCTATGTGTACATAATATATATCTAAAAATAAATTATTCATATATATTAACATATATTATGTATTAAATATATAGTATATTTAGTGTATATTTACATATTTATATTTTGCATGAGAATAAAGGAGAATGATGATTCTGACCATTATTTCATCTGGTAGGTACCTAGCCTTCTAAGCTTATTAGTATAGGCATTCAAGAATGACATCAATTTACTTTTGTAAAATTTACTGTATTCCTGTATACCAAATAGAGATGCTTTATTAGGAAAATTAGACCTTTCTAGTTTACTTGTGTTATTTTTATTAAACAAGTTACATAAAAGAATTTACTTTCGTCTTTTTATACCTATGACCACTGAAGTGATCACATTGCATTTGTTACCAACAAAACCAGATTTCCACTTTAAAAATGGCAATCATTGTATTCTTATGCAGCAAGCAGGAAAGAATTTGACATGTTCCTGTCAGGAGAGTGCCTAATCTAAATTACACACATGTGGGAAACAGAAGAACAAAAGACAGAGTCAAAATACCTCAGTTGTTAGTGTTTAAATATGTCAAACTGTCTACTCTTTCTAAAGGCTAATTTCCTGGCTATGTATATGCTAATTTGTTTTCCTTATGATATGCTTTAATTTTCAGAACAAAGTGCCTCATGCAAAACTTTTTCAACTAAAGGGGATTTTAAGCTAATTCAAGTAAGTTTCTAAGCAATGTAATGGAAACATGGCCAGGAGCTTAAGGATAAATAATTAGCTATTAACCAAACACATTTTTCATAATATATATATATGTGTATATATATATATATATATATATATAATTAAAGTGAGCAAGAAATATGACATAGCTATCTTCACTTAAATTCTGAAAAATACTTTTTTCTTAAGAGTTAAAGCTATCTGGGTTAAAGGAAAAATTAGTTTGAGAAGAATATGGCTTATTAAATCCTTGATATTAATTGTGAAGAATCAAGAAAAACTTGAATCTAAGATGATTTGGAAGCACTCAGTTCACAAGGCATCTGAATCGAAGTCTCATAAGCTACCAGACTCAGTTCAGAAAAGACAGGTGTTTGTTTTGTTGTTGTTGCACTGTGCTTCTGTGTTGGTTAGTTTGCCTACTTGATATACCCAAGCTGTTTTTCCGGAAAAATAAAAGAGAAAAGGTAGAAAAAATAGTGCCTATTATGTGGTTGTGTACACTTGTGTGAGATTTTTCATCAAGCCTCTGAGTTAGCATCAGACATTAAAAGTCCTTTCCCCTGACCTCTGTCCATAGTCAAATCTGAAATTCATCCACTATAATCAGGGGATTATAGGCTAAGATTATTCAGACATGAGTTAGGGGGTGGGATGGCCCCAACAGAAATGGAAATAAAATATCCAAATTTGGGCAAGAACAAAGCCAGAAATAGTGATAGACCTTTCATGGTGGCAGCCAAACTGTCAGTCCATGCCGTTACTGCAGGGGGCAACACACAGTTAATATTTGACTGATTTTGTGATGCAATGGTCTGGTGCCCCTGTATCAATGTGATATAGTCCTAAAACCATTCTGGTTCCATAGCATAGATCAACACAGGGCAGAAATCTCACTGGCACAAAGGATGCAATTGCAATTGCAATCTCAGAAAACAACTGACTAAGCCCTAACCCGCTCTTGCCTAAATGTTACTCTTAGAAATTCAGGCTTAAATACGATCACAGCGATCCCTGAAGTCTGGAAGAATGAATACATACTGAAAACTGTAGCTCCAAGGACTAATGAACACTCCAGCTTCCAAGACACTGGGCCTCAGAAAAGCATGGGCAAAAATCATAAACCATTAGTTTATTATTCCCTACCTTTCTCTTTAAAGAAGGCACCGACAATTGTCCTTTATATACATTTTCTTCTTGTTGAGGGGAAGAAGGTACAACTTATAGCCTTAACAGGAGATAAACTTTGAGCTGTTGATGCCCTTTGAAGCTTATGTTATTCAATTCTGGAAAATTCTTTGTCATTACCTTTTCAAACACTGTCTCCCTTCTTCTATTTTCCTTCTTAATTTTCATGTGAATATTTTTCCTTCATTTCATATTCCACAAGGAGAATGTTCTATATCCCTTCTTTTCATGTTTTTACTCTTTATAGTTTATTCTAGGTCATCTTCTTACAAAAGTCTGTTAATAGGTCTGGAGACATGGGTCGGGGGGTTAAGACTGTGTTTCGCAAGCCGAAGGTCTTGAGTTTGGACCCCAGGTCCCACATAAAAATGCCAAGCACAAAAGGTGGTGTCCTGCACTTCCAGGCCTGGTAGATGGATGGAGTCTGGGAAATTCCAGAGTGAACTGAAAAGGAGGCAGAAGCTATCCAAGATCTCAGAGTTCCCATTGGTCCTCCAGAGACACACAGTGCCCTCTGATACACACACACACACACACACACACACACTCACACAAACACCCACAAAAAATAAATGAAAAGCTTAAAATGCAGAAATGGAAAAGTATGTTAATGGGCTCATTTTTTTCAGTTTTTTTTAAAGGGTTAATTCATCAAGATAATTTATTTTTTATTATTATTATTATTTCAGCTCATACAAACTTAATAGGTACACCAGTTCCCTCCCTCCCTCCTCCTCCCCCCGTACCCCCTTCTCCCCCTCCTTCCCCCCTCCCTCCCCATCCCCCAGTGCCTCCCGCCCCAATTCCCAGAGAGTCCTTTAATGTGCATCTCTGACTCTCCTCTGGGCCCTCCTCTCCGATGACGTACAAGGACCCAGTGGCCTTTCCCTGAACGCTTTCCCATGTTCCCCTTAAGTATAGGAACACTGCTGTGGCTGCCAATCCCTTGCCTCCAAGGATCTTGGTGCCTTTAGCAGATGCTAGACTTTGTGAGGTCAATAGTGTGTTGGACATTGTGCCGGGCATGCAATGTCCAATTATGATTGCTTCGGCCCTAAGTTGTGTGGAGTATCTTGCAAATCATTGCTCCTCCCATCCTTTTACTCTTACACTCTTACTGCCCCCTCTTCCACAAATGTCCCTGAGCTTCAGGATGGGGAGAGATTAGTCTGGCCTAGTTCTAGGTGGTTGATATAGAGTCTCTGAAGTTCTGGATTGTGGTTTGTTGATTTTCTTTTGCAGTTTTGCTGCTCCTGCAATGCCCTTCACTCCATCCTGATGGGCATTGTATGTCACCCCCTGGCCAGAGACAAAAAGCTGTTAAACTAGAGTCTTGTTATAAGAGCACATTCAAAGGTAGATGTGATAAAAGTAGGAAATCACAGTGAGGGAGGGGTCTATCACCCATTTGCAAAATAGTTATTTTTTATCTGCCAGACTATATGCCCTCCTCTTCTGGTGAGATCATACCCCCTCAATAGTAAATGATCAGGAACAAAAGTCTGTGAACTTAATCAGATGTCTCATTACTTATTTGAGTCCTTGATGGAGGCCTATTTTCTCTGCTGTAACATGGTCCCCTCTCTCCTTGCTTCTGGTGTGGCCCTCCTACCTCATCCCTCCTGTTCATAATCCTTGCAATTACCGTATTACATAGGTTTACCGTTGAGTGTCTCAATGTGGGCTGGGTGAGTTTGGTACTAGGAGCCACGTATTAGGGAGTACATACGGCGCTTAATTTTCTGGGTCTGGGATACTTCACTTAATATAATTGTTTCTAATGACATCCATTTCCCAGCAAATTCCAGTAATTCATCATTTTTGATGGCTGAGTAGTACTCATTGTATAGATGTACCACAGTTTCTTTATCCACTCGTTAACTGTTGGACATTTGGGTTGATTCCATGACTTTGCTATTGTAAACAGTGCTGCTATGAACATGGCCGTGCTTGTGCTATCGAGGTGAACCTCTGCTGCATGGGGGGCTATTCCCAAAAGTGGAATAGCAGGGTCATATGGCATTTCAATCTTTAATTTCTTTAAGAATCTCCAGACGGCTCGCCAGAGTGGCTGTATGAGCCTGCATTCCCACCAGCAATGTAGGAGAGTTCCCGTCTCTCCACATCCTCTCCAGCATTTGGTGGTGTTTGTATTGTGGATTTTTGCCATCCTGACCGGGGTGAGATGATATCTCAGGGAAGTTTTGATTTGCATTTCCCTGATGACTAAGGAAGTGGAGCATTTTTTAAGATATTTGTTAGACATTTTAATTTCATCCCTGGTAAAGTTTCTTTTAAGTTCCAGGGCCCATTTTTTAATTGGGCCATTGGTTTCCTTGGTGTTTAGTTTTCTAAATTCTTTGTGCACTCTGAACAGCAGAGCTCTATCAGATGTGTGGTTAGTGAAGATTTTCTCCCATTCTGTGGGTTGCCTTTGAGCTCATGTGACAATCTCTTTATCTGAACAGAAGCTCTTTAATTTCACAAGATCCCAACTGTTGAGAGTTGGTAGCAGTGATTGTGCCATTGGATGTCTGTTTAGGAAATGTTGGCCTAGCCCAATCAGCTCGAGGGAGTTCCCTACCCTTTCAAGTATGGTTTTTATAGTCTCTGGCCTGATATCAAGGTCCTTGATTCATTTGGAATTAAGTCTTGTACATGGTGACAAGTACGGGTCCAGCTTTAATCTTCTGCATGTGGAGATCCAGTTTTGCCAGCACCATTTGTTGAAGATGCTGTTCTTTTTCCATTGGATTCTTTGGGCCCCTTTGTCAGAGACCAAATGGCTGTAATTTTATGGGCTTATATCTGGGTCTTCAACCCTTATGCATTGATCTGTGTGTCTATTTTGGAGCCAGTACCAGGCTGTCTTTATAACTATGGATTTGTAACATGGACTTAGGTTTGGTATGGTAATACCTCCAGCAATGTTTTTGTTATTCAGGATTGTCTTTGCTATCCTGGGTCTTTTGTACCTCCATATGAACTTTGAGATTGTTTGGTCAACGTCTTTGAAGAATTGCTTTGGGATTTTAATTGGCATAGCATTGAATTTGTATATTGCCTTTGGTAGGATGGTCATTTTTACGATGTTGATTCTGCCAATCCAGGAGCATGGGAGGTCTTTTCACCTTCTGGTGTCTTCTGCTATTTCTTTCTTTAGGGTTTTCAAGTTTTCGTTGTAAAGGTCTTTTACCTCCTTAGTTAGGTTTATACCAAGGTATTTCATTTTTTTAGGGGCTATAATAAATGGGATTGTTTCTCTCAAGGCTTTTTCACTTCTTTCATTCTGGGCATATAGGAAGGCCTCTGATTTTTGCACATTTATTTTGTATCCTGCCACACTGCTGAACTTCTAAATTCATTCCAGGAGCTTCCTGGTGGAGTTTTTGGGATCACTCAGGTATAGGATCATGTCATCTGCAAATAGGGATAGCTTGACTTCTTCCTTGCCGATTTGAATCCCTCTTATGTCCCTTTCTTGTCTTATGGCTTCAGCTAAGACTTCAAGTACAATATTGAATAGAAGTGGTGAGAGTGGACAGCCTTGTCTAGTTCCTGATCGAAGTGGGAATGCTTCCAATTGTTCCCCATTGAGCATAATCCTTGCTGTGGGCTTGTTGTATACAGCTTTTATTACATTGATAAAGGTAATAAAAGCTGTATACAAAAGCTGTATTCCGTTCCTCCTGTCTCTAGAGTTTTGGTCATAAAAGGCTGTTGGATCTTGTCAAAAGCTTTTTCTGCATCTATCGAGAGTATCATGTGGTCTTGGACTTTGGACTGGGTTTACATGATAAATTACATTTATTGATTTGCGTATGTTGAACCAACCTTGTGTGCCAGGGATGAAGCCTACTTCATCCCCGTGAATGATCTTTTTAATGTGTTTTTTAATCCAATTTGCTAAGACTTTGTTGAGAATCTTTGTGTCTGTGTTCAAGAGATCGGCGTATAGTTTTCTTTTTTAAGTGAATCTTTATTAGGTTTTGGGATTAAGACGATATTAGCTTCATAGAAGGGATTTGGTAGTGTTCCTTCCTTTGGTATTTGGTGTTATTAACTCCTTAAATGTCTGGTAGAACTCTGTGCTGAATCCATCTGGTCCAGGACATTTTTTGGTGGGAAGATTTGAGATTACTTCTTCAATTTCCTTATATGTTATAGGACTATTTAAATAATTCACAACTTCCTGATTCAATTTAGGTAAGTTGTATTTACTTAGAAATTCATCCATCTCTTTTGTGTTGTCAAACTTCACAGAATATAAGTTTTTGAAATATGATGTTATAATTCTCTGGATTTCTTGGGTATCAGTAGTGATAACTCCATGTTCATTTCTAATTTTGTTAATTTGGGTTTTCTCTCTCTTGCTTTTGGTTAATTTAGCTAGGGGTGTATCAATATTATTGTTTTTTTCAAAGAACCAGCTTTTTGACTGCTTGATTTTTTTCTATTGTTTTCTTAGTCTCGATTTCAGATATTTCTCCCCTTATTTTGCTAATCTCCTCTCTTCTACTACTTTTGGGATCAGATTGCTCTAGTTTCTCTAAAGCTTTAAGCTGCATTGTTAAGTAGTTTATTTCTGATATTTCCATTTTTTTGATGTAGGCATTAAGAGCTATGAACTTACCTCTTAAAACAGCTTTCATTGTGTCCCAGAGATTTTGGTAAGCTGTATTTTCATTATCATTCACTTTCAGGAAATCTTGAATTTCCTTTTTAATTTCTTCCTGAATCCAGTTCTCATTCAGCATCATATTGTTAAGTTTCCAGGAGTTAGTGTATTTTCTCTTGTTTGTTGTGTTGTGGATGTCCAGCTTTAAGCCATGGTGGTCTGACAGGGCACAGGTTAGAATTTCAACTTTTTTGTATATGTGTAGATTCGTTTTGTGGCCCAGTATGTGATGTATTTTGGAGAAAGTTCCGTGTGCTGCTAAGAAAAATGTGTATTCTTTGGTGCGTGGGTGAAAAGTTCAATAGAGATCTGTAAGGTCCATTTCTTTAAGGGTTTGATTAAGGTCCAAAGTGTCTCTTTAAGCTTTTTACCTATTGATCTATCCCATGTTCAGAGGGCGGTGTTGAAGTCCCCAAGAATTATCGTTTGGGGGTTGATTTCTTGCTTTAGACGCTGTAGGGTTTTCTTAATGAATGTGGAGGGGCCTGTATTGGGTGCATATGTGTTCAGTATTGTGAAGTCTTTCTGCTTTATTGTACCTGTGACTAAAATGTAGTATCCATCCGTGTCTCTTATAATTTTCTTTGGTTTGAAGTCCACTTTGTCCAATAGCATAATGGTTTTCTGCTTCCATTAGCTTGTAGAATTGTTGGCCAGCCTTTTATTTTTAGGGGATGCCTATCTTTTGTGGTGAGATGGCAGCAGATTGATGGATTGTGATTTTTAATCCAAATTTGTAATCTGTGTCTCTTGATCAGTGAGTTAATTCCATTAACATTTAGTGTTATAATGGAGAAACTATTTTTAATTTCATTTATTATGTTTAGTAGTTTTTATAAGTATATTGCTTTGCTTTTAATGGTGTTATACTTGCCTTCTGTTCTCCTGGATATGCCTGTTTTTTTCTTCAAGCTTGAGTATCATTTCTGGCATTTTTTGAAGGCCTGGTTTGGTGGACATGTATCCCTTCAAGTTTTCTTTGTGCTGGAAGATTTTTCTTTCTCCTTTGATCATGACGGATAGTTTTGCAGGGTAAATCAGCCTGGGTTGACATTTTTGCTCATTCAATACTTGAAGTATGTCTCTCCAAGCTCTTCTTGCTTTTATTGTTTCGACTGAGAAGTCATTTGTTATTTTAATAGGTTTACCTTTAAAAGTGACTTGTTTTTCTCCCTTGAAGCTCTCAGCACCAGTTCTTTATCTTGAATGTGGAGTGTTTTGACTATTATTTGCCGTGGCGAGCTTCTGTTTTGGTCATATCTGTTTGGGGTGCGGAATGCCTTTTGTATATAGATGAACCTCTCTTTTTTTAGATGAGGAAAGTTTTCCTTGATGATCATTTGAAAAATTTCCTCAGGTGTGGTATTTTGAGATTCTTGCTCTGGTATTCCATGATTACACATGTTAGGCTTCTTCAGGGTGTCCCATATCTCCTGAATATTTCTCTCAAGTATCTTTTTGGCTTTAACAACCTCTTCCATTGAGCTGGTTAATACTCCCACTTTATCTTCAAGGTCTGAAATTCTGTTTTGTGCTTCATTAGTTTTGCTGATAAGACTCTCTGTGGAGTTCTGGGTTGAAGATAACTTGTCTTTTAGCTCAGTTTTAAACTCTGCTTGAGTGTGCTTTAACTGCTCTATGCCAGTTTTTGTTTCTTGCACTGTTTTTCTCAACTCCTCCAAGTGTCTGTTGTGTTCCTCTTCAAAGCGATTGATTCGATTATTTAATTCCTCCTGATTTCCTCTTTCATAATATTGAACATGGTTATGATCATATTTTGACGGTCGTTATCCTGGGTCAGGCTTTGTTGGCCATTTTCCATGGGTTTGTTCTGGTTGGAGTCTAACATTATGGGATTAATTCCTTCAGTGGGAGATGTGTTTACTTGAGTGTTGTTTCTCATGGATTTGTACTTTGACTTTGGCATTGTCGTTTTAACTCTTAAGATCTTCTCTCAATTTCTGTGTGTTTTTCACTAAACTGAATTATTTGGCCTGGGGTTTTGGGGGTGGGCGGAGACGGAGCTTACCTAGATTGAGGTGAGTCCAGGCTGGACCCCGTGGGTCCTGGGCGGTGGAGTGGGGAAGGGAGGATTGGGCGTTGGCGGGGTGCTATTTAACCTGGGGGACCTGGGGGAGGGGCCTGGGCGCATGGGGGTGTCCTCCTCCTCCTAGGCTCTGCGAGTGCGGCTCCGGCTGGTTGGCGGGAGGAGCTGGGTCCCTTGGGCGGCCTTGGCTTCTGGGGGTGGGCGCCGACGCAGCTTACCTAGGTCGCGTGGTGAGGCCCGGCTGGACGCGCGTTTCGTCCCGGGCGGCGGAGTAGAGGGAAGGGTCTTTTCAGTTTTTATATCTTTCTTGATATTGGATTTTATTTAAGGGATACTTGGACTTTTGTTATTGGACTTGGACTCTTCATCCTTAAATGCCTTTTTTTTTTTTATTTCTGCAAACATTTAAGAAAGAGGTATTTTATATTATTGCTTCTGTGTATGTGTGAATATAAATGTGTATATTGGCATGTGTATGTATATATAAATCCATGTTGCTTGTGTGTAGGTAGTATCCATGTATGCATGTGGGTTTGTGTACATGTGTGCATGTGTGTATGTATTCATGGGCCAAAAAGTGAAATCGGATGTCTCCCTTCATCTTTCTCTAATAATTGGGCAGGATATCTCACCTGAGCCTGGAGTTCAATAAACCAATTTGGCTAGTCTAATTAGCTGGCTTACTCGTGGGTTCCCCTATCTCTGCTTTCCTAGTGTCAGGATTATAGATGGGCTGCCACACTCTCCTGAAATTTATCTGGGTATAAGGGATTTGGGCTCTGGTCCTCAAACTTACACAACAAAAACTTTACCCATTGAGCCATCTCCCTATGCCTGTTACATATTCTTTATTTGATAGTTATGTCATAAGCCTCCAATGCTTACTTTGTGGTATATTTATTGTTCCTTTAGGCCCTCAGGCGTGTGCTTTTTTTCTGGTTGATACTTGCTGAGAGAGATGGTCATGTGCTACAATTTTATTTATGGCTGGTTGACTGAGATGATGTCCTAATTTTACCTCTAAGAGTTTTTACTACCGATTCATTTCTTCCTGGGATTATGTATCTTCCAAGGCTACAGAATCATCAATCTGGAACTATATCAAACCAAATTCTTGCCCACAGATATTCAAATATCAGACAGGAGATCATGGGATTCAAACCAAAAAATGAGCCATAAAGTTAGATTGTTTTCATTATTCTATGATAGAGCTGGTTGTCATTACGCATTCCTTGAGGCATACATTTAATTCATCGCCAGAGATTTTTTTTCTTTGTTTGTTTTGTTTTAAGACAGGATCTTGCTATGAAGCCTAGACTGCTGCTAAAATTGGTCCTCCTGCCTTAGTCTTTCTGCCTTAGTCTCTCAAGGGTATCCATGCTACTGCGCGTGGCTCATCAAGAGTTTGAAAGAAATAGCTTCTCCCCACCCCTTCAATTTTCAATAGATTTCACAGTCTGAGAGAATGTTTTTGACATTCCTTTTTTTGTCTTCTAGCCTGGTGTGCTGGCTGTATGTAGAGATATTACCTCCTGCTGCCTTGTGCTTTGTCAGGTTTTGTGACCTTTCCTACACAATGAGTGATCGTCAAAACCAGAGTTAGTGCCTGCAGTCTGTCATTGTTGCATGCCATGTCCATGCTAGCTTCGTCTTTCTCTTAATTGTTTGCCTTGAAATTTAAGAGGCTGTGGATTTGAGTTTTGCATTGCTTAAGCTCAAAATCTTGATAGGACTAAGAATGTATTTTAGAATATTTTAGAAAGCATTGCTAGTTTTCAGTAGAAAAGGCGGTCAATACAGCTATTCTGTCATAGTGCAAAACGGAATAATTGGCTTTAAAATTGGGCATTGATATGTTGGCAACTTCAACATTATCCTTAAGAGCCTTTTGCAACTCTTTGTATTTGACAAAGTAAAGACTGAGCCTGTTGAAGCAGACACTGGGACAGAATTAGAAGAGAAAGAGCAGATAATATGCACAACAAAAATTAAAATCAGTAATAATTAATAATAATAATAATAATAATAATAGAAGTACCAGTGATTTGTTGAGGAAAATTCCTGGGGACAGGAAATAGGAACAGTGAGATAAAGTCTTCCCACAGGAGGCAAATGTGACCTTGTGAAAAGATAAGAGGTAAAGAAGGAGGCTTTGTTCAGTAGAGCTTCTTAGGATTCTGATTTCCTCCAGGCAGGCAAGCTGCCTGGGGCAGAAATGGATGATATAACTGTTGTTAACTGGGACCATCCTGAGGAAAGCATGATGATCCTCAGTCCCCCCCCCCAATAGTGCATCAGGTCCTAATGTATGGCAGGAGGATGTTGTTGGCTGAATACACTGTTGATGAGCAGGTTCTCTCTTTAAGAGTGACTCATAGCCCTGCAGGGGTACAGAATGCTCTTGCTCTCCTAGAGACCTTGTGGTCTGTTTTTCTGCATCTTTTTACTGGAGTACCTCAGGTTTCTATTGCAAATGCTGTAAGTTTAAGTTGTTCTGAATGTGACTCCCCCAATTTTAAGAGCAATCATAACCCTAAGTAGTCTCTGAATTACACCCTAGTCATTTCAAGCTGAAAAACAATCGGTGGTAACATACACATCCTGAACTTAACCTGCATTCTTACTAGCAAAGACACAAGTTCAATATGTTCTATTCTCATTAATACTGCTGAAGCTTAGAATACTAATAGATCACTCTCTCTCTGACTTTTCTCCTTCCATGTTTATTATTATAACTGTGCAAATATTGATCCTTGGCATCATTGATCACCCTCCATGCACAAGCTGATTTCTCCCTCAAGTCCCTGTGACCCTCCTAAGAAAGGTTTATAATAGGCTTTTTGCTTTTGTCCTGGAATTCCAGTTAAGGTCCAAATTGTTATGTGCCATCAGCCAGCTGTCCTCTTAGCTAATGGTATAAAGAGAGAAGGAACAGTCCTGATGATAGGTGAGCTCCTCCCTTTGAGCTGCCATCAGGGAAGGAAAGGAAAGTTGCTGAGATTGCAACAGCAGTGAAGAAAGATGACATGTCAAGAGTAACAGGGCAATTCCCCATTTGATCTATTTCAGAATGGGAGCTGAATAAGGATGGCTCTCAGTCCACTGATGTGGATTTTATGGAAAAGAAAGTAGAAAGTGATGATTCTTGTCTTTTTGTCAGAGTCCTGCATGGGGGATTCAGTTTGCTGCTGTTTTAGCAGCAGCAAACCCAACCTGTGCCCATTTTTTCTCTTATACTTCCCATATGACATTCCCAGAATTACAGAAATTCTACTTTTTAAACATTAATCATATATGTGGAAAAATGTCAAACCACCATCTATCTGCAAAGACCTAGGGGGCGTTTGAAGGTCTTTTCCCTTCTTATGCTATAAAACATTTTAAGATAAATTTACTGGTATAGTCAGAGGTTAAATGATATAGCAAAATTATGAATACTGGTTCTCAGAATGAGTCATTGGACAGACAGAACTGATCACGCTTACACAGTAAGTCATTCCTGGCCCCAAATCCATCACTTATTCTTTTCATTCATGAAAACAAAGAGCCTGACTTAGTATGCACTATACCCATTATACATTTTAATAATTTTCAGTTTAATTGTTTCAGAAACATAAGTTCTGTTTTAATGAAAGAGTGAATTAAAATTTTCCTCTGCAATTTTGGTTTTAAATGCCATGTCAATTGAATAAGATATTTTAAATACTTGTTTTTATTCATTACCAAATAGTTCTCTTTAATGTACAGCCATTTGCAAAGTACTTTTCCTAATTATGACTATGCAGTGGTTGTTTTCTAATCTAAGCAGTTTTTCTAGTTGGTAGTCTTAATGTATTTAATCCACCCACTAATTATGTTTAATTTTAAAACAAAACAGTTTCTTTATTTTTGAATGCTTTCAAAACCAGCATCTATATAGAATGTCACTACAGGAAGGAAAAAGACTTTAATTATATTAATATGATTTATTCTTTTTTTAGATTGTATGATTGCTGTTTTTATCTATTTTACTTTCAGTCACAAATTTTAATTATCAATGAAGTTAGGCAGTGCAGTCACAGCTGTCATTTAATGCTGAGCTGGCGTAAGTTCTGTTCTGTCTGCCGGAGGCCTACACATTTTGCAAGAAAGAACTCTGGAATCACTTCCCTGATTTCTGCTTCTGGTTAAATGAGGGTCTGGGTAACATGTCTACTTCTTTGAGTGCTTATGAAGCTCATGCCACGTGTTGGAAATGGTTTCATTGTTATTTATTATTATTTTATTATTTATTTTATTATATGCTTTATTGTTTATTATGTGTGGGGGTTGTCAGGCCTAAAGCCTGCTCTCTGGATAATGACACATAAGCAACTAAAATGGGCAGTTATTAGGTAGATAACTCCCTTTGGAAGTTGAGTTTTGCTTCTTGTCTGCATAGACAATGGCAGGTGAATTACTTCCTCTGGGAGTTGAGTTTACCTCCTGTGTGTTCTTAGATCACTTTTGTTATTCTCAGAACTGGTGAGGTTAAAGCTTCCCTTTACAGTCCCTTCCTTATATATTTGAGATATGTTAATGCATGGATCAGGTAACTCTGCTTTGAAACATTCATTGTCCATTCCCTTTTTTTTTTAAATTTTTTTATTATTATTATTATTTATTCAACTGTGTGCATATGCGTGTGTATGTGCGTGCACGCGTGTGTGTCTGTGTGTGTGTGTGTCTGAGTATGTGTAGAACCACGGACGAATTCGCGAACCACCATGGACGCCTCCAGCTCCTTCTGCCCCAGGATTCACAGGCTCCGCCCTACCAGGACCAGAAGTGCAGGCCGCCCCCGCTTCCGCCTGGCGTCTATACGTGGGATCTGGGATCCGAACTCAGGACCTTCTGCCTGCAAGGCGGAGGCTTAACCCCTGAGCCACCTCTCCAGTCCAGTTCCCTTTTAGCAACTAAATGTCATACCTGCTTTTAACTCTACCTGGAGACATCATGTCTGGTCCCACACAAGTAGATGTCACTACAGCCTTTTCTTTGTTAGCTGGAATGTATACATTTTACATAATCCTGTAAAGAATTTGGCCCTGCTCTTCTTTGATTGTTTTCCTATAACTACTCATGTATGCTACAATAAAATTGGCTTAGATAATGGGGCTCCCTCTGACTTGATGTCTGATCAATTCCTACCACTCCCACTTCTGTTTCCTGTATGTAAGTCTGGGTTTATGTTGGTTCATGGGCCTGGACTACCTTGTGTGTAGTGTCTCACCCTTAAAATATTCTAAATGCCTTTGACCATTTTTTTTTCCTAAGGCTGTTTCAAAAAAAAAAAAAAAAAACTCATCCATACATCACAGTGCAGTTTGGATAAGAACTATTGTTATTTATGTGAGGCAGAATTCAGTATCTAAAACAATTGAATTAAACAGTCAACATTCACTTAAAAAAAGGAAGGGAATTACCTTAGAACTATTATGAGATTTCCAATCTATTATCAGTTACTACTAAAAAAGATTGTAATCCTGGTGTCTATTGTTATCATTCACTTGACATTCATGCCATATTTGCTGTTATGCCCACTATGTACAGTGGAATAATGAATTCAATAAGTTTGTTTACCTACTTTTCAGCACTGTTCTATTCCAAAAGGGCTATAATTGGGCATAAAGTTAAGTCAATAGGGAAAATTAAGATCTTCTTTAGCATTTGCTAATCCCATAATAATAGTCTTATTCAAGATTGTTTTCACAAAGGCAGGCACTCACACATTTGTTGTATTAGTTTGTGTTTGCTCAAGTCAATAAGTAGGCTTAGTGTAACCATACAAATCAACTGAAATGTATGGTTGTTTCTAGGTAATAGTCTACATATATCTTTATGAAATCTTTTGAAACATCTTAAAAGCTATTTTTCAATTCATAGTTGTCTATTAAGAAACTCTACCTGTGCATGGACTGAGCTACTCTTGCCAAACATATATGACCCTTGGGGTAAAATAACTAAAAAGTGGTGCAATTATATTATCTTGAAATAATTACAGCTTTGAATCTTTCCTCTTTTGACTAAAAGTTTCCAAAAGCTAAGGGCCATATTTTAGACATACCTTTTGTTAAACTCTTTAGCAATTTCGTATACATATGTGTTTTGGACATTTTTACCCCTATCAGCCTCTCAAACCTCAGGCAGAAGGAAGTTATATTCTTTTTTTTTAATGGCGAAAAAGATGTGTATTTAGAATTAGCAGCTGGACTCAAGTTTAGATGATCCCAATTTTCTTGGCAACATCTAAAGCATCATAATCAGGAGCCAGTCGCACATAGGCTTTCTTCTCTCCATCAGGACTGATTAGCGTATTGACTTTGGCCACATCAATGTCATAGAGCTTCTTTACAGCCTGTTTGATCTGGTGTTTGTTAGCCCTGACATCCATAATGAACACAACTGTGTTGTTGTCTTCTATCTTCTTCATGGCTGACTCGGTGGTCAAGGGGAACTTGATGATAGCATAGTGGTCAAGCTCGTTTCTCCTGGGGGTGCTCTTGCGAGAGTATTTGGACTGCCTCTTAAGCCGCAGGGTTTTAGGCCGCGGGAAGGTGGGCGACTTGCGAATCTTCTTTTTGTAGCTGTGGACACCGTTTAGCACTGCTTTCTTGGTTTTCAAAGCCTTAGCTTTGGCTTCAGCTTTGGGAGGGGCAGGAGCTTCCTTCGCTTTTGGTGCCATCTTGATGAAAAGGAAGGGAAGCTATATTCTTGATCTAAATATCACATAAAAGCTCCCAGCACCATTTTCAACATAGTCCACGTTCCCAACTGAAAGCCATGTCCCAGGCTTCCATAATCTTCATTTCTCTCAGTGTACTATTCATTAAACTCCCATTAGAATGTTCCATTAAGCTCTGCTTCTAACAGTCAACATTTTTTGTAAACTAAGGTTTCTGAGTCTTCCACAATCTTCCCTCAAAATAACTCTGAATGCACAAATGCAACATGGCCAGACTTACCACAGCAGTGACCCACTCTATAGTACCAATTTCTGTCCTGCTAACAGTTTATAGAAATGATCAACCTTTTTTATAATATTATAGCATTATCAAAATTAATAAAATGACCATTTTAATTTAGAGGTGACCATTCAAAATTTACCTTTCATGGTGAAATGATGTAGATTAACGATCCCATTCAGGTCTTGTGGAAATATACAAAACTACAGTGAATTCATGGATGCAACAACCCTGTCACGTCCAGAAGATCATGGCTGGACACGTCCCTTCCCTTCTTCAGACTTTTACAATCTTATGGCCTCCTTAACCACAATGTTTCCCGAGCCTTGGGGCATGGAGCTAGATTTTAAACATCCTATTTAGGATCGAACAATCTGCAGTCACTTCTTTTTAGCACTTTGGCCAATTGTGATTTTTCTATAATAAATGCAGTCCAATGCAAAAAGAAGTTTCTAGGTTGAGTGCTGAGTTATGGATTTGGGGGTCATCCAAAGATCCACCGTAGACCAAAAGTTAAAATTAATGACCAAGAGGCTTTATGAGAGAGAGAAAGAGAGAGAGAGAAAGAGAGAGAGAGAGAGAAAGATACTGGTACCAGGGCTTACACACACGGTGATGTGTCTGCAGCTGCAAATTATGTTTTCACACAGTTTTTATTCATAAGAGACAAAGGAGGTTGTAACCCCCCCCCCCTTGGGTGCAGGTCCATTAGTTGACTCCTTGGCACCAGCAAAGAAGTTTAGCAGGCAGTGTTTACAGTCTTATTAGCATGTAGGCTTCTTGCAGACCCTCTGAACAAATTCCAGAGGGGAATTCCAGAGAATGGTAGGGGAGTGGGCATTTTTATTACCTGTCAGCAATTTCTCAGGCTTAAGAATTCTTTTTTAAAATTTTAAGATTTTTCCTTTTATGCTTCTCTCCCACACCTCCAAATATGGCTATAATGACAAATGTTTGAAGTAGTATCTTTATAATTAAATCTTAATAGTTTACACTCCCAGGACCTATGCCTTCACTTTTAGTTAAGTTCTTGTCCTGGTTTACAGTACCAGAAATGTGATTCCTGCTGAAAACTGAGCCTTAAGTCTATTCAGAAAGCATTGGATGTCCCCTTCACATTCATGCCTCTATTACACTGACGGTCACCTCTTGTCAGGGCGGTTGTTATTGCAATTTGCCATTTTCATGAATTGATGAGATTGTTTATTACTTTTTTCTCTCAACAGCTTACACAGTACTTTCTAGTAGTGTGAGGATTAGCCAACACAGAAGATGCTGTGTTGCATCTTCATCAATAGGTTTTTACTGTAAATTTCTGAAAGACAACCAAGAGGGCAATGGTAAAAATGGCTTATACTGGTTGGGGTCCTTAAGACCTCTCTGATCAACAACTAATTAAGAGGCATCGCATATCTGGCACTTGGAATACTGTTTAATTACCTGTGAGTTCTGGTTGGAGGATCTTAAGGCATTTTACACTTTCTCCTTTCTCTCCATGTCCCATTATATGTTGTCTCTCCCTATATATGTTTGTTCTCTCTCTTTTTAAACAAAACTGTTTTTTATATACTAATAAAATAGGACATTTCTATCTGGTTGTATCTTACAACCTTAATGCCATTTGTTACTTCCTTGGCCCTTCCTGTATCTCATCCCTTCATCTCCTTCCTTAAACATCTCCTACCTCACAATTATTCCTCTCCACATTTCTACCTTGCTACCTTCTCCTTTAAGGTCTTCACCCTATCCCTTACCTCTGCTTAATTGTCCTTTTCAATTTTCTGTCTGTTACAGGAATTATAAATTAAGTACCTAAATCAGAAGTTCCATAGAAGAGAGAATATGCAATGTTTTTGTCTTTTTGGGTTGGAGATACCTCTGTAATTATTTATTATATAATAATAATATATATATTATTCAATATAATATTTTCAAATTCTATATATTTACTAACAAATTAATAATTTAATTTTTCTTGATGGCTGACTAGTATTCCATTATATATATGTTCATACTTTCATTACACATTCATATATTGGTGAATATATAAGCTGATTCCAGTTCCTTGGTACTATAAATAGAACTACAATGAACATGGATATATAAGTATCTCTGTAGTAAGTTATAGAATCTTTTGGGAATATTCAAAGAAGTGGTATTGCTGGGTCATATGGTAGTTCTATTTTTAGCTTTTAGACCAAACTCCATACTGATTTCTAAAGTTTCTGGACCATTTTACACTATCACCAACAATGAATAAGAGTTCCATTTTCTCAACATCCTTGACAACACTGTTATATGTGTTCTTGATCTTAGTCATTATTACTGGGTTAAAATGAAATGGCAGGGTAGTTTATATTTGCATTTCCCCTTTGACTAGGGAATTTGAATACTTTTTAACATATTTTTTGACACTTGAATTTCTTTTTGTGGAAAGTCTCTTTTTATTTCCAAGGTCCATTTTTTAATTGAGTTGTTTTTTTTTGATATTTTTTAGTTCTTTGCATATACTGGTGTTTAATCCTTTGTCACATACAGAGATAGCAAAGATTTTCTTTCATTCTGTGGGTTGACTTTTGGCTCAATGAATAGTTTCTTTTGTAGAACAGACACTTTTTAATTTCATGAAATCCCACTTGTCCCATGGGTCCTGTTCAGAAAACCTTTACCTAGGTCTAAGAATTTAAGTGTGCTCCCTGTTCTTTTTTTCTAGAAATTTGAGAACCTCAGGTTTAACATTGAAGTCTTTAATCCATTGATTGATTTTTGAGCAAGGTGAAGGGTAAATGCCAACTTTCATTATCCTATATATAGGTAATCTAATTTTTCCAGCACCATTTGTTGAAGATGCTGTCTTTTCTTCAATGTGTATGTTTAGCTCCTTTGTAAAAATAAAATTAAGTGATTGTAGTTGTAAGGGCTTATATCTGAGTTCTAAGTTCTAATTCATTGGTTGAAGTATCTGTTTTTGTGCCAATACCTTGTTGTTTCCATTACTATGTCTCTAAATTATATAACTATGCATTTATTTATCATTGCTTGGGTTTTATAATCAAGGAAGTATCACTCAAACTTACATTTAAATCTGAAATACTTTTCACATTATGTGAATTGAGATCAAATTAATTTTTGTTAGATTATCAATTGTATGCTGTCCTTTCTAATGGTATTAAAGTGACAACTTCATTGCATTTTATCTCCTCTTATGAGTTTGCTTATTTATCTACAGGTTTCTTTTTCTAACACAAAGATTAAAACTGAAGCTTCATTCAATCCTGAAATCTATACCTTGACTTTCCATGGTATTTTTCTGATTTTTTTTTTACCATTGGGTTTACATTTATTTGATTTTGATAGTTTTATTAATTTTTATAGATAAATTTGGTTTAGTTTTTGCTTTTTCCTTGGACATTTACTTTTCTATATTAATTCTAATATATTAAAATATTTTTAAAAACTGTTGCTAAAAATGTAGTAGTATTATTTCCTACATCTGTAATTAGCTATATGCTTTATTTCATTTTATTTTTGCTATTGCTTGTTTTAAATATTTTCCTCTTTTGATTTTTCTTTTGCTTCTTTTGTTTGTTTCTGTCTTGTAAGTTTATTGAATTGTCAGCCATTGTTTCTTCTCTGTCTTCTTTGATTCTTGTCCTATTTTCTGAAGGTTCTCATAACCCAACACTTATTTTACTGAGGTATGGACACAAACCTCCAACTATTAATTTATAATAATGTCTTAGTGTTTCACTCTTTTTAAATACTTTCTCTAAGGGAACAGCTTGAAATACTGTTCTTTCACTTGGTTTTTCTAGCAAAACTAGTATTTCAGTTTTAGAATGATTTCTCTTATCATATTCCAAAACTTCCTTTCTCTTGTAAAAGTGCTTATTTAGGCAATTGCATTACGTATTTTTAGTATTTTTTTCTCAATCTTCATTTTCACTGTCTTTTTTCCTCTTTGAGAAATTCTAGTTTGCAGAAAGATATATATATAAACCCAACTCCCAGTTAAAGGCCAGCTTATTTTGAAATAGGGTCATTGCAGATACAATTAATTAATCGGCATAAAATTAGATTTCTCTGGATTTAAGGTAGGTCTCAATGAATAGTGTTCTTATAAAAGAAAAGAAAGGAAACTGAGATATAGGAAACTGGCCAGGTAATGATAAAAGCAGATTGGAATGTTGTTGCCATGAGCCAAGGGGCCATTAGAAGCTGAGAAAAACAGGGAAAGCTTCTTTCTACCCCTGAGATTAGCAGGCAGAGAGATACCAGAAAGACCTTTATTTTGGACATTTGATCTCCAGAACTATGAGAGAATAAATTTATGATTTATTCATTATCAACTATGCACAAATTCATTTTGGTGCTTGACTTTAATAGGATATTTGGTCAAGATCTTTTCACAAATGACTTCTGTCACTGTACAATTTCTTTGGCCCATTGTGCATCTCACAGATCTCTCTAATCTTCACAGTAAGTGGCATCTTTGCTGGATATAAGACCTTAAGTTGAAGCTTATTTTTCCCTGTGTTCATTACCAGTTTGGTTTTCAAAGTCCAGTATTCTGTGCCAGGAGTTTAGTAACTATTGGACTATGTTTTTCCTGTACATGTGCCCTGTTGGTTCTTTTTGTAAATGTGTAAGATCCTTCTCTCTTGTTCTGTGTTGTTTTCTTCAATTTAATCTGAAAGTGGGAACTTTCTAAAAAATTTTATTTATTTTTGCTGACTGTATGTGTGTGTGTGTGTGTGTGTGTGTGTGTGTGTGTGTGCCTATGGAGGTCTTCAGGAATCATTCCAGATTTCTCTACCTCCTTTTTCCTTTGCTCTGGGGTTTCCCAGGTTCTTCCTTCCAGGACCGGAAATATAGGTCAGTGTCATTTCCACCCAGAGTTTTTATGTGGAATCTGGAATCTGAACTCAGGTCTTTCTGCTTGCGAGGCAGAAGCAGAGCGTTAATTAACCACTGAGCCATCTGTCTAGCCCCCAACTGTGGGAACTTCTGATTTGTAAATTTAGGATTTCATTCACAAAAGAAAATAACTTCTACTGTTTGTTGGTTGGTTGCTTCTTATCTTTCCCTCAGCTGCTGTCCTTTCCTTCATTCTATAATGTATATTGGACATAATCTAGCTCTTTTGAATGAATACAATAATTTTTTTATGAATTCAATCTTGATTTATAGATTGAGTTCTCCCATTTGATTCTCTAGCTTTTTTTTTTTTTTTTTTACCACAGGCGAATTCAGGAATCACCATGGACACCTCCACCTCCTCCTTGTTTACTCTGCTCCGGGATTCACAGCTCCGCCCTACCAGGACCAGAAACGCAGGCCACCCCCATTTCTGCCCGGTGTCTATACGTGGGGTCTAGGATCCGAACTCAGGACCTTCCGCCTCCAAGGCAGAGGCTTAACCCCTGAGCCACTTCTCTAGCCCCGACTCTCTAGCTTAATTGAGTCTTTGCAGTAACATTCTTTTAAAACAGATATTAAAATTAATAAATTTTTAAATTTAGTGTCTACTTTTTAAGTATTCATGAAGGTCAAGTCTGTTTAACTAAGAGCTTATCTCATCACACCATGCTTCTCCTCTTGTGAGCTTCCTCTAAGGAAAGTCCTTAGACACTAGCCTGTATTCCAACCCAACTCATAGTGAGTGGGACTAGGCCCTGAACAGGTGAATAAGATACAGAGAACTGGTTGAGGAAGTTGGCATCCTTCTGTACACTTGGCCAGGCATGCTGCTCTGGCAAGGATCGTCCCTCTCTCAGCTGTTATGTAGAGATAATATGGCCAGTTCTCTCTGCCTTGGTGTTGATATGAGCTCTCGCATCAAGCTGAACTAAGAACTATAGCCAGACAATTGTTAAGTGAATAATGTTCCCTTAAGCATGCAGGCTAACTGCAGTAAACCTTTTGTAGCCTAGCTTTGTATAGCCCAAGGACCTAAGATGTTTGATACTCATGGTAATCACCAATCAACCTGAGACAGAGACTCCAATAGAGAGAAATTTCCAAAAGCAGAAGAGGTTTCCAAGAGAATAAAATGCCATGCAAACTCTTTGGTCTAGGGATTTTTATAGGTCATGGAAGAAATTGGACAAAGGCTGAAGTAATGCATTGGGGTTGATGTCTGTCTGGATTATCATGGGTTGAGTTCTTGAAGGTTATATATACGCTATGCTCAGACAGGTGTATGTTTATGCACCATCCACCAAGTTAATAGTGACTAACGCCTCTTTTTGTCAATTTCTCACTTGTTTCTTGTTGACTGTTGACCTGAGTATCTGCTAGCTGTTAGTCATTACCTGGTGTTGCTACTGCTGACCTTGCAAGTGTCCCAAGTACCATTCACTACACTTTGACCTTACATTTACATGGCCAGATTGTAACTTTACCACAGTAGACTTAGCTTTTATAACAGCAACCACGATGTTGCTTTTGTCTTTCTTGATTATGTCATTTAGCTTCTTGTCTATGGAGTATTCTGGGAGAGGCCTTATAGCTTCTTGTTAACAGTCATACTTGCTACCATTTAATCTGCCACAATTAGCTGAGAAGAAAGTACTATGAAAGGACAATAGTGTCATTATTATTATTATTATTGTTGATGTGTGTGTGTGTGTGTGTGTGTGTGAGTGTGTGTGTGTGTGTGTGCGCGCGCATCAGAGGGCACTGTGTGTCCCTGTGGAGTGCCAAGGGTAACTTTGGGAATCATCCTGGATTGCTTCTACCTTCTTTGCTTTGCTCTGTGATTTCTCAAGCTGGGTTCACCAGGACCAGAAGGGTGTGCCACCGCTGTTTCTACCTGGCGTTTTGACATGGGAGCTAGGATCAGAACTCAGGTCCTTCTGCTTCTGAGGCACAGTTTAACTCCTGAGCCATCTCTCCAGTCCCAATAGTGTTTTATATATGGCCCTCAAGGGCCTTGGGGGCTAGGGACAGCCAACCTGCCATACCTGGTCCAGAGTCTTGTCCCTCCTCTTCCCTGTTTAGTTTGGTTAACAGCTACAAACTTTATCAGTCATTCTTAGGACCCTTAGTTTACTATTTTAAGTCTTAATCCTTAATTTAGTCCCCACCTCTGTTCTCACTGCAACATATATGATTATCTTGCAGTTTTTACCATGGGCTCTTTTGTTTTGTTGGCAACGATGAGCTAAATCTGCTTCATCAAGAACCCAAGGCAGGTATATGACAAGCTAACAAGTAGATTTTCTAAGTTATACATTCTTTAACTGGCAAAATAATCACAAAATGAGTTTTGAGACATGATGAGATGGACATGAGCCAAAACCCTTTTGTTGTTTACCAGACCTCTGTAAGTCCCTGCTCTTCTTTAAGAACTGCAGTGGTGATTTGAGTCTCCTAAGATCAATATCAGTTCAGAGCTAGTGTTCAGCAGCTATGGAATGTCTAGCTATTTTATTTTACCCAGTTCAAAGTTGCCCTGATAGAAGTCCCTTTGGATGAAACCAGAGGGAGTGAAAAGTTTATTGGTGACCTCCCTTGAGAGTTTCCAGTGTCCACTTTCCTTTTAGCTCTTTGTAAAGTCAGGAAAACAGGGAAGGGGGTGGCATTCGGTTGGGCAGATTTTACTTATTTTTTACTTATTTATTTTTGTGTGTGTGCGTGTGTGCATGCGTGCGTGCGTGCATGCGTGTGCGTGTGTGTGTGTGTATCAGAGGGCACTGTGTCTTTGTGGGGTACCAAGGATGACTTCAGGAATCATTCTGGATTGTTTCTACCTCCTTTTTGCTTTGCTCTGAGATTTCCTAGGCCTTGACCACAAGGGTTGGAAGTGTAGGCCTATGCTTTTTTCTGCCTGGAAATTATTTTTTTTGAGGGACCTGGGATCTGAACTCAGAACTTTCTGCTTTCAACGCAGAATCTTAACCCCTGAGTCATCTTTCCATCCTCAGTTGAGCTGACTTTAATGGTCAGCTCAGATCTTGGTGGTCTAGAAATTCCCATGGGCTAAATTCTGGGTTTTTAATCATCAAAGTATAATGAAATGAACT
This sequence comes from Typhlomys cinereus, assembly GCA_023101885.1. Taxonomy (NCBI): domain Eukaryota; kingdom Metazoa; phylum Chordata; class Mammalia; order Rodentia; family Platacanthomyidae; genus Typhlomys; species Typhlomys cinereus. The sequence goes on from JALPQD010000001.1 coordinate 1,818,381, forward strand.
AAAAAAATAGTAATTTGCTTTTGAGCAAAATACATGCTTGTAACTTTAGATAAATATGTTCATTTATAGCTAGTCTTGTCTCTGAGCACAAGATGATGCAGAAGAACCTACAGGAAGAACCACAGCATTTCACATTATATTTCCATAGTTGAAAACAGCACAAAAAGAGAATTGCACATAACAGATGCTATCAGTGTCCATAAAAGGCATCGTAAAGCTTCACTGTACCGGTACAGGGCTTACCGGAAGCAGGGAAAGGAGCACTCTCAAACCATGGGCAAGCAGAACAGCTCTAATTTCCCTGCAGCTTTAACTGAAACCTATGAGATATTGATGCCATTTTTGTGCGCATGATCATCTGTGCATTTAGAGCAATATTTATTTCATAGAAAAGACTGAAGATTACTAATTTTAATTGATTGCCTCATAGCAAAATTCAAATAAATTTCTGAAGAACATTTGCTGTACTGAAACCACAGGGTATTTTCCTTAGCCCAGATCAGCAATTATGATAAAGCTCAATATAAAGTAATACATACAAAGTTTCTTAAAATAATTTAATTATTCTTTGTATGCTCAATTATACTTCAAATTGTCAATTAATAGTTCTGAGCAGCTGTTTCCTTTTTTAGATTTGCATATTGGGCCCTTTGTTCTTTTTTATTATAGTGGCAGGTCATAAAAGAGTTCCATTTTTAGTCATTGATTATTTTCCTAAAAGTTATTTCACTTAATTCTAATGAACCCTTAGGCTTTAGAAAAAAATATTGCAAACTGGACTATAAGTATCAAAGTTCTGTTTCACTTCTGTGTTTTCTTTGCAATAAATAGTCATAGAAGTCCCGGTTCTCCAGTCACTTGGAGTTATTTATGTATTTATTTATTGGACAGTACTAGGGATTGGACCCAGGGTCTTCTGTATGCAAGGCAAATACTCTGCTCTTGAGCTACAGTCCAAGATTCTGACAGGTCATTTATTATAAGGATCTGATTATTACTTTATGATTATGGAGCTGAAAATACCCAAGATCTGCAGTTAACAGAATGAAGACCCAAAAGAACCAATGGCACATTTCCACTGTGGAAAGCAAGGCCATCAGTAGCATAAGTTCCAGTCTGAGTACGAAGGCAGAAGTTTGTGATGTCCCAGCTTGAAGACAATCAAAGAGATGAAATTCTCTCTTAATTATCCCTTTCTTTTTCTGACCTGCAACAGATCAGATGAGACTCACCTACACTAGCAGAGGCCCAAAGTGTTAATCTTATTCAGAAATACATTCAAACACATGATTAGAAAAATGTTTAATTAAATATCTATACATCCCATGGCTCAGTTAAACTGACATACAAGATTAATCATACAAGTCCACTTCTTGACCTCACATTCATACTTAGATCCTTAAATCTTTCTTAAACTCCAAGTATAGTCAATAGTAAGATCATAATTCTACTCAACATGTCTTTGTCGTATATGTTATAAACTCATTCTACAGAAGAGGAAGCAAATTCCCTGAGTGATCTTTATTTTATCCTTGGCCTTTCATGATGAACAAAAATCTATAAAATGAGCAGTACTTAAATGTTATGATGTTCAACCGATGTGGATTATGTTGCAGGATAAGAGAGTGAGAGGGGGGAAAGTAAAGGTGTTTACTATCCACATGTCCATATCCACATAGGCTCAAGCTACACAAGGAAACATATGTGCCAATATCATGTTTAAGTGCTCACATAGTCACAGCTGAGATTTAGGCCTACTTTCTTCTTGCATTTTCTTTCTTTCCTAGAAATTGAAAACTTCTACATAAACATTATTGCACAAGTCCATGATTGTGAAATGGCATTTTAAGACTAATATTCCTAAAGGGAACAAAAATGCACTACTCTTAATGGGAGGACTTTTCTTTACCACTGTGTGAGATACTGGTTTCAGCCAACCATTCAATCAAAATGTTAAGATTCTTTTCTACTTACACTGCAACATTAGTTGAAGAATATATAGTTGATGGGCCTGAATTTGTATCAATGAATTGGGACTAATCTAATTTTATGTATTTTCCATAATTATTCCTTATGCCTTTTGCATCAATTACATTGGCTCTTCAGACTTCCATATGCATTGAAAATTCAAATAGTTCTTTTACAGTGTTTTGAACTCTTTTATAGGCCATATATTAAATGCTACCCTTAGCGACCTGCTAGAACATGAATGTAACTAGAGTCTTGAAGCTAAGAGAAGTGATGTTTAAGCCAAGAGTCATTTTGTCTTTTAGGGTTACTGCCTTAGGGAAGGTTATCATAGCTTCCTTGGGCACTGAAGACAGGGGTGGAGGGGATGGTTCAACTGTGACAACCTCTTTCATGAGCAAAGACCTATCAGAATGCAAAGGCTGAGTGTCTCAGCTTTATCTCACTTTGCAATGAGATGCACTTACTCTTTCTTAACCATTGCCCTCACTTTCACAGCAGACAGAATAAGAGGCTGAGAGTTGCACTTGTCTTATAATTCAACTAATGCACAATGAGGTTCTGCATTTGATTGCAGCCATCGCTGTCCCGCAGAGACTGGGAATAAAAGTCTCTTTTTCAGGACACACAGAAGAGACATTCACATCAATTATACAGCATGAAGGCTGGGAAATAAGAATTCCACAGTTCATCCCTTTCTTTCCCTACTTTGTCTATTAACAATAGGACCAACTAGTCAATCTCATTATACTTGTTAATCTGTCAGAAATGTCTCTCAGATCCTTGCTTTTCTTGGATGCTTATTGCTAGTGTCCAGTGGTGATATTTTGTATATCAGTACTGTGAATCGCTCAGTGTGCTGCCATGACAGCTTTAAAGACTAGCTGTGTCTCACCTTCTCTACATGGATAATCGAAATATAAATGTTTTTCATTAGAATGATGGTATCCCTTTCATTTCTTTTATTTCCTTATGTGATGTCCATGTTAATATTGGAGTTCTGTTAGCTTTGGTAGGAAGATACTTTATTTTCTTTCTTTATTTTACTTTTCTAGTTTTACAAGCAAAATGAGTGATTGTCTTTGATCCCCCACTCCTCCCTCTCTCCCCCCTCCTTACCTCTTTTTCCCCCACTCTCCCCTCCCTTCATCAATCCATCCCACTCCCTCCCACCCTCCTGTCTGCTTGCTTTTGTGGATCCTAGGATTCCCTTTGGATTGTCTGCTCTTGCAACGGCCCAGGCTTCTGTGGCAGATTAAGTGCCCTTCCCGGTCCAGCCCTAGCCCCTAAGGTTCCCATTGCATGTAATTATTTTTCCTGGGACCTTAGCTAGTCTATTAGAAGGGGGGGGGTGTTGATACATATAGTGCAGGTCTGGTGAGGATAAGGCTCACTGCAGTGTGTTCCTGGATGCAGCAACCCTGCCTTGATGGAATGTCTTGGTCAGTGGGGCTGGCCTTCCCATTTTCAGGTTCTTACAATCTTACCACCCTCTCTTCTTCTTTTTATTATTATTTCCGCTCATACAAACTTAACAGGTACACCGGTCCCCTCCCTTCCTCCATCTCCCCCCAACCCCCCTGCTCCTTCCCTCCATTTTCCCCGACCCCCTGCTCCCTCTTTCCCTCCCCCTCCGTCCCCATCCCCCAGAGCATCCTTTAATGTGCATGCCAAACTCTCCTATGGGTCCTCCTCTAGGATGATGTGCAAGGACCCAGGGGCATTTCCCAGAACCCTTTCCTGTGTTCTCCTTAAGCTTAGGAACACTACTGTGGCTGTCAGTCCCTAGCCTCCAAAGATCCTAGTGTCTTTAGTCCATGCTAGACTTTATGGACCACCCCCTCTTCTTAAAGTTTCCCCAAGCCTTAGGATGGGGAGAAATTTAATTTGCTTGATTCCCACTGTAGTAGGTACTCTTAATTGTTGCTGAGAGAGAACACTCAGTTGATCAACTTAAGGGAGAAAGGGAGATTCATTCAGCTTACCGTACCAGAGGGGAGATACCGTCTCTCAAAGCAGAGGTTGGAGGAGGTTATATCACTGCAGACATCTTGGAGGCTGAAAGTTACCAGACTGCTTGTGCAAAAGCAGACTTCTCCTGAAGGTAGGGTGGGACTAATCTACCTCAAGACCCACTCCTTGTGACTTCCTTCTCCCAGCAAGGCTCCACCTTTCAAGATGCCATGACCTTGCCAAACACATGAGACTGTGGGGGATGGATACATTTCAAACCGTGACACCCACGTTTCAGGATTGGCTCTGATTGGCTGTTGTCTATGTCACAGCTCTTCATTGCACTGTGACTTGTTTGGTGTTGAGATATTTTCTTGTCTAAAGATAAACTGAGAGGTGTTTAGGTTTACTCTAGGGTGTTTGTACTGAGATATCTAATCCTGTCTACTGCCAGTTTTCTCCATGTCATTGTTATTTAAGATTGGCTCACAGTTCTGGGCCTGTGTTCCCTGTTATATAGGGAGAGCAGGTTTAGGGGCTAATAAGAAGGTGCTTGGTTACCTGGAGGCCAACCCCACTCCCTACTATGTCCTATTAGTGTTCTTCCTTCTCCTTTAAAGCTTCTCTTACATAAAAACGCTTTTAAACTGTTTGCCCATTTTTTTTTTTAAATCTTCTTCTGCTCCTCTAGTTTGTGTTCTTTTGCCTTTGTGGATGTTTGTGTGTTGTGGATTCCATCAAACTGAAGAGTTAATGCTCATATCCACTTATAATGGAGACTAGATGCATTTATTTTTCTGATTGTGGGATATTTTACTAAGTATGACTCTTCCAATTCCATCTATTTACTGGCAAATTTCTAAAGATACTTTAATAGGGGAAGTTTTATGCTTTTTTCCCCAAAATGTGTAATAAGTTATTTTCCTTCATAATGGTTAACATTTTCAGTTTAAATATTGATAAGAATATTCATTTGTAATATCAGAGAGAATGCACTTAAAGTTTTATTAAGTAAAATGTTTTTCATATTTTATGAGATTTTTGTGATACTTTCCAATTAAATTAAGAACATTTTTCATACCATTATTTAAGAAATTGTTCTTAAAATGTTAGAATTTATCTTTCTTAAAGATTTTCAGATTAGTTTCTGTTATAATGGTATTTATTGTTTAAGAATATTGTTTTTTGTGCCTTCAAAATAGAAGGTCCTGAGTTTGGATCTCAGCGCCCATATAAAAACACCAGGCAGAAACCATGTGGCCTACACACCTGGTTCTTGTGGGTGGAGCCTAAGAAATCCCAGAGTGGAGCAAATAGAAAGTAGAAACAATCCAAGGTGATCTTGAAGGTACAACAGGGACACACAGTGTGCTCTCTCTGTCTAGCTCTCTCTCTCTCTCTCTCTCTCTCTCTCATGCACATACACACACACATTTATACACATGTGTATAAATAAGTACAGTTTAAAAACTGCTTTTTATTAATATAAATTATATTTTAAGAGATCACTGGGAAAGTGTTTATAGAACTTTTAAAAATCTACTTTCATTTATTTAAATACATGCCAAATTTGTTCCAACTATAGGATTTTCATGCCACCTCTCCTGAAATAGTTAAAGGCTAGTTTCTTTTTTTTATTTTTTTACAAAGTTTTTTAAATTTTATTTTATTTAATTGTGCATGTATATGTGTGTGTGTGTATGTATGTGTGTGTGTAGAACCACGAGTGAATTCTGGAACCACCATGGACGCCTCCACCTTCTCCTTGTTTACTCAGCCCTGGAATTCACAGGCTCCACCCTACCAGGACCAGAAACGCAGGCTGCCCTCGCTTGCGCCCAGCGTCTATACGTGGGGTCTAGGATCCGAACTCAGGCTTAACCCCTGAGCCACCTCTCCAGCCCAAGGCTAGTTTTTTTTCAGACTTATCTTTTGATGTATGCCTTATAAGTCAAATGTAGTACTTTTTTCTTCTAAAATAATAATGATCAATAATTAAATGCAATGTATAGAAATGTGTTTTCCTCTTAATAAGAGATTTTGTTGTAGTACAAGATCCTTTCCACAGTGCTTTTAACGTTTTACTCAACTATTTGACTTGGATGACAAGAGACCTACTCATCAGCAGACTAAATTGATTCACTTCATTATTTTAAAAGTTTTCTTAGGAAATGCTTGGATTTCCTTGTCTTACAGTTTTTTTCCTGTAACAGAAAGAAATAAATGATCAATTTAGGTTTCCCTGCTGAACAGTACATAAAAGTAAACAGATGCCATTCATGAAATTGTTCTTTTCCCAGTGCCTTTTGGTCTGTCCCTTCAGAGCTCACCAAATCATGTGGGGCTCCACTGCCAAGAAGGTCCTTCTTCGGTCTAACCACAGCTGTAGTAGTGAGAGTTCAGCTTCACTGTTCATCTGGTAGACATGTTATCCCACACTCAACCTTTTATCTGTGTAGATAAGAAAATATCAGCAATAAAGGATTACAAAACGAGAATTTGGAATACATTTGAAAACTTAATTTGATACTTGAGAATTATTTCTCGATCTGATTTTTTTTATGTAATATCTGAATTCATTGTGGAAGTTCCACTATAGATTTGAAAGAGTTGATATTCAGAAATCACAGTTCAAAATTTTAAATCTGTTTAAGTTATGAAGAAAAATAAATCTCAGTGTGATAATGTTCATGGCACACTCAGTTGATTTTATTGGAATTCTGTGCACCAGTAGTGAGGAAAACTATATATATATTATACTATTTTCCTAATGAAAAAGTGGGCAAGTCTAAAATATTTTCTGTTATTGCTCACTATCATAACTTCTAAAATATACAGAACAAAGTCTTTATTTTCTTTTTTATTTATAAAGAATTTTTTTAAATTTTTTATTATTATTATTATTTATTCAACTGTGTGCATATGCCTGTGTATGTGCGCGCGCGTCTGTGTGTGTGTGTCTGTGTGTGTAGAATCACGGACGAATTCGTGAACCACCATGGACACCTCCACCTCCTTCTGTCCCGGGATTCACAAGCTCCGCCCTACCAGGACCAGAAGCGCAGGCCGCCCCCGCTTCCGCCTGGCGTCTATACGTGGGATCTGGGATCCGAACTCAGGAGCTTCCGCCTGCAAGGCGGAGGCTCAACCCCTGAGCCACCTCTCCAGCCCCCAAAGTCTTTATTTTCAAGGTCTTGCTTTTAAGTTGATAAAATGTCAAAATTAAGTTAACTTTAATGGTTTTAATATGTTAAAATGAGGGGTGGAGAGGTGGCTCAGGGGTTAAGCCACTGCCTTGCAGGCAGAAGGTCCTGAGTTCGGATCCCAGATCCCACGTATAGACGCCAGGCGGAAGCGGGGGCGACCTGCGTTTCTGGTCCTGGTAGGGCAGAGCTTGTGAATCCCGGGGCAGAGTAAACAAGGAGGAGGTGGTCCATGGTGGTTCCCGAATTCGTCCGTGGTTCTACATACACGCACACATACACATACACACGCACAATTGAATAAATCATAAAAAAAATTAAAAAAAATGTTACAACGAGTGTGAAATGCTTCTGAATTTGAAAAGTCTAATAAAAATGATATTTTTCTGACAATTATGTATAAATCCAAATACAGAGTCTTCATGCTTTGGGATGTTTTCTTCTCATTCACTTGGAATCTTCATCTTTCCTCCCTCACCGATAGTACTACTTCCCATGCATCAGATCACCTCTCATCTTAGGAATCATCCTTTGCTCTTTCCATTCTCTCACCACTCAGTACATATGCTATTGACTCTGTCATACATGCTGAGACATCCTGTTCAGACTTGCCATCATCACTCGTCTTCACTTTGGCAAAACAGTTTTTGTTCTCTTATTTTTAACTTTGCCACTGTTACCTTTGAAAGTCCAAGTCAGGTACGCTACTCTTGCTTAAAAACCTAAAGATTTTGCATAATATTGTAATAAAATCCAAACTTTGTACATGACCCACCAAACCATGGCTGTCTAACAAATTTGTTGCAGTATCTCTTGGCACACGAGCATCTGAGTCTTTTTGCAATCCTATGTTTCTTCCTTAGGACCTTGGTGTTTTAAATTTTTAGTTTCTTAAAATTATCTTGCTTTGGCTTTTCACAGTGACTCCATCTCATCGTTCAGACCTTGGTGGTTTGAACATCTTAGCATGTGATAGTCTTCTGACAGGTGTTTGTGTCTTTCAGTTGACCTCTGTGTCCTAGTTCATTTGTGTGTGCGTGCGCGCGCACACACACACACACACACACACACACACAACTATTTCCATATTTTTTAATGTAAATACCAATCATATCAGATTAAGAGTACCTCTAATCTTATTTTACTTATATCTTCAATAGCCCTGCTTAAAAAGTTACATTCTGAGAAAATAAGAATTACATCTTAGTATATAAATTTTTTCATAATTATAGCAAATTTATTATATTTTTCACAACTTAATCCCCAATCCACTATCTCCCTCATTACAACACTTCTTCTCTGCCAGTGTCCCTCCTATGTTTTTGTCTTTTTTCATGCACGATCCACTGAATTTCATCTAGATTGCCTTTAATAAACTATGTCTTAGCACTTTCTAGAGCACAAATCATATGTCAGTGGGTATACCATTGGGGAAAACATCTTCCCTTCCATCAAATTAACCCTCATCAGTCCCAAATATTCTTGGGAAAAAATAAAGCTAATTCTGAAAAATGTGAGAGCATTGATTTAAGACAATGAGATTATTATAACTTTATTAGAGCTTATTAGGCATATTGACACATTTCTTAAAACATGCAAATGTTTTATAATATACTAAAAACAGTTTTATATTTTGCATCAATGTTCATGACAAAGACATTTTCTTTTTCTTCTCCTTAACTGAATGAAGGAATTAGTGACCACAAGTTATTAGTCTCTCATATCCATAAACTATAAACAATTTTGATTAGAGACCAAATCCACAATGTAGCTGTCATTCTGCAAACAACTCAACTCTTTTGCCAGTTGTAATCAAAAGAGGAAGAAAAACGGATGACAGCACTGTTCTGGTATCTGGTCTAACCAGACAGTGGACACTAATATTTAGGAATAACTGGAATTATCAGTCAGAGAAGCTGAGACAGCAGTAAAAAATTAAGACCCATGGAGAAATAAAGTAAGGAAAGATGGAACCCAAATAATGGTTGGAGCTGTGTCTTTGCAGATTTTCTTTCTTTTTTTTTTACACATTTTATTTTTGCCTAATCATATAAGCTGAATAGATACCCTCTCTTCTCTCTTTCCCCTCCCCTTCCTCCATTGTCCCCCATTGCACTTTCCCTCTTTCCCCCCTCATTCCCCTTTTCTTATTCCCTCCCATCCCCCAGAACCTTCATTTATGTGGACCTCAAACCTCCCTCTGAGTCCTCCACCCTGTGAGGGTTCAGGACTCAGTGGCATAGCCCTGGCCCCTTCTTGGGCTGCTGGTTAGCATGGGAACTCTAATATTTAACCCCTTGCTTCTAAGGATCCTACTGTCTGAAGTCTTCTCCTCTGTGATCCTTGCTGCAGCCCTAACTTGTGTGGAGTATCTTGCATACCATTGATGCTCCCCATCTTTAGGCTCTTACAATCTTGCCACCCCCTCTTCTTCAAGGTTCCCTGAGCTTTAGGATGGAGAGAGAATCTTGTCACAAGCTTTTTCTACATCTATTGAGAGTATCATGTGGTCTTGAACATTGGATTGGTTTATATGATGGATTACATTTATTTGATTTATTTATTACATTTATTGCATATGTTGAACCAACCTTGTGTGCCTGGGATAAAACCTACTGATCCCAGGGAATGATCTTTTTGATATGTTTTTGAATCCAATTTGCTGATAATCTTTGCATCTGTGTTCATCAAAGAGATTGGCCTATAGTTTTCTTTCTTAAGTGTATCTTTATTATGTTTTGGGATTAGTATGATATTAGCTTCATAGAATTTGGAAGTGTTCCTTCCTTTGCAATTTTATGGAATAGTTTAAGGAATAGTGGTGTTAGCTGTTCTTTAAATGTCTGATAGAATTCTGAGCTGAATCCACCTGGTCCAGGACATTTTTTGGTGGGAAGATTTGAGATTACTTCATCAATGCTATATCAATCAAAATCCTAAAGCAATTTTTTTTATTCAATTGTGGATGTGTGCGCATGTGTGTATGTATGTGTGTGAGTGAGTGTGTGTGTGTGTGTGTGTGTGTGTGTGTGTGTGTGTGTGTGTAGAACCACGGATGAATTCGCGAACCACCATGGACCGCTTCAACCTCCTCCTTTTACTCTGTCCTGGGATTCACAGGCTCCGCCCTACTAGGACCAGAAACGCAGGCCGCCCCCCCGCTTCCGCCCAGCGTCTATACGTGGGGTCTAGGATCTGAACTCAGTACCTTCTGCCTGCAAGGCAGAGGCTTAACCCCTAAGCTACCTCTCCAGCTCCCCCTAAAGCAATTTTTTAAATAAATTGACCAAACAATATCAAAATTTATATGGAAGCACAAAAGGCCCAGGATAGCAAAAACAATCCTGAGTAACAAAAACACTGCTGGAGGTATCACCATAACATACCTTAATCTGTACTACAAATCCATAGTAATAAAAACAGCCTGGTACTGGCTCCAAAATAGGCATGTAAATCAATGGATAAGGGTTGAAGATCCAGATATAAGCCCACACAATTACAGCCATTTGATCTTTAACAAAGGGGCCAAAAAAAAAAAAAAAAGACTCAATGGAAAACAAATAGCATCTTCAACAAATGGTGCTGGCAAAACTGGATATCTATATGCAGAAGATTAAAACTGGGCCTGTACTTGTCACCATGCACAAAAATCAACTTCAAATGGATCAAGGACCTTAATATTGGGCCAGAGACTGTTAAAAACCCTAGTTGAAAGGGTAGGGAACTCCCTCAGATAGACTGGGCTAGGCTAATAGTTCCTAAACAGGAACCCAATAGAACAGGCGCTAGAACCAACACCCAACATATGGGATCTTATGAAATAAAAGCACTTCTGTTCAACTAAATAGATTGTAAACTGAATAAAAAGGCAACCCACAGAATGGTAGAAAATCTTCACTAACCACATATCTGATAGAGCTCTATTATCCAGAATGCACAAAGAACTCTGCAGATTTTCTAAGACCACTGCACTGTGTTCTTAGAATTTTTTAATTTAGTGCAACATTATAAATAATACTAGTCTCTAGTAAATATAAACTATGGAACTGTGAGACTTTCCTATAACATGTGGCCAAGAAAAATACATCTTTACTTTGGTCTGTGACTAAAATAGGCATGTTTTAATTTCGTATTTTCAAACTTTTAAAGAGGAATGCTGTATTTCATACTAATTTTCCAAAACAGGCTAGCAACTAACACCATTATAATGGCTATGTGGATTAAAATAAGAAACATTTATGGAACCGTTATCTTGTATCAAATATGGGCTATAGAAGAGGCAGGAAGTTATTCAGGGGTCTAGGTGACTCTGACCTGGTAGCTTCTCTCTTCTGTAAGTCCTGACAGGTCTCTTCCAGATCCTATCCAGTTGGAAAGGAAAAAGAATGAACAAATTATCACCCTGAATATTCTCATAACTTAGACTTTTTAGTGAGAAACATACTTTATCATATTCACAGAGCAGAATTTGGCCACATGACCCCATTACAGTGACTCAATTTAAAGTCTACTTTTTGCTCAAGAAGAGAAAGGAAAAGCTTAGAAATCTTGTGGCAATACCCTTGCCATACATTTCAATGACAGCAATTCTTCATTTATTATCATCACAGTAGGGAGAGATTATAATGGATACATAGTTATGTAGTTAGATCAAAGAAAGATAGATAAGTAGACATATATGTGATAGACCTATGATAGAAAGTGATAGATGATAGATAGGTAAGTAGGTAGATAGATAGATAGATAGACAGACAGACAGACAGACAGACATATTGCAGTCCAGTGAAAGACTCTGCCTCAAAAAACAAGTTAGATCATTCGATTTGACGTCCTGGTTCTTCATACAGAGGCACATATGTGAACACACACACACGCACATGCACACGCACACACACAATGCAATGGAATCTGATACAAGACATTTGCCATTACTAAAAGTTATGCTTTTATAAGTTTTTAAATTTTTAATTAGGAAATTATACAAAGCTTCCTTGGGAAGAATACAAACTCCTACTTATTTCTAGGCCCTTTAATACTCTATTACTGAAATTATGTTAGTTGGGGCTATACTGAGATGGTAAAAATATAAGATGTATCAATGTCAACAGCACATATATTTATTCTAATAAGTACTGGATACTGATTTTTTTCTTCTCACATTCTCATAATTAACTAAATAATTTATGCTTTTTATTTGGGGGAATATCTTGGTAGCAGCCTGTGTCATACAGAATAATAGAGATATGTCCGATTACCGCCTCAAGAAATAGAAAGATTGGAAATGCCGTCTTTGTCCCAGGGCCAGATATTTCTCGAAGGTCAATAGTCATGTATGGTCCCTGGAAGAAAGCAATCTGTGTGATCTTTGCTTATGGAATCATTTACATTCGGGGAAACATTGCTGTGTATGCTCTAGGGAATCAGACTGTATTCCACCTTGACCATGGCCAATTACCAGTAGAAAAATAATGTAATAGAAATCTTAACCACTTTTCCTGGGAGGTGTCATGCCACTCCGAGGCATTGCTGGAGAAATTATAGCGCCATAATGAGACTCATAATTCATGTCGGCCCCTAGCCTTTTCATTCATTTATAAATGTTTTAGAGCCCTATGATTCATGATGCCATGAGCTAGTTTTCTTTCAGATCTGTCATACTCCCATTAATACCAACCATTCCTGCATCTTGACAACAGACATGTCCTACAGTAATAGATCATGGAGTTTAGTGGTCTCCTTGAATTGTTATAATTCAATTTTTCCCCTAAGTACTGTGTGGATGCAAAAGAGCAGGTTTTTTGTAAAGAAAAAATTGAATCCTGAGAAAGAAAGCAAAGAAAGGTCTCAGTACCAGGTATCACTTTAGTCTTACTTTCAATTATTACTATAATTCATGTTTTTCTTATGTGTGAAAACTCTTATACACTACAAAGAAGATCAGATTTAATGTTTTACATAAAATTAAGTTAAAACTCCCAAACAAAAAGCTAAGACTTAGAAGATTTTAGATATCAATTTTATTTTCACATATTATCTCTATTCAAATAAATAATAATGTTTTCAATGGATTCTCTTTTGAAAAAAATCACTGTTAGAAATTAATTTTTCTGGCTGATCAAAATGATCAAACCATTAAACAAAGCAAAAGAAGTAGTTCTGACAACAATTAAAGTTACTTAACATGAAGTGTGGTTGCAAGACATGACTGGCCCTTTCATTCATGAAGCCTTATCTTTATGGCTACTGTCATTGGTGATATTACCTCTGAAGTCTGTTTGATATTCTGTTGAGCAAGATCATTAGTAACTCTGAATCCTAACATAGCAATAAGGCATTGTAGAATTGATCTTTGACCCTATTCCATTCCACAAAAATCCATGGAATCCACTTATGGTTTGAAAGGCTTTTGGGAATCCCTATCTTGTTTGATTTTCTGAGTCAACTTAGATCCAAGCAGGGACATCTGTAGATGTTTCATGTAATAGTTGCTGTAAGGTTTTTCTGCAAGTTCAGAGTCCCTCTATCCCATCACAACCACTGTAGGACTTTGCTTCTGGCCTCTCTCTGCCTTACGTTGCTAAGACACAACTCAATGATTAAAGTAATTGTATGTATGCTGTGTGCATAAATGCAAATGCCTGCTTATAAATATGCAAAGCACAGCTGCTTTGCTTGCAAAACTTTGGCAATTCTAGCAAATAAAGCAAATTTACATTTCACATTTCATGGTAATTTTCATTCATTTTTACTCTTCAAACCAGCTCCCTTTTTCATTTTAGTAGGAAAATGACAAATTTGTCATACTACTTAACACTTTTTTTAAAAGGATGCCCCATAGAACTGTCTCTAAGTGAAATATTCAGATCTGTTCTACTATAAAATTTTTGCGATAGACTCTGGGGAGAGTCTCAAAATCTGCATTTCTGTGAGTGCATGTGATTTGTCTAGTGAGTCTAGACTTTGATTTATAAGTGACAGAGCTTCCTGGCCAGATTTCTACTTATTTCTTTGGCTTGCTTCAATTTAGACTAATTAGGTAGAATATATTAACTTTCCACTTCCTAGTCATAATTAACTGTCTAAGAAACACAACCTCCTATAAGTGACTTTCAAACAGTTCTGTTGTGACCTCTCATACCTAGATCACACACACAAAAGGAAAGCTTTCCAGTCCGGGATCAGTTAGTCCCTAATAAGTGAAAATGCTTCCTTTATTGCCTCAGCAGACAACCTATTTTGAGTTTCTCCCTTTAAGTACTTTGTAAAATGCTTCATTTACCTTGAATCAATTCTTTGCTCAACACAGACTATAAATATTTTATATGCTGCTTTTTACATTTGTCTTAAATCTAGATTCCTACCTTCGAGTGATTTCAAAAACTTTAAAATGTTTTCTGAAAGATTTCAAAGTGTTTTGAGCAGAATGATTTCCTGCCAAATTTATTTCCTCCCACTGTACAATACATTCTCTCTCAGCCAGAGTTAAATCTAACTCTGAAGCCTCCCCAAGTATCTGTTTAAATCCTTCAAATCAAGGTTTCCGGTACAAGGTTTGCTAGTATGTCCATGGATGAATTTACAACTCAACAGTTGCTGTGGTGTCCACTAAAGCAGCTGTAAAAACTAGAAATTTGAAAAGCATCTTTGCTAAGGCATACTGGAAGATGTATGTTATCTAAAAATTCTCATAAAATACCAGAAGTGGAACTGATTTTTATAGTACTATTTAAAATTAATGGAATTAACTTTATAATTTTGATCAGTTATAAAGTTATAATAATCAAACCAGAATCTGAAGCATGACCAAGTTAAACTGTAACATTTGGTATGGACCATAACTCTTGTGAATATTGATAAAAGAACTGATAAAGATTAATAAATATAATACCAAAATATTATGTAAATTATACAGCCCATCAAAGTTTTATGATTTTTATTATGCACTAAAAGAATTTTCCCCAAAAATGTATTTTAATATGGAATATATTTCTCAATTCAAGTAATGTTTTATGTTTTAAATATATTGAAATGCTTTAAAATAATGTTATAAATATTGATTTAAGTAGATTGACTATTACCTGACACACTTGGAATCTTTTTAATTAGTGATTTGGGAAGATAATTTATAAGATTTCATGTATAGTGCTTGTGCTACAAGAGATGTCTTTTCTCTTGGTGGAAAGTGTTTCTTTCCCAAGATTTGACTTTTACATTGTTAATTGTAGTAGTTCTCTCATTGTTGTGATAAAACACCCGATAGATGCAATTTAAGGGAGAAAAGTTTATTTTAGTTCATGATTTAAGAAGCTATGGGCTGTCAGGGCAGGAAAAACAGGGCAGAGCTTGTGACAAAAAGAGTGTGTGTCTGGTATACCTTGTTTCTTCACAAACAGGGAAGTACAAAAAGCGAAGCTTAGTGCTAACTTCCTTCTTCTTTTGCTTCATTCCAAATCTTAGCACAGCATATGATGCTACCTTCATTCTGATAGATCTTACATCCTCAATGACTCCTCTCTAGAAACTTTCTCGCAGCTACATCACTAATCCTAAGGCTGTTTTTAAAGTAATCAATAATAGCCCTCAATATTCCCTAAGGAAGGTTTAGTGCTTCATGAGACTTCCCTTTTCCATGGGGAAACATTGATAGGCCAAATCTCATGCATGTCTTGTGAAAATTTACAGCTACAAAGTCACTAATATTTTTCTTCCTCCTATAATTCCTTCATATCATCTCTTCTCCCTCCTTTTTACTTTCTGTTCATCCTCCTGTCATATACTGATCTAGGACTTTCTAAACATTAATGAACAAGATAGAGTATTTGCTTAAAATGCTATGAGGCAAAAATGGTTCTGAGCAATTGTTTTCAAAATGGCCCACAGGATGGAATATTCCTCACTTTATTTGAAGGATAATAGTTGGATAAGATTTTGTGCAAACAAAAAGTCATTGTACTGTTTACTTTATGCTTCATATACATGTTTCTCTTAATTCCTGAGAGGAAAATGTTTCATTTCAATAGAATTTCTGCTCTGCCAAACTTCAAATGCATACAGAAGCATGAAGCTCTTTGTGATTGCATAGTAAACATACAGAGAGAATATCAGGATAGCTGCAGGCACCATGGGAACACAAGACTTGTCTGGAGCAATAGATAGTTTGCATGAATGGAGGCTGATAAACAGAGGATAAGGACCAGTTTCAGGAAGGGGAACAGAAGTGGTAATTGTGGCAATGGCATGTTACTCTTACTAGTTCAGAGCATTTTTTTGGTGAATTTACATAAATCTATTAGTGCACTTTTTCGCTAATGATTAAAAATTCATTTATAAATTTGTTGGCACCAACTTGACTCCTGGCATGTTAATACCAACACTTGCTGTATGTTATTCACAATTTTGATCATTTGTGGCATGTTGCATATGTATTTTCAAATTTCAGGAATTTAATGAGATGCATGCCTATTATTTTTCTTTTTTATATTTATATGCATATGTATTCCTGTTCATGTTTGTGCAGGTACACATATGTGGGTAGGTGTATGAGTTTTTTGTTATTGTTTATTTATGAGAGACAGAGAGGGAAAGAAAGAGGGAGAAAGAGATAAAAAAAAACTAGGGGATAGAGAAAGAGACAGAGACAGAAATAGAGAGAAAGGCACATATGGATATTAGAGGATATCTTAAAGAAGTTAATGCTCCCTTGCTACCGTGTGGGCTTCCAGAAATTGGGCTCAGGTCATTAGGTTTGCAAGCAGGCACCTTTACCAGCTAAGCCATCACACTGACCCTACATTGTTTTGGGGTAGGGTGTTCACTGGCTTGGAATTTGCCAGTAGGCCAGAATGACTGGCCAGCAAGCTCCAGACATCTTCTCTAAATTTTCCCACCGTGGGGATGTAAGAATGTGCCCCTATGTCTAGATATTTTAAAAAATGTGCATGCTAAAGGATAGAATTCAGGTCTTCATGATTGCAAGAAAAACGCTTTACTGTCTGAGATGTCACCCCAGTCTTAAATTTATTTTTCAAGTAATAGGCACATTCCAGAATTGTCTGCTGAAAAATGGGTAGTTTTCTTTCATCTTGAGATTTAGGATCACGGATCATTCCATGTAGCTATTCTGTTATCTCCATTTTCTCTTTTAATAAGTGGGAAAAAGACTTCCCAGACCGCTGGGAAGAACTGGTCACACATATCACTACTTAAAAGGAGAGAGCAGGGAAATGCAATCTCTTTATGAAGAGCTGCTTGACCACCGTGACCCTGACTATGGAGAGAGAAGCCCTACCCTTGGTATGCAGGTAGCTAGCTGCTCCTGGCATACTTACCATATCTCAGTTTCCCACAGTTGTAATTGAGCTGCACTCTAGTTACTACTTCAGTTCTAAGTCTTGAGCTGAGTGTAAGTATATATTAAATTACTGTGCCAGACTTAGAAAAGATATTAAAGAATCCTTAAGTTTATTCTTTTCTTACAAAAAGACACTGGCAAATAAATTATCTTTACCAGTAATTTGTATCTTTACTTTTTGGTCCCATATTCTTAAACTATTGTACAATAGCTTAGTAAACAAACTGTGTGTCCTGATGTGAATTATTCTCTCACAATTCTTTTTATCTCAGCTAGAAGAGGGTCTATGTTTCTAACTCATTACCATTTTCTGGTCATTAGCATTTCCCATTAAACTTCCCCAATGGGTCAAGGCTGCAATGATTTCAATGTAGTTGCCTGTGGATACCACACACAATGGTCACAGGAAAATATATAGAATCTGAGTTATTCTGCAAACACCCTAATTAGGTTCCCCCTATTCATAAAACCAGATCTTTCATCAGTGACAACACAATGCAATTAGGGGAGGGTTCTTGTAACTCGCCATGGGTGCAGTCAACTGATACTAATGTTTCTTTGGAAAACACTTGAATGAACATTGTCCTGTCATTTTTATGTGAGAATTTCTTTTCATGAGAATTGCCTTCCAGTTCAATATTTAAGGTTGAATTATCTTGTTCCCCATGGTCTTGCACTTGATTCCAATTTTTCTTTTTGTTTAAGTTAAAATTCTTGCCTTGTGTCTTTTGGAAGCATATTCCATATTCCTATTAAACACCTTGTGACTGACTTGCTATTTATCTAGCATTGTAAAGCAGTGTTGTTCTACATAGAAATAGTATAGTGCTGGCATTGTTTTTGCAGCTTTCACAATAGCTTTTTATCCTTTCCATTTAATATTTATAACAACTTGGTGAGGTCCAGAGAATGGCTTGTCAACAGGCATGCAGCTGGTCAATAGAAGAACTAATTTTACATTCAAGTCATACACTCTCCAAAGTAAACAGATTTCTGCCATGTTACAATGCCCATTTAAGTTTCTTATAAGGCATGAATCCAGAATAATTTCAGTTATGAAACTGAGTTATTAATAGAAAATACACGAAAAGATAACAGTGAAAATGTGAAGTTTCACTTGAAATACAATGACATGTTTTAAAGGAGGATGGATGGATGCATGTATGATGTATGGAGAAGATAAAACAAAGATCTATTCAGAAAGAGGATGAAGACAGGAGCATATTGTAGACAGATGAAGCAAACACATGTGTCACAGAGGAAAGTCAAAAGCGGCTGCAAGAAAAGAGGCCAAACCTAAGTCTTGAGAGCCTCACAAGTCTGAAAGAGAATTTAGACCCATTGACAAGGTGAGAGTAAGCCATTCTGTGTTTGAAGAGATCACTATTAGAAGAAAATGCTTCCGTGAAGGATGGACTTGACAGAAGAGTTAGTAATCACTTGAGAATGCAAAAGCCAGTGTCCATCATTCTCTTCCTGCCAGTCAAGACGTAAAGAGGGTTCAGATGCCCTGGCAGGGAGGGCAGAGAAAACAAGGCAAGGAAGGACTTGCGATGGCACTGGATACGGTGGAAAGGAGAGTAGTGAGTCATAGCTGCAGCCTCGGTGTGTTACCCAAGCACAGTAAAGAATATGAGATGTAGCCTGCTTTCAAATGCAATGCTTAAGTAATGTAGACCTAATTTAGTTGTCAGATTTCAACTTGGTAATATCAGATTAATACTTCTTTTTTTGATTTTTGTTTTTAGTCTTGGGCTTACTGCAGCCCAAGCTGAAGGTAAGGCTTGAGGTTTGGTAGCCTGGCTCCAATTTCTTCTACTTCTCTTCTCACCTCTCTCTCTCTCTCTCTCTCTCTCTGTCTCTTCCTCTTTCTCTTTCTATCTCTCATTCTCATAAATAAATAAATGGATAAGTAAGTAAATAAATCAATGAGTAAATGAACAAAATAGACAGCAATAAAAAGCTTGTGATTGCAGACCTGTGATACCATGCCTGGCTCTTTTTTAAAAAAAATATTTCTTCTTAAGTTTATTTAAATTATGTTATTATTGTTATTATTGGAACTAGGGTTTCATATGGAGCATCCTGCTCTCAACTCACTATGGAGCTGAAAATGACCTTGAATTTGAGATCCTTTTATTTCTGCCTCTCAAATGCTGAAATTTATACATACATCACACCACGCCTAGCTTCTGGTTCTTTAATAAAGTTATTTTATTAATATTTTCCTGTTTTATTCACTCTATGATCATCTGGTTATTCTTATTCCTTTCTTTAAAAGGCACTTTTTTGTATTTTAAAAGAGAAGATTTAATCCATTTATAATTGATGCAATTCTGATGTATTTTACATCAATCTTTATAACATACTTCACTTACACTTTTTCCTCTTGTTTTCTTTTCCCCAAGATTTAATTTTTTGTATTTTTTCAATTTTTATTTATTTTTTCTACTTTTACAGGTGTATTAAGGATTCAACCCAGCTTCCCTCCCTCTATGCTCCCTCCCATTGCCTTCCTTCCCTTCCCTTCACCTTTCCTCTGATTCCATCACATCCTTCCTCCTGTATGCTTCTATGGATTTCAGGGTTTACTCTGGCTTGTCTACTCCTGTGAGGGCTCAGGGCTCCATAGTATAGCAAGTTACCTCTCTTCAGGCCACCCCACTGATATGTTCATTTCCCCTACCTGTGTAATAGTGGCATGAGCACCAATGAGACAACAACTGCTTTCTGATTGGACTCAAACTCACTTGTCAGAATAGTACTCATCTTTGTTTCTGTAAAATAGAACAAGAACCTAAAACAAGGGAAGGAAATAGATCAGTAGGGAAGACAGACAATAAACCTATAGGTAGGAAGACATTACATCAAACTGTTCTGTAAGCAGCTGTTATTATCCTATAAAATGGGAACTCACAGTGGACATTTTTTGACATATTACTAGCATAGGATATTGCTTTGGTGTTGTTTCCTACCATCTTTGAGTTTTTCTGTAAGTTTCTTGGTCCCTCCTATCTCCCATGTCATTTCAAGTCCCATCAATGGCATGAGATCTGTAAGTTGCAATATAAATCACCATTGCAACAGGTGTAATGAGTACCAAAGAGTACCAAGGAGATAGACAACAGCTTTCTGATTGGATTCAAGACCAGCTTGTCAGAATGGTACCCATCCCTGTTACTGTAAGCTAGAACAAGAACCCCAAAAAAGGGAAGGAAATAGATTAATAGGAAAGATAGCCAATAAACCTATAGGTAGGAAGAGAATACATCAAACTGCTCTGTAGGCAGCTGTTTTTATACCCATAGAATGGGAATTCAGAGTAGAAACTTTTGGCTCTAAAGCTGGATTAATGAAGGGAAATGTACACATCAGTGGGGTGGCCTGAAGAGAGGTAACTTGTTACACTATGGAAGCCTGAATGCACACAGGAGTAGACAAGCTGACGTGAACCCTAAAGTTCATAGACGCATACAGGAGGAAGAGTGGGACAGAATGGTGAAGGGAAGGGAGGGAATGGGAGGCAAGAGAATGGGAGGGAAGCTGGGATGAATACTCAATATGTTTGTAAAAGTAGAAAAAAATAAAAATTTTAATTTTTTTATTTTTCTAGTTTTACAAACATAATGAATGGTTGTCTCTGCCCACCCTCCTTTCCTCCTGACCTCTGCCTCTCCCACCCTTCCCTCTCCCCTCTTTACCAATCCATCCCTCTCCCTCCTACCATCCTGCCTGTCTGCTTGTGTGGGCTCAGGCCTCTGTGGCAGATTAAGTGGCCTTTCCTTGGGTAGACCCACTGATAATTGCACTCCCCTTCATCTCTTTAGCCCCTGCCCCTAAGGTTCCCACTGCATGTAGTTATTTCTCCTGCATCCAGCAGCCTTAACTTGAGTGGAATGTTGTTGCCAGCAATGATCTTTAGGCTCACACAATCTTGCCACCCCTTCTTCTACAAGATTCCCTGAGCCTTAGGGGAGAGATTTGTTTGGCCTGATTCAGGCTGTTTTTTTTTTTGTTTTTTTTTTTTTATTAAAAATTTAATTATACATTTTAAAAATTTTTTACCAGTTCCCTCCCTCCCCCCTCTTCCCCCTCCCCTTCCCCCAGTGCCTCCCCCCCAATTCCCAGATAGTCCTTTATTGTGTGTGCCTAACTCTCCACTGTGTCCTCCTCTCCGATGACATATAAGGACCCAGTGGCATTTCCATAAGCCCTTTCTCTTGTTCCCCTTAAGCATAAGATCACTACTATGGCTGTCAATCCCTTGCCTCCAGGGGTCTCGGTGCCCTTATCAGATGCTAGACTTTATGAGGGCAACAGTGCGCTGGACATTGCGCAGGGCATGCAAAGTTCCATTATGATTGCTTTGGCCCCAACTATTGTTGAGAATCTTGCAAATCGTTGCTCCTCCCATCCTTTTGCTCTTACAATCTTACCGCCCCCTCTTCCGCAAATGTCCCTGAGCTCCAGGATGGGGAGAGATTAGGCTGTCCTAGTTCTATGTGATTGATATAGAGTCTCTGAAGTTCTGGATTGTGGTTTGTTGATTTTCTTTTGCAGTTTTGCTGCTCCTGCAATTCCCTTCACTCCATTCTGCTGGGCACTGTATGTCACCCCCTGGCCAGAGACAAAAAGCTGTTAAACTGGAGTCTTGTTGTAATAGCACATTCAAGGGTAGATGTAATAAGAGTAGAAAACCTCACTGAGAGAGGGGTCCATCACCCATTTGCAAAATGATTACTTTTTATCTGCTAGACTATATGCCCTCCCCTTCTGGTGAGATCAGGAAAGAACGTCTGTGAACTTAACCAGGTTTCTCATTACTTACTTGCAGACCTTCATGGAGGCCTATTTTCTCTGCTGTAACATGGTCTCCTCTCTCTTTGTTTCTGGTGTGGCCCTCCTAACCCATCTCTCTTGTTCATAATCCTTGCAATTACTGTGTTACATAGGTTTACTTTTGAGTGTCCCAATGTGGGCTGGGTGAGTTTGGTACTAGGAGCCACCTATTAGGGAGTACATACGGCGCTTAATTTTCTGGGTTTGGGATACTTCACTTAATATAATTCTTTCTAATGACATCCATTTCCCAGCAAATTCCAGTAATTCATCGTTTTTGATGGCTGAGTAGTACTCCATTGTATAGATGTACCACAGTTTCCTTATCCACTCGTCAACTGTTGGACATTTAGGTTGATTCCATGACTTTGCTATTGTAAACAGTGCTGCTATGAACATGGTCGAGCTTGTGCTATCGAGGCGAACCTTTGCTGCTTGGGGGGTTATTCCCAAAAGTGGGATAGCAGGGTCATATGGCATTTCAATCTTTAATTTCTTTAAGAATCTCCAGACGGCTCGCCAGAGTGGCTGTATGAGCCTGCATTCCCACCAACAATGTAGGAGAGTTCCCCTCTCTCCACATCCTCTCCAGCATTTGTCGTTGTTTGTATTGTGGATTTTTGCCATCCTGACCGGGGTGAGATGATATCTCAGGGAAGTTTTGATTTGCATTTCCCTGATGGCTAAGGAAGTGGAGCATTTTTTAAGATAATTGTTAGACATTTTAATTTCATCCCTGGTAAAGTTTCTTTGAAGTTCCAGGGCCCATTTTTTAATTGGGCCAGTGTTTTCCTTGGAGTTTAATTTTCTAAGTTCTTTGTGCACTCTGGACAGTAGAGCTCTGTCAGATATGTGGTTAGTGAAGATTTTCTCCCATTCTGTGGGTTGCCTTTGAGCTCGTGTTACAATCTCTTTATCTGAACAGAAGCTCTTTAATTTCACAAGATCCCAACTGTTGAGAGTTGGTAGCAGTGACTGTGCCATTGGATGTCTGTTTAGGAACTGTTGGCCTAGCCCAACCAGCTCGAGGGAGTTCCCTATCTTTTCAACTATGGTTTTTAAAGTCTCTGGCCTGATATCAAGGTCCTTGATCCATTTGGAATTAAGTCTTGTACATGGTGACAAGTACGGGTCCAGCTTTAATCTTCTGCATGTGGAGATCCAGTTTTGCCAGCACCATTTGTTGAAGATGCTGTTCTTTTTCCATTGGATTCTTTGGGCCCCTTTGTCAAAGACCAAATGGCTGTAACTTTGTGGGCTTATATCTGGGTCTTCAATCCTTATCCATTGATCTGTGTGTCTATTTTGGAGCCAGTACCAGGCTGTCTTTATAACTATGGATTTGTAGTATAGACTTAGGTTTGGTATGGTAATACCTCCAGCTGTGTTTTTGTTACTCAGGATTGTTTTGGCTATCCTGGGTCTTTTGTGCCTCCAAATGAACTTTGAGATTGTTTGGTCAACTTCTTTGAAGAATTGCTTTGGGATTTTGATTGGTATAGCATTGAATCTGTATATTGCCTTTGGTAGGATGGTCATTTTTACAATGTTGATTCTGCCAATCCAGGAACAAGGGAGGTCTTTCCACCTTCTGGTGTCTTCTGCAATTTCTTTCTTTAGGGTTTTAAAGTTTTCATTGTAAAGGTCTTTTACCTCCTTAGTTAGGTTTATACCAAGGTATTTCATTTTTTTAGGGGTTATAGTAAATGGCATGGTTTCTCTCAAGGCTTTTTCACTTCTTTCATTCTGGGCATATAGGAAGGCCTCTGATTTTTGCACATTTATTTTGTATCCTGCCACCCTGCTGAACTTCTCAATTAGTTCCAGGAGCTTCCTGGTGGAGTTTTTGGGATCACTCAGGTATAAGATCATGTCATCTGCAAATAGAGATAGCTTGACTTCTTCCTTGCCAATTTGAATCCCTCTTATGTCCCTTTCTTGTCTTATGGCTTCGGCTAAGACTTCAAGTACAATATTGAATAGAAGTGGTGAGAGTGGACAGCCTTGTCTTGTTCCTGATCGAAGTGGGAATGCTTCCAATTGTTCCCCATTGAGCATAATCCTTGCTGTGGGCTTGTTGTATACAGCTTTTATTATATTGATAAAGGTTCCTTCCATTCCTACTGTCTCTAGCGTTTTGATCATAAAAGGCTGTTGGATCTTGTCAAAAGCTTTTTCTGCATCTATCGAGAGTATCATGTGGTCTTGGACTTTGGACTGGTTTACATGATGAATTACATTTATTGATTTGCGTATGTTGAACCAACCTTGTGTGCCGGGGATGAAGCCTACTTGGTCCCCATGAATGATCTTTTTAATATGTTTTTGAATCCGATTTGCTAAGACTTTGTTGAGAATCTTTGCGTCTGTGTTCATCAGGGAGATCGGCCTATAGTTTTCTTTTTTAAGTGAATCTTTATTAGGTTTTGGGATTAAAACGATATTAGCTTCATAGAAGGAATTTGGTAGTGTTCCTTCCT
Organism: Typhlomys cinereus; assembly: GCA_023101885.1. NCBI lineage: Eukaryota > Metazoa > Chordata > Mammalia > Rodentia > Platacanthomyidae > Typhlomys > Typhlomys cinereus. The sequence continues at coordinate 1,843,175 of JALPQD010000001.1, forward strand.
TTGCTATTTGATGGAACAGTTTAAGGAGTATTGGTGTTATTAACTCCTTAAATGTCTTGTAGAACTCTGTGCTGAATCCATCTGGTCCAGGACATTTTTTGGTGGGAAGATTCGAGATTACTTCCTCAATTTCCTTATATGTTATAGGACTATTTAAATAATTCACAACTTCCTGATTCAATTTAGGTAAGTTGTGTTTACTTAGAAATTCATCCATCTCTTTTGTGTTGTCAAACTTCACAGAGTATAAGTTTTTGAAATATGATGTTATAATTCTCTGGATTTCTTGGGTATCCGTAGTGATAACTCCATGTTCATTTCTAATTTTGTTAATTTGGGTTTTCTCTCTCTTGCTTTTGGTTAGTTTAGCTAGGGGTGTATCAATCTTGTTGATTTTTTCAAAGAACCAGCTTTTTGATTGGTTGATTTTTTCTATCGTTTCTTAGTCTCGATTTCAGATATTTCTCCCCTTATTTTGCTAATCTCTTCTCTTCTACTGCTTTTAGGATCAGATTGCTCTAGTTTCTCTAAAGCTTTAAGCTGCATTGTTAAGTTGTTTATTTCTGATGTTTCCATTTTTTTGACGTGGGCATTAAGAGCTATGAACTTACCTCTTAGAACAGCTTTCATTGTGTCCCAGAGATTTTGGTAAGTTGTATTTTCGTTATCATTCACTTTCAGGAAATCTTGAATTTCCTTTTTAATTTCTTCCTGAATCCAGTTCTCATTCAGCATCATAGTGTTAAGTTTCCAGGAGTTAGTGCATTTTCTCTTGTTTGATGTGTTGTGGATGTCCAGCTTTAGGCCGTGGTGGTCTGATAGGGCACAGGTTAGAATTTCAACTTTCTTGTATATGTGTAGATTCATTTTGTGGCCCAATATGTGATCTATTTTGGAGAAAGTTCCATGTGCTGCTGAGAAAAATGTGTATTCTTTGGTGCGTGGGTGAAAAGTTCGATAGAGATCTGTGAGGTCCATTTCTTTCAGGGTTTGATTAAGTTCCAAAGTGTCTCTGTTAAGCTTTTGACCTGTTGATCTATCCCATGTAGAGAGGGCGGTGTTGAAGTCCCCAAGAATTATCGTTTGGGGGTTGATTTCTTGCTTTAGACGCTGTAGGGTTTTCTTAATGAATGTGGGGGGGCCCGTATTGGGTGCATATATGTTCAGTATTGTGAAATCTTCCTGGTGAATTGTACCTCTGACTAAAATGTAGTATCCATCCGTGTCTCTTATAATTTTTTTTGGTTTGAAATCCACTTTGTCTGATAGCATAATGGCTACCCCTGCCTGTTTTCTGCTTCCATTTGCTTGTAGAATTGTTGACCAGCCTTTTATTTTTAGAGCGTGCCTATCTTTTGTGGTGAGATGGGTTTCCTGCAGGCAACAGATTGGTGGATTGTGATTTTTAATCCAAGTTTGTAATCTGTGTCTCTTGATCGGTGAATTAAGTCCATTAACATTTAGTGTTATAATGGAGAAACTATTGTTAATTCCAGACATTTATTATGTTTAGTAGCTTTTATAAGTATATTGCTTCGCTTTTAATGGTGTTATATTTGCCTTCTGTTCTCCTGGATATGCCTGTTTTTTTCTTCACGCTTGAGTATCATTTCTAGCAGTTTTTGAAGGCCTGGTTTGGTGGCCATGTATCCCTTAAAGTTGTCTTTGTGCTGGAAAATTTTTCTTTCTCCCTCGATCATGACTGATAGTTTTGCAGGGTAAATCAGCCTGGGTTGACATTTTTGCTCATTCAATACTTGAAGTATGTCTCTCCAAGCTCTTCTTGCTTTTACTGTTTCGACTGAGAAGTCATTAGTTATTTTAATAGGTTTGCCTTTAAAAGTGACTTGTTTTTTCTCCCTTGAAGCTCTCATCACCAGTTCTTTATCTTGAATGTGGAGTGTTTTAACTATTATTTGCCGCGGTGTGCTTCTATTTTGGTCGTATCTGTTTGGGGTGCGGAATGCCTCTTGTATATGAATGGGCCTCTCTTTTTTTAGATGAGGAAAGTTTTCCTTGATGATCGTTTGAAAAATTTCCTCAGGGGTGGTATTTTGAGATTCTTGCTCCGGTATTCCATGAATACGCATGTTAGGCTTCTTCAGGGTGTCCCATATCTCTTGGATATTTCTCTCAAGTATCTTTTTGGCTTTAACAACCTCTTCCATTGAGCTGGTTAGTACTCCCACTTTATCTTCAAGGTCTGAAATTCTGTTTTCTGCTTCATTAGTTCTGTTGATAAGACTCTCTGTGGCGTTCTGGGTTGAAGATAACTTGTCTTTTAGCTCAGTTTTAAACTCTGCTTGAGTTTGTTTTAACTGTTCTATGCCACTTTTTGTTTCTTGCACTGTTTTTCTCAACTCCTCCAGATGTCTGTTGTGTTGCTCTTCAAAGCGATTGATTCGATTATGTAATTCCTCCCGGATTTCCTCTTTCATAGTATTGAACATGGTAATGATCATATTTTGAAAGTCTTTATCCTGGGTGGGGCTTTCTTGGCCTTTTTCCGCGGGTTTGTTCTTGTTGGGGTCTAACATTATGGGATTAATTTCTTCAGTGGGAAATTTGTTTACTTGAGTGTTGCTTCTCATGGATTTGCACTTTGACTTTGGCATTGTCATTTTAACTCTTAAGATCTCTCAATTTCACTAAACTGAATTATTTGGCCTGGGGTACTGGTGGGCAGGGCCTGAATGGGGACTTACCTAGGGCGCGGGGTGAGGCCCGGCTGGATCTCGCGTAGGCGTCCCGACCGGCGGAGCGGGGGCGGGGCGAAAAAGGGAAGGATGGGCGCGTTGGCGTGGAGCTATTTAACCCGAGGGCAGCTGGGGCGGGGCCCGGGCGCAGGGGGAGGTGCTCCTCGTCCCTCGGCCCCCGCGCGGCTCCGGCTGGATGGTGGGAGTCGGAGCCGGGTCCCCGTGGGCTGACCTGGGGGTCCTAGAGCGCGCGTTGAGGCCCGGCTGGATCTCGCGCAGGCGTCCCGACCGGCGGAGCGGGGGCGGGGCGAAGAAGGGAAGGCAGATTCAGGCTGTTTTAAGGTTATGGATACTCTGCACTCTGATTGGTTGTTGTTTATTTTACTGCTCTTCCATTGCACTAGACTGCCTCTTGTTTGGGTGTTGAGATCTTTTGTTATCTAAAAACAAATTGAGAGATGTTTAGATCGAGGTTTACTATGGAGTGTTTGGGGCTAATATTGAGATGTGATCCTGTCTACTGTCAGTTTTCTTCATGTTTACTGTTTATATTGTTCTATGGTTGGGGGGTTGGGACTAGTAAGCAAGTGGTTAGTTACTTGGAAGCTACTCCTATTCCTTACTGGATACTATTTCTGTTCTTCCTTCCCCTTTAAGAATTTTCTTACATGAAAGCCTTTTTCAAACTATTTACTCCTGTTCCTTTGTTTCTGCTCTCTTGGAGTTTTCTCTCATCCACTCTGGTGGCTTGTGGTTCTTTTAAAATTTTTAAATTTGTTCCTATACATTGCATGCATTTATGGGCTACAGTTAATACTTTATGGTTGCTATAAGTAGTTTTCCTTTGAGTAACATGTATTTTATTTTACAATTTTACTTAATATAAGAAATTGCTTAAAATAGGTTTATTAGCTAAACATTCAACAACGAAGTCACCTTATTTCTTAAGAATAGGATTATTTTCATGTTCTAACAAAAAATCACTGCTGCATTTCAAAATAAGACAACTGCTAAGTTTCTTCTTGTTTTCGAAGTAAGACAACTGCTAAGTTTTTTCCCACAATGTGGGCTTTAGTTCTGTTCTGATCTAGTTCATGCACAAGCAGTGCTTGAGACATTTGACTATGAAGTCAGCAGGCTGAAAAATTCAAATTCCCAGTTTACAATTAGGAAAGCAGAAACTCAGAAAATGTATCCCAACCCAGATTAAATCAGTGGCAGAACTCATACGTGAAATCAGATTTCTGATCTTAGATTCAGTGGTCTAGTATCTTTTGCATGAACTATTTATTAATAATGGATGCAAGAACATGGATTCCAGCAGCGGTTCAAAGTGATGCAACATTTCTTACCTGTAAGCACTGTGTCAAAGTTTAATGACTAGGTATGATTACGATGAAGATTGAGTTTGGGAGAGGCAAACAAGGCATGTAACATCATTCTAACTCCTGCAAAGAACACTTAAATATAATGTCCTGTTGAAAATCATAAATCTGGATCACAGAAGTAATCCAGTTCTCAAAGCTGTGTCCTGTGGCCCCTCCCAAACTCTTTCCCCAATTTCTAAGTAGTCTGTGTTTCACCTTCCTCACAGAGGATGAAATGAAATAAATTCCTAATTACTTTCTGTCTTCTAGGAGAGGGCTTTAGATTGTGGCAAGAGGTCCTTTGACATTTAAAAGCTGAAGGCAGTATTGTCAAGCTCTGCCAGTGCTATGGGTGCTAAAGCATTAATCCAGGAAATAAAATTGAAGGAAAAAAATCTTATTCTTAAGCTACTACTCCCAGAATTCAGGCAATGAACCTTGGGTTAGAGATCTAGTGAAGGGCTGACAAAGAGGGTGTTCAGCATCATCAAACACTGCAAGAAAGAGAAGCAGGGAAAGTGGATTTGCGAATTAGGAGACAGCGAGTGAGTTTTCTGAGAACATCTTCAGTGTAACTTAGCTTGCAGAGCGCCATGAAGTAGACATAAAAATGTATATACATGCTTGCTGTTTTGAGTTCATGATGTGTAACAAAACTGGGTTGTGCTTCAGAACACTTACTTTTACAAAATTATGGCACTCTGGGAATATTTATCTCATTAAAAAGCATGGGGCAAATATCAAGGGTATAGTATATAAATGGGGGAAAGCTTCCTTTCCTTCCCTGCCCATGCTCTACACTGATTCCATGTCTTTAGGAGTAATCACTCTTGGTTGTTTCTATCTTTTCAGATAAAGGAAATACATTTATGACTGCATTGTACTATCCTGTGAAAGTGTTGCCTTTTCTGCCCTATTGTTTCAGTTTCATTACCAATCACTTTACAAAAAAACCCATCCAACCAACCAACCAACCAACCAACCAACCAACCAACCAACCAACCAACCAACCAAAGAACCAATCAGCAAAAACCCCTGACCTATGCAGTTTAGGAGGAAAAGGGTTAATTCTAGCTCATTACAGCTCCTCACTGCGGGGAAGTGACAGCAGCTGGAGTGTGAGACAGCTGGTGACATCACATCCCCATCAAGAGCACAGGGCAAAGACCTGCGGTTGCTTGTTTGCAGACAAGCTAGTTCTTCCCATGGTTGTAGGACCATCAGTCTAGGAAATGGCTCTGCCCTGATCAATTGTCGAATGAAGAAAATCTCCTAGAGTGGGTCCAGAGGTCAATCTTCATCTAGAGAATGCATCTCAGCTGGATCAATGCACCTATTTCCTAGGTATTGAGTTAACAACTAATATTAATCATCTGCCACGGTTTTCACTTTTGATGCTGTGAAAAAGTACTTTAATCCAGCCAAGTGCAGGAAGAAAGGGTTCCTTGTTTGTTGCACCGTTCCAGAAGGAATATAGTGGAGAAACCATGGTGGAAAGCCTGGCCGCTGAAGCAGGAGGTTCACATCACAGCAGTTAGTCAGGAGGCAGACAGCAAGAAGAGTGGGATAAATAAGGGTTTGGCTCCCGAGCCTCAAGGCTGACCCCAGCCTCTTTTCCTATAGTAAGGCTTCACCTCCTAAAAGTGCCATTATGTCTCCAAACATTACCACCGACCTAGTGTCAGCTAGTATTCAAGCACACGAGCCAGTGAGGGAACGATTCATATTCAGATTACCACACCATCATATCTCTACCCCTAGTCACTCTGATATCAAAATATATCACCTTTTTAAACAAAAATGTTTATTTTTAAATTGTATTAACAATGGATTTATATTTTCATCACCCACTACCCATCCTCTCACCTGTTCTCCCTTCTAGCCGGTTTCTTTTCCTCACCCACGTCACCCTGGCAGTGGGACAATATGGGTCCCTCTAGAATGCTGCACTAGGTGGTGCCTGAGGTTCTCTCTCTCTAGTCCAGCACCAGCCCCAAATAGTCTTTCAGGGTAGCAGCATGTCTCATGTGCTCTTTCCTATTCCATGGTGAGGTGTTAAAGGGCTGCTTTGTGGAGATCTAGTGGAAGACACCGTTGCATTGAATTCTTGGGTATGGCTGCTTTGATGTGAACTGGGGCTACTATCAGTCATAACCTCCACCCATCTTCTGGTCCTTATATTCTTGCTGCCCCATTTTCTTCAAAGTTTCCTTGAGATGGGGGTGCTTTAGATGTCTTGATTAAGACAGAGCCACTGTCTCTTTTACTTTGTGATATAACTAGTGGTGGTTCTCGGAATTATGCATTTTCTGTTGTCATTATACCTATAGATTAAAGAAGCATCTACACTCAACGAGAAATATCTCTTTGCAAAACATATCATCTTTTAACCATTATTACCTACACTCTGTCTCAGGTTCAGTTTCCATAGTTCAACTTTAAAAGTTACATAGTCATGAGGGCTCCCATTAAATTAATAAAATAGTTAACTAATTCAAATAAATAATTACACAGAATAAGCATTCCTATTTAAAAATGGAGGAACTAGGACATAGCAATGTTAATGTAAAAAAAAGAAGATAAGACTGAAATCTAAATAGGAAGTCTTATAGTCCAATGTTCATCATTTGGGACTCAAGATGTAATCAAATAAGTTCTACAAGACTGGGCAACTCAATATCTCCAGCTCTGCTGCCTGCAGCAACCTGTTTTCTTTTTGGACAAGCTCCAATCCACACCTGTAGCCCACTTTGGCACATACCTTACGTTCCTGACATTTCCAATGTCCTATGATCTCCACTATATTTTTAGGCTCCATTCTTTGCAGGGACACCACAATAGACTGTGTCTTCCTACATCAGTTATGAAATCAAGATAATCCCCATCACGAATATTGACAGTCAATATTCGCTATCACACCCACTAAAGGCATTTTGAAAGGCTTTTCCTCTTAGCCCACGAGGGTATGCTTTTAAAAATATTTGAATAGTATTCCATTAAGGATATAATTTAGTCTAAGAGCTGAAAATGATGTTGTCCACAAATGTTGAGTAAACAGTATTGCAGTGTTTTACCTGTGAATTCCTCATTCTAACCACTTGCATTTACACGAGTAAACCACTCAGGTAAATTCCTGGAAGTTGGATTGCTGAATTGAAGGATATCAGCTGTTACAATAGTATTGTGTACTGCCAATCTGCCACTCTTTGATATTGTGCCAAGAACCTAATGATACATCTTTACCAGTGCTGTATTTGCAACTTCTGAAATTTTCTTTTCCAAAGATTACATATATATGTATATATCTTATGTGGAAAGGACATCTTTTCATGTGTTTATGAGCCAATAGTAGTTCATTAACCATCAAGCACCTGCCTGTTCAATCTGCTTTACTTCTGAGTTGTTATTATTTTCCTTACTAATTAATGAGCTCTTCACATATAAATGGTTATCAATGAAGTTAGTTACTGATTTTTTTCCCCAGTGTGTTATGGCTGTTTTTTGACTTTATGATATGTTGTTTTTATGATATCAAAAGACTTACTGGTTTGTTTTAAGGTTTACAGAGATGAATTTAGCAGGCAACCTGTATAACTTCTAGAATTTAAATTAAAATTTCAAAGATTACTTTCACTTTGAGGACATCAAGTAGTTCTTTTATGATTTCTCTAATATTTTAACATGTTTTATTAAAATGTTTTTAGGAGTAATCTTGGTACATTATTTCATATATGGATGCAATTTTTGGCTTATGCTGATGATTTTCCCACAACCACTAGAAAACTAGGAAACATAATTCTAGAGTGTAGGCAAGTTAAAAGTTATGGGAAAAAATACCTGTGGTTTTCAGTGCATCAAAGAAACAACTTTCAAAGAGCCGAGACTGGAAGGTAAACAGACTTAGGGAGCAATAAGGGAATAGATATAAGGTAGTGTTTCCACTTTAGGAGGACCAGAGGAAGTAGGTTGATGGGAACCAACCACATGCAAGTCTTCCATTGTGGGTGGAAGAGAGCACCATCTAAACCTGTGATCACTCTTGACACATGATCACACATTGACAGCCTTCTTTCAGGAAAAGAATTCCCTTCCCCCTTTGCACCTGCAGTGTTTCTCTAGCGCCGTCTGCTGGCAGAGTTTAGTTTCTTAGTAACAATTTTTTTATCAGCATCCAAAGAATTAGATTTCATTGTTTCAAACAATATAAGTTGTATTTGCTTATCTTTCCACTTCTTCTCCTCCAAATCTTTCCCTCCTTGTGCTCTCTTATCCCCAGTAACTTGTTCTTCCCATCTTTCACATTACACAGCCATCATATATGTGAATGAACCATAGGGCACTAAAAAGAGGAACAAGTCCACAGCAAGAGTGGGAAGAATTAGAAAAACTTTACTATGCAAGTATAGTACCAGGGGACATGATATTTATTGCTGGCAAGGTTGAATAATGTAGAAACAAATAGCATTAAACAAGTGAAGAAAGCTATGCTGCAATGAGGACTCTTGCAGGGTTAGGAATCTTTTAGCTACACAAAACCACAAAAAAAGAATATGACTAGCATCAAAATATGTTTACTGTAAGTTAGTTGTTACAGATTACCTGAACAAAGAAAATCCAAATGTGTATGAAGGTATATGTCAAATTAATAAATAAATACTTTGTTGTGAAAATAGAGATTAAATCCATGTGTCAAATGCCAAGGCAGCATTCATAGGAATATGTATGTATTTCCTGAAATGTGATAGGCCTGCTCAGAAATGCTAAAACAAGTGAAGGAACTGGTAGCTTGAGGTCAGAAATTCCTCATGACTGAGCTAAGTCAGCAAAGGAGGAAATATACTCATGAAAATTACATGGGCAGGAAAACATTGGTCTTTGTGATTAAAACTCCTTCCACAGAACCAAGAAAGTCTTGGAAATACTTATCAAAAGACAACAGCAATGATAATTAACAAAGTATTCATGTAAATTACTTGAAAGGCAAGTTACACATCTGAATAAAAAATGAAGAAAGCGTCCAAGTTTAGAACTGTAAAGGACATGTGAAAAGAAAATTTGACATGGGAATGAGTAAAACATGTGCAAAAATTTTCCCTGACTTAAACAGAGCACAATTTAATGAAGGAATTATTGTTGTGCATAAAAACGCAAGGATAAAACAAAGAGGCAAAATTTAAGGAAGATGAGAAGAGATACTGGATAAACATAGGAGGAAAAAGAAAAAATTAATGTCAACAAGTAAAAGAAAAGAGTTCACAGTGGTCGATGTTCTAAAACAAATAGGTAGTTTCTCAACCTGCTCATTTTTAGAATATGAGCAAGAACACTTAGTTTATGTAGCCATATTTGCTAAGTCTTTATGTCATTCACTCTACCATTACAGAAATTACAGAATTTACACCTTTACGCTGATGTCTGTTTTTCTAGAGCTATATGATTTTCATGATAGCAATGAAAAAAAACCTAAAATAGAGCCTTCCTCTTTTTACCTTTTATTAAGGTAAAATTTCGGGTTTCTCATCTTGGCATTGCTAATAATAACAGTACCAGTTACCTTGTCCTTTGTGATTCTGTAACAGTAGATTCTGTTACAGAATTCTTTAGATTCTGCTAAGGACAAAGAGGCCAATCTCATTTCCATTTCTTTTTTTTTTCTGTATTATTTCTGGTTTTGATATTTTGATCTCAAGGGACCCAGGATCCTGAAGACCTAGTTGTCTCTAGCCATTGGGAAGAGAGTACATATTGTATCTTATACTTGGAAATTGAGGCTAGCCATTGGGTTATTCCTGGTCATACCCCTAACATTTGAATTTGTGCTTTATAAAATTCTGCAGGTTTTGATCCTTGGCTCCCTTTGAAGTTGGTTTCTCTGCCCTCTCTTTCATTCCTACAGGAAAGAACAGCTGGGCACCTCTGTTCCTAGGTTTGAATTGCAGAACGATGGAAGCCAAGTCATCTTTCAGTATTGGGAACACAATTTCGTTTCTCACATAACTGAATATTGAAACCCAGTGCTGAACTCAACCCAGTACATAGTCATTTTCCTTGGAAACCATCAAATACTGGTACTTTAAAACCATTTTATGATTATTGGATGGCATGAAATAATGGTTCACGAATCTGAAAAAAAAACCATTTCAAGTAAGTAGAAAAATCCCAAAAGGTGATGTGTTTCTGTGAAACTTTTGAGTATAAAACACAGATGCAAACAATGAGTACAAAAATGTCATGCTATGTTTTATACATGACAAATTCTCATTTAACCTTATTGGACATCTTCTACTTATAACATTTTTTAATAAAAGGAAAGGAACAATTATTATCCAATATTTATCTAAACTAAGAATTCTGTTTTACATAAGACCTTCCTTTCTTTTTACTCTTAGAACATGTGAGTGAGTGAAGATTTGTTTTGCTGTATTTATTCACATATAATAATGTCAGCTTTCAGTATTAGAAAACTATAGAAAACATAATTCTCCACTAACCATGAGCTAAAACTGCATCAATCTGAAATGTACATATAAAACATTATTCCCATTTCACAGATGAGAATGATATCCTGAATAGCCAGGAGTTTGGCCATTGTTTCATCTTCTTCATAAAGAAACCTGGTATTGGGGTCATGGTGGTCTGACTCATTCACTTATGCTATTTCTGTTGCCTTCAGTTTCATCAATTTGTCTTTATTCATCTGAACTTGCTTGTTGCTTGCATTCTAATGTATCAATCCTACTGCATGCTGCACTATTGCAAGTGAATGAAGTCCGAGCACCTTCATGGAAGCATTATTTTATTTATGTCATTAATACTCTTATCTTTATCCTGAGAAATATATAGGTGAACTATTAGTGGTTCAGTGCTTGAGAACTTGTTTAATATTAACTTGTGCAAGATGCATTATCAGCATGTTGTCAACATCAGAAGCTGATTTAGGATATTGAAGTTTATTGAGGGGATATTAGAGATTTCGTAGACTCATCATTTTGCTGTGACAGCAAATTCATGGGATATTTAACTACCTTACAAATAATAATAAATTGCTGCTTATGGTGTTTTGACCATTAATATAGCAAGGTGGTCAAAACCATGATTTCTAAGACAAGATTCTCTCAGTTTGAATTCTGTCTGTTTCATATGCTAACAAAATGGCCTTAGTTAAATTACTTATCTGTGAATTAGTTTCTCCATTCATAAAAATAGGAATATTAAGGAACCCGCCTAATTGAGTTGTTAGAGTTAAGTTGATGCACGCAAATATCATATAACTTTTCTTTGCATATGTCAAACTTCATATAAATGATGGCTATTGTTGTCAACATACTTCAATAAGTCTTCCCCTACCCCAGCTTCAGTGTTAGTTTCTTTTGAAACAGCAGCTGTCAAACAGTTTTCCATTTTTGAAAACTCTGAAAACATCATGGTAGAATGAAATTACTTTATAAATGGTTGAAAATTCTTAATAAAATTATATTGAGCCCTATAAGTATAAGAAACTAAGAAAACTACAAGTAGAGGAGATATCTTGGGTTTCCTAATTATTTTATACTTCATGCAATTAGTGCTTATCTGTTAATTAAAATATATTTAAAACTTCATGAGAGCCAGTTTATACCAGAGAAAAGTGTCTTCTATGTGTGGGGCTTATAAGTCTAGGAACATAATGATTTTACAGTGTCTAATTACCATAAGACAAAACCAAAATGTCAGATGAGGTAAAACAAATATTTTCTCCTTTAATAAAACAGAAAGACAATGAGTCAAGACATTTGTTTTCTGAATAATAATTAGCTCTTTCATCACTCCTTAATTTATCATTTTTTAAGCCATAGTCTTGAATTTATTGTGAAATTATTTTTCTTTACTTACCCATAAAATGTTAGTTTCTAGGGCGAGAGAATTTCCTCATAGAATTTGCTAGCAATCATGCATGGCATGTTTTTGAACAGAATTGAATGTGTGCCATCCAACTGAAGTGATGTGGGAAGGTGGGCAGGTTGGACGTAATTATCAAAGTTGGCCTGCTCCCAACATCCTGTAGATGTCGGCCAGATGCTCAGATGAACTGTGAAGTTTTTAGGTCTATTTCTAGGTGGAATGCTTGCTGTTGGCTTTGCCAAATCATGCAATTATTTTCTCCTTTTCACTGTCCAAACTTGTACAGATTACTCAGGCTTTTCAAAATGAAATTAGAGCATTGAGTGGTAGGTCATACCAAGGATGACAGAACAATCTGACAGTGACATCTGTCTCTCTGCTCATGCCAGGTTTTATTCAAGAGACTTGGCTGCATGAAAGGTTTACAGTGATCCCTCACTGTCTGTCATCCTGCCCCGGGGTATTAGCTGCATCTTCAGGGTGCCACTCAAGTCAAGGAGGGTGATGCTCCCCCCGCAGAGGAGGATCACACTGCAGTCCCAAAGGCAGAATGAGTTGAATTCTCCTATCATGACCTCAAAATAAATCTTGGAGGTTCATGTATGGATGCAAATTTCAGTTCAACTTTTGTTGGGGAAACGTTAAATGAATGTTAAATATTGTAAGCTTGGTTAGTTGAAGATAAATACATTCTGGTAATCTTGTCATGTGATCTGTATTTGTTCAATCATTCATAACATAGGTCATAGTATTTTAGAAATCTCAGAGGTAAGAGAGAAAGGGGCACTTTTAAAAGGTGAAAAAAAAAACAGGCAAGTTGGGACTAAGAACAAAAAGAAGAAATTTGGGGTTTTCAAGAAAAACTTGATTATCCTGTATTTTCACTTGGATTATTTTGGACCTAACACTGTAAAAGACTTGGGGTGAGAGGCAGGATAGAAGGTAGGAAGAACAACTAAGGAGTTACTGCAGGAATCTTTTATTTTTATTTATATTTTATTTTTTTCTACTCATATAAACTTGATAGGTTCCCCATTACCCTCCCTCCTTCAATCCCTCCCTGGATCCCCTCGTTCCTTCCCCCCTTTTCCCTTTCTTTTCCCCCCTCCCTCCCTTTCTCCCAGTGCCCCCTCCCTCCCCCATTCTAGAGCATCCTTTACTGTGCATGTCAAACTTTCCTGTGGGTCCTCCTAGTCTGATGAGGTGTAAGGACTCAGTAACATTGCCTAGAGCTCTTTTTTGTGTCCCCCTTTAGTATAGGAACACTATTGTGACTGTTAATCCCTTGCTTCTAAGGATCTTAGTGCCTGTGATCCATGCTAGTCTTTGGAAAGTCAATGATATATTGGTAATTGCGCAGGTCATGCAAAGTCCTATTATGCTTACTTCGGCCCTAACTCGTGTGGAGTATCTTGCATATTGTTGCTCCTCCCCATCTTTAGGCTCTTACAATCTTACCGCCCCCTCTTTCACAAATTTCCCTGAGCTTTGGGATGGGGAGAGATAGGCTGGTCTGGTCCCAGGTGATTAATATAGGGTCTCTGATGCTCTGAATTATGGTTTTTTGTTTTTTTTTTCTTCCAGTTTTGCTATTCCTGCACCGCCCTTGGCTCCATCCTGATGGGTATTGGATGTCACCTCCTAGCCAGAGATAAAAGGCTGTTAAAATAGAGTCTTACTATAAGAGTAGATTCAAAGGTAGATGGAATAAGAGTAAGAGACCGCAGTGAGGGGGTCAGTCTCCCATTTGCAGGATGATTACCTTCTATCTGTCAGACTCTATACCTTCCCCGTCTGGTGAGATCAAATCCCATCAGTTGCAAGTGACCAGGAAGGAAAGTCTGTGAGCTTAATCAGATGTTGCATTACTTACTTTACTGCAGGAATCTTATTTATTTATTTACTTATTCGTTATTTATTTACTCTTTGCAATTGATTAATTGATTCAGCATGTTTACATTGGTGTGAATCACTCTTTTAACTTACTTTTTGAGACACTGAACCTGAATCTCATGGATTTGGCTAGGCCAGCCAGTCAGTGAGCCCCAGGGATTCGCCTGCCTTAGACTTCCCAATGCTGAGAGCCCAGACACGCATTGCTTTCTAGAGTGTGGGATCTGCATTCAGGTCTTCATACCCGCATGACAAACACTTTGCGGACAATGCCATATCCCCAGATCCCTAATGCAAGGGTCTTGTCAGGAGGCGAGGTCCTGACTGAAGACAACAATATGAAACACAAACAGATTTAAGACATATTCAGGAGGCAGAACATGGGATTAGTGAGAAAGTAGAAATAAATAGCTCAAGGCTGATGAAGACAGCACAGGAAATGCCTGGGCTTCTGAGTAGGTTAATGGGTAAAGGTGGCAGTTTATATGTAGCCCAGATGGAAGATCAAGGGGGTGACCAATTGAGATTCAACTCACTCCCACATTGAATTCAAGAAAGACATGGGATATAAAGGAAGAAATTCCAAGTGTAAACTGTATCAGGGCAGGATGAAGGACAGCTGCGTCCTCAGAAGCTGTGCTGCACGGAGAATGAAATAGTTTTCAGGAAACTGCTCAATACAGGAAATAAAATGATTCATGAATTAAATATTATAGAGAAGATTTTGCACGCACTATACTATTTATTTATTTACTTTTTAATTTTTTTATTCAATTGTGCGCGCGTGTGTGTAGAACCACGGACGAATTCAGGAACCACTATGGACGCCTCCACCTGCTCCTTGTTTACTCTGCCCAGGAATTCACAGGCTCCGCCCTACCAGGACCAGAAATGCAGGCCGCCTTCCGCTTCCGCCCGGCGTCTATATGTGGGGTCTACGATCCAAACTCAGGTCCTTCCACCTGCAAGGCAGAGGCTTAATTCCTGAGCCACCTCTCCAGCCCCTATACTATTTATTTTTTTAACCCATCCCTCTGTTAAGCAAGCCATGGGTTTTTGAATTAAAATTGTAAAAATGTGACACCCACACACACACTCACACACAAGTGTCTTCAATAAAAGTGCCATGATGTCTTTTTAAATTATTATTCAATTAATTAATTTAGCACACGTGCATACGTGCTTACATGTGTATCAAAGGGCATTGAGTGTCCCTGTGGAAGACCAAGGGTGATGTAAGGAATCACTCTGGATTGCTTCTATCTCCTTTTTGCTTCACCCTGGGACTTCCCAGGCTCTGCCCAACATGGCAGAAGTGTAGGCTACTGGCATTTCCACGTGGCGTTTTTTTTTTTTTTTTTTTCCTCTGTAGAACCTGGGATTTGAACTCAAGGTCTTCTGCTTGGGAGGCAGAGTCTCAACCCCTGAACCATCTCTCCAGCCTCTATGGTAGAGGTAAGAGTATCAGCAACAATGGTGCCTGATCTATAGGCTCAACTGAAAAATACCAGGCTTCTGGAGAAACCACAGGCTTTATGAGACAAAAACCTGAGGCATTCACAGGTATTGACTATATGTTAAGCATTGGCAGCAAAAGAGTCTCCAGAGACATGAGCAAAGAAAGCAGAGGCTTGGCACACATGAGTGACCTTGACTGGAACACCACTAAGGACAGTAGGAAAGCTACGGAGTCTCTAAGAGGCTAGTGGAGGACGTGTGCACTTAATTTAAGAGCAGAATTATGCCATGTCATTGAACATGGTAATAAGAGAGCCAGAGATGCTCCCTTTTGTGACTGTTCTTGTGGTATTTCTAGCAGCTCTCTAGCAACTTAGTGTATACTTTGGAACATCATATATTAGATTTCTTTTTAAATGTGAATTCTTATAGCTTTTCTATTTTTAAAAGTCTAAACTCATGTTTAAACAATATAGCTTCTAGCTTATTGTTCCTTATCCAGTGGTTTTAAATGGAAAAAATCTTCATACATTAAATATTCTTGCTTTTTGATTTTTGATGTGTGTGTGTGCGTGTGTGCGTGTGTGTGTGTGTGTGTGTGTGTGTGTGTGTGTATGTGTTATGTGTATCAATGGAGGCTGAAGAGTAACTTTGGAAAATTTCCTGGTTAGCTCTACCTCCTATTTGTATTGCTCTGGGGCTTCCCGGTCTTCTCTTTCCAGGCTCAGAAGTGCTGGCCACTGCCATTTCCACCTAGTGCTTTTATATGGGAGCTGGGATTGGAACTCAGGTCTCTCTTCTTGCAAGGCAGAGACTTAACCCCTGAACTATCTATTTGGTACAAATCAAACATATTTTGTTAAAGATTATTATTGTACATTTTGCTATTAAAGATAATTCTGAACTGAAATAAGTCTCCTGACCACGAGCGAAAAGTGGCAGAATTGCTGTTAGATTTTAATTTCTTTTTTTTTGTT
This sequence comes from Typhlomys cinereus, assembly GCA_023101885.1. Lineage (NCBI taxonomy): Eukaryota > Metazoa > Chordata > Mammalia > Rodentia > Platacanthomyidae > Typhlomys > Typhlomys cinereus. Next base: position 1,859,447 of record JALPQD010000001.1, read on the forward strand.
GTTGTTTTTTTTTTACATTTTTTATTATTATTTCCGCTCATACAAACTTAATAGGTACACCGGGTTCCCTCCCTCCCTCTTCCTCCCCCCTACAACCCTGCTCCCCCTCCCCTTACCCCTCCCTCCCCATCCCCTAGTGCCTCCCCCCCAATCCCTGGAGAATCCTTTAATGCGCATGCCAGACTTTCCTCTGGGTACTCCTCTCCAATGACATACAAGGACCCAGTGGCTTTTCCCTGAATCCTTTCTGTGTTCCCCTTAAGCATAGGAACACTACTGTGGCTGTCAATCCCTTGCCTCCAAGGATCTTGGTGCCTTTAGCACATGCTAGACTTCATGGGGTCAATAGTGTGTGGGATATTGTGCAGGGCATGCAAAGTCCAATTATGATTGCTTTGGCCCTAACTTGTGTGGAGTATCTCGCATATCATTGCTCCTCCCATCCTTGTGCTCTTACAATCTTATGGCCCCCTCTTCCGCGAATTTCCCTGAGCTTCAGGATGGGGAGAGATTAGGCTGGCCTAGTTCTAGGTGGTTGATATAGAGTCTCTGAAGTTCTTGATTTTCTTTTGCAGTTTTGCCGCTCCTGTAATGCCCTTCACTCTATCCTGATGGGTATTGTATGTCACCCCCTGGCCAGAGATAAAACGCTGTTAAACTGGAGTCTTGTTATAAGAGTATATTCAAAGGTAGATGTAATAAAAGTAGGAAACCACAGTGAGGGAGGGGTCAATCACCCATTTGCAAAATGGTTACTTTTTATCTGCCAGACTATATGCCCTCCCCTTCTGGTGAGATCATACCCCCTCAGTTGTAAATAATTAGGAAGGAAAGTCTGCGAACTTAACCAGATGTTTCATTACTTATTTGCAGTCCTTGATGGAGGCCTATTTTCTCTGCTATAACATGGTCCCCTCTCTCCTTGTTTCTGGTGTGGCCCTCCTACCCCATTCCTCCTGTTCATAATCCTTGCAATTACTGTAGGTATTACTGAAATTTATCTTTGAGTATCTCTAGGTGGGCTGGGTGGGTTTGGTACTAGGAGCCACCTGTTAGGGAGTACATATGGCGCTTAATTTTCTGGGTGTGGGATACTTCACTTAATAACAATTGTTTCTAATGACATCCATTTCCCGGCAAATTCCAGTAATTCATCATTCTTGATGGCTGAGTAGTACTCCATTGTATAGATGTACCACAGTTTCCTTATCCACTCGTAAACTGTTGGACATTTGGGTTGATTCTATGACTTTGCTATTTTAAACAGTGCTGATATGAACATGGTTGTGCTTCTGTTATCGAGGTGAATTTTTGCTGTATGGGGGGTTATTCCCAAAAGTGGAATAGCAGGGTCAAATGGCATTTCAATCTTTAATTTCTTTAAGAATCTCCAGATGGCTTGCCAGAGTGGTTGTATGAGCCTGCATTCCCACCAGCAATGTAGTAGAGTTCCCCTCTCTCCACATCCTCTCCAGCATTTGGTGTTGTTTGTATTGTGGATTTTTGCCATCCTGATCGGGTTGAGATGATATCTCAGGGAAGTTTTGATTTGCATTTCCTGATGGCTAAGGAAGTGGAGGATTTTTTAAGATATTTGTTAGGCATTTTAATTTCATCCCTGGTAAAGTTTCTTTTAAGTTCCAGAGGCCATTTTTTAATTGGGCCATTAGTTTCCTTGGTGTTTAGTTTTCTAAGTTCTTTGTGCATTCTGGATAATAGGGTTCTATCAGATACGTGGCTAGTGAAGATTTTCTCCCATTCTGTGGGTTGCCTTTGAGCTCGTGTTACAATCTCTTTATCTGAACAGAAGCTCTTTAATTTCACAAGATCCCAAGTGTTGAGAGTTGGTAGCAGTGACTGTGCCATTGGATGTCTGTTTAGGAACTGTTGGCCTAGCCCAATCAGCTCGAGGGCATTCCCTATCCTTTCAACTATGGTTTTTATAGTCTCTGGAATCCTTATATCCACTTGGAGTTAAGTCTTGTACATGGTGACAAGTACAGGTCCAGTTTTAATCTTCTGCATGTGGAGATCCAGTTTTGCCAGCACCATTTGTTGAAGATGCTGTTCTTTTTCCATTGGATTTTTGGTGTCCCTTTGTCAAAGATCAATTGGCTGTAATTTTGTGGGCTTATATCTGGGTCTTCAACACTTATCCATTGATCTGTGTGTCTATTTTGGAGCCGGTATCTGGCTATTTTTATATGTATGGATTTTTAGTATAGACTAAGGTTTGGTATGGTGATACCTCCTGCAGTGTTTTTGTTACTCAGGATTGTCTTTGCTACCCTGGGTCTTTTGTGCCTCCATATGAACTTTGAGATTGTTTGGTCAACTTCTTTAAAGAATTGCTTTGGGATTTTAATTGGTATAGCGTTGAATTGTATATTGCCTTTGGTAGGATGGTCATTTTTACGATGTTGATTCTGCCAATCCAGGAACATGGGAGGTCTTTCCACCTTCTAGTGTCTTCTGCAATTTCTTTCTTTAGGGTTTTAAAGTTTTCATTCTAAATGTCTTTTACCTCCTTGGTTAGATTTATAGCAAGGTATTTCATTTTTATAGTAAATGGAATTGAGTCTCTCAGGGCTTTTTCACTTCTTTCATTCTGTGCATATAGGAAGGCCACTGATTTTTGTACATTTATTTTGTATCCTGCCACCCTGCTAAACTTCTGTATTAGTTCCAGGAGCTTCCTGGTGGAGTTTTTGGGATCATACAGGTATAGGATCATATCATCTGCAAATAGAGATAACTTGACTTCTTCCTTGCCGATTTGAATCCCTTTTATGTCCCTTTCTTGTCTTCAGCTAAGACTTCAATTACAATATTGAAAAGAAGTGTGACAGTGGACAGCCTTGTCTAGTTCCTGATCGAAGTGGGAATGCTTCAAGTTTTTCCCCATTGAGTATAATCCTTGCTGTGGGCTTGTTGTATACAGCTTTTATTATATTGATAAAGGTTCCTTCCATTCCAACCTTCTCTAAGGTTTTGATCATAAAGGGCCGTTGGATCTTGTCAAAGGCTTTTTCTGCATCTATCGAGAGTATCATGTGGTCTTGGACTTTGGACTGGTTTATATGGTGAATTACATTTATTGATTTGCGTATGTTGAACCAACCTTGTGTGCCGGGGATGAAGCCTACTTGGTCCCTGTGAATGATCTTTTTGATATGTTTTTGAATCCGATTTGCTAAGACTTTGTTGAGAATCTTTGCATCTGTGTTCATCAGAGAGATTGGCCTATAGTTTTCTTTTTTAAGTGTATCTTTATTAGGTTTTGGGATTAAGACGATATTAGCTTCATAGAAGGGATTTGGTAGTGTTCCTTCCTTTGCTATTTGATGGAACAGTTTAAGGAGTATTGGTGTTATTAACTCCTTAAATGTCTGGTAGAACTCTGTGCTGAATTCATCTGGTCCAAGACATTTTTTGGTGGGAAGATTTGAGATTACTTCCTCAATTTCCTCATATGTTATAGGACTATTCAAATAATTCACAACTTCCTGATTCAATTTAGGTAAGTTGTGTTTACTTAGGAATTCATCCATCTCTTTTGTGTTGTCATATTTCACAGAGTATAAGTTTTTGAAATATGACGTTATAATTCTCTGGATTTTTGGGTATCAGTAGTGATAACTCCATGTTCATTTCTAATTTTGTTAATTTGGGTTTTCTTTCTCTTGCTTTTAGTTAATTTATCTAGGGGTGTATCAATCTTATTGATTTTTTCAAAGAACCAGCTTTTTGACTGGTTGATTTTCTTTATTGTTTTCCTAATCTCGATTTCAGATATTTCTCCCCTTATTTTGCTAATCTCCTCCCTTCTACTGCTATTGGGATCAGATTGCTCTAGTGTCTCTAACGCTTTTAGCTGTATTGTTAATTTATTATTTCTGTTGTTTCCATTTTTTTTTTTTTGATGTAGGCATAAGAGCTATGAACTTACCTGTTAGGACAGCTTTCATTGTGTCCCAGAGATTTTGGTAAGTTGTATTTTCATTATCGTTCACTTTCAGGAAATCTTGAATTTCCTTTTTAATTTCTTCTTGAATCTAATTCTCATTCAGCATCATAGTGTTAAGCTTCCAGGAATTAGTGTATTTTCTGTTGCTTGTTGTGTTGGAAGCCATTATGCTATCGGACAAAGTGGACTTCAAACCAAAGAAAATCATAAGAGACACGGATGGATACTACCTTTTAGTCACAGGTACAATTCACCAGGAAGACTAAACAATATTGAACATATATGAACCCAACACGGCCCCTCCCACATTCATTAAGCAAACCCTACAACGTCTAAAGGGAGAAATCAATCCCAAAACGATAATTCTTGGGGATTCCAATACTGCCCTCTCAACATGGGATAGATGGATGTCAAGCTTTAAGCCGTGGTGGTCTGATAAGGTACAGGCTAGAATTTCAACATTCCTGTATATGTGGAGATTCGTTTTGTGGCCCAATATGTGATCTATTTTGGAGAAAGTTCCATGTGCTGCTGAAAAAAATGTGTATTCTTTGGTGCGTGGATGAAAAGTACGATAGAGATCTGTAAGGTCCATTTCAGTAAGGGTTTGGTTAAGCTCCAAAGTGTCTCTGTTAATTTTTTTACCTGTAGATCTATCCCATGTTGAGAGGGCAGTATTGAAATCCCCAAGAATTATCGTTTTGGGATGGATTTCTCGCTTTAGACATTGTAGGGTTTGCTTAATGAATGTAGGAGGGGCCATGTTGGGTGCATAAATGTTCAGTATTGTGAAGTCTTCCTGGTGAATTGTACCTGTGACTAAAATGTAGTATCCATCCGTGTCTCTTATGATTTTCTTTGGTTTGAAGTCCACTTTGTCCAATAGCATAATGGTTTCCCCTTCCTATTTTCTGCTTCCATTAGCTTGTAGAATTGTTGACCAGCCTTTTATTTTTAGGGCGTGCCTATCTTTTGTGGTGAGATGGGTTTCCTGCAGGCAGCAGATTGATGGATTGTGATTTTTAATCCAAATTTCGAATCTGTGTCTCTTGATCGGTGAGTTAATTCCATTAACATTTAGTGTTATAATGGAGAGACTATTTTTAATTCCAGACATTTTTTATGTTTAGTAGTCTTTATAAGTATATTGCTTCGCTTTTAATGGTGTTATACTTTCCTTCTGTTCTCCCGGATATGCTTTTTTTTTTCTTCAAGCTTGAGTATCATTTCTAGCATTTTTTGAAGGCCTGGTTTGGTGGACATGTATCTCTTCAAGTTGTCTTTGTGCTGGAAGATTTTTCTTTCTCCCTCAATCATGACGGATAGTTTTGCAGGGTAAATCAGCCTGGGTTGACATTTTTGCTCATTCAATACTTGAAGTATGTCTCTCCAAGCTCTTCTTGCTTTTACTGTTTCGACTGAGAAGTCATTTGTTATTTTAATAGGTTTACCTTTAAAAGTGACTTGTTTTTTTCCCTTGAAGGTCTCAGCACCAGTTCTTTATCTTGAATGTGGAGTGTTTTAACTATTATTTGCCGTGGCGAGCTTCTGTTTTGGTCATATCTGTTTGGGGTGCGGAATGCCTCTTGTATATGGATGGGCCTCTCTTTTTTTTTGATGAGGAAAGTTTTCCTTGATGATTGTTTGAAAAATTTCCTCAGGTGTGGTATTTTGAGATTCTTGCTCTGGTATTCCATGAATACGCATGTTAGGCTTCTTCAGGGTGTCCCATATCTCTTGGATATTTCTCTCAAGTATCTTTTTGGCTTTAACAACCTCTTCCATTGAACTGGTTAATACTCCCACTTTATCTTCAAGGTCTGAAATTCTGTTTTCTGCTTCATTAGTTCTGCTGATAAGACTGTGGAGTTCTGGGTTGAAGATAACTTGTCTTTTTTCTCAGTGTTAAACTCTGCTTGAGTCTGTTTTAACTACTCTATGCCTGTTTTTGTTTCTTGCACTGTTTTTCTCAACTTCTCCAAGTGTCTGTTGTGTTCTTCTTCAAAGCAATTGATTTGATTATTTAATTCCTCCCGGATTTCCTCTTTCATAGTATTGAACATGGTAATGATCATATATTTGAAAATCTTTATCCTGGGTCAGGCTTTCTTGGCCATTTTCCGTGGGTTTGTTCTGGTTGGAGTCTAACATTATGGGATTAATTCCTTCAGTGGGAGATTTGTTTACTTGAGTGTTATTTCTCATGGATTTGCACTTAGACTTTGGCATTGTCGTTTTAACTCTTAAGGATCATCTTTCAATTTCTGTGCATTTTTCACTGAACTGAATTATTTGGCCTGGGGTACTGGGGGTGGGCAGGGGACGGAGCTTACATAGGTGGTGGTGTAGTCCCAGCTGGACCCCAGCTGCGTCCCTGGTGGCGGAGTGGGGAAAGGTATATGGAGCGTTGGTGGGGCGCTATTTAACCTGAGGGAGCTGGGGCGGGGCCCGGGCGCACGGGGGGGGTCCTCCTCCCTGACCCTGTGCGGCTCCATGGTCCGGCTGGCTGGTGGGAGGAGAGCTGGGTCCCTTGGGCTGCCTGGGGCTCTGGAGGTGAGCGGGAGCGGTGCTTACCTAGGTTGCCGTGAGGCCCGGCTGGGCCGTGCACGCCTCCCGGACTGCGGAGTAGGGAAAGGAGATTTTAATTTCATCTGAGCAATAATTTGCTTTCTTATATTTTTTATACGTTGTTTTGTCAAACTAATTAATCAGGGCAGTTGCTTTTGGTCTCATGTGCTGAACACTATAGCTGGTTGGAGAAGTAATATAAAGTTATATTTCAAATTTGATAAGAAGCAGCATATCGTGATAAAACTTGCAAGGAGATACGGGATGCTCCTGGCTTAAAACTCAAATTCTTCAAACCATATGGTGCTGTCACTGTGCGTTACAGTCAGGCCCAGACTCAAGGCTTTGCCATTTGCAAGCGAGTACTTTAACTCTTTTGAGCTTTATCTCTCTCTTGGGTACAATGAATATGATGTGTATAAAACTCTGGAAATATCTAATCAATGTGTCTTTATTCCTCTCTCTAAGTTCTGTTCCCATGACACTGCCTCTGGAAAGAGGAAGTGACTACACTGGGGGAAGCCACTGACTTACAGTCATGAAGGCTTCTTGGATCTGGCAAAGAGAAGGTGTGACCTCATGCTCCTCTCTGAGGCCCCTCTGACGAGTGTGTATGAGAGACAGGAGCTCTTTTTAAGGATTAAAGAAGACATCCTTGTGATACTCTGGAGGGAACTGCCTCGCAGGGAACCAAAGAGGGGCAGCCTCCTTAGAATAGGCATGGTGACGAGGATGAGTTGACTGAGATAAATGCACTGGGAGAGAATTTCAGCCTAGTCACAGGGAGAGACAGGGCTGGGCCAAGGTAGCTGAGAAACAAGTATAACACCGGTGCATTACTTATGTTTCCAAGCCATTACTTCAGCATCAGAGCCTCAGGTAACTTAAAGTACATCGTGGATGACATCAATGTGAGGTTCCATCATCAATTCAGGAGCCATAATCATTAGCTTCATTTTTTTACCCTAAGGTCGAGTAGAAAGAGACAGTGGTAGCAGAAACTATGAAAGATGATGTTTACTCTCCACATAAAGAGCAAGCTTGATCTAACTTTGGAAAAAAAAAACTTAATGGGAACAGCTGTGAATGGCAGAGAGAGATTTGTCTTTCTAAACACTAACTCCATCAGGAGAGGGACCTTGGCTGGGGGACCACACATTCTGAGAACTAAACAACCAAAACATTTGTGTCTTCTTCAATCTGATAAACACTGAATGCCAAGAACGTTTTTATCTTCTTGGTTAAGTGTAATTCTATAATTTTACATGTCAAACATTTTACAGTTTACCACTGCCCTCTTGGATTCAACTACTTGGCTATAATAGGGTGTTGTTGCTTTAGACTACAACAAAATTACTTCAGATGGGTGTTGGTAAAGCTTTGGAGAGTCTCATGTCTTCAGTTGGAAACCATATAATATCACAAAATTACTTGGAGATGAAATAACTAAGAATAATTATTAACTTGTATTTTAAATTGTTGTAAAAACAACAATGTAAAAATAACTATTCCAAATCTACCAATTATCTGTAATGAAATTTCATTTAAGTGATGTAAAACTTTTTAAAGTACACATTGAGACTAAAGCAGAGTATAGGAGAAATGCTGTGGATAAGCTCCATTTGAGCCAAGGAAACATTTGCGTGAGAATCTACAAATAAAGATGTATTCTTTCTTTAATGCAATATTTGGGCAGGTAGAGATGGTACTTTATTCATATCTAGGAAAGTATGAGTTATTAATTGAATCATTAAGAACTTAGCAAAGAGACTCATAGCTCATAACAGGAAGTCTTAGGAAAATGACTTTATAACCACATTCATATAAACTACAAGCTAGTGCCCTAGTGCAACAGTAGTAATTTAATACTAATATCCTAGATATTGCTATTAACTTCCAATTTTAAGAAACATTTCGTTCTCATTCTAACCTTTCTTATTAAGCACGCTGATTCTCTGAAATGCCTTCCTTTTTGCTGCCCCATGAAAAGGGTCTATGCTTGCTTTCATCAGAGTACTTCACTAACCTTTCCTTGTTCTGTTCCCACCAGTGCTTCCCAATACATTCCACTAAAGCGTCTTTATTCTATTGCTGGATGGCATGCATGATCGAGGCTGGATAGGTGACTGAGGAATATTCAGCCATAAGATGAACTTCTGAAGCCGCACTGTACCCCGTTCCCTAAAGTCCAAGCTAAACCACAGAGGAGGGGACAGGGGAAAAAAAGCCCAGGAAAATTGGATTAGGGGGACAAGCACCACCAAAGAGTATGTATCAGATGTGGAGCTAATACAAACATGAATGCTCTGCAACTATTGTGCAACTACCCAATATCTGTGCAAGATTGGGCCCAGCATCATGGCACAGTGATGAATAAGGGAAGGAGGCAGACCCACCACTCTCAGAATGATCATAGATGGTCAAAACTTGCCATGTAGCAGTAGAACTCCCTTAGAAATAGGCCTATGCTGCATAGGGTACTGTGGTACATGCAAGAAGGTAGAATGAGAACACACACACACACACACACACACACACACACACACACACACACATTCACACACACACACACAAAGGGATACTGGGGTAGAAGAGAAGTTTGGCAAGGAGACCAGTCTCTATGAGAAGAAGGAGGATGAGTAAACAATTTAAATTAAACAAGGAAAAATGGTTGAAACAATTTGAAGGCAGAATTTTTTTCTTGTGTTGCTTTTTTTATTTTCACAATTCTAAGGTAAGTGGCACACAGGAGGGGCTGCATTATATTTATGGAGATTACTTTTTAAGGTTCCCAATGAGTCCAACCAGGTCACTAGGTAACCATTTTAAGTAAAGCTTCATATTTCACTTTCTCCCTATCTCCCTTGAATTTTCATGTCTTTTTAAATGTATGGCCTACTAGATTTCATCTGTTTGACTTTTGAGGGCATTCTGGTTAGTTGTAAAAGCAAAACTGTCATAGTTAGGCACAGGTGTCAACTTGACAGTTGAGGGTTTGAGCTCTGAGCGCATAGTTAAGGAATTAATGGTTGAGTTAAGCCCAGAGCAAACCTGCAGGAGATTGTCTGGTTGATGGGGTAGACCCAGCCCATGGTGGATGGGACTCGGCCCTGAACAGGTGAATAAAATACAGAGAGCTGGGTGAGGAAATTGGCATCTTTGTGTACACTTGGCCAGACATGCTTATTTGGCAAGTAAGGATCGTCCCTCTCTCAGCTGTTTATGTAGAGATGGTGTGGCCAGTACCCTTGGCCCTGGTGTTGGTGTGAGCTCCCCTGCCAAGTTGGACTGAGAACTATAACCAGACTATTGTAAGGAAATAAGCCCCTTGTTCCCTTAAGCCATTTGATGGTGATTTATCAGCAAAAAGGTAGGCAAACTGCAACGAACACTTAGGAGGCTCTAGACAATAACAGCTGCTGTGCTGTGAACAAAACCAGATATGCCCAGGTTCAGTGGAGCACAGAGCAGGAACTAGATCCTGCATTTCAATAAAGGAATTTAATCTTGATTGTAGGTACAGGAGAAACTTGGAGAGTTGAGTGGATTTTAATTCATCTGAGAAACAAACAGTAGAAATGACACATAGAGAGAAAGTATGTTTACAAATAAAGGCAACATTTGATTTTTAAAGTTGTTTTTGAGTAAATTATAGGAAGACTAAGCCATGTTCAGTGGGCTTTGCCCATCATGTAAATAAACATCTTATTTTATAAGCTCCTCCATTTTATAAGATAACATCACATGGAGAATTTATACTCAAACTTCCAATTAATTTTAGTTTTTCCTTATATTCTTCACAAATTCCTGTTCTCAATAAGGTCAAAAATGTTTGGTTGGCAACAATATATAGCAACCACTGCTTTTATCTTGACTATGTCATGTATGAAATTTCAACTTAACAATTCCAATTCCTTCTCTTGTAATACTATCATTGTGTTTTTTTAGGAGGTTGCCTTTTTTTCTCCAAATTTTTCTATTCTTTTATTATTTCATACATGAATATAGTGGATCTACATATTTTCACATGTTAATTCCCAATCCCTGCCAGTCTCACTCGAATTTGCATATCTTTGTAGATGTGTGGCTTACTAGGTTCATCTGGCTTACCTTTGAGGGCAGTGCCCAAGCACTTGCTGGAGCATAAATCATAAATAAGTGGAAATATCACTGAGAAAAGCAACTTTCATCCCCTCCCCCTTCATAAACACTAACCCTTATTAGACTTTCAGGGAGGTGTCCTGTTCTTGAGATCTTTCCCTTCCATGATGAAATGTTGATAAGACAAATCCCATATAGGTGGGAATTACTGCAGAAATATGCATAAATGTAGTAAATTCATGGATACAATAGCCCTCTAATGTACAGAACATAATGTCTGGTTATGCTGCTATCCCCCTTCAGGTTCTTCAAATCTTACAACTCTCTCTTCTGCTATGCTCCCTGCGCCTTAAGGTGTGTGGGTGGGAGGCTTAGACATCCTGTTTACAACCAAGCAGTCTGCAATCACTTCTTTTCTGTACTTTGATCAGTTGTAGCTTTCATTCAAGGTACTTTAGAGAATTATAGCACATGTAATGCTTGAAATTCTTGTCAGGTCATGAAGTAGTGTTTCACACACTGCAGGGGCATGTCAAAGAGTTCAGAAGCCACAATGAAAAAAGTTTCATTGCACCAACTGAGAACTTGAACATGCAGAGCAGTAACAGTGCAATGAACAGAAATATGCTAATTTTGCTTAAACCCATGAATTAAAAGTGATACTATCCTAACTAACTACTATCCACTGTCATTCACTATTTAAAAAATTGTTCACCAAAGAAAAGAATCCCTTGTCCTCTTTTTCCTGTTTAAGCTGGACCACCATTCAAAGAGAGGGAGTTGGATAATGGATACATTCACTGTTTCTCTGAAGAACTGTAGCAACAAAAAAATGAAGAGAAGATTGAATGTCATTATTTTGCAGTTTCTATTAAATTAATGATGTAAGTTTGATCAATAGGGTAATAACTTCTCAGTAACAGAGAAAATAGATATCACATATCTTCTAATGCAGAAACACACCACATGATCCAGAAAATGTTTGTATAAACAAAAATGCAACCTAAGCTATATTAGACCTCTAGGTAACTGGAAAATATGTTAAATATCACAATAGGGAGGCAATCAGCACAACCCACTATAGGTCAACTGTAGGACAACCTGGCTTTGTAATAAATCATTGTGAAAAGAGGGAGGGGAACAGAGGAAAGGGAGGAGAGAGAGAGAGAGAGAGAGAGAGAGAGAATTTTAACTAGAGAGGGAGACAAAGAGAAACACAGACTAAGAGACATAACACCCAATCACAATGTATGTACCATGTCATGTCCCGGTCGAAACAATCTCTAAAAGGAATTTGCATATATGTCTATTTACATCAAGGAAACAATGAAAGATTAGGACACTAGTTATTTAGTAACATTTTAAAACATCATTTTTTTAAGGTTTGGAATTGACATCATTTAAAGTTGTATTTTTTTCTTTAATGATACATACTGAAATCATAGAATGATGTGTTAATGTCTGAGGTTTGCTTCAAAGTAACAAAGAATGCATTCACTATTCTGCCTATTTTGTAGATTTCAAATACTAATTGTGTATTTTAATTTCTACACCAAATAGAAAATAGAAATTATGATAGTCTTTTTTTATGATAGTTTATTTCCTTCCCCTACATTAGGTTTTAGACACAACCTTAGTCCAACACCATAGTCTAAAAACTGTTAGTAAAGACATCCTTCCCGCCTCCCTTCAGAGAGCTTTAACAGTCGCCAAGAAGAGACCATTATCTTTGAAAGCAAACGGGTGAATTCCCTTACACGAGGCTTCCTTCCTGAAGTTTCAAAATCCATCCCACTTGTGAAAAAACAGCATCATGGAATTTAGATTTCATTCATACCTTGTCTTTATTTTTAGTCAACACCCCTAGTCCTGCCTCCAAAACCAGAAGGGAGCCAGTGTGACCAACAGTCTGTCAACAGGTTGGGAGATTTCATGTAAACGCAAGGTTTTGCTCATGGTTACCACATCTTGAATAACTTTCTCCTTTTCAGAGACAAAAAAATTTATGAAATACAGCCCAAACCCGAAATCCTGCCTGTCAGGATTTTTACTGTGTGACAGTGATTGAGATCTTAACGGTTTTAACCTAACCATTTCATAGCAGTAAGATGTTTCTTCTCTCGGTTGTTAGAGTTTAAACAATATTTAACTGTGAATTAAACTTGCTTCTATTTAAAATATTTTCGAGCCTTTACAATGACTCTAACAACATTTATGCCAAATCCTTAAGGAAAGGAAAATCTTCCCAATTCCCACATCAGTGGGATGTTGAGTAGCATACTCTACACACTTGGTAAATCTGAATCTTGTGTACTTTGGAAAGATTCTCATTTAGCAGAGTCTCTACCACTTTGGTGAGTGGAGTGTCCTGGTTGGTGGAGTAACCCTGTCAGGTTGGCACAGTGAAATGATCTCATGGTGTAGACTTGACTGGTCATGTTCACTAGCAACTGCATTGTTTAGCAGCTTTCTCAACTTGGCTAGCTGTTTAACGCCTTGCGGTTTGGCTTCCTTTTGTGTAGATGGAAGTGGATATGATTACCTCCCCCAAAAGAGAGGAAGGTCTTAGCACATTATCCTTGTTAAATGTGTAAGCCCCAGCAGGCCAGTCCCTGAACAGAATGCAAACATTCACAGGCTTGGATAGAAATCCATCAGTAATTAGTATTTAGTAAATGAATAGCTGCTCGTTTTCTGTGTCAGAATATTTAGGAAGTCAGGTATCCAGCTCCCATTACATGCTAAACAATGTTTTCAGTGTTGCACACAGGCACAGTACAGAAAGCATTCTTTTTAGGAAGACACTAACATTACTCAGTTTTGAAGAAAAGGAAACAGAAACACATATAGTCCAGCTAAGACTGGGATCATAGCCCAGTAGTTGAAGTCTTTGCTTCTCAAGCGAGAGAAACTGAGTTCAAGGCCCCAGGTCCAATGTAAGAAAGCCAGATGGTGTTGTGGCTCACCTGTAATTCCAGTCCTGGAAGAAGGAGCCTGGGAATCCCAGAGCAAGCTGGCTATACATACTAGACCTAAAGGCATGCTCTGGGTTTAATAAGAGACCCAGGATCACAACATAAGGTAGGAGAGTGATCAAAGATGATTTCTGATATCATTCTTGAACTTCCAGGGTCACACACACTCCAGTGCAGTTGTGTACATACACCTGCACACACAACTACCCACATGCAAATACAGACACACACAGACACAAAGATGCTTGCACACATGCACACACACACACTCCTGTACCCCATGAAAACATACATGAAAAATGAAAAAAAAGTCTAACTTGCCTGAGAGCACTCTGCATCTGTCACTCAAGTCCATGTTATAGTACAAAAAAGGAACTTCTCACCATTAATGTGTAAAAAAGTCTCATGGAGAGCTTACTGAAAATAATTGTAGAGGCCAGTTGTTGATATTTGAGTAGAGGCAGTCATGGTTAAGCCAGGAACCACTAATTCTGTCAGCACCAAGGAATTCTCTTGTTAGCGGCCCTGACCTGACACGTCGAAAAATGTTGAAGCAATCATAAAAACACAGTCTGGTAAACTGATCCCTGAACAAACTGAATGATCTAAATGAGAATAAGCCAAATTTTAGACCGACACAATACTTAAATAATGAGGAGCCAAAGATAATGTTTTCACTCCATTTTGGAAATCTGCCTGGGTTTTTACCACATCCACCTTTGGATGAAAGGAGAACTAGCAAAAAAATATACCATAGTCAAGTGAGAGACTGGAAGAGAAATCCTGAGCTGAATGTTGGGCTGGGAAACAAGGCGACCTGTGCTTGTGCAGACAGGAAACCAAAGGGCTTTGATGAGAGTCATTTGAGGGTCTATCATTTCTTTGCAATGAAGGAATAAAGTCTTCATTAAGTCATATTTAGACACCAGCTGAACTTCCCTGTCGTTCCATACATTTAAATGGAAAACATTCAGAATATACTTGTATAGCAAGGACTGCATAATCAAGCTTGATTTCTGAGAGGAATACTGCATGTGCTCTCTGTGGTTTCAAAATGCTCATTTTTTTATACTCTCAGTGTTCTAAAACTGCCATGTGTCTTACAATCAGTGCATTCATTAAGTGGGGCAGTATTTTTTGCTTGTTCTCCAAAATGGTGTCATAGAATCAAAGAAATGTAACAATTTGCTTGTGAGTCAGTGTTCAGAAGGCACAGAACAGGGAAAAGATATAAAGCATACATTTAAGTCTTAATCAAAAGAAAATGGTTTGCACCTACCAGTGACTGACAAGCCAAAAAAACATGGCAACACTTTTTGCCTAGAGATCCAGCTTCATATTTCAAAATGTAGGGTGCTGACAAAAATGAATTTATTCACCATGATTAATTTTTTTCTAGTCGTTTGTAAATCCAGTTAATTCCCCTGCCAGATACTCTCTCTCCATCACTCCCTATCTGTCTCAAAAGCTACAGAGCTGATTGTGTCTAGAATATATTTTAATCAGAGAAAATAACACAAATTGATAGGTGTCCTTCCATTTGTACTTCCCTCTACTTCTTGGTATACCAGATGAATCTCCATGTGGATACAAAAAGAGACTATGGTGGCAGGATTGTCTCCAAATATCTATCCAAAAAAAAAAAAAAAACAAACAAAACCATGAAAAAAATACTGCTTGGTGAACTGGACTCTCTATTTGCCAAATGATGAATTTTAAAGCTTTTGTTGAACATACACTTAATTCGGGAAGTGAAATTAAGACTACAATTTATAGTTCAACACATATTCAAAGAACAAAATCTTAAGAATGTTCAACACACTATTGACCCCACAAAGTCTAGCATTTGCTAAAGGCACTAGGATCCTGGGAGGCAAGGGATTGACAGCCACAGTAGTGTTCCTATGCTTAACGGGAACACAGGAAAGGGTTCTGGGAAATGCCACTGGGTCCTTGCACCTAATCAAAGAGGAGGACCCAGAGAAGAGTTTGGCATGCACATTAAAGGATGCTCCAGGGATGGGAGGGGGAGGCACTGGAGGATGGGGAGGGGAACGGGGGTTTGGCGGGAGGGAGGGGACCAGTGTACCTGTTAAGTTTGTATGAGTGGAAATTAAAAAAAAAGAATTTCTAAGGAAATTATTAGCCCCCAACAGAGACCAATAGAAGCTATCGGTCCCATCCACTAAAACAAATGAATGTTTATTTTTCTTTTCAGCAGCACTTGTTGAGGTTGGAGTCCCACTGGCAATTGAAGTCCTGTGTATTTAGTGATAATTCAAGATTGGTAGAGTCCTGCAATGATTGAGTGAAACATAACACTTAAACAGATGGACAGATGGATAGTGAGGAGCTAAGGAAACAGGTGAAGGGAATATGAACCATAAGGGAAAAAGAAGAGGGGCATGCACGTTCATGAGCCCACAAGATTCCAATATGAGGAAAGCATAGACAGGGAGCACAGGGTGAGGAGTGATATAAACTTGAGGCTGGAAAGATAAATAAGACAAGGAGTTCCAATGTGGAGCATTTGGATAGCCATGGCAGAGCTTAAAAGAGAAGCATGAAATGGTAAACACTGAATAAAATAGCACACATCTTAAAATATCCCTTTGTCATAATAATTTGAATTATGGAGATGGCAATACCTTTTATTTTCTTTATAAAATTATGAACTTTCATTCATATTTTTAATTTTTTATTGACACTGTCACTCCAAGTAACCCAAGGCAGTTTCAGAATAACTGACTTATTGTGGCCAAACATAACCTTGATAAATATGAAAGAGCCTATTGATACAAACCAAGCTAGGGAAAAAACATTAAAAATGATTTGTTCCCTTTTTACTATGGTTCTTCCAAGAACAAAGGCAAAGCAAAAAGTGAGCACAGTATTGGAAAATCTAGTGAGGTTCTCAACTAGTCAAAACTTCTAAAGAGAATATCATATTTCAAAAGCTAAGCAAACAATCAGACCGTGATAGAGTAAACCCAACTTAACAGCAATTTTTAAAATGCTTCTTCAAAAGTAGGTTACTAACGGCTCTGGGATCTAGCAAAAGCTATTTACCCTTCTTTTCTAATTAATTTCAAAGCTCTTTCCTCTAATTTTTCACACTTTTATCTCTTCTCATGTGGCCCATTCATTAATGTCGCAGTGCATCTTGGGTGGCTGGAGCGCTGGGGAGCAGGAAGAGGCCAGCTTTTCTTCCTTGCTGGCCTCGGGGTGTTGGCACAGTTCATATTGTGTTAGGTTCCTCAGGGGACTGCCCTGTGATTCACTGGCCAATTCAGAGGAATTTGTTGGGTGTGATCCTTCCCGGACAGCAAGGAAACTGAGTCATATTGGCAAGTGTGCATTAAGTGAATGGCGAAGAGCCAAGATGGCACTGCTGGGCACCTTGGTTACCTCAAGGCTCTCTGAGTTTCTTACAGCACTATTTTCAGTCTCCTTCCAGAATTACCACAAACACCTTTTGCTCACTTAGTAATTCCAGTCACCTATATCGGTTCACAGACAAGTCACATGCCTTTATTCTGTCCTTCTAGCATTCTAAAATGCCATTTCTAACATCATATTTTTGCTTCTCTTTTGTCTCGATTAGAAGTATAATCAGTGCCTGTTTACACAGCTCCACAACAGGCACCTATGCTAACTCACTCTGTAGAAAACTTGTCATGTGTACTGAACCTTAGTAGGTACAAAATGGACATGCAATGTCATTGGATCCCAAGAATTTGCACATTTCACCTTAGCTTTTAGTCTAAACATGAAATTGATTCTTAGATGGGAGGTTCTTGGTCATGGAAACATAGAGAAGGCAAATTCAATGCTGGATATTATAGGCCAGGAAACTGTCCTTGACTTCAATGAGTTTGATAAATACAAAGTGATAGATAAATCAGTTCCTCTGCTTGTGATATTTCAGCCCCATTATTTATTTCTTACAGATCAATACCAAACTTAAAGAAAGGTGCATTCAAGACCAGGGAGATGGCTCAAAGGATAAAGTGCTTGCTTTAAGCATAAGGACTGGAGTTAGGATCCCTAGTGCTCACAGAAATGAATTCAGCAGGTGGAGACAGTGGATGCCAGGACAAAACTGAATAGCTACACTGGCTGAGGTAAGCTTTAGCTTCAGCAAGAAAACTTGCACCATATTAAAGGTACAGAGAGGTTGAGAAAGACTCCTGTCCTCCACATTCACACACACATACATGTACATGCCCACGTAACAACACACACACACACACACACACACACACACACACACACACACTAAATAAATAAATAAAAAGAAGGATATATTCCATGCTGCAATGCTGTTCACAATAGGTAAGATATGAATCAGTCTAAGTGTTCATCAACAAATGGCTGGATAAAGACCATGTGGTGACATGTACATAATAGAACACTCTTTAGTCATAAAGAAGAAGGAAGTCTCTGCATCTGCACCAAATAAGTAGAACTGAAAAAAATCATGATAAGAAAAATAAGTTAGACAAGAAAGACTAATGTTATATGTTCTCTCTTATTTGTGTAAACTTCAAATAGAAAAGTCGACCTTAAAATAGAGAACAACTACCAAAACTGAGAAAGTTCGGAGGAAGGAAGGGAATGGATGAACCCGATCAGCACATGATGTATGCCTGTATGAAAATATCACAGACAATGTCAGTAATTTCTATAATTAATATGTATGAACAATAAAAGGACAAAAATTTATTAACGTGCACATATTTGTCTTTCCCATTAGACTAATGAGCTAGTAGGTGCAACGGCAGATTAATTTTCCAAATATAGCCGGGAGCTGTTAATGATGAAGAAGCTGAATACTGAAGATATTTTTATGTTTTAGTAATATCTTTAAAGAAATGTCTATCCCCTCCCCATGCACATGTCAAATGATATCATTTATTCTTTTATATGAATAAATATATGAGAGAAAGTTTTAGTAACTAAAAGGATAATGATCATCTTCATGGAGCAAAGAGGGGGTATCTCATATGGCCAGAATTTAAATTAAGATGTAATCATTAAATTTAATAAACTTATTTAATAGAAATTAAATAATTCCACATTGTTGGGATTACAGACATGGGCCAATTATACCCATATAGAAATAATTTCAAATGCATATTCTTTTAGGGTTTTACAGGTATATTCATATTGTTTTCACCCTTATTCCCCAATCCCAATCCCTATTTCAAGACTTCTTCCCCACATATGTCCTTCTACTCTCATCCTTTTGTGCATGTGTGTCTTACACTGGATTCCTGTTAATGGCCTATATCTGGGGATTTGCTAGAGTGAGGACAATATATCTGTTGACATATCCCTGGGGAGACTGTTCCACCTCTCTCCCATCCAGTCTTAACCCTTGTTCATCTCTGGGGGCTTCTTGAGGCCTTTTCTCTTTCGTCATGGAGAGAGACCAAATCTTGTGGTCTCATGGACGTATACCCAACTACAGGTAGCTCATGGTTGCAGAATCCTGGTCAGGAAAAGCTTTAATTGGTGATGCTACTGGTGTCTGAGGTCTTTGCATTGCCTAGAAATAGTGTGAGCACTTTCCCCACCCTCTTGTTCAGGCCCATGTTGCACTCCAGAGATTAAAGGTCTCCATTTAGCACCGAGTACCCTCACTTCAGGATGCTATGGATCTCATTTTGAGATAAGGAACCTGCGTTGCAAGAGAAAAGCTAAACAAATCCTGTTACCAGGGAACCATTGCATCTGCCTTGAAAGACTGCTTCATGCCAAATGCTTGGGCGTGCGTGAAACACAGAGAACGAGAACACCCACCTTGGAAAGCTCAGCATGACCAGCATATCGGGTCACCTTGTTCGTAAATGCGTGCATGGTGGCAGATGATTCTTCAGTGTCTTCAATGAAGACATTGTCTTCAAGCTTTTCTTCAACGTCACATTCCTCCTGCCTGTAGAAACACAGAAGAGGAGTTCTTAAGTGCTTCTGACCTCAAAGATTAGTCTGATATCTTTGATATCTCACAAACCAACTTAGGTCAGTTCCAAACTATAAGGCCCCTTTTCACAGAACCAGAATTTTCTTTGTAATCACCAAAAATACATGGATTAGTGATCTTGCAGGTAATTTCTGATTTATTGTTGTTGAGGGGAAGAAGTTGAATAAAGTCTTAGATGACACTGACTTCATCGTGTTTTCTTCTTAGTCACAGTTCAGACTTTTCAGGAGCCACTATTTTCAAGGAATGATAAGAAAAATGCTCAAGTACATTGGTTTATTATTGCTAGGAAACTAACACTAAAGAACTTTTTTTTTTCTGGTGATTCTATCTCAGTTCTTGACTATGTTTCTCAATTTTCCTTTCCCTCATAGATTTTCTTCTCACCCTGAGGAGTAGCTTCGTGAAAGTCATGGGTGGGAATGTAGTGAGGCAAGACCTACTATTCTCTCTAGACAGCTCCATGTTTCCCTATTGCACAACACTTTTCCTGGAGACACTCTAGTTATAGAACCAATGATTGACCAAAGTAGCATTTATACCAAAGTTTGACTTGGTGAACCACTGAGTTTCCTGAGGTTATATTCAGGGAAATGAGTGACAGCTACTTTCAGGAGCAGGGATCAAGACAGCTACATCACCAAAATGTCCACTCCTAGACACTGCTACGTAGAAGCTCTAATACTGTAGCTCTATGAATGACTTGCAGTTAGATAGACTCCTCAGAGAATCTTCTTTAAGCAGAGCAGACGGTGGGGGGTCTTCTCTCCCAACAGTTACTTCCTGCATCTACAACCTTAGGAAGGAGGCTTATGAGTCTAGTCAGTTTAAAGAATTTTCTGAGACTTAAGAACATTTTATCTTCTGAATAACATCAGATGTAAGTGCCAGAGGGAAAAGATAAAGTACTATTTGACATGTTCCCTCTAGACATAGGAGAATGTCATCTTGGACTTTGCCTCCAGCCTAATCTTAGGAGGTTGTTGTTGAGAAATTTGAAATAGTCCTATCTGCTTTGCAAACCCGAGGACCTGAATTCAGACCATAGCAATCACATAAAAACAAAGACAGGCTGCCCATATGTGTAACACCACGCTATGAAGGGTTGACCCAAAGGATTGTTGTGTTTACTGGTGGCCCTCACAACTCCAGATATAGTAAGAGCTTAAGACATGCTTTAGAGCTTCTTTGTGCCAAAAGCTTAGTTTGTTCTTTGTTTCTAATTTCTGATCTATTGTGAGCTAATATTTTTTATTTAAATGCAATAAAAACAAACTATTATAAATAAAAAGACACAAAAATATGAGCCTTAAGTTAAGAAATAGTAGGTTCAGCAGATATTAAGTTAACCTATCAAATGGCTGAAATGTTTGTCAATGATGACTCTTGATTTCCATTCTTCTTATGCACCAAGACCGTCCTGCAGACCAGCACTAACTCATGGGTGGCATTTGAGTAACTGCAGGTAAAGAAGCACAACCTCTCCTCGCATTTTTCATAGCTGACTTTTGAGCCTGGTTTACTGATATGGCAAGGAAAGTTGAGAATTGCATTTGTTTCCAAGATGTAGGATTCCATCACTCTAAGGGAAAGTATTTCTTTTTTTTTTTTTTTTTTGCGTGTAGAGTCCAGAAGCCAACATTAGATGTCTTTTTTTTTTATTTCCACTCATACAAACTTAACAGGTACACCTGTCCCCCCCCTCCCTCCAACCCCCTATCCCCCTGTGCCCCCCTCCCCTCCCCCTTCCCTCCCCATCCTCCAGTGCCTCTCCCTCCCATCCCGGAGCATCCTTTAATGTGCATGCCAAACTCTCCTCTGGGTCCTCCTCTCTGATGAGAGGGAAAGTATTTCTTTAAAGAGATTCAGCTGATGTTTTATTTACCACTTTCTCATCCACCTGCCTTGTTATTTCAGAAATACACACAGCCACTACTACCCCTTTGCCTTAAGTGGTGCTTGCCAACCCACTCTCGACTCTCCATTTTAAATATAGCATCCAGCCTCATGCTGCTGACTCTGCATCCAGGGAGGATTTGACTAAATTCTGTTATCTAATTGACATGCAAAATGGATATTAGACTCCAGAAAAGAAAAAAAAAGAACTCACTTTGCAAACTCCCCTAGAAAAATTACCTGCAGTCTGGGAAATGGAAAGCCTCCAACTCCTCTTTATTAGCTGGTCTCCTGTTGCTAGGCAACAAGCTCTCAGAAGCTCTTAGCCTGAATCTACAGGCAGTGTTTTAGGAGCCAGGCTTGTCTCACAAGTCCCCAAGAGTCCTCCACCCTGATGCCCTCTGCCTACGTAATCTGTTCAGTTGCTATGGGTCTTCTGCCTCTGGGAATCTGACAAGATCCTCACTCTACAACTTAATATATCCCAATAGAGCTGTCTCCTTCACATATCACTGGTATGTATGTGTGTGTGTGCACACACGCATGCGTGTGGGCATGTATGTGTGTGTGTGAGAGGGCAGGAACTTGATATTGCTCTTGTGTGTGTGTAGCCCAGAAAAAAGACTCGTAGCCTGCACTGTGGGGCTGACCTACTATGTAGACACAGAACTGCAGGAATCCTAACTCTGCACATGAAAGAGGGACATGGTCAGGGACAGAAAGCCCAATGGATGATAGAGGCACTCCAACTGCGCACAGCTGTTCTCCACTTTCCACTCTCCCTAGGGTGTGCACAGAACCATCACTGTACTGAATAAGCTCCTTAAGACCAAACAGTGCACATTTGGTGGGGGGATTATCTGTGCAGAACACACCACCAAGTAACCACTTAAATAAAAGTTAAATATCAATAAAAAATCGTTTCTAAGAGATAAAAGAGCAGAATAAGACCAGATCAGTTGCCGAGTCAAATTGTCGTAATTATAGCTGGGGAATCTCAATAGCATGTTCCATTTATCACCATATGAAGGAATCAGAAAAAAAAAATGGTCCAGGCCTTTCCTCTGATTTGCACATAAGTTAGCCCAGACGAGAAATCCAGGAGAGAGAAGGCACTGAAGTCACACAATTATCCTGATGAAGGGGAAGGCAGAATGAGATGAAAGAAACTGCAGCGTCCAATGCTGACTTGGTGCAGGCTAGGACTGTTTAATTCCAATTCTCTAGTGGTTGAGCATCTAGCTAACTAAAGCCATTATCACATTAAAAGAAGGAAGTGGGGCTTAGTTTATTGCATTATACAAGCCTGGGAGTGTTTACTTTTATTGTTTACAGTGCTGGAGATGGAACACAGAGCTTTGTAAATGCTAGGCAAACATCCCACCACTGAGCTGCACCCCAGCTTAGAAATGGCCTTTGAACCAGTATGTTTGGATATATATTCTCTTACTCAACTCAGCTTTCCATTGCCATGACAAAATATGCTAGGAATCAACTTAAAATGAGAAAG
This sequence comes from Typhlomys cinereus, assembly GCA_023101885.1. Lineage (NCBI taxonomy): Eukaryota > Metazoa > Chordata > Mammalia > Rodentia > Platacanthomyidae > Typhlomys > Typhlomys cinereus. The sequence goes on from JALPQD010000001.1 coordinate 1,882,450, forward strand.
GTTTATTTTGGTCTTACCGCTTTATATGTTTCAGCCCACGGACTCTTGACTTGCTTGCTTTAAAACTGGGCTGGGGCCATGAATAATGGTAACAGTGTGTGTTGAGGAAAAGTTGCTCACCCCAGGAAGGAGAGAGGCAGAAAGAGACTAACAATGAAATATATCTTGCAGAATATTCCTCCCAGTCACATGGTTCCTCTAGCTGGGCTGTGTTTCCTAGCATTTCCACTACCTTTCAGTTGCCCATTGTGATAAATTAGATACAGGTGTCCTCCATCTTGACAGCTGCAGGCTGAGCTTTGGACACTACTGTGAAGAATTGAGAGTTAGGCAAACCCTTGAGCAAACCTGCAAGAGATTATTTGATTGATGTGGAAGACTCAACCCATAGTGGGTGGTACTTTCCAATAATGGAATAGAGAAAGGAAGTGCAAGAGAGGAGTTTCTCTTGCCTCTGCTGGTGAGCTGGTAATTTGCTGGTACTTTGGGTTCTTCATTCTTTGTTGTTGTTTCTTTGTATTTCTTTCTTAATGCTGTCGTGTTGTCATTCTTTGCTGGGCAACTGAAAGGTAGTGGAAATGCTAGGAAACACAGCCCAGCTAGAGGAACCATGTGACTGGGAGGAATACTCTGCAAGATATATTTCATTGCTGCAGTTCCTCACTGTTTTCATTCTTCTCTGCTGTCAGTACCTCTTCAGCCCTCCAATGTGACTGAGACTCGGGGACGTTCCGAGAATCTTCCCACCTTAGCATCAGATTGAAACTTCTGGGAGTCTTTCCAGGAATCCTCTTGCCTTCACCACCAGATTGGGATTACTGAGTTATTCAGCTCTTGAACTAAAAATCTATGTATAGCTATCATTGGACTACTCAGATTTTATCTTGTGAGTCAATTTAATGAATTCACGTTTTATGCACATGTGTCCATTCCATGGGTCTTGTTCCTCCAGAAAACCCTCACTAGTACACTCACAAAACCGTACATAGATCTATCCATTAATGACCAGAGCTCCTAGAATACAGTCACCTCCAAAGCTCCCCAGTTGTGAACACTGCTGCAAAACCTTCAAATCATGAGCTTTAGGGGACATTTCATGTCCAATCCATAGTATAAGTGATTAATCTTTCAGTGCTCTTAATGGTGAATCCAAGTGCTCTGAACATTGTAAGGTCTTTAAAAACAACCTTCTGAAACATTACTATCTGAGACAAGGATAAAGAGCATAAATAGTGGCTCAGTATTCTTCTTTGGGAGTTAGCAAGTGAAAAAGTGATGGGGGACGATACAGGAAGAGGAGATAGAGAGGAGGGGAAACAAACAAATCCTCTGAGATTAGCAGCTTCATCTGAAGCTTTCGAGACAGTGCTTCTTGGGGTCTCCTCTGGCACTCACAGTGTTAAATGTGCTGAACCAAGCTTCTAAAAATAGAATCAGTCCTTAGTGTTTTCTAGCTACATTGAATGTATACACCAAATGGTAAAGATTTCAAAATGAATTATTCAGTGAAGGCTTCACATTCAGCTCCTGCTGTTGAATACTAATGAGAAAAGGCAAACGTGTTTCATTACTTTGTTAGAAAAGTAGAGAAAGCCATTGAAAAGAACCACTGAGAGAAATGTCTTCTGGAAGCTAGTAATTTCACATATCTCAATTCATCAGAAGAGGCACAAATGCTTCTGTCAGTTATGTATGTACAGTGATCGCTTCTCTGTGTGGTATGTGCAGTGTGACCCTTGCAGTGGGGCATGTGTGCCAGGGCTCAGTTTCAGATTTGACATCTCTCAGATCAAAATAGGAAAGTGATCTGTCACCAGAGAACTTAAATTTAGGTGAAGAAATCACAGAAAATGAAGCAATCCAACAAAGCCATAAAAATCTAGCAGCTTCTCAGGATGACATGTTATTGAAGCCCATTGTCTCCGGAAAATCACCTCACCTTGCACATTGAATTTAACTTCTTGGTCAGTCACTTTAACACAGCTTCCTTCCAGCTTGGAGCTAGTCAGCTGCTACCTCAGGCCTCTCCTGCCTTTAGTAGGATTTACCTCAGGATCTCCATGTTATCCAGCTTGGTCTCCTCTCTCATTGCTCTGCCTGGCTACAGCCTGTGCAGTCGCCAGGCACCCAGTTACAGAATACAGACACTGTTCACCCTATTTTGTTTCTGCACTCCAGCATCTGTTATACCATTCCATTTCTTTTTTTTTTAATTTCAGCTCATACAAACTTATTAGGTACACCAGTTCCCTCCCTTCCCCCTCCTCCCCCCGTACCCCCTGCTCCCCCTCCCCACCCCTCTACCTCCCCATCCCCTAGTGCCTCCCGCCCCAATTCCCAGAGAGTCCTTTCTTGTGCATGTCTGATTTTCCTCTGGGCCCTCCTCTCCGATGACGTACAAGGACCCAGTGGCCTTTCCCTGAACCCTTTCCCGTGTTCCCCTTAGGTATAGGAACACTGCTGTGGCTGCCAATCCTTTACCTCCAAGGCTCTTGGTGCCTTTAGCAGATGCTAGACTTTGTGAGGTCAACAGTGTGTTGGACAATGCGCAGGGCATGCAAAGTCCAATTATGATTGCTTCAGCCCTAACTAGTATAGAGTATCTTACATATCATTGCTCCTCCCATCCTTTTGCTCTTACACTCTTACCGCCCCCTCTTCCGCAAATTTCCCTGAGCTTCAAGATGGGGAGAGACTAAGCTGGCCTAGTTCTAGGTGGTTGATATAGAGTCTCTGAAGTTCTGGATTGTGGTTTGTTGATTTTCTTTTGCAGTTTTGCTGCTCCTGCAATGCCCTTCACTCCATCCTGGTGGGCATTGTATGTTACCCCCTGGCCAGAGACAAAAAGCTGTTAGAGTCTTGTGATAAAAGCACATTCAAAGGTAGATGTAATAAAAGGAAACCATACTAAGGGAGGGGACTATCACCCATTTGCAAAATGGTTACTTTTTATCTGCCAGACTATATGCCCTCCTCTTCTAGTGAGATCACACCCCCTCAGTAGTAAATGATCAGGAACAAAAGTCTGTGAACTTAATCAGATGTCTCATTACTTATTTGGGTCCTTGGTGGAGGCCTATTTTCCCTGCTGTAACATGGTCCCTTCTCTCCTTGTTTCTGTTGTGGCCCTCCTACCCCATCCCTCCTGTTCATAATCCTTGGAATTACTGTCTCTAGGTGGGCTGGGTGGGTTTGGTACTAGGAGCCACCTATTAGGGAGTACATACGGCGCTTAATTTTCTGGGTCTGGGATACTTCACTTAATATAATTGTTTCTAATGACATCCATTTCCCGGCAAATTCCAGTAATTCATCATTCTTGATGGCTGAGTAGTACTCCATTGTATAGATGTACCACAGTTTCCTTATCCACTCGTCAACTGTTGGACATTTGGGCTGATTCCATGACTTTGCTATTGTAAACAGTGCTGCTATGAGCATGGTCGTGCTTGTGCTATCGAGGTGAACCTCTGCTGTATGGGGGGTTATTCCCAGAAGTGGAATAACAGGGTCATATAGCATTTCAATCTTTAATTTCTTTAAGAATCTCCAGAGGGCTCGCCAGAGTGGCTGTATGAGCCTGCATTCCCACCAGCAATGTAGGAGAGTTCCCCTCTCTCCACATCCTCTCCAACATTTGTTGTTGTTTGTATTGTGGATTTTTGCCATCCTGACCGGGGTGAGATGATATCTCAGGGAAGTTTTGATTTGCATTTCCCTGGTGGCTAAGGAAGTGGAGCATTTTTTCAGATATTTGTTAGACATTTTAATTTCATCCCTGGTAAAGTTTCTTTTAAGTTCCAGGGCCCATTTTTTAATTGGGCCATTGGTTTCCTTGGTGCTTAGTTTTCTAAGTTCTTTGTGCACTCTGGACAGCAGAGTTCTATCAGATGTGTGGTTAGTGAAGATTTTCTCCCATTCTGTGGGTTGCCTTTGAGCTCGTGTTATAATCTCTTTATCTGAACAGAAGCTCTTTAATTTCACAAGATTCCAACTGTTGAGAGTTGGTAGCAGTGACTGTGCCATTGGATGTCTGTTTAGGAACTGTTGGCCTAGCCCAATCAGCTCGAGGGAGTTCCCTATCCTTTCAACTATGGTTTTTATAGTCTCTGGCCTGATATCAAGGTCCTTGGTCCATTTGGAATTAAGTCTTGTACATGGGGACAAGTACGGGTCCAGCTTTAATCTTCTGCATGTGGAGATCCAGTTTTGCCAGCACCATTCCATTTCTTAAGTGGAATGGACTTATTTTGCTTCCCATCTTAAATCTTGCAAAACTTCAATATCTTCCCAGTCAGGGTTGCTGGTTTCTCTCTCCTTACTGGTCTCAAACAGTATTTGAGAAAGTCAATTCCTATTTTGTTTATACTTTCAACCTCTGATCCACTCACATGATTTAATTATTTCCCACCACTATGATTTCTGTTTATGTCACTTGTTCACAAATCTGTATCTGTAGTCTTATACCCTTATTCTGAATTTTGTGGACGAATATATTTTTGTAGTCTTTTAATGTCTCACAAGTACCCACAACTTAACATGTCCAAAGATGAGTTCATAATATCTTTTTTTGCCTTTACTAACAAATTAAAATGAGAAAAAAACCATAGCAATGTTTATCAGATGCAGCAAAGGGACTGTTAAGAAGAAACAGGGTTGTAATGGGAAAAGGAGAAGGGATGGGTCTTGGGATTAAGGTGGGAAAGTATCATAAATTCCTGTATTTATGTATAAAACTCTGAAAGAATAAAATTAAGTAAAAAAAGAAGGAAATTCTTAGCAGTGAGTTTCAAAATGTGGAAGATCTCAAATCAACACTGTCATATTATGAGAACCTGGGGGAGAGTGGTAAACCAATCTAAATCTAGTGGAAGAAAAGAAATACTAAACATTAGAGCAGAGATAAATTAGAGCAGGAATGGATATTACATAACTACTGGATACCCACATGCCAGCAGGTTAGATCCTCACTTCCTACAACTTTCAAAACTTAATTTAAAATGAATCACTGATTTAAAAGTAAGAACCCAATTATGAAACACTTAGAAGAAAACCAATGACTAAATTCTTGTGACCTTGGATTTGATGGAGGATTGTCTAGTTAATGGGCAAAGTCCAGCCCATCTTGGGTGGGGCTAGTCCCTGTGCAGATGAATGGAGAGATGGAGAGAGCTGGTTACAGAAGTTATCTTTCTATATATTTGGCTAGACATGCTGATCTGAAAAATGAAGATCGCCCTTCTCTTGGTGATCCTGTGGATAAAATATGGCCAGTTCCCTCAGTTCCTGGTGTTGGTATGAGCTGGACAAGGAACTGTAACCAAAAATTGTAACAAAAAATAAAACCACTTGTTTCCTGAAGCCATCTGGTTGTGAATTTATGGGCAAACATGCAGAGTAACTACAACACCAAGTTTTAGTTATGTGCCCTCCAGAAATGAAAGCAAGGCCTCAGACAAATGCACGCATATTCATCAAATATCATGTTAACCAAAAAATACCAAGAAATCTAATTCTTATAAGACAAGCTACAGCGTGAAGAAACCTTGAAGATATTATCCTAAGTGAATAAAGTCTGAACAAAAGGCCACATACTACACGATTCTGCTTACATAAAATATCCCCAGCAAGTAAATCCTTAGAAACAGGAAGCATGCTGGTAATTGCCATGGGGCTGGGAGCGAGAAAATGGCAAGAGACTGCTTAGTGGGTATTGGTCCTCAAAAGGGATAATGAAGTTGTTTTGGAACTCGATGGTTTCACAGCATCAAGAGACTGTGTGACATGCCGCTGAATGAAATCTGATAATGATTGAATTCCTATCTATTCACAGAATCAAGTTCTCTGAGACCAGGAGGGATAACTAGTGTATCAGTTTTTCAAATTCTTCTTTTAAAATTAATTAAAATGATTTGATAACAACATTTACAATTAGTCACTATCTTGAAAATGTATAATTGAAGAAATTTTAATTGGATGTTTATGTGTTTTTATTAGATACAATGCCTTTTTACCAAAATATATTACTTATAAATAGCAGAATCAAGAGTTTTGACAAAAGTGAAATTTAAATGATAGAAAGTTTAATGTTGCATATATGTTACATCTAATTATCTTCCATTTAAGTTTATAATTCCTATCATACTAAATAAAAAAGATTTTGTTTCTATTTTTTTTTGAGATGGGTTTTACACTGCAGTACAGGTCAGTTTCAAACTCACTGTACAGCCAGGCTGACCAAAAACTCATGTGAAAATCTTATTGCTTTAGCCTTCCAAATCCTCATGTATGATCCACTAAGCCTGGCTTATTATTGTTCTTAGAATGGAAGAGAAATAAAGCAAATCAAAGGAAAAATTATATTAGCCTACTAATTTAGAAGTCTCATGACACACATGTTATTTTTCCTTTTCTAGCTGGGTAACGATTCTGAATAAGGACACATTTCACTGCAGAAAAAGTAAGTAAAGTTTTAAATGAAAACTCCTCCAGCAAATTTTCTTTAAAAATCACCAAATTCAGTATGTTGTATAAGGATGATCTAAGGTCAAATGCAAGAAACCACAGAACAACCCACACCCACGATCCCTTGGCATCATTCTACTGGTCCCTGTGAGTACGTGCTGTTCTGTTTTCACTGAAATAGATAACTTAAAAGTTAAATTATTTAAGCTTCCAATACCAAAAGTGAGGTAGATAGTGGCAATGCAATGCATCAAGGCACTATGTTTTCTCACTTTGCAATTTAGCCTGGACTCCTTCTGCAGTCCCTAGAAGGACAGGGCTCACTAATCCACTTGTGAGTGAGTTAAGGAACATGGTGTGGGTAGGGGGAGTGATAAGGGAAAGGAACACAGCCGTGCAGGATGCCTGAATGAAACTTCCCTCCCTGGGTGGAAAAACTTTTGGGGAATGTCCTGAAAGAACAATGCATTCACATCCCAGTCTTCCCACTGATGGTTGAGGTAGTTGGAATACGTGGCTACCAGTTCTGAACCATTCCCACCCACATGACGGAGAACTGGTTCCCAGTTTTTCTCTCTGAACCTGTGGGAACTCAACATCCTTTTGTAGCTACAAAGTACCTCAAAGATGACAAGAGGCTAGAAAGTAGATCGGAGTTTTCTGAAGGGTATATTAGGACAGGACTTTGGTAGTGTGCGAGGTGTTAGCACACAGACATGTCTAAGGTATGTGGTATGGATGGAGCCAGCAGCTCTGAGCAAAAACTAAAGACAAGCTTTTGAGACACAGTAGAATTTCACTAAGATACAGATTTAGAACAATGTCCGCTCTGAAAACTGAAAGATGAATCTATCATGAAACAATATTGTAGAAATTTGACTGAATAGAAGATTTTTCTATCCTCCTACCCATGGGTTATAATCTGTGTGCATCTTACTTTATTGCCAAATATGTTAAAATACAGACCTAACACATGAAAGTTATAGGAAATTAATTTATACTGACTTTCTAGTTTTCAGTGATTGAATTCATCAAAGTAAAAATGACAAAATATGATCTGTGTTTTAGAAATGTTACTAATGCTCACTTCCTGCAAACTCTCTTTAGTATTTTCCCAAGCAGATCAGAGGATCATAAGTAGGGCATTCATATACCTTGGCATAGACCTATTGACTTGTGAGGTGACATAATACTTGCCCAGGCTCATTCTGAATGATGGTTTAGCTTCTGCTGCTCGTGTCACCACCTCTAAAGACTCAGTATGTTGAGCAAAGCACATTTTCAGCACATACCCCAAACAATTCTTATTCAATATTTCAGGAACGATAATCATTATGATCGGAAGCTCTGAGATAATGGAATGTTTAACAGGACAGGGCTGTGATTTTTATAGGCAAGTAAATTGAGATACAACTATTTTTATATGCATTAATTCCATTGTATCTCATTGTTCATATCGATCCAAATGGAAACAGTTTAAAAACTAGCTTGACTTCTCTGACATGAACCTTTCCAGTAACATCACAAAATAATGACCAAATGACCAACATGCTAAATGATCAGACCACCAACTAGCAAGAAAATGAATGTGCGCCCAGGGTTTCCATCAAGCTCTATCTCTGTCCCTGTTTAGATTTTTATCACAAAAACTGACAATGTGAAATATAGGGGAATAGGGGCTGGGGAGGTGGCTCAGGGTTAAGCCTCCGCCTTGCAGGCGGAAGGTCCTGAGTTTGGATCCCAAATCCCACGTATAGATGCCGGGCGGAAGCGGGGGCGGCCTGCGCTTCTGGTCCTGGTAGGGCGGAGCCTGTGAATCCCGGGGCAGAAGGAAGTGGAGGCGTCCATGGTGGTTTGCGAATTCGTCAGTGGTTCTACACAGACACACACACGCGCGCGCGCACATACACACGCACATGCGCACAGTTGAATAAATAATAAAAAAATTAAAAAAAAAGAAATATAGGGGAATAACCTTATTTAGATTTGGAGATTTATTTTGATTCAGTAGTATTATATGTAAAGAAGTGATATGATGAAGTCCACAAGGTATTATTTTTATGAACAAAAACTTCCTCTGAAATATTATTTATTTATTTCCTTTTAATTGCCTCACAACTGAATCTTATAGATTATGTAGAACAAAATGTAAGCACCAATACAAATAAACTGAATATTATAAGCTATAGCACTTTTTTCAACTCATTTTTAGCAACAACTTCTATGTAGTTCAGAAGACATTCACATATATTCTGTTTTGATCCAAGTGATAACCCTGTATGGAAGGTAGAAGGCTAAACTATTGCAATTTTTAGATTGTTGATGTAAAGAAAGTTTAAAACATGTGTTCATGGTCACAAAGACAGCAAATGCAGCAGATGGAACTGGAAACAAAGTTTCTATTCTATTCTAAATCTATCACTTCAATTTTGTAATTAAAACTACTATGTAGGTCACATCAAAGTACAAATTCAAGTTTAAAACAAGAATCACACAGCATTTTACCTAATACCATGTAATAAAAGAGGATAAAAAAGAAAAGTAGAAACCACTATAGGAAGCATCCATGCATCCACTCTCAAATTTATGGTTAAGTAATAATGGGTTGTTTTAGAAAAGATGGAAAAGAGTTTGAGATTCTCTCTGATTTTGCTGAGAACAATTACTAACAGAAGAGGTTAGCACTAAGTTGGGAAACACCATTTCTTCTCAAATATCATTTCATAACACAGTTTGTGGAGCTTGGGTTTTATGTATATTGATAAAAGTTTAATTATATGATTTTTAGATAATTTTTAGTTTGCCCTATTTTTTATGGTTGTTACTACTTTAAAATATTTAAAAGGGAAATATCACAGACCATTTTTTAATTTTTCAACAATTTTTTCTGCCACATTTATTTTTTTCCTAATCATACAAGCTCATTAGGTACCCCATCTTCTCCCTCTCTCCTCCCCTCCCTAGTTGTCCTCCTCTTGCACTCTCTCCTCATCCCCCTTCCTTTCATGCCCTCCCTCCTTCCCCTTTTCCCAGTGTCTCCCCCTTCCTCCCTCCCATCCCCTGGAGCATCCTTTTATGTGAATGCCAAACCTCCCTCTGAGTCCTCCACCCTAGTGATGGTTCAGGCCTCAGTGGCATAACTTGGGGCCCCTTCTTGGGCTCCCCATTAGTATGGGAAATCTATTATGACTGTTAATCCCTTGGCTCTAAGGATCCTACTGCCTAGAGCCTTCTCCTCTATTATCCATGCTAGACTTTAGGGGAAGGGGTCATTGACGTATCAGCCATTGTACAGGTCAGACAAAGTCCAATTCTGGCAGCCGAGGCCCTAACTGGTGTGGAGCCTCTTGCATATCATTGGTCCTTCTCATTTTTAGGCTCTTATGATCTTGCTGCCCCTCTTCTACAAGATTCCCTGAGCTTTAGGATGGGGAGAGATTTGGCTGACAGACCAAATTTTTAAAAAATTTATAGCTATAAAACCTTTAAGTCAGATAAGTAGATAATGTCAATTTCAGTGGAAGCTTCCAGGCAGAAAATAACCTGAAGGAGCACAAGTTCAAGTTTGAAGAGCGAGGAGCCTCTAAATGCCCACTCTTCCAGGAGTCTGTATTTCCGAAGACTCCTCTTTCTCCTGCTACCATCCCATTGAAGGTCTTCCCGAGTGCATGAATGCCTGAATATAAGCAGAAACATCTCCATCCTGCGTATCGCACACTGACTTTGTTTTTCTGTACATAAATTCTATTTCTAGTAAAGTTTTCAAAAGCACAGTAAAGTCAAAATTGTCCTTTCTTTTCTCAACTTCCTGTAGAATGACTTTAAAAGAAAGTTTAGATATGGAAGATGCACTAAATATTTCATATTAGAAGAAATATTGTGTCTAAGACAATAAGATTCAACAGGATTTTCTTTAGAAGTATTCATTTTTTTCCCATTTTTCTTTATTTTTCTACTTTTACAAGCATATTGAGTATTCATCCCAGCTTCCTTCCCTCCCCCTCCCTCCTATACCCTTCACTGTTCCCTCTCACTTCCTCTCACCCTTCCTCCTGTATACGTCTATGGATCCCAGGGTTCACTTTGGTTTGTCTACTCCTGTGAGAGCTCAGGCCTCCAGAGTATAACAAGTTACATCTCTTCAGGCCACCCCACTGATATGTGCATTTCCCTTTACTTATCCAGCTTTAGAGCCAAAGATTTTCACTGTGATTTTCCATTCTGTGGGTATAATAACAGCTACCTACAAAGCAGTTTGATGTAATGTCTTCTTACTTATAGTTTTATTGTCTGTCTTCCCTACTGATCTATTTCCTTCCCCTTTTTAGGTTCTTATTCTAGTTTACAGTAACAGGAATAGGTACTATTCTGACAACCAGATCTTGAGTCTAATCAGAAAGCTTCGACAGGATTTTTAACCAATATTTCAAAATCACGTATTAGTCACACTTGTGATTTGAATAATATGAGATTATATTTATAAAAATAGGACATAATTATATATTTCAAGACTAAATTATCCAACAAGTTGTAGTGATTAATTTTAAACAATTTTGAAGGCTTTTGTGTACAGCAAGTTGGAAAATCCCAATAGCTTAAACAAAAGGTCTGAGGAAGGGAAAGGGTATAAAATAATTGTGTCCCAAAAGTTCATTTCATTGTGGGCTGTTGACAGAAGGAGGACAAATCTCAATATCTGAGAATATAGTATTCTCAGTATCAAGAATATAGTGAATATGTAGTAAATCTTGGCTGAACATCTGTTATGATGAAGGAAAACTCTAAATTTGTATAACCAGAAGCAGCAAAATATCTTTAGTCTCACTAAGAATAACTGGAGTTAGAGATTTCATGACTTTGAAGCATCTGTCAAAAATGATTAGAATTCACATTTTCATAACTGATACTGAAAACATTTTAATGAATTACCAAGAGTGTGATGGAAATATTGGAAATTGTAAATTCATTTCTTCTTTTATTCAGTGAGACACCAAAGGATCAGAAAGAACTAAGAAACTTAGTTTGAAAGAAGGGTGGTAGAGAGAGAGAGAGAGAGAGAGAGAGAGAGAGAGAGAGAGAGAAAGAGAAAGAGAAAGTTGTCAGTAATAATTATAATAGCTAGCATTTATCAGGTGCTTACTGCATACTCTGTACACATGTTAAATTATCTTCCAGACCACTGAATTTAACAATAACTTCCCCAGTGTCCTGTAGATCCTAGAATCTACCAGAAACCTAAGACTAATAACTGACCTTACCCAACACAGCACCCTGAGAATCACTACATTCAAGCAGAAAAGTCATGTCACCCAACCATAAGATAAGCTACTCTTCGATTTTCTATTTATTTTCAGGTGAGAGTCACTTCTGCTTAAGCTCTTCATACATTGTACCTATACCCAAAACACTCATCCCTATTGATTCTTAGTCTTCATCTTTGAATACTCCTAATAAACAGTATATTATTTCTGCCTCAAATCTAACCCCCTCATTCCAAGCTACTATACCCACACTATCCACTTTACTTAAGCCAAACCTTGTCAACAAAACCTGACTTTCAACTTTAAACTTCACAAAAATTAAACAATTAACTTTTTTACCTCCAAATCCCAAGTGCGCTGCAGCTACCACACCCACAAAATAGCACCAAGTAACCTTAGATTAACCCTCAAGCAACGTTATCACATACAAATCCTAGGACAGCAGTTCCAAAAACTTTCAAAGTTGGGCAACCTAATCTGACTCAGGAGAGCTAGAAGCCAAAGAAACAAGATCCTTAAGTCAATTACAAAATGAAATGATGCCAGCATAACTTCTAAGCAATAAATCACAAATACAAAACCCACAAAATAAAAAAAGATAGCACCTTAAACCTCAAAGGACTGAACTCCTCATTCAACAGACACAGGCTAAGAGCATGGATTAAAAATCACAACCCATCAATTTACTCCCTTCAAGAAATATATCTCACCATGAAACTTGAAAGATAATTACTATCTCAGGGTGAAAGACTTGTCAAAAGTACTTCATGCAAATGGACCTAGGAAACAAGCAGGGGTAGACATTCTAATATCTGACAAAGATAGACTTCAAACCAAAATACATAAGAAACACAGAAGGATATTCCATACTAATTAAAGGTGCTATCCATAAATAACTCAATAGACAGGTCAATAGGCTGTCTGAATAGAGATATGCTGGAACCAAAATCAAGTCATAAACCAAATAGACCTAACCAACATCTACCAAACCATCCATTCTACTTCCAAGGAATACACATTCTTTTCAACATCCCACTTAACTTTCTAAAATAGACCACATACTAGGCACAAAACAAGCCTCCACAAATGCAGGAAAATTGAAATTGTATCCTGGACTCTATCTGATCGCCATAAAGTTAGACATCCATAACAAGATTAACAACAGAAAACACACAAATTATTAGAAACTAAATTATTTCTACTGAGTGAGGAATGAGTCTGGACAGAAATCAAAATGAAAATCAAAAATTCCTATAACTTAATGATAATAAAAACACAATATATCTAAATCTGTGGGACACAATGAAGTACTGAGAGGAAATTTTATAGTACCGAACACCTATATAAAAAGAAACATCACAAGTTAGTGACTTAACAGTGCATCTTAAAGCCTTACATAAACAATAACAAGGCAATCCCCAAATCAGAGATTAATAAGATCAGTAGAGAAATAACTGAAATTGAAATAAAGAAAATAATACAGAGTCAATAAAATAAAGTGTTGATTCTTTGGAAAAAATAAACAAGATTGCCAAATAAATAATAACCAAAAGAAAGAAAACCCAAGTTAATAACATTAGAGATGGGAGGCTAGAGAGATGGCTCAGGGGTTAAGCCTCTGCCTTGAAGGCGGAAGGTCCTAAGTTAGGATCCTAGACCCCACGTATAGACGCCGGGAGGAAGCCGGGGTGGCCTGTGTTTCCGGTCCTGGTAGGGAGGAGCCTGTGAATCCCGGGGCTGAGTAAACAAAGAGGAGGTGGAGGCGTCCATGGTGGTTCCCGAATTCGTCCGTGGTTCTACACACACACACACACACACACACACACACACACGCATACACGCACAATTGAATAAATAATAAATAATAAAAATTATAAAAAAATAAAATTAGGGATAAAATATAGCTATCAAAACTGTTACTAAGAATCCTAGTCTTGCTGTGTTGCACTCAAGGCAAGCGAGTCTTGGAGGTATTTGGAGAAATTCTGTAGCTGCGGCGGTAACCTCATCAGTCCACCAAGATGGCGATGCAAGCTGCCAAGAGGGCGAATATTCGCTTTCCACCAGAAGTAAACCGGATTCTTTATATAAGAAATTTGCCATACAAAATCACAGCCAAAGAGATGTATGACATATTTGGGCAATATGGTCCCATTCATCAAATCAGAGTAAGGAACACACCTGAAAACAGAGGAACAGCCTTGGTGGTCTATTATGACATCTTTGATCCCAAGAATCCTGACCACTTGTCAAAATTCAACATCTGTAATGCATACCTTGTGGCTAAAGATGGACACTGAGAAGAAGGAGGAGCAGCAGAAGCTCCGTAAAGAAAAATACAACATCAACATGGATCCACAAATAAGTGTGTCTTGCATTCTACTTTGGACTAAAACCCACAAAAGGCCCCAGTTACCTTTTTTCTTAATACGGAATATTGTGATTTCTTATTTGAGACTTCAAATGATTTGCTTGAAACCTTGATACATATTAGAATATGTGATGTTAATAATTGTGCAGTTTTTTTAATAAAACACGTCAATATTTTCTCTTAAAAGCAAACTAACTAACAGGAACCACAGGGAGGATTGTGATGAGCCTATTGGACTCTGATGTTCTTGAGAGTAGTGATCTCTCAAGAGACAGACAGCTCAGTGCTGAGCCACCAAAAGGAACTTGCTGTAAAATTGTCATTTACTAAATACTGAACTCTTCCCAACAACCTAGTGTATGTCACAGACAGAAACCATGATGTTGGATGAGTAAAATGTTTTCATCAAAAGCTAGTGAAGAGGCTAGAGAGACGACTCAGGGACTAAGCCTCTGCCTTGTAAGCAGAAGGTCCTGAGTTTAGATCCTGGATCTTACGTAAAAAGCAGTAGGCAGAAATGACAGTGGCCTGTACTTCCATCTCTGGGAGACAGAGCCTGGGAAATCCAAGATCAAAGCCAAAAGAAGATAGAAGCAATCCAGGATGACTCCAAAAGTCACCTTTGGCTGCCATAGGCATACACAGTGCCCTCTGATACACACACACACACACACACACACACACACACACACACACAATTTACTAAAGTTGAAGCAGGATGAACTGAATTATTTGAACAGTACTAGAACAACCAATGAAATTAAAACAGTGATTATAAATCCCCTCCCAAAAGGAAAACCCATGGATGGATTCAGTGCAGATAGATTCAATGCAGAATTCTATCATTCAAAAAACAACTAACACCTTTATTCCTCAAAAAGCTCCACAAAATATAAAAGGAAAGAACACTTCCAAATTATAGGCCAATCACACTGATGAACATGTATATAAAAATCCTCAAAAAAAAAAGCTAGCAAACTATATTGAAGCATGTTCCCTTACCTCCTTTCTTTTGAGGTCCTCCTTCCCCTTCCCTACTTTTATAATCTTTTGTGATTACAGTAGATATTATAGAGATTTACTTTTGAATATGTCATTAAGTGGGTTTGGAACTAAGATCCACTTATTAGGGAGTACATGTGTCTAACTTTCTTTTTTTTAATAGTCTTTTTAAAATTTTTTTTTATTTTTTCCACTCATACAAACTTGATGGGTACCCCAGTCCCCTCATGTGTCTAACTTTCTCTGCCTGGGATACTTCACCCAATATATTTTTTTCCTAATTCCATCCATTTCCCAAAAAATTTCACTAATTCATCTTTTTTGATGGCTCAGTAGTATTCCATTGTATAAATGTACCTACCACATTTTTATTATCCATTCACCAACTGTTGGGCATTTGGGTTGATTCCATGACTTTGCTGTTGTAAACAGTGCTGCAATGAACATGTTTGTGCTGTGTCACTGCAGTGGTGTAACACAGTCATATGGCATTTCAACTTTTAACTTTCTAAGAAATTGCCATACTGATCACCAGAGTGGTTGTATAAGCCTGCATTCCCACCAGTAATGTCTGAGAGTTTCCTTCTCTCCACATCCTCTCCACCATTCAGTGTTATTTGTACTGTGGATTTTTGCCATGCTGACTGGGGTGAGATGATATCTCTGGTAAGTTTTGGTTTGCATTTCCAATGTAATGCCAATCAAAAGTACAATGCAATTCCCCACAGAAATTGATAAACTCAAAATTGATGTGGAAGTACAAAAGACCAGGAGTAGCAAAAACAATTCTGATTAATAAAAACTGTGCTGGAGGTATTGCCATACCTGTATTTATACTATACTACAAACCATGGTAATAAAACCAGCATGGTACTGGCTTCAAAACAGAGTATAGATCAATGAATTAGAAGAGAAGACCCAGATATAAGTTTATATACCTATAGTCAATAGTCAATTGACTCTTAATATAGGTGCTAAAAAATTTGAAAAAAGGATAGCATATTTAACAAATGGCGCTGGGAAATCTGCATTCAGAGGAATGAAACTGAGCCTTTATCTATCACTCTGTATGAAATGAATTCCAAATGGATCAATGACCAAAGACTTTAATATTAGATGGAAAACTATGAAACATATAGAAGAAAGAATAAGTAGTATACTTGAAGTGAATACCAAAAAAATTCAAAAAATGAAATATCAAAAAAATAAACAATTAAAAAATGAGCCTTAGAACTAAGAAGAAACTTTTCACAGGATGAAATCCAAATATTCGCAAATATCTTAAAAATCCCCCCTCCCTAAATACAAATTAAAACCAATCTTAGATGTCATCTTTCACCCCAATCAGAATGGCTAAAATCCAAAATGCGAATAACAACAAATGCTGACAAGGATGTGGGGAGAAGGGATCCCTCATTTGTTGCTGGTAGAAACTTATACAACCCACTTGGAGATCAGTATGAAGAATCCTAAAAAAGTTAATCAAAATACCATACAATTCTGCTATACTTCAAGCAATATTCCCAAGGAATGCTGTATCATACTACAGAGACACATGTATGTTCACAATAGCAAAGAAATAGAATCAGTCTAGATATCCAACAGTACATAAATGGATAATGAAAGGGTATTGTATATACACAAAGGAATTCAGCTGTAGAAGAATGCATAATGAAATTTGCTGGTAAATGGATGTAGTTGGAAGAAATTATACTGAACAAAATATCCCAGACACAAAGAGACAGATGTCACATATTCTCTCTTAAAAGTGGATCTTAGGATTGAACTTTCTGAATAATAAGCTCAAATGAAAACTTCTGTAACACCCACAAACTACAAAGGAATATACGTGAAAAGGGTGGTCGAAGATCCCAAAGATGTGTAGACAAAGAGCACAGGGAGCTGGACGAATAAGACAATTATGGAAGGAAAATTTTAAAGGGGAGGAAACAAAAGGGACAAGATATGATAAAGGGTGAGGAAAAAAGTAAAAGGCTAGTGCTTGGGAAAAAAGTGATCAATGACCTCACTCAGTATCATAGTTAGGCACAGGTGTCAACCTGTGGGTTTGAGGGTTTGAGCTCTGGGCACATTTGTAGAGAATCGGTGGTTGAGTTAGTCCCAGAGCAGACCTAAAGGAGATTGTCTAGATGATGGAGAAGGCCCACCCTATGGTGGGTGGGACTAAGCCCTGGAATAAAATACAGACATCTAGGTGACAGAGTTGGCATCCTTTTATACATTTGGCCAGACATGCTGGTTTGGCAAATAAGGATCGTCCCTCTCTGAGCCATTACATAGAGATGGTGTGGCCAGTTCCCTCAGCCTTGGTGTTGGCATAAGCTCTCCTGTCAAGCTGGACTGAGAACTGCAACCAAAAAATTATGAGAGAATAAACCCCTTGTTCCCTTAAGCTGTTTGATGGTGATTTATCAGCAACCATGCAGGCTGACTGAAACACCCAGTTATGAATGCTGCAAGCTATAATAATCCTGGTAAGAAGCATCCAGTGGAGCAATAATGGCATGTAAGGTCTATAGATAACCATTACTCTCTGAATTACCCTCTTATCGTCGGGAAACACATGCCTGATACTGTACACCTGTAAATAACAATGGAAGGGAGAGAACTGACGCTAGACAGGAACAGATGTCTTAACGTTAACTATAAATACTTGACAATATTCTACAATCTAAACACTTCTTATTATATCCTTAGATAAGAAAGACCCTCAGCACTCAACCAAGATGTACCCTATGAGGCTGTGTATAGCTTGTCAGGACACTCCAGTCATGACGGGGTCGCCGCTCCAGGAGTCCTGTGGTTCACACATGCAGAGAGACATGGGGGCAGGAGTGACATGGCTGGGTTGGTGAAAGCTGGAGAGGGTGGGAGTGGAGGGGGTTAGGAGGAGAGGGGACAAGGACATAAACTCATTTTGTTTGCTTGTGAAAAATTCTTAATAAAATGTTATAACAAAAAAGAGTCATATAGGACTTAAGTACGAAGCATCATACAGCACAGAAAGTCACAATGCATTTCATTTATGTCTCCCACAGAATTTTTTTCATTTTTTATTTATTTCTTCCATTCATACAAAGTTGATAAGTACCCCAATTCCCCTCCCTCTCTCCACCCCTCCCTGGATTCCCTTGCTCCCTTTCCCCTTTTCCTTTTCTTCACCCCCCCTTTCTCCCAGTGGCCCCCCCATTCCTGGAGCATCCTTTAGTGTTCAGGTCAAACTTCTCTCTGGGTCCTCCTCTCTGATGAGGTGCAAGGACTCAGTGGCATTGCCTAGAGCTCTTTTTCGTGTTCCTTTTTAGTATAGGAACACTATTGTGGCTGTTAATCCCTTGCCTCTAAGGATCTTAGTGCCTGTGATCCATGCTAGACTTTGTCTCCCACAGAATTTATTAAAGCAATTCATGTCATTTTGGTAAGAAATTTGCTATATTAATTTATTTTTCTAATTTGGTAAACATTTTTTCCTTCAAAAAATCCTTCTAAATTATATTCTGTACAAAGCACATGTCTAAGAAATACTACTACACACCTCATTTCAAAGTGGAACATGTTTGAAAATTCTGTAAAGTGTTAGGATAATGTGGTTCTTAAAGGAAATGTTTCATCTTGAGAACAATTTCTTAAGCTTAGTTGATTTTGGAGGTCAAAACTTAATGTTGCTCGGATAGTTAATTGCTTTCTATCACTGCTCCTTCACAGTAGAGTGCTGTTTCTTGGAATGAAGTGATCCTAAGCATTTAAGTGAATATATTGTTAAATAAGTCCTTATCTCATAAAACATTACCAATTATATATTATCATACATAAGTTGTATATATGACTCAAGGATTTTTTATTTATTTGAGAGAGAGAGAGAATGGGAGGGACTTGACATTCATACCTGCAGAAGTCAAAGGAATAACCATCAGAAGTCTGCTTGCTCTCTCCTTCCACCATGTAACTCCGGCGATGGAGCTCAGGTAGGTTTTTCCTTTACTTGCCAATCCTTCTCTCTGAACCAAGAGATTCATTTTTAACAGAATGTTAGACATGGTATTTATCAAAGGCACACAGAGAGCTTCAAAATTTCCATGAGGAAATAACGGAGGCACACACTGTATCTAAAGTTTCAGCCAAAGAAATTGAAATCCACTCCTGAATTGACATGGTTTACACAAATCTAACATTCATATCCCTGAGGAGAAGAGAAAGGGATAGAAATATAATTTCTTGCTTGAGATTGTGGTTTCTGACACATTGACTCTTACCAGCTGTGAGCCCAGGGCAGCTGGTCCTACTCCAGAGACAGGATTCTGTGACCAGAAGATAGGGACTCTCAGCATCCGTCTGATCCTGATTCACTCTGGTCTTTCTGATTTGCATGAGCTTTGCTCTTTTTTTTAATGTATCTCATTAATATATATATATATATATATATATATCTCAAAATAATGAGCTTTATGATAACCATGTGCATGTAATTTATCTCTATCATATCACTCCTGTTTTCACTTTATTTTTTAAATTTATTTATTTTTTCACAATCTCATGCATGTATCTCTCTATATATAAATATCTATCAATCTTCTCTCCCTCCATTGTCCTCCTTTGTCCCCTTCCTCCTCCCGCTGAACTCTTTTTTCTTCTTCCTAATAATTCTCTGTCTTTTATGTCTCTTTTGTTGCTATTGTGGCCCAATGCAATTAATTAGGGATGTTGTGTGAGCATGGATGGAATGTTGTTATCTACTAATGGCTTCACCACTGAGGAATATGACTCCATCTCCCTCAACAACAATTAACCATTCTGGCTCCTCAGAGGTGAGGATTTGTGAACTCCTCTCCCATCCATGATGGGATATTGATGGGACAATTCTTTTTTTTTTAAACTTATAAATAGAACTTTATTGGCAATTTAAGAGATTTGTCAAGGATCATTTTGAGCATGCTTGATTTTGACCTTAGGCAAGATTTTTAAAGTCCAGCCACCTTACATATTGTAATTCCGTTGTACCAAAATGAGAAGCTAAGGTTATTGGGCAATAGACAACTGCTTTTAAGTATTTAAGGAGGAGAATGATGACATGATAAACTCACATTCTGGGCAGCTGAATTCTGGTAACAGGAACAAGAGGTAACACATTCACATGAATACACATAGTTGGTCCACAGTGGAATTCACATCAAGAGTTAAAAAAACAGCTTGTGATTCATTTCCTTTTCTTAAGATAACTAAAATTGTAAAAGCTCAAAGACATAAATATTCATAAGCAATGCTTACTTATAAAATATAAAAGAAAAGCTCTCAACATATTATCTTACTATAACTAGAGGTTTATCATTTTCATGGATTTTCACAGAATATTTTAAGAAAGAATACCAAGTTAAGAAAAATCACTTTAAAATTTTGCAATGATTTTACTCTTTATACATTGACACCATCATTTAACCCTGAAAACAGCTTCCACAATATAAAATACGTTCTTGTCAGTGGCTGAAAATATCCCATTACCATAAAGTTACAACGGGATCCATGCTCTCAGAGCAAGCTGGGAAAGCAAAAGTAATAATTACACAGTGAGGAGCACCAAGGTCAAACTTTTTTGCACTTAGGGCCTGATTGGTTATATTTAAACATAATCTATACCAATAACAGACCAAAATAACGCCTCATTTGGAAAAGAAAGTAAAACATTAAAGTCAACATCTGGAAACAGTAATAAATTCCCACTTTCAAAATAACAAAAAATCAGACATTTTTATTAATGAAACATTTGCAAATTATATTAATGTAATTTTTCCTCTCTTTAAATCACCTTATACAAATCAGATGGCTCCATTTTTGCTTTTCTATTATCACACTGAAGTAAACAAATGCAGATTTGCTGTAATTAATCTAAACTCTTAGAACTAGATCCAGCAGCTCCTACAAACTTGCAACCTATCCAACTAGTAACTAATGAAACAATCATTTATCTGCTGATTTTTGAGGACCTCAGCTCTGTGAGTGTGTGTGTGTGTTTGTGTGTGTGTGTAAGTCTGCCAGAGCCATGTAACAGATTAAGTGCAACCCTAGACGGAAGTGAGACAGACAGATGTACACAATGGGCCAACCAACCCCTAGGAAACTTAGGTGGCCAGACACTGAATTACCCCCCAAATAATCCTGAGGCTGAATGATGAGGTAATTAGGGGATATGTCACCACAATGAAGAGCTAGTGACAAGTTTGCAAAAGAAGACTAAAGCAGGCTGCTTTGGCCACAGCATTCCCATGGCCCGGCAGGACACAAGCACCAGCAGCCACTTTCCTTTTCAGGAAAGGATCAGGGGGTGGGACTCCCTGGGTCTGTAATTGAGAGCCCTGGCCAGCATGTCCCCAGAGTGCATGGGCAGTGGCCTTCACCTCATCTAGTGAAAATGCCCCCAGGGTTCCAGACAGTACAGCTGGGCACCCTCCCTGGTCCTGATGTGATGCTATCACTATCCTACTTCCAACTCAATCTCAGAAAAAAGGTCTCCTGTTCTGTGGGCTCCCTGAGTTTGAGGTAATGCCAATTTAGTAGAGCACTAACATGAAGTCAGACAACCTACTTTAAAACTTCAGTAATCTACAGGCAATATTAAGGAGTCTTTGTTATCAATAATACTTTCTACTGAAATGCTTTCTTCGCACAACTTACATGCAGGGCAAAGAAGAATAACATGTCTGGAATATGATAGAATTTGCTTTTCAAGCAGTTCAGTGTTGAGACTGTTTGTTGAAGTTTGGAAACTGTTACTTTCCTACTTTTTATTTTCCAGTTTTGGCTTCCAGATAAAAAGCACTAAAGATCCTGTGGAGCTAATTAAAGGTTCCCTCTGACCTTCCATCTGCACAACAATCCTAGGGAATTCGGAGTCATCTATGTCTCAGATTTGTAATCATAACTCTGGGCATGTCTATACAGCTCCTCAATTCAGTTTCAAAAATCATATTTTTTAAAACAAAATGACACCACTGCATTCTTTAAAAATGTTAACCATGAAATCATCACTTAAAAAAAAAAAGAAAGTAACTAGTTGGAGTGTGTATACAGAAGTCAAAATCAAGTAACAATTTCTCATTCTCTTTTTTTCCTTTTTGTGGAATTAGGGATGGAACCCAAGACCTCATGCATTCTAGGCATTCTACCTCTGAGCTAAACTCCCAGTTCCTTCCCTTTTATCAAACCCATTTTATGTGGCCTGTTGAAGACGTGCCTATGGCTGCTTCCAAAAGAATTTCATATGGCACTCTGCAGCTTGTTATTTGGGTCCAGAATTATAGCATTCTTAAACTGCACTGTAGCTATCACTTCTTTCATGGAAGTCCCTAAGATGGGCACATCAAACACAGGAAAACATTTATAATTCAGAACTGTAGTCACTGCCAAATGATCACTAAATCTGTCTAAACATGCAACTTCTCTCTTTCTTCCTCCAAGGACCTTTGTAAATTCAAGAATCAAATAGAATCCATCATGCTTCACATTGCACTCTAAGAATTCTGACAACTACAGCCTTAAGTTTGTATTCACTTTCATTTTTCTGTATTTTCTGTACGTACTCTAAATAAGCTTCTGAGACCATAATTTTAAGGAAAGAGTAAAAGAGTTTGATCTTACTGTAAAGTTCTAACAAATTCTCAGTTTATTCAGACTTTATCTCTTAGCTCAATGTCATAGAACCTTGATACAACGCAAGTGTATGAAAAAAGCTATTTCCAATGCAAAATTCTTAGTTCTGTGTCATAAATAAATTTGGATAAAATCGCAAGCCTTCCACTGAATCATCTCGGCAAAGATGGCCCATTTTCTCTGCAAGAAGTAGCCTTTCCTTAGCCAGGAGGACAGACATTCCCACAAGTTTCGCAAACTCTTCTGATGTTAAGGATCCTTTTTCTGAAACCGTCTCCAAGGGCTGAGGCCACCATTTCCTCTTCCTTGTGGGACTGAAGCTCAATCACCATAACGCCACTGTCAAAAACCCGGAGCCTGAGAGGTAGCTTCAGTGCTTCCAGCATCTTGCACGCATTCACCAAATCTTCTGGTGAGAGCAATTCCATTCCTCGAGCTCGGTTTACTAAGCAGTACACCTCTGTGAGTGACATGATTCCTCCTCGTTCCTCTAGAGGCGCCTGCAATATTCCTGCCAGTTGTTTGGCCAGCTGCATATGATACTGTGTGCCTGAGCCGTAGGTTTCTCTGGTGACTGGACTGGCTATTCCCATGCTCAACAAGTAGGACTTAAACCTGATGGTCTCATCTTCTGTGACATCGCCTTGCTTCTCTTTAATTTTATTAGCGATCGATTTTGATAACTCCACCATTTCCTTAGCCTTGATCATTAGCTTGCTCAGGTCTTCAAAGGCCTCGGAAATGTTTTTGTCAGTTTCTTTTCTTTTTTCTTCAAGTTTCCTTTCAATACCTACAATTCCTACAGCTCTTATTCTTCCCGGCTGGGATCCTTTCTTTGTAATGACTGGGAAATTGCTGCATTCACCCATCTTCTCTGTCATTTCTTCTGATAAACGCCTGTAAAACTCAATCTGCCCGTGTTCTTTGAAGGAGAGTTTGATGTAGGAATTCTTACTGCTCTGGAATGGGCCAGGTTCTTTGTTAGAGGGAGCTGGGTGCAGATGAACCACTATTTTTGCACTCTTCCCCATTCCAGCCGCCTGCTCTTCGATAAACACGATCTGAGACAGGGGAATGGCCATGCAGCACTCATGGTTTTTCTGATCTCTCCAAATCAGTCGATGAGTACTAAGAAAAAGAGTCCCAGCATCGAATTTTATCTTTTCCTCGCCGTCGTAGATGCGCACCCCGCGCTGCTGGATCACCAGCGTCTTGTTGATTTCCAGGAGACCGCTGGTCCACACGAAGCGGTCCTTGGCCGCCGCCAGGCCGGCCCCCCGATGGGACAATTCTTATGCAGGTCTTTGCAAGTAGCCAACTGATGCTGTGAGTTCATGGGTGCAACAGCAGTGTCATGTGCAGAAGACGGCGTCTCATAGAACTTGTTCTCATCCTACATCTTTTATACTCTTTCTGCCTCACCTTCTGTAGTTTCCTCTGACTTTTAGCTGGAATGATAGTAGCTATGTCCTATTTAGGGCTGAGAAGTCAACAGGTTCTTGTTGTTAGTAGTTTGATCAGTTACAAGTCTTTTCATTAACAGAAGCTTCTCTGACCAAGACTGAGAACAGTACTAACCTCTGTGTATACACAAACACCTAGAAGGCAATTTGACAACATATCCATTTTGCAAAGCAACAGTTGAAGGTTTTCCATATGCCTATGACCTCCTAGTCATGGACTTTTTGACAAGATGTACAGACTAGGCATGAATTTCTCCTGTCATATTGCAGTTTGACTACATGTGGCTGATTTAATTCAAAACAAAAAAGTTTATGGAAACAAACAAGTTTATTATGGCTAAAATTGTCTGGTTATAGTTGTTTGTCCAGCTTGGCAGGAGAGCTCATACTAACATCAGAGCTAAGGGAACTGGCCATATCATACCCACAGAATTGCTAAGAGAGGGGCAAACCCCACTTTCTAGACAGCAAGTCTGACAAAGTATGCTGAAGAATATTTGCTTCTTCATCTAATCAATCATCCTAGGGAATGGGTCCAATTACTATGGACTGGGTCTTTGACATTGATTAACAGTCTTCTGCAGATTTGCTCAAGGCTTGCCTTAACTATTAATTCTTCACAGATGTACTCAAGTTCAACCTGCAGCTGTTAAAGTTGACACCTGTATCTAATGAGCACATACGGACTGGGCTCCAAATCCCATCATAAAGTAGTTAGTCCCTGATGTAAAAGGCACACCCTTATTCAGTCAGTGAGAATCTCTTGCCTGGATTGAGGATAACGTTGTAGCTCGACAGTTCACAACTGGATAAAAATGCAGTCTGCACAACATCTTCTGACACTATTAAATCTGGCTAGCAAGGAGAAAACCTCCAGCTCAGTTCTAGCTTGACCTCTCTATGGCCTGCAATGAAAATGTGTGATGTCATCAATAACAAGGTGTTGTAATCTAGTTCTGGTGGGCAACCAAGAGCAATGGCAAGAGCCTGTATTGTTAAGGAGGCCTTGGGGGCCTCCATGACTTAAAACTCACAAGAAGGGATCTCGCACCTGGAAATGAAATTTTCTTTTAATGACCCTGACAAGAGCATGATCCATCCATTCAAGATTCCTCTTTTCAAATGGTTTCCTTTGGTTATGTGTGTTGTTTGTTAGATTAATAGGCTTACATATGGTTTTTTCATGTTTAGTTAACTTACCCCTGACTCCACATGTCTCCCTTTCCTCCTTTCCTCCTTTACACCCAGTATTCTCCCCTATATTTTCATATCACATGTGTTTTGCTATTTGCTGTTTTTTTAAGTCTCCTTCTGCCCTCCTCCAATGACACTTTCCAGTTTTCTGGTCTCTACACTTATTCCAAGTTAAACCCTCAAATTATTCCTAGCCTCATTATTTTTCTCTCATTGCATATGATTGCACTAACACAAAATAGTCCCTTAGTTGAGAGAAGAGAGCTTTTTCATGTTGAAATGGATAAAAAGCTGTCAAAAATGCAATAACTAGAAATATGCAAATATTTGAAGATCCTGACCATGGTAAAATGTCATAAGAGTAATATTAGCCTGCCCTTCAAATTTTACCATATATTTTAGGAACAGTTGACAAGCCATCTAACATGAAGCATCTCCATCATCTCTGGAAACACAGCCTCTTTGAGCAGGAGCCCAAGATCTCTGGCAAATAGGTCACACATGTGCTTCTTACATTCTTACAATGTTCCATTTATTTACCAAGTCCTTTGCTAATTTCTTTTGCTTCCTAAGTGCCTATGCAGAAGGTACTAACTATTACTATAACTTTTTCTAAAGAGATGCATATATTGGGGATGAAGACACTGTTTCTTGGGTCTCAGAACTGGTGAGGAGAAGGTTTTGGGCAGAGCAGCCTTCTTACCAGAGGACTGAACTACAGGGAGTAAATGTCTGTGACAAAGAAAGCAAACAAACAGAACGAATTATTGTCTGCAGCCTAGAAACCAAGAATTCAAGAAGTAGTTGAACATCGGGGCCAAAATAAATGCAGGAAAGAGGTTAGTGGCCAGACTCAAGCTAGGATATGCAGTGTCTAAGAGAGAATAAGCTAGACTAACACCGAAGAAGGTGTGGTCAATTTGCATATGCAAATCAACAGGTGTGTTCTTTTGCTGATTTTTTTTCTTTTTTTTTTCTAATACATTTTTTATTATTATTTCAGCTCATACAAACTTAATGGGTACACCAGTTCCCTCCCTCCCTCCTCCTCCCCCCCGTACCCCCTGTTCCTCCTCCCTACCCCCCTCCCTTCCCATCCCCTCCTGCCCCAATTCCCAGAGAGTCCTTTCTTGTGCATGCCTGATTTTCCTCTGGGCCCTCCTCTCCTATGACGTACAAGGACCCAGTGGCCTTTCCCTAAACACTTTCTCGTGTTCCTCTTAGGTATAGGAACACTGCTGTGTCTGTCAATCCCTTGCCTCCAAACATCTTGGTGCCTTTAGCAGATGCTGGACTTTGTGGTAGTGTGTTGGACAATGCGCAGGGCATGTAAAGTCCAATTATGATTGCTTCAGCCCTAACTTGTATGGATTATCTTGCATATCATTGCTCCTCACATCCTTTTGCTCTTCATTTCTAATGTTTTTTTTTTTTCTCCTCTTCGGATGGAACTGCTTTCTGGATCTTGTGAGATATTGCTCCCATAGGATTTCTGAATCTCTAACTCAATCT
This sequence comes from Typhlomys cinereus, assembly GCA_023101885.1. Taxonomy (NCBI): domain Eukaryota; kingdom Metazoa; phylum Chordata; class Mammalia; order Rodentia; family Platacanthomyidae; genus Typhlomys; species Typhlomys cinereus. Next base: position 1,909,377 of record JALPQD010000001.1, read on the forward strand.
GACACTGCTTTTAAGAGACCGAGGGTCAAGAGAAGTAGGAGAGCTGGTTTAGAAAAGATTGTGGATTTGTGATAGAATTTGGAGGCTGAAGAAAGAATGAAACTAAGTTAAATTTGGAGGATCCTAACCATGGTAACATGTATGGACCAAATTAAAAAAATCCCATGAGAATTTGGACTAGAATAGATCAGCAATGTGATTGAAACACAGAGGTCTGTACACACTGGATCCTCAGAGTGTAGCTAAGTGTATAAAGAGTTCTTTTGGTCTATGGTCTGAGTAAAGGGTGGTGGTGAAAGTCCAAATTTTTGTTGTAGGATATTGCAAGGCAATGGTAAGCATATCCATTATAAAGAGATGAAGTGGGGGGCAGGTGAGTCAGAATTAGCAAGGGCTAGAGGATGTGTTCACAGTCACTGTTAGATGTGAAGGGAACACACTGAGACAAGCACAAGGATAGAAAAATTAATGGCAATTAATGATCTTGATCCACTCAGTTTTGCAACTCCAATATCTTATAAATTTTAACAATACTTCTTGAACATTTGAAGAGACTGTGAGTATAGTGTTTAAGAGGCAATGTGGTAGGAGGAGAGCTGCCATCAGAGCAGTAGCAGTCCCAGGGCTTCTACAATCCTGCTGTGACATGGGAACACTTGGAAATTGAACTAGGAATGTGTTTTCTTGGAAGAGACCAAGAGAAGGCCTAATAATTCCAAGGAAAAATAGATTTGCATATTTTTTGAAGGGCTACTTATCTCCCTGTCTCTGTAACCTTACATTCAGTTTCACATATGCTTCTCAGAATAAGTCTTCCAGGGTCTGCAAAGAAGATCGATTAAAATACCCAAAGGAAAGATGTTGTCAGTTAAAATCTTGTTAATTATGAGATGTTAGTTTTAATCAGAAGCATCATGATTTAGTTGCTGACATAGCCTTTTTTGATCATAATGGTGTGTATTGCTTCTTCAGTTCATCAGGCACACGAATCTTTGCAGTATTCCCATCTTCAGTATTCATGCATTCTATTGTGATAACAGTTTCTAGACATGTCATAATCGCAGAACAAAGAAAGCTATAAATCACGATACTTTTCAAACTATAAATCAAGACATTGATGAAAACATCAGGTAAGTGGGTTATAGAAAAATGGGGAAAACACAAGCTTTATATGCTTTATGATGCCATTCTTAACCTTTTTGTTGGTAGAAACCAATGGTATGATTGTACATTCCAATGGATTTTTACCTTATAGTAATAAGGATGTTAGGTGGGTAACAAATTAGAGTCAAGTGGAAGGATGGCATTAGATAATTTGACTTTGAATTTGCAACATCCTAGACTTCTGAATATCATGAAGGTTTTAATCAGTTAACCAGCCTGGTAGGTACAGCTTTTTTCCAAGGAGCTTAAATCTGTAATATACTGCACAAAGAGATGGTTCATGCCTTGAGCAGAAGAGAGAGGAGTAGCTAAAGATGTAACCATGCTACTTAGACGTAAAAACTTATATATTCATGGCCTGAGAGATGGCTCAGGGGTTAAGCTTCTGCCCCACAAGCAGAAGATCCTGGGTTCTGATCCTGGATACCATGTAAAAAATTCCAGGTGGAAATAGCAGCTCCTATACTTCTGGACCTGGAAGTTAGAGCCTGGGAAATCCCAGAGCAAAGCAAACAGGAGGTAGAAGCAATCCAAAATGACTACCGAAGTCACCCTTGGGTTTCCACAGAGACACATAGTGCCCTTTGATACACACAGACATACATGCAAAACAAACAAGCAAACAACAAACAAACTTATGTATTCAAAACTTGTTGGCATTTTTTGAAACATATTTTTGGGTGGTGGATAACTATACCTACAGAAAGTAAAAGTGCACATGACAGACCTCTTTTTTTAAATTTACACTCATACAAACTTAACAGGTAACACCGGTCCCCTCCCTCCCTCCATCCCCCCACTCTCCACACCTCCCTGTACACCCCTCCCCTCCCCCCTCCCTACCCATCCCCCAGTGCCTCCCTCTCACATCCCCGGACCATCCTAAATGTGCATGCCAAACTCTCCTCTGGGTCCTCCTCTCCGATTACGTACAAGGACCCAGGGGCATTTCCCAGAACCCTTTCCTGTGTTCCCCTTAAGTTTAGGAACACTACTGTGGCTGTCAATCCCTTGCCTCCAAGGATCCTAGTACCTTTAGCAAATGCTAGACTTCGTGGGGTCAATAGTGTGTTGGACATTGCGCAGGGCATGCAAAGTCCAATTATGATTGCTTCAGCCCTAACTTATGTGGAGTATCTTGCATATCATTACTCCTCCCATCCTTGTGCTCTTACAATCTTACCGCCCCCTCTTCCGCAAATTTCCCTGAGCTTCAGGATGGGGAGAGATTAGGCTGGCCTAGTTCTAGGTGGTTGACATAGAGTCTCTGAAGTTCTGGATTATGGTTTGTTGATTTTTTTTTTCAGTTTTGCTGCTCCTGCAATGCCCTTCACTCCATCCTGATGGGTATTGGATGTCAACCCCTGGCCAGAGATGAAAACCTGTTAAAATAGAGTCTTGTTATAAGAGTATATTCAAAGGTAGATGTAATAAAAGTAGGAAACCGTGGTAAGGGAGGGGGTCAATCACCCATTTGCAAAATGGTTACTTTCTATCTGCCAGACTATGTGCCCTCCCCTTCTGGTGAGATCATACCCCATCAGTTGCAAATGATCAGGAAGGAAAGTCTGTGAACTTAACTAGATGTCTCATTACTTACTTGCAGTCCTTGATTGTGGCCTAATTTCTCTGCTGTAACATGGTCCCCTCTCTCCTTGTTTCTGGTAGGGCCCTCCTTCCCCATCCCTCCTGTTCATAATCTTTGCAATTACTGTAGGTATTACAGAGATTTATCTTTGAGTATCTCTAAGTGGGTTTGGTACTAGGAGCCACCTATTAGGGAGTACATACGGCATAAATTTTCTGTGTCTGGGATACTTCACTCAGTATAATTGTTTCTAATTCCATCCATTTCCCAGCAAAGTGCATTAATTCATCATTTTTGATGGCTGAGTAGTACTCCATTGTATAGATGTACCACAGTTTCCTTATCTACTCATAAACTGTTGGATATTTGGGTTGATTCCATGACTTTACTATTGTAAATAGTGTTGCTATGAACATGGTCATGCTTGTGCTATCGAGGTGAATTTTTGCTGTCTGGGGGGTTATTCCCAAAAGTGGAATAGCTGTGTCATATGGCATTTCAACCTAACTTCTCTAAGAATCTCCAGATGGCTCGCCTGCATTCCCACCAGCAATGTAGGAGAGTTCCCCTCTCTCCACATCCTCTCCAGCATTTGGTGTTGTTTGCATTGTAGATTTTTGCCATTCTGACCGGAGTGAGATGATATCTCAGGGAAGTTTTGATTTGCATTTCCCTGATGGCTAAGGATGTGGAGCATTTTTTAAGATATTTGTTAGACATTTTAATTTTATCCCTGGTAAAGTTATTTTAAGTTCCAAGGACCATTTTTTAATTGGGCCATTTGTTTCCTTGGTGTTTAGTTTTCTAAGTTCTTTGTGCACTCTGGATAATAGAGCTCTATCAGGTATGCAGTTAGTGAAGATTTTCTCCCATTCTGTGGGTTGCCTTTGTGCTCAGGTTACAATCTCTTTATCTGAACAGAAGCTCTTAAATTTCACAAGAGCCCATCTGTTGAGAGTTGTTTGTAGTGACTGGGCTATTGGATGTCTGTTTAGGAAATGTTGGCCTAGCCCAATCAGCTCGAGGGAGTTCCCTACCCTTTCAACTATGGTTTTTATAGTCTCTGGCCTTAAATCAAGGTCCTTGATCCATTTGGAATTGAGTCTTGTACAAGGTGACAAGTACAGGTCCTGTTTTGATCTTCTGCATGTGGAGATCCAGTTTTGCCAGCACCATTTGTTGAAGATACTGTTCTTTTTCCATTGGATTTTTGGGCCTCTTTGTCAAAGATCAAATGGCTGTAATTTTGTGGGCTTATATCTGGGTCTTCAACCCTTATCCATTGATCTGTGTGTCTATTTTGGAGCCAGTATCAGGCTGTTTTTATAACTATGGATTTGTAGTATAGACTAAGGTTTGGTATGGTGATACTTCCAGCAGTGTTTTTGTTACTCAGGATTGTCTTTGCTATCCTGGGTCTTTTGTGCCTCCATATGAATTTTGAGATTGTTTGGTCAACCTCTTTAAAGAATTGCTTTGCGATTTTAGTTGGTATAGCATTGAATCTGTATATTGCCTTTGGTAGGATGGTCATTTTTATGATGTTGATTCTACCACTCCAGGAACATGGAAGGTCTTTCCACCTTCTGGTATCTTCTGCAATTTCTTACTTTAGAGTTTTCAAGTTTTCATTATAAAGGTCTCTTACTTCCTTGGTTAGGTTTATACCAAGGTATTTCATTTCTTTCGGGGCTATAGTAAATGGGACTGTTTCTCTCAGAGCTTTTTCACTTCTTTCATTCTGGGCATATAGGAAGGCCACTGATTTTTGTACATTTATTTTATATCCTGCCACCCTGCTGAACTTCTCAATTAGTTCCAGGAGCTTCCTGGTGGAGTTTTTGGGATCACTCAGGTATAAGATCATGTGCACATGACAGACTTCTAATGAATGAGTTTAAAGATCTATATTTAAGAGAATGGGATATGAGTATAGATATCTATCTCTGACTAGAAGAGAATGGGAATTTGAGAACACGTTTTATACTTACTTAATGGATGCCATCATGCAAATTACTTTTACGTTGCTATGATGAATACTCTGCCTTTCTGTTTTTATGTTGTGTTCACTTGTGTGCAGATGCATGCGTGGAGGCCTTTCTCTCACAACAGGAGACTTCCTCGATTACTCTCTGCCATACTGGTTGAGGCACAGTCTCTCAGTTGTTTTTGATTTTATAGGAGGCTTTGGATTTTGGACTTTGGATTGTAGTTAGGACTATTGATGTAGTCTATGAAGACTTTTGAAGTTGGGCTGAGAATGGTTTGTATAATGAGATGACAATGAGCCTGTGGGGGCCAGGGGTGGAATGTCAAGGTTTGAAATGTGTCTCTCACAGTCTCATGGATTTGGCAAGTTCATGGCACCTTGAGAGGTGGAGCCTTGCTGGAAGAAGGCAGCCACAAGGGGTGGGCCTTGAGGTGGATTAGTTCCACCCTACCTCCAGGAGAAGTCTGCCTTTGCAGCAAGCAGTCTTGCAGCTCTCAGCCTCCAAGATGTCTGCAGTGACATATCCTCCTCCAGCTTTGGCCAGCTGGCTCTGCCAACCTCCACCATGAGAGACTGTACCTTCCCTCTGGAACCATAAGCTGAATAGTTCCCTTTCTCCTTGAATGCTCTGTCACAGCAATAGTTTAGACTAACGGTGACAGCCAACTATTGTGAAGGTCCAGTCCAGGTGTACATTGCTGTGCTTTGCTCTTGGGCACGGCAGCCATTTTTACACCACAAGACTGCAATGAGACTCACAACTTTGTTCTGATATTCGGAGAAGCTGTGCTCCATATAATTCTTACATTTTTTCAGTTATTTTGTATTTTGTGAATTAAAACTCATTTTTTAATTTATAAAAATTGTTTAATGAAAATTTTGTGAATATCTGCTCAAATTATAAAAATCTCAACCATACATAACAATAAAAGAAACAAACTGTCATTCTCTGTTACCTCCTTGGTAAATACATTTCTGAAATTTTAATTTATGGAGATGTTATATAACATTTTTTTAGAATCTACATTGCATTGAAATACATTTTAAATTCTACTTGTATATTCTTTTAGGCTGCTTCCAATTTTATGAATCAGATGTTCATTATTCTAAAATCTTTCTTTTAAAATGGATGATTTATATCAACTTATTTCAAATGTGTGGTTTTTATTTCCAGTGCTCTAATGCAAAGCATAATATGCAATTACTCAATGTAATCTGTTTGCTAACTGAACTGGGTAAATCATATATTTTTCTGATTATTTTTCTAATTGTTGAGAAATTCATCCTAAACTACCTAAATATGACTATGAATAGGTCTGTTTATCTGATATTTTTGACTTGTGTAGGTTGATGCTACTATAATTATATGCACATGAAACATAAATTGTGATACACTAGCAAAACAAAACATTGATTAAATAACACTTGTTTCATTCTCTTTTGCCTGATGTTAATTCAGGTAAATAATACTTATTTTGGTTAGAGTATGCACATTATATTAGTCCCACTTCCTTTACAGCATCCTTGTCTTTATGCTTTATGTGTCTTTTCAAAAAACATTGTTAGTTTGAATTGTAAATTTGCAATTCTTCAGGACAAAAATTCATCAATTATTAATAATTTCACTTACTTTGAACTAATATTGACACTCATTACTGCCCAGGAAGAAAATATTGAATTTTGTGTGCTCACTTTGGCATATTTTTAAAAATTCTTTATTATTGGGTTGGGGAAATGGCTCAGAGTGAAAACCTTTGGCAGCAAGCGAAGGTTTGACCTGAGCTCAGGTCCCCAGATCCCACTTAAATATGTCCAGAAGAAATGATGGTGGCCTACATTTCAGGCCCTAAAAGGTAGAGAGTCTGGGAAACCCCAGAGTTAAGCAATATGGAAGCAAAGCAACCTGGCAACAGTAAGGTAGAAGATCCATGGCGTATGATTCTTGGTAATCACACACCTTCAAGCGCCCCCACACACATGTGAAAGACGCGTACGCATGAGCAAAAAAAATTACATATATATATTTTTGTGTGTGATGTGTGTGCGGAACAGGGTGCGCATGCCGCAGCTTGCATGTGGAGGTCAAAGGACAACTTTGTGGAGTGAGCCTCTCCTTCCTCCTTTATGTGGCTCCTGGGAAGCGTGGCACAGATTGTCAGGTTTTCATGCCAAGTACCTTTCCCTGCTGGTCTTGCTCACCACCCCACCTGTCATGCTTTAAAACTTTCTTCTTTCTATGGTTTTCCTTTCTTTAAATTAATTTTCAATTTTAAAAATCTCTATCATTCTGTCTTTCTCTTTCCCTGTTTCTGAAAATGATAAGTACAGATTCTATTCTTTTAATTCATAGTCCATAAATTAACACACAGTCCTAACTATAAAGTTTAACACTGAGCCATACTTTTGCTCTAGTCCTAGACAAATTCTTGCACTTCCCTTTCTGCTTACTGTGGTTTAGACATACTTTCATTCTGTTTAAAAAGCCTTCAGAACTCAATCATTCTGTCTACTTAATATTCATTCATTCATTTATGTAAACCAACTTATTACTATGGGCTATTTTTCTGTCTGCTCTTTTAACTTACATCTTGAATCATTTTCCTTCCTTAAGTAGATTCTCAAAACTTATTTTTATAATTATATTTCTTTCTTTGTTTCCATTATGAAACACTGCCCTGGCATGAACTCAAAATTGAAATTTTTTAAAAATATTTTTTATTCATTTTTATTCAATTGTGCATGTGTGCGCATGTGTGTATGTATGAGTGTGTGTGTGTGTGTGTGTGTGTGTGTGTGTGTGTGTGTGTGTTTACTCCTCCTCATTTACTCTGCCCCGGGATTCACAGGCTCCGCCCTACCAGGAACAGAAATGCAGGCCGTCCCCGCTTCCACCTGGCGTCTATACGTGGGGCCTAGGATCCGAACTCAGGACCTTCTGCCTGCAAGGCAGAGGCTTAATCCCTGAGCCACCCCTCCAGCCCCTCAAAATTGAAGTTGTTTTATTTCTGCACATAAGGTATTTTATTCTACTATTTCTGACTTCATCTTTTAGGAACTATACTGAGAACTGGTTCACAATGTTTTCTCATCTGGTTTATGTTTGTATTCTCATCTTGTTTATGTTTGTATTTTAACTATTTTTATTTTATTCAGCTTTACAGATGTCATGGAGGAATTTGTTTTTGATACTGAGAAAATGATTGGTACAAATAATAATATGGACACTGAACTTTAAAAAGATATATATATTACCTGAATATTTGCATGGCATTTTCCTATTATGTACATATGTAAAACTAAAAATCTCCTGTATTTATACTTTAATGGTTGAATTATACTGTGTATTACATAGACATATCTGTCTCTTTTAGTATCTGTTTTTCTTACAATTTTCTTTCAAAGTAATGTCATAGTTAGATATAGGTTTCAACTTGATGGTTGAGAGTTCAAGCCCTGAGCACATCTGTAGAGAATTAGTTAAGCCCAGAATGAACCTGCTGGAAATTGTCTAGTTGATGGAAAGCCCAATCCATGGTGGGTGGAATTAGGCTCTGAACAGGTGAATAAAATATAGGGAGATGGTTGAGGAAGTTACCATCCTTATGTGTACTTGGCCAGACATGTTGGTCTGACAGTCCTTTTACTGACAAGTAAGGACTGTCCCTCTCTCATGTGAACATGGTGTGGCCAGTTCCCTCGGCCCCTGTGTTTGTGTGAACACTCTTGCCAAGCTTGACAAACAACTGCAACTAGGAATCATAAAAGAAAATAAACCTTTGTTCCCTTAAGTCATTTGGTAGTAATTTATCAGCAACATGCAGACAGGGTAACTGCTCCAAGTAATAACTACAGAACATGTTGTAGGACATCTCTATGTGCTTCTGAATCATTTCCCAAAGAAAAATGATTATACTTTGTTTGACTCTGCCAAAGGAATTGCACTATTTTAGAGTTTTAAATATGTATCCCAAGTCCTCCAGTTTTATATTTCCAATTGTGTGCATATTTTCCCACACTTTTTACACCTGAATTTTATAAGCAGACTCTATCTGTAGGATTTTTTTTAAAATAATTTTAACAGTTTAGATTCTTTATAAAGAAAGAAATATATTTTTAGAAAAAGTTATATAGATAACCTTTTAAAGAGTGGCAAGTTATGGAAGAGTTAGCTATATCCCCAATGGTAAATCAGCAAATGCTTGAGCTTGTCCACATAATATGACAATATTGAAATGTTATCATACAGAAAAATATTTTTAAAAATGGAAAATTAAACTGAGATTAAATGTAGCGGGTCCTGGGGAGATGACTCAGTGGAAAAAAATTTACTTCACGAGAGTCTGAATCCCCAGTACTCGTGTAAATGGAGGATGTAGGTATGATAGCCCACAAGTGCTCAGAAGGAGCAAGCTGGATAGCCAGACTGCCCAAACTGAAGACCAATGGGGTAACTGAGAGATCTCCTCTCAATGGAAAAAAAGTTGGAGAATGAGGAAGATTTCGGATGGTAACCTCAGGCCTCCACAAACATACATAAATACACACACACACACACACACACACACACACACATACACAAATACTCACACGTTTAAAAATATACAAATAGAGCTAGCACAATACTGAGTGATAGAGTGTATGCTTTACCTGCATAAAGCCCTGGTTTTGATTTCCAGCAGCACACACAAAAGGAAAAAGCTGCAAAGAGAGAGTTAGGCTATTTTGGTTGTATGTTATAAGGGAAATGAAATTATTTTTCAAAAAAATTTCACAGAATTCTTTCCTTTTTCTTGAGCACTTGTGCCCTTGAAAAGAGTTTTTTATGGGTTTCTTTTTAAAGAAAAATTGTGTTTTATATCTCTTAGTTGGTACTCACTGTGTAGCTCTGGCTAGACTGGTACTTTCTATGTATACAAAGTTAGTCAGAATTTATGGTAATTCTCCTCCTCACTCATAATCCTGAGTTCTGGGACCACAGGTATAAGAAAATTTTAGTAATAATTATGACAGTTCACAAAGTGCCTACTGTGTGCCAGCACTTCAAACAACTCATTTTTATTATCTATCTATCTATCTATCTATCTATCTGTCTGTCTATCTGTCTGTCTGTCTGTCTGTCCATCTATAAATAATGTCACTCTGATCCAAGTGGTTGAGTCTGTGTACATATTCCAGTCATTATTAGGCATTTTGTTGCAAATATAATAACTCATACAGTTTGTGGCCATACTCACCAGAATACTTTTAATTGTCTTTTCTTCAACACTTTGAAATGTTCAAAGCTTCTCACAGCTATTCACTTATCACATCACATGTCCTTTCCCTGTAATCCATCCTGCTAGGGAAATGTAATCTTTATGGCAGATGAGCTCAGGAGAATATTCTAGTACTCTTGTACTTTTAGAGGCCAGGAGTAAGAGAGAAGACAAATAGACCACTCTCATGTGCTAGAGAAGGAAAGGCTATGGACTTACATCCCTCCAAAACACATGGATGCCTGGTCATACATGCCAAAGGAGAAAGTACTTACTTCTTGCAAATCACCTTGACTACGTTCACGATCATACAGGAGACACCTCGGGGCATGTCTAAGGAATGTTTCCAGGGAGATTTAACTGAGGAGAAAAGACTCATCCCAAATGTGGGTGGCACCATGCCATGAACTGTGGTCACAGTCTGAATAAGGAGGGATAAAGCGGGAAACCTGCCAAACATCATTATTCAGTGGACACAAGGTGGCCAGTCACTTTGCTCTATGATTGCCATGATTTCTCACTCAAAGTGAGCCCAAATGAACACTTCTTTCCTTAAAGTGTTTCTTGTCTTTTTTTTTAATCACAGCAACAAGAAAATGAATACACTCTAAAAAGTTTTTGAAGACATTGAAATTGAATGATTATGCAAATGTGCCTTATTTTAATCAAAACACAAAATTAACCTTAGTTATGTGCCTTATGCAAGGCTTCTTTCATGCATACTATTTAGGTAGGTTTTCTCACTATGTTATTATAATAGAATCCCAAATGCAGAATAAATATATGTATAACTTAAGAAGCATGACAACAAAGTCAAAATTTAACTCCCAGAGATCCACTATTCAATTTACTTTTGGTACCACTGTTTCAAACACATGAGTCATCAATAGAACTTTACAGCATTCTTGTACTTTCTTGTAAGATTAGCTTCCCTTCTCAGTGCAGGAACAGCAAAAATGGAAAAAAAATCAAACAACAAACCATAATTCAGAACATCAGAGACCCTACATTAACCACCTGGAACCAGGCCAGCCTAATTTCTCCCATCCTAAAACTCAGGGAAATATGCAGAAGAGGGGGCGGTAAGATTGTAAGAGCCTAAAGATGGGGAGGAGCAATGATATGCAAGATACTCCACATGAGTTAGGGCCGAAGTAACTATAATAGGACTTTGCATGACCTGTGCAATGACCAACGTAGCTTTGACCCCCCAAAGTCTATCATGGATCACAGGCACTAGGGTCCTTAGAAGCAAGGGATTAACAGCCACAATAGTGTTCCCATAGTAAAGGAGAATACAAGAAAGGGCTCTAGGCAATGCTACTGAGTCCTTACATCTCATTAGAGTGGAGGACCCAGAGGGAAGCTTGACATTCACACTAAAGGATGCTCCAGGGATGGGGGGGGGGATGGGGGCAATGGGAGAAAGGGAGGAGTGGGGGAAAGGAAAGAGGGTCTGGGGAGGGATGGAGAGAGGGAGGGGACCATGGTACCTATTAAGTTTGTATGAGTGGAAAAAATAAAGTAATTAATAGAAAAAGATTAGCTTCCCTTCTGAAATCTCTTTGTTTCCAAACACGTAGATTTGGTTATACTCTTAAAATATGGATAGACATGATTATCAGTTAATGTAGAACAGTTAGTTAGATACAGAGACACAGATGCCAGTAGTTAAAATATAATTATAATCTTACTAAAAGCCAATAAGATTTAAGGGTAATGATTAAGTTATTACAGATCTTGTTCTATCACGATGCTCATCAAGTGGGAGACCTAGGAGCTACACAGGTACTTATAACACAGAGCTGGAATTGTTGATGAGTTCATTAATAGGAGACATGGCTCAGGGGTTGATGCTTTTGTCTCACATGCATAAGGGCCCACCTTTGAATCTCAGATCTCATGTGAAAATCCTGGATGGAAATGGCAGCATCCTGTACTTCCAGTCCTGGCCTGGAAAATGAATCCTGGGAAACCCCCAGAGCAAAACAATAAGGAGATAGAACAATCCAGGATGATTCTAAAAGTCACCCTGGGTGCTCCCCAAGCTCACACAAGGCTCTCTACCACACCCACATGTACACACTCACACCTAAGCAGGTTAAAAAAAAGAAGAGGAGATTCCTTCATGCCAATGTTCATCTAAGCATTACTTTGATAATGTGAGTGGTATCGACAGCTGCTAGATCAATATCTTTTCCAAAAATGAGCATTTATTAATATCAGGTATTAAAAAGTTGTGGCAATATTAAAGTTCATTTTCTTGTAATCTCCAAAAAATAGCAGCAAGTAGAATTGAAAACTATTGCTAAAGTGCAAGGGTTCTCATCAACACATTCTTAGCTAGAATTGTTCGTTTGCAGAAGCTATCTGTTCTTCAATGCCATCACCTCTTTCTCAATAAGGAAGAAACAGCTCCTTCTGGCATTTCCACTAAATACTTCATTAACCTCAGTTACAGATTTATTAGTTCCTACTGGGATTGACAGTTTACTTTTGCTAAAGTCACTAAAGTCAGAAGTGTGTCTTCATTTTTACTAGCTCTGAGTCGCAACACCTAGCACAGTTGTCTTTCACACAGTGGAAGCTTAATAGATCTTAGCTAATTGCAGTGAATTTAATAGTTTTGGAACATTAAAGATATCTATATATTGTTGTGTTGTTATCATGTTATAAGTGTCATATTTCACAATTAATCCATATAAATAATACTTCAAAAATCTTAATTTTTTGTCAAGAGTTTATTATCCATTAATGGTGGCAGCAGATGTACAGTCCAAGCTTTCTTTTCCCTTGAGCAATATTTCTGTGGTTTCTTCAATTATGCCATACACAGGGTAAAATTCAGGACTTGGACCATTCCTACCCACTGAATAGTGCTGTAATTCTTCAATCAAAGTTTTTTGAAGGAAGATTTATTCCAACTGTAATTTCATATTTTCTATGTGAATCTGACTCTAAATATTTAAAGTTTTGAGGAATTGATATAGTTATATTTTGTAAATGACAAGATGTATTTCCAGAACATCCTGCATGCAAACCCTTTGATATTTTTCCCTTGCTTTTGTTGTTATTTCATACAAAAATTAGTTCCAGAAAAATTTATTTTCTTCAACATACATCCCTAAATTTCATACCTAGAGAATAATACCTGGATATCTATGGTAATGTTAACACAACAGCAAGAACATCAATTGAAAGAGAATAGAAAGAATTTATATTTCTTCCACATCATCTTCCTGGTTCCCCATGAAGAAAGTTTCGTGACTACAAGATTTTTCATGTATCAGATTAAGAATTAAATTAATTTCTATTTTTATGAAGTGTAGCAATATAGAAAGAACTTAGTGCTTGGAATCAAATAGAGAGTTAAATAAATACACATTGAATAAGTGCTGTAAGTGCTGTTTCTGCTGCACCTTTATGTCCTTGAACTTCATATCATTCCATGAAGTGCACATGCACACATCTTGCAAATGAGTCTATTCTATGGCTTGATATTTTCATCGACATTATGTTATACCAAGGTTTTTTCTCTTTCCTCTCCCAAGCTCTTAGATATTCCTACCTCATAAGACAACGTCTAAGTCACACCTTTACCTTAGCATGTTTAGAGTGTGCTGTAGATATTGTGTTTCTTATTACAGGACACAGACAACCTTTTCTACCCAATTACTGAGGACAATTCAAAGGAATAACTAGTTTCCTTCAGGTCTTCCTTCTCAGCACATACTCTTCTTATATTCTCAGTCTCTCTTTCTCTCTTTTTGTCTCTTTTTTCTCTCTCACCATCTCTTCTCTTTTTAACAGGTGAACTACTTATACTGATATCTGTCCTCCACTTTCCGTATACTTTTTCTACTCAGTCTTACTGTTTCAGCTGCCACTTCCATACTGGTAAGTTTCTGTACTTACAATATATTTAGTAAATTTTCATCCTTCTTCATAGGTTCATCCCTTTGTTTCATGCCTGAAATGTACGCAAACTTGAAACCCAGTCAAATGTTGTCTTGTCTAACCAGCATCCTCAACCCTGCTCGTGGTCTGTCTCCGCGTGCTGCCGTGCTCAGCATTTGGCTTTTTGACTTTTTTCATCTCCCACAGACATCCAAGCCTCTAGTCTAGGCTGATCTTATAGCTTCTGAGACTCATGTTTTATCATGCACACACCTGCCAGGTTTGTCTTTCTTTAGTAAGCAACACTTTCACTGAGTCAGTCTCCTAAGATAACTTTCTCTTTCCTGTGTTATCTCACCTAAATTCCAGAGTCTGGCATCTAAGGTCTTTCATCAACCAGGTTCCAGTCCCTGTAGTTTCTAACCAAATATCTCATTACTCTTTGGTATACCCTTCCTCTCACTAAAGCATGTAAACCATCCTCTTCCACATGCATCTTAATCACCTCTTTCGTACATTGTTTCTTTCCCACAAACTCAAATCCTTTGTTCTTTGCACTGGCCCATGCTTATTATGAGCTGTGTTTATTACTTCTATCTTTGGCCACTTAATGACTGCAGGGTGTTTGTTCTGAGATGACAAAATTTCCCTAGTTCTCATGTATCCAAGTTCTGGATTCTTGTGGATCTTCTGCCTGGCAGTATTGAAAGTTAAAAGCTTCTACATATTGCAGGTTTCAGATCATTAACCACATAAACGGTGAATCTAAATGTAAACAAATAAGCTCTGCTTCAAATCAATGAATGAATCCTCAAAATGCCTCCTTGATCCATGAGTTCAATAAACATTCTTGATTATCTACTGCATGTCATGGGCTGTTGCCATAATCCTCAGATTCAAAAAATATTTAAAAATTATTTTGAAGTCAAAATATGCTCCAACACAATGTATTTCTCTCAAAATTATTTTTCCCTTTCCCAGGTCATACTTCTAAAAGTCTCTTATCATAAGGCCAATTAAATATTTATGCTTTATATCCAGGATACATTATCTATTACTGTAGGCCTCAGTCATTTAACAAGCTGTGTATCTACTAGCTGCTTAGGGTATGCTGATAAATTTAAAATAAGGTGATTTAAAAAAAGACTTTTACTGTATTTTCTTATTGCTGCCTCTTCTATAAGCTTTGGAATGGAGGTGATTTTAAACTAGTGCCAGACAACATCTGTTTATGATAGGTCTACTCTACCCAAGAACTCATTGCAGTGATGTCTACCACTGGTCCTGCACAATAGTTGACCCCTCAGTATTTCACTGTGAATAGGGGAAGATCTTAAGAAATGCCATACAATCCTAAGAGCTTACTGACAAGAGAAAGGGAACATTTTTCTCAATGATTCACTCACTGGTGGTGTCACCATTGCAGGAATCATCTTGACGGTTGAAGGTTTGTGCTCTGGTACATTTGTGAAAAATCAGTGCTTGACTTAGGCTCCAATCAAGTCCGCAGGAGATTGTCTAGTTGGTGAGGTAGCCCAGTCCATGCTGAGTGGGGCTAGTCCCTGGGCAGGTGAATAAAATGGAAGGAAATGTTTAGAGAAGTTGACATCCTTCTGCGTACTTTGTCAGACATACTGGTCTGGCAAGGAAGGATCATCCCTCTCTTAGCTATTATGTAGGATTTGGTGTTGCCAGTTCCCTCTCTTCTTGGTGTAAGTGTGAGTTCTCTTGCTAAGCTGGAGTAGGAACTATTCCCAGAATATTTAAGAGAAAATAAGACCCCTTGTTCTCTTAAGTCCTTTGTTCATGCATGTATCAGCAACAATGCAGAGTAGCTGCAACAGAAGGGGCCCAGTGGGTATTTAGATATTTGACAGTACACACATCCCAGATAAACCCAGTGGAGCACTGAGGCAAAAAGATGTGAAAGTAGCAGGGAGACTGACTGGAAATGAGAATGCATTAAGTAGAACAGGATCAGGGATGAGCAAGGGCGTAAAGGTTGAATGCACATAAATTCATTGTATTTATATATGAAGTGTCAAAGAATAAAAAAATTAAAGAGATCTTATTGCATCTTCTGTCAATGGAAATGCATTTTACTTTGTTAAGAGATAGTAACAAAGGGGCTGGAGAGACAGCTCAGGGGTTAAGACTCTGCCTCACAAGCAGAAGGTCCTGAGTTCGGATCCCAGGTCCCAAATTAAAAAAAACAAACAAACCTGGTGGGCGGAGCCTGGGAAATCCCAGAGCAACACAAAAAAAGAGATAGAAGAGATAGTAACAAAGTCCACAAAGAAGCATTAAAATCCATTCTGCATAGTCATGTAATTAATTAAAATTCCAAATACCAGGCTGATAGATATACCAAGGATATAAATATCAACTCGAAAGTAGACCTAAACTTTGTTCACTCCATCAGTAAGCACACAATACAGTGATCACACAGTACAGTTTTCTTAGCTTCTTAAAGAAAAACAGAATAAAAGAAAGCAATGATACTGTATTGTTTTTTAAGTTGAACTGTTTATATAAATATAATTTCAATAGGATGAAAGAAACTTCCTGGCTACTAAACACATTTCTAAAACAAAAATATCATCCTTCCTCAGTGTAGCCAGTAAAAATTAATTGTCCTAGCAAACTTCTAACATTTTCTTTCCATCCTATCTGTCTAGGTTTGCTGATTCCCTACACTGTTCTCTTGATGTGTGGCCATGTGATACGGTGAATTCCATGAAGAGCTATTGGATGTATGTCTTTGCTAAGATGTCTCTCTGCCTTCTTATGACTAATTCTATAGAGCAGGTCTATATAACAAGTATGTCTGTGTGTAGCTTGCATGTTCCAGACCAGAACTGAAGGATTTGGACTTGGTATGTCCTCATTATTTCATGATGCTCTCCATGTCCATCAGCATGACATGCAAGGTCACATCCTTACAGGACCAGCTGAAGAACATAAGTTTTTAACTAGACCTCTCTGGTCCCAATGGCCTTTTCACCACAGCAAGTGATCCAGGATCATGGTCAGCTAGACGTCTACTGAAGCACGCAAAAAAGCATGTTTAAAAGACATTTGAAGAACTGGGGATAGCTCAGTCCATAACACACGTGCCATGAAGCATTATGACCTGTTTAATACCCAGAACTCTAGTAAAAAAAAAAGCCAATACAGGAACATAATCCTTGCCATTTCATCATTGGGGGCTAGAGACAATAGTTTCCCAGAACCACCTGACTCTCAGCCTTACCTAATCAGTGAGCCAGTGACAAATGGAGGAACTATCTAAAAAAAATAAGAAAGCAAAAATAACAGGCAGAAGATACCTCCTAAGAAAAAATGATATCCAGATACCCATGATTGTTCTCTGGCCTTTACATATACTTGTACCCATCTGCACACACAAACATACACATAAGCACAGACACAGATACATACATGAAAGAAATTAAGCAGTGGAATAAAATAAAACAAAATTAAGTTGCCCTCCTTTATCTATAGAACCACAGTCATTCTGTCAAATGCCTCTTTTTCAGAAAACTACTACATTGACTTTTTCAAACATCTATAGCTTTATAGAGTGTTTTTATCTGAAAGTTTATATTCCAACCATGAGTAATATTCATAAACACATCATTCTTTTGAGAGTTGCATTTTCAGGGCACTACAAATAGCAATCCAGGCTTCCTGCATGGATTATGTCTTAAGAGTAATGAAAACAAATTTCCCATTGATGTGGCACATAAAGCTTTAGAAATAATACCTGGGACAGATCCTATCTAGCGTTTGGAGTCCATACATCTATTTGTACTCTTAAGAAACAATTTTTGGCAAATCACTTTAGACTGAAACTTTTTAGTTTTTTGGCTATGGTTTATTTGAAAGTTGAGTTGCTGAAATTTTACCAATTTAGTGATTTTTTTTAAAAATAAAAAAGCTCTCTTTGTTAGTTACAAATTGTGAACATGTGTGTGTGTGTGTGTGTGTGTGTGTGTGCGCGCGCACGTGCGCATGTGCACAGGGCAAGAGGAGGACATGGCTGTCCTATTTTATCATTCTTGGCCCTATTTCCCTGAGCTAGGGACTCTCGCTGAACCTGAAACTAGACTACCAGCAGCAAAACAGAGTGATCCTCTGCTTTGCTTCCCATGGCACTGGGGTTACAGATGTAATTATGGGCCATGCCCAATGCTTTATATGGGTGTACGAGATTCAGATCAGGTCCTCATGCTTGTACAGGATATGTCCTTATCCCCCAAGCCATTTCCTTAGCTCCTGTGAACCCTAGTAAGGAAATTTTTCAATGAGTTTTTAAAAGCCTCTTATGTAATTTATTGCTAACCAGTGTGCAGATAAACTTTTGGAAAGCCAACTTCCCAAGAGAAGAAAGACTATGTTTGCATATTCTTCAACATTTTAATATGTTCTCTAGTGGTTCAATACCTTTCTTATGTTAATTAGATTCATAGGATCTGATACTATGTTTGTTATTGATATCTTTGTATTATTTTTAGAATATGCCTCTAATAAGACAAAACTGTATTATTATTAGTCAATCTAAGAAATAAATAGCTCATACCTTCTAAGCATGTTGTTACAGGACAACTTAGGATTAATATTCAAGGAAAGACTTTTGGGATTCTGCTTTATTAGTTTATAGAATGTGACGACATGTTGATAAATCTACTCTTTGAGAAAACATCCCAGTAGTTTTCCTTTTGGGAGCCACTTCTCGGTTCAGATCTCCTAAGAGCTGGCATGAAGGGATTCCTTAATATTTCGAAACCTAATGAGTTTTCATGACTTATTAATGTTGCTATTCATCATAAATCAAAGCCATCCTGTGAGGAGTTTCCTAATAGTCTTCATGCAGTGTCTGAGAGGAAGCTACTTGCTCCACATCATCAAGCACAGCCTTTAGTTAATTACAGCATTCACTATGAAATTGTGCAACTATCTTTTCAATTTTTCAGTTCCAATATCCACGAACTGTAGACTGGGTAAATAGATTGTAATCTACTCCTGTAGGAATATACCTGAAGAGAAACAGTAAACAAGATGCTGTATAGCTTCCTGATGAAGCAACAAAAAACAAACAAAGTAGCATGGATGCTTCCCCCAGGTACTAAAGAAGTCAAACACAATAATGTCTGCTGTATGAGTCCATTTATATAAAATTTTTGTACAAAAATTTATAAGATATAAAAATTTTATATTAAAAATAAAGTTTCCAAATAGGCAAAACTAACATTTTAATAATGTACAGAAAAGGGGCAAATCTTTGTGCAGCTTTTGGTTGGAGGTTTGGGAAACTGATACAATATACTGAAAATATCATTATTTAAACAGTATTCATCCTAGAATGATGTGTGTGTGGGTGTGTGTTTGTGTGCATGTGCACACAAAAATTCATTGCAGGGGACTGGTGAGATGGCTCAGGGGCTAAGACTCTGTCTCCCAAGCAGAAGGTCCTGAGTTTGGATCCCAGATCCCAAGTAAAAAAAGGCCAGACAGAAACGGGAGTCACCTGCTCTGGTGGGTGGAACCTGAGAAATCCCAAAGTGAAGCAAGAAGGAGGTAGAAACAATCCAGGATGATTCCCAAAGTCACCCTTGTTCCTCCACAGGGACACACAGTACCCTCTGATACACACACACACACACACACACACACACACACACACACTCACACAGAGTAAATAAATAAATAAAATATTAAAAAATTCATTGCTAGGATACACAGTGCCCTCTGATACACACACATGCACACACACCGTACACATACACAGAGTAAATAAATAAAGAAAATACTAAAAAAAAAATTCATTGCTTGGCTGGAGAGTTGGCTCAGCAGTTAGCCTTTGCGTTACAAGTAGAAGAACCTCATTTTGAACATTTGGAAATGTCTTGGGCCTGTAATTCCAGTCCTGGGAAGGTAATCCCAGAGCAAAGCAATAATGAGATAGATTAATCCAGGATGATTCCTGAAGTTACCCTTGGATACACAGTGCCCTCTCTCTCTCTCTCTCTCTCTCTCTCTCACACACACACACACACACACACACACACACACACACACACACACACACACGCACGTGCGCGCACACACATAAAATAAATAAAATATCTTTTAAAAAGAATATAACCAGAGACGTCCCTTCCCAAAGAACAGCAAGGCTCATGAGAAAGCAATATCATACCCAAAGAAGGTCTTTGCTCATAAGCACCTGCCCAACTGTATGAACATCTCAAGTGACAGTGATTTCATGGGCACTCTCAAGGACTTCTGTGAGTCTATGAACCATACACAGGAAAATTCATGGTTTCAAGGTCTGTCTTAAAATGCATGATGAATTTGGAAGAGAAAAGTAATGGGCAAAATAAATCTGCATGACAGAGAGCATATCCAGAAGGTAGGAATCATATTATCAACAGATAGAAGCAATCTTTGTTACACCAAATAGTATCATTCATTGGAGACAGTCAGTGTGCTAATTTTGGCTAAGCCAGTTATAAGGAATTGTCAAATCCTGTTACATTATTTTGGTAACATTGCCCAAAATGGTCCAGTGTCAAGCAATAAAGTTTGTGAAAAGGAAATCCTTAAGTCAAATTAGATTGAAAAAAATGTGATTTTTTTTCTTTGGGGGGGATTTGTGAAAGTTAGCCTCAAAATACACAGCATCTCTATCCTTGCTTGTTTCTAAGTTCTATTTTTGTGCAAACTCACTTTCAAAGCCATATTCAACAGACGATCTCCACCTGTTATTTCAGTCAAGACAGGAACTTCTTTTTCTAAGTACAAGGTGATATGGAGTTTCAGATCTCTTGCCATCTGCTCTCAACTGTTATAGGTGTTTTTTTTTTTTTTATTATTCTGCAAAGCAAAGTAACAGTTAAACACTATTATCTAGGAGACCAGTAAGTGTATTACAAGGAGAAAGCTAAATTTATTCCTCTTCCAGAAGCTGCCCTTAAATTAAAAGAATTATTCAAGAGTTTTTAAAGAACTTTTAAAGAAGTATTTAAGTCCATCCTTCCTTGGTCACCTTGTTGAGATCAGAGTCTCTTCATTTCACTGTCAAGATTTTGGAATAGCCTTTAAAACACCTCTTTTTCTCCCTCCCTCCTGCTCCTCCTCTCTCTGAACATGGTTCTCTATGACATTTGTTTTTTTAAATTAATCTATCTTTTATTCATTTTCTGACATGAATGCAATAAATTTATGCCATTTTCATCCTTTATTGCCCATTACCACCCTCCCTCTTTTTTCTATTGCAAACCTTCTTCCCAACCAGTTTCCATCTCATGTTCTAACCGTTTTTTCATGTGTGACTCACTGAGCTTCATCTGGGATACCTGCTCTGCATGTGGCTAGGCACTTACTGGAATATATATGATATATCAAGGGTGTGCCACTGAGGGAAATACTTGCTCTTCTCCCATATAGCAGAACTTTTAATAGGTGCTCAGGGAGATACTAGGACCTCCTGAGATCTTGCCCCTTTCCACAATGAAACAATGGGTCAGTGTTGTTCATGCTTGTGAAAGTAAACACAGATGTATTGAACTCATTTAAGGTCTTCTTGAAAACCAGGCCAAGATCCTGAGACTGGGGAGTGGCAGGTAACCTTATAAAGTGGAATAAATCTAAACATTTATCATTATAACCATAGATCACAGCAATCCCTAGACTTGGACTAAGAAGTTTCTGTTTGCAATGGAAGGTGCTCATTCCTGAGTATCACAGTAAGCCAAAGTTCAAAGAGTGTGGAGTGCGGCCTTAAACTGGATATCTAAATCACGCCACCCATCCAGTGCTAGTATGTTATGCAGACCCCACGATTCCTGTTTGGTTCAACTGAAATGCTGATCAGCATAAATTAGTGTTGGCAATGATAGGCAAGTCTCTTGCTTTTTCCTTCTTTGGTCTAATTCCTTACCCTATGTGAGATGTTTTAGTGAGTTGCACTCACTATAGCTTTATCTTATGCTCTCTGTATTCTCTGGGAAATGTGTGTGTGTGTGTGTGTGTGTATGATGATTCTGTCTGTTCTCAAGTGAAATTCTAGTTTTTTCCTTTGTCTTAGCACCTGCCCTTGTGGCATCTGTTCTGCCTACAAAATCAATCTCTCTCTCTCTCTCTCTCTCTCTCTCTCTCTCTCTCTCTCTCTCTCTCTCTCTCTTTTTCTCTGTCTCTCTCTCTCTCTCTCTCTGTCTCTCTCTCTCTCTGTCTCTCTGAACTCCAGCCTGGTGCATGATAAGAAAGTGCTCTATCACTCAGCTACAACTCTGTTCTCTATTTCTTTCAATGCTCAGTCTACTCAGTCTTCCTGCCTGACCTACATTGAAAAATAATTTGTCTCCATCTACTCTGGTTCAACCCCCACATCAGGAGGTACTTGCGATTGGTATCACTAGTCCACCATCTTCAAGTCCTATCCCCACTGTGTCTTCTTGTTGATGATCATTTGGCCCTATTTGTATGGATTTGCTTCTGGACTCTGTTCTATTCCATTGGTCTCCATGTGTGTTAATTATACTGTGTTAAACATTATTTGCAGTGTGGATTTCAGGTTAAATATTCTTACCACAATAAAAGTGCCAAATTTACAGGATTGCTGTAAAATTCAAAATTCAGAATGCATAAAATTCCTGGTATTTAATATTTCTTCAACATTGTTTAATCTTATAAATATCTTCAAAGTGAACTCTGTAATTTTAAATTATCCTTGGTGAAATTGTGCCAGGTAATAATCTGGATTTGGATACCATAAGTACATGGGAGCAGCAACAGTCTGGCTAAGAGAGGAGCAGAATGAGCTTTAAACACAGACAAAGGCACAGAATTAGTTTTGTCCATGCATTTTGGGTATTAGAACCTTACCCTCAGATCAAGAGCATCTCAAGGGGCTAACCTGAATAACCAAGTTTGCAAGATATGGAACATTTCAGAAGTGATCGTATCCACAACCAGACAAAACTGTATTAAAGAAATACCCTCATAAAGTTTGATAGATGACCTCTTACCTGGAACAGATTTTATTCAGAACTGCTTCAGGAGACCTTCTTTATCCTAATATGGGTGGATCTGTAGATTTATGCCATTAAAACACAAATACAGAGAAAAAAAACAATTACCGATAATAGGTGCACTTTCTGAAAGATTGAGCTTTTCAAATCTGATTAATTTTAAAAAAGTTTCATAAATGAACCTATAATCCTGCGAGAAAAAGTACACATTGGGGTGCCAAGGAAAACAAAAACAAAGCAACAGTAGGTCCCAATGTGATACCCTTGGCTTAGGAATACAATATTTCTGGAGTAAAGATCTTGGGTCAGAAAGATCTTGAGCAGACCCCATGCACTTGGGGTTTTGATGACATAAGGAAATAATCTGAAGCAGGCTAATTCTATGAAGAAAAAGGGTTTGATTAGCTCATGTTTCTTGAGATTTTATGCCTAAGGCTGACATAGACTCAGAGGAACAATGACTGCGCCACAGAGGCTTCCATCCCCCATACAGAGAGGCTCCTTGGACTCCTTCCTCCCACTAAGCATACAAATCTCGTGAGACTACGACAAATCTCAGGAGACTACAAGAAGTCTCTCACGAGACTAAGACAATCTTACCAGACTACGCCTTCTCCAGAGCAAAGACAGTTAAACCACCTGGCTGAGAGGGCCAATCCAGACAGGACAACTCAGCAAAGGCTCATGCTGGGATTTATAGGATGTTGGGTGGGGTATATAAGCAGCTTGATATTTACAATAAACGAGCCTGCAAAGGAGCCTACAAGCCTGAGAGCCTGACAGCCTGAGAGCCTGCTTTGCCACTCGCCTGACTCCTGGAGTCTGCGCTGTTGACTCCACACCAGCTTATCCCCACCCCCAAGGGTCTCTGTGGGTCCCTGAGACATTGTTACAAAGGCAAACTCCTAAAGGACTTCCTGCTAAATTTCAACTTTTAAAGGTCCAACTACCTCTGCACCCTCTTCTGCATATCTGGAGAACGCAGCACAAAACCATCTCTCAACCATAACAGAGGAACTTGCCTGGGGGGCGAGGCAGTGATATCGCCTGGACAGTTTTCAGTATCCTTTTTGCATAAGGGCAGAGAAAGGGGATTTGTGAGATTTGGAGGTAGCTCAAGATAATCTTTTAACACAGAGCATTTCATGCTCATTCTGGAAGGATTGTGATATTACAGGTTGGCACTGTCAGACCCAGCAAAGAAAGAATTCATAAAGCAAGTTTCAAGGAATCTTGAAAAATATATGATGCGATATAATGTTCCTGAAGCAAACAAAAAGTTGTCACTTTCATCTTCCTGGGGAAACATTTCTTGAAGGTCATTTGATTTAAAAATAATAGAATTTTAAAATTCTGGGAGCAAAAGAAAGATGAATAATATGCAGATAGTATAAGGTATGTGGCAATAGGAGCATCAGTTCTCACTCATCCTTCGCCCACATATCCCTGCGGGCTTTGAAGAATGTGAATGCATCGTATACCTCAGTAACAGGTGGTGCCCTAGGAACCCACAGAGACAGTTCTCTGTCATCTACCACTCTGCAGCTGCCTCCTACCAGAATGCCCACCTTCCACCTTTGTTCTTCTCCAGTGACTGTTCCACACAGTAGGCAGACTAAGATTGAAGGACAAATCAAAATGCTTTAATGTTTTCTCTTCTCTGCTACATGGAAAGCTAAATTCTCTCCAGGGCTTAAAAAACCAGCTTGTATTGCCTTTGAACTGAGCTTGGAGGGATTTGCCATAGAGAGAGAAGTCCTATTTTGACCTCTCTCTAACTGAGCTATCATTCTCTCTCTCCAACACACACACTCCTAAAAAGAAAATCCATAGTTAAGAAAATGTGCACCATTAGAACCTATCTCCCACTTGCAGAGTGTGTGGAGCCTAGGACCTGCTGTTCACTGTCTGCCAGTCTGCTGCTTGAACTGTAATCACATCTTCCATTTGATTGAAACCTTCTGCACCAGGCCTGGCTGCAGATGTGCCAACTTGTAGCTAAAGGGTTATCCTAAGGGCAACAATTCTTTTTTTCTTTCTTTGCAATGCAAGTGTAACTTGGCTGTAGTTGATAATCCTATGTATATGTACAGTTTCTTAAGGTATAGGATGGACCTAGAAGTGGAAAGAGAAAGAAACAAGTCAAAGACTAAGAGCCAATGGTGATGTTAAAAGCCTAGATTGTATTTTCATACAGCCTCATGAATTTTCAAGCATTATGACATGGAGATTTATCAGTTTTTCTGGCACTGTCTTTGTTACAAGTTCAGCCATTATCTTTCTTTTTTTCATAATAAAAACACACTTTACCCAAGCTCCAACTTGCTTCAAGAGTGCAGAAAGATCCTTTATGTGCCGTAGCACAGAGGTATGTGTCTTCAGGGTTATTTTCTAACTCTGGAGGAGTTTAGACTTGTAATGAGGATTCCAAAGTAGAAATCGTCCTTGTTTTCTTGCAACAATTGGCACACTGATCAGATCTCATTTGAACTGTGACTCACCCAGTCACTGAAAAACAGAAACAGTTGCTCAGGAATCCTAAGCAAATAATTCCAAGGATTCACTCTTACCCATCATGAATTTCTGTCCCAGTAAATGGACAGTCACCAAAAATGCAAGATGTCTGCAGCAACAGAATCTATCAGTGTAATTGCCAGCAAAGGTGATTGCCACGGGTTAGGAAAGTTGTGGATGAATTGCATGTGTTGATCTTTCACAATATCAGTAGTTTCTACTCTATCCACTCAGTTCTGGATGCATGGCAATACCCTTTATAAAATGAGCAGATCTTTGCATTACATGATTAGAAGCTGTTCAACATAATGTTTCTCCTCCTCCCTTCTTACTTTGTTTTCCAGAAGAGCTGGTACACACATCTATTGAGTTTACCAAGTATCTGGCACTCAATAAATATTTCTTGCCTGATGAAACATAATCCAAGAATGAACAAAGGTTTTGATAGCAGGTTCTACATAATAACAGAAAGTACATCATACTGGAAATATAACGTAAAACACTTTTTCTGCAATTTTCAATTGGAAAGGGCAATATAGTACCTCAGGTTAACTTTCCATTTACCTGAGCAACACAGATTTGTAATCTCTCATCTAAATTCCATCATGATTCTGTAATCTAGTCATTAGGATCCTAGCATCCCTTAAAAGATAGCTTTGACCACTGTCTCCAGTACACCAATTAAAAGACATGAGTGGTGGTAAAAATAGAAGATGTCCATTCAATAGAACATTGGGAGCAGAAACAGAAAAAGGGATCTAGTGATGCCAATTCTATCCTCACAGTGTTGACATAAACTTCAGGCTTAATGAAAGAAGAAGGGGGGGTAAGGGTAAGGGGACAAAGGGCATGCATACTTGCACAATTCTGGTATGGTTAGGTCAGATTTTGAACCAGTTCTAGTTCTTCAAAGTGGTCTGAAGTTATCACTCACTGGTCTGGACAGATAAGATGATTGCTTCTGCTCCAATGTGCAGCCTCACCTTCTTGGATAATCACCTTCCTTTATGGATGTTCCCCTCCATGAGATTTTGTTCTGGGAATTCATGGTGGTTCTAGAGGAAAGGCTAAGGGCAATCACTTATCTCTGTGCCTTCAACCAAAATAAAAGAGACAGATAAGAATGCAGACCTGTCAGGCTTCATCCTACCTTCAGATGCCTTGTGGGCCTGAGTAAAGACATTGCAGGAGCAGCAAAACTGCAAAAGAAAATCAGCAAACCACAATCCAGAACTTCAGAGACTCTATATCAACCACATAGAACTAGGCCAGCCTAATCACCCCCCATCCTGAAGCTCAGGGACATTTGCGGAAGAGGGGGCAGTAAGATTGTAGGAGCAAAAGGATGGGAGGAGCAATGTTTTGCAAGATTCTCCACACTAGTTAGGGCCGAAGTAATCATAATAGGACTTCGCATGCCCTGCTCAATGTCCAACACACTATTGACCTCACAAAGTCTAACATCAGCTGGAGGCACCAAGATCCTTGGAGGCAAGGGATTGACAGCTACAGCAGTGTTCCTATACCTAAGGGGAACATGGGAAAGGGTTCAGGGAAATGCCACTGGGTCCTTGTACGTTATTGGAGAGGAGGACCAAGAGGAGAGTTAGGCATACACAGTAAAGGACTCTCTGGGAGTTGGGGGGGGGGAGGCACTGGGGGATGGGGAGGGAGGGAGGGGGAGCGGGGGTTTTGGGAGGAGGAGGAGGGAGGAGGGGAGCTGGTCTACCTATTGGGTTTATATGAGCGGAAATAATAAAAAATGTATTAAAAAAAAAGACTTGGCTTTGCAGCAGCAACAGCTTGGCTAGCATCTACTTCGGTTCTTCTATGCAGTGGAACCTCAACAAAGAGCAGCAAAAACTATGTATCTATGAAAAAAAGGTTTCTACTTGCAGAACACTAGTTAGCATTTTCTCATGTGACATTGCAATTGATTCTTGAATAGTTACTTTTAGATGGCTTCTGACTATATACACATGTGAAAACAAATGTGTGAATTATCCTTTACTAACTTCATTGCCATCCAGGACAGACTGTGTTTTTGATGTTTGTAGTGACAATCTAATGCTGACTTTGGCCATGGTTAGCACTTCCCCCAAGTTATTATTGCAGCAGGAGAGCAAAGCTTTCCAACTTTGGATAGACAGGGAAAAAGAAATTTCTCTTCTTAGTATTTAAGATCCTAAGGTATCCTAAAGTTAAAATGTTTCATTACACCAAGTACAGAATTAACTAACAAATTAATTTCAAAAACATGCATAAACCTATCTTAGAACATTCTTTTTTTTTTAACATTCATAAGCATTTGTATTTTCAGAACAGTTGTGCCGGCAAAAGAGGTTGGGATATCACTACCCATAGACCTCAGGGCACTGGGGGAAACACATCAGTATATTTTTGCCTCCAAATTTACACCTGCATTCCTAACAGTTGTGGCAAATTTTCTCACAAAATTATGACTTTTTTTTAACAAATCATAGACATAGATGTGGAAATCATCATCAAACTTGATGAAATACACAGAAGGTTTGGCTTCACCTGATGAATAACCATGCCAATTCTTTTGGAGCCATCATCCTTAGTGTATTCCACATTTGCCTGTCAGGCCATCCACAACTCCAGGCTCCCTCTCAGCCAAAGAAGCCCCACTGGATTTTGGCATGATACGGATGTCGCCTTCTTTATAATCATCTAAAAGGTGATACATGTATAAAACGGGATCTTTCTCATATGTAATATAAAACTAGGCTTTCCTGATAGGCGCTTGGACCAAGACCATCCCCCTCCATCCATCCTTAGAACAGTGTTCACCCTCAAACATGTGTTCCACGGCTTTTGCCAATCATGGCATCTGAGAGACTAGCATGCTGCTACCTTGTCGCAAAGAATTTTAAGAGACAAAACTCTTCGGTCCCTGTGAACTTCCAGTCGATAGATGCAGTCAATGCCATCGTATTTCACCAGATACAGGGAGGGACTTATAGGCACCTGATCTAAAACAGTTCCCTTCCACTGCGTGATGGGCTCATCTCCTTCTTCCCATCCATGAGAAATTATGCAGCCCATGATGTTCCTGCGAGATTGGGAAGATGGTCTGCCCCTCTGCCGCTTCGGACCAGCTTTCTTCTTAGTCAAGTTTGCAATGCCTGGGGCTTGTCCTGCAGCTGGTCTCCTGTGTGCCTTTCAGCCTCCTGTGCATTGGCGGTCTTCATGCCAATGGCTTTGCCCTGCCTGGCGTCTGGCTGCTGGGGATCGCCGGCTTCACGTGCCCCTCTTAGAACATTCTTGAAGAAACACTTTCCGAGATTGTTCTATATAAAACTCCATCTCCAAACTCTATCCTGTCAAGTCTCATGACAAATGGATCATATTTTGATGCCTTTGTGAAAAATGTTTGCCTCAGGATAATGGAATAATTTTTTTTTTCCCAAATGTTTGCCATGTATCTCAGAAGTCTTAAACCACCTCCAGTGGTCCGGTTGGGACTCTTGGGGGATACTCACTGTTGGTTAAATAAATGTTAACCACCTGGAGACATACCGAGATGCAATATTTCAATGTGTTCCTGAATACACTAAATATTATCAGATAAAAGAGAGGGATTCCTGTGAATGTCCAGGGAGACCCAGGGAAATGCAAATGAGCTTCACTTCCTCCTCAAGACAAATGATGTGAATATCCAATCAAAGTGTGTTTGGTGCTAGAGGAAGAGGGAGAGGAGGTCTTTGGCCCTGCACATGAATGCAACCAAGGGCTGCTTTTATTCCTGGCTAATGCGCGAATGAATCTATATTTCAGTCTCCTCGGAAAAAATCACTCTATAAACCAGTTTATGATTTTCTTTCTCAGATCTTCGTTGCAGCTGGTGATTACTGAAAACGATGATCTCAGAGTCCGGCTGTCCCTGCCAGAGGGCTCGCACACAGAAAGATGCCTTTGTGAAGCCAGCCATAGAAACCTGCATAAAATTGGCCTTCTTTCCTTAATAGAAGCACATGAACAAAGCTGAGTTTGTTGCTGAGTCAGAGCTGAAAGCTTTGTTTTGTAAAGCCTTCTGAATGTATTGCACTCTGCCAGAGAAGGGCTCCTTCTGAAAAAAAAAAAAAAAGAAAGAAAGTAAGAACAGTAAGCGGAAATCGGACAACCAATCAAAGTGCACACCCTTCTGTAGATATTTGCGAGGAAAGGGGCCTGAAACTTCATTTTTTTTTTCTTTTCAGTGAATACTGGTCACATTTTACAAGCTGAATAAAAATGAAAGGAAAAGGAACTTTAATTAATGGGATGCCTTTTGATTTGCAGAGCAAAACTACCCCAGCAGATGTACCAGCAAAGAGGATTAGATTGTCTTTTCTATGAGGCACGGAAATTTTCTTCCCCCCCTCTACTAACCCCATTGAAGAGAGGCTGTCTTTAGTGTCTAAGACTCAGCCCTGTAAAGCAACCGTTGTGCTGAGGCACAATGGGCTGCTCTCACAAGACCAGACAGAAGATGTGAGGGGAGAACTAATTTCTTTAAATCTGAGCAGGACAGTTCCGATTTCACTACTTTCAAAAAGCTAAATTAAAAGAGAAATCGGTAATGCCCTCGAAGTTGATACATTATGTATTAAAAGGAGTCTTAAAACATTCATGAACAACGTTCCTCATTTGGAAGGTTCAACTGAAGGAAGTAGGAACCTCCACTCATACTCCTTTGTTTTACTTGAATGCCTTTAGGGTACTTTAAGTTTCAGAGGAATTTTACTTTCTTTTTTTTTTTAAAACTATTGTTGAGCTCTTCATCTAAAACATGTAGACCACTTCTAATTTAAGAAATGTGTCAGAATGTCTAATTTAATTGCCCAACCTGATTAGCAAATAGTCAGAGGGTAAACACAGTCCTTAGAGAGGGGAGCTGACATGCGTTGCTTTCACTCTCTTGATATGGCTGTGGAAAGGCAAGAATTGAAGTGTGTGTGTGTGTGTGTGTGTGTGTGTGTGTGTGTGTGTGTGTGTGTGTTCTTCTGTCGAGTTCCAGGTCATTTTGTATCACAGTAGTTCTGTGGAAAAAGAAATCAAAAAGGGCAGAATGCTGCTCAGCTGAGGTCTGATTCTATGGAAAACAGCAGCGGTTCTCGGTGTAATTCAGGCTGTGGAGAACCATGAATGATGGCACCACACAGAGGCGTTCATTCACGGGAGGAGGGAGGTCTACACACTGCTGTGGAAGTGAAGGAAATAATCCATCCCCATCCTTCTCACTTCAACTTCTTAGCGATGAGTTGCAAATCTATCTGCCTGAGGCCAGGGAAAAGTATTTATGCAAATGATTTTCCTATGCACTCAGCTAACTGAAAGCTTTGCTTTCTGACAGCAAGATCCATCCACACACAGGCACTGTAACACACACACACACACACACACACACACACACACACACACACACACACACCCCTATGTCTCTCCTCTTGGTTCTAATAGTAAAACCCTATTTCCCACCAGTTTTTAAGTTTTGACTCCTTAAGATGAAAATAATATTACTGTGAAAGAATGTTTTTCAGGTTGTGATTATTTTAAGATCTTTTCTTTTTTCCCTCCCTCCCTCCCTCCCTTCCTTTCGCCTGCTCTCTCTTTCTTCCTTCCCCTTTCCTTCCTTCCTTCTTTCCCTTATTTCCTTTCTTCCTTTCTCCCTTCTTTCTCTCCCTCCTTCCCTCCTGCCCTCCCTTCTTTCCTCCTTTGCATCTTTCCTCCCTCCCTCCCTCCTTCTTCCCTCCCTCCCTTCCTTCTTTTCTTCCTTCCTTCTTCTTTCTGTCCTCCATCATTTATATGGTAGGTACAATACACACAGCCTGAACCTCCAGTTAAGGGTGACTTTTCCACCAGGCTCTCATTCTGGACTCTCCTGGGCTCCCAATCCTTGTGTATCTTTGGGAAGAATTCAGATGGGACACAGTGTAAACACAGAGATAGGTGGGGTTCATTAAAGATTGAGAAGTACTTTCCAGAAATAATGGGAGGGCAATTTCTAGTCTCTAGAATAGATGACTTTCTTAAACATTTTCCCATCTGGTTCAGGTGAGTGACAGGACTATTTGAATTGACTCTTACATGATGAGGAGTAGTGTATTTTTTTTAAGCAGAAAGGCTCCTATTAGAGTGATTGTATCATGTTTAGAGCTCCTAGACCCAGGTTTAGACAGCTGGCAATCAGTGCCCTTCAGAGAAGTTCAGGATGTCAAGTCTCTTCCCAGAATTTGAGAAAAAACTCAGATTCCACCCCTCTTCCCATTAAGTAAAGTTCTTTATTTCCTGTTCTTGGTTTTACAAACTTTTGATTGGGAGGAATAGGACCAGCTCTAATACCTTTCAAGCCCGCTGATACCTAATTATATAATGATGTTATTATGTGTCGCTATTCTCCTGGTCCTCTATAAAATTGACCATCGGTCTGATTCATTTATGTGGATAAAGTTCTGAGTGCCACAGTTGTGCCCTGGGCAAGTGGGCAGATTTTTCTTCTTTCTTTTGCCCTTGTCTGAATGAATGATGCCATCAGGATGGAAAACCTTCTATCCAGGCCAAGCCTAATCATGGGTCTTTCAACACATTTGCATACACAGCACATACATCCATAAAAGACAGGGAAGGCCCAGCACACATCACAGATGGGGATGCCCTCTAGGAGAACTTTGAAAGGCAGTGTCTATACCAACTGATTTTCAAATGTAAATTAGATATATGAGCAATGGCTCAGACACTAGCCTGTTTGTATTTACACAGACTCTTTTTTTCTTTTTTATTACATTTTTTTGCCTAGTCATACAAACTAATAGGTACCACTTCTCCCACCCCTTTCCTTCTCCCCTGTTGTCCCCCATTGCACTGCCCCCCCTTCTTACTCTCCCTCCTTCCCTCTCACCTCTTTTCCTTCCCTCCTCCTCTTTTGGTGCTTCCTGCTTTTCTCTCCTATATTCCAGAACATCTTTTTACGTGGGCACTGAATTTCCCTCTGAGTCGTCTACACTAATGGAGGTTCAGAACTTAGTGGCATATCTTGGGACCCCTTCTTGGGCTTCCTGCTAATATGGGAACTCTATTATGCCTCTAAGGATACTACTGCCTGGAGCTTTCTCCCTGTGATCCATTCTAGACTTTGGGGAGTCGTCGACATGTCAGTCATTGTACAGGTCAAGCAAAGTCCAATCTGGCTGCTGCAGCCCTAGCTTGTGTGGAGTATCTTGCCTATCAATGGTCCTCCCCATCTTTGGACTCTTACAATCTTGCTGTCCCCTCTTTTGCAAGGTTCCCTGAGCTTAAGGATGGGGAGAGATTTGATTGGTCTGGTCCCAAGTGAATATTGTAGGGTCTTTGGTGTTCCAAATTATGGTTTGTTATTGTTTTCAGTTTTGCTATTCCTGTACTGCCCTTGACGGCATCCTGATTGGTTGTCAAGGTCATCTAACTAAAGATGAAAGACTTTTTTTTAAAAAAGATCTTAATATAAGAGACTCGAAGGTGGGAGACTAGGAGTAGGACACAGCAGTGAGAGGGATCAGTCTCCTGTTTGCCGGTTGGTTACCCGTCAGTCCCTATACCCTCCCTGACTTGGAACATCAAACCTGTCCAGTCCCAAGTGAACAAGAAGGGAAGTGAGAATGAGCTGTATCAGATGTCTCACTTCTTATGTGCAATACATGACTGTGACCTAATTTATCTATTGAAATGTGTTCTTTTGTATCCTTTCTTTTGAGGTCTTTCTTTCCCCTTCTCTCCTATTTATAATACTTTGTGATTATTTTGAATATTACAGAGATTTATCTTTGAGTATGTCATTAAGTAGGTTTGCAACTAGGATCCACTTATTAGTTACACAAAAATTCTTAGAAGATCTTTGTGATTTCACAGAGCATAGCAGAAACATTTTGGATAAGAAAAGACTCCAGTATTAAGCAATATTCAGAAGCAAATTAAACAAAGTATCTCTCAAAATTGTATACATATATACAAACCTATATATTAGAGAGTCTTAAAACTTAAGAATATATATATATATATAAATTCATAAATTAGACATGGTATCTCTCTTGGTTTTTATCCCCTGTAGACCCATAAAGCTGCTGGGAATCTTCTTATGCTAACAAATAATATATAGATTGACTACCCTAAATCCTCTTGTGTCTATGTAAAACCATTCCATTCCTCTGACCTTTTCACAAAGTTTGTTTTAGCTCTCTTATTACTTAAATATTATAACAGCACAAATTCTGTGTGTATGTTTATTCAGATGCACATGTCAGAAGATAACCTCAGATGTTTTTCTGCAAGTGTCAACTACCTTGTTTTTTGAGACAGAATCTCTCATTGACCTGGAACTTGCCACGCAGCCTAGACTGTTTGGCTGCCTGGCTTCAGGGATCTGTCTGTCTCTACCTCCCTAGTATTGGGATTATGAACACATACTACTGTGCCTATCTCTTTTAAAATATTGGTTCTGGGGATAAAACTCAAGTCCTCATGTTTGCAAAGTGTAGTAATCACTCTTTTCTGTTGCTGTCGAGAGAATCCCCAAAGTCAAGCAACTAAAAGGAGAAAGGGAAATTTATTCAGCTTATGGTTCTAGAGGGGAGATACAGTCTTTCACCGTGGAAGTGGACTGGTTGGAGGCAGAATCTGGAGGAATCCTAGGTCACAACTATCCAAAAGTTTCACAGTTGCAAGACTACCAACTACCAGATGAGCTCTCTCCCAGAAATAGGGTAGGTCTAATCCAGCTCAAGGTCTACTCCTGTGACTGACTTCTTCCAGCAAGACTCTACCTCCTAAAGGTTCCATGACCTTCCCAAACATATGAGCCTGTGGGGGACACATTTTAAACCATTAAATAAAGCAAGCACTTTACTGACTGAACTATTTCTTCAGGCCTTTCTCTTCACTTTTCCAAACTTCTCTATTGTTTCTAGAAGCATGTCTCATAAATGGAATCATGTCTGTCATTCAGACTATCAAGAAAGAAGTTTCATACCTTCTTTTCTTCTGTCAAATGATTTAATATATTTTCAGGAGACTTCTGAGTATACTATAAGTGATGCTGTTGGAGGAAATAAGAATCCTGAAAAATAAGGAATCCAAAAACAAGTCGGTTCATTTGCATGTGCAGATACATGCCCAAAGCAACATGAACAGTGCTCTAAGACTCAGGAGTTATGCACAGAAGGGTGAAAGTACTAATCTTATGAGACTAAGGTGTGGTGACATAGTGAGCAAAGAGCACTGTCTATGGATAGAAGGAATTGGAAGCCCCCAATTGAAAGAGGAGTATGACAGTCAGGTAAGGGGTGTTACTAGAAGGAAGGCATGGTAGGCAAAAGTCATTCCTCTCACATTACTTACTGCCATGCAATAGCTTTCTGCAATCACACCTTCTCAGCACATTGACCAGTGCAAGGTTACACATATACCTGCTTTGCCCTGGGCAGTTGAGCCTGTCGCCAATCCCTGATGAAGTCAGTCTCATGTGTGTTTGTTGATACTCTCCTTGATGTCTGTCCTTCCCCATGCACCAAAGGAGTTCAAGCAGGTGAACCTGCTCAGGAATTTTAAGCAGGTGGCATGAAGATGAGCTGAATGTTTAGGAAGCTTTGGTGATCCCGTGGAATTAGTACGCCTGAAAAGTTGCACATAGTAGGGCTAGCAAGATGGTTTAGCAAGTAAAGACACCCTCATGCAAACTTGGAAACCCGAGTTCTATTCCCAGAACCCAGAGAGTGGAAGGAGAGAACCAACTGCCAAAAGTTATCCTCTGGCTTTTCCATATAGACCAAGGCATACACATGCCTCTTCTCTCTTTCCCTCCCCTCTGCAGTAAACAAATACTTGAAACTTTAGCATTGCAATAAAATTGTCCCCTATTCACAGGCACCCAACAATCTCTCCCAAGTGGATAACAGGAAAGTATGGCTGAATTTTTTTTTCTTGTGACTTTTCCCTGTCTGATCTCCACCTACTGTTTCTTGTACTTGAATGCTTTCTGCTGCCCACACCCCTCCTCATCCTCAGTGCACACTTTGTTACTTTGACCCGTTGAACTCCTTATGATCCACCTAAAAATTGTATGTTTTTCATGTGTCTGTCTTAAACCACAGGACTTTCTAAGTGTCTTTGCAAGTTTATTTGTTTGCCAAGTACTTTTTAGAGTTCATTCTATTTTAAGAAAACCACAATTACTAGGAGATGCACAATATCTTAAAGGTGCCGTTTATGAAAAGAACCAAGTTTAGCCCTTCAGTCAAACACTGACCACAAAAAAATAAACTCATGTGAGTCAAGATAAAGTTCTGTATGTGTATTCATAGTATATTCCACTTTAAATGTCTATCTCCCAGTCTATCTAGTGGCTAGATAGATTTCAGCTACATTTCTGTTTCATCACACATTGTGATGAATGGACATCTCTGTTGCATCTGCCTCTGTTCAGGAGAGGGATTATGCCTTGCTCATTTTTCTCTTCCCAGTGGCCTGAGATGAACGGAGACAACTTATGTAATAATTTTTGAGTAAGAATTTCTATATTTTCTTAACCATGGGGAATTTTCATATTACCAACTGATGTAGTAGATAATACCGGTATTATGCGAATTTTAGAAGCCAGGACACTAAGATTCATCAAGTTTGAATGGTCTGGCCAAGATCAAGAATTATGGATGAAAAGAATCAATCAAACTCCTTTAAAGGATAGTTGTCACCATTAAATCCATGGAAGGAAGATGAATCTGCAGAATCTCCAGAGACATTCAGATTTTGTTTCTCAAAGGAACTGAGGATCTGATCAGCAGTCTATGGAGAATTAACCTTCCTCTTCTGCTAGAATGGAGACCATGAATTATCCTGCCTTCTAAAGGTGATTGGGTAATTTTGTGTTTTCTTTTCCTTAGCTAAGACTGATATTACTCATAAATCTCAGAGTGGATGATCAGAAATGATAAGACAAAAAGTACCTCAGGCTTTCTTAAAGAGCTTGAACTGCAGAGACATATACAGTAGTGATGTGTCTCATTCTTATCAAAGTTACATAGAATTTTCAGAGCAATACCATGAAGATGTTTATCTGACTGCCTTGGAAACTGAATTAATCCCAATTCTAAATATTTCCTTCTTTTTCTAATTACAATGAGATCAATTTTTGTTTTCCACATTCTAAGTTCCTAATGCTATACACATGGTGCCTTTTTAATTCTCATATTAACTGCCACTCTTCATTCACCTGTCAGATACTTGTACTCTCCTGGATGAACAGAGTTGTGATGAATTATTGATCAGGTAAGACTGTAATGTGCAACCCTAGTGCTTAGAGAGAACGCTATTTATTTAAATTAGATGTATCTGTGGAAGATATCTGTGACATGAATTTTGGGTCAAAGAAATATGAATGAAATTGATATGATTGCTAACATTTGAGGGTTCTCAAATTTAGCAAATAACTAATGCATTAGTCCCTATGTAGAGCAAATGTTCAAAATACACTGCCATAGTGAAGTACTTCAGGTATCTTGGTAATAACATCTGAAAACCCTACTGACAGGGTTTGTGACTCATCCAGGAAGTGACATTTGAACACTTTCAGTTTCGGAAAGTAGTTGATCTCCTGTACACCCCTTGTCAAACAACAGAGCTAGATGCGAATTTAGAAAACATTTGCTTCTAAATGTTATGTAACTGAATAGTTCTTTACATATGGATGCTTAAATCCAGAGAGGAAAAAAAACATATATCTATAGAGAGTGACACAGAAATTCAAACAAATCCCCTTTTAAGCTCCCCTGACCCACTTTTAGCAAAAACAAGAGGAAGAATTATCCAAGTGAGGATAACATCTGTGACCAAGATGTAAGTCCATGAGACGTGTTTCAGGAAGCGTAGCTCCTCTCTTTAAAAGTACTATATCTTGAATCATCTGCCTCTCTTGATAGGAATTGGCTTGAGTGGTATAGACAGATTGAAAATAACACCATAGAATAAAGAGGAAATCTAAAGAGAAACAAGATAATGAACAGGAGGATGAGGGTATACTACTTCAAGACGGTCAGGGAAGTCTTCCGAGTCTGTGAATTCTGGAATAAAGTGAGACATGGATTCTTCTGAACACTCTCCCCCAAGGTACCTTTGCCACGCTAAGTGAGACCACGATGGGTAATCCTTAGAGGATGCATCATTGGAGCAGTGGTTACCATAACAACACAGCAAGGAGGTGCTCATGGGTTGTGCGACCACATTCTCTCTGCATTTGCAAGTAGCTAGGTGCCTGTGTCTAGGTGAAATTCATGTTTCATTACTGTCTGCAATGCCCTGAAATAAAAATGTTTTCCTCAAGAGCTGATCTCTGAACACAGGCCAGATCTAGAGAGCTCCTGAATGGTGGGAAGAAGGACAATTCTTTTTGTCTTCTACACTTTAATGGGCTTAGGTTTGGCAACTAGGAGCTTAGTGCACCTGTTGAATCTGCCTAAGGCTGGTTCTAATTAGACCTCTTCTAAAGGAAGTAAGCATAAGTTAGTTAATGTTGTTGGTATTTTCCTCTTTACTGCTTTAGGAATTATTCATTTGTACTAAGTCCTTGAATAAGTATCTTCCCAGACAGTTACCAAGCGCTGCTCTGATGTCATGGAATTTATGTCCATGGGTCATTTTCCCGTGGTGTAGCTTTGACTCATGTGTCATTATGTGCTGTCTGTCAGGGATGGAGTTAATAGGCTTTTATAAGTACTCAAGATACATTTCCTGTCATATGGGGACACTTATCACGAACAAATAATATTTATTCTTGAAATCACAACGTTTGGTAAACCGCTCAGCAGAGAATTGAGAAGAGTGACCAGTGAATGATTGTAACAACTGATTCCAGACACAATATAGCAGAAAAATCTCCAAGCAAGAGTCCATATTTGTTTCTATAGCTCTCCAAGATGTATTGCACCTAAAATAAGGCCCATATGCTTCTCTACGGTTTCAATTTTCCAAAGTGAAAGGCAGTATTCTATCACTTTCTCAAAAATGTTCACCCTCACAAGAAGTGAAGCTTTGAAACTTTGAAACTTGGTGTAGTATATTCTCTAATGACATGCATTTTCCTCCTCATTATTCAATAATATTTAGTATATTTATGATTCATTTTAGTACTTCCATCATGGTAGCATGACGTATTCTTTTCTCTGTGTTATGGAGGCATAACTGCCTGCACAAGCACATACTATAGAATGTGGAGTTCCACTATATGTGAGCATTAGGAAATATTTCAGTCAAGATAATGAACATACGCATCACCTCATACAGTTGTATTTCTTTTCATGGTGAGAATGTTTAAGATCTACTCTCCTGAAATATTCAAATGCAATTTCTGTGCGTTCAAGGCCAGCCTGTTCTACAAAGCACCAGGCTAGCCGGAGATACACAACAAGACCCTGTCTCAAAAATATCTCAAGTAAGCCTCAAAATTATTATATATATATGTGTGTGTGTGTGTGTGTGTGTGTGTGTGTATATACAATATGGCATTTGGAAGGACAAGTTACTTTTCCACTGCAAAGGATAAGAGACTCCTATACAGTAATTATGAAACCTAATTGAAGCTTTTTGTATCATAGCCCTCAGAGAAAACAAAGGGCATGGTCGTTTTGTGCAATGCGAGAAGAGATGAATGAAAAAAATACATGCTATGATGCAATGAGTGTGGAATTATCCTAGGGATAGTACCAAGACTCAGAGAACCTTGCTGCTCCTAGGCTGGAATCAGAAAGAGTAAGTGTGCCCTAGAACCTGGAGAGGATGTGCTCTGAATAGAGACACCTGAAGAATTGAGTCCTTGGAGCAAAGGTCTAACCTCCATGGAAGACATGCAATCCGATCTACACGTCCCCCTTTGCCCTACAATGGTCTACTGGTGCACTCACTGACCATCTCCAACTACAGCTAAGGAATAAGGCAGCATCCATTCAGATAGCTTCTCAGCTGGAAGACACATGGGAAATGAACCCGTAGGACAATTCCTGCTACATAGCACAATTTCACTGTGGGCTGCTTTCTTCTGTTCTGACTGAGGCACAAAGAAAACAAAATTAGACAGCACTAACAAAGAATCAATGGTTGCTTCATGCTTTTAATTCACAAATTCAGGCTGAGTTTTTCCACATTTGGAAAGCTGTGGTAGAGAGTTGTGAATTTGATAAAAAGTGCTCTGTGCCAGAAGTTTGACAATCTATAGCTTCTGAGCCAATCTGTCTTGCCACCTGTTTTGTAGAGTCCATGAGGTAAGACTTTTTTGAGTGGCTGGGAAAAAAAAAACTACCGAAATAAGAATGGCATTTTGTGACATGAAAATTACATGAAATTCAAATTTTGGTGTCTGTGAATTATATTTTCCTGGAATAAGGTACAGCTGCTCAGGCACCAGTGGGACAGATAGCTGTCACACGAAACCTAAACCATAAAATCTGTACTCTGGGGCAGTTTACAAAAAGAAGTCAGCTAACCCAGATCCTATTGCTGAAGAAATTGGGGCCCTGGAGACAGGTTTACCCAAGGTCAGACAATAACTCCTCTACTACATGACTGTGCCATTGCTACATGTTAATCCATTTCTTCAAGCTTAATTTTCTCAAGACAAAGAGAAATACAAATGTGTGCTGTGTAGAGTAGCAGAATTAGAGTAGATCACAAAAATGAAGTAGTTAGCACAGGAAGTTATTTAAATCCCTATGAATAATACTATGCACCATCCAACAATGTAAATTTTCCTGTTTTTCCTTATGTCACTATCTCATTTCACCATGTGATAAACAAATATCTAATTTTTCATTCTTACTGGTATCACAGACAATTTACTTCTTATCTAAAGTCCATCACTTGGTTAGTAACTCTAGTTTCCATTATTTTTCAACCTGGTTTGAAAAATAGCTGTTAATCTTTAATATTTTCTCTTCTTTCTTTCTTTCTTTCTTTCTTTCTTTCTTTCTTTCTTTCTTTCTTTCTTTCTTTCTTTCTTTCTTTCTTTTTTTTCTTTCTTTCTTTCTTTCTTTTTCTTTCTTTCTTTCTCTTTCTTTCTCTTTCTCTCTCCCTTCCTTCCTTCCTTCCTTCCTTCCTTCCTTCCTTCCTTCCTTCCTTCCTTCCTTCCTTCCTTCCTTCCTTCCTTCCTTCCTTCTTTCCTTCCTTCCTTCCTTCCTTTCTTTCAACATTTCTTCAGTTGATTATCCTTGGATTCTTTATCTCCTAACAGGATTAGTTATTTTAAAATGTAAAATAATATTTCATTGTCTTAATAATATTTTCCCTCTCTAGCTACTTCCCACTGCTTTTATTTGTAATATCAAATTCCTGACCTGGACTGTAACACATTTAAAACCGTTTGTGGAGCTTAGTGATTTCTTTCTCTGTAATTCCTTGTTCGACCTATTACTTTCCACCTACTTCTCCCTTATCTATTTCTTTTTAAGCTATTCCATCTTCTCTCTGCCAAGCATAGATCCTCATTTTTCAATTTGCCACTGTGAAGTGACTTCACTTGCTTTCAGTGAGCTCATCCAGCTGTAGTCAGACTCATCTTAGAGAAGCCCTAAGGAAGTGAGCTTGCTTTTATTGCAAGCCATGAGTTATAGTCAATGTTTCCTGAAGACTCCCAAGATTGGGGATTAATGAAGCACAAGAGATAATATAGTTTTCCTTTCCCTAGCTGACAGAAGGGAGAACTAGACGGAACAAATGGAAAGAAGAAAGTAAGAAAGGAAAGAAAGAAGGAAGGAAGGAAGGAAGGAAGGAAGGAAGGAAGGAAGGAAGGAAGGAAGGAAGGAAAGAAGGAAGGAAGGAAGAGAGGGAGGGAGGGAAGGAGGGAGGGAAGGAAGGCGGCAGGGAGGGAGGGAGGGATGGAGAAAGGAGGAAGGAAGGAGGGAAGAAGGGAAAGGGGAGGGGGGAGGGAGGGAGGGAGGGAGAAAAAAGAAAGGAAAAGAGGGAAGCAAGGGACATTCACAAATGATAAAGGCCCCTGACTTAGCATTTCTTTCAGGTAAGTTATTCTTTGTCATCATACCTAAACTAATGAAAAATATTTGGAGACCTAGATATTATCCAACTTAATTTTGTGTCTTTTGTGCATGAAGGAGAAATATCTTGAGGGTAAGAAGGAGGCTACTCGATGCTTATTAAAGAGTGTGATGGTTGATCTTCATTGTCAGCTGGACTAGACTTAAACTTTTAGTCACCTTTGAGTGTGTCTGTGAGGGCATCTTCATGTTATTAACTGAGAGAGGAAGGCAAACCTTGAATGTGGCAAGTGACGTCTCATGGTCTGGGATCAAGATATAAAAGGGTAGGGAGAAGAAGAAAAACAAAGTATGCCAACATTCTCCTTTCTCCTGCTTCCTGATCTGCTTTGATGTGAAGAACCTCCCCAACCTGCTCTGCCACCATAGACTGAGCTACATCAACACATCTTCCTTGCCGTTACTGAACGAGATCTTCTAAAATTCTGAGTCAAGATAAACCTTTCCTTCTTTATGCATTTCATGATTACAGTGATACAAAAATAACTAATACAAAGAGCTTTATTGATAACCATCCATGGTAAGTAAGGGATCAGATTGACTTAATGAATGTATACATTTAAATTATGGACTTTTGCATTAGCTTCATTTCTATGACTGGGTTGATAGAAAAATGTCACTAACATAAATTTTTTTTTATTTCAGTTAAGTGTGTGAATAATCTTCCAATGATATCTTGGATGAAACAATTGGAAAGTGGGAGGAAAAATAAAAAATAAAAATGAAATTAAAGCTGAGCGATAGGAATAGTCTGCATCATTATTATCCCTGCTATGCATCTTCTGAACATTACTAACTTCTCTATGTTTCTCTGGTAAAGAAGTACACACTTATGAACTACTCCAAAATTTAAAGATACTAATCTTCCAGTGATTTGACATTGACATGAAAGAAAATTTTAGTCTACTAAAAATCTCGTCTTTGTTTTTATTGGATGAATATGTTTGAGACTGTTTAAAGACTATGTGGATGACACAGACATTGACTGGGTACTGTAAATAGAATATTGAAGAATCAGGATCAAAGATAGTGTCACTAAATTAAAGATTGCTTCTGTATCAAAGTGAGAATCAACATATCCACTTTAGATGTAATTTAGGTATATACAAAAACCCAAAGATCTCTAATACCATATAAAACAATAGTGCAATGTGAAACCACAAATAAATAAATAATAAAATAGACAATTCATTACACCAGATTGTCAATTTGCATTAAGCACACTAGACACTCAAAAACTTTAAGCAGAAATTTATACTTCTAGTATATTAATGTAAGAAAACAGTGAAGAATACATCCTAAAATATTATATACAAAAACTCATTGATAAGTTATGAGCTTAAATTAAGTAAAAGAACAAACATACTCAACAATAAGGAAAGTGCACAAATGAATAATGACAGTTCGAGTCAAATCCAATAAAAATAAAATTTTGTGTATATCACTATATAGACAAAGTATATGACAGTGCTGAAAGCATCTCAATGGTTTACAAGACAGCACAACTGGTATATAAACTCATGTGTGCATATCCGTGTGTGTGTGTGTGTGTGTGTGTGTGTGTGTATGTGTGTGTGTGTGTGTGTGTGTGAATAAAAGAGGCCAACTCTGGGTGCCTTCCTTCCTCTATCATTCTCTGCCTTACTCTTTTGCGATACAGTTTCCTCTTGAATCTGGTATTCACCAATTGGCTAGACTCCTGGATAGTGCTCTCTAAGCATCTAGGGATCTGTCTATGTCTACCCCATCTGAATCCCGGTGATCTTGCTATAGATAAGCTTCCGTGCCTAGTTTTTACACAGGTGTTGGGGATCTGAACTCACATCCTTATACTTACTCAGTAAGTACTTTGTCCACTGAGACATATCACAAGTTCATGAACTCATTTTTTTTAATAAAGGCATATATGTAACATTGTTACATTCTATGATATAGATAGATAGATAGATAGATAGATAGATAGATAGATAGATAGATAGACAGATAGATAGATTGGCTTTTTGGAGATAGATTGACCATAGAGCACTCATGTCAGTGCTCATCAGCATAACACTGGCAGTGGCATCTCTTTCTCATTATTTTAATAAAAAATTTGATTCCTTGGAAGACTGCCACCATCCCCAAGTCAAAAAATCAGCATGTGACAATGTCATCAATCATTTGTAACTTCATTCCCTTGTCAAAATCATTAATACAGGAATCATCATAAGCTTAATATTAACTGCTGTTGAAGCAGAGAGAAACGGT
The DNA here is from genome assembly GCA_023101885.1 of Typhlomys cinereus. Lineage (NCBI taxonomy): Eukaryota > Metazoa > Chordata > Mammalia > Rodentia > Platacanthomyidae > Typhlomys > Typhlomys cinereus. The sequence continues at coordinate 1,953,137 of JALPQD010000001.1, forward strand.
AAGGATGCTCACTCGACCACAGAGTAATCACCTTTTCACTGTCCAAAAGGGGAACCAACAGGGAAAAGGGAAGGTTCAGGTAGGCAGAGAGAACCCAGGTTCCGAAGTGTCAACTGAGTGTTGATAAACAACTTCACTTGGAATTAGTTCTTCTCAGGTCCCCAAAATGCTCATCTTAGCTGAAAATAAAAATAGTATGTATTTGCAAAAACGCAAAAAGACATCCAACATCCCACATATGCAGATATACAAAAATCAAAACCAAATGAGATGTCAACCCAAACCAGTTAGAATAGCTATTATCAGAGTCAAATGGCAAGTTCTAGTGAGAAGTTGTACACAGTTGGTGGGAATGCGTATCAGTATAAAATTACAAAAATTAGCACAGAGGTGCCTGGTTCCTGAAATAACTAAAATAGAACTACAATATGAGCCAGTAATCCCACTTCTAGTTACATATCAAAATGAATTGAGTATGTTGCTGCAAAAAAGTCTTGAAAATATTGGGAGTGTATCAAGAAGAAAGATTGTAAGGGGATTGGTGATTAAGGAGCAAAAATATCATAAATTCACTGCATTCATGTATATGATACTAAAATACTAATCAACCTCAAAGCCCACCCCTTATGACATGCCTTCCTCCAATAAAGCTCCACCTTCTAAATGTGACATGACCTTCCCAAACAACAACTAAGGATTCAAACCCATGAGCTTGTGGGAGACAAATCACATTCAAACCATGACAATGTTAAAGAAATATCTGCTCTTCCAATAGAATATTCAAGAAATAGAAACAATGTGAATGGATAAGTAAAATATGAAATGCAGTACTTTTGTATACCTATACATCTATATCACACACACACACACACACACACACACACACACACACACACACTGGAATATTAGTCATCCTCTTAAAAAAAGAAAATTTCTGCTATATACCACAAAGTAGATGAACTTGAAGGACATTATTGCAAAGTAGGTGAACTTGAAGGACATTATTGTAAATGAAGCATGCCAGATACAGAAATATAAATGCTGCATATTTTCATTTACATGTAGAACCTGAGATAGCTGCATTCAATCAAACAGAATAGAAGAGACTAGGAAGCAGGATAAATGTGGAAGAGACATTGTGGCACAAGCTTTCAGTTGTAAATTCTGGAGCCCTAATTATAGCACAGTAAATACTATTAACAATAGAAAATCAATGTTGAGAAAATATTGTTAACAAGAGTAAATTGTCAGGAATTGTAAGCTTTGAATTTCCTAAGACAGCAGATACTTTTTTCTCTTTTACGTCCTTAGGAGAGGCTTGCAGGCAGCTTTTCTCATGCAGGGAATGATGTTAGTGCAGCCGCAAGGAGCGTGGGAAAACCTGTGATCTCCAAGCAACGGGTGGGTGCAGGCAATGATGCTGCCTAGATTTGAAGGAAAGCCGAGACCTGAACCTGGGACAAAGGGATGGGAAAGACCTGAAGTAGCATCTGATTAACTAAGGAAGGGCAATATTAGGAACCACCGAGATGTTGCTGGGAAGTGATGGGAACCACAGTCCAGCAGGTGAATAGAGAAGCTGAGACATGTCCTAAATCTAAACCCTAGAACCGGGAGACACATAATTCTATATTATTTTTTCTTTTGCTTATTTCTAGTTCACTTTACTATAACTATCATAAAGTGTTAATACAATTATTGTAAGTGCCCTAAATTGCCATTATTCTCCAGTTACACTAGTAAGAATTAATAGAAACACAATGACCTGCCCTGAGAAGGCCACTGATAAAAAAAAAAAAAAAAAAAAAAAGCCACGCTGTTTTGCTAGTCTGCTCAAATCTAATGTTGTTCTGTTGTAAATTAGAGGGATAAAAGGAGTGGGAAAATGAATTTGATATCCTTTTAAAAGTAGCTTTGGGGGCTGGAGAGGTAGCTCAGCGGTTAAGCCTCTGCCTTGCAGGCAGAAGGTCCTGAGTTCGGATCCTAGACCCCACGTATAGACGCCGGGTGGAAGCGGGGGCGGCCTGCGTTTCTGGTCCTGGTAGGGCGGAGCCTGTGAATCCCAGGGGCAGAGTAAACAAGGAGGAGGTGGAGGCGTCCATGGTGGTTCCCGAATTCGTCCATGGTTCTACACACACACATACATACACATACATACATACACACACATACATACACACACATGCATACACACACATGCATACACGCACAATTGAATAAAGAATAAATAATAAAAATATTTAAAAAGTAGCTTTGAGATCTGAAATATGAGACTTGGAGATGACAATTCTGAGTAGTGCTATCTAACACACAGAGGAGCTGAGCCTACTGCAATGTAAGTTCTGACTGTATGGTTGTGAAAGATCAGTAACTACAATTAGATATAAAGAGAAGAAATTGTAAATTATCTTTCCCTCCATCTCTTCACAGCTCATCCTGTGTTTCATGGGGTGATAAGTATGTAGTGGCTGATTGTAGTTCGTGTGTTGTCTCATCAAAATTCTGGATAAGTAGCTGGAAATAGAGCATCAGAACTAGAAAACAAGTTGAGAACCATGCGTAATTCTCCACCCTAGATTGCACTGGCATAAAAGCCCTTCACTCCAAGTCCACCTGACTTTCTTCCTCGTGTTGGCATTGCCTTTCCTTCTCACAATGCTCTATGACTAAGTTGCTAAACTTAGAAATTCTAATTGCTAAGAAAACCATCTACCAGTGGCTCTAACTTAGCACGATTAGCAGTAATTAGTCAGCTTTCCTCTAAATGTGCTCACGTCCTCACTAACCAGATAACTAAAGGCTAAAAGCTCCATGTCATCACTCCCAAATCTAAACATTTAACAGAGGTCTTATTTTCCCATGACATTACTCCTACCTGAACTATCCCCTGCATTCACATCTCCATCACCATGGTTCATACCCTCATTAGCTAATTCAACCTCATAGCAATTATAAGCACTATAGCAATGCTATTTCCAATTACTTCTTTCTTCACACTCCAATAAATCTTTCACATTACTCCTAGATTAGTCTTCCCAGTGCTTCACTCTAATAATGTGATTCACTGGCCAAATAGCCTTCCTGACTGCTTGGGGACCAAAATAAACCTAAACTCTGTTTCTTTAGACACTGTTCTTTAACAAATAGATTTTAATCTTTTTTTTTAATTAAGAGCTTCCATTAAGCAACCTATTTTACCCACTATTTGTTCCGCTCAGTTCAGCCCCTCACTTGACCCTGCTTTGTTGATCTCTCTGACCTATGCAGCTGGATCTGACACTTCACTTCTCCTCTGAAACTCTGCTTTGCTTTCTTTCCCTTGTGCTACTCTCAGAATTCTTGATATTTCTATAGAAGCATATAAATTAGGCTAATTGATGCAATAAAATGCATCCAATGTAATAAGACTATATACTGCAAGGTTAGCCATTTATGCGTTGATTGTTATTTGCCTAACATGTGCCATGTGATAGAGATCCAATAATGAACAAGATGGAATCATATTTAATCACAGGGATTCATTTTGCATTGGGAGTCTATGTTAATAATATGAACAAGTAATTTAATATTAAAATTGTGATATTACTAAATATTTATGTAGTTAAATAGTTCCATATGAACTATAAGAGACAGACATTTAGGTTAATATTGAAATGGAGTTGTAGTCAATCTGGCTTAAAAGTGTTTAGATTATGTAATAGAAACTAATTTCCTCGGTTAATATCATGATATGGCTACCATGAATGAAAACAGTCATATCTGACCTGCAAAGAAGGAAACAAAATTTCTAGTCCTGAACGACCATTAATAGAAGAGTTGAGCAATGGACCTAAGCAAAAGTATTGCTTTTCTCTTCCTCATTGCGTTATTTTCAAGCAACTTTTTAAATTTGGTTTGCTTTCATTAGTTACACTGAGCCATCCATCACAGCCACTAATGCCTCTAAGAAGAGCAAAAATCCTTAAAAAAAGTCAAGTGGTGCTTTACCAATCTTGATGCCAACCCTAAGAGGAAGTCTCTGATGAGGAGCTTGCAGCCACAGACGCACAAAGCACACAGGAGCTGTGCTTTGAGGCCTCTGAATGGTCTGGCCACGGCTCCAGGCAGCAGACCAAAGGCACGCATGGCTTTGCTCACTCTTCAAATGCACTTTATCTTTCCAAAATTAAGAATGTTACACGTCTGTCTATAGTCATCAAAAACAATCTTACTTTGTCATTTTTTTTGCCTTTTTCCCCTACTGAATTCACACTTTGAACTGTAAGAGTATGAATTTCCTCCCAATATCTTAAGCAAGGGCATTTTTAAAATACGATGCAATAGAATAGAATAGATCATACATATTTTGTCATATCTGATTTCCAGTGCAAGAGAAATGAGAATAATGAACTACAGGCAGGTAACGTTCACAAAAATGGAAGCCAGAAAGCCACCTCCAGGGCCACATTTACAAAGTGGCATGCGGATGGAAGGACTGGAACCCAAGGCAGTATTCCGGGAAAATACCGCTCCTCTGGGAGTGAGACCACCTCGCGTTGCATCCTACACAAAAGCTTCTAGGGAGAATTCCTTACAAAAACCCTTGAAGTGGAAGAAAACGCAATGAACTACTATTGCAAAGCATCCTTGCTGAGTCCTGTATGAAATGCTGTCTAGCATTCTTGAGGACTCGAGAGATGGGTGAGCCACAGCCGAGCTCTTCCAGTGAGAGTGTACGTGTAGCCCCTTGCACATAGCAAAGGGACCAGTGGAAAGATAAATTTGCGCTTGCATGTGCTTTCCCCTTTTCATGGAGGAGAGAAGCATGTTTGTGGCGAGAATATTGCAGGCCTTGTTGAGAACGGTTCCTCCTCTCATGAAGGTTACCTCTGTGGAGCTGCCAAGCTTAGAGCCTGGGAGTTACAGGCCAACTAAGTGCCAGTTGCAGCTCTCTGCTGAGGCGGCATGAGGCAGCGACACTCTCCCACCCTCCTTCGCAACCACCCCTCTTTGCTCCTTTGTACGGGAGCTGTCGCTTTTCCCACTCCGGGGCCCTCCCTTCTCATTGGTGGGAGCCTTTCCCTTACATAGGAGATGAATGTTTCCTTGTTTGCAGGAAGCCAGACTTGCTGAATGCTGATTTCGTGGAAGTCACACAAGGGAGGAAACCAGAGACTTTTTTTTTCCAACTAATCTGCATAAAAAGTGACGCCACAAAGCATCAAGTGCTCAACTTAGCCTGTGATGCACTTAATGCTCTTCAGACATGGGAGACATTATATCATAGCTACACAAAATGCATGATCTAATGTGTGCTTACAAACTTGTGTTGATTATGTGTGTTTGCATGCAAGTAAGTATACACAAAAATATTGATAAAGATATTACATATAATATTATGTATTCACAAGAGTATATATACCCAGCTTTTTTCCCTTAATGTGTAAACATATGTATGTACATGTTTTATTTCCCTTTTTGATAATATATCAAAATCCTTTTCATTTTCTAACTCATTATTTCTCCTTTTGAAAGAACTATGGGAAAAGTTGAAGCAGTTGAATGGTCTGGCCACTGATCCAGGCAGCAGACCAAGTGCACGCATGGCTTTGCTCACTCTTCAAATACACTTTGTCTTTCCAAAATGAGAATGTTACTTGTCTGTCTATAGTCATCAAAAAACAATGTTACTTTATCATTTGTTGCCTTTTCTCCCCACTGAATTTACACTTTGAACTGTAAGAGTATGAATTTCCTTAAATGAGGAAAGCTCAAATGAGCTGCTCCATTGTTTGGATCTCTTCTCTGACACACTCACCTTCCTGATATCCACACTTTGAAATCTGATACGTGGACATGTCTAATTGCCTTCGGGTACATTTAGAATTTAAGGTAGAAGCAATTCAAAAGAAGCAGGCAGAAATGCATCCTTAAACTTTTTCTTTGTATCCAAAGTACTCCTATAGTTAAACATGGAAATGCTTTTTGAAGTTTTCAGAAGCAAAAATTTGGGCACCTATAATGATGTGATATATATATATATATGTATATATCATAACTATGGTCTTTCGCATTAATTTCAATTTTATGTTGAATTAAAAGGATATTAAGTGATGGCTTTAAAAGGATATTAAGTGTGGCTTAGAGTAAAATCTACCCTTTTATTATCTTAACATCAACTAATCTTCTAATGCTGTGCTAACATGTAAACTATGTCTAATTTTTCTCTCCCTAATGCCAAAAAACTTATTAAGGATTAATGAACAAAATAAAACCACTGAAAATTATCTTATTTAGCATGTTATCTACTCTGTAATTTGGAAATTCAAACACTGCAGGGCTGACTTCATAATAGAAATATATTTGTTGACGAAAACAATAACAAGGAGATACTAAATTGCAAAGTGTAACTGTAACAAGTATTGAGAGATAAAATGTCTGTTAATCAGATGGGATCTTATGAAATTAAAGAGCTTCTGTTCAGATAAAGAGATTGTAACTCGAGCACAAAGGCAACCCACAGAATGGGAGAAGATCTTCACTAACCATGTAGAGCTCTATTATCCAGAGTGCACAAAGAACTTAGAAAACTAAACACCAAGGAAACAAATGGCCCAAAAAAATGGGCCTTGGAATTTAAAGGAAACTTTACCAGGGATGAAATTAAAATGTCTAACAAATATCTTTAAAAATGCTCCACAACCTTAGCCATCAGGGAAATGCAAATCAAAACCTCCCTGAAATATCATCTTACCCCGGTCAGGGTGGCAAAAATCCACAATATGAACAACACCAAATGCTGGAGAGGATGTGGAGAGAGGGGAACTCTACTACATTGCTGGTGGAATGCAGGCTCATAAAGCCACTCTGGCGAGCCATCTGGCGATTCCTAAAGAACTTAAAGATTGAAATGCCATATGACCCTGCTATCCCACTTTTGGGAATAACCCCCCATAGAGCAAATATTCACCTCAATGGAACAAGCACAACCATGTTCATAGCAGCACTGTTTACAATAGCAAAGTCATGGAATCAACCCAAATGTCCAACAGTTGATGAGTGGATAAGGAAAATGTGGTACATCTATACAATAGAGTACTACTCAGCCATAAAAATGATGAATTAATGCAATTTGCTGGGAAATGGATGGAATTAGAAACAGTTATATTGAGTAAAGTATCCCAGACACAGAAAATTAAGCGCTGTATGTACTCCCTAATAGGTGGATCTTAGTACCAAACCCACTTAGAGACACACTCAAAGATAAATCTCTGTAATACTTATAGTAATTGCAAAGATTATAAACAGGAGAGAAGGGGATGGAGGGCCCCGCCAGAAACAAAGAAAGAGGGGATCATGCTACAGCAGAGATAATAGGCCACCATCAAGGACTGCAAGTAAGTAATGAGACATCTAGTTAAGCTCACAGGCTTTCATTCCTGGTCACTTGCAACTGTGGGGGTATGATCTTACCAGAAAGGGAGGGTATAGTCTGGCAGATAGAAGGTAATCATTTTGCAATGGGAGACTGACCCATCTCTCACCGCAGTCTCCTACTCTTATTCCATCTACCTTTGAATCTATCCTTATAATAAGACTCTATTTTAACAGCTTTTTATCTCTGGCCAGGGGGTGACATCCAATACCCATCAGGATGGAGACAAGGGCATTTCAGGAGCAGAAAAACTGAAAAAAAAATCAACAAACCATAATTCAGAACATCAGAGACTCTATATCAACCACCTGTAATCAGGCCTGCCTAATCTCTCCCCATCCTGAAGCTCAGGGAAATTTGCAGAAGAGGGGGTGTAAGATTGTAAGAGCACAAGGATGGGAGGAGTCATGATATGCAAGATACTCCACACAAGTTAGGACTCTGCATGATCTGTGCAATGACCAACATATCGTTGACCCCTCAAAGTTTAGCATGGACTAAAGGCACTAAGATCCTTAGAAGCAAGGGATTAACAGTCACAATAGTGTTCCTATACTTAAGGGGAACACAAGAAAGAGTTCTAGGCAATGCCACTGAGTCCTTATACCTCATCAGAGAGGAGGACCCAGAGGAAAGTTTGATATATACATTAAAGGCTGCTTCAGAGATGGGGGGAGGGCACTGGGAGAAAGGAAGGGAGGGGGGAAAGGAAGGGGAAAAGGAGGGAGGGAGCAGGGAGGTCCAGGGAGGGGTAGAGGGAGGGAGGGTACAGGGGTACCTATTATGTTTGTATGAGCAGAAAAATAAATAAATTTAGAAAATGTCTGCTAATAATGTAATTACACAGTTGGCATTTTTTTCATTTGCTCTTACTCATTTTTTCTACAGATTTTACTGGTGTAATCAAGGGTAATCAACATTTTCAGTCTAGTAGGAAGTTAGATGTTTAGAATCTGTAATGGGAGGCAAAGACTTGGTGTAAGCCTGTCAATTCAGTTCAGTCCTGGTATACAAATAAGTAAGAACCTCTTGGCACTGTTAGCAACCTTGGCAGAGATTGGAAAGACTGAATAGAGATGAATTCTCAATGACTTCCTAACAGTTTGGTGGGGGCTTTTTCAAGAAAGAGATTGAGACACAAGAATTATAACTGCAGAACAAGAAAATAAAGTGCTTTGAGTCTTGTCCCTATCAAGAGGAAAATACCAGAAGTCAGTTCTCAGCAGATGTGAGATTCTGTCATTGGGCTTAAAGAAAGCCAAAGAAGTTGTCAATAGAAACTCTTCCTTAAAAATTTACCTCATCTTTGTCCAAAGAGCATTCCTATTAAGCATCTTCCAAATTTTACAAAAATTTAAAGACAGTTGTGCTATTTCCAAATTTTCTCAGTCTAGGGTATAAATATCTTTATGCACCAATTTCTGTTGGGAATTATAATGATATTTGATGAAATTTGGTTCTATGGCATACATCCATGAGGTTGCATTTCTTGAGCAATGTCACATCCTGTGCTCACACTTTTCCCCAACAATATATTTCAGAATGTCCTTTAAAATGAGGGTCACCATGGGTTATGAAATCTGGAATGACTTTTCCCCCATAGAACCAGATTTTCTTTCTTAAGTCCTTCATCATATTCTTCCCAAGTCTCTTTTCAGTGGGTTTTTCTGGTCTCTCTTTCTATACACAGCTGAAATGGTCTATCACTGCCTGTCCGGTATGGAAAACACAAATTACAGAGTTTATTGAACACCTGAAATGTAACTACTCTGAGTTGACATGTGGCATTAAACCTGCAGCATGTAACATAAAAAAATTATAAACATATCTTTAAAAGGTTTTCCAATTGATTATATATTGAAATAACAACGCCTTAGATATGTTTTACTAAACAATGTATTTTGATACTAATTTTACCTGTATTTTTACTTTTAAAAGTGTAATAAATAGAACATTTATTGTATATATAATCACATTCATATCATATACTTTTAGATAGCATTAATAAATAAAATTATATATGTATATATGTATATATAGATTCAATATAACTATATATGCTAAGAAAATTCAGTATAAATATATATGCTAAAAAATTATAGGTTATACCCAACCTAGTGTATGCACACACGTGTGTGTGTGTGTTTGTGTGTGTGTGTGTGTACTTATGTGCATTTGTATTTCATGCAGTCTACAGATGTTCTTTCCCCTAGGAGAATATCATATCATGTCAGGTGGAGTTGTGATGGCTCTTTCTTATCTACAGATAAGTGAAGGTTATTATCTACAGAACCACCACAATCACAAGAAGAAGGTCATGAAAGGCCCAAGTAATTGGACAAATCACTGAGTTACACAGTTCAAATGGAACAAGGAGTATGAGACTACAAACACCACAAAACAAGTAAAATCTGTTACATAGAAACATCCTTTTTAATATATTATACACACTTACTGTTTATCCAAACATTAAACTATTATCTTTTACTCTTCTAGACTCTTGCTTATTTCTATGGCTTGAGATACAGACATAGAAAGACCTTCTACAAGGTTGGTATCTACACTACCAATAATTGGTAAATTAAGAACATTTCTGAAGCACTATTTCAGGTAAAAGCTGAAACACCTCTCTATTTCTTTGGTTTCCTTATACCAAGATCATATTGGCCTTTCCCTTCTCTGTCCCATAGTTTATTTTCTTCTAATTATCAATGCACAATATTAACACTAATTCATAAAAAGTTAGACTAGGGGGAAAACTTCAGAAAGACTGATTTTAGTCTACAAATTTTAAAGTGAATTTTAGTAGGCATTCTCAAAGGATAAACAAAAAATATAAAAATCATATTATAAAACAAACTGACAGGAAAGATGGGTCAGGGGTTAAAACATTTGTTTCTAAAGCAAAAGAAATTGAGTTTGGATCCCAAGAGCCCACATAAAAATGGTCACATTTTCATGATACATAAGTAAAAATTAGTTGGTTATCAACTTAGTGCAGAACTCTGGGATAGACATATTATTTTTAAACTAACCATTCTGAAATTAGCCACACAATTCCACAGATAAGTATTGTTATAGTCATTGTACCGATAAGAAAATGAAGATATAAATAATCAATCCATTTTCAGCAGCCTGTGACAAGGGAAGGTCCATGTGCCTGCCTCTGAACAAGTCCTTTATTTTATCACAGGGCTGCACATCCTCCCAGTGCATGAATTATGTACACCGAAACAGATGGCACATATGTCCTAACGTTGCAAAACATTTCATCTGCGTAGAGAAAAGTGCGAACAAGAGGGAGGACGTGATGACTCACCCTCCAATATAAACAAGTTGACTGCTGTAGATGCTCCCTCCCCGCCACACACACACACACACACACACACACACACACACACACACACACACGCACACGCACACGCACACACACATATACTCACACATACATATACACAGACATACACACACACATACACACACACACATACAAAGCACAAGAACTTTAATAGAATATGCAGATCAAATGAGCACAGGTCTCTAGCAGTAGAGTTATGAATCAAGAAAACATTGTGCAATTTAAAAGCATGGATTTACAGATGAGCTACCAAAAGGTTTTTTTTTAATGTTATTCTTATGAAAGACTTTGGAAAGTATACATTTTGCCTAAATATTTCTGAAATATGGTTGCTCCATAAATTTTAGAGTGGTGACCTTATGTAAGTTTGATTTCTTTCTTTCTTGCATGTGAATGAGTGTGTGTGTGTGTGTATGTGTGTATGTGTATGTCTGTATCAAAAGGCACTAGAGTTTATGTGCTTGTGGAGTCTTAAGGGTGAGTGACTTTGGGAATCAATCCAGGGGCACTCTACCTCCTTATTGCCTTGCTCTGGGGTTTCCCAGGCTACAGCCTTCAGAGCTGGAAATTCCAGCTGCAGTCATTTCTGCCCAGTATTTTTATGTGGGCTTTTAGGATTCAAACTCAAGTCCTCCTGTTTTGAGGCAAATGTTTTAAACCCTGAGCCATCTCCTTAGCTCTGTAAGTTTGTTTTATAGTATGACCTTTATGTTTTTTGTTTATCCTTTGAGAATTCCTACTAAAATTGTTGTGAACATGCTATGAATTTTCCTGTCAGCCATGGAGTCCATCTTTCTTGTGCAAAGTTGGGGGCAATAAATGAAAAGCAATAGGATGGAATATTTTAGTGATTATTTTAGTTATTTGCTCTTTTGAGCATATATATTTATATTGGAAAATAGCAGCTCATCAGTGCATGACACAATAAAATAATCACACATTCTGCCTACAAGCTAACAGATTGCAATTTAGGTACATAAACAACAGTCAGGTTTACAGATTTTTTTTTAATTTCAGGAAAAAAATTATTTTTTGTCAAGATTAGTTCAAATGTGCTTTCAAAACAGAGAAGATTAAAATTGACATGTATTCTAATACAGGCACATATTAATCCATGAAGGGCAAGTTCCTTTGCATTATGTAATACTTTCAGTAGTTTCATGTGTGTTAGCTCTGCTCTATCAAATTGGGTTAGTCACTTGCATATAATCAAATAAGGAGGAAAGTTTCAACTGGACTCTGAGATTTGGAAGCTGACAATCCATGGTTGACTGCGTCTCGTCATTACTGGGTCTGTGGTGCAGTAGCACATGATGGTAGGAAGAAAACCATGTTCATCATGGCAGCAGCTCATCTACAGGTTACTCAATGTGTCGCATTTATTGTACATTAAGTTCTTATTCAAAATTGGGCTATTTCTGGATTTCTCCATTTGTTCTTGTGATCTGAAAATTCCTGCATTAATTCATATGTTATTGCAACTTCTCAGTATTCTTACAACTATGGAAGAGTCTTCTTCCATTGATGATTTAGATTATTGACTAATTCCAGGGCATATTGACATCTTTATGAACAAAGTCTTACATTGTAGCAAGGCAGCATGTGTGCTTGTGTTTCCCTTGAGCCAAATTCTAGTCTATCTAGAGATTTGTCTTTAAACAATATTTTAAATTAATTATCTGTATAGAAGCTATTCATGTTTCAGACAGTGCTGCACCCACTTTTTTATTGATATTAGCCACTTCAAAATCCATTGATGTCCATTTCCCATCAATTCTGTCAACAAATGATAATAGGCTATTTTTATCCTTCCCAGGTTAGTCTTTAATAGTCAGCGACATGGTCTCCCTACACAAACCAATGAATTCAAATCCCTGCATCCATTGATCTCCACTAGAGAGATCTGCCCAATAACTTACTCTTCAGTTACATGTGGTACATTAAATTCAAATGTAAGCCTCAGCAAATTAAACTTACATATCGGTTTCTCAGACTTACTAACCACATTTCAAGTGCACAAGTCCAATACATGACAGGTGGCCACCATATGGGAAGAGGCAGGAATTTTATGCCACGGAAGATTTTATTGGATAAGACTGCTTTAGATGATGATTAGATTCAAGGACTTGAATAGAAACTCTTTTTTTTTATTTTTTTAAATTCTTTTTTTTTCATTTTTTTATTAAAATTTAATTATACATTTTAAAATTTTTTACCAGTTCCCTCCCTCCCCCCTTCTCCCCCTCCCCTTCCCCCAGTGCCTCCCCCCCAATTCCCAGAGAGTCCTTTATTGTGTACGCCTAACTCTCCACTGGGTCCTCCTCTCCGATGACATATAAGGACCCAGTGGCATTTCCATAAGCCCTTTCTCTTGTTCCCCTTAAGCATAAGATCACTACTATGGCTGTCAATCCCTTGCCTCCAGGGGTCTCGGTGCCCTTAACAGATGCTAGACTTTATGAGGGCAACAGTGCGCTGGACATTGCGCAGGGCATGCAAAGTCCCATTATGATTGCTTTGGCCCCAACTATTGTTGAGAATCTTGCAAATCGTTGCTCCTCCCATCCTTTTGCTCTTACAATCTTACCGCCCCCTCTTCCGCAAATGTCCCTGAGCTCCAGGATGGGGAGAGATTAGGCTGTCCTAGTTCTATGTGATTGATATAGAGTCTCTGAAGTTCTGGATTGTGGTTTGTTGATTTTCTTTTGCAGTTTTGCTGCTCCTGCAATTCCCTTCACTCCATTCTGCTGGGCACTGTATGTCACCCCCTGGCCAGAGACAAAAAGCTGTTAAACTGGAGTCTTGTTGTAATAGCACATTGAATAGAAACTCTTAAGAGCAAAGAAAACTTTTGCAAATAAGCCAGTATTGGGATTTATTTGTCTTTGCATTAAAATCAGGTTCTCTCCTATTTGTAAAAATGACCTCATCAACTTAATTAATTGTGTAAGAAACTCATAGTTTAACCCCTTTATATTACTGTAATAAAAATCAAACTTCATAGTGAATTCTAACAGTTCCGATACAAGCACAGTAAACTGTCACTCTACAATGATGTTAAGCTATGCAGAGTTTGAATTATCTCAATCTTATATTCCTAAGGGAAGATATATTTCAGTCATAATACCATATATTTCAAAATAAAACTTCTTAAAATGTTTTTCAAAATTGCATTGGACGAATCTGTTCATATAGCATGATCTTAATACTTAATATCTTGTTAATATCTCAAATCAAAACCAAAGTGAAGGCAGTCTTTCTCAGATAGCGTATGATTGTTTATCGGAATATTTTGTAGGTTGTCTGTTTGGTATTGCAAATTTCTTTTCTTCATTCAGAATGGCCTGAACCTATTGTTGGCAGACTTCACTTGCACTGTTGTAGGTTTAGAGGAATCCTGCTGTAACACAATTTTTATAGATATTTACAATGCAATAATTGACTTTTTAGTGCTTTAACACACACCAGATTTTAAGTATGAAAAGACTTCATTTTTGTATGTATATTCTATGATCACGTTATATGTTAATCATTTATCATTGTGTTGTCCCAATATTGTTAGTGCCAAAAGTCTCCCGTACAAAGGGCCATATAGAAAGTCCACTGTTTGCTGAGAGCTTGGACTTACAAATGCTACAAAATAAATACAAAAAAGATCCATGCATTAATTTAGTAGGAAGAGATATTTGAATTTGTCATGGTGCACGTGTGAATTTTTACCTATAGTCTCATGTGTCTGAATTCTTGGTCTCCAGCTACCCCAGCTACTGACAGTTTTCCTAAAGATTATGGAACCTTTAAGAAGCAAAGTTTTGCTGGAAGAAGTACATCATCAGGTTTAGTAACTCCTTCTTCTTCCTCTTTTGATTCTTCTCTCTTTCTCTTTCTTCTCTCTCTCTCTCTCTGTCTGTCTCTCTCTCTGTCTCTGTCTCTGTCTCTGTCTCTGTCTCTCTCTCTCTCTCTCTCTCTCTCTCTCTCTCTTTCTCCTCCTAACTGGTAGTGCAATATTAGCCAACCTCTTGCTTCTGACTATTTCTGCCACTGTGCATTGCCACCATGTGTACTCCACTAGGATGGATTCCATTACCTCTGGAATAGTAAGCCAGATAGTAACCCTTTATCTTCTAAATTTATGTCAGAATATTTTATCATGGCAATGGAAAAATTACTGGAATAGTCATTTATTATTCACTTGTAGCCATTTATTTATAGAAAATACCCAACAATTTCTCCTCTAAGAAATTAGGCAGAAATTCTAACTATGGTTCAAGTTTTCTACCTACAATCAATCACCAATGCTATGAGTAGAATTTATTATCAATCACCAATGCTATGAGTAGAATGCTATTGTGAGAATTTATCATGACAAATCACTATGAGCATCGCTGAAGTGTCTATCCTGATCCATCTGCAAATCTGGTCAGTGACTATGAGCATTTACATTCGACTTTAGACATTCAGATCTTTATCGCCAAAATTATAAAATGATTGCATTATGACTTGTAGCACATTTATGACATCATATTTGTCTCTTAAACCTTAGTCATCTAATAGCTAAATGCCTTGTACATATAAGTTATTATTTTTTTAAAAATTAGCATTTTTCTAAGTGATTTTTAACCTGAGATTAGGATTGTCATATTCAATATGTCTTTTTCAGTGTTTCTAAAAGCCTTTATCCAATCATTCTAAAATTAAAAATTCCATAGGAATGTTTACATTCAGACGTCTATTAAGCACATCAAAATGGTATCAAAATAACTTAGGACTGAGGCGGAAAAATAATATGAGCTTACAATGTTTTATAAAGTTGTCACCCAATATTGTTTTCATTTCCGCTTATTCAGGATTTTCTTTGACATTCAAACTCAAATCTCCATAGTGGAATCAATTTCTTCTTTGTTACCAGCACCCTTACTGTCCACACACTCTTATGCTTGGAGAAAATAAAATGTTATGAAACATGCTAGAAATATTGGACATAAAATTGCTCTATATTGCAAAAGCTAAAGTCAGTAGTCTATTGACATTTGCAAAGTATGTATTTTTTCATTTAGAAAAAATATTTTAAAAAGGCAAAAAAAGTTTTTTTAGGTACTTAATAATAGTATGAGATTTCATCTTCTGCTTAATCACTTTTAATTTTTTTCTATTTTTAGTTCATGTGTAAATATAAAATCATAGACTGCAAAATTTTGATCTGTGCTCATTGTGTGTGTGTGTGTGTGTGTGTGTGTGTGTGTGTGTGTGTGTCTGTATGTGTGAGAGTAGGATTCTAAAGGGTCCTGTGCATTCTAGGTAAGTACCATTGAGATATACTAGAGCCCTAATTTTTCATTAATAATTGTCATTTACAAATCACAGAACAGAGCAAGAGTACATTTCTCCTGCTTAGGTCACCATCTATTTCTATGCTGCTTGACTAATCTTTGTGCTTTGCTTCTTTGTTCTTTTACATTCTCTTTTGAATACTATGAATGTGCAGCTTTGTTCATTTGCATTTAGTATGGTCAGCTCACAAGAAGTGCTAGTGATTAACTTGTTTATACTTATTTGTCCTGTTTGTTTCTCTCCTATTTTGTCACATTCATATTCCTGGGAGAAATTACTTGGAGTCACTCATACTGAAAGGTTAACAGAACTCACCAGAACATGTTTTGAAATAATGATCTAACTTCAGAAATTGGTTTTTGGCATTTTTAAACTCTATGACTACTGCCACTTTCCACAGTCACATCATACATCCATTTTTTCCACTCCTTGCCTGTGCTTGAAGAGGCCCTTCATTCAATACCCAGCACTGCAGGGAAGAATGAACATGTCCTTTGGACTATTAAAGTCCGATGAGTCCTTCCTGTGCCAAGGTGGCATCACATGCAACAGAACCTCCGGTGCGTCTTTCTCATCTCCAAGTTGGTTTCATTCAATAAACATTTTAGCTTCAGCTTCAATCTCTTCTCAGAGAAGCTTTCGTAGGCCTGTTTTTCATTCACAAGGATTTTATGCTCTGTGCAGGTGTATAATAACTTTTATCAAGTGATAACTTTGTTAGCATATGCGACTAGGAGAATCATTTAAATTCTCTTTTGAATACTACGAATGTGCAGCTCTGTGTCATTTGAACTTAGTATGGTCTGCTCACAAGTGCTAGTGATTTACTTGTTTATAATTCATTCTTATATTTCGTTTTTCTTTCATCTATGCATTAGTTTCAGATTTTAGTCACTGCAGACTTAGCAAATCTTCACTCTTGCTCACCAATGGAGCAGTATCATCATACTTTGCAAATACAGTCCAGTCCTACACTGTGATCCAGCAAATGTTTCTACACAGAATGTTCCTAGATGGGATTATCATAGGATCCACTTTATATGCTGTTACCTTACCACAGAGGTTGAAGCTTTCTGCTGTGTAGTTGAATATCTGGAAACAACTGTCTCAGACAATTTGATAAATTTACATACATTAACAGTAAGTCTGGCTCTGGTTACTCAGTCAGAATTGAAAGGAGAAATCTCCATAGCTTGATGTTTCAATCTTATTTTAGTAATAATTTTCAGATAATTGTTTAGGGGAGGAAAATTATGAATATGGAAGAGTGAGTGAATGATTTAGTACTACTGAGTGCTTGCCTAGTATGCACAAGATTTTATATTGAATCTTCAGCACTGCTGAATGAATGAAAGGAAGAAAAAAAAGAGTACTGTAGAAGCAATGAGTGTTACCAGTCTTCATAGTAACTTGATTAGATTTTGAATCACCAAGGAGACACACATACTTCTGGGCTTGTTGGTGGCCGCATTTCCAGAGAGATTTAACTGAAGAGAGAAGGCCTGCCCTGCATCAGTCTGTGGTCCTACGTTGAATAAAATAGGAAAAAAGCATTCCTCTCTCTCTGAATACTCACCTTGAAATCCTGTCCCTACCCATATCCCATCACAGTAGACTCTCACACTGTGAGCCAAACATACCCTTCCTTCCTTAAGTTGCCTTTATTAGGTATTTTGTCACAGCAATGAGAAAAACGACTAATACAATAAAAAATGATAGGGTCTGGGACTAGGGTGGTATTAATTGAGAAGAATGACTTTAAGAAATATCTAGGGGTCCATTATTTGGTTTTAAAGGCTAAGGAGGAAAATGTTCTGAAAGGAACTTTACGGTCTTTTAGAAAGGGAAGGTGGGCAGATACAAGATATGAATATTTGCATTAGAAATATTAGAGGAAGGAGAGGCATAGAAAATAAGATCAGTAGTTCATGTGAGATGCCTGTGAAATGTTCAGGAAAATAAGCCAAATAAGACACAGATATAGATTTATGATCTGCCATAGAAGAAAAGCAAGAAAGATTAGTTGTCAATCAAAGGACTATAGGTCTCATCCATGGCATAGCGATTTCCCTAAAACAGTAAGCAAGCAAGGGACAGTAACTTCCAGATGCTTTGAATCTTGATAGGAAAAGTGGTATAAACTCATCAAAAATCCTATGAAAGTACAAGTGACCTAACAATTGAAATGATTATATACTTTTCCTTTTCACTTTATCTTTTTTTCATCTACCACCGGAATGGAAAAAAACTCTTATTTGTAAGATAGAGGATTCAAAAAATAATAATAATAAGCCAGAACTGTGGAAAAATGCATAGACAATCCACTTACTAAACATGCCCATTCTGGGTTATCAGGCAGTGAAACATAATAAATTCATTGAATCAAATCTTGGAAATTAGTAGTCCATGATTCTAACAATCTTCATTACTTTAGTCTTTCAGGGGGGAAGCAACCACCCTGATAAAATTTTAAAGAAGAGAAGTAAACCAAGAGAAGTAAACAAAAGAGGCAGAAGAGCCTCAGAAATGTCAGTCAGAATTTCCCATAGGGGTAAAACCAAGAAAATACAATATTGCTTCAATCAAAGAAAAAGAGAATTTCTGGAAAAATGAAATTGGCTGAAAAGTTGATGAGATCAAGAAATAATATGGTGCTTGCTAAAGCTAATAACATGGAAACCACATTTATTCTTATTGATACTTATTCATTGCCCAAAGAATTGTGTTACATAAGGACTTTTTCTTACATGTATATAGCGCACATTGAGCTTTTTGCTTACCCCATTTCTACTGTTCTCCCCCCATACATTCCTTTGCTCTCCTAGTCAGTTTCATATCTACTATCATGTCATATATATGCATCTATATAAAATATAGGAACCACGAATGAGAGAAAACATGTTTTTTCTTTCTCAGACTGACCTAATTTACTTGCTGTGATTATCTACGGTTGCACCCATTTTGATACATAACTTTGTTCTTTAGGACTGAAAAAAAATATAATGTGGATATAAACCACATGTTCTTTATCCATTATTTTTGTGATGAGCACCCGGTTTGGTTCTGTCACTCACCTTACTGGGAACGGTGCTGCTGTGTGAATATCTCTGTGATATGCTGACTTTGAGTCCTGCTAGTAAATATCAGGAAGAGATACATTTGTATCATATGGTAGATCTATTTTGAGGTTTATAGATTTGTTCCTACCAGCATTTGCCTATTGTATATTTCTTTTTTCTTTATGCTGTCATTCTGACTGGGGTGGGATAATATCTCAGTATAGCTTTGATTTGAATTTCTCTGATGGATAACCATGCTGAACATGTTTTCATATGTTTATGAGATATATTTTTTCCTGTAAGAGAACTGTCTTTATTTCATTAACCCATTTTGATACAGTTGTGTGTTTTTTGGTTACTTTTTAAAAAAATTATTTGTTTTTTTTGATATCAAGATTTACCATAATAGTATTCCCATATTAAGGGGGAACCCAGGGTGGGGGGGAGGCCTCTGGGCTATACCACTGTGTCCTTACACCTCACTGGAGTGGAAGACTCAGAGGAAAGTTTGGCGTTCACACAGGGCGATGCTCCAGGGATGGAAGTGGGGAAGGGGGAGGTACTGGAAGAAGGGGAGGGAGGGGAGGTGAAAAGAAGGGGAAGCAGGGAGGATGCAAGGGGGAATTGGGAAGGGATAAAGGGAGGAAGAGGACCAGGGCACCTATTGAGCTTGTATGATTGGGAAAAAATTAATTAAAAAAAAGGTCTACTATAATGTTACTTAAGTAAGGCAGTACAACATTGGTTAAAGGATAACAGATAGATCAAGGGAATACAACAGAGAGCATGAAAATAAATTTACTGAAATATGGTCAGTTGGTTTTGACAAAGGTAGAAAGACAGTTCAGTCTAGAAAGCATAGTCATCTCAATAAATAGTCCTGGACAGAAAAATAGAACTAAATCCATCTGAACGCATGTCTTAGTGCTGCCAATGTTTGAAATGAGTTTGAATGTAGGGGTGCTCCCACAGGCTCATGTGTTTGAATCTTTAGTTGTTTGGAGAGTTCCCAGCTCCTTGAGTAGGCAGAATCTTGCTGGAGGAAGGTAGTTAGAGGATCACAGGGGTGGGCCTTGAGAGCAGTTAGTTTTTCCTGCTTCAGATAGTGAGTCTGCTCCTAAGTATTCAGCAGCAGTAGCTTTCAAACTCCTTGATGGATGTGACTTAGGTTGCCTCCAGTTTCCGATGCCAGCCGTGTCTTTTTTGCTATAATTTTTTGTATGTTGTCTGTTAATTTTCTACCAGATGTATAGAAAATAAAGATTTGTTTCCATCCTGTAGAATGTCTCCATTTGTTTCCTTTGCCATATGTATGCTTTTTTAAAGAAATACTTTTATTCATTTATTCATTCGTTTAGTGTGTGTGTGTGTGTGTGTGTGTGTGTGTGTGTGAGAGAGAGAGAGAGAGAGAGAGAGAAGAGAGAGAGAGAGAGAGTCAGAGGGCATATGTGTCTTTGTGGAGGATCAAGGGTTACTTTGGGAATCATCCTGGATTGCTTCTACTTCCTTCTTGCTTCACACTGAGATTTCCCAGGCTCTGCCTACCAGGACCAGAAGTGTGGACTATACCCATTTCCATATAGGACCTGGGATCCAAACTCAGGACCTTCTGCTTTCAAAGCATAGTCTTACCACTCCCATGCATATGTTTTTAATAACAACCTTTTATTTATGTACTACGGAGTGGGAAGCAGGCATACACCTGCTTCATGTAGCGGTCAGAGTATATATAACTTTCATTAGTCTGTTCTTTTTCCACCAAGTGGGTACCAGAGGGATTGAACTCAGGTTGCCAGGTTTGTGTGTAGGCACCTTTACCTGCTGAGCCATCTCTTCAACTTCAGAAGCTTTTTCATTTCATGATAATACCATTTGTCAATCGATGGCATTATTTCTCACAGGTGCTGTTCAGGAAGTCCTTTGGAATACCTGGATTTCAAAGTGTTTTCCCTATTTTTTTCTTCTGTTGCTTTCTGAGTTTTGTCTTTTCCTAAGGTCTTCAATTCATTTCAGGATGATAATTGCACAGAGTGAGAAATTTTATAGAATTTCATTCTCTTGCACTTGCATATCTAGTTTTATCAGTGCTATTTCTAGCAGACTGACATTTCTTTATTGCATCTCTTTGGCATCTTTGTCCAAAATCATCTGGCTGTAGCTGTGTAAGATTACATGCAGTTCTGTTCCATTCCACTAACTGATGTGTATGTCTGTGATAGCACATGTTGTTTTTGCTATTTTGGCTCTTTAATACAGTCTGAAATCTGGTGTAATGATAACTTCAGCATTGTTCTTTCTTTTCCCTCTCCCTCTGGATTGCATTGGAATCCTGGATCTTTTGTTCTACTTCATGGATTTTTATGATTATAGTTTCCTTTCCTGTTAATAATAGCATTAGAATTTTGATGAGTATTGCACTGATCTATAGATTGCTCCAGGTAGTGTGTCCATTCTCACAATGTTAAGTCTTGGAATGCATAAGCATGACAGGGGAAGACACTGAATTTTATCAAAATCTAACTACAAAGAAAAGGAATGGAGATTGCTGTGTAAGGAAGAAATGGAAGAAGAAAATGCAGGTGAAACCAAACAAAGAAATGTAGTTCAATAACTGGTTTTATTTTAAGCTTGGGGAGACAGCTCAGTGGTTAAAAAAAAAAAAAAAACAACTATAGTGCTGAAGCGAGGAACAGATGGAAGAAACCACAGCTCAAATCACAACTGACAAGGTGGTTATGGAGAGCAAAGACTAACCCAGGTGAGGTGAAGGTACCGATCTTTGATGGGAATAGACAGATGGGACACAATGAATCAGTTGGAATTTCATTTGAGAGTCAGGGAGATAAAGGTCCAGGCAAGTCCAGATCATTACTTTTATTTCTGGTTTGGGATATTTCTGTTGCTATTTGAGAGTATGAGGTAGGTCATATGTCTAAGGAGATCATGTAAATAGAAGAATTGAGCTTTGCGTTGGATTTCTGGCACAGTTGAGATATTTTTGAGTTTGGTGACTATAAATTGGAGTGAATGGCTTGTAACCAGCTTTGGATTTCTCTTGTAATATTTCTTTACCTAAAGGCATGAATAGGAGTGATAATGTAGCTTGTCCTGATAAAGTATTTAATCAGACAAGAAAAGAAATAGAAATGCTGGTAATAAGAAACTTTAAAAATGAAGATGATAGAGAGAGGATAAGAAGGAGGGAAAACAAGAGCAGCTGCAGAGGTGAAGAAAGTATAAGGATGAAGACTGAAAACTCACAGGGCTGCTGAGGCAAAATCTCAATATAATTAGTATGAAAGTTGATCATATCAGTTCTGATTAAAGAAAGAGTGGGCAGCTTGAATGATGAAGCAACTTCAATTATAAAATTGTGGTGCTTTATACATGGAAAGTGAAATAGAAAAGTGACATCTTTGAGGAGAACATTTAGTAATTAAGGTGTGAATGCTTCCTACACTTATGGAATCAGAGAATCATCTCTGTATGCTCTTGTATACATCTCTGTGTACATCAAGTATACTCTTGAGACCTCCAGCACATATAACTTCAGTCACTAAAATGCTTGGTATTTCTTGGTCTCTGAGAGTGCCAAAATCATATATATTCTACTTGTTAAATTTCAGCCTTTAGCATTGCTCCTGGCACACAGCAGCAACTTAAAAATTGCTTTCGAATACGTAAAGGAATGGATTTGGCTCCCAATGGACTGCACTTCTGGTATTCAGAGCTTTGACCCTGACTGAGAACATGATTGTGATTTCACGAAGGACCCTGAACCATTTAGCACAGCTGTGCCTAGACTCTACTCCTCAGAAACACCTGAGAAAAACAATGTAATTGCTATAGACAGACAGATTTGGGGCTAATTTGTCATGCAATTATAATACCAAATGCAAGTGATAAACTACTTGTATTCAGCATTTCAAAGTCTCTTCTCCTTGCTACCCCTTCATCTAGCCTTGAAATCAGGAGTCATGTCTCCTCTCTTCCTCTTCATGTGAGTAAAAATTAAGAGTAGAATTTAGTACTAGAAATGTTGTGAGTACAAATTTTATGTTCAGAGGTGCAAAATTTGGCAAATTGTGTTAACAAATAATAATAATGACTCATTTTTTCTCTTTGTGATATTTTATGCAGCCTAATATAGAAGTTATAAAGAATTTTAAAATTGCAGTGATTCCCTAACACACATAAAAGAGCTGGCAGAAGTAGTATGTTCTTCAGTCTTTTCTTTTTTTTTATTAAAAATTTAATTATATATTTTAAAATTTTTTACCAGTTCCCTCCCTCCCCCCTTCTCCCCCTCCCCTTCCCCCAGTGCCTCCCCCCCAATTCCCAGAGAGTCCTTTATTGTGTACGCCTAACTCTCCACTGGGTCCTCCTCTCCGATGACTATATAAGGACCCAGTGGCATTTCCATAAGCCCTTTCTCTTGTTCCCCTTAAGCATAAGATCACTACTATGGCTGTCAATCCCTTGCC
The DNA here is from genome assembly GCA_023101885.1 of Typhlomys cinereus. Classification (NCBI taxonomy): domain Eukaryota; kingdom Metazoa; phylum Chordata; class Mammalia; order Rodentia; family Platacanthomyidae; genus Typhlomys; species Typhlomys cinereus. The sequence goes on from JALPQD010000001.1 coordinate 1,976,783, forward strand.
TCCAGGGGTCTCGGTGCCCTTAACAGATGCTAGACTTTATGAGGGCAACAGTGCTGCTGGACATTGCGCAGGGCATGCAAAGTCCCACTATGATTGCTTTGGCCCCAACTATTGTTGAGAATCCTGCAAATCGTTGCTCCTCCCATCCTTTTGCTCTTACAATCTTACCGCCCCCTCTTCCGCAAATGTCCCTGAGCTCCAGGATGGGGAGAGATTAGGCTGTCCTAGTTCTATGTGATTGATATAGAGTCTCTGAAGTTCTGGATTGTGGTTTGTTGATTTTCGTTTGCAGTTTTGCTGCTCCTGCAATTCCCTTCACTCCATTCTGCTGGGCACTGTATGTCACCCCCTGGCCAGAGACAAAAAGCTGTTAAACTGGAGTCTTGTTGTAATAGCACATTCAAGGGTAGATGTAATAAGAGTAGGAAACCTCACTGACGGAGGGGTCCATCACCCATTTGCAAAATGATTACTTTTTATCTGCTAGACTATATGCCCTCCCCTTCTGGTGAGATCAGGAAAGAACGTCTGTGAACTTAACCAGGTTTCTCATTACTTACTTGCAGTACCTTGATGGAGGCCTATTTTCTCTGCTGTAACATGGTCTCCTCTCTCCTTGTTTCTGGTGTGGCCCTCCTAACCCATCTCTCTTGTTCATAATCCTTGCAATTACTGTGTTACATAGGTTTACTTTTGAGTGTCTCAATGTGGGCTGGGTGAGTTTGGTACTAGGAGCCACCTATTAGGGAGTACATACGGCGCTTAATTTTCTGGGTTTGGGATACTTCACTTAATATAATTCTTTCTAATGACATCCATTTCCCAGCAAATTCCAGTAATTCATCATTTTTGATGGCTGAGTAGTACTCCATTGTATAGATGTACCACAGTTTCCTTATCCACTCGTCAACTGTTGGACATTTAGGTTGATTCCATGACTTTGCTATTGTAAACAGTGCTGCTATGAACACGGTCAAGCTTGTGCTAGAGAGGCGAACCTCTGCTGCATGGGGGGTTATTCCCAAAAGTGGGATAGCAGGGTCATACGGCATTTCAATCTTTAATTTCTTTAAGAATCTCCAGACGGCTCGCCAGAGTGGCTGTATGAGCCTGCATTCCCACCAACAATGTAGGAGAGTTCCCCTCTCTCCACATCCTCTCCAGCATTTGTCATTGTTTGTATTGTGGATTTTTGCCATCCTGACTGGGGTGAGATGATATCTCAGGGAAGTTTTGATTTGCATTTCCCTGATGGCGAAGGAAGTGGAGTATTTTTTAAGATAATTGTTAGACATTTTAATTTCATCCCTGGTAAAGTTTCTTTGAAGTTCCAGGGCCCATTTTTTAATTGGGCCAGTGTTTTCCTTGGAGTTTAATTTTCTAAGTTCTTTGTGCACTCTGGACAGTAGAGCTCTGTCAGATATGTGGTTAGTGAAGATTTTCTCCCATTCTGTGGGTTGCCTTTGAGCTCGTGTGACAATCTCTTTATCTGAACAGAAGCTCTTTAATTTCACAAGATCCCAACTGTTGAGAGTTGGTAGCAGTGACTGTGCCATTGGATGTCTGTTTAGGAAGTGTTGGCCTAGCCCAATCAGCTCGAGGGAGTTCCCTATCCTTTCAACTATGGTTTTTAAAGTCTCTGGCCTGATATCAAGGTCCTTGATCCATTTGGAATTAAGTCTTGTACATGGTGACAAGTACGGGTCCAGCTTTAATCTTCTGCATGTGGAGATCCAGTTTTGCCAGCACCATTTGTTGAAGATGCTGTTCTTTTTCCATTGGATTCTTTGGGCCCCTTTGTCAAAGACCAAATGGCTGTAACTTTGTGGGCTTATATCTGGGTCTTCAATCCTTATCCATTGATCTGTGTGTCTATTTTGGAGCCAGTACCAGGCTGTCTTTATAACTATGGATTTGTAGTATAGACTTAGGTTTGGTATGGTAATACCTCCAGCTGTGTTTTTGTTACTCAGGATTGTCTTTGCTATCCTGGGTCTTTTGTGCCTCCATATGAACTTTGAGATTGTTTGGTCAACTTCTTTGAAGAATTGCTTTGGGATTTTGATTGGTATAGCATTGAATCTGTATATTGCCTTTGGTAGGATGGTCATTTTTACAATGTTGATTCTGCCAATCCAGGAACAAGGGAGGTCTTTCCACCTTCTGGTGTCTTCTGCAATTTCTTTCTTGAGGGTTTTAAAGTTTTCATTGTATAGGTCTTTTACCTCCTTAGTTAGGTTTATACCAAGGTATTTCATTTTTTTAGGGGTTATAGTAAATGGCATGGTTTCTCTCAAGGCTTTTTCACTTCTTTCATTCTGGGCATATAGGAAGGCCTCTGATTTTTGCACATTTATTTTGTATCCTGCCACCCTGCTGAACTTCTCAATTAGTTCCAGGAGCTTCCTGGTGGAGTTTTTGGGATCCCTCAGGTATAAGATCATGTCATCTGCAAATAGGGATAGCTTGATTTCTTCCTTGCCGATTTGAATCCCTCTTATGTCCCTTTCTTGTCTTATGGCTTCAGCTAAGACTTCAAGTACAATATTGAATAGAAGTGGTGAGAGTGGACAGCCTTGTCTAGTTCCTGATCGAAGTGGGAATGCTTCCAATTGTTCCCCATTGAGCATAATCCTTGCTGTAGGCTTGTTGTATACAGCTTTTATTATATTGATAAAGGTTCCTTCCATTCCTACTGTCTCTAGCGTTTTGATCATAAAAGGCTGTTGGATCTTGTCAAAGCTTTTTCTGCATCTATCGAGAGTATCATGTGGTCTTGGACTTTGGACTGGTTTACATGATGAATTACATTTATTGATTTGCGTATGTTGAACCAACCTTGTGTGCCGGGGATGAAGCCTACTTGGTCCCCAGTGAATGATCTTTTTAATATGTTTTTGAATCCGATTTGCTAAGACTTTGTTGAGAATCTTTGCGTCTGTGTTCATCAGGGAGATCGGCCTATAGTTTTCTTTTTTAAGTGAATCTTTATTAGGTTTTGGGATTAAAACGATATTAGCTTCATAGAAGGAATTTAGTAGTGTTCCTTCCTTTGCTATTTGATGGAACAGTTTAAGGAGTATTGGTGTTATTAACTCCTTAAATGTCTGGTAGAACTCTGTGCTGAATCCATCTGGTCCAGGACATTTTTTGGTGGGAAGATTCGAGATTACTTCCTCAATTTCCTTATATGTTATAGGACTATTTAAATACTTCACAACTTCCTGATTCAATTTAGGTAAGTTGTGTTTACTTACTTAGAAATTCATCCATCTCTTTTGTGTTGTCAAACTTCACAGAGTATAAGTTTTTGAAATATGATGTTATAATTCTCTGGATTTCTTGGGTATCAGTAGTGATAACTCCATGTTCATTTCTAATTTTGTTAATTTGGGTTTTCTCTCTCTTGCTTTTGGTTAGTTTAGCTAGGGGTGTATCAATCTTGTTGATTTTTTCAAAGAACCAGCTTTTTGATTGGTTGATTTTTTCTATCGTTTTCTTAGTCTCGATTTCAGATATTTCTCCCCGTATTTTGTTAATCTCTTCTCTTCTACTGCTTTTGGGATCAGATTGCTCTAGTTTCTCTAAAGCTTTAAGCTGCATTGTTAAGTTGTTTATTTCTGATGTTTCCATTTTTTTGATGTGGGCATTAAGAGCTATGAACTTACCTCTTAGAACAGCTTTCATTGTGTCCCAGAGATTTTGGTAAGTTGTATTTTCGTTATCATTCACTTTCAGGAAATCTTGAATTTCCTTTTTAATTTCTTCCTGAATCCAGTTCTCATTCAGCATCATAGTGTTAAGTTTCCAGGAATTAGTGTATTTTCTCTTGTTTGATGTGTTGTGGATGTCCAGCTTTAGGCCGTGGTGGTCTGATAGGGCACAGGTTAGAATTTCAACTTTCTTGTATATGTGTAGATTCATTTTGTGGCCCAATATGTGATCTATTTTGGAGAAAGTTCTGTGTACTGCTGAGAAAAATGTGTATTCTTTGGTGCGTGGGTGAAAAGTTCGATAGAGATCTGTAAGGTCCATTTCTTTCAGGGTTTGATTAAGTTCCAAAGTGTCTCTGTTAAGCTTTTGACCTGTTGATCTATCCCATGTAGAGAGGGCGGTGTTGAAGTCACCAAGAATTATCGTTTGGGGGTTGATTTCTTGCTTTAGACGCTGTAGGGTTTTCTTAATGAATGTGGAGGGGCCCGTATTGGGTGCATATATGTTCAGTATTGTGAAATCTTCCTGGTGAATTGTACCTGTGACTAAAATGTAGTATCCATCCGTGTCTCTTATAATTTTTTTTGGTTTGAAATCCACTTTGTCTGATAGCATAATGGCTACCCCTGCCTGTTTTCTGCTTCCATTTGCTTGTAGAATTGTTGACCAGCCTTTTATTTTTAGAGGGTGCCTATCTTTTGTGGTGAGATGGGTTTCCTGCAGGCAACAGATTGATGGATTGTGATTTTTAATCCAAGTTTGTAATCTGTGTCTCTTGATCGGTGAATTAAGTCCATTAACAGTTTAGTGTTATAATGGAGAAACTATTGTTAATTCCAGACATTTATTATGTTTAGTAGCTTTTATAAGTATATTGCTTCACTTTTAATGGTGTTATATTTGCCTTCTGTTCTCCTGGATATGCCTGTTTTTTTCTTCACACTTGAGTATCATTTCTAGCAGTTTTTGAAGGCCTGGTTTGGTGGCCATGTATCCCTTCAAATTGTCTTTGTGCTGGAAAATTTTTCTTTCTCCCTCGATCATGACTGATAGTTTTGCAGGGTAAATCAGCCTGGGTTGACATTTTTGCTCATTCAATACTTGAAGTATGTCTCTCCAAGCTCTTCTTGCTTTTACTGTTTCGACTGAGAAGTCATTTGTTATTTTAATAGGTTTGCCTTTAAAAGTGACTTGTTTTTTCTCCCTTGAAGCTCTCAGCACCAGTTCTTTATCTTGAATGTGGAGTGTTTTAACTATTATTTGCCGCGGTGTGCTTCTATTTTGGTCGTATCTGTTTGGGGTGCGGAATGCCTCTTGTATATGAATGGGCCTCTCATTTTTTAGATGAGGAAAGTTTTCCTTGATGATCGTTTGAAAAATTTCCTCAGGGGTGGTATTTTGAGATTCTTGCTCCGGTATTCCATGAATACGCATGTTAGGCTTCTTCAGGGTGTCCCATATCTCTTGGATATTTCTCTCAAGTATCTTTTTGGCTTTAACAACCTCTTCCATTGAGCTGGTTAGTACTCCCACTTTATCTTCAAGGTCTGAAATTCTGTTTTCTGCTTCATTAGTTCTGTTGATAAGACTCTCTGTGGCGTTCTGGGTTGAAGATAACTTGTCTTTTAGCTCAGTTTTAAACTCTGCTTGAGTTTGTTTTAACTGCTCTATGCCACTTTTTGTTTCTTGCACTGTTTTTCTCAACTCCTCCAGATGTCTGTTATGTTCCTCTTCAAAGCGATTGATTCGATTATGTAATTCCTCCCGGATTTCCTCTTTCATAGTATTGAACATGGTAATGATCATATTTTGAAAGTCTTTATCCTGGGTGAGGCTTTCTTGGCCTTTTTCCGCAGGTTTGTTCTTGTTGGAGTCTAACATTATGGGATTAATTTCTTCAGTGGGAAATTTGTTTACTTGAGTGTTGCTTCTCATGGATTTGCACTTTGACTTTGGCATTGTCATTTTAACTCTTAAGATCTCTCAATTTCACTAAACTGAATTATTTGGCCTGGGGTACTGGTGGGCGGGGCCAGAACGGGGACTTACCTAGGGCGAGGGGTGAGGCCCGGGTGGACCGCGCGTGTGTCCTGACCGGGCGGAGCGGGGTGGGGTGAAAAGGGATGATGGGCGCGTCGGGGTGGAGCTATTTAACCCGAGGGCAGCTGGGGCGGGGCCTGGGCGCAGGGGGAGGTCCTCCTCGTCCCTCGGCCCCCGCGCGGCTCCGGCTGGATGGTGGGAGTCGGAGCCGGGTCCCTGTGGGCTGACCTGGGGTCCTAGAGCGCAAGGTGAGGCCCAGCTGGATCGCGCGTGCGCGTCCCGACGGGCGGAGCAGGGTGGGGTGAAAAGGGCAGTCTTTTCTTTTCCAAAAAATATTATTATTATTACTACTATTAATTTATTGTGTGTGCATGAATACAGTCATTTGCTATAATGAACATGTGGAGATCAGAGGCCAACTTTATGGAGTCGTTTCTCTTACTTCACCTGATTTTTTTTTATTATTTCCACTCATACAAACTTAACAGGTACACCAGTCCCCTACTTCCTTCCAACCTCCCACCAGCCTGTGCCCCCCTCCCCTTCCCCCTCTCTCCCCATCCTCCAGTGCCTCCCCCTCCCATCCCCGGAGCATCCTTTAATGCTTCACCTGCATTTTGAGGTCAAACTTTGATGGTCAAGGTTATGCTGCAGATGCCTTTACTCAATGAATCATCTCAGCCACTCCTTATTCTTTTATATTTCTCAAAAACAAAGCAATTCAAGATGATAAGCTATTATAAAACCAAACCTTCACATGTGCTTTCAGTGTAAGGTATACCGTGTTTTTAAAATTATTTCTACATAATTGAACTTCAATGATAATAAATCCAAAGATAAATTGAGAACTTAACTTTAGAAATAACTGAGATTGGATGTAATAAAAGTATTCCTCAAGTCAGTTGTTATATTTGTTCACAACACATTTTTTAAAAAATAAGAATCATACTAAACCTATTATATTGGCATTTAGAAATTCATTAAATTTTTCAGAAAAAGAAGTTAAATAAGTTGAAGGAATGCTGCCTGCTATTTTCAAATGAGAATGTCCAATTAAATAGCTAAATGAATACATAGTTCACTGCACTGCTTAAAATCAGCTATTTTATGAAAATGCAATATTACCATTTTGGATTTCTCACTATTATCTGCAGAACAATAGTGACAATAGCAAAGAATACTTTAGAACACATCATCATTGTTCCACTTATATATGCAAAATTGAATATGTTTCCTTGCTTCTTGCTTCAGGACAATAAATGATAAAATATAGGCTTACCCTTATTCATGATATTGAGTGAATACATACATATTATTATGTAATTTTTGTTAAATTTCCCATACTTATGGAAATATAATATCTTATATATTTTACATAACAGCCTAATATGTACTTGATTATCAAGAAAGTCATTTTATATTATAGCAATATCTAGCTTATACTTATTTTGAATAATAACTAAATGAATTTTAGGGTTTTTTATTAGGTTTGGTTCACAGAAAGAATATGTTGAAACATAATTAACATTATTAAATTTGGCTTAAAATTATTTCAACATGCAAGGAAACATGTTGTAGTTCATCTATAGCATAGATTTGTCTCATTTCATTTTGAGGCTTACATATCCTGAATCACAACTTAAAAAAAAAATCAAGAAGTCAAACAGAATAATGAAGGGTCTAGAGTTCTTATTGAAAACCCATTTCCTAATATATAGAAAGTGCATCCTTGACTTTATCTTACCACCCATTTCTAAAATAATATATTAAACCAAGACATTATGAAAATTATAACAGAATTTGCGTAAAGCCTCAGTTTTTTCAGGGTGCACATGCTTGAACATCTCATACTATATTTACAGAAAATGGGAATATAATGGATGAATATGTTCATATGTGATACATATTTCATCTAACATCCAACTGGCCAGTATCTGTCAGTATCCAGGAGATAAAGCTCCAAAGGTAAGGACAGCTATCACTCTTGCTTCCTGGTATTTACTTCTGCCATTTTCATGGTGTCTACTACAATGTACAAAGCAGATAACATTTTTATTGGAATTGACAATAGCTATATGAAATTTCTTTCACAAGCTGACAGGTTTTCATTTGGCTCTAGGGCTTTTTTCAGATAATTATTACTACCCAAGTTAAAGAGTTGCATATTATATCGTGATTATGTACATTTAAATTCCCAGTGCTAAATATTACCTTACACCTACTTGTGTTAAGAAATTCATGTCAAAAGAAAAAAAAAATCACTCGTCCATAAAGTTAAAAACACTAGCGTGATACAGAAAAATATTTTCAATGAATTTAAAATATATTGCAATAAAAAAGTATGTGACGGGGCTGGAGAGGTGGCTCAGGGGTTAAGCCTCTGCCTTGCAGGCGGAAGGTCCTGAGTTCGGATCCTAGACCCCACGTATAGACGCCGGGCGGAAGCGGGGGTGGCCTGCGTTTCTGGTCCTGGTAGGGCGGAGCCTGTGAATCCCAGGGCAGAGTGAACAAGGAGGTGGAGGCGTCCATGGTGGTTCCCGAATTCGTACATGGTTCTACACACACATATACGCACACATACATACACGCACACACACACATACACGCGTACAATTAAATAAAAAAAAAAGTATGTGACATAATTGTTCATTCGAGAAAGCTGAAAACCTCTAGGTACTCTTGGTTAAAACACTGGCCAGCTCACGTAAAGAAGCGGAAGCCAAGAAGATGATCTCTTCATTGTTGGATATGAAGGATAGCACAGTCCTTTGCTTCTTGCTTCTCTTGGTGACCATCCATAAATACATTCTTACTCATTTTATTTATGTGCTGAAATTTACAAAGAAGGATAGACTACATTTAATGAGTGAATGCAAGGGGGAATGTTAACTTTGAATCTTTCTAAAATAATAGCACCTTCAGTAATTAGTTGTGTCTTCCCTTTTTGGGATTCACATATAAGCCCTTCTGGGATTCACATAATGCTGAAGTTCCATTCTATACTTTCATTTCATCCAGAGAAAGGAGAGACTCAGGAACATCCACTATCTTCCTGTGCGAACTTTAGATTGATATTATCCCACACAGAGAAGCCTCCAATTTACAGACCTTTGGTAGAAATTAGGGAAGAAATTTTTCTCTAATCTCAAAGAATAATTTAAATTTCTACCAGTCTGCACGTATAGCCATTATCTCCTGTCATACAGAAAGGGTTTTCTTTATACATTTATTCATAATAAAATACTATAAAAATCAACATCCTTTAGTTCATAATATTATTTCTATTTATTTATCCTAAGGAGAAAAGTATTTATAGATAATGCTATGTATGTAGATTTGTACTGTAGTGCCATGTATAATATAGTAAAACTTGAAAAAAAATTCTCAATAGAAGTGTTTCAAAAAAGTTACAATTTATTCAATCATGAAAAGTCATGCAAACATCATATTATAATTATGAAAAGTAGACCATGAAAGGCAGAGGTCTATTTTACTGAATTAAATAGGAAAGGTAAGTTTGAAAAGAAAACATTGTAAAATTGTATTCGATGGTAACTGCAAATTGTAGTAGAAAAAATAAAATATATCAGATTTTTTATTGATTAGTGTATTTTGTTTATTGTGTTATTTTTGGGGAACTTCAGATTTAATTTTTGTTTTTCTTTGTATTCAAAGAAGAATGGAAGGAAACAAAAGCATTTTTTTTTGGTTAAAGTGGAAATTAACCTTAATTTATACCACATGGCTAATCACAGAGGCCCTAAGCCTCAACATTCATGTCATCTTGCAAAAAAGGTGCTGATGGTATATTGGACTTCTTTATTCTTCAGATGATGTCCTTTACACATCATCCTTGTCCTAACTAGAAACTTACTGAGAGCTACATACACCACAAGAAAATTTACCAAAGGCAACAAAAAGTTTTTCTCATAAATTTTAGATTTGACAGATTTTTTAAAATCAGTCTATAAATAAAATCATAATCCATAAAATCATGCATATTCTGTGATAAAAAATTATCGAAGACATGTAGAGACCAGGATATCTGTTTGTTGTGACCACCTAGCTTAAGACAAAAAATATAGTGCTCAGTACCAAGAGGTATCATCATTTAAATTTTTCATCTTGTAATTTTTCTAAATATTGATTATTTCTTTAAAAGAAAAATGTGTAAATGCCAACCTAAATAACATGTTTTAAATGTACTGGATTGTGTCACTGAATCACTGTGGCTCAATTGCACAAAGAAGAACCTACTAGGAAGCTTAGTTTTTGCTGGAGAAAAGGAGAAAATGCTTTTGTCCATTTCAACATAGCTGCTACACAAACTGCATAAGTAATAATACTTGTAAGTTAGGTCTTATGGGCTTTAGAACATTCCGTGTAGACTTTTAATTTATTTTATTTATTTATTTTGTATGTGTGTTTACATATATCTCTCTGTCTCTCTGTCTCTCTCTGTGTATATCAGAGGGCACTGTGAGTCTCTGTGGAGGCCTAAGGGTGACTTTGGGAATCATCCTGGATTACTTATATGTCCCTTTTTGCTTTGCTCTGGAATTTCCTAGGCTCCAACTTCCACAGCTGAAAGTGCAGACTGCCACTACTTCTACCTGGTGTTTTGTTTTGTTTTGTTTTGTTTTGTTTTGTTTTGTTTTGTTTTGTTTTGTTTTGTGTGATCCCAGTTCTAAACTCAGGTCCCTCTGCTTACAAAGCAGAGTCTTAACCCCTGAGCCATCTCTCCAGTCCCCATTCCCTGTAGCTTTAGTTTGTCATCTAAAGACAATTTTTGTTATTCCGGCTATTGTTGGTTTATAATTGCTCATTACTGGGCATTTTATTTCTTGGATATGGAAAGGAGCCAGGTACCCTTTAACAGGGTATCATCCTCTCTTCTCTTATGGAAAGCAATAACTCTCACACTATTTGATTTTTATCAATTTAAAAGGATATCTATAAAGTTTATTATGTATAAGAGCCTGTAAAATAAATATGACCAGCCTCATTTTACCAAGGAAGATATTGAAGTTTAAATAATTGACCAAACTAGAACAAGCAATAACAGAATCCAGAAGAGATACATCTTTCTATCTCAATATCATGTGACAAGTTTAAATACAGCATCCTAACTAAAGCATTTGAAGAACAAACATGAATTAACACTGGTATGCTATGGCTCGTTGCTTCTTTATCTTCAAAATAAGAAAAACACACTTCCAGGCAAAGAGATATTTGCACTCCTGTGCTCACTCCAGTGTTATTCACAAAAACCAAGGTGTGGAAACAGCATAAATTACCCCCCCCAAAAAAAAACGCAGATACTTTACTGGCAATTGGGATCTAGACTGGATGCTTCCAAACTTTTGGTCAAAGCCCACATATATTGAAAAATAGTGAGGAAATTTTATTCAAAGCAAAGTAATGTAACAAGTCAGATTCTACTGCAAGAGAATAGTAAGTCTCATGAGTGAAAATATTCAACAGCGCAACTACTTGCTTTCATTTTATTTTCATTGAGTTCAAGAATAGGAGGAGTTTGGTTACTAGGGATACAGCTTGGTTAGTTCTCTGTTTTGACTGACAGGCTAATATTACAAATGTCCTTGTCTATGATGCATATCCCTGTCCATAATACATGTGATTTTAATCACATGTGTGCCCAATTGTGTAGAGATGTAAGATGGTAAACAGGAGGTTGTTTTTAAAAGTTTAGGATATGGGCTTTGGCTTGGGCCACACCCAGGGACCCCAGTCCCCCTTCTCCCTCCCCCACCACCTTTGTCTGCCCGACCGCGCCTCCCGCTCCCCACTCCACCAGAACCCCCAGGTGAGTCCCCCCAGCCCCGCCCAGGTCGCCCCGCCCAGGTCGCCCAGCATCCCCGCTGCACCCAGGCTGCCTCGGGGTTTGGCCTGGGCCACGCCCAGGGTCCCAGGCCCCTTTCTCCCTCCCACCTGCCTGTCCGCCCAACTGGACAGGACTCGCTCACTTTCCTCCATCCCTGGAGCTTGGGTGGGACACTAAGCCAAGTCCCAGGTCCCAGGTGAAGAATTCTGCCATCAATATCAGCCCCTCTGCCTCTCTGGCCCACCAGGGACCCATGCATGTGGTCTACAGAAGACACACTGCTACTCAGAATTCAACAGAGTCCAAAGAAAACTCAAGCAAAGTTCTAAGGGTCAAAGGCCATACATCTGTAAACCTCTACAATCATCCTGTCACATGGAAGAGATTCTTCACATCCAGCCCAAAGATAAGTAAACCTCCTTTTTTTCACCTTACTGTTTCTTTCTAATATTAATCATATAGATTAACTTTTCCATAAAGCCACCCCAAAAACATATACAACTCCAGGGATCATAGCACTCACCCTCACATATCACCAAGATACTACATCATAAAAGTGCACTACCATACTAATATTCACTCCTTGTCTACTTAACCTGATTTAACTGATGTACTAACAGCCTAACAGCCTCAACTAGGAAATAACAATAACAAAAGACAAACATATCCAACTCCAAGGCAAGCACTAGTAATAACTTCCCAAGTGCAGTAATACCAACTAAATCAGTCAAAAACACACAGAAACTGAAAAGCCCTAGAAGACAAAACAACAATGCCCAAGTCAAAGTGCAGATCCATGAGAAACAAAACCCAAGAAGACCAATCTCCCACTGAAAGAAGTAACCCCTTAATGATGGATTCCAACCAGAACAAAATCACAGAAAACACCCAAGAAAGCCAGACCCAAGACAACGACTTTCAAAGTATGATCATTACCATGATTAATACTATGAAAGAGTAAATCCAAGAGTAGTTAAACAACCGAATCAACCACTTTTGAACAGGAACACAACAGGCATTTGGAGGAGTTGAGAAAAACAGTTCAAGAAACAAAAGTAGGCATAGAGCAGTTAAAACAGTCTCAGGCAGAGTTTAAAATTGAACTAAAAGACAAGTTATCTCCAACCCAAAACTCAACAGAGAGTCTTATCAGCAGAACTAACGAAGCAGAAAATAGAATTTCAGATCTTGAAGACAAAGTGGGAGAATTAACCAGCTCAATGGAAGAGATTGTTAAAGCCAAAAAGATACTTGAGAGGAACATACAAGAGATATGGGACACCTTGAAGAAGCCTAACATGCGCACTCATGGAATACCAGAGCAAGAAATTCAAAATACCACATTTGAGGAAATTTTTCAAATTATCATAAATGAAAACTTCCCTCAACTGAAGAATGAGAGGCCCATCCAAATACAAGAGGCATTTCGCACTTCAAACAGATATGACCAAAATAGAAAATCGCCATGGCAAATAATAGTCAAAACACTCCACATTCAAGACAAAGAAAAGGTGCTGAGAGCTTCAAGAGAAAAAAAGCAAGTCACTTTTAAAGGCAAACCTATTAAAATAACAAATGATTTCTCAATGGAAACAGTAAAAGCAAGAAGAGCTTGGAGAGATGTACTTCAAGTATTAAATGAGCAAAAATGCCAACCCGGACTGATATACCTGGCAAAACTATCTGTCATGATCCAGGGAGAAAGAAAAACTGTCCAGCACAAAGACAATTTTAAGAGATACATGTCTACCAAACCAGGCCTTCAAAAAATGCTAGAAATGATACACAAACTTGAAGAAAAGAACAAGTGTATCCAGGAAGACAGAAGGGAAGTATAATACCACAGAAATATAAATGTAAAACAATAAGCTTACAAAATCCACTAAACATAAAAAATGTCCAGAATTAAAAAGAATTACTCCATTATAACATTAAATATCAATGGGCTTAACTCACCGATCAAGAGACACAGATTACAAACCTGGATTAAAAATCACAACCCATCAATCTGCTGCCTTCAGGAAACTCATCTCACCACAAAAGATAGGCACATCCTAAAAATGAAAGGCTGGTCCAAAATACTGCAAGCTACTGGAACCAGGAAACAGGCAGGGGTAGCCATTATGCTGTCGGACAAAGTGGACTTCAAACCAAAAAAAAATCATAAGAGACACAGATGGATACTACATTTTAGTCACAGGTACAATTCACCAGGAAGATTTCACAATACTGAACATATATACACCCAATACGGGCCCCTCCACATTCATTAAGAAAATCCTTCAGCATCTAAAGCGAGAAATCAACCCCCAAATGATAATTCGTGAGGATTTCAACACCGCCCTCTCAACATGGGATAGATCAACAGGTCAAAAGCTTAACAGGGACACTTTGGAACTTAATCAAACCCTGAAAGAAATGGACCTTACAGATCTCTATCGAACTTTTCATCCACATACCAAAGAATACACATTTTTCTCAGTAGCACACGGAACTTTCTCCAAAATAGATCACATATTGGACCACAAAATGAATCTCCACATATATAGGAAAGTTGAAATTCTAGCCTGTGCTCTATCAGACCACCACGGCCTAAAGCTGGACATTCACAACACAACAAAAGAGAAAATACACTAACTCCTGGAAACTTAACAATATGATGCTGAAAGAGAACTGGATTCAGGAAGAAATTAAAAAGGAAATTCAAGATTTCCTGAAAGTGAACGATAATGAAAATACAACTTACCAAAATCTCTGAGACACAATGAAAGCTGTCCTAAGAGGTAAGTTCATAGCTCTTAATGCCTACATCAAAAAAATGGAAACATCAGAAATAAACAACTTAACAATGCAGCTTAAAAATAAGGGGAGAAATATCTGAAATCGAGATTAGGAAAATGATAGAGAAAATCAACCAGTCAAAAAGCTGGTTTTTTGAAAAAATCAATAAGATTGATACACCCCTAGCTAAATTAACCAAAAGCAAGAGAGAGAAAACCCAAATTAACAAAATTAGAAATGAAAATGGAGTTATCACTACTGATACCCAAGAAATCCAGAGAATTATAACATCATATTTCAAAAACTTATACTCTATGAAATATGACAACACAAAAGAGATGGATGAATTCCTAAGTAAACACAACCTACCTGGATTGAATCAGGAAGTTGTGAATTATTTAAATAGTCCTATAACATATAAGGAAATTGAGGAAGTAATTTCAAATCTTCCCACCAAATAATGTCCTGGACCAGATGGATTCAGCACAGAGTTCTACCAGACATTTAAGGAGTTAATAACACCAATACTCCTTAAACTGTTCCAACAAATAGCAAAAGAAGGAAAACTACCAAATTCCTTCTATGAAGCTAATATTGTTTTAATCCCAAAACCTAATAAAGATACACTTAAAAAAGAAAACTATAGGCCAATCTCTCTGATGAACACAGATGCAAAGATTCTCGACAAAGTCTTAGCAAATTGGATTCAAAAACAAATCGAAAAGATCATTCACGGGGACCAAGTAGGCTTCATCCCCGGCACACAAGGTTGGTTCAACATACGCAAATGAATAAATGTAATTCATCGTGTAAACCAGTCCAAAGTCCAAGACCACATGATACTCTTGATAGATGCAGGAAAAGCTTTTGACAAGATCCAACAGCCTTTTATGATCAAAACTCTAGAGAGAGTAGGAATGGAAGGAACCTTTATCATATAATAAAAGCTGTATACGACAAGCCCACAGCAAGGATTATGCTCAATGGGGAACAATTGGAAGCATTCCCACTTCGATCAGGAACTAGACAAGGCTGTCCACTCTCACCACTTCTATTCAATATTGTACTTGAAGTCTTAGCTGAAGCCATAAGACAAGAAAGGGACATAAGAGGGATTCAAATCGGCAAGGAAGAAGTCAAGCTATCCCTATTTGCAGATGACATGATCTTATACCTGAGTGATCCCAAAAACTCCACCAGGAAGCTTCTGGAGCTAATTGAGAAGTTCAGCAGGGTGGCAGGATACAAAATAAACATACAAAAATCAGTGGCTTTCCTATATGCCCAGAATGAAAGAAGTGAAAAAGCCTTGAGAGAAACAATCCCATTTACTATAGCCCCTAAAAAAATGAAATACCTTGGTATAACCCTAACCAAGGAGGTAAAAGAACTTTACAATGAAAATTTTAAATCCCTAAAGAAAGAAATAGCAGAAGACACCAGAAGGTGGAAAGACCTCCCATGTTCCTGGATTGGCAGAATGAACATCGTAAAAATGACCATCCTACCAAAGGCAATATACAGATTCAATGCTATACCAATTAAAATCCCAAAGCAATTCTTTGAAGAAGTTGACCAAACAATCTCAAAATTCATATGGAGGCACAAAAGACCCAGGATAGCAAAGACAATCCTGAGTAACAAAAACACTGCTGGAGGTATTACCATACCAAACCTTAGTCTATACTACAAATCCATAGTTGTAGTAGCCTGGTACTGGCTCCAAAATAGACACACAGATCAATGGATAAGGGTTGAAGACCCAGATATAAGCCCACAAAATTACAGCCATTTGGTCTTTGACAACGGGGCCCAAAAAATCCAGTGGAAAAAGAACAGTATCTTCAACAAATGGTACTGGCAAAACTGGATCTCCACATGTAGAAAATTAAAACTGGACCCGTACTTGTCACCTTGTATAAGGCTTAATTCCAAATGGATCAAGGACCCTGACATAAGGCCAGAGACTATAAAATCCATAGTTGAAAGGGTAGGGAATTCCCTCGAGCTGATTGGGCTAGGCCAACAGTTCCTAAACAGACATCCAATGGCACAGTCACTGCTACCAACTCTCAACAGTTGGGATCTTGTGAAATTAAAGAGCTTCTGTTCAGATAAAGAGATTGTAACATGAGCTCAAAGGCAACCCACAGAATGGGAGAAAATCTTCACTAACCTTATATCTGACAGAACTCTATTATCCAGAGTGAACAAAAACTTAGAAAACTAAACACCAAGGAAACTAATGGTCCAATTAAAAAATGGGCCCTGGAACTTAAAAGAAACTTTACTAGGGATGAAATTAAAATGTCTAACAAATATCTTAAAAAATGCTCCACTTCCTTAGTCATCAGGGATATGCAAATCAAAACTTCCCTGAGATATCATCTCACCCAGGTCAGGATGGCAAAAATCCACAATACAAACAACACCCAATGCTGGAGAGGATGTGGAGAGAGGGGAACTCTCCTACATTGCTGGTGGGAATGCAGGCTCATACAGCCACTCTGGCGAGCCGTCTGGAGATTCTTAAAGAAATTAAAGATTGAAATGCCATATGACCCTGCGATTCCACTTTTGGGAATAACCCCCAATGCAGCAGAGGTTCACCTCGATAGCACAAGCACAACCATGTTCATAGCAGCACTGTTTACAATAGCAAAGTCATGGAATCAACCCAAATGTCCAACAGTTGATGAGTGGATAAGGAAACTGTGGTACATCTATACAATGGAGTACTACTCAGCCATCGATAATGATGAATTACTGGAATTTTCCGGGAAATGGATGTCATTAGAAACAATTACATTGAGTGAAGTATCCCAGACCCATAAAATTAAGCGCCATGTGTACTCCCTAATAGATGGCTTCTAGTACCAAACCCATCCAGCCCACCTAGAGAAATTTGATGATAAATCTCTATAATACAGTAACTGCAAGGAGCATGAACAGGAGGGATGGGTAGGAGGGCCACACCAGAAACAAGGAGAGAGGGGACCATGTTACAGCAGAGAAAATAGGCCTCCATCAAGGACTGCAAGTAAGCAATGAGACATCTGGTTAAGTTCACAGACTTTTCATTCCTGATCATTTACAACTGAGGGGGTATGATCTCACCAGAAGGGGAGGACATATAGTCTGGCAGATAGAAAGTAACCATTTTGCAAATGTGTGATTGACCCCTCCCTCACTGTGGTTTCCTACTTTTATTACATCTACCTTTGAACATACTCTTATAACAAGACTCTAGTTTAACAGCTTTTTATCTCTGGCCAGGGGGTGACATTCAATACCCATCAGGATGGAGTGAAGGGCATTGCAGGAGCAGCAAAACTGCAAAAGAAAATCAACAAACCATAATCCAGAACTTCAGAGACTCTATATCAACCACCTAGAACTGGGCCAGCCTAATCTCTCCCCATCCTGAAGCTCAGGGAAATTTGTGGAAGAGGGGGCGGTAAGATTGTAAGAGCACAAGGACGGGAGGAGCAATGATAGGCCAGATGCTCCACACAAGTTAGGGCCGAAGCAATCATAATTGGACTTTGCATGCCCTGCACAATGTCCAACACACTGTTGACCCCACAAAGTCTAGCATTTGCTAAAAGCACCAAGATCCTTGGAGGCAAGGGATTGACAGCCAAAATAGTGTTCCTATGCTTAAGGGGAACAAAGGAAAGGGTTCAGGGAAATGCCATTGGATCTTTGTACGTCATCAGAGAGGAAGACTCAGAGGAGAGTTTGGCATGCACATTAAAGGATTCTCCGGGGATTGGGGGAGGGGAGGCACTGGAGGGTGGGGAGGGAGGGTCAGGGGAGGGTGAGCAGAGGGGTCGGGGCAAGGAGGAGGGAGGGAGGGAACCAGTGTACCTATTAAGTTTGTATGAGTGGAGATAATAAAAAATGTTAAAAAAAGTTTAGGATATGGTTTTGCCTTATTGCACATGCATGCAAAATCTGTTCAAGCCAGCTAGGATTTCCCACTCTTGCACCCAAATATAAATGGAACATGATGGACTGGAATCTGACTACTAAGTTTGATGGCTTTTTAGGGTAAGAGAATATTATGGCATCATTCACATTGGGGAAATGTACTTGATGTAGATGTCGGTTCCAAGTTCATTACTAGAAAGAGGGTGTGTGCATAGCCCAAGCCAAGTTGCTAAACTATTCCATGATAACCTGCCATTTGATTGATGGATTAAAAATCATGTGGTAAAATTGGAGAGAATATGTCAGTATAAATAGTAGGTGCTAGCATGCACAAAGCACTGTTTTTAATCACCAGCACTGAAAAAAGTAACATATATACAATGAAATATATTTACCCTTAAAAAGGCATTCTGCATAATATGACATAGATGAGATATTATTCTATGTTAAATAAGCTTGTCACAAACAAATACTGCCTAATTTCATTCATATGAAGCATCTAAAGTTTTGTATGTGATGGCTTGTCTCAATTGTCATTTTGACAGTCTAGAATCACCTTTGACAGGTATCTATGGGTGTTCCTATGAGGGATTATCTTGATTGCCTTAATTGGTATGGGAAGATTTGTTCACTGAGAGTTGTATTATTTAGCTTGGCAGGAGGATACAATATTATATAAAGATGGAGAAGGTTATCAGAACACTAGAAAACATAGACACATTAACTCCTTGATTTCCACTCTTGACTGAATAGGTGATGTGACCAGTTCTCTCAAGCTCATGCTACTGGGACTTTCTTACCTTGATGGACTGTAACCTGGAATTATGAGTCAAATAACCCCTTTGTCTTTTAATTGCTCTTGGCAAAATATTTTATTATAGCAACCAGAAAGGACTCTATGATACCACAGATTTAAAAGGTGCTATTGTGCTTTGTGGGGGTCAAATGAGAGCGGAATAGGCCATTGCTCATCAATATCCAGAAGTTGAAAGGAAGAAAATGAAATGAATAAACAGTATAGTTCTGCAGTACATATGTGCTTATAGTCAATAGTATTCTGCCTCATTACTAAAATTTAGTAGAAGAGATCATATGCTAACATTCCTACCACCACCAAATAACATTAAATGAACAACAACAGGTTGATTCATGAAGCCTCTTTAAGAAAAAACTAGAATGCTAAGTATTTTGCTTTACTTCACACATTCAGATTAATACCTAGGTCCCAATCCACCAGAAATGTAAAGTCTTGGCTAAGAAATTAAAAGCATGCTAAATTATATCATTTGTGGAATAAGGACAGGATACTATTTTATTTATTTATTTTTTAAAATGTTTATCAGTTTTACAAGCATATTGAGTATTAATCCCTATTTCCCTCCATTCCTCATCCCTCCCATTTTCCTCCCTTCCCCTCATCAATCCATTCCACTCCCTCCCACCTTCCTACCTGGCTGCTTTTATAGACCCTGGGATTCCCCCTGACTTGTCTACTCTTGTGGGGGATCAGACCTCTGTGGCATACTAAGTTGTCCCTTCTTGAGACACCCCACTGATAGAGGTGTTTCCCTTCATTCATCCAGCTCTAGTCCCTAAGGGTTTCCCCTGTGCATTCTTATCTTTCTTCAGTTCCTCATAGTCTATGGGAGCATGTCAGTATTTCAGTCATTATGCGGATCTAGTAAGGATAAGTCTCACTGTAGTGAGTTCCTGGATGCAGCATCCTTGCCTTGAATGGAATATCTTGTCCAACAATGGACTTCCAATCTTTAGATTTTTTACAGTCTTACCACTCCTTTTCTGTGAGATTCCTTAAGCCTTAGGATGCAGAGAGATTAGGATGGTCTGACTCTGGGAGAGCATTGCCAGGTCGCCAGTAATCTTCGTCATGGTTGGCCATTGTTGTCCACTTCATGGTTCTTCTGCTGGCCTAGGCTCCATCCTGTCAGGGTGTTCAGATTCTCTACCTCTCTTGCAGAAGACTTCCAGGAGTGTGATCTAAATGCTCTTTAAATATTTACAGAGCAGTTTGGTACATTGTCTTCCTACTTATAAGTTCATTGGTTGATTTTCCCTATTGATCTATTTCCTTCTATTTTTTAGGCTCTTGTTCTAGTTAAAAGTAACAGGAATGTGTTGCATTCTGACAAGCAGGTCTTGAGTTCAATCAAAGCTGTTGGTTGTCTCTGAAACTCATTGCACTATTACACTGGTGGTTGCCTTGTTGCCATGGTAATTTTTATTGCAACTTGCAGATCTCATGAGTTGATGAGGCCTGTGATTATTTCTCTCTCCCAGTAGCTTCTACAATATTCCTTAGTACTGTGTAAGCTATCCAGCAAGCAAGACGTCCTCAGACCAGTTCCATTTGATGTATTTTGCCCATGTTCAGTGATCCATTTGTGTTACATCTTTAGTAATAGGGTTTTACTGATGGTTTTTTGGAGAGCAACCAAGAGCAATGGCAAGAGTCTATATTGTATGAGAACCTGCCCAACATTTTATTAGGAAGTGTGACACTCCTATTACTTCTAGTGTATCTCTAATTGTTACTGGCTACTAAGTGAATCAGCTCTGGGCTTTTTACTTTGTTTTGTTTTTCCCTGTTTTCCTTACTCTGTGCTCCTCTGCATAGGGGCTGCCCATTCTTGTTTCTTTCTTCATAAAACATTTTTGACATATTATTAGCATATGAGGTTCCTATGGGGTTACCTCCCTGTCATAGTTAAGCACAGGTGTCAACTTGACTATTGAGGGTTTGAGTTCTGGGAACATTTATGGAGAATTAGTGCTTGAGTTGAGCCCAGAGCAAACCTGAAAGACATTGTCTAGCTGATGGGAAAGCCCAGCCCATGGTGGGTGGGATTAGGCCCTGGAATAAGTCATCATCCTTCTGTTCACTTGGCCAGACATGATGGTCTGGCAAGTAAGGATTGTCCATCTCTCAGATGATATGTGGTGATGTTGTGACCAGTTCCCTCAGCCCTGGTGTTGGTACGTGCTCTCCTGTCAAGCTGGACTGAGAACTGTAACCAGGAATCACAAGAGAAAATAATTCCTTATTCCCTTAAGCCATTTGATGGTCATTTATCAGCAACCATGCAGACTGACTGCAACACTCCCACAATCTTAGCGTTGTTCTATAAGTCCCACTGTCATTCTTGTATCCCATCCCCTCCCTTCATATCACCCTACATATTTTCCACAATTATTTCCTCCCTTACCCTAGTTGCTGTGATATCTTTTTTATACATTTTTTATTATTATTTCCACTCATACAAACTTACTAGGTACACCAGTTCCCTCCCTCCCTCCTCCTCCCCCCAAACCCCCTGTTCCACCTTCCCTCACCCCTCCCTCTCCATCCCCCCAGTGCCTCCCGCCCCCATTCCCCAAGAGTCCTTTATTGTGCATGCCTGACTCTCCTCTGGGCCCTCCTCTCCGGTGACCTACAAGGACCCAGTGACATTTCCCTGAACGCTTTCCTTTGTTCTCCTTAAGCATAGGAACACTACTGTGGCTGTCAATCCCTTGCCTCCAAGGATCTTGGTGCCTTTAGCAGATGCTAGACTTTGTGGGGTCAATAGTGTGTTGGACATTGTGCAGGGCATGCAAAGTCCAATTATGATTGCTTCGGCCCTAACTTGTGTGGAGCATTTTGCCTGTCATTGCTCCTCCCATCCTTTTGCTATTACAATCTTACTGCCCCCTCTTCCGCAAATTTCCCTGAGCTTCAGGATGGGGAGAGATTAGGCTGGCCTAGTTCTAGGTGGTTGATATAGAATCTCTGAAGTTCTGGATTGTGGTTTGTTGATTTTCTTTTGCAGTTTTGCTGCTCCTGCAATGCCCTTCACTCCACCCTGCTGGGCACTGAATGTCACCCCCTGCCAGATACAAAAAGCTGTTAAACTGGAGTCTTATTATAAGAGCACATTCAAGGGTAGATGTAATAAAACTAGGAAACCTCAGTGAGGGAGGGGTCAATCACCCATTTGCAAAATGGTTACTTTTTATCTGCCAGACCATATGTTCTCCCCTTCTGTTAAGATCATACCCCCTCAGTTGAAAATGATCAGGAACAAACTTCTGTGAACTTAACCAGGTGTCACATTACTTACTTGCAGTCCTTGATGGAGGCCTATTTTCTCTGCTGTAACATGGTCATTTCTCTCCTTGTTTCTGGTGTGGCCCTCCAACCCCATCCCTCCCGTTCATAATCCTTGCAATTACTGTAGGTATTACATAGATTTACCATTGAGTGTCTCAAGGTGGGCTGGGTGGGTTTGATACTAGGAGCCACCTATTAGGGAGTACATACAGCACTTAATTTTATGGGTTTGGGATACTTCACTTAATATAATTGTTTCTAATGACATCCGTTTCCCGGCAAATTCCAGTAATTCATCATTTTTGATGGCTGAGTAGTACTCCATTGTATAGATGTACCACAGTTTCCTTATCCACTTATCAACTGTTGGACATTTGGGTTGATTCCATGACTTTGCTATTGTAAACAGTGCTGCTATGAACATGGTTGCACTGTGCTATTGAGGTGAACCTCTGCTGCATGGGAAGTTATTCCCAAAAGTGGAATCGCAGGGTCATATGGAATTTCAATCTTTAATTTCTTTAAGAATCTCCAGATGGCTCGCCAGAGTGGCTGTATGAGCCTGCATTCCCACCAGCAATGTAGGAGAGTTCTCCTCTCTCCACATCCTCTCCAGCATTTTATGTTGTTTGTATTGTGGATTTTTGCCATCCTGACCTGGGTGAGATGATATCTCAGGGAAGTTTTGATTTGCATTTCCCTGATGGCTAAAGAAGTGGAGCATTTTTTAAGATATTTGTTGGACATTTTAATTTCACCCCTGGTAAAGTTTCTTTTAAGTTCCAGGGCCCATTTTTTAATTGGGCCAGTGGTTTCCTTGGTGTTTAGTTTTCTAAGTTCTTTGTGCACTCTGGAAAGTAGAGCTCTATCAGATATGTGGTTAGTAAAGATTTTCTCCCATTCTGTGGGTTGCCTTTGAGCTCATATTACAATCTCTTTATCTGAACAGAAGCTCTTTAATTTCACAAGATCCCAACTGTTGAGAGTTGGTAGCAGTGACTGTGCCATTGGATGTCTGTTTAGGAACTGTTGGCCTAGCCCAATCAGCTCGAGGGAGTTCCCTATCCTTTCAACTATGGTTTTTATAGTCTCTGGGCTTATATCAAGGTCCTTGATCCATTTGGAATTAAGTCTTGTACATGTGACAAGTACGGGTCCAGCTTTAATCTTCTGCATGTGGAGATCCAGTTTTGCCAGCACCATTTGTTGAAGATGCTGTTCTTTTTCCATTGGATTTTTTGGGCCCCTTTGTCAAAGACCAAATGGCTGTAATTTTGTGGGCTTATATCTGGGTCTTCAACCCTTATCCATTGATCTGTGTGTCTATTTTGGAGCTAGTACCAGGCTGTTTTTACAACTATGAATTTGTAGTATAGACTAAGGTTTGGTATGGTAATACCTCCAGCAGTGTTATTGTTACTCAGGATTGTCTTTGCTATCCTGGGTCTTTTGTGCCTCCATATGAATTTTGAGATTGTTTGGTCAACTTCTTTAAAGAATTGCTTTGGGATTTTAATTGGTATAGCATTGAATTTGTATATTGCCTTTGGTAGGATGATCATTTTTACGATGTTCATTCTGCCAATCCAGGAAAACATGGGAGGTCTTTCCATCAATCTCGAATCTTCCCACCAAAAAATGTCCTGGACCACATGGATTCAGCACAGAGTTCTACCAGACATTTAAGGAGTTAATAACACCAATACTCCTTAAACTGTTCCATCAAATAGCAAAGGAAGGAACACTACCAAATTCCTTCTATGAAGCTAATATCGTTTTAATCCCAAAACCTAATAAAGATTCACTTAAAAAAGGATTCTATTTTTAAAACATGTTAATGAACAAAGGAATTCTTAAAGGTCAGAAATGTGGAAGAATAAACAATAAAGTCAGCAGAGTTGAGAAAGTCTTAGGAAACAAGAAAAGAGGCAGAAGAGAAAAGAAATTAATGACTCAGTTTTAGAGGCCCAATATTGAAGAAATGAAAATTCAGAGGGACAAAAAAAAAAGAAAGGGATAAACTGTCAGAAAAAAAATTATGAAAAGTATCTCATGTCAAAGCCTATCAATTTCAAGGTACTAATGTCAGGATGAAGGAGGAAAGAAGAGGGGAAGGTGTTTAGAAGTATGCACAGCTTTGGAAGGTCTGTCAACAACACAAATACAGAGCAAAATCTGAACAAGAGTATTAGCAATTTAAAATTTAACAGATAGCCTATTCAGAATCAAGATGGAGGGACTACTGTTGTTGCTGGGATTGCAGGCATGTGCCGCCTTTTCTACCTTAGAAATATCAATAGAAATTCACTCAGACATTCAAAGGTCAGTAGAGGTCTCTTCTCATGCAGAAACTATCGAGAAATCTGTTTCTTTGCTTTTCCCATCTTCTGCAGTCACCCACATTCCTTTGCTGGAGATCATTTCTTTATCCGGCAACAACTGCCTAGTGATGCATCCCTTCAGCCTGACCCAGTCTTCTGCCTCCTTTTCACCTTCCATCAGTTTTAGGGTCCTATGATAATGCCAAGTTACACCAAAATTCCCGAGTGTCCTACTTATCTGATGCCAACTGATGAGCAACTCCAACTTTTGCTGGTAAGAACATATTTAGGGGATGAGACACCAGACTGTGAAAGTCTTTGAAGTAGTCGTTTTTCTCTTCAAGGCACCTAGATATAAGGCAAACAACATGAAAGGTTGCCATCCTTCTCGCATTTCAAACAGGACAGTTTCTTATGGATCAGTCACAGGTAAAATGGCTCTGGTACTTATGAGTAAAATAAGGAGCGTCACTTTCAGGGGAGACAAGTAGACACAACTCTGGTGAATCAAAAGCTCCAAGGCATATTCACCCATTGAGTGAGAGTTAGGATTCAGTGCATCCAAAGGTACAGCCAGACAGAGAAGAAGTAAGAACCAATGAGAAGACAGTCATCATACCCATTAAGTGAAAAGATATATGCTACCATCTCAGATTTTTCTGATCTAAAGCACAGGAGAACTGGTAATTTAGAAAGTTCTATTAGATAAATACTCCACAACCAAGACATTGACTCTCTTGTTAAGGCTATTGAAGTAATAGGCTTGATTGAACTAAATTTTAATAAACACAAAAGCCTAGGAAACTTGACAACTCTGACAAATAAGCCATATGGAATGAAAACAGGAAAACCGAGATAATAATAGAAAAAATGAATATGCTTGTATTTTTACCTTCATGAGTACATATTCTTCAAAAACCTATTATAAAGATCTCAAAAATTCAAATTTCAATTCAATTTTATATTAGATCTAGGTACAACTAAGACAAGCAAAATGATCTCTGGAGGAGTTGAAGAACAAAGTTGTTTCTCCAGACTTTTTTCCAGCACTAGTTCTTTTTAAAACTATATTCTGATTATAAGGAAATAAAGCCCCAGGGAAAAGTGACTGTTTGTTTGTTTTTTTCATTTTATAAGCAGTGCTACAAAGACTGGTACCATTACAAATACAAGAGAAGAGTCTGTGGCTTGATCTTGACCTGCATAAATGCATTCAATATTTTTCTTTTCATAGGTGAAAAAGTAGCAACGAATCAGGGAAGTGGTTTGCTTTGTAGTGTATAACATTGGTTCACCATCATATTCAACTCCATTGCCCTTTCTCAACTACCTCCTTCAGCTTCCTGCAAGCACCTTCAGATATGAAGCACCATGTCGCAAAATTGTAGATGATGTGGATCAATATTTTCTGAACTGTTTCAGCTCATACAATGGAGATTCCACATACTTTTTGCTCCTGACATAGGAAATCATTTTTAATATTCAGAACCTAAGAAAAGACAGCAAAATAGTCCTTTAACTATTATGCAGGCATAACACAGCACACTACATGGATTTGTGAGTTTTTTGCATTGCTTTTATTTTGCATTCTCATTCTTTCTTTCTCTCCCTCTCCCTCCTTCTGCCATTCCCACCCACTTCCCCAAATCTAGGATGTCTCCACGGTTGCTCATATTTATTTCTTCTCTCTTTGTAGACACCCTGAGAAATGAAAAGTGTTATATATCTGTGGGGAGATATTTTAATTGACAGTACAATACCCTCTAGTTCTTACTTCCCCAGAAATCTTGAGAACACATGTTGGAAAGAAGCTGGCACATTGCATTGCTAAGGGATTTCCTTAGGGAACAGTGAAGTTCAGACCATTCTAGGGTTTCCATGAGCATAAAAATTAATTTAAATCCCATCTCTCTTCCTATTGTGACATAATCTAGTCCACCCTGACTGATCTATTAATTTGTGAATGTTGTCTTTTGCTATTTTACTTTGCCCTTATTTGACCAAGGAATTTCTTCATGTTATTAAAGAAGCTTTATTGATCTTCAAATTTTAATTTTATATAAAAATCTATGTAGGCCTGAAAACTGTGAAGAGCAAGTTTCATTGGATCATATACTCACAAGAATTTATTTATTCCATCTGAGCTGCAGGTAGTCACAAGGTGCTTTGATCAGAGCCGAGTAATGCTGCTTGGGAAAGTTGACTTCCTATGGCTGACTCACTATGGAAAGAGGCTGCACCCTGGGATCAGAGAAACTCAACATTGACTTCTAATGCTTCCTCCACAATTTCCTTATCTTTAAGTAATGCTAAATTCTTCGAGCCTTGGAGAACATCTGAAAAATGGGAAAATGATATGTCCCATTTACAAAGTTTGGGAGAAACTGAAGTTAACGTGCCAAAAGATATCTGTAAGAATTAACAGACAATAAAGGAAAAATACCATACTTATAGATGACATTTTCCTGAAAACAATAGACCAAATGCTGAAAACTTCTGAGAAAATAACAAGCATCTAAATATTGTCTCCAGATTCTTCAGTTGTGAGGAATGTAGTGAAGTGAATTGGATCTGGGGCAATCCGAAGCAAACCAGGGATGAATAATTCAGGGACTGTGCTACTTTGTTCCTTGTTTTCAGATTCTCAGGGTTTTATTCCAAAGGTATTGATATAGTGTATGATTTTTATGATTTTGGTTTTAGTATATTTATGGGTTTTCTAAGATGAAATTTTAATATTTTTTCACTTCTGCACCATGTGGATTTCTTACTTATGTATATTGCCTTCAACTTATTCTTTTAGCCTATTCCTGCTTTTATCTTCATTGTTATGCTTCTTATTTCTATAAATTAATATAATATTATTGCTTAAATTAATTTTCTTTTTTGTTTGTTTATAGTAGTATTAACATTTTTCTTATCTTAGTGCAAAGGTTCTAAAAGTTTGTGTTTGTGTGCTTGTTTAATTTGGAGGAATGGATACATCTGCCACAACAGTGAACATGTGGAGACCAGAAGATACATCAAGAAGTCAGTTAATTCCTTCCATCATATGAACTCTTAGAATGAAATTCAGGACACCAGGTTTCTGCACAAACATCTTTATCCACTGATCCATCTCGCCATTTTCTTATGTTAATACATTGGTGCTATCTGTTACCTTGTTATGTTTTATACCTTGGTTCTTACCCTGGTAATATATCAAAACCTGGATCTAAGACTAGAGAGATGGCTCAGGTGTTAAGATTCTCTCTAGTAAACAGAAGATCCTAAGTTCAGATCCCAGGTCTCACATTAAAAAAATGTCCAGCAGAAACAGCTGCAGCCTGCACTTGCAGCCCAGGTGGGTAGAGCCTGTGAAATCCCAGAGAGAAGCAATGAGGAGGTGGGAGCAATCCAGGATGATTCCCAAAGTCACTCTTGTTCCTCCACAGGGACACACAGTGCCCTCTGATACACACACACACACACACACACACACACACACACACACTAAAATAAATAAATAATTTTAAAAACTCTGACTCTACCATGTGTATTTTGCAATAGAAGACTGTTCTGAAAGATATTAGCAACTAACACTATAGGTAGCAAATTGTCTTTGGTTGAAGACTGGGTTTTAGGTAAAAGATTTTTAGAGCCTCGTAGTCTGAATGCTTAAACTCCATGGCTTTGTTCAAAAAGAAGAGTTTGAGCCTTATTGAGCCTATTCCTAAGCAGCAATTAACAGTTCTAGTTAATGCTAGGTTGAAGTGGGATAAAAATATACCCTGACTTTCCAGCTTCTTGAGCATAGAAATTACCTTTCACCACTGTGTATAGGATGTCCAGCACCAGCAAGTGGAAAAAAAGCAGTTCATGAATTTCAAGAATGAATGGTATGAGCACAGAAACTAAGGAAGCAGCCTTCATGCTCCATGTAACATGACATAAAACTTGCAGTGATATCCAGTTTGTTTTCAGTTTTCTCTTTGTAGTGTAACTCTCTCATTCTTTCCTCTAGTCTCTGGTGAATTTTAAGGTAAGTCTTCTATGGAGCAACTTTCTGTAGCCACATAGGAAGGACTCAAACAGTACTTTTGGCTGACTTTTAGGAAAGGAGTGGTTCACTAAAGCTGAATCTTTAACATCACTTGCATTTCACTTGTCTATAGTCTTGCTTACATTCTTCTCATAATTTCATCCATGAAGCAACATTTTGGACAGAACCTGCATCATCTAACCATGCCTTGTGGAGCTGATATCTCTGCTCAATTCTTCTACGTGAATTTCCAGATTCCTTCAGGGATTATGTTCTAAAATAGCTCTGCTTCAGTAACTAGATAGAAACATAGCCAGAAATTCTTCCCAGGATAATGATACTATTCTGCCAGAGAGCATTTTTGAATTTCTGGAATGGTGTTTACTTTCACATAATTTACCATTTTGTTACTGATACTTGACCTTAGGACAGTTTTGTAGAATGAAATGTTTGGTAGGAGAGCAAGAGAGGAACAGGTTTCAACCATACAAGGCAACCATTCTGAGTTTGGCAAGGAAGAATTAGTGATCATTGAATCTCAAAAACGTCATTGAGAAGAGACAGTATAGACTAGCAAATATGTGTAGTAAGTACTGAAACCCATATTATGTGTTGATGTTGGTGACTTATGACCAATATGACTTTTTTATTAATACATTTTTTATTATTATTTCAGCTCATACAAACTTAACAGGTACACCAGTTCCCTCCCTCCCTCCTCCTCCCCCCGTACCCCCTGCTCCTTCTCCCTACCCTCACTCCCTTCCCATCCCCCAGTGCCTCCCGCCCCAATTCCTAGAGAGTCCTTTCTTGTGCATGCCTGATTTTCCTCTGGGCCCTCCTCTCTGATGACGTACAAGTACCCAGTGGCTTTTCCCTGAACCCTTTCCCGTGTTCCCCTTAGGTATAGGAACACTGCTGTGGCTGCCAATTCCTTGCCTCCAAGGATCTTGGTGCCTTTAGCAGATGCTAGACTTTGTGGGGTCAATAATGTGTTGGACAATGAGCAGGGCATGTAAAGTCCAATTATGATTGCTTCAGCACTAACTTCTATGAAGTATCTTACATATCATTGCTCCTTCCATCCTTTTGCACTTACACACTTACCGCCCCCTCTTCCGCAAATTTCCCTGAGCTTCAGGATGGGGAGAGATTAAGCTGGCCTAGTTCTAGGTGGTTGATATAGAGTCTCTGAAGTTCTGGATTGTGGTTTGTTGATTTTCTTTTGCAGTTTTGCTGCTCCTGCAATGCCCTTCATTCCATCCTGGAGGGCATTGTATGTTACCCCCTGGCCAGAGACAAAAAGCTGTTAAAGTAGAGTCTTGTGATAAAAGCACATTCAAAGGTAGATGTAATAAAAGTGGGAAACCACAGTGAGGGAGGGGTCTATCACCAATTTGCACAATGGTTACTTTTTATCTGCCAGACTATATGCCCTCCTCTTCTGGTGAGATCACACCCCCTCAGTAGTAAATGATCAGGAACAAAAGTCTGTGAACTTAATCAGATGTCTCATTACTTATTTGAGTCCTAGATGGAGGCCTATTTTCTCTACTGTAACATGGTCCCTTCTCTCCTTGTTTCTGGTGTGGCCCTCCTACCCCATTCCTCCTGTTCATAATCCTTGGAATTACTGTCTCTAGGTGGGCTGGGTGGGTTTGGTACTAGGAGCCACCTATTAGGGAGTACATACGCGCTTAATTTTCTGGGTCTGGGATACTTCACTTAATATAATTGTTTCTAATGACATCCATTTCCTGGCAAATTCCAGTAATTCATCATTTTTGATGGCTGAGTAGTATTCCATTGTACAGATGTACCACAGTTTCCTTATCCACTCCTCAACTGTTGGACATTTGGGTTGATTCCATGACTTTGCTATTGTAAACAGTGCTGCTATGAACATGGTCGTGCTTGTGCTATCGAGGTGAACATCTGCTGTATGGGGAGTTATTCCCAAAAGTGGAATCGCAGGGTCATATGGCATTTCAATCTTTAATTTCTTTAAGAATCTCCAGACGGCTTGCCAGAGTGGCTGTATGAGCCTGCATTCCACCAGCAATGAAGGAGAGTTCCCCTCTCTCCACATCCTCTCCAGCATTTGGTGTTGTTTGTATTGTGGATTTTTGACATCCTGACTGGGGTGAGATGATATCTCAGGGAAGTTTTGATTTGCATATCCCTGATGGCTAAGGAAGTGGAGCATTTTTTAAGATATTTGTTAAGACATTTTAATTTCATCCCTGGTAAAGTTTCTTTTAAGTTCCAGGGCCCATTTTTTAGTTGGGCTATTGGTTTCCTTGGTGTTTAGTTTTCTAAGTTCTTTGTGCACTCTGGACAGCAGAGTTCTATCAGATGTGTGGTTAGTGAAGATTTTCTCCCATTCTGTGGGTTGCCTTTGAGCTCGTGTTACAATCTCTTTATCTGAACAGAAGCTCTTTAATTTCACAAGATCCCAACTGTTGAGAGTTGGTAGCAGTGACTGTGCCATTGGATGTCTGTTTAGGAAATGTTGGCCTAGCCCAATCAGCTCGAGGGAGTTCCCTATCCTTTCAACTATGGTTTTTATAGTCTCTGGGCTTATATCAAGGTCCTTGATCCATTTGGAATTAAGTCTTGTACATGGTGACAAGTACGGATCCAGCTTTAATCTTCTGCAAGTGGAGATCCAGTTTTGCCAGCACCATTTGTTGAAGATACTGTTCTTTTTCCATTGGATTTTTTGGGCCTCTTTGTCAAAGACCAAATGGCTGTAATTTTGTGGGCTTATATCTGGGTCTTCAATCCTTATCCATTGATCTGTGTGTCTATTTTGGAGCCAGTACCAGGCTCTCTTTATAACTATGAATTTGTAGTATAGAGTTAGGTTTGGTATGGTAATACCTCCAGCAGTGTTTTTGTTACTCAGGATTGTCTTTGCTATCCTGGGTCTTTTGTGCCTCCATATGAACTTTGAGATTGTTTGGTCAACTTCTTTGAAGAATTGCTTTGGGATTTTGATTGGTATAGCATTGAATCTGTATATTGCCTTTGGTAGGATGGTCATTTTTACGATGTTGATTCTGCCAATCCAGGAACAAGGGAGGTCTTTCCACCTTCTGGTGTCTTCTGCTATTTCTTTCTTTAGGGTTTTAAAGTTTTTGTTGTAAAGGTCTTTTACCTCCTTGGTTAGGTTTATACCAAAGTATTTCATTTTTTTAGGGGCTATAGTAAATGGGATTGTTTCTCTCAAGGCTTTTTCACTTATTTCATTTTGGGCATTTAGGAAGGCCTCTGATTTTTGCACATTTATTTTGTATCCTGCCACCCTGCTGAACTTCTCAATTAGTTCCAGGAGCTTCCTGGTGGAGTTTTTGGGATCACTCAGGTATAAGATCATGTCATCTGCAAATAGGGATAGCTTGACTTCTTCCTTGCCGATTTGAATCCCTCTTATGTCCCTTTCTTGTCTTATGGCTTCAGCTAAGACTTCAAGTACAATATTGAATAGAAGTGGTGAGAGTGGACAGCCTTGTCTAGTTCCTGATCGAAGTGGGAATGCTTCCAATTGTTCCCCATTGAGCATAATCCTTGCTGTGGGCTTGTCGTATACAGCTTTTATTATATGATAAAGGTTCCTTCCATTCCTACTGTCTCTAGTGTTTTGATCATAAAAGGCTGTTGGATCTTGTCAAAAGCTTTTTCGGCATCTATCGAGAGTATCATGTGGTCTTGGACTTTGGACTGGTTTACAAGATGAATTACATTTATTCATTTGCGTATGTTGAACCAACCTTGTGTGCCGGGGATGAAGCCTACTTGGTCCCCGTGAATGATCTTTTTAATATGTTTTTGAATCCAATTTGCTAAGACTTTGTTGAGAATATTTGCGTCAGTGTTCATCAGAGAGATCGTCCTATTGTTTTCTTTTTTAAGTGAATCTTTATTAGGTTTTGGGGTTAAAACGATATTAGCTTCATAGAAGGAATTTGGTAGTGTTCCTTCCTTTGCTATTTGATGGAACAGTTTAGGGAGTATTGGTGTTATTAACTCCTTAAATGTCTGGTAGAACTCTGTGCTGAATCCATCTGGTCCAGGACATTTTTTGGTGGGAAGATTTGAGATTACTTCTTCAATTTCCTTATATGTTATAGGACTATTTAAATAATTCACAACTTCCTGATTCAATTTAGGTAAGTTGTGTTTACTTAGAAATTCATCCATCTCTTTTGTGTTGTCAAAACACAACACAAACGCATTTCTGTGCGTTTTTCACTAAACTGAATTATCTGGGGGTGGACGGGAATCGAGCTTACCTGGGTGGCGGTGCGGTGAGGCCTGGCTGGACTGCGCGCGCGCGTCCGGGGCTGCGGAGTGGAGGGGAAGGAGGGATGGGTCATGGGCGGGGCGCTATTTAAACCCGGGGCACCCGAGGGCGGGGCCGGGCGCAGAGGGGTGCGCTCTCCTCTTCCCAGGCCCTGCGCGCGTGGCTCCGGCTAGATGGTGGGAGGAGCTGGGTCCACTGGGGCGGCCTGGGGCTTTGGGGACGGGCCGGGACCGAGCTTACCTGGGTCTCGGCGCGGTGAGGCCCGGCTGGACCCCGCGCGGCGGCGTTGTGGAGGGGAAGGGCCCATATGACTTTTTAACTCTTTATCAACATATGTTCATTATACGTAATAATGGGTTTCATTATAACATTTGTTGAATGTTATACATGGGTATGTACATAGTGTATTCCAATAATACACATTCAACATTTGTAAACTTCTTTTGTCCCTCCCTCTCCTGTTCCTTATAATCCCCTTCCTCTTTCCAACTAGTTCTCCTTCTACTTTCATTACTACTAATTTTTGATGTCAAATAATTATTATTAGGGCAATTTCATAAGTGTGGTAAAGAAGTTGTTTATAGAAGCATTTGGAACCTTACCAGTGTCTAAACAACCATAAGAAAATATCTCTTCTGTCTCTGAAAACTGTTATCTGCATGTAAATCATAAGGAGAAATGGGCCCCATGTGTCTTTCCCCCTTCTATGACATGAGATTTACAGATGCAGTTTGGTCAAAATTTTATACAAGTTCTGAATTTAAGAGTGCAATAGCCATGCCATGTGTGAAAGTCAGCATTCAACACTCGCCTCCACCATTCCTCTGTATCTTACTTTATGTCTCTTTTTCCAAAATGACTCCTGAGACTTGAAGGGGCATGATATAAATGTTCCATTAATGACTGAACATCCAAAAGTAATTTGTTGTCTGTATTTTGAAGAGTTATGTCTTTCTGCAGTCATGACTGATCACTGTAAGAAATTTCTCTGACCAATGATAGAACTCTGGGAATAAATGTCATTATTTGGAAAGCAATTTGAAAGGCATGTCATGTCTGTTTAGTAAGACAAAAGTTACAGCTTCCCTACTATGGTCTATATCTCCACAGCTGTAGACTTTTGACTAGGTCTACAGTACCAACGGTTAACTCCCTTCTGTGGAGCAGACATCAAATCCAATCAGAAAGTGGTTGGTACCCATGGAGACTTGCCATTATTGCACCCATAGAATAATTTTGCCTAAAGGTTGCTGTTAGTTCACACAGGGTCATCAGCTGAATAAGATGATTAATGACAGTTTTCTTCAAGCAGTATTTATATCACCTTTTCACACTTTGAGGACTAGCTCACATGGAGAAAGATTCTAGTACAGTTCTGCTTTCAGCAACAAGGTCTTACTGACTTTATCTGGTGAATAACCAAAATCAGGACAACTAGCTTTACTGTCTTGGGAGTCCCAGGGAACTCTCTGGCCAACAACTCTAGAGAAGTTGCCCATCCCAGACTCTAGGAATTTCATTTCCTGACCAATGTATTTTGGGGAGCAGATTTTTCCACTTACACAGAACACTTCCATTCAATTCCTTTTCCTTCTGATTTTAATGTGTATGTGAGGTGGAGGTACAAACAGATGTTTCATATGTGTGGTGGAATACATGCATATGTATGTGTTTGTGGAGGACTGAGATTGATAACAAGAATCATCCTCCATTGCTCTTCTGCCTTATTACTTTTGAGACAGATACTTTAATTAAACCTCACCCATAAAGCTAGTTTGGTTAATTAGCTTGCTCTGAGGGTTCTCATTCTTCATCTTTCAAAGCAGGAAGTATAAATAGATCACATCAAGTATCCCACATTTCGCATGAGACCTATGGATCTAGATGTTTGTCCTTTTGCTTATGTGACAGTGCTTTAACTACTGAAACATCTTCCCAGCCCGTACTCCTTTTGTTTGTTTTCTTTTTGCTTGTTTGTTTGTTTTGGTTAGCTTATCAAGCATCTGACTTTTCCATGATTTTAGTATTCTGCCATTTTCTTGTGAGATTGGCAGCTTGGTAATTATATCTATATCAAAAGTTTGTGGTTAGGAGTCATATATGATGTCTTTAGAACTTGGCTCCTAATTAGTGTCATGTGATTGTGTCTATAATTACTAGAGTGACAGAAAGAGGTAAGGTATAGTCATTATTAATACTTCATTTGATGTTATATTTTCTATTTCTCACAACAGTAATAGAGAATTCCCCAAGAAGTAATCTGCCCCAGAACCTCTTCCTATTTTTAAGAGAAGGTGAGCTGTCTAGAAGTAAGGTAATAAAAGTAGATGCTTAAGATAAATGGCTGTTGGCAAACTCAGGGGCTTCCAAAGTCCCATGAGTAGCAATAGTTCTCAAATCTCAAAACTTTAGGCAGTTACTAGCCAAATACTGATGCTGGAAACTCTGAGAAAGTCATGAATCTCTAAATATGGTTGATTCTCTACTTGAACTCATCAGAAAATTTGGAATTAGTTGTAAAGGAAAACAAGAGGGTAAGATTACAATAGGACAGGCTGCCTTGGAGGTGATTTAGTCTACTACTCATGCTATTATTTGAAAACCTGAAAACTTTTGGAAAAATGCTCCTAAGTTCCAAGTCAAGGCAGATGTTATTAGTTAACAGTACATCTGTTATCTTACCTTACCAAAAGTCAATTAGACAAGAGGAAGGATTATTTCCATAGTCTGAGGATCTGGGTTGGTGTCCGTGAACTAATAGAAACACACAAGATGTTGGTTGAACCCTTAGAAGCAGTCAAGAGAGAAGGTAGTAAACATTGAATTGTTAGCTTTCCTTTGGACACACTGGTTTTTAGATATTGAACAGCAAAAAGAAGTTAGGTTGATGGGCTATATAAAGAATAAGGATAACAATGATGGAACTTAAGAGTAAGCTATCGGATTGGTGGTTGATTAAACACAGATGGTAAGGAAAGAGTAGTCATAGCCACTTTTCTGATTCTATGGACTATAGAAAGCACTATTTTGGGAGAGGCGATGAGATTTTAACATCAGATACAATGCACATTTAAAGCCATTCAGAGGTAATGTTTTCACCTTTTCAAGACTACTATTAATGGCATGAAGGGAAAAACTTAATTTTAATAATATGAAGAGAAGTAGGAGATGAAGAAGTAGACAAAATCATTATAATCTGTCACTGTAAGGAAATTATGAAAAAACTGCACTGTTTTGGGGAGTATAATTATAATGAGGCATGAGGTCAAGAGGAATTTTAGTAGGAAATATTGTGATAGCTTGGTGAAGAAAATGAACAGTGCCAGAAGACAATGGAATACTAGATTGCAGATACCCAGCAGAGCCAGATCATTCAGACCAAACCTGGAGGAGTAGCAGCAGCAGGCAGAATTCATTGTCTAAAATTTGAAGCAACAAGAAATTCTTTCTAGAAGAGGATGGAAGCTATTCATTCTGGGTCCCTTCACCAAATGAGTGACAGGAATAGACTAGCGTGAGACCTGAATGAAAGCTTCCACATTAGTGACAAGTTGATTCCCTTGCATAATAACTCAAATCTGTCTAAGCAATCACACCTTCTTGTCCCTAGTCCCTGGTATGTGATGCATATTAGACATGTACCTTAGCAGGTTAGTCTGAAACTAAGCACAGACTAGAGTGTTGAAAACCTGGCCACAGGACATTGTGTAATATGCTTGGGACTCAGTGGAAGGGCATTTGCCCTGTCTATATGAAGTTGCCAGCTCAATTACAAATGCAGTCTAGGAAAAAAAAAAAAACTGGACTGTATAAGAAGGCAGATACAAAGAGGCAAATGGGAAGTGGTCATAAGAGAAATGCACCTGAAAAATAAATGTCCTCCAAATCAAGAGTAAACCTTTTGCACCAGTTGCCACTGCACAGCACGGGGGTCGGTGTGCGCAGTGATTGGTGCTGTTCCTGGCTCAGTAGCGCACCCGTATCCCGGATTTGACCAACTGCACCCTGATGGATTCCAACATCATGGACCCAGCTCTACATGAGGCCGCGGAGCGCCAACTCAATGAAGCGCACAAGTCTCCAGATCACTATGTCAGAACAACTGGATCTACCAATGAGACAGGCAGGTGTTATTTATTTGAAAAATATGATAACACAATATTGGCCTGACCGGAAAGCTGTGCCAGAGAACAGATCCCCGTACACTATTCCAAAAGACCAATACTGCATTCGAGAATATATTGTTGAAGCCATTTTCCACTCCCCTGAACTCATCAGGGTACAGTTCACTACGTGCATTCATCACATCATCAGACGTGATTATCCAAGCCTGTGGATTGCCTCTGTGGACAAGATTGGCTTTTATCTTCAGGCTGGTAACAGTGCCTGTTGGCTGGGAATTTTTCTTTGCCTTTATTAGCTTGTGAAAAATTATGATTATAAGAAACCAGAGGAGCAAAGTCCATTGGTAGCAGCAAACATTTCCAGTCACTTCATCCAGCTTCTTTCTGATCAGTCTGGTCAATCTATCCTCATCCAGAAATAAATATTCAATATTTTCTATGTGTTTGTTCAGTATACACTAACCCTGGAGCTGATAAACCAACAGAACTTGACTGAATGGGTAGAAATTTTGAAGACCATTCTGAATAGAGATGTACCTAATGAAATTTTACAAGTTGAAGACTATGATAGACCTGAATTACCATGGTGGAAATATAAGAAGTGGGCTTTGCATATTTTAGCAAGTCTTTTTGAAAGATATGGAAGCCCTGGGAATGTTTCCAAGGAGTATATACATTTCCAGAAGTAGTTTTAAGCCCTAGGTGTGCAGCAAGTTTTACTGAAAGTGTTGTATCAATACAAGAGAAAGAATATATATTTCCTTGAGTTTTACAACAGACATTGAATTATATTCATCAAGGAGTTCCCCATGCTCTCGCTTGGAAGAATCTGAAGCCTCACATCAATTCATTATCCAAGATGTTATTTTTCTGTCGATGTGCTGTATAGATGTTGATGAGGCACTTTGGCAAGAAGACCCTTATGAATACATTCATTTGAAGTTTGATGCTTTTGAAGATTTCATTTTTCCTAACACTGCTGCCCAGACACTTCTGTTTACAGCCCATAGGGAGAGGAAAGAAGTGCTGCAGAAGACTATGGGATTTTGTTACCAGATTCTTACTGAACCAAACGCTAATCCTCATAAAAAGATAGAACCTTGCATATGATTGGCTGTTCAGTAGAAATACTTCTGAAGAAAAAGATCTGTAAAGATCCAATGGAATACATGATTAAGAATCATGCACTCCCTCTCTTCAGCAGTGAACTAGGCTACATGAGAGCAAGGGCCTGCTGGCTACTTCAATATTTTTGTGAAGTAAAGTTCAAAAGTGATCCAAACCTCCCAAAAACGTCAGGGCTGACAAGAAGATGTCTGATTAATGATAGAGAAATGTTCGTGAAAGTAGAAGTTGCCATTGCACTGCAGGTGTTAATTGGCAATCAATAAAAAGCTAAAGAATACATCACACCATTTATCAGGCCTGTAATGCAGGCTCTTCTTCATATCATAAGAGAGACAGAAAATGATGATCTTCCCAATGTAAGAGAGATCAGAAAATGACTAAGTTACTCCCGTTGCTGTAGAAGTGATGCAACCGTTGGCAATGATATTTAACCAGGTCATCCAGACTGTGCCGGATGAGGAAGGCAGTGAGGGATGACCAAGCAGTCAGTGCTATGGAAATTCTGAACACAACTGACATACTTCTGAGTGTAGTTGAACATCATAGAGATAAGCCAGCAGCTCGAGGGAATGTGTTTGCAAGTCACTGGGACTGTTTTACAGCAGCATGTTTTAAAATTCTACGAGGAGATCTTCTCTTTGGCACATTGTCTGACATACCAACAAGTGTCTCCATAGATGTGGCAGTTGCTGCCTCTTGTATTTGAAGTCTTTCAACAAGATGGCTTTGGTTACTTCACAGACATGATGCCTCTTCTGTATAATTACATAACAGTTGATTCAGACACCTGATACCAAGTATCATGAGATGATATACGGTTGTGTGCAAAATGGTTCTCACAGGAATTGCTGGAGAAGATGCAGCGTGTCATGCAGCAAAGTTATTAAGGTCATCATACTTAGTGCAAAGGCCAAGGCTTTGTTCAGTGTATTCCGTTATTTGTGGAAGCAGCTTTAGAGAGTCTGGTAAGAGAAGTTAAGATGAATGAACTTCCAACAATGTTTTGCAAGTTGCAATTGCAGCATTATATTATAATCCACACTTACTACTCAGTACCTTAGAAAATCTTTGTTTCCTAATAATATTGAACCACTTCAAATCATTTTATTACACAGTGGCTTAATGATGTTGATTGTTTTCTTGGGTTCCATGACAGAGCAATGTGTGTTCTTTGTCTATGTGCTCTTTTTAATATGGAACAGATACCATGAATTTTAAAGCAGGTTTTAGGACAGATTTTGCCAGTATTTTATCCTTTTATTTAGTGGATTAAAAAAAGCATATACTCACCATGCAGAACATGAGAGTGACAGTGATGATGATAAACTGTGGAACGAGGCAGAGATAAAGACATTGATGGAGATGAGCAAGAATACTTGGAGATTCTCGCTAAGCAGGCAGGTGAAGATGGAGATGATGAAGACTGGGAAGAAGGTGATGCTGAGGAGACTGTTCTGCAAGGCTGGCTTTTCTACAATCATCAATGATGAAGACCACCCTGGTGACGAGCATGTACAAAGCAAAGCTACATTTCAAATGATGCAAAATTGGAATCCCGTGTGGTATCAAGCTTTGACTCATGGTCTTAATGAAGAGCAAAGGAAATAGTTACAGGACACAGCAACTCTGGCAGATCAAAGACAAACAGCTAATGAATCCAATGAGAAGTACGAAGGATACCTTGTGGCAAGGTCTTTCCATTTTGGAGGCCCTCCACCAGGGATGAATTGAGTAATCACTTTCTTTCGGGCTGTGTGATTGTAGTGAAGAGTTTGCGTTCCTCCTGAGAGTGTTTCCAGAACTGGTTCCTGCAATCTACTATACTAATTGATCAATTGATGGACCAAAGAAGTCCCAGGAGATGGAACCTAATCATGCAACCTGACATTGGATGAGAAAGTAGAGCAATTGGGAAAAGTGATTGGAGGGTTATTTTCTTTATTTTTTGAAGAAAGTAAGAACCTGACTCTCGAGGTTCAAGTGACATTGTAGAAATCTGCAACAAGAGGGCATGTCATGAAGGCAGCTTTTCTTTTTCTGAGGGAATAATATGCATGGGCTACAGACATATTTAAAATGTCCCACTTACAGTATAAAGTTCAAAGGTAGATGTAATTTTTACACTTATGAGTATTTGTCCAATTTCTGCTTCTTTACCATGGGCATCCCTTATTATGTAAACAAGATTAGGTAATCAGATAGCCTTATTCAGACTTCACCATTTTCATCATCAAAGATTGTTCAGATGTAAATGAATGGACATTCATTGTAGCACTACATAACTGATTTAAAACTCTGTAAATGAATTAGCACTTTCATATTGAAATAAGCCTACTAGCTCACATGTAAAAGCAAGCTGTTTGCTATTTATAAAAAGGGATGTAACAAGGTGGGGGGTAGGGGTAATTTCAGATTAATTATTAATTTAAAAATGAACTAGTGATTTTTGTACCTGGTGACTTTGTGGTGTACTTAACTTCTGATAGTGACTTGAATTTGGTATGTAAAAAAGGGGTTAGTGATATTTCAGTGCTACTAAAAATGGCAACTCCCTCTGTGTTTTCTCCCCTTCCACCCTAAAGGTGTCAGTGTAAAAGTGAATATTTGAATACAAGGCCTTACTGTAACAAAAGAAGATAACATCTGAAGCATGCAAATTGGATACAAATTTCTACTCTTAGAGAGTTCATCTAGGAGTATGGCTAAAACATCTATATATATGCAAACTATGAAAAGAATTTAATTGGGCAAAAAAAAAACCAAGAGTAACTTTTCTAAGGAAACAGCATACATCTAGCATGACTTATCCTTAGGTAGCCCAAGATGCTTCCTAAAGTCACTGATCCCTCTGCTAAGTGACTCTACATAAGCTTTCATGTGATATCCTGCAATCACCAAAACCTTTTTTCACAAAATCAAGAAGCTACCAAAGGAAAGCTTCCTGGGGTGTGTTTGATGAAGCTGGTTACTTGATGAGTCATGTTAGATTAGTCTGACTGCTTTTGATTTTCAGAAACAGATCTATAAAGATATATAAATATAAAGGAAAAACAGCAGAATGAATAATAATGTGAAATAATAACTTGAAAAAGATGAATATCATCTGTGCAGGTATTCTTTTCACTATTTTAGAGAATTTATAACTTTTTTCAAAATAAAGTTAAAAAAGTAAAAGAACAAAAGCATCCAGTTAACAATGAAGGAACATCTAGCAGACATCTCGCCACTGAAGGACAAGATGGAGCATGAGAAAGCATGCCCCATGCCTTGTGCCATCAGCAAATGGCACACTGAAGGAGTGACTAGATTCCATCACCTAACTGTGAGAATAGTTGAGAATCAGAACTTTCACACCACTGAATGTTCATAAGGGTGTGGAGGAACAGAAATGTTTATTCACTGTGGTGGAAGTGTAAAAGGTAAGGCAGCTACAGAAGACAATTCATCAGCTTCATACAGAATACACTCATCAGATAATAGAGCACTCAGTCATATTCGTGGTAATTTTTTTATTGTGAATATTGTGAATGTGTGTGCATATATGTAGATGCATGTGTAAAGACCAGAAGTTAACTTTGAGTGTCTTGCAAATTTCTTCTCCATTTCCTTCCTTCCTTCCTTCCTTCCTTCCTTCCTTCCTTCCTTCCTTCCTTCCTTCCTTCCTTCCTTCCTTCCTTCCTTCCTTCCTTCCTTCCTTCCTTCCTTCCTTCCTACCTTCCTTCCTTCCTTCCCTCCTTCTTTCCTTCCTTCCTTTTCTTCCCTTTTCTCCCTGTTCTTTCCCTTCTCTTCCTTTTCCTTCCTCCTGTTTCTCCTCTCCTCTCCTCTTCTCTTCTCTTCTCTTCTCTTCTCTTCTCTTCTCTTCTCTCTCATTCTTTCTCTTTCTTTTCTTCTCTCTCTCTCTCTCTCTTTCTCTCTCTCAGTGCTTTTGCCAGGCTCTCTGTCCTGCAAGCTCCAGGGAACCTCCACTCACTGACTATAGAGCACTGGAACCATGATACTCACTTTCCATGTAGTTTCTGGGATCCAAACTCAGATCATCCTTCTTGTGTGGCAAGCACTTTGCTGACTGAGCCCTCTCTCCAGATCTAAATTATTTTGTAATGAATTATGATAAGACACTATGAGGTTAAGCATGAAATATGCTGTGATTTCATCTCAAACATAATTATGCCACCTTCAGATAGACTCAGAGTGTTAAGACTCAGAGGCTCTTTCAGCCCCAGAACTCAGGATGATCCCCCTCCCACTGGCTTCACAACCAATGCTGAAAGGGATGGTAAATTGCCATCCAACTAAACTTTTGGAAGTCATCAAAAATAAAGATGCAAGCCTAGGTAGGTAGGAGTGGATTTCTACTTTAAAATGAGAGAGAGACAGAGTGACAGAGAGAGAGACATACAAAGAGATGAGAGAGAGAGAGAGAGAAAGAGAGAGAGAGAGAATTTATCCATAACTTGTCTACCTGTCTATGGCGTATGCATGTCAGACAATGTTCATAAATCTGTTCTCTCCTTTCACCATTTGGGCTCTAGAGAATCAAACTCAGGTCACCAGGTCTCTGACCAGATATCTTTACCCACTGATCCATCTCACTGGCACAGGAATGAACTTCTTTTTAGATAGAAAGCAACTAATAGGATAAATCAAAATAAAAGATTTGAGTATACTACAGAAAGAGAAACTGTCTAGTGTTCCAAAAATTCGCTGCATTACAAGAATATTAAGTAGATGACATTGTGCCCAGCAAATGTGAATAAAATTTATAATGTGCAGAACACAAGATAGATCTATTCTCACCATCTAAAATGCTTAGGTCATGTCAAATGAGATCTGCTTCTGATAAACACATTACAATTACAATAGTAATAGAATAGAATGGAAGCCACTAGCATTTCATGATAGTAAAGGGCCAACTTTGATCTCAGACAATTCCAAGACACACCAACGCAGATTTAGTGGGTTTTGTAGCGGGAAATTGCTCATCATTGGAAGTTCAAATTTAACTGTTATCTTCTATTTTACCTACAGATTGTATGCCAAGATATTTTGTAGTAGCAATATCATTGCCTCCTGTTGAACTATGAATCTTTGGTAAGGAGAGTGTCATTCATTCTAAGAAGTGCATGATACGTGATGAACACAAAGGAGATCTGAATGGCAAAAATGAAGGCGAAGACCAAATTATAAATAATTCCAACGTCTTTTAGCCCTTTAAAAATTCCAAGTTTTGAAATATCTGGCCAGTCCTCAGTAAATAATCATTGTTTCCCTCCAGAAATATTTCTGGATCAGGTAGGTCTAAATGATTTGGTCATTTTTCTTTGTTTAATCTTTTTACACTAAATGGTAAGCATTCTGAGAATGATAATGCTTCTAAGGCTTTGGTTCATACATGAGTTTGAGTTTACAAAGTTTTCAAGGATCATATGTAAATGATAATAAAATGGATCTAATTCAGAAATTCAGACTCTAAAGGAAGACATGTGGCTCTACAGGTTCAAAACATCAACTCATGATAGCTAGTGTATGTTGATCAAGTAACATATCGCAGAAATGTACATGATCCTAATACACTTGTGAAATGTGAGATGCAGCGAGTTTCTGATGCTCTCTACCTTTTCCTGCCTTCTATTCTCTACATCTGGCCTCTTTCAGTGACCTTTGGTGCAAAGACATCAATCTCCCACTGCATCATCACTCCCCAGAGCTATCAGAACCATGTCACTGTTTCTCCTGGTCAAATTTCTATGGCTGTTATTCAGTCTGTATAATCACTTGCTATCCTGTTGTCCACACAAACTTCAGGGCAATAGGACACTTCTTCATGGTGATTTTTACACCTTCCCTAGTAAATGACAATAATCTTAACTATGAGAACTGAATTATCAGAGACCATAGATTCATGTGTCCTCTCTTCTAGGGTAACTATAGATTCAATTGTACTTTTATTGGGTGATCCAATTCTAACAATGACAACTAAAGTGATCTTTTAATAGTGCCAACTGAGAAGGAAGCTGACATAGTGGTTATTATTACTAGACTATACTTGAATACTGGTAGCCTTATAATGCAGATATACTCAATCACCATACATTCCCTTAGATAAACTTAGCTTCTTCTAAAGGGTTCAAGTTGCCTTTGTGGTTCCTTTAATAGTAATATCTTAGCAAAATGGCTTTATATTTCAAGTACACTAGGAAATCAGTTCGCAGAGATAAGAATCTTCTCAGTTCTGGTCAAGTTTAACTCACACTATTTTGAAAGGAGAGGAGACATCAGTTTCTTTCATTTCTGTCTTT
Source organism: Typhlomys cinereus (assembly GCA_023101885.1). Classification (NCBI taxonomy): domain Eukaryota; kingdom Metazoa; phylum Chordata; class Mammalia; order Rodentia; family Platacanthomyidae; genus Typhlomys; species Typhlomys cinereus. The sequence continues at coordinate 2,021,403 of JALPQD010000001.1, forward strand.
GCCTCCATTGATATCAGTTTTTTTTTCTTGTTATTCTTCTTGCATAACAGCACATTTTGAGAAAACTTTCTGACAGTACACTTCTTTTTGAGTGTGTTCTAATAGAAATGCATTTCGTTCATTTATGTCAGCAAAAATGGCTCAAAATTTTCTTCCTATATGGAAGCTCAGACATTGACTGGTCAATTTGCAAAAACTATAATTTCTGTTTCTCTTCATGGGAAGAAGACAGTTGAAGGTCGACGTCTTTTTTCTTTGAGGGTCAACATCCTAATATCAATTAATAACAATTTGTGCTCCTGAATTAAACAGTCTAATTTTGAAATCTGTTATCACATGACCCAATGTGCTCACCATCAAGACCGAGATGTATCAGTGGTGCTGTACCATGCAGCAGATGTTCAGAGGGCATGAGAATGTCATGAGAACTGGTAGCAACAGCTGAAATCCACTGGGTACTCCACATTGCATGCTGTAAGAATTCTTTGAATGATAGATAGCTAGAGTACTGAGTACTGGTGGATGGGGGCAGTAGGAGAACACAGGAGTACAAATTGTTCAGATACCAACATCAACTTGGTTTTGGGCCTTAGATTGAACTCCTAAAGGGCTCCAAATCAGGTCTCTTATCAGTGCAAAATGTATAAATTGGTGAGTGGTGTCACATATAGAAGAATCATGGAGATTATCAGTACTGTGTATATTTAGATGGCTGGCTCACATTGACTACCAACTATCTCATCATTATTTCATTTGGACTCAAATGTAATTTGACAATTCAGAAACAGTTATTGACTTTTTTCCTCCCAAGGTGCTAGGAGCTGAGTTTCTAATAAAGACAAACTCCTTAACATGAAGACAACATCTTGCAAGCACAAATGCCACCGTAGAAGGAAACTTATATGGGGATGACATGCTCAATTCTGAGGCAGCTCAAGGTGTATTCAATTTCTTTTATGCAACCTTCAATCAAGAAATTAAAAGGAAAAAAAATTTTTTTTGCAGCAGGAGGACCCTGTGCAAAGAGGTTCTTGGGGAGATCTCTTCAGAAAGACCACAGTAGGGCTGGGTGGGGGGGGGGTGTCCCTCACAGCTGTGCACAGCAGGACAGTGTGATTGGGGATCTAGGGAAGAGGCAGCATCTGACTGGTTACAATAAAGGCTGGGGATTATTGATGTTAACTGCCCTAAAGGTAAAGGAGTCCGAAATTACTTTAGTTACTTGGAAAATGAAAAGCAGAATGGTGTTGGTGGGGGACACCCCTTTGTGATAGGGCCCACTTAGCATTTACAAAAAGGACAATAGTAAAATGAAAAACTTTCCCAGGGGTGAAGCCCAAAGGTCAATCCCCGGCTGTGCAGGACAATAGGGGTCTGGTTTTCCCTTGTGTCTTCCAAGAAATGAAAGAGTCTTCAGGTTAGAGACGTTTGCTCCTGGAAGATTCTAAATCCCAGCGGCTGGCTTCCTGTTACTCCACAGTTGGGACCCGGAGGTGCGGGGCTCAGATCAGCCGCACCCCATCGCGCCCCGCGCGCGCGACCCCGGGCCCGCGGCTCGAGCCCGGCCGCGCGCTCCCGCGCCCCCGCCCCCGCGCCCGCGCGCACCGCCTGGCCCAGCGCGTGTCCGCTCGCGGGCTCCGCACTGGGCGCCCCAGCGCTGCGAGCGCTCAGACCGCGGCCGCCGCAGCCCGCGCAAGCCCGGGACCGCGTCCCGCCCGCCGCTCGGGTCTCCGCGCGGGTCCCTGCACCCCTCTCTCTCTCTCTCTCCCTTCCTCTCCTCTCTCTCTCTCTCTCTCTCTCTCTCTCTCTCTCTCTCTCTCTCTCTCGATCGCATCACCACCCAGACCCTGGAGGATCCCAGACGTCTCCTGCCTGCCTGTCCCCACCCTCTGCACCCCGAGCTGCACGGGAGCGGGCGGTGCGCGGCCGCCGAACCCCCTGGAAATGCGAATCCTCCAGCGCTTCCTCGCGGGCGTCCAGCTCCTGTGCCTGTGTCGCCTGGGTGAGTGTCAAGACCTCGGCCGGGCTGCCGCGCGGGGATCGTTGGCTGGGTTGTGGGGGACGCGGGAGGAGGGGGACTTCAGAGTGTCTCCTAACTAGCCGCCAGCACCATCGAAAGCTAGGGGGATAGGAGGGACCATCACTTTGGTCTCCTCGGTGCCGGAGCCACGAGTGGCAGCCGCCCCTTCCCAGCTCATGTCCCCCCACCTGCGCGGTCCCCGTGCGGAGGAGCGCGTGCCCGGGACCCTGGAACTCGGAGCTCGCCTGGCCAGGGGCCCTGTCCCGGTTGGGGCTCTTCTTCCTCTTTTGCAAAGTGGGCAAATACCCTTGTCGCCCTGCCTAAGTGACTAGAAACACCGCGAAAGCCAGGGACTCTGTCCCGAGCTGCGTTTGGAAATGACACTCGTTTTTATGGCCCTGGTGCTGTGCACTTGAATGAAAATGCACGTGTCTGATGTGAATTACCGGGTCGCACCTGAAAGGTCGTCCTCAGCAGAGCAAGCAGCAACCTGACTTTTCTGTGGTGCTGGAACTTTCGATGTAGTCACAAGCAAGTCCAGACAGTCACTTAAAAAAAAAAGTTTCAATAGAAAGCTCTATCCACATTCTGCCCCACTGCCCCGGACGGTCGGGCGATGTGCGTGCTGGGAATTCAGCTCTCACTCACCACCTTCCAGGTACGCAATGGAAACGGGCATTGTCCTTCGCAGTCCCCACTCATTATGTGTGTGGGTTGCAGAGAGAGATTTTCCAGAAAAAAATTAATGTTTGGTTTGGCCCCAATAACCTGAAAAAATACAAAATGTGCTTCGTTCTGTGAGTGTACACATCTAGCTAGCTCTTTTGAACCAGATATTTTTTAGAAGTTGAAATTGTTGTTATAAGACATGTACGAAAATGACGTTTCCATCCAGTGGCTGGAGTTGCTCTTAGCTCAGCGACCTTTGTAAACAGAAATCACTTTCAAGTTACTAAAGAGAATCAGTTACCATTATGATAACTGCTTATAACCCACTCCGTTCATTGATACATATAAATATAGCTTAAATTCTCGAGGCTTCCTGAAAGTACTCACAGGTGGTGTGATTAATGTGGGGCGCACAGCTGGCATCTAAGAGGGCAAGATGATCTCTTGATTGCTGAGGTCTCTAGACCGGAAGACACCGCTTTTACAGAGCTTTTCAATCCACACCTGTTGAATGTATCTCTCTACATTCCACTTACAGATGTGTTTTAGCTGTTGAGCCAGGCCTTCCTGACACTTAAATTATTACTTAATCTCACAGGACTGGGAGGAAAACATTGTTACATTGTCCTTCATCAAAAAAACATGTCTGCAATATATTAGAATAATTTTAACTGAGACCAAATTCACATGCTATACAATTTCTAAAGTGTACAATTCAGTAGTTCAGTAGTATTTAGTTATTTGTAAAGTTCTGACCATGGTGGGTTTCTAATACCAAATTTAACGTTGGGATTATGTCCCTTGCTCTTTTCTGTCCTTTTTCCAACCCCCTCCCCCCACTGTTAGTCCCCCACACTAATTCCTTCCTGTCTAGCTGATCTACTTCTTGTCCCTATAAATTTGCCTGTTCTGGACATTCATCTGAACAAAATCATGAAACTTATGGCCTTTTATGTCTGGCTGCATTTATTTGGCAGAATAATCTTAAGGTTTACAAAGGTTACTTTGCAAATGTATTATTTTCTTAATAGAACACTACTCATTCATACAAAGGAATGAATTATCAATAAACAAAGCTCCAAAACATACCTGAAAATCATAATTTGTGACCTGTTTTGGACTACTGAACATCTTATCTTTCTGATAATATAAAACATAAAAGGAAAGAATCGAAAACATTGCTTGATACTATTATGAAGTTATATAATTGCATTGAGTCCAAGGCTATATATTGGAGCTCAAATGTGTTTAGTTGTTTTTGAGGCTAGAAAATGACTGTAGCTTGCACCCTTTTTAAATAAAGTCAGCTTTTCACATTGCTGATGACAGCCTAACTTGGGGGCACTGGCATTCTCAAATGGGGTGAATTTCTTGATTGGGAGTGGCATACTTTGGAATAATTGAGGCACTTTAGCTATATATATGAAAAATTCAGCCTCCCCTCCATGTTCTGTTCCCTTATCACATCCATTAGTGTTTGTGCATGTGTGTATTCCTCTTCTTAAGCATCTTTGGAGCTATCTAGGTATCCCATCCATCACCTAGAATAGATATTTGACTAACATCTGAGAACTGACCAAGGTTTGCTACACATGGTTTCTTACAATCTGGGCAGTATTTGAGCATTAGATGTGCATTACTACTATTACCCAGGAACAAACTATAGGATTCTCTGAAGTGTCCATTGTTTGCAATTAAGAATGTCTTCATGATTAGGGAAGTATCACTTTCTGTGTCCCAAGTAGACAGATGGCTTGAACTGGGCAGATAAATCAATTGATTACTTCAACCAACTCTGCAAACAAAAAGCCAAGTATAAGCCCTGGAACAAGTCTGTTTTGGATGACTGAGCAGGTGTATCTGTGGGGAAAATCCATAGTGACTTTTTCCTAAGAAAGCTGTGAGTCTTAGAGGTGAGGAGGTGGTGCTTCAAGAGCTACTAAGGAATCATTGCTTCCCTCCATGAGACCTGAGGATTTTTGAATTAAGTGAGTTATGGTGCTGAATTATTGTCAAATATGTGATGAACCAGACTCTGGATGTCCCATTCATGCCCTTCTGCTGAAGGAGCCTAGTTAAAAATACATCACACAGCCTGGGAGAGGCTCAGGGATGAATGCTTTGTCTTGCAAGCCAAAGGACCTGAGTTCAGATCCTCAGATCTAGAGAAATGTGCATCCAGCTTGGGAAGGCAAAGCCTGGGAAAGCCCTGAGCAAAGTAATGAGGATGAAGAGTAATCTAGGATGGTTCCCAGAGTCATCCTTGATCCTAAGTGCCTTTTGGTACACACACACACACACACACACACACACACACACACACACACGCACAAAAAAATAAAAGCATCATACCTAAGGTCCTTGGGAATTAATAACTTCATAACTGTATATGGAACCAGTGGGAATTAATAACTTCATAACTGGATATGGAACCAGTGGGACTTCTACATAAGTCTCTTGACTTGGCCAACATGACCTCCAAAATAGATCATGGCCAGGAGCATAGAATTCTCATTCTTTTTCCTAATCCTCACAATAATAACTAGTCTCCATTCAGAAAATTCATAAATTTTGATTAGCTGAGTAACACTTTCTTTCACCTCTTCTTCTTCCTCATGTGGCTTTCACACAAGGAAGTTTTCCAGGATAAATCACTTCATTGATGATTTTTTTTTCACTATGGATGAGGATCTTACTTAAAATTATGTTGTGAGAACCTTGCCTTGGTAAAAATTCAGGGGTTTCTGGAAGCATGTGCTTTTTTCTCACTCTTCATACTCCAGAAATATCTGACTGATATCTTCCCTGAGAACTGGGCTTGATTGTCCAATCATAACATCTCAGACTAACATGGAAGGGACTCCTCATTCACCCTAAAAGGGAATACTTAGAGGGGAAAGTGCATTTTCTTCTTTAAATCCACTTGTGGCTGACTCAGGTATTCATTGTGCAGTCCCAGTATAGACTATCAATCCATTGGCTTGTTTCTTTTTCTGCTAATTTATATATTTTACACATCAACACATGACACAGCCTACATAGCCTAGTCAGTCTTTCTCCTGACTCCACACTTTTTTGGTTCTTTATTTTTGTTTTTCAGGGGTTCTGGGAACAGAGACAGGGTCTCCTGTATCCCAGGATGACCTTGAACTGATAGCAGAGAGAGGCCTTGGTTTCCTAGCCTTTCTGACTCCTCCCAAGTGCTGGATTCCAGGTGTGTGCCACCACTCATGGCTGACATTGTCTGTTTGCACGTCCAGCTCATAGCTCTTCTGTTGGGATTTATGAACTGGCTCACACCAGATGAGCTGCAGTTCACAGTAGTATGTGCGTCCTTACGGATCCACTTGCTGTCTTTTCTCACATGTTCTCATGTTATACTTCAAGATCCTTTTATAAAATTTAAGTATGGACTAGAGATATGACTCCCATGGTTAGCCCCTTTGGCTTGAAAGCAAAGGGAACTGAATGCAGATCCCAAGAGTCCATGTAAAAACGCTGGGCAGGTGTGACCATCCTTTTGTTGTTCTAGCCCTGAGGCAGAACCTGGGTATCCCCAGAGCAACCTGACAGCCAGAGTACGCCCTAATGGTTTCATTAGACCCAGACTTATGGCAGTAAGATGGAAGAGCGATTTAGGTGAGTCCTGATAACATCACCTTTGGGTCTCCATAGATACATACACTCAAGTGCATACATATTTATACATCCGCACATACTCACACACCCTCACACATGCAAGCACACACAGAGACACACACAAACCTTACATGCACATACACAAAGGAAAAGTTTAACTACAATTACCATTTTATTTAAATTATTTTATTCTTCTAGTACTTATCCCTGTTTCCTTCCCTCCCACCTCCAACCCATCCCCATCCCTTTCCTTCTTCCATCCATCCCTCTTCCTCTCTCTCCTGCCTGTCTGCTTCTATGGACCTGAGGGCTAAAGAGGATACAACGTACCTTTTTTTTTTTTTTAGGAAAAATAGCTTCCATACATAACTGCTATTTTGAAAGTTATGACATATGCAAATGGTCATGTGATGCATGTAATGATCACTGTGATCTGGTTATAAGGCAGCCCTATCCCCGTTACTGAAAGCGCTCATTCATCACATTTGCTGGGTGCTGATGTCTGCTACATGCTAAGTAGTGCTGGGATATACAGTCTTGCTGCTTATGACATCTATAATCCACCTGATACAAAGAGCTTCTTTAAATCTCGCTTTTATGTCAAGCATAGTAGTTCATACTGTATCCCATTATGTAAGAGGCTGAGACGGGAATTTGTGAGTTCAAAGCCAGCCCTGGTCTGCATAAGGAGTTCCAGCCCAAATAACCTGAGTACAGATGAGATCTGTCCCAGAAAATCAAAGCAGGAGCTGAGGAGGTGACTCCACTGGCAAAATGTGTGCTTTGAAAGCAAAAGGATGCAAGTTTGATTTCCTGAACCCACACAGAAGAAACCAGGATGATGAAGTGTGCTTGTAATCTCATTGTTGGAGAGGTGGATGTAGGCAGATCCTTGGGGCTCCCTGACCCGCCATCTTAGTTAGCCTGCTTGACGAGTTCCAGGCCAGTTAGAAGTTCTGTCTCAGAAATCAACAAGGGTGACTGGTGAGTGTGCAGGTTAAAGGACTCTGCTTAAAAATCTGGCAGCTTGAGTTGGGAAGCACTTCTGAAAGCTGTCCTCTGATCTACACACATTCTACTCATGCACTGTGACATGCATTCCTTCTCTTTTTCTCCCCTCCCCCTAAAAAATAAATAAAATATTTTAAGAAAGTCAACATGTGAAGTCATTCTCTGGTTTCAACACACATGAGCATACACACACGCACGCACACACACACACACATACACACACACACAGTCATGGATAACTTTATTTGTTGACAGCTTTTTCTTCAAATATCTACTAGCTCTCAAACATTTTCAAATGCTCCCCATTCCATTAGCAGTGCTAATAATGAAAAACAAGCTGATTTTAACAATGCAAACAAATATATGGGTGCTTACAGATATATAATTTCAGTTTTGCTTTAACTTTATTAATTTGTCTCATTGGAAGGTATTGCTGGTTGAATCACAAAAGGAAATCCATTTGTTTTGTTTTTTTTTAAATTATTATTTCTGCTCATACAAACTTAACAGGTACACCGGTCCCCTCTCTCCCTCCACCTCCCCCCCAACTCCCCTGCTCCCCCCTCCCCTCCCCCGTCCTTCCCCATCCCCCAGTTCCTCCCCCCCAACGGTCCCCCCCCAATCCCTGGAGCATCCTTTAATGTGCATGCCAAACTCTCCTCTGGGTCCTCCTCTCTGATGAGGTGCAAGGACCCAGGGGTAAGGAAATCCATTTGTATCTGTATTTGCAATTCTGATCCATGAATAATATGCATTAGACATTAAGGATAATGCTTCATGCTATTGTTTAATCTTTAAACACTTAAAACTTTTAAATTGTGATACCCATTGCCATACCACTATTTAATGGTTGTTCATTTCGAAATTTATTAAGATAAAATCATTCACCTCCTTTATCACACACTAGCCACAATTCAAGCAATCTGTGGTCTATATCTGTCTATATGTAGAACCAAAAAGGGCAGTGTGAACATAGCATTTTTCAATCACTCACATGGCCTGCTGAACAGAACTGTTTTAGAACAAGAGCAATAAAAAAAGCACACAAAGTAATGATGGATAGCACTCATGAGAAGTTGCCAACTCAACTAGAAAAATCTCTGAAGTCATTAAGATTATTTGAAGTGTTGATGCATGAGAGCTATTTCTGGACTGAAGAACATCAACCACGCAAACATCCCAGAGATCTTATGGTGGCTATTGGCAGAGCAGCAATCGATGAAGGATTAATGGTCACTTTGTAGCCATTATTAACTGCGATTGAGCAGCTGGTAGTTTAGGACTGAGTGGACTGTCCCCACAGCATAGTTCCCAGCTCACTGTATGCTGTCTTGCAGTGCATCTGTCTTTCCCATTAGACAGCTCTTCAGGGACAAAGACTGCATTGACTTCTTGGACTCAGGACCTGGAGCATATGCTTCGTGAGCTCTTCAGGTATGAGGTCTTGGAGGAGGGTACTATGAAGCATCTTACACAGCATTAGCCTTTCATAGTTGAGACCAGTCAATTTTGTTGGTCCTTCTTTTCCCTCTGATCCCAGACTAGCACGGGATCAGCATTTACCCAAACTGTTCATCTTTAATGTCACCTCTGGCACCAGAACCCACTTCCACTGATTCCCACAGAAATACTACAAAATATTGCCTAAAGCTGAACACCATAAAAATATAACTCCTGTAGTTAACACTATATGTGTACTTGCTGGGTCACTCTTGAGTGAGCCTTTAGTTCTAGGTGAGGCGGATATGTCCCAAGGGATTAGGGTGTCAAGCTCCTGAAGGTGCTTCTCTGTGTCCTGCTCACATGTTGTAGAAGAAGGGTAATGTGACAATGAGGGTGAAGGGTGTTCAGTAATGAGAACTGAATCCATAAGGATTATGTTTTCAGTCAGTCAAGAGTTGTAGTATTGGATAAATCTTTACTAATCAAAGGAATCATTAAGAAAAGGTCACCTAAGATAGTTCCTAAAAGTAAAGCAGTGATGGAGAAATACAGTTGCAACCCAGGATGTGTTTTTGGACTCTATATATCATTTTACTATCAATCCTAGAGTTGATATACAGCACTGAACCTATTCCTGCACATAATGCATGTTCAGTGTTGAATTGAGCCAAATTCAGATGAGATGCAGTGTACAACAGGCCAGGAATTTTCACAGATGGCAAAATCACATTAAGATTTGCTCTTTTGTTGGATTTTTTACTTGATTTTCTTTTCTCTACCTCCTTTGCTCCCTCCCTCCCTGTTCTTCTCTTTACATTTCCCTCCTTTATTAAGCTATTTCTTCTTCATCTTTACTTTGTTTGCAGATGATGAAATAAATTTTTGATAAATTTTGAGTTTTTCAGCATGCCGATGAAGAGTTTTGTAGGGAGGAATTAACACACCTCATACCATTAATAACATTTACTTTGTTACTTGGTACAATAACTAACATAATTTACAAAGGACTGGCTGACAGAAATTTCAATATGTTAAAATAGGATGATCATCTTTTATTCCTTCTGATATTTGCTCACAGGTATTAAAGTAAAATTAATTATTCACAGTCTTGGTTAGTGTGAACTTTCTGGTTTTATTCAGTGAGTATACTAATTTATGTGCACATTAATAAGAGATAATTTTTGTAAGTTGCCTTGAAAATATATTTCTTATATGATTGCTAAGACTAATTTATTCTAGTACAAACAAAAGATATTTTTTATCAAAATCGTCATAAGAATGATTAGACTACAGGTAGCTTTTCATTCTTGGAGAGTCATCCCACCCTTTTTTCTTCTTGTTTTCTTCAGCATTTACTCCATACTTTTTCTATTCTTTCAGTGTAGCTAATTGAGTGTTGACTCAACATATTGACTTGATATAAAAAGCCTTTTCCTTGACCTAATCCACTCAGTATTCTGGGTAAGAAGAAATGAAAATGGTGCTTTTCACAATGTAGTCTTCAAGCAGCTACCTGTTGTTTATGAGATAGATGTGTGCTTCTTGTCCAAAATTCATATTTTGAATCCCTAATTGCCTATACAGTGGCACTTAGAGATAAGGTTTTTAGAGAATGAATAAGCCATGAAGGCTCAACAATTGGTATGCTTAAAGGAAATAGACGAGACTGGGGCTCTTTGTTTTTCCATCCTATAACACAGAGAAGGCAGCCATCTGAAATTCAGAAAAGACTCCTTATCAGCAATCAAATCTTTCTTCCCTTGATATTATGTATTCCAACTTTCAGAACTGTGAGGACCAAATGCCCACAGTTTTAGCCATACTGTCCATTGCATTTTGTTATAGCACCTTGATCTAACTGATACATCTGAATGACCTCTAGCCAAGTACATCACACTGTCTGGGTGCTGTGACCACATGTGGATGTTTTCTTAAAATTGTCCAAGTGATTGTAGGACACAGCCAGAGTTTGAAAAGCACAGATCTAGGTCAACCTCCTGATACTGCTACCCTTCATTTTTCTTAAGATAGAGATATTGGCAAGTTTCATGCTGTACTAACACAAAGCCAGGCCCACAGGACAAAGGTTCTGGACTCTCCTCAGTTTAAATTTCAGAGTAACTCTAGACAGAGAAGTAAGTACTACAGAGGATGACCTCAGAGTCTTCAAGCCAGACTTCAGCAGGGTAAGATGGCCTTTTGGAGTTGGTTCAAAGATTCAAGTCTATCAGCATGTAAGAGGACAAACAAATCACCCTCAGAGATCAAGGTCATTCATGCCTTTTGTCTAAACAAAAGGCACATATTATCTTCCATTGTAACATCGATACATACTTATTCTTACTGTTATCTGTTCTTGCTTCCTTCGTGCATAATTTTATAGAACTAGTTATTGTTTTCTACGCTAGATAAAGTATAAGACGTAACTACATATTTTTTGTATGTTGTTTCTAACCTAAAATTACTTTCCAATGTAAAAATGCATTATTAAATTATAAATGAATAAAATCTACAACAAAGTATCAATTATTTATCAGGTCTTGCCTATTTTGTTTCTATTGTGTTTGAAAAGTACTAATGAACCCATTTAAAGATAATGATAGACTCCTCAATGTTTCAGATTGCCTCCTTAACATGCATAATAGTTCATAAAGATGACACAGGCACAAACCAATGTAGTGGATCTTTACCAAGCATCTCCAGAGAGAATATTCATCTACCAGTTTGCTAAACATTCATAAGAAATAAAAGTAGTTCCCTCGAATGGCAAAGTTTGCTGAGCATGAGTTGTACAGAGATATTTTCAATCTTAAATTAGTATTTGTTTCTAGGAGGGTTTCTAGGAGAAGATAGAATTGATTATAGACTCTGTAGTGCTTCAGGGTTACTAAAGAGACAAAGGATAGCAGATCCCCCCCAAAAAAAGACATAACAGAAGCATAAAGGAGATTCAGACATGGTGCTTAGAGAGAGGGAAAAATTAGGAAGGTGTGTAGTACTTATCAAATAATAGGTAATATTTTCAGTAGTTAAGAGTTTGGAATTGACATTTATCCATATGTGGTAGAGAACTACTACGGATTTAGAGCAGTGAAATCACTTGAGAAGATCTGTATATTTATTTAATATGTGTGTATATACATGTGCGTATGCGTGGGTGTGCTCTTCTATGCAGACACATATGGCAGAAGGCCAATGTTTGGCACAGAATATCTTCTTCAATCACTTTTCCACCTTATTTTTTGAGATGGAATCTAACACTGATTCTGGAAATTGCCATTTTTGCAAAATGGAATGGCTGATGAGCCTCAGGATCCCCCTGCCTCCACCTGCCCAGCATGGGACTGCAAGCATGTCAGCTATGGCCAGCTGTTATGTGGGTATGCAGCTCAAGTCTGCATGCTTACACACCAAGCACATTACCCTGACCCAATGCCCTAGCCCAGATCTATGTATTTCACAGGGTCAACTCAGGTAGTGGAAGTGGAATGTTGCACCCAGAGTAACCACAGGACACCCAGGAATCTCGAAAGATAGTCACAAGAGGAACCTGCTAGACTATTTGGAGAATGACCATGCCCTTCATCCTCCCTGTGCACCACTATAGTTTATCAAGCACCTTCACTTTCATGGGTTTGCTTGATCAAAATAGGATCTGGTATTTCTCTGATGAATGAGACCTGGGTGACCTTCCAGGTGTCTGCTCAGGGAAGGTGAAGATGTATCAAGGAACATGCTGAGTCAGAGAAGTATCCAAGAAGAAAAAGTGTGGGTGGTGCAGATGGACAGTTGTACAGGAGCTGATGATTTGGGAGAAAGGAAGGGAGAAAAGAGTAAGCATGGCAGCTTAGAGCCTGCTTATTTATTTAATACCCAGATTAAATCAGTTACATAGCTGTAGGCCCTGAAGCAGGACATTTTTTCCAATGGGCTCATCTAGAGCTTTGAGAGGAAGCAGGACTGCTTAGAAACATCCTTTTTTAATTTTCATTTTTATTAATATTTGCTCTTCTTAATAACAAACATAATGGGTGGTTGACCCTGCCCACCCTACTTCTCATTCTCTTCCCTCTTTCATCTTATCCTTTCTTCACCAATCCAGCCTTCTTCCACCCACCTTCCTGCCTGTCTGTCTGTGTGGACGCCAGGGTTCCCTTCTGGTTGTCTGTATTGTTATGGGCTCAGATCTCTGTAACAGATTAAGTGACCATTGAGTAGACCCACTGAAAGGGGTACCCTTTTTCACGTGTCTAACCCTAGCCTCCAAGAGAACCATCCATTTTTGTTGAAGTCATAGTCCCAGCCTTCTCAAAACAAACCGTCTTTTAAGGAACAGAAGGATCTAAGCAGATTGGTAGTATCAGGCTAATCTACAGCTCCCATCAAAACTGTTTATTTCACTTATTGCTTAAAGCCTTGAATGTGTCCTTTTGTTAGTAAGTTTACAAATGTGAGGGCCATTTAAGCCAGCAGGTGCCCAGAACATTGGCTTTCTTAGTATCAGTAAGTTTAGATGAAATGAAGGTTATCATATTCATATCTCATCGTGTCCTTGTAAATTTGCTTGCAGCTTTGTATTGTACCTTTAAAAGCAGCACATGGAAAATAAACTATGCTATAGCTCCCCAGAGTTCATTTTTAAGTCATTTAGCGGATTAGGCATTTTTAAAATTAATGAATAGCATAAGGATTTTATTACCTCTTATGTTTCTTTAAGATACATTAAAATGTGTGAAATGATAAAGTAATGAAATGCTTAGTTTAGGAAAGAGAGAAAGTGGCAACAAAGACTTAAATACAAAAAGATTTTTCCATGTGAAATGAAAATATAAGCATGTTTTTCTATATGCAGTGAAAAAGTTGTAGATACATTCTGTCAGGATTTTTGTTCAAGTTAACTATGATTAAAATTAAGAACATGATTGTATGGATTGCTCATTGAAAGGTTTGATTGTAGTCAAGCATCCTTGGATGGCTTTCAGTAGAGGAGAGACACACAATGTTACATATAGGCATATGCATAAATAAATCAGGATTTTTATATATGCATATTATATGTGTATGTGTGTCAATATATATGTGTTTGTTTCTTGTTGCTCAAAACCTGTATTCCTTTATTTTATACATTAAGATAATGTGTTTTGGCAAAAACCTATTAAGTTTAATTGATGAATATACTTGATTGTTTTGAGCCTGACTCGTTCCTGGACCCCCATAAAGACAAACAGGAAGAAAGTCTTCTTGGATCCACTGACTTTGACTCAGGTCAGTGTTGCTTTCTCTACAGGACTTGGATTCAGTTGATCATTGAAATTCAGTACAGTAGAGACTCAATGAGAATTACTTTGTGTTCAGCACTTCACTTGGACTTCAATCAATATTTCTGTCTTTGAAGAGTTAATCTAGTTATAGATATTCAGCATATCTTTGTGGAACCCTACCAGAATAGAGAAAAATAAAATAGATGGGTCTGACTTGAAGTCTCTGTAGAGTTAAGCAAAAGAGAGAAAAAATAAAGATGTGAATTCATTTCTTAAAAATGTCATGAACATATGAACAGCACTTTCCTTTTGAACAGGTACATTCGCTGTTTCATTTCATTTCAGCTTCTTTTAAGACTCTGCCTTTTTCTAAATTCAGAAAAAAAAAGCCTGTGTTATTTATCTCATATTATTAAGAATACTGAGCAGAAGTTGAGTTTTACCTCTGCTCTGAAATACATTCAGTTTTCTGTCTTCTTCCCCATCAAAGTCATAATAATTTGTATAGGCAGAAAAACAGTCAACCAAAATGTAGAAGTTAAAAGACTCTTCTTGTACACTCTGCTCAGTAGTCAGAGCTAAGAGAAAGTTATGTTATTTGCACAATTAACTCTGTTTCAACTTGAGGTTTCATTGTTGATACTTGAAGCTGTTCTGTGACAAAGACAAACTTTGGGTGTTGAAATGTCAAACAAGAACTTAACATGCCTGTGACTCCTGGCTGTTCTGACAATTTCTCAACACAGATAACGATGTCTGCAAAATGCGTTTCCACAAAGGAAGCATGAAGATTGAAATCACATTGAACCAGTCGAAAGTGTCTTGGGCATGTTGCCCTGAACTCAAAGACACAGCACAATCTGAACACCACAAGAAAATATCCAAAAGCACCTTCCTCTTAACATAAATTTCAAATTATTCTCTTTCTAATCTTTCAGCACTTCTTATTACTCAGTATTCTTGGTGGAATTACTCAAAGAAGTACAGAATGCTCCCATGTTCCTAACAAATTCCAAATTTTATGAAAGTCTCTATCCATCATAAAATGCCTGGAAAAATATCTTCCAGTGCACTTTGGAGGGAAAGTGCTAAGACATCGTATATGTTTACATGTTAAAATGAAAATCCTCCAATATCTGTCAAGTTATGGAGAAGACTGTTTTTGTTTTTACAAACATAATATGAGTTTACATTTATATTAGACATGGTGGCATTTATGCAAGCAACAATAATATAGTCAATTAACTAGTCTCTCCACTGAAATTGTAGCATATGATCCCTTTTTCCATAAGACAGCTAGGGTATTCTGTTGGTAAAATGTGTTTCTGTACAAGTTTTCATTTATGAATGCTTTGGGAGTGCGCGATTTTTACCAGGAGTCAGTCTGCTGGAGATTTATTTGGGTGTTTACAGTGCTGGAGAAAACTAACTGAAAATAGGTCATCAAGAATAGATTGATATGGATTTTTGATGTGGAAGTAATTGTGCTTGACTACTGCTTTCTAGGAGGCTTGACTGCACAGTCTCAGCGAGGAAATATTAATATGTGCATATTCACTTAGGATTTGCAGACTGGAGTTGCAGCCCGCACTAATTAAACATTGTAGGGCCCTTGGATGTACTCAATAATAATCAAGACAGAGTGGGGTTTTTTGGTATTTTATATGTCTTGCTCATCCACCTTACAAAATCCCAGAAATACATAATAATTAACCTCTATATAGTAAATATAGTAAACTGTAGTAAACATAACCAGCACATATAGAGTCATGAAAATAGATGTACACCTGTCTACTACCAAGTGAAGAAATTCTTGTTGACCTGCCCTCCTGATCAGTGCCCACTTTCAACAAATACTTTGTGGCTATTACTTGATATAAGCCATTGTATTTTCAAGACCAGTGTTATAGAATTTTTTGCAAGTGAATAGCAATAGATATTAGAAAGTTTTAAGGGCTCTGTCTTATGAGAAACTTCCTTTCTCAAACACATGATGCTGTGATTGCAAGAAAGAAGTTACTTTGTAACTGACTTCGTTAATGAAACCCAGCAAGGTATACTAGGGTTTCCATCCATAGAAATCTTGAAGAAAATATACTACTCAGCTTTGGAAGGGCACAGGGGTGTGTGTAGCTTTTAATGTCCTGTGCTGCACTTCCTAAGCATGCAAGTTCTTAAAGTCTGCACTCAGCCCACCTCCTGGTGCCTCCATGCGTCCCTCCTTCCCCTTCAATTAGATTTCTCCCGCCGTGTAGTGACTTTTGACCACATATTCTTCGTCACCATTCCTGTCCTTCCTGACACTTCCATGGCCTCACTGCTTCCTCAGAGACCATCGTGTCACGTGTGGCATCACAGTGTACACATGGCCTCTCTTCTATTTCTATGGAAGGCAGAAATCTGATCTCTCAAGATTTATAGCCTCTGGACTGACTGTAAAGACTTCTCGCCAGTGTAGTAGGGTCTCTGGGAGTCTTTGTGACCTGTAGGCATAATAAACATTCCAAAGCAATGATATTAAATATGGAAAAATATCACATGATCTATTTGTTAAATGGTAGATGGTCTACCCCCTCAACTCATTCACTGCAGACTAAGAAACTTGAGATCCCGTTTCCAGCCCTGGGAATTAGAATTCAGTTCGCCCTCAGATTCAGTCAATCCCCCTTGCTTTTCCAGAAGGTAAACTCAAAGTAGGTCAATGAAATCACACTCTCGTTTTAAGAGGTCCAAGAGTCTATATAGATTTTGAACCGAGTCGGCCCATAGCCATGGACAGCTTCCTAAGGGCTTTTTCTCATGGCACTCAGAATTTTAAGAAAGAAAATTAAGCGATTGGAATTGAGTACAATAGTGAATGCAGAAGAAGGAAGGAAAGATGACCGAGGCCAGAAACATGAGAGAAAGAGCACTCTAAATGTCTTTATTCTACATAGCGGTGGGAGAATCTACTTTTTGGCCTGCCCAGCGGATACACCATTTCTTTGGGTACGTTTTCCCGATGTTTCCTGTCAAGCCAGGGTTTTCATGAAACAAAACGATACCGGATCCCTCTCTCTAACACCTCCTCATCCAACTCCAACACTCAGCTAGTGCCAGCCAAGAGCATTTCTCTCAGCTTCTTTTATCCCCTTTGACCAAGAACAAGATCTGAGATATGTGAGATCCGGTTTGCTTGAAGCTTGGTGAAAGTGCTGTACATTTCCCAGCCATGGGCTACCTGTGGCCATCAATAGAGGTATTGTCCACATTCTGTCCTCAGTCTAATGCCTAAAATTGTTTAAGCAACACAAGAGACTTGCAGAATAAGTTATTTCCTTAAGACAGAGAACTGGTGTTCTCAATATGTCAAAATCATTAAGAGGAAGACTCACAGCGTAGCATCCTAACTGGTTTTGGGGACTAGGAAAGACACTAAAACTTAACACTGCACCAGGACTCAGTTTCTCCTCTGTGGACTGCTGCTATTGTGTCTACAGTAGAGCTGGAGAAGTCCTAATAAGACATGTGAAACAGGAGACTAACAGAAAGCCCATGAGAACATGAAAAGTCTCTCAAGCCAGGGCAAATGTTTAGTAGAACATTGGAGAAGTTGGTGCTCTATTCATAAAAATAGCAGTTTTCAGGCTCATGGACATATTGAAAGTATTATGCAAATCTCTGTAAACAATGTAAAAGATGAGTTACAGTGGAAAACGCAACTCAGAAAAACTCATCTTAATGAGAATAGGACAAAAGATCTACTGAAATAATTACACTGAAAAGATAATCGTTTTAAACTGAATTTGAATTGGGCTGCTATTGAATTACAGTGATATATAAGAACTCAATTTGAAATGTTCATTTTAGGGTGTTTAATAGAATTTGCTTACAAGTAAGAACAATACAACTGAGGGAAATTATTGTAATATTCGATGTTTAAGTGAAAAACAGATTGCTGGATGAAGTAGTGAACTTGACAGAATATTAATAAGGCAATTAAGATTTTAAGGAGTTTTTATTAAACAATTGCTAGAAGCAGCAGTATTTGATCTAATGAAGAATTGGCAAATAGCTATAAGCAAGGATTAAGGTCTCTGTGGGACTTCATTAGGCAAAATCAGACTCTGACACAATTACACAGGAAATGGATTAAATTCTTGAAGTTCTAAACTCAAGAGCATAGGGAGAAATTTGGTAGGTTTAAAATTAATTTTCATTATTAATTTTCTAATTCTTTGACAGTTTCATACATGAATGTAATGAATTTATGTTCATTTTGCCCCATATTACTTAATTCATCTCCTTTCCTCCTCCCATTAAAAGCCTTAGGCTTCCCAATCGATCTTGTCTTCTTGTGTGTGTGGCCCATTGAGTTTCATCTGGGCTGCCTGTACTGACACATACCTGAGGACTGGAAGATGGATGATGCAAGAGTGGGTATATTACCAGAGAAAGTGGCTTCCCTCCCTCCATCCAGTATTTACCCTCAGTAGTATCTCGGAGAGGGACGGGACCTCCGTAGCATTAATATTAAGGAATAATTATTTTCCTTCTGTATTTAGCAGGTTTTCATTTTCTATTTATTTAATATAAAGCCTGATTCAAATATTCAGTATGAGACCTATACAAAATTTGCCATTTAATTGTAGTCCTTTGGAAAACATGATGACATCAGTTACAGAATTATTGTTTGTTTTTAGAAGAAAATTACTAAGTCTTCTAGAAGTATTGATAATGAATGGCCTTGTGTGCAATAACAGAAGAAACAATGGAATATCAGAGAACGTAGTAAATGCACCTAGTTACTATAAAAATTACATGCCATACAGAAGCAGAACTGAGCAAAAGTGTTTATAGCTCAGGACATCTTTAGCCACAAGACATTTTTTCACATTGCATCCACTCATGGTTAAAGTATTCATGTTACCTTTCAAATTATTAGCTTGACACATGGTATCATTCAAAGCAAATGCAATCAATGCAAATGTTTCATAATATGGTGTCATGCTTGTTTGAAAACATTATTCCTCTCTTGGCTTGGGGTGGAGGGCTGGGTCGGTAGATAAAGTGCTTGATGTATAAGTATGAGGATCTGAGTTCAGATCTGCAAAAACCCATGCAAAGACAGATGTGGTAGTACACATCTCTAATCCCAGTGTCCATATGGCAAGGAGGCAGAGGCAGGAGAATCACCTGGAAGATTATGAGCCAGCTAGTCTATACAACAGTGAAAAAGGGACCCTGCCTCAGTTATGGAAGAAGACAAGAACCAACATAGGAGGTCACTCTCTGGCCACACATGTACTGCAAAATGAATGCTTGCACCTGCACAATATCTCTCTCTCTCCAAATACTTTTCCTCCACATTTCTGACCTTCTGTATACTGTTGAATTTTTCAGATGAAGTTTTCTGTATGTAGCACCTGCATTTTTTCACCTTTTATTTGCCTCTCTCCTCTTTATAAAAAAGATTCGGTTCCCATCACTGAAGAAACTTCCCTTGAGAAACTCACTTTTGTTGTTGACTTGTTATATACTTGTTATATACAATGGTCTTTGTTCCCCAATCACCATTTGTTAAGTTGTGAGGAGCTTTCAACAGCTCTCAAGTTGTGCCTTTGAGATGCTGGATTTCTTGCCTTTCTGTATGTCACACCTTTGGGATATCATGCTGTCTCTTCCATCTACTTTACTGCCTTTATCAGTCTTTTGCTGGTTTCTTCTCATCATCTCAATTTTAATCACTAGAGTACTCAAAACTCACCCCTTGAACTGTGCTACAGGTTGAATCTTAACAGGCTTGGTTTCCAGCCCATGAACTATGGAGGTGATTGGACTTTTACAATATGAAATGTAACAGAAGGATATTAGGTCACTGAGGGGCATGGCTTTACAGGGAATTTTTGGTCCTCTGCTTCTTTCTCTCACTTCCCTATAAGAGAAGCAATTTGTTCTACTGTATGCTCCCTGTCATATGCATTGACTTGGCCACAGATCCAAAGCAGTGAAGCCAACTGACAACGGACTGAACATTTTGAAAGAAACTGTGAGTCAAAATAAACTTGCTTTGGCTTCACAGCCCATTGCTGCAAGAAAACACCTGTCATGACTTAGGAGGGAAGAGTTTTATTCAGCTCATAATTCCAGGTTATAGGCCAGTATGGCAGGAGAGTCATGGCAGCAGGAGCCGAGGGAACTAACTAGTCAGATCACATCACAACAAGAGCAAAGGCCAAGGGTAAATGAATGTTTTCTTGCTTTCTTGCCATTTCGCCAATGCTCAGTTTTCTTTCTTACACAGAGACTAGTGTTCCTACAATGGCCAGGTCTCCTGCCTCAATAAGTGCAATAATAAAGACAATATCATTCAGATCTGCCCAAAGGCCTGCTTTATTTTGGACAATTAATGATACCCATCACAAAACCTTTCTTACTTTTAAATTCATCAGCTCAGTTATAGCAATAGAAAGGGGACATCATTAGCTCTGAGCTTTGTGTCTTCCCATAACTCTCATCTGAATTCCAAAGTCATATATCCAACTATCCATTTAATTGTGTGGAATAATTCAACCTGATTTGCCAATCTCCTTCCCATTTTAGCCCCTAGCTTCCCCTGTCTATTTTTCCTAAAGTAAGCACCTTCTCTCATACATTCCAACTGAAAAGTGGAGACCAGCAATAACTCTGTCTTCTTTCACTGCCTCTAGTTAATCCTATCAGCAAATGTCTGTATACCTCCTAGACAGTCTTTTTTCTATCCAAGCCTCTGTCACTCTTCACTTATACTAGTGCATTAACTTTCCAACTGGTTCCTTGTTTTGCTGCTATAGTAAGCCAGGATGTGTTTGTTCAAGTATAAGTTAGATTATGTAATGCCTCACTTCTCTCAGTAAAGAAGGCACCATCTCCACAGTTGTTATCAAGCTTTGAGTGGCCCGGCCTCTAAATACTTCTACAATTCCTTCTACAAATAGTTTGATGAGCTATCTTCCACATTTAAAATAAAGCTAAAATTTCACCACGGCATCATACATTATCATTTTTAGTTGTTTTAACAGAGTAAAGCTTGATTGTATGTTAAAAAAAATCTTAGCTGAGTGTTTGGTTCGTATCAGAAACAAGTTTCTTTTTTTCTCTTTTCTTTGTGAATCCAGGCCGATGGGCCACTTTATTGCCATTTAGTGAGATGGTTTGCATTCTACATGTGGAAATCTGAGGCCCGTTTGTCATGTTGTTCCTCTGTCCCTGGGGTATTATCCTCCTCAGCCATTCTGAGGGAGCCACAATCATGTCAGCAGTCCATCAATTGGAGAAGAGCCAGGTCTGCATATTCTCTTCAAAGGCTCAGTGCGGAAGTTTCTCCCTTTGTCTCATGCAATACCGGACAATTTGACATTTATTCCGTATGCCTAGACACCTAACTAAATATTTCATTACTGTGACATAAGGGGGGACTATGCTCTAACCATTTCCATTCACATACATAGCGTGGTGACAAGCATCCCATAGTCTTACATTCTTTGCCTGTAACAATGTTTTCTTAATAATCACCAAGATTTGCTGTAAAACTGAAAACAACAAACCATAATTCAGAACACCAAAGACCCTACATTAATCACCTGGAGCCAGACCAGCCAAATCTCTCCCCATCCTAAGCTCAGGGAAGCTTGCGGAAGAGGGGGCAGCAAGATGGTAAGAGCCTAAAAATGGGGAGGACCAATGATATTCAAGATACTCCGCACAGGTTAGGGCTGCAGTAGCCATAATCAGGCTTTGCATGATCTACACAATGACTGACATGTCAATGACCCCCCAAAATCTAGCACGGATCACGGGGAGAAGGCTCCAGGCAGTAGGATCCTTAGAGGCAAGGGATTAACAGACATAATAGAGTTTCCATACTAACGGGGAGCCCAAGAAAGTGTTCCGGGTTATGGTACCTATTGAGCTTGTATGATTGGGAAAAAGAAATAAAATGGGAGAGAAAAAGAAAAAAGAAAAAAAAAATATTTGCTATATATTTACCAGGCACCAGATAGTTTACCAACTGTTTTAAGTCTTCTATATGGAGTATGATGTTGTTAAAAGACAGTGACCCTGCTTTGTCTTCATCCAGGGGAGGGAGCTATACTTAGAAGGGGATGTGTTTTTAAATAACTTGGTCATTTCCCAGGATTAGTAAAATGATGGATTGACATGACAGGACTTCTTGACTTGGAATCTATGTGCTTCAAGCCTATTATTTTCTAATCACCCTTTAGAATAAATTATTGAAAGAATAACTCTACGACAGAGGTACCTATATTATCATTGATGCAGACTGTCAAAGCACACTGGAGAGCAGATGCTCTGTTAACATGCTTTGTTAGCAGTGTACCAAAATGTCCCTTTACTAAACCCTTCCCAACAATAAATATTTAACAATCTAAAAGGACAAAATGCCCACTACTGTCTTCAGTTGCATTTGTGATTCATATGTCTATGTGATCATATGATGAATATTGTTAAATGAAAGCTTCTACATATTCTGTTTGCCTGTCCCTTGGCATTACCATTTGTGTAAATCCTTTTTCTTTATCCCATTCAGTTCACAGCCTTTATCATTTCTTCTTTTTTCTCTTTTTTTTCCTCGGAAGTTAAGTCTATCTATTTTTAATTTTTATTTTTAAGCATTTCTAATGTGAATTTAAGTCATTTTCACCCCGTATTACTTTCCTTCCTTTTTCATTGTGCCATTGAAAGTCTTCTCCTGGCCAACCAGTCTCACTCCTACTTTCATGTCTTTTTGCATGTGGGGCTCATTGAGTCTCATGTGGGTTGTTTCTATTTGCTTGTGCCTGAGTTCTTTCTGGACTTGGCATAAATAAATAAAGTAGATCCACTTCCCGTACCTGCATTAACCTGCAATTGTCCCTCAGGAGAGGTTATGGCACCTTTTGAGATCTTCCTCTTTTCATTGTGAAATGTTAACAAGCCAAATCTGGCTCAGGTCTCACGGAAGTAAACATAGCTGCATCGAATTAATAGTGCAACAGCCTTGATATGTCCAGAACACACTATTTCATAATATTTAATAACTCACTGTTTAGTGGCCTCTTTGTTTCTGACTTTTACATTCTTACTACCCCCTCTTTCATGATGTTCCCTGAGTCTTGGGATGCAGGGGGGTGTTTTAGATGTCTTGTTAAGGGATTTATTCTCTCTGCTTTCAAAGCAGCTGTCAAGTATAATTCTTTGTATGAAATGCATACAAAAGGAGGCTTCTTGGTTAGGGCTGAGAGTTGCATTATCCATGGTATAATGATAAGTACTTACAAGGAAGTTTTGATATCATGTCCATATAGCAAAACACTAGCAGTTTGTTCTCCCTCCTGAGGGTTCATGACCTTTCCACTGACAGGTTCTTAGCCTCATTTACAGTGCCAGGCATGTGCTCCCTGCCAAAAAGCAGACCTTAAATCTAATCAGATAACAGTTGGGCTGTCCACATACCATTCATGGCACGAATGCACCGATAGGTACATCTTGTCAGGCCGACTGGTACGACAACGTACAGAAGTCACATCTGGATAAGACTGTTGGTGGCTTTTCTTGCCCAGAAGCCTGCACAGCATCTTTTGGAGGAAGCTCCAGGATCCATTTCAGCCTGTTTTCTCCATCACCCACGATCAACGTATGGTGCCTTTGGCAACCAGGAGCATGGGAGAATGCTGTATGTTTGGGGGGCCTTGAGACCTTCCCAACCAACAGCTCACTGGCTGTCATCACATACCCAGTACAGGGAGTTTTATTTAATCACCTGAGGCTTCTAGTAGGAGTATCTCAGGGTTGTTTCTGTTGACCCTTTCCTGATCTCTGTATACCTCTGTGTAGGGGGATCTATCCACACTTTTTTAAAATAAGCCTTTTTTGTATGAAAGCAAATACTTAAATGCTGATAGGGCAAGTTAAGGACAAAGTGAGGTTTTCAGACATTTAGAATTGATAATGTTATGTGCTTTTTTTTTTAAGTAGGTCTTGCTATGTATCCAGTCCCCAGACTGGCCCCGAGTTTTGACAGCTGCTTGGCTTCACTCCCCTCGCATGGAACTTCAGCTCCTTGCCTCAGGTGTGCTCCCCACACCTGGACAGTCTCCGTGAATGAAGGCAGTCACCTCTTGTTCCTACAGATTATTAGAACTTCACATACGTCCTTGTCTTTTCCTTGGATCCCGATATATCAGATCTGGGGACAGGACTATAATTTATATTCATTGTTTTCTGACGTATAACTTTTCAAATCATTTTGTAATTTATGGCTTTAAAAGCAGGTGGACCTTTGCAGTGAAAGATGCCTTGAAATATCATAATAGCACTTGCTGAAGAGTATCATTGTGATATTTAAAATGGTAATTCCTTCCTTTGAGTGTGGAAGTAGAAGTAAAATATGTTCTTCAAGAACTTTATTCATGTAATTTTACAGCTTTTGATAAAAATGTTATTTTGAAATCAAAACATTTGAAAAGGTGGTTGTCTCTCTTCTGAAACAGGATGTACTCCTATCTTCAGGGACCACAAAAAAGGGATTTTCATGGACTTTCAATATCATTATTTTTCTTTCCCATACTTCTCCCTTAGTCTTGCCCACCTTGCTCCCTCTTTGGGTTAATGTGGGTGAGAGATAATAATAGTGACATCTTGTCAGAGGCAGAGATTTAAATTCTAGTTTTGGAGAAAATACAGGCACCGAGAAAGACAAGAGTGGATTGATTCTGTAGTCAGAATTTTTACATACCGTGTGCACACCAAAAGCAGCCAGACTGTTTTCATATTTTTAATGACAAAAATATAAAATGTCAGTGTTTTTAAAAAAGTTCTACCCTCTAATATATTTAGGAATATTTCCATTGATCCATCACCTCTACTCCATCAAGAGCTCAGACACATACAAATTAGTGCTGCTATTACTGATGATAATAAAGCAGATATTTTACTACATTCCATGCTGTAGAAACTTAGTATAGATGTGTAGACTACCAAGTTTTAGTTTCTTTGCTGACTTTCAGATCAATGTAATTCATGCTAAACTTTAAATAGCCAAAATTAATAAGAATACATATACATTTTAAGAGGATGGCATATTAATATCACTGATTTTAATATTATTTTGACAGTAAAACATCTTTCTAAAAATCTTTTAAAAGCATATAACGTGAAACCAGCCTTCTTAAAAGTCTAACTGTGTAGTATAGTACTATTACCTCTATGCACATCATGTTCAGACCGTCTCTGGAGCACATAAACTATACTCAATAAATACCAACTCACATTTCTCAGTACTCAAAGCCTTGAAAACTCCCATTCCATTCTCTGCTTCTAAGAGTTTGATACTTGAAGTATCAAAGCATTTTTCACAATGACCAAGAAATGGAAACAGGCCATACATACATAGATTGATGGACATAAAAAAAGTTGTATAGGCATATAATGGAATTTTATTCAACCTTTGAAAAAATGCATTTTAGTGTTTGTTTCAGCATAGATGAATCTTTAGACTATTGTGCTATGTGAAATAAGGCCAGTTACAGAAACTTTATCTTAATTCCTCTAAGATAAAGTAGATGCTTTGGAGACCATAAGAAACAGGCTCAATGGAGCGAAATATTTTCCATTCATCCATACATACGATATCAATCTAGCTTATTTTCATTAGTAAGGTGTCTTGATCACTAAATTGTCAGGGATTAAACTCATAATCAACATTTCCTATAGGAAGAGTGAGAACAGCTGGGTTAATACTGTCATTACTGATGATTTTTGAGATAGTCATAATCTCCTGTATTTTCTGATGATCGTTAAAATCTGTAATAGAACTTTATTATTGCTTTTGCATTATTGTCAGTGTTTAGTTTCACAACTAGGAGATGGCAGATTTTGAATTGCATTGTTACCTGTTCATTCTGCCACCTTTGCCTTTAACCCCTGTAGGAATCAGTGATGATCAGATTTGCTTAATAGTTAGGTAAGGGTTAGGGCTTGAAATAGCTTTGGCATAAGTTTATCTGTTATATATATAAGAATTACCTTTACAAAAGAAAACATAACATCTTTTTCTTAGAATACCAGAATCTCAAGTTTTCATCCTGACCCCTGGGCCAAGGCTTCCTACCACCATGTCACAGAGGTGAGGGTGTTTGTCCTCATTCTTCTCCTTCCCTATTCCCAATGTCCCTGGCACACAGCCCTGTCTGACTTAATTTTGTACCCTCTCTTCTTCTGCCTTCTTAACACCCATCACCAAGATTCCAGAGCCATGATCTTAATCTTTCTGTCTCTTGTACACTGTTCTAAACTCAGATTTATGTTCAGCACCTTTCAATGTCTCCTGCTTACAGCATTGTGATGCCTATGTTTGCTGCTCTAGGGAAAAAGACTAAATGGTCAAGAAATGCTAAGTGACTGAGAAATGTACGAGAGCACTGATATGAGTAACGGAAATTTCATAGATCATGAGTTCACTGTTCATTCAATCATCCAAGAGTTTTTAAACACCTGCTATTTGCTCTGAAATCTTATAACATTATAATGAATTCATTAGATATTTTTAATTTAAAAAAGAAAAACCTTTTCTTAGGGACAAGTATTATTCCAATGTATGCAGGATGTTACACTCGGATTGTACTTTTAAGTTGCTGTAATGCTGGAAATATATAAAGCAATGTGACCTTCAGCAGAATAATAGGGCAGGGAACTATTGAGGTGTATCTGCGTGTGCACAACCCTTTCAGATCTCTTCCTGTGCACTGAATTCCCTTCTGAAGACCTGTTTTAAATGGGTGCATCTTCTGGCCATGGATGCATGGTGCTGGAGATGAAAGAGTTCAGCAGCAGCTGTTCACTTGACCCCATCATTCTGCTGACACTTTTCTGGAAAATGGCTTTTATGCTACAGGAATTTCTTGGAAGCCTTTGTTGCCTTTTGGTTTCATACATATGTACCATGTGTTGTGATTATAGTTATCAGCTTCCATTATCTCCATTCCTTTCCCTCTAAGCCCCTCCTTCTTCCCTCTGAACCCTTTTTTATTTCCAGCTAGTCTTCCAGTGGTTCCACCAGTGAAGAGGAAGAGGCTCCCTCTCACAGCAGTCAGAGAGCTAGTCAGGAAGGGGTGGGGCCTCACAGACACCTTGTCAATCCGTGATGGAATGCCAGAAGACCCATTCCTATGAGGATGTCCTTCGTTGCCTTGTGTTCAAGGTTGCAACAGCAGCTGTGTTTTATCTGCATGATAATATTTGATAACACTACCTGCTCTCTAGTTCTTACATTCTTTTTGCCCCCTTTTCCATATGGCCTTGGAGGAGGTGAGATATATACTCATGTATGAATTATATACTTATGTCCTATATAAGTGGGTGCTCATCACTTATTCTCAGCACTTTGATCAAATATGAATCTCTGTCTTAACTGATGCCCTCTGAAGAAAGGGGCCACACTCACCCAAGGTGAGAGTCAAACTAGTTTATGGGTAGAGACATAAATATTTAGAGTAAGCTTTTTAATTTTATTTATTTATTTTGCATGTGTGTGTGTGTGTGTGTGTGTGTGTGTGTGTGTGTGTGTGTGTGTATCTGTATCTGTGTCCCTGTAGAGGATCAAGGGATGACTTTGAAAATCATCCTGGATTGCTTTTACCTCCTTTGTGCTTCACTGGGATTTCCGAGGCTCTGTCCACCAGGGCTGGAAGTGCAAGCTTCTACCATTTTGGCCTGGTGTTTTACATGGGACTTGGAATCCAAATGCAGGACTTTCTGCTTGTGAGATAGAGTCTTGACCCTCAGCCATCACTCTAGCCCTAGAATGAACACATGTTCCTTTATCACCTCCCCCCATTGGGCTCATGACCTCCCCAACCATAGACTTTCAACCAGGGTTACAGTACCACATGTATGCTCTGTCCTGTAGAGTAGGCCTCTATCCAGCAAGTTAATTACCCCAATGTAGTTGAGCCACCCTGTACTACCTTCCCTTGTGGATCTAGGTATTCCAGAAAATGTAGTTTACAGGTGGATGAAACTGTGAATGAGTTTTTTTTTTCCCTTGCCAGGCTATTTTGACAGCCATTATAGAAATAGTGAACTATCTCTGCTTTATTTAAATGATATTTTATCTCTCTTTGTGTCTTAGATAGATGATATATAGATAGATAGATAGATAGATAGATAGATAGATAGATAGATAGATAGATAGATAGAATGACTTACCAGAGAGCATCCCTCACCTTTGGCCAGGAGAAAAGACTGTGTTATTGGAGAGTTCTATTTTGGGGCTTTGAGATTGACCCACTCTTTAAAACAATAAGAAGTAGAGGATTTGAATCAAAGGTGCTGTCTATGGACTCTTGGAGCCACATTTGGTGTCTGGAGCAAGAGAAAACTCCCAAAGGATCAGCAAAGTTTAGAAATACTTGTGTGTCAGGGACTAATTCTTCCAGAATTTGACCCCATGCCTTCAGTGGATGAAAGATGGAAACTACATTGCTCTCAGAACAAAAGCAGGTCCATTTTCTGAAGCAGTTCTCATGCATCTGGTAGACAGTGTGATGGCTGAAGTCTGAGCAGACTGAGATAATCATTCACTGGGGCAAAACTGGACACATGAGCAGGCATTGGAACCTGAGAAATGGGTGTTGATTCTCAGAATGGAGAGGTCAAGTTTGAAAGCTGAAAGTATGAAACATGACCACAGTGAAGGTGAATGGAGGGGTCTGAAAATAAATGCCAAAGAATTGTCAGTATGATCAATGTCAAAGTCTTGCCACCTGAGGAAGCCAGAAAGACTTGCCCTTCATGACAGAAGCAAATTTCTTATTTCTGAGATCTTTCCCTTTCACCCAAAACGTTGGTCCTGTGGAGCATACTACTTTAACATGTGTGAATTGATTGGATTAAATACTGTTAATGGCTCTGATTTCACTACTTGGTGATTTCATATCCATTCTCTTTCTGTTCACTGTGAGGTCTTTAGTGTCACACATTCACTCGGCACACAGGAATTGTTGAAGAGATGCAAAATAGAATCTTGAGCATGTCTGTATCTATTTTTCAAGGGAACCAATCAATATCCTTGAGTCATTAAATTCTTCTGGGTTAGGGCTGGAGAGGTGGCTCAGGGGTTAAATAAGCCTCTGCCTTGCAGGCAGAAGGTCCTGAGTTCGATCCTAGACCCCACGTATAGATGCCAGGTGGAAGCGGGGCGGCCTGCGTTTCTGGTCCTGGTAGGGCGGAGCCTGTGAATCTCGGGGCAGAGTAAACCAGGAGGAGGTGGAGGCAGTTCATGGTGTTTCCCGAATTCGTCCGTGGTTCTACACAGACACACACACACATACAAACACACACACACACACACACACGCACAGTTGGATACATAAAATTTTTTTTTAAAAAAAATTGTTCTGGGTTATCGATAAGGGCAAGTCACATTGATCCAGTCTGCTCAAGTCCTGCTCCCTACCTGGCTTTAATCTTTACATTCATAGAAGCTGGGCAGAGGAATATAACAATGCACCTGTAGCCAGCCAAAAGATGTGTTTTTGTAGGAACTGTGATAGATGTTTGGGATATAAAAAGTGAAATCCCTACAAAAGTCATATAGTGTGATTCTCAATATTTTTAATGATTTATTTTCCAGTCACTGCCAAGTATTTTATATGTATGTATAATTCAGTCATAAAACTGTTGCAAAATTATTATATGCCTTTTACAATTAAAGGTGAAACGTAAAGAAGCAAATATTGTTCACTATAATTCCATTGATTACTTTTCTTGTCTTTGTGACCAAGTACCTGACAAGAAGCAACTTAAAAGAGGACTTGATTTATAGTGGCTTGTGATAAAATGGGAATACAATCCATCACAGTGGAGAAGGCAAGGTAGCTGTAGACAAAGACAGGTACATCTCAGGGATCAGGAAGCAGAGAGGCGGGGAGAAGAAGTAAGAAAGCTCCCACCTCACAGGGCCTTACTTCCTCCAGTTAGGCTCCACCTCTTAAAAGTCCCACAGCCTCCAAAATCATGTCACCAGATGGAGACCAAGAGTTCAAACAGGGGACTCTGTGAGACAAGTCTCACATGTACATCTTAACGATGATTCAGCTGATAAGGAGAGCTTGGATTAAAATGTCTGAAGTATTTTCCCCATGTATTTTCCCTTAGCTGTTTCTCACATTGATTACCGCAGATTCTTTCAGGTTCTGAGGATCCCATCAGAATGAAAGTAGGGTAAAGAGAAATGTTTGGGGCAACATCATCAGGCAGATATTATTTGTGCCAGTAATCTAATTTCTGTATTCACAACCTAAAGTGGAAATTACAAAGAGGGTTTAAGCGTTGTTCTGGGAAGTCCAGAAGCAATGAAACAAAAGTTAATTTTAGGTAAATATTATTGTGAAAATAATATGGGGAAACAGAACAGTCAAATTTTTGTCTATATGCTTGGCTCAGGGTATAAAATGGAGATGACTTTTTAAAGAAATAATTCAATGAAAAATACAGAATTCTGTAGTTACCAAAAGTGTCTTGATTATTTAGTGTAATCTATAATTTGTTGATAGAAATAGTACATAGGTTGAATCAGAATTTGATTAGTTTCTTGATATTTTACTAGAAATGATATCTGGGTTTAGAACATCAGTTACTTGGCTTTTGGTGTCATTCATTGGAATAATTTTCTTTGCAGTCCTTCTAGAAATGCGGGTCAGAGAATGGAAGGTTCTTTTGTTTCAGGAACTTGTATCCTTGGTTTCCTTTCACCTATGATAAGTGAGTTCTGTGACCCAGGTTTGGTTTCTTTATTTTGTTTTTTCCTTCCATCACCATGGATCAATAGTGTTGTCCCTTCCCACAGTCTCTTGTTTCTGGAGGGCCCCACCTCAGCCAGCCTCTTGAATGGAATACCCCCCCACACGTGAATCAACCTCCCATCTCTTTGAACTTCTCATCACCCTGTTTGGGAAGAAATAGACTATCAGCATGCCCTCTTGCTGACAAGTGGATGTCAAACTAGAATGGGAAATCATTTGGACATCTTTCTGTGAAAAGTTCAACTCACATTCATTCAAAAGAATAATATTGAAAAAGTCATTTATATTCAGAGGCGATTGGTCACTCTAACATATTTTCTATTTTTTTCTTTTAAAAGTCTATATTCTTGTGCTTTAAACATCAAAATGGAATCATATATACTTTTCCTTTAACTTTTTGCAAATCCTTGCATTCACTTTCCTTTGAACTTTATTTATTCATTCTTTCAGCTAATTCTCAGAAAAGATATATTGGGCTATATCTTTCTTTCTGTGCTCCTTTCATGTATTTGGAGGGACATAATTATTATAATTAGTTCGAGTTCCATAAGTTTGATTTTCCATATCATATTTTTTACAATTACTTTGTGAGTGTGTCTGTATGTTTGTGTGTGGTGTGTTTGCACATGCTATGGTTTTTCATGTAAAGGTCAGAAGATAGTTTGTATGTGTCTGCTTTCTCTTTCAACCATGGGGATTCTGGGAATCAACTTTTATTGCCATGTTTAGCAGGTGCTTTAATCTCACTGATCCATCTTGTCAACCTTGATTCTCCATTTTAACACGGGTTGACTGCAACATTTGTTACTGTCTTCATGAAGCAGCATATATGTGCTTTAATTACTTAAAGATAAAGCTGTAATGGGCCTTGTGATCAGAGACTTAGTTGATTATATCCAAGAAGATTTGGAACAATAGATTTTATTATTCTTACAAATTTAATATTAACCTCGGCAATCCCTAGAATTTATATTTGGTTTTTAAAATTAACTAGAGCCTGACCTTGGGTAGAATATAATCTTTCACATCAATACCACTTTTCTAAACACTAAGTTCAACTATCTAGAAAGAAAATGACAATAATGAAGTAATTCATATTATTTTAGTGTTTGCACATACTCAAGAATTGCAGATAGATTCTTATTACTTTGATAGATTCAAAATCACTTGATTTCTGATATCCATGCCTGCTGTTTAGTTAAAACTCTTTCAAATGAACTTTAATTGTATAGATGTGTAGTTACATAATCACACTTGAAGCTTTTTGAGTTAAGCCTTTTTAAATTGATCCAACTGAAGGAACTATGGGTAATTTATTTGTAATGAGATGTTAAGGAGAATTTTTTCTCTTCATTACTTAATGTAGATACCTTTTCTGGGGTGAACACAAATGTACCTAAGAATTCCACATCCCATGGACTACACTAGGTATTTAGAACCACAAAGAGAAGCGAAGTTTCATCCCCTGCAAAGGTCAGTTCTCACCCAACATCTCTTCCTCCATTCTCTCCTTTTATGAAGAGAGTTCTAGATAGGAAGGACAGTGCGAGAGTAGAGGGAAGGGTGCTTCTATCCAATTCTGGACTCAATATATAACATAGATAGGGAACCTAAGCATGAGAATCATTTGGAAAGGTGAGAAATGTCTGTAAGAAATGGAAATTGACACCCGAATTGACACAAATAGATTTTTGCTTGAAATTAAACTGAAATTGTTGTATGCAGTGATTCATTTTCTTTCATCTTTGCACAGATGTGTGTGGATCATCTGGACATGAACAGTGAGAAATAAAGAAAAAGATCATTGATATGAATTCAGATTTAGAACTGTCTTGAAAACACATGTGTTCCAATATGTTAATGCTAGAAGTAACTCTGGAAATGTGTCTGCGAGACACAGGCCTGTGGTACTATGGTCTCTCATCCTTTGTTTCATCGCTGTGTTGGACTCCTTTCCTGGATGTTCGTCGTAATTCAAAGGAGATATGAACTATAATCTTTGTGAATAAATTTCTTTCAGCTGCTTCCACTACATAAAAGACTTGACTCCCTCAGGTTTTTGCATCTCAGATAAATGGACAGGTTAATCACTTGCTTGGAGAACAATTATGAACATTTTCTCTACAGTATTTTGGATGGATATATTACTGATGGGTAGATGATTAAGATCTGACCAATTTGTTGTGAACTGTCTATTTAATTTCAAAATCTCCTGTGAAAGATGAATTCATACATTGTACATAGCACATTCTATCAAATGCATGGAAAAGATTGGAAAAGACTGTCAGCTATACATCTCTGCCTCTCAGTCATCATGCTATTCTTCTTTCCCTTCTCAGAATGCCAATTTATTTAGCACTGGTGTTGCTTTCTGTGTCTACCTACTTCCTAGTAGGGCTTCTCATCTGGTGCCCCATCTCACAGCCCTCTCTTCTGGAGTGTCATCTGTAATTTACCTCTGTAATTATAGCCTTTATCTTGCTACCTTTGTTTCAAGTGTCCACACTTGAGCAAAGCATCTTTTAAATTAGAAAGTGGGTTTCACTCACAAGCCAAAGGATCTGAGTCTGGATCCCCAGATCCCACCTTAAAATGCCAGGTGGGAATGGAGGCATTAAAATCATCATCAAGGGGGGTTGGAGGGAGGGGGTACCGGCGTACCTGTTAAGTTTGTATGAGTGGAAATAAAAAAAAAATAAATAATCATCAAGAACCCTAAAAGGTCATAAAGCACATTTTAGGCAGAGTAGCATCATGATTGACACGCATAACACTACTGCTCATCTTCTTGAAGTAAATATGAAGAGCTATTGGATAAGGATTAGAATCAGAGCATTTAAACAAAGTTTGGGACATGAGAAAGAGAGGACATTTCATGAAAGATTCACTAGCACCTGAGTATTCAGTTTAAGGATTCAGTTATGAATCCTTATGAATTAAGGATTCATGGGCTTTGTAGACATGTTTGGATTCTGGTATTGTGAAATTTCTGACTGTTGTGTCAACAGCTGATGCTGTTTGTTTGGTTTATTTATTTGCTCTTTTTCAACCTTCACATTAAATTTTCAGTCATTGTCTTGGAAACCCACGCGCAGCACAGGTTAGCTAAGCACACAGGAATTAATGGAAGTCTGAGGTTCACATGTGAGGCCTTTCAGGGACATTCCTGAATCTGGGCCCAGAATGTCAAAATCACATGTACATGGGAGATGAATATTTGAAACTCTAGAATGAGATATTTATCATATGTAGTGATTATCCTGAAGGGAAGTCCATTACTTGATAAATCCCATTCAGATATTCTCAAGCCGAATATATTTTAGCATACAACTATTAAGTAAGAGATAGATGAATGAATTGAATGTATGCATTAGCTCACGGAGTCATCATTTTTTGTTAGAGATATACAGTTGTGATATGCATGGGGCTAAGCTTTGAGGTAATTAAAATCCATGAATCACAGAATTAAAAACACCAATAGAAATTAATTAGATTATGCTGTAACCAGCCAGTTTGACAAAATAAACTTTTTTATATGAGCTGCAATGATTAATAAGTAGACATTGTAAGTTTACTTCATTTTAATTACAATATTTTAATCCTGGATATATTTAAAGTGTCTCTTCATGGCTAGACTCTGAGGCACACTTTAAACAGATAAGTACAGTGGCCTATTCATTTTTTTATCCCTTTGTTGTCTTCCCGCTTGTGGAATAGGTAACCAGAGGTAGTAGAAAAATGTAACTGTAAATGAACAAAATTTCCAGGACTGTTCCTCCCACCAAGAGCTGGAGAGAATAAGTTTTAAAATGAAGACAGATGTCCAGGGAACCAATCACGTTCTTTAGATTTTTTCAAATAAACTCAATTTTTTCTTCAAGCACTTGATGGTAGCTCATTGACAACTATGATTTCAAGGCATTCACTCCCATATATATCACATAAGAAGAAGAATTATGTGCAAGAAGTCTTTGATTTTTATATGCTTTTGTGAAATTTTAATGAGCTATTCAGTATTTCAATAACCTTTTCAATATTATAGGCACCTAGAGAGTTTTGAAGTGAGTCACTGCATTCATTCAGTGGCAAATCTGCACTGGAAGAACATAAACCAGGAAGATTAAATAAAGTTCTCTTTACAAGCTGTAAATCAAAAAGTAAAGCTATTTCTGAGAAGAGAAATACAAATTATACTTGAAATGAAATATTATGGTGTGGTATTTCCCACTGGTAAATGGAGATTCTTTTTCAATCAGAAGGGTTAATATATAAGTGAAGATTTCAATAATTGACCAGAAGAGAATATTCTAGAAATCTTAATGAATGCTGAAGTGAGTTTTATGTATTTATTGTTACCTGTAACCACTTTCTATGGAAATGACGACAAGCAAGTATTTCCACTTCATTTTTAATATCATGTCCCTAATCTGTTGCTTTCAGAAGCAGTCAACCATAGGAACATAAAGTAAGAGGTACTTACTAAATTGGAAATATGTTTGACATCACTTTGCATGTCTTCTAGAGCCATTTATCTCTTCTATTCATTTTTTGTGTTACACTTTCATTACACAGATTTTTTTGTGCTTATTGAGGCTGAAGAATTCTGCCTCTGCTTTTTGAGTGACCCCAGGCAAAAAGATGACATATAGGGAGACAGTTGTCATTAGAAAAATACTTGAAAATCCTAGTCCCCAGGGACTTTGGTAAAGTGCGGCGGCAATGGAAGGGGAATTTGGGGTATAAAGTCTTGAGTGTGTTATTGGGTCCAAATAGATGGGTCAGTCAAAACAGACACTGAGGCTGAAGAAATCCTAGAGCGGGTAGGAGGTTGGGAAAGTGCAGGGATGGTTTTCTTTAGGGGTCACGGAGGACAGGTCAGTGAGTGAAGATGGAAGTTGGAAGGGCAGAGCTTTGAAAGGGTCCCGTGCAACGGCTGTGTTTTTCCTGACGAAGACAAGTGTAAAGTCAGCACCTAATTGCAAACCCATTGCCCTGTGGAGGAACAGAAAGGAATGATGTCTCAGTGATACTGTGCCCCAAAATGCATCATTTATTCATTTAACCAATGCTTACTGAGCACTCCCTTCGTGCGAGGTTAGATGCTGTGTATACAGCTGGAAACGAGGCAGACACAGCATCAAGAATTGTCTGAAGAACTATGGTTTAGTTATATCTCTGAGAAGACTATGCAGTAGTGCCAGACTCGCCACACAGCAAGGATGAGGATTGAGTCGATGTGAGGAGGCAGAATGCAAGATACCCTGGCAGAGAGATGCCTAAACAAAGTCGCAATGCAGGAAGAAGTTTGTGATAGCTCTGTCGAATTACAGCTGTGCCTATGACTCACCTGCCCAGCTCTTATGTACTGCCCCAGAGCTCTAAAAATCTTTAATTTTTTGACAAAGCTGTGATGTGGAAAGGTCTGAGAAGGAAATTGACTTGATGAGATGTAAGGGTTAGATAAAGTTTTTCTTCTAACTAGGCACCTCTTTGGTTTAATCTACTTGGCAAATACTTGTTTGACAAAATGACATAATCTTTAACCTGTGCTGATCTAATAAATTTTGCAAATGGTCACACCGATGGGCTGTAAAAAACGAGTCACCTCGGGACAACTTACCCAGAGATTTCCATAGTTACCTCGCCCCAGCAATTGAGAGGGAAGAGTTCCCTTGTTTGTTCTTTGTTAAATATTGTCAGTGCAGTAGGGTAAGATTGAGAGACACTTTAAATATTCAGGCAAAAGATAGAGTCTTATTTGCATAGATTAAATAAAGAATTCTGAAGGTTATTTGTAAAAACAGCAATCTTCTTTCTTAGTTGCTGAGAAAAACAGAAACCCATGTCTGGATTGTTGCGGCCACACAGTCTGCAGTCTGCTTCAAATGTCTACTTGACCCTCTCCGCATCTATATATGGCACTCAATTTAAGAGAAGTGCAAGCTGGGAGCGACCTCTTCCCTGTAG
Organism: Typhlomys cinereus; assembly: GCA_023101885.1. NCBI lineage: Eukaryota > Metazoa > Chordata > Mammalia > Rodentia > Platacanthomyidae > Typhlomys > Typhlomys cinereus. The sequence continues at coordinate 2,058,236 of JALPQD010000001.1, forward strand.
CACATCATGTGAGAGATCATACGTGTTAACACTGGCTTAAATCGTTGCTTTTTGGTTGCTTGATTTTCTGGTTAAATGTGATTTTCCTTTAATTGTTTATGGAGAGCATGAACGACAACCAAAAAGTCCCACGAGTTTCTGATTGTAATTTTTAATACAAAGTAATGATATTGGGCAAGATCCTAAGTACTCTTTGAGCACTGAAAAACCATCAGCATTCTTTTCATCAACAAATATAAACTTGGGACGCTGCAGAGGGTGCAAGGCATCCGGGTGTGTGCCCATGGCAATCTTCTGGCTGGGAGCAGGAAGCTACTGTGGTGTGAAACCATGAAAAGGATCAATTGTTTTTTGTGAAAAATCCCCAAGACATGCCTTGAATTCAAAGAACCAAGTTCATTAAAGTCATAAATCATTCACTAAGCTCCCTTCTCTCTCTCTTCTCTCTCCTCTTTCCCATTTCTCTCACATGACTTTGATAGCCAGTGTTTTTTCTAAAGAATTTTTCTTAATTTTCTTTTTTCCTTAAAGAAGAGCATGATCTAATAGCTGGCGACCCAGGAATCATCTGCATGTTCTTTCATGATGTAAAGGTTTTATTGGAGACTTGTGCTTGTCTTGCAGGGACATGACTAGAGACTGGAAGTTATTTTTCTCTCATCCTCATGCACCGGTCCTCACACGGGGGTCATGTAAAAAAGAAAATAAAAATTCCTCCAGGATTGATCTTTAAGTCCCAAAGAACCATGAAGATCCTCAGAAATGACTTGGTGACCTGGGCATCATGGGCAGCATCTATGAAAGTCTTCATGAGATGACACTAATTCTTTCTGTATATGCTGAAGAGAGGTGTGGTCTTTCTCTCTGATGTATAAGGCCTATTAGTGCCTCATGGTATTTCACGTAGCTTACATTCTGGATGAAACCCACCCCTATACCCCTAGCGCTCAGCTCTATATAAGACAGGGGAGCTAGGTCACGTAGTGGTATCACCATTTGCTCCCCTGGCATGGACCACTACTAACTCTGCCAGTATATTATCAAAACATACATGAAGTGAGTGCACAGGCAACTGGGGGAATGTGGGTGTCTCCTTGGGAAATGCTAAATTCCCATTATCTCTTGTGCTGAAACCAGAGAGGTCTCACTCAGGATTTGCATGAAGCAAAGTATTTCAGTTAGTTGAAGTTATATAGCTATAATTTAAAATTTAAAGAAATTGCCAGTTTCTGTAGCTATGCTCAAGATTATGAAATAGTAGCTTAAAAAGTGATTGTGGCTGAGTATGGTGGTGGTAAGCTTTAATCCCAGCAATAGTGAGGCTGAGGCAAAAAGAGCCCAGCCTAGGTGACACAGCAAGACATTCGCTTGTGCTGTTATTAATAGTCCATGGCCCCCCCCGAACCCAAAATGCACATTATAAAATTTGACATGGAAGGTTAAACCAGCGTGTCTTTGGACTGACACATGGTAGATTATGGATGACGTGTTTTTCCATCAAAAGTATTTTCCATTAGTAAAATTGATTCCAGGAGTATAAACTTCAGAAAGACTCGCTCATTAGGTATGTCTTAGGGATGTATCATGTATAAATGTCAAGGCCTAATTCCTCTCATAAAAATGCCTTTTCTTTTCCCTTACCTGCCCACAGAGCTAGCTTTCTCTGGATGCAAATGTGTTTCCTTCCATCTATTGTAAGATGCTCTTTTATCTTAATCATCACAGTTCTCCCATTAAACACTGCAGGAATATGTTAATTATCTTGAGGTGTCCCAGTGGCCTAGTAACTTCAGGGCAAAGTGCCAGCAGACTCCTGGTGGCAATCCAGGTCCCAAAGACTGCATTAGCTTGTTCTGTCTCTCCACATCCTCACAAACGAAATGCTCAACCTGGAGAGAAAAACACATTTGTTCCAACTGAGTTAGCTATTCCAAAATAAATAATATCCAATCCCTGGCCAACCATTTGTAAATGTGTGTAAAATTTACTAGTGAGATGTATTCTCCAAGGCTATTAATTACATGCGGAACAGGAATGCTTTCTGCATATTGTTCCTATAAGTGCAATAAACCTGTGTTTTCTGAGCCGCCTAATGAGCAATTCTGAGCATCTGCCACCTCAGAGAGCATTCATGTTTCAGCCAGACTTTGTGAGCAGCTGTTGAAGCAGTGAACCAGTAAGACCCGATGTCGTCACTAGTTAAGATAGCTCACCAATCACAAGCCTTGAGGTGAGCATTCTGTGACTGGCGTTTGGTCTGGTCGTCTTCCTAAGGCCAATGGTGGGGCTTGGCACAATGCTGTTTTTGAGAACACCAAAATCCAAGGAGAATGTATGTGTCCATATGAAAGTAGGAGGCCTGGTGGAGTAGAAGCATGGGATGGGAGCCAGGAATATAAACATCAGGAAGAAGAATATGGAGCAAGGGAATGGATTCTATTGGCCTCATAGACCATGGCAAGACATGAGCAGTTTCTATTCGCTCTCTTCAAATAAACTTCTCAAAGGAGAGAAGCAGATGCTGAGTAACAATTACTACTGTATCTTCTGTTGGCATTGAAACAATAGTAGATGTAAGCTTTTTGTGTAGATATAAATTAGGCTAATATATTGTAATATTCATTAGCAGTCAAAAGTCAACTAGTCAAGAATGTCATTAAAGCATTTTTTAATTCAACGATCTTTTATTTAGCCCCCACTAAGCCATATTGTGGTTGTACTTGCATTTGTTGCTCTTTATTCCTTTAATATTATAAGATGTAATTAAGTCTCTTTGATTTTCAGAGGAGAAATATGATAATTATTTCTGTTAAAGACAGAAAGAAGAGAAAAATGATTACATGATTAAAAAAGCATAAATCATGAGGTGAAATTGGCATTAATGTTTTTTTTAAATTTTCCTCCTAGGTGTACAAACACAATGAGTTAATAATTCTTGCTACCTCCTTTCTCCTCCCCTTCTTCTCCTCCCTTCATCCATCCATCTCACTCTCTCCCATCCTCCTTTCTGTCTGTTTCTGTGATTACTGGGTTTCCCTCTGGATCATCTGGGAAGATCCACCACTGGATATGACATTCCGCTCAAGGCAGGACTATTGCATCCAGAAATATTGATGCTTACTAGACCTCCACAATGGTTGACAAGTCAAATCCCCCATAGACTAACGAGGATCTCTCGAGGAAAAATTTCAAATAGTAGGAATCTTAGGGGCCAGGGCTTGACACGTGAAGGAGAGTGCCCTTATCAGTGGGTCTGCTCAAGGAATGGCCACTTGCTCTGCGACACAGGTCTGAACACCCAACAGAAAAGATGATCATTTAAGCATTTTAATTTCTGAAATTACCATTGGGGAAAGTATTTGTAAAATGAGGAACTTGTTGGTTCTGGAGAGATGGCTGAAGGACTAAAGTCTTTGCCTTATATGTAAAAGGACCTGAGTTCAGATCCCAGATCACACATAAAAACTCAGGGAGAAAAATATGCTAGCCTGTACTTCTGGCCCTGGAAAGCAGAGCCTGGTGAACCCCCAAAGCAAAGCTATAAAGAAGCAGAGCAAACCAGGATGATTCCTGATATCACCCATGGTCCTCCACAGGCACGTACATTCAAGTGCTCTCTTCTACACACAACCACAGACAAGCACATATACATTCACTTGCACTCAGACACACAAAAACACACACCTCTATCTATCTATCACTTATCTATCTATCTATCTATCTATCTATCTATCTATCTATCTATCTAGAGAGAATGAAGAACTCCTTGAAAATATGAACAATAGGATGTTTTAAACAAACAATGCTGTTAAACTGCCGCAAATCCCATCTGAAACTAAGAAAGTGTCAATGTTAAGAAAATTTTGTCTCTAGAAATTTATGCATTTTCAAAGGTGGGCATGATGTTACCCATCTACAAGCCTAAGGTGAAAGAGTCAAAGTTGCAGACCATCCTGAGCTACACTGCAGCATCCCGTCTCAAATGAGGAAATCGGAGATGATGTATTTATCCTGAGATGCAATGAAGCAATTAGATAAGGATAGTCTAAGTTTACTTAAAACCAAACTTTTTCAATGTTCATATTGTTCTTCAATGGAAACAATTTAGTCTTTGTAGGCATTTATATTTTCCCTGTGCATCAAATATTATAACTAAAGAGTTTTTGAGATAATTAGATGAAAACAACCAAATGAATAATTTTGTGATTAAACCGAGCATAGTGTACACCTAGTATAACTATCAACCTGGTTTTGTTGTATTTTGTTTTGATGTTGGAAGAAAAAAAAACTTAATAACCTGAGACTATTGATGTAAGCATTATTTTAAAAGAACTTGAACTGATTTTACACATATTTTGTTCTTTGTTGCAGTATCACTGGAAGTAGGCCAGCATAGTGTTCCTCTTTTATGTTAGTTAAATGCAAGCATAGGCCATAACTTGTTCATGGTTGTCCCTGGGCAAACCCTTTATCCCATCTAAGGATGAAGGAGTGAGAGGCACAAAGTATTTCCACAGGTGTAGAATTCAAACCAGGCAGATCTACTATGATCTGTTTAGGACATTTAATGAGAAACAATACATGGTTTATTCAGTTTATAAAAGATAATACCAAATCAAATAGGTGAATCATTAAAAAGCCATTTAAAGGCATCAATAAATTAATTGTTTTGAAGTGCTTGCTATGAAAATAAATTTCCAGTTTGTACCCCATTAAGTCTCTATAATGGTCAGAAATAATGGCCTAATGAATCTCTCAACGTGTTGGCAGGAATGTTAGTTATGATCCACACCTATTTCAAAATAGATTAGCACCTAAAGCTGCCAGATTTTCCTGCTTAATGTTCAAACATTTTGAGCTTGATTTTTATATGTTCAGAAGCATTAGAATTATTAGAATGAAGGTGCTCTTTCTTACATGCAGAAGACCCACAGTCATCATGGCCAATAGAACAGTCTGTCAATTACCCTTGTTTTGTTCCAGCTTTTGCTTTAATGAGCTTAGTAACCTAAGTGCTAGCACTGTCTGTCATATGTATACTTGGCTGGGATTTCCTCAGCTTTACTCAAAAATGTTCTTCCTCCTTGCATCTAGGCAGTCTCTTGTGAATGAATACAAGTTTTTATTGTCAAATCCACATTGAGAATTCGAAGTAGGTTTCAAGATTTTCTTTACACAATTTTCAAAATATTTAGGTGTTTATCTAATTTGTTTGGTTGAAGAACAGGAACCTTGTTTCAAAGTGCAGATACACTAAATTTTTAAAAACAATTAGCACAATTTCATTCAATGGGATGGGATGCATCAGAGGCTGGAAAAGATAAAGATCCCCTAACGTGACATGTAGACAAGTTTACATATATATATATATATAATAAAGCTACATATTAATTGTTAATAATTTATTTTATGTACATTTTCACGCTTTAATAAATTTTTAAGCATTCATTTTTAAACCTTAAATACTTTATTTATTTATTTATTTATTTATTTACTTACTTATCTACTTTTACACCATAATGAGTACTTATCCCTGTTTCCCTCTATGGTCTCTCCCTCCCATCCATTCATCAATCTGTCCCACTCTCTCCCACCCTCCTGCCTGTATGGATCCCAGGATTCCTTCTGGCTTATCTACTCTTGTGGAGGTTCAGGCCTCTGTGGCATACCAAGTTACCTCTCTTTGGGCCACCCCACTGATAGGCACATTTACCTTTACTAATCCAGCTTTAGTCCCCAAGGTTTCTACTGCAAGTATTCATTTATGTGGCATATGTGATCTTGATGTGTAATACGAGTGCGTTTGTGTGTACAAGTGTGCAGGAGTGCACCTTGCAGTCAGCATGAACTCACTTTGCAATGACTTTACATGGAGGTGTGAGGACAACCTCAGGTATTTGTCTTGACTTTCCACATTGAGATCAGGGTCATTTTTCTTGTTCGCTGCTACATGAACTGGGCTGGATGGCCCCTAAATCTGCAGGAATTCTTCTGTCCCTGCCTTCTGTGTTACTGTAGGAGTACTGGGATTACAATTATATACCACCTCCAAATCTTTTAGGTGGATTTTCAGGATTCAAATTCATTCCTAATGCTTGTATGCCAAGTGCTTTAAACTCTGAACTATCTCTCTAACTCCCAAAGAGTGTTTTTGAAAATTTGACTTTAATGTCTTTTAGCTATTTTATAGCACAGATGGTACTTAACTTTAGGGTCCCATTTTGTAATAGCATATCTTTCAGTAGCTAAATCTTATTACGGTGCTATAAACATCTTAGCATACTACTCTCTGGTCTCTTTCCTGTTCATTTTTTTTTTTTGAAAACTACAATTACTGTGTCAGACATTATGAAAAATATTAAACATTCTGATTAATTTTGTCCAACTTACTTTCTAGAAGTAACGTTTTCTTCCGTCTATTTCTCCTATTTTCAAGTCTTTTTACAATTGTGGCCCACTGCGTTTCATTCAGGTTGTCTTTAGTGGCATGTGCCTGAGCACTTGGTGGAGCGTGAACCATATAGCAGTGGATATACCGTCAGGGAAAGCCTCTTCATCATCCCCTGGCCTTCTGCATGAATCTGCATGAATCTCAGGGAGGTGTGGGGCCTTCTGAGACCTCCCATGGTGAGACATTGATAACAAAATTCCCATGTAGGTCTTACGGAAATATACATAGTTGCAGTGAATTTATGGCCCTATCACGTCCAGATGATAGCTATCATCTGGCCATACTCCTGGCCCACTTCATCTTACTGCTCCCTCTTCCATGAAGTTCTTTGAGTCTTGCGGTGGGAGTGGGGATTACTTAAATGTTCTGTTCAGGATTGAGTAGTCCACGGCCACTTTTTACTGTACTTTATCCAGTTCTGATTTTCTATGATAATCATCTTCCATTGCAGAAGGAAGCTTCTAATTTAAGTGATGAGTGCTCCTCCAATCAACGGATATGATGACAGTTATGTAAAGGCAGTTTGATGTAGCCCTTTACAGCTAAACCTTCATAGCCTGCACTCCTCCTAGAGCCTATATCCTCTCCATAGGTTCTTGTTCTAGGTTACAGTACTGGGACTATGATCCCTGCTAAAAACAGACCATAAATGCAATCTTAAGGCTGTTGGCTGGTTGCCCCATTTGCATTCAGCCACTATTACACTGATGATCTCCTCCTGCCTGGGTGATTGGAATTCTGTAATTGTATACAGTACAGTGTACAGATGTGTGCAATGAGTGAATGAATGCAGGTGTGTGTGTGTGTGTGTGTGTGTGTGTGTGTGTGTGTAGGCTAGATTACAATTTTCAAATGCCATCCACCATTTTTTTTAAAGACGGTATCAGTCACTGGCATAGCCAAGAAGGCCAGGTTAACTGGCTAGTATGTCCCAGGCATCTTCTAGTCTCTGATAATAAATTACAAATATTCACCACTGAAGTCTGCTTTTTTTATGGGTCTGGACACTGAACTCAAGTGTTTGTGCTTGTAGTTACTGAGCTATCTTACTAGTCCCAGTCTAATAGTTCTTAATAGATTTATGGTGTCTGCATTTTAAATTTTTATCTGTCCGTATTTTAACCATATTGTTTTGTAGGAGTTTTAAGTTTGGAATATATTGTTGTATTCACTTAATATATCTTAAATATCTTTGTTCTTGTGTGACATTTTTACCTTGTGAGAAATGAAATATTAATATTTTATTATGCCATTGTGTATTTACATATTCTATATATTTAGAATTTATTTGATGTATGTATGAAATATAATGTAACTTCTTTTATAAATAACCATTATTTATACTGTTAAACTTTTACATTTTGCTTGTATTGTATTGTTTGCTTTACCACAGATTAAATTTGTATCTGCTTCATGTTCAATTTTGATGTTATATGGCTTTTTATTTGCTCATCATCATTTATCTTTCAGCAATTAATTGATCAAAACTTTACTATTTTACTCTATATAATTTTTCTTATAAATTTATTTCCATTTCTCTTTTTATATTAACATCAGAATATCTCTTCTACTTGAAAACATCGCAATCAGATATGATTTATCAGTCATGGAAAGAGTTGATAACTTCCTCAAAATTCAATTTTCCATTGAAGAATGTAATTAGGTCTTATTTTTTCACGTTCTCTAGCACATATTAGTTATGCATAATAGATTAGTTGTGATATTTTCATACAGTATGTAAAGTATTTTGTCATATTCATGCTCCATTGTGCTTCTTGTCTCCTCCCACACCTACTGATTCACATCTCTTCCTAGCGAGATCCCCCTCTACTTTTATGTCTTTTTGTTTGTTTGGGGGGAATCTCAGTAAGATTAATTAGGGTTGTTGAGTGTGTATGAGAGGTTATTTACAAAAGCAATTTACTAGTGGATACACCACTGCAAAAAATATCTCCCCCTCCCCCAATAACCATTAGGTGGTAATAACTCCTCAGAGAATGAAAGGATCGACAGAATACAGTCAAATATAGGTAATCAGAGCTGCTGTGAATTCACAATTGCAATGACTATATCACGGCCAAGAAGACAGTATTTTTCAATATTCTCTTCTCCCAACTATCATGTTCTTTTCACACCCTCTTCTGTGATGTTCCCTTAGTTCTGGAGGGGCCTATATAGATTTTCCATTTAGGGCTGAGCATTCATCAATTACTTATTCTCAGCACATCTATCAGTTAGGAGTCTCTGCAGTCATTTCTATCCATATTAAAACAAAAGCTTCTCTGACTAATTTTTATATAGCACTAATCTGTGATCGTGTAAATAAATATTTAAAAGGCACATTGATAGGAGGATGCCCATTAGGAAAAAAAAAAAAAAAAACAAAAAAACTACCTTCTCCATTAAGGCTTATGACCTCCCCAGCAATTGCTTTTGAGCATACTCCCACTTTTTTACATAAATTTATAAATTCTCTCCTGTGGAGTTAATTTCACCACCAATCAGGAAGAAACTGGTTACTCTCATAACAGTCATATAACAGTGGGTAACATTGTGCTTTACAAGGTGGCAGTTCAGCACACAGTTGAGTAAAACTATTGCTATCCGTCTTAGCAACCTGCATAATACCTTTCAGCATTGAGAAAGGCAGCCAATAGAGAAGTAATTTCTAGCTCAGGTCCAGCTTGATTTCTCTATGTACTTTCATGGTATTTAAGCTTTTCATGGGTTCCATTGGAAGCTGGCAAGCTAAAGTGAAAGTCGTCCAAGAATATCTGTGGTGACCCTGACCTGAAATGGCCCAGCAGATGTTCTTTCTCTGTGCTGGATTTCAAGGTGAAGCAGGAGAGCCAAAGACTTCAGAAATCATTTGATTTATATTGCTAGATAAAAATACACTATTTATTGTAAAGATAATGATTTAATATTATGTAATAATACAGTGACTCATAACACAGATATTTAGCACATTTAGTAATTGGATTAATTTTGTGTTTTTAACCACTTGCATACATTTTTTTCCTGTTTTTATTTGTTTCTCTTCGTGCTTTTAATGTTTTCAGCTCCTTATAATTATTATTTTTACACTGTTATTCCCTTCTTTATTCCTAGTATTATTATATCTTAACAGTTCAGTTTTTCTTTTACAGAAAAAATTCACTTGTTATGGCTATTTCTATAGCCAAAATAGTTATGATTTTGTCACAAGTGATAACAGTGGATTATCATTCTATACCAATTTAATAGAAACTGTCATCACTCACATTGTTTAAGTCCAGTAAATTAACTTTTCAAACTTAAATCAATGTTCATTATCAATATCCTACAGAGAATGTTTTTAATACATTTTTTATTATTTCCGCTCATACAAACTTAATAGGTAGACCAGTTCCCTCCCTCCCTCCTCCTCCCCCTGAACCCCTTGCTCCCCTTCCCTCCCTCCCCATCCCCCAGTGCCTCCCCCCCTAATTCTCAGAGAGTCCTTTATTGTGTATGTCTAACTCTCCTCTTCTTCCTCCTCTCCGATGACGTACAAGGACCCAGTGGCATTTCCCTGAACCCTTTCTCGTGTTCCCCTTAAGCATAGGAACACTACTGTGGCTGTCAATCCCTTGCCTCCAAGGATCTTGGTGCCTTTAGCTGATGCTAGACTTTGTGAGGTCAATAGTGTGTTGGACATTGCGCAAGGCATGCAAAGTCCTATTATGATTGCTTCGGCCCAAACTAGTGTGGAGAATCTTGCAAATCATTGCTCCTCCCATCCTTATGCTCTTACAATCTTACCGCCCCCTCTTCCGCATGTCCCTGAGCTTCAGGATGGGGGGAGATTAGGCTGGCCTAGTTCTATGTGGTTGATATAGAGTCCTACAGAGAATGTTTTAAGTGAATGTTATGATACTATAAAACATTCATTATATCAGTGATTTATTCGTTTGTAGCACATACTTGTTATAAAACAATATAGGATTGAAAGAACTTTGATATATATACATGTGTAACATTTTGAAAACCACACTTGCACAAAATCATATCTATGAAGAGATAGGATTGCAGGTACCTATACTATTTCTGTTCATCCATATTCTTCTAATATGTGTGAAATAGTCACATATTAGTGATGAAGTACACAAGTGATTAGTATATTAGTGGTGAAGATCAAAATTATTAACATGTTTCTCATTTCAAAACACTTCAACTTTTTAAATATGAATAAATCATATTACATTAAGTGATAAACATTTAAGTATAGGAAAATATCATAGATACTTTCCAGAACAAATCTGCAAATAGTTTCAGCTTTTGTTGGAAACTTTAAATCGGATTGATAAATATATTGCCAACATGCACGTTCTCTCTGGGAAAGCATTCCTATTTCTCTGTCCCTGAGGAACAACAAAACTTAATTGCTCGCCTCTGACCAAAGGAGACATGGATGGCTCCCTACTGAAATAAGCATGTCAAGAAATGGCTTCCTTTTTTCTTTACATTATTCTTTGTGGATTTTACCATTTTCTTTACTTCATATTATGTTGGAGCATCTACTGTTTCATTTCTTTAATCTTATCCATTAATAAAGAGGTCAACTGGACTCAAATTTATTTTTCTCCAGAATTCTCTATTTCTTAATAGTATAAATTATTGTGCCCTTCTAGTTGACATTATATTCCTATTTAAGGTTGGAGACTGTAGAAACTATTATTTTAAAACCTTCATGGAAAGGAGAAAAACCAAAAGAACTCTTCTTTCTAACACTGGAAGGCAACTAGAATTGAAAATGAAAAAGAATATTTTTAATAATTTGTATATTTTACAATAAAATACATTTTCCAGATATTTGGGATAGCATTTGTAATTATTAATCACAAGAAAATGTTTGAATGATTACTATATTATAAACAAGCCATATTGTCTGAGTTACTGTAATTATCTGAGTCATATTTCACACATCTTTTGCAATATACTGTATGAGAGTTGGACATTCCAAAAAGAAAAGGACAGGCTATATGCTAGGTTAATTTGACTCTAAGCTAATCATTAACATTCAGTGACAAGAAAATATACAGAGAAAACCTACCATTGACAGATGCCCCATGAATAGATAAAAGCATTGATGCAAATAGCATTAATGTGACATCAAATACTTTCTACTCATAAGCAAATTTAATTTTATATGGAAAGTCTGCTTTAGTTAGATAATCAGGGTTTTAGTTTAGATCACTTGGATCATAAACTCATCCTTCTTGTCAAAGGAGAAAGATAATGACTAAAGGAAATATAAACACAATATGATTTAAATATGAAATGTTCTTTGGAAACTATGAATGTGTATTATGGTTTGAATATGAAGCATTCCTTGTGGACTCGTGTATTGGGCGTTTGGTTCATAGCTGCTGAATTGAAAGACATCGGGAAAGAAGACTTGAATAGGGGAATTAAGTGATTGTTGCAGCTATTCTTTTGTTGGTGTGAAAAACACACACTAACACAAACTATGACTGTGAAATCTCATTGTAGAAAGAAAACATCTAGGTTCAGGGAGACGACCCACTCAAGGACCCACTGAGAGCTACTGCTGTGGTGTGAATGAAAGTTGCTCCCCACAACCTCATGTGTTTGAAACCTTGGCTGGTGTTCATGGTGGGGAAGGTCATGCCACCTTTAAGAGGTAGAGCATTGGGAACTGGAGAAATGACTCAGGGGTTAAACCTCTGCTTCACAAGGTCTCGAGTTTGGATCCCGGATCCAAGGTAAAATGCCAGGCAAAAGTGGCAGCAACCTGTACTTCCTGTCCTAGAAGGCAGAACCTGAGGGTCTAAGAAACTCCAGAGCAAAGCAAAAAGGCACATTCAGTCATGATGTCTTGCCCAAGCACATGGGCCCAAGAAACCATAGAATGAACCCTCTGAAACCAAGAGCAAAAATAAACATTTTGTCCTTTAAGTGTGTATGTGTGTGTGTGTGTGTGTGCGCGCGCGCGTGTACGCATGCGCGCGCATATGCATGCACATGCATTTAGGTGTGTGTACAAAAGAGGTTACTGTGTATGCCTGTGCAAGTGCAAGGGTGACATCAGGAATCATCCAGGATTGCTTTACCTCTTTATTGCTTTGTTCTGGGTTTCCCAGACCCTGCCTTTCAGGGCGGGAAGTTCAGGTCACTACCATTTCCAACTGGCCTTTTTATGTGGGATCTGGAATCTGTACTCAGATTTGTACTTTGCTTGTGAGACAAAGACTTAAGCCATGAGCCATCTCTTCAGCATCTGAATCTCTTTTTAAAGAATCTTAATTTTTATTTGATTTTATCTTTTCTTCTCAGAAAAGGGATAGGTTTCTTTCTACTGATAGCTAATGACTACTGTCAATGCCTTTTTTTTTTTTTTTAAATACCTTCTTCATCACACCTGGAGGTGAAAAAATTTAACAGATGATGTAAGATTGCTCTCAAAAGTTTCCAGTCCCTTTAAGCTTTTGCAAATCAGATATTTTTCTTCAGATATTCACATTTGACAGCTTTCATACTAGTCAAAATAATTATCTTCTTGTTGCATACCTTTCTTCAATACATTTCAACACATACTCAGGATGTGAAATATATTCAACTCACTTCCATCAAGTCAAAGGGCTATGTCCCTTCCATTCTGTGCAAAAGAAGATTCATCTCACCTGTCAACTTGACAATAAGAGGTGGGTCTCTGGGCACACCTATAAGGAATTATTTAGATAAGACAGGTCTCTGAACAACTTATAGGAGATCATCTTAATTGCTTTAGTTGAAATGGGAAACCCTTCATGTCACCATTCCTAGGCAGGTGTTATGTGTACAGATATAAAGATCTAGACTGTATAAAGATGGCTGATATGCACTTTCTTCTTGATTTTGAATGTAATATTGCCTGTTCTCTAGCTTCTTGCTATGGTGTGACCTGTCATGATGGATTATAAATTGGAATTCTGAGCTGAATAAAGTCCCTTTTTACCTGAATCATGTATTTATTACAGTAATAAGTTATGAAGCTGAAAGAGAAAGAAAATAAAAATATGGTGACAGCTTAAGGTGTGAAGATCAATGTGACCTGTTATCACAGTGAACTATCATCTAGAAGAGGTCTCCAGTAAGCTGTCGACCCAGTGCAAGAGCTCAGCTAACCCTGCAAGCATTCCATACCATTGCATGCCATCTCCTCGTGCTCAGCCCTTTCCTCCACCTGGGAACTTCAATCCCCCCCCCATGTTTCTCCTTGCCAGCTTTGCTCAAAGCTTTAGAGAAACTCACCTCTGATTTGTTCCCTTCTTTCCCACCCTTCCAAAGTTTTATCAGCAACTGACTTCCTTTGTCCCTCTTGAAAAGCCTTAATATCTCCTTAAAGGACATGAATGTGTAAGAAGCATCATCTGTGTTTAGCAAGTTCATTTCCAGAAATCTGGAATTCTAAAGTGATTTTATTTTATATGAAGTTTTTTTTTTCTGAGAATCAATCTATTGCTCTTCCCTTTCATATTTTAGACATTGCATAACATTAAAGTATGTCCTGCCTCTTTGTGTACATATTTCCTTAGAACACTGTTGCAAGAATCTACAAGATGCAGATGATAAATTGTTAATGAAGATGAAACAAAGTCTTGTGGGTAGCAAAGTAATAGCATTCCTGTTGTTTCCTATATTTCCTGTAGTCACAATCAGAAGCAGCTTTTGTAATTAAAATATTTATATTTTAGTAGGTAGGAAATGAGTACCAAATTTTTATTCTGGAAGAAATGATTTAAAATCTTGAAAAATTCTAACATTTATCAAGGAAAGAAAAATTTCAATTTATGTACTTAAGTATAAACAAAAATAAATATGTATTTTGCTTCTGTATATATATCAATATATGTGTGCATGTGTGTATGTACATATATGTGTATATATGTAAATGCATATATATTTATATTAGCATTTATACATGTTCTTAAGACTAGCATAAAACAGATTAAATTGAAACAAGAATTCTTTTTTTCCCATGTTTTATTTTTTTCCTAATTATACAAGCTCAATAGGTACCCCCATCCTCTCCCTTCCTCCTCCCCTCACCAGTCATTCCCCTTTGCACTTTCCCCTTTTCCCCCTTGCCTTTCAACCACCTCTCCTCCTTCCCCTCTTCCGGTGCCTCCCCCTTCCTCCCTCCCATACCCTGGAGCATCCTTTTGTGTGAACAACAAACCTTCCTCTGAGTCCTCCACCCTGTTGAGGGTTCAGGACTCAGTGGCATAGCCTGGAGCCCCTTATTGGGCTCCCTATTAGTATGGGAACTCTATTTTGACTGTTAATCCCTTGCCTCTAAGGATCCTACTGCCTGTAGCTTTCTTCCCTGTGATCCATGCTAGACTTTGGGGGGTCATTGACATGTTAGCCATTTTGTAGGTCAAGCAAAGTCCAATTATGGCTGCTGAAGCCCTAACTTGTGTGGAGTATTTTGCATATCATTGGTCCTCCCCATCTTCAGGCTCTTACAATCTTGTCACCCCCTCTTCTGGAAGGTTCCCTGACCTTTAGGATGGGGAGAGATTTGGCTGGTGTGATTCCAGGTGGTTAATATAGGGTTTTTGGTGTTCTGAATTATGGTTTGTTGTTTTCAGTTTTGCTTTTCCTGCACCTCCCTTGGCTGCATCCTGATTGGTATGGAAGTCCACCTCCTAAACAAAGATAAAAGATTGTTTAAATTAAGGTCTTAATATAAGTAGAGACTCAAAGGTAGATGGAAAAATAGGAGCAGGACACAGCAGTGGAGGCCGGGAGTGTCCCATTTGCCAGTTGGTTAACTTCTATCTGCCAGTCCCTATATCCTCTCTGATTGGCGAGAACAAACCTGTTCAGTAGGAAGTGACCAGGAAGGGAAGTGAGAGTGAGCTGCACCAGATGTCTCACTACTTACATCCAATACTTGATGGTGACCTATTTTCTCTACTGAAGTATGATCCCCTTTCTCCTTTTTTGGGGGACCCTCCTTCCCCTCCCTCCTGTTTATAATCCTTTGTGATTATAGTAGGTATTATAGAGATTTACCTTTGAATATTTCATTAAGTGGGTTTGGAACAAGGATCCACTTATTAGGAAGTACATATGGTGTCTAACTTTCTGTTTCTGGGATATTTCACTCAATATAATTTTTTCTAATTCCATCCATTTCCTAGCAAATTTCAGTAATTCATCTTTTTTATGGCTGAATAGTATTCCATTGTATAAATGTACCACATTTTCATTACCCATTCGCAACTGTTGGGCATTTGGGTTGATTCCATGATTTTGCTATTGAAAATAGTGCTGCAATGAACATGGTAGTGCTCGTGTCACTGTAGGGAATTTCTCCATTATGTGGGATTATTCCCAGTAGTGGTATAGCAGGGTCATATGGCATTTTAATCTTTAACTTTTTTAGGAATCTCCATAATGATCTCCAGATTGGTTGTATAAGACAGCATTTCCACCAGAAATGTATGAGAGTTCCCTTCCTTCCACATCCTCTCCAGCATTTGGTGTTGAAACAAGAATTCTTAAGGCTACCTGAAATAATACAAACCAAATTTCTTTCAAATTTTTCATCAGATTCAAACTTTAGTTCAAAAAGAATAAAATATTAGAACAGATTTGAGTAATCTTTAAAAAATAATTTATATGCATGTACACAATTCATATATTTGTACATAGCTTCATATAAACAAATACATATACATAACTATATGTATGTATATGTGTATATATATATGTATTCATGTATACATCTCCTTCCTCACATCTATCCTAGTTTTAGCGCTGTATAACAGTCATTTTAAAACATGGACAGAAGCAAAATATACAGACCTACAAAAACTAAAATTGATATAAACAAGGAAAAAGCATTTACAATTTACCATTTTTAATGAATTCTAGAATGTGTAAGCACTGTGATAAATTCTATTTCATGTAGGATTTTCTGACATTCAGAGTATGTAATGCCACAAAGAAAGTGAGCCTAGTTCCTTTTTTCTTGCTCATTGGAGCTATCACATCTCATCTATCAGATCTCTAGTAGAATTTTAAAAATGGAGTACTCTCTCATGCCCAAAGACTATGCAATTAGCATATTAATGTGTAACAAGATTGTATGAAGTAACAATTAAAGGAACAATGCATAAAGAAGCTGAAAAGAGCTATCAACACCTGGGAATCTGGTATTGAAAAGTTTTCCTGATGTAAGTAATTAGAAACCAACGACAAATGCTCATTGTGTCATGTTAAGGAAAGCTAAAGCTGGCTGATGTTTTGCTGTTATATTTCAGAGTGATAGTGGAAACAAGATCTTTTTTTATACATTTTTATTATTATTTCAGCTCATACAAACTTAATAGGTACACCAGTTCCCTCCCTCTCTCCTCCTCCCCCCGAAACCCCTGCTCCCACTCCCCTCACCCCTCCCTCCCTATCCCCCAGTGCCTCCCGCCCTAATTCCCAGAGAGTCCTTTCTTGTGCATGCCTGACTCTCCTCTGAGCCCTCCTCTCCGATGATGTACAAGGACCCAGTGGCATTTCCCTGAACCCTTTCCCGTGTGTTTCCCTTAAGCATAGGAACACTGCTGTGGCTGCCAATCCCTTGCCTCCAAGGATCTTGGTGCCTTTAGCAGATGCTAGACTTTGTGAGGTCGATAGTGTGTTGGACATTGCGCAGGGCATGCAAAGTCCAATTATGATTGCTTCAGCCCTAACTTGTGTGGAATATCTTACAAATCATTGCTCCTCCCATCCTTTTGCTCTTACACTCTTACCGCCCCCTCTTCTGCAAATGTCCCTGAGCTTCAGGATGGGGCGAGATTAGGTTGGCCTAGTTCTAGGTGGTTGATATAGAATCTCTGAAGTTCTGGATTGTGGTTTGTTGATTTTCTTTTGCAGTTTTGCTGCTCCTGCAATGCCCTTCACTCCACCCTGCTGGGCACTGTATGTCACCCCCTGACCAGAGACAAAAAGCTGTTAAACTGGAGTCTTATTATAACAGCACATTCAAGGGTAGATGTAATAAAAGTAGGAAACCTCAGTGAGGGAGGGGTCAATCACCCATTTGCAAAATGGTTACTTTTTATCTGCCAGACTATATGCCCTCCCCTTCTGGTGAGATCATAGCCCCCTAGTTGTAAATGATCAGGAACGAACGTCTGTGAACTTAAGCAGGTGTCACATTACTTACTTGGAGTCCTTGATGGAGGCCTATTTTCTCTACTGTAACATGGTCACTTCTCTCCTTGGGAAACAAAATCTTAAGTTCCACTTATTCAAAGGAATATTGATAAAATACAGATTTCACATGGTATTTGATCTTGTGAAATTGTCAAAATGTATCTATATGACAAAAATGCCTAACATCTTAAAATATATATCAAATGTTTTAAAGATAACAGCAAATCTATCTTTGTAGTTAATGTAAAATTTTAGAGGAAAATCCCAGGTTATTGCAAATCAAGTATACAGTGAGTTCTCACTGTATTTTATCTGTCTAGTTCAATCCTGCTAATGAACCTCTAGCTTGTTATATTGCTTTGTTTTGTTTTGTTGTTCTTGAAGATGAACATCCTTAAGGCTTCCTGCTCAGGGAAAGCACCTTAGGAAAGTAATAAATAAGTCAACAGTGGTGGCACAAAATCAGTGAAGAGAAGTTAGGAACTAATTTCCATTTTTATCAAAGACTGAATATGCAAACCACTTACATTTCTTTTGCCTTATCTCTAAAATAGGTTTTTTTTCACATTCTTGAAGATCTAGGCAAATGGTTTCTTGTACTCTTTCTAACAATCATTTGTATCTTCTGTTATAAAGAAACATCCTCAGAATTTAAACTGAAATACAAGTGATTACTATGTTAAGAGAACTGCATTTGAAAAAAGTAAGCTATGAGCCTCATATTTCATCTTCAAGTATAAAAGCAAATATATGCTCAACTAGTTACTGCAGCATTATTTATAATAGACAAAATGCAGAAACAATTCAAGTAGCCATTGACTGATGAATGGATAAACAGAATGGGATATATCCATTGCAAAAGGAAAAATATTCAATGGGTAAATTTAAACAAGGAAGATAAACTTTATTGAAGGATATTGTGGTAGCAGAAAGAGGCCAAAGCAAGTCTGAAGTGAATTCTTAAGGAAGTAGAGGATGGAGTTTTCTGAGGGTTAGGATGGGCTGGTAAGAAAGCACTGCAGGTTATTGTGATAGGGGGTTTGATCTCCTGGCTGTGCTTCCCAGATGATATGGAGTCCCTCTGGGTCTCTATGGATCCAAGTTCTTGTGTTCAAGAGTCAAAGATTGAAACCAGAACATGCGTGAATCCATGTGAATCCATGAGGGGCAAGAGAGCCTTGGAGAACTCATGGACTCCAGACATGGAATTCATGAAGGGCTAGAGAAAAGTCAGGTGGGAACTCATGGATTACAGATGTGGAATCCCATGAGTAGCAAGAGAACCAAAGATGGCTGCCAGGTCAGATATATTTATAAAGGGTTAGGTAGACACAGGAAAAATGGCTTTTCTTCACTGATTAATTTCAGTTTCTATAAACCTGATTCAAGTTTTTGGTCCTTTACATCTCATTGGTCTGTTCATTTTGGGAACCAATCTCATTGATCTTGTGCCCAACCTCATGATAGGGTTTAGCTACAATGTAGAACTAATATCTGTATCCTTTAATGAGCAGAGGGTTGGGGGAATTTGTGGACATAAGGATGTGTTCCTTGAGAGTAATCCCAGCCCTGGGGATGACCTTTGAAGACCTTAAGAGACTGTCCCTTCATGGCTGTGCTAAAAGTGCCTAAATTAGTGGAAGTCATGAGACACCTGTATTAATTCACAGATTTTTATCGAAGAGGAAATTCACATTCCTGTCCCTTGCAGTGAGGACCCACTGAAACTTAGATCAAGGAGCCTATCTTTCTTCATGATTGTTCTTAGATCCTTAAGAAGTAAAAATTTCTGGACTGGCCATTAGAGATACCTACATCTCAATTGGCAGTGAAAGACTTTATAATAAAGTTAAAATATTTATGAGATAGCATGCCAACCTAAGCAAAGGGACATTCAGGTGGCTCCTTTCAATAAGAACTGGTCAACATTTAGTCAAACTGAGGGGAACTTAAGCCTTTCATAGTCACATTTCTGGAGTGCTCTGGGCAAATAAATATTAAAAGTATTGGTTCACAAAGGAAACTCATAGACATGCAAAGTGAATAAGTAGGTCATAGTATCATACACTGTAGGAGATTAGTGGGAATGGGAAAGTGACAAGAGACTGTCCCTTCATGGCTGTGCTAAAAGTGCCTAAATTAGTGCCTTATTAATAAGGGAAAACAATGAAAATATATTATGTGCATGTATGAAAATGTCAAAATTTTACTTACTTTGTATAATTAATATATAGTAATAAAACCATTTAAAAATCATGTTATGCAATTCTGTTTGCATAAAATCTCAGGAATATTAAAATTCTCTGTAGACAGAGCAGAGTAGTAGCTGTTTAGGGCTGAAGTGGGGTAGGTATGTAGAAGGCAGAGTACAGAATTCTGTGTGAAGAATTCTAAAGCTATAAGGTAGTTAACAACTTTGAAAATGGACCTAAACCATTATATTGTATATCATTATGGATGAGCTGTATGATATAAACATAAACAAAGAACAAAAACCAATGTGTAGAAATGCATGACCTGGCCAAAAGAATACTGATTTAGGCATGTGGTTTAAAAAAATTCAAGCAAAAGTATAATTTTAATTTTTCCAGAGGAGGTATCTGTCTTTTTTTCATATCTATAAGTTTCAACTTAATTTCTGAACATTGTCTTGCCTTTTAGCTTGTAAATATATAATTAAATATTAATTAAATTTAATAATTAAATATATATTTAAGGTTATTTATTGCCATGTTATACCAATCAGAGACTGTAAGACTAAAATAATAATTGTTATCAATTCAGGGCTAGCCTGAGATCATGTCTAAAATAAGTAAATAAGCTAGTAAATAGGTAAATAGTAAAAATTTAGTAAAAATTAAAAAATTAGTTCCCCATCTAATAAGAGGAAAACCAATATACTACTGCTTTAGGAATTCTCTGGAATGATTCCTCAGTTGCCAGTGAGGGCGGAAGAGAGGAACTTTGTTCACTTGGTGGTTAGAAGTTCAGATCACTCTCCAAGAGCTTCAGCCCTGAGTCTAGCTTGTATTTTCATTTTATACTAAAGTAGGGCAGAGGTGGAGCAAGCACAGCGGGACTTTCCAGAAGCAAAGGCAAAGGTTGCTGTCAGCAGGGCTGGCTGACTGCAGATAGCCCACAACTTTGTCTTGTGTCAGAGCAAGTCCAGGCCACGGGATGGGGGATGGGGGTCTTTGAAATATCCTCACTTGACTACCTTTGGAGTTTCAGTAAGTTGACATTTTATATTTTTCTACCTCACTATGTTTGTATATAGGTATTCATATTCAGATGTAAAATGTATTATCAGAACTCCAATTCATGAATGAACAATGTTTCCCAAGCTCATTAAGTAAATGGTTTGCAGCCTTTTCTGCTGAAGCAGTTCTGTCAACAACCCTGACCTAGCCTGCAAAAGTTTATCCTATGCATACTGTAGTTGAATTGGATCACTGTTGCGCCTATCTTCTGGGTGAAGAGCCCATGTCATAGAAAGGGGGACCCATTCCCATTTCCAGGGTATAGACATGGCTCCAGGGAAACTTTTGAATTATGCATGAGACCTAGCTTCCACCTATCTTTTTTCTGCAAGCTTTGTGTCATGTTCTAGATAAGAGGTTGTTTCTCTGGGCCATGAGGCATTGGCCACTTTTATGATACTCAAAGCTTCCCGCTGACCTACCTTTTTTGGATGCTTCCATTCCTCCAGGGGCAAATTCACTTATGTATTAGGTAATCTTTCTCCTGGTCACATTGAAAGTCCAATTTCCTCAGAACATCTAATTTCATTTTATGTAGAAGATAAGCAAGGTTTTTTTTTTCTTCTTTTTGGCATGCGTTGGTGTGTGTGTGCGTGTGTGCGTGTGTGTGTGTGTGTGTGTGTGTGTGTCAGAGGACCCTGTGTGTGACTATAGAGGTCCAAAGGTGACTTTAGGAACTACCTTTTTGCTTTGCTCTGGAATTCCCCAGGCTGGGTCTTTCAGGGCTAAAGTAAAGGCTGCCACCATTTCTGCCCAGCATTTTTATGTGGGATCCAGATCAAAAAGTTAGGTCCTTCTGCTTGTGAAGCTTAACCCCTGAGCCATCTCATCAGCCCAAGATAAGCTGGTTTTACATGAGGGCACCGGATGTCCCTGTGGAGGACCAAGGTGACTTCAAGAATTATCCTGGATTGCTTCCACCTCCTGTTTGCTTAGCTCTGGGATTTCTTTTTTTTTTTTTTTTCTAACAAATAGTCTTTACCTAAATAATTTATACATTTTCCACAGAGATATATTAAGGTAAGAAATTCAATTGTAGACATATATAATATTATCTTATATGTACACATGTATATGTAACTCAAATTGAACTTAAAATGAATCTTGAGAACAAAGATTCTCCATTTCTCCTCTTACCCTGTTTGTCAAGGAACTTTTTTTTTTTTGATTTCCACTTATACAGACTTAACAGGTACACCGGTCCCTTTCCTCCCTAACCCCCCCCCACTCCCCTGGGCCCTCCTTCCTCCCCCTTCCCTTCCCATCCCTGAGTGTCTCCCCCTCCCATCCCCAGAGCATCCTTTAATGAGCATGCCAAACTCTCCTCTGGGTCCTCCTCTCCGATGAGGTGCAAGGACCCAGTGGCATTTCCCAGAACCCTTTTCCTGTGTTCCCTTTAAGCATTGGAACACTACTGTGGCTGTCAATCCCTTGCCGCCAAGGATCCTAGTACCTTTAGCAAACGCTAGACTTTGTGGAGTCAATAGTGTGTTGGACATTGCGCGGGGCATGCAAAGTCCAAATGTGATTGCTTCGGCCCTAACTTGTGTGGAGTATCTTGCATATCATTATTCCTCCCATCCTTGTGCTCTTACAATCTTACCGCCCCCTCTTCCGCAAATTTCAGCTCTGGGATTTCTAAGGTTTCATCCACCAGGGCCAGAAATGCAGGCCGCTGCTATTTCCGCCTGGTTTTTGTATGTGAGACCTGGGATCTAAACTCAGGACCTTCTGCTTGCGAGACAGTCTTAACCCCTGAGCCATCTCTGCAGCCCAACTTCAGCATTTTTTTTATCATTATTATTTATCCAATTGTGCGTGTATGTGTGTGTGCACGTGCGTGTGTGCATGTGTGTGTGTGTGTATGTAGAACCACGGACGAATTCGGGAACCACCATGGACCGCCTCCACCTCCTCCTTGTTTACTCTGTCGCGGGATTCACAGGCTCTGCCCTACCAGGTCCAGAAACGCAGGCCGCCCCCACTTCTGCCCGGCATACGTGGGGTCTAGGATCCGAACTCAGGACCTTCCGCCTGCAAGGCAGAGGAGGCTTAACCCCTGAGTCATCTCTCCAGCCCCAACTTCAGCATTTTTTAAAGAACTTCTAAAAATTTATTATGCCTACTTAAAGATAGGGACATTGATGTCTATAATGCAGGATTTAAGATTAGAAGATGCCAGGTAGGAAACAGGAAGTAATAAGAAAATTTTGATGATATGAATTATCATGAATTATTACTTTAAAATTTTTTGGATTCTATTATTCCTCAAAGTAATTGCTTTTTGTTCTTGCTTATAGATTGGACTTATGGATACTACAGGCAACAGAGAAAACTTGTTGAAGAGATTGGCTGGTCCTATACAGGTAAACATCACACCTACAGTGAAACTCAACAGAAACTTGTGTTGTTTTTGTATCTATTCTTATCTGTAAATAGTGTTCTTTTAACTCAGTACATTAGTTTAGCTTATCTTTCTGATGGTCCGAGTAAGTATAAAATACATTGAATATAAAAATGATTCTTGACAAGGTTTTCATACCAGCCTTGTAGTGTGGAACCCATTAGCATTGAATAGAGCTGGATGGGGATCACTGGCCCCAGTGGCTTTATCTTCTTAGGAATATACATAATCTACCAAACATGGAGTCTTTTATGAAGTAAAATGCTATGCTGAGCTTCAAGTGGAATAAAAGAAACATAAAGCACTTGTTACAGACCTTCTGAGTGAACACTTTCAGTAAAAATTAGTTGCTATTGGCAAGATCACACCACTGATTTCTGTTCCTTTAAGGACAGTTGTTGAGATTCTTGCTCAATTCTCAGAAGAGACCTCTCATGAGTCGCCATGGTTGAGTTAATTGGCATCAGAATCTGAAAGAACTTTGTCAGATTACTACACTTGGTCCAAAATACCATTAATATCTGAACTTGGTTGGCATAGTTCTAACCAGAAATCATGATCAGAAACCCTGAAAGGAAGAAGCTAATAGTACTTAGTGGAAAAAATGAAAGGGATTGGCAAAGACAACAATTTTTTGTGTAAAGCTTTAAGGACTACACAAGTATGTGTGATCCATAGCTCTGTTTCATTTGAAATTATTTAAATAACTTTTCTCTTTCTTCACTTTACTGTTGCAAATTATATAATACACTTTATCTACAAACTGCTTACAGAATGGGTTGTTGGATCAAAAGGTAAAAATTTATTATTTCATCAGATATGATTAAAGAAATGTCAAAATTATATTAATTTATTCATTGCCATGCCCACATTTTAGCAGTACTAATTTTTAAAAAATTCATGATATTTTAGGTGAAATATTTGATTTTTAATTTGCATTTTCCATGTTACTCAAGATTTTAGTTACTCAAATTACAGAGGATAAGTTAGGGTATTGGGGTCATATATGGTGATTAAATCCTAACCTAAGGGAGTGGTGAATTAAATAAGAATGATAGGCATGAAGACCTAACATGAAAAGGAAAGAAACCTTGTGTTTGTTCTAGATAATTTCATTGCCTATACAAGTATTAATTGAATCATTTTGGGCCTTAATTTTATGCATTTGATTTTAGTACCTGATCCAAGTTTTTCTATGAGAGATATTTAACTCCCACAATATAAAGATTTTGATGTAAGCTATCTTAAGTAAAATGTACATTACATCAGCAATGTGAATTTCAAGTATTTTTATTTAGTTTCTCTTTTTTAAGGGAAATATGGGTGTTAAATAACATTAACAATCATCAAAGTCAAATACAATGAAAATGATGTATTGAAATTGCAGAAAAAATTGTTTTCCTCTTTTTCTACTTCTGAAATATCTGAATATCTTGAGTACTCAAATAAAACTTCTGCTTATTTTGATCCAAATATGTTGTTCCTATTAATGGGTTAGCTACGAAATTATTCTATGTTACTATTATTATAATGAATAAAAGCCAAAATAATTCTAAAATTTCTGTTGGCACCATGTTGTCTTTTTGAAAGATATGTACTGTTGAAAGTTAGTTTTAGATGAAGAATAATGTATGTATTGTTAGTGTCTGTGTCTATCTAAATATCTATATATATATTCTATCAATCAGGTTTTAAATTTATTTGGTATAATGATACATTATTATTCTATGCAAAACTTTATAATTTTTATACTTTGCAAGTTTATATGTGACAACTGAAGTTGTTTTGTGTTCATTTTCATTCAAAGAAGAACTAGCGTTTGGGAAAAAAATTACAGTTAATAGTTACCACATAATAACTGGAAAAAACAAATACTGGTGAAATGATGTGCCAGGAAACATTTCTTCTGTAAAATACCTGCTGGTGTCAGATTGTGGACAATATTGTAATACATGATATATTTTCTAATGTTTGGATCTCACTACTAGTAGTTTAGGCATGTGTACTCTGTAATGTACTTTTTACAAAGTTTTATGAAGACTAAAAGTTTTACATGTTTTAACTTTCATCTTTACATTTTTCTTAATTCCTATGAATGTCGTGGCTATCCTTTAAAAATTCACTATTCGATTGGTTTAATTTTTTTTCTTAAAAATAATGACATGAAGCTGTTATAGAGAACCACACATAGAGATGTGTTCATTAAATAATAGTTTGGTTTAGTGTAGTTAGCAACAGACTTTCTAGCTTCAGAGATGGAACTAAAGTGATAGTTCTCCAACAAAGTTTTAAATAAAGAGCCCAGGAATGCATGCCTAAAGTGAAAAGCAAGCTTTTCTGCATACTTCATTCCCCTCAAACCCTGTATCAAAAAAGCTAAGATGTCTCATGTAGGCAGAATCACAGTTCTTACTTCTCAGAGCAAGGGCAGATACACACTGACTAATGGAGAAACATTGGGTGTGTTGCCCATCAACCAGAAGAACTGGGTGTGCCTCATCAGGTCAAAAGAAGAAAGCAGTTTTATCAATGAGTTTCAGTAGCTACACTAGTGACAGCATAATAGCACCACTCAGTATCCTATTATCTATGGAGCAAGTTCTGATTGACAATAGGCATGCATCAAAGGGCCTGACTTTATCAGTTGGGTCTATGCATGCACAATGCACAGTTCTTTCCTTTATCATCAAGTCCTGTGATCTCCTCATAACCGAAAGTCTGTTGGCTCTATCTCCTTTCAGAAGCAAAGTAGTGATCAAAGGGGTAAATTCATTCACTTAAAGTGGCATTTGCTGCTGGGGGAGAGTGGCACTTTGAAATGAGTTTCCAGTATTGCACAGTCAAATGGGGGTGGAAGCTTACAGAAGCTTTATTAAAATAAGCTTCTACATTATATTAATGCTTTCCACTACTTTGGAAAATTATTTCTAGACTACTCGAGGAACATGGGGGAGGGATAGTTAACAAGGACATTTTATAATGGTTTCTAGTTCCAATTAAAAGTGACCTTAGTATTTTGTACCTAGAATATAAAAAAGAACCAGATAAAATAAATTCAATTTTTCAACCAAATGAATGCTATCTCTCCCAAAAAAACTCACTTAAAGCCAAACTTAATTTAGTGAATTATTCACTGTACTATTTGTCTCCTTTAATTTTTAACATAGACACTTTAATTTGATAATATTGTCAGTGATTATTTTAACTCAAAAATGAAAGACCATGCTTACCATATGAAGTTACAAGTTAATAATAATAAATAATGAGTTAATTTTGATATTCTTAAATATAGCCAATTTTTGAATAATATAATGAATTTGGTATTGATGAAATTTAGGACTCAAATATGGAAGTTCATTTTAGGACTCAAATATGGAAGATTATGTGTTTGGGTTGATTTTTTATATTGTGTTTTTTTAAATTTAACTAAGTGATTAAAATGTTAGAAAAAGATATTTTTCCTTTAATATCATGTACTCAAAATATTCTATGAATAAAACTATCTTAACATTTCCAAATAAGGAGGCTCATCATGCTACTGTAAGTCATTTTAGACATTTAACAAAGCACCCATGATTTAAATGGGATTACTTAAGTTGAGGCTGTTTATCAAAGATTATACAATTATGATGGATGAAGTAATAATGCAAATCCCTACTAGCTTCTAGATGGATGGAGAAATAGAGGGCGGAAAACAATTACTCTTTTAATTGTGTTTTTACGTAGATTAAAAACATCTTTTCTGTTCAGGGTGTCTTCTGTGCTGATGCTTGGAAATCACAGGGTAGTCAATAAAGTCAACAGTTCCATTTTGAAAGTTAATAGAGGCTGGAGCGAGCAAAACCTGTCTTCACTGTGGCAAAAGAGTGATTAATAATACATCTGGGAATATCAACACTAAGAATCTGATTCTACATGCTATTCCATGTGAAGTTTCCAGGAAGTTAATTGCATTTTTCCTAATAACATTATATAATATTTTCTATTAAAATGTCCCAACAAAAACAATTCAGTAAAAAAAAACTTGGCATTTTCCTTCTTTTTTAATATCACAAATACTTACCTGAAGATTAGTGAAGAACATATTAAGATCTTTCTTTCGCTTGATTTGTTAAGTTGTATGGCAAGATCAATCAATGATAAGATTATCCCATTGAATGCTATTGAAACTCTTCACTCTTTTTTTTATAGTACTCTTTTTTATATTTATTTATTTTATTTATTTCCACTCATACAAACTTAACAGGTACACCGGTCCCTTTCCTCCCTAACCCCTTCACCCCCCTGTGCCCCCTCCCCTCCCCCTTCCCTTCCCATCCCCGAGTGCCCCCCCTCCCATCCCTGGAGCATCCTTTAATGAGCATGCCAATCTTTCCTCTGGGTCCTCCTCTCCGATGAGGTGCAAGGACCCAGTGGCATTTCCCAGAACCCTTTCCTGTGTTCCCTTTAAGCATAGGAACACTACTGTGGCTTTCAATCCCTTGCCTCCAAGGATCCTAGTGCCTTTAGCAAACGCTAGACTTTGTGGGGTCAATAGTATGTTGGACATTGCGCAGGGCATGCAAAGTCCAAATGTGATTGCTTCGGCCCTAACTTGTGTGGAGTATCTTGCATATCATTACTCCTCCCATCCTTGTGCTCCTACAATCTTACCGCCCCTCTTCCGCAAATTTCCCTGAGCCTCAGGATGGGGAGAGATTAGTCTGGCCTAGTTCCAGGTGGTTGATATAGAGTCTCTGATGTTCTGGATTATGGTTTGTTGATTTATTTTTTCAGAACACTTCACTCTTAAGAGTGGTCACTACTGAAGTGTATTTATTCTTTGGACTTGGTGAAGATATTATCTTTTTTGAGCATTTGTTTAATCAACTTGGAATTGATATTTTTATACTGATGTATTCTCAAGTGCTCTTGTACCCAAACTTATGTAAAGTTTTAGTTGAAGGGTTGTATTGAGCACAAATCAGGAAATGTGGCTATTTAGCCACATGACTCATTGTTAGACTTGGCTGGTTACCATATTGAAGAAGGTTTTAAAAAGTCAAATGATTGTTATTTTCTAAAATGAAATATGCTCTGTATCTTGATAAATATAGACACTAGCAGATGGAAAACAAATATAAGGTGAGCTTAGGTATAATGTGGCTTGGTATTTGACTCTGGGGATATAGTTAGGTTTAGGGTTTCTTTCATGGGAGAATGTAGACCCAATACATCTCAGAGTATTTGAATCATTGTAGTGACGGATTTCTGACTTTTTTAGGGTGCTCACTTACAGAATGTGTCATATCCTTTCAGCAAGCTGGATTTTTTTCTTTAACCACTATTGCTTGTTTCTCAGTGTAAGTAATAGGGGTAAACAGAAAATCAATCCCTAGAATGCTGCTTGTGAGTTGTTCCATTTCTATTTAAAATTGCACATTTGTTGAAGAGAAGCCCGGGAGAAAAGATGCCAGCCATTTGGTCATCATAATCTGGAGAGTGAATCTATGAAAGTGGTGGGGCCACAGGAATGGGGTCCTTCTCACTGTGCCCTGTTCACTGTGTCCTGATTATATTGACAAAATCACTTTGACATATAGAGTCAACTTCTCTGGGTTAGTTTTTGCTATGATGGACAAGGGTGCTAGATAAGAGCACAGCTCTGTGTCTTTGCCCACTGTAATGTGAAATCTCTGCTTGGCTGAGTCTCAGTGACTAGTTATCAGTCCCCCTCATCTGAGAGCTGGCAAAGCCCAGCTCTCTTGTCTAGGGCTGACCTTCAGACAGAGGAGGCTGCTACCTGCTCTGTATTTCAGTTTTCTCATCTGTACAAAAGTTTTTTTAAAAAATAATGCCTAGTTAATTGAATATGGATTAGATAAATGACTTCAATTGTTGCCAGAAAGCTCTTTGAGCAAGGGCTGTATGTTATAAATCCCAGTGATTATGATTTGGCGGTGTCTTAACTTGAGCTGGAACAGATTGGACAAGCCTGGGCGCATCTGATAATCTTGCAAGAGGATTTAGAAGGAGTTCATCAACTTGAATGCATGCTATGGACAGATATTTGCTATGATCTGCATATTTTTAAAAGCTTACCTAAGATTTATATTCTAGGTAGATTTTTCCTGGGGTACACATGATGACTTGTCACATTTTATTGTGGAGTCTAAATTAGGTTCATCTAAAAGACCTAAAACTCAATTTTTTTTACATTTTATTCTTAAAAATCACTAAACAAATAGTTTATGTGCTCTCTCACCTCTTCAAACTGATAAAAAAAGTAAGGCAATACAAGTGTTAATACATTCAGTTTCACAATTTTCATTTATAACAGACATCAAAACAGTTAATAGACATATGTTAAATTTTTATTTTCTTATTGAATATAAAGTTAAGTATGTGTTTTAAATACTTAAATACCACTATCACCTTGATAAGGTGAAAAAAATGAAGATATGGCTGCAGCATAGTGTCTGAAAATTATGGCTTATCTGTTCTGAAAGAACAGTATGCAAATGTTCTTTCTCCATTGTGTTAGGAATACTTTGATTTCTAACAAAATATTTGAGGAAATAGTGTAAAGGGGAAGGATTCCAAATTTCACCCTGTAGACCTCAGCTCTGTTGACTCTAGGCTTGACGCATGTACCAATGACATGAAAGGAAGGTGAAAGGGGGCTCATAAGAAGTGAGAGGGAAGGAAGGAAGGATAGAGGAGTATGAGGGAGATATGTTCAGAGAACAATATCTATTTGCATCAATGTGGCCTTGCATACTCCAATATAATAAATAAACACAAAGTATATACAAACATTCATCCCTCTGTCTCTGAGCCAATCTCCGGTTTCAGTCACGTTGTTCAAGCAAAGAGACCCCCCTCGACTAGACCAGAGCTAGGATTTCCTTGGGGTCCTCTTCATGGTAGCATCCAAACTGGAAGAGATTCTTTAGACAGGATCTTCACTATCACAGAATAGTGTAGTTTATCTATAACAGCAGTATAGATTCATTCCGTTGGGCCGTTGTCAGAGGCAGGGGTCAGATCCACAGTATCTGATAAGTGGAGACAATGGATCTGATGGAAACCCTGGGAGGAACGTTATAGAGGAAAGAACTTGGCAGCAGAAGCTGAATGTAGGGCAGAGCCTGTGTCCACAGGAGCAGGTCTAGGGTCAGTGTGATGCTCTTGACTGCTATGCTGCGTTGTTGCCCCCTCCCCTAGCATACACCATCTTCCGCACTTCATATGCTCGCATAGTCTGTCTAAAAAGTAAGGAGACCAAGTGCTCTTCCTTGGAATTCCTTCTGAAAGAGGCGGGAGATGAGCAAAAGGCAAGCCCAAGTGCTTAGGATTCCAAGACTGATACAGAAAGCAGCTAACAGAGGGGGGAGAAGGCCTCCCAGACCCGGAGTAATGGTGACTAGAAAGCAACTGACCAGCTCCAGGGAGAAGCAACAATGTAGCACTTACATCTTATCTATGTGGTGTACACTTTGGTTTGTTTTAGGATGTGGTCTTTAGATCTCTAGTGACAATTTCTGGTGACAAATGGAGAAGAGACCTTACCCAGGTTCAGGTGTAAGACCGTAGGTACCTTTCTGGTGATTTCGCCTTTGGAATGAGATCTTGAAGTGCTAGGATCCAAGCCATCCTCTTACCTAATGAATAACTTTATTTATTTATCTGAGGAAAGAAAAAGAGAGAGGAAGAGAAGAGAGAGAGAAAAGGAAAGAATGAGAAAGAGAGAGATAGAGAGAGAGAGAGATGCTGTAACACATGGGTGGAGGTTAGAGGAAAACTGATTTTCCAAAAGCTTCCAAAAGTTGGTTCTCTCCTTCTACCTTGTGGGCTTTTGCAGGTACAACTAGGCGTAGAAGTTTGCAAGCAGGCACCTTGCCCACAGAGATATCTCGGCTTCCATTGTTGAGTATCTTAAGTATGATGTATATTTTCTCCACAATGAAAATTACTTCATTTATTTCTCATTATATCCATATATATATATGATATAAGAATCATGTATGTGTGTGTGTGCTTAGTGTCTCTGTTGAGAAAAATGTAACTAAAATACAACTTTATCACAAGTCAGAAATCCTTTCCTTCACCACAGGAGAGAAGCAAATTTTATTATGAGGCAAACATTAAATGTATACTAAGAGTCTGCAGAGTTCTTACCCCCTTCCATAGAAATACAGACATAGTTCATTCCATACACATTTTTTATATCTAAATTGGACTATCTATGTTGGCCAACTTACTTTATCTAGAGGGAGAGCAATCTCTCATCTTTATATGGACAATAGCTTTACATGTCAGTGCAGTGAGCTGCAGAAGCTGAGTTCTTGTTTCCCACAGATATTGGGGGAATAGGGTTACAACAATGAGTGTTTGCATCAAGGAAGTTGCTCCTGTGGTCTTGACAAAGGCATTCTGGGTCTTAAGCTGACACAAGGCCTATTTAGTTTTCGAAAGGATTTATATCCATTACAAAGAGATGTGTGACATATTTCTGA
The DNA here is from genome assembly GCA_023101885.1 of Typhlomys cinereus. Lineage (NCBI taxonomy): Eukaryota > Metazoa > Chordata > Mammalia > Rodentia > Platacanthomyidae > Typhlomys > Typhlomys cinereus. Next base: position 2,090,036 of record JALPQD010000001.1, read on the forward strand.
TGACCCTCTAAAACTAAATGATCTCAGAAAGGGAAGTTTTCTTTCCCTGTTTGCTACAAGGATACCTAAGTCTTTGTGTTTGTATTTGTTCTTATGCCCTCATTCTGTAATTTATCTTGACAATCCTGTATCCTCTTACTATCACACTGACAGTTTATAGATACCTACCTTGGTAGATGCCTTAAGCCCAACAGAAACTTGGGCTTCTACTGAAGTTAACTTTCTTCACTGTATCTCTCTGCCTAAAACAGAGCTTCATTCCTAGTCACTACTCAGTAAATATGTGGTAGTTGTCACTATTCTACTTCCTTTGGCATCTTTGTGTGACAGAATTAATTTCTCTCTGGAGAAATTATGACTAGTTGCAACATAATTTCAAGGGACTTTGGCAACAGTAGAAATAAACAAAAATGAAATACCAAGCATTGAATAAATACAGGACAAGTTTTAGTGCATTCAAGAAGCATTTTAATATTGTAATGAAGTGGAAGACAGTAAAGGCCACGTTTCATGGGCCGGGGCTAACTGAAAATTGAGACAGCGGTGTACCCACCCTGAACTGTTGCCAAAGGGAAACCTGAGTTCAGTGTGTGCCACCCTATGTGACCTAAAACCTGAAAATGATTATTTAGCCTTCACATGGACAGCTCTCATCCTTACATATTTCATGAGGAAGATCTTCTTGCAGCATTTTTTTCTCATAAAATATGCAGGGGTTTCCATTCCCAAAGCCCTAGGTTTGTCTTTAAAGATCAATGGCATTTGTGATTATAGAACCCTCATTTCTCCCCTCCTGAGATGCTTAGACTTAGTCAACTCCACCATATCTCTTCCTGAACTTACACGTACTGACACTGCTTTCACTGACGGGGAAAAATTTAAAACACTGAGGTCTTTCATTATGAACCAGGCACTATGCAAGACATCAGGATGTGGAGGTGAATGGAAGCGATCAGAAATATATAAATGATGATAATAACCTAATAAAATTTTAAAAGTATAATCCATGCCACAATGGCAGATTGTGATCTGCAGCCCCTGAATCGCTTTAAGGGTTCAGGGAAGTTTCTAAAGAAAGGGAATTTAAATTGTGATAGAGCACAAGTGGGAGCTAAATCAGCACTGTGAAAGATTGTTCCAGGCATGGTTTCATGGTTTGCAAGATGGCTCACTCCTGTGCACAAACCTGGAGAACTGAGTTCAGTCCCTGGCACTTCTGAGAGTTCTCCTCTGAACACATATACACCAGGATCTATGTGCTTGTGCTCTCTCTCTCTCTCTCTCTCTCTCTCTCTCTCTCTCTCTCTCTCTCTCTTTCTCTCTCTCTCTCTCCCCCTCTCTCTCTCTTTCTCTCTCTCTCTCTATATATATATGTATATGTGTTTGTGTGCATGTGTGTATGTGTGTTTGAAAATAAAGAAAATATTTTTTCAGAAAAAGAAGCTGTGTTATGATTCACAGGTGAGAGAAGTGTCTATATTCCAGCATCTACTTTAGTCTTCCTCCCTTTAGACAGAAAACTAGCAATGCAATAACAAGTTTCCTGCAGATCATGAATTCCTTCTATAATACTTACTCTGTCCAATATTCTAGGCAACATCATATTTCATTTAAAGACGACTTAAGCTTTAGACATTGAAAATTATGCTGAGACATTTAGCAAGATTTATACCAATATTTTAATTAGCTAACTAATGAAAGAAAGGTAAGTGCACGAGCTCAAAAGAATGAGGACCAAGAAGTCTATCATATGCCCCAAGGGGAGGGTTGCAAGTAGACAGAGCTAATGGACATGCTCACACATCTTAGCGCACAGTTCACCTTTTGATAACAATTATTGGCCTGGACATATTCTAATTACATTAGAATACATTAGTGTACATTTTTCCACTGGTTTGCCTGGTAAGAAAGACTACACAGTATAGAGTCAGACAGTCTTAACTTCTTGATTTGAAATCTGGGCCCTGTTTTCACCTCTTTTGTCTCAGGTTCTGTGATTTGTAAAAGCAAATAAACATTACTACCTACTTTATAATTAGTCCATGGGTATAATACACTTAGAATAGTGCCTGGTATGTATAAAGTAAAGTCGGAAAAATCTATAATGATCAATACCTACCTTACACTAGCTTCTTTCTAAAATACAGGTGTAAATCAAATCTAGATTCTTTTGTTTAAATCCCTTTAAAAGGGCTTGTTGCACAAGCTTGAGGACCTGAATTTGAATCTCTAACATTCATGTAAAAGCCAGGTTTGATGATGTGTATCTATAACCCAGTCTGTGCGCTCACTGGTCAACCAGCCTAGATGAAATTTCAAGGTCTATATTCAGTAAAAGACGCTGTCTAAAAAATAAAAAGTGGAGAGGAATGAAAGGTAGTAACCAATGTCCACTTCTGGCCTCCACACTTACATGGATGAGTCCACCTGCATACATATGCATACAATGCTCTCGCTCTCTCTCTCTCTCTCTCTCTCTCTCTCTCTCTCTCACACACACACACACACACACACACACACACACACACACACTTCAGCTGTATGCATCACCTAAAGAATGAAAAAAAAAATGGACTCTTGTGAATGACATGATCTTTATCGACTTCAATGTTCTAGTTCTAGCCCATCTTCTCTGTTCCAGCCTCCTCTCATAATTGCCTTTCCCTCTGCCCTGGTGATGTAGGAAATGAAAGGCAGAGTTAGATTTGAAAGCTACCGTGAGCAATATAGTCTCTTGATGCTTTCTCAGTACATCTTTTTTAAGCAATATGTTAAAAGCGGTCATTTTGGAAAATGAAATTGTGGCTACCTTTTATTTTTTGCTATTTTCTATATCTGCATCTGCTAGCTTTTTGACTCTGAACATATATTTCAACCCTTGATATATGTATAATTGAGTTACGAGAAAAAGAGCTGACATGTATATCTAGCATAGTACAAATCTAATCAGTTGTTTTACTTTCAGGTGACTTAATAAGTCATTCTGCATCACAAAGAGTCTTCTGTTTCTTCGTGGTCTGACTGCTTGAATGTCTGAACAACCTGTTACTGGCCCTATTTCTATTTCAATGTACCAGGTCAGCTACTTACTTGATTAGCAAAGCCACAAAGGCTCGGTTAGTCATGTGTGTCATTAAGGAGTGGGCAAACATTCTAATTAGAACATTCTCTGTTAAAATGGCCACATTTTACACGGACTAGACTCAGCAGGGTTCTGCCAGGGAAACACACGGGATGACATGACTCATTCTCCTTTTCTTCCCCAGTGAGGTCTTCTCTCTGTGTGAGCTTCACAGTCTGCATCATTATCCCAGCTCAGTCAGTGAGAATCAATTTCTCACAGAGCTTGTCTGCTTTACTGCCAGCGTGGTCACGGTTTCTACATCACTTACCAGAAAGTCTAACTTTTTTAAAAAGTCAGAAGACTTATTCCTGGATGTGCCCCAGAATGTGTTTCAGAGTTATTTCCCTATCCTTAGAGCTTAATGTTTTCTTTCTTTGTTGTGATTTGCATGTGTGTGTGTGTGTGTGTGTGTGTGTGTGTGTGTGTGTGTACCAGAGAGCACTTGAGTGTGTGTGTGCTTTGAAGGCCCTGTGGGTCACAGTGGGACTAATTTTGGTTTGCTCTACCTTCTCTACCTTATTGCTCTGTTTTGAGGTCTCCCAGACTCTGCCTTCCAGGACCAGAATTACAGGCTTTGGCCATTTCTACCTGGCATTTTTTACATAGTGTCTGGGGATATGAACTAGGTCCTTTTTGCTTGTGAGGCAGACTTTAGCCAATGGACCATCTCCCCATCCAGGAGCCTAATGTTTTCTGCAAACTGGCAGACACCGCTGCTAAGCTGTATAGCAGAGTTCCCATCCCATTTCTCCATTCTGTTCAATCCTATAGAGATAATTAGAAATGCAAATATCACCAATATTGCCTACATTACGCACAGGTTACATACATAAAATAAATGTATGAAAAACTTGCTTTTTGTTTTGTTAATTTGATTTTTTTTTTTTGAGACAGAGATTTGCTATGTCTCAGGCTGGCTTTGAATTTGTGGCAATTGGTGCCTCAGCCTCCCAAGTGTCATGATGACAGGTATACGCCACCACACCCGGTTCAGATAAGCATACTCTTTGGCAATATTAAACGCACATTCAGTGTATTTTGGTCATTTTCATCCCTCATTATCTTCTTTCACTCCCCTTCATGAAAAACAAACCTTCTCATTCCCAACGTTTCCTTTCTATTTTCATGCCCTTATTTGTTTTGTGTTATTGTGACTCATTGATTTTTTTAGGGCTGTTTGCATGAGCGTGGGTGAAGGGTTATTTACAGGAGCATGAAAAACTTAACGGTGGCTACACCACTGAAGAAAATGAGTCTCCCTCTTCTAGCTACCATTACTAGTTCCTTTTCTAAGTGAATTTTCATCATGAAAACGCTGTTCTCTTCTGCTAAAAGAATTCATGTTCAGTGAGGAGTCTATCATCTCCTGATTCAGAGACAAATCACTTCTTTGATTTCTCTAGTGATGAGGGGGGAAAACTGGTCCAGCAATGTTTATGAAATTTCAAAACATTGTTGGAGATAGATTTATGATCCTATAGCCCCTGGATGTGCACATGTAGTTAAATTATAATAACTCTTCTATTCCTTTCATTGATGGTGATTGCATTCATGCTTGAGCACAAAAGAGAAATTGTAAATTGCATTGATGTGTTTTTATGTCATCAATATTTTTGAAAGTAAATTGAGTAGAAAATTGAGTTCTGGTCTATGGTGCAAACTCCTCTAATGTTTCTGGCCTGCCTTTAATCTTTTATGAGTTCTCACCACAAGATGTTTATATGTATTAGATACCACGGAGATCTAAGGAGCTGTATTTATTTGATCCTAATTAATATTTGGCCTTAGATATATAATCACATCACTTTACCATTTCCTAATGTTAAGCAATTAATCAGACAGCAGCTGTTGGCCAGATACGTATTAAACTTTGCCAAGTATATATATGCAAATTCTAGGCATATTAGAATTATATTGGAATACATTACAGGATGTGTTGAAATCCATGTACCTTGGTTTTGTATATTATATATCATCACTGAGCAATTAAATATTATCTATTTAAGAATATAAATACATGCTGAACTACCACAGATAGATGTACAACATATGAAAGTGCATAGTATGTGGATACTTTGAAACTTTTCAACTATATGTATGAAAGTTCTTTGTATGTATATATAATTAAAGATCAAATATTAGATAAGTAATGTTATCTATTTTCTTAGTTGGAATAGTCCAAAGCTTTTACAGCTTGCCTCCCATTTTTTTTCAGAATAAAGTTCCCTCAGATATGATTTTTCCTGGTAAAGAGTAAAAGGATATTAAATATAGATATGATATAATCTAAATCAATGGCTCCTAAATTTCAGATTTTAACAGAATTGCCCTGAGGAATTACTGAAAAGAAAAGCTTGCTAGGCCTATTTTCATAGATTCTGAAGGAGGAAGCTTGAGATAAAAGTCACAAATTTAATAGATTCTCAGGTGATGCTGATACTGCTGATTGGACCTTTAGATGTCAGTATCCAGAACCTAGGTCAGAATCAGTTTGAAAATTAAGAAATGATAGAGTAAAAAGTACAACACTGTGCATGAATATTTTTATATATCTGAAAGAGCTTCAGACTCAAGAATGATATATATTTGCATGAAAAGGTACTGTGGTCATTTTTATGATATGAACATTTTAAATATGAATTTTCAAAACCTGCTCTCTGTGCCAGTATGGTATAAATACTTGCATCATTTTTTCCATCAGAATATGATCTCTTTATCTAGATAAACTCCATGTCCATGTTAATACAATGGGAATCCCTCATTATTGGATCTGCCACAGACTCTTTATAATGATTTCTCCTACCATATTTATTCACATGTGATTTCTAAAGCAACATCATTTCATAGAATGGGGAGATGGCTCAGTGGTTAAGAATACATAAAGACATGAGTTCAAATACATGGAAGCCAATTCAAAAGCCAAGTGTGACTGACTTTGTGTATCTGTAGAGCGGATACTGCAGGGAGTAGAGGTAGGACGATGGTTGGAGCTTGTTGATTGCTAGCCCACCTAGCAGTGACAGACCCTTTTGCAAGGGACCAAGACAGAAAGTGATACAGTAAGACACTCAATGTCATCCTCCTATGGCCTCCATGTGTTTACTCTCAGGCACATATACCAACACACATGTGTATACACACCACACACACACACACACGCACACACACACATACACACAAACACACACAAACACAAAACACATGAAATAAAATAATTAAGAGTTTATTTTATTTCCTTCACTCTAGAAGATTGTGTTTTCCATTCCTATAATTATTTTTAAGTTTTTAAATTCTGATAATGTAGATCCCTTAATTTATGTTTTATTAATAATATCTTCCTAATGTTTTGAGCTGTTGGCAGTACAATTTACTAGTTCCTTTAAAAATATCTGAATAGAATAGAGGTACTTCTGGGTTTTTGACAAGTGAAGGTTGTTATTCACTCCTTTCTGCAAGAGCAGCTCAGAGTGAAGTAAATCACTTAATCATCGCTTTTCAAGTCTATACTGTCAGTTCTACAAGACGAATAGTTTAGTGCTATACATACAAATTACATTTCCATCATGAGGCTACATTTTTCTTGAATTTTAGTCTTCAGTTCTTGGATATAATTGAAAATTCTAATGGCTGTCCATAAAAAAATGTTATCGGCCAGTGCCCAGGACTTTGGTAGAGAACTTTTAGAGTATGTTCTTTGTGATGCTTTTTTGTTTGTCTATTTGTTTGTTTTTCAACAATGACTCACAACGTGGCCCCCACCAGTCCTGACATTCACTATGCTCTCAGGCTGGCCTCAAATTTATGGAATCATCCTGCCTCAACCCTCAGACTTCCAAATGTTGAAATAATACGCAATACTTCCGTGCCCAGCATGACTATTTTGCAGTGGTTATTAGAGCCTAAAATGTCATATGATAATTTCATCCATTTATTTATTCCATGCATCTTAACTGTTCGCCTATCTGCATCAGAGGAAAACAACACAAAAGAAAGAAAAAAAGGTGGTGTCCCTCCTAGACTTCCGGTAACTGGTTAACAGGGGGGACTGTTGAGTCTAGTCATCCTAAACTAAAATTCTCTGGAGACATTCCAGAATTGTTCTAGGTAAAAAACTGTTGCTCTAGCTAAATAGATGCATTTCTGAGATCAAACCATTTTCTTATTTTACTTAAATAGTAGTTATCAACTACATTTTCAAAATTGAAACTGTTGTCATTCAGTTTAAAACAAAATTCTTTGAGAAAATCAACAAACCACAATCCAGAACTTCAGAGACTCTATATCAACCACTTAGAACTATGGCAGCCTAATCTCTCCCCATCCTGAAGCTCAGGGAAATTTGCGGAAGAGGGGGCGGTAAGATTGTAAGAGCACAATGAGGGGAGGAGCAATGATATGCAAGATACTCCACACAAGTTAGGGCCGAAGCAATCATAATTGGACTTTGCATGCCCCACACAATGTCCAACACACTATTGACCCCACAAAGTCTAGCATTTGCTAAAGAAGATCCTTGGAGGCAAGGGATTGACAGCCAAAATAGTGTTCTTATGCTTAAGGGGAACACAGGAAAGGGTTCAGGGAAATTCCACTGGGTCCTTGTATGTCATGGGAGAGGAGGACATGCACATTTAAGGATTCTCCGGGGATTGGGGGGGAAGCACTGGGGGTTGAGGACGGAGGGGTGAGGGGAGGGGGAGCAGAGGGGTTGGGGGGAGGAGGAGGGAGGGAGGGAACCAGTGTACCTACTAAGTTTGTATGAGCGGAAATAATAATAAAAAATGTTTTAAAAAATAATTACAACAAAAAATTCTTTGAAATCAATTGGAAGGATTCACTATGTCTCACCAGGTAATTCGACAAACCCTAATCAAGCCATGCCTTGCAATCCTTCATGCAGGGAGCTATTTGGAAAGCCTGGCTCTCATTGATCTTTGCACAAGTCATATCTATTCTTTTTCAGGCTCTGCTTCCTCCATCCACACCCTGGAAAGAACATGCAGGACAAAATGTCTCAATCACTGTTCAGTGCAGGGTGGAGTTTTGTCTTCCTGATTAGCCATGGTTCTCTCCTAGCTTAAACGCAGTCACTTCTCCACCACCCTGGGAAGCATGATTTAGTCACAGGATAATTTTCTCAAATAGTCATGAGAGGCATCTTGTCATTTTGGAGAAATAATTATCATAGTATTGTATAGCCAAGCACAAAGCAAGATTCCAAAGGCATTAAGCACTGATTACAACATTTCCCTTACTCATAAAGAGTTTTGTACTCCACCTACATTACATATACTATTAGATGTCAGTCATGTTGCTAATGACAGAGAAGTCAGAGAAGTACTTGTGCTCTGTACTTGTATGAATGGAAAATGGTTCCGAGTGCTCCTGTAATTGAAATAAGAATTCTCCTTCTAAACAAAGAAACAAGAGAAGAGCCTAGTGATTTCCTCTAATCACCATTTGCCCATGCAGAGTATCTTAACACCTTCATTAGTGTGCCTGTAATTAATAATATAATAACCACAGATTTCAAAAGCATCAAGATTATTCAAAATCAGGAAAACACATGGGAACTGCTTCAGATAAAAAGAGGACAAAAAATATGTCACAACTAGCTGCAGCGTGTCACCAGATAGAATCTTGCCACTATGTACACTATCTGTAAATGTTGTTAATACCTCTCCAAGACATAATGACTCCAGGGTACCAGTATATCATTGTAAGTTTTCCTGTCTTATGATTGTATTGTTATTATATAGGAATATAATCTTGTGTCTAATAAGTACAGGCCGAAGTATACTGTGTCAATGAGATATAAGCTTCATGTTCTCATGGAAAAAGGTTTTCTTCTGTCCCTGGACATTTCCTATAAGTTTCAAGAAAATAGACAGAAAATGACCAGTGAATAGGACTTTCTTTTTTATAACATAGTGGAAGGTGAGGAAGTTTAAAACAGAACTCTTCAGTATTTAGCCAATGTTGGGACTTCGCTCTGAAAATGAATACTGTTTTTAGCTGCTTGATAAAAATAAAATAAATAAATAAAATAAAATAAAAAAGTCTGGATGGGGACCTAGTAAAATACTTTCTGCACAAAGGTGAGGACCTGAATGTGGAACCCACGACCCACTTTAAAAATCTCAATGGCTCCCTTGCCTCTCATGGAATTCCACATCTGGAGTATGTGATTTCTCTTCAGCTCCCTTGCCCGCCATGGGACTCCATCTCTGAAGTTCATGAGCTCCATTCATTTCTCTTGTACCTTATGATTCCATGCCTGGAGTCTGCGAGTTCTTGGGGGTTCTCTTGCCTCTCACAGATTCACATCCAGGAGTTCCGTTCTTTCTCTCCTCTAAACTCTGCATTAATCCTCAAAAAAAAATCCCAATGGAGTAGCATATGTCTTGAAGACCAGGACTCCCTGGGCAACATGGAAAATGAAGACAGAATTCCTAAAAGCTGGCAGGCTGTTAGACAGATACACACAGTGGGGAACAAGATCCCTCACTCAAACAAGATGGAAAGTGACAACTCACACCCTGGCACCCAAGGCTGTCCTTGGTCTCTACATATTCACACTTGGATACTCCAAAACACATGAACATGTGTGCATACATACACATACACACAAAAAATAATATAAAAATTAGAAAGATTTGACCAGTTCAAAAGCAGAAGATAGATTCCACAAGTTTCAACTATTAAATTGCTGTGCAATCTAATAGGAAAAAACCGACTTTGATTAGTAATTCTACTTTGGGCTTAATTAGTTTTCTGTCAAAATTATTGTGCTAGAAATCAATTAGAAACTCTCTGAAGGATATTAATGTTTCTCTTTATTTATGTGTTCCAGGGGCTCTGAATAAAAAATTCTTAGTAGTAAGAATGTGTTTGGAAGCTCTGTAAGATTTCATTACTCGGTATCCTTTATTGGAATTTTTATTTCTTGGTTAAAACAGGTCAAATTAAAGAGTTCTGTCATGGAAATATCAGTACATACCATACATATATGTATTTCACTTCAATGAACACATAATGAATCTTCCTGAAATATAAACTGGTGTGCAAAAATGCAGTTTTGTATCACATTGAACTAAATTTTCTAGCTATCACGAAATATGGAGTAGGAAGCAAAAGCTCCTCTTTGGTGATCTTTTCTTCTTAGACTTGTCAAATGCATCTGCTATTCTGAAAAACTGACTTCATTTTCTGCCTGCTTCTGAGCACACTTACAAGACGAAGCAAAGAAAGGACACCAAGCACAATGACAGTAACAACTGTGGGTGTTATTACCTTCACTCCATTCCAACCTCTGCGCTAGCCAGGCTCCCATTCTGAATGAACTTGCTTTCTACTATGGAACAAAAAGGCAAAAAGAAATTAGAAAAGAAGTTCCTTACAGCATGGTGGCATCATGAGTGAGCACTCGATGAACAATAAAAGCTTCACTTAGAACATCACATTCTGACAGAATCTGAGGTTAATTCAAAATACAAAATTCTAAACAATGAACTCATAGCTGCCACAATAGAGTCACACATTCTTTTCTGATCTTCACATGTGACCCATGGGATGCAACTTTAAGATCTCAGGAAAGAGAATGTGTGATAAAGTTAATGGAAAAGAGGGCTGGAGAGATGGCTCAAGAAGATCCTGAGTTCAGATCCCAGATCCCACAAAAAAATACTACGCCAAAATGACTGTGGTGGGCAGAGCCTGAGAAATCCCAGAGCTAAGCAAAAAGGAGATAGAAGCAATTCAGGACGATCCTGAAGTCACTCTTGGTTTTCCACAGGGACACACAGTGCCTTCTGATACACACGCGCACGCACACACACAACACACACACACTCACATGTACACATGCACACATGCAAAATAAATAAACAAAATTTAAAAATAAATGAAAGTTAATGGAAAGGAGAAGCTACATGGAATTAAGAAAAGCTTTGATCTCATAAGCAGCATGCTCTATAACAAACAGTGAAACAGTATTGCGGAAAGTTTAGCAGAGGTCCTGGGTTGAACAGAAGTTGAACAGAAGGGTTCCGTGGTATAGCCGTGTCTCAAATTACAATTCTGAGAGGGGAAAGAGTCACATGCTAAGGAGCTGGCTCAGTGTTCAGATCTCCAGAAAAACTGGGCAAGGGGTGGCAGACACCTGTAATCCTAGAACTCTGGAGGTTAAGGCGTGAAATCCCCACAAGTTGGCTAGCTAACCTGGCCAATTATGAGCTCTGTGTTTAGTTGTTAGGTCCTGCCTTAGAAAAGTAGAGAGTGATTAGAAAAGATACTCAATATCACTTCAGTCTCTGCACACATATGCATATACATTCGTATGTATCTACTCATACCTTTGTGAACACACACAGGTGACCATGCTTATGCACCTGCATAAAGGAGAGAGAAAAAAAAAAACAGAGAAAGAAAGTCATCCCCATTTGGAAGAGCCTGTGACCAACAAGCAAAGGGTGACCTGCTAGTGGTATCAGAGGCAGATACGTGTTGTTAATCACCATGCGGTTACTCTTCCTATAAGGACTTGAATGAGACTGGCGAGATGAGTCAGTGGGTAAAGCGTTTGCTGTTCAAGCTTGAAAACCTGAGTTCAGAGGCTCAGAATTCACAGTAGAGCCTCATGTTCAATAACAAACTCTCTCGAATTACCACAGAGTGTCATAAAAGACACCTAGCATTGACCTCTAGCTTCCTCATGTAGGTGACCACATGTATATACACACATACATACTTCACATAGAAAAAATTGAGCTGATCAGTTATTAAAGAAGGGAGAAAGTTGTTGACCAGATGTCTCCAATAGCTAAAAGGCAATGTTTAAAATGAGTGCAGAAAATGTTTCTTTTTTTTATTCTCTCTTTCCCACCCTTCCTCCCTCCCTTTTCCTTTTACTCAAAACAAAGAATAATGTCTAGAACCATGTTTTGCTTCTGCATTTGCTGTTTCACAAATAACAGCCACACTCCAGCAGCAAAGAAACCTTCCTTTTGTTTCTATTATTCCACACATAGTTTGGCTACTTTTCACTGAAGAAAAATAAACATGCTGCAGTGAATCTATATCACCTTCAATCTAAATCCTGGATATCCAAATACCATGCAGACAAAACCAGAAAGTGTAAAGGGCGTGGCACTAATCATAGTCACTAACCTCTGAGCCTCCTCTTTCAGAAGTTGTGGTGAGTCAGCAGGATCAGAGAGATAAGAACTCCATGTAGTCCATGTAGCTTTTTAAATTTACTCTCTGCTTTTATTTTCAATTTTGACTTAATATTTGATTCCAGGCACAAGCAATAGACATGTGCCTATTCACAGATTTATCACTGTCACAGTCTCATTTTATAATTTGGAAGGAAAGCTAAGAGGGAAACCTAGTTCCAATTGTTCAATAGCTTTAAAAAATATGCTCCTGTGCTGGATTAGAGATGAGGGTAGGGAGGTTTGAACACAGTTTGCCAAAACCCCCAGTTTCTGACTGCTTATTCTCCCACTAACCCAGTCTACTGATCTCCACTAAGTTTGACTGTAACTCCCTGGCTGCTACTTCCCATCAGGACTAATGACCATGCCCTAAAATAATAAGGCCAAAGCACACACTTTGGGGAGCTAGCTGTATAAGCTTACCTTGGGACCTACCTCTGGGTGCCTGTTTATCAATCTTCTCTAGGCAAACTGTGCCTGTGGTTTTGTCTGCATGGTATTTGGATATCCAGGATTTAGATTGAAGGTGATATAGATTCACTGCAGCATGTTTATTTTTCTTCAGTGAAAAGTAGTCAAACTATGTGTGGAATAATAGAAACAAAAGGAAGGTTTCTCTACTTTGCTACCTTTGATTCACTCTAATCTGAATTCTAAGTCTATGGTGTAAATTGTTTCATTCTGGGAATATTAGGTGTATAGTTAGAAAATAATGTCCAGTGGCTATTCTTTAGCTGTGGTCCTTGGAATCTGGCTTCTGTGTGTGACACCTTGCTTAGGACATCTCATTGAGACCATCTTTCTATGACTTTCATAACACTATGTTCCTTAGATTTGAACCATATGTGTTATCTTAATTGACCTCCTCTTGCTTATTAACTTTATAGGAATATTCCAGCAAGGAATATGGTTTTAAACTACCACCTGTGTGCTGATGTTATATGGTCTCTGTCTATAGCTCAGTTTCAGCAATGGCTTCAGAGCCTGGATTTCTGATTTCCTAGTGGACGTATATAGACAGCCTCAAATCCAGATTCAAGCTTGCTGACTACCCAACTTCTACCCTTGCCTGAACCATAAAGCACCAGTTTTGTAAAACTTAGGGAGTTATTGTCGGTCTTCCTTCATTGTTCACTTTCTAGTGAAAATTTCAAATGTCCCAGAATCATTCTGGATCACATTCAAATTTTGTTTTAATTTTATCAAATGATTTCATGATCCTATTATTTCTGTCATAACTAAAATATTTTATTATAAGCTATGTTTTGTTTTCTCATTCAAACGAGAGAATTATGATAATGTATGGGAAGCTCATATTTATTGATTCCAATTACATACAGTATCAGATTCTAAGAGCTATTTGTTAAAGCAATGATTTTACTCTGTCTGTCTCCTTAGGTTTTTCTTACATAGACTGCAACAAATTAAAATTCATCGCATTACAAAGCAGTAATTTTTTCCTTGGGGGATGTGATAAAATGTTGGATGCAGAACACAAGGTCTACACAGAGTTTTAAGTCCATTGGATGTAAACAAAGATCAACTCTCAGTGAAGAATACTGGTCAGAGAAGTTTATAAAGACAGAATTTACTTAATCACTGGCTCTTAAGTTTTCTCAGAGAAAACTATGCTTATGAAATAATGGAAAGTTATTTTGACTACTGCTCAATGGCCAAAGCATCTTGTATTTAAGAGTAAATGAAGATTTCAGTTCAAGCAGTATTTTTTGTTGCTATGTTTTGAAGTTTTTTTTTGTTGTTGTTGTTGGGAATGTTTTTCCAAATTCAAAAATTCATCAAATTTTAAGCAGGAATTTTGAAGTTTCTAATTATTTATCTTTTTACTTTTGCTGAACTTCAGCTAATGATTTCCTTAAATATAATGGAACTGGAATGTTTGGCTAGAACTTTCCTAAGTAAATAAATACCTCTTCTGTCATGGAAGCTCTATTAAGTGGAAAATTTAACCAGATTTGCAAAAATTTCCTACTGAATTAATGGGATTTGATGGATAGGCTCTCATTCTTTCATTTGATCTTTATTCACATTCATTCACATTTACCAACTGTTTTGCTCTTTGCAGCTCCAAAAATCTTTCTGTCCAAAACCACAAACAGGATGTTCATTGATGTGTGCATTTTTGTTTTCCAAGGGAAAATTACCCTGGAAGTCCTTCCTCCTTTGCTTGAGGCAGTTGATGGGAGCCATTTACTAGTACCACATACATCCACTTCATGATTTTGTTTTTCGTATCTTTATGTAGAGAACGCTTGAAAAATTCCCTTTCTTGAACAGCTAAGGAAAAAAATGTCTACTTAAATAAATTCTCTGTCTGGAGTCCTAAATTATTTGCTATATTTTTCACTGAAATCAATAGTGATTCATTTAATTTGAATATTTGAGATTGTTAAAATATGACTGGCTCCCTGGAGATGTCTTTGTATTATTTAAATGATTTAAATTTTGGCTATTTGATGTGCTTGCTTGCATATAAGAAGGAAACTCATAGTAACTTCTAAAACTGCGACTTACATTGTATGAAATCTTGAGTTGTACTTAGATCCTGCAATCATTTTTATGCTCCTCACATTAGGATGTGCTTAATTTTTTTGTGGTATTGTTCTATGTGAATAGATAGACATATGAACATTTTCTCACACTAAGAACTGAGAAATTTATTATATTATAATTAAGTACAGTCCATGTCTTTTTAAAAGACAGTTTGGATTTTAATGATCAGTTGTAAATTTACAAATTTAAAACTTTTTAAGTTACAGCAATTTGTGATAGCTTTGCAACAACAAAAAAAAAGATGGTGTTTTTTTCTTGATTCCCTTGAGATTTTAGCGGAGCTCACCTAAGTATCCTACACAATATTGTAATGATTTAAACCATAAATCATTGAAACAATACTAGAAATAGAGGGTAGCGAGAAAGATAGAGACAGAGATAGAAGAGAAAGAGGAGATAGAGAACATACAGAGAAGTAAATAATTTTCTTTCACTTGTTTTCATTTGTTTAATTTGCTCGTATTTGTACATTTCTCCTCCAAGTGTCAAAAATTTGCATATGAATATTATTTTCACATTTTCTCCTATTTTACACTTATTTTTCTCACTTTGCATTTTTATGCTAGTGGTTATTATAGAGTAATATTTGCTGTCTAAAATTTTTTTCAATGTATTCCTGCCTAGAACACTATCTGGCTAGCCTGTGAGGTACATGGATATTGTTTTCACTTCCTAACATATTGCTGCATCAAAATACCCAATCCAAGCAACTTAGGGGAGGAAGTCATTAATTGGCTCACAATTCCAGTTTGTAGTTTATCATAGCAGGTGAATCTCTGCAGCAGGAGCTTAACATGTCTTGAATTCCCTTTGTCAAAATTTTGTGTGATAAGGCCTCTATTTGTGCTGTTTTGCTATACTAGTTCACTTTTTCTTCATCACATCCACATTTTCATGTATGTATCTAACATTCCCTAATCGTCTAGAAAGTGACAGACAACTAACTTGAACTCCTGCAAATTCCCTAAGGGTTCTTGAATTGCTTTCTTGTCCACTTACAACAGTGGAGTCATAATATGCAAAAACCAAATATACTTATTTGATATAAAAAGAATCACTTTATGCAATCTTAATTTTTCTCTACCGCATGCCAGAATAGATTCAGCAAAAATAAGTAGATGAGCTAGACAATGGAGTGAATGGACATAACACTCAGTTAAATGTTCCAAGAGACAGAGGAAATCTGTGGGAGTGGTACTATCAAGGAAGTCAAATTAGTGAATGTAAAGCAATGATTTGCCTACGAATTCGAGAGCTCCCAGTGCCCACAGCACCTTGCAATCCTTGGTGTGGATAAATCACTCTGATGATCTGCAGCAACTGATCAGCATCCTGCCAGTTATTCTTTCCATGGCTGTGAGACAACATTCATACACAATTTTTGGGGAAAAGGGGGAGATTTATTTAGCTTATGATTCCATATGGGAGATCCAGGCCATTATGGGAGAAAGGCATGGCTGGCTGGCAGAAGATAGAAGTGGCTTAAGTCACTGAAGACATTATGGAGCATGAAAGAGTTGCAAACTGCAAACTTAAGAGTAGACTTCTCTCAAATCAAGGCAGGACTAACTAACCTCAAAGACTACTCCCTGTGATATGCCTTCCTCCAGCAGGCTCCACTTCTCAAAGTTGCCATGACTCTCCCCAAAACTACTAATGACTCAGATACATGAGCCTGTGGGAACGACTCACATTTCAAACCGTGATATATCTACCCCTTGTCTCTACAGGCTCACGGCTGCAAATCATACACGTTCCAACTTTAAAGGTCCCAACACAGTCCAAAATCCAAAGTCTCCTGTAAGTCAAAAGACAAGTTAGATACTTCCAACATATAATGACACAAAATATTTCGACTCCAAAAGGGAGGAATGAGGTCATATCCATGAAAGATCAGTCCATAACAAGACTGATCGGTAGGACACACTCCAAATTGTAGTTCCAAGTGCAGCAGATGAACCTCCTGTTGAAATCAGCTCATCCAAAGGGTTTTGGTTCCACCTCTTCAGTGCAGCTGCCCACAGAATACATCAATATTTTAGCTTGGATCTGACACCTCCCATGATGCATAGCTTTCCTTGGCAGATGTCCCATGTTGATTCTAGCATCTTTAACATCTTTACTTCTCAATGGCAAACCTGACTTTAACTCCAGATCACAAAATGTCCCTCTTAGATCTCTAAACTGCATGATTTCCAATCCTTTCATACATTGCCTGGCTTCTGTCATTCCCTAAAACTTTGGAAGAGGAATCCAAAACCTCTTCCTTCTTGAGCCTTTGCTGCCTCTGAAACCAGGATTATATGAATGATTTTACCAAGTTCTGCTGTATACTCCAGGTGGAGACTGGCCCCCTTGAACTATAGCCGCCATTTTGCTGTCTGTCTTCTGGTTAAACTTGTTCTCACATTTTTTATCAGTTTTTATCTCTTTCTGATTGAATTGTTCCTTTTCCTCATGAACAAAGTACTAAAAAGTAACTATGCCACATTGTCAAGATTACATTGCCTTGAAACTTCTTCCATCAAAAACTCAAATTTAATGTGAGGCAAGTTTTCAGAATGAGAGCAAAACTCTTAGCCAATGCAGCATTCCATTCACCTGTAAGACAGTTCCCAATAAAGGCTTTGTTCCCCTCTGAATCAGAAGCTGGGCTTCCACTGTGTGCATCTCTAGCAGAATCAGTCTCTTCCTAGAATAGCCCTTTTGGTCACATCTCTAAGACTCAAAATCTTTCCTAGCACAGAGTCCCAAAGTTCTCCACATTCCTCCCAACAAACAATTCAAAAGGCTATCACCATCATCACTGCAGTGGTCACACTTCTTACACTTCTTTACTTCATGGTACTAACTTCTCTCAGCTTCACACTTCACTTTCTGGTACTGGGTTCATAACCTTACAGCAGCACCCCACGACTGGTACCAATTTCTGTACTAGTTTCTCTTTCTGTTGCTATGAGACAACACTCATATACAACTTTTAGGGAAAAGGGCGAGATTTATGTAGCTTACGGTTCCAGAGGGGGCATACAGTCCATTTTGGCAGAGAAGGCATGGCTTGCTGGTGGAAGAGTAGAGGCAGCTTAAGTCACAGCAGACATCATGGAGACAGAGAATTCTAAACTGCAAATTCAAAAGCAGACTCTTCTCAAAAGCAGGGCAGATCTAACCAACCTCAAAGCCTTCCCCTTGTGGCATGCCTTCCTCCAGCAAGGCTCCACCTCCCAAAGTTGCCATGACCTTCCCAAACAACTACTAATATTCAAACACAGTGAGCCTGTGAGGCTTACATTTTAACTTGTGATAAGCAGTCTCCCTTTATAGTCAAATAAAACTCAGGTAAATCCACTTCAGTTCTAATGTAACTGTGCACCTGCTGTCTCAAATACAGTCTTGTGCTTTCACTGCAACAGAGATGGCAGTTTCCAAATACCCTAATGAAAATACAAATTTGAGAATGCAAGATTAGTCTAATATAGTTCATTGTTAGGAAGTATATAATATATGCCAGGCTTGTGACTTGTGTTGCATTTTTATGAACAATTTTAATCTTTTTATAGCATTAGTTGCTTTTCTAATTTTCCCTACTCCTAATTATTTTAAATGACCTGCCTTTTAAAGTCCTTTGATGATGACCTTCAAGTTGTTGTTTTTCTCTCTTTGTTGGTTTTTCTACTTTTCCCTTACTCTGGCCACTTTTATTTTTCCTTTTAATCATAAAAAAATAAGGAATCATCCAGAAATAGTTCTGTTCAAATGCTCATGATCTGGTTCGGGTTAGAAAGTAGGCCACATACTGTCATTTCTATTCACTTGAACTGTAGTCCAGGTTTTCAGCATCATTGTGTGGGAAGGTGAGACAACACGATTTCAGATGTCAGCTTTTTCCTGATATCCTTTGGCAGAAGCTTTGCAGGAACTGCTGAAAGACAAGTGATATCTGCAGTTGATTTCAGAAATGATTCTTTAGTTGGTCATTTTTCCTTTTCTGTTTCATGTTTGATGCCCATGAACTCAAATCTATGAAACAAAATTAGTACCATTTCTTTTTTTGTAGTTGGTTTTGTAAACATTTTTATTAATAATTTTTATACAAATTTGATATGTACCCCATTCCCCTCCCTCCCTCCACTCCTCCCTTTATCCCCTTACTCCCTCCCTCCTATTCCTCTTCCTTTCCCCCCTCCCTCCCTTTCTTCCAGTGCCCTCTCCCCCATCCCCATTCCTGGAGCATCCTTTAGTGTGCATGTGAAACGTCCCTCTAGGTCGTCCTCTCTGGTGGAGTGTAGGGACTCTGTAGCATTGCCTAGAGCTCTTTTTTGTGCTCCCCTTTCATATAGGAATACTATTATGGCTATTAATCCCTTGCTTCTAAGCATTACTTATTTGATTCAACAAATCTTTATTGAACACCCACTATATGCTATACACACACACACACACACACATGTAATATGTATTCTGTTAAAAAGCCAAACAAAGAGACATCATTGAGAGTGATCAGGGGAAGAGTGTAGTTTAAACAAGATAATTTAGACAAGATATTCAGAGAAAGTCTTCCGATGTTTGCATCTGAGCACAGACCTAATTGAAGTTGGAAGACAAGATGCCTGTTCCTCAATAGACATCTAGGGGAGCATCTCAGGAGGGGATAGAATAAGTGCCAAACTTGGTGCATGTTCTAGGAATAGAACAGAAGCCAACTTATCAAGAGAAGTAGAAAATAAAACAGAGTAGAAGAGTGATGACATGTATGATCTGACATCATTTCTTTGAATGCATAACCAATTACTACATATGCAGTATTTTTAATTTAATACCTCTTGCAGTTTCACACATTTTTAATGAATTTTAGTCATTTAATCTCAACCCATTGCCTTCTCATTCCCTCCCTATCTTGCTGAAACCTTTCTTCCCAGCAAGTCCCTGCACTGCTTTTGAGTCTTCTTTTGCTGTGTAACTTACTGAGTTTAGTTAGAGATTGTGGTGTGTCATTGTGGGTGTGAGGTTTTTACTAGAGCTAAGGCAGTTTATCAGTGCTACTGGAAAAAAATAAAACTCCCTCATGTAGCAATCTTCCACTGCCAGGAGTCCCTCAAGGAGAGGCAGGTGTTCTCTTGAGTTCCTCTCCATTCAGGATAAAATGTTGATGGGTCCATTCACGTTCATGAGTTCATGAATCCAACAGACAAAGAAAATCCAGAACACATCTTTCTGCTGCACCTTTCCCCTTCTGGCTTTTACCTCTTTCCCATCCCTCTTTTTCAGTGTTCCCTGAACCTTGGAGAGCAATGTGTGATTTAGATATGTGTTTGCTCACAGTTTCTGTAGATGAGGAGTTGAACAAGGTTTTCTTGGTTGCATTCTCTGCCCACTTTCTCACAAATCTATCATCAAGATGTCTCGTTTGAAACTTGGATGGTTCTTCCATGTTCATTCAGGTTATGGGTAAAATTCAATTTCTAGAGGTCATAGGATTACAGTCTATGGTCCCAGATTTTGTTCATTTGTTCGTTTGCTTGCTTGTTCTGGTTAAGAGCTTGAGATCACATTCAGTTCCTGGCCTTAAATCTTGGTTCCTAAACATATGACCTCTCACAATATGTCAGTCCACTTCTTCAAAGTCAATTTAGAATCTCCAACTTGCTTAGAAGTTTTCCATACCTAACATACAGACATCAGTAATGCCTGTATCACTTTTGCCATAGACCCTAACCCAATCCAGAGATTGGCTCACCTACCCACCACTAGACAGAGGGTATTAAACAAGACGGATATTGTAGGGAGTGGGAATTTGGAGGGCCATCTTGTAATCAGAGTTACTGACTAGAGAACAAAATTGTGTGTGAGAGACAAAACGCAGAGTTGTAGATTAGTTGCAAAGTGATGAAGATATCTTACATAGTGATTCGCAAATTTTTGCATAGCTGAATTTTCTGGGGGTTGTGTTCAAATGAAGCTTGGCTGTCCAAATAATCTTCATGCAGCTGTTTGTGAGTGGCAAGGTATGGGCAATGACAACAGTAGTTTAGGTGATGGATGATGGACATGATCTGATTAGAGATATATATTTTAAAAAGACTCAACAGGAGTTGTTAACATGGAAATTGAAGCCTCTCAATAATTTTTGAGTTCAGGGGCTGGAGAGGTGGCTCAGGGGTTTAAGCCTCTGCCTTGCAGGCAGAAGGTTCTGAGTTCGGACCCTAGACCCCACGTATAGACCTGGGTGGAAGCGGGGACGGCCTGCGTTTCTGGTCCTGGTAGGGTGGAGCCTGTGAATCTCGGGGCAGAGTAAACAGGAGGAGGTGGAGGCGTCCATGGTGGTTCCCGAATTCGTCCGTGGTTCTGCACACACACACATACATACACATACATGCATACATACACACGTGCACACATGCACACACACACAATTGAATAAATAATAAATAAAAAAAATTTTTTTTAGTTCAGAGAATGGCAGACTGTAACATTAGCTTGTTGCAAAGCAGAAATCACGAGTTTCCCTTTGAATATGGTAAGATCAAAGCCAAAGGAACAGGACACATGTCACATGTTGTGCTATCAGACCACACAACTCTTTCAACATGTGCTTGGAACTCCTTGTGCAGTTTAGAAACATAAGCAGGAAAAGGTGCTTTATGGATTCATGTTGCATCTTCCCTCTGCCTTTTCTAGTGAAGTCAGCAGTGTTCTCTTATTCCTGTGCCAAAGTGAAATCAACATATCATTACTGAAATCATTGAAACTATTCCTAGAAGCCAAAAAGTGCATCACTCTGCATGTTTAAAGCAGGTTGCACTCAGCCAATGTCTAGGAATACAGCCAGAATTTGAGTAAGTTTTCAGATCTGGGAAGATAGCTCAGAGGGAAGATGCTGTCTCAAATTGCAAAGACAAGGACTGACACCTAGACATTGCCCTCTGACTTACACACATGCATGCACACACAGACACACACACACACACACACACACACACACACACCCCTACTGATTCAGTAGAAGACTCACCATGAAGTGTGCTACCTGGGTTTTCTCTGAATAGGAAGTTTCATGGTACGATTAATGATTCTTTCTTTCTAGAGTTGTTTTGCAAATTTGTGACATTATAAGAAATGGCTTTTTTGATCCAGTTTGTAGTAAAGCTATCCCTCACTGTGTCTCCTATCACAAAAACACTATAGTATAGACCAGGTTGTCCCTTCACCAATTCATCCCTGTCATGCCTACCTTCCTACCTGTCTGCTTGTGTGGGACCCAGGTTCCCTTCAGGTTGCCTTCATTAGTATGGGTTCAGGCCTCTGTGGCAGATTAAGTCACCCTTCCTTGGGTAGACCCACTGATAAGGGCATTCTCTTACACCTGTAGCCCTAGTCACAAAGATTCTACCTGCATGTAATTATTTCTCATGAGTTCCTTGCTAGTCTATGGGGGAATGTTGATACGTCAGTCATAGTGCATGTCTGATGAGGATAAGTCTCACTGAAATAAGTTCCTGGATGCAGCAGCCCTGTCTTGTGTGGAATGTTCTGGCCTGCAGTGGACCTCCCCAGCCTTCAGGCTCTTACAGTCTTACCAGCCCCTCTTCGGCAGAATTTCCTGAGCCTTAGGATGGAGAGAGATTTGATTAGCCTTATTCTGGTTGATCATTTTAGGGTCACTAGTACTCTTCATTCGAGGCGATTGTTCTTGTCTATTGCACTGCTTTTCCAGTGCATTGGGGTGTGGTTTTCTTTTCTTGGGGGGGGGGAGGTGGTGTTGAGAGCTTTTCTTGTCTAAAAATAATGTGAGAAGCATTTAGATGGAGGTTTACTTCCAGTGCTTGTGATTAGGATTGAGACATCTGATTCTGACTACTGTCAATTTTCTTCCTGTTCATTGTTGTTTAGACTGGTTTACATTGCTAGGTATGTGTTCCCTGTCAGTTGGGGGAGGTAAGGGGGATTAGGGGTTAGTAAGTAGGTGATTAGTTGCTTGGTGACTAACCTCCTACTGTGTCCTATTCCTGTTATTCCCTCCCCTTAAAGACTTTTCCTCCATAAAAGCCCTTTTTCTGTTTATCCCTATTCTTTTCTTTTTGCTCTTTTTGGGTCCTCTTCTACCCCCTTACCCCTTTGTGTTCCACTCTGAGATTTCTCATATCAGTCAGAATGACTAAGATCCAAACACAAACAACAGTGGGGTGAATATGAAAAGAAGGGACCCTCATACATTCCTGATGGGATTGTAAACTCATACAACCCCTTTGAAGATCAGTTTGGAAGTTCCTAAAAAGGTCAAAAATTGAAATTCCATACAACCCAGCTGTACTACTCCTGGGATTATTCCCAAAGAACACTGCATCCTGCAACAGAATCACATGCACAGCTATGTTCATAGCAATCCTGTTCATAGTAACAAAAATGGAACCAACCTAGACAGTCAATAGTTGACAGAAAGTTAATGAAAATGTGGTACATTTATACAATGGGATACTATTCCACCATCAGGAAAGATTGACTCATGAAATTTGTCAGTAAAATGGGATGGAACTGGAAGAAATCATACTTAGTGAAGTATCCCAAATGCAGAAAGACAGACACAGTATGTTCTTCATTATAAGCAGATCCTAACATTAAACATTCAGTTTGATGTAACTGTATTTTTGTAAATAAGAACTGAAAACACAGGGGGAAAAAGCCAAATCATTCAGTTGTAGAGAAGATAATTGGTTTGAATGAAACCAACTATCTGGCAGAATTGTCTCCTACTATCTGGACTGAGCTTTCTGTTGATTTGGAAGAACATGACAGCCAAAATAAGCTATTAATGAACTTTAAATGTAGCATTCTTTTTTGCTAAAGTTCTCTATTTTTAACTTTTTATAGTAAAACATACAGCCTAATCCAAGTATAATTATTGTATGAGTGAGTTCAAAGTTATCCAGTTTTTCCCACCACTGTATTTATTTTACTGTAGCATATTAAACATTTGATAATGTAAATGATTATCTTGCTTGATAGTTTAAGAAACTGATTTCTTTGCCTATCTTTTTCTTAGGAGCCCTAAATCAAAAAAATTGGGGAAAGAAATACCCAACATGTAATAGCCCAAAACAGTCTCCTATTAACATTGATGAAGATCTTACACAAGTCAATGTGAATCTTAAGAAACTGAAGTTTCTGGGCTGGGATAAAATATCTTTGGAAAACACATTCATTCATAACACTGGGAAAACAGGTAAAGTACATTTTATTTGCCTTCAGTGGGGTTGCCAACCTACAGTGTATTTAGATAAACTTCATTTCCTTTAATAATGTGCCAGAGACCTAACAGAATATTTAACTGGAAGAGGCCAAATACAGAAAACTAGAAATATAAACAATTCCTTGAAAATTTGTTCAAAAAGTAAAATATGAACAATATCATTATGTCATCTTTTCTGGTTGTATAATAACAATGAATAAATGTGATTGCAGGTGAGATAATCTTATAACTCTATTACTGGTCAGGCATTCAATAATTTGCATGAGATTTGCTTATCTTGGCCATAGAATTTGATCTAAGCTGATGAACTTAACTCTTTACTAAATATCTGGATATGACAAACCAATCAACTCAATTAAAATTTAAGAAAATAAATTAATATTCCTTTTATTTGAGATGTTTAAAGTTGTAAATTGCACTTAGAAGGCTCTTGAATAATGCTGTTTTTAAGAATGTAAACCTACAAAAATATCTTAATTTTTTTAATTCCAGTAGAACATACATGGATTTAATAATTTATAAAATGTGGTGTCTTTCCTTTTGAAGTATTTCATTTTAACATTATTATATATATTGTATATAGGGAGTTGTATAAAGACAAATCTATATGACTGACATAAATTAGAAAAATATTGCTATATTAATATGGTTTTATCAAGAGAGATTTTTCTCTATTTTTATATTTAGATAAAAAATAAATATATTCACTTAAATGATTCCATAAGAATATACATTTTTCTATATCCGTCTCTATGATATATGGTAAACATTTTGTATTTGTTGAATAAATAAGAAAGTTATGATATATTACATTATAACTAAAATAATGAAATATATTGATCTAAATCTTGACTTTTTAAAATCAGTTTTGAAGGTTGCTAAAAGTTTTTAAGTCCTTGATTCCCCATGTCTGCTTTATTTTTCTTAGAGCAGAACAAACAAGGTCCTGGTTCTTACAACCTCTCTATTTAGCTCTCTTGTGTCCTTTAAAATAATGGTATGGAGGTTGAGAAGGTGACTTACCTTTTCTGTAACTCAACTTTGCTAACTACAAAATAAGAATTACAACATTAACTGCCTCCTAGGGCTGTGTGAAATTCAAGGATTTAACAGATACAAAGCAATTAGTGTGGTGTATAGTACATTGTAGGAAGAGATTAATGATTACTGTCATTGTTACTATTGATACTGTGCTAGAAATCCTTATGATCATAATTAATGGAGGTTTGTGCCACTAGATTCCCTCATTGATGCCTACTATAGTTCTGTTAGTAGAAAATGGTTACTTAAATCTGATTGAGGGATATGAAAGTCTTACATTAGGCTTTTGAAGAATCATACTCATAAAATAAGTCATTATTATCTGCTGTGAGACTTGGAGCAGAGTGTAGGATTCTGATGGCAGTCACTCAGCACAAACATGGGACGTCTAAAACCCTTTGTAGTAATGGACTTCCCTCCTGCCTTACCTAATGGATTCTGGAGCTGGATGAAGGCTGGGATGGTATGGGGGAAGGACATGAGCTGACAATGAGAGGTGGCAGTACTACCAGGGAAGAATGTTTTCCATTCTCTGTTCATTCTCCTTGCTTTGTCCCTTCCTGACCACCAAGTCCCTTGAAGAAGCAGAGTCTTGAAGGAATGGCAGTCTTTGGGCAACCTATAGGCAGATCGGCTGGCTGCCTGGTAGTGAAAGAGGGACCGTAGTCATGTAGTCAGCATCCTTGACTCTTGTGACAATAAGGGACAGTAAGAACATTGTGCAGCTTGACAGAGCTGAGCTGCTGAATAACTTTAATAGCTTTTTCAATTTATTAAGTGAATGAGTTTCCTGATGTGGTTTAAATAGAAGTTGAAATTTACAATTCTGAATTTTTTTAGAAATTTCGATACAATTTTATTACTTGTTCTGCTTGCTTTTAGTGGAAATTAATCTCACTAATGACTACCGTCTCAGTGGGGGCCTTTCTGAAATGGTGTTCAAGGCAAGCAAAATCACTTTTCACTGGGGAAAATGCAATATGTCATCAGATGGATCAGAACACAGCCTAGAAGGACAGAAGTTTCCACTCGAGGTGAGTCAGAATTTCCATTGCCTTTAATGCGCTTTCCAGGCCTGCAAGGTTTTTGTCAGCATATAATTTCATTACTTTCTTATACAAATGTTACAACTTATAGAGCTGTAGTTCCATGACTTAACTGACATATGCTTTTTGATAAGTTCAATGAGCATAAGACCCAACTTTAGTTTTCCACTTCTGGTGCCCAAAATGACCCTTGACAGTTTCTTAGTAAATGCAGAAGAGCAAATGTATGGATAAAACAATAAAAGGGGTAATTTCATCAATGTACAGCAGAATCTTTGGTTAAAATAAGAAAAAAAGAATTAAGTCTTAGAATGAGCAAACCAATGATTATTCAGATAATTTTCATGCATGTTTGGAGGGTCTCAAAATTTCCATCCTTACGAAGAAATGTTTTTTTTGTTAATTTCTTGTGCATATGTGAACATGTCCCTGTCTTCCCAGCCTGTTCCCTCAAGTGAAATCACAGCCAGTGACTTTCAGCTTCACACACTTCTGTACCGCAGGCTTTCCTCAGAGGAAGGCAAACATGCATCATTCCTTCTGTCTTTTCAGCTACCTAAAAACTGCTTGTCATTCAGGAAACAGCTTCTAGAGGATTTCCTCTCTGAAAGGATTTTGGGGCTCTTGGAGAAGTCTCAGTAGATAAGGCTATAGACGATTGGGGACCAGCATTTGGATCCCACTTAAAAACTCTCACATGACAATGGTAGGCATTGCCGTTGTGCCTCACCTGCCATCCCAGTACTCTGGAGAGCCAGAGAGGGAGCCCTGAGGCTCGTTGATTAGTTAAACCTCCCATGGGTGAGCTCTGTGTTCAACTGAGAACTCTGCCTCAATAAGTAAGTGGAAAGTGATAAGAAAAGACACACAATCTCAGCCTTGGGTCTCCACATATGCATATAGATGATCATGTACACACATGCACATTTACACATGCAAACGTGCACAGACACATGCATGCAGTCCTCTATACTAACACACAAAATAAAAGAAATTGAAAAGCTTTGATGATCTACCACAGGCTGCGACTCTATGCTTCATACCCTGCTTGCTCCACTGACCACTTAACAAATGTTCAGAGATTTTTCACTCTTACCTAATTGAGTTCTACTTCTAGTCATGTTACTTGAATTCAAGTCCATGAACCAAGGACAAAATTAAAAGTAGGACTGCAACCTGATAGAGGTGGGGCATCTGAACTGGAACAAAAGTAAACAAAGGAGAGCTTCATAGACAGAAAGAGAGTTACAGTTGGAAGATTCAAACACTTGGCATGTTTTAGTTAAAATTTGAATCCCTGAAAATTTCATCATATAAATAGATGCACAGTGTGAATATTGACTATGGCTATCAAGAAAAGGCTGTTACCTAAGAAAGAATGAACATGTTTGCAAGAACTCCAGATAAACACTAAAATAACAATTCTTCAATTTTTTGTACTTGATAGTTGCTCTAGTGAATCATTAGGGTAATGTCTGCTGCTGACATCAAGATAGTCCTTGAAGTCTTAGATATGATTCTGCATTTGTTTCCACATTGAAGACTGATAAAGGATAGCAAATATATTTTGCATACTTGTAATTGGGAGATGTTTTTGTAAATATGTGGAAGGTAGAATTATACAGCCTCAGAATTTTTCAAACAGAATCTATTGTATTGGTTAGTTTTATTCTCTGTTGACTTGTGTGATGTTTTCCTGCATGATAAAGTTATCCATGTTATTACATTTACAGATGCAAATCTACTGCTTTGATGCAGACCGATTCTCAAGTTTTGAGGAAGCAGTTAAAGGAAAAGGGAGACTAAGAGCTTTATCCATTTTATTTGAGGTAATTACACACATAGATTTATAACTAATTCCTTATTTAATCACATGAAATTTAAATGTTAAATATTAAAACATACTTTCTGTATGTAAAGGCGCTCTCTACCACAATGATAGCTGGTAGTCATTTTCAAAAGGATACATCTTGTCTGGAATGTTTGAAAGGAGAGTAATATTGGTAATTGAGTACTTTTCTTCCACTTGGAGCAAATTCTTCAATATGCTGAGATTTGCCCATGTTGTCTATACAGTGTCAGAATTCCATAGCAATAACTACGTAACATGAAATTTTGAATTTTGCTGAGTGGAAATTATACACTGCCTTTTTTGTTGTTTTTTATTTGTTTTTACTTTGTAGTTTAAAAAAAGATATTTGAAGCCTACTGGTTCTTTATACTTAAAATGGGTTCATTATTGAACATCCAGTCAGTTTTATGATCCTGCCTTTTTCAACAGATTGGACTGGAAGACAATGTGGATTACAAAGCCATCCTTGATGGAATTGAGAGTGTCAGTCGTTTTGGTAAGCTACTAAGAAAAACAGGGATCAATATTCAGATACATGTGAATTTTTATAATATGACTATCAGGAGGATCAGTATTTCAGGTTTCATACTTGACTATTTTGCATTTCTCTTCAAATAACAATTATAAATATTATAAAATATGAATGCAAATAGAAGGTAAATGTTTTCTAAATTCATTCTTGAAAATAATGTAATTACATCGTGTTTTTCAAAATTTGTCTGCTCTGCCTGTGCATTGTACATTACTTTAAAGATTCTATATAAAGCCCGCTCATTTTAAAAACATTGATGATAAAATCAAGAGGAATTTCTGCTCGTGTTAAATCTATTTCTTGGTAACTTTCTTGGCAAATCCTTTGCTTCAGCAGCTGGAAGGGGTAGCATTTTTACAGAAAGATCCATGCTCACCCAGAACATGATGCAGCAGGCATGATACTGTCCTGCCCACTCTTTTTTGTAACTGATCAGGGCAAATGCTTTTTCCAATGGTGGGAATAAAGCCCAAATATATTATTACTCTTGGCTTTTGCTAAGCAACCACACAAACAACGTTAAATACTCTCCTGAGTTATCAATGAAGTGAGAATTATTCCTCTCGGAAAATTCGAAATCTGAAATCATACACAAGACTCATACAGATCACATCCTGAAAGCTAAAGCCTAACTCGAGATTGATTCATCTAGGAGAGAAGTTTGGGACAAGCATGTAAATACCAACAACAAATAACATGAACTTGTTCACACGTCCATCAAGGAGACTAGGTGCTTGCTATTGAGGTTAGGAGTGGGAGGAATGGATTCTCTAATACGGAGAGAAAAGAAGAGTTCTCTTTCTTCCTTTTTTTTTTACTCTTTTCCCTTCTACTTTCTGTTCACATGTCAAGAATATTTTGGGGTTCTCTTCCCTATGTCTGTCCCCCTCCCTCCCTCTATGTTTAACTGCTTCTGTGCACCTCTTCCTACTTATTAGGAAGTCCGTCTCTGCCTCTTTTTCTAGATAGCACATTTCACACTTTTCCATTTCCATAAGAAATTTTAAGATAAACCTGCCTTTAGCAGAAAAAGGAACAATTTCAGTTAATTGATGATTTAGGAGGCAATTTAAACACAGAAATTTTCAAATATCAATACAAGCATCTGAAACCAAAACATGGCAACAATTAAAAGTAGTCTCTTCCCTTCCTGAGAACTTGAATCTGAACCCTAGTCATATTATCTAGGAAATATTGTGGACGTCAGAAATTAAAAAGGGAGGAAATATTGTGGACATCAGGAATTAATCCGTTGAGCCATATACAACTTGAACTTTCTCACAGATTAAAGTAAACTGTAGGCTGACACTGTTAATTCAGTCATATGGATTTCTAGTGCTAAAATTCAGTGTTCGATTCAATCCAGAATCAGTTACTTCTTTTTAAATTATGAATAGAACCAGTGAAAAGTGTGACCAGAAAAGTGGAAACCTTTCAAAGGGTTCATTTCACCTGGAGTTTAGCCTTGGCTGCTCAGCTGCCTCATCGGGAGATACTTATTTGTAAAAGGAGTATAGACAGATAGCCAGATAAAACTGGAGTTTGTACAGTGCTATACAGTAAGATGTGTGATGTAGTCTTATTTTGAAACTCTCCAGGTGATTCTAATAAAGTACAACCTTGCTTAGGCTAAATCAGCTCCAGGAACTATTGTATTGTTGATATTATGTTGATACCTAAATCTCCTAGATAAGGCAGAGGATATACACTGCGCTAGGTAATTAGAAGGACAAGAGGGTGAGACAGATCTAGCCAGTTAGCAAATCACTGCTGTATGAGCAGGGTCAGAGAAAAAGTGCTAGATGGCCAAGGGCATGAGGCTAAACACTGTTGAAAAGACCCCAAAATACAATGTACCAATTTCTGTGTAGGAATTCTTTAATTTGGATAAAAGTCTATGTATAAGATAATAAAAGTATAAACAGATAAGCAAATGTATATATATGTATAAATTAATACGAGAGCAATCTATGTAGTATATCTGCACATATTGTATTTGAATATATTTCATAATATTTGACTTACCCTTACCCTTTTCTATCTTATTTCTGTGTTCCATGAACAGAAATTAATTCTTTTCAAAATACATAACTGCTGCCTACTGACATGATCCTATGATTCTTTATCTTTTTGTAGAATATATTCTTTTTGGCATCGTGGCACAAAATAATACATCTAACCACATATAGGTAATTGTGGATCTGTATGATTTGTCATGTATATGGTATATATACATCTGCATAGCTTAAATATAGAGCATAGTGTGTTTTTTGCTTCATAGCAGCTTTGAATATCTTAATGCCATTTTGGGATTCCAGCTGAGATGTGTATTTTCATTTTGTAGGGAAGCAGGCTGCCTTAGATCCGTTCCTTTTGCTGAACCTTCTGCCAAACTCAACCGACAAGTATTACATTTACAATGGCTCATTGACATCTCCTCCCTGCACAGACACCGTTGAATGGGTTGTTTTTAAAGATACAGTTAGCATCTCTGAAAGCCAGGTAATCTTGAAAGTTCACATAATGAAGCAATTTGAAGCTATCATAAAAGCATCATTTTCTAGACTTTCTGCATAGTGTCTGTTTGAAAGCATTCACTGATTCCTTTGAAGCAGGTGTGTTAAGTGGTCTGGTCTTCTTTGCAGCTGGCTGTATTTTGTGATGTTCTCACAATGCAACAATCTGGGTATGTCATGTTGATGGATTACTTACAAAACAATTTTCGGGAGCAACAGTACAAGTTCTCTAGGCAGGTGTTTTCCTCATACACTGGAAAGGAGGAGATTCATGAAGCAGGTATGGACTCAAATATAATTTTTCCATTTTTAGTTTTGACATTTTCATGCATGTGTACAATGTATTAGGATCATATTTGCTCAAAACGATAACTTTCTTACATTTCTCACACACCCAGTGTAAACCGTTATTATTTCATAATAGAAAATACACAGAACTCAGTTTTTGAAATATTTTAATTAATTTTGTAGCTTTAGGCAAACAATTTAGCATCTCTGAATCTTAGATTGCTTCTGTAAATGAGAATTTTAAAAATCTGTTCTTTCCCCTCCAACTTTTTATGGAGGATAAGTCAGATTCAGTAAAGGGAAACAATTTTACCAAATCACATAATAATAACAGCCAGGACACACACAGTCCTCTTAATTCACTTTATAGTGTTTGTCTAGGTGAGAAGCTGCAAGAGAGAAATGAGTAGTAGACTGAGATGTTTAGGCTTGGGGAATTTGCTTCTGGTTGGACTGATCAGGGGCCTTCACTAGGGAAATACATTTGAACTGAATCTTGTCATGAGATTTGGAGTTTACAAAGCTCTTTCACCTCCAGGGGAAGTATCTAGCGCATAATAGGTATTGCAATCATTTTACTGAATTATTAATTTAAACAAAAAGGTTCTCTTCCTAGTTTCCATCTTCAGAGGCATGTTTGTTATAAAACTAAATAATAGAGAAAATATTTGGGGTTTGGGGTCATCTGGACTATCTTCTGAGCCTTCTGAAATTCACGTAGAATTAGGATTCTTCAGAAATATCCAGAGGGTACAATCAGATGTAGCTGTTAAGTTATCCCATTCTGTTTATATCAAGGCTGTGTTAGTTCATGAAGTAGTTGAAATGAGCTTTACTTCAGGGACTTGAGGCTTTCCTGCTTTGCTCTCAGCCCTGCACTTATTTTATTGCTATGAATGATATCAATTTAATAATCAATTTTAAGATTAATATCTAATGTATGTTTTATTACACGAGTATAATATTTCTAATAATTTCCTGGCCCTCAACCACAACAGCAACACAACAAACGGATCAAGATAACAGTTTTGACAGCTAAATCTAATGTGACATTAAGGTTCAAATTAAATTGTCCCAAAGTGATGAACTGCAATTATTTCTACCAGCAATAGGTAATAGTATACTATCCTCTAAAATAAATAATAAGCACTTGATTAGGAAAAAAAGGAATCTAAACACCAGTGTTCCCAAAGCACAATAAGCTGAATAACAACAAAATAGTATTCAATTTTGTCATATACTTTCCATTACATTTTACTAAAACCCTTCAGTAGGTCTTCATTTCTTGTAGAATAAGAAATACATATATTTTGCACTTGCTTGTGTTAATGTTGACTTTCCCCCACACAGCACCATGAGATCTCCCAAAAGTGGAAGATCACCTTTTCATGTCCTCCATTTAAGATGCTATTTGCCTCCAGCATGTTATCCTCCTCTGCTGTCTACTCTTGCTCTTCCTTCTTTGCTTTCCAAAACTCAGGCAGGCTATTGCCTTGACCCAGAGATCATCTCTGGCACTCACGGTCTGACTCTGGTCCCAGCACAGAAAGAACCATATCCTAGAGTTCATGGTAAATGATGCCCATGTGACCTGGTGCAAATAACAATGGCCACACTCTAGTAACTGCCTGTGTGCGCCTCCCACACTAGACTCTGAGCCCTGACACAGCAGTAACTAAGTCCTTTGTATCTTTGCCTTCATTTCTGAGCTCTGCCAAAACTTCTATCCTGAAGAATCACTGCATGATTGAGGGAATCGAACTCCATATATCAAAATAGATGGATGCTTGATGGTTGTCCTGATACCATTCAGCCTTAAATGTAGTTCTGGTCATTATTGTTTTTACAGTTAAGACCAAGGCTCTAGTAATATAATAATTAAATAATGACAAGCCATCATAATAGGTACCAAGTACTGTGCAACATTATTTTGCCTTCAACTATAGGGTATTTTATTTAAGATTCATAGCCCTCATTTCATGATGGCAGCTATATTTTTCTTATTCTATAGTTTTGGAGGCTGACTTTAACTGCTTTGTCTACATTTCAACAACTGCAACAGGTATTCAATACTTGAACCTGTTTCCTTGATTTTTTTATTATTTATTCAATCGTGAGTGTGTGTGTGTGTGTGTGTGTTTGTGTAGAACCACTGGTGAATTTGGGAACCACCATGGACGCCTCCACCTCCGCCCTACCAGGACCAGAAACGCAGGCTGCCCCCGCTTCCACCCGGCGTCTATACATGAGGTCTAGGACCCGAACTCAGGACCTTCCGCCTTCAAGGCAGAGGCTTAACCCCTGAGCCACCTCTCCAGCCCCCTGTTTCCTTGATTTTTAAAGCCTCCAAAGCTGTCTCCATTCTGTAATATACTTACCCTGGAATATAATTTTATAGTAAAATTCATAGCCTTAAAGACAGGAAACAGACATAAAAAAGTCATAATGACTCTTGGAAACTTTGTTTATCTTAAGGTCAAACGCATAAACAACAATCCCCACCCAGCACAGTGTTCTGAGTTGACCAGTGTGCGGAGCGTACAGGAAGGGAGGCCATTTTCTCCCATGGCACTCACAGGCAGCAGTCAGTGCCACGACCTTGAGCATCGCCATGCTGTCTCAAGGCAGCACTGTTATGAAGAGCAGCAGGAACTATTTATCATCTATTTGCGTGTGTTTGTGGCTTGCTCCAGAATAATTGAGATAATGGAGCTAGATAGGGAAAAAAGATGTTCATTTAAATTAAAGAGACCTACAGATGCAAAATTTAAATAAAATCTACACTTAAAATGGCCATCCGCAGGCTGTTTTGGCTATGCGCTTAATTCAGAGAGGTACTGCTTCCCCAGCTTCCTTGAGAAAGAACAATCATATCAACTGGTTCAGGATGGTTTTATTATGACTAGAAGTTTATGGAGGACCCAGGGGTGGGGGATAGGAGTAGGGTCCACAGATCTTTAGCATCTCATCAAAACATCTGCATTCAATGTAGAAAATATTGTCCAGAAAGCATTTATCTCCCTTTACAATTATATGTTTAGGATAAACAAAGGTGCTCAAAAGCCAACCCTGGTTTTTACTACAGTTTTTAAGATCAGTTGTTTTTGTTGCAAAACAAGAGCTCTTGGGTTCTGGTAGTTTTGATCTTCATCCACTCTCCCTCCCAGAGTCTCAACTACTTTCTTCATCCTAGTTTCTTCAGGTCTTTCTGAGGTGGAAGAATAGTTGGCTTAGCTAAAGGTCTTCAGGACCCCCCTGTTCATTACTACACCCATTCCTTTGATGTTATCAAAGGAATCCTGTTTGCCAAGAGACAGTCCTTCCAAGGGGCCAGAGGTTCTGAGAGCATCCTTTCTTCTGCTCCATGGAATTGAGTGCGTCTTTATAATTTTGAAGTTTCAGTTTTTAATCAAAATATGTGTTTTGTGGTTGCAGTGAAATCTATCTGTTAAAAAACTCAGGTTATGTCAGTTGATCTCATCGATGCAATAAAGTAATCAGTCAGCTATTATTCTGATGTAACGTGAGAATCCATTTACATGCCCCAGTCCACTTATCTTGGCTCTTTTCTTCATCACGAAAGTAGTCTTCTCTCCTGAACCAGTGTGGCCCTTAACCTACATACAGTTCAGTCCTCCTATTTTTCCCTTGCTTTATTTCAGAGGTAGCCAGGCACCTGCTTTACTTTCTTGGTAGATACTGATCACACCACCACTTGTAGCACTAGGAAAGTTCCTGTCCTGTAGACATAACCTTTTCGTCTCCAGATAAGAGCAGAACGAATGAACAAATTAAACCATCAGTCAAGGTTCACTTCTTTCTTGGCCTTGGGGTTAGGAAGAGCCAGAGGAAGGAATGGCTTTTGATTTCCAGATGGGTCAGGGCCAATCGAGTTCATCTTTGAAGAGTATCCTTTGAAATTGAAAGTACTGAAAGTCCCCAGAATACACTGCACAAAGTTCATACTCACAATTAAAGATGGTTCCAAAGAAAGAAAGATTTTATTTTTAAGAACACAGTAGCAGTGTCATAATAAAATTAAGAAGCAGTTTACACAGTGACAGAATATCTACATAATTCACTTTCTTCATTTGAGCTCTATTACTAATCAGTTAAAATTTTTGTACTTGACAGTAATGTAGTTTGGATTATTATGTAGTTATTTTTAGATTCCCATTATCCGACATTCTACATTTACTGAACTTATAATAAGTTACTTTCTCTTTTTAATTTCAGTTGAGAAAAGGGACTTGTGAGTCTGTTTAGAATTTTTGCTCATAAGATTGAACCATGATTTTTTTGCATTTTGATAATCACTTATTATATCACTTACCTTGTGTATATTTCTATGCTGGCTCATTCCATAATGAATATACTATGTCCCTTCTGTTTCTGAAGAGGAATTACATGATTGGATTTATTTTATTTTTTTGCTAAATTAATCTGGGTATAAATTATTACATGAATGCTATTTTAAAGTAGAAAATATTGGGAACTATACAGAATACAAAAACTCCCTGTAATGCAACCAGAAAGACGCACTGAGGAAATGAGCAGCTCTCCTTTAGAAATTTCTCTTAAATTAAAAACTTTGTTGTAGATCATTAAAAGCTGTATTACATTTTTCGGTTAATATTTAAAATGGTGACATGAATGTGTCTTTAATGAAACATTTTTGCTTGTTGTATCGTATCTCCCTGGTTAATCAAAATCTATTAAAGCAAGCAGTTCCTTAGTGTGGAACAATGGAGGTATATTATCCTTTTTCCTATCATAACTGTCTAGCATCTTTGTTTTGACTAAGTGAGAAGAGACAGGAAGAAAGCTGTCAAAATCTTGCTCTTACTGCATTGCAGAGAAATCATTTTCAATATATGTAGCAAATGAATGTACAGAGCATGAGAGTTCTCTGTACCCACATGCACTCTGAGATTGGATCCACACTCATACCTTTTTCATTTCTGAACTCTTGGGAGGCATCCAGCGAATGTTTGTGAAAGAATATACCAGCTCTTCTGTGCCCTATGCTTTTTGCTCTGATGCAGAGCTACCTGTTATTAGAAAGGCACTTTCAGGGGAAGGACACTGTTAATTCTTTGAAGCATAGCACTAAATGGTATTATCTTTTGACGGAGTTAGCGGCAGGTGTTTGTAAATAATAAGCACTGTGCATGAATAGCAATTCAAATAAGGCAAAAATGGGAAGTAAGTGAAGTTCAGGCTTACCCTATGTCTTCCAAGCACCAGACACTTTCGTGAGGGGCCCTTAACAAACTGACAAGACTCCCACACTGGAAAGCTATTGTTGAAAGACACAGAAAAGCCTTGGGTTTTCAAGTTCAAGCAAACATTTGCTTTCTAAATCCAGTACCAATATTTTTTTCTACAAAAATTTTTTCAAGCTACCTGACATCTCCAAGCCTCTGCTTTTTTTTTTTTTCACCTAAAACTTGAGAATGGTCTGAAGTTAGCAGAGCAGTACATGAGATATGTTGTGTTCAGGATTCATAGCTACTGTTGGGGCCATGTGGAAATAAATATAAAATGCCAAGTAATTACAGTAAATGGAGAGTGGGATTCAAAATTTGTATGTTTCAGACATTTTTAAGTAATAGCATTAAATAGAATTATTGATACACTTCAAATATTAGCTAGCACTGTAATAAGTTTAATGTAAAATATTTAAGGTAATAAAATAAGAGTGTTTTTCATGACATAGAATATGGAAGGAGCATCTTTGTAGCATAAAGTGTTTGAACTATGCAGTATAGTGTAATGAACTATGAGAAATTTTCTACCATTTTCTGAAAAATGTCACGATGAATTATTCATTAGTAGACCTACTTTCTTGGAAGTCAGTAGTTGCAAATAGCATTTGTTAAGGTCATATGCAGGCAACACGGGCTCTAACTTTATCCAGGAAAGTGAAATAAAGATTATTTACTCCCTGCATTCCCTGTGGAACTGTTTGGAAAGTCTCTGTTTGCCCCTAAAGACAGAGGACAAAGTAAATACGATTGAAAGGCTTCCTTTGGTGGCTTATGAAAAGTAAGTAATGTGATCATTCAGACAAGCAAAGCAGGAATCAGTGGGCCCTTTCCAATGATCAGATGCCAATGCTCTGTTGGGATCTGATGTTTCTGAGGAAAAATCACAACCCTCTGACTGTCCTTTGGGTCCATGAGTCTTTAAAGGTTCTCATAAAAAATTTATCAAAATACCTCTTTCTTTTTTTTTAATTTTTTAATTTATTATTTATTCAATTGGGCATGTATGCGTGTGTGTATGTATGTGTGTGTGTGTAGAACCACGGACGAATTCGGGAACCACCATGGACGCCTCCACCTCCTCCTTGTTTACTCTGCGTCGGGATTCACAGGCTCCACCCTACCAGGACCAGAAACGCAGGTCGCCCCCGCTTCTACCCAGCATCTATAGGTGGGGTCTAGGATCCGAACTCAAGACCTTCCGCCTGCAAGGCAGAGGCTTAACCGCAGAGGCTTAACCTCTGAGCCACTTCTCCAGCCCCTCTTTCTTTTTTTAAACGAGCCTCAGAAACCTCACTTAAGGATGTAGCTGGTCTATGAGTGTAGGTTCACAAAATACTTTAATCATGAGCTGTGTAAAACATAAGTTGCAGAACTCCAAATTAATGGGAAGAAGCTGTGTCACGCCTCTTAGGCTGTCATCTGAAAATGACGTTTCCCCATCACTCCCCAAGAACAACCCTCTGTCTTTTCCTACAGCTCTGCATTTTTTGGCTATGAAGCATGGAACTCAAAGCTGTGTTTTCCTTCCCTTCAAAACAGACTGAGCTTTTTTTAGGGGTGAGCCTTAGGGCAAAGAAGGCGAGGAGAGCTCAGACTGGTTTGGATACTCCCACATCAACTTCCTTCATTAATAGCGACTTGTCATAGCCAAGGAATTAGTGTTTCTCCTCCATTTCTTTTGGTCACTTTTTCCATAACTCATGTGCATTTCTGCATTCTAGGTGTTTTCCATTTAAGTAATAAAAGGATAAATAATCTGTAGCTAATTGAATGTTTATGATACTTTTCAGCTTTGAGTAGGAAACACATGAGCTTTTAATGAGTACTATATGACTGGTCTAAATGTCAATTGTTGTTCAGGTTTGCAATCCTCTGTGAGTGGAGTCCAGAGCATAGAGACTAAAGGCGCTTGCTAAGGGTTTCCTAATGTCAGGATTAGACAGCTGTCCCAGGATCAGCAGCCTCCTGACAGGGACAGACCTTCATCTTCATGTCAAGAGCATCTGGCACCAAGCAAGGTGGACAGTTAGAAATAACTCTTTAGGCCAGATAAGATCTCTTGGCTAAGGAAATCTTGCAGGAGATCCTTTGCATGTGTATCGTATAGAAGCACATTCTAGAATCCCAAGTCACTTTAGGAACTAGGAAAGTAGCTCTGCAGGTAGGAACATTTGCTACGCAATTTTAAGGACCAGAGTTCAAATATCTAACACCGGCATAAGAAAGCTGGGCACAGTCACATATGCCTGTAGCATCGATGTTGTGGGATGAAGATACACAGACACCGGGGGCTTGCTGGCCATCCAGCCTAGATGAAATGGAGAATTCCAGTTCAGTGAAAGCCCCATCTCAAGAGACTAAAGCAGAGAGCTCTAGAGGAAACGTGTCTTTCTCCGACTTCTTGCACTTTAACATCAAACACATACAACATCCATAGACAAAAACAAATAAACAAATTACAGTGCTGGAAATCACCTTCATTATGAGGTAATCCTGTTTATCCTGTGATACCTTGTGTAATTAACTCATTTTTTAAAATGTATTTATTTACTCTGTGTGTGTGTGTGTGTGTGTGTGTTTGTGTGTGTGTGTGTGTGTGTATCAGAGGGCACTGTGTGTCCCAGTGGAGGCCCAAGGGTGACTTCGGGAATCATCTTGGATTGCTTCTATCTCCTTCTTGCTTTGCTCTGGGATTTCCCAGGCTCTGCCCATCTGAGCCAGAAGTGCAGGCTGCCATCATTTCCGGCTGGCATTTTTTATGTGGGATCTGGAATCTGAACTCAGGACCTTCTGCTTGGGAGGCAGAGTTTTAACATCTGAGCCATCTTTCCAGACTGTGATTAGCTCATTTTGAAATGGTTTGATGGTCTCTGTCATCTAGTGAACAGTGACAGAAGAGTCATATGTAGCATGTCATCATATAGTCTAGATATAGGTTAAAATACATAGTCTTAAGCTCAATTCATATGTTCTTCACAATGAAAAATTGTTCTCTTACTCTCAGAAGACCACCTCACTCTAAGCCCTCCTTAAACAAAAAATAACACCACAAGTTTACAGGAAAAAAAAAGCCCTATTTCTAATTCATTTAAATTTATCCATGTATATACTCAAAGTGTATATTTATAGTCTATGAATAATTCATATTCCACTGTAATCACAGAGTTCATCTGCTAAAAATACTAATAATAAAGACTGCATATAAAAAGTTCAACTGGTATAGGCAATTGTTAGTCATTGGTGCCCTCCTGTGTTCATG
The DNA here is from genome assembly GCA_023101885.1 of Typhlomys cinereus. Taxonomy (NCBI): domain Eukaryota; kingdom Metazoa; phylum Chordata; class Mammalia; order Rodentia; family Platacanthomyidae; genus Typhlomys; species Typhlomys cinereus. The sequence goes on from JALPQD010000001.1 coordinate 2,130,000, forward strand.
AGATGAACTACAAGCTAAGAGAAAAAACTGCTTTTGGTTTATAGTGTGATGTAGCTGCTGGCATATTTTCTCTGAGTTCCTGTAGGTTTATTTTCCATGACGATTGCTTGATAGAAGTCAACTGTATCTTTCCATGGAGGGTCTGTAAAGCTTCATATGTCCTTTGTAAACAATGAATTTTCTAATTTATCTCTTTCCTTAGAAATTTTTCTGTCTCTGCTTTACAAGTCTATGTGGCTGTGAAGAGACTAAATTAGCACAATGTGATAAAATATTATAACATGTTCCTAGCAAGTTAATCCAAACTATCAAATATGTGTGCATCCTAGAAAGCAACAGAACTCTTTCTAATGGCACTGAACGTTTGGTCTAAATCTCAGCATGCTCTTAAATTCACTGTTACAGAGGGTTGGAGAGATGGCTCAGGATTAAAGCCTTTGCCTCACAAGCCAAAGGAAATGAGTTTAGATCCCCAGATCCCATATAAAAATATTGAGCAGATGGCTGGTCCTGAAAGAAACACACTGGAAAGTTCTAGAGCAAAGCAACAAGGAGGTAGAGCATTTCAGGATGATTTCTGTTGCCACCCTTGGGTCTCCACAAGAAAACACACACACACACACACACACACACACACACACACACACACACACACACACACACAGAGTAAAAAATTCATGTCAAGAAGCTTTGAGATTTTTATCACAATATTATTTTTTCAGGTGAGGCAAATCTTCTAATTCCCTAAAATTATTTATTTTGTCTTCCAATTGTGCTGAACTGAGGCTTTTTAAAAATTTAAATTTTTTTTAAAAATATTGCAATGATGATTTCAGTTGTATAGCTTTCTCCAATGAGGAATTTTTAATTATTTCAAAGTTTTTCTAGTGGCAAAAACACTCAAATGATATTTTGTCCCCTTATGGGGGACACACACATACAAAAAACCAGAAAGTGAAAGGGGGGAAGGGATGGATTCTGGTAACAGAGTAAAAATGATATAAATTTACTGTATTCACATATAAAACCGTCAAAGAATTTTTAAACTGCTTAAATAATAGACCAACTTTTATAACAGATTTTTCTACAGCTGAGATATATGTGACAACACATGAACTTAAGGATATATTTTGTTGATTTATTCCTAAAACTTAATTTGTTTGCCAGAAACATACAGAACCATGTTCTAAGCAATTTTTTAGTAGATGAGAAAATATTATAGTTATTGGGGCTGGAGAGATGACTTTGAAAGCTTTGTCTCATAAGCAAAATGACTTAAGCCCAGATCCCCAGATCCCATGTGAAAACACCATTGGAAATGGTGGTGGTCTGCACTTCCTGCCCTGCAAGACAGAGCTGGGGAAGTGCCAGAGGAAAGCAATGAGATAGAGCATTCTAGAACGATTCCTGATGTTACCCTTAGGCCCTCACTGGCACACACGTTCAAGTGCCCTTTTGTATACATACACGCACACACACACAACACTGAAAAGTTACAGTTTTTATGTTTATATTATATCTTTTATTATTATTATTATTATTATTATTATTATTATTATTATTATTTATTCAACTGTGTGCATGTGCGTGTGTATGTGCGCGTGTGTATGTGCGCGCACGCGCGTGTGCGTGTGTGTGTGTGCGTGTGTGTGTGTGTGTGTGTGTAGAACCACGGACGAATTCGCGAACCACCATGGACGCCTCCACTTCCTTCTGCCCCGGGATTCACAGGCTCCGCCCTACCAAGATCAGAAGCGCAGGCCGCCCCCGCTTCCGCCTGGCGTCTATACGTGGGGTCTGGGATCCGAACTCAGGACCTTCCGCCTGCAAGGCGGAGGTTTAACCCCTGAGCCACCTCTCCAGCCCTATATTATATCTTAATAGCGTTAAGAAGGCAGACATTTCATCAGAGTGTGGCCTTCAAGAGCAGGACCTGTGGCAAGTGACCACTCTGTGCTGAGCTAGGGAGCACTTCTAACTGAATCCTGGCAGCTTTGTAAGAACAAGGAAGAGACCCTTGGACACTCAGATACTCACACCCTCCACATACTCACATTGCAACACAATCAAGAGGGCTTTCAACAGAGCCTGAATATGCTGGTTGGACTCCTGACTACCCTCCCCTCCCTAAACAGCCCTCCTTGGATATTTGTTGTAAGATGAAACATTGACTACTAGAAATTTAGTTTACAAAAATCAGCAAAGATGAAAGCTTCATGATATCATAGTGTCGCAAAATAAACTTCACTCTATGTGGTTAAAAGCATATATGTGGTTGTACAAAACATAATGGAAACACATTACAGGCAGTGTTTTACTTAATTCCAGTCCTAAAGGCCAACGGTGGTATCAATAACTTACATGTTTCCCCAAAGTTTGTAGCTCAGAACCAGAAAATGTACAGGCCGACCCGGAAAATTATACCAGCCTTCTTGTCACGTGGGAAAGACCTCGAGTGGTGTATGACACCATGATTGAGAAGTTTGCAGTCCTATACCAGCAGCTGGAGGGAGAAGACCAAAGCAAGCATGAGTTCTTAACAGACGGCTATCAAGACTTGGTAACTATGAGCTGAATTGCTTTACATGTTAATAGTATAGCTTGATTTCCAAGGTAAGAGATTACAGGTGGCTGTGTACTTTTTTTTTTTTTTTTGCCTTATGTGACTTTAAACTTTGTATGAAGGCATCCTTGGGAGCAGAAGACTGACTAAATTATGTCAAAAGTTAGAGTGAATTGCAAGAAGCAAAGACAGTATAAAACCATTATCAAGGGTCAAACTATGCAAGAAACTTAGGAAGCGGAGATTTTATTTTTGGCAACCTTTCTGTAAGAGAACAGTCAAATGCTCCAATAAAACCTCACAATCATGGAAATAATCGGGCTGAGGACCTGTTCTGAGTTCTCTGCCCTGTCACAAAAAAAAATAGAACCGGACACTCAAAGTCTTACCTTACATCAGATGTCTACGTAACAAATGTGACTGACAAACAAAATTTGGGCGATAGATCAATTCAACTTCCTCTACCCGTGCGCTTGTCTCAAGACCATATAATACAGGTTCTTTGCGTACCCAGGCATCATTATGTCAGACTTTTATTTGGTACAGAAGGGCTGCCAGACTGAGGTTACCATCCCTTGTTTGATGTCAGGCAAGACCACAGTAAAAGAAGGTGACTGAACTCTATGTTCAAGGAAGCTGAACGCAAGTCCTGGAAACCTACCTAAATAAATCTGTCATTATTAGGATGTTTGACAGCAATGTGCGCAATCAATTAAATTTTAAAAATGCTAGAACAGTAACACTGATATGGGGTATTTGTGGGATGTATGAGCGAATTCAAAAATATGCATTGAACTTAATAACACATCATAAGCTTTCCTTGATTGAATGATTAATAAAATACGTATATTTTTTTGTGTGAGCACAATTCAAAAATATGCATTGAACTTAATAACACATCATAAGCTTTCCTTGATTGAATGATTAATAAAATACGTATATTTTTTGTGTGAGCACAATTCAAAAATATGCATTGAACTTAATAACACATTATAAGCTTTTCCTTGATTGAATGACTGATAAAATAAAGATATTTTCATTCAAAATATAGGGAAAGTTTTGTTGGACAACTATGGAATCTTCTGAGAATAATATATTTGTATAATTCCTTTTAGGGCGCTATTATCAATAATTTACTACCTAATATGAGTTACGTTCTTCAAATAGTGGCCATATGCACTAATGGCTTATATGGAAAATATAGTGACCAACTGATTGTCGACATGCCCACAGGTGACACTGGTAAGTGCTTCCCTGACGTGTCTCTGTGTTCTAAGTAAGTGATGCTACTTTGATTGTCTGATACATTAATGTTTTCTTTGATTTTGTACCCTTGTTTGTCTATTAAACTAACATCATAGCAATGGTGTTCTGAAATACACTTTGTTTTTGCTGACCCTTCTCTTTGTATACCTTATCTCCTCCCTTTCTCCCCAACTAGTCTCCTTCTTGACTAACCACCCTTCTGCTTTGTGTGCATTCCATGACCCTCTCCCTTCCCCTCAAGACCTTTGTCTCCCCATTGTCCCCTTTCAAGGTTGATAACCTGTACTCACCCCCACACACATATATACATATACACAAAAACTAAAATCTAGAATCCACATGTGAGAGAAAACAAGGTATTTATTTATCTTGCAGCTCCATCAATTTCATGCAAATTTCATGATTTCATTTTTCTTACTGCTGAGTAAGATTCCATTGCATATATGTGCTTCATTCATTCATCAGTTTGCAGACATCTAGACTTGCTCTATCTCCTAGTTATTGTGAATAGCATAGCAGAAAATACAGACATGCATAGTAGGAGGCAGTGAATTAGAATGACAGTTCTCAAAATAAAAGAAGCACGAATTGCCAATTACTGTTTTTAAAGGTGTTCAAACTCCTACTCAACAGAGAAACAGAAATTAAAACAGCTTTGAATTTCACCTCACCCAGTAGAATGCCTATTATAAAGAAAGCAAATGCCAAGGGCTGGAGAGTATGTGGAGGGAAAAGAACACTTATTCACTGTTGAATGTAAACTAGTCCAACTACTGTGGAAATCAGTGTGAAGGTTCCTCAAACAGACACACAAGAAATTAAATGTAGAACTGACTTTGTATTATCTTCAATAAAGTTAAAAATAATTTTCTATTAAGCCTGTATATCATGGGACAACACCTCTTTCTCATTCACTGAACCAGGGCCTCAAGAACTTTTCTTAATGCTAGTGGTTTCCATCATTCAAATAGTAATAGTAAACATATATAATATTTGCAACTATTATCAAATGCATATTCATAAGTGAATGTTGAGACTTGTTTTTAGAAAATCGAGATTAGGTTTCATGTGTATTTATTTACTTTTTCAGCTCCCAAAGCATTTTGTAGTAAGTATACATTTGATCCTGGGATCATTTGAAATATATGTAAAAAGCATCTCAAAGTTTGCCTTAGGTATCTGTATACGCTTTTTATAATTTTGACAAGGGATGCTTTTCTCTTCGTTGATTTTCCAGTCCTATTTTCCAGAAACAAGACAAACAAACATCTCTAATTGTGTTTATTAGCATGCAGCCTTTCTAAGTAAATCTTTTGATCTCAAAGCATATGCAATAAACAAATCAACTGATAAATGTTTTAATTTGACAATTTATGCAATTTCTATCTCCTCATGTCATCATGACTCCATTCTCTGAAGTGTTTACACATTTTAAGTGTAAATAGCTATTTTAGTTATGGCATGAATATATTTTGCACACATAAGGAATTGACATAGCATTTCACCTTTGGTGCTAAATGCTATAGAAGGGACTTCTTAAATAAAATACATATTCAATGACCACCTTGCCACAGTTGTTCTAAATAGTTGACTTTGCTAAAGAATACATTTTAAACTATTAATTATTATAATGTGTATATTCCAAAGCAAACTGTATTATTCCCCATTAATAGCTAATGACTACTGCTACTATAACAGCAAAATTGTTTTATAATATTATATAACACAGCCTAGATATAACAAAATTTCCAGTTGCCTTTATAGAATTGATTTTCAAAATCAAGCTATTTTTAAATGGAGGGTAAATTCTAAATCTTATGGAAAGTTGAGAATCAAAGTGGCTGTTGTAACTATACCCTGTCATGTTTCATACAGCATAGCAGCTCCACCCAAAGACTCCCTCGTGAGTCCATCCAGAAAGACACCATTAGTAAGTAATAGGACATTTCTCAGGTTGGTCAACACCACATGTGAAGAAATTAATATATGAAATGTATAAATATCTCCCCACTCTTACCTCAGCATGCTTGAATATGAGTTATTTGTTCTTCATATACCTTTAGGACTTTACAGATGGTTTTGCATCACTTCCAATCTTTTATTACAAAATCCAAATCCCCATTTTTCTCCACTTCAAACTTTTCATCTCTTCCATCTACTTTCCTTTTTCTCTTATGTCCTTTTCTGCATTTATGGCTCACTTAGTCTATTATAATACTGAATGCATTTGCTGGATCTTCTTATATTTGTGGATTATATTGTAAAAAAAATTTCTAAGAGTTTTATAAATTTAATTTACAAGAGTAATTATTTTAAACTACTTACTCTATAGTCTAAATGCCAAAATGATCAAACTTCTAAATATTCTGTTTCTTTTTACTTTTAGAAGTTTATTGCATATGAAAAACAGATCAAATAGCTGGGTGTTTTTTAATAACTTCCTTCTGAGTGGTTTTTTAAAAGTATATCGGGACATTTAAAATAATTGTATATTCTCACTTGTGCAAAATACTAAATATTAAATCTCAATTTCTATTTATTCAAAGGATCGGGACACTGTTGAACAGTGTTATGATGGGATGGTTGCTGGGCTGCACCCACCAAGGATGTTTTAGTCCCCTAACATGCTTTTTACAGCAATGGGGCTTTTAGTGTTCGATTTGATGCTTTGTAGTGAGGAGACTTGTATGAACCTAGAATAACAAACATAGGTTGTTAAAAATCCTGAAGATTTTTATATAAAAAAATCCCTTCATCATGAGCCAGTTTACCCAGTGTTTTGGATTTTTTATCCCTTATTAATTTCTCTCAGAATTTATTTTTTCTAATTTTAAAGGTGTTTTTGACTCATTTACTTACAATCCACATTAACTCAAATTATTTTTCTATGATAATCATGTCTCAGAATTAGTTTGGACAGAAATCTTATTCTGAAGTTAGGTAAATTAGATTTGGTACCTATAAGAATAACAAATTTTGTTATTTATGTGGCAAATACAGAAACTTGTTTGACAGTTACTGTATAGATTTTTTTGGCATGATATCATTATCTTTGTTATGTTCCTTCACTACCTTGGTAACATTATAATATACACTACTAAATTATTCTGTTATTTAAAATAAGCCATTTTCTAAATATTGTATTGCTTGTTCTTCTTGCTAAAATGAAGAAGGTATTTATATTGGCTTTGTTTTTTCAAGTATTTCACCTAATAGATGAGGAAAATTCAATCTTCCAAATTGTTTACATGACATTTGACCAAATCATTCATTTATATTGTTAACTTGACTACTTTACCATTTCAATTTTACTTGTTAATATGTATGACAGTGTTAGCATAAACCAGCACCTATAAAGTATGATTCAAACTATTCTACTATTTTAACATAAACTTATATATTCACATTCAGAAAATAATTTAAGTTTTCAAAGACTGCCTTTTTAATGTTGAGATGGAGGAGTACATATTCTTATTCTAGTAAGAAATATTTTAAGAAATTATATTTACAAATAAGTAGTTTTTAAATGTATTTATGTCACTGTAACTAACATTATTATTATATTAATTTCTTTTCTGTATGTAGACTGTACAGGGTAGAGGTACAGAGGACCTTCTTTGCATCTATGTCTTAGTGCTTTGTGTTAAATGTACATGCATGACCAAATAAAACCATACCATTTCTGATCACTGTGTGCTTCTCAGTTGTGTACAGGCATCTTGTTAATCTTTGTACATCTGCCATTGATCCTGTTATACCCCCTCAAGTTATTGACATACTTAAAACGTGAAACAATTGAAGTCTGCATTTTTCCCTTTTGCACTGTGAAAAATTTGCTTATTTTTGAATAATTAAATAAGTTTTGCTGTCAATCTATGTCAATGTTGCTTTCTTGTTACTGAATATTAATGTCTAACTAATGTACTACTGTTTTTAAGATACATGATTACACATGCTCAAAAACAAACTAGTCAGCTGTTTTTGCTGTTATCAAACAAATGCAAGTTTTAAGTATTTACTCAAAAAAAATGTAAGAAAGAAACAGACATCGGAAGTATCCACTGTCAGATAGAATTTTATCCTGACATTTTATAGTCTTTTTTGCTGATGTGAGAAAACTCTACAAACCAGTATAACCTGGAAACATTTTTACATATCAGTAACACACAAATCTATTAGTATTCATAAGAAGATCCCAGCAACATGGAGCCCAATGGGAGACGAACACCATCATTCCAGCCTTGCATGCTGAGGTCTTGATCATCCAGAATTAAAAGTATGACTTCATATTTTTTAAGGAAATGGGAAAAAAATTACTAAACTCTTCTATTTATGAAGTCCCAGAATTTCAGTCAATTCAAATGAGTCCAGCTGGAAACAGGAGTGAAGAACCTTCAAAGTGTTTGTACTCAGCACTGGGAAGGCACTTGCTCTTGATGTCAGCATCTATGAGACTTGCCACAGGAACAAGAGGGTCTCAGGGTTACAAGGACACGCATGCTGTTTCAGAGACTGAGAAGGCCCACAGAAAGTTATTCTTTCTTTGCTAAACAGAAATGCAAGAACAACAGATAGAGCCAACACCTTTCATTTTACTTCGTAGGCCCCATGATTCACAAAGTCAATGGATGCTCTACTGAAAGCTGAAAGCATACCAAATGCAAAACACACTGAGAATATCAAAAGCAAATCTACTTATATATTTGACAAGCCCAAGCCCAAGCTTGTCAAATATATAAGAAAATTATTTTTACCATTAAAAATATGTAGTCTGTTGAATATAAGCAGGCTTTTTAACTACCTTCTGATACATGCCAGAGGGAATATAAAATTGTTAAGATTTTTCTTTTTTAATATTTTGCTTATTTATCTGGGTGAGTGAGAGAGAAATGGTGGAGGGTGGCATGCCATGGTGCCTGGTTGGAGATCACAAGGACAACCTTCAGAAACCATTTCTGTCATTCCACCATGTGCCCATCTGAGAGGTCAAACTCAGATCATGAATTTGAGAGCAAGCACCTTACCCACTGACATATCTCACCAGTGCTGAAGTTGTTTTTTTTCTCTTGAAGGTGAAAAACGTTCAGTGTAATATATGTCTCACTAGGAAGAGTTTAATTATGATTTTTTCCTTATTCTCATTGAAATATTTCAAAAGATGAAAAAAATGACTTCTGAGAAACTCCAAGTTTCATGCTGAATTTGAAGATCTCTATCTTCTCTTGTCATAGGTTCTAGAAAATTATATTGAAAGCCATTTCTATCACAGTCTATTTGCATCTCAGCCCTAACTTTCCATATATTGGTCTCTTTGAGGGTTATGCAACTCTGGTGTCTAAGATAATTAAAATAACTTTAATTTGGAAATATTAACAATAGTGAGCATAAAACACAGAAGTGGGAAAAATTTTACATACAGCAAAATTGAAACAATAGAAATATGTAAACTCTTTCACAATTTGAAAAAGAAAAAAACGAGACAAGAAAAAATAATTTAAGTAATATAAGACTTTTGATTATTTCTTGTAAGTTTCCACTTTTATAGCACAGAAAATTGTTCAGGGTAAGTGACTCTGAAATAGTCAAGCTGTCAAGAATATCAACTTTGAATTCTCTAAGGAACTGATACATCTACTGCCTTTGTGTGAATTTTCTTAACAGATTTTATGCATTAAGCTGTATTTTTATTTTTGTATTCATTAATTCCTGGGATGTTTTGGAAATAAAAATAAATTTATAGCAGTTTATATTGGACAAAACAAGTTTGGATATGATAAATAATGATTGTCAGTTCAGTCGTGCTTTGAAATTTCAGTACAAATTGCATTTTCTTTGGGCACGTGTAGAAACTTAAGTAGACATGTAGAGTGTAAGCAACATCAATATGGTGGAGAGTATAGACTATGGCATGAGAAAAACATAGAAAAACATCATTGTGTTGGTGTCTGAACCCTCCCACTTCTGTATTTAACATCTAATCATTGAAGAATATTTACTGCGCACCCCTGAAATTTCTCAATGTGAATAGAATCCTTACTGTACAGAAAGAACCAGCTGTTAGTCTTTACTAAGCAAGTATTCTGCCACCCAACCCTGAGATCTTAGTATCTGAGAGGTTATTTTAACAATAGTAGAGCTATGTTGCTTTTGTCTGATTGAGAGAAAAAAAAAAGGTCTCAAATGACTCTGGTTACTGAATGCTGTACAGCAGCAGCATCCATGTTAGCTGAGTTTTCCTGGGGGAGAATGCATAGACTTCTCCGGTTTAGCATTTTCTATTGTCATCATGGGTTGAAGGTTGCTGGATGCAATTCTTTATTTTAGCTGGTCCAATACCCTAGGTACAAAGAAGTTATGAGAGAAAATCTGAAGAATAAAAAAAAGAATTATTTGGCCCTCAGTCAGAAGAATTTCAAGGAGAGTTAGTTATCAAATCAGCAAATTTCTGCAGAGGTTTCCTGGCATTTTCCAGCTCTGCTTTTAACTATATAATTGTATTGATGGGAAGTCAAACTTACTTTTACAGTCAATTTTGTCACAGCTCTTTCCTCCTTTTCCTTCTTGGCTTTGATGAGACTCAGGGTGGGGTTGGAAGGGAACTGGAGAAGAAAGATAGGCATCAACACTTTGAGTGAGTCACATATAAGTTTCTGTAGCAAGAATTCATGAGCAGTAATGCTGGAATCTGGCACTTTGTCTTTTCAAAGCTAACAATTTCTCTCTTTTCTTTTTACGTTCCATTCCTACCTCCAAAGTTAGATCTATGAGGCTAAAGGGTTAAATAAAAATTAATAATTCTGTTTTTAACATTGTAGAATTGGACCTTTTTCCTGAATTAATTGGAACTGAAGAAATAATCAAGGTATCATAGCCATTTTTATATCCAAATGTTTTAAGATTTAAAAGTCTATCGTGAATTCTTGCTTAGATTTGGATATTGCTGCATTATTAAAAGTTAATGTTTCATTATTAATTGTTGGGTTTATAGCTTTATAGTCACATAATTGGCACATATAAAGCCTTTTGACAAAATTGGAAGATGCTCTGGTTATTCTCTCTTAACCAGGGACTGTTTGTCAAGATGACGTCTTCACTTTTAAATTAAGTTGTCTATGAATATCTTTGACTGTAGGGATTGTATGTATATACATGCATATGGACACATATGCTGACAATGATTAACAGAACCAGATCAAAAGAAGAAATGATAAGTTATTTTTATGCTAGACTGTCAATTTGACTCATTATTCTGATAAACTCAGGTAAGCCTTTGTTCTAGTAATTGGATCTACTTAGTAAATGATATCCTATTTGCATTACATTTAATATAACATATAATTATTTTCACAATAATTTATATTATTAAAATTTTTCCTCTTAATTAATGTCATCACTGAAGCAACCTTTGGCATAAGATTCAAAAAGTTATTTGAAAAGTTCCGATGTTAATTACTAGAAAATTTCTGTATAAAACTACAATATTGTATTTATGTTAATGTTTAGATGTATGAATAGGCTCTAAATCCTTGCAGTTGAGAAAAGAGATACCAAGGATCATAGGTGCCTTAGTGCCTGAGATCTCCAGACACAAGCAGATTGTCTCCCTGGAGAAGAAAGCAGAGCTGTTTAAGTGTTGCTTCTCTGGCTCAACAGACTTAGCTATTGTACTTAAACCAAGGTTCTTGAACAAAGAAAAGAAGACACCCAACATATTAGCCCAGACTACAAGAAGCATGTACAACACCCGAGCATACTCACTGATGTTGATTTATTAGAATAGAAACCCTATTCAAGGTCTGCAAGATGGTTCAGTGAGTAAAGACACTTGCTACACAAGCCTGACATTTTTTCACTCCCGAAGCCCACAAGGTGAAAAGAGAGAACCAGCTTTTGAAAGTATGTATGACATTTATACAAACACTGCACTTACACACATACATGCTTTAAAAAAAAAAAACCTATTCAAAGATAATGTGAGATCAGTGGAGCGAGGCCATTAAGAGCTTACTTTGTACACTGGAGCCTAAAGATACCATGATCTTGTTGCTGTATCTGGACACAAAAGGCAAAGAGAAGACAGGTAGAGTAGCCCACCAGATGCTCAGATATGTAGAGGTACAGAGCCAACCTGAGATCGCCAGGTAGGTGAGCGAGCTACTAGGGCATAATCTCACTCTTCCACCACCCACCTCCTAGAACAGCAAAACAAAGACAAGTAGAGGATCTGGAAAGAAAAAGGAGGATATGCAAAATACAGAGGAAGCTAAAGACTACAGAAGAACTTTAAAAGTCATCATCACCTCTGGTGGGAGTAAGGTTATGGTCTGAAGAGGAATAAGAGAAGTGCTTTATAAAACCAGGGCAATTATGGTTTTTCTCCATGATAGTGATGTCCAAAGAAGCAGAATATGTATTTTAAAAGTACAAGCAGAATGTATTTCCACTGCAGAGAGACAAGGAGCAAGCTACCACTATATATGCATGAAGCCATAAAATGATAGATACGGGAAACATGGTCAGCAAATGACTTGGCTACTCAGTATATTTCATGCTACTGAGATTGACTATTGTAATATAAGATCACATCAAAACAGAAATATTTAGTATTGTGTTTTCCTAGAGCATCATTATTCTGAGACAGGATAACAAGTGTGCTTAACCCATCTGCTGTCCATTATTTCATAGAAGTTAATGATAAGCTGGGAAATACGTGCTTGGTATCAATGAAGATTTGAAGCCCTGTATATATAACTTAAGAGAACTTTATGGGATATTCCTTAGACGTTCTCTATGAAGAAGCATATCACTTTGAAACTTAAACATTGCATCATGATCAGGGATTTTGCCTAAAAAATAAATAAAATAAATTAAGAAAAATAACAGGCAGGAGAGCATCATAATTCCACAAGAACCATTGAAAAATAGTGTTTGTTAAAATACTTACAGTCAGTACTGGTGGGATGACTCATTTAGTAAAGTACTTGTTCTGCAAACCTGACAAGCTGAATTTGATTCCTGAAGTTCAAGCAAAGGTTCAAGGAGACAATCTACAAAGTAGTCATCTGACTTTCACATGCACACGGTGGTAAGTGTGTCGATGCATGTACAGACAAAATGATAGTAAATAAAAATTTTCAATTAAACATATTTATAGACATATATGTATATATATTCATCATAAAGCATGAATGATTTTTTCTCCTGAAAATGGCAATACAAGGTAGTATGACTTTCTAGAATCCGGTGAGACTGGACTATATAGTCTGTCATCTTACTGGATTCTAACCAGTGTATTACTAAACCTAATAAAAATTTAAGTTTACTATAAAAGAAAGCAACTGCAGCATGTGTGAAATGTATACATATCTTTTTTTCCCACAAGATTTAATGGATTAAAAGAAATGAATACTTTTTAATAAAAATTTTAATAAAAAATTAGTAAAAAATTTAAGGAAATCTGCATAGTTTATGGCAATATATGATAAAGTGTATTTGTGTCAACTGTATGTAAAATGCAATATTATTGTAGGGTCCATAGAAATTATTAAATCGTATGAAAAATTATATGATATGTCTCAGAAGAAAGTGACTTAAGAACAAGAAAAGAAGCACAAAATGATAACTGAGGTTAAATTTGAAGTCTTTTCTGTGTTCTTTTAAAGTAGAAGCCGCCTGGTTGATTTAAGCTGGTAGGAATAATCTGGTAATTCAGGGCAGCACAAAATAGTCAACTGTGTTCAATGTGTGAGATGATAGGAGGTAAAGTTTAACAGCAGATGTAGGAATCATCCTCAGAGATAATAGCAAGTACCCAGGTATTGACAGTACAGGATGTGCTTTTAAATTGAACACTGATCATTGGTAAAACTCTGGCTCAGACTACAAAGTAAATGAGAATTTCTATGAAAAGAGAAGATAGCTCGTTCCCATGGGTTGCTCACCAAAGCAAGCCAAGAGAGAAGACCATTTCCTTAAGCATAAATGTTTCAAGTGTGCCCAGGAGTGAAGCATTTCACGTAGAATACTCTTTGTTGAAGTCTGACAGGCTGCCCTTCCATGAAGAAATACTGAGCACTACTAAATCTAACAGGGAACACATTCTAATTGTATATGTGTATTCTATAAACACAAGTGCCTGTATGCATAAGTGTCATGACACTTGTGCAAGCTAGAAGACAATATTGGGTGTCAGTACTTTCTTCTGCCTTTTTTGTTGTCCATTGCTACGTATGCCAGGTTTGCTCTCCTGTGAGCTTCTAGAATTCTCCTCCTTCTGCCTCCCATCTCAATGTAGGAGCACTGCAATTGGGCTTTACATGGATTCTGGAAAATCTGAGCTCAGATTCCTATGATTGAATGGCAAGTACTTTAACTACTGAGCCATCTCCACAACCCTGGAAGTAGACAGTTATTAATGAAGATATTTTCACTGAATCTTATTACTTTTTCTAGAGAATAGATAATGAGAGTTGCAAGGTTTGTGAATGTTGAATGAATAGAAAGAAGGAATGGAATGAAATAGAAGAATAGTCCAATTAAAATGGAATAGAATGAAAAATAGAATAGAATAAGATAATGGAGTAGAAATAAAATGAAAATAGAATAGAAAAAGACTAGACTAGCGTATATGTGTTTTATGAAGATCAAAACTTTCCATTGTTCCATAATATAGTTAAGTAGTCAATGCTGCAAAGAATGCTGTTAGGATTTCATTTTTCTCCAATTTCCTTATGTTCCATTAAATTTAGTTTACCTTTCACAGGAGGAAGAAGAGGAGAAAGACAATGAAGAAGCCACTGTTTTGAACCCTGGTAGAGATAGCACCACAAACCAAATAAGGAGAAAGGAACCTCAGGTTTCTACCACGACACACTATAATCGCATAGGGACTAAATACAATGAGGCCAAAACGAACCGATCTCCAACAAGAGTAAGTGAAGTCCCTGGAAAGGGTCACGTTCCCAACACATCTGTACATACTACTCCCCACCGAGGCATCTCATCGCATACAGAAAAAGAAATTACTTTTCCTTCTACTGGGACTGAACTGCCACCGCGCAGAGTGGAAGGCACTTCAACCTCTTTCCATGATGTCTCTAAAACGCTCCTGAGGTTTCCACAGATGAACTTGTCTGGGACGGCAGAGTCTTTGCACATGCTCTCGGTTACTGAGTACCAAGAGGTGTCCACGGATATCAGCGAGGATGGAAGCTTCTTAACTGATTTCAAGCTCGATGCAGGGGTTGACGATTCTTCAGGCTCCAGTCCTGCCACGTCCACTGTCCCTTTCTTCCCCGAGGACCCATCCCGTGGGTATGTATTTTCTTCTGAAAGCCCAGAGACGATCACATATATTTTTACTCCAGAATCCACAAGAAGTGCGTCCGATGAATCGGCTTACTCAGGGGCGGAAGAATCACCCAAGGATCCTTCTATTGATGGGAACATGTGGTTTCCTAGCTCCACAGATGGGACGACACAGCCGGAAGGGGGATCTGGTAGAGAGAGCTTTCTCCAAACAAATGCTACCGACATAGAGGTTGATGAAGCAGGAGGGACAACTGAGTCCTTTTCTCCAGGTGTCGTGATATCCCAGGGTCCTTCGGTCACCGATCTGGGAATGCCACATTACTCCACCTTTGCCTACCTCCCCACTGAGGCCACGCCTCATGCTTTTGCACCATCTTCCGGACCCCACGATTTGGCTCCCACTGTCAACCTGCTGCACTCCCAGACAACTGAACCAGTGTACAATGGTGAGACATCTCTCCAACCTTCCTACAGTAGTGAAGTCTTTCCTCTAGTCACCCCCTTGTTGCTTGACAATCAGACCCTCAACACTACCCCTGCTGCTTCAAGTAGTGATTCAGCCTTGCATGCTACGCCTGTATTTCCCAGTGTTGATGTGTCGTCATTTGACTCCACCCTGTCTTCCTATGATGGTGCGCCTTTGCTTCCATTTTCCTCTGCTTCCTTCAGTAGTGAATTGTTTCGCCATCTGCATACAGTTTCGCAAAACCTCCCACAAGTTACTTCAGCTGCTGAAAGGGATAAGCTGTCCTTGCATGCTTCTCTGCCAGTGGCCGGGGCTGACTTGCTATTAGAACCCAGCCTTGCTCAATATTCTGATGTGGTATCGCATCAGACCACTACTCACGCTGCTTCGGAGACTTTGGAATACCGTGGCGAATCTGGCATCCTTTATAAACCGCCTATGGTTCCTCAGGTCGAACCATCCTCCAGTGATGTCATGCTGCATGCTCGCTCTGCGGGGCCTGAATCTCCTTATGCCTTACCTGATAGCAAGGGCTTCCCACACGGCTTCACTGTATCTTACAGCTCTGCAATCCCTGTGCATGATTCTGTGGGTGTATTGGATCAGGGTTCCTTACTTAGCAGTCCTAGCCACATAGCAGTGCCTAAGTTGTCATTTATAACTCCGACGGCATCAGTACTGCAGCCCACCCATGCCTTTTCTGGCGATGAGGAGTGGTCAGGAGCCTCCTCTGACAGCGAAGTACTTTTACCTGACATAGGTGGGCTGACGGCCCTTAACATTTCTTCACCTGTTTCTATAGCTGAATTTACATACACAACGTCTGTAGTTGGTGATGACAATAAGCAGCTTTCTAAAAGTGAAATGATACATGGAAATGAGACTGAACTGAAAGTGACATCTTCCTTCAGTGAGGCCGCTTACCATTCTGAAAGTGCAGCCATGCCCAAGCTGTATGATACTGTTTATAAGCTGAATGCCGCTTTACCAGAAACTTCTGTTTCCATTTCTGGCACAGGCTCTCTTGATTATCCCATCACTAAAGTATTTGATCATGAGAATAGTCAAGTTCCAGAAAATTACTTCCCAATTCAACCTACATACACTGCATCGCAAATGTTAGGTGACACTTGGCTTAAACACATGCTTAGCCCAAACACAGAGCCAGCATCCCCTAACCCTGTTTCTAGTGAAGTGTTGTCTCCTTCAGCTCCACTTTCCTTTGAGGCTGCATCTCCTTTTAGTACCGAAGTACTGCTGCAACCTTCCTTTCAGATTTCTGGTGTTGACGACCTGCTTAAAACTGCTCTTCCAGCTGTGCCTAGTGATCCAGGATTGGTCGAAACCCCCAGAGTTGACCAAATTAGTTCTGCAATATTGAGTCTCCTGGAATCAGATTCTGCTTCAAGTGAAAACATGCTGCACTCTACATCCGTCCCAGTGTTTGATATATTGCCTTCTAAAATGCACTCTACTTCACTCGAAGGTTTAACAGTCTCTTACTTGAGTGAGAAATATTTTGAACAGGGGTTGCTTGAGAGCAAAGGTTCCCAGCAAGTCCCATCTTCTTGGTCTAGTCATGATGAATCATTCCAAACTGCAAATTTTGAGATTAGCCAGGCCTTTCCTTCAGGAGGAAGGAATGCATTTACTACTCCCATTATAACCACTGAGGAACCACTAAACACACTTATAAATAAGCTGTCATATTCTGATAGAACTGTCTTGTCCACCAAAAGTTCTCTTGCTGATGAGGAATTTACTGGTCGGTCAGCAAGTGTCTCTGGTGCACTCACACATGATGACCACCCTATTCCTTTAGGAAATGAGCGTGTCTTTGTCACAGCGGTCTCTCCTAGCCGAGGTGGCCTCGTATCCACAACCAAGATGCTACTTCCTTCTGAAGCTCCTTCTAAGCTGACTCATAGTGCCAGATCTGACGCCCATTTAGTGGGTGGTGGTGAAGACAGTGATGATTATGACGATTATGACGACAGAGATAGTGATGGCTTACCTGTGAATCCGTGTATGTCATGCTCATCCTATAGAGAATCACAGGAAAAGGCACTGAATGATTCAGATACCCAGGAAAGCGATCTCGTGCATCATGATGGCTCAGTTTTACATTCTGTATTTGAAAATTCAGAAGAAGAGAATAAAAATACAGGTGTAACTAGTGTGGGCAGAAGTCCTGGCAAATCCCCACCAACAAATATGCTAACTGAGGAGCACAAGGATTTGAAAGAGGACAGCGATGTGGGGGCTGGCAGCACTCGCTTTCCTCCCACCCCGGGATCTAAAGCATGGGTGGTGTTGTCAGGTGAAGAGAGTGGATCAGGGCAAGGCACCTCAGACAGCCTTAGTGATAATGAGACTTCGGCAGATTTCAGTTTTCCAGATGTTAATGAGAGAGATGCCGATGGGGTCGTGGAAGCAGGTGACTCAGATGTAGCTCCTGGATCTGCACGGTCCCCAACACCATCTGTCACTAGTGGGCACTCAGACGTGTTCAGCAGTTCAGAGGCAGGTTAGTTATGATCAAAGGAATAGAATGAGATGTGATTTTCTTGCTGTGAAAGTGAAGTGGAAGAAGCATGGAAAAGAAGGTCTCCGGTAAACCCGGATGACACCTTTTGTCAGATCAGTTTATGCATTTTAAAACTGTGATTTTACTGATCATTTCAAGTGAATATTCAGCATATTTTGAACTTTAATTCCCTTCAGAATATATGAAGCAATTTTATGTATTGTTAATAATTCTTATGCTGCATGTCCTACTATGTGTGGGAACCATTGTATATGCATAATACATTTGAGTATATTGCTTTCAAAGTTGAGATCAAAGTGTGCTATTTTGAGATGATTTTAATTTTCATGTTTGTGTTCTAAAATAAGTTGTAAGCTAATTCTGTTGGATTTTAAAATTTCATAGTGATATGCTATAGGCACCTGTCTCTGGTGTATCCATGGAAAGCAATTAGAAAGAGCACACATTCGGAGCAGCTAGAATAGCTTTTAGAAAAGTTACAGTGTAAGTTTTGATAGGAAGACTTAAAGAAATAAGATTTTAATTTTTAAAAGCTGTTTTCCTTGGAGCCCTTTTGTGTTGCCTAAAGAGGGCAGTATGAGCCAACCAGATGCCTTCTGCTTTGTGCTTGCCTTTATAGATGCCTTTCTGAGGAAAATAATAGACATTAATATGCATAGATGGTATAGGCATTATGTGACAAGATGGAAAACACTACAACATTTTCCATAGAGGTGAATTTCATTGCTATTGTACTTTATGCAAATTGGTGGACTAGCCAGATGTTTCTTAGAGCTGATTATTTGCAACACACATAATACAGATGTGTGCTTTAAGTGTCAATGGATGCAATGCAAAAGAGTGATTCCATTAAGCACATGAAATGTTGAATGATTTCCTTGAAAGGATGGCAAGAATTTAATAATTTGCTCTTATTGAATGATAAAATATTTTAAATTAACAGTGAAAATATTTAAAGCTAAGAAAGTTGAAAGGTAAACTAATGTAATATCCTGTTCTCATGCAGGGGTGACTATTCATAATTCAAAGTATATGGAAAATTCAATTAGCATATATTTCCTTTGTTATTGCTATCCTTCAAATTAGTTGCATATTTTTTAGTGTGGCTGCAATGAAAAGTTCATAAGTTTTGACAGAGAACTTTTTTTCTGTATTCTGCCTTAATGCCTATGTAACACGTGTTTCAGCTTAAATGTATGAAGTCTGACATATGGGAATGAACCATGATTCCATAGGTCACTTTAGTCATTAGTGCTGTTATGTGTACAAATTCTTACCTGCCCTCAGATATGGTACTTTTTCACTGCTTTACATGTCTTCTAAAGAGAAGCAATAGAAATCAATCCATTTCTCTTTCTTTGGATAATGCTGTTTAGGAAGAGCATAAATATGCATATATATATTATATATAACAAGCACTAAACCTAGAATGATTCACTAAAACAAGTTTCTCTTCAATGTGCTAACTAGATTTGCTTTAGATTTAAGAGTAAGTTCTCCCACTAATGAGGAAAAATCAATATTAATATAACACACTACTTCATGATATAACATAACTAATGAAGTAACTACGGTCACAGAAGAATAGGGAAAATTATGTCTGTTTGTAATATTGTATCTGCAAAAAATTGACACATATGCTCATATCTAGTTATTGAATATTCTCTAGTCTAAAATTTATAATTCATGGTATATATCTAAAATGTATTAAAAATCAAAAGATATGTTTCCTAGAGTAATATAAATAATGCATACATTAATATTCACAATTTATAAAAGTATAGACATGGACTGAAAGATACTATGTTTCTTGGTCTAGATCATACAAAAGGTAAATAAAAAACTAAACCTGGAAATGTATTAGTTACTATATCCTAGAAAGTACTTACATGCTTAAAGACAATAAAATATACGTGATGCTTAAATTTTCATCCCAAAATTATTCTCAACTCTTCTCAATGTAAATCTCAGTTCTTTATTGCTCAGTCGCATATTGTCATTCAGATAAATCATACATTTTTAGCTGTATCGGAGCCCATATTTTAATCTTAACTAGATGAAAATAGATCAGGACAACTAATTGTTACTGGTAATAGTATACAGAACAACCAGCTGAATGTATTTTCATGTTTATGTCATTTTACACAAACTACCTAGATTTGGGGAATAAATAAATGCCATAGAATTATCATTCTAACTCCTCAATTAAATAGCTTAAAGTCATATCCAGAGACCTTGTGAAAAATGTCTGTTAAAGATTGTGTGTGTGTACTTAGAATGCATGCATATAACTGTGATGTGTGTTTGTGCTGTGTATCTTCCACATATATCACATATATGATCACACTTCTCACAAATCTATATTTGAATATATTTAAATATATGCACACATATCCGTATGTACATGTATATGACTAATCTTTATAGTCATTGAAATTTTATGCAATTGCATAAGCTTTCTTTGTGCACACATTAGCTTCTATTTTTGGTTCACATACTTGAACATGGAGCTGATTCAGGCAATCTGATGTGTTTCTGAAGGGGTCCAATGTTTCCATTACTAGCATGTTATAGGTGATATTGATGCTCCCATTCTGGGAATCTCATTTTATGAATGGCTGATATGGATAGCATGCAGATGATCTGATAAAAAAAACAAGATTTGGCTTTTTTCTCAGAAGAATGTCAACTATCATAGTATAAATATCAGTTGGCTTATGATATTTTCACATTAATATAAGTTTATAATTTTAGGCATATTTTGAATTCCTCATTTTTCTAGCAAATGCATCATAATTTTAAAAACAAGCATCCTGGGAAATGTGAGCATCATTAATATTTGCCTCAACCATTATTTCTATGAATTCAATTTTTGACCATATCTACCATAATTCCTTGTTACAAAAAGAAGCTATTATGTTAAAGCATAAGGCTTTTGCAGTTAGACAGATATATCTTAATGTCATGTATATGTGTTTCAATTTTCCCAATTTTAGAAGAATGCCTTACATGCTTGAAATTAAATTGATTTTCTCTGTTTTGTTACTAATAGTAAGATATTTAGTATAAAATGTCACATATATCAAGTGCTGAAAATTTGAGGACTTGAGTGGGAACCTTAAATTTATTTCTTTCAACACTTGCACATGTAGACAAGATTGGAAAGCATTATAATATGGTAGAACTGTTCTTGTGATAGTTGTCTTAGTTCTATTGAGCATCTTCCAAAGCAGAAAGGAAAAAATGTTATTGACTGCCACCACTCCAAGTTTTGGACTGATTTTCAACAGTTTAGAAGGTTAACTCAGCTGTATTAATTTTTCCAAAGTTATTGTACAATAATGTACCTCACAGGACACAAAAGCAATCACATCATTGTTTTAAAAGAACCCAAGGAATGTATTTAGACATTTTCATTTTTACATATTCAAAAAGAATTTCTTAGATACAATTATTTCTAATTCACATAAATAGATGTTTCATTTTTATAGGACTTTTAAGATAACATTTAAAACCAATCTATATTTAACATTGAAATTTTGTTTGATTTAAAAGATTATTGTTAATTGCTATTAATTATTTACCTAATTGCAGAGATAAAAATAATTGCATTAAGTTAACTATAGAACATCAAGATTACACATGATGATTGAGTAAGTAGCATTGTGCATTCCCTGTTCGTATTTTAACTGGGTGGCTTTCTAATTTTTATGTTTTAATGTTTCTTTTAGCAAGTTTTTACAGGGTGTATTCGTCTTAGTTCTTGCTGCATTAACCCTACTCATGCTAGTGGTATCTCTACTAGCATTTTGTGCTTTTCAAACATTATTTTGTTTAAATTGACTCATAGTTGTAGACATTGTTTTCATGACAGAGTCAAAGTTTTGAAGGTAAGTAGAAACAATGAAGGCTGCACTCAATCAAATAAAAAGTGTCCTGATTTTTTTCTTCATTTTAAGTCTCAACTCTCTCAATTCTCTCCGACTACAGAGGCCAGTAATAGTAGCCATGAGTCTCGTATTGGTCTAGCTGAGGGGTTGGAGTCTGAGAAGAAAGCAGTCATACCCCTCGTGATCGTGTCAGCCCTGACTTTTATCTGTCTAGTGGTTCTTGTGGGTATTCTCATCTATTGGAGGTAAGCTGAGTATTTATTTTGGAAAGTTTCATTAACAAAGTTGACAATTTTTTTGCCCATATGTTTAACCAAAGTTCCTTTTATATGAAAACTGTCCTTCATGTATTCATCAATGGACAAAGTGAATTTATGAATACAAAGACACAGTAATAAAAGTGTTGGTATTCTTACTTAATTTCATACTGAAAGTATTTGCAGGTAGAATGGAGGAAGCCTGACTTCAGTTAGTATTTAATAAGGTGTTTTGACAGTTGTCGTTTCATATTAAGCTAATTAACATTCAAACGTTATCATAGCATTTAACATAAATGTAAGAATTTTACCAACTGTTATAAACAATAAAGTTATTAGGAAAACATAATTTATATGAAAAATGTTTAATGGGTATAATATATATATCAACTGTACTCAGTGATGAATAAGTGACATGAAAAGTAAAAATCAAGGTATTAAAATGTAAGGATGTGTGTGGGAACAAAGTCAATAGCCATATTAGGATGCAAGGCACTTGAAAGTCTTTATATTTGCTCTGAAGTTACAATATAGCTCATCATTAACCCCTTGAAATTAGGATAACTACCCCATCACAACTTCCCCACCTTCCACTGAACACCACAAATACCTAATTCATAAATTTATGAAGAATATAATACAAATGGGTTCAACTATTTTTTAGAAATCAGTAACTTTTGTTCATATAGAAATTATATCTGGAAACTAACAACATGTATGGCTTAGTGTTTATACTTTTAAAAGAAAACAATGCTCAAAATGAACCATTTGTTTTTGTTGACAGTATCATTCTGTAACATTACGTTTGTAGCCTTTATACATAACTTCAAAGTTATTCTCTCAGGCTATTTGAAAATATCTATTGTATTTCTTGGCTGTTTCCATGTACTGAGTTAATGAATATGTTGACCACTGTGAGGAAATATTTTTAAAAATGAATGAATTTTGAATGAAGATAATTGTTTTCAATGCTTATTGGGAAAAATAATTTTCTATGACTAATACTCCACAAATACATATATGCATTGTAGTTAATATCTAATGCATGGTGATCAGAGAATAAGCGATCTTGAGAATGGGCAGAATAATTGTAAAATGACACATCAAGCTAGGCCTGCTTATGATTTAGGAGCAAGAAAATCACATTTCAGATGTAGGTACTACATGTGGAGAATCGGGGAAACTAAATGAGCCAAGTGTGCCAGGGTCATGAGAATTTGAGCTTGTGAATATTTTCAAAACCAACTATTTTGATATCTGACCGTTTAGTCTTCAGACTGGTCCAAACAAGTACAGTTTCATTAATCTACATGAGTTTGCTATTTGTTTAGTTAATAGCAAGATGCAAAGCTGCTTTCTTCAGCTTACATCCCAGTGAGTTTTATAATGTTCTATTTTTATAAAAGATGCCACAGTTATATAGGGCTCTGAGCATAAAACTCAATCCATGAATGTTTATTCACCTGGCCTCCATCTGATTTTCTCCCCATATAATGTTACATATGTTGACGGAACTTTTTGAACACACTTTCATGTAATTCTTTTGACTATCTATTTCTGACTATTTGATATTTCCTGAAAATGAAATTTTTAAATAAATGGTAATTGCTTTTGAACAAATTTAAAACAGGTAGAAAATAAAACATAATACTTTATATTAAATAGTGTTAATTTGAAATGTCAATATTTCAAAATATTTACAATATTTCAAAATATCAGATGATTTATGGTTTTTAAAATCTAAATAGTTAGAATTAGGTTCATAATTTCTATTGTTTCAAGTAGGCCTTCTGCAAGCTTAAAAAACAGTATATTTGATATGATTTGATAGTTCATAAAAAACTAAAATCTAGAGTGCTCTTTTGTGAGTCAGTACCCTAACTAATGAGCTCTCTACCAGACCTGTTTTATGAGATTTTCTTTTTAGTGGATAATACCACTTGTTTTGTGAGAAATAAGATAAAACTGCAAAAAATATTTTGACTTTTACCAATATGATATTTTGTTTTTCTTCACTAGCAATGATTTATATGTCTTTAATATAGGGTGAAATAGTTAAAGCAATGGGCAATTTGATGATTTTATACACATATTTTATCTGTCAAATATTAAAACTCTACTCCTGAAATAGTTAAAATTTCCACTCTTATCCAATTAAAAATTCACTGAATGTTGATAAATATGTTGTTAAATACTCACATCTATATAAATTAACTCACCAGAAAATGTAACTTTTTAGATTACACACTGGAAGATAGTTGCACTGAATCAGTGGTCATTATTCAATTTGTGTGAATTATTTAAATTCTAGAGTATTGCATTTGTTAATAGCTTCACTAGCCAAGCTGGAAGCATTTTAGATAGTTGCTTATCCAGAGGAAACCCCAGGACCCATAGAAGCAGAGTAACAGAAGAGTGGGAGGGAGTGGGATGGATTGAAGAAAGGAGGGGAAAAGAAGGAGAGAGATACATAAAGAGACAGGTTACGGGGAGAGGGAGGAAAAGGGGAAGGAGAGGAACAGGGATTATTACTTATTGTGCCTGTAATACCAGGGAAATTTGTAAAAATTAATAGAAAAGAAAAAAGGAATAAAAAAAATGTCACACAAGACACCTGGTTAAAGTCAAGCAATTATTCTTGTATCTTCATATTTCCCTGATGGCTAATGATATGACTATATTTTCTTGTGTGCATTTAATAATTTCATATCTTCTTTAGAAGAGTACATGTTCAAATCTTTTCAGACCTTTTTTTTCAAAAAAGATTTTTGGCTTTAATTTTTGGCTTGTAAGTGTTTTTACATACACTAAATATAAGTGGTTTCCCAGTTACCAATTTTGAGAAACAAATTGCCCACACTGTGGATGACTGGCCTTCTTATTTTCATGATGATGTCTTCTAAAGCATAAAAAATTGAATTTTGATAAAGTCCAATTTATCACTATTACCATCATTGCTTATTATCTTGGGATATTTGTACAAGAAGGTGTCACCTAACCTGAAGTAATAAAGATTTATTTCTAGCTTTTCTTCCAGGAACTTTGTAAAGGTAAAGAGTTCATACTTCCTGACTTCAAAGCTTGTTATAGAGCTGGAGTAATGAAAAGTTTATAGGCATTATAATACAAAAATGGATATGTGCAGTAGGATCAAATACATAGAAATAAGTTCTGGATTCAATATTTAAAACACTTGCTATATAGGCAGATGGTCCAGACTTCATATCAGCAGATCCCACATGAAAGTACTGGGTATGTGTGATAACCCACCTGTTATTAAGGTCCATACAGCAAACTAGCTAGTCTGACTAGTCCTATTGATCTGCATTGCATTTGATTAGAGACCCTGTCTCAAAGAGAATAAAGTGATAGAGTGATTGAGGATGATTTCCAATATCAGCCTAAGCTAACGCACACACATGCACACATATGAACACACACACGTGAGTCCACAAACATGAACACACATACACACACGTACACTCTACACAACACGAAAACTGAAAAATAAAACATTAGGCTTATTGTCAATGAATAGGAGGCAAAAGTCTCAATTCTTTCTAATGACAGAGAATAGCCTTTCAATGAGGGAAACTTGATATTTGCAAATTAGACTATTTTTCTCCTGTTTTGAAAAATGTTTTTTTGAGACAGAGAGCATGTGGACACATATCACAAAGTACATGTGCAGTGCAGATCAGAGTGCAGCATTCAAAAACCTGTTCCCTCCTCCCAACACGTGAGCTCAAGATGGAACTCGGTTCATCTTGTTTGTATGCAGGTACCTTTCTTTTCCTGCTGACCCATCTCTAGGTAGAAAGGTCAAGGTTCCAGATGAGTATCTAGTATATTAGGGTCCAAGAGAAAGTTCCAATCCTAGAATGACACAAAAGCCCCTGTTTAAACCCACTGAGACAAAAAAAAAAAAAATCAAAGCAAAACAAAATGACATGAATGTGGAAGGAAGACTTCCAGAAAAAAGATGGAATGGGAGGGAGACAGAAAAGCAGAAATGAGTGAGACCAAAATGTATTTTGTATGTGGAGGAAAATGTGAAATAACAAAATTCATTCAACTTTAGTAAGTAAAGCCAAAAAATTCTTAGAATGCACAATTTAAACAATTTTCTAATGTACTATAGAAAAAAAAGTTATCTCATATAAAAATCCTTACCTAACTTACTTAACTCAAGATACTTCCCTGGGCTTTATAGAAACATTGTAAGGAAATGTCTTTTAGTAGAAAGATTATAAGTGATAAAATTTGGGTCTCTCCCCAGACCTACTTCTGATCTATCACATGGCCATGGATATGTCACTCACCCACCTATTGTTTGAGTTCTTCTTTTTGCATTTCAGGTGGTCCTTTAGGGGGTCCTGTTAGTGGACACAGCTTCTCAATGTTGTTTTATATTTGTGTAAGGATATTGAGAAATGGAATAATAATTACACATTCCCAGCTTTTAATTCCAAATACTGTGAAAAAAAGGTGTAAATTAGATAATCAGATTACCGTTGATTGATAGGACCTATGTCTATAAGTTTAAAACAGTCATCACTTTTTTATCATGGCTGAGTGATAATTAGCAGGAGACACAGTTATCAACACTTAGCACATAGACGTGAAGACATCCACCACTTATTCAGAACAGATGGACTATGGAGCCTTAGCTTGTCATACGTTAAATAATATGCCTTGAAATTGTATTCCAGATGTTTTAAGGTATAATTTACATGAGCCAAGCCATAAGTTTCTAAGATGCAAAATAATGTCTGCTGGGAAAATTTTCAAATATTTCTTCTTAAAGAAAAAAAAGCCAATTTGTCAAGAACTTTTTGAAGAGTTATAAAAATTGTAAAGATTGTTTGTGGTAAAACAGCACATCATCAGTAGCACTGAACATAATACTCCATAGACAAAGTTGTTTTCACTGAGAGGAATGGGAGAGGTCTAAATCGTTTCTTGATCTCAAATTTATATTTGTGGATCCTTAACAGTACCTACAAACCTGAATGTAAGATTCCTATAATACTACCCTTTAAGTAGAATGTCACGTCTCATATAAAAAGTTTATAAGCAATGTGCAGATGACCTTCATCTACCAGTTAGCCTACATGATCTAAATCTTGTACAACTTAACAAGATTTGAGTATTATTTATAAAAGTCTTTTAGCCAAGTCACATTATTGGGTCACTTGTCTAATGGAGATTTCACTGTATAGTAAAGATAGCAGGAGCAATATTTATCCAGTTACCACAGTATGCATTAGCAGCATGATTGACTTTGAGGCCAATGTTTTCATTTCTTCAATGTTTTTTCATTTCTTCAATGTTTTTCATTTCTTCAATGTTTTCATTCATTTTATATTCTTTTAAATTATTCCTTCTTCCACTCAGAGTTATGGACAAACCTTTTATCAATCTAACTAACTATCTACCCATGCATCCATCAATCAATCCATCCATCCATCCATCCATCCATCTCTACCTCCGTACCCCATCTTTGCCTTCAAAACATTTTGTTGTTTCAAAATATTTCCTTTGAAGCTGAGGTGAGCAACAAAATCTAGGATGCAGCTGAGCAGTGTGCAAGTAGTGAGATTTATTTACTGCTGGAAATCTATTTGATTCAGCAAACATTAAATATTCTTGGTACTGTATTAAGAGTAGGTTCAGCAAAATCAAAAAGCATAGCCCTGTCAATAAAGAAACATAATATATATATAGCATATTGCAAGTATATTGCAAAATAATCATCCTGATCACCAATTAAGAAAGGTGCTTAAATGATTACAATAGCAAGAAAATCAAGATCGCTTTATGCTGAGTAGGTTTTATTTTCAAATCAGTCTTCATACAGAGGAGTACGAATGAAAGTGTGTGTTGGGTACAGTGGAGAGGAGATGGAGGACTGGACTCTTCTGAGGAAAGAAAAGGCTGTTTCACAGAGACTCTGACTATGACATATCCTGAAGAAGCATGTTTCCTTGGCTTATTGATAAGCAAGGAATTGGGGGCTAAAGAAGAAGAATCATGCTTAAATCAGAAAGGACAGATAATAAGACAGCAAAAGATAAGGCAATTTACATTATCAGCTATGTATTCAGATTATTGGGCTTTTAAGTACCAAGGAGAAAAGTCCAATAGGGAGAAGACCACAGATAGGATAGGATATAGGGACTAAAATTCTTAGGCTTCATAAAATCTAAGAATGTATAAAATATAGAACTAGACCCCGTGGATAAATCTAACAATGAGGTAGAGTCCAACAGAGAGATATACACAGCCGGAACAGCACTGGAGACTGTTTATTATGTCATGTGTTTAAGTAATAAGAGAAAAAATTCTTTAGCAACAGAATATACCAGTTAAAAGCAAGCTTCTGGACTGGGAAGATGACTCGGTAGTTAAAGTTTTTGCCTCACAAACAAAAGGACTTGAGTTTGAATTCCCAGGTCTCACCTAAAAAAAAATGCCTGGGCAGACATGGCAGTGGCCAGCCTGTAACTCCAGCCCTGAAAGATAGAGAGTAGGAAGCCCCAGAGCAAAGTGATAAGGCAGTAGAACAATCCAGGATGATCCCCAATGTCACCCTTAGGCCTCCACAAGCACTTACACTCAAAAACTCTCTTGTACACACACAAGCACACACAAGTAGACACATGTAATTATGTGTGTATGAAATATGATTCCTTACTAAAGGAACCAAGCTGGATTTTAAAGGTCAGACTCTTGTATAAGCTATGAATTGCAGTATGCCTCATAGGTCATTTAACAACTTTACCATTTATTCAAAAAATAATTTAGCTGCTTGGGTAACAATATTTGAAAGCTGTCAAAAGGATTTTTATTCTGTGACCTAAAAAAAAATATATACCAAGAGCTATTGCTCAATATCCACCTCAATATCAGAACATACCAACCATGGTTACATAGACAAACCAATCTTCCTTTGAGTTTCTCTTCCAGTGTGGCTCAGATTCACTCATGTGGACTTTCAGAAGGATGATTTATTTCTCCTGGGAAAGGGCCTTCCAACATTCTCATTCGTGATTTGACTGTATGCTCTGCTTTCCAGGGTAAAACTTGTCTCACAGCCTCTGTGATTCTTTCTTCTACATACATGTAACTCCCCACTTTCTCTGGACACTCTTCTGGTGGTCTTCAGGTCTGCTTTCCAAGGGTTACGCCTCACAAACTGAAGTTTGTGCAGCATTATGGATTTGTTTCTTGCACTGATATGGAAATTACAAATATACTCTTTTATACTACTTTTACACTTCATTCATTGAAGAAGTGTCTTCAGATGCGTATAATATGGCAATACTTACGACTAAAACTGCAGTGATTGAGATACAATTGAATGGTTAAGTTTATATACTGATGGGGGAGATCATCTATAAACATGTCAAAATAAATAATCAAATGAGTTAGTCATGGAAGGTTCCTAACTTAGGATGATTCAGCATTTCTCTTGTTTACCACAGTGCCAAGCAAACAAATCCATTCAGTAGGGTCTGTTTTGAATGTTGTTCATTCTCTAGACTTGCAATATGAGCTTCAGCATTCTCTTGAGATGCTACACAATGGCAGTGGATCAGAGCTTCCAGTGAACTTCCTACTCACAAAAGTGAACAAGCAGCATCCCATGGCACTGCATTGCTAGGTTATGGTGAAACAGATACATGCTGTATGCATCTTTGACCTGTGATAAGTTTCAAGATTTAGCCACAGTCTAAGCAGAGACGCATAAACAGTTGTCCTAGAGACCAGTGCCATTGAGCAAGTGAGGGGGCAGTAGTGACAGAGATGGTCACGGGCTTTGGTTAGCACAGCCAGGATCTCAGAGGATTTGGGCCAATGCAAAAGTGATGAAACGAGGCAGGTGACCAGAGGAACCAGCCTGAGCCAAAGAACTAAGATGATATAGACATGTTTTCTTTGAGAAGAAAAGACAGGACAGGGTTGGCCAGAGACTTCTGGGTGAGGGAACCATAGACGGTGAAGTTGGGGAGCCAGGAACTCACAACCTTGGTGAAATAATTGAATATTATTGGATACAGTTTCTGAATAGCCTTCCACTTCAATGAGCCAATCTATTGGAAAAAATACCACGAATTAAGGAGTCACTATATAGGAAGAAAATGTCATGCTAATGCTCATTAGAATAAATGACTTGTAGCTTGAGGTTTTTAAAATAGAAAAAAAAGAAGATTAGCAATTTCCTGCAAACAGCTATTTCTGTTCAAACTCAACCACTCATGAATAATAATTCCAATAAAATAGCTCACATCAAAGAGCATCATTAGCAGTTTTAATTACCTAAATTTCTTAAATTAAGGATGGCTTGCATCATTTTTCAGCAGCAGCTGGTTGTTTGCTCTGCCCCATAGTTCGTAGTGTGCTCTTAGCAGATGTTTCTCTTATTATCTGAATGAAAATAGATGCGGGTGATATTGTGGGTCACAATTGTCACTGATTCCAAATATAATCATTCTCAAAACGCTCATCAACAAGACTAGCATCTGTCAGAAATGAAATCACCTCTGGTTTGGGCTGTGTGCTCATTAGCCTCACTTAAGTGCTGCCACCATTGTATTATTATGTGGTAGAGGAACTGCCTTCTTTCTTCATCAAATGATACAACTGTGGAATTTCTACATAGATGTCACCCTCTAGCTATGGCTAGCAGATGAATACACTCTGGGAAACTCGTTTATTTCAAGGGTGAGTGAGCACAGCATAGCTTTAGACATTCTTTCCTTGCAGGCTGTCCAGAGTAGCAAGACACCATGACAGGACAGCAAGGTGGCAGAATAGCTCAGACACTGAGGTTTCCTACGTACCAAAGTAATGTTTGGTCCTCACTGCATCTCTAAATACTTTCAGCATGCCTGTTCTCTGTTAATACGGTGCATGGAAAAGTGAGATGAACATAATGAATTCAGGGTCATAAAATGATTTAGTGTTTAAGGTGTATATCAAGATGTTGAAACTTTATCTTCATTTTCACAAGACTACTAGTATAAATTAATTTTCTTCTTTCCAGAAAATGCTTCCAGACTGCACACTTTTACTTAGAAGATAATACATCTCCTCGAGTGATATCCACACCACCAACACCTATCTTTCCAATTTCAGGTATAATTTAGCATGACCATGAATGCCTCATAGATGATGAACAGGTTTGTTTTCTTATTGGAGGGCTTTCAAATGTCTACAATGTATAATAGTCAATAGTTTTTATACTCAATTATATTTTGGATCATGTACCATACTCTTTTGTTTATACCAACTTCTTGTTAGTTCTTCTTAAATATTCTTAAAAATATGGATAATATTTTATCAAAATATCAAAATAATTTATAATTGTTCTATTATAATATAGTAGGATAAACACTAATAGCAATAAAACATTGGTTAACAATAATGTTTCCCTCATCTCCATCACTATAGTGGAAACCTACACAACAAAAATCAGACCAACTCAATGCAATAAATGTTTCTTAATTAACATTGATGATTAAGGAAAAAACTAAAGTAATGTTGGTAATAGTAGGAAAAACAAATAATGCATGTTTGCTTGGAATGTTCAAATATACCAAATACTGAACATTGGATATTGAATGACTGAATATTTGAGAACAGGTTAACTTTTTTTATTTTATGTGTGGGTGAATATGGCTGTAGAAGCCTAAGGGTGACTTTGGAAATCATCCTGAATTGCTTTATCTCTCTTTTTGTTCTGCTTTGAGGCTTTCAAGCTCCACTATCCAGGGCCAGAAAAGTGAACTACTGCCATTTCTGGCCTGTATTTTTATATGGGATCTTGGATCAGAACTCAGCTCCCATTGTTTATGAGGAAAAGCTTAACCACTGAGCCATCTCTTTAGCCCATATTTACTATTTTTAATTGACACTTTTCCTAGACAATAATATTCAAAAGTGTTAGGTCATTTTGACAGAAACATTCATTGACTTTAAAAGTTTGCACTATAAATAAAATAGTAGCCACTTATTTAATTTTATATTTTGCAACTTCTCAGAATGCATAGAGATAAGGAAAAATCAATTTCAAAAAGATCTGTGAGCTATGGAAAAACAGGAAAATAGAGGATAAGACAGGGCTAGAATTCACCAACAAAAGGAGATAGTTCCAAAAATTCCTTCCAGTTACCCAAATTCTTCAGTTCATCACCAAAAATAAGAAAGAAAAGAAGCATTTTCCCTTATATTTTTGTTTGGATCTATTTGGGTTGTATATAGTATCTCCCTGAAGTTTTCTAAACCAAAAGCTAACGGTATTTTCTGCTTTTCCTCTTGCAGCGCTTCTGAGTCTCTGACCACCACTATTTTTATTTCTGTTCTTCTAACTTACATTGAACCCATTGCAGAAGAGCTCTTCTGCCTGGATGTGTTTAGATTGCTGAACAGGACCCCTCTCAGTTTATTGTGATTTCCCTCCCTTGCAAACATTTCTTCTATATAC
The DNA here is from genome assembly GCA_023101885.1 of Typhlomys cinereus. Classification (NCBI taxonomy): domain Eukaryota; kingdom Metazoa; phylum Chordata; class Mammalia; order Rodentia; family Platacanthomyidae; genus Typhlomys; species Typhlomys cinereus. The sequence goes on from JALPQD010000001.1 coordinate 2,162,789, forward strand.
CCCATCACCTAGAAACACAAACTTACTGTAGTTTTATTCATAGTACAGCATTGTATTCTATTGACAAATAAAATGCAAATTTCAAAATCCAGGAAATCCAAACTTCTGCCTTTTGAGTATTACAAAAATCAAAGGCAGCTCTTCTCACTTGCTCAGCACTCAAGAATTCACTCCTGGAGTCTGCAACAAGGCTCAACAGGTTAAGGAGCTTGCCCCTAAGCCAGACAACTTGAGTTCAATCCCTAGAGCCCACATACTGAAGGAGAGAAGTGACTTCCAAGAGCCGTACTCAAACCTCCGCGCATGTGTTGTGACATCTTCATGTGCATGTATATTAACACCTCTCTCTCAATCTCTCTCTTTCTCTCTTTCTCTCTCTCTCTCTCGCTCTCGCTCTTGCTCTCGCTCTCACTCTCTCTTTCTCTGTGCCCTCTCGATGAATAAACATAGTTTTTTTAAAGATTTTCTCTTGGTGATGATAATAGCGACTTTTCATGTTCAATGAGAAAATTGAAAGATACCCTAGAATCACTGACTTGCAATAAACAAAAGAAATTACTAAAATGCCTAACTGTGGATTTAAAAAAATAGTTTGTTTGTACCATGCTAGCTGGGCAGGATACTATCAATAGGTTTGAAGGACGTTCACTACAGCTAATGATTTAGGTGTGGCAAATTATTTCTGTTTTCTTATGTCATTATAAATGCTACTTCCAGGCAAGATCTTTTCATAGGTGTGAAGGTGAAATTACACCTAGGTATTTCTTAAGCTTGACTGGCTAATTCAATTTCAGTATTCAGGTCTACTCATGTAAGAGAGGGAACAGATGGATTCCAATTTATTTTTAATCAACAAATTCTTGGTAACTGAAGCTTAAAAATTTTAGATGGCCTAAATGTTGAACATCTGGTGATGTAAATAGCTGTTTCTAGTGGAATGTGTTGGATGTTTCCTTGTCAGAGAAATCTCTTGTAAAATTGTATACTGTGGAATAATAATATGTTTAACCTTTGGGGAAATATCCATGAAAAGAAAAAAAAAGAAAATAGAAAAAAATAGCAGGACCATTCAATGTAATTTGGTCCCTTCACTATAAATTAAGAGAGCCATAAGTTTGTTTATATATATAGCATATTTTCAAGTTAAAATTCTTAAAACATTACATATGAAAAGGGGCTGAGTGATGGCTGAAGGGTTAAGACTCCATCTCACAAGCAGAACGCCCTGAGTTCAAATCCCATGTCTCATGTAAAAATGCCAGGTGGAAAAAGTACCCTGCACTTTGGGCCCTAGTAGGTGGATCCTGGGAAATCCCAGAGCAAAGCAAGAGGGAGATAGAATCAATCCAGGATGATTCCCAAAGTCACCCTTGGCCCTCCACAGTGCCCTCTCTCTCTCTCTCTCTCTCTCTCTCTCTCTCTCTCTCTCTTTCTCACATACACACACACATATATAAAATAAATAATTAAAATATGAAAAAGTATGAAAAGTTTTTTATTACATTACCCTTAATGAATAACCTGTATATAAATGTTATATTATTAAAAAAAGAGAAGGAAATGCTTTCTAAATTTTAATGTCTGAAGTATTCCTTGCAAGGTACTAAACTACATAACTCCTGGCTAAAGAGATGGCTTGGAGGTTAAAACTCTGCCTTACAAGCAGAAGGAAACTCCAAGCAAAACTGGAGGCAGCCTAAACTTCGGGCTGTGGAAGGCAGAACATGGGAAATCCCAGAGAAAAGCTAAAATAAGGTCGGGTAATCCAGGATGATTTCCAAAGTCACCCTTAGTCCTCCACAGGCATAAACAGTACCCTCTGATACACACACACAAATAAATAAATAAATAAATAAATAAATAAATAAATAAATAAATAAATAAATAAATAAATAGTACATAACTTCAATAAGCAATCCATGTTATACTACAATAAGCTGAAAATATTTCTGGGAATGGTGCTATAACACCATAGATCTCACATGTGAGAGGTCGAGTCAAGAGAAGGGCAAATTTAAATCCAGCCAATGTCACATCAAAAAACTTTAAGGCCAGCATGTATGTACTACATCTCAGATCACAAATATAAGTAGCAAATAGATTGTTTACATGCACTGTCTGTTCATATTAAACAAAGTTGTCCATACAGAGAAGAGTATACTGGCAATAATTGAGGTTTTGGCGGTCTTTAAAAAAGTAAAAAACGTTGAAAAGGCGTTATTTTCTCTTCAAAGTACAGAGAAGGGATTCCTAATTTAATTTCTAACATGTTGACTTTGATTGGCAGTAAATATACATAAAATTGGTATTTGTTGCTTGCCAACTGAACACAGAACTACTTTGGATTATATTAATTGAATTTGAAGTTGTTTTAGAAGATACCTTAGAAAGAGGAGATATTCATTGTTGTTTCTAACATGTTTTTTTAATTCACTTAGATGATGTTGGAGCAATTCCAATAAAGCACTTTCCAAAGCATGTTGCAGACTTACATGCAAGTAATGGGTTTACTGAAGAATTCGAGGTATGATTTCAATAGATCTGTTTTAGAGAGTATTGAAAATACTACATTTAAAAGACTCCACTGTAAGCTAGTTCTTGACATTGAAAGCATTTTCATTTCTAGGAAAAATATTAGTTACATAATTATTTCCATATTTAGGAGATGTGTTCTAGTTGCCATATAATTTAGAAAATTGGTTTTCTGTTTTAAAAGCCAACTGATACTAGTAGAAGAAATAATAATATAAATGTTAATTAATCCTCTTCCATTAAATAAAGTTTTTGAGTATTTTTTCTTAAGAGCCAAATTAGTAATACTGTTTCTGTTCTATTTTATAAATTACATAAATTATACTAAATTACTAAACTTCATGATTTTCAGCTAAACTGCATATAAATTCTTAATTGTAAGTATTACACTGATATAAATGCAATACTGTTTAGATACTGTTTTATGAAAAAAGTAAAATCACATCTTTTTAATAAAAGTTTATATCTTTGATATTTGAACATTATAACCAGCAAAACTTTTTCTAGTGATATTCAAAGAGATGATTAAATTCACTACAAATTTTTCATACCTCCTATACTAGCATTTAAGCAGATTTTTCAGAATATGGAGTCATGAGTCCACAGTTAACAGTAATGACTATATGTTCAAAAGAACTGTCACTTCCGAATGTGCCTGAAATGTTACTGATCAGGGCCCTGTGTAGTTAACCTTCACTTGACTCCCATAGTCATTTTTTATCATTTCAGTTCCTATGTTTGATGAATGCAAACTTCATGGAAGTCAATTGCCAATGTACAAATAGCAGAATTGGGCTTCAAACTCAGTCTTAAATCTCATGTTGTTTATAGTAGCCTTGCCATCTGGCCAAAGTCACCAACCTTCCCATTGGTTATGCTTTGAGAAGCCTCATAGTGCAGCAACCTTTCCTCTACCTCAGTCCAGCTACCCAATGCTCTCTAGATCTCCTTCCTTGAAGGACTCGGAGCTCTGCTCCTGATCACAAAGTCTGCTTTGCCCTGACCTGCTCTCTTTACACTCAGCAGTTTCTTCTGTGGAGGCCCACCACTGAAGGCATAAGAAGGGAAAGAAGATGCCACAAATCAAAAGCTTTAAGATATCAAGAATAGAAATAAAGCATTGCACAATGTGGAGTATAATGTTTGAAACCTCAGATTATGTTTTAAGAGGTTCCTGGAAATTCAGTGCTGTCTCATGTTAGCTATAGTATGAAAGCTACTTGTACTGTTGATGGGTGGAAACTGTCAGACTACCATCAAATAAAACTATAATCTTAACAGAGAAAACAGGTCAAAGATGACATTTCATTTTTCCAGGTGGTTAAAAAAGAAAAAAAAGAACTAAATAGAATAAAATAGAAGATTTAAAATTGAAGATGGTGACAGTCTATGCCCAAAGGATAATCATTAATTCACAACTATCAAGTTGGGCTGAAATTTTATAAATAGACTATGATAATTAAATTAATACAATAACCACATTTTCACTCAATTTTTTCTTACCATTGCTTTTAATGCACAGTATGATTATTAAAAAGCTTTTCATTAACTTAGTAATTAACTTAATAGATAATAATACTGCACACCTTTTAAGTGGTTCATATATTAGAGATTTTCAGATTTAGATTTTCAGAATGACTTGCAGAGAAAGAGACCTTAAAAATTACTTGGGGAGAGGTTGGATCATTTGCTGGTGAATAAGAATCATATCTGGATTGTGTTTTCTCAAAAATTGTGAGGCTTCAATTTTATGGTCTCATTGCTAAATATTTGTCAGTTCTAAATTGATATTTTATTTTATTTTAATTGAAAATTGGCAGAAATTTGTTTCCATTCCATCAAAATTTAAGCAAAAAAAATGCTCTACTAGGTAAATGTATATAAAGTAATGCCATCTAAATTTTTAATGATATAGCATATATGACTCAAGTTGTTTTAGGAGAATTTTAGTATTTTGATATCCCTAAGTCTACTATAAACCACCTAACAGGGAGCTATGTATTCTTTAACTCAGAAACAAGTATCTGTCACTACTTCAGAGTTTCAAATAGTATTATGGAGATCAACTAAACCCATCTTTGTACATTAGCAAACCCAATTATGATGACAAAGTGGGCCATGCAATATGGGTTCATGTCTGCACTTAAATTATTCATCATATTATACCAGTGTCTCCATTTAATAGTATTATTATTTTTCTTCCCATAATTTTAAGGTTACAAATTGTTAGACATTTTGATTTGCATGCAACTGTTTGAAACATTCTGTTTTGTTAGTATGTGACAAATGTATTTATGGCATGATCATAGTTTTCCATTGTAAACCTAATATGAACACTTTTTTTTCTCATTTGTCGTGTGCTGTGGAATTTGATTTCTTTACTTTTTTGGCATTCATTTCCTCATTAGACACTGAAAGAGTTTTATCAGGTAAGGCATTATTTCACTGCATTTTCTTTTAGCCATGAAGTAGTTGTAACATGTTAAATATATGTGTATTTTTTTTACTAGACTATTTTGTTTGTTTTGTCTTCCTTGTTATATTTTAAGGCATTTAGCCTGAAAGAATGTGTGTTAAAGTAGGACACCTGCAATTTCTTTTCCAGGAAGTGCAGAGCTGTACTGTTGACTTAGGTATCACAGCAGACAGCTCCAACCACCCAGACAACAAGCATAAGAACCGATACATCAATATCGTTGCCTGTAAGTACATCCTCAGCTCAGCCAACTGTACCATTATCAGCTGGGCTGTTGACCAAAGTCCACTGCAATTTCTCAGCAAACCTCAGCGGGGCCTTGTGTTCAGAACTGTCAGTTAAATGATGCACAGCATTGTACAAACAGAGCTTAAATCCACTCTGCAATTGGTGATATTGTTTCACTCTACATAGAACCAACAGCAGTGTTAATACAGTTCTTTTGGCCCCATCTCTTCTTGTTCTTTCTGTTCCATGGTTGGACCTGTACTTGGAAACTATTTACTTTTGGTGAATATACTAACCAATTTAGATTCTCTTTCAAATTTCCCTTTCTGCCCGGACTTTAGCTTGTATCTTCCCTTTCTTGGCATTCTTCCTGCCCTTCTGAAGAATAGACCAGTGCCGCTTATTTTATCTTTCCATTCCTTAATTCCCATAGCTTTTCTGTTCTAGGCGAGTGGCTATCTGGCTTCTTCCGTTAATGCTATTTTATTTGTATTTTTCCTATGCGATTATCATCTTCCATTTTTTTGGCACTTCTTCTCTGACTTTGTTTGCTCCAATGTTGATTTGTATTGCCTTCCATATAGTGAAATCCATCTTCATACCCCCCTTCCCTCTGTAGAGTTAGAGGGAACTTTTGTTCTTTTTCATGTGTTTATTGTGGTCTCCATACACATGTGTATCAACAGTGAAGCTGTATAAATTCTGCTTCCAGTGTAGTTGTGGAAAATTGTGCAACCACACTCATCTCTTTAGTTATTATGCATCCAGAGATGCTATCTTCTTTATTTCCTTTTTTAGCACAGACTCTACTGTGTGTCTTTCTCACCTGAAATAACTATCCTGTGTGAATGTAAAACTCAGTTGCCTCTCAGGGTGAAATTTTTGTGAGATTTACTTCCACAGGCTAAATAGAAGACTACCATAAGGTAACTGAGAAAGGACAGAGAATTATATTTTCAAGTTGAGCACTTGCTGGCTACCTGATATTGTTAATTTATTATTTCACTTAGCCCCTAATATAACTTATCAATATAGGTAACAACAGTTCTGTTTTTGAGATGAAGGGAAACAATCCTGACATTTCTGAAAACATTAGAATCAAGATACAGAAGTAAGAGAGTGTGACATCCAGACCCATGTCTCTATTGCCAGGCATATATTTCCGTATAAGCTCTCTTCACCATGTCTGCTGTTATTGTCAGAGAAATGTTAATGTCATATGTGTTAATGTAGCTGCTATTGTTCAGTCAGTATTCTCTTTTTCCCTGATGCCCAGTGAAACTCCAAGTTTCCTTCAAGTTCCATTTCTCTTTCTCATTGCATATGGCTTACAAATACTTTATGTAAAACTAAAATTAGTCCCAGGCTCCTGATTTCAGCAAGTTTGAATCATCTGGTTAAGCATGGGTTAAGGTACTATGATTTTCCTCTCCTTTTAACCAACAGTGCTGAATTCATCTCCTCTGTGCATGAATGTTGTCCTCCCACCTCCAGTTCCTATTTAGGACTCCTCTTAAAAGAACTGTGTGTCATAATTCTCCAGGAATCCGTCTGCTTCCTTCACTACTGACTCTTCCTCAGCTAGCCTCCTGCTCTGAGCATGTCAGCTACCATCCTTTGCTGGTCTTCTCCCTTCATTCTTCTTTCTCTTCAAGTGGCTCTCCACTCTTCATGACTCCTGTATCATTTTGAAAACCCACCCTAGGTGCCAACTTCAGATGCTAGCCTCTATGAAAATTTTTCTTCCATTCTTACACCAATGTGATTTCTGCTTCACATCCCCCTTCCTTGAACTGTATACCCCATCCTCTTGACATCTGAGTATTGCTTTCTGGGAGCCCCAATCTCATTGCATTAGAAAAATTCTTAAAAGTAGAGATTCCTGCTCCATTTGCTTTTGATATCTCTTTATGACTCCAGTCTATTAAAGTAAATTATTTTGTGTTAATTTTAATTCTATGACATGAATTGTGATGTGAATGTAAAAAACCTTTAATCTGTAGGTGTCTATGCTTTAATAAAATATATTCTTTTGTATTCCAGATGATCACAGTAGGGTTAAGCTTGCACAACTTGCGGAAAAAGATGGAAAACTGACTGATTACATCAATGCCAATTATGTTGATGTAAGCATGCTTGGTTTAATTTTTATGGATTCTTTTCAATCATTTGTTTTTTATTTTTCTACTTTTACAAGGATATTGAATATTCATCTCAGCTTCCCTCCTCCCTGCCATCTCCTCCCTTCCCTTCACCATTCCCTCCCACTCCCACTCACCCTTCTGGCTGTGTGTTTCTATGGCCCCTATGTTCACTCTAGCTTGTCTATTCCTGTTGGGGCTAAGGCCTCTATGGTATATCAATTTACCTCTCTTCAAGCCACCCCACTGAGCTTTTCCCTTCACTCATCCAGCTTTAGACCCGAAAATTTCCACTATAAGTTCCCATTCTATGGGTATAATAATGGCTACCTACAGAGAAGTTTGATGTACTGTCTTCCTACCTATAGGTTTATTGGCTGTCTTCTTTACTGATCTATTTCTTTCCTTTTTTATGTTCTTTTTCTAGTTTATAGTAACAGGGATGGGTTCCATTCTAGCAAGCAGGTCTTGATTCCAATCAGAAAGCTATTGGTTTTCTATTTGGTAGCCATGCCACTATTATACTGGTGGTCACCTGTAGCCATGGTAATTTGCATTATAACTTACATATCTTATGCCATTGATGGGGCTTGTGATTATTTCTCTCCCCCAGAAGCTTCTACAGTATTCCTTGGTACTGTGTAAGATATAAATTTTATGGAAATTTTATCAGACTCTGAATTCATTATATAACAGAACTGTACATATGCCATAGCTTCACGCATGCTATTTGATATAAAATAGAAATGCAAATCAGTGACAAATAATTTTCAAGAGATCTTGTGTCTATACTATTCTACTTGTATTATGATCTGAGAGAGGGAGGGAATTCTTGTTAGGAATACACGGTCAAGGTAGAATATGGTTATTCAAATAGATTTATAACATCATAAATCAGAGGATAAAACTAACGCCTATTTCAATTTCCAATAGCCCCTGAAACAGTTCTAGGTATATGGTAAATGATCAATAAATCTGAACTGGGAAATTCTTACAGTAGTACTGACAAAATAAAAAATATGATTATTGATCCAGAGACTTTTCTGGTTTTAGACACCACTTATGATACTAACTTTGTTGAACTCATTGGAGCTTTCTGCAGTCAGTAGATTTTACAATTATTAATGGAATTTATACATAGTCAACTGAATGTAAACCAAACCCTTTTCTCTGATCATAGAGTCTGTCTTCATGTGAATACTACATGCAACTCTGAGTTCAAAGAAGTGAGTTTTTCTATAGAATGGGTGTATGAACACCCACTGATACTTTCAGAGGAGGCTTTCTCTATGTCAAAAAGAATATGGGCTTGGAAGGATAGCTGTTTGAATTCCAACTCTTCCCCTGACTGGCAGCAGAGCACTTGACAATCAGAAGCTCCTCTTGAGCTTCTGTTTCTTCATCACCAAGTAAAACACTGTGCTCCCACTTTGTGTCAGTGGTGAAATAGGTCAGTGTTGCAAAACATCAGATCAACATGATGTGATTCTTAAGAAAGAAGTGTTAATGAGTGGTTAGGCTCAGTACTACCAAGGAATGAAAATAGGTCCTTATTCTAGAGGATTCCTAACTATTGGGAATGAGCGAGTCCCATTGTCTGAATATATTTCAAAACAGCACAATTCATTATCATCCAATGGAATAACCATGCAAAGAATTATAGTTGTACCAAAGAAAACCCTTTATTTCTTAAAAAGAATGAATGTTCAGGAAGAACCACAATCCTAACTAATAAGCCAGTACTTTTGATTATGCAAACTAAGTTTTCTAAGTCATTAAAAAATGCCTCCCTTGAAATTTTAAATATTACATGGTTTTAATTAGCATGCAATTCAGACAACAAGATATACATGTTTATTTCTCCAGGGCTACAACAGACCAAAGGCTTATATTGCAGCACAAGGCCCACTGAAATCCACGGCAGAAGACTTCTGGAGAATGATATGGGAGCACAACGTGGAAGTCATCGTTATGATAACAAATCTTGTAGAGAAAGGAAGGGTATGTAGTCATCCATCATGATGTCCCTGATAGCAGCTAGAAGTTCTTCGAATTAGAGTTTATGTTTATTCTTTTTTATTTTGGCTGAGTTTTGGAAGGTCTCCTGTAGTCTAGACTCTCCCTCAACTCTCTATGTAGCCGAATATGACTTTGAATTCCTCATCCTCCTGCCTTCACAGGGGACATGCCACCACATTCAGCTACTTCCAATTTATGATAGACAACATTAAAAATTACCAAAGGTTATCAGAAGTGTCTTCCACATAAAGGAAAAATTTTGCTTGGCATAATCATCCCTAAAGTTCCATTATGAATCAAGTTACATGCTTCTTCGATGCATTCTTCATGTAGTGAGAAAAAGTACTATTGAAAGGACACTGACGAGCAATGGAGTATAAAGTAGGCTTCTGTTCATGAGACCGGGGTGTCAGTGCTGGCTCTGCAGTAATTTGGTGTTCCCTGTTGCACTTCACTTGTCCAAAGGGAGGGAACATGTGACCAGACCGCTTCAGGTCTCCTTCTGTACTCTATCTCTGGCCTCCTCTACAATTAGTAAGTGATCAGGGGGAAACAAGGCAACATTTAGAAGAGTAAGAGTCCATTTATGTCACTGTCTCAGACATTTACTGATTTCAAGCATGACTTTCATATTGAACCTTTGCATGAAAATTAGAACCTCAATTTCTCCTTTGCAGAGAAAGTGTGACCAGTACTGGCCTACTGAAGGCAGTGAAGAGTATGGAAACTTTCTGGTCAATCAGAAGAATGTTCAAGTGCTTGCCTACTATACTGTGAGGAATTTTACTCTAAGAAATACAAAGATAAAGAAGGTGAGCTAATAAATTATGGACCGATACCAACAACAGATGAATAATGAAGAAAGTGTGGGGTGTTTATATACAAAAAATACCATTCAGCCTTTAAAAAGGATGGAATGTGTGATTTGTGACAATGTGGAAGACAATGTTGAATGACCTAAATCAGAAACAGAAAGACAACTGTGCTTCACTCATATGTAGAATCTAAGAGAGCCAAACAAAGGAAGTATGAAATAAAAAGGTGTTTATCAAAGGGTGAGAGTGAAATAATTGGAGTAATACAAATTTTCAGTCAGATGGAAGAATATGCCCAAGAACCTACTGTACAACATGGCAACTGTAGCTGACGATGATATGCCACACACTGAAAGATTCTAAGAACAAGTTTATGTGTTTTCATCAAAAACCAAATTTCAGAGGTAATGCATATATAATGCATATACAAATTAGCTTAATTTAACCATCCCATAACATGTTTATGTTGTGCATCATAAATATACTCAATGCTTAATTTGTCAGGTAAATTAAAAAAATAAAACACATGATGGTTAGTGTTAAATACATTCTAAATAAATGAATAAATAGTTATATAGCCAATATAAAGTAAAATCTTTATCGATAAAAGCACATAAATCTCACTTTAACATTTTCTCCCAATGCCTCCCTCCATATTTCTGTTTGGTAGAGAATCTTTCTAGCCAGAGTCTCATGGGGTCAGTGGTTGGCAGCAAATCTGATAACAATCCCTCTTCTGTGTGGACACTTCACACTGTAGCCCCAACACAGTCCCATCATTCAACTAGTATGAGTAGAAATTGAAATAAGTAAACAAAATACACCTAGAGAAATAATTTATTGCTTGAGGTTTGCAGGAGAAAAAAAGAACAAATAGATTAGACGAAAGGATGGATAGATGGATAGATGGATATGGATGGATTTTCTTATGATGCATTTGACTTAGGGAATTATCAAGTTTTAAATTTATGGGATAGAATGACTGCCTTGGAAATTCAGCTAAGAGTTGTCCAGTTTAGAGCCCAAACTCATCATGGTAGCAAGCAGAAAAGGTCAACCAAGGTTTCCGTGTTCCAGTCTTAAGTGCCATCGCCCCTCCAGGACTCCTCAGTCTTTTCTTTCAAGTCTTCAACTCTTCCATCAGTTGAATGAGTTCTACCTTCATCAAGTAGTTGAATGAGCTTCTTTATTCAATCTTCTTATTTAAACATTATTTAAACCTCAAAAAAACTTTTAGTTTAATATCTAGTGTGATTGGTCACACACCCATCACAACCTAACCTAGAAGACGCATAAAACTTACCAAAACAAATTTCACTGGACTTCCAGCATCAAATTATGCATGAATGTTTAAGAACTCATGTCTATGCATGTGTATGTGGGTGTGGGTGTCTGTGTGGATCTATATGTCTGTGTATAATGCTGCTATCAACTGTCTGAACTTTTGCAGGGTTCCCAAAAAGGAAGACCCAGTGGACGCCTGGTCACACAGTACCACTACACTCAGTGGCCTGACATGGGCGTTCCAGAGTACTCACTGCCGGTACTGACTTTTGTGAGAAAAGCTGCTCATGCCAAACGTCATGCAGTGGGGCCTGTTGTTATCCACTGCAGGTGAGTCTCGGTGATGTTCTCTAAATTTGCAGAATTGCTTGTGCTGAAACAAAATAAATTGAGAGAACAAAGTGTTACTGAAATGGGAATGGTTCCACAAAGTGAGTGGGGTAAAGTATTCCCACAGCCATAATTACGGATCACAAAGAAATGAGTATGCTAGGCTCAGAATTTGATGACTAAATATTACAGAACATTTGAATGTTGAACTTGATGTGAATTTACTAGCTGTGTGAGGCAGATGGAATGATATTTTTGTCCTTAAACATTTATTGCAACACATGACACTGGATTAGAACTGCTTGAGACATTATCCCTGTTCTGCCAGAGAGTTATTTGTGAGGTTTCCATTAGAGAAATCAAGAAATTCCAACTATGAGGAATTTGGAAAAATAACCTGAAATCATTTTTATGAAACTAAAATCCCTTTCTTATTTCCCTGAGGTTTTGAAAATCATGTTGACTCAATTAACAATTCATGGTTGCCCAAAAAATTGAACTTCAAAACATAGCCTGATAAATAACAATAATGATTTTGCACAGAAAAAGGAAAAATAAAGAAGATATGTGTGCGTGTGAGTGTGTGTGTGTGTGTGTGTGTGTCTATGTGTATGATGCATGCATGTGTGATTGAGTGAATGAAGATATGCATGTACCATATTGCATGTGTGAGGGTCAGAAGACAACTTTGAATATCATTCCTCACCTTTGACCTTGTCTAAGACAGTGTCTCTTTGTTGTTTTCCTGGGCATCCACCAGGCTAGCTAACCTGAGAGTTTCTGGAGATTCTCTTGTCCTGTCTCTTCCATCTTCCTGTGGAAGTGCTGGGATTATAGACTCACATGCTATACACCTGGCACTTACATGGGTTCTGGGTATTTGAACCCTGGTCCTCATGTTCAAACAGCAAGCACTTTTTTCCCTACTAATCCATCCCTCTAGCTAGACATTTTGATCTAATATTTTCCAGTTAAAGTAATAGCAGCTAATATTGACTATGTGCAATGTGCTAACCTATACAACCTCAAAAAATCAAATTCGTTTCTATTGTACAGCAGTTTTTTTAATGAGTTTCTGTATTTTCCCAGAAGCAAATTTTTTTTTTGATGGACAGGCTGTCTGATGCATTCTAATTACCCCTTTCATGTATTCTCAGTGTTGGAGAGACTTGAGCCTTTTAATCAGATAGCTTGATGATAAACTAAGGAAAACTGAAAAGGTGCAAGAAAAAATACCTCTGAAAGTCAGGATTGTTTCTTAGTAAGTGGAGAGGGGCCTGACTCTAGTGTGGAACGGGTGCCAGTTTCTCACTATAGCACTTCCTACCTGTTGAAACATTTGATAAGAGGAACCATCTGAATTCTGTCCCTCTGATGGAGGTTTTGAAGAAGTCGCTGAATAAGGAATAGCCTCCTAGAAATGCCTGTTGCGTCCTTCCTCACCAACTCCCTGAGATGATATTTTCAATTCAAAGCGCTATCAAATTCTCTTTCCTATTAATCTCGAAACCTTTACAAACATGTATCCTTGGCAAGGCAGACCAGGGACCTTTGCATTTCTGAAGCTGGTGAAGCAGATACTTTTCTTAGATTAAATGTCTGCTTGCTATGCTCTGGTATGTAGTATTTTCCATGTAGAATGCATTAACACCAATAAATACAACTGTTGAAACTTTTTTTAATGCCCCAAAGAATCAGATTTTCTGGCAGCTTTATTTCTGGCAAAAAATAAATGCAGAAGTGAACTATTTAGTTTTTTGCTTAAAATATGATGCTAAATTACCAAATTGTTTATAATTTTTAGATCACTAAATCAAAATGTGGCTCATTTGCCTGGGGAAGGAAATTGTTTTGCTCAAAATGATGTTTCAGATTCATTTGATGCTTGACATTGAAATATGTTCTTTCTCTGTTCAGTGCTGGCGTGGGAAGAACAGGCACATATATTGTGCTAGACAGTATGTTGCAACAAATTCAACACGAAGGGACCGTCAATGTTTTTGGCTTCTTAAAACATATTCGTTCACAGAGAAATTATCTGGTGCAAACAGAGGTATTCTTTTTTAAATATATGTCTTTTTCTGTACACTGGGCATCAGCTGAAAACAGTAAGAACTCATTTTTTTTCAGCATTCTGCAATCTAAAAGTCAAGCAGGTTTTAGCAGGACTGTGGTCTTTCAGAACACATACCTAGCTCCCTGTGCCTTTTCCAGATTTCTAGCAGCTCCGTGCATTTTGTTCTGTTTTGTTTTGTTTTCTATTGTAGCATCTTTGCTACAGTTTCTGTCTCTGTCTTCACATGGTCAACCTCCCTCTATGTCCCAGTTTCTCTCTTACTGCCCTATGCCAGCTGACCTCATGTCAACTAAAGACATCTGCAGTGACCATGGCCCTATTTACAACTACTTAGAGGGATTGTGTGGGTTAAGCTTCAACATATCACCATGATGGGCACAATTTATCCTTTAATACCAGGTAATAGCCGCTGTATCATGGATCAGCCAGCTAAACCGTGCCTACTCTATGACCAAATGAGGACTGTCTTTCTGAAAACACTAGTAGCAGTGATGATTCTGAGAGTATGAATAGAGCACTCAGCATCTACTCGTACTAACAAAAACCTAGAGTTGCTCATACACACTGGCCATTAATGGATTCACTTTTTATGTATATGAAAAGCATACTCCTATATAACACATAGTAGAAGTTGCAGATCTGTTATGTTATTTTTACTATTTCTAAATAAAAATGAAGATTGAAAAATTATAATCAATAACTATAATCAGAAGTATATGGCTAAGCAGGGAACACATGTCAACCAAAATGAACTTCCATCATGGAAATGGCTTTTTGGTGAAGTGAAACAGAAGAAGTAGTATTCTACTTATAATATAAAAGGGGGTTATCAATTGAAAACTAAACAGAATAGAGTACAGTGATTTATGGGTGCCTCCACAGAGAGTTGGAGGGGCTGCCAGGGTGCATTCATCCAAGGCTCAGGAATCAGGAAAGTAGTCCTCACGGGAAATGTGTGAATGTCCAGATTAAAGGAGAAGCAGAGAACATCGCTTGGCTCTCTGCAGCTCCCTCACTCCCATCCACAAGGCATTAATGCAAGATGCATAGAAGAGAGCTAAGAAGAGGTTACTTCCCTCTGGGCTGCCTCCTCTTAAGTGTGCTTTCCTACCAAGCATAGTTAGCCCTCCTTAGCAGGTCCTTCTTCGCGGTCATCACTCCCCTGCTAGATTCTTGCTATTGATGTAATGTTCTATTTTTGTAGCTAGATATGTATCAGAAAACGTGAAACCATGTTCCTGTTGTCATTGTTTGTTCTCAGGAGCAGTACGTCTTCATTCATGATACGCTGGTTGAGGCCATACTCAGTAAAGAAACCGAAGTACCGGATAGCCATATTCATTCCTATGTTAACACGCTCCTTATTCCAGGACCCACAGGCAAAACAAAGCTGGAGAAACAATTCCAGGTGAGTCCTCTTGAAAGCCCCTTGGTTGCCACCTCAAAACTGAATTTGACTTGGCAAGGCTACATAGATGAGTTGACAGGGCTGATGGAATAGCAACTTTGCATTTGAACCACCTTTGTTCTTTATAGAAAGGTACAGGGCCACCCAGCAGTTTTTAACGAGATACTTGCTTCTGAGTAGCAAGAGGAAAAGTTCTCAGAAAACCTAAACTAACTTTTTATAAATGCAGACGTGGCCCAGAAAAGAAGGGCTTCAGAGCATAACAGAATGAACAGATAGGACTTATAATACAAGTTGGATAAGTGTTCTTTTTGTTTTGAAAAAAAACCAGACCACTTAAAGATAAGTGCCGTGGCTCAGGCTGTTCCTACTAGTCTTTGAAAAAGTCTGTGTCTCACTTGAAACCCTCAGAGTAGAGTAGGCCACCTACTTTACAATAGCTCCCTCGACCCTCATTTCTCCCACTCGCCTGTCTAGAGACAAGAAAACCAGAGAGAAGAGCATGTTGTATTTACTCCCATACCGCCCCAAACCCTAGCTCTCTGGCCATCAGACATCAGTTACCAAGGAATTCAGAAAGCACGTTCAAGCACGACTGTATTTGGAATCAGTGAATGTACAAAATAGAGATATTTTTCACAGGGTAGAGGCTCTGATGTCATTGTACATTACCCTCTACTGTCATTTTATTTCTCAGGATTTCTGGAGAAAGGATATATAAGATGAATTTAGAAGATCATGAAAAAAATGCAAAAGAGACAACAAACCTTGAGATTCTTTTCTTTTTTCTTTTCACCCATCTATGGAGTAAAGTACTTGACTACAATGAATACAACATTGACCTCTAGCATCCACATAACCACATGCACTCATACAATATAGACTTTAAAAATATATCTAAATAAAATATAAGCATGCACTAAAACATCAAAAGAACACATCAAGCTCCTACTTTCATAATAACTTGCTGAGAGATTCAGGTTGGAAAGTAGATAAAAAAGAAGCTGTATGATTATCATTATGACATTAGCTAAGTAAGGATTGAAATAGAAATAGAACTGAATATAAAGTGATATTTCAGTTGTATCCTTAAGGAATATTCACATGAACTAAATTTTAACAGCCAAATAGAGAACTTGTTGACTGATTTGCAAGGCCCTACATTTGAGAAAAGAGGCAAACATAACCACTTTGATTTCAGTAACTAGAAAGCACAAAAAACTATGGCTGAGAATTCAAAAGAAGGGGTTCAGGCTTGCAGAATGTGGGTCATGCAGTGGTAATATCACTTCTAAGCCTACCTAATTTTGAAGAATTATAAAGATTCATTGCTAAGCTTTGCATTAACAGAATGAAATAACTGAGGTAGGCTGCTTTATAAAAATAAAACTTGAGGTTCTGCAGATACAAGGTGCATGGGAGCACATCTGGGAATGACCTTCTTGCTTCAAAGACCCAGGCTCCACAGAATATTACATGGTAACATGGCAAAAGACTGTGTGTGTGTGTGTGTGTGTGTGTGTGTGTGTGTAAAGCAGATCAAGAGAAACATTTTTCTTGTTATTATAATAAAATTACTATCACTCCATCATCACTGTGCTCGATTATGAAGCCTTTAAAGAAGAAAATAAAAATGAACATGGAAGAAATTAATATTATAAACAAACAAAGCAAAGCAAACTGAGCTGTCTACCACACTTCAAGCACCAACGCATTCAAAGGGATTAAATACCTAATAGTAAAAGCAAAGTTTCATGACTTATAGAAAAAAACATTGGACCTTGCCTGTGATGACTTCTTAAATAAAAACAGAAATTGCAGAACTCAAAGAAAAACATTAAAAAATTGTATGAGTCTCTGTCATTAAAGAGTACAACGTTTACAGTTTTTATAGACTCTAGGAATACAAGTATTATGTAAAAATTTCAAGAATCCCCACAATTCCCAAAATGTCAAGAACATAAAAATATGAAAAGGCAGTCATCAAAATGGAAATCAGAATGACTAATAAGCACTAAAATTTCTGGAGTGAGGGAATGACAAGTCAAAACCACTTCACCTGCAAACTTTCCAAAATTAAATATTGCTCATTCCTAATTCTCTGTAGAAATCCACACATATGTTCCCACTATAAAGGGTTCAAAAGATACCTATTGCTGCAAAGCTTGAAATGATAACTCAATGACAAGAACCTAAACACATGGGGAGTAGAGAGTAGAATATAGATTCCTTATACAAGTACTGAATAACAAGGAATGAATGGAATTAGTTTTGCAGGATTCAGTATAACTTACAAGGGATGATAGAAGAGGTTCTGTCTTCTCCCTGTTGGGCTTTGGAGTGTAGAGCAGTCACTGTGTTGGATATTTGATTAACGCAGAATAAAAACACACATGTATGTGCCTGTACAGTGGAATTTCTCTCCCACTGCAGTGTGAGATTCAGTAGAGGAAACAGAAGACATACATCTGAGGAGAAAGTCTCTTGATATCTAAGGTAGACTAGTTAGGTTCTCCTCCTCCTTCTAGCTCCCCTATATAGCACTGAAGCAGTGTGTTGGAAACTTGTGCAAGGTATTTAAGTTATCAAATTGTGGTTGAAGTATGTTTGTGTGTGAGGCTCTAAGTCACTTGCACGAAATAACCTGCACCTGCCTTGCATCTCTCACTAGCTTCTGAGTCAATCAAATATCCAGCAGAGTGACTACTCTACAGCCCTAAAGCAGTGCAACAGGGAAAAGAACAGAACTTCTTCCATCATCCCTGGTAAGTTATACTGAATCTTGAAAAATCAATTTTTTATTTGTTGTCATCAGACTTGCATGATACCTCCTACCTTGAGATACATGCTATGTTCACTCTTTTCTGTTATGCCTCTTATTGTATCATTCCAATTCTGTCATGTATAACTAATGAGAATGACTTATGAATCCCTAAAGTCTTATTTAAAAATGCAGAATTTGCTTTAACAATCAGCCTAAAGGTGAAGAGCCATTGAAGAGAATGTTGAGAATTGGCACTATTTGGTGTTTCTCATTTGTTCGCTTGTTTGTTTGCACTTGGGGCTTAAGAGGGTTGGTGCAGTGCCCTGAGCATGGTTGTTTACCTAGAATGTTCTATGTTCCAGTGGAAAGATCAAGGGTGGGCATTTCGTCCCTGAGTGGGGAAGGCACCGACTACATCAATGCATCCTATATCATGGTAAGTCAGCTTGTGTTGCCAGACAGAACCTGAATGGGCTCCCTACAGCAGCAGCACCTGAGGTCCGGACAGCACTACTGATAAACATCAATCCAATGAATGATGACCACAGCACAGAGCTCACAGCAGCAAGGGGAATAAAAGCATGCCTTGGTGCTTTGTATATGCTGGGACCAATCACAAGCAACACAAAAAAAGCAGAAACAGGAATCTACGCTATTCTGTTGACAAGTAGATTTTAAAACTTAAGCTTCCATTCACTTATCAAAGCAGAGCCCCTGCACAAACGTAAGATGCACTTAGCTCCAGCAGAGCACAAATGCACTGAAATTGCCACCCCAAGTTTACAATACAAATTTTCCTGTGCATTAGGTTTTTTTGGACAACTGGGTTTCCGAAGGTATGGTACCTTCCATCTGTAGTTTTGAAAAGCATGAGTGCTTTGATGGCCATCATATCCTTCATAATCTCAAAATACTCAGTCTCTGAGTTTTCTTTCAGAATAGTCAAAAATCCCTGCTTTATTTAGCTAACAAAGAATTGCTGAGGAGAATGCCTGCAGCAAGTGAAAAAACATGAAGTGTAGCATATAAATATGTGCCACACTTCAAGTCAACCCATGAGGATCCAAGAATGGGATCTAGAAGTCTTATTAATTTCGGTGAACATCATAGGAGTGGTGTTAATCCACTAACTTCAACTTCGAGATTTCTGTAATATTGTCCAAGACAAACCCTCCTGAGCCTTCTCTCACATAGGCGGTCAGTGAGTCAGGATATGGTAAGCGTACCATGGTGAGTAAATATGAAATTTAGCATTCTGAAGCCCAGGACTTGTGAACACTGAGAATTACAGACTCAACTGTGGGTTTCTACTTTGTCTAGTTGCAAAAGACGCTTTCTGCCAACCACTCTGGTAAGTACTCTTAGAGGTGATAGGTGAACTTGATAGGTGAACTTCTTAAGGTAAACTTTTATTTTACAGTTAACTTTTGGAGTCCCAGTTTTATCATCTGTAAAATGAGGATCACAGTTCCTAGCTTACAGATTCCTTAAAAAAACTGTACCTGACATGTAGAAAGAGTCCAGCAAGCATTCGTTGTAATATCCATATTATTATTTTCACGAAAAAAAATCTACACTTAAAATAAGTACTTTGATTTACTGACCATTAACACACAAAACACATTTCTCAGTTTGTTTAAATGTCAGGCTCTTTCATCTTGTGTTGGTTTCCTAGGGTTACTACCAGAGCAATGAGTTTATCATCACCCAGCATCCACTACTTCATACCATCAAGGACTTCTGGAGGATGATATGGGATCACAATGCCCAGCTGGTGGTGATGATTCCTGATGGCCAAAACATGGTATGTTCCATAGGTTGCTTTTAATTCTTTCCCCATAATGAAAGTACCAGGTCACAATAGCCAGAATCCCACTATACAAACAAAGCAATTTAATTTCCAACTAATACACTACTGCAGGAGTCACTCTGTTCTGGGCCATTTAGTAAAAGGTATGTATGTAAAAGACCAACTGCCTTAGTACCAGAAAAAAAATCAAGGACGTGCCCTTTCTCCTTCTTATATGACTACAAAGCCTAAAAGTAAATCAAGATTAATATTTGATTTAAGTTCTGCATGTAATCCTAACTTGAACAGTTAGCTGTTTTTAAAGTTATCCTGAGTCCAAATTAGGCTATAAATTGGTGAGATCTTGCTTGATTCTTTCCTATTTGGTTATCAGTTATAAACGTAACAAGTTGAGCACAGCTAAAACCACAAAATGACAAAGTGAGAGTTTGGGTTCATTTTATTTTTATTTTGCATCTATGTCTGGCTTAAAACATTCAGAAGACTTTATGAGTAAGTTTTGAAAATTATTCAAAAAAGAATCATTGGAAACATCTATGCCAATCTATTGATCTTAAGTCACAGGACTGATTTTATTAAAATCTCTGTTCTTCCTTGGTTTTCCCTCAGGCAGAAGATGAATTTGTTTACTGGCCAAATAAAGATGAGCCTATAAACTGCGAGAGCTTTAAGGTCACCCTTATGGCTGAAGAATGCAAATGTCTATCTAATGAGGAAAAACTTATAATTCAAGATTTTATCTTAGAAGCAACACAGGTAGGCGACATAAATTAAATGGCAAACTTCTCTTCCTGTTCACATGTGAAACATATCTTAGAAATGGGACAGATTCAGTTTTCTTGCAAGTTGAAACAGTTATCCAATCAGTATTCACTCACTTGCTTTCAGGATCTTTCGGGATCAGAAAACTCTTGGCCTTCACTGCACTGCTTGATTCTTGACTTCTTTGTGCTCAGGAAAGCAGATTCCTCCATTAGTATAAGTCGGCTCTTGACAGAACTTAGGTTGTAAGAACAGTTCTTGCCTTATAAGCTCCCAAGTAAAATGTGACACATAATACCTACCAAAACTTATCAACAAAGTGTACTGAAATGTGCAGCATAGTAAATGAGTTCTGTCTTAGTAAACTCACCATAGTCTCAAAGTCACTATGTTGCTGTAATTAGTAACACATTGCTTTTATCTCTTGGATATACAGAAGGTAGCTATTGTTAAAATTTTGTCAATAACTTCAAAAAGGTACTCAGTTATGTATAAGGCAAGAGAAATTAGAGTACATTTTCAATCAAGAAAAAGATTAAATTATATTTTAAGCCATTTAAATCTTTAATGACCCTGACATAATCAGTGTTTGAATGGTCTGCATACATATGTGAACATACACACAAATGGAAACACACACACACACACCCCACTATAAAGAGATACCATTTTGTAATCCCAGTGAGTTACTCAATACTTGGTAAATGTCTCATTACAACTACGTCCTCCTTCCAAAATTAAGGATGCAGTGCACTGTGGCACATGATGTGTTTTATCTTCCAGCCATAGTTCCTAATTTTCTCTAATTACTTTGCTCATGATAAACTGTCACTACCAATATTCCTCTTTTGAAAGCATTAATTTGTTTCTTCTATCATAGGATGATTATGTGCTTGAAGTAAGGCATTTTCAGTGTCCAAAATGGCCAAATCCAGATAGTCCCATTAGTAAAACTTTCGAACTCATAAGTATTATAAAAGAAGAAGCTGCTAACAGGGATGGACCAATGATTGTCCACGATGAGTAAGTTTCACAATCTTATCACAGTACATCTCAGATATTCTCTACTTTCAGAACAACCTAAAACTTGAATATAGCTGCGATGGTTTGGCCAAGGTGGATTATCTGTTTCTTGTCATCAAAGCTGATTTAGAACATTTTTCCCTTCACTTGAAACTCCTATTGAAGACAAAGGATGGGTATATAACCACCAGAACATGCCTTACTTTTCATAATAAGGACATCTGAGTGTTGATACAATGTTTCAGCAATGGATCTAACCAGATAATTGTCATCTATTGATTTCTTCAAAAAGGAGTACACATGATTATGTTTTGTATTTACCTGAAAAAAAGATCCTTATCCAACCAATTTTTTTCTAAAGTGTGATACACACAATAAAAATGTTCCAGTCCTGTACCCATTGTATAAGTTACATAGTTAATACATTGTAACTGTAGTCAAATCATTTTATTTTTGCCAACCTCTTTCATGGTATAAAAAATGACAAAATAGAAGTAAACATTATTGCAACGTCTCTAAAAGATCTCATTACTAAAAGCATGAATACTTGGCAATATTTCCAATTAAGCCATAATTCTATATACAGAAAAAACCAAGTTATTAAAACATTCGGTGTTTTTACTATAAAATGTATAAGCACATATATTCTATGAGTTACAAATGTGTTTGATGCATCTTAATGGAGTTTCTTCCCACCTTCTCCACTCTAAGGCATGGAGGAGTCACAGCGGGAACTTTCTGTGCTCTGACAACCCTTATGCATCAATTAGAAAAAGAAAATTCCGTGGATGTTTACCAGGTAGCCAAGATGATCAATTTGATGAGGCCAGGAGTCTTTGCTGACATTGTAAGTAATGAGCAAGTAAACCAAACTTTTCTCTATAGAGTATTATTTCCTTTATGTTCCTGAAGTCACTTAATCATGCAGAAGGAACATCACATTGATTAATAGGTAACATTAGAATGTAGTAGTAAAGCAAAATTAGAAGTCTTCATCTTTTACAAAGTTGATGGGTGAAAAAAGTTTAAGGCACCTCTGTGTATTTCACAAGATTGATTTTTACCTTTAAAATATCTTAGTAGAACCAATTTTTCACTGCAGAATTGGGAGGGTCCTAGCAAATATGACCCTACCTTGAGAGATGGTAGGGGACTGAGCACCAGACAGGAGCGGGGAAGCTTCTTTACTTAGTGGTCGATCCACTTGTTGACACTTCATGTTCCAGTGAGTGCCTGGAACACATGAGAATATGGACATCCTGGATGGGGCCCAATAGACCACACATGCAAAGAGACATGGCGGTGAAAGGGAGACTGGTCGGGAAGGAAAATCTGTTGGGTGGAATGGATGGGGGGGGGGATAGACTAAGTATTAGGGGATGAAAGCAGTCAAATTCATTGTGTTTGTATGTGAAAATTTCATAGAATAAAAATAATAAAAACTTAAATATCCTTAGTAGAAGTTCTAAAAAATTGACTTATCCAGCAGTCTAAGTAATGATCTTTTTCTGTGGCTGGGGGTCTGGAGGGTCTCGCGGAGTCGACAGAACACAGACTTCAAACATTTGCGTATTGTCACTGCTCACTTTTTTTCTCAGCCGAATTGAATTCCGAAGTTAACAAATAGCTAAACCTTGGGGTCTTTTAAAAGGAGAGGTACGGGCTGGAGAGGTGGCTCATGGGTTAAGCCTCCGCCTTACAGGCGGAAGATCCTGAGTTCGGATCCCAGATCCCACGTATAGACGCCAGGCGGAAGCGGGGGCGGCCTGCACTTCTGGTCCTGGTAGGGCGGAGCCTGTGAATCCCGGGGCAGAAGGAGGTGGAGGCGTCCATGGTGGTTTGCGAATTCGTCCGTGGTTCTACACAAACACAGACACACACACACATACGCGCACATGCACACGCATATGCACACAGTTGAATAAATAATAATAATAGTAAAATTAAAAAAAAAAAAGGAGAGGTACATATTGCCAAATAAGACACACAGTATATCTATCTGGTAACAACTTTGAATGTAGAAATGGCTGTAAGTTGTTATGGATAGGTCAAGAGAGACGGGAAAGTTAATAGGAAACTTGGTGATAGGCTTAGAGGGGATTTAAAAGTCCTAAGGTCACAGTCAACTTCTTGGGAAATAGGACTTGTAGAGAAATCACAGGGAATGATGCACATCATTTTCTCAAGACAGAGGAGCAGGCCAGATAAGTTGACAGAGTTTAAAAAATCCTTGGTAAGCAGCGGGTCTGTTGAAATAGCTTTGCCCCACACAGGTCCCTGGCTGACAGTGAGTCATTGTTGAGGCCTCTCCATAGACAGACAGAACAATATGATTGCACAACAGTCAAAAAAAAGAGAGTAAGCAATTTTCTTTAAGGATTGGGTATGTAGCTCAGTTTGGAGGATGCTTGCTTCGTATACACAGTCTCTGGGTTCCAACCTCAACACTGCATGAACCCAGCCTGGCAGAATATGCCTAGTGCCCAGCATTCAGGAGGTGGAGGCTGGAGAATTTAGAGATTGTCCTCAACTACTGAGAAAGACTGAAAGCTGGCTCAGGATACATGAGACCCTGCCATAAACAAACAAACAAATAAATAAATAAATAAAACTGGTATATTTTTGAAAGGCTTACAGATGCTTAGTACCACAATGTATTCCCTATAAATTGATAAAACTCACTGAATCATCTTTCAAGTATAAGAAGCAAAGGAATAAGAACTGAGTGCTTATCACTGACAAACGTAAGCAGACTAATTCTCTAGGCCAGTGAGTATTTGCTAATTGCAAAGCTACTTTAGTTTATTCTGAGAAACACAATCATTGCTGAATGTGACAGATCCGTAGTCCAGCAGCCTCCCTTGAACAGTGTCTGAAATCACCCTACTGGGCTTCCCGGCTGTGATCTTGCTTTCTGTGTTTTCTAGGAGCAGTATCAGTTTCTCTACAAAGTGGTCCTCAGCCTTGTCAGCACACGGCTGGAAGAGAATCCCTCCACCTCTCTGGAGAGTAATGGCGCAGCTTTGCCTGATGGGAATCTAGCTGAGAGCCTAGAGTCTCTGGTTTAACGTGGAAAGTGTGGGACCCTCCATCTAAGCATCATTCTCTTTCTAAAAGTAGGAGCATGAGTCCAGTTCTGTTCTATGTTTATTTCTTACCACCCTACAGTAACTTTCATGACGTAGGATTCTGCTGCCAAATTCACATCATTAACAACGTGTGCCTTTTTTGGAAAGACTTCTTGTAATTCACTCATTATGTTTCCACTAAAATGATTGAATTTTACAGTATTTCTAAGATTAAATTGTGGTATTTTTTTCCATATTGACTTTAACAAAAAAATCAATTTATAGATACTAGTAATTCCCAACTTCAGAAATGGTTTGGTTTTAATGTCAAAATTTTTAGTTGTATTTGTAGCAATCATCAGGTTTGCTAGAAAATATAACTTTTAATATAATAGACTGTAAATAAACACTTTGTTCTCAGTGATATTTGACATTTTACAACTTTAGCATTCACCTGAGGTAGACATAATCTGATAACCTACTGTAAATACTGCTCTGGTTTCTCCATGGACCAAATTTATATTTATAATTGTAGATTTTTATATTTTACTACTGAGTGAGTTTTCCAGTTCTGTGTAATTGTTTAATGATGTAGCTCATTATCCAGTCTGACTCCATATATCTTCTAACCTGTGCTGTGTCATCTAAGAAATTAACTTGTTTCGGCATGTGATTTTAACTTTTGTGGAAAATAGAAAAATCATTGGTTTTTAAAAGATGTTTTTATGAGAATAACACATTACCCAATCTTGTTTAAATGGTTTTTATTCAAACAATTGCAAAAATAAATATAAATATTATCAGTAATTTCCATTTGCTTCTGGAACATTATGTCGATATGCACTGGGAGTAGGGGGACAGGAAACTGTCACAAATGATCACACTGAGAAGTAGGGAAAAAGGACAAAAGTATTGCCTACACAGTGGAAGCAGAAAACTAAGTCCTAAACGTTGTCTCATGTGTGCTATGTCATTCTCTCTCTCTCTCTCTCTCTCTCTTTCTCTTTCTCTCCTCCCCCTCACTTTCTAATAAATAAATAAAAACATTAAGATGTTCAGTTAAAAACAGAGTAATTATGTATTTCTTTAGGTAAATGGGATTGTTAGGGCCTAAATATTGATGTCTCCCCAAAATTCTTATGGTGGTGTTTTTGCACCTAAACTGATGAGATAAGGAGATAAGGCCCTTGGGAAGTAACCAGATTTTAGAGATGGAGTCTTGTGAGTTTTGTGAATGTTATTGGCTACCTTTCTCATTGTGTGACAAAATAGTGGGCCACATATGTGAAAGAGGTTTTACTGTCTTAGAGGTAATGGGGGATCCAGTCCATCATGGTGGAGAAAGTATAATGGGCAGCAGGAGACTGTTGGTCACACTGTTTCTCCTTCAGGAAATAGAGAGAGGATTAGGAAGTGGAGCCAGGCTGTAATGCCTAAGGCCTACTCCCAGTAACCACCTTCTTCCAATGAGGCTTGGTTCCACAAACTTCCCAAACAATACCACCAACTGGGACCAACTGCTCAAACACATGAGTCTATGCAGGAATTTAACATTCAAACCACAGTAATGTTCTTAATGAATGAGGCCTTGCATCTTGTAATGTGAAATTACATTGAGAAGACTACAGGTATATAAAAAATAAAAAAAATCCCTGATCAGACCTTGACTCATCTAACACCTTGATCTTAAAACTTACAGAATTTAGAATTGAGAAAAATAGATTTTTATTATGTATAAGTGACCTAATACATGGCTTTTTTTGTAGAAGCCCAAGTCAAATAAATTAAGAAATTAGAACAACATTATTGCGATTGTAAGAACAACAGACAGTAAGAAATGTTAGAATCTTTTAGGAGACCTAAACTGGGAGTTAAAGCAAGCAAATTTGCTAGAGGCTCTAGTATAAGCAAAAAGTGTTGCAGTCTGCCTGCATGGTTGCTGATAAATGACCATCAAACGGCTTAAGGTAACAAGAGGTTTGTTCTCTTACTGATCGTCTGATTACAGTATATAATCCAGCTTGATGGGAGAGCACATGCTAACACCAGGGTTGAGGGAACTGGCCACACCATCACCACATAATGGCTAAGAGATGGACAATTCTTACTTGCCAGACCAGCATGTCTGGTCAAGTATACAGAAGGATGCCATCTACAAATGTGCACAGAGCTCAAACCCTCAGCAGTCAAGTTGACACCTGTGCCTAACCATGACAGGGCCACACCCAGGGCTACCAGAACCATGTCCAAGGGCCTAACCATGCTCTGGGCCTAATTCAACCCTAATTCTCTATGAATGTGCCCAGAGCTCAAACCCTCAACTGTCAAGTTGACACCTGTGCCTAACTATGACATATAATTATATTAAAAATAAAACAAGATTTGAGATGGGAGTAGGAAAAACATTCTGAAATAGTAACATCTTATTGTATATGTAACAAGAAATTCTGATTGGTCTATCTGCAGTGATGGATCCTAAACAAGTTTGGAAATACAGACTGACTTCAGAGAAATTTCTCAAGTATGATAATTTAAAATACTTTTTTCTGGAATTTTGGACATGTCACTTACATTTCTCTAATTGTCTGAATTCAATTAAGATAATAAGAGTGTTGTCATAGTTCTGTGACATTCACAGATAGATGGGCTCATGCAAAGCATCATTATCCCTGTATCTAGCTTTTTGTCACATCTTTGTACTGAAAACTATCAGCATTAGTTCTTCAGTATTGATAGCAATTTATCATTACACCTGTAATTACTCCAGGTAATTGCTTTAAGTGAAAGCTAAAAACATTCATTTTCTCTGCTTTTAAAGAAAATGTCAAATGAGAAACTTCCATGTTTTCCCATGCACTATCCCAGCTTGAGGCCCAAGGTTATGTATAAAAAGGTTCAAGGAGCCAGCCAGAGAAAAAAAGATTGTTATAAACTAATTAAAGCCTTTCAGGAAAGATTGATGTAACCAATAAGGCTGATAACTGGGATCCTTAGTGTCTATTTCAGAGAATCCACCTCCTTCTAGGAAGCCTTCCTGCGTCACATGCTTCCTGAAACCCAACGATAACTTTAGTCCCATGCATGACTCAGACTCATCCCATTGAGCAGTGGAGCAAATTAGCCCCTTCTCTTGGGCCTGCACAGATGGGGACTAGAGTGAATGTGATGCTATGTGGCTTCCCCGACTAAATAACAAAACGCAGTTCAGCTTTCAGCTGCATCTCTTCAGATGGTATCTTGGAGCTTGCCACCATGGAGTGGTGGAAAGAATCCAGCTGACAACAGGGAGCCAACTAGCCAGCTGCAGAAGCAGATTCTCTAGCGCACTCCAAGGGACACTCAGGGGATGGAGAAGAGCTGTTCACACTGAACCCTGCCCAGATGTCATGATGACATCACAGTGAGGAGCAAGCCACTCTAGCAAAGGGGTTCATAATAAACATTGAAAGATATTGTCAGTCAAGTGACTTTTCACCATTTCCAACTATTTTGATGTTTCATTTCCCCTGCGAGTAGCTAGTCTCTCACTGTTTTGCTTGGTCTGCCCCTCCCCATGTTTTACAACATGCTGCTGGTTTCATTCCTCCTGTTTGACTTCTACTGTTAATATTTTTCTCAACCTATTAAAGATAAATCATTTTACCAATAATTTTTAACCTGACAAGATGGGTGAAGTTTGAGTGAAAAACTACTGAGTTTCTGCCTGTTAATACCTTATGCCAGCTTCACCATGAGTCTGGTTCTAAAGAAATAGATTGAGAATTTTGGGTCTAAACTCCTAGATAGCCATGCATGAAAACAACTCAAAGTACCTTCACTCAAAGCCCAAAGCTATATCATATATGTAGGTTTTCACTGTCCTTAATTATCCATCAGTATTGCTTACGAGTTCCAATACTTATATGTCCATTCCAAAACTTATTTTTATCTTGTTCACTAATGACACTGCAGTGGATTAAGTGGCATTTATTGTAGATTTGACTTTAAGTATTCATGTATCTATTGACTTTCAGTATTGCTTCCTTAAAAAATTGTCATTTGAAATCTGTACATTTTTCTAAAGTTGTCTTTTTCTTACTGAATTATAATATTTAGATATTCCAGCTTCATGTTCCCCTCTTAAAATAAGATTTTAAAAAATTTTCTGATTCTGTGGGTTGTTTGGAGGGGTTGTTTTGCTTTCTTATAAGTATCTTCAAAAATAAAATGATTAGTTTTTGTCATATCCTGTTTGTATTCTTTTCTTTTGTTGCTTTTTGGTTTTGTTTCAACTCTTTAAGAAATCAAAACTTCCCTGAGATATCATCTCACCCCGGTCAGGATGGCAAAAATCCACAATACTAACAACGACAAATGCTGGAGAGGATGTGGAGAGAGGGGAACTCTCCTACATTGCTGGTGGGAATGCAGGCTCATACAGCCACTCTGGCGAGCCGTCTGGAGATTCTTAAAGAAATTAAAGATTGAAATGCCATATGACCCTGCTATTCCACTTTTGGGAATAACCCCCCATACAGCAGAGGTTCACCTCGATAGCACAAGCACGACCATGTTCATAGCAGCACTGTTTACAATAGCAAAGTCATGGAATCAGCCCAAATGTCCAACAGTTGACGAGTGGATAAGGAAAAGTGGTACATCTATACAATGGAGTACTACTCAGCCATCAAAAATGATGAATTACTGGAATTTGCCGGGAAATGGATGTCATTAGAAACAATTATATTAAGTGAAGTATCCCAGACCCAGAAAATTAAGCGCCGTATGTACTCCCTAATAGGTGGCTCCTAGTACCAAACCCACCCAGCCCACCTAGAGACAGTAATTGCAAGGATTATGAACAGGAGGGATGGGGTAGGAGGGCCACACCAGAAACAAGGAGAGAAGGGACCATGTTACAGCAGGGAAAATAGGCCTCCACCAAGGACCTAAATAAGTAATGAGACATCTGATTAAGTTCACAGACTTTTGTTCCTGATCATTTACTACTGAGGGGGTGTGATCTCACCAGAAGGGGAGGGCATATAGTCTGGCAGATAAAAAGTAACAATTTTGCAAATGGGTGATAGACCCCTCCCTCACTGTGGTTTCCCACTTTTATTACATCTACCTTTGAATGTGCTTTTATCACAAGACTCTAACAGCTTTTTGTCTCTGGCCAGGGGGTAACATACAATGCCCACCAGGATGGAGTGAAGGGCATTGCAGGAGCAGCAAAACTGCAAAAGAAAATCAACAAACCACAATCCAGAACTTCAGAGACTCTATATCAACCACCTAGAACTAGGCCAGCTTAGTCTCTCCCCATCTTGAAGCTCAGGGAAATTTGCGGAAGAGGGAGCGGTAAGAGTGTAAGAGCATAAGGATGGGAGGAGCAATGATATGTAAGATACTCTATACTAGTTAGGGCTGAAGCAATCACAATTGAACTTTGCATGCCCTGAGCATTGTCCAACACACTGTTGACCTCACAAAGTCTAGCATCTGCTAAAGGCACCAAGAGCCTTGGAGGCAAAGGATTGGCAGCCACAGCAGTGTTCCTATACCTAAGGGGAACACGGGAAAGGGTTCGGGAAAGGCCACTGGGTCCTTGTACGTCATTGGAGAGGAAGGCCCAGAGGAAAATCAGACATGCACAAGAAAGAACTCTCTGGGAATTGGGGTGGGAGGCACTGGGGGATGGGGAGGGAGAGGGGTGGGGAGGGTGAGCAGGGGGTACGGGGGGAGGAGGAGGGAGGGAGGGAACTGGTGTACCTAATAAGTTTGTATGAGCTGAAATAAAAAAAAAAGAAAAATATAGTTATTTTGAAAAAAAAAAGAGAAATCATTGCCTAATCCAAATGTAAGATTTATGCATGTGTTTTTGTCTAAGTTTTTCATATTGTTAGTGCTTACATTTAGGTTTTAAGAATGTGGCATGGCATCAAAAATGAATTACTGGAATTTGCCGGGAAATGGATGTCATTAGAAACAATTATATTAAGTGAAGTATCCCAAACCCAGAAAATTAAGCACCGTATGTACTCCCTAATATGTGGCTCCTAGTACCAAACCCACCCAGCCCACCTTGAGACACTCAAAGGTAAATCTATGTAATACCTACAGTAATTGCAAGGATTATGAACAGGAGGAATGGGGTTGGAGGGCCACACCAGAAACAAGGAGAGAGGGGACCATGTTATAGCAGAGAAAATAGGCCTCCATCAAGGACTGCAAGTAAGTAATGTGACAGCTGGTTAAGTTCACAGACGTTCGTTCCTGATCATTTACAACTAAGGGGGTATGATCTCACCAGAAGGGGAGGGCATATAGTCTGGCAGATTAAAAGTAACCATTTTGCAAATGGGTGATTGACCCCTCCCTCACTGAGGTTTCCTACTTTTATTATATCTACCCTTGAATGTACTCTTATAGCAAGACTCTAGTTTAACAGCTTTTTGTCTCTGGCCAGGGGGTGACATACAATGCCCATCAGGATGGAGTGAAGGGCATTGCAGGAGCAGCAAAACTGCAAAAGAAAATCAACAAACCACAATCCAGAACTTCAGAGACTCTATATCAACCACCTAGAATTAGACCAGACTAATCTCTCCCCATCCTGAAGCTCAGGGAAATTTGTGGAAGAGGGGGCGGTAAGAGTGTAAGAGCAAAAGGATGGGAGGAGCAATGATATGCAAGATACTCCACACAAGTTAGGGCTGAAGCAATCATAATTGGACTTTGCATGCCCTGCACAATGTCCAATACTCTATTGACCTCACAAAGTCTAGCATCTGCTAAAGGCACCAAGATCCTTGGAGGCAAGGGATTGACAGCCACAGTAGTGTTCCTATGCTTAAGGGGAACACGAGAAAGGATTCAGGGAAAGGCCACTGGGTCCTTGTACGTCATCGGAGAGGAGGGCCCAGAGGAGAGTCAGGCATGCACAATAAAGGACTCTCTGGGAATTGGGGGAGGCCACTGGGGGATACGGAGGAAGGGGTGAGGGGAGGGGGAGCAGGGAGTTCGGGGGGAGGAGGAGGGAGGGATGGAACTGGTGTACCTATTAAGTTTGTATGAGTGGAAATAATAATAATAAATGTATAAAAATAAAAAAAATATCAAACATGTATTCGGCACAATGTGAAAAACATTTGTCCTTCAGGAATTAAAAAAATGGAATAATGCTCATTCTACTAGTATATATACTAGTTCTTTTTACTTGAGGTTTTTCTCATTACAGTGACTTGCAATATGAGAAAATCATGCATAAAGGATACCTTCCAATTTCTGGAAAAAAAAAGAATGTGGCATGAGGTTGGAGACTAATTTTGTTATTTGTTTCTGAATATGAATATTGTCAATGTTTTTTATAAAAAAAGATCTACTCTGAAATGTCTTAACACATTTTTCAGAACTCAATGATAAATATGAACATTATTTCTAGCCACTTAATTTTATTACTATTTTATCATTTTTTAAACTGATATTTTTCTACTATAATTTTTGATTCATACATTGATAACTTTCCTCTAGATGCCTCTGACATGAAGTTGAACATCTTTTTTGCCACTCTAGAAATCTCTTATTTTTCTTGCCTAACTGTCCTGGTGTGACATTGCTTCCCCCCAAAAAAGCCTGAACTACTGTGGCAAATGAAGATGTTCTGTTTGGTTTCTGATGTTGGAAAGCAATCATTCAGTTTTATGACACTAATATAAAACAAACTGCAGATTTTTTCTTAGAAGTTCTTTATAAAGTTGAAAACATTTCCTTCTATTCCCTGTTTAATGTGTTTTTGCATTTTGTTTTTTTAATTTTTTTTTTTAGTTTTACAAGCATATTGAGTCCTTATTCCTTCCTCCTCCTTCCCCCTCCTTCTCAATTTTCCCTCCCCTCCCTTCATCAATCCATCCCACTCTCTCCTGTCCTCCTGCCTGTTTGCTTTTATGGTCCCCAAGGTTCCCAGGTAATGCTTTAGTTTACTCTTTTGAGGGTTCAGACCTCTGTGACATACCAAGTGGACCTTCCTTTCCCCACCTCCCCACTGATAGGAGCATTCCCCTTCACTTATCCAGCCTTAGTCCCCAAAGTTTCCACTGCATGTAATTATCCCTCCTGAGATCCTCACAAGTCTATGGGGGCAGCATGTTGGCTTGTCAGTCTTTATGCAAGAAAGTACTGAGTTTGTGAAACTCTTTTTGCTGAACTTCATGAATGGGCCAGATGGTTTATGAATTAACTGTATCAATTAATTCCCTTTTCCAAACACTCATGCGGAAATTACAAAAGAAAACTATTTTACTAAATAGATCAAAACTTTACAAACTTCACAAAATTTTGTAGATAAGTCAGTCTAAAGGCATCTAGAAAAATCAATTTGAAAAATACAAAAATACATGAAGACCTTTTCTTGCTATAACAGTATAACTGCATTTATGATTACAGGAAAAAATGCATTCTTGTAAGAAAAAAGAGGCACAATAAATTAACAAACAATAT
Source organism: Typhlomys cinereus (assembly GCA_023101885.1). Taxonomy (NCBI): domain Eukaryota; kingdom Metazoa; phylum Chordata; class Mammalia; order Rodentia; family Platacanthomyidae; genus Typhlomys; species Typhlomys cinereus. Next base: position 2,196,007 of record JALPQD010000001.1, read on the forward strand.
GATCCTTTTCACTTTTACATACATGTACAATGTACATAGAATTATTAGCATTCTCTGGAAATGACTAATATATCCTGCTCCAAACATTTAATTAAAGTAGAGATTTAATTTTTAAAACTACCATGGTATTGACTTAACACATAGCAGTCTTTATACTTTATAAATTAGCAAGCTTGTGTGACATATACATGTTAACAGCTAGGCCCCTTGGGAGGAATAAGCAAAATATAATGCCCAATTATAGTTTGATTGTGCTCTGTGTAGTATAAATGATGCCTTCAGCTTTAATTCGCTCCAATATTGGCTTGTAAATCTCCTTGGTAAAAGGCCCCATCAAGCCTTTGGTTTCAATTTCACCTGGAAGAAAGGAAACTTGTGATTAACATACTCAAGATATTGCTGAAGACTAATTTCCATAGCAAGACTCCTCATAGAGAAGATCACACCCCCACTGCAAGTTTAGAATCAGTGAATTGTTAAAAGTCTACTTAGCATTTCAACCACTGTTTGCACTATCATAGTCAATGATTACTCAATATTCTGAAAGAAAAGTTGGTCTCATTTTGAATAGAAGGTATAGCTGGATTTGGGGGAACATCAAAATCTATATGCTTAACTAGTGATCCCCACCAGAATCAATTGATACATGTCTTATCCTGTGGATACTTACTGGTGTGACAGAACGGTGAATGTGGATATTTTCCTAAATCCAGACCTGTCACTTCTTCACTTTGGTTCTTCAAAGGCTAAATAAGTATTTACCTTAGGTAACTTTCATTGTTTCTCATTTTATGCTTTGGTATTTTTCTTACCCCTCTTTCACTGGACCCAAATGGAGTATTGCATTCCAAGACAATGCATACACACACACACACACATACACACACACACACACACACACACACACACACACACACACAACCATTAAACAGAGAATGAAGCAAATTAAAATCTAGATTGTTTTGCAAAAGTTCCCAACTTAATGTAGATTTGACTTAACAGTCTTTTATCTTTACAATATTGTGAAGCAATAGGCACTTAATGTACTTAAAATCAGATCTTTTCCCAGACCACTGAGATACCTTATGATAGTATGTTGTGACACTAGGCAGAAACAGGAAATCACAACTCCCAGTCACATAAGATCACAAGAGCAAGCAGCCTATATGTCATACTCTACTGTGGAGCTCAACTGAGCTGCTCAGCAGAAGTTCAGCAGAATTCCATGCATCCTCACCTTAATGTATTTTCAACTCATAGGAACTTATCAGAGAATACTCCCACTCCACATCAAGGACTAAATGCCTGAAATATTTGTTTAGTAAAGATAAAGTGCTCACATGATGGTTAGTAAAATACCATCCCTAATCCTAAGGATTAGGTAATGAATGCCTTCTGCTCCTCCTGCAGGAGGACCACTCCCAAAGGAACAACAAGCTATGAAGGCAGGGAGGGAGTTAGCATTGAGTGAAGAGCAGCTATGTTTGCTGTTTCACAGAAGGCCTACACAAGCCCATCAGTTAGGAATGACATGCATACTTTTAGGGTATGGAAGCTCTGGCTCGTACCCTTGGATCCCATCATTCTGTGGCCCTGTGGCAAGGCTGGCTGGAAATAAGTCTCACACCAAAAGCTTCTGCTCTGTCCTCACTCCAAGGTGACCTCCAGTCCTATATCCTCTGCGACAGCACATTTTTATTTGTTTATCTTCTTTCTTGTTTCAAAATCTCATTTTTAACACACCCAGTGACCAGGAGTAAATATATGCTGTCCAGGCACTGGATAACTTGGCGGTGACATGGAAACAGACTTAGCCTGACACGACATACTTACCGTCCAGCAGCATTTTGGCTGCCATGGCCGTGGGCAAACCAACAGTTTTAGCCATTGCAGAGAAGCCGTTGAAGTCTCCATAAACCACAAGATCAATGGTTTTATTTTCTAAATGTCCAGAAGGATGTCTGATCCCAAAGCTGTCTCTCATCACAATCATATCTTTTTCCTCAGGGCCTTGAGATAAATATAGACACTGAAAAATGCTACTGTCATTGTAACTCAAATATTGTGCTTCATTCCCTGCTTCTACTCAGAAGTTTATCATCCAATTATACACAGCCTTTAGATGATTATTTATGTTGCTTTTCATGTGAAGCCCAAGTGAAACCTCAAAGGAAGAAAATGCTGCTCCTGTTCTTTTGTCCAAGTTAGTGTGGATACACTCTGTCATACAAGGACACTCTTCTGGAATCCACACACTTATTCCCCAGAAATTTCCTTTGTCATTTGCTTACTAAGTTTAACATAAAACTAATTTTTTCTTCCCTATATTGCCAAGTTCATTATTGTCTAATAATTTTTTATATTATTTCCTCTAGAACAAAAATCCCAGTGCCCTATTCCTCCTATCACACTGTAGCTTTCTGATTGCCTGGCTCCAGCTCTCCAATCTGATCCTCTGCTCAAAATATGTTCTGATTCTTCTTTGACGATACTTAGTCAAGATCCATGACCTACCATAGGAGAGTTTCAAGGCCAAATATTTGGAGAGTGCGTCCACAATAGACTCTGCTTGAGGGACTTGTTCATCACCAAGTAAACCCAACCTGAAAAGCACAAGAAGCAGTGGGTTAAGGCCTGTGCATGTTCTAATATGGGAAGCAGAAAGCATGCCCTTACATCTTATCTTGAAGGTGCATCTCACCAGATGACTGCCTAAGATCCAAGACTTCACTGTAAAATAATAATGGCAGTGTTCTTAAATTGAGAATCATGCCCAGTTCCCTCAGACACTGCTTTATGTGGTAGAACAAGATTGAGGCTTTGCCAGTTGCATTGTTATAAAACTCTTAAAGAAATATTTTACCGATGAGCTGCCCCATATTAAGTATACGTATCTGCACAATGAGTCATCACCATGCGAAGGGATTTTCTAAAGTAGTTGAGGGTTACTCTGAAGATGTATTACTAGAAAGCAAAACCTTTCTACTTTGTTCAGGGAGAGAGTAAGAAAATGCTTCAAAATTTTCCAAACTTCAATTGCCATTATGTCATCATTTGTCTACTTTTTGATCCTAAATAAACACAATTTCTGGTAAACTCTCTATCAGGACCAACTAACAAACATCAGTTAGCTAATAAACATCCAGTTTCTCAAGACAAATGCAAGATACTTGGTGTAATTTGATTTTTCTTTGATTAAGGGCCAACTGATAATTGGTGAAATGTGTTCAGCTCTAAATTTAAAGGTAGACACGTACCATTCAGCAGCCTCTAGCTGGGTATTGTCCCCTCCCAGCTTCGTAAGGACAACCTCCTTGAGCACATCACATGAAGAAGAACGTGAAATCCCAACTAGGTCGCAGAGGAGCTGTTTCTGATTAAGAATATAAACACGAAAAGTCTACACATCTAATATCTTTTAAACATTCAGCTAGTTGAGTAATTATCAAGATAAAGGACATCAAGTACACCTTTAAATTTTAAATTAGAAATAATTGGAATACAAAATTATAGCATGTACATATGCAAAGATATCTGCTCATGCATATCTACACAAGTGCATGGAACTCCAGAATAATTTAGCAACAGAAGCTCAACAAGGAAAAGAGGAAGTGCATATACTTCTTAACTTTGTGTATCCTCCCAATCACCTTTTCACCCATTCTTTCCCACCCTGCAGCAGTCAATTTGGGGCAGGTTAAAGTGAAAGAAGCCTACTGCTGTGGTTTCCACTGGCAACCAGAGTTCTTTTGTAGTTTCCACAGAAGAGAAAGACCTTGCAGGTAATCAGATTTCAAAAGCATACTTAATAGTGGCCACAGCTTTCACTACTTTCTAAATAAGACTTTTTCCAGGGACCCTAAAGGAAGCTGTGTTCTAGATCCAGAGTCAACAAACTGGTTTGCAGGTTTGTTGCTATGGTGATAGCTGTTGTTTATGTTATTTAGTTGTTATGTTATTTATGTATCGTCTATGGCTGCACTGATTTATTCTACAGGTTTTTTTTGACACCCAAGTCTAAGATATCTATAAACTAATCCTAAACGAACATAGTTTTCTGATCCTGTTCTAGACTCTAGCTGTCAAAACACTGAGGCCACTCCAAAGAATGTCTGAATTCCTCTCCCCGACTTCCCAACCCATATACCTCCACCCCAGGTTCTACAGACATTTCTTCCTTTCTAGCAAGTAAATTATGTTAGATAAACTTAGGGAAGATTCACAGATACATAGAAAACTGAGTTTAACATGAAAGCCTTTTTCACCTTGTAATGCATTTCTGGTCTTCTGCTGAAATGTGTTAATGTAAATTGAATTAGCTAATTCCTGGCAGCTACTGGGAGATCTTCCTGACATCTAGTTGCAAGGCATAAAGTCCATCCAACTTCAAGACCCTAGGATTTAAGTCTTACACCAATATAGCCAAAACTCAGTAACTGAAACTTAAATTACTCATGGTCATAAATGTTTAAATGAGAGGGTTGAGCAGGACTCAGGAGTCTTGAAATGCAGTTCACCAATGCACCAGCATCCTTATGATTATCATGGTCAGATGACCACGTGAACACTGTCACCACTTAAACAACTAGAAGATGCCGGAGTCTAAAGCAGAGAGTGGAGGCATCTCTCTCCGGTCTCAGGGAATGACCCTGTGGTGTGAGTGGGTACAAATCAGCCCACGCTGTTGGCTCTTTGCCTTCTCCCTCCTCCTAGAATGCTAAAGGCAATGGGAATATTGTGGTTAATATTCCTTTTCCTACATACGCCTCAGAAGGCCTTCCTTTGTTGACCCAAAAGAGAGCTTACATTTGACCATTTCAGACACACTGTATGTTGTAACAGACAATATCTACTTCCACCATCACTCACCCAAGTGAGAGGGTTGGCCTCAGGTCGAAGGGCAGGATAGGTTTCTCTGTTGATAAGACCCAACTTTATGAACCCATTCAAAGCTTTGGAATATCCCTGAGGCAAGAATTAATAAGCAGTACATGAAAATTTTCCTTTAAGAAAAAAATTTAAGCTTTCTTTGAAAAATGAGATCTATTTCTATAAATAATTATGTATTTTAAAAACAATTCTAGATGACTAAAACTCAGAAAATAGGCTGAAAATAATTGGTATTACTAATGTGGATACAACCCGCTCCCATCTGGGGCCAAGATTAACAGTTTCCTAACAATTCAGCAGATTTACATAAAAGACTTCATAAAATGTCTCTTTCTGTTTTCGGAGTACCATGGAATGGTATTTTTGGCAGTGTAAGGTCAAGTTTCCTTGTGTATTATATAATGCAGCTTCAGCAGAATATTATTCACTACAACTGTCAGATTTCTCTTTCTTTACTTTGTTTTTATGTTATTGTTCATTGTTTAGAGCTGGGGATCAAATCTGGGCCCTCATGCATGCTATGCAAGCATTCTACCACCTTAGCTATGTGTTTTCTTAAATGGAAGGAGAAACCATATAGTGACAACAATAATCCACTTGCCAGAAGCATATAATTCAACCTACTAGTAAAGAGTAGGAAGAGGCAATAATACCGGTTTTCTAGGTTTTATCATACTGACAGCTTCTCATCTGTCAATAAATGAGTAGTGGAGATTTTTATTTATGTTCCCTGAATGTGGTTAGAAAAACATTTGAGATTTGCTTTGGGGAAATTCCTCTCACCCTATTTCTTTCCCCAGCCTGTATCCACATGTTTCAGATCATGCTAACCTCCTAAGGTCTAGAGACCTGTAACAAAGGCCACTGACTTCAGAGGTAAATTCAGTGAATGAGACAAAATGTATCATTTAAACCATTAGAGAAAAATGCAGCCTGAAACTCCTAGTAGATTTGAACCTAAAAGATCTTAAAAGAATGTTGCAGTCCCTGGCACTGCAAGGCACTGGAGATCAGACTCACTCTGATGACTACTACAGTAGTCAGAAGGCAGAGTTGAGAGGCAAAGAGAAATATTTACTGCCCCTGAAGTCTGCCTCCTCCTTGCTCCCAATTCCTGTGAATCAATAAATTCTCCTTCGCTACTTTGAGTTGGGTCTACTAACATGGTAAAAAGATTATGGAGGAAATAGACTCAGGCTTAGTTTGTCATCTCATTTTAATTATTAAGACAACATCGAGTATAGACACTCTGCTTATATCAGAACTGTCAATGTGGTTGAAATGTAGCCATTTACCTTGTATCTCAGTGTCCCCCTCAGCAGTGTGTGGGCAGATGGAATGCCATAAATTTCAGCATATCTAGTGCTGTCTCTGTTGGGATAGCCTTCCAGATTCAGTCCTGGGAAATAGTCCATGGAAGTGACCGCATCGATAAAGGAGACACCCCCTGCCACGTTCACAACCTGAGGAGCATTGAAAAGGCACATGTGGAGTTACTACTGCTTGTTCCCCCTTTGGGTGTATTAAACTCGAAAGAATCAGACAGAGTTTTGAACATAATTAATGAAACTAGCACAATCAGCACGTCACAGCCAGGCTGTTCCACCTATAATTTGCAAGACTCTCTCCCAAACCTTCAAATAAATCCTACTGCAATCGTTCATGTCTTGTTCTCAATTTGTTCTTACCACTGGTTAGAAATGGTAATGTTATGGGATTATACTCACTTTAATGTATGCTCAAATAGCAATAACAATATTCTGTCTTGTTCTTTACTTTCATATCTCTTCTCATTACCACCTCAGGTGCTGTCTTGAACATTTCACACACAATAATTAACATTTGTGTTGAACATATACTACACATGTGCCAGATACTGAAATATGAAGATGAATAAGACATGATAATCCATGCCTTCTCTACATTCTTTTATTCATTGAAAAACCTACTGAATGTCTACCAGCACCAGAACTATATATATATATGTATATAGAACTATACACACACACACACACACACACACACACACACAGATATAGGGTACATGGTGGGGGTGCTGAAGTCTGGGGGGAAGATCTCCATTTACAACAAACATAATGCCAAGGGTCCAATGAAGCAGAAATGTTCCTTACTGCTAATGAGAAGCTCAACCACTGGTTCCCAAGCACTCCTTATGCCTTACTCAACACATCCCCAAAATGAAGCAAGCCAGGAGGCAGTGCTTAGTGTTTAAAAGGATTCAATTTCCCTTTGGTATGTGAAGTTTGTGATTGTCCTTGAGATAATGAAAAACACTCTGGAATGATGAAAGATCACTGAGAAGACTGGCAGTGGCTTCCAGAGCTGGACTTGGTCCTGGTGGAAACAACGCAGCACAAAGCAACTCTGCAGAAGGGAGCTGCCAGGGACCTTAACACAGATTCACAGGGATTTTCCTAAAAGGAGCTACATCTAATGGCTAAACTTCATGGAGCCCAGAGTATATTTGTACAAAGATTTATGTGTGCATGGGTAGGAGAAAAATGGAAACATTTATCCACAGCTTTAGTCTGAGGAGCAAGCAGAGCTTTTTCAGAGGAAAGCCTCATTTGCAGAACATTGCCTACCATCCCAACAGAAATCTGAAGAACGCATAAAACACACCCCATTTAACTCATTGCTTTGCTAGACTGCATTTCCAGAGGACACATTTTTGGGCTATTTCTTTAAAAAATAAATCTTTTCAAAACAAGCTAATAAAGATACCAAATGTTGATCAACCAGGTCTCACTTCTATAATCTATTGTAGTTCTCATCACTTAGAAGCTGAAACAGGAGGTTTGCCAAGAGTTTGAGATCAGATTTGGCCACACGTTAAGAGAGAGAGAGACAGACAGAAAGAGACACAGAGACAGAGACAGAAAGACTTTCATATCTCTTCTAATTCAATAATTACATTTTTATCAGTCAAAAAAATAGATCGTGCAGTTACATATAATTCTTGTGAAGAAAATCCAGAATTTTAAACTGCCTAGTAGTGATTCATTTAGAGAGCTGACAGTTGACTAAATGACCAGATACTAAGCAGGGTGGATGGGCAGCACTTGTGTGATAATAGTTTGTCATTGTTATTTCTAGTAGCAGGGTTCCAGAGGAAGCCCCGCTCTCTGCTCTTGCTCAATATTTTATCAACAACTTGAATGAAGAGAGACAAACAAAATGATCTATTTTGCAGAGAATTGTGCTTTGGCAACACTCAGTGTCACAGACCCATGCCCAAGTAAGACTCAACATTCACCTCTGTCGCAGGCTTCATATCTTTTCTAGATATGGCCCTACCATTGACAATGAGGATCACATGTATTAGAACAAAGATTCAACTATGCATAAGCTCATTAAACTAATGAGGGATTTAACATGAAAAAATTCAGACTGTCACCTACTTAAGTGGGGGTGTAGTTGGCCAAGTGCCTTGTACAGGTATCTATAATCCATGCCATATCATGGTTTTTTGGAGATAAAAACAAGTTGTGAGAGTCACACAGAAGTAAATTTGAACCTTTCTATCTGACTCCAATGTTCTTTCTTAATTTTGCTGATTGGTGGATCAGTATTTGGGAAAGGATATTGATGCAGTACGGCACGCTGGACTATGACATATATGAAATATTTGAAGTCAGCATGTTAAGTAGGGGTGTTGGAAATCTAAAGTCCCACACAGGAGTATCTGGCTGCTGCAGGCAATGAAACAGAAGTTAGAAAGCTTAGCTCCGTGCTTTGTGGAAGAACAGTGCCTGCTTTGCTGGTGTCATAGTTAGGCACAGATATCAACTTGACAGTTGGGGGTTTGAGTTCTGAGCACATTTGTAGAGAATTAGTGGTTGAGTTAAGCCCAGAACAAATGTGCAGGAGATTGCCTAGCTGATGGAGAAGAACCAGCCCATGGTAGGTGGGATTAGGCCCTGTAACAAAATACAGAGAGCTGATTGGGAGAGTTGGCATACTTGTATACACTTGGTCAGACATGCTGGTCTGGCAAGTAAGGATCATCCCTCTCTCAGCCGTTACATAGAAATGGTGTGGACACCTAGAGACACTCAAAGATAAATCTCTGTAATACCTACAGTAATTGCAAGGATTATGAACAGGAGGGATGGGGTTGGAGGGCCACACCAGAAACAAGGAGAGAGGGGATCATGTTACAGCAGAGAAAATAGGCCTCTATCAAGGGACTGCAAGTAAGTAATGTGACAGCTGGTTAAGTTCACAGACGTTCCTTCCTGATCATTTACAACTGAGAGGGTATGATCTCACCAGAAGGGGAGGGCATATAGTCTGGCAGATAAAAAGTAACCATTTTGCAAATGGGTGATTGACCCCTCCCTCACTGAGGTTTCCTACTTTTATTAGATCTACCTTTGAATGTGCTCTTATAACAAGACTCTGGTTTAATAGCTTTCTGTCTCTGGCCAGGGGGTGACATACAATGCCCATCAGGATGGAGTGAAGGGCATTGCAGGAGCAGCAAAACTGCAAAAGAAAATCAACAAACCACAATCCAGAACTTCAGAGACTCTATATCAACCACTTAGAACTAGGCCAGACTAATCTTTCCCCATCGTGAAGCTCAGGGAAATTTGTGGAAGAGGGGGCGGTAAGAGTGTAAGAGCACAAGGATGGGAGGAGCAATGATATGCAAGATACTCCACACAAGTTAGGGCTGAAGCAATCATAATTGGACTTTGCATGCCCTGCGCAATGTCCCACACACTATTGACCCCATAAAGTCTAGCATTTGTTAAAGGCACCAAGATCCTTGGAGGCAAGGAATTGACAGCCATAGTAGGTTCCTATGCTTAAGAGAAAGGGTTCAGGGAAAAGCCACTGGGTCCTTGCACGGTCATCAGAGAGGAGGGCCCAGAGGAGAGTCTGGCATGCACATTAAAGGACTCTCTGGGAATTGGGGGGGGAGGCACTGGTTGATGGGGAGGGAGGAGTGAGGGGAGGGGGATCAGGGGGCTCCAGGGGGAGAAAGAGGGAGGGAGGGAACCGGTGTACCTATTAAGTTTTGTATGAGCAGAAATAATAATAAAAAATGTTATTAAAAAAAGAAAGAAATGGTGTGGGCAGTTCCCACGGCCCTGGTGTTGGTGCATGCTCTCATGTCAAGCTGGACTATGAACTGTAACCAGACTATCATAAGAAAATAAGCCCCTTGCTCCCTTAAACTGTTTGATGGTGATTTATCAGCAACCATGCAGGTGACTGCAACAGCTGGTGTTGTCAGGAGGAAAAGATTGAAACCATGTCTCTCCCAGATGCAGGACTTTCAGCTTTCTAGTGCTGCTGAGTACACCACCAACTACAAAGGGATGAACTTAAGAGAACACCTAAGAATCACTGCCCCGACTGTCTGTGCTATGATTGAGGTAACAAGGACTAAAGGAGATAATGGCAAGAGGGATGGAAGGACAAGGACACCAGAGCAGCTTCAAGGAGTTTAACAATCTGGGTTTGGGTACAGAATGGTGCACTTGAATCACTAAGTAATAATACATCGCCCAGAAAACTCTTAGAAACAGACCATCCAAGTGTCTAAATGTCACACACTTCAGTGGAATGCCTACAAAAGGTTGGTAAACAGAGTCTGGAAAGGTCAGGAAATTGCTCTATCCGCAAGAAGAAATCTGAGCAAGACCTTGAGAAGAGTCACTTTAGCAAAGACTACAGAGCATCATGTTTGCTTTTCAGAACCTCCCAGTGTCAAGAAGAGGCAAGAAAGCCCTCTTTCATAGAAAAGAAGCTTAGTCGGGAAGGGGAAAGCTTCAAATTCTATGAATATGACTTCTGATACTGGAAAGTAGCCTATGGCCTTTCCCGAGCTGTAGGAGCACTCATTTCTTCTTGCAGTTAATATTTGCTAGAGACAGAAATGCCTATAAATCTGCAGTTGGACAGTTTACACTCTACATGACTTCATCAAGTCACACTGTGAGAACTCTTCAGAGTTGGTATAATTGTTCTTCTGTCCCAACAAGGAACCTGATACTCTGCCAGTCAGTGGCAGCAGAGTGGAGCACCAAGCCAGGCCCTTTGGTGTCTATCTCCTTATTCCTCCCCCTAGAAATATTTAGCCGACAATCTGCTACAGCTCTCTGGTCATTAGATCATTCGTTTTCAAGTTCACTTGCATGTTAGATTTGGGAAGATGGACAAAATTCCTGAAGTCTAGCAGGTAAGAATCTTTGGGAATAGAGGCCCAGGGACCCTATACTTTTAAAGCTCCTCTCATTCAACATGCTGCCAAGCTTGGAAATCAGCCTGTACATCACACACAGGTACAACCAAGGCTGACATTTACTTTGTTACTCAGAAAATTCTTTCAAATATTCAGTGTTTTTTTGTTAGCTGTAAACATCTTACAGTATCACAAACTTATCCTCTTTTCAAATGGTAATTTTAACACCTCTAACTTTATAATCTCTCCTCATCCTCCTCTCCCTGCACATTAGCTAACACTAGGGATTTGAAATTGTCTTATCACAAAGAAGTAATGAATGACGATCAATATGCTAATTACTGACTTGATCACTGCACAATATACACTTCATTGAAATATGTCTCATACATGATGCATATGTATTACCTTAAAATTAAAATTTAAGAAGAAAAAAATCTTCTGAAATATATATATATACTGAAATTTTATTGTGTAGATGTTAGAAAAAGTCTTTTTATACACTTCTGACTATATTACTCATTGTTTGCAAGGCAAGAACTAGGTAAGGGAGATGCCTTGAACACACAATTCAAAGACTTTTCAGTCTTGACTCATGTTCTTTTCAAATGTGAGTTGAAAACATAAACTATAAAGACAGACAGATGTGAACTGGATCATGGCTCTACCACTTGCAATCCATGTGTACCTGTGTTACTTGGTTTCCCCCTTATAAACATGCTCTACAATGAAGGATAGTGCCTCCTTGCCTTCTGGCCTCTTCCTGTCCTTCAAGGCTGTACAAATCCTCTTCTCCATTCCACCCCCAACCTCTTCACCCAAGCCAAAGACATTTCCTCTTTCATCTGTATTTCAAATTCTTCTTTGGATTATAATTACTTACTCCACTTTCTCAACACACATGAAGCAATTGAGAAACATGTTGTGTGGCTTTGGAGTAGGTTGGAATCAGATAATCAGTCCCAGCTGATGACCAAGGCTGCCTTCTCCCTACCTTAGTTTCTTTATTATAAAAGGGTTAAAAACAACACCAAATTCTGAGAGTACTTATGATATGTTACACTCCTCTGGGGAAGAAATGTTATTTTTCTTTCTCTGATGCACCTTTCATTCAGAGACTTAGCAGTATTCTGAAGTGAGTCAGTCATTTAGGGTCTAGTTTAAAATCTAACTCAGTATATTTATCATACTAAAGCAAGTTGAAAGATAATCAGTATTTATGTACGCTGATAAGCTGAGAAGTGCCCTTTCAGAAACAACCTGTCAGAAGGCAGTTGGAAGAAGGTGCACAGGACTTCCTGCAAACTCTGAGGAGACCTCGCAAAACAGGGCAAAGCAAACACTGGGAAGTATCAGAGGACACCCTGAAACAGGCAACAGTCACCCTCAGATGACCTTGATACCAGGGCGAGTTTGGACTTCTGTAGACAGCTACAGCAGGAGTGTCTGTTAGTGCTGTGCGTTCACCTTTCCATTGAGCAGATAGGTGGCCGGCTGCATTATATTCATCAGAACTCCCACAGGACTCCAGCTGAATTTGTACCTCAAAGGATTGTCAGAATGTTCAGGGGCTGGAAGGCCACCACAGTAGGAAACATAAGATTCGACCTGTAAATTAAAGAATCAGGAAATGAATGAATAATAAGTAGGGAGCATGATAATTTAAAAATCATTAGTTGAGATCAATGACATACATGAGATGAATGTGGTATCACTTTTTTAACGTTATTGGAGGATATCAATCACCCATCATCTATTTTTAAGGTTATTCACTGATTAGTTCATAGTTATACACAGTCCAATTATAGATACATACTTATATTTAAGTGTGCAAACACACATATGCATATGTATGTATATATGTGTGTTAGAAAAATACACTAGAGATTAATAGCAAACATTTAATTTGTTTAAATTAAATTATATTAATTTAGTTTAGTTAATCACTAATGATGTTTGTGATCAACCTATGTGCACATGTGCACACATATATGTACACACACTCAAATACACATATGCACATAAAGAACTAAAGCATTTGACAGATCACAGCTATTTGCTATTTGCTCATTAATACTTTGTCATACATAAATGCTTCATTTATCAAAAATATTGAAATGCCAAAGATTTTTTCTCACTTTTTAAATGCAAAACCTTATTATAGAATCTACAAAACAAAAATATTTTTTTCTTTCTTTTTTCTTTTTTTATTTTTCTCCCACATTTTATTTTTTTCTTAATCATACCAGCTCAATAGGTACCCCTGTCCTCTCTTTACCCCCTTTCCTCCCCAGTCATCCTGCATTGTACTCGCCCCCATTCCTCCTTACTTTTACTTCCCTTTCTCCCTTTTCCTCTCTAGTACCTCCCCCTTCCTCTCCTCCCATTCCCTGGAGCATCCTTTTGTGTGAACTCCAAACCTGCCTCTGAGTCCTCCACCCTAGTGAGGGTTTAGGACTCAAGGGCATAGCCTAGAGTCCCTGTGGGAACTCTATTATAACTGTTTAATCCCTTGCCTCTAAGGATTCTACTGCTTGGAGCCTTCTCCCCTGTGATCCATGCTAGACTGGGGGAAAGGGTCCTTGACATTCAGCCATTGTGCAGATCAGGCAAAGTCCAATTCTGGCTGCTGCAGCCCTAACTTGTTAGGAGTACCTTGCATATCTTTGGTCCTCCCTCTCTTTGCCACAGCCTCTTCCACAAGGTTTCCTGAGCTTTAGGATGGGAAAAGATTTGGCTGGTTTTGTTCCAGGTGAATAATGTAGAGTTCAGTACAAAAATCTTGATTAATTCGACACTTAAAATTGCATCTATTTTTCTAAAATTTGATTGATGCCTAAGACTCGAGACATTACTTTGCAGATATCTTCAGTTATGGGAATTGTTTTGCAGTTCCTAGTCCCTGGATCAGTTGCGGCAAAACAACAGCTTTTTAACCAAAATTATGTGACTGCTACTTTAACACTCAGGAAGCTGGAACGTCCAAGCTTTCCTAAGTGAACTCTTACTCATGAACCAGGCTCACCGTGGCTCCTACTTCTTTTGCCTTATCGATTGTTTCCATTGCCAACATGTGATCAAGACCAGGGTCCAATCCCAATTCACCAATGATGGTGATGCCAGCATCTTCCACACTGTCACAGTGAAAAGAAGGAAAAGAAAAAGTTGGATATAATATAGAAGTGATGGGACGAGGAGATGGCCAAGTTGTTAAAGCAGAAGCCACACAAGCAAAAGAACTGGAGCTCCAATCCCCCAATCTCACATAAAATGCCAATTATAGCCTTGGAAGGCAGAAACCAGGAATCCCCAGCTAGCTAGACAAGAACACGAGAGAGCTCTAGATTTGATTAGAAACCCTATCTGGAAAAACAATGAGGTGGAAAGAGTGACCAAGAATAATTCGTAACATTGACCCTGGGCCTACACAAGCATGTGAACAAATATGAGCCAGCACACATGCATACATACAAGCATTTACCCCATACACATGCAAATGTAAATAAATAAACAATTAATCAATTAGAAACAATGCCATGGAGCATTCACAAGACCAGAAATGGACACTTACCTCTTTTCCAGTTCTTTCAGTGCTGGTGTGATGTAGCTAGCAGTGATCATGTTAACTTTGTTCATGATACATGCTTTGGCCACAACAGGATGCATTACATAAGGCAACAAGCTTAAAAAATAGAGGCAGAAGCTATTAAAATGCTATGTTCTCCAGTCTTTTCTTCCAACATGCCTAGAGACTCATTAACATTCAGGTCTAAGAAACAGTCCATATTTAATGATTATCTCAAAAATGACAAGGACTTCCTGTAAACCATACAATTAATTCATTACACAACCACCTTCACTAATTTTTTCCATCTTTTTTCTTCAGTTATGTTCATAGATCACATGCAGTGCTAAAAAAGCCATTATAATTCTCCATTTAAAGTCTTTGCTTTTTCCACTCTGGATCTTTTTAACCTCATTATGCTTCTGCCTGGACTATTTATCGTAGTTCTCATCCAGTCACACCCTCCTTTTAAAAATGCCCCCGAAGTTATCTTCCTCTCTTTGGTTAGTATTAGTTATCAGCCTGACATTGTGAAGCAAGTCTCCATGTCCACGTGACAGGTATGTCTGTGATAGATGGTCTTCATTGCACTGAGGAAAAAGCCAGTCCATTCCTAGACAAGTGGTCCAGGACTATATAAAATGGAGAGAGCTGGCTGAGTATAGGACAGTAAGCAAGCACCCATGCCTTGGTCTCTTTGTTCTCTGCTTTTGCTGTGGATGTGATATGACCAGCTGCTTTAAACATCTACCTCTATAACTTCCCTGCTATGATTGACTATAACCTAAAATTGTGAGCCAACAAACCCTTTCTTCCCCTAAATTGCCACATACTTTGTTGCAGTAACTTTTATAAAACTGTAACATCCTCAACTAGTCTTTGCCAGAGTCCTTTAAAGCCAGATCAGATTTGGCGTTTTGCCTTCAAAAAAAATTCTATGGTTTTCTGTTAGATATTTAGTGTTCCTGTCCTTTTATTAAGCTACCACAATATTATAATAATTTCAAAATTTTTTATTATGTCGTAGTATATGGAGAGCCAGGAGTCCAAACATTGAACTATCATGTTTTATTTTGTTTTATTTATTGTTTTGTTTATTTATTTATTTATTTTTATTTATTTAAGAGAGAGCAAGGAAGAAAGACGGAGGCAAGAGGGAGCACACCCCTGGCATGCATGTATACTACAAGTGAACGTTTGAAAGGTGGTTCTCCCCTTCCACTATACAGGTTCTGGGCTAAAACTCAGTCCCCCAGGCTTAGACAGAGGGGTCTTTATTCACTGAACCATCTTTGCTGGTTCATTTGCTATATTGAAGAGGAGATGCTAAAAAGAGCCTCTAAAAAAGATAGAAGCCTTAGTAACACACTGACCAGTGACAAGGACATCAGAATCGCTATAAGTGGATATGACAAGCCACAAATAACGCCGAAAGGTAGGATGTTACTATTAGCCTGGGCCCATCTCAGATTTGCAACCCTCCTGTCTCAGACTTCCCGGAGCTGAGACTACAAGTGCGTCCCACAATAACAAGTCATTCTTACGCTTTGTACGCTTCTGTGGACATCTATTTCCATTCAAATGTTTATGTGAGAGAAGATAGCATAGGGGAAGTGAAGGGAAGGGCACACAGAAAATAAGAGAAGAGAAATAGCAAGAAGTCCCACATGGAACTTGTTCTCACACATACCTGATGACAAGATCCTGGGATGCCACCAGGGAGCCCAGCTTCTCTTCTTGCTTACCGATGGTCATGTGAAGGGGATTGATGTTGTATTTTTTGCATAAATGTTTGATTTGATTCGCCATGTCAGAGGCTGTTTCAAGAACATGAAGATCCAATTTTTAGATTCTTACATTAGACACAGGTGTTTAGGCTGTAACCTCTCCATGAAACAACTTAGAAATGAAAGGCATATAAAATTCATAGGCTCAGTATGCTATCCTATTGAGTTTCATTCTTCTTTACAAGCTAGGACTGTGGGCTGGAGAGATGGCTTAGGCATTGAGACTCTGCCTCTCAAGTAGATTCTAAGTCCTATGTAAAAAACACCACAGGGAAATTGCAGTGGCCTGCACTTTTGGCCCTGGCAGGGCGGAGCCTGGGAAATCCCAGAGTAAAGCAAAAAGGAGGTAGAAGAAATCCAGAATGATTCCCAAAGTCACTATTGGTCCTCCACAGGGACACACAGTGCCTTCTGATACATAATGCATACACACACATGGGTGCACATACAAATAAATAAATAAAGTTTAAAAGTCAGGGCTTACCTACTGTTATCTCTATGTTGTTGTCTCTGGACAGATATTCTAAAACAGGCTCAGATACATAGCCAGACCCAAGAACCAGCACTTTCTTCTTGGTACCCATTGAAAACATTTGAATACGTTCTCTGTATATAAGCAAAAGAGAAAGAAAAATAAATAAATTGTATTCCTTTTAAATAACAGTATCTTGCCATTTCCAAATTGAACACAAGCCTAGAGTAAGTAGCATGGAAATCTCCCTACAGAAATTACAAAAAAGAGAAAACTTAAACAAGAATTTCCAAATATAACCTCTGAAATGTCTGATGTCTATATGTCTGTGAATTTTCAGTATATAATGAAAACTATACTACCTTCAGCTTACTTATAATTGAATAACTTGATCTCACATGTTTTCTTCCCAGGGGACATAATTCAAAGTTATGTCAGGTCTGCACACTGGAAACCTTATTTTTTTCTCACAACAATCCAAGTAAACAACAATCTCATCAAGAAATTAATATTATCCACATTAAAAATTGTTTTGTCATATAGCTTCAGGATGAAGTAAGAATAGCTAAGACCCTAAGAGGTTAAGTGGAAAAACCTGAGACTAGTACAATACACTATGAAGGAGTTTAATTCTTGAATGTTTTATTTTGTTAATAGTTGTACCTTCTGGAATGATAACTGACATTCTCCCCTTCAAACTGTGACCTCCAAGGTAGCAACTAATTCTTATTCAATTTTGTAAACCCATTAATGTTCAATACATTTTGTTTTGAATGTGGATGTTACTCATTAAATGCTTTGGAATCAAATTTCCAGATGTAAATATGAAATCACGGAAATGGCCTAGTCCCTGGTTCTCAGCATCATCCTCTGTTGTCAGAATCTTTAGGATGTTTCTCAACCTGCATACATTCTCCTGACACAGGCATATTACTGATCTCCTTAACCTTTATCCTTATCCCATTTCACTTCCCAAAGAAATATTATCTAGTTAGTGTACATAATCTGTAACAATACTTTCAATAATTTCTAAAAACCATGCAAATAATTTGAATGCATAGTTATACAATATTAAAGGTATACATTTAAAATTCCAGTCCTAGACTCCAACTCTGTCATCATCATCAGATTTCAGCCCCCAGATTTTAGGTTAATGGAAAAGAGTGTAAAATAAGTCAGTGTTCAAAATAGTGTAAATTCTTTTTCATGATTCAATCTCAATCTCTATTATGGCTTTTGGTATAAGAGCCCATTGAGGAAGGAAAGTAGAAATCTCAGCAGCTCCTAATGACAACCCTGCCAACACATGAGATACATACAGGACCTCAAGTGAAGACAGGGCTCTACCTGGTCATGTCAGACACATTATTAGTAAGAGATCATCAGATAATAAGAATAGACAGATGAACTATGAAAAACAAATAAGTATGAAGCTTCCCCCTCTAATAGAGTCTCCTATGAGATTCTACTGCTAGATTTTTGTTTGTTTGTTTGTTTTAAGAAAGAACTAAATATGGAACATCTTAAATAAGAGTATTTCATTGCAACACTAAATCCAATATCCAAAAGCTGATCTTATTGTAGGACAAATCACTGAAAAAGAATGCAAGATAGTTGTTTAAAGTGCTTTAAGGTTTCTAACTCTGCTTACTCCTAAGAACAGTTCTTGAGCTATTTTGTTAAATCTAAATATTGACAAAAAGAGGAGATAAGAAATACAGATTAAATGCAATCAGTTTGGAGGCCACCAGACTATTCAAAAGCAATGTCAGTGTTTTCAGACTCTGAGCAGTGAAATCTGTTAAGGAAGCAGGCCCTTCTCTGAACCCTCTAAACAACACTATTGTCCTTAATATTTTGTGGAACCTCCTTTCCTCGCTATTTACTTTCTACACTATTTCCCACAATTTCCTCCAGAGTCCCATCTTCCTAAACATCATGCTAAAGGAGCCAGGCCTTCAACAAAACTTAACTTGGGAGCAACATAGAAATAGCTGTCATGCTCATTTTGCCTCCAGAAATGAATTTAAAATTTATAATATAAAAAATGCAAGATATAGACAGCTGTTTAAACAGCAACACCATTTTGTTTTGTTCACAGATACATAAATCTGTATAGCATTTTCAAAGTCAAAGGATGTTATAATACTCTTTAAGGAAAAAGAACTCATTTCTGCCAATCAGTTTGTATTTCTGGGATTTTAGGTATGGATCTGACATTATGGAATTATCCAAGGTAAGAATCAATATACAAAACAAGAGGATTTTAGCAGTACTTACCTACTTTCTCGGAGTTTCTGGATATATTTGTATTTATCAGTCAATAAACCATTGGATGTAATCACTGCCTAAACATATATGACAAAACATTTCTTTAGTATCCAACAGTTCAGTCCTATGGACTCATGACTAATAAAAAAAACAGAGTGACAGAGATAGACAGACAGACAGACAGACAGACAACAAAATGCACATGCATGAGAGAAGAGAATGGGGATAGTAAAAATAAAAACTATATCCAAAGGAAGAAAATCTTCTTATAACTTACATCTCGCACTACTGGAGAGAAGTTCTGGCTTTCAAGAGGCTGTGATGCATCTGATAATAACTGCAAGGAAACAAGATTAGGGAAAGATAAATAACATTGCTAGGGTAGCTTCCTACTATTTGCTAAGCATGTCAAAATTTTAGTAAAAGCAATGAATTTGGGATTCTTGTGAATATCACCAATTATAAATAATTGGTAATAGAAATCACAGGCAATTAATTCTTATCCAGGTACACAGTGCCTCAGTGCAAGCATCAGTTTTGCTTGCTAAAATTATACCAATGCTTATTTCTCACAAGCAGGCAGAAGCAGCATATTGAAGATATTATAAATCTCCCAAGCAATATAGCCATAGAGTCCTTATCCCTTTCCAAAGGATCCAGAAATTCCACAAGAAGTAAACAACAAGGTTTTCCATCAGTAAGTCTATCTATCCTGCAATAGAAGTCATCCTTTTCAAGTTGTATTGATGGGAATATGGGCTTTTCAAAAGTCATAGGTAGAATGACTTGACCAAGTGTGCCTCAAAAGTTATCTACAGCCTCTGCCCATTATCTCACAAGATTAAGTCAGATAGACAGTGGTAAGTCACAGTTCTCACTAACATCTAAGCACCCTTTGATTTTTTTTCCAAGATACCCAATCTTGGATATATTGCCAAGCACCGAAAGGCATGTTGATCAGTGTTATTACCTCTGATAGGTTAGGAAGAAGTCTTTAAACCATCTTTCCTTCTTAATAGCAGTTTATTAAGGCCTAGAGCAATAATTTAATTAAAACTCAAAAAGTGTGCCTAGTAGATATCAGAGGCATGGAACTGACTGACTATATTCAAAACAAATATAAAATTACATTTATGTACCTGAAGCAATCACCCAAATAAATATCTACTGAACTCATTTGGAACAAGAGCATTTATAAAGAAACTGTATAGACTTTAAGCCAAAAAGAAAGATCTAGGGCTGAATGTGCATACTTTAAATGTAGTTTCTGTTATGTTTGTATATACTGCCCCCCCCAATAATTCATGTGCTTAAACACTTGGTATTCAGATGGTGGTACTGTTTTAGAAGGTTGTAGAACCTTCTGCAGATGGGGGATAGTGGGAGAAAGTGGGTCACTTGGGGTTTAGACCCCAGTCTCGCTTCCTGTCCTCTCTCTGTTTCCTGCTCTGCCCAGGTATGTTCTTGTAACCTTGCACTCCTGAAGCCAAGGCTGAGAGACACTCTCGCTGCCATGCTGCCCCTGGAATGACAGACTGCACACAACCAGGAGCCAAACAAGCCCTTCCTGCCTTAGTTCCTTTTTTCAGGTATTTGGTCACACAGCAATGAGAAAAAGAAACTAAAACAGGAAGTTTGTGCCAAGACGTAGGGCTACTACTATGATTAACCAGATTATGTGGTTTGAAAGTCCAAAATGGTGTCAGAAATGAAGAATACAAAGTCCAGGATTACGAAGTCTAAACAAGGTGGAAAGAGAAAAACAACACCTGAAAGTCGTCCTCTACCTTCACACCTACTTTATAGCCATGCGCAAATCTAGATTCTCAAACAAGCACACATGCACATATACTCATGCACATAAACATATACACATATGAAATATCCCATGCATTAAAAATGAGATTATATTGGTCTTCTGTAAATTGTCCCTGATATCAAAATAAAGAAAATAGAAAACATTTCCACTTTCTGTTTTTTCAGCAAACAACATTAATAGTCAAACCTGATAAAGACATGGTAAGAAAATAATAACTATGCCACATAGAAAAGGTGTCAAATTGCCTTCTAAATGTTTATGCTTATGCCCATAGGTGGTGTTGCTTCAGTCTGGACCAAAGAAGCTTCCCTTTATAGGGAAAAGTGGATGATCCAGACACTCTTGGCTAGTTAAGTTACTGAGAACAAGCAGTTGGCTGTTAAATTTTCATCCCAAAAAGGACACCTATGTCTCCTCTCACAGACTCAGGGAACTGGAGGATGAGAAGGAAGGCATGTCTTACGTACATGACATGGCTATGACACTCAAAAACTCCCAGCAGCTATACCTGCCTGCATAAAACTTACACAAAACTGAGATCACAGTCATCTATGGGGGAAGTATCGGCAGTCCGGGGCCGTAACACAGCCACTGGTAAGCTTCCCATGCTATAGCACAGAAACCAATTCCCATGTCATTACAGAAATGGACAGGGTGGGTGGCCCTGGCTAAACTCAGTGGGCCATAAAGCAAAAACAAAAACAGAAGACATGAAGGAGGGAATTGGGAACTTGGCAAGGAGATGAAGTACACTAAAGGGAGTAATACAAAAGCAAACAATATATCGCATGCAAATGTAAAATAGTCAAAGAATACAGTATTTTTTCACATTCAAATCAAAATTTATTTTATTTACATCTATTTATATTTTGGGTGTGTGTTTGTATATCTATATATAGGTGTTCTTGCTTTTATGTATGGCCCAAAGGACAATCTTGTGTAGCATTCCTCAGGCCCTATCCACCTTGACTTTTTGAGATGGGTCCTCTTATAGGAACTCATCAAGGTAGGCTAAGCTGACTGGCCTAGTAAACCCCTTAAATCTACCTATTTCTGACTCCCCAGTAATGGAATTCCTTTTTTCAGTTTATTTTATTTTATTTTTATTTTATTTTTCTAGTTTTAAAGGCATATTGAGTACTTATTCCTTCTTCCCTCCATCATATTTCCCACCCATCCCCCTTTATAGGAAGACAATACAACTGCTCTGTAAATAGTTATTATACTCATAGATTGGAAGAACACACAACACTCAGCTTAGAAGTTTTCTACAACAGAGGTAGAGGATCTCAACACCCTAACAGGATGCAGCCTAGGCCACTAGAAGAGCAGTGAACTGGACAGCAATGACCAGCCATAATGCGGAGTACTAGTGACTCAGCAAGGATCACCCAAAATCAGACCAACCCAATCTTCCCATCCTAACCTCACAGGGGTTCCCAAAGGGGCAGTGAGATTGTAAAAACCTAAACATGGGAAGGTTCATCTTTTGACAAGATATCCTACTCGAGGCAATTCTGCTGCATCTAGGAACTCACTGCAGTGAGACTTGTCCTTACCAGACTTGTATAATGACTGACATACCAACATGGCCCCTTAGACTACCTAGGAACCCAAGAGAGATAAGAACATACAGTGGAAAGCTAGGCAAGTGTAGAGAAATGTCCGTATCAATGGTGTGACCCAAAAAAGGCAAGCTGGTATGCCACAGAGGCCTGAACCCCCACAGGAGTAGATAAGCCAAAGGGAACCCTAGGATGCATGGAAAGAATACAGTTTTTTAAAACAAAATAGGTTAAGTTCATTTATGAACAAAAACAGAATAATCCTAAATAAAATAAGTCTATGTACAAACTCAACAACAAAATTATATATAATATATATAAACTTATATAAACACATGCATACACACACACACACACACACACACACACACACACACACAAGCATGAACAATATGCCTAGGAACCAACAATTCAAAATAGAATTGTTATTAGTATCACCAAACTGAAAAACTGTCCACATAAGGTAAGTAAACATGCATGTACACGTATCACTGTAGTATGGTGAAGCATTTATTTTTCAGAATATTCCCACTAGTGGTATAGCTGGGTCATATTGCATTTCAATTTTTAACTTTTTTTAGAAATGGATCTGCATTCCCACGAATAATGTACAAGGGCTCTTTTTTCCTCATATCCTCTCCAACATTATTTGTTGTATGTGTTTTGGATTTTAGCCAAATATCTCAGGGTAGTTTTGATTTACATTTCCCTAATGACTACGAAGGTAGAAGATTTTTTTTAAGGTATTTGTTGGACACTTCAATTTTGTCTTGGGAAGTTTCTTTTGAGTTTCAAGGTCTATTTTCTAATTTGGCTGTTTGCCTCCTTAGTAATTTTTTGAGTTCTTTGTGCACTCTGGATATTAGCTCTCTATCAGATATGTGGTTCGTAAATCAATGGTCCAAACAAGGAACCCCCACTAGAGCAGATTATCCAAAGGGAAACCTGGGACCCATAGAAACTAATGGACAGGAGGGTGGGAGGGAACCAGATGGATCCATGAAGGGAGGGGAAGGTGGAGTCGAAAGGAGGAGGGAGAAAATAGGAGGAGGTAGGGAAGCGGGAAGGGATGCCTACTTATTGTGCTTGCAAATGTTATTTAAGAATAAAAAAAGGAAAATAATTGATGTTGGTTAATCATGAGTAAGCTGAATTTTGTCATAAAAGACCAATATATTATAGCCAAGTTGAGTTTATTCTAAGAATGAGAAGATAGTTTGATCTGAAAATTAACTGGTGATTCACATATCAAGAAAACAAAGAAAAAATCATACAATCTTAAAAAATACAGAAAATATATTTTATGAAATATAATAGTCATTAATAATAGCAATTTTTAAAAGTCTCTTGATATGAAAAAGAATACTAATAAAAATTCAAAATAAACTTCATGTCTTTTGGTGAAATGGAAAAGTTTTAGGATATAAGGAATAAGACAAAGATGTAATGTTGCTGCATTATCTTACTGTTTACCAGAAAAGCACCAAATAGTAATCACATGAGATCCCAATACACACAAAAATAAGTGAATTAGAAAACTACCACTGCGTGCTTGCTTTGGTAGCACATATACTAAAATTGGAATGATACAGAGAAGATTAGCATGGCCCCTGCGCAAGGATGACACGCAAATTCGTAAAGCGTTCCATATTTTTGACACGGAAAATTAAGCGCCGTATGTACTCCCTAATAGGTGCATCCCAGTACCAAACTCACTTAGAGACACTCAAAGATAAATCTCTGTAATACCTACAGTAATTGTAAAGACTATAAACAGCAGGGATGGGGATGGAGGGCCCCACCAGAAACAGAGGGGACCAAGTTACAGCAGAGAAAACAGGCCACCATCAAGGATGCAAGTGGTGACATCCAATACCCATCAGGATGGAACCAAGGGCATTGCAGGAACAGCAAAACTTAAAAAAAAATCAAAAATCATCCACAAACCATAATTCAGAACATCAGAGACTCTATACTAACCACCTGCGATTAGGCCTGCCTTATCTCTCCCCATCCTGAAGCTCAAGGAAATTTGCGGAAGAGGGGGCGGTAAGATTGTAAGAGCATAAGGATGGGAGGAGTAATGATATGCAAGATACTCCACACAAGTTAGGGCCGAAGCAATTATAACAGGACTCCGCATTATCTGCGCAATGACCAACATATCGTTGACCCCTCAAATTCTAGCATGGACTAAAGGCACTAGGATCCTTAGAAGCAAGAGATTAACAGTCACAATAGTGCTCCTATACTTAAGGGGAACACAAGAAAGAGTTCTAGGAAATGCCACTGAGTCCTTACACCTCATCAGAGAGGAGGACCCAGAGGAAAGTTTGATATACTCATTAAAGGATGCTTCAGAGATGCGGGGAAGGAGCACTGGGAGAAAGGAAGGGAGGAGGGAAAGGAAAGGACAAAGCGGGGAAGGAACAGGAAGGTCCAGGGAGGGGTGGAGGGAGGGAGGGAACAAGGGTTCCTATTATGTTTGTATGAGCAGAAACAAAAAATAAATAAATAAATAAATTTTAAAAAAAGAAAATTACAACTGCAAGATGTGTTTAAGGATATAGGACACTTTGCACTTTCACACATTGTTTATGGGTTTGGTCTGAACACTTGGGAAAATTCTTTGGTAGTACCTAATAAAATTGGAAAGATCCATGGGCCAGAAATTCCATGATAGGCATATAGCTGACAAAGCTAAATGTATGTATACCAAAAGTCAGGTTAATGAGTCATAGTAAACATAGTAAACATAATGATTCATAGAAAACAATCCCAAATACTCATGAGTAATATAATAGATAAGTAGTAAATCTTACTATTTTTATATAATAGAATATTATAGCTCAATAAAAATAAATTTCTCATAGATAAAACAATCAATCAAACAAAGTTGATTTGAATCAAAAGTTTTAAGCCTAATAGCATACAGAGTATATGAATTGATCCACATGTTTCAGAAGGTAACAAATGTGTCCACAATTAAAAGCCAAGATAGTGGATACTTTTAAAAAGAATAAAAATAGCACTAGGGAAGAAAGGGGGACTTCTGGGAGGCTGATACAGGCCTTTTTGATCCATGTGTCTCTTGGTATAGTAAGGTTATCATGCTATATTTATGCCAGTTATCTATGGTATCTTAATATTTTACATTTTGCAAGCTATAAATTTTTATACTTACATTGTTTTCCTTAATAAAATTATGTTTATAAATATCGCCTATTAATACCAAATATTTTTGTCTTAGATTTAGAAGACTAAGGCATAAACCATAGACAGAGTTCAGGTATTCCAAATCCATGAGGTATTCACAGACACCAAAAACAAGGAGTTTGTTTGTTTGTTTGTTTGTTTGTTTGTTTGTTTGTTTGTTTTTGGTAGAGAGAGTATAAAACCAGAAGAAGCACCCACAGTAGTAGTTGAGCTTCCTATTTTTCCAGCATTACTTTGTGGACAGGCATGGGTAAAAAAGAGACAGGTGTTGGAAATGCATTAGACCTGGAGCTAACACAGACACCAGGGTGTTGGCAGATGCCCAAATTGGCAGATTCGGAAAAAGAGAGAACAAGCTTCTCTGTAAATTCTGTCACCTGATGAATGCTCACAGAGCATACATAAGCCAAACTACAGTAAGCATCAAAGTAAACATAAAATATCTGAACTTTTACTTGAGCTAGCCTGCCCCTACATGTTAGGTATAATTTTAAGGTTGAGTTTAACCAAGTTAATCTCCTACCTAGAAAAAATTTTCAACACTTTTCAGAGAAACATAACAATCCAGAATTTATGCAGCATATAATTCATACAATCCATGACATAGTAGAATAATGACCCACTCTAAAAGGCAGAGATAGTCCACAATGTTCAATCACGAATTGGCCCAAAATGTTGAAAAACTAAGATATAACCATGTCCTCTTATCTAGTTTTGTTTCCCGTGATTTTAGTTATCTACAGCCAATTGCAATAAATAGAAAGTTCCTGAAATAAACAATTTATAAATTTTAATTTATATTATATTCTGTATATACAGAGGTAATATTGTATTGTGTTTCTGTCTCACACGTCCAGTGTATCCACACTGCATATGCTACCCATTGACAAGACAATGAGAGACCATCTTGATTCTCACATCAACTGTGATAGTGTTATCACACTTTATTTAAGTAACCCCTATACAATAATCCAATACTAGTTCACAGTGTCTACATCATTCTTCTAGCTTCATCTCTTCATGTAAACATGGTTACTATATCAACACAAGAACAAGAGAGTATGTGAAGCACAAAACATTTTGAGAATAAGACACAACACTAACTTTTATAAGATGTTATTTCCTTATTCATTATCAGTTATTATTATTTTTGATCTCTTATTATATTGACTTTATAAATTAAACAATATCACCAGTGTGCTTGATTTTAGGCATGAACTATAGTATATCCTGTAGATAAGAAAAACTAATGTAATTACTACAAAGTGACTTTTACAATGATGTTCCATTTAATAAACAAAATTGCACTCAATGAAAAGAGGTAATTTTAGCAGGGAAAGAGAAAAATGCAAAAAATATCAATTTTAGGGCTGAAAATATAACATCTGAAATTAAAAATCCACAAAAAGGCTTGTTGGCAGATAGAAAATATGAAGACTTTTACAGATAAAGCACAACTAATAGAATCTGATTCTCAGGAAAATTATAACAAAGGAAAATAATTGCTAAACATCAAAAACAGTGTATGTCTGGATAAACGATCTATTCTTTTTCCCCCTAAATAGAGTTCAGCTACTAAGGCATTTACATTTATAGAATGCTAAAACTAGGAAGAGCATCAGGATTATATACTACAGCCATCTCAGTTTATACATGAGGCTCGGGAGAGAAATGAGTTGCATTCACAGTCACATGGCAATCTGGTACTCCAGCAAAGCCTGCATTTGTAGTCTCCTTATGTCTCTCCAATTTCTTGGGCCCAACTTCAGACACACACACACACACATACATAGCAGGGGCAACAATGCATAGCACCTTCTTGCCTTAATAGCTCTGTTCTTTTGCTTCTTAATCGATTAACTGGTCCCTATGTGATAGGGTTTAAATACTATTTAAAATTTAAGTAAATAAGATTTTCTAGTATAGAGTAGGAACAACATTGAGGCCTACTATAAGAATGACCACTGCCTCCATTTTCTAAAGCCTCTTGTATTTGTGAACATATTCCAGTATGCTGGCATATTGACAAGGATCAAAATGCAATGTATTTGAAAGAAAGTAGTGCTGTTTTATTCATGCCCCCCACAAATGGTGGCATCTCATTTTAAATTTTCCTTCAGTTAAAAGTAATTTGACCCCCTCCAAGGCTCAGGAAACATTACAGAAGAGGGAGCAACAAGATAACAAGAGCCTGAAGTGGGAAAGTGGTAGGACATGCATTATTTCCTGGACATGATGTAGTTGTGACATACAAGATTTCATGGCAGATATGTATACTTACACAAGAACTTCATGGAAATTGACTTGTCAGTAGCTCACCATAACATCAGAAGACCTCAAGAAACTCCACACTTTTCTGAGAGACTAATGAGGACTAACGCTGATGGGGAAACAAAGGAGGATGCTTTCCTCTATGGTATATCCATTGATCTAGGATGTTTACTGGAGAATCTAGGACTCTTGCTGGAGAATGAATCAGGTCAGGCATAAGCCATCATAGACTAGACGAAACACAGGGGACTGCACACTTGAAAAGATTTGAAAACAGGAGAGAGTAAGGCAGGAGAGAGGAAGGGTTATAGGGGGAAAAGGAGGACTTGGTATGCCACTATATTCATGCATATAACATTAAAAACTAAAGATAAAAAAGATGAATCCTTTCAGAAATGATTAAAAAGAATATTTAATTTTTAAAAATCATTAATTTCTGTATCTATATCACATATATGATAACATATGTGTAGATATATAAGAAAAATGTACATTTTTTCAAAAAAAGTAATTTGATGAATTATTTCAAGAGGAACAAAACCATGTTTCTGCAAGCAAGGTCAATAAATAGAATACAACCAGCAAAAATATGTATCCCTTGATTTCTTCATAACCATTGGCTTTTCAAACAAAACAATCACAGACTGAAAGTGTCACTTATTCTTGCTTCACTACCCATGGTCCGTCTTAAAATAAATAGGGACCAAGATATGAGGAAAAGAACAAGAGCCACCATTTATAAATTTGGAATCTCTGCCAGAAGGGAAACTGCCATTAGTAATCAAAATGAAGCATGATGGGTCTGAATCCAAGATAAACACTGATGTGAGAAAGGTTTCCTTTGCCAAAGAGAATGGAATTTAGATAACACAACATTTCAGTAGTCAAACATGTGATCTCAATATAAGCAGCTACTAAAGAAAGCATTATCACTTGACATCCAGTAACATTGTCCATATTTCTGATTTTTCAAATCTGCTAATTATAATACAGTGATAATGCCCCAGTAAAAATTAATTTAGATAGCAAGGAAATTGACATGAAACTAGGCTTATCTCTCATGTCATAAGTACTCTTAATAAAATATCTATAATGATGTTCACTCAGCCTCCTTAATGGATGTAACTTAGGCAATTTCGTGAGTTGCATTCCAAGGCTCATGTATTTAAATCCTTATTGACGTTTGTGAATTGCACCATGTCAATTGCACCATAATGGACTATATTTCTTCTCTGGAACCATAAGTCAAATAAATCTCCCTTTCTTCCCAAAAGTTGTGTATGAGTGTTGCCTCACAGCAACAAAAAGACTAGTCAGCACAGAAATTGGTATCAGTAATAGGATGGGTGCAGTGAGACTAAGAGTTTCTGATACCCAAAAGTGAAGTGTGCTGGAATTTGGTACCTGAAAGTAGGGAATAATGATCATTACTATGATGTGGCTCATTTGCTTTTGGAAATGTTTGTTTACAGAAATATGGAGATCTTTGGGACTTTGCTTTGAGAAAGTCTTTGAGCCTTTGCGATAGGAACTAAAGGGTGAGAGTTTGACCAAGGAAACTAATGGCCCAATTAAAAATGGGCCCTGGAACTTAAAAGAAACTTTACCAGGGATGAAATTAAAATGTCTAACAAATATCTTAAAAAATGCTCCACTTCCTTAGCCATCAGGGAAATGCAAATCAAAACTTCCCTGAGATATCATCTCACCCCAGTCAGGATGGCAAAAATCCACAATACAAACAACAACAAATGCTGGAGACGATGTGGAGAGAGGGGAACTCTCCTACATTGCTGATGGGAATGCAGGCTCATACAGCCACTCTGACGAGCTGTCTGGAGATTCTTAAAGAAATTAAAGATTGAAATGCCATATGACCCTGTTATTCCACTTTAGGGAATAACCCCACATATAGCAAAAATTCACCTCGATAGCACAAGCATGACCATGTTCATAGCAGCACTGTTTACAGTAGCAAAGTCATGGAATCAACCCAAATGTCCAACAGTTGACGAGTGGATAAGGAAAATGTGGTACATCTATACAATGGAATACTACTCAGCCATCAAAAATGATGGATGTTATTAGAAACAATCAGTGAAATATCCCAGACCCAGAAAATTCAGTGTTGTATGTACTCCCTATAGGTGGCTTCTAGTACCAAACCCACCCAGCCCACCTAGAGACACTCAAAGATAAATCTCTGTAATACCCACAGTAATTGCAAGGATTATGAACAGGAGGGTAGGAGGGCCACACCAGAAATAAGGAGAGAGGAGACCATGTTACAGCAGAGAAAATAGGCCTCCATCAAGGACTCCAAGTAAGTAATGAGACATCTGGTTAAGTTCACAGACTTTCGTTCCTGATCATTTACAACTGAGGGGGTATGATCTCACCAGAAGGGGAGGGCATATAGTCTGGCAGATAAAAAGTAACCATTTTGCAAATGGGTGATTGACCCCTCCCTCACTGAGGTTTCCTACTTTTATTACATCTACCTTTAAATATACTCTTATAACAAGACTCTAGTTTAACAGCTTTTTGTCTCTGGCCAGAGGGTGACATACAATGCCCATCAGGATGGAGTAAAGGGCATTGCAGGAGCAGCAAAACTGCAAAAGAAAATCAACAAACCATAATCCAGAACTTCAGAGACTCTATATCAACCACCTAGAACTAGGCCAGACTAATCTCTCCCCATCCTGAAGCTCAGGGAAATTCGCAGAAGAGAGGGCGGTAAGATTGTAAGAGCACAAGGATGGGAGGAGCAATGATATGCAAGATACTCCACACAAGTTAGGGCCGAAGCAATCATAATTGGACTTTGCAAGCCCACGCAATGTCCAACACACTATTGACCCCACAAAGTCTAGCATTTGCTAAAGGCACCAAGATCCTTGGAGGCAAGGAATTGACAGCCATAGTAGTGTTCCTATGCTTAAGGGGAACACAGGAAAGGGTTCAGGGAACTTCCACTGGGTCCTTGTATGTCATCGAAGAGGAAGGCCCAGAGGAGAGTCTGCACGCACATTAAAGGATTCTCTGGGGATGGGGGGAGGCATTGGGGGATAGGGAAGGAGGGAGTGGTGAGGGGAGGGGGAGCAGGGGGGTCTGGGGAAGGAGAAGGGAGGGAGGGAACTGGTGTACCTATTAAGTTTGTATGAGCGGAAATAATAATAAAAAATGTTAAAAAATTTTAAAAAATAAAGGGTGAGAGTTTGAAAGAGGCTAATGTTGTGAGAGATGCAGACAGTGGATCTTGCATCTGACAGTCAAGAGGGGAGCAGAGACTGTGCTGAGTACTGTATGAGGGGCAAATGGAGTGATGTGTTGGCAGAGAATTTGGTCAAGTTCTGTCCTCATCTTGAAAGCTTGCCTAAAATTAAATTTAAGTGTTTGGTGGAAGAAGGTTCAAGACAACATAGTCTTGATAGCATTGCATGGATACATTTTTTAGAGCTCTTGTTCAAAGTTATGAGGAAAAAATCCAAGAAGTCAGGCCAACTTCTCCCAACCATAAGAATGCAAATTCTTTTGGAAGAGGAGAGCTGAAAGTCAGAGTTTCAAAAGAATGTTCTGTTCTTCTAAAGCAACTGCCCAAGAGAGATTCTTCCAAGCTTCAGCACAGAGAAGCTTAGCGAGTTGTGATTCAATGGGGCCAGTGTGCAACCCAAGACTATAGCAAAACCTGACAATGTAATTCCTATGGTGCAGATTTTATAGGCATTAAAATTACAAGAGTGAAGAGGTTGTGGATCCCTCCTTCAAAGTTTCAAAGGATGATTAAATTCAGGTAGTGTGTAGCAGGATTGGAAATCCAGCAGAGAGACCCAAAATGGGCATTTCGTGCTGCGGAGGTAAATGAGAAATGAAGATGTTAGAGATACCAGAGACAACACAGGATATCTGCCAAGAAAAGCTATGCATCATGGAGGAAATAGCCTAAGAAAGTGGATGGGAGGATCCAGCCTATTAAAAAAAACAAAACACAGTAGTACATTCTACAGGCAGCTGTGCTGAAGGGGTGGAACCAAAGTCCATTAGAACTGAGATGATTTCAATAAGAGGCTCATTTGTTAGACATGGAACTGCAGAATTTTGAATTTGTCCTGCTAGTTTTCAATCCTGTTATAGACTGACCTTTCCTGGATATGTTCCCATTCCTCCCTTTTTGAATGGGAATGTTTATTCTGTATGTTGGAAGTATGTAACTTGTCTTCTGATTTTACAGGAGATTTTACACTTTTGAATTGTATTGGAACTTTTGAAATTCGACTGAGTATTGTCTGTATCATAAGTGGTCGTGGGACTGTGGAGGGGTAGGAGTGGAGATGTAATGGTTCAAAGTGAATTGCATTCAACAGGCTCATGTATTTAAATTCTTATTGATATTTATGAAAGTCTTGGCAAGTTTAGGATGTGGAGCCTTGCTGGAGGAAGGCAGGTCACAGGGGATGAACCTTGAGACTAGTTAGCCCCAGTCTACTTCCTCAAGCAATCTGCTCATGCAATTTTGTTCTCTCTGACTCCATGGATGTAACTTAAGCACCTTCACCTTCTGCCAGCCAGACATGCCTTTTCCACCATAATGGATTCTATCTCCCTTCTGGAACCATAAGTCATCAAATAAATCTCCCTTTCTTCCCCCCTCAAAAAAAGTCTATAATGAGGTAAATCCAATTGTAATTATAAGTATAATGTTAGCAATGTTATCATATTACCCATAACAGAATACATAGAGTAAAAATGGATCAGTAAGAACATGGGGGGATAGGAGTTCGATTATAGAGCTGGCATTTTATTTTACAACAGATTTATTAGATAAAGAAGACCAGAACATTCATAAGTTCCTTCAAGGCTCTGCCTAAGGCCACAGAGTTTTTACTGAGGTTACCAGTCATCTTACCATTTCTTCAACATAAGGATACAGCATGTCTCCAAAGTATTCTGTTGCTTCAATTGGCAGCTGTGCTGGCAAATTGTCAATGGAACACATCAGAATCCCAGAGCCTTCAACACTAGGAGAAGCAACATGCTTTATTCAAGGACAAAATGTTGTTTGCAAGTATATTATTAGTTGTGATCTTGAATTTTGCCTGTTGTCAACTTCATTAAATTTGTTTTTTTATCATCTATAATCTTTGACAAAACATGTAAGAATATAAATAAGACAATTTTCAAATTAAACCAAACCCACTTTTCATTTAAATACAATATGTATGTGTTTAATGTTCATAGTTGTATGTAATTTTTTTCCATTAAATTTCTTACGTTGAATGTGTATTTCCACATTTTTTTAATTCATTAAGAACTACTTTACTATAGCCAGACAAAGACCTAACAGTTTTAATAAACTCACCTGTCATGAATGATGTGTTGGTCTGCATCATACATGCAAAAGGGATGCTCTATTGTAGTACACTCAGTCATAAAATCTATGGACCCTCCTGTGTCTGCTGAGATGTCACATATTGCCACCAGTCTGAAAATAACATCACACCAGTACTCAGAAGAGGGAATAGAATTCTGAGAAGATTAGCAATGATGAAAAAGGAAAAAACAGAAGATACTTTGAACAAATTATAATGTGAGTGCTAAGTCAGTTGATTTTTATGTGTCAACTTGGTACCTAATAACTAAATCGTTAGGACATGTCTATGGGGATTACATCTGAGAAAGTCTATAGGAAATTATTTAATTGTTGTGGGAAGAACTAAGTCATAGCGAGTAGATAACACTGGAGTTTAGCAGACTGGCAACCTAGAAGGTGTGCTTGGTCCTTAGCTCTCTCTCTCTTAGCTCTCTCTCTCTCTCTCTCTCTCTCTCTCTCTCTCATTTCTTCTTGTGGATATAGCATCACAAGTTTCTTCACTCTTCTATCATGATAAGCTGAAATCATAGGCCAAAAACATTTCTTTGTTTCCCTAAATTGTTTGGCTCATATACTCATAATTGTACAAAAAATATGAAATTAAGATAGATGTCAAATATTTCTTGGGCAATTATATTCTTTTTTCTATCTTTTTAAAAAATCTACAGGACCTTATATTGTA
This sequence comes from Typhlomys cinereus, assembly GCA_023101885.1. NCBI lineage: Eukaryota > Metazoa > Chordata > Mammalia > Rodentia > Platacanthomyidae > Typhlomys > Typhlomys cinereus. Next base: position 2,230,136 of record JALPQD010000001.1, read on the forward strand.
AAGAATTCTTTAACTTCAACAGAAAGAATGAAAATAGCAAAATAGTTCAATGGGTAAGGCAACAGCTTGCAAACCTGGAGAACTGAGTTTAAATTCTAGCAATCTACATGAGAACTGATTTCCAAAAGCTCTCCTTTGACCTCCAGCCATATACCATGGCATGTAAGTGCATGCTCCTTATATTCTCTCTCTCTCTCTCTGTATCCTGTATCATAAATAAATAGGATGTAAAAAGTCAAATCTCTTCCCTAGAGAAAAATGACAAAGTTGGCAGTAGGATGAATGAAGATAAATAAAGCCTAGTTATCTCTCTGCAAAAAAAAAAAAAAAAACTGGCAAAAGAATTTTAATTACACTACTTCTACTTCAGCTAGCAGTCAACTTTCCACATCATGGGTCCACATTCATAAATTCAACTAAGACTTAAAAGTATTTGAAAAAACATTGCATCTTTACTCAGTATATGCAGTCACAGAAGTTGGACGTTTCAAGGAGGCAGGAAAAACCGTTTCCAAGAGGTCAAAGCAGTTACTAATAATTATGTTCTTAGATGTGCCAGAGCATTATTTTGTTTGGTCACATAATTGAAGCACTAGTAGCTAAAAAAACCTTCTGTTTCTGATGAGTTAAATCCCTTACTTGTGTGGTAATTCAGGGCAGCCTTCAATAGGAATGACTGAGGACTTCACTGGAGCCAGGAGACTTTGAGCATCATGGCGTGTAAGCAGGCGAGGAGTGTTTTGCTCCCAGTAGATTCCATTGATTAAACAAGTTGTATATGGTGCAATCTGTAAAGTAAGTTCCATGTTCACCAAAGTGGAAACAGTTTGGTTTAATTCAGTGTACTGAAAGAGAGCTATGAGTAAAGCTCATGATAAATCCTTGGCATTGCTTCTACTTAATGTACTTATTATTAAGATCAATGGACATCTTTTAAGGAAAAGATAATATTCACCCAACTTTTACTGTAGAATCAGTCCATGACATGAATAAATTCATTCATATTTTATTCTATACTATATTACACAGTAAAGAAAAAGGAAATGGAAAGAATCTAGTAACCCAGAACATTATTTCCTGTTCAAATACCAGTAGGGTATGATCTTAAGCATGGTACCTCAACTTTTCTGAGACCTAATGTTTTTATCTGCCAGATGGGAATAATATAAACTTCATTCCTCCAAACAGGATTTTAGGATTAAACAGATAATAGCAATAAGCTCTGTGTGAATATTGCTCACAAATACACACTTTACATGTTAAATAGGTGGTGTAAAAAGGTCAGAGACACATAGTACCCTCTGATACACACACACACACACACACACACACACACACACTCACAAATTAAACTTTAAAAAAAAGAAGTGGATTCTGGTAGAAGGTCCTTTGAATGATGTTAGGTGATGTTAGGATACTAGTATCTCTTCTCTCTTATTTTCTCTTTCAATTGGAGATGTTTACTCCACCAGGCGTTCCTAACAGTGCCTGCCACTACTTTCACCAAGAGTCACAGCAAACAAGATGCCCGATCTTGGTCTGGAACCTTTTTCCAAAACTGTGAGTTTAAATAAACCTTCTTATAACATTGCATCAGGTACTTTGTTGAAGTAATGCAAAGTTGACTAGGAGTGGAAATTGTTATAACTATACTGGAAGATGTTAGGCAGCTTTGGAGCTGGCTTGGTTAACAAAAGTTGAAAAAGTCAGAAGGAATAGGCTGGAAATTTTTCTAGAGTAAATTGAGAATATCCAATCCTGGGCATGTGATATCTCCCAATAAACTGTCAGCTCAAAGGTCACAGAACGATATAGGCATTTGCCATTGTCTTTCTGTTGCCCTCCAGAACCTGATTAGAAGACACTATTGCTGAAGACACCATGCACAAGGATCACAAGACATAGATAAAATCAAGCTGGAATAGATACACAAGCCTTTTCTTGGCCTTCATAGTGCCAGGAAGTAAGATGCTGGCTACTTGGGAGAAAAATGATCAATGGCTTTTCCAAGCTGTGAATACTTCAAGCTGTAATAACAACCACCCTGGTAAGAGGATACCATTAATATAGCACTGACATTTTACCAATGGTGTGGTATAAGTGTATCTAATTGCTTTCTGATTGGATTGAAGGCCTATTTTTTGGCAAGGAACACATCTGATATTGTAAACCTAATCAAATATAGGCCTCAGGTGGTAACAAACTTCTTAGTATTAACTATAAATACAAATCCACTCTCCATCCCAAGACTCAGGGAACCTTGCAGAACAGGGGCAAGTAAGAATGTAAGAACTAGTGTGGGCAGAGTGGTACTCCCAGATAGCATTCTCTGGTATTAACAGGGCCAGTCTCACACAAGAAATCACTACAGCAATACCCACTTCCCCAAAACTTATACTATCGTTGGCAGATCTATAACCCAACAATTCCTTGACAGACCATTGAAGGCTAATGTCAGACAGGAGAATGTGAAATTCTTTACTCAATGATATTTGAACCACTGTCAATGTCCTGATGCTCCCGGAAATGCTCAGGCAATTGACAGTGCAGACATCCCAGAAGAAATCCAGTGGGAACACACACAAAGGATGTGAAAGTAGGAGTAAGACTGGCTGGCTGAAGAGGAGAAGGGATGGGAATGGGTCATAACAGGGAAAACACATAAATTTATTGCATTTATATGTGAAAGTATCAAAGAAAAGCAGAATATGATAAAATAAGCAGAATGGAGTGAAGGGAATTGCAGGAGCAGCAAAACTGCAAAAGAAAATCAACAAACCACAATCCAGAACTTCAGAGACTCTTTATCAATCACATAGAACTAGGACAGCCTAATCTCTCCCCATCCTGGAGCTCAGGGACATTTGCGGAAGAGGGGGCGGTAAGATTGTAAGAGCAAAAGGATGGGAGGAGCAACGATTTGCAAGATTCTCAACAATAGTTGGGGCCAAAGCAATCATAATGGAACTTTGCATGCCCTGCGCAATGTCCAGCGCACTGTTGCCCTCATAAAGTCTAGCATCTGTTAAGGGCACCGAGACCCCTGGAGGCAAGGGATTGACAGCCATAGTAGTGATCTTATGCTTAAGGGGAACAAGAGAAAGGGCTTATGGAAATGCCACTGGGTCCTTATATGTCATCGGAGAGGAGGACCCAGTGGAGAGTTAGGCGTAAAGGACTCTCTGGGAATTGGGGGGGAGGCACTGGAGGAAGGGGAGGGGGGGGAAGCTGTAAAAAATTTAAAATGTATAATTAAATTTTTAATAAAAAAAAGAATATGATAAAATAAAATGCCTTGAAACAGAGAGAGAGAGAAGAAGAGAGAAAGAGAGAGAGAGAGAGAGAAGGTTAAGAATACCATGCAATGGTAGAATGTGTGCTTTCATTGCACAAAATCCTAGTTCAAATACAAAAGGAAGTTTTTAGGTATGCCGGTGGCACATGTCTACATTCCTAGTACACAGAAAGTAGAGACAGAAAGAATGAGTAATGAGACCAGCAAGGGCTACAGATAAATTCCAAACCTGCCTAGGCTACATAGAAAGAACCTGTCTCAGAAAAATCAATGACAAGTAATAAAGGGCGAAAGAAGAGAATGAAAAAATATTAAGAGGGAAGCTGGGAAGGAAAGAGGAAAAAGAAAAATAGGGAAGAAGACGCAACATGAGGCTGGGGAAAACAGTAGGCTGCATGTTTCCCAAGGCATGGAAAGCTGAAGGCATCAATGTGAAGCCTATGAGAACAGTCACGTGACCCAACAGGTTCACAAGAGTAGAGCTACCCAAGACCTGGGATGAACAGGGTCTAGTGTGTACAAAATGCTTTTGACTTTGAGTTTCATTGCTTCATGTCAATCTTAATGGGGTTTCAGCCCCCTCTGGGTCAGTTACTTCTTTCTATTGCCCATTCCTGCTTTTTAGAATGTGCATCCTGAGGTTGACTGGCCACTGTTTCTTAGGAGTATGTAGCTTCATTTTTTAATTTAAAAAGATCCACGACCAAAGAAGTATTCTTTGAGTCTCAGATGAGACTTTAGGATCTGAATTCATTGATGGCTGAGTGAAGACTTTGAGGCTATGGGAAAGAAATCATTGCCTGTTGACTGCAAAGAGTAACCTTTGTGAGGCTTGGGAGAGAATACAGTGGCTTAGATACAGGTTTTTCCTCAAACTCCATCAGAAATTTAAGACACAACGTTTTATGCGCATGGCATGTAGAGATTAGAAAACTAGATCCAACCATAGATTTCAAAGGATGCCTTCAGAAAGTCATTAAATTAGATTAGGTAGTTGGGATAGAGCTTCCTTGACTGAGGCAAGAGACTACATGGAGAGAGTTATACATGCATTCCTCCCATAATATGATGTTGCCAAGGAGAACCTGTGAAAGATCCTGAACAATGCCTTGTAGTTCCACCCTCCAAACAGTAAGCTAATCTCTTTTCTTTATGAAGTTAGTCTGATTAACTTATATGCTAGCTGAACCTACTATTATGACTTATAACCATAGAGTGGATAAACTTCTAGAGATGCAGCTCAGTGGGAGAGTGCTTGCCAAGCATAGGAAAGACTCTAGTATATATCTATAAATTAAAGAAATTAATAATAATAATAATAAGGCTTAGAAAGGACAATATGTTGAGATCAAACATCACAGACATTGTGCTTTGTCAGCAGTTGTAACAAGTTCAGGACAATACAAAAAATAGGAATTGATAGAAAATGGTTCAGAACTACTGAGCATGTGCAATAGCGATAGAGACAATGATACAAAAAGAGCATCCTCGCGGTAGTCATGGAAATCACTAAACAAAGCTAGTTCTTGAAGTAGAGAACCAGTAGGAGAGAACTACTAAAGCCAGCATAGGGAGTCAAAGAACTCACTACAAAAAGTCAGCATGAGGACCTGAAAAAAATCAATCTACACCTTCATAATTTCCCTAACTAGATGGCATATCATAACTAAATCAAAAGCTGAGGAGAATACTCACATCAGTATTAAAACGACTTATATAGCGCTCAGGGTATTTCTCGTATTCTACAGGATCATAAACACCATCTGTTTTCCTGACAAGATGATGATGCCGACTTAACACTGTCCCATACACTTTCCTGAGGTCTTGCAAAGAAAGAGGAAATTAGTGAACTGGGTGACAAATGATAATGACTTCCAGTGATAAAATGTTCATAGAAAGAATAGTAAAAACAAAAAAAGACATAGTCTTCCCCCAGCCCTTACCTCCAGTTTTGGAAACTTCTTTTAACTCATGGGGCTCCACATACTCACAAGGTAGTTGATTAAAGACTTCTTGGGCTCCCTATAGATAATATATGTGCGAAAATCAAAACTCGAAGGACACAGCCAACATAATTTCCTGCATGGACCCACAACTATACAGTTCTACTTTCCCTGCCCTACAGCCAGGGACTGAAACCCAGAAGTAAAGATGAGTGTCTTACTGGAAGTAGGAAAGCCAGCTTTGGTTTCAACTGGAAAAGCGTGCACTAGAAAGGGTTCTCTTTATTGCTTCTATTTTTAATGCAAGTCGCTCAGAACAGCAACTTTCATTTAGAAATATATACAGTGCGGCACTTCTTATTTACTTTTTAATCCATCACAAAAATTATTACAAGCGGAAAATTGTGTTTTACACAGAAGAAAAAACTCAGATCTCTACTTCATAATATTACAATATTACAATAATAAAGATGATCTGTTCATGAAGCATTTTCATTATAGAGATACCTTCCAATTATAGGCTTCTCAGATACAGATATTAAATACAGATATTAAAACTGTATCTTTAAAACCACTCTGTAATGAAATATGAACTTCAGCTTTGTATTAATCATCTTTTGTATATCGTAAGCAAAACTCCAAATTGTCTTGAAAAAATGTATACTTTGGAGTCACTTTCAAACTTTTGGATATTTTAGCATTGAAGGAAAAACAAATCACCCTAATAATAGAGCTTTGTATGTAGCCTTAATAATGATGGAAGGAAGGAAGGAAGGAAGGAAGGAAGGAAGGAAGGAAGGAAGGAAGGAAGGAAGGAAGGAAGGAAGGAAGGAAGGAAGGAAGGAACGAAGGAAGGAAGGAAGGAAGAAGGAAGGAAAGAGGGAGGGAGGGATGGAGGGATGGAGGGAGGGAGGGAGGGAGGAAGGGAAGGAAGGAGGGAAGGGAAGGAAGGCAGGGAAGGGAAGGAGAGAAAGAGGGAGGGGAGAAGGGAGGGAGGGGAGAAGGGAGGAAGGAAGGACATGTTAAGTCTCCAACAAGATAATCAAAAACTGTTACTGCTCTTTGCTATTAAAAAAAATACATAGGTAAAATAGGCACCCAAAATAGAATTTCCCATTCATTCTATTTGGAGTTCTCACAAAATGTCCATATGCTCAGAGTTTCAGATTGGTTTTCAGCGAGGACAGGTGCAATTTACCTTCGATACATTACCAGTCCCAGTGAATACAAACGTTAAGGGCCCTATCGACTTTGGCATTAAGCCCAAAGATATTTCATAGCCAGCATCACGGACAGCCTGCACGGCCTGACTGCTGTTTCTGTAGTTGTGAGCCATGCCAAGATGCTGAAAGCAAGCACACACAATTCAGGTTAGTCTACAGATGGGACATGTTTCTGTGCTTAAAGTGTGATGCATATTTGCAAAGGAATCAGCGAAGTCTCTCACCATAAAAGGAGTGTGATGCCCCAAAGCCAGGAGCCTCAGACCCATTCCATGGAGGATGTTGATCATCCCTGTCACGAAATTAGACCAGTGAAAACACGATTGTTACTTGCAAGAGTATTTGAGATGGAAATAATGTATGATTGCTTATCTTTTGAGAAATTTAATGTAATAAGAGTCAGACCTCAAGGAGGGATGGGAAGTCTTGTTGCCATGACATGAGCCATGGTGAGAAATCCTAAACTTTGACTGACAGGACAAAGACAAACAAAAAGTACCCAATTCAACGCCTGGCTTACAGAAACTTCAAGCAGTCTGCTCTCAGACTGTGGCAGAACATCTTGTGCTTCAGACTACTGAAAAAGATTCAGAGTACTAGCTGGGACAAACATCAATTAGAGATTTGCTTCAAACGCTAGCTCTTATTCTTTCTAGAAGATTCTTATGTCAATAACTATACTGCACTTATCTTATTTTCTACTTATGGTGTCCTATCACCAAAAATGTCTCTTGCCTCTCTCTCCAACCCAACACTTTGAACAGTCAGAGGTCATTCCTGGGCATTAGCCCTCATCTGACTTTCTTTTTCCTTTCAATGTCTGCACTGAAATTTAATTTCTTTTCTTTCAGCATTCCTCTGACACTTATAAGCCTTCCGCATGCTTCCATTGCTTTATAAAAGGAAAGAGAAGGACAACACACACTAGTTACTCCTCGGGCATACTTGGAAAGTACATAGAGTCCTGGCACACACCTGCCACACCCGCCCACTGTCCAAATGCCACTATCCGAAATCCTCTGTGATCCACCATTTTCTCATAATCAATAAGCCGTATTTCCTGAAGAGAGAACAAAAAAGAATCTCAATTTTTTTCATTTCGATTAAGTTAATCACATATATCAATAGGCAAAAATTATATATTTATATGTTTTTATAATTTTTATTTTTTTATTTATGTGGGTGTCTCTGTGTGGATCAGAGACCACTATGTGTCCCTGTGGAGACCCAAGGATGACTTGGGGAGCCATTCTGTATTGTTCTCCCTCTTTTACGCTTTGCTGTAGTATTTCTCCAGCTCTGCTTTCCAGAGCCAGAAGTACAGGCCATCACCATTTCTGCTTGGAGTTTTTACAGGAGATCTGGAATCTGAAGTCAGGAACTTTTGCATGAGAGACAGAGACTTAACCTCTGAGCCATATCTCCAGCCCCAAGAATTACATTTTTTAAAAAAAATATATGTCAAGCTGCTGACCTAAGTTAAGAGCAGGTGCACCACTGAATGTTCTGAAAATGATTGGTCACAAGCATCTGCAGTTTATGCTGAGGTGGCAGTCCCAGTGTCCATTGGAACAATCAAGGCAGAGTTTCCCGTCTGTCTGAACATGTTCTGTGACCTACTCAGCATCCTCTGCAAACCTGTTTTTATCACCATCCATTCCCACAGCCTTCTTTCTGGTCCCAAGGAAAGCACACCCTACCTGAGATGAACTCTTGTGATCAAGCAATGGCCCACTCTGTACCCCCAAGACCAGTCTTCTTGAACTATTACCTCTTCTCTGCCTCAATCTCTTTGGCATTGATTGTTTTTCAGCTATTCTAAGCACTCCTGGGGCTCTTTATTTACCTGGGAAGTGGTAGTCCTTCAACTCTCTCTCTCTCTCTCTCTCTCTCTCTCTCTCTTTTCTCTCTCTCTCTTTCTCTCTCTCTCTCTCTCCTCTTCCCTACTCTCTCTTTTTCCTCTCTTTTCTGTTTCCATCCTTACAATTCTTTTTCTTCACCTTTGCTAAGAACATATTCTTTTCCACTCTTAGAGCCCCTCCCACTCTTAGAAAAGTTCTTAATTTATAATGAAAATTTATTGACATAATTACAGAATCTTTCCTTAAAGATCATAGGATTTAAGGCCTGGCAGTATTTAAGTCTATGACACCTAGCACTAGCTTAGCATTCACAAGGCCCTGGGTTCCAGCCTTAGCACTAGGGGAAAAACATTATAATTTTTGTTATATTTATGAGTTTTAAGAACTTTCAACATATATCTAACTCTGAATAATTGGTTAGCATGCTGCCAAAATGCAGCCCTGCTGGGTCTGCTTGTATTAATTTTCTGGCAAAGACCAAAAGTTCATACAATAATCGTAATAAAGACATTGAAGTAGATCAAGAATAGTTTATTTGCTTCAGAAAGAATATTTAAAGCATGATTTTCATTAATTGTTTTTCAATCTTCTCTTTGGAAATACTGCAAATTAATCCGTGAATCAGTTTTAAGCAGCTACCAGTGTTTCCATGGCATTTACACCTCAAAAAACACTTTGTCCTTTTTAACCATTAGTAAATGTAAGTGCATCACAGTATATATTTGATGCCACAGAGCTGTAAATTCTCAGGCAAATCACTTCATCTTTCTGCCCTCCATCTGGACAGTATGGTATTAAACTGCATGATCTTCAGATAACTTCTAACCTCTGAAGTAATGGTTGGTAGTATCCATGAAATTGACCTTAGTACTAAAGGAGAAATTCTTTCTCATTATTACTATTCTAGAATATGAAAAGCAGAGGTTAATTCTTCAGACACTCCTCCATCTATCAACTTCCCATTGAGGCGAGTGGCAGGACATGCTTGCTAAATGTGGAAAGAAAACTAAAATTCTACTTTGTAGTCAAAAGGAAAACACTTGTTTTCTTAGATAGTGCTTGCAGTTACCTGCTTAAGAACCTCATCCAATAAGCTCATATTGGCTTCCTGAGCTTTTATTGTGTGAGAGAAGAAGGCATAAGTTTTCTTGGACATTAGTTTTTCCTCTGGAGGCCTTTTAACTCCCAAAATTAGACAAGCTTCTGAAATATCTTCCTGAAGAATGCCACCAGCTTTGACATATTCCTGGAAATAAATTGGGACTGAAAGTTATTTCCTTGATTGTGGGATTGGTAATTTCTCTAATTAAAAAATATAACAAATAAAGTCACGATCTCTCAAAAGAATGAAATTTGTATAGATTAGCGTGGATAATACAATAGTTACTTTCAGTATTGTACATCTTGGCTAAATATGTCTATCTTGCTTGACCAAAAATTATAATATTCACTATGTATGTAAATATTTGTAAGTCTATAAATATTCATACTTAAGAGCAGACTGTAGGAGACAGGAGGGTCAGAAGCTGAAAGTCGTCACTGGACACTCAACAGGTTTGAGGCCAGTATGTGAAATCCTATCACAACAACATTAAAAAAATACAAAAATTTGTTTTGCATCAGCAATGAGTTGAAGTGTTACACATCAACTGATGGTTTACTGCTTATTTATATTTCTGAGAGATGGGATATGCCTCCAACATTTCTTTTTCTTTTCTTTTTCATTTTTTGGGGTCAGATGTAAAGATCTGTGCTAGAGATGACATCATCAAATACAATAAAGGACAGACATGTCCCCACCACAAAGGATCCCTTGCAACATAGTACTAGAGCCGCAGGAGCACGGCAAAAGAGGCCAAACTCAGAGGAACATCTTCAATATCCGGAGAATATTTTAGTCTAATGCATATTTAGTTGGTTAAAGAAATATCAAAATTTAAGTGAGTTTAAAGTGTGTACTATGAGAGGGAGCTGGGAACCACAGGGTGACAGCATCATCAAGAGGCTGCTGGCACACGTGGAGGCAGGAAAGAGAAAAAATGCTCAGGATGTGTGCGTAAGTCAACTTGGAAACTGTCACATGGACCTATAAGCTCCATTGGATAATAAATAATAATAATGACAATTGACAGTTATTAAATGAATTACTGTACATTTTGGTAAGTTCTTTGAATGAGTTGTCTCTTTTAATTCTCATATAATTCCCATGAGATGGGTACAATTATTATCTCAATTTTATCAATGAACTACCACAACCAAGACGCCAAGTTAATACATGGAAATAAGACACAGTCATAAGATTATTTTTTTAAAAAAGGTGGTCAATAGCATCCTATACTAAAGGGGAACACAAGAAAGGGCTCTAGGCAATGATGCTGAGTCCTTACACCTCATTAGAGTGGAAGACCCAGAGGGAAGCTTGACATTCACACTAAAGGATGCTCCAGGGAGGGGGGGGATGCAATAGGAGAAAGGGAGGGAGGGAAGGAAAGGAAGGGGAAAAGGGGGGAGGGAGTAAGGGGGTCTGGGGAGGGGTGGAAGGAGTGAGTGGACAGGAGTACCTATTAAATTTGTATGAGTGGAAAAAATAAATTAATTAATAAAAAAGGTGGTGTCATGGCTCAGAATAAATTACAAGAACATCTATACTAACAGTTAAGTAGAATGAAAATAAATGAATTAAGGGGTCTACTTCAAAGGAAAGTGCAAACAAAAAGGAAAGACAGATCATGGCAAATGTTTTTTAAAATGCATTTTACTTATTTCAGAGAAGGAAAAAAGGAGGCATACATATGTTATGGTGTTGTCCATGTGGAGGTCAGATGATAACTTTCCAAAGTCAGATCTCTCCTTCTACATGTGCGCTGCAGAGACCAAACTCTATGGTCACAAGATTTATGTGCAGGTGACTTTACCCATCACTGTGGTTTCTCTGAAAACTGTCCATTTTTCCATTTATAGTTGACTAGTAAAATAAAATATGAAAAATCTACCCAACACAATATTCATTGAAAAGTCATTAATCCAATGAAGCATAGAGTAATATCAAAGATATGTTGTTTACTAAATAAGCCAAGGTGTAGTAACACACTCAGATAAATACATATACAAGGCACAAAGAGTATATATAAGCATATAGCCTTCCATATATGAACTGTTCAAAACAAGAACATATACAAATATGAACAGATATAAGTGCTTAATTTTGCAAAAGAAATATAGGGATGGCAGATCAGAAACTAAAGAAAATTTTAACATAGGTGGGAATAGATTACAGAAGATTAAAGTACAGTCAATACCAAATCTCTAAAATTTATGAATAGTGCACCCATATTTATAATTAGATGCAAAAAAACTTAAAAGCAAACTGTATAATTAATAAAATAGTAATATATGCATCTATATTTATATCACATTGGATAATAACAATAATATATGTATCTATACTTATATCACATTGATAATGTCATCACAGAAAAATACTTCAATTTATTAAATGCAGCATTATGAATATTCTTTGCAAGAATGTTCTAAAGATGGGAAAAAACACTTGAAAGTAATATAATATTTCATTTAATAGTTTAATTGTTAGTTTCAATGACAGTATTGTGTTTCGAAAACTACTCTATCATTATGATAGGATATAGCAAAAAAGCTATATAATAAGACAATCATTAAGATTAAGATTTTCAGTATTGGAGAAAGCAGAAACAAATAAAAAATTTAGAGGTAAAACAATATTAACTTCTAACTTAAAGTATCATTTTTTCAAAATAATATGTGTGTATTTTTATGTTTCTAAATTTTGTCCCTTGAAAGGACCTAAGAGCAATGAGGTCTCAATAACAATATTTACATCTAATTCCAGATACCAAATCTTAGTGTCTCTACACTAAAAGCAAAATATAAAATAAAATCAATCAAAACTTCTTGATAAAATAGTTAATTCCAGGTGCAAGGCCAGATAAGTACAAAGTGAGGGAAGAATAATGTTATTCTAGAGAAAAAAAGAAAGATGGCTTGAAGATAAAGGAAACAATTTCAAAACCAACAAGAGTCTCTAAAGAGCTCTTTTTTAATGTCTTATTTAATTAAATAGAGACAGAAAAATAAAACATGCATGCCAAAGTGCCTGAGTGGCAGTCAGAAGCCACTTCTCTCCTTCCACCATGTAGGTTTCTGAGCATGGACATCAGGTCTTCAGGTTTACAAGCAGATACCTTACTACTGAGCCATCTCACTATCCCTAGAAAGAACTCTTATAAACAAATTGAGGAAATTGTGATATTTTAAAAAAACTGCCATTTGCTTTCACACTAAAGGATGCTACAGGGATGGGGGAGTGTTGGGAGAAAGGGAAGGAGGGGGGAAAGGATAGAGAAAAGGGGAAAGGAAGCAAAAGGGTCCGAGGAGGGGTGGAGGGAGGAAGGGGACTGGGGTATCTATTAAGTCTGTATGAGTGGAAAAAATTAATTAATTAATTAAAAATAAATAAATAAAGTAAATCTTTTATCCATAGTAAATAAAATTGGGTAACCTCTTTTATCCAGTCTGTCAACCTCTAAAAAAAAAAAAAAAACTGTCATTTCAATGAACATAAATTTCCAAATGTCCAAATAGTCAAAACACAAGTAAGGAGAGAAACAGACAAATTCTTTTCTACATAAGAATATCAGACAAAGATGCTAACAGAATTATCTGAAAAAAAATCACTGAAGGACAAGACTTCATAGATCCTAAAATATTGCATCCTTGGTGAGTCAGTAATTGTAACAAATGGCAAGTATTTTTGCAATGGAGTGAGCTTCTAAGAACAACCTCAACCAAAATGATCACACATTCCTAACCAGGCCAATCTGATGCCCTATACCTCTGAAGAGAAGCAATGGGAAGATCACATTGGACTAATATTTATGCCCAAGATGTCCAGCCTAGATCTAATCCTGGAGAAACAATCAATTTAGTTCCACCCAGAAGCAGAGCTTTCTACAACTTGACACTTAAAAAAAAATCAATGTCATTAAACCAACGTTGAAAAATAGGTGTTGTTCCACAGAGACCCTACATTAATCACCTGGAACCAGGCAAGCCAAATCTCTCCCCATCCTAAAGCTCAGGGAAATTTGCAGAAGAGGGGGCTGTAAGATTGTAAGAGCCTAAAGATGGGGAGGAGCAACAATATGCAAGATACTCCATACAAGTTAAGGCCGCAATAGCCATAATCGGACTGTGCATGACCTGCACAAGGACTGACATGTTAACCAGCCCCCAAAGCATGGATCACAGGCACTAGGATCCTTAGAGGCAAGGGATTAACAATCGCACTAGTGTTCCCATACTGAAGGGGAGTCCAAGAAAGGGCTCTGGACAATGCCACTGAGTCCTTACACCTCACTAGAGTGGAGGACTCAGAGGGAAGTTTGGCATTCAGACAAAAGGATGCTCCAGGGAATGGGAAGGGGGAAGGGGGGCACTGGGAGAAGGGGAGGGAGGGGGATGAAAGGAAGGGTAAAATGGGGGAGGGTGCAAAGGGGACTGGGGAAAGGTGGAGGGAGGGGACCAGGGTATTTATTAAGCTTGTATGATTGGGGAAAAATAAATAAATATAATAAAAAGATAAAATAAAATAAAGAATAAAAACGCTTATACTAAAAAAAATAAATAAAATAAAAAAATAGGTGCTGTTCCAAATAGGAACCAAGCAGATGGACCAAAAACATGCAGGATGTTTAGTTAAGATGCAATTGAATTAAGTCATTTGAGGCAGTGGGGAATATGAACATAAGTTATATGAAAGGGGTTGGGCAAGGTGAATTGACTCATGCCTGTAATTCAAGCACTTGGGATGTAAAGGCTTGAGAATCATGAGTTCAGTATTATCCTCAACTACATAGCAAAACGTGAGGATCCTTTCTGAAACTCAACAAACAGAAAACATAGACTACATGAGATGCTGTTGTGAAATCGCTAATTTTAATTTTTTAAGTATAAAGATAATATAACATTCATGATTTCAGGGAGATGCATAGTGCATTATCTGGTGCTAGAGTGTTAGAGTGTCTGCTTTCAAATGATTCAGGGGGAAAAAAAGGCACATGCATATATTCTCTTAAAATGGGGAAAAAGTATAATCTGTCATGAGATTATGATGAAGCATAGACAAGAATGATGAATACAAAGTGCTCTCCAAGGGCCCAGCATAGCACACCTCCAAGCATAAAGCATCCCTGGGGTGTTAAGAATGGTCTCCTAATGAAGGAGAATGCCTGCCTGAAAGACAGCAACTGCTGAAAACAGACTCAAACCCTTGTTAGAGAACGCGTGGAACGAGAGGAAAACACTTTTAAGCAACATAATGGAATGAAAGTGACAACACATTTTGCGTTCAGTCAATTGCTTCTTAATTTTCATTTACTTAAATTCACTTTGCTTGCACATATTTAGAAGTTGGAAGCAGTCACCTTGTCGTGAATGGCCCGCCTATTGGAAGGCTGGATCAAGACCTTGTATCCCAAGTTGGTGATGCCTTTGATGTGTTTGGGAGCCAGAGGCGCGCGGCGCTCCCAGGCGTTCACATCCTCCCTGCGCAGCGCCATAACCGCCTTGTGGTGGAGGCTCTTGCAGAGGCTGGTCCTCAGCCTGCCGGGGGTCCCTCTCCGGACTCTGAGCATCGTGTCTAGGAGCTGTAAAGGCAACATGAACAGTAGGACGACGACGGGAGGAGGGGACTCACGGATCTGTTCTGGTCTCCTCAGAAATCTGTTGCAAAGAGATAACCAGCCCACACCATAGAACAGGAGAGAGGAGCAGAGCTGTGATGGGAAGTTTCCCTCTAAGCAATCGAACCCACGCTTCCACAAACTGTCTCTTTAATTAGACAAGAAAGCAGAGAGCGACTGTGTGACACTAGCAATAACTACTAGGTCAGCTCGTGTTTTGAAGGTTTCATTAAATATGTGCCTAACACAAACGTTCAAACAAGTTATTCTACCAAGCAAAGCAGAAGAGGTAACAGAAAGCAGCCTTCCCAACTCGTCCCAGTTTTGATGGTATAATGCTTGAAATTCCTATAATGGTACAGGAGTTTCTCCCCACAATTGAGTGCCAATGTGTCTCTAGGGCTTCTCTGACCATGTCCTAGACAAAAGGGGCTCAGTGTGTCCTGCTGCCTAGTGTCACCCAATGAAAGCGATTTTGTTTTTTGTTTTCCACTGTTCACAGTTACTCTGCATGTGGCCCATAGACAAATTCACAACGGAAAGGTTTGGGAACAAGGGATTTTATTTTACCTTAAGAATTTACCAGTCAACATTTCTTAGTCCCCCTTGGCAGGGAGAGCTCATACCACCATGGAGAAAACTGACCACAGGATTGCTGAGAGAGGGGCAAACCTCATTTGCCAGACAGCATGCCTGATCAAGTATACCAAAGAATGCCAAAGAACAACAACTCCCTTGAGCCAGCTAAAGCAGCGTGCAGTGGGCTCATGGTTGATCTTACCAGCTCAGTTTAGAAGGTGAATACCAGTAGCTACAGTCTACTGCGGAAAAATGCCAAGCTTCCCTAAGCTAGCTTCCCCTATCCTATCCACCTGTCCAGAGAAGAGGCCTACCCAGCTGCATTAATTAGATGATCTCCTGCAGGCTTGCTCAGGACTTAATTGCTAAATCTTTACAAACATGTCCAGAGCTTGAGTAGGTAACTATCACAATGTAGTACCAGAAATAGGAAGTGTTTATAAACTTTAATACAGCATGATCGGCCAAGCTTGGTAGCAGCATTCCTGTAACCTCAGTACTGGGGAAACTAAGGCCAGAGGATTTCCATGAGTTCAAAGTCAGTCAGGATTACTTGGCCATACCCTGTCTCAGAGATGCAAACAAAAACATCACCCAATCATATTTCACTGTTACTGAATTTTATAAGGGTATTGCTTCTCCAATGATTTGCAAGATACTCCACACAGGTTAGGGCCGAAGCAATCATAATTGGACATTGCATGCCCAGCACAATGTCCAACACACTATTGACCTCACAAAGTCTAGCATCTGCTAAAGGCACCAAGATCCTTGGAGGCAAGGGATTGACAGCCACAGTGGTGTTCCTGTGATTGGGGGGAACACAGGAAAAGGTTCAGGGAAATGCCACTGGGTCCTTGTAAGTCATCGGAGAGGAGGGCCCAGAGGAGAGTCAAGCATGCACAAGAAAGGACTCTGGGAATTGGGGCGGGAGGAGGAGGGAGGGAACTGGTGTACCTATTAAATTTGTATGAGCTGAAATAATAATAAAAATGTATTTAAAAAAAGGGTATTGCCTCTCAACTGTGGAGTCTTTCACCCCCTAACCATTTCCCTACCGTAGAATCCACCTTGATTTGTCTAATTCCATGCATTCAGTCAGTCAAAAGACATTTACAAAAGACTTACTCCATGTTCCACACAAGTGAGTTCTAGGTAAGTTTTTAGGCATATTTAGCTCTAAAAATATTAGCTGTGTCTTCTTCAAATGGCTGCATACATTTTGAAGCCAAATAATAACTTGGATAATTTGTGAGATTATTCAGATGCTGAATTTATTTTTCTATATAAAGTTGGCAGTCAAAAATGAAGACTATACATTCTCTAAAATTTCCATACTTATGATTTTATATCTTCTAGAAATTTCCTACCCAGTGTTGCTAGTAAATAGGGAAATTAAAGAATTCCATCTCTAAAGAGAGATGTATACAAACAGAGAAAGTTTCACCAAATGCTCAAGCACACTTGCTATCTATAAATGTAAATAAATGGGACACTCATAAGGGAATCAGAGGCAAACCAAATATCTGGGAGTCCAGCTAAGAAGGCCGTAGGAAGAAATCAACGCTAGAAGAATACGCACATAGTCAGAAGAGTTGCTGATGCTCAGTCAAGCTTTGACTCTGACAAAGCACAGATACCAAATAGAAGAAAAATGTTTCAGAAAAGATTGTTAACACTACATCTAAATGTTGGTTTAGTTAGTATAATTTTGATCTTTCTTAAATTCAAGCCTGAGTCTGTAAGACTTCATGTCAAAGGACAACTTGCAATGTCTGTTGAACTTTTATTCCTAAATAAAGCCAGTTCCAAGGATAATAATTCCTTTGAATAACACACACACACACACACACACACACACACACACACACACACACACATTTTTATATTTTACATTTCTTGGATTCATAAGTGACAACATAACATTGTACTGTCTACTCTGAGCACAATTCTTAATTCTTGATAGCAGTTTATGAAAGTACATCTTCAGATCATTTAGTCTGAAACCAAATAAGCCCGAGCTTGATTTTTAACCAAAGTCAGCTCCCAACTCAGCGATAAACTCTACTCTTCCTGGCTTACAGTAGACACAGCAGCAAGTGACATAGATATTTGCAAAGGCCAACTTTTCAAAAAGAAATGGTCACAGTAAATTATTGATTCTCCCCTAAGTACATGATGCCGCCTCAACCCCTTTCCTGTTAACAGCAAATCTCTCCTGAATCCCTGCCAAGATAAATTCTACACTTCTGGGTGCTTGGAAACAAAAAGGTGAAGTCATAGCAGGCAGTGCTGTTCATTTATAAGCTTGTGAACCTTGAAACTTGGTCTCAGCACAGAGCTATCTATGGTCACCAAGAAATAGATAATAAGACGGAGGAGGCAGCTCAGAGGCAGAACATTTGCCGACTGTGCACAAACCCTGGCTCCTGTTCCTAACACCAGGAGAAGAGGAGGGAAGGCCTAAGAACTTACTGTTAGTGAGGATTTCAGCATTGCTCTGAAGGTGCATGGATTTCACACGAACACTCATGTGAGCTGTGCTGGCTTTCCCAACCCTGGATTCCATGATCTTTTCAAGAATATCAGAATGTAAATATAATGTGAATTTCTAGTAATGTCTTTCATGAAGCAAGACAGAAAGGTTCTGGCTTACCCATTGGCTCTAGCGAGTTAACTGACTGAGCTAAGAGCTGGTAATAGATTCAGCTTTGTTAAAGAGGATGTAAGGAGACTGAGGAGGAGAGCAGAGAGCTAGAGAGAACATGGAAGAAGAAACAAAGAAAAGGGGGAATGTTGCATAACCAAGGTTGGAAGGACTCTTGCCCCAAAAAATTCTATCTTCCTATAAACACATGAAGACCAACCTTTCAAATATAAAAATTGAAATGTAAAAAATTTTGTGAAAAAAAGCAGTGTACATTCCTACATACCTAGGGACCCACTGAGGATTTGAATTGTCTGAAAGTCGTGGAAGTATACCAGTGAGTGGCACAGGATATGCCAAGACTTGAAGACACGCAGTGAATAGATCCTTTGCATAGTAGAGCTTGCTATACAATGCTGTCTTACTGCCCTTTCCATATATGGGTGGAGGGGCAGATTTTAAGAATGTCTTTCAATTTACTGTTTACCTATCTCTGCAATGAAAGCATGAGAATCAATGGGATGGGACAGGTTTAAATGGTCTTTGTGTTTTGCATATTTTTAAAAAGAAATGAATAAATAAAATAATCATTAGGATCAGAGAGACAAAGAGGCAGGCACTCTGAATATATCCCAGCCACCAATTGATTTGGGGGATCCTGAACTGTCCCACGATTCTTGGGTACACCATTATCCTAAATCAAATGCAGGAATCAAAGTAGAGTTTGTGAGGTATATCTACAAAATATTTTGTTTGAAGAATGTCTTCCTTCAGAACAGAGGTGGTTAGAAAAGTCATTGCAGATACCACAGATACATTGGGCTTTTATACAACACACATATCAATGGAAAAATAGCCAATCATTTGTTTCTAGTATGACTGTTTTCTAATGTTTAAATAGAAGCTTAATGAAATCCAGAACATTTCTGACAGCGTTACCAAGATAGAATATTTTGCCCACTGATCATGAAAGTACACTCCTGACTGTTTTTAACTTCAAAGCATACTTAGTGGTAAGAAGATGCTTAAAGTGTACATAACACAATGTTGACATTTGCACTTCATAAAGACATAAAGGAGCAGAAATCTGGTGCCTGCCCATTTACAGGGAATTCTATGGGAGTTGGGTGATGTAGTTTGATTTAAATGGTGTTTTTCTCATTGTTGAAATACCTCAGAAAACAGTTTTAAAAGGCCAGGGTTTCTTTTGACTCCCGGTTTTGGAGGTTTCTGTGCCTCTGAGTGGGGAGAGGGCGGCAAAGCAGAGCATCTCACATCGTGGAACCAGGAAGCAGAGCGAGAGAACATTGATCTAAGTACATGTTCTATTTTCCCCATTTCTTCTGTCGGTTCCCCCAGGCATGTAATGGTGCCAATATGAAGAGGAGACCCTCCTCATATCAGGAAACCCCTCACAGACAATCTCAGAAGTATGTTTTCCAAGCGTACTAAATGTATCTCAATCCAATCTGAAAATCAAGACTATCCATCATAGTACAATTAGAAACTAATGGTGAATTATCAACTAATGATTATACCTAATTAAAGTATAAAAAGAGCCAAGAGAAGACAATCTAAAATATGATAAGAAATGAGGACAGTAAAATCCACAGATATAAAGGGTTCACTAAATTTCACAAAAAAAAAAAAAAATGTTCCAAGCTTAACTGTCGGCATAAGTCCTTAAAAGTCAACGAGAGGCAAGGAGATAGCTCAGTGCTTAAAGCCTTTGCCTCCCAAATATAAGGAACAGAGTTCAGATTCAGATCCCAGGCAAAGAAATGCTGGGTGGATATGATTACAGTCTGTAATTTGGACCCTTGAAAGTGAAAGCCTAGAAAACCCCAGAGCAAAGCAATAAGGTAACCCTTTGGGCCTCTACAAGCACGCACACATTAAATATTACTCTTACCCATGTTTTCTGAGACAGGGCTTCTCACTGAACATGGAGCTCACCAAATGACTATACTGACAAGTTAATAGGCTTCAAGGAGCCTCCTATTTCTGCCTCCAAGTGATGAAACTACAAGCACACTGCCACATACAACTTTCTTTATATAAAGCTTGGTTTTGAATTCAGGATCGCATGTTTACGTGACAAGCACTTTGTGAACTACAATATCTTTCCTGTCCCTTTGTAGGGCTTATAATTCTCAAAAAAAATGTTCTTTAGTCTTTCAACCCTTTCCACAACATCGACTCAAGCAGAACACTTTTAATCTTACAAACCACCTATCTGGCCAGAACAATGTGCAAAGAAATGCCAAGCACATAACAGAAAGGGTTCCTGACGACTTCTCTAGACCTCTGTCACTTCTGCAATATGAAGAAACTTAGGAATGCACATTGTTGTCACAATTTTTTAATTTATTTTTCTCCTTTCATAAGTATATTGAGTATTCATCCCAGCTTCCCTCCCATTCCCCTCCCTCCCATCCTCTTCCTTTCCTCTGCCATTCATCCCATTCCCTCCACCCTCCTAGCCATATGCTTCTATGGACCTCAAGGTTCGCTCTGGCTTGTCTATTCCTGAGAAATGTACTTTTTTATTGAAGAAATTAAGGCCAAATGTTCCTTTTCTGGTCCCCACCCTCAGGCAAATCTTACTTGCTGTTCTGTCTTACATCTTTCAAACAATTACACTGCAGTGTAACTCTGTGACTGAAACTGAAACTACCAATCATACAAGTTTTTCTCCAATTTATTTGTCCAATCATGAGTATATCTTAAATATCAAGAGATTAAGAGTTAACACTGCTTTCTTATTTAGAAAATAAATTAATGCACCAGAAATACAAATTGTGCTTCCAATTCATTCAAAATATGCAGAAGTATTTTCAAAAGCACTTGGTATTTTTATTGGCATGCTTCAATAGATCAGGTCTACCTGATACATTTGAATAAGCATGGTGGCTGATTAACCATGAGTCAGGGCCTACACTTCAGACCATGATATTCCCAGGAAGTTCAAAGAGTTCCAGAATTGCCACAGCATCTGAAAGTGGCTTAGTACTAGTCCACACCTTCCCAACGCTAAGGTTTGCAATAACTTAATGGAATGGCAGTGACACCAGACTCCTGAATTTCCTCTTCCATCAGCACATTCTTATGTTTTCACATTAAACTTTTGCTAAATTGTGTAGCCAGATGTTTAAATAAGCAACAACTGGACTGTAATGGCTAATCTTCATTTTCAATTTTACTCAATTTGAAATCACCTAGAAAATACACCTGTGGACATGTCTGTGAGGATATTTCCAGGAAGGCTTAACTTTTAACTAAAATAAAAAGCATGAAAGGAGAAAGCTGAGCATCAGCATTCATCTCTCTGCTTCCTGACTGTGTTCTAAATATGACCAGAAGATGTTGCCTCTGCCACATCTTCTATCATGAGGAGCTGAATCTCTTCTTATACCATGAGTTTTCTTCACCTAAGTTGTTTTGATCAGGTATTTTTGTCATAGCAATAAGAAAATAACTAACAAAGACTTTAAGGCCAGGTCTGATGTGTGAATTTGCCTTGCCTGAGAAATTTATGTTTTCCTAAACTTTTACCTGCTTGAAGTCATGTAATGATATGAAGCCCTAACTCTCCTAGTCTCTAGTTCACAAATTTAGTTTCAATGAGAGGGAAAACAAAGTTCAATCTAAAATGATTACTTGCTACTTTTCTGTCTCAGGACTAAACTATAAATGGGTAAGAACAGTGATTTATTCATCTTTGTACTCCCAGTGACTGGCGCATAGGAACATTTCAAATGTTTTAAAAAGAATGAATAAATATATTGCATAATAAGAAGACTATAGAGAATGATAATATACCATATATTGTGAAACACTAGAAGAAAGGAAATCCAATGTTCTCCATAAAGAAATGACAAATGTTTGAGATGGTATCTTTACCCTGATTTAAGCATTACTCAATATGTACATGCATGAAAATACCATAGAGTAAGCCAAAGATATGTGCAATTTTATAATTTTTGCATACAAGTCATAAACTTTTCAAGTAAGATAAATGAGCGATGAGGACATTTAAATAAATATCATGAAGACTTATGCAACACAGTAGACAAAATGTATTCAAAAATAAGAACTAGATTCACATCCTGTCTCACCCCTCAAAAAAAACTCTCTTCTCTGTCAAGACCTCCTAAATCAAGGAAAACTTTGAAATGTATATAGTCCATACTATATACTGTACTACATCTGAACCTGGGAACAAACCAAATAAGCTGTTGTGGCTTTCTTTTCTTGATCTTAGCTTCTTGTCCAGACTGAAATATGATGCAAAACTTCCTTTCATCACTATCATTCTGATCCTGCTAAACACACTAGGGACAAAGCAGTATGGAGTATGCTACACTGGAAAAAAACCTGGGAAGGAAGCCTGGATAATCTCCTAAACCTCCAGTATTAACCGCACTGATCAAGGAGCCAAAGCTTGCTAGAGGAGACGGAATATTCAAGGATACTGGCTCTTCTCCCCCAGGAAATGACCCGGTTTTCCAGCACCTGAACTCACTTACACTGCGAACTTGACCCACAATGGTGGCCATACCACCCTACATGCATCCCAGTCTTCTGTAATCCCAGAAGGTAAGCAAGGGGGGTCTGGTTAATATTTGAGTGGAAGAAAATCGAATCCACCACTTCACCTATTTGTGCATCATCCATAGACATCTATGAAATGGACATCATAGCGAAGCCTGTGTGAAGCTAAATTGAATTAATCTCTTTAAAGTGCTAAGCACACCGTTACATGCCATAAACCCTCAATAAATATCCAGAAAATCTAAAGGCTTCAACCTGCCTATTTTTCATATGTGAGTACAACCATAGCACTACCAAAAGACAGTTCCTTTCCTGCTCTTCAGCACACTGTGGCAATTATGATTCTGAAAGGAGAGAGGGATAGAGCCCAGGAATAAGATTTGTCATAAATGAAACTCTCTCTTTAAATGCAGATGTGCACTTCAAAATTCATTACCACTTGATCACTATTTCAACAAGTATAAGACACGTTTTTACACTTTAGCATCCCTGAAATAAGGAACCACCTTAACTTCAGTGAATATGGAAACACTGTTCTTGATTACTTCCCACTCTATATACACAACGTTTCTATAGTTCTGTGAATTACATAAAAACTTTATGGCCTCGGGCTGGAGAGATGGCTCTGGGGTTAAGACTGTTTCTGCAAGCAGAAGGTCCTCAGTTCGGATCCCAGATCTCATGTAAAATACACCTTCGTGTTGTGTTTCATATAAAGTATTGGAAAGGCGCTATGTACATCATAGACGATTCAGTCCTCAGCAGGCTATTTACTTTTTCCACATTCTAAGTAACTGGTGACCCATTATATCCAAAAACTGTTAATCCTCGTTTAGGTTCCTGAACTAATTCATTAATTCACTCTTGCACGCTTTCTTACTCCCTCATCCCAATTAGATTCAGTGACATTGCTTAGGCAACGAAGTTCATCCCATCCACCAACCATGCATGCCTCCTCCTCCTCCTGCTGCTGCTGCACGGGACGCTCCAGGGTCTCTGGAGTTGAGATTTGTTTGAAAGCCAGGAAAGCTGCTTTCTTTCGATGCTATTCAGAGTCCAGGCAGATCTAGCACTTTGCCAGGCCGGTTTCTTTTATCTCAGGCACAATGACCAGCCCGAGACTATGGGAAGTTTACTGTCGATGTTGCTCTGAGCAGACAGGAACCAGGAGGGAGATCGGGACAGTCCTGAGACCTCCGCGAACCACACGCTGCAGTCAATCTGAAGAAGCATTCAGCCCAGAAAGTTATCCACTCTGCAACCTGAATTGCAGCATCAGCCTTTCTTCCTCAGCACCGATCAAAAAGTAAATAATAATAATAATAATAAAAGAAGAAGAAGAAGAAGAAGAAGAAGGAGGAGGAGGAGGAGGAGGAGGAGGAGGAGGAGGAGGAGGAGGAGAGAGAAGAAGAAGGAGAAGGAGAAGAAGAAGAAAAGTGCATCTCCTGCTCTCCCCCTTTCTGTGCAGAAACTCCGAGAACTGTGCAGAAACTCCGAGAACTGTGCAGAACGCCCATCCTCCCACGCAACGCAGGGACCCGACACAGCAAGACTTAGACGCGAGGCCCACAGCTCGCCACTTTCCTGTCCCCTGGATCTCCCCCCACCCCCACCCTTGTGACGCTGGGAACGGAGGCCAAGCTCACGGCTAACAGCTGGAGTCCCGGCTGGGGGCGCCCAGCTCCGAGCGCATCCTGCAGGCGGGAGCTTCGCGCCGTCCTCACCTAGTCGGCTCTGGACATCCACTGGACCCCGTCGCCCCGAACTCCGCAGTCCGCAGCAGGCCAGCTCCGAAGTCCCGGAGAAATTGAGATGGGGGACCCAGGACAGGAAGGGGGAGGTGTTTGCCCAACTTCTAAGTGCGTCACGCCTCTTCTTCCTTCAGCCAATCAGGGGAAGTTCTGAGGGAACAACCTTCTCCTCCGCCAATCGGCGGCGCTGCCAGGTGCTAGGTCATGCCCTGCCCCCTTGCCCCTCTGCAAAAGTCCATCTGTGTTTGAGATCTCTAACCCGAGTCCTCAGCTCCGGCCACCCCGTCCTCCCTGGATGGACCAGGGAGGTTACTATGTGTTACAAGGTTACTGATTACAACTACTGACAGGTTCTAGAGATTTGTTATTGTCTGTTACAGAAATAGGACAGAAGAGGAGCGTCTGCGTAGTACCACTATGCCTATGTGCTGGAAAGAAAGTTGCTGGCGCACGCACCTTCTTCTCTTTGTTTAATGATACTCGCTTTTCAGGTGTTCTTCCCAGTCCCTAAGATTAGGAGGCTGAATTCTTAAGATGGTTAGAATCCCTATATCTAAAAATTCGAGAAACTCACGTGGAATACACACATTCAAAAAAAAAAAAAGTAAAATGTGTTTCATAAGAACTAGCCCAGCACTGCAGGTAACAGTCAGAGGGTGTCTTCCCTTCAGTTTTCACAAGCATTCTTCTCTTATTCACAGGTGTAATTAGGTGAAATGTTCAAGTCAACAATTTGAAGCACAGAGCATGCTTAGAACTCTGCATTTCCAATTAAACAATTAGGATTGTGCTCTATCTTTATCTTCCCATACAACAAGTCGAATTTCTGATCATGCCTCCAAAACATTTGGAGGAAGAGGGAAGGCCTTGCAGCTTACCAGAATGCTTCCAGAAGACATAGTGGGGTGGTAGTGCCTGCCCCACTCCCAAATGTTTCCCACAACCAGCAAATCATTGTACTGACTCAAACTCTTTCTGGATCTTTGTATCTCTTCATAAGAACATGAAGAAGTCTACAATGACAAAAGCTGTAGGAATCCCATTTGCAAGAGAAAAGCATCTAGTGTCACTGAGACTCCTCAGCAGCTGTGGTACCTTGAAATCCTGACCACTTCCTCAGGGGTCCTGTTGCAGTTCGGGGACATAGCTACTATAAATGGTTTAAGGGAACAAGGGGTTTATTTCCTTATGACAGTCTGGTTACAGTTCTCAGTCCAGCTTGATGGGGAGAACATGCACCAACACCAGGGCCGAGGGAGCTGGCCACCATCACCACATAATGGCTAAGAGATGGACAATTCTTACTTGCCAGACCAGCATGTCTGGCCAAGTGAACAGAAGGATGCCAACTCTCTCAACCAGCTCTCCATGATTTATTCCAGGGCCTAATCCCACCCACCATAGGCTGGGCCTTCCCCATCAGCTAGACAATCTCCTTCGGGTTTGCCTTGGGCTTAACTCAACTACTAATTATCTACAAATGTGCCCAGGGCTCAAACCCTCAACAGTCAAGTTGACACCTGTGCCTAACCATGACAGGCCCACACCCTGGGCTACCAGAACCATGTCCCAAGGGCTCTGGATCTAAATTCTGAAGATGAAGGTGATTGCAACTAGAATGTGCTACTGGCTTGTGGTCCAGAAGTTCCACTACATCAAGATCAACTTCCCACCATTCCCCCAGCATGTCAAGCCATCCCGACCACTGGTTTCTTCTGAGGGGTCAGTCCCCTTCCACCAATAATGGACCTTGATAAATTCCTTGGGAGCGCCAAAATCAACAAAGGAGTCATCGAGCCTTCTCTTCTTCCAGTGTTTTCCTGCTCCATTCTTGAGGTGGCCACTTTCCTAATCACCACACAGAGATGAAATTCAGTTTACTTTTGTTCTTGCTCTATGCTCCAACATTACCCATGGGACGACTGGGATCCTTTAAAACCCTGCTGCTTCCAACCTCTTTAATGCATCTCCGAGATGATTCTTCCTTAAGCATGAAACTCAGAAAACCTCCAGGACCACTGTTTGTTCAGCATAAACCCTTCCACATTACCAGCTGCCTCCTCGGCTAATTCTCCAACAGAATCTGCCTGAAACTGGCATAGACCACAATGTATGCATCTCTGTCTGCCTACGGATTAACAGTATGGTCCAAAGTCTTTGGGTTTTTCCTTTTTCTTTCTCTCTCTCTTTTTTTTTTCCCTTTCAAGAAAGAAATCATGGGCAAATTGTTTCATGTTCAAAAAACTCTCCAGTATCTTCTCATATGTTAAAAGGATAAAAGTAACTACTTGATGGAATCCTCATCTTAAAAAAAAATAGATGTCCCAAGTGCCCTATCAAGTATCTTGTTTAAAAAGAAACTAATGAGAATTATTTATTTTCCTTAAATATGTCACTTTCCACACTAAACTGTTAGTCTAGTTTGCAAGATGTTCACCCCTGTGAAACTAGCCCATCCCTTAGGTGAAGCCTCATTTTCCATCAGGCAATAGGGAATGTCAGAGGGTTTTCAGGAAGATCAGACGGCGCATGCTCTCAACATATGTGAGTTAATGTTAGGGCTTATTACTCTGTCTCACCCTTCTTGTTTTGGTTTTTTTTTTCCCCATTGAAGGTACACAGCTTCCTTCTTAACATTGTCATGAAAGGAAAATAGGTAAGCATTTGGAGGAAAGAAAAGAGAGTCTAACACATTCCTAAGTATATTTCTTTTTTCTCAAAACTGCATTTGTTTTACTAACAGAAAAATCTACATCACCTATGAGCAAACCACAATAATAAACTATTATAGAATTACAAATAAAACTATATTATTAAAAAAGAAACTTATTTTCAACAAACCATAATTCAGAACATCAGAGACCATACATTAACCACCTGGAACCAGGCCAATCAAATCTCTCCCCATCCTAAAGCACAGGGAAATTTGCAGAAGAGGGGGCCGTAAGATTGTAAGAGCCTAAAGATGGGGAGGAGCAACAATACACAAGATACTCCTCACAAGTTAGGGCCGAAGTAATCATAATAGGACTTTGCATGACCTGCGCAATGACCAACATAACATTCACACACACACATACACACACACACACACACACATAGTCTAGCATGGATCACAGGCACTAGGATCCTTAGAGGCAAGGGATTAACAGCCATAATAGTTACTAAAGGGGAACACAAGAAAGAGTTCTAGGCAATGCTACTGAGTCCTTACACCTCATCAGAGAGGAGGACCCAGAAGAAAGTTTGACATGCACACTAAAAGATGCTCCAGGGATGGCAGGGAGGGGGCACTGGGAGAAAGGTAGGGAGGGGAGGAAAGGAAGGGGAAAAGGGAGAAGGGAGCAAGGGGATCCAGGGAGGGGTAGAGGGAGGGAGAGCACGAGGTACCTATTAAGTTTGTATGAGTGGAAAAACAAACAAACAAACAAACAAACAAACAAACAAATAAATAAATAAATAAATAATAAATAAATACAAGCTATAAAAAAAAACTTGTTTTAAAAATAGTTTAGGAAAGTTGGATTTCAAAAGGGCAATTACTCTTGTCAGGCCTCCCAAGTTATCTTGAGAATGAAGCCTACCTTCTCTTATCTCCAAGGAATTTAAAAATCCAATCATGTGAGCCAAGAGCAGGAACCACCCACAGTTAAATCTAAGCTGAAATTCCTGTGATCCAGTCTGTGGGTGGAGACACTGGTTGTTCTGTATTCAGTACCATAGCTATCCACCATCCTTTGATGAAAGAAGAAGAGAACATTGATTTCTGATTCTTTGCCTATGCCTAAAAAAAATGCAAAAATATTGTAATTCCCTCTGGTGTTTCTCATACTGCCTGCCCAGCTGCCAGGATCCCCCAAGTTTGCCATCTCTAGAGTCCTGGCTTCCTGATTGTGCAGGCCTATCAGGTCACTGCACTGCCCTTTCCTGCTATGCTGAAATACCAATCATTCATTTGGAATTATTAGCATTGTCTGTGCCTACATTTGCTGAATATTATGTTCCACCTTTCTGAATGCCTCTTTCTTCCCCACCACTTCAATTACATTAATGTCTGCCCCTCTCAATTTCTCCCTCCATCCATGGCACACCAGTCAGTGAAATAACAAGAAGTGAATAAAAAGCACAGACTCTTATCAAGTTTGATGAAAACATTGCTTATTATATAGTTAGATACAGGTGTCAACTTGACAACTGAAGGTTCGAGTTCTAGCCACATTGTTAAAGTAGTTGAGTTAGGCCCTGATCAAGACTGCAGGAGATTGTCTAATTGGCAGGGAAGGCCAAGTCCGTGGTGGGTGAGAATAGTTCCCGGGCAGGTGACTATTAAGAAAGTTGTCATTCTTTGGTATGCTTAACCAAACATACTGGTCTGTCAGATGAGGATTTTCCCTCTCTCAGCAGTGGATATGGTGTGTTGATAGGAGCTCTCCTGTCAAGCTGGACTAGGAGATGTGGTGAGACAATCATCAAACAGAATAAAACCCTTTGCTTCCCTAGACTGATTGATCATGAATTTATCTGCAACACGCAAGCAAGCTGCAACATTATCCAAAAACCTATGAATAAGATTAGGGGAACCAAAATAATATGAAGTTCCCCATAATCAATAACAAGGAAATCATTCGTCACCCCAAAGCTGAAGGAACAAAAAAAGGCAATAGTGTTTCCAGATCCTGGAAAGAATCTGAAGCTTCAGAAGAGAAATTGATGATCAGAAGCTATTGTGGCCAAACTGCCACCAAGTTAAGGCAAGCAAGGAGAAAAATAACATAACATCTTTCTCTTACCCATTTCCTATACCAAGTAGCTGACTCTCTTTTACCAAACTCAAATGGAAGTTAAAGGGCAAGAAATATGATATCACGGAATACATACAAGTCATTCTCCTGATACACACCAGGCATGGTATGGATCCAGAGCCACAGGAAACAAAGAACAGTGAATCCATTCCATCTCTTTGGCCACTCAGAATCTACCTTGACCTTCTCCCCCGGGAAGAATGCTCAGTCTCAACAAAGGAGAGGCACTGCTTAGCCATGAAGGTTCTGCCATAGTTTCTACTAAACGGAAATGATGTCAACCACCATTCTTTCTCTGTGAAAATTACAAGATGGAAAATACAGGCAGCCAACTTACAATTAGTCGCTCTGAAGCTAGTCGTCATGAGACCTGAACTGATTAACAGTAGCTTCTCTTCAACATCCATCTCGTTACCAAATAACAGTGCTTTGGTTCAACATAATTCCCACCTCAAGGTTCAATCCTTCCTATGAACTCTCAGATCTTGGGGTTTCCAACTTTATCCAACTATTACTGTCTGGTCACTAGTGCTTTGAACTTAAAATTCACGATTTCATTTATCCTTTATATAGTCCCCCTAGAGCAGCCTGAACTATTTGGTCAACATCACAACACACTTCATTGTTGACATAGTAGTTTAAGTGCACACGATATTTCATTTCAACTCTGTATTCTCTTCTGCAGTCAACTGCACAGCACACTCAATGGTAATTTGAGCAATGTGAGGCCTTTGCTAGAGATGGGCCATTGTATTTCCTCTCCATAAGGAGGTTATCCATGGACTCAAACATTTGAGCATCCCAATAAACATATTTGAAGGTCTGCCTGCTAAGGCCATTTCAGTGACATTTATGAGTTGAGATCTTAGAAGAACAAAGACAGGCAGCTCATTTTTCTTCCCTACTCTAAACTTTTGTTAGAATATCTCATTGATACATAGTACAACAAGAAATTCTAGTGAGCCATTGCTTTATCAACTCAGTAATCTGTTTGTTCACTGATTTCCCAACTCAGCCAGAACTTCTGAAGATGAAATCTACAGAGGTCAGCTCCCGAGGCAACAAAACAAAGAAGAAGATCCTGGAGAGTGGAGGTCACAGGACATTCAAATATGAATCAGCATTTTTTGGGTACATGGACGTTTTAAAAACCTTGTATTTAACTTGAGAATCTGGAATTATATAATTTGAGGTTGAGGAAATTTAAATCCTCTTTACAAAGTAAAAACAACCATATCTACCTGCCAAAAATCAATTAAAAGAAACCCCCACAAGAGTAGACAAGCCAGAGGGAACCCTGGGGTCTATAGAAGCAGACAGGCAGGAGAGCAGGAGGAAGTGGGATGGATTGATGAAGGAAAAGGAGGGAAGCAGGGATAAGTACTCATATGCCTGTAAAACTAGAAAAATAAAATAACAATATAAAAATCTAAAAATGAATTAATCAATTAAAAGACTATATGGGGACGTAAATGAAAGGATCTCTGTAATAGAGACCTGAGACCCCACTAACTGAAACTCCCTCCCAAAAGGAACAATTAGTCTGTGGCCATACCATCCTGAACAAGCCCAATATCATCTAAATGGAAAGATTATTCAGCAAATGATAATGTGTCTTATAATTATTTCACTTTGATTACATTTTCTTCTTGAGGTTTAATGAGTTCAGATAATGCATGAATGCAATTCTGTTAAAATGGAATTTAGTAGCTTTAAAATATAATTTACTGTAAATTATGTCTGATGTAATTAATCGTCAATAATAATATGCTTGTTTGCTAATGTCTTCTGAAGAAAACAAAATTACTAGAGCACATGTGGACTTCTTTAATTTCCTGACTCTAATGAATGTTTAAGTCTTAGAATTGCATTGCATAATTTATCCTCTTCTTTAAAAGTTTTTCTAATATTTATGATTTTACTTGTGTGTGCATATCTATGTATGGCATACGTACATGTACAAGTGTGTATGTCTGTGTGTATTCACTCATGCCAGTATATATGGAGGCCAGAGGTTAAAGTTGGGTCTTTCTTATCACTATTCACCTTTTTATTGAGACATGGTCTCTTACTGAACATAGAGCTAGTTGTTTTGAGTAGACTGAATAGACAACAAGCACCCCCCCAATCACTGGGACTATAGACCCATGTATGTCACTGTGCCCAGCTTCTACGTGGGAACTGGGGATCTGAACTCAGGTCTTCATATTTGCACACCAAGCACTTTATCCATCTCCCCAGCCTACTTATTTCTTTTTCTTGCCTTCTCACATTATTTGCTATCATTTTATTTTGCAAGAACACTTACCATGAGATCTGTTCTGTATTATTGAGTATGCAATTCCTGATTGTTAATTCTAAGTCAACAGTGTTCATCAAATCTCTAGTTCATTTGTCTTGCTTGGTTGAAACTTCACAATCAAAAATTAATAGTTTTCGGGGCTGGAGAGGTGGCTCAGGGGGTAAGCCTCTGCCTTGCAGGAAAAAGGTCCTGAATTCGGATCCTAGACCCCACGTATACGCCAGGCGGAAGCAGGGGCGGCCTGCGTTTCTGCTCCTGGTAGGGCAGAGCCTGTGAATCCTGGGGCAGAGTAAACAAGGACGAGATGGAGGCGTCCATGGTGGTTCCTGAATTCGTCCGTGGTTCTACACACACATACATACACACACATACACATACACATACACTCACACATGCACAATTGAATAAATAATAAAAAATTAATAGTTCTCTAATTCTCTTTCCTCCAACCCTGAGATGCTTTCTTCTTGGTGAGTTTTTGTGACCCAACTAATGGCATGCAAACCAGGAGCCACAGTGTTAGAAATTCACGGAAACAATACAGATCTGGAATGAAGATAAAACATAATGTCAAGACAAAAGGATATTTACTGAACTGGTGATGTGACTCAGTGGTAGAGTGCTTCACTAGCATGTGCAGGGCCCTGGGTTTGATCACTAGCACTGCAAAAAAGAATGAATGAATGAAGTGAGTGAATGAATGTTTATAGATTCTTACAGGTTTCACATAGCAAGTTCCTATACTTCTGTTGTAATAAGTAGACAATTACCTAAATAGGGTTTGATTATTTTTAGCATGAATGTAGAGTGCAGGAGTGAAAGAATGGATGGAATGCTGGAAAAGGAAAAAGGGCAACTGGAGTTGAAGGAATTACATGGATACCAAGATAGTACTGTCATGACTTCATCTTGGCCACCATTTCCAAGAACAGGCTTCTTCTAGGCCATTGCGCAGACTCAGATTAGCTTCATGTTCTGTTGCCGCAGATTCCCACCTGGAACAGCCTGTAGACGTGCATGACCATAGCATTGGAGCTGCATTGTTTTAATACTTGGCATGATTATTGGCTTATGCTATTTCATGAGAAAAATTGATTGATGTGCTTAGGTTTGTTTGTTTGTTTGTTCGTTTTGGTTTTTAGAGACAAGGTAGTCACTCTGTAATCCAGGCTAACCAGGAACTCATGCCAGTTCTCCTGTTTCAGTTGCCCAAGTGCTGGCAGTACAGACATTCACTACCATACCCAGCTTGTGGCCAGGTTTTTCTTTTGTAAGCATTCTTATTTTTAAATGTATAAATTATATATACATATTATTTGTGAGTATAAAAAATTACAGAGTATGCATGCTCTCTCACTCAAATAAATTTAAAATAATTTAAAAATATGTACTTACAAAAATTTGTGAATGATAGGAAATAAAATAATCTGTTTATGTAAGGCTTAGGTTGCCAACCACCTGCTTATAAGCCCCTAACACCCCCACGATGACAGTGAACATGCACCCAGTCATATAAACCAATTTAAGCAATAGTGGAAGGGGAGAAAAATGACACTATTCAGGATCAAGTGTCCCAACTGTAACCAGAAATACCTGATGGTAAACTACCATCTAAACTCTTCTCATTATAGCTTTACATTCAACAAGGTGCAGCCTATGACAATGGAAAAGCAGTGAAACAGACAACAATCAACTAGACTGCAGAGTATCCGTGACCCTAAAACTCTCAGTTCAAATCAGACCAACCAAAACTCCTCCCATCCTAAGGCTCAGGGAATTTTGTGGACGAGTGAGTGGTAAAAGCCTGAAAGTGAGGAGATTCACTGCTGGACAGGTCACACCAGACACGACAGGACAGCGTCATCCAGGATCTCACTGAAATGAGACCTCACCAGACCGCACAATGACTGACATTTCAGTATTTCCCCATGGACCAGTGAGGAAATCAGGAGAAATAACTACACATAGTGGCAACCGTAGGGGCAAGGGATAGACAGGTGAAAGGGAGCATCCTTACCAGTGGTCTACTCAGGGAAGGGCTACTTAAACTGCCCTAGAGGCCTGAGTCCCTGCCTGAACGGACAACCCGAAGGGAAACAAGCGGCCCACACAAGCAGACAGGCATGAGGGTGAGAGGGAGAGAGATGGACTAGTGAAGGGATGGATTAGGAAGAACGTAGAAGAAAGGGAGGGAGGGATGGGGGAAGAGTAGGGGACAGCCACTCATTATGTTTATATAAAAGAATTCTTAATAAAAAATAAAAACATCTCCAATGTTTAAAAAAATCTGTTAATACAACAAATCAACAGTAAGTACTCAAGACAAATGCAAGTCTGTGTTTATAAAACCGATTTTTAAGTAGGAGATTTGTTCCTAAGTGCCCAAACCTGGAGACCACCCATATGCCTGTCAGTTAGTAAATGGATCAACAAAATGTGTTACATGAATTTAAAAATGGGTGCATGGATGCCTGCGTTTTGTGTGTGTGTGTGTGTGTGTGTGTGTGTGTGTGTGCGCGCGTGCGTGCGTGTGCGTGTGTGTGATATGTGGTGTCCGTGTGCTTGTGCAAATATGACATATAATACACTATTATACACTGTTATAAATCCTAAAAGCACTATGTCAAATACAAAAAACATCAAGCATTTAAAAAATCCATACCAAAACTTCACTAATGCAAATCTATAAAAAGGAAAATCTATAGAGACAGAAAGCAGATAATTGGGCTGGAGAGGTGGCTCAGGGGTTAAGCCTCCGCTTTGCAAGCGGAAGGTCCTGACTTCGGATCCCAGATCCCACGTATAGACGCCAGGCGGAAGCAAGCGGGGGCGGCCTGCGCTTCTGGTCCTGGTAGGGCGGAGCCTGTGAATCCCGGGGCAGAAGGAGATGGAGGCGTCCATGGTGGTTCGCAAATTCGTCCGTGGTTCTACACATACACAGACACACACACAGATATACACACACACGCACACATACACACGCACATGCGCACAGTTGAATAAATAATAATAATAAAAAAAATTTAAAAAAAAAAAAAAAAAAAAAGCAGATAATTATCTGCAGGGCTCCAGACTAGAGGCAGATGGCCAACTACAAGTGGCATAAGGAGACTAACTGAGTTGATGGGATTGTTTCATATTTCAATTTTAGTTGCAGTTCTAGAACCTCATTCATGATTCAAATGTCACTGAGTTGGATCCTTATAATCATTTTTAAATCACATGCCATTCATGACAGTTTCCAATCAAATAAGTCAAATAAATAAAGGCTACTTCCAAACTGTGATCCAAAGAATATTGATATTAAGGACTACATGTTTGCTTCCTCAAAAGTCACACCTTAAAATCTCAGATTCCCCTTATGATACTTGAAGGTTGTCTATGGGATTAGTGCCCTGACAAAGGAGTGGGTAGAAGGAGGAGGAGGAGGAGGAGAAAGAGGAGGAGGAAGGGAGAGAGAGAGAGAGAGAGAGAGAGAGAGAGAGAGAGGAAAATGGGGGAAGGCCATACAAGCACAGAAAGGACACTGACTTCGATTCAGGAAGAAAGCAACTCTCATGAGAACCTAAATCTAATGTCTTGATAATGACTTCAGATCTAACAAGAAATGAGATGTTAAGTCACTCAATATGCAGTATTTTGTCACAACTACCCAAGCAGAAGGCTGGAACCTCAGAAAGATGTTACATTTCCAGGAACAGCGGCTGGCCCCTAGTTTCATAGAAGCTTTGGTAATGTTGTACAGTTAATATTTTTTCAGGGAGCTTAACAATAAACAGTAACTCAACAAAAAACCTGGAAAATATCTGGCTAAAGCAAAGAAGAAAAGAACTCTGTTTAACTGAGCTAGGAAAGTTTTCTTTTTCTTGTTAAAACTATTAATTACTCTTGGAATCAATTCCTCAATAAACCAGTTTGGGAAGTTCTATTGCCAAATATTATTTGAGAAAAGGGATCTTTCACCTGACTATGAGAATTAAAAGTCATGGGAACATCTTTTTTGCAACTATAATTTTATATTTTAGCTAAGCAGATGTTAAATTTTGCCTTCTTTTATTATGCATCTATGCATTTTATCACATGGATGGGTTCATGTAACTGACACTACAATTAAAATTTAAAAATTGCAAAAACAGTTACTTATTAGTCAAAACTTCCTCCTTCTTGCAACATGCCTTGTAGCAATAGTCCACTCACTCATGGCTCTGCCTCTTGGCAACCGCTGATGTCCTCTCAGGTGCTTTGATGGTCACCTTCTGTTACCGTGAAGAAATGCCTGAGATAATCAAACTGAAACTGGGCAAGTTTACTTTTGTCACCACTAAGAAGCTTCCCAACACTGTGACAAAGTGTCTAAGAAAGTCAACTTAAAGGAAGAACTATTTATTTTGACTCAGTTCATACTCATTTGGCCTCGTTGCTCTGAACCCATGAGGAGGCAGAGCACCGTGGTGGGGCGTGCACAGCTGGGCAGTTTTCACCTCCTCCCGACAGTCCATTCAAACAGAAACCCACAGATAAGATCATAACCCTCAGCAGCTTCTCCAAAATCTCATTTCTGAACATTGCTACATTTGGGATCGACCCTTTAACACATGAACCTTTGGAGGGGACACTCCAAACTTTGAACATATTTGGTTATTTTCATTTTAGATATTCTAATAGAAATTTACAGAAATTCACCCTGGTTTTAAGTATGTTTTCCAAAGACTAAGGGTGTTGAGTACATTTTCATGTGCCTTACACTCCAAACTTTGAACATATTTGGTTATTTTCATTTTAGATATTCTAATAGAAATTTACAGAAATTCGCCCTGGTTTTAAGTATGTTTTCCAAAGACTAAGGGTGTTGAGTACATTTTCATGTGCCTGTTTTCTTTCAATATAGCCTACTTGGCAGAACACTATTGTAAGAAATTGTGCACATTTTTATTGGATTGCTTTTTTCCCCTTAATGGGGGAAAAAAGTTTTGAGGACCCTTTACATTTTGGATTCAAGACCTTTACAAGGTACTTAGATTGCAAATATTTGCTTTCAGACTATAATGTTTTATTCTGTCTAGGAAAATGCCCTTACAGAACAAAGGTTTTGATTTTGATGGATTCTAATATTTTTTTCTGTTATTCACTATGCTTTTGTATATATTTTGTCCCAGTATTCTTTGCTTAACTCCAGGACATGAAGATTTCATTTATTTTATTCTTTGACAGCTTTATATATGAATACAATACATTTGTGCAATTTTCACCCCTATTAAAGGACCCCAACCCCTGTAAACCTTCTTTCTAACCAGTATCACTCCTATTTTCATCTTTTTTGTATATGTATGGCCCACTGAATTTCATGTGGGTCACCTGTACTGACATGTGCCAGAGCACTTTCTGAAACATGAAGGATGCATCTCTGGGCGTACTGAGGAAAGTAGCTTCCTTTCCCCATTAACCCTCATCAGTCTTCAATTAACCCTCAGTCGTCTCTCTGGGAGGTGCAGTTCCTCTTGAGATCTTCCCACCTCCATGGTAGAATGTTGATAGGCCAAATCTTGTGCAGGTCTATATAAATAGTTATTTCTCCAGTTATATTTCTAAAAGATTTTTGTAGCTTTTAAATCTTAAGCTTAGATTTTGATAAGCTCAATATTTTTAGGACATGAAAATTGTGTTTATGTTACTGGTTCCAGACCCTCAGGCTTGTGCTACACGCATGTTACTCACCACCTCAGCCCCATCTTTGAGGTTTTCCTGTTAATGCAGTAATTGCCTTGATTGTGGAGATTTATACATTGCTCCAAGTTGGGAAGCATTTAAAAAATATTTCAAAAATATTTTATTTATTTTTCAGATAAGATTGTTCAATTATTTTCTTATGACTTTTCTCCATTGAATTGACTTTACATTCATTACAAAAAAATAAACTGACATTTTGTGGGACCAATTTCTGTATTCTTTGATTCCACTGATATATAGGTCTCTTTCCTTGTCAAAAGCACACAGTTTTCATTGTTGTAGTTTTACAGTGTTTTAAAAATCAAGTGTTTTGATTCCTCTAAATATAGTCTTCCTTTACAAAATGCTATTCACTATTCTAATTCTTTAACCTTTGTATACAAATGTCGATGTCTCCAAAAATTCAGCTGTGATCATGATAGGAATTGTATTAAATCTGTAGATGGAATTTTAAGAGAATTGGCATGTTTATAATTAAATTCCTTTCTTAAGTAACATGATATTCCTTACATTTCAGAAACTTCCTCCTTCAGTTCTTGGAAGCTTGGAGGCTTTGGTAAATTGCCAGCCTCATACTCAGGCAGTTT
Organism: Typhlomys cinereus; assembly: GCA_023101885.1. Lineage (NCBI taxonomy): Eukaryota > Metazoa > Chordata > Mammalia > Rodentia > Platacanthomyidae > Typhlomys > Typhlomys cinereus. The sequence continues at coordinate 2,268,127 of JALPQD010000001.1, forward strand.
GGGAGTTACCAAAGAAATGGTTTTTAGTATTTATTTTTTCTAGTTTTATAATCATAATGAATGGTTGCCCTTGCTCCTTCCTTCTTCCCCCTCCTTACCATTTTTTTCTCCTACCCTACCATCCCTTCATCAATTCATCTCATTCCTTCCCACCTTTCTGCCTGTCTGCTTCTGTGGGTTTCAGAGTTCCCTTTGGGTTGTCTGCCCTAAGAGGGGCTCAGGTTTCTCTGGCAAATTTAGTAGTCCTTTCTTGGGTAGACCCAATGACAGGGACACTTCCTTCCTCTTGTCTAACCCTAGCTCCTAAGGTTCCCACTACATGTAATTATTTCTCCTAACTTGCTTACTTGTGCAGGTCTAGCCAGGATAAGTCTGTCTCATTGTAGTGAATTCTTTTTTTTTTTTTAATTATTTATTCAATTGTGTGTGTGTGCGTATGTATGTGTGTGTGCGCGCGCGCGTCTGTGTGTGTAGAACCACGCACGAATTCGGGAACCACCATGGACGCCTCCACCTTCTTCTGTCCTGGGATTCACAGGCTCCGCCCTACCAGGACCAGAAGCGCAGGCCGCCCCCGCTTCCGCCTGGCGTCTATACGTGGGATCTGGGATCCGAACTCAGGACCTTCTGCCTCCAAGGCAGAGGCTTAACCCCTGAGCCACCTCTCCAGCCCCCTCATTATAGTGAATTCTTAAATACAGCAGCCCTGCCTTGAGTGGAATATCTTGGCCAATGTTGGACCTTCCCATCTTTAGGCTCTTACCATCTTACTGTCCCCAGTTCTGCAAGGTTCCCTGAGCCCAGGATGGGAAAAGATTTGGATGACCTGACTGAAAGTTTTAGGAAAACAGGTACTCTGCATTCTAGTTGGTTGTTGTTGTCTATTTCACTGCTCTCCCGTTGCACCAGACTGCCTTTTGTTTGGGTGTTCAAATCTTTCTTATCTAAAGGTAAAATGAGAGGTACTTAGATGGGAGTTTACTCTCAGCTGTTTGTGGTTAGTATTTACTGTCCAGCTTTCATCCTGTCCACTACTGTTTAGACTGGTCCACAGTGCTGGTTGTGTGTTCCCTGATGCATGGGTGGAGGGGGAGGTTTAGGTCCTGGCAAGCAGATGGTTGATCACCTGGAAGCTAACGCCGCTCTCCTGTGTCTTTCCTTTCTTTTAAGATTTTTCTTACATAAAATCTTTTTTTGATTGTTCACATTCTTTTGTTTCTGCTCTTTTGGGGTCATCTTCTACCATGTCCTCCCCCCATCTTGTTTTCCTTTGCATTTGGGTGTTGTTAGAGTGTCTGGATTCACTTATAAATTGGGAACGTACAATATCTGTCTTCCTGAGTCTAGTATAGTTCACTCAATATGATTTCTTCCAGTTCTATTCATTTACCAGCCAATTTCATTAGTTCATCTTTTCTCACAGTTGAATAGTACTCAACAGTATATGCTTACCACACTTAATCATTAACTATTCACTAACTGTTGGACATCTAGGTTGGTTCCATTTCTTTGCAATTATGAGAGGGGCTGCCAAGGAACGTGAGTCATCAACATGACTGATGCAGGAAGTAGTGTTCTTTGGGAATATTCCCTGGAGTGGTATAGCTGGGTCATATGGAATTTCAATTTTTAACCTTTTTAGGAACCTCCAAAATGATCTCCAAAGGGGTTGTATGTGTTTACAATCCCACTGACAATATATGAGGGGCGCTGTCATATTTAAGCATAGGCGTCAACTTGACAGTTGAGAGTTTGAGCTCTGGGCACATTTGTAGAGAATTAGTGGTTGAGTTAAGCCCAGAGCAAACCCGCAAGAGATTATCTAGCTCATGGGGAAGGTCCAGCCTACAATGGGTGGGATTAGGCCCTGGAATAAAATAGAGAGGTTGTCGAGAGAGTTGGTATCCAAGTGTATACTTGGCCAGACACGTTGGTCTGGCAAGTAAGGATTGTTCCTCTCTCAGCCTTTATGTAGAGATGGTGAGGCCATGTCCCCTTGGCCCTAGTGTTATGAGCCCTCCTGTCAAGCTGGACTGAGAACTGTAACCGGACAATTAGACTCCTTGTTCCCTTAAGCCATTTGATGGCGATTTATCAGCAACCATGCAAACAAACTGGTACAGGCTCCATCTTTCCGACCATATTCACACTGCATTTTCTATTGTTTGTTTTTTGGGTCATAGCCATTCTGACTAGAGTGAGTTGATATATCACGGTAGTTTTAATTTGTATTTCTCTAATGTACCAATTAATCTTCTCTGTTGCTGTGAGACAACACTGAAAGTCAAGCAAATTAAAGGAGCAAAGGAAATTTATTCAGTTTACAGTTCCAGAGGGGAGATACCGTGTTTCATGGTGGAAACAGTGTGGCTGGTGGCAGAAGCTGGAGGAGGCTTAATTGCACCCATCATGGAGACAGAGAGCCTCTCTGTATGCTCAAAAGCAGACACACTCACTCAAGCAGGACAGGACTAACCAACCTCAAGGCATAACCTCTGTGACTGCTTTCTTCCAGCAAGGCTCCGCCTCTTGAAGGTACCCTGACCTTCCCAAACACTGGCAGCCACTAAGGATTCAAACACATTAGTCTGTAGGGAGAAACTCACAGGCTCATTCCCATCTCATTATGCAAACAATATTCGTTCCAACTTTAAAAATCCTATAGACTACATCAGTAAGTCCCAACACAGTACAAAAGTCCCAAGTCTAAAGTCTCCTATAAAAATCAAAAGACAATTTACATATTTCCAACCTACAATGACACAGAATAAACATTCCCATTCCAAAAGAAAGGAACGGGGACATATCCAGGAAAGCTCAGTCCAAAAAACACTGAAAAGCAGCATGACAAACTCCAAAATCCTGCAGGTCTAAATCCAAGAAATGAGCTTATCGTTGAAATCATCTCAGTTCCAAAAGGTTTTGGTTCCACTCCTCTAGCAAAGCTGCCCATATAACACATCATCTCTTGGGCTGGCTCCTCCCACAACATATATCTTTCCTTGGCAAGTGTCCCTATTGCCTCTGGCATCTCTAACATTACTTCTCAATGGCAAACCAGGGGTAAACTCCTCAGCATAAACTTTCAGTTATGGTTTGAAATGTGTCCCACACAGGCACATGTGTTTGGGAAAGTTATGGCAACTTTAGGAGATAAAGCCCTGCTGGAAGAAGGCAGTCACAGGGGGTGGGCCTTGATGTGGATTAATCTCACCCTACTTCTAGGAGAGGCCTGCTCCTGCAGCTGGCAGTCTTTACAGCTCTGTCTCCTGGATGGGTGTGACACAGCTTTGCCCATCCCACTATTCCTTTTTCATCCTAAAAGGTCTATTTCTCCTTTCTGGAACCATAAGCCATGACCTCCTCCCTATCACATCTTTGATGCCTCTGGAACCCATACTGCGGGGACAACATTTCCAAGTTCTGCTATACCTTGAGTTGGAGACTGGCCCTTTAGACTTATAGCTTGTTCAGCTTCTCCATGCTGACTCTCAGAATCTCTCTGGGACCTCCTTTAAAGGAGCAGGTAATCCCTTTGGATTTTAGCTCTTCCTTCCAAAGGAAGTGGATGCCTTCCTTGAGGATCTTGTTCTCAGGGTAAGGCCTCTCTTATTATCCAAAGGCACAGCAGGTTTTCATCCAATAGCTGCCAGTTTGCTGTCTGCTTTCTCTGAAGGCTTGCCTTCACATTTTTCTTCAAACTTTTACAGTTTTTATTTCCTTTTGCCTGATTCCTTGCTCTTTTTCAAATTTTTGAACAAGAACATTAAAAAATTAGCCATGCCACACTGCCAGTATCACATTGCCTTGAAATTTCCTCCACCAGCTGCTCATATTTAAATTTAGGCAAGCTTTCAGGATGAGGGCAAAACTTAATCAAACACTCTGCCAACACATTTGGCCCTTGTACAGTTCCAAATATGGTCTCTATTTTCTGTGTTAGGTGTGCATGTTGTACTTGTATGGTATGTGAAGTGTGTGTGTGCGTGTGTGTGTGTGTGTGTGTGGTGAGTGATGTGTTGTATGTGTGGTATGTAATGTTTTCAAGCGCATGTGTATTTATTTATTGGTGTCAGTGCATTCATTTGATTGTGTGGAGACTGCAGAGGTTGACTTCAGGTATCTCCCTAAATGGTTGTCCACCTTCTTTTCTTAAACAGGATCTCTCGCTGATGCTGAAATTTACCAGTTCAGTTAGGCCAATCGGCCGTGAGCTCCAGGGATCTACTTGGTTCTGCTCCCTGCTCCTCAGAGCTAAGGTTAGAAGTGCATGCTGTTCTACCCAGTTTTTTGCGTAGGTTCTAGAGATCTAATCTCATGTCCTCATGCTTGTGCTGTGAGGATGGTACTGACTGAGCCCATCTCCAGCCCCTTCTTTGAGTTTTTCTTGTTTGAGTTAATCCAGTCTTGACTCAGGAGGTTTATGCATTCTGTCACATTAGGAAATATTTTAAAATTATATATTATTTATAAGTGTGTGTATGTGTGTGTGTCTCCATGTGCACCCACATGTATATACAACATGCCATCTGTGTGGAGTTCAGTGGATAACTTTATAAAGTTGGTTCTCTCCTCTCACCTTTTTGTGAGTCTCAGGAATCAAACTTAGGTCATCAGACCAGCAAGATAAGGGCCTTTATCTGTTGAGTCATCTCGCCAGCCCAAGTTGGGAAGTTTTTTAGTCATTGTTTCTTCAGTTATTTGTCTACATCTCATGCTCTCCTTTTCCTTCTCTTTCATGATCATAATAACACAAATAAAAGTTTTGGTATCATTCTGTGTCTCTCTGCACGTTCACTTTTTTTTGCACATGTATCTTCATTGTTGTTGAGAAAGTCCTATTTCTGTTCATTTTGTTTCAATTTTTCAGGCTCTTTCCCCTGATGTTAGCATTTAGCTACCCAGTGACTTCTTTTCTGTAGATGATTATGATTTTAACATTAATATTTCTGTTTGGTTCTTCTTTGCGTCACCTCTTCTCTACTGAGATTTTCTAATTTTTTAAGAGCGTGTGATCACTACCTCTTAAAATATTTCTATAATAGCTACTCTAAGATTTTGTCAGGTAACTCCAACACCTGTGTCATCAGCATTAACAACAGCTGGTTTTGTTTCTTAACTTTTTTGATGTTTTTTAAGTCGTCACTTGGATGATATCCTAACCATATGAATACTAAACAATGAGACTTAAATATGCTGTGACTCCTGTGGAGAATGCACACTTTCATCTCCCTTATGATCCATATGGTCTCAGGCTGCAAGTTTAGACTAGCCAAGCACCTATTGTGGATTCAATGACAGCTCTATTTTTCCAAGTCACGTGTGTGCCACCCAGTGGCCAGTTCAGGACATATTTAGTCCAGTCTGCAAAGTTTGGCACATTGTTAAAATCAGATCCACTTATATGTATCTCAGACCCGAGCCCCAGCAATGCATAAGCCACTCTCTAGGGTTATGTTATCTGTTTCTTCTTTCCAGCATTTCCCCCTTCTGGGGAGAGGTCTTCTTTTCAAGTCTAAAAGCTGGGACTTTCATTACCTATCTCTGACATGCCTCCATAACTGTGCAGGAGTGAATCAGAACTGAAAGATAGGGAAAAAAGTCAAGGGACATGAGAAAGAAAAATGAGCACATGGCCATCACCTACCTGGAACTATCTTGTTTTTGATTAAGTCAATAGTCTGTATAGAAACTGTACCCGGTGATTACACTTCTTTCCCAAAAATATCACAAACAAGATTATTAATATGACTAGTGAATCATGTTCAAGATAAAAGCATACATTAGGCTCCGCCCTACCAGGACCAGAAACGCAGGCCGCCCCCCGCTTCTGCCTGGCGTCTATACGTGGGGTCTAGGATCGGAACTCAGGACCTTCCGCCTGCAAGGCAGAGGCTTAAGCCCTGAGCCACCTCTCCAAACCCCCGTTTTAACTACTTCTGCAAACCGTATATAACAAAATAAAATTACTTTTTTATTTTGACTCATGCTTTTGTCTCAATTATATTTTCTTCCTCAAATACAAATCGTGGTCTTATAATTTCATTTACTTAAAATATAGCTTTTGATATGTAAATGAGTAGAACACAATTTTCTCTCCTCCCTCAAGTTTAGTAATAGATTGTCTCTTTTAAACAGTGTAACTCTAAAAGCCCCCAAATGATTTCTGTATACAGCTGCTGTCCAGGTACTCAGGTATGTTCCTTGTCTTTGACTCTCCTTGACCATGTCTGCCTCTCCTTTCTTCTACTAAATGAGCTCATCAATGCTGCTTCACTATGACTTATCCTGAAGTTCTTCTCTGCAGACTTAAGAATTCCAGCTATATTTAACTTGGCATTTTGGAGCTCCAAGGGTGATCCTTTGACTAAACTGCCATCAACACCAAGCCATGTTCTCCACTGCTGGTGACATGCAGCAAGACAGAGAAAAGGAAGACTAGCAAGAGGATTGGTCTGCACTCTTTGTACCGATTACTCTTCTCTGTTGATGTGAGACACACTCGGTCTTAAACAATTGAGGGGGAGAAAAAGGGAGATTTTTAAAGCTTATGGTTCCAGAGGGAGATACAGTCCATTATGGCAGAAAAAGCATGGCTGGCTGCCAGAAGCTGGAGGCTGGCTAAGTCACTATAGAGGTCACTATTGGAGGTTGAAAGCTCCTGCAAGCTGTACACAAGGGACAACTCACATTTCAAACCATGACTCTCTTGGTCCAAGAAATGTCCTCAGCCTCAGAGATTTAGTCCCTTCAGAGATCTTTTTTCTTGTCCTTCAAGACTGCATTCGAGGTCTTCTTTGAAAACATCATTCTCTCTGTCTGTGTCATTCTTCATGGCTAGATTTGAAGAGCTGGAGCCAGGCCAAGACCTTAAAAACTTTTTCAAAAAAGAATAAAGAAAGTTATTGATGGTTTATCATATTTCAAATTCGTGTTTCTCCCTCAGGCTGCTTCATTAACTTCACAGAATCTTCAAACATGTACCTCTTACATTCTAACTAGGACTTATGACTGTATTCAGTGGGAGTGGAAGAAGGAACCAACCTCTTTCTCATCCAGATTCAAACATGAGGAAAAACTGTTTCAGTTATTCCCTACTGGTAGAGAAAAAACATGATTAGAGAAATGAAGAAGTAAATAAGCACTTTAGTGTAGTCCAGGAGTGACTTCAAGGGAGAGATCAAGAACAGCAGAATGTGAGTACATCAGTGTGTACATGCAATCCCAGATGGGGGAGAAGGAGTCAGACGGGCCAGGAGTTTAAGCCCAACCTGGGCTACATAGCAAGTTGTGGAACAGCCTGAGCTACACGAGACACTATCACAAGAAAAGAGAGAAAGAATATGGTGGATAGCAGGAGATCTTGGAATATTGGAACTGAGAATATTCAAATCTACATGGAGGAAAGGAATGAAAAAAAATTATACCAAAGAGTGATGTGTTTTCATAGCTTTGAATCCCTTCAGTGAAGTGAAAGGAAAGATGATTTAGCAATGGTAAGAAAGAATAGTATTGGTTAACAGAACTAGATGAAATTAAAAGTAATCAATGAATGGGCACAATGGGATCTCATGGGAATTGACAAGCACTATGAGATTAAGGCACATTTGTTAAGAGCTGGTCACTAACATTCTAGATCAATTCTGTTCTATCCTTCTCACTTTGGCAGCAGTTCCAATCTAGGCTTAAAAAGCTCTGAGGGATAGCAGTCAAGTCACACAATGCTCTCTTGGTCCATTTGCAGAAACTAGGATTTTGTATCTGGGTATACATCTGGCCACATCTAAAGACATTCTCAAAACTTTCATGTGAAAAGAGATCTTATTCCTTTCATCTCCAAACATGTATAAGCACATGTGAATGTAAACTTAAGAGTCTCGTATTTAAAAGGAAAAGTTAGAGGTCACAATGCTTAGGATGTATGAAGTGCCCTGGAGTGTTGGCCATAAGTTAACTGACAGACCACCCACAAATTTGTTGTAGTTAAAGAAAAGCCAGAGCTATATCTTTCATAACTGATAGACAAGAGTCAATCAGAAAAAATAAGGAATATTATAAATCAAAAGTAACTTTGACCCCTCTAAAAGCTTCTCTGTGACTAAAACAAAGATAATGATATGCTTAAAAGGCCAGACAGCTCTGAACTCCACAGCCACTTTTTTTTTTTATTTCAGCTCATACAAACTTATTAGGTACACCAGTTCCCTCCCTTCCTCCTCCTCCCCCCGTACCCCCTGCTCCCCCTCCCCACCCTTCTCCCTCCCCATCCCCCAGTGCCTCCCGCCCCAATTCCCAGAGAGTCCTTTCGTGTGCATGTCTGATTTTCCTCTGGGCCCTCCTCTCTGATGACGTACAAGGACCCAGTGGCCTTTCCCTGAACCCTTTCCCGTGTTCCCCTTAGGTATAGGAACACTGCTGTGGCTGCCAATCCTTTACCTCCAAGGCTCTTGGTGTCTTTAGCAGATGCTAGACTTTGTGAGGTCAACAGTGTGTTGGACAATGCGCAGGGCATGCAAAGTCCAATTATGATTGCTTCAGCCCTAACTAGTATAGAGTATCTTATATATCATTGCTCCTCCCATCCTTGTGCTCTTACACTCTTACCGCCCCCTCTTCCGCAGATTTCCCTGAGCTTCAAGATGGGGAGAGACTAAGCTGGCCTAGTTCTAGGTGGTTGATATAGAGTCTCTGAAGTTCTCCACAGCCACTTTTAAAAATGATCACTGACATCAGAAAACACCCAAACAAGCAGCTGAATGAACTGAGGAACTCAGTGGATGACATGATCAGTGGCACAGATGAGCAGTCAGCAAGGAAATGGAGAATCTGAAGAAAAAAATTGGAAATGAGACAAAAAAAAATAAGTTCAGAATAGTGGGAAACATCACAAATAAGTTAGATCAAGCCAAAGAAGGAATATCAGAGATGGAGGAGAAGGTCCAGGAAATATTAACTTTAGACAGCACTAAAGAAAAAACTACATTCAACATGATCCCAATTTTCAAGAATTCTGGAAGATGAAGGGCTCAAAGCTAAGAACTCTGGGATTTAAGGGGGGCTGAGGTTCAAATGAGGACCACAGAAAACCTATTCTTTTCTGCATCTATCTCAAGCAGTTGGTTTCATTTTTGGCTTGGTCAGAAGGCAAAATGTTCTTAAATCTGTCCTCGCTGGAGTCTCAAATGCCAAAAAGGGCCTCTGGTTCTGTCTTCTGTTATCTTCTTTACCCTAGTTTCTGTGACAAGTGCTACAAGCAGCCTCTAGATGAGAAGCTGGATAGTAACTCATTTCAAGGACCTGCCTTTTTCCTTTCTCTTAAAAGTTCCAACCTTCACCAAACCCAAAGATGTGCCCTAATCACTTTTCTAATTTATGTATGGGGGCTGGAGAGGTGGCTCAGGGGTTAAGCCTCTGCCTTGCAGGCGGAAGGTCCTGAGTTCAGATCCTAGACCCCACGTAGCCGGGCGGAAGAGGGGGGGGGGCTTCTGGTAAGGCGGAGCCTGTGAATTCCGGGGCAGAGTAAACAAGGAGGAGGTGGAGGCGTCTATGGTGGTTCCCAAATTCACCCGTGGTTCTACACACACACACACACACACGCACACAGGCACAATTGAATAATAAATTAATAAATATCATTGATATTAGTAAAATACTTGCAATCAAGTATGATGACCTGAGTTCAATTCCCTGTACTACATAAAATCTAGGTGTGGTTGTACACACTTATAATGACAGCCATGACAAGGCGGAGAAAAGTAGATCTCTAGGGCTTCCTGGCAATCCAGTCAAGCCAAATCAGAGACCCCCCCAAGTCTCAATGAGAATCCCTGTCTCTAAAACAAGGTAAACAATGTCCAAGGAAAGGGACCTGAAGTTTTCCGTTGGCCTCCACATGCAATATGCGTACATATACACATATACTCTCACCTTCATGCAGAAAAAGAGAGAAAGAAGTGAGATTTGAAGACGGGGGTAGACTATCTGGGAAAAGAAAGTAGATCAGCAGCAATAAAAGGATCAAATGGGAGAAATAAATCAATCAAAACATATGATATACATGTGTGAATATGTCATAACGAAATAATAGTACAATGAATATGTACTTATAAAAATAAATTTCAGTGGCTTGAGATATACCTCAGTTTGTAAAGTGCTTGCTGGTCATGCATGAAGACCTAAGTTCTATCCTCAGAACTTACGTGAAAATCTCAGGTGTGGTGAAACATGTTTGTAATCCTAACACTAGGGAGACAGAGACAGGCAGATCCTGGAGGCTTGAAGGCCAGTCAGTCCAGCCTACTTAATGAGCTGCAGGCCAACGAGTGACTCCATCTCAAAAACCCCGCATATGACTCCTGAGGAACCACAGCCAAGGTTGACTTCTGGGGTCCACATGCACATACAGACATACACACACAAAACTGCATGTGCACCTGCATATGCTTGCACCTCCACAAACTCTCTCTCTCTCTCTCTCTCACACACACACACACACACACACACACACACACCCCACAAGAAATAAAGAAACAAACAAAATAAAATATCACTGGTAGAAGAAACTTAAGGCAAAAACTAAGCAAACTTCAGTAAGCTAAAAGAGTCCATGATAATACAAAGGTACTGAAAGATGCCTCAGAGAACACAGATGTTATTCCTGCCTGTGGAGCAGCACAGATTGTTCACTCTGAACAAAAGAAGCAATAGTTAATTCTTCAGATACTTTCATAAACATCTGAAAGCCAGCGTTTCAATAAATCAAAACCTGCTTTTTAAAGGGAGCTTTGTGGCTTCTACAAAATGTCCTTCTGACTGAGTTTGTTCTACTTAGAAAAAAAATTTTATTAAGGACCTTTGCCCAATGTCCCATATTCAGAAGTATTATTCATATCTCAGCATTTATTTTAAAAGAATGTTTCTTTACAACTCAAGAAAAAATATAATCAAAGAATTGATTTTTGAAAATGCTTGTTTTGGGGCTGAAGAGACAGCTCAGTGGTAAATCTTCTACCTCACAAGCAGAAGGACATGAGATGGGATCCTAGATAACAAGCAAAAACAAATGGTAATGGGCTGAATATTTGACTGGGGAAAGAAGAGCCTGGAGGAAAAGCCCAGATTAAAGCCCAGAAGGAGGCTGAACAATCCAGGATGATTCCCCAAGTCACCCTTGGGTCTCCACAGGAACACAAAGGGCCCTCTGATACACACACACACACATACATACACACACACACACACACACACACACACACACACACACACAAATGAACACATACACGTGTACATGTATACAAAAAATGAAAAGAAGGAAATGCTTGTTTAAAAAGTACTGATCATTCTTATGCTTAAGGGGAACAAGAGAAAGGGCTTATGGAAATGCCACTGGGTCCTTATATGTCATCGGAGAGGAGGACCCAATGGAGAGTTAGGCGTATACAATAAAGGACTCTCTGGGAATTGGGGGGGAGGCACTGGGGGAAGGGGAGGGGGAGGAGGGGGGAGGGAGGGAACTGGTAAAAAATTTTAAAATGTATAATTAAATTTTTAATAAAAAAAAAGTACTGATCATTGATATTGCCTCTCAACATCTAAATATTTATCTTTTCAGAAAAAAAGAAAAACTTTGTAAGCACCAAAAATCAGCACAGTTCTTCATTAGTGAGCTTCTCATTAGCTTTGACCCTTACTATTCTTGGATATATAGTAATAAAAACAAATAAGTATGTATACTCCTCTTGTGTGCTGACTATAGAATCAAAGGACCATAACTTTTCTTAGGTATGAATAGCTGAGCTTCACTAAGTAATTCAATATTCCCCCTTTCATAAATTTTTAGAAATCTAACCTGCAAGACTTCTTGATGTAAATACTTCAGGATTAATAAATGGATCTGCAAAACATATCTAATTCAAAGTTGTTAAACAGTTCTAGATGGTCTGTCCTGCCCATTTTCCCCTCTGATTCTGGATACCCTGCACAGAAAACTCTGACTACCTAAGTACTTTCAAAGTTTGGGACATTCTGGTGATGTTTAATTTGATTTACCAATATAACCAGGCCATAATCATCAGGAATTCAGCCAACCATAGATCAAGGTATTACTGCAAAGGTATCTGTAGATGTGATTAAGATAGAAAATCAACTGACTTTAAGAAAGGAAGAGTCATCTATGTCCTAGCAAGTACTTAGGCACTTGCCTGTACAGGCATCCAAAATGAAACTCAATGGGCTACAGTCATAGTTTTAAATTTGATTCGTCTTCCATAGCCTCATGCATTTGCATATTTGGTTGTTTGGAAAGGTTTGGGTTCCTTTAAGAGGTAGATCTTTGGAAGAAGGAAGTCACAGGAAGTAAGCCTTGAGATTGGTAAACCCCATTCTAGAAGGTCTACTGTTGCAGTTCGCAGTTTTGCAGCTCTCTGCCTCCTTGATAGAGGACTAGGCTATCTCCAGCTTCTGCCAGCCAGTCATGCCTTTTCTGGCTTGAAAGACTGTATCTCCCCTCTGGAACTATAAGCTGAATAAATCTCCCTTTCTCCTTGTAAATTACTTGATTCTGACTGGTGTCCCACAGCAATAAAGAAGAGTCACTGCTACAGCCACATATACAAAAATATATAAAAGTGGGAGGGAGAATGGATAAAAAGGAGAAAGTATGAAGTTGAAAAAGGAGGGGGGGAGAATGAAATCAGATAGTAAGGAGTAAAATGACATAAAATTCATTGTATTCATGTGCGAAAAAATCAAAGAATAAAAAGAATTAATATTCTTTAGGAAGAAAGGTAATCTGTGTTAATCTGATTCAACCTGTTTAAAGGGCTTCAAAGCAGAATAGAATGATGTGATGAAGACATTCCACTTATGGGTAGCAACTTTTGTAATGACTGAGACTTTGGTCTGTCCTTAACAGCTCAGAATTGATGTAGCAAGCCTGCTAAAAGCAGTGCATCACACACACACACACACACACACACACACTAACCAATTAAGTGTGCCTGCACACACACAGCTGTGCACACACACGCAGCCTCTTTGCAGATGCAAAAGGGAACTGTGCTCACAGGTAGTTCACAAGGTGGCATGGGTGGTGCTCTTTAGCTCCCTTTCCTACCCTTCCATTTTCTATTCTGTAAACGCTGAGCCTCAGCTATGACTCTAACTCCAAAATTTCAAGAACAGGACCAAAAGGCTCCTGGGGATCAGAAAGTATAGTGAGATGGCATTGAGAGCCAGAGAAGATAACCAGGATGTGTCCAAATTGATTCGTTGGCCATTTCTAGGAAGAACAATCATAATCCCTGGGACAATAGGTTTCATATGTTGTCAAGATCCATTTCAAGAACCTAAAAAGTCATGAAAATCTAGGCTGGGATCATTCAATTGAATTTCTAAAAACTCAAAGCCAGACTCTAACCATAGAGCCAAATATCCAAACTTTTCACTTTTTTTTGGGGGGGGGGCTCTGCCTCCCACTCCCAGAATTGAAACACTATTGAAAGGTAGCCTGATTCTAGTTCAGCTCTCCCTCCTGACTTTGCTGACAGCCATCACTTCCCACGGCCTGCCTGCATGTTCACAGATCAGCTCCAATCTTTGCAGAAAGGTAAAGAAGGAAACTCTAGCAGCAGAGCTAGTTGGGTCACAGGTTCATATTTCATTTATGCCTCCACTAATGCTATTTGTTTCCTTTGCATAGATGTTCCAAGATAATGAACACTTCCATAGCAACAAAAGTCTGACAATAAAAGGTTACCTTGATTTTCACATTTTCAAAGAAATACCTCTCAGTGACAGCCACACCAGAAAACTCAGTACCAAATGTGCAGCAATGACTATGAGGTGAACAATTTTTCCTTAGTACCATCATTGAGTAGCTTGGAAAGTAAAGTAATTTATTTTGATTGGATGAATTTTTTCAGTTGTGCAGCTTATCAGCAATTGAAATTCATAGTTGGTTGTAAACTACATAAGTAATCAGAGACTTTAATGAAAATTTATTATGTTCAAGTACAAATGATTCATAAAATTTCATTCTACATTTTAATCCTTTAATTCTTTATGATTGCAATTGTAATAGACTTTAAAAAGAAGTAGGAAATATGTATATTACTTGGAAAGAGTACAATTTTTTTGGAACTAAGAAAGGATCTTTAGAAGAACTAGAGAACTGCCATTGCTGTTTTTTTTTTTTTTCAACAACTTGCTTGCTTTCTTTGTACAACATATTTTGGGACAACCTCGTTGCATTAGGTAAAATAAAAAAAAAAACTTTGTAATGAATAAAAATTAAGGAAAGAGTATACCAATTAACCCCCAGTGACCTTAAATTCTGGTAATTGGAAACTGGATTCTAGCAATCTTAAGTGTTTAAAATTTCCAGGATTGAAGTTTTCATAATTTATGTGAGAGCTTGACTGGACTGTTACATAGAACATGAACATATGCAGAGGCATGTGCATACTCTGTGCATCATAAGTGCAGTATAAGATCTGAAAGAATAGCACCCCGTACATTCACACACATGCTTACATGCTCTAATGCGCATACATGCACAGGCACACATATTCAATGGTTAAAAAATAAATAATTCAATTTTAATATATATGAGAGAGCTGAACAGACATTTTCAAAGGATATACAAATGTCCAATAAGTATTTGAAAAAATCAGCATCACTGATCATCAGAGAACTACAAGGTAAGGCCAAATGAAATACGTATCACTGCAGTAAGAGTGGCTGTCATCAAAAAGATAAAAGATAACAAATGTTCATGAGTAGCAGAGAAAAAGGAACTCATATATATACTATTGGTTGGAATGTAAATTCATACAGCCAGTATGTGAATTAGCATAAATATTCCTAAAAAACCTAAACATACAACTTCTATGCAATATGACAGTCCCAATCCTAGGATCTTAATGTAAATGTAATGATCTTAATGCAAAAACAGTCAAATCAGTCTTTCAAAGAGAAATTATTACTACACATACATTGTAGCACTCTTCTTAGTAGCTAAGAAACTGAAAAATCATAACTGTCCATCCCTAGATGAACTGAAAGGAAATTAAAAACGGGAGGAATCCTGTCACTTGTGGCAACTGGGTAGCACTGAAGATGGTTATGTTATGTGAAATAAAGCAAGCACAGAATTACAAAAGTCATATTATTAAGTTACACGTACTATTTAAGAAAATTGGTGTCATAGAAATTGTTAGTGGAATAGTGGTTACTAGAGGCTGGGAAGGGTTGGGGAGGAGATATGGGGGAGACATTACACTATATTACATTATTTACATTACATTACATTACATAATGGATTACATTATAGCTGCCTAGGAGCAAGAAGTTCTGGTGTGCTGTCAAACACAACAGTGTGATTGAAGGATGCTAATTTAAAATGTGGTTCCAAAAACTAGAAAATAGCACCTTTGAAAGTTTTTGCCATACTAAAGTGATAAATGCACAGAGATAAACATATTGAACTAGATTTCATTCAGCATCATGTAATGGTGTGTATAAATGTATTCAGGCATTACATGGTGTTTCATTGTTCCCTGAAAGTTTCAAGATTTATGGTTAGTTAAGTTTATTTAAGTTACAAAAATTCCAAAATCAAATGTCTATACTCATTTTGCTTTTCCTAAAAATTGCAATTATAGGTTTTAGATGACAATAAATCACAAACCTCTCTTCCTTCTTCAAATCATGAGCCATATTACTGATAAGAGCAGAAATGGGTAATGCAGCTTAAATGTTCAGGTTCTATCTGTGTCCTAATATTTTGCCCCTGTATTAAATTTACTGACAATGATGGGGAATTATATCCTATCCCACAGAGACAGTCATTCATTCTCTAGGTAAACATCTAGTTCATGTAACTACAGGCCAATTGCCATATTGGAAGCCAAGGAAGCAACAGTGAAAAAAAATTAATTTCACTACCCCTGATAGGAAGATGGGCAATAAACTAGTAAAGATACCATGTGACAGATTAGGGCTTATGTTTCACTGACACTCACAGAAACATTTAGAACAGGTGACACAAATCGATTTGCACTTTAAAATTAATCACTCTGGCCACTTACAGATGGTGAAGGCTGAAGCAGGTGCTGAAGCATTAGTGTAGCCCAGGTAACAGACAATGACCCTGTGGGCCATGAAGCAGCAATGTGTTTGCTAAGAAGGTAATGCAGCGGAGATAGGTGCTGATTTCTACTTGTTCTTTTCCACCCTAGCACTCTTCGTTTGCTCTGCTGGTTAGAGAACCCATGTCAGTATTTAACTTGACAGTGTTTAACATTATCATGAGGATTGGACTGTGGCTTTCTATCAACTCGGCTGGAGCAATTACATTTCCAGAATTCCTTTTCAAGTAAGTTTCTCTTAGTATGATTCAGAAAAGATCCTTGTGAAAGATGAGGGAAACAGAATCCATATTTACATATCTATCTATTTCCATAAATAATAGATGATGATAGATAGATAGATGATAGATGGATAGATAAATAGATAGATATCAGATAAATAAATCTCTGTGTATATATGTATACATTTTCCTAACTACCTGGGCTGTAGACTTAAAGATTCAGTGTGAACTGTGGTGTCAACAGTCTTTTCTTTTAACATTTTTTTATTATTATTATTTCCGCTCATACAAACTTAACAGGCACACCGGTCCCTTCCCTCCCTCCACCCTCCTCCACCCCCCTACTCCCTCTCCCCTCTCCCCTCCCTTCCCATCCCCCAGTGCCTCCCCCCCAATACCCGGAGCATCCTTTAATGTGCATGCCAAACTCTCCTCTGGGCCTCCTCTTCGATGAGGTGCAAGGACCTAGTGGCATTTCCCAGAACCCTTTCCTGTGTTCCCGTTAAGCATAGGAACACTACTGTGGCTCTCAATCCCTTGCCTCGAAGGATCCTAGTGCCTTTAGTCCATCTAGACTTTGTGGGGTCAATAATGTGTTGGACATTGCGCAGGGCATGCAAAGTCCTATTATGATTGCTTCAGCCCTAACTTGTGTGGAGTATATTGCATATCATTACTTCTCCCATCCTTGTGCTCTTACAATCTTACTGCCCCCTCTTCTGCAAATTTCTCTGAGCTTCAGGATGGGGAGAGATTAGGCTGGCCCAGTTCCAGAGGGTTAATATAGAGTCTCTGAAGTTCTGGATTATGGTTTGTTCATTTTTTTTTTTTTTTGGTTTTGCTGCTCCTGCAATGTCCTTGGCTCCATCCTGATGGGTATTGGATGTCACCCCCTGGCCAGAGATAAAAACCTGTTAAATTAGAGTCTTGTTATAAAAGTATATTCAAAGGTAGATGGAATAAAAGTAGGAGACCGTGGTGAGAGAGGGGTCAATCACCCATTTGCAAAATGGTTACTTTCTATCTGCCAGCCTATATGCCCTCCCCTTCTGGTGAGATCATATTCCATCAGTTGCAGATGATCAGGAAGGAATGTCTGTGAACTTAACCAGATGTCTCATTACTTACTTGCAGTCCTTGATGGTGGCCTATATTCTCTGCTGTAACATGGTCTCTTCTCTCCTTGTTTCTGGTGGGGCCCTCCTTCCCCATTCCTCCTGTTAATAATCTTTGCAGTTACTGTAGATGACAGATAGACAGACAGACAGACAGACAGACAGACAGACAGACAGACAGACAGACAGACAGACAGATAGATAGATAGATAGATAGATAGATAGATAGATAGATAGATAGATAGATAGATAGATAGATATCAGGTAAATAAATATCTGTGTATATATATATATATATACATTTTCCTAACTACCTGGGCTGTAAACTTAAAGATTCAGTGTGGTGTCAACAGTCTTATTAAGACAATTTTAATCAGTCTCACAATCATTGTGCAGGTCAAATACTATGAAAAATGTTTTTAAATACTGTTGTTACTGATGGCCAAGGTTGGGTATTTCCAATGTTGTGAACTCTTATTTTAGAATAAAATAAAACCCCATGCCAATTTGCAAACTTAGGGAGGAAACTTTTGTCAAAACAAAGAAATAAAAAGTCAGAATACCTTGTAAGGAAGCAGCAGGCCACTTGAGAGAAGAAACTCAAGGACTCCAAGTCATTGACTAGTCTCTTGTTGGGTCTAAAGGATGAAGGGGCTGTTCATAGTCTGGATGCTTCTCTATTTTGATTGATGCAGTAGGTCATCTATCCATTTTTCATACAGATTATGTTCCTTCCCATGGTACATCTGGTTTCAATTATGTACATGCTCAGTTAAGCATAGACATGAGATGGTTAATGGAGATTTGCTCTAAAAGCTTACTTAAAGGCACAATTTTGCTTCACCATGCAGGTAGTTAAAACCAGTATAGGATGCATGGACCTTTTTGGCTTGGTGCCTGAAAATAAGAAATGTAAAATTAAATAGGATTTAAGATTTAATAGTTGTCATGGGAGATGCATTGGTTCGGGAGAGATGTACATGTAAGTAGAAGCAACTGAGGAAGGGGTTCAGAATGCTAGGTGCATGTTTGGAGGGGGTTATGAGTGCACAGCATGGACAGCCAAAGGACATAAGCATCCAAGTGCCTCATTAGAAGATGTGTGTGTATAACCCAAGCCATATGTTTTTCCTGCCTCACTGATGGATCTCATAATGACTCTCTAATTAAAGATTTATATCCTCTATTTCCACAAAGAACATATTCTTTGGCACATTAAATTTAGGTACAAGGCACAAAGAAGAATAAAAACGACTGCTATTGTTTGGTCTATAAAACTAGTAAGGTGGAGCTGTCACTTACTATAAAGGAGAAGGCTGAGACTACACAGAGATAAAGTAATAAATAGGATGCATTTGTAGCAGTGTTTCATTCGGAATACTTCCTAGACATCTAGATGCAAGTATTAGCTAAGCATCTGTGTTTACAAGCCTGAAGTCCAGATGAAAGGTCTTACTGAAGAAAAAGCAAGCTGAAGGGCCAGATTTCCCTAATCAGTTTTACAGAGGCAAGATGGTAGAAGATTCATGAATCCACCTTGGAACTCCACATGCACATACACACATACATGCATACCATACACATGCAAACTTGCATGTCTACATACATGCACCACCTCTCACATACACATGAGAATGGCAAAAATGATGGATAATTACAGAGAGAGTTGAGGATGAGAAGAGGGGCTAAGCAAACACCACCACGTGTCTTGAAGCAGAAGTTGTGTGTTCAAGGACACAGAACCACAGATAGAAGCAATCTGGATACCAGATGGTGTTGGAGCTACAACTTGGCAGACCTGATTTTAATATGGGAGAGAACATACCTATGGAACAAGAATCCATACCTCCATTAGCTTGTAACCACAGTTATTATTTTATTTTAAATATTTATTTATTTATTTATTTATTTATTTATTTATTTACTGCAAGTGGGGCATGCACATGCATACCATAGCACATGGGTAGAGGTCAACAATCATTTTCAAAAGCCAAACCAAAAAAATTCTTGAGAATGAAGTCTTGCTAAAGGCATACTTTTTATTTTTTGAAAAAGTGTCTTCTAATAATGTAGCCTCTACTTTCTCTGGATAACCAAACACACCCTGGTACTTCAACAAGATGTTTTCTGTGAGCAGACTGAAATCTCCTAATTATTCAGTGGAGATTTTCATTTCTAATTTTCAAAGCTAAGGAGATATGTTTCATATTTTGTCCTCTGGATGACAGTTCAAATTCAGACTTATTGCATATATTCATTATTTAGATTGTAAATCATAAAAATTCTCTTATTTGGGGTTATCATGTAAATAACACATAGCCATTTTTTTATTTTTTTATTATTATTTATTCAACTGTGCATATGTGCGTGTGCGTGTGCGTGTGTGTGTGTGTGTGTGTGTGTCTGTGTGTCTGTGTATGTGTAGAACCACGGACGAACTCGCGAACCACCATGGACGCCTCCACTTCCTTCTGCCCCGGGATTCACAGGCTCCGCCCTACCAGGACCAGAAGCGCAGGCCGCCCCCGCTTCCGCCTGGCGTCTATACGTGGGATCTGGGATCCGAACTCAGGACCTTCCGCCTGCAAGGCAGAGGCTTAACCCCTGAGCCACCTCTCCAGCCCCACATAGCCATTTTTAAAGAATTCTGGAGTATATCATTAGTCTCTTAATTTCTTATTTTTTCCTGTTCGATCATTTCATGTTATAATTGATTGTGACTCCAAGCCTCTTATAATGTGTCAGTAATTTTTTTGTAGTTCATTTTCCATTTGAAAATTATCCCCCACAATTGTGTTTATACAACTTTGCCACTGGATGGCACCAAATTTTACCTTTTCTTTTTTCCTTTGAGCGTGAGACTGATGCACAGTGGTAAAGTAAATATTTAAGTTGTAGGAGCTAAGAACTAAATACTTTTGTCACGTAAAACCACACTCTAATCCCTGAGTCAATGCTAAAACCAACATTTGCACAACATGTTTGTAACTGAAGAAACAATTATGTGCACAAATGAACATTGCAAGCTCTTAAGTGCTCAAAATGAGCTGCATGCAGTAACATTAATGAATACTTAAACCTGAGTCAGTTAATCCAAAGGAAACTGTTTAAATATGTAAGTTACAACAAACTAAGAAACTCACAGTGCAGCTATGAAAAGTAATGTCATAGGTTCCAATTACATGCCTTCAGTTCAGAAAATATCTAAAGCTTTATGAAAACCACCTGTTTTCTTGGATAATTTGCTGGGTGCTCACACTGATGTTTCATGCTCTTGATGGGTTTTCTCCGTCTTCCTCAGGTCTGTGAAGTTATCTTTTGATCTTCATATCAAAGGTAGTAAACTTTCAAGGCTCAGTTGTTTTTGGCTCAGACATCTTCTTTTCTCTTTCCTCTGATGACAATTTACACATTCAATTCAAAATCGTATTTTTATACTGGCTGGCTGCATCTCACAGTCTCCTTATATATTATGAACAAGTGTGAAAGCAAGAGAGAGAGAAATCAGAAGTGCGTAGGCAGAAAAAAAAAAAAAAGAGTCTCGTTGGACTACTGCTTCTTCCTATTGCTCAGGCCAAAAATACTAGGCATTGCCATTTGTGGTGCCTTTTCATGCACACTGAGGATTTGATCCATTGTCAGACCCCAGTGACTTTACCTCAAAGCTGTATGTAGCATGAGTCACTGCTCTCCATCCTCTATCATTTCTTGCCTTCTATATTTCAATAGTCTCATAACTGGTCTTGCCGCTACCACCACACCACCTCCAATCTACTCTCCGTGCAGCTAAGCAGCAACAGTGTTCAATGTAGCATACCACTGCTGTAAAAAAGACCTCAATGGATAAGTAAAATTGTGACCTTTCAGAATCTTTCTATTTTCATATTCCAAAAGTAATAATACATGCTCATAATAATGAATTCATCATATCTAAAAGGAATACATTAGTAAAATTCCAAAGCAGTTGCTTTGGCCTAGTAAAAACTACTATTGACAGTTTTGTGTGGTCATACGATTATGAAAGTGGAATCGCAAATTAATATTCTTCTCCAAATTACGGTATAGGCTCACTTTATATATTTTGGGCATTTTTCATGTTGTTATATACAGACTTACCTCATTGTCTTTAATTAGCAGTAGCACAATGGTTCACTGAACAATTCTGCATGATTTCCTTAATGAATGCCCAATGCACACACGAGAGTTACTACAGAAATTTTAGAATAATACTTTGATAATTATCATTACATAAGCATACTTCATGCATGTGAGTATATGTGTATATGGCTTCCCTGCATGACATACTAGTGTTTCCAAATATGTGCCATTTGGATTTATATTGTAAATAAAGCACAGCTAAGTACTTAATGTTTCATCTAGATGTTTGGGGAATAAAGAGACCAGAAGAATGCGACTAACTACAGACAGCACGCACAGTAAGATGTTTAATTATGAAATTAATTGTAATTCAAGGAAGAAAAAAATCTGCTTCTGACAACAATATATGTTTGGACCACACAAAAATTTAGATGCTATTAATGTTTATCACTGTTATTCGTGGCAACTTTTTATTATTATTAATTATTACCACATTTTACAGAAAATAATTCTGACTTCCTAATAACTTTCAATGTCAGCATAACATCATAAACAACTGTATATGTGAGAGAAGAAGAAAGAAAGTAGTATTTGGAGGTCGGTGCATGTGCACCTGTTTCATCATGCTCTGCCTTATCATACCTTTGAGACGGGGTATCTCATTGACCCTGCTCAGCAACTCCCAGGGATCCTCCCTTCTCTGCTCACCATGGCCTTGAGGTTGCAGGTGCATGTGACTACATCCAGGGTTTTGTATGGCTTCTGGGGGATTAAAACCAAGTCTATATTTTCACAACAATTACACAGCCTTTTCCTTGGTTCATGTCTGATTCTTTTTAAGTTTTGTGTGTGTGTGTGTGTGTGTGTATTTCTCTGTGGAGGACGAAAGGTGACTTTGGGAATCATCATGAATTACTTCTACCTCCTTTTGGCTTCTCTCTGGGTTTTCTCAGGCTCAGCTCACCAGGGCCAGGAGTGCAGGTCTTAACCATTTCCACCTGGTGGTTTTTTACGTGTGTGTGTGTGTGTGTGTGTGTGTGTGTGTTTAACATGGGACCTAGGATTCTAACTCAGGACCTTCTGCTTACAAGGCAGAGGTTTAACCCCTGAGCCATCTCTCTAACCCCCCTCCCACCCATGATTGATTCTTACCACTCTCTTGTGTTGGTCCAGAAAGGCCAGGAGCCACGATGATTTTGCCTTTAAACTTTTTTGTCTGTTTAGCCCTTATCATACAACATTACATTATCAACATACAACATTACATTATCAACATACAACATTACATTATCAACAGACAACATTACATTATCAACATACAACAAACGTTATTACACAATTTATCAACTGTCTTACATTTGAACTTGGAAATTTCATTGGTGGTTCTCACAGGCAAAATATATTTTCTTAATGCATTTTAATATTTATCTTATGCAGAATTTCACATGGTAGATACCAGTATCTCAATGTAAAGATGAAATGCCTCAGGTGACAAAGTAGGGAAGCTCTGTTGGTACTGCAAACATTCTTAGCACCCAGTGGCATTCCCAGTGACATGTCAGGAAGCACTGGCGGATAGCAGACAGAAGTCCTTTCTGCAGGCCTGTCTCTCCCTGGACTTTTTAATGTAAAATCACTTCACTGATCTTAGTTCTAGCACTGAAGCTAGTCCTCTTACTCCATTATTTTGCTAAATTTCTATACAGTCCCTCAAGAAAATACATTGGAAACATTCAAGAAATATGCTGAAACTATAGGACATATAATGCAGCCTAGCTGTACATAGAATATTCTGTTACATGAGCTCTTGGGGCTCCATTCATTAGGGTCAATGAAACCAGTCTTCAAGGATTTTTTTAAAAATAAAATTTCAAGTTAACATTCAGAATAATAACTTCATGATAGGATCTGTAAAAATGTGTATGACGTGGTTTAAAATGTGAGTTGTCTCCCTCGGGCTCATTTGTTTTGAATCCTTGGTAGATGATTTGGAAGACTATGGCAATTTTAGGAGGTAGAGCCTTACTAGAAAAAGAGATGTCATAGGGAGTATGCCTTGAGGTTCATGAGCCCTTCCCTGCTTCCTCTAGTGATTCTGCTCTTGCAACTTAGCCTCCATGATGGACATGATGTAAGCCCCCTCCAGCTTCTACCAGCCAGCCATGACTTTTCTGCCATAAAGGACTGTATCTCTCTTCTAGGACTGTAAGCCAAGTAAATCTTTGTTTCTCCCCTTACGTTGTTTGAGTTTGAGTGTCGTCTTACAGAGGCGTGAAGAGTAACTGAGACAGTGTGTCATTATATTTCTGGCATTCATCTCCTTCTCTCTCCAGCTAGCTCCTTTTCTTCCTCCAGTTATTTCCTCTTTCTGCCTTATCTTAATATCTATTCCATTACCAAATCTGTTTCCTCCTCCCTTGAGAACACTTCATCCTTGTCATGATATTCTTTTTAGTTTTTTGGCTTACAAAAGTATTTATATAAATGTATATATACACACTCTCTCATGAGTTCAGATAGATATATATATTTACATAGATAGATATCTATTTTAAACCATATTTGAACATTTCTGCTTAGAAAAATAAATGGACTCCAGATTTCTTAAGAATGGATTATTTATGTTGCTTCATAAACTTCTTAAGCACATGTGTTTTTCCATATCTATAGTATATTACAAATAGGCTAAGATTCTCAGTTAAAAGTAGCTGAGATACAATACAAATTAACTTAAACAAAGAAAGCAACTAGGAAGTTCACGGGCTAAACAGACAAATGCAGATGAATCTTAGTCTCTGCCTCCATCTCTCAATTCTATCACCTTTTATGCCCACACCCCTCTCAGGCATTTCATGTTACATTTTGGGATGGAATGGGATAACCCATGAGTAGCTTTAGGTTTAATATTTACTAGCATAACAACTTACAGCAAGATTTTCTTCCCTAATAGCTCCAGCAAAATTTCAGAATTCATTTAATTGATTTAGGTTCCATATTCATTTGAAGCAATCACGAGAATAAAGAAGGGATGTATCCAAAATTCACACCTACAACATAAATTCCTGCCTGTGGGTGAATCCCAGTCCAACATAAGACTCAAGAGTGGTGCACTAGACTACTCAAAAGACTCCAAAAGTAGAAAAGAGAAGTCAATCCTCTACTCTATAATGTTTGTATTATCTGACTACAAACTTCCCAAGAGAAAGAACTGCCTCTGAGGCTGATATTACCCAGTGGTTAGAGCACTTGTCTCAGTCAAAAGGTTAGAGGTTCAGATCCTCAAATCCAACAAAGAAAAACTTGGGCAAGCATGACAGCCTGTCTCTAATTCCAGCCTATAAAGACAGAGATTGGGAATCCACAAAGCAAATTTGCTAGCCAGAATAACCCTAATGGGATACTCTGGGTTTAATTAGAGACACAGTTTCAAAGCAATAAGGTGGAAGAGAAATTGAGATGTTTCCTTATATCACCCTTGGACCTCCATGGGCATACATATCTTCATCTATCCACATACAAGCATGCATATATGGACATGCACGTACCTCCATATATCAAACACATGAAAAGGAATTTAAAAACAATAAGGACTTCATCTGATAACTATTAAATTCCCCAAAACAATATTACATGTGAAAGTTTATGAACAAATTTATATTTACAAATTTTTGGGTGCCAAGATTTAATGTAAGATAAGTGAACCTTATTTAGATCAAAGGATGTTTCAACTCATAAATAAATCATTGCTTAAAAATTTACCTCTAATGTTGAAATCATTAACAAGGCACATGCATAGTTTTCTCTGGGTAGTATTTCATAGGAAAATTAGTTTAAACCAGTAGGCATTTTCTAAGATAAAAGACCCAGTTGAGAAGGATTGAACAATTTCTCAAAGCCTCATAGTTGAAATGAAGTTCATGGAGGTTTTGACTCTAATATAGACTTTTGAAGGCTTTAGATGGTTTTTGAACAGAAAGATGGATTGAAAACCTTAGTGGAAATTCTTCTAAGAGAGGCATGGTTTCACCCCTTTATGGTGACAGCCAGTCTCTATGAATTTGTCACTGATCTTATCATGTGTTTCTAATGCCTGCCTGACACCCAGAAACTCTTCCTTGTACAGAAGCATGCTGAACTTAGAAAGTAGAAGGCTGTTGTCATAGTTAGACACAGGTATCAACTTGATGGTTGAGGGTTTTAGCTCTGGGCACATTTGTAGAGAATTGGTAGTTAAGCCCACAACAAACCTGCAGGATATTGTCTAGACATGAGGAAGGTCCAGCCTATGGTGTGTAGAACTAGTCCCAAGGCAGGTAAATGAAATGGAGGGAACTATTTGAGAAACAGGCATCCTTGTTGGTCTGTTACATGGCTATAGCATGGCCAGAATTTTTGAATCAGCATGACTATGTGATTGAAAAAAAAAGAAAAGGGACATTGAGCTATAAGGATTCAGTATTTGGACTGAATCCTGGACGTTAGTCTTAGCTCAATATTTTCTTATCGTGTCCATTTTAATGTTTTATGTATGCTGGAGTATTTACCTGATTTGACAGGATCTTATGGTTATGAGATTTCAAACTTTTAAATGTATTTATAAGACAAATTTCAAACCTGTGGGGACAAGATGAAGGTTATACTTTAGAACTGATATGTTCTTGTGTCAAGTTGAAAAGCAGTGCAGTGTCACAGTTAGACACACAGGTGTCAACCTGATAGTTGAGGGTTTGAGCTCTGGCCACATTTGTAGAGAATTGGTAATTAAACCCAGAGCAAAACCTACAGGAGATTGTCTACATGATGGGAAAGGCCCAGCCCATGGTGGGTGGAACTAGTCCCTCTGCAGGTGAATAAAATGGAGGGAACCGTTTGAGAAAGAGGCATCCTTGTGGCCAGACACATTGGTCTGGCAAGTAAGGATTGTCCTTCTCTCAATTGTCATGCAGCCACATGACATGGCGTGGCCAGTTCCCTCAGCCCTGGTATTGGTGTAAGCTGTCCTGCAAAGTTGGACAAGAAACTGTATGTAACCAAACTATTGTAAGAGAATAAATCCCATGTTCCCTTAAGCTGTTTGATGATGATTTTATCAGCAACAATGCAGGTAGACTGCAATAGCATTTATTTTTCTTGGCCTCATACCAATGTTATCTCTTTGTTAAAAATGCAAGATCACTTAGTGGGTAACTGCTTGCTTTACAAGTCTAGTGACCTGAGTTAATCCCTACAGCCCACATTAAGGTGGAAGATGAACCTGACTCCACACATACCATGGTAAGTGCATGTACACACACATGCACGCACAAGTAAATAAATAGATGAATAAATAAATAAAATTAGCAACTTCCATTTGTTGGAAGGGATTACAAAGCTATTACAAACTATGACATGCAAAGAATGCTCATGAAGTTAGTGAAATCAAGTAACCTATATGGAATATATGGTGACAATAATATATGGAGGTACTATTGATGAGAGTTGGATGAAGTATTCACAGGACTCTATTGGGTGGGTAAGGACAATTTCCTTTCTATCTTTATTTTTTTCCAAAGGCTAAGTAGTAAAAATAAACATGCACATCCACAATACAATTGAAAAAGATTTGTGTGTAATTGAGAAAAGCAATAAAGATATAAATATATAAAAGAAGAGGAAAAGAAATTTTCACTGAACAACATTGTCAATAGTCCAGAGACTGTGGGAGCTCTGACTCCCACTGTGAAATGATGTCAAACTATCTATCTGGGCTATTGTGAGACTTGAACTAACTCTTGTCAGTTATTCAGATCACTGCCTGGCAAAAAGGAATTACTTAACCCATATTGGTTAAAATTATTTTTGAGACTAGGAACAATGGTACCCATTTAGAAATTCCAATAATTGAGAAGCTGAGATGGGAGAGCCTTGAATTCAAGCAGAGACTGGCCTTTATAGTGTGTTCCTGAGGAAAAAGCACAGATAGACAGACACATGTGTGTGTGTGTGTGTTCATATGTCTTTAGTCAGATTTAAATCTCTCATGCTAGTGCTGATGATGACAATGTAGTTTTGAATTTTTGTCCTAGCACAAGCATGTTTTAAGTCATGACAGCTTCTTTCAACTTCACTTTTGTATTAGAAAGTAATTTGTTAAATATTTCATAGGAAACCATCAGAGCTTTAATTTTCTCCACTCGATAGTTCTCAGCATGCTGGAAAGTGTATTATAGTACCGGCTATTTAGTCTTGGAATTTCGTTCACACTGTTCTCAGGAAGTGTTGCCAAGGAGAACAAATGAAATCAGAATTGTGGGTCTTTTTCATCTGGATCTCACCGCTAACTCCATCTCTGATGGCTGGTCCTATTAAAGAATAAGTGAGTCATTACAATGTGACCTTTAAATTGCACAATCTTCTTATTAGAAAAAGCATTATTTACTCAAATGGCAGCGGGCAGCTTAGAGCTCACTGTTACTTGCAGCAATTTCTAATACAGGCAACTTTCAGTTTTGTAGAGAGAGAAGGGAAAAAAGAATGAATGACCAATGAAACTACATTGGGTGTCACTAAAACAGAAAACTAGCTAAAGGATAAAATCACAATTGTTAAATGTCACCTTCCCATTTTACCATTGGGAGAACAGGTTTTCTGGAAGCACTAAAGTCAGAACAAAGTCCCGAACACTGAGATTGGATAAAGATTCCCAGTCGCGCATAAGTGCAGAACTAAGATGTTAGAAGATCCAAAATTCTTCACAAAAGTCAGCCAGTCATTGCTTCAAATTGTTTTACCAACAAATAAAGAGAATACCATGAAAGTTTCATTTTTATCTAACAGTTAAGATGAGAGATAGAGAAAATAAGACTCAGCACACTCTAGTGAAACTATGAACCAGAATTTTAAGTTATTTTTGAGAGCATTGATAAACCCCAATTAAATAACCAAATAACCAAAATAATGAGTTCCATGATGGATTAGAGAGGCCACTTTTCCATAGGCCTGTGTTTGTCTGCAAGGGCAGAGGTATATGGAGCAGCTCTTTCCCAAAGAAAGGAAATAGCAGCCTTCCTTTTGTTAGCACCCTAACCTCCTGCCATCTGAAATTTTCTACAGCTCCAAGGAAAACATTGTTGGTTCCAATCTGAACCTTCCACATTTAACCAGTGTGTTTTGTGGTTTAATTGAAGATTAAAATTCAATCAGGCAAGCATGCCTATGAGTTTGAGTCCTGTCTGGAATTTAGAGGGATTTCATCTCAAAAGGTAAAAGAAACCAGACACAAATTAGTCATTAAAGTATTTTTGCCTGTCTCTCACAGGTAAGTTGCCCTGAGAACTTCTGCCTGTGCTTACTGAACAGTGTCTCTGGATGTGGACAACTGATATTATTTCTTCATATTCATCAGGGGCTGCTGAGTATGGCTGATATGATTCATTCAAATGAGCATCAGAACTAAAACAAAGGGAATGTATGAACTATATATATATGAATATATGAAAGATGCTAAAGTACATTTGATACAGAATGCTCACCCATTCAGTCTCATTTTAATCTGGAAACTGTGATAAATTAGTTCACTGTTATTTACCAGAGTTTTCTATAAGCATGTAGTTTCATTATTCATCATTATGACATAGGTATGTAAACTTGATGATATTAAAACTGTATTTAGCATCTATAGTTGATTAATAAGGAGAAGAAAAAAGGTCTAGAGTAACTAACCCACCTCTGTCACATAACTAACCTAATCTAGTTTCTGTGGATAGACTTTATACAGCAAAGAAGAGAAAAACATTTAAGACTTTCATAAAGATTAGACTCTCCAAACCTCTAAGTTGAGAACAACATGGAGATCACAGGAGATAAAGCAAGCAAGACAGGAGGAAGCTTCCTAATGAAAGCAAAGCCCAACTGCAATAAAATTTGCTGGTAAATTCACAGATTACATCTCATTTTCTGATGATTCATAATTTTAATTGATTAATTACTTGTTCAATGTGTCCATTTAAGAGCTGAGTGTTTCTACCCATACATCTATCCATCCCAGCATCAGTAATTGTGCTCAGATTCTGCAAGGCATATCGGTTCTTGCCTTCTAATCTTTTTTAGTTATCTGAGCTCCCTAACTTCATGAGTGCTGAAAATGGAATCAGCATACCAAAAACAGCATGCATTTTGTGAATCAAAGGGAAGCTGGGGACATCATCAATAATACAAGGAGAGGATAAAATTCCTTGTTCTCAAACTTTGATCATAGTACTGATGACATAAATAGTTCCTGCAATGATGTGTAAGCTAGGTTACACAAAATTATCGAATTTTTCCTTTTTTGCTTCTTGTATTGAATAGTTCTAAATTAGTATTCCAGAGATAGTAGCAGATTTCATTAAAACTTATAGAGAAGCATAAATATTATCCAAGGTATATGCCAAGTATGGCGATAAATGACTTCTACAGAAGTGCATGCAAATTAAATTAACATTGAGAGTGAAGTCTTTCTTTGACAAAAGAATCCCACACAATCTATGACTTTCCCCCTGCTGAGAGCGCTAATTTATTTTTTCTTAACTAGAAAACCATGAGAGATCTCGCCTAAGACTGGGTTTTCTGTTTATTAATTTCTTTCATTGATTTGAAGATACTTTAATAACAACTGTGCATCAATGGTTACAGTATTTTCAAGCTACTTAATATAATGTCAGACAATATGTTTCATAGTAGAAAGAGAATCCTCTTAGAGTGTTAGGCAGTTTGCCTCTCTGTATAAGGCATCAAAAGACAAACAGTAGCTAGTATTTATCACAGCCTCCTAAGCCCAGTTAGATGAAATTCTTTGGTCCACAATAGATGTAGACAGAACAATGTTCATTTCCCAAGCATTTTATTTAGAAAGTATTTCAAGCAAAGACATTCAAGTACAATATTTAACATTATCAATAGTTTATGATGCTTTCTGCATTTATTGAAGCTCAGTAACTTAGGGAACAAACACTACTTTTTGCTTGTCAGAAGTACTTTATATTATAACTACATAGGTACAACTTTGATCGTAAGCAAAAGAATTCATTTCTGTCTCCATGCACATCAAGCTGGTAGTTGAGATCAACATTCTCTTCCTGACGATTTGTCATAGTTAGATACAGATGTCAACTTGATGGCTGAGTATTCGAGCTCTGAGCACATTTGTAATAAAATAAGATGTTGAGTTAAGCCCTGAGAAAGCCTGTAGAAAATTGCCTGATTGACAGGGAGGCCAGCCTACAGTGGGTATGACTAGTTCCTGGGAAGGTAAATAAGATGGAGGGAGCTGGTTGAGGAAGTTGGCACCCTTTTGTATACTTATCTAGACATGCTGGTCTGGCAAGTAAGAATCTTCCCTCTCTCTAAAGTTCTATGGCTATATGGCTAGGGTGTGGCCAGTTCTCTTGGCCTCTGGTGTCGGTGCGGGCTCTCCTGCCAAGCTGGATTATGAACTGTAACTAGGCCATTATAAGCCAGAATAAGACTCATTTTGAATCTATGAGTTATTAGGCAGGGTAACCTGAAACATTATTCATTCAAAATGGCATGCAGCAAAACTGTAAATGCAAATTTTCTTTAATTCTAAATATGAATTGGCATTAATTATGCATTATATACATAATTATATGCAATAATAGCATTATTATGTGTGACCCTGAAAAGATAATTTATTTTCTCTGAGTTTAATTGGTGATGTACAAAATATACCTAATTTCTAACTTACCTGATTATTGTAAAGATAAGATAGTAAGCATACCATATTTATTGCACTACCTAACAAACAACAAATGTTAGGTGGAATATAACCCAAAGACCAACTCAAGTCCTATTAAAATCAGAAACAAATGTGTTTATTTAAAATTCTAGAATAAAGAATATACTGGTCACTTTTCAAGTAAGCTTCTTATTGCAGCATGTTTGCACACAGTACATACACACTCAGAATGTAGCTAACAGCTCAAAGAATTTAAGTACAGGAAAATGGATATACGTGCAACAACAGCAAGAAATGAAACATTTCCAGCACTCTGGAAGCCTGCTCCCATTCATTTCTGCAGTCACTTAGACCTTCTCCAAAGCAATCAATATTCCATACTTTTACAGCATACATTAGTTCTCAAGACATTAGTTTTGCCCCTTGTGAAACTTAATATAAATGGAATATCTAGTATTTACTCTTACCCTGGGCTTCTTTCCCCTGAACAGCATGTCCTAAAATCAGTCCATTTCATGTATCTCACAGCACTCACTTTTGGTTGATACTATGTGTAAATAAACCATAATTTGCTTTTTTGATTGTAATGTTGGTAGATTCTCAGAACCATTACTGGGTAATGTTACTTTAAAAATGTGTAAGATAGTGATAATATGTGGTAACAGTGCTATGAGAATTCTCTGTGAGCTTTGGTGTACATAAGCTCCATGTCTGTTGGGAGTGAGTTTGTGGAGTCATAGGTTAGGCACACATTTGTTTCAGGCAATGATTCCCACTATGTTCAAAGAGTTTATGCCATTTTCCACTCTAGAAAGTAAAGTATCAGAAGTACACCATTTTCCTCATACCCAACATTACAGGTAATTTTCATGTCAGCCATCACCCAAATATATAACAGCATCTAATGTTCAGTTTCAGTTAAATATAGATATCTTTGAATTGTGATCATCTTCTTATAGACTTATTGACCACTTAGACATTCTTTTTTATAAAACATATGTTCAGGCTTTTGCCAAAATATTATGTTTGTTTATAAATTGGTATATTTTTATATATAAGTTAGATATATCTTCAAGTTACACAGGTGACAAACAATATTGAAAACAGAAGATTCAAACAACTTAAGGGCTTCATAAGTGTAAATTAAGATTCATAATGCACAATGACTCAATAGGGAATACTATAAAATAAAAATGTATATTTTAAATCAGTAAAACATTTATTTAAAGTATCTGAGGTTATGTGTAAATTGTGTCATTGATAATTATGCACACAGAATTGACTTAGCATAATCCTTGACTCATGAGACTAAAGTAAGAATAGCTTTTTTACCTTAAAAGTATAATGAACCAGGCTTGGGATGATGGCTTTGTGAGGAAGAGTGCTCACGTTCAAACATGAGAACCTGAATGTAGATTCCAGCACCCACATAAAAGGTGGGCATGACCTTGTTCCTCTCACCAGTGTTGAGGGGGCAGATCCCCAGAGCTTGCTGGCCGGCCAGCCCAGCTGAACAAAAATGAGCTCTAGGTTCAATGAAAAATCCTGTCTCAAGGGGAATAAGAAAAAGTGCAACAGAGAAAGACACCTTACATGTTTCTCTGGCCTCTGCACATGTGTGCATACATACAAGGCTCTTAGAAATTCATTACCAAGTTCAAGAACAACAATATTGGCAGTTCATGTACATGTATCAATGAATAACATTAGTAATCACACTACTTTGGAGGAGTTATATATATTAAACACATGTGACAGAGAATTTAAAAAAGCAAAAAGAGAATCTGTCTTCATACATAAGATGGCGAATGATCAAAGAAGACACCAGATGTCAACACACAAACACGCACTCGTATGCATGCACAAGCATGATCATCTGCATACATGTCTGCTCACACATATGCAAGCATTCACCAGAGAAAGATAACATGCACTCAAACAACATTAAAATCATTCATACTGAAACACAATTAGTAGCAAATAAATTTAAAGTCATAATTCTGAGTAACATGTGGGCTCAAATGTTTGTATGTGCACTCAATCTATTCATGCCTATTAGCAGTATATACAACTGTGGAAAATATTGTTCTAGAGAATGAAGGTTTTGAATATCATCACAATTAAAAATAGCAATAACAAAATCAAAACTTTAGAAGTTTTGTTAGTAAATAAAACTATTATTTTGATTTTATCAGTTTTATCTATACAAAGAAGAAAGGAGCTATTAAAAGACTGAAAATAAGTATACAGCTAATAGGGTATTTAGTCTGTCTGCATTTGCTGTAATGAACGTATGACCCAAACCATTTTGAGGAGAAAGGGGATTATTCATACTCAGTGATCATCAGGGCAAGAGAGTGATAGCAGCATTGGAAGCCAAAGGAATTGTCCACACCACAGCCACAGAAATAGCCAAGAGAGGGGCGTAGCTTCTAGCTTGCTGGTTTGCCATAGTCAATCAGGTCTCTTTTTATCTTATCCACCTTCCCCAGGTAATGGTTTCACCTATGACCTGGGTCTTCCCATATCAATTAGATCATCTTCTACAGGCTTCCTTGGGGCTTGTCTTTACCAAGTAAGTGTTCATATGTGTGCCTAAAGGTTCAGTTCTCAATCATCAAGTGACATTTAAAACTAACTGCCACACATGAGGAGGATCCTGGGGACATTGCTCATTGGGCTGAGCACCTACTGAGCAAACATGAGGACCTGAGTGTCCACACAGCATACCCCAGCATTGGGGAAGTAGAAACAGGAGGATACCTGTAGTTCTATGGACAGCCAGTCTAGCCGAATTAGAGAACTCCAATTCCAATAAGAGATCCTGTCTCAAAAGATAATGTGGAGGATGGTCAAGGAAGACACCTGACATTGGCCTCTAGCCTCTACACATGTAACACTAGCACGTGCATACACACACACACACATGTTCACACACTACATAAGCATATACCCAACATACATGCACAAATATTAAAAAATGTAACTTCCTTTGGGAGAATGAAAAGTAAGGAAAAAGCTAATTTTATTTATTTATCTACTTATTTTGTGTGTGTGTGTGTGTGTGTGTGTGTGTGTGTGTGTGTGTGTGTGTTTGTGTGTGTACCAAAAGATCATGTATGTCCCTGTGGGGGACCAAGTGTCACTTCCAGAATCATCCTGAATTGCTTCTACCTCCTTTTTGCTTCACTCTGGGATTCCCAGGCTCCACCTACCAGAGCTAGGAGGCCATGCCATTTCTGTCTGGTGTTTCTATGTGGGACCTGGGATCCAAACTCAGGACCTTCTGCTTGCAAGGCAGAGTCTTAACCCCTGAACCATCTCTCCAGCCCTGATTTTCTTACGTCTAAAAGGAACAATTCTGTCTAAAGTTATCAAATTTAAAATAAAACATTAGGCCTAGTACATAAAGTTATAAAGTTAAGTAGAAATTTTAAACTCTAAAACTACCAAAAATATTAGAATAAAAACTTGGAGACATAAAAAATTCCATGTAGCACAAGAAAGACTTCAGAGGAAGAGTTACAACTTCAAAAACAGAAAAAAAAATAGAACCCAATATATTTCATACCAATAAATGTAAATGGCATAAATTCATTTCATATGAGAAAACTCTCATAATGGGCCATTTTTTAAAACAACAGATTTTCTGTAAGAGACATGAAAAGTGATTTTATAGGATTAAAAAGTGAAACCATGTGAAGACAGTTATACAAAGCCAACAATAAGCAGGGTTTGCTATATTTCTTGTGGCTAAAGATCTAACTACACTTCATATTTTGACTGAGTGCTATAGACCAGGAGGTTGTTTCACGTGAATCACATTTGGTCTTGTAACAGTCCTCTGAGGCTTTTAACATAATTTTACCAATGAAGAAATGAAAGTATAGAAAGACGTACATTCTATATGAAATTGTATTCATTATCATCTAAAGAGACCAAATTCCAACGCAGACTTTCTAAGTCTTGTTTCCAACTGATAGTAGTCCTATGAAACATTTGGATATACAATATTCAAATGTAGTTTTTTCCGTATAGAGACATTGCATTACAAATACTCTTCCACCTGTAGATCTCTCCTACCAAGTGAATAAAGAGTTTTAAATTATAAATTAAGATTTTAAGCCAACCGAAACAACCACACCATTCTTGTCTGTTTTATTGCCATTTAAACTGTATTATGATACTTCTAGATATTATGAAAAGAATCCCAAAATGAAATAGAAAGTAAATTGAAATGTCCCTTTCTAAAAACTATAATGGCTATGAATGTTGGTCACCTACAAGGATGTGGCAATGCATTAGGCATAACAATACTCTTAATTAAACCTGAGTCTCCCTCTGATCATGCAAAACACTATAGAAATATCTGTCATAAGATTATAGAACAAGTTGTTTTACAGGTTTGAGAAAGGTAGGTGGATTCTAAAAGGAAAAGAGGAGCTTTATGCAATGGTTTGCTTAAAAAATCACGTGCGTAGAAATCAACCAGGGCTAGAGACTCTCATCACTATTTGCAGAAGAACTTGCAGCAACCATCTGCTCTTGCCACTCTATTCTTTGTCTTTGCCAACATCGTTTTTAGTTCAAAAGAGAGAAAAGCACCTGAAAACCTTGACACACAAGCCTTCCCTACTTGATTCTGAGTCTCACAAACACGTATTGTTTGACGGCTCGATGAAAAGGTTAAGGACCTTTAATAATAATGTCAGCACACTGACAATGTTGTCAAAAGCTTTATTCCAACTCTGAACGCGCAAGCAGAATAAGCCTCATCATTGGTGCTGCTAGATACTTTTTCAGAACGCTTTGTTCAATAATCTAGTACCCGTTGAAATCTTCAGCACTTAACAGAGACGTTTCCATTCCTGAGACAGATACTTATATGAAATGATGTTTTGTTGGTTTGCTTTATTATTTTTTTGCTAGTAAATTGAGTCCTAACAGAATTTTTAAAATAAATCCACATGTCTTAGAGACGCGTTTTTATATAATACATTCTTTTTCAAGTGACAGTTTTACTTCTTTCACTGCAAACAGTTTAAATGGCAATTCAGGAAATTGAATGTGAAGATGCTATTGGAAGCACTACAAAAACAAAATGCAAAAATAAAAATACTTCAGCCTTCATCGTAATTCTGGTGCTCCCTGCACAGGTACAACCTTTCAGCTGAAGAATCTTTAAAGTGTAAGCCACAACCAGCCATATTTCCAGAATCATCTATACAGTCTTACCTTCATACTTGGAAATACATTTTAGATGCATGTAGGAACTAATCAAAATGTCTTATACTTCCAGATAAGACATTCCAAATATACTTCCAGTTGCTCCCATTTATTGCATAACCATGACATAAATCAGTTAACTAGTATGAACTGAGACCACAAGACTCCTTATGTAGCAATCGCATCAGCATAGCAGAGCTAGGGTTCTCTAGGAGGAAATGATCAGAAAAGCTAAGGAAACCTTCCTGAGGCTTCAGCATCCCTGTTGGGAGTGTTGGCTTCTCACCTTGAGTCTGATGACTATGCTCATCTCTCTTCCAGGATCCACACACCCTCCCATGTTGGAATCTTCATTTTTCATATGAATTTGAAATCAGTCTAGAATGTCATTTTCATACAGTTTAAAGAGGAAATGATGATTTCATTACACCAGTGGCATTTTTGTAAGTGAGGTGCCTGGTTAAATGTTAATAAATTGGCATTTTTATTTCTAACCAGCATATTCTCCCAAAATGCACCATAATCTCCAGAAGTTTTTCTGTTTTTCTCTTCTCTCCTCTCTTCTGTTTTTTCCTTGTTTTCCTTTCCCTCTCTTCTCCTCTTGCCTCAGCTCTCTTCTGCCTTTAATCTACTCTCTATGACTTTATTATACAGCTAACAGTATATACAACACAGATATTGATTTCATTAGTGATAGCACATAAGCAAGATAAAGATTTACACAGCCAGGAACATGCATTGGAAAAATAAGAGGAAAAGTAATAGAAAACATATCTTTCAACCAAGCTGCATTATCCTTATGCTATGATAATGGCTCATGAACAATTCACTCTGATATTTTAGGACTTGTAATAAATGATATCTGTGTTACAAATGTAAAGCTGACTCTGAGACAAGATTAAGAACACAGGAGCTTTTCTGGGAAATGCGTGAAGAAGGATGGCAGTGGAAGCAAAGTCGGGCCTAGGAGAGGCTAGGCTGTGATACAAGTACCAGCAAAGGCTCATTTCACCATTCAGGGTGCTATAGAACCGATGTGCCCCTGCTCAACTGTTGCTAATTGGGACAAACTGGAGAGTAAATTGTATTCACTAGTTGTTATACTTTAGAAGGAACCCAGACTTTTATCAAAGCAATTTTCATCAGTTGAGGCAGTCTCCACATGGTGACTGTAGTAGACCCTCTCTCAGGACCGTTCACAGAAGCTGAAGGCGCCTGGACAGCTCATAGGATGATATGCTCACCTCATAGCATGGGGTGAATTATGTCTTTCCCAAAAGATCGTTCATTAAAGCCTTAATTGTTAATACTTCAGAATAGGAACTTCCTTGCAAATAGGATCATTGAAGATATCATCGAGACACAATCAGTCATCTTGGAGAAATGCAAACCTTCAATTCAAGATGACTTGCGTGCTTACAAAGAGGGGAACTTGAAGCATATGTATTCAAGAGGAATGCCTCGTAGAAGTGCAGGCAGAGACTGGGGTGATGCATCTGTACATGAGAGAACATGACTAATTTCCAGTGAAAAGCAAGAGAAGAGGCATGGATCACATTCCTTCTCATAGCCCTTAGAAACTCTGCCCACACCTTCACCTCATATATGCAGAATTGTATACTATAAATCACTACTTAAAAAGTCACTACATTCACAGTATCTTATTATAGCAGACCAAGCAAATACTTCTTTTTTTAATTTTTTTAAAATTTTTCTGTGTGTGTGTGTGTGTGTATGTGTGTACCTGAAAGTACTGCATGTGCTTGTGAAGTCAAGTGTGGCTTCAGGAATCACCCTGGATTATGCTACCTCCTCTTTACTTTCCTCTGCCTTCCAGGGCCAGAAATATTGACATGGCATTTTTACGTGGGATCTGGGATCTAAAATCAGGACCTTCTGCTTCAGAGGCAGAGGCTTAACTCCTAAACCATCTTTCAAACCCATGAATGCATCTTGAAATAGAATTATTACTTATAGACAGTAATGAGTGAAAAGATTTGCCTTATTTTAAAGATCTTGATGTGGGGGGAGTGACATGCACGGTGATGGAAAGAAGCAGATATGATTGCATTAAATCTCTAGATTTAAAGGCGGAATTTTGCAAGAAGCATATAGACTAAGGTACTAGAAGGAAAAAATGTATCACTGTGAAAACTCTACAGAACTCCCAGTCAGTCAGAACTGATGTGTACATAAACAGAGCATAGGGTAAGTTGAGTTGAATCATCCACTGTGGTAGCTTCTTACCACCAGTAGCCATGAACATCTTCAATGTGACTTGCCTGAACTTAGATCTGTGGTAAATGCACAATAATACATTAACTTGGAAGGTTTGATATTTAAAAAGCTATGCAGGGGATGGCGAGATGGGCAAAGATTCCTGTGCACAACCCTGGTGCCCTGAGTCAATCCATGGTATAATGAGAGAACTGACTACCCCAAACTATCCTCTCACCCTCCATATATATACTTTAATGCACATATGCACCTGTGCTCTATTGCTGTTTCTGTCTTGCTAATAATTTAATAAAATATTTAAAAATAAGTAAAATAAAATGATGATGCAGAGTATCTCAATAATGTTTACAGTGATTATAATGAAAACAACAATTTAGTATTTCTGATACATAAAATATATTATTAAAATTAATTCTACCTGATTATACTTTCTTTTAGGTGAACAGGGTTGAGATGAGGACTCACTCTCTAACAAACCTTGCCTCAAACTCATGACTGTCCTCCTTCCGCAACCTCCCAAGTTTTGGGAATTAAGACATGAGCTACTATTTTTAAATGCTTTTTAGAAAATATAAAATTACCAATATATCTTACAATTATGAGATGCATCATATTTCTATTAGATGGTGCTAATTGAGAAGTTTCCTATAAATTTTCCTAAGGTAAACACCTGTAGCATCCCAGGTTCTAAAAAGAGTGTTCTGTTCACCTCTTGATTTGCTTGCCATGAAAGTTTCTATCAGTAAGAGACTGAACCTCACTGGGCATTTGAATCCAGACAATGGCTGATGAGTCTGATACATTTAGAGGCAATTTGAAAGGGACGATGCTGCATCCATAGACACTGGAAAAATCTTCAGAATGTTTTAAAAAATCTATATAGACAATACGAACTCTTAAAGGATATCTGGAGGGACTGTACTTAGTACTACCAAAACCTACATAGTTTCTCTCTTCACAACTGCATCAGCAATGCTACTAGGGAAAGAAAATCTGGATGTCAGCGTCATGTACTTTGTCCATGTTGCTGAGAAACAGCCTCCTAAAGCACACCAGAAGAGGATGAGTAGCAACAGTCACAGGGAATTTTGCCTTGCCCAGGAGCAAGCAAAGATAAGAATGGTCTTGAGGAACCCGGTATTCTCAGGACATTGTAGTGCTGGGTAGGGGGACATAGAGGGATTAATATACTTGGAAGAGATTAGACTGTGGAACCATCCTCCAAAGAACCAACAAAGAAGCCAGAAAAGTGGGGTCCCAGGAAGTGAAGGTCTCCACCAATGAATTCCACATGGGAACCAGTGACGGTCTTGTACTCTCCCATACAGGTCAGACCATAACTAATGTGCCAGGTTCAGTTCAGATACTGTGTTCCCAAACTGTGTAGAAGGGAGAATTATTATTCCCAAGGCCCGATAATGCAGGCTGTTAGCTAGCTCTCGCCAGGACCCACAAACCCACATAAAACTCAGAGATTCATTCCAAAATCAGAACAGTGAGATGGAGAACCCATCGTGAAGCCCTTCCAGAGAACTGAGAAATGCACTGAAATGACTAGCGGGTTTGGATGACCACGAGCTTGCTACGAGCTCACTATGTAAAGATGTGATCCAGGAAACCATGAGAGCTCCAGCTTTGCTAATAAAGTCCACGTGGGCAAAGGTGATGGTTTCACATTCTCCCACACAGGTCAAAACGCAGCAATGTGGTAAGTTCAACTCAGATACCCCATGCTCAAGACACCTGCCAAACCCAAGTCTGTTTGGAAGAAAATTCTTGGGACAATAAAGACCTTATATCAGTTCACGTGGGGAAGAAAATGGAAGAAACTGGCAAGAACTCACCAGAAGAAACAGAACTAAAGGAGGCCATGTGGTAGAAAACTGATTTTGACTTGCATAAAATGAACTTGAGCAAAGCCAAATGGTTTCAGAGATACCAAAGAGGCTCTGAGTTGAGACTGGAGTCTTCTAAAGTCTGTGATGTCAGTGTCTCTTAACTCCGGGGGGTTGGGGATAGGCAAGAATACTCCTGCAAACATACACTGTATTGTGTCTCACTTTCCTGACTGAGGCGTGCTGACCCTTCCAATTCATACTCCCTATCTATATCCCTAG
Source organism: Typhlomys cinereus (assembly GCA_023101885.1). Taxonomy (NCBI): domain Eukaryota; kingdom Metazoa; phylum Chordata; class Mammalia; order Rodentia; family Platacanthomyidae; genus Typhlomys; species Typhlomys cinereus. Next base: position 2,309,005 of record JALPQD010000001.1, read on the forward strand.
CCCCTGCTCAATCTGCATAGGTCTTCTATTTTCCTGGCCCATTAGAGGGTCACAGAGTCTTGGGCTCAGAAAGGAGTTGGGAGCCCTCTACCACAGTTCGTCTCCCAAACAAGAATCCTGTGCATGCTGAATCTGAGAGGTGCGCATCGCTCCCTCCGTGCCCCACTCTGATAGGTCTCCCATTGCCTTCCTCTCAGGACAGGTCACTTTCACCTGCCCAGCTGGGCCTTGTGCGGCATTGCAGGGCGGCGACAATGTGACTAAGAACTCTGCAGAGAACCAGATTTCCTGGCTCCTGCTCCTCACTCTATACCCAATCAGCCGTGAAATTATGGGCACGTTATTTTGTCTTTATACCTGTTTAGGTGTATGAACAATGGAATTACTTATGTTTAGCATCCTGTATGTTGTTTTAAAAACTTAAAAGTGCTAGTGTGTGTAAAACAGTGTCTGCCATTTAGTTATTTAGTGAAGTTAATTAATATTATTATCATATGCTCACACATTGCCTATTCTTCCTACATCTGTAATCTTTTCTATAATGCCTGAAGCTCTCAGATGGCCTTCCTCTTTTCCAACATTATGCCTATTCACAATATTGAATAAGTCATTTCTGAGTGTGGGTGTGAAAAAGACAGGGAACTCACAAGGTGGTTAAGACTGAGCCATGTCCAACACATTATTGACCCCACAAAGCCTAGCATGGACTGAAGGCTCTAGGATCCTTGGAGGCTAGGGACTGACAGCCACAGTAGTGTTCCCATGCTTAAGGGGAACACAGGAAAGGATTCTGGGAAATGCCACTGGGTCCTTGCACCTCATCGGAGAGGAGGACCCAGAGGAGAGTTTGGCATGCACACTAAAGGATGCTCTGGGGATTGGGGGGTGGGGAAGCACTGGGGGATGGGAAGGGAGGAAGGAAGGGAAGGGTTACAGGGGGGTTGGGGGGGGAGGTGGAGGGAGGGAGGGGACCAGTGTACCTGTTAAGTTTGTATGAGCGGAAATAATAATAAAAAATTAATAAAAAAAAAGTGCTTCAAGGAAAGGTAAATAAAAAAAAAGACTGCTCCTTGACATGCTTCCTTCTTAGAAAAGCATTTCCCCTGTTGCCTGTTACAGATAATAAGTAATAAAAGCACATAGTATCCAAAGTCTATTTATTTATTTAAACTGTGTCATAGTGCTGGTAAAATATTGTTCCAGGGCCTGCAGGATAGTTGAATAAGTAGAGGCTCTTATTGACAAAACTGATGACTTGAATTGATCCCAGAATCCACATGGCTGAAGCAGAGATCCAATTCCAGCAAGTTGTCATCTGACATCTACATGGACATTGTCATAAAGGCACACACATGACAAATAAGTGTAATGAAACATTTTTGAAAGTACTGTTCTGGGGTTGGAGAGATAGCTCAGAGGTTAAGTCTCTACCTCACAAGCAGAAGGTCCTGGGTTTGGAACCTGGATCCCACATAAAAAAAAATGCCAGACAGAAATGGAAATGGCCTACATATATGTAATAAAATCCTATTCAGCTGTCAGGAAAAAATGAAGTAATGGATAAACTGGAAGAAATTATATTGAGCGAAGTATCCCAGACACAGAAATACACATGTTGCACATTCTCCCTTATAAGTGGGATCCAGTATTAAACCTTCAGAATAATTCAATCAAACAGAAACTTGTATAACATCCACAAGTGGCAAAGGAACATGAGTCAGGGGAGTGAAAGAAGATCGCAAAAGTGTAGAGACAAAAGAACACAGGCAAACAGGTAAATAAGGTAAAGTTTTACAAGGGAAGGTAAGGATAGAGATAGGACACAGTAAAGAGTGAGCCTAGCCTTTGGGTAATGTTGTCTGTTAACTAGCTTTTAACCCCTCCTTGTGCCAGGCAACACATGCCCAGTATTGTAAACCTGTCCAAATAACAACTGAAAGGGAGAAAATAGACACAGGACAGGATCATATATCTTAGTAACAACCATAAATGCCTGAGTAAACCACCTCTCATTATATCCTTACATAAGAAAAGATCTCAATACTCAACCAAGATGCAATGGAAAAAGAAGGAAGGAGAAAGCCACAGCTGACCAGAGTGTACAGTATTGGTGACCTTGTAACACTCATCTCTAATCAGGCCATCCAAATTTCTTCCCATCATAAGGCTCATGGAACTTTGTGGAAATATTATAAGAGAGATTCACTACAGGTCACTGCAGTCACAGCAGGGTTGATGTACTCAGAAGCTCACTGCAATGACATCTGCTTTCACCAGATCTACACAATGATTGACACATCAATATGCCCAGTGAAGACCTCAGGAGAAATAACTACATGCAGTGGGGATTGCAGGGACATATACTAGGCAGATGAAGGGGAACGCTCCTACCTGTGGGTTTATCCACTTACAGTTTGCCCACTTATGCTGCTATAGAGGCTGCCCCCTTACTAGGACACAGATGACCTGAAGGGATCCTTGTGGTCCACACAAACAAAGAGTCATACGGGTAGAGGGACAGAGGTGGGTTGGGGAAGGGAGGGGAGGATAAGAGAGGAGGGAAGAGGGTGAAAAGATATAGGGACAAACCCATTTCATTTGTGATTTTTTAAAAAAATCTTAATAAAAAACTTGCTCTTGTTACTGCTGGAAAGAAAAAAAGAAAAGTCACCCTTGTGCCCTTTGAGTCTCACAGACACACAGGCACAAAAAATTAAAGAAAAATTAAAAATTAAAAAAAAACTGTTCTATGAGAGAATTTGTGGTGAAAAGATATACCTCCCCTCTCATTAATGATGAAAATCTCTCTCTCTCTCTCTCTCTCTCTCTCTCTCTCTCTCTCTCTCTCTCCCTTTCTCCCCCCTGCCAACATCACCCTTTTTGTGACAGCAGCACCTACAGCAACCACTGACCATGCACTCACATCTTCAAGTTCACTGGCTGCAGGGAAGGATAGCTTTGCTTTGTAATGATTTATTACAGTAATGCCTTCTGGTCTTCACCTTCACTCTGTCAGGCCAGAAAGGCCTAAAATCTGAGACAGGAAGAGCTAGTCCCACTTTCTGCATTCACTAGCAACACACATCTATTAGAAACAAAACGATTCTCGAAGGGAAAACGCTAAGCTTCATTAAGATAATTAAGTCATTGACATCAGAGGTGAGGCTGCCCAAGCCATCCGTGTGCTTCCCTGTCTGGATGCTCCGCCCATGGATCCTGGTTGCTGTACCCAGCTTTTCTAAAGCACACCTGTTTGACTCGGGCACTACAGCACCATGCCTCTTTCTTTTGTCTTTGTCTTGAAAGAAGGCTGGTTTTGAACTTATGTCTCCTGACTCATCCTCCTAAATTCTGAGACCAGAGGTATGTACAGTCATACCCAGCCCAGTACCCTGTCTTCAAAGTCTTCAGCTAGATATTTAGGGTTTTTTTGTTGATTGACTTGAAATTTATCATGTATTTTCTAGTCTTAATATAGGGCAAAAAAGAAAACTGTATAAGAAAAGTTCTCTTTTGGCTGTGATGCCAAAGGCACTGTCCTATGCCAACCCACCATCCCCTTCTAGGTATTCAGGGGCGAGAGAGGAGGTTGCTAAACTGTCACTTTTAGCACTAACTTGTGCCATCTTCTAACTAATTTGCAGTTACCACACCAGTATATACTCAGCAGTTCTTTCTAGTCAAACCACATTCCTCTCATTAAGGATGCTGAACTTGGCTAATTATCATTTGTTAATTGCAGCACAACCTAGTTCTATCTCTGTTAAGTTTCTGGGTCAGTAGTTAGACTACCCTTCTCTAGTCTCACAGGATTGAAAGTAACACAAGAGAGGTCAGAAGAATATTTTATTCAACATAGTGTGCTAAGATAACTTCAGGAGTGGTAGAAATAGCTTTTCTGATTATTTGCAAATTCTAAGCTTATACAGAATTAGAGGAAATTAATCTGGTGGCAGATCCTGACTGCATGACGCACACACAAGCTCTTCATTGAATCTGATCAGAATACAGTTAGAAACTGCTTTTCCTGAGACCGCCTGTGAATTGCTCTGGAATGTATAAGCAGCTACTCACAGTATAATGCTGTACCAAATTTTAGTTCTGGACACACTGGTGTGCTGGGTGTCCTGTAATTCTATTCTACTAAAATCACATTCCTCTCATCAAGAATGACTTCTCACTGCTGCACTTGGCTAATTATCATTTGTGAATCATCTTGAGTCCATGGGTAGCCTGGGTTATACTGTGAGTTTAAGGTTAGACTAAGCTATAAAAGCAAGACCCTCTTTCACAGATAAATTCAAGGACTGTGGGTTTGTGGGGGCAAGGCGCCTGCCCTGCAAGTCTGAGAATCTGAGTTTGATCCCAAGCACCCACATCAAAACACTGGGTGAACTGAAGTGTGCTTTCAATTCCAGCAGTGGGGAGATGGAAACAGGCAGATCTCTGGGGCTTGCTGGCCAGTTGGTCTAGCCAAATTGGTGAGCCCCAGCTTCACTGAGAGACTGTCTTAAAAAAAAAATAAGGTAGAGAGTAATAGAAGAACACACCCACATCAATCACTGGCATGCAGAGACACATATGTATACACACATGCTTGTACATCCACAGGCAAATGAACACACACATGAACATATACACATGTACAATACACTGTACACACATATGCAAACATGCTGCACACACACTACACTGTGCACAGACACACTAACACCTTATATACACATATGCTTCACTGTGCAAATATACACAGCAACACATTGCACATATATACTACACTGGACACACACGCACACAGAGCACACCCATAAGTTACACTGTACACATGCAGACATGAATTCCATTACACATATACTTCACTGTGCACATACGCAAGCATATTATATACATATACATTACACTGCACACATATACATAAACATATAATGTAAACATATTTTACACTGCATACATGAACACATTGCATGCAAACAAATACATAATACATACATATACTACAATGCATACCCACACACACAATACTGGGATATAGCTTAGTGGTACAGTATGTATTATGAGCAAGATCCAGGTTTCAGATCCTAGCACTGTAAAAAGTGAATGAATACAATAAAAATGAGACTTTGTGGGGATTGGATGTGTACATGTTTGTGGGGGTGGATGTATGTGCATGGTGTGTGTGTAGAACGGGCACTTCAATATGTGCCTATGAAGCGCGATGGAATGAACCATCCCAGATTGCTCTATTTTCTTATTCCTTTGCTTTGGATTTTCCCAAGCTCTGTTCTCCAGGGCTGGAAGTGCAAGTATCTGCCGTTTCTGCCCCATGTTTTTAATGTAGGTTCTGGGGTCCAAATTCAGGTCTTTCTGCTTATAAGACAAGGCTTTAATCCCTGAGCCATCTCTCCAGTACCCCAATAGGAAGACTTTAAAATCAATGTCAAATAACTAATTCACTATGCCCAGACACTTGATGTCTTAATAACTCCAGTACATCTTGAACATCCCACAACCGAGAAAGGTGTGGCATGGATGAATCGAGTGTATGCATATGTACTCATGTATTTACATCTATACATTCGTGTGCATTAACGTGTTTGAATGGGCAGCATGTAGGGTTTATATTGTTTATTGAAAGAAAAAAACAATATTATAAATACAATTAAGCTTAAATTTTCAAATCTCAGCTGCTATCACCTCCCAGCCATGCTCTGAGAGGGCTACAATGGAGCCATCATGCTTGACAGCACAGTTCCTGGTATGACAGGAAACATGATGAAAGGAGAAAATCTAAATGTGCATTAAAACCTTAAGCTGTTGTAACTATGCGTTCTCTTTAAAACTGAGGTGGAATCAGGAAGTCAAAACAATAGCAGAAGCACTGCATATTTCAAAAGCTGAGACTGACTTCTTTTAAAGTATCAAAGGCAAATATCAGAGCTTCTGGAGTCTAGTTTTCTATGACATTACAAGGACAAATCATTGATTTGGCTGAATATTTCCTTAATGGACTTGTTTGATCAAATAAATAGTTGGTTTGCTGCAAAATAGAGGTATCTTGGGCTTTCTGAATTTTTCTTTCTTTTTTTTTTTTAACTGAAGCTACTCTTTCACACCTTTTGAATTGTCTTTTTGTTCCTCTGGCACCATAGTAAACAAGCAGGCAGGCAAAATAATGCTCTGTATCTATGTATAAAAAATAGTATTTGAAACAGGTGCTCCTCTCAATACGGTATCAGCCTCGGTGTTCCTGAATAGAATGCAGCTTCCATCTACAGTTCAATTAGGTAAGGCACAGTGCCTGGGACTGGTTCTCCCTCTGCTAGGCTTAATTGGTAACAATTAAACTTCACCAGTGGGTCCATTCTATATTATCCTAACTGTACCATCCCAACTTATCCACAGGTAGTAGATACTGCTCTGTGAAGGACTCTCAAAAGCAAAACTGCTTTGCAATTACAGGACAGCATGAAACTTCCATCTGTCTGCCCTTCTGTGTTCAATAGCCCTGTCCTTGGGTTTCAGCCAGCTAACAAAAGACAATACACTGCCGTTCTCCTTATTAGATTATGCCGTTGACAGTATGATGAACCTTGCGTGCGAGCAAGGCTGGGAAGAGGGTGAGTGAGCAGACTTCTCTTGCACTCAGCAAGCCTGTGAAAAATGTCATTTGGGTTTTGGCAAAAGCCACCATCCTAATAGCCTCCCTGCTTGTATTTCCACATCAGCACTGTTCAGATGGCATTCTCAAAACATCTGCTTTCTCCGTTCGTGCATCCCTTCCAGTCCCATCCATGTTGTCAGCTTCTTGGAGGCAGGAAATTCCAGTGTGTATTCCCCTGGTCCCTGGGGGGCTGGTGATCTTCTCTGAGCAGTAGGTAATCAATAAGGACGTGTTAGGCTAATTTGTTTGCCACTCCTGTTTGCCAACAGTGCACAGTTATACTGCATTGCTTGAGAAAGTGAATCCCTTATGAGTCCTCGTAACAGTGTCACCTGAAGGAACAAACGTGGAGCAAAGACACCTACTACCTCCATCCTGGTCACCATTTACTGCCTAGGTGTTAAAGGAGATGCTTTGAAAAATTCTCTTCAAGGGGACATGGAGGTCCTTGAGATTTCCCCTCAGAGAATCTTCAGTTTCTCCTTTCTGTACCATTAACTATTCCTTACCTCTAGTGTATGAAATCATAGCCACCATCTGTCTCCCAAAAGTCTTCTCCCCTGTCCCCTGCATGTTGCTGATAAATTCATGACAAAATGGCTTATGGGAATGAAGGGGAATTTTATTCCAAGCATATGATTGATCAGCTTGGTGGGAGAGTTCATACCAGCGCCAAGACTCAAGGGAACTGGACACGCCATATCCACATGATCGTTGGAAGAGGAAGAAGCTTCACTTGCCAGACTGCAAGCCTGTCCAAGTATGCTGAAGAATGCCAGCTCACAGAACCACCTAAAAAAGAATGGCAACGGGCTCAAGCTCATGGAATTTGCTGATCTTACCAGTTCCCCCATCTTAGCTACCTGCCCAGGGAATACTCCCACCCACCATGGACTGAAATTCCCCAGTCAATTAGACATGGCCTGCAAGTTTTCTTAAGGCTTGCCTTACTATTAATTCTTCACAAAGCTCAGTCTGCAGTTGTCAAGTTGACACCTGTATCTAACTAGCACATCGCCTATGTTTGCTTCATTTTTCTCTATAGCACTTATCATTCTCATAAACTTGTCCACATAATGACTACCCTCCTCACCAAAATATAAGCTACATTAGAGTCTAGAACTGGCTTAAGAAAAGTATTTCACCTCATAGAGGGATGCCCGGGTAACTATAGGCTCACAATGAATGTTTGTTTTTGAGAAATTATTTTCTAATATCAGCATAATTGTCGTACCAATTGAGATAAAATGATAGCTGAATCAGGACTAAGCTCTATTGCTCTAGCATTTGTAGAATCTTTTCCCAGAAGACAGACTATATATTGCAACAAAGAGAGTATATATGATATATTGATATAATAGGAGTTCCTATTGCAAGTTCCTTTTTTGCAGAGAACTTTTACAAACCTGGTCTTTGGGTTTCTCCTGGAGAATAAGGATAAACTTTCTGTCATGGTTTGAAATGTGTCTCCCACAGACCCATCCTGCACAACTAGTACACTAGTAACTAGGAACACTAGTAACACTAGAAAATAGTAACTAGTACACTTTCCTCCCACAGAATCCTCATTACCCAAAGCATTTTTTGGAATTAGGCACCCCAAGGAAAATTAGCAGAAAGGGTCATAAATCTACATTAGGTGGTAACACTTCAATACAGAAATTCAAGAGTCTACTCTCAGGTGTTTCTGGTTATTATTGTGACATCTGATCCTGTCTCCTGTCAGTTTCCATTCCATCCACTGATATTTAGACTAGTTTACAATGCTAGGCATGTGTTCCTTGTTATGGGGGGAGAGGAAGTTAAGGGCTAGTTAGCAGGTGGTTGGTTACCTGGAAGCTAACCTAACTCTTTATTGTTTCCTATTCCTGTTCTCTCTCCTTTAAAACTTTTATTACATAGAAGCGTTCTTTAACTGTGCATCATGTTCTTTAGTTTCTGCTCTTTCAGAATCTTCCTTCACCCCTTCTGGATTGTGTTCCTTTGCTTCAGCAGGTATGTAAGAGTTTTTGTTTGTTTTATGCTAGCATCCATTTTAAAAGGAGAATATGAGTCTGCATCTGGGATATTTCACTCAGTATGATTTCTTCCAGTTTCATCTATTTACTGGCAAATTTCATTAGTACTGAATAGTATTAATTTGTATATGTGTACCTCATTTTTATTAACCATTTATCAATTATTGGACACCTATGTTGGTTCCATTTCTTTGCAATTGTACAAAGGGCTGCTACGAACATGTTTGTACATGTCTCTGGTGCTGGATGCAGTGTTCTTTAGGAATACTCCCAGGAATGGTATAGCCAAGTTGTGCACCCTTGTTGGTGAGTCTACCCAAGGAAAGGTCGCTTAACTGCCACAGAAGACTGAGCCCCCATTAGAGCAGATAATCCAAAGGGAACCCTTGAGCCCACAGAAGCAGATAGAAAGAAGTTTGGGAGGGAGTGGGAGGGATTGGTGAAGGGAGGGGAGAGTGGGAGAAGGAGGTAGAAATGAGAGAAGGGGGAGGATCAACCACTTATTATAATGGTAAAACTTGGAAAAGGAGGAAAAAAAAAGAAATTCAAGAGTCTTTGTAGTTCATCCCCAAACCAACTGAAGTAATGTCACCTCAGCGTAACAAGTGAATCACCCCAATTCAGATAAAGTAATGTTGTTAAAATTCTGTTTGATGAGGAATAAATGGATTGAGAAACTCTTAGTCGGCCCACGTTCTAAAAGTCAGATGAAGAAGCATGGCCCATGTCCACTGGCATGGGTGCAGATGTCTTACCAGCAGGAAGAGACAAAGACCTCAGGAAAAGACCCAAAGTCATTAGAAAAAAATTTTAAAAGATTTAAAAAATGCAGTTTAGCATCCCATATTTAGCAACAAAATCCATCAAAGATGATAAAATAAAGACTTTTTTCATTGGTAGCATATCTATTTAGCAAGAAACACCCCAACTCCCCAATCATACATACATACATGTGTTTCTTCAATTTCTTTAAAAGCTGTTAACTGTGAAAAATGAGTCTACTAAACATTGGTAGTCAGGGTCTATAGAATACATAGGAGTTAAATATATAATGTTTAGGGGATTGAAGATAAGAGAAGGATAAACGTAGTATTGTTCTGAGATTATTACACTTTTCTTTTTTTATTGTGTGCATATGTGTATATTTGTGCATGTGTTTATGTGTATTAGAAGGCATTGCATATGCCCATGAAGGTCCAAGGATGATTTCAGGAATCATCCTGGAATGCTCTACCTCCTCTTGACTTTGTTCTGGAGTTTTCCAGGCTCCACCTTCTAGGGCTGGAAGTGCATGCAGTTGCCATTTCTGCCTGGCATTTTTATGTGAAATCCAAGATCCAAAGTCAAATCCTTCTACATCTACATCTAAAGCTAAGGCATAAAATGATAGAGCAAAACATTTGATATCCTCCTCTGTTCTCTACACTTGCATGAGTACATTCATCCACATTTGCCAGCACACGTATACCATGAACACAGCCTGCATGGCATGCACAATGTGCACATGTGCACGCACACACATACACACAAAAACAGAAAACTTACGAAAGAAAAGTGAAAATATTTGATATTGAAAAGTGATTATGAAATTATGATTTGATGTACTCTTGCACACATAGGGGGAGTATAGGTGACAATTAAATACCATGTATTTCAAAAATCTGAAAAAAAAGGAATTGAAAGTTTTCATCACAAGGAAATGATAATATTTAAAGAGATGGATATGGTTAACCTCATTCAAACATTGTACAAGGGATACATATGTTGACATGCTGCATGATATCACATATATACCTACAATTTTATTTATGATATAAATTTTAATATTTTAAAAATTGAAACATTATCACATTAGAATTTTGTGGAGTGTGGCTAAAATGTCATTCAGAGAGAACTGTTGGTGCGATAGTGGTAGGAATGTTATGTGATACTCAAACTATAGTGCTCTAATATATCAATGATTACATCAGGTGAATCAGTTTGGGAAAATAAATGTGTTCAAGAGGATTGACACAAATCATATAAAGACTCAGAAGTTTCTGACAGTAACAAAGTCAGTTTTTTTATGTTTTAATTGATGTTACCATTTATTCTCTTTTGGATTTCAATGGTATGGAGTATGCCACAATTATCACATAGAACAATACTGAACATCTTCACAAAGAGTAAAATATGAAGACAGAAGTAGCATGCCTGATGTCAGTGTTCAGCCAGGACTGAGGGCTGTCCTTGCCGCTTCACAAGTAGATGAAAGCTTCACGAGCAGATGACCCACATATTCCATACGCCCGCCAACACTATAAATATGCCTCCCTCTCAGCTAACACCTGACTCATAGTGGATGGTACCTGTGACCAGGTTATAAAATGAAAAGGAACACCATAAGTTCACACAAAGGTGTCTCAGCACAAGAGGCACCACATTTTTATTCAGGCGAGTTTGAAAAGGAAACTGAAGACAAATAATCATGGGAAAATCCCATTTAAGGCAGCCATTGATGTGGGCAACTTTTAGAAAAGAATCTTCAAAAACTGAGATTCTTTGTCTGAAGTCAAGATACTTCTGAGGAAATATCCCCCACTGCAATTCCCAGTGCAAGTTGACAAGCCAGGCTAGCCAACTAATATCTCTGAGTTCAACTGAGACACCTTGTCTCAATGAATTAGCTGGAGTGAGATTGAGGAAGACGTGGACATTAATCTCTGGCCTCATACATGTGGAGAAGAATATATGTAAATATATGCATATGTATGTATCTGTGGCTATATATAAGTAAACATACATACTACACACACCTACTCATGCAAAAAAGGGGGAAAGAAAGAAAAGAAATACCCTCATTCTGTCACATACTGTGAGAGGGAGCTAAGACCTCAGCGGTGATTGTATCACAGCCCAAAACCTCCCTTTGCCCAAGTCTGCTTCTCTTGTGTCTAGACAGTACATCCCCGAATCTTAATCACACACAGAGATCCCTACTTCATTTTATTTTCAGCCCACAATGATCAAGAGGAACGACCAATGTTAGGAACCAGGATTTAAAAGTCTGCAGTTCAAAAAGTTTGTATTTTGATCCTTCTTAGAAAGGCAAACTGTTTGCTTTAATGTTGAGTCATCTTCCAAAAAATGGAGTCATCCACTCTGAGGTCCAGTAGAGTCGTGGTAATGTCCTCTCTGGGATGGCCACTCACTCTACTCCCTGATAGCAAAGGGCACTGAAGTCTGGAGCATGAGGGAATAGATGGTGCTCTCAGTGTTTCTCTGCAAGCAGGAAAGCAAAGCTCCCAAATAGCTAATAACTGCAGGAAGAATTGGCAGTTCTCTAGAGATCTACTTAATATGCATAGATCTGTATTTAAAGGCAAGGAGGGTAATTAGCATTCAGTATGGGGAGGGGCAGTCACACATAGTCCAGGAATACTCATATTCACACGGTGGTTCTCAAAGGGCAAACATCTTTGTGTCTTTTGTTTGCCAGAAGTTTTTACTGCACCTCTATTGCCCAGAACTGCATTAATCATAATTCGAAATTCAAATTGGACTTTCACCACCCATAAGGTGAAAAAAAAGTTTTTTAACTGTTTCCTGTTGGTTTTAATATTGAAAATAAATAAATGTAAACTTAGTAACCACTAGAAAATTAACACAATGACAATGGCTTTCATCATTTGCATGGAAACGGCTGTATTTTAATTGTTTGTCATCATGAAATCATAGCCAGGTAGAACCCTGAAGCAGTGCCAGTAACATGCACCTGTCTGTGACCATGTGGTCTTATTCCCTTGCTACTCATCTTGAGCTCATATGCTCATTGCCCTTACTTTCAATTTGATGTAGTTTTACTGTACTTATACATATTTGTTCCTGGAATATATTTTTGGTTTGTTTTTAAGTTTGTGGGGGTTTTTTCACTTTCAGTGAAATATTGTGATGAGGTATTTTGCAGTAAAGATGGATTACTGAAAGATTTCACACAGGATAAAATCTCTAGAGACTTTTAAACTTGTAATTATATCCCTATAATCTACCCATACTTCCAAATGTAGCTTTGGTCACCTCTTTTGCTTATTTATTTATCCTGTTATGTTAACAATGAGGTATTGATTTTTAGCAATACAAATAGTACATACATTCCTGGAAATCTATTTTTAGACACCACAGTTTTTTTCTCGTCTGTTTCTCAAAATTTATAAAGCAAAACAAAGCAACATCAACAGCAAAATTTTTCCTCTCTCTCTATTCTTCCACAATATCTTCTTCATTCATCTTACTTGGTAGCATTTGTGTACACGCTTTTCCTTTTCGTTCCCTCTTCTGGTTTCAAAGAAACATGGAATCATACATTAAGTTGTGAAAAGGATACTTGTTTTTCTAGAAACCAGAGCATTCAAAATGCCTTTAATATGGTGCAGAATACGAATAACCCTTGAACCTACACATAGACCTTGCTCTTGTGAGTCCCTTAAGCCCACCTGAGACCTTACACCAGTAGAACTGTTTGTAAAGATTCATTTGGTTAGGCATAAAGAAATCTCCTGTGGTATTGAAAACACATCCCTCCGAGAATAAAAGACCAAGCTGTTGGGCAAAATGAAAAGCAAGTATTAAACCCAAGCCATGCAGGCACTTCACACACCTGGAACAACAGCCTGATGCTTTGGAGAGACAATAGCAGAAAATGAATCTCATGTGTATTCCAGATGGTTCTTGAAGGATCACAGGCCAAAAAAAAAAAATTCATCCCTACCCACCTCTCAAAGCAACTCTGATTAAAATTTCTTATGACTCTCAGCTAAGGACTAAAAGTTAAGCAGTTAAATAAGGCACTGGCATTGTGTGTCCTCATCATCAAAACTTGTGTGGGAATGTGAACTCATCTTTCAGGAAGAAATTAAATATGCCAAAATATTAAAATTACTCTGACTTCTTCTTAGTGGAGTAATGACCCTCAGAGCACACAGATCTCTAGACCAAGATAAATGCAGATGGAAGTTTAAAACAAATAAGCAGAGGTCCGTGTTATTAAAGACCAACAGAGGGAAACCTCCAGCTCTGAGGAGCAGCAGCAGCCACATCTCTTCAAATACAGAAAGAACACAGTTCCACTATTTGCAACAGCTTTTAAAAGAGCAAATATTTTTCTATTCACTCTAAAGAAAATTATGTTTGTGAGGCTGGGAAATTGTGTGGATGCAAATTCTCCAACCTAGTAATTATCTCTGATCCGTTTCAATAAGCAAAGGTTTGGGGGAATTATTCCTGTATGATTCATTTTCACTGCGTTTTATTTGCAGAATAGATTGGAACTGTATGAATAAGAGACCTTCAACTCCTATTAACATTTTGAATGCAATAGAGGCTCTCCAGAAATTAAAAGACAAACATTGGTAAATCAATAAAGGAAAACATTATTTTATTTCACCTTGGGCTCAGCCACCCACTGCCTACCTTCTCCTCATCCTTGGAAGTTTTTTTCATGTGAGCTGACCCAGCCAGAGAAGAGACAGTTGATGAGGAAGTAGGATGGGTAGTGCTTCTGACAGGTACTGTTTGAATAAAGGTAAGATTTTAATAAGAGGGAAAAGATGAGGATCATATTTGGCTACATTGAAAGGTTCATGTGGAGAAATGGTTATGGAATGGGAAATGCAGACTATGGAGGTATTTTGATGTCTGTAAAACTGTAAGCAACTGAGGTATGTGGGGAGAAAGAGAGAGGGGGGTAAGGGTTAGAATAACAAAGAATGACCAGCAAGAGTCAATAAATCATCAGACTCCTCTGATGAAAGCTGAAGAGCTAATGTTAGAAAGACTACAGCTGAGTTAGTCACTGTGGTGAGGACCAACCATCTACCTTGTGCAAAGTACTGTTATTTCCCTCTAAAATGAGAAAATCGATAATCCCTAAATCCAGCTGTGTGGCACATTCCTCTAATCCCAACCATCCGGAGGCAGAGGCAAGAGAATTGATACAAGTTCAAGACCAGCCTGGTTTACATAGCATATTCCAAATCAATTCAAGCTATAGAGCAAGATCTTCATTTAAAAAAATGAAAAGAATAAATGAAGGGAAGAGATCCCTATTCCATGCTGTGATTGAGATAACTGTAAAAATTTCCATATAAAATTATAATTTCTAGACAATTAATTCTCTTCTTGAGAATAACAAAAATATCCATTACTATTGCGCATGGTTGTGATATAAGAACCCATTTCGAGTTGGGATTGTAGCTCAGTGGCAGAGTTCTTTACTTGCACAGGTACCTGGGTTCAATTCTTGGCACTGCATGAAGGAAATCATCACCAATAATATGAAATAATTGGGACACATGCTGTTTTCATTTTAAGCAGCATTAAAAGTTGTACCTTTCTTGAAGTAAATCATTGCAGCAATTTAAAATGTCCTTAGGGTAAAGTGAACTTTATCTCTTGAAGCTGCCAAGAACAAACACAGGTGAACTTCAACTTAAGTTTCTCTGCAAGTTTTTTGTGCAGTAAAAAAAAAAAAAAAAAAAATTAGGTCTAGAAAAAAATGACTTAGCTCACATGTGAAAGGCAAGCCCGCACAGAACGTAGAGTCATGGCTGCATCAGCAGAGAATTGCCTCCCTCAGGGAGGAGCAGAGTAACTGCAGATTGTAGCAGATGGGGATTAGATCCTCTTTGTTTGCCTGTATGGGGCTGAAGCACAAGAACAGGATGGAGTTACTCAATGACAGAATTAGGCAACTCCACACCCACCTTGTGCTGCCGTTTTTCTTTCTATTGAAGGAATGAGGAAACTGAGTGTAAAAGGCTCATTTTCTAAGTAAGCAACTTAAAAGTCAGCTAAAGTGGGTTTATGTTACTTGGTGAAGTGGGTGGCTATGTGAAAAGGAGTCAAGTTTATGACATAATCATGATGCATCTAAATTCAAATCTAACCTCTTGGGTTTAGGAATAGGGAGACTGATTTGTTTCATTTATAAATGAAGGGAAAGATACAATTAGATGACCCAAAAATTTCTTTCTGACCTATATTGGCCACAGATTACCTATGTGCCTTTTATAGACTCCAATCCAGATATGATCGTTCCCTCTATTGTTTTGCAATACTTGCTATGCTATGGCTTGTAGTTGCATATATGACCCTTTAAGAGAGTAGATGGTTCTCATTTATATTGTATTTCTTTTAGCAGTACAAAGCGATCCCACAAAATATTTAAAAAAGAGTAAAAATGCATCCAAGTGGAATTTTATTTTAATTTTTTGAGAATGATTAAATATTCAAAAATTAATTAAAATAACCTATTATATCAATGGACTGCAAAGAAAAATCATACGTTCAAATGCAGTGATACAGAAAAAGGTTCTGGCAATATCTGACATGAAAAGGGTGTCAATAAACTAGGAACAGACAGCCCCTTCAACGTAGTAAGTTCTTCAGCCGAGGTTGGAAGCTACATACATGTAGTAACATCAAACCCAGTCTATTCTGTGGTTCTTTAACAATACTTTACCAACCAATATGTACAAAGAGAGAAAGCAAGATGGTGGATTAATTAAGAATGAGGGTGGAAATGATACTTGAAATAGAAGAGAACTGAATTGATGAAAACACCAAAGTCAGTGGAAAATACAGTGCACAAGACCACTAGGAACAGTGGAGACTATGGGACAGAAGTGACCTTGATACAAAAAGACTGAATTGCTCCCAGAGAAGGGGACTGCCTACAGCATTAAAGCAGTGAGGGGTTGAGGATAACTTGATGTAAGAGCAAATTGACCAGGAGAACTTACATTTTGAGTGAAGCAGGGGACTGAAAGATAACCATTGCTTTGGTTGAGTCTATGTACAGACAGCTTAATGGATACCTTAACATGTGTCAACCTTTTTCAAAGCTACTAGCTATATTCGTCACTGACTGAGTCTCAAATTTTGTTTTCCAGAGTAAAGAACACCTATCTCCCAAAAGAAGATAGCTCAAAGTGGGAATGGTAGGAAATCTCATCGTCTTGGAAAACAAGCAGTGTAGAGCTAAACACAATTTGAGTTACATGTTCAAAGCATTCTCTGTTTATTCTACCACATATCAGGTTCTTCTGCTGCCTTGAACTTTGTATTTCATTACTGGGAGCTTTATCTATAGGGGCATGGACAGATGACTGATGGATGTGTGGTTGGATGGATGGATGGATGGATGGATGGATAGATGGATGGATGAATGGATGAATGGATGGACGGGCGGATGGATGGGTAGAAAATGGATGGGTGACTAGATGGTTCAATGAGTGAATAGAGGGATGGGTGGACAGATGGTAGGTGCATGACTAGGCCAGTGGATGGATAGATAGTGAGTGGATGGATGGATGGATGAGTATATGGGTGGGTGGGTAGGTAGAAGGCATGCCCGTACATATAATGATACATAGGTGAAGGACAGAGAACAGTTTATCTTCCACTGTGTGGGCTTATGGGGAGTGAACTCAGGTCACCAGGTTTGAAAGTAGATATCTTACCCACTGACCTATTTTACTGACTCACATCTACCAATTTTCAATGTCCATAACAAGGTAACAAATGAGAGTTTTAAGGGCAGCCTGGGGGCAAGAAAGAGGGAGAGATGGTTTGGTGAGTAAAGTGGTTTACCATAAAAGCATCAAATCCTAAGTTTTCTCCCTCAAAATCCATATAAAAATCCAGGTGTGACAATGTGAACTGACATCCTGCTGCTGGAGAGGTGGAGGAAGGAGGATCCCTGGGGCTTGCTGACCAGCCAGTGCAGCCAAATTGGCAAACTCTGGGTTCAAAAAAAAAAAAAGACACTGTATTAAAAAACATCAGGTGTATCTTGACCTCTGGTCTCCACATGCACACACATATATGCATGTATATATGTATATATATATATGTGTATATACATGTATATATATATATGTACACATAGATG
Organism: Typhlomys cinereus; assembly: GCA_023101885.1. NCBI lineage: Eukaryota > Metazoa > Chordata > Mammalia > Rodentia > Platacanthomyidae > Typhlomys > Typhlomys cinereus. Next base: position 2,326,613 of record JALPQD010000001.1, read on the forward strand.
CATACCTACCTGCAAGTCTACATACACATGAGCATGTAAGCACAAACATACATACATACATGCATGCATACACACATACACATGACCTGACAGTCACTAACAATCCAAAATTATCCTTTTTACTGACATCATTAATTTCTAGTCCATGTACTATAGGAGACCATTTTAGTTGAATTGATAGTGTTTGACATTAAACAGATAGCAGATTAATGATAGCAAAATACTACTCTTGACAATTCCTTCCCTTTTATGTAGTCAATTGTGTAATCCCACCTTGGTGATATACCTCTGTTTTCTCTCCTGTGGATTTCATCAAATATCACCAAATGTTATTGCTAGCAGACAACCAAAAAAAGGATTCAAAATTTGCAGAGCAAAACTTACAAGAGGCTTATAAAGAGAAATGCAAGTTAGAGATACCAAAAGGAATTAAGAGACTAGCAAATTCCGGAGCAAATATCAAAAAAGCAAGAAATTACCCAAAAGTGAAATTTACATGTCAAAATCCACAGAGTAAAAAACACAGCTGTAAAAATACCAATCAAAACAATGACCAGAAAATAAAAATCCTTGACAGAGAAGAATAGACTGCCCTTGTTTGACTCTTTATTAACCCAGGAGACATCTGGTCTAAGCAAGAATGCATAAGTGGCTGAGACACATCACAGTTGGCTAGAGAGGGAGGTCAAAAGTAAGTGTCCCACTCTCTGGCAGAAGCAGTTCCTCAGACACTTCAGAAAAAGAGAAAAAACAGGAAGAGGCCAGCAGCAGCAAAAATGGACAGAGAACACAGACAGACAATACACAGATGGCAAGAATGTGTAAATGGTCAAGGAACATGGAAATTGCACTCCAGGTCATTAGGTACATTAAAACTCTACATATAGTATACAGGAGATTTACACACTATCACAGAGAGCTGAACCGCATATGAGTAGATGTTTTTAAAAGCTCCATGTGTGTTTTCTAAGTTAGATTGTAGATATGAACCTATGTGGTATGTTTGAATTTGTGTGTGTGCATGTGCTATGTATGTGTGTTGGGAGAGAGGAATGTGCTATACAAAATGCATTCATTTATTCCTCAGGTTTCCATTGGATTTCTGATAATATTAGAATATCTGATATCGTTATCATTGGAAGTTTACAGTGTAATAGAAAGGAGAAAAAGCCATTAAAACCCTAGAGATCCCATTACACTTTGAGATAGTGAGTGCTTTGACATGAAATTATAAGGTGCTATAAAACCATAAAGGAGTAGCTGATATAGTGTTAGGAAGCCAAACATTTGATACTTAATCAGAGATTTAAAAACACAGAAAAGTTCAATATTGTAAATGTGCCTTTCTTATAAGTCTATAGATTCAATATCGTCCCATAATTCCATAGGGATTCTTGAGTATTAACAAGTTGATTCTCAAATAAAAAGAGAAAGCTAAAGGTCCTAGAATGTTCATAATAACCTATAAAAAGAACAAAATAAAGGCTTATTATAGGGGCTGGAGAGGTAGCTCAGGGGTTAAGCCTCTGCCTTGTCCTGAGTTCGGATCCTAGACCCCACGTATAGACGCCAGGCAGAAGCAGGGGCGGCCTGCTTTTCTGGTCCTGGTAGGAGGGAGCCTGTGAATCCCAAGGCAGAGTAAACAAGAAGTGGAGGCAGTCCATGGTGGTTCCTGAATTCGTCCATGGTTCTACACACACACACACACACACACACACACACACACACACACACACACACATATACACACATGCACAATTGAATAAACAATAAAAAGGCTTATAAAGTTGTCATAAGCCAAACAATACAACATTAGAACAAATCTAGCCAGTTATATCAATGAATTAGCATACCAAGTACAGATATACAGATCCACAATTTAATGGCTATTTGACTCTTAACAAAAGCAACAGTGAAATCCACAGGAAAAAGGGGAATTCACCATCTGGTACTAAAAACTTGATATGCATATGTGATGAAATTAGCCTCAACCCCAACTTCATATCATACTCCAGAATTAACCAAAATGGGTTATACACCTAAATGTGAAATCAAAGTGTAATGCAATTAAAGAGGAAAGAACAAGCTTCTAAGAATGAATAAAAGACTAAAGATTGATAAATATCACTAGTATTAAAAACTATGTATCAAAACTCACCAATATGAAACAGGTTGATGAGCTACAAGAATGAAAGAAAACATGTTTGTACTAAGAGACTGGATTAATAAATCTAGAAAATAAGTCTTACAACTTAATATAAAGATGAACAGGCCAATAGAAATAGAGTAAACATCTGAATAAACACATAATTAAAATCATATATGAATAGCTAATAATCTCATGAAAAACTGCTCAGCATTATTGGTCATCAAAGAAATGAGTTAACATTATTAAAATTACTAAAGGCACCAAACACTGGCCAAATGAAGAACAACTGGAAGATGCAAGACTGTGTACACATCCATGTGTGCGTGTGTATTGTATTAAGAGGGTCTCACTATGTAACTGGGGCTGATTTAAAACCTGAAATCCTCCTGTCTCAACTGCTTAAGCACTGGGATTACAAGCATGCCTAAATTTAGGGCTCAGTTACATTTTGGTCAGAGGTAAAATGTTGCAATAACTTTGTAAAACACTTCAATAAAATTACATATACATGTATCTTATGCCCTAATAATCCAAATTCTAGGCCATTACTGAAGAGAAGGAAAATTTTAAAAAGTAATAATGTAAAATGTTTATAGTAACTTGTTCAAAGTTTGAAAAAAATCTCACATATATACCCGTGGGAGAATGTTAGAACAACCTGCCAGATGTTCATATGGTGAATACTACTGTTCAAAAAATGATTATTGCTACACGCCATAACATGGCTGCATCTCAAAAATTACTCACCAGACAAGATGAGTTTTCTATGAAGAGACGCATGCTATATGAGTCCATTGACATGAGTTGGGGAGATGGGTCAGTGATTAAAGCCTTTTTCTTATAAGCAAAAGAACCCGAAGTAAGATTTCCCAGATCCCATATAAAAAATGCTGAGAAAATATAACAATGGTCTTAATTCCTGCCCTGGAAGGTGGAGACTATAAAATCCCTGAGCAAAGAAATAAGGAAGTGGAGCAATCCAGGATGATTCCTGATGTCACCTTTGGACCCCACAGGCAGACACACTCTACTGGCATGACATTTCTATTATAGGCAAACTGAAATCTCTATTAGGAAAATAGAATCATTGCTGCTTTTGGGTGACAATGTGAAATTAATTTAGAAGGCGAGCAAGGAACTTTTGTGATGATGTCTAGGTCTATTTGTTGGTACATATCTGAATCACCCAAGTATGTATATGCCACTTAGACTTTTAAGATTTTTACTTATAAATTTTACTTCATTAGAAAAGCCTTAAGAACTTAGTAACTCTGGTTAATGTTACATATAGAAAAGTAACTTACAAGAATACTGATGTCAGAAATTCACTTTGAAATGCATTTATGAAATTAGATCATTAGATTAATAGATGGATAAATATGTGATACATATGGTAAATTGTAGATGATAAATGTATATATTAATCATAAATTATTCTCAGATATTCTCAATATGTTTTTCATAATAAAATGTTGGGGCAGGGGAAAGTAGAAGAAAGGTTGCTTTACTGTCAGAGTTTCTTTTGACAAGTCATGAAATCTTTCTCCAGAGTAATTCCCAGAAGACTGACCTCATTTCTCACTGGGAGGGAACAAGACAGATGTCCACCCTTATACTGGCTAGCAAGAGCCAATTGCTAAATTTCCAGAAATTATGTAAGCCAGTTGAGGCCACACAGGTAGTTTGAATTGGCCACAGTGGGATTCTTTACACCAGGGATATTGCTAAATGCTACAAATCAGGACATTTTGTTTTATTCTGTTTTTGAAAAGGTGTTGTTAAACATTTACCCACACACAGACCACTGCCCAATCCCAACAAACCCTTAACAAGGAAAATGAAAGGTGATAATATAAATTAAGCAAGCTGCATCTGAGTTATACATAGGAATGTGAACACCTTGTCCAAATTAGACCTTTTTAAGCATGGAACAAAAAGATAATAAGTAAAACTAGGTGAATATATTTGAGAGCAAATTACAGATATTTGGCTAAGCCATTTAATGTTTAAAAAATTATTTTGTCACATATTCGTGCATATCATGAAATATGGGGCAAACAATTTTTGAAAATTTAAACTTTTAATGTTTGTAATTTGCTTATACTTGTTCAAACAAAAACAATAATATGTAATAATCAAATTTTCAGTGAATTAGTGATATAAATAACAAAATATAAATAATTTATTTATTTTTGAAAATTTTAGACTTGTATGCAATATATTTTGTTAATGGCCTATTTTATCTTGCTTGTAAAATCAAGGGTAATATATTTTATTTACTTACAGGTTCCATTTGTAGTAAAAAGACAAAGTCCTAGATTAAGCCAAAGCACAGACGCTGTTTACTCAGTTGTACATAATAGTTTATTAAGATGGCTTACAGGAGAGAAGACATCCTTTGCATTTTTAGAAATCCATCAATGAATCAGGACCTCTATATTTTCTATGACTGATTTAATTTTTAAGAAGAATAAGAAATGGACAGACAGAGCATTCGGTTAGAATCACCTGGGAAATTCATTAAAAGAGGAGACTTTTTTTTTCAAACAATTATGAACGAGTCTGATAGAGAAATACTCTACCAGTAACACAACTAGAATATTTGAAGAAAGTAATATTTTAAGTCTGTTTGGATCAGAAGTTTCAAGGAAGCAGGAACTAGAGGACCAAAGTAGAGAAGCAAAGCTCAGAGACCCGCTCTTCCTTGTCCCTGGCAAGTACTCTGAGAAGTTCTTTCTGCCCCTTTCATGATAAATCTGAAACAGGCTTAGAGAGCGATTCTTCCTGGGAGGAGAATACAGCCTCTATAGCTAAGCTCATGTAGATTTCAAGATTCAAAGTTTGTTTGGGGTTGGTGGCTTTGTAGAGTCGTTGGTGATGCTGTTCTCGCAAGTGTTTAGAAGACTTGGTTTGTTAGAAAATTTCTGGTCCACATAGACATTATCAAAGCTCTTTCTTAGATACAAGCTGGATAATTCGTTGAATGACTTGTCCATGTGCCTAACCATTTCTCTCAAGTTAATGATGCCATCTAAAAATAAAAAACCCAAGTGAGAAATCTCCAAACCTTCAAGGTTTGCTTATTCTTATCATCCAGTTATTGACTCATATTTAGGATTTCTGCATTTTCTTCATCTTTGGAAAACTCATCTTTTTTCTTCTACTCTATTGCCTTGAAAGTCCTACTGAATGTTTATTCCCCATAATAAAATATGTATATGCTGCCAACTCTATGATCTGTGATGCCTATTTTCATGCTATGCATCATTTATAATAATTTCATGCATTTTACAGTTTTTCTGCAGTGAACTCAATTCCTATACTGCTTCCAATCTATATATTAGTTAAAGTAGGAAAATCTGTGCTAAAAACTATACAACAAAAATCTGTAATAAATTCAATGAAGCAAATATTAATAGGCAAGCTAGGCCCAAATAAAAGGTCCTGAGAGGTTTGTAGCCAAACTCACATTGTGATTCAGGAATCCACCTCTTACATGCTGCAGTTCCACCAGCATCACCTGGTCCATCAAGCACACCGCTACTTTGGGGATTGATGGCTAAAAATCAAACATTGTATTTTGCTTAATTTTCTTGCTCCTTTTGTCTTGATTTTTTTTTCAGTTGTGGTAAACCAACGTAAAGTATTTTGAGTACGCACGTATGTACATGGCTATGTGTATACATGTAAAGGGATATGCACGTGTAGTAGTAGTGGTGCCTGCATAGATGCCCAGTGTCTTCCTAAATCACTTCTTCACTTAATATTTTGTAAATTAAAAAAAATGGTGAGTATATGTGTGTGTACAAGCCCAAGGGAGACATTAAGAATCATTCTGTATTGCTCTACCTCCATTTTGTTTTGCTCTGAGATTTCCCAGGTTCCACTTTCCGGAGTCAGAAGTGCAGACCACTACCATTTCTGCCTTGCATTTTTACATGGGATCTGGGCTCCAAACTCAGTTCCTTCTGCTTGTGAGGCAGAGTCTTAATCCCTGAATCATCTTTCCAGCCTTTCACTTCATTTTTTAAGATAGGGCTTCTTATAAAACTAGGGTTCACTGGTTGGTCAGACTAGCTGACCAGAGAGACCTCCCCAGCACTAGGATCATGAGGCAGTTTATGGGACAGGCAGTTTATGTGGATGCTGACAATCTAAATCAGGTCTTCAGGCTTATGTGGCAAACACTCTATTGACTAAGTCATATCAGTTGGCTTTATTGATAGCCTATATGTTTACATTTCTATTAATGAATTTCAAGGCCCTGTTTCAAAATAGGTATATAAAACCCAATGATTCAAATCCTACTAAGGAAAAAGGAGAGAAACAGAGAGAAAAAAATTATGAAAATTAAGAAACAAATAGAACATTATTAATTTTATGTTATTTTTTTCTAATTTATCTTTGATTAATCCCTTTTTTCTTTGTATATATTGGTTCTAATTAACCAGTTATGTTTGTTAATGTTTTAGGTGTTACATGTGCTATAAATACCTTTTGCAGTATGCCATATTTCTATTCTTAACAATGTCAGGCGAAGTGTATCAAATCCTAATGAATGTAGACTAGCCTTCTACATTGCAGCCACTCTTCACAACCCAGCACTACTAGTGAATGGCTTTTCCTTCCTTTGCTGGCATACTTGTAGTGCTATTTCTCATATAAGTCAATGTTCTTTATATCTGAAAGTTGATCCTCTCCCATTGCTTGTCAACACCAACTCCAAGATTATACGATATTCAATGAAAAGAAAATAACTTCTAACGTGTAGCAGTTTACATAATGGATCAATATGGCTTCCTGTGAGATTGTGTGATTATAAAATTCCCCTACAGTTTAAATTGCTCAGAGACAATGAGAATTCGCATGGCTTGGGAGTAAGAAGAGGAGGTGTTCTGTTAGTCTTGCCAAATAAAGGCAAATGTTCAGACATTCTCTGCTTGGCATCGTCATCATCACACGCACTGTCTAGATAACAGTAGAACCTGACCAAGGGGCATGTTCATTCAGTTGTGAAGAATCCCTGACTTGGACTACAGCTGTAATTAAAATCATTCCTTAATCAAGGTTCATGATTTAAACATCATTCTCCAATATGAACTTATCTTTAGCACAGTCCAGCAGATAATTTACAAAAATAATTACAGTTGTACTCATGTATTTTTGTACTTATATGTGAAAGTTTCCTAAGATTTCCAGACATGTCTATACACACATGTGTGTAGACAATTTTTCAAAAGTGGTTCTCTCCTTCCATCTTATTTTTGAGGCAAGATGTCTCTTGTCTCTTCTCTGGAACGTACAGTATACTTGAGATTTTAGGGATTGAAATCAGGTCATCAGGCTTATATGGCAAGTGCTTTTATACTGAGCCATCTTCCTAGACTCCTAATTGTCTTTCAAATTTAGGAAAACTCATTTGTTTCTAGAGACACAGTGAGTTTAACCCTGACATTCAAAGTAGAGTAACAATCTTTTTGCTGTAGAATTTTGTCTTCTCTTCTCTAGGATTAATTTTCATGTTGGAAAAAAACTAGATAATTGACAAGGAAGATATAAAAGGTGGCAAAAATATTCTCACTAAAACTGCTTCCTTAGGGAAAAAATACTTTTCAAACACCCCCTTTTATTCTGAGACTTCACTGGATCCTCCTTTCAAAAGTTTAATTCTCTTTCACAATGTGATCTTTATGCAGTGTTTTGCATCAATACTGATGCAATATTTAGCGGAAGTCTTGTCTTAGAATGGGCACAAAATAAATTTTCTTCTGATCAACTGATTTAACTCACATCATATTTTTTGTTTTCTCACAAACTTCTGATCCAGAAGTTCTGTAGGTTTCAGGAGGAAAGCTGAAATAACCCGCTGTACTATCAAGTGTATTTAATTTCTTATATTTTTAAACTTTCTCTATAAAACATTCATTTTAGTTGAATAGTGATACATGTCTACACCATTTATATGAGTCAAGGTGCACCATGAATTACACAGCAATTTTCTCCTATTAGTATACCTGACTTCTCAGATTGGATGTTTATTTTTAATTATTTTTTCTGTTTTTATATACCACAATGAATATAATCATTGCAGTAGTCATCTCTTAATTCTCAAGACTTTCAGTGGATATCTGAACCATCAGATAGTATCAAAACCTACATGTATTATAAATTTTATTGAATAACCTTTATATATCTTTCAACATTGTTACATACTAATAGAGTTCTAGCTTTCTGTTTTTTAGATCCTCATGACTGCTTTGCAACAAAACAAAAACAGTTGGAGCCAGTACCATGTAAAACAAGATCTACTCAAACACAAGTACTATAATTAGTCAACTCTGTAGTACCTGAAATATTTCCTACATGACTAAAAGGGAATAGTGTTCACAGCATCAGTGTCCATAGTGGTTCATGTCTGGTGGAAGATGGAATGGAATGTTGCTGGAAAAAAAGAAGGAAGAAATAAAAAATCATGCTACTCAAAATAGAGTGCACAAGGGGCTGGAGAGGTGGCTCAGGAGTTAAGTTTCCGCCTTGCAGGCGGAAGGTCCTGAGTTCGGATCCCAAATCCCACGTATAGACGCCGGGCGGAAGCGGGGGCAGCCTGCGCTTCTGGTCCTGGTAGGGCGGAGCCTGTGAATCCCGGGGCAGAGGGAGGCGGAGGCGTCCATGGTGGTTCGCGAATTCGTCCGTGGTTCTACACACACACATACACACATGCGCACACATACATACACACATGCACAATTGAATAAATAATAATAATAATAATAATTTAAAAAAATAGAGTGCACAATAAAACATGACCTGCTTGTTTCTGAAATTTCTATGTTATCATTGAACCATAATTTACCACAAGCATACGGTAATGTAGAAAACAAACCCACAAACAAGATAGACTAGTTTATACCAAGAAAATGTTAAATTTTGTCAAAAGCAAAGTTGACCTAATCATAATCTATTCTGCCTACTACCATTAGCAAAAGAAACCATTTACTTGTGTTATTGTCTAATCTAGAGGGTCATCTTCATATTTAACTAAAGTTTGGACTTTAGGAGTATGATTTAATCTCAAACTATAGGTACACTTACACTGAATCTCATCTGGACTCTAAAACGCCTTAATCGTTAGTGCCCCAATACCTCTCACTACTGCAATTTGTTGATTCCAATATTTTTCTTAGGATAGTTTAAAGTGATCTGAACTTAGAGTCAGAAAACTCATACATTGGTCTAGTCTTTTAATTCTGCCTTCTGTTAGTCAGTTGATACTGAGGAAGTCTCTGTGATGAAGTCCTAAACATTCACACCTATAAAACTATTAAACCATTAAACTAAAAACTTTTAAACTCACCTTCTTAATTCAGAATTCTTTGAGGATAACCAGATGAATCATATACATAAAAAACTTTAAAAACACAAAATGGCACAAAAATGTCATAGTATCATTAAATATCTTAAAACTACTTCCTTCCCAAAGCCATTTGTTTCAGATCCTCATATTTTCAATAGTTCAGCAATGCTTAAACATCTACTTTGGGAGGAAATTAGTACAGACATTGAGTACTAGTCAAATAAGATGGGCAGAGCTAAAAATGAATAGTAAAGTGCTCTTCAAAAATGAAGATTTAAAATGCACATTAAAAAGTGTTCATTTCTTCACCCATGAGTAATTTAGAGCCATTGTTGCCTACCCATCACCTACCCGTCTTGAGGAACACACTCTACACACACAGTGCTTTCTGCAGCAAGTCATTTGGAAGAAACTTACTGTATGTCCAATTCCTACAATAATGGAATAATGAGTATCAGAAATACCTTTCCATCATAAAGAAAAGAAAGGTATAAGCTAGGCAAAATAAAGGAAACAACTATTTGAACAATATTGAGCAGATCATGCAGGACTATCATTTAAAAAAAAAGCTAGACTTTGGGCTGCGCAGATGGCTCAGGAGACAAATCCTTTCCTTTGGAAGCAAAAGGTCTGAATTTGTATCCCCATATGTAAAAGTTCAGGTTGCAATTCAGGCCCTGGAAGATGGAGCCTGAAAAACACTAGAACAAGCAATAAGGAGTTAGAACAATCTAGGATGATTCCCAGTGTCACGTTTGAGTCACACCTGCACACAACTCAAGTGCCTTCTGGCACACACACACACACACACACACACACACACACACACGAGGGAAGGGGGGGAGAAAGAGAGAGCGAGCTTTCCTTAAGTCAGGATCCTTAAGGATCCCTAAGTCAGGATCCTTAATATCTAGTATCCAATATAAAAGTCACAGATATATAAAAGAAAATATGGCACATAATCTGGAGAATAAACAACAATAGGAACAAGTCTCAAAATGCCAAAAATGTTAGGATTAACAGCAAGGGTGTTTTAAAAACTATTCTAAAAATCTTCAGTTATTCAAGGGAAAATGTGGAAGATATTAGTAAACAAACAGGGACTTTCCACAGAGAAAAATGGAAAATAGAAAAAGGAAGATAGATGGAAATTACAGAAGTGAAAATTCTATCTGAAATAAAATTCTTGTTAGATGAGTTTTATCAGACACTGAAAAAGAAAAGCTCAACAAACTTAAAAAGAAGTCACCAGAAACCCAAATTGATGGGTTAATCCAACTGAATGAACCATAAGTTAATACCCAGATGAGTATATCTCTATTTGACAAATAACGGTTGCATCTTCTTCAGTGCGACAAACGTTCCAGTCTTTGTCAAATGGCCACCTGAACTGCTTACTTAAGCAAACAGAGGCAAAAGAGCTAATGAATGTCAGACTAATCAGGAGCTATTCTTATCATATACATATTTGCTATTTTGTTTACACTTTTAAATAACAATCACTGACTTTGCACTGACTATGCACTGATAATACATAAGATCTCTCTCTCTCTCTCTCTCTCTCTCTCTCTCTCTCTCTCTCTCTCTCTTTTCTCTGTCCTATAATACAGGAGATGGGACCCAAAATCTCTCAATTCCATATACTTGCTTTCGGGTGTTCTACCACCATTCCACAGATCAACTCTAACCTTAACTGTCATTCTTTACGGAATATGGTTATGGTTTGGACCTTAAATGTGACCCGAAGACTCTGTTTTGAAGGTTTGATCTACAGACTGACACTACTTGGAAGTGATGGAACCTTTGGAACTTGGAGCCTGCTTGAAGGAAGAAGCATTATGTTCTCCAAGGGGATACTTGTATCTAGTACCCTTGGTCTCTTTTCATCCTAGAAGGGTGTCAATGCTCTGCCTCACCAAAGACCCTAAAATAACAGAGCCAGCTGACCTTTGACTAAAATCTATGAAGCCCCTAGCCCAAATTAGCCTTTTCTTTTGGTAAATTTTATCATATTTTGTTACAGAGTTGGAAAGCTAACTAATGCACGCATGCAACTGATCAAGCTAGCAGCTTTCATTGTGAATTGATGGGTCAAGGAACAAGCAGAGTTTCGGTACTAAAAGTCTGTATAAGCCCCAGGCTTGGAAATCACAGGGACTATTCAATACTGTGTCCCTCATATGTGCCTTGAATGAACCAAATCTATATATGTATCTTCCCCTTTCTCATTGCCTAATGTAATTGGTACTATAACATTTTCATAACTCTTTTTGCAGATGACAAACCAGTTCATATAGCTTTATTTTCATTGCTAACTGCCATTTATTGAGAATCAACAAAAGCCTATTTCTTCACATTAAATCCTTCTATGTCACTTATTTTCTCTTAGTTTCCAAAAAATTCTTTGGGTGTTTAAATCTTTATAGTGCAATAGTGTTTGTCCTGGAATCATATTTTAAGAGATAAAATTATAAATGTATTAAAATCTTCAAGGCAATAAAGTTCTGATTGCTTACAGAAAATATTTTATCACATGCTAACTTACTCTGTAGTGGTACAAAATTTCTTATGTGAAATTTCTAACTGAAAAGAATTCACTATGCATAATATGCTTTGTTTACTGTCATCCAAATTCAAAAATTAATTTATGTCCTGTCTTATTTGTCTTATACTTACACTCAAGTTTTTTCTTTTTGTATTATTTTAAATAAGATCCCAGACATGATATCATTTTACCTTTAAATAGTAAATATATGCCATTGAATGATCTATCTCTTTTAGTAAAGCCATTATACTTTTCTCCTGTAGTAATAAGCATAAATCTTTAGTTTTATTAAATATCCAGTTAAAGCTCAATTCCCTGTGGTCTCAGATATCACTAATTACTTTTACTTTCATAGGTTATTATAGAATTGGAATTGATATAAGATTCACACAGCAATTAGGTAGCTACTCTGCCCTTAAAAGTTCTTTTAATCGTTAGGGTCTCTTCTGCCCCAACTTTCTCTCTCTCTCTCTCCTTCCTTTTCCAATCTCTTACAATTCTTTTTTCATAAACTGGGCTGGTGACTTGTTGCTCTATAGAATTTTCTCAATCTCATTTTTGCATTTTTTAATGTAAGCTCATCTTTATTCAGGGCTTTACGTAAACCAAGTACTTTTTACAATGTTTCATCTGCTATAATGGACAGAGCTTTTGCATCCCCTAGGAATTCGTCTGCTGTCTTAGTTTGTATATGATGGTACTTGGAGATAGGATATAAAATGGGGCTGGGAGGCTATGAGGTTCAAACCCTGGTCTGATGGAATTCATACCCTCATAATAAGAGGCCCAAGAAATCTTCCTCTGTCTGTCTCCTGCCATCACTCCTACCCTGGGTGATACAAAGACCTTGTGAATACACAGCAAGAAGACAGTCCTGGACAAGCTCAAAAAAGGGTCGTCTCCAGAACTGTGAGAAAATAAGTTTCAGCTCTCTAAGCCCCCCAGTCTGTTATGTTTTGCTACTCTAACCTAAACTGACTAACACATATACCCTGGATTTGGTCCAATTTAATTTCTATTTTGAATTATCATAAACCACCTTGTTTGTCACTGTGGCTACAGGGCCGCACATTGGTCTTGACATTCACAAAAAGTCTTTATTATTCCTGTCAAGAACATAATTAAAAACAAGTTTGAGATCTTTTCACTTCATGATGCTAGCTCAAGCTAAGAGCTGACACTTGATGCTTTCTCTCCCCATTCCCACACCTTTGTACCCATGAGCAACATTTGTTTGTTTGACAGCAAAATACTTATCCAGGTGACTTGTATTGACCCAATTGTATTCCATCTTTACTTAGTAACTTAATCTCCCTAAGACCTACAGCAACATGATTTCATTTGACACCAATTTCACTGCAATCTTGAACAGCGACTATACATGGTTATTTGTGATAATTTCAATTCCTGTTTTATGGTATTAATGAATTTTGACTTTTCCTCAAACTCCATTATGAGTAATGTGTCAAAATGTGGGAAGGAAAATATCACAACAGAGGGGTCATGTAGACACTAGGCCTTTTCTGCTCTTTCACATGGAGTAAGACAACCAACACTGGTTTGAACTGGGAATGGAGACCACAGCATGAGGCCATTGGCTGGTGGGTGTGCTGAGAAGCATGATGTTATTTGTTTTCTCTTTACTCAGAACTGTAACACACACATTCACTAATTCCCAGAAACAGTGAATTCCTCATCAAGTACCAATATATATAAGTTTTTGTGTGGTAGAAATCTGATTTTAATGAAACATAGAAAATAAAAAAGAAGGGACTAGGAAAATGGCTCAGGGGTTAAAGTTTTTCCCTCATAAGCAAAATAGATCTGGGTTTGGATCCCCAGATCCCACATAAAAATTCCATGGGATTGTGGGGGGAACTTATAAATCTGGCCCTGGAAGATGGAACCTGGGAAACCCAAGGGCAAAACAATAAGGAGGTAGAAAAATCCAGGATAATTCCTGATATCATCTTTGGGCCTCCATAGCGCACACACTGAAGTACACTTTTACACACACACACACACACACACACACACACACTATATTGGGGTTCAAAATTCCTTCTTCTTTTGACATTACAAAGCTTCATGTTCCTACTTTTTAAGTTTGATTTTCATGTTATTTAAAATACATTCTGATAAGAGAGCAAGACACTATCCCTTAAAGTAAACTTTATGAACAAGGAAGATTTACCCAATAAAATATAAATGAAAAAGAAAAAAATTTCTGCCATGATTTTGAATTTGAGATTATTCATACCTTATAACTGCATGTTTCATGATACTTTTACAAAGACAAAATATACCCATTACACTTTCACCTTACTGAATTCTTTAAGCTGTCCCCAGTTTGCACAATTGAGATTCCCAACATAAATAACTTCTGTTAATATAAGGAGAAATCTACTAACTGGGATATTTAGATTTTAGGAATCATGGCATCTCATAGGATTGTTTTTTCCCACATTTGGAGAGAAGCAAAGTCCCCTAGGAAACTTGTTCTACTTCAAGCCTTACTGACAAACAGCAGCTTTCATATGGCCCTTAGCTATGACTTTGCTTACTACCAAAGTGTGATAACATAGTTGTAGCCTTGAAGAATTTTGTAAGTTTTAAATTTTGTAAGTTTGAGAAAATTACTGCATTTGGGAAAAGATTAGAAATCAGGACCTGGGTTTCTATGTTTAAAAAACAGGGTTTAACTATTGTCTTATGATATTTTAATTCCCAGAAAGCTGAACAAAATATAAGACAAGACCTACATAGGCTTCAGCCTTCTAAAATTCAATGCAGCATTTCTGTGAGTATCTTCCTCCATACTATTAAATTGAAAGTAAGTCATTTCCCTACCACACAATGTAGACATTAGCCCTTAGCCAACATTCGGTAAATATGAATATGAGTGAATAGCAGATAGATACCTAGTTAATTAAAGATGGAATGCAACAAAGCCTAATTTTGTTGTACATATGTCTCAGGGTACGTGTTTTATGAGTAAGCAAAAAAAAAAACTATGAAAACCTACACAGAGCTTAGATATCAAGGGAGGGAAGAGAGTATCATCTTGCATTATTTGCCAGAGGGGAAAGAATTGTAAGGTCTTCCATTGACGATCTGTTAAGTGTCCTACTTTATCAATTTTCCCCTGTAAACTTAATCCCTGAGCTCTTGCTGTCGTTAAGGAGACACTGCTTGATTACAGGCAGCTCTGAGAGCTTCATAAATCAAAGTTCATTGATCTCCTGACAAGTGGTTCTCTTGAGTACCTAGTTTAGAGAACTTCCTTTCGGCCTCTTCTGTGTAATCACCACACTCCAGGCTACTCCAACCTGTTAGTTGACAGACAACCATTTCCTCCTGTGAACCTTCACTGAAACTTTTGCAGTGAATTCAACCTTATGCAGCTGTTCCATGTTACAACAATGATCCTCTACTTAATAGGTCTTCTGTTCTCTCTCTCTCTCTCTCTCTCTCTCTCTCTCTCTCTCTCCTTCTTCTCCTTCTTTTCTAGATTGCCACAAACTCATTCATTTCTCCTATGGGAAAACATCTTTATTCAGTGTGTCAAAGCACTTTGGCATAGTTTGGAAGATGGAAATGTCACACAGAAATACCTCCTAACCAGAAATATTTTATAGTTTAGTAATTTTCCTCAACTATATTCATTTTGTTTTCCACTGAGGTACAAAGAGGCCACCCTGAATGTCCAGACGATTGCATGCTTTGAGTTTTGAGACTAAGTTCCGACACTAATTGAGAAATAAGGTCAAGAAGCAAAGGTCATTTTCTGCCCTTGAATTTAAATATATGCATTGCAAGTTATAGTGACCCCCATCTCATTCTTCATCCTCCAAGAAAACAAATGCTTTGGAGATACAACTCGGCCACTTTAAAAGGTGACTGCGTGCCACTCTGGAGGGGAGGCATTTCTGGAGCTGGCTCTATTGTGCTGGGAACTCTGAGGGAGTGAGGTCAGCACCTGGATGAATGTCCTTGAGAGTCGCTGGCCTTGTGTGGATAGTGACATCCCTAAGAAAAGCAACTACGGAGTTCCCAGGCTCTTCATGGATCTCTGGCTCCTCAGATTTCCCTCGTAGACAGGGAATTGGGGGGGGGGGTGTCCCATGGAGCTCTCACACCTTCTCTTATGTGATCACCCCTTCAGGGGTCTTTGTCACTCTTCTGTGTGCCAGAGCTGGCCCATCCCTTCCTGGCTTTGTCATGGGGGGTCAGGTGCCCAGGACGCTGTAGCTGTAGCCCTGCAGGGTTCTGCAGCTGGTCCACCTTTCCCGGGCACTGCAAGCCAATGACCCCCACCCCCATGCACGTGTCCCTCGAGCGCCCCTCGAACTCGTCTTGCGTGATCTCAGGACTGCAAGGAGGTAGGAGTAGGCGTGAGTGGGCTCTAGGGAGCTGGAGATCCACAGTGGATTCTCGCGGTCCATAACCCACCTGGGAGCATATGGGTCGAAAGAGAAGCAGAGGTGCACCCAGGGACGGGCATCCCGGGCTGGGGCCGGAAGGGGTGGCTGGGACCCCTGCAGACCCTTCCCCCCCCCCACACACACACATACACAAGCATCTTCACTCCCAGAACTTGGCCCGCTGCAGTAGGAATACTGTGCTGGGCTGTGAGTTTGTCTGGCAGCTTCTACTGAGCAGCTAATAGTATAACAACCCGGCTTTGATAAATCTGAACTAATTACCCCTCTTAATTAAAGTCTTTAGCAGTTGTTTCACTGTTTTGGCAAGAAAACAGGAGAGACTTGCAGTTAGAAAACACCAGATCCCGAGCTCACAGTGGAGCTGCTGATTAACACTTGAAGCGCTTCAAGGACCTGGCACCAGCCACATTTGGTTTTCATCCATGTTTCCTCCTTGAATAGAAGTATATTCGTCTGTAAACATGTACACGCAGATAAAAACACGGGGACTCTCCTTGCCAGCTGTGCGCCAAGTCAGTGTGTGCTTTCAGAATGCAAACAATAGATTTTTTTTCGACGTGATTGTTATTGTAAGGTATTGGTGGAAAAGTACACACCACACAGCTCCCAAGCAGAACAGTTCTCATTTTGCATATCATGAATTTATCAGAAGTCTCAAGCCAATGTCAGGTGTCTGCTTTATAAACAAGTGTCTCCTGTCTCTGAGCTTAACCAAATTTCAAAACCTCATCCAAAGCGATAAACATTTGGAGAGACTGTTTATATTTTGTACATATTCAGGTCAAATCATGGAAAATTACTAATTGGAAAAAACTATGTTGAATTTTTTAAACAGAAGGAGGATGGGCCAGAGAGTAAGAACTAGGGATCTTAGATGAATAATACAAATAGAGCCCTAAAGTTTGTTGATCAAATAAGCATGTTCCAAGTGTTTATTTTTAACAGTTAATGATTCAACTTCCACGTGCAAGAATCAAAACCAAAATTCAAATTCATTCATAATGAACCACTCTTATTCATTGTGAGTGTATGTGTATCTGTGTGTGTGTGTGTGTGTGTGTGTGTGTGCGCGTGTGCATGCATGCATGACACCAATGTGGACCCGTGCCTTTATAGGCACACAAATCTTTTGTGTGTATATATAACATACACACAGCGTTTTGTTGCTTCAGGGGAAGAGAAAGTGATAAATAATCCGCAGGCATTTTGAGACAACAGAATCAACACAATGGAAATATACACAGTAATAAAATTAAAATGATGCAGCATTCCCGGGTAGAATAATACAGATCTCAATAAATACAGCAAAAATTTGTTTTAAAACAAAACAAACACCATTTCTCCACCCGAGATGAAAAGTCTTTTCAACCTAAGGAAATGAAATTAGCCCCTCCGAATTTCTCATAATCGTTAGTGCCTATAATAGAATATAATACACAAAACCATTTAGCAGGTGCATGCAAGAGGCGAAAGGCCGAGGAACGCAGAGGCTTCTGGTCCGCCCTAAAATATGGGACCCAACATGCCTTGGGTTCCACAGACAGCGCTAGTCTGTTGCCTCCGCAGTGGGGCCCCTGGGTTGGGGTTTGGAGGAACTTTGGCCTCCATCATTGATGGCCTTGGTGGAGCCCTGGCTGCAGAGGCCCCGCGGGCGGCAGCGGAGGCGGCAGAGTGGCCAGCGGCGGCTGCTGAAGCGGGGGCGGCGGCTCGTTGCCCGGCTCTCCCGCAGCAGTGCGGGGCAGCCCCAGGCTGCTGTCGTGCAGTTTGCGGACGTGCTTCTTGAGGTCAAAGTTCCTGCAGAAGCCCTTGCCGCAAGTGGGGCAGGTGAAAGGCTTCTTGTCATTGTGGGTGTGCATGTGGAAGGTGAGGTTGTAGACCTGATGGAAAGCTTTGTTGCAGATATTGCACTTGAACTGCTTCTCCCCGCTGTGGGTCAGCTTGTGGTTTTTGTAATTCCCTGAAACACACAAACAACTGGAATAAAGTTCTGAAAGAAGCTTGCAAAGGAGGATTGGGAATGCAAGGAAGGCGAACCGGCAGGCTGAGGAGCAACTACAGTTTTAACTGCAGGTGCAAGGCGTTTGTCCCCTGAGTTTATTTTCAAATACGAACAGTGAATTCGTTCCCTCTACACTCATTAATCCAATTATACAAAAACGAAAACACGAAGTTACAAAGAAATATCTCTTTGGCTATGTCAACTATGGGGTCTTGAAACACTGATCAAATTTTAGGGGAAGTTGTTAGTATAGCAGTCAACATCTCAGATAACTAGTAACATACTTAGCTTAACATCTCTCAGGTTCAATACCTTTTTGATGAAATCCTTTGCCACAAAATTCACACACAAATGGTTTGTAGCCTGCGTGTATTCGGGTGTGTGTGTTTAAAGTGGAGCTTCTGTTGAAGGCTTTGCCGCACTGGCTGCATTTGTGGGGTTTTTCCTAAGCAGGAGGGAGGGAGGAACAGAGAGTTTAAGGTAAGTTGTTATTTATAAGTTCTGCAAGCAAAACAGAACAAGGCTTTGAAGCTTTTAAACAGAACAAAGACAGGGCATCTCCCCAAGTCTCCCTGACAGAATTAAAATCAATCTTTGCTAAAGAGAAGCTTTGCCCCCCCCCCATTTTTACCTGCAAACAAATAGCTGTGAAGTCTACCAACTACAGATGCCAGAACCCACCTGCGTGTGAATGATCTTGTGCCGGCAAAGGGTACTGGCTTGCCGGAAACCTTTCCCACACACTTTGCAAACGAAGGGTCTGGCTCCAGTGTGCACTGGCATATGACGGGTTAAGTTATAATGGGCGTTAAAGACCTTTAAATTAAACACATGTAGAACAGGTTAGCCAAATAAAGAAGCGATCTGAAATCAAAGTGGACAGAGAGAGGTATGAAATAAACATCTGTACACAATGATGCCCAATATAAGAGGAAGGAAGGAAGGAAGGAAGGAAGGAAGGAAGGAAGGAAGGAAGGAAGGAAGGAAGGAAGGAAGGAAGGAGGAGGAGGAAGGGAGAGAAAGAAAGGGAGGAAGGGAGAGAAAGAAAGGGAGGAAGGGAGAGAAAGAAAGGAAGGAAGGAGAGAACGCTTTCTGTTTAATACTCGCCTTTCCGCATACTTCGCAAGTGAAAACTTTGGGTTTGGCATTAGGAGAACTGCGGCTGAAATCCGAGGTTTTGAAAGCGATTTTTTCCGACAACAGCTGGGCGCTTTCTTTCATGTAGTGCTGGAGCTGCGCCTGAGACAGGTCTTTGAAGGCTACTCCCGAAGGGTACTTGTCCACCGCAGGGACCACCAGTTTATTTCTTTCGGCTAGATAGGTTTTGGGCTGAGGGTGCAATGGGGAACTGAGAAAGTAGGAGGCCACCGGGTGGATGTTGACGCCGGCAGCGGGGTGGCACGGGCCGTCACCTCGGTTCAGGTAGCAAAGTGCGCCCATGGCGTGAACGAGGAGTGGTTAACCACACGCGGCCTCACCAGCTTGTACTGCTGCAGGGGCAGCGCGTCGCGCGCCAGGTCGCCCTTGAGACTCAGCGCGCAGTTGAGCAGGTCGCTGCAGCTGAAGGCGGACGCCGAGGGCGCCACGGCGGGCGCGGGGGCTTCCAGGCTGGCCTTCCGCGGCTCGGAACCGGTCACTCCCGCTTTGGAAGCCGTGTCATAGGCCACCGGAACGAAGGGAATCATGCAGGGAATCGACGCGTTGACGTGCAGAGAATGCTTGGGGTCCCCCTTGGGCACAGCTCCCTGCAGGAAGTGGGGAACCGGCAGGGCCTTGGGCTCTGGGGTGCGCGCCATGATTCGTTCGATGGAGAAAGCCAAAGGTTTAGATGCGTTCATCACGTTGCCCCGGGCCGGGGCCGTCGCTAGCATTTTGGCCGTCCCGAGGTGGCAGCTACTGTCCATGTCTCTGAGTCGCCAGCGTCCGTCGGCTGGGGCTGGGCTGTGCCGGTCCTCACCGCGTCCCCCTTGCTAGTCACAGACCTGCGGAGGCGAGGACGGGCACCATCACCACCGGCAGCCTCCTCCTCCTCCTCCCCAGCATCACCAGCCGAACCTGCCTGCCCAGCCCAATGGACTCCTGCCAGCCCATCGCAGAGTTCTTGGCGCACGGAGGACTGGGGACAATCACTACTTATTTCTATCAATAGTGAGTGTTGTGTCAATAACGCAGCCAAGATCTCGCCAATCGTTAACTTCCAAGAGGAGAAGGTAAACTAGATAATTGCTCAATTCGCTTCCAACAGTCAACAGGAAAACTTTTTTTTTTTCCTCTGCAGTCAGTGACTACTTTTCATTGGTGAGCGAGGTTCCCCCGCCCAGAAGAGGCGGGGGCGCTCTCGGCACCGCGCCGCACCCTCCCCCTCAGCGCACAGACCCGCCCGCGCACCTCGCGCTACCCTTCAGCACCCCTCCCCCCCGGCTCCCTCCGTCTTTTTAATTCTCAATCTGCTTAACCAGGCTTTAGAGGCCAAGCAAATCTGAGATCAATTTTCTCGTTTAGCTCTAAGTGACATCATCTGAAATCATTGTGCAAACGCTAAATAAGGAAACGGAGTCTAATTCAGGGGCAAATGCCAGGCTATATTTATCAAACGCTAGACTCCAGAAAGCTCTGACTGGCACGCCTCTGACAGCAAAAGCCGAGAGGTCCCTGCTCCGTTCGGCCGAGCTCAGATCCCGCCGCACTGCCTCCTCCACCGCCCACTGTCTTCCTGCAGGGCCGGGGGAGGGGGGGTGTTACGGGATCCCCGACATCCAGGAGTCTCCGTGGCCCGAACTGAGTCCGGACCCTTTGAAAGACAACGGTAGGTAACTGGCCTCACAAAATACCCCTAAAAATGAAAGGCCTTGGGAGGCTTGTTAAATGTTTGTGGTTTTGTAAAGGCGATGCCCACGTCCGTGGTCCTGAGAGAGATGCATTCACAAAGTTGAGGACTTGCAAGGAATAGTCAGATGTCGTGTCACAGGAAACTCTGACTCGGATCAGGGACACACACACACACACACACGCATGCACACACATGCATGCACACACACACACACACCAGTGCGCGCTTCCTTGAATTTTCATTGAAAGCCCGGGAAAAAGATTTAAACACACACACGCGCGCGCGCGCGCGCGTTTCTTTAAAGTAGCTGCGCCCGGAGTTTTCTCCGATCTGAGTAGAGCCGACAAAGAGGAAATAGAATTTATTGATCCTCCACGTCCGCTGCTACGTCTGCCTTCTGCCCGCGACAGCCCGTGTCTGTGCGCGACGAAGAGGTGAGCAAAGAAAACTGCCAGCACAAAGCTACGTTTATGAACTCCCCCCTTCCCAACGAAAAATGCACCCGGAGATAGTACCTCCCCCCCCCATGCCCCCAGCAATGCCCTCCAGCCAGCCAGTCGCCCTCCTGGTGTGGCGGCTGGGCCAAAACTCCTGGGGCGGAGCGGGCGGGGCGCTTGTGGGGTTCCGAGAAGACACCCGCAGCGGAGACCTGGCGTGTGGTGTTCCTTCTGCTCAGGCCCGAGCGTGGGGAGAGCTTCAGCTTGCACCGTCCGCTCCACAGTCTGTAGCAAGCTGGTGATTGCGAGGATCAGGACCCGGGGGCTGGGGGCATTCAAGGGGCTGTGGATAGTTTCTAAAGCCCCGGTCTCTGAAATCCGCGCCCGGAGGCCAAGGAGGAGCACAGAGCTGCGAGTCCAGGTGGGTGCCATCGGGAGGCTGCCCGCGGCAGTCTGCCCAGCAAGGTGCCATCCGCCGGGCGAGTCAGCCCCGTGTGGCCGAGCGTGCAACGGGCGCCGGGTGTCTGGCTACAAGTGCGACGTGCTGCCCTTTTGAGGGAGCCGTGGGAGAAGTCAGGAGTGAGAGACGGATGGAGAAGAAAGGTGACCTCGGAATGATAGACTCAAAGACTGGAAGTTGGACCTCATACGGAGGAAATAGGCCTCCGTGGAGTCCCCTTCTCCACGGTCCATTTCAGCCGGGGCGGACAAGGCTCTCGGAAGCCAGGCCCGCCCCTGCTCTGAGAGCACGAGGGCGGGGTGGAAACCAGAAAACTTTTAGCGGGAACCTGGGGCTGGACAAAAGGCCAAACGGTTGGTTGAGTAGGTGGTGGGGGAAATGCTTGAAGAGAAAACTGGGGGCAGAAGGGAGTCTTGTTTGAAATTGCGCGCTCGGCCCAGAGGCCAGATGGTGCAGAGGTTTGGTTGGGTGTGACCGGCCTTAAAGGCTGGGTCTGGGGTGTCTCCTTTCAGGGCTCTGAGTGGCTTCTAGCAGAAGGACAGGTGCGGAGGAGGAGGGAAGGAGTGCAGGGCGGGGCCGCCAGGACAGTGGAGGGGGGGGAGGACGCTCACAGAACCCAGGAGGCTTTCGAAGTTTTCTTTAGTCTGGGTTCCCCCAAACTGGAAATTGTCTTTTTTTTTTTTTTTTTTTTTTTTTCCTCCTGGGATAGCAGAACCTGTCCTCTTTACCCTGTTCAGACAAAGGGCGGTGAACAGGTTTTGCTCGAGAAGAAGTCCCTGTCCCGCGACAGATGGGTCGAGGTTAAGACTTTAATTGCTGCCTTTGGGGTGGATCAGATTCGCTTTCCTACCTGCCACTTCCCAACAGCGAAAAATCCCCCTCCTGCTGCACTCCTCCCTCGCAGAGCCAGGCTGGAAGAAGAAAGCGAAAAGCGAAGAAGAAAGAAACCTCTCGAATACTGGAATACTGAAAGCTGTGGAGCGCCCTGCTGATTTGTCCAGCTTACCGGCCTCCACAAAGCTACCTGCTTCTTGACTGAATACCACCACTTTAAGTTAGTCGTGTGTCCCTCCCCGTTCCCATCTTACACTCCTCCTCCCCTTGCCAAAAGCCCCCCCCCCAGCACCGACATTTGACCTCGGTAAATTTCCTGTTCGATGGACACTAAATTAGAAAGGGAAAGTAGTAGTGTACCTTTTTCACTGTTCTTTTTGGGATCCGCCCTTCTGGCAAGTGTTTGAAAGTGCCACTTTAATAACATAAATACGGCTAGGCATCAGTTACGCCATCCTTTGAGACAGCCCTCATCTTGCGAATCCTAAAGACTGAAGATGTATTTCATAAATCCAAGTCTTGGCATACCAATATTCTTAATAGTTTTAATTCATTACATAATAAAAGAATTAATTCATTTTTGAAGACCTCTCTAAAAAATAAAGATTGCTTAATGTAAAGATGTATTTAAGAATAATTTCTATTTTGTAGTTATTTCCAAAGATTTGAAAATAACAAAAAATAGCAAGTGCAGAGCACAGATATTGGAAAAAGTCTTTTGTCACAGCTTTGTCTAATTTACTAAAAAGAATGTAAAGGTACCTCATTTGTTTTGTTAATAGCAAGATAGAAACTCTGTTATAGAGTCTTTAAATTTTCTTGGAACATTCTCTAATCCCTCCCCTCCCACACACACATTTTTTTGTCCTTGTTGTTTAGTACTACTGATTAAGAGCCCTTTCCCTTCCAGCCCGTGGAAAGGCAGTATTTACTTGCCCTACAACCACATTAAATCTTAGGGCAAGTTGAATTTAACCATTTGGTCTGTCCTACAAGAGATATCTTGAGAAAAGAGATATCTTGAGATATCTTGATATAAAGAGGCCAGATAACAAAGTTCAATCATGACCTTCTGAAAACGGAAGAAAATCAAGTCCTACTGTAAAATAATCAAAAGCTATTATTTAAAATAGAAAATTGATTTCAGTGCATCCTAAACTGTGTTCTTCACAACTGGAAAGAACTCACATAAAATTCCTAAGGTTTTTACTTTGTCCCTATCATAAGCAAAACAGTTGCTTGTCTAATGATCACAACTCAAAATAAAAGGTAATATAAAAGAGCCATAATTACCAAATATTCTATAATCGTTAAATGCTTCTTTAATAAGTTACAAAATACCTGTGAGTTTTTCTAATGAAAAAATAACAGGAAAGGCTTGTAACAAACTGAAACTTCTGCCAAGTGCACAGATGTGCTCTGATTTTGTTTTTAGCACAGTTTTCAGGCCTTTCAAACACTCCTGACTCCCAATCCTTCACCCAGAACAACAGTTCGCTTTCTTTTCACTTCTTATTAGCTGCAGTGAGCTGATAAGAAACAGAAGAAATCATTATCATCATCTACAGCCATTAAGGTGAATTACACTATTTCCTGTTTAATAAACAGCTGATGGCAACCCCACTTGCTTCTGGAAGAAGGGGGAAAATCCCCAAATTCCTCTACAGTCTTTCTTGCTGGCCAGTCTTTTGTTGTTTTTGCTGGTCCTGGTGGAGGTGGGTGATGGACTAGGAAACAAATGGGAAGAGTCTGTGTGGTGCAAGGAAAGAACCTTTTTGAAAACTTTGGGCTGGTTAATGAATGCACAGTGAAAACTACCTTTCTAGTACATTAGTTAATACACGACTGTTGAGTTCAGATATGATGCTACTGGTATGCTTTGGACTAGTTTGGTGACAAAGAAATCTTGCTAGTTTTGTATAGCCTATGAAGAGCCAAGTCACAGGTATCGTGGTGTGGGAACTCTGGAGGCCTCCTCAGTCTTTGGGGGAGAGGAGTAAGTCTCATTTGCCTCAAGATTTTTGTTGTTCCTATTCTTCTATACTAAAATTTCATTTAAGCACAGTGAAATTATTCCTTTAAAGGACGCTTTTAATATTAAATCAGTTGGTAAAAGAAAAAGAAAGAACTGTAATGGATGGCAGTACACCAGGCAGGATGTAGCACTCACAGCGATTGATCTCTTGGACTGGTTATTGTCTATCCCAATACTAATGCTGGGATTTCTCATTCCCGCTCCCAACAGGACTGTGAAGAATGTCCTTCAGACTTTACTGATGGATTTGGCGGACAAAGAAGTTTCCATGCAAGGAACCAAATTTCCCCAGTCTTTCCGTGGAACCACTTAAAAGTCGAGCAATCAAAAGAGCAAAGTTTCGCTTGTAATTTGCAAAGCTGTTGCCGGTGGAGAAGGGAAACGCACTTCAGGTTGTTCTCAACGCAGTTTGCTCCAGCCGACAGCTTATTTGCGGCCGAAAGGAAACGCCGGCCAGTGCACCTGGCTGATTAGCTCTTTACATAAAGCGATAGTAATTTTGTAGCCAAATAAAAATCATGTTCAACGGAGAGCACGACTCTTTCTTGTTACTGACCAGGGCGTTTAATATAATTTTGATATCTTCAAACGTTCTTCTTTAAGTGATCCCCCGAAAACTGGTAAGAGAAACAATCAAGCTAACATGGAGCGCAAAAAAAAAAAAAAAAAAAAAAAAATCGAAATCATAGAAAGAGAGAAGCAATAAAAAACAAAATCCTTGAACCATTTATATATATAAAAAAATCCCTAGAAGCCATTTATGATCAGTTACTTCCCTTCCAGAGCTCCTGGAGCCCGGGAGCGCCGGCCTGCCGGACCCATGGCCCTCGGAGGCCTCATCCATTTCCGCGTGGCCTGGGCGCCCTTGGTCCCCCGCTGCCCAGGGGACCTTCATTCTGGCGCTGGAAGCCCGAAGGAAACACTATTTAAAAACTCTCCCCGGCCAAGCACTACACTTGATTCTTGTTCAGGAATTCCCGTTCAAAGGAGGACTCCAAGGCTGTGGGAGACCGAGGTTGTGGCGGATCTGGGGGAGATCTGTGGCGCGGGGGTTGGGAGGAATGCCGTGCGGCACTCGGATCTTCAGTGGACACGGTCCACCAGACCTTCCCGCTGGCTGCCCGGTGCCAGTCGGCCCGGCTCGGCCACGTAGCAGCATCTCCCAAGTGCACGCGCCCCAGCGAGGTTGCTGCCCGTCAGGTTGCCAACCTCTGGTCGCTGGTCACACCGGTCACTGGTACGGCAAATCCTCCAGGGAGGGACGGCTTTCTCGCCGTCCCCGTTTGCGCGCCCGCGGGTCCTGGGACCCAGGCATCTCTCCCCTACTGCCAAGAGGGCGGGAGGCTCTAATAGTTTCGGGAGGGGGCGCCGGATCTGGTTCAAAGGACTAAGTAACAGATGGCAGCGCCTGCTTGAAAAGTTTCTGAAGAGAACATTCACTAATGGCCTTGCTTTGACGACTTGGGGTGCCCGTGAAGGGTCATTTAAACTACATACCAGGTGAAAGAAAACAGGCCTGGTTAGGACCAGGCTAAGCAGGAGCGGAAGCGCGTCTTTTCATTTCTTTTGTCTATTATAATTTAAATTCGTTTCAAAGGACCCGCAGCAATTTGGGGGATTTTCTCCATGGTGTCTTGCTTGTCCTGTAACTTTTTTTTTAATACTGTGTTTTTTCCCTCAATCCATCTCCATTTTGGCGAATCCTTCCTTGTAAACCTTTGATGAGTGCCTACCAGTACTTGATATGACCTGTGGTCTCCCAAGGCTCCAGCAAAAGGGAGAAACTTTCCTAACTAACTTTCTGTGGAACGCCGTTTTTTGTCTTGCTCCTGATTCCCTTCCAATTTGTCCTTCTGGTTCCAGAATTTTCCCGGTCCTGCTTGGGCCTCTTTCCAAAGTTGGGATGGTGGCAGGACAGCACTCCTAGGCACCTTCTCTTAACTTCAGAAGCCTGCAGTGAGTGGTAGGAAGCGCTGGTCTTCACCAGATGGTGACTGAGTGGATGCGCTCTGATTTCCCCTTCCCCATACTCTCCAGAGCATTGAGCAAATAAATGTATGTAAGCAAAGTCCAACACCAGCGTCCACACTGAGAGAAAAATAAATTCCAAGACGATTTGATCCACCATTAAGGGAGTCTTACTAATGTTCCAAGTATTAATTCAATTTGTTGCTTTTTGCAATCCTAACACTCAGGAAGGCTGAGGCAAGAGGTCAGCCTGCGTTATGGAGGTACTGTCCCTCCTAAATTAAACAAACAAATCCCCTTCATATGAATTTATCTGCAAAGTGTTTTTCATTTTCTTCTTCCCATTGTCCCCTCCGTTACTGAAGTTTGGTTAATTCTTTGGGTCTCTCCTCAAACCCAGTGTCACGAAAGTCTCACTGATGTACAAGCACCCCCACATTAGTGTTGGAAACGCGGGAACAGCATCCCACGGCCCGCGGTGACCCTGAGGGGCTGGCGGATTGACGTCAGGAGCACTGGCGACAGAGCCCCAGATTCATTGGGGCTGCAGGCTTTGGCCTGGGAAGGTTGGCCGCGACCAGAGTGAGAGGGGAATTTGCATCTAGGTAAAAAGGCTGGAAGAAGAGCCCAGCAAGGCTATGAATCATTTAAAGATTGAATGGGGTCGGCTCCTGTTGCTTGGGAAGGCAGTGAGGGGAATCTCTTCTATCTAACCTTGTGATTCACAGCTTCACAAAAATTTACATAATACAAAGGCGTAAAGGACAAAAATAATAATTCAACAGCACATAATTCCATTTTCGCACCACGGACCTGGATATGTTCCCAGCGTTGGCACAGTTATCTGCTTTCAGAGCTCTTCGCTCATGATGGAGAATATCTGAACTTTCACACCACTGTTGAGAGGACAGGAAAAGCCAGAGAGGAAAAAAAAAAAGGAAGAGGAAAATGAATTGGCTGTAATGGCGCTGATTAAGATTTCCGAGTAACTGCAAAAGATTTTTTTTTAATTAAGAGCATATGCTATATATGAAAGACGGCAGGCATGAACATAGTCGGGATTCTTCCAATCTAGTCTCATTTTATTTAGCTGATGCTTAGTCGAAGCAAACTACTTTGCCTTCACTGTGAAAATCCAACTTATTATTTCCCCAAATATAGGAAAGCATTAGAATCTCCTGAAACAGAGCCAGCTGCCAACAGAGCTCAGACTTAAATATAGGATGGAGTAGTGGGATGATGTTGGGCAGATACCAAGCACTAGTGATTGCTGCAAATGCCTTTCATGTGTATTTGGTATCCACAGACACTTGGAAAAGCCAAGGGCCCAGCCTTTCTCTGCTGGATGTGGGAATGAATCCTGACCATTGCAGACCAGAAATGGAAGGGTTTTCTTTCCCTTTCCTCTGACTTCTGTATCTCACTGTTAATCCATTTCCCAGAAAGATCTATCTGCAAAATTGGCAGCATAATCTAGCATGCTGCCTCATTCATATGTAACTGTTTTAAATTCATTTCCAGAAACTTTGACTTAAAAAAATGGTGACTTAAAAAAATGGTGAAGTAGAAATTTTACCTGAGTAAAAACACCCACTTTTAAAACCACAAATCCAGTCCACCACTTGCTTAAACCTTTACTTTGCCTTGATAAATGCAAAATATAGTTTGCCTTTCTTCTCTGTCCTTTTGAATCTGGAATCTTCATTTGTTATAAAAGAATAACTTTACCTTCTTTTTCAGAATGCTCTTCATAAATACCCATACCACCAATTTGTCCTATCATTTGCCCCACTAGAAGATAATGCCCTTCCTTCACCTCCTGGTCTAGGTCTCCAGCATGGGTTCTGACAGATCCCCTTTGTTGGAGATTCCCCCCTTTCATAATATAGGCTCTATATCTAAGATCAAAGCCCTTTTCATTTCTGGGAGAGCTTGGAATTGAAAAGAGATTTTTTAAAAATCAAGTAATATTACTTGTGAAAAGCAATTATTATTTTGTTACCTTGTTAAAAATTATTAAATTTTCTAAAATTCTAAAATTCACAATCCCTCTGCTCAATACAGATTTTAGGTCAAATATATGGAAGGATCAAAATCCTTATATTATTTTCCCCCATAAACCCAGGGATTTATCTTGTCACTGGGGACCTACTCTCCCACACTCAGCCCTGTGCTCCCGGAGGAACACTTTCTTCTGCAAACTCATAAAAGCCTTTCGAAAAATATTCCAGCTTGCTTCCTTGCAGACCTCATGTCTTATGAAGCAGTTAGTCATTTCTAAAATTAACCAGTATTTCAGAGACTATTCTAATCGGTCCAAGAACACACCCTGCAGTGACAGGAGGTTACAGTAACCTGCAGCATTGGAATGAGCAGACCACTCTGTTCATTGCAGTCATTTCAAGTGTCTCAAATATTGTCACGTGTTAGCCAGGAGGAGCCTCCCAAAAGTTCACTCCTCTCTTACCTGGGCTTCCCCCAGTTATTTTTCCACTTTCAAGACTAAGTCTTTTTTGGTTTTGACTTTATGATATGACCTTCTTTAATGAAACTTTTATTACCATCCTGCCAACCTACTTTCAAAGGTACAATTAGTGTTGCTTAGTAGCATGTTAAGCAGAAGTCCTGAAGAATAAACTTCAGCATTAGATCAAATTTTCTTTTGATCAAACCTGCAAGGCAAAGGGAGTCATGCTACAAGTCACAGCAGCATTGATTTGAGTAGAAAATAAAAGAAGTTGATACAGCACTTTTTGATGTTCACACAGGGATGTACTGAGGTCATCTATGTGTAACTGTTCGATGCACATACCTTGGCCAGACAGTGAGAATGGCTGTGGAGGCAAGTTTCCACAGGAAATAATTCTCTGTGTCCTCCTGGAGGTGAGAATCACTGATCCAGGGCAAGACAATGTGGAGGGGCACCCTCACGAACAAAACCTTTGACTGTAAACTCGCAAGGTGGAGGAAGTACTCAGTTCTCTACATCGGGGCTACAGGTTGACTTCTTCAAAAGGAATAACTGAGGAGTAGTTCTCATGCTAAGAACAACTACAGCCCCCACCCAATACAGAGAAATTTCTGCCTCTACATGGCCACTCTCTGTCTGCTCCCCAACACTTTCAAGGCAAGGGGTCCCACAACACTGATTGTTTTGGTGCAGACACTGAGGTGTGCTGTCTCTCCAGTACTGGGCCTCGGTGATACTTCAGATTCTCCTGTATCCTTGAAGTGCTTCCAGTTTAACCAACTAGGGAAGGGTTGGCTTTTGGCTCATCCTCAACACTACCAGTGATGGTGCTTTCAGTGCTCTGTGCTTCTCTGGTAGCACTGTAGGGTGGGGTGGGGACATAGGGGCCTCCCAGTTTCCCCTGTCTCCCCCTCTCTCCTGCTACTTCCCAATTTGCAAATATTTGCTTTTGCTGAACCCAGTTCTGGGACTCAGGACAGCCCCTTATACCTCAGAAAAGACGAGTACACATTATTTTGCCCCCCACCTCAATATTTCCTCGAACTTAAACTGCACTAGCTACAGGGTTCCAGGCTTTAAGGTCCAACACTGAATCAGATCATCCTGTTGTGGTTTCAGAGTTCCAACCCTGAGCACCTCCACCCCCAAGTAGAATCTTGACAACCCCAATGCTTCTCTCCCCAGTCTAAGGTTCAGGGATCATTGTGGCAATGCGGGGGAAGAGAAGGAGGTCCTTTCAGAAGACCACAGGGCCCTTGCCCCTCTCTTTCTCCTCCTCTCCTCCCATTAGCCTGCCGCAGAGGGGGGAGGGAGGTCTACATAACACAGGCACTGGGCAATTCTAGCCAGTTCACTGACAGGGCAGGCATGGGGTTGGAGATTCACAGAGCTGAGTGTGCGCAGAAATGAGGGCGTGCCACTTTCAGGAAGAATGACCTCTGAGACTAGTGGTGCCTGTTGGGCCAGGCAGGCTTCCCACAATTTCTTTGGAATTCATTACTTGGATAAGAAATGGTTAATAGCATCCAGAACTTGTTACACGTCTCTAATCCTTACCACAACGTTCTTATGAAGTGTTTAAAAACTTTCTCAAGATTATAGTGCTCATATACGTGGAAAGGGTGTGACTGTCATCGTTCAAATCTGTTTCTTTTTCTGATGCTAAAGCTGGGTTCTTTGCAGTGGGCCAAGTTGCTGTCAGGTGTGCCAATTTCAGGGCAGTTCCTTAAATGGAATCCCCACCCCCTGCCCCTGCCCCAGCCCTGACACTCAACAGAGGTTTGAACCCAGGGCCCTAAGAACGCTATGAAAAAATTGTCATCGATCTCAATATATCCCAACCCTTTTCATGGTTCTGTTTTGAGACAGGTTTATTTTTGCTACGGAACCCAAGCTGGCTTCCGGCTCATCCCGCCTCAGTTTCCTCAGATGCTGGGAACACAGGAGGCAGGCGCCTCTCTCACCTCCTGGCGTCGTTGTCCCCTGTGACTTCCAGAGCCCTGGCTCAGAGCTTTACATCTTCTTTGGGGTTTCCAACATCTTAGGGGAGCAGTTGGAGACAGCATCCGTGCTTCTCTCTCATGGCCTGGCCCTGGCCTCTGGATGCCACTCCAGGTGCCCAGGCCAATCAGCCACAGGCTTCCCCTAAGATTCCCGAGGCAGGATTTGACCGGCCGAAGAGGTCCACTGTACCTCGTCTCCCTGCAGAGCAGGTGTCCTCCGGGAAGCAGCCGTGTGTGTGTGCAGCGAGCGGTGCGGCTCCCTGCAGCAAGCCTGGGCGCCTGGCGCGGGGCTGCCGTGCAGTCCCGGCACGCCAAAGTTTCCCCGGGGAACAGACCGTCACCTCCCTTGAGGGACCCAGCCCGGAAAATTTCCACTTTCCGTGTTGGGAGTCAGAAATAAAAGTGACCAAGCTCTCCTGCTCATCGCCTCCCTCGGGGGCGGCTGCGGACCGCCTGGCTGCTCGGGCACCGCCGGAGGCCAGCTGACTCTTAACGCAATGCTCTTTGCTAGGCTGGTCTGGGGGTCCCCGCTGGGATGCGCCCCTCGTGGGAGGCAGACTGTATGGAGAAAGGATTTCCGGGTTCACTCTTCAACCCGGGAGCACCTGTGAGAGGGAACCTTGCCACCCGAGGTCGTCGCGGAAGAAGGAGGGGCGGTGCCCGGCCTGGCTTTGCCTTGACTCTGGGGTAGGGGGCAGGGTAGGAGCCCCAAGATCTTTATGCACTGGCGTTTATTAGAAAAGTAGCAGGAAATCTCTTTTCCTGAGCCAGGGACAATGAGCGAAGGCTAAAGGGAACTCAAGTGGAAAAAATACATGAATGCGAGAACGACCCTCAGCTGGCCCACGGAGCTGGGCGCGGGGCTGCGCGGGGGTTTTCTCTCAGGAAGAAGGCCCCCTCCTCCTCCTCATTGTTTCTCTTCAACAAGTGTTTGGAGGAACGCTCCTTCCAGATGGCGAATAAACGCGCTCGCTGGACTTCAGGCTTCCTTTCTCTCCCGCAGCACTCAGCCAGCTGCCGGCGCAACGCGGTGCTTTGCCCTTTCCCAACATCACGCGGGACTGTAGAGCTTGTGCTTCCTGCGTTAGACCTGATTCCACTTCAAAAATTCCGCCAATTAGGTTTTCAATTAAACTTCTTTTCCCCCGAAAGTACTTTTGAAGAATAACACCATATAAAACTTGGCTTCAATGAACAGACAGATGTTTGGGCGTCCGTCCTAATGGACACCCCCCACCCCCGCGCGCGCACTAGCGATTTCAAGTCATTGCAAAGAATTTGCAGTTAGGTTGAAAAGACTTTGTTGGCAAAATCCCCACAACCACTTTTTCTCTATTTTTCGGTTATTTTATTAAATTGTGCTAGTGTCCTCGCTGTGGGCCCCTGGGTTGAAATGAGTAGAAATGGAACTTTTAGAAATCTCAGCAGAATACAGAGGAGCAAAGAGCTTCAAGGTCAGGGAAATCCTCAGGCTTGAGCAGCCCAGAGTGGCAGAGGCGGGCAAAACCCGCGGAGCATAGACATTCTGTTGTCACCATATTATCTCCTCTTTGCTTATGAGTTCTGTCACTTAGGTAATTTATTTGGGTAAAAAGCTATTTTTAAAATCGCTCCAGTAGAGCCAATACTGTTGGCATCACCAGTTAGGACCCTTGAAAACAGTGTGAATCAGTTACAGGAATCTTATCTGAGAAATGGACATCTTTGTTGGAAAAAGTCCGACTCTGG
Source organism: Typhlomys cinereus (assembly GCA_023101885.1). Taxonomy (NCBI): domain Eukaryota; kingdom Metazoa; phylum Chordata; class Mammalia; order Rodentia; family Platacanthomyidae; genus Typhlomys; species Typhlomys cinereus. The sequence continues at coordinate 2,359,870 of JALPQD010000001.1, forward strand.
GGAAATCTCAGCAGTATGGTGTGCTCACACAGTGCATGTGGCCGTGGGATCAAATATTCTCTCTTTATCTCTCTACCACTTTTCTCTTAGGTTTACAGGCACAGAACAAACAGCTATTGGGGAGTTAAAGCCACATGACTGGACACCTGGCTTGAAGAAAAGATTTAGTGTGAGGAATGAGGAGGTAGGTAGGGCACCCCCAAATTGCTTGAAATTCCTAACTTCTCGCTTACTCTCCACTCAAGGAAAGGGGAAGAAACTTTTCTTTCGTGTGAATTGTCATCTTATCTGTAGTACCTACAGCTTGCACACAAAAACTGCTCTGAAGTAACTCTGAATCAGATTTTTGTGGATTGGTTTGAATATATAACTATCATTCATAATGCCATGGTGGGACAAATTTGGTGGTTCGAGGCATTTCTGAAGGTTTAGCATATAGATTTTCATAAATTCAGGGCAACTCCTTTCATCTACTTTGCATTAATGACTTCTTTAAAAACTACTTGCAATTACAGACAGGTGTGGTTGGTCCTTGCCTATCGTTCCATAGTGAGGCAGGACAATCACTAGAGTCCCAGAGTTGAAGACCAGCCTCAACAGTAATGCAACACACCAGTATATTTTAGGGAAAAATTCCTAAAATAAATGATCTGGAGAAATTCTAAAGCAAATACTGTATCTTGAAAAATCCCATCAAGAAAATATTTTGAGGGGATTAGCACTATTACTGCCAATTGCTAGTCAACATTATCAATATTATTATCAATATTATTAATTATTAATACTATTAGCTAATGTTTTTTAGTATGAAATTAACATTTTCCTTGATATAATTATGTTTTCACACTGTTTTTACAAATCTGTGGGCTACTAGGCACAAACCACACATTTTGTATACCTTTTTCTCTTTTGATTGAAGTTAAACATCACATAAAATGACTAAAACAGGTAATAGAAACACAGAGCCAGAGAACTGGGAGTTTGAAATACTGTGAGTATCTTTTACTGCATTTAATCTATACAAGTCTAATAAATACAGAAGTTGCTAGGACCAAATGGGTGTTTATTGCCTGCAAGCTGTTACACTTAGAAGAATGTGATATGTTGATGGAAATATACCTGGAGAGTTCTTACCCTTGAAGGAAATGTTCAAAAAGGTACAGGACACAAGCCCATGGATAATCTATATTTGAGTGTGATAGTCCTGTAAACCAGGATTACACCTGCAGACCAGTTAAGAATAATGAAAACCAAGGCTAAAGTTTTATACACATCACAAGACTGGAAAATCAACTACAAAACATACCTTGTACATAAATTAAAAATAGGAGGTACACACTATTTTAACAAAGGTACAGTGGAGTTGGATGCAGTGATCACAAGTGGCTTGTTTTCACAATGTTGTATTATGGGAAATGCATATCTCACTTGGAACACAGAACATTACTTTGATGTAATTGCAGAAAATGTCAACTCTCCTAAAATAAGATTTATTAAAAAAAGAGGGAAGGAGAGAAAATGAAGAACAAAAAAGTTCATATTCTAAGCACAAGTGGAATCCCAACTTATTTTAGGTCAACTGAGGATGGTTTTCTTTCAAAAAATACTTGGCATTTCCCTCTTTATCTCCAAGTTCACATCCTAAAGAAATGAAAGCATTTTTATTTGGTCAACACAACAGATGTAATTACAAAGACAAGTCACACAGAACAATGTCAAGGTCTTCCTTCTGATTCCAGAGTTGGAGTGTCAGCCTTCTTCTTCTTCATCACTGTCTTTCATGGTAATGCCCTGAAGTCCTCCTCCTTCTGAAACAGAGGCCGTGGCCTCCTCTACAGTTAACCGTCTGTGCAGTGTATCATATGTCTTACTGTTCAGTGTTCCTTCCAACACACCCTGCAGCCGGAAATCCCTGTAGGTTTTCTGGAAGAAGAGAGAATTTGTTTTGATGAGTTAGATTGTGTCCATGTGTCCATTTTCATGTACCTATATGTATAGATATATGAACATTCGCAGAAATCATCTGGGAAAATCCACTAATGGATTCTGACTGGGTCTGCCCATGTCATTCATCTTGTTAGTGTATTACTGGGGAGCAAATGGAATGAGTGACTTCAGATAGTGCTACTTAAACTACAGTCTTTATGATAGATCAAAATGTTGTGACTACCAGGTGACAAATTAATTTCCCTTCCCCAAACATTACTAATTGCATGGAATGGGCTACTGAGTAATCTGCAACAAAGACAGAATGAAATGTACTTATGTGCATTCTTAATAAGAAGACATTCTTAGCTTTTCAATTGGGGAGCCTTACTTTTAAGACTGAAAAAAATACATTTGTTTTACAACATTATTTAATACATTATTCTGGGGAACAGGTGTATAGAGGAAAGGAGCTATCCTATTATCAGTAAAAACAAATTCATATTTCAAATATCTGTGAATAATAAATGTATTTACTTGTGCCTATGATCTAAAATCTGTTTATATCTAACTGCCTATTAGAATTTTTCCTTTTTCATTTCACATCTGCTTTGAATAAGAGGTGATAAATTCTGCCAAAAAATTTTCATCATTGGAATAACAGAACAAACATTTTAATACAATAAATTACACTTTCTACATTGTAATTGTAATTTGTATGTCACATATAAAATATAATTACTTGGTATTGTTTTTATAATGATCTTAAAACTTAACAAAAATTTCTGTGGGATGCAATCAATAAAGTTTCCCTTACTCTTACTGTATAGTGTGATTATCTTTACGTATTTTCCATGACTAAAAAAGACTGGTATATTATTAGTAGTAATGATTTTTTAAAATGGAAGAAAATAGACATGCTAGTTACATAGAGAAATAAAAAGTTCATAAAGAGATCCAATGCTGGAAAGTACTTTATGGGGACATTTTTTGATGCTAAGCATCTTTTACAATTCTTCAGCATACTAGATTTAGAATATGAGGCAGACCGACTCCAGTGCCCTAGCCAAAGGATCTGTAGATATAAATATTCCATTGTTCTAAATGACTGCTGGTGGCTTTTTGTTGTTATTATTTTCACTTAATGGATGAAAAAAAAAGTCAAATCAAAAAAGACACTGAATCACAGGATCCAACAGCATAACCATATTAGGTGAAAATTAAAAGAAAAGGTGAAGCCAGAACCATTGCAATACAAGATTGTGGGAGCACTTAGGTTTCTAGATTTACCTTTCTGCCCTTTCCTACCTGCCTGGTGCCCATGGCATCAATCCAAGTTTTAGAACTAATATGTAAATGGTAAGGGTGAAGGATGATAGAACTTCATTTGATCACTTGCTTTACAATAAAAGCCATATTAAAAACTCTGCACAAGCAAAAACAAAACAAAACAAAACAAAACAAAAACTGAGCCCAGATCACCAAGCTACACCATAAAATGATGGATGGTGTGGAGACATATCTGTAATTCCAACCCTGGAAGGCAGAGACTGGTAATTTCAGAGCAAACTGGCTAGCCATACTATCCTCATTGGTAAGCTCTGGGTTACATAAGAAACTCTGTCTCAAAAGGAAGGTAGAAAACGATATGCAAGATACTCCACACAAGTTAGGGCCGCAGTAGCCATAATCAGACTTTGCATGACCTGCGCAATGACTGATATGTCAACAATCCCCCAAAGTCTAACATGGATCACAGGCACTAGGATCCTAAGAGGCAAAAGATTAACAGTCATAATAGTGTTTCCATACCAAAGGGTAGCCCAAGAAAAGGCTCTGGGCAATGCCACTGAGTTCTTACCCCTGACTAGAATGGAGGACTCAGAGGGATGTTTGGCATTCACACTAACGGATGGTCCAGGGAAGGGGGGAAAGAGGGAGGCACTGGGAGAAGAGGAGAGAGGAGGGTGAAAGGAAGGGGAAAAGTGGGGGAGGGTGCAATGGGGACTGAGGAGGGGTGGAGGGAGGGAGGGGACCAAGGTACCATTAAGCTTGTATGATTGGGGAAAAATAAATAAAAAATAAAAAAGAAGGTGGAAAAACTACTGGGGTGATTCCTGATACCAGCTTTGGGTCTCCACATACATGTGCACAAGGATACACACACACACACACACACACACACACACACACAAACTATAAAGACATGCACCTCCATACATATGAATACAGAAAATGGTCAAAGAAAAAACAAAACAATGAGTGAAAAAAAACCAAATAAAATCTCCACAAATATCTAAAAATAAGCTGAACTCTGAGAAGGCTGTACAGTATGGGTATCACTGGCTCTAAGCCAATCTGATTTAAATGTACACAGCAGTTTTTCTTGGATTGTCAATCCTATTTTTGCTTAGAATTTAGTAACTTATTTTCAGGCACATACAAACTTCTACCCTCATAATCTCCAAGTTGAATAAACTTATTATGATGCAGTCATAAGTTGATTGAGGTGCTACTGCTTTACAATACCAACTAATAATTCACATACAACAAAGGAAAATTTTGTTTAGCACTATGGTAAGCTATGAATATGGAATTCTAACAAGCATGCATTAAAAATTTAAAGCTCATTATTGCCTTGTAGATAAAAAGTTGCATTAAACACAACAAATATTCACTTAAAGACCATGTGTTCTATGAATAGTATTGTTCTACATCTAATTGTTTACTGAGTTTGTAAGTTTGTTCTCCTGATTTTATTAGAATGACGTTCCTCAGACTTAGATTCTAATTACCAGGAATTTAGTCATGATAACTTCAATTGTGGATCTGCAGTCCCAAAGACTTTCTAACTTATATATAATTAAGATCACTTTCTTATTCTATTAACAAGTGAAACCCAACAAAATGCAGCACAGTGCTAACATCCTTGCAACCTCCAGTTCTCAAAATGTTGCTGATACTCAGTCATTCTTTAGCTGCCTCAAAGGCTTGGCTGACTCTTCTTAAAGACCAGCACCTGCCACAGTGCTTTCATTTATCTTCTGTTCTAGCCAAAGCAGGAGCTGATTTGTGTTTTTTGCTTTCAAATACCTTATGGCCACTAGGCAGAACACAAATCTAACAGCCATTTTGATTATTTGGGGATTCTACTTTTTCTCCTTTCAAGTAAGTCTTTCTGATATCAAGTCTTCACAGATAATTTCATAGACCTTAATCTTTAATGCTGGTCTCACAGGTTCACAGGTGAACCATTTGGTATTTTGTGGGAGTTGAGGAGGGGCAAACTTCATGATAACATTTTTTTTTTTCATGACAGTGCCTTTGAGTAGTAAAAATAAGAGTCCACTTAAGTAGCTTGGCTTCTGGCTACTGTAACAGGCAGGCCAAGATAGAAAACTTTCCCATAGAAAGATTACCGAAAGGATTCATAATTCTATTAATAGCTTCTTAAAAATCGGGGCTGGAGAGGTGGCTCGGGTTAAGCCTCTGCCTTGCAGGCGGAAGGTCCTGAGTTCAGATCCTAGACCCCACGTATAGACGCCAGGCGGAAGCGGAGGGGCCTGCGTTTCTGGTCCTGGTAGGGCGGAGCCTGTGAATCCTGGGGCAGAGTAAACAAGGAGGAGGTGGAGGCGGTCCATGGTGGTTCCCGAATTCGTCAGTGGTTCTACACATACATACACACACGCACACACACGCATACATGCACAATTGAATAAAAAAAAAAAAAAAAAAGCTTCTTAAAAATCCACTGGAAAATCATCATTGTGACTCAAACCACCAGAAAGCTAAAAAAACCTGATGAGCCTTTGCATGAAACAGGTTCAGGTTTATTTACATTTGAAGTAGAACAAAAACAGTGGGAATGTTAAATTCTTAGTTCACTCTCATCCTCATTGTGAAAATAATCATTTCAAATTATTAAACACAGCTCTATGACTTGACTAAATGTATAAGCCAAGAAAGCATTGTCTGAGCCTGCAGACGAGACTATGAAAAACTGAACTGGGCCTGGTAGCACAAGCCTATAACCCCTTGCTACTTGACAGGCTGAGGCAGGATAATCGCAAGTTCAAGGTTTGTGTGGTTACAGAATGAGTCCAAGCAGCTATGCAGGACTTTATGTCAAAATTGAAAATACAAAAAGGCAGTCTAGTATGAATGGGGCCTCAAATTCAATTTCCAACACATGCACACACACATACACACACACACACACACAAAAACCCCAAAACGAATTTTCTACCTAACAGTTCTGACTATTGATAGTCATTATGGAGATTATCCTACGATAAAATAAAACTGATGGTTTAGGGCAGGATGAACATGGCTCTTCATGATTTATAAAGACATTGTTCTCATGTTAAATTATCCACTGTTGAGAACACGAGATGCATTCTCTTAGCATATTCTATGTATATTACATTAAATATAATCACATTGTATACTTTTATTATATAGAACATTTATTTGGCAACTATACTATAAATAAATTAACAAAATGGCACATGGTCACTAACTATAAAGATGTGAGAACTTAAAAAATAATAACTTAGAGGAACAAATGATATGCACATTTTTTAAAAAAGAACATTTTAATTTTAATACCAACAAAAAGTTGAACTATCTTAATGATTAATTATTAGCTAAACATTCATGTTCTGATATCTTTATCATAAAGTGTGTTAGCTTGAAAACATGGCTTCTGCTGATAATGGTCACTTGGGCCTGTGTAAAAATCAGTGTGGACTGAAACCTTCTCAGATACATGTGTATGGAAACACAGTATCCTGATTGTCTTTCATGCAAAACAAGCCTTCAAAGTCACAATTATAGCAACGAGGAAGAAACAAGGGAGAAACCAAATATGAATATATTTTAATGTGCTTTCAGCTTCTTTGTAAAACAAAATTGTGTTCTGGATCAAAAATATTTTGTTTCCTAAATGTAAATGTGTAACTATAGTATCAAGATGCCGTGAGGGACAATAATCTTACTTGCTATTGATGACTGTAGTTACTATTGTTGTTCCATTTTAGTTCTGTTTCCACATTTTAGTCTTTGCCCTCTTTCGAGTTTGGAGCAGAGTTGTCCTATTTGTGGTTGTCATCTGTGTGTTTACAGCACTTAACAATTTGTATTTGAATTAGACTAAAGGAATGGACAGAATCATGGAAAATATTTTAATGTGAACAGAAAGTTCTTTTAATGATGTAAGATGACTCTTCACAATCTTCAGCATGTATTAGAATCCTCTGGAGGACTATTTACCTATAGACTACTGAATCATACCATTAATGCCTAATTCCATGGGTCTGGGCTGTTAAATGGTAACTTGTGGTAGTAGGTCAAAAAGATACATTGGGAACCACTCTTCTGTGTAAAATACATATAACATAAAACATGTATATCGGGGAGCATATGACAAATTCACAGGCACACTAATGAATGGCAGAAAAATGGAAATAAAGACCCTCTTTGAAAATAAAATTAATTCTCAATAGATTTTAATTGGTTTTTAGCTACAATGTAACAATTTGGTCTCAATTTTGAGAAAAGTCAAACTCGAGGTAATTTTGTTGCTTCTACTAAAGTTCACAAAGTGAAAAATGATGTTGGCCAGATCCACTAAAGACAATATAATATATATATATACATACATATATGCATACATGTGTATACCCATATATACACATGTATACTATACACATGTGACTCTCCTCTTCAGTCAAACTGTCAAAATGTCCTACTGAATGTACATCTGTGAGAATAGTTTTGGATGGTCTTTAACATGAAAAGTGGTCATCATTTATATACAAAAGGGGTGTAAAATCCAAAAGAATTCAGGCAGTGACAAGGTGTAATATTTGTATATTAAAGTTACAGATTGTCCTTATTACATTGGCAAATATAATTCAGAAGCCCTCATGGTGATGAGTGAGAATAATAAAGACAAAGTACTGTATTATAGGAATGTACTTTGCTCTTAAGGAAATGAATGAATGAATGCAAAACTATTATGGTCCTATTACATCCATGAAAATGTATCAGGGAATTTATGTACAGTGTCTTAGAATGTGATTAGGACAGAAATATTTGTTTGTTTAACAAACAGCAGCACAAAACTACCAAGTTATATTTTTAAAATACTTACATTCGCTCAGTTATTAATGTACCAACCTCTTTTTGTACAGCAATGTCTTACTATTATTCTTCATAGCTGGTGTGCAATTCACAGTCAAATATATTTGTTTACCTTCACAATCTTGATGAGTGTCTTCAGTTGATAAATATGAAGCTGAAGGTCTAGTCTATCAGCCAACCACACACAAATGACTTTCATGGAATTGCTGTACCATTGCTGGAAAGAAGGATGGGGGGAGAGGGGAGAAGAACCAAAAAGAAAAAAAAAAAAAGAAAACAATCTCTGCAGTATTCATTTAACAGATTCGGTAATGAGGGGGTAATGAAACACTCTGAAATGACCACAGTTCAGCACTTGAAGTCAATAATGCTATAATTTCCTGTTAACAGAATTGTGTGTTTTGCTAGAAAATCTGTTAAGTTGACCTAGGCTGTTCTTTACATGAATTAGCATTGCACAGTCTTTCAGCTGTAACATATTCATAGGAAACAGTGTTGGCAGCCTAGTGGTCCGCTTTGTAATTTGTAAGTAACAATGGGCACTAAATACATAGTATGAGACTGAATGGATGGCCAAGCCACAGGATAAAAACAGGCACATTATTTTCAAAAGGAAAGTTCTATTTATTCTGCATATCACGTAAAAATTCAAACAGATATGCTATAACATAAGCTATGTTGTCACTGTCTAGAAATAACATTTTGAAGGATTTGCAAAAAATATTCAGTTTATTTCACAGCAATCTCTGATCACACTTTTGTCTCACACCAGTTATTAATTGCCAAGATGTTTTAAAATACCTAAAATGAAGATTTATTGAGATCATAAGAAGAAGTCTTTTCAAAATGAAGGTCTTATATCTCATAAAAATTACAAAACAGATGTCAGTTACCAGATAATGAAAAGAAAACATCTATTTCACTTTTCAATTGTTTTTGGAGATTGTGCAATTTTTCTGTTTATTACAATTCCAGTTACAAAAACAAACTTAAAATGCATCTGAGGCAATTTCCTGCTCTTACATACTATATATGAAAGAAAAAATTGTTTTCTATATTTAAAAAAGGTATCTGATATTAATTGTGACATTTTAAGGAGTTCAGTGATTTTATGAGGGAACTAGGTTTGAGTAATGTTGAAATGATACTGCTTTTCTCAGAGAAATTTCAGTGTCCACCCAGCATTTAGGAAATCACAAAAGAGTTTTTGAAAAAGAAGAGATTTTGTGTTGCTTATATAAATGCACTGCAGACCACAACTGTGCCACTTTTAGGTATTCAAACACAGAAACAAAACTTAAAAACTTCCCATTTAATAAGACAATGAATTTAATTTCTAAGAAATCTTATGCAATGCAAATCTAAAATTCATCCAGACTTGGAGTTATTAACATTATAATATAGTAATTATATATAGTAACATTACATATAGTAATTAAGAAATGACATTCTAAGCAGAAGTTAAAAATAAGTTAGTTTCACACTACATTTCTTTCTATAAATTTATTACTATATCAATCATGCATGCATAAAATGTGATAAGCAAGTTAAAGTGAACTGATTTACTAAATAAATTCAATCAAACCAATTACTGAAAATGCAAAGTTCCAAATTCCAGAGTGGACTGAGATTCAAAGGATGGTTATTGTTCCTTCCCAGTGAATACTTTTCTATTGTTTGAGGCATATCACAATATCAAAAACAGTTGTTTCATAAAACGAGATATCTACACTCCTAAATTCTCACAAAAGAAATTGCTAGTGAACTCAGTAACTGACATGTTAAAAATTTCAGGTTTTTATAGATATATGCTAAACTTAATTTCCAACATTAACTTTATATTTATTCATTTCAAATGATGTATCTTTAGCTTCTATTTTTTACAAAGTTGAACACTGGCAGGTCTGCTTGGCAACAGTGACTGAGCAAACAATTAAAATGTCCTTTCCTGTACCAACCTCCAGATAATTTGAAAGCTAAAATATCCAAATGGATTATACTCTTAAGAACTCTAGTTCCTTCTTATGGGACAGTAAATTCTTATTCCGCTCTGAGGAGAAGAAATGTAACATGCTGTACAAGTCTGGCATAACAATTAATCTGTTAGATTATGTAGTCTATACACATGGAAATTATATAAATTTTAGAGAAATGCACACATTTTCTTAAAGTTATTTCCTATGTATCTTTATGCTCTTTAAAAAGCCTTACAAAATTTAAGATTAGTATCATTTCCTATTTTTTGTAAACAATGTAAATAATGATAATGAAAAGGACACTAAATGTAGCAGAAATTGTTAATCTAACATTTTTCACACAAAGTAACCACATTAAAATGAAAAGAACTTGAACATAGAAATAAAATAATCTTAGCTTGTGCCTAAAAACAGCAACGAATGGAAGCACAGTTAGGTAAAATGTTGAAGCTACTTTTCAGCACCTAATTTTGAAGGCAAATAACTTAATTCTAAAAGGAAAAGTCTCTAAGAAGCACCAGCCTATTAGCTTAGGATGTATGTTTTCAGTTTATGATACGTTATTTTGAAGAAGAATTGCAGCTAGATCGAGCCAATGCCTAGGGAAGGCAGTGACTTGGCTCAGGGCTCATCCTGCGCTATCGCCAGGAGCAGGTTTTGACAATACCACCCCACTACACTGCAGCCTTCCTGCCTTGAAACTAGACTTTCCTCCCAGCAAGAAACCAAGCCACCGAACAGAAACCCCTAGCACTTTGCTATGTCTGGTTCTGGAATGAGTGTGGCTTTCTGTTCATTGCTGAAAATATAAAAAGTCTTATTTATTTCTTCCATTTGGAGAAGAGTTAAAAAATTAGGCTAGTTTTATCCACTAAGTCAAATGAAAGCAAACAAATGGGATGTGAAAAGGGTGAATAACAGTAAAGGCGGAATGTTAGGAATTTTTTCTTTCATTTCGGACAAAAGTTAATTTTATGAAGTTATTTTATGAAGTTATGAAGACTGTTCACTTTTCCCTTCCAGGGTAGACAGGAAGGAAGCTACTGCCCACGCAGTGGCCCAGGGCACAACATTCACGTGTTACTCCTTGCTTTGGTCTGCACAGGAATAAAGCCGTAACTGTATATTTTACAATTTTTTTTCCACATCAGTCTATGACAGCAGCCTACCACTTTAACAACAAAAAATATATGCTTCTTTTTTCTTTTTGTGGTTCATTCAGCTCCTGTAAGGGCATGCATTACTCGCTTCATTTTCTTGAGATATCTCCTTTAAAGCAAAAATAAAAGAAAAGGAAAGGCTAGGGTTGACTCTGTGAGACCCTTGTATTTATTCACACTTATTGTGCATGACTGTAGACTGGTAAATCATATTAGCAGCCTGTCTTCCCATCAAGCTGCTACTTGCTTTCCAGCCCTGGGAAGGTTCAACAAATCAACGGGAGCACGGAAAACAGAACATCAGTCTAATCTAGTGTTTAAGGTGAAGTTTTCAAACCCAATCTAAGAAGATCTTTAGAGCAAGCAACAAGCTGAAGGGCTCAGAAGGTGGTATTGACAATGAAAGAGTGTTGAAATATCGAGAAGCGCAGCACTTGCGCATTTTTAATAACAAGAGGGTCAACAAGGACACAGCTCCCTTAGTGCCAGGAGGTGCCACGGACTATGGAAATTGCCACGCCAGGGCTATAAACGCTTGCAGTTCATCAGCTTTCTTAAACAGTTCATCAGCTTTCTTAAACACCCTGAACCCCCTCCGTGGACCTTTAGTCTTGAATTAACAAACCAAAGCAATGAAAGAGGGTGCAGGCTGAATGGCTGGCATTGATCCCCAACTGTGTCAGCACTGCTACAGGCCCTGAAAAACCTTCTCCATTGTCAATAGAAATTGACAAACCTCCTCTCCTAAAGAGTGCAGCTGAGCCGGGCGGGATGCACACAGCTGTAAAGGGTTCTGCTCTTGGGGCCCCCAAGCACTAACAATGGAACAAGCATGAGCTCTTTGTCAGTCCCAGACTCGGCAATTTTCTAACAAGGATTAAAGTTGTTTCTCCGCAGAGAGGGTGAAAAGAGATTTAGCAACATACCGTGCTTTCTTCACGCAAGTTAAAGAGAAGTAGTTAAGGAATTTCATTATGCTGTCGACTAGTGGAGACACAAAACAAATATATTAAAGATGCACAACTCTCCCTCTTTTTTTTTTGCCTCATTTGTAACATTTTGAGGATGATTCCATTAAGCATAACACTTATAGCCTGGGAACTAACACTTCACTTTTATTTTGGAAGTTTTATTTTTCCAAAGTCCAGCTGCTTGCCACCTGGAACGAGGTCTCAATACATACTAATGCACAATGCCTTTAGACCCTCTGTGGCTGATACTCCTAAGACTGAATCACAAGACCCCATAGGGTTTATGTGCCGAGGCTGCTTCAAGCAAATGATTTCTGGCAGAATGCGGCTTCTGATGAGGGTTGTGGCTTCGCGAGGGTGCAAATCTGTGATGTATTTTCTGCTTAAGTGTTTAACTTTTTATCGATTAGAATGGGCACAAGTAGTTGTATTTTCATTCTTCTCCAACTATGCTGGTTTCAATAGATGAAAATAGAGGATGGAAGGAAGAAAGGAAGGAAGAAAGGGGAGAGGGAAGTCAAAGGAGGGAATAGGGAACCCACCCTGGTCAGTACACTGTGGTGTGCAATAACTGCATCTGTCCAGTGCATGTTTTATCATTTGTTTTAAGGCAGACTGCTTCAAAAGGGTTGAGTCACTGGTTCAAATGGAATAATACACAGAAATTCTCATTTTAGGAACTATATACTTTAAAAACACATTGGAGTAAAGAACAAACAGCATTTTTCCCAAATGCAAAAGGCTTTGATTAGGTAAGAAATATCAGCCATCCTTTAGAACTAGTGAGTAGTTTTGCAGAGAAACAAAAATTTAAAAACACGACCACCCTATGGTTTTATCAGCACATTAAAAACTACACTTGCCTTGCTAGCCATCCTTCTGCAGTGTCACAGGCTTAATGGCTACAATGTGGCTTTGCTTCATTTCCCGTTTTCAAAGACATGCAAATTTCTATCTTCATGGTAAACCTGATGCAATAATGCATCATTTCCACGCATGCTACTCCAGGTATCCCACTGAAACTATCACACCTAGATTTGCAGAACAAACTCCAAAACACAATGGTGAACGTTTGAAGCACAAATTTTCCTTGGCTTGGAATAGGATGAAGGGTCATATTTAAGGAAAACCAAAACCAAACAATTATAGTTAAAAACAGAGGACATGATTAACCCACATGATATGCCAACATTCTCAGCTAGGTTCTAGAGATGTCCACAGTGGAGCCAAGAGGAGCTTCTGGGTACAGCAGCCACAGGCTGGCTACTCAACAGAGCAGAATGTGAATGCAGATCCTGAGAGGAAGGATTCTCAAGCTCTCAAGCATCTGGTCTAGTGAGCCGGTCGCTTGTCTTGCCTTTGCCTCAGATTTGTGTCTTGTAGAAGAAGAGGGCAGAGCACATAAACTAGTTTTAGAATAATAAGTTATGTACTCTATAGAAATATTAGGTATGGGGGCTGGAGATACAGCTCATGGTGGGGCACATGTCTACCTATATGCAAGAACCTGAGCGCTCTCTCTCTCTCTCTCTCTCTGTCATCCATCCCCAGCACTGAAAAAATTTTGTGCAATTATAGATTTGATTGTTACAGGAAAAACATGAACTTGTGATTTCAGTAAAAATAAACTAGGGAGAAAAGTCAAAATGCCATTCTTTTCAGTTTTTATATGTTGCTTGAATTTAGCTTTATTCTTCCAGAAGAAATATGGAAGTCTAAAGAATTCTAGAATTTTCTATTACTTGTTATTTTAATTCATTTTGATTTCTTAATGAAGTACAGACAGACTGTAAATTTAAACAACATAGTGAGGGATGGATGGTATTTGTAAAGAATTCTGGATTTTTTTTTGGGGGGGGGGGTCAGGCTCTCCTGTATCCCAGGCTGCCCAGAACTCATTATGTGGTCAAAGGTGACCTTGAACTTCTGACACTCATAAGTCCACCTCCTGAGTACTGGGATTACAGAAAGGGTCACCACGATGTTCATGATGTAGTGCTGGGATGGAAGCCAGTGCTTCCTTCATTGCAAGCAAGCATTCTACCAACTGAGCCATTTTCCCAGCCCTATGCTATCATCATTGTTCTAATAATAAAGCCATTCGATACTTCATCTTTCATGGGAAGTTCAAGTGAAGTCAATTACAATTTAATTCACAGGATAACTTTGATGAAGAGGATGCTCCTGTGTCTATTTTACATATCTGCACATTCCCTAAGTAGAAAAAAGTGACTTTCTTAGTCAAATTTACAAAACACATACAGAAGTGACAGGTATAAGATTCTATATCCAATATGCGTCAAAGCCTCAGAGTCTTTGTCTATAAATATGTTATTGCATTTCTCTATAGGAAACAGTTTGTATTTCTATTTCTGTCAGCAAAAACTGAGAGCAACTTGAAGCTTCTGGTGGAAAATAAGAAAGCAACCTGGTGCAATTCCTGACAGTCATTGCACACAGGATTGTACACAAGAACATGAAATGTGTCATAGTTGCTTCGAAGATGCTAAGGTTCTCTTGCAAGTTGAAGGAATCCATACTTCACGAGACCAACATGTCTGTAGTCCTACTAATATACCAGGCAATGTAAGGAAATCCTCTGGTGAACCACACTCCTTCTTAGAATGAATACTCAGATGGCGACTGTAATATGCATTCTGAAATAAGGTCTCTTCTTAAGGCTATTTGTTTATGGGCTGTGCTGCCTCATGGAAGCAAAAATGGAATGAAGTAAAAGGTCTTTGGCTCCTGCAGGGAACTTTGTATGTGTAGTTTTCTTCATTTTTTTCTTCTTAACTGAATAATCAGGGTGATTTTTATTTATTTTTTTAACTACAGAAGACTATGTGGCAAAGTATGAGCATTATCACCTTTTACTTATCACTTGTGCTTTTATTTTTGAGTCAAGTTCTCATGTATCCTTGAACTCCTGATCTTTCCATCTCCACTTGCTAAGATCACTGAGATTGTGAACTATCTTTTAAGGATGAAAAAAAATGTAAAATTGCAGCCGAGGGAGTGCTAGCATATAGTAGCTGTCTAATAAATGCTGTCAAATGCTGAACAAACTTTCCCTTTTTTTGGAACTCCACACTTTCTCTTTCTAAACATCCATAAATACCATAACTGAGATAGTACCAGACAAATGATATCTTCTGTCTCATAAATAAGTTACATATGGAGACAAGTTACATACATTGGTTCAAGACTATTCCTTAACCTTTCATCTCCTTCATTTCATTTGTCCTGAAATGGTTTCTCCTGTCTTTCTCTATGTCACACACCATGTATTAAAATCAACACTGTTTTCTATAATTTGTTACCACCAAATGGGCAACTGTCTCTGCAAGTTTATTCTATAGCTTTCCTACTGCTAAAAGGCTAGAAATCATAAAGTATAAATTAGCTGTTCCATCCTCTTCTGCTTAGGGAACAAACATGAGATGCAATCTGGTTTGGTTAATCTTTTTAGTAAAATGATCTAATAATGATTGGGCAAAGTTCAGATGTCAACACAGTCATAACAGTATCTATAACAATTTGGAACCCAGATATCATCGAAGCAAGAATCACTGGATTCTATGACCATTTTATTGGATAGTATGATTCAACTTGAGCACTGTACATAAAATGTTGGTCAACACTACATTTTAAACCAATAATGTAAGTTCTAGACAATGATATATTGAACTCTAGGAACTGCTATTAAGTGGTATATGCTAAGTTTGAAATAAGAGAGTCTTGGGAGTTCGCTATTAGTAAGGCTTTCTTTCTACTGCAGTTCTTACAGAAGATGGGGACTAGGACCCTTGAGATGGCTCAGCAGGGGAAAACACGCAGTGAGACTGACATCCCTGGAACTCGTGTAAAGCCAAATGTAGCAGTGTGATTTGTAATCCTAGTCTCCTATCAGAGATGCAGAGATGGAGGCCAAGAGTGGGACCCAGGACACACCCTGAAGCCTGCAGGTTAGTTACATGTGGAGTCCACAGTTCTGCAGCAGACGTCCTGCCTCAACAAGCTGGACAGAGAGCCCGCTCCTGAAAAGAAGTTGCCCTCTGACCTCCCAAGGTGTGCCGTAGCACGTGTACACCTTCACCACACACAGGTCAAACATATATCAATAATAATATTTTTGAAAAGGGGGAACGTTCTAAACTCGCATGAGAGAGTGTTGTGGGGACTGAAGGAAACGGATGTTTTCTGTTTTTCAGTTTTTTACATTCCCACAGGAGCCAGCAGCAAGCCAGAGAACTGCTCTTTACCTAAGATGTCTCTGTCTGCCGGTTCCTTGGTCTACACTTTTATGACCACCTCATGTCCCTGATTATATTCCTCTTAATCTTCAAGGTAAAACTTACCTGCTGTCTGCTGTGAAATCAGTGCTTTTTCCTACCAGGGAGAATTAGGTGTGCCCATCTTTTCTGTTCCTCATATTCTACCCAGGTGTCTATACTACTGTGCAATGTGGCCTGTATCTGCCACAAGTTCTGCGTAACCACAAGGTGTTCCTGGACCCTTATTTTGATCGTGTGCTCTAGCCCTTTCCAGAAATCTCTGCCATAGAGCATGCATTATAAATTTGTTGATGGACTGAATGTTTACTTAAAAAAATTGAAACATAAAAAAATTCTTTTTGTAAATACAAAATAGTAGTAGGACAGTGTTTCTGTAGGAAAAGGAAAGTGGTATATTCCAGAGCCAGATTCACTATTGATTTGAATCCCATGCTTCACTCGTAGAAAAGTAATTTAATAAAGGGCTGAGACACAGCCCGGTTGGAAGAGTACTTAACCGACATGCATAGGTAGGGGGTTTGATTCCTGGAACTGGAAAAAAAATAAAATAAAAGATAATGAAGTTGCAGAAATTATCAAGGAAGGTATTGAATTTGTCTAAAAAATTTGAAGACTGATCTAAAATGTGGCTTTCTATTTCACTTAGGAGATGAGTAGCATTAAGGAAGAAGTACTATAAATTAATGTTTCCACGTCTCTGCAAATATATAGGGACCTGCATACGTGTGTGCACACGTAGACACTCCAGCACTGCAAGGTCACCTGTTGCTACACTCAGCTCTGGACTGGCTTCAAGGCTGTTGACCCACCAGTGAGCTGCCTCTCAGGAGAGTGCTCAGGTGTGCTGGCACCATTCCTGGCACTGTCTGAGGCTGGGGGGCATCTCTGGAGATGAGGCTGGCTGTGCTGTGTTGTGTATGTTCACCACTGAGTCACGCGTCATGATTAATTCCTTGTTGACGCTACACATTTTTCTCTTGAAAGGCAAACTCAGCAAACAAACAGAAAGACTTTTGCTGCGGAACTGCTGACTTGTGCTTGGGGAAGTATGAGCGTCCTTCTGGCTGTTGAGCAAGGAACCCGGGTGGATGAGAGTGGGATTGTGGCTTTGTAGTCTTGGCATTTAGTGGAGCAAACCTAGAACTAGGTATAAACTGTGTGTGCATGTGGCATGTGTGTTCCAACGACTGAACTCAGGTCGCCTCACCTCTTCCCTTCAGGTAAATTTCTAACCCTGCACTGGCAACAGAGAGAAATAAAGAAACCATACAGACAATCCCTATCATCAATTTTGAAAGACTATGGAATTCACTTCACAGTATTTGCATCTGGAAAATATCTGGGTATCTATTCTACAGAAGAAAGAGTGGAGTATTTTCTGTGGAAACAAGTTACTTATGAGGAGGACCCATGTGCCCACTGGATGGGAGTTCCTGTTGCGTAGCTGCTAGGTCTGTCCTGCTCAGCATCATGTTCCGAGCGGCTAGCGCAGCATGATTTTTAGAAATGGTCAATAAATTCGGCTTGGATTAGAAAAACAAGGAGTAATAAGAGAAGTCAGAGCTTCTAACTGGAATCTAACTGTGTGAGGTAAAAGCAAAACCAGCATTTGAATCCTGATGTTTGCCACTATTCTTTACATCTGGTCACTGCATGGCAACAATGTATTTGTTTCCTATAGTCTGTGAGGACACATGGCAGCCGAAAGGGCATTGGCTACCAAGGAGCAAACACTGAAAGGAGTAAGGAGAGGGGTGTCAATGGACAGCGATGGGAAGAACAGGGACTGAGCAGGCAGAGATGAGCAGAAAGAACATAGCAGTAAGGCTACCAGGAATCCCGCTCAGCTATATTCAAATCCTCATCCTCCTAGAAACCTGAAGCATGACAGAGGAGAGACATTTCAAAGCCATGGCGCTGATTACAGGGTGAAGGGAAAGGGGGCTTGTGAGGAGAAGTTAAAGAAATCAGGATTATTTATCTGGGAGCAGACAAGTATGACAGAGGCCTTAATAACAGTCTTTGTGTCTAGGAAGGATTATTCCCTAGAGGATGTGGGCTTTTGCTATGTGGTGTTCAGTGGGATGAGAAGGGAAAACTAGCTTCAAATGCAGCCTGAAGAATTTTGGAGAGGTAAGTGTGAGAATTTTCCTTTTTACCTTACAAACTAAATATTCTGTCCACGTTTAGATAACATTTAAACTGTCTCTTGAGTGAGCTGAGATCAGGAACTATAAGGTAAGGTGTTTATAGATACCTTTAAAAGAAAAAATAACTCCTCACTTCTCAATGCATTCACCAAACACGAGTGGTGATTTTGCCAAAAGGTTACTTCTCCACACAGATATATTTTTGTTTCAAAATCAGGTTTTAGTCAATATTGGCAATCCGTCTGCCACTGCTGTGCCCACCAGTAAATGGTGCCAACCCTGCAGAGGGGGTTGCACGGAGGACCTGTGAGGGAGGTGATTCGCAGGGGAGGAGTCTAAAGAGGGGCTGCAAAACTGACCTGAGGGCGTGTGCTATCTGCTTCTGAACCCAGGACTGAAGGAAATTGCACTGGTCACTTGGTAGAGATGTTGGTCTCAGGGGAGACCTGGGCCTTTTCAGTTCTGTGTCCCTGGCAATCAGATGCAGTTCAGGCATGCGAAGTCAACATGCTGTAGGCTATACATACATGAGTGTTTTTTTTTCCTCAGAAAAAAACATGGGTTAAAAAGGAATGAAGTCAGTACTGAACAACTTTGGGAAGGCTCCACATATTGCTTATAACCCATTTAACAGTAGTTTACAAACTTTGCAGTGTTCCAATGTCTTCAGCAGCATCCTATTGTACTGGGTGGCCTGGGGGTTTGGTGCAAATACACATGTTTACAATTGATGTTTAGAAATATTTCCCCACTTCAAAAATTCTGTTCCATTCCAGTCTTCGAAAGCAATCTTAACCCTTGCTGAGATAACTTAGGACATGACAACATTTTTTTTTCTTCTTAGTTGAGCAAAAATCTCCCATTGGTTTGCACATAGGATTCCCCCGCCTCTTAATTCCAAGCACAATTAAAGGTGAGTTAAGACTCTGGTGGAAATCTAAAGAGCATCAGCAAATCTGAGCACTGCTCAGCTTTTGAATTGCTTTCCTACTTCTTGGTTCTTTTAAATGGTTTTCTATGGCAGGGACATTTTTCTTAATTAGTCACAGCTAATTAGTGTTCTGGCATAGACGAGTAATCAGAAATGTCAGAGCTGCAAGGCTACATCTCCCTAATCCTTTGATAATAATTTAGCCTCCTGGGAGGGCCCCAAGCTGCGGTAAGTAGTGACTGACAATAAGGCAAAATTAGGTGGGCAGCAGACCATTAGGATAGAAAAATAAAAAGCACTACCAAATCCTGCTGAGCACCATCAGGCAACTGACTGCATTGCCAGATGAGGTGCCTGTTTAAGCCTGTGTTGTTAATTAGCTGATTCTACCAGACCTGCCACATATGTCCAGGTGCCTCATGCAAAGATGTGTGTTTCTGGGCATGAGCCAAATGACAATTGTGGACCATGATCATATTTCAAGAACCTCAGTTTAAGAAGTCCACATATTTCTTGAAGAATCTTTTTGAATTATCCAAGAAATAAGATCAACAAGCTACAATCCATTCTTCTCGTTGGGTTTCTTTTAGGCAATTAGGCACGCTGCTCTCAAGTTTCTTGGGTTTTCATTCAACTACAGCTTAGATTCAAACGAAGGCCCCTGGCCTCTCAGAAAGGCGTCTGGGCTTGCCAAAGCTGTTTTGGCATAAATCGTACATCAAAAGTCGATCCCCCCGTTTTAAAAATAAAGTCTTACACTTGCAAATAATAACATTAAAATGGGGATTATGAATCCTAGTGAATGAGACAGCTGTAATGCTGCACTGTGAGTTAGTGGTTTTAGGGGGGAGGGGTATGAAGGAGCAAGTGACAGAGAGGGCAGGACATACACAGAGTAGGTGTGCATGTGGGTGTCTTAAAAGAGCCAGACAACTTCAGCAAGAGTCCAAATATGGCAAACAACACAATGCAGGGATATATATATAATTGAAAATAATTGAAAAAATATATAATTGAAAATAAAACAACATCCAAAAAAAAAAAAAACAAGGGTTAAACTAGCATGGGAGAGTGCTGAAATGTGTAAGAAGGGAGATGGGTATGAAACTGCTTCTAGAATGCTCATAACAGATTAGCTTTGTTTTTAAATCCACAGTGAGGTCATAATAAATGGTGTCCAGCATTATACTACTTAGAAAGAAATTATCACAGCAGTCCTCAAATATATCACTGAACTCACATTATCTTTTCCTCTCTACTGATGGTAAAAGAAAATGGCGATAAAATGGGTGTGATGCTGGGGTATAATTTTGAGTTATGACAGAAAAATAATGGTTGGCATAATGGGTCAATAGCTCATATTGTTGATCAGTGTACTTTTCACAAAGGAACAAAACTGGAAGAAATCTGCATTAATTGAGAAACAACTATAGAATACCTGCATAGTCATTTGGAACTGAAAGCACTGTGACAGAGGAAACCTGCTCTTTTTCAAGCTGACATTTGCACCTAGGATAATCTATCTGAGTAGAACTGTAAAAAATGTAAGATGGCAAAAACAGTCTTCCAATGCAATGGATTTCATCCTGTATTCCTTATAAAAGATAGATTATTGTAAGATGGTATAGGAAAAACATCTTATACAAAGAATATGATTTAAAAATTATACTGTCAACTCTAAATACATGACTAAATGTATTATGGAAAGATAGTTTAGTTTCATTTAGTAGTAAGTCTTCCACTTCTTGGTTTTTTTATTTTTATTTTTCTAATTTTACAAGCATATTAAGTACTTATCCCTGCTTACCTTCATCCCTCTACCTTACCTTCATCCCTCTACCTTCCCTTCATCAATCCACCCCCTCCCTCCCGCCCTCCTGCC
The DNA here is from genome assembly GCA_023101885.1 of Typhlomys cinereus. Taxonomy (NCBI): domain Eukaryota; kingdom Metazoa; phylum Chordata; class Mammalia; order Rodentia; family Platacanthomyidae; genus Typhlomys; species Typhlomys cinereus. The sequence continues at coordinate 2,381,308 of JALPQD010000001.1, forward strand.
TGTCTGTTTCTATGGACCCCAGGGTTCCCTCTGGCTTGTCTATTCCTGTTGGAGTTGAAGTCTCTGAGGCAACTTAGCATGCCACTGTATGTTCTTATCACTCCTGAGTTCCTTGATAGTCTATGGAGGCATGTTGGTATGTTACTCATTATGTAGGTCTGGTAAGGACAAGTCTTACTGCAGTGAGTTCCTAGATGTGGCAGTCCTGCCTTGAGTGGAATGTCTTGTCTAATGGTGAACCTTCCCATCTTTAGATTCATATAGTCTCACCACCCCTTCTTCTGTGAGGTTTCCAAGGCCTTAAGATGGGGGGAGATTAGGTTGACCTAATTCTTGGTGAGCGCTGCTGGGTCATCTATACTCTACATAATGGCTATCTCCACTGCTATCCACTTCACTACTCTTCTATTGCCCTAGACTACATCCTGTCTGAGTGTTGAGATCCTCTACCTCTGTTATAGAAGAAGACTTCTAGGCCGAGTGTTGTGTTCTTCAATTCTATGGGTGTAATAGCAGCTATTTACAATAGGTACTGTCTTCCTACCTATTGATTCATTGATTGTTTTTTCCCTATTGATCTATTTCTGGATATATAGTTCGGACTGATTTTGAACTCCAGATCCTCCTGCCTCAGCTTCTGAGTGCTAAGCACCATCGCACTCAATTTAGCAGTCACTCTTATCTATGTTGGATTTCAGCAATTCCTGGAAAATTAACCTAGCAAAAAAACTGAATCTTTCAGTAAGTTAGGGATAGTATTATTGACATCACCAAGGACAAGTGAATGCTTATACCAAAACAATTAGGCAATGATGTGACATTCTAAGTAACAAATTCTAAGCATTTTTTTCTTTTCTTATTTGGGAGAGCCAAGATAAGTGACTATAAGCACAAAATTAATTTTATTTTGAAAACTCACATTCCCTTGCAATATTTTCATGTTTTTCTTTTTATCACAGCATAAATGAACCAATGAATCCATTTATATAGTGTAAGCTAGTTTTGCTTAAAATGTTTAATTTATTATTTTTTAACTTTGAAGCATTCTTTGCATGTGAAGTTTTTAAAAATGAATCTATTATAAAACATTGTTTGGATGAATATAATGATTAACTATTACTTAAAATTACTTCTAATTTTATAAGACATCACAACAATATTTTAAAAAAACTCATTGAGATGAAATTCCTCAACAATTAAATATTTAATCAGTTTATAACACAAGAGAATGCTTAATCTGCATGATTTGCCAATTAGATACTGCACCCTGGTGAGTCTTCAAGCCACATGAAAGCTAAATGTAAGAAAGGGACTAAGGATGAGCAAACCCAGCAAATGCACAAAGGTTTAGCGGTGGGTAGTCCAGGTGTCCTGAGACACCAGAGGTGCTTCAGTGGACCCCTCAGCCTCTGCTTGGACCTGAGCAAATGACTGCTGGGGAAGCATGGTGACTTTTTTTTGCACATGTCAGTTTTGACTTCTGACAGGTCACTTCACAACCCAGGGTGGACACTCTGCAGGAATGCCCCCAGGCTCTTTGCAGACACAGGGGCACCTGTGGCTTGTGGTCCATGCTCTGAAACTTGGGAGGGTGAGCAGACACTCTGCCTAGAAAGACTCAGAAGTGGCATTAAAAACGGACTCTTGGAATTAGGAAATCTTTGTCATACTTTTATATTGAGAATAGACAAATTAAAGACTATTTTGTTTTGATGTAACTTTTGAAGACTGTCAGCAAGGATGCATTATGTTAGAAACAGGAAAATGGGTTAAGAAGGAAAGAATCATCAGTCTACATTTTTGCAAATACATAATGTTTTCCTGCTGCTTCTTTTGCATTTCTCTTATGCAGGTAGGACTCTTATCATTTATGGAAAAGTGAATATAACATGCAGATTTTAAACTTGGCATCTATGTCTCAATGATGTCTCAAGAGGCAGAGATAACTTTTGCCTAAAAACATTCTGGTTATGTATGAATGCTGCAGTGGTAATCACCCACTTTCTGATTGGATTTAGGTCCACTCAACAGGACAGAACTCATGCCTGATACTACAAACCTGGTTGAGCATCCTGGGATGAGGAGGTCATAGGCCCCAGGGGAAAACCTATTTGCTACTGCTGCTTTGCTAAGTGTGTATGGCAGCTATCTTCTACTTATCTTTAAGTCCATAGGTTACTGGAGCTTTCAGTCTTCATTAAAGAAGTCTCATAGAAGTCTCTTTCTTCAATAGATAGTTGTTAATAAGAAGAACAACTGGTCATGTTGCTGAGAAACAGTGATGACCATGGACTTTAGAACTCTACTCTGAACAAGACATCTAAGCCTCCCTACAAGGTTCAAGGATCATCTTGGAAAAGGGTTGGGAGGAGTTCCATCAAATAACATCTGAACCTGGTAGGTCCACTACATCCACAAATTCACTATGTTTGCCTATATAAGACTACACAAGATAGGACTCATCAGCATTACATTACAGATGGGGAAAAGCTTGTGAGGCCCCACCCCTTTCTGAGTGAGAGCTGATGTTAGTAACTGATAGATGGAGGAAGAGGATCCACTTACTTCAGTGGTGTTTCCACTGACCTATCACCTACGCTGCAGCCAAGTGCCCAGGCACATGCACAGGCACCCCATATTAGACTCAGAGCTAAACACATACATGTGAAAACATAAAAGTAGGAGGGAAAGTTGTTGGGAAGAAGATTGTCAGTGGGAGAAGGATGGTAGATGGCTTAGGGTAGATAGTGTCCTGTGGTTAGAAAAAGGCATAAAAGTCATGGTATAAACAGATGATGCAGCCAAAGAATTAAAAGAATTGTTTAAAAAAGCACAAAAACATCCTGGCTACTTGGCAGATAAAAACGCTTGTCATAAATAGAGGGATATAAATTGTAGCTTTTATTCAGGGTTTTGGAAGCATACTGGAAGGCATTAAGAAACATCACCTGCACAGCTGTTCATTCATACAGAACCTCCTTTTTACTTCTCTATTGCACTTGCTATTGTTTCTTAGCTGGGACGCTTTGTTTCCACGTGGTTATTATGACAGAACTGAGAATGGCTACCCTGCCTTGCAAGATTCCTTCTGAAACCTATTAGGTGATATCCTACTGCCATTTCCAAAAACAGATCATTTAGTTAAGATCTAGGTGTCATATGGAATGCTAGGACATTTCCAGTTTTTATCTACTAAGTAAATTGAATAAAAATAGCTTTTACATTTATTTATTTATATTTGTGTGTGTGTGTGTGTGTGGACTCCAGGTCAACATTAGGTACCTTCCTTAATAGTTCTCTACCTCCTTAATAGTTTATTGAGACAGGGTCCCTCACGGAACTCAGAGCTCACTGATTCTTCTAGACTGACTGGCCAGCAAACCACAGGGTTGCTCCTGTGTCTGGGTTTCCGGCATTGACATCACATGCATGTACCTCCTTGCCAGGCTTTTTACATGAGTGTTGAACTTCTCAACACAGTTCTCGTATTTGCATGGCAAGACTGCATTGTTTGGTTGCGCTGTCTCCTCCAGCCTTAGATTAGGGAAATAGCTTCAGCTCAGTTTCCTTGGTTAACAGCATGGATTTGCCACCATTTATTTATGATACTTGATACAAAATAGTTCTGTTTTAAGTGTAACATGAATCATAAGTCTAACCATTTACAAGCGAAAAGAATGCCATCATTTTTGTCCTAATATCATCGGCTTTTGGCCTTAAGGTAACTTTTAGTTTAGTATTTCAAGATTCGATATAAAAATTGATGATAGTCATGACTTTATCAGCTTTTACGTATGCTATAGACTTCAAAACCATTTATATTTTATAGACTTTGAAGTTAGAAAACTGGGTGACATCTGAAGAATTCTGTTATTCTCCTGCCTAGCTAGCTGGCATGTCTCCAAACTTGAGTTTCACCTGGTAAAAGGCACCTTTTAAGAGTCAGGCCCTGAAATGGCAAGACTACAAACCCAGTCGCTGTTTTTTTTTTTTTTTTTTTACCAAGTTGATTAAGACCACTTTGAGTTAATGCACCATGATTGTGCTTGTGTGTTCATTTGCACGTAAACTTAGGTAGATTCACTCACGTGCTTCCACAGGAAATACTCTAATCGGAATATCAGAAGTTTGTCATGATGCCTGAGTTCCATTGTTCCCTTGAGTCTCTTATCTATAATAGACTAAGGTTGCTAACACTGTATTTAGGGTCATTATTTTCAACTGTTTCTTGACACCTAACAATATTATTTTAGGCTCCAGCCAAGTAGACTTCCAATAATTATATAATGTCTCTTGGTAATGATCTGTTGCTTAAGATACACATTCTACTGTACCTTTCAACACATATTTGATAACCTCTCACTTACTAACTGTAATTGAGGCAAAATCAATCTTGGCTAATTAGGGACACTCAGTATCCCCTCATACATGTTATTCTTGATGACATACCAGTAGAACTAGGGTTTACTTTTATTTTTAATTGAAGGAATAAAAATGTACAACTCGAAAATATTAGAATGTTTGAGGACATTACAATTATTTTACAAACAAGGAGTCCAATCTCCTACTAGGGATGACAAAAATTTTGTAACCAACACAGAAAGAACTGGTAGCAAACTCCAGCCATGTCAGAGGCGCAGACACTGGAAGTACACATTAGAACAATGACAATTAAATGACCATTATTTAGATTGTCGTCTTACTGGATTAAATTAGATTCTGAAAATGTTGAGTGAGTAGAGAGGAGTTACAATGAGAAGTATCTTTGAAGTGGAAAAGCATTCTACCATTGCTACCAACTGACACAATTTGAGTTTTGCAGTAAGTAGGTGACCAAAACAAAGAATAGGAGATGCTAAGAAACAGCCACACTTCCCGCAAAAAATGTACCTAGACTGAATTTATCTTCAGAACGGTTTTACCTTATTCACTCTACAGAATGTTTGCTGGCTAGAGAAAAACACCGTAGCAGAAAAAACATCATGTCCACATTCCTCTTCTGTTCAACATTTCTGAAAATCACCATAATAAGCAAAAAAGTAAAAGAGAACTTGAAAAATGAAACATATGCTTGTGAATTTAGAGCAATTCCAAATGGAAGCAGAAGTTGCTAATATGGTTTCAGTATTTTGTAAAAGAGCCAGCTGGATGGATGATAATTTTTCTATCCCTGCAGGGCATCAAAGCTTTAAAGAAATCATTCTTTTTCACACATATTAACACGTAGCTTATTAAAACAGACGATACTTTTATTGTAAAATGGCCAGGGTAGAAGCTGGAAACATAAAGCCAGAAAGACAAGGTTCATTTTGACTGCCCACTCTCACTGACGGCGCAAGCTGACATGGCAGACCAAGGCGGAGACGATGACGTAGGAGGACCCTCTGTAACTGCCACAGCTGACGTGTCACCACGAAGCCTGTGAACTGCTGTTATGAAAACATTTGCAGTAACTTGCATAATTAAATGAAACTGCTAGAAAAGCATTTCTAAAATGCAGAGAAGATGGAGGTAGATAAACATACTTGTAAGAAACACCTCATTACAACACCAGCATTATGAAGGTTATGCAAAGCCATGTGATAGACATGGTACTATCTCTTTGAAGTAAAGGCTAATAGTTACAAATGGACAACAACATTGTTATTTGAGTCCACTATTCCCTTAGTTACTTTATAGATAATCTCAGTAAATGAAGGCCACCTTGGATATGAGACCACAATCTCCTATGGCTAGGTGTCAGGCCTCAAGTACCAAGAAAAGTGGAGCCTCTTTATATTTACCTACCAATGGGCCATTTGCACTCTTATAGGTGTGGGAAAACTTGCTATGTGTCCTAGATGGAACTCAGTGGGTTACACATCCAGAGGGATGAGGGAGGAAGGGATACAAGCTGGAGGGAAGAATGAGTGAGGTGGGATGAGACGGGGATGAGGGTAAATGGGTAATGAAAACACATAAATGTGCTGTTAATGTAATTAAAAATAAAATTAAAGAGAAAAAACAAAAACTGTCAGTTATACTTTTTTAGGGCATGTCAGTACTTTAGATCAAGGTCAAAATGTTCAGTACCAATACTGTGGCAGACATTTGACTTCTTGGATTTTATTGGAACATAGGACAACAAAATTTTCCTGGATGGGCCTAATTTATCAAGCTATGATTTCATGTTCAGAATATACTATGGGAAGGGGAAAGAAAGACACAAGACAGCAAACTGCTTAAGGCTGCACCTTGGCAGGTTTTGCAGATTCTCATTCTAACGGCGGGAGTTTTCATGTAGAACAGGAAACTATGGCTTTCCTCAGCACTTGAACTATAAAAATTACCAAGTATTTCAACTGTATAAGAAGATTGAAAATGATAGCCAGCTCTGCAAGTTCACCACCAGCATGCACTTCTATTCTTTGCCTTACAGCTTTACCGCCAGCCTAGCATGCAGGGGCAGTTACTTACATCGAACAGCTTTTCTATGTACATTTCTTCATTGATCTTGTCTCGAAGAATATCCTGGTTTTGCCGAACAAACATAATGTAGGTGTCTGCCAGGTCCATCCCAGGTTTCTGCAGAGAGGGAAAAGCATGGGGAACAGAAAAATAACAGGTTTAATTTCTTTTTTTAAAATTTTTTTATTATTTATTCAATTGTGCATGTGCATGTGTGTGTATGTGTGTAGAACCATGGACAAATTCGGGAACCACCATGGACCACCTCCACCTCCTCCTTGTTTACTCTGCCCCGGAATTCACAGGCTCCGCCCTACCAGGACCAGAAACGCAGGCCGCCCCCGCTTCCACCCCACATCTATATGTGGGGTTTAGGGGTCTAGGATCTGAATTCAGGACCTTCCGCCTACAAGGCAGAGGCTTAACCCCTGAGCCACCTCTCCAGCCCCAACAGGTTTAATTTCTGAAAATTTTATTTAATGAGAGTTTGGAAAAGGATTTTGAAAACTGTTGAAATTATTCAACCCTGTGAACTACATTCAGATCACACCAACAATAATCATCTTTGATACATTTTTATAATTGAAGTAATATTGATGTTTACAATTTGTGGTTATATCATTATTAGGATGATTAGGAATATTAGGATGATTAGGAATACCTGGTAATAAGCATGCAAACACCCTTTTTATACTTATTTATTGTGTATTAGATAGATAGATAGAGAGAGAGAGAGAGAGAAAGAGAGAGAGAGCTAGAGAGAGAAACACCATGGAGTCACATGAAGGTCTGAGGACAACTTTCTCAGAAGTCAGTTGTGTCCTAACACATGACTGACTGGTTTGCATACAAGCACACTTACCTGCTGAGTTATCTCACACACTCCTAAATATCATTTATTCTTCAAAAGACCACCTTGAAAGGTTACTATATCAAGAAGTATAAATGAAGGATTCTTTCAAAAATTTCCCAAGGCAATTATTATTTCTCATTTATGAGTGCAACTCACGGTTTCATTCAACAATGTGAAAAACATTCACTGTCTTTGATTTGCTTTTTTTGACTACTATTGACTTGCAAGGAATGTAAACTCAACATTCTTGTTAACAAGGAAAAATTACAAAGAACAGGAAAACATTCAATACATTACCAAGCAGAACCAAACATCTTTAGATTGTCTATTGCTTCTGCTCATTTATCATTACTATCTTATTGATTCATTGTATTTTATAAATGCAATGAGACTAACAATAAACTAATGTCTTGTGCATGGGAAAGGAAATGAATGAGTTAATATCTTAAACAATCTAATATTTGAAATCTTATATTTTTAGAGGTAGTTAAGTAATTAGCACTATCCTTCTCTAATATAGATCTCGAAATTAGTATGAGAGTCAAAAGTGTGAATGGTGCCAAAGAGATTTGTATTTGAGTTGGCACTTTATTGAGTTTCATATAGCCAGGCTAGGTAATGGAAAAAAATCACCTGCATCACTTACTCCTAGGGTTGACTCTTAATCTGTATTGAGTTATCTGATTGGAGTACAGCATCAGCAAGAAGAAAATAGTAGACCTGAGGGCCAAAGAAGACATTATATCTGCATCATCAGGTGGCCACAGGATGAACTTATAACCTGGTGAACAGACTCATTGTCAAAAGTGTATTTTGCAAGAAAATCAGTTCCAAGAAGACACAGATCACGTCAAGAATTAGTAATTTTTGAAAAACAACTCAAGCTATGCACCTGATGGAAGAATGTACAGTGAGGGTATCTTCCACTGAATGAAAGGGGTAGATAACATTTTAATAATATTGCTTATTTCTTAACCACTGCCTTGGAGATATCCAGCTATTTTATTCTATTTATAAACTTGACTTTTGTTAGGAATTTCTTTTTTTTCTGTGCAGTAAGGGTAACTATGGAATTGCATAATAGTGTATATGTTGTTCTGCTGATGATACAAGGTTTCGTGGAATACACGCCGGTACTGAACTTGCCATGAAGATTCTCATAACATTTCTGATTCATCTCCCAACTGCTGGAATTACAGGTGCATATCACCACATCTGTTGTTTACTTAATAACACCTTGGAAACTATTTTGAAAATTGTTCAAAGTGTTCAGTCCTGAGAAATGTGTTCAAACCAAATCAACAGTGACTACCTTTATTAAGTGCTAGCTTATGAAATACTGGGTATCAAATACAAGATTGTGTTTGTGCTAGCCAAGTAACTGAGTTACATATTTGGCTTCAGTAACCACACTTACTTTTTGCTGTTATTAATTCAGTTTAAAAGGAAAAACATGCCACAGAATTCAGGGGTCTTTACAACACAGAACTTGCTCAACTGCTAGGCTAAAATTTGAAATAATTGTTCATACAAATACTCTTGGTGGTCTCTCCTTCAAAAGCAATACACATAAAGTAGATAAAAAATGACAAATTGTGGCAGCAATTGAACAAATTCATTCTGTGTTTTCTGGAATTCTCATACGAGTATTTGAAAGTTCAAAGATAATGAGTGAAAAATCTGGGCTGCGTTCCGGAAGGCAGGAGATTTTATATATCAGCTTTGCAAGTAAGGAGGAGGGATCATTGGTAAGAAAATACTACCATTGATTTGGTAAGGTTTTTTCCCTTTCACTCTCAAACTTTGTCAAAACACTGAATGAGATAATCTTCTATACTTACCAGAGAGGTAACAGAGGCTTGCCTTTCCATTATTTCTCCCCAATTATAGCATTTGCCTGCATGGTAGTTGATAAATTCATGACCCAAATGACTTAAAGGAGAACAAGGGTTTTTTTTCTTGGCTTACGAGAATCTGGTTATAGTTCCTTGTCCAGTTCGACAGGAGAGTTTACATCAACAACATGGTCGAGGTAACTGACCACACTATATTCATACAGCCAAAGGTCTGCTGAGAGAAGGACATTCCCTACTAGTCTTTAACAGCTCCCTCTATCTTACTCACCTAGCCAGAGACTAGCCCCACCCATCATGGACTGAGTCTCCCTTATCAAGTAGACAATCTTCTGCAGGCTTGCTTGGGGGCTTAAATCAACTAATTTTCTACAAATGTGCCCAGAGCTCAAACTCTCAGCTGTCAAATTGCTACTATGCTACTGTGCTAACCATGACAGCACATAACCCATTTTTATTTCTACCTTTCAAAGGAGAGGTATGCTAAGAGGTGTAACATAGTCAATCACTTCATCCAGCAGACTCAGTGGAAATGAGGGTATGTCCAGAAAAAGTGGGAGAACAACGGTTTTTAGACACTTGGCACAGACAATTCTGTGTTCTCGATCACTTCCAGAATCTCATTAGACTTCATGAAACATTGCCCAGGAAGAGTTTAGCTTTCACCATTTACAACTATCAAATTGTACTATTTAAACCTATAAGACAAGGACATTCTGTTCTCTGGTTCTTTGCAGATACCAGGATATAATACTCAAATCTTAAAAGATGGTTTCATAAATTTCTAAGGAAATAAAAAGCTCTGGTTGAGTGTGTGAAGTGAAGCTCACTTAAAAGTTTCTGTTCAAAATTGCATTTTCTTCCTTTTTAACAAATTAAGAACTTTCTTGCCTGAAAAATAAAACCTAGAATTCTTATCTCATTAGCATTATCCCTTTCTTTATCTTTGAGCTGTTTACCTATTCTGGAAACTGTGACATATGGGAATTTCACACCTAGTGAATATATTTTCATGTGGCTTGTGGCATGAGACTATAATCATTAAGAGAATATACACAAGTAAGAGTAACTGCAGCACCTGCTGACACGTTCCAATTAGAATTAGAGTTCTTTTAAAACACTTTATCCTTCATTTGGTGCATGAAGGGTAATTATCTCTGATAAATTGCTGAAAAAGATGTAATTTTCCTTTTAAACAGTTTCTGTGCATGGTACAAATGTGTTTGCATAGGAGACATTATCACTGGTTCAGTGCTCCTTTGTGTTAAGACTCTTGTTACAATGCCAGTGAAATTTATACACTTTGGAAGTCACTGCATCTAATTCCATTATTAAATGTTATCTTATTAGGAAATGAACTTTAATTTCTAAAACCCTCCAAGCTAAGCACATAGTTACATTTTTGTGCATTTTTTAACGTGTTTCTGTAAATGAAAAGGAAGCCTATGTTTGCATTGTGGAGACAGATACACCTTCCCATTCTGTGACAAGTGGTTGTGTCTGTGGACTTTATCAGAGGCCTGCTAAACTTTAGCAAGAGTTTAAAGGAGTTTTTTTTTTAATCAAAGTATTATATCCTAGAGATCTGTGCTTAGCAATTTTTCTATGCTGGTAATTAAATTATCAATTCATTAACGAATATGAGAAAATAACAATTAAAAACCACATTGTGAGTGCTCCATGTGTTAAACACATTTAGGGAGAGAAGATCATAGTTTTTTCATATTCCCATATAAATCTCTGAAGCCCTCAGTCCACGACATAGTAACTGCTCCAGTTTCCTTATTAGAGTAGTGTTCTTCAAACCTAATGTGTAACCATGTTCCTAAATTACTTTTAGTTTTCTGACAAGAACAGGACAGATATTAACCAACAAAGTTTTGGTAAAGGGACGTGAAGGTCTAAGATAACTTGCCTGTGAACATGAAGAGATAATGAAATGTGGAAATTCGAAGGGAGTGAAATAGAAATATTTCAAGACTAGTTCTTCTGACACCAGTTAGATAAATAACCAAACACATCATGGGGGGAAAAGAGTTTAAGCAAGGGTGCATGTAGATGCCAGCCTAGTTTTTCAAGCATAAATTACTAGCTAACTGAGCAAGATGAACATGCTGCTGAGAGAGAGGAGAGAGAGAGAGAGAGAAGAGAGAGAGAGAGAGAGAGAGAGAGAGAGAGAGAGAGAGAGAGAGAGAGAGAGAGAGAAGCTGGAGGATGGGGGGAGAGGGAGAGAGAAGAAATTCCTTGCTAATTATATGCTGCAAATGCCCTTACTTCCTGGGGCTCCACCTAATCCCACAGGTGTGAGTCTTTGCTTCCCCATTTACAGGTCAGTTAATACCATTTGGACATTGCTGTCATTTTTCATGGACACAGATTTCACTACAGAAGTCTCTGCTAAACTTTCTACTGGAGGTTAACAACTCACTACACAATCACTGTCATGGATTCTTTTTTTTAAACAAGAATTAACTGCGCTAGTTTCCTTATTAGGGTAGTAGTATTAGAGAGATAATCAAATATGCCACTCCAGTCTCAAAGATTAAGTGGAAGTAGCATAGTAACTGACTTAAGTCAAATGTGCATTTCCCAAGAAAATCTTGCTTTCAGCCATAATCGAGTTCAGAGTTGTGATGATCTGTGTGTTTTGCAGATGAAACCCCTGTAATTTTTTTTAATCACCCCTCCTGGAAACAGATTCTGTGAGTTATAAGATCATGTCTTCTGATACTGCAGTGTAGGAGGAACACTTTATAATAGGACTTGGCATGCAAGTCTCTGTAATGGTTTAAAACTGATTATCAGGAACACATGATACAGTTTTATAAAGAGATAATCAGTCTTAGGGGCTGTTGTAAACAACATTTGCTTTCACTGTTTAATATGCTTTTTATTACTTTGGCATTTACATATTCATTTCCACATTTTTAAGTTTTAATAAAAATGTTCTAAAACTTTTCAAAATGATTAAGCAAAAGGTTATAAGAACACTTATGATTAAACTGTTAAAATGTACTTAACAAGTTTTCTACTTGGTTGCGTAAATTATTGTAGTTAGGCAGAAAGCCAGAGGGATACAGAGTTGAAACCTTCAAACTAGACTGACCACCACTGAAATGGTACGAACATCTGCTGAGAAGAGAAATAGCTCAGAAATAAGCACTGAGGGGAAGAATGCAAATAATACAATTTATGAGGATATAAGTTTTTTAACATTTTAAAACAGATGTTCTTTTTAAAAACATCCTACTTATGAGAGAGAGAGAGAGAAAGAGAGAGAGAAAGAGAGAGAGAGAGAGAAAGAGAAAGAGAGAGAGAAAGAGAGAGCCCATGACATAATACACTGCTGTAGTTCAGAGGACAACCTTCAGGAGTCAGTTCCCTCCTTCTCACATGGGCTCCGGGGGAGGAGGGCTGAACTCAGTTGTCAGGTTTGCAGATAGGCACCCACTGAGCTTCAGTTCTAGATGATTATCTTTTTTTTAGACGATTATCTTAAAAACAGTAATAATCTTATCTATTAATTAGTGGATATAAGACATTGGGATAGGGTCCCAGAATCACACCCAAATCGACATTATTATGTGTTTATTTTTGACCCCAAATGTGAAACTGTGTGAGAAAATGGCTCCTTGGCTAGCAGTGCTTGCTGCTTCAGCCAGAGATCTGTTTCTGGATGCCTAGCATCCAGGTAAAAGCAGAGCATGGCTGCATGCACCTGGTGTAGCTCCAGGACTCGGAGGCAGAGACAGATACCTGAGAGTAGGGGAGAGATGGTCTGCTACCTATCCAGTCTACCTAAAAAAAGCAAGACTGATTGCGGGATGCTGTCTTGAAAAATAAGGTGAAGAAGTGATAAGGAAAGACATCTTAATAATAACCCCTAGCCTCCAATCATGATGTAAGGGAATGCACAAATGCACACCTGTGAATCTACTACTATTACTATTACTACTACTATAGATACACACACACACAAAGAAAATTCTGAATTAAAGAGGTATCACTTATCCTTTGAACATAACTTTCAAAGAATAAATGTAATATATATCCTTTGAATAAGATATTTCATCAGTCCTGAATTTTGAGGTAGAACATCCCAGCACTCCAGAGTTCTTGCTATGAATAATATCTATTGTATATTTTGAGTCATCTTTAAAAACAAAACATGGTGAGATTATCTGACATCGAAGTCTGGTGAATCAATGCTCTTTTAATGTAGTCGTATTACTTGTGTGTGTATGTGGGGGAGTGTGACTGTTGAAGTCAAAAGACAACTTTTAGGTGTTGCTCCTCGCTTTTCCACCTTACTGAGACTTTGTTTCTTTCCTGCTGCTCCCTGACAGGCTTGGCCCTTTGAACTTCTGGGTGTTCCTAATCTCCTATTTCCTGTAGGTGCAATTGAGAATGCAATCACTTATGCATTGCACCCACTTTTATGTGGGATTTGAGGGTGCAGGCTCTGGTTACCCTCAGAAATTACTGACAAACATGCTTGTATGTTCAAAAATTTTTGTTGCATTACTGGGGGCAATCCTTACAAAAAAAAGAGGTAAAGGAAGCTGAAAACAAATTTCAGTTGAGATCTTTGGATTCATTATGTTTTTTTTCTATATGAGATTGAGTATTTAGGATCTTGTCACTTCTGAGCTTTAACAATTGCCACCGTTGATGTAGCAGCCCAAGCAAGGGGTGTGACAACATGTATCAGATGCAAACTTCATACTGACACATGCATGCCTAATGCTCACAGAGACACATGGTATTCAATCTTGTCATTACAGTATCACCTGTTAACGTTCCCTTTCTATCTGCAGGTGTAATGTTGTCAGTTACGAAGAAACTGCATGATGATTTGAAGAAGTAAAATTTAAAGTAAGTGCATAGTGTTCCATATGAGTTTTTAAGGTTGAAATGGACTCACATCAGGTGTGCATAGCCCAAATAGAACTTTATGTATCTTGAACTCAAGGAAGCCCTGAGTGTGCTAGGAGCCCCTGGCCAATGGCAGGCCATGGGTTGACCTTGGAAGAACTAAATGGGCAGAAAACAAGGGAGTGAAGGTGACAGAAGCTAGGACTCTTTGTAAGAGGACACATTGCATAGCTCTCCTGCCTACTCCTGTACCAGAGAGACCCAACCTAGTGCTGATGTATATCCCAGGGGGGAGCAGCTCTGCTCCCCAAGTCCTGCCTGACTCTCGCTTTGACGTAAAGTGCTGAGGATTCAGGTGACTTTATTTAGGTAACAAACACCTTCCAGATACGTAAGAGAAGGTAGAAGGAGCCAAATCTTAATTGTCGCTGAATTGACATCGTACCCGTAGAAATCAGCATGGCGATGCACAAGGGGACTAATATCACCTGATAAAACGCAAAGTGATGGAAACATCTACTCTTCACTCTGGGGGAGGTACTCGGTTTTTCTTTTGAAAACTGGTTATGTTTTTGAGGTGTGGGTGGAGCCTTCTGAGGGAAGCATGGGGCAGGAGGCTTCACTGCAAACAGAATAGTTCCAGATACTTATTTCATGTGTGCATACGTGCATGTGTGGACCCGTGTGTGGAGGTTAGAAGAAAAGTTTGGGTATTATTGCTCCTCTGGCCCAGCCCATCTTGTTTTGTTGATAGAGGGTCTTTCATTGGCCAGGAAGCTTGCAAATTAGCCTAGCCTGGCTGCCCAGCAAACTCTAGGGACTTGTTTCTCTTTCCCTCCAAGTCCACCACCACGCCAATGCCAAGTTGTTTTATGTTGTGTGTGTCTTTACTGACTGAGCTATCTTTCCCACCATCAATCCCACATATTTACAAAACATGCTAATATACTACTTGAATCTTCAAAATAGGCCAGTGAGGTCAGTGAGCCAATAGTGCTTATAAAAGTGCCAAGGAAGGAAAAACAGAGGAGCCCAGATTAGGGACCTGATTGGACAAAGGATTCTGGGATACTGAACTTCACATAACGCCTGTACAGTGGAGAGCTGGGTTCAAGTCAGATTTTGGGGATTTCAAAGATTAGAAATCTTTGGCGGTGATTATAAAGAACAGAGGATGTTTGCAAGGATGACTAATGAAAAGACCATGTTACTCAACATGGCTGCCTTGTGCCTGGGTTTCCTCTCCTTCTAGGGTAACCATCAGACTTCCCTTCTTGGTTCATGAACTATTATTTCCAAGTTTCTAGGATGAGATCTTTCAACTATTCTGGTAACTTTCCACAGGAAGATGTGTTGTTCTTCAAAGAAGTATGTGATTTGTTCATAGTTATATAGATAAGATCGACACGTTTACCTTCTAGAATATAGTACTAGATTTTATTTTATAATCAACAATAATGTATGATGATAATAACTAACATTGACTGAGCACTAATTGCACTCTGGGAAGCCTGGAAAGTGCTTATTCATAATAAGTCTGTGAGAGGTATAATTGCATCTTCATTTAACAGATAAGGAAATTGGAGCTCAAGGTCAGAGTGACATTAAGTGATGGAGGGAAGATCCAAGTGTAAGTAGCCTGGTTGCTCAGTCTCTGTAGATCAGCCACTGTCTATTTTTTTGCTTTTATTTTTAGTTAAGTACCCAATATTGTTATCTCATATGATTTACATATATATTTCTTTTAAAAACCATACATTGCTTTCGGCTGCAGCTTAACTATCTTATAGACACTTTTGGGTCAATGTTAGTTTTAGTTTAGTAGTTCCATGCTACTGAACTCTTGCTTTGGCCTACTGTACCTGTATAAAGTCTGTGTGAGCATTCCCTTGGTCCTACATATTGTTGCCACTCTCCTATCTGGTTTCCTTCTCTTAAGTTATCATGAAAGATATACCAAAAATAGGCCTTGCCTTAAAAAGTAATGAGAGATGGCTCGGGGTTAAGACTCTGCCTTGCAAGCAGAAGGTCCTGAGTTTGGATCCCAGGTACCACTTAAAGATGCCAGGCGGAAACACCGGAGGCCTGCTCTTCTGACTTTGGTGGGTGGAGCCTGGGAAATCCCAGAGTAAAGCAAGGAGGTAGAAGTGATCCAGGATGATTCCAAAAATCACCCTTGGTCCTCCATAGAGACACACAGACAATGCCTTCTAATACACACACACACACACACACACACACACACACACACACAATAAATAAATTACACATACACACACTGGGTGTGCCAGTACATGCCAGTAATCCTAGCACTTGGAAGGTAGAAGAAAGAGGTTCTGGAGTTCAAGGCCATCTTCAAGTATGTAGTGAGTTCAAGATCAGTTTTAAAGCCATGTCTGAAGTCTTTGCCAACATGAAAACTTCAGAGCTCTGCAGTAGAAGCATGGGCAGCATCCTTTCAACAGAACTCTCCAGAACACAGATGGTCAACTGAGGGCAAGTCTACTAAGTGACCTGAAGTCTATATACAGTTCATCACCTGACAGAACCCTGGTGGTCTCGACCAGCTCTGCAGGCAAGAACCTGAGACAGTAGAATTTATTTCTGTTCAGAAATGAACTGATGCTTTACTCTCTGACTTAAGATTTGTTTCTCATGCAGAAGCATCATGAAGAGTATATACCAGACAGACACATTAAACTATGTCCAAAACATGCTGCACTTAAATGGCTTGAATTGAGTATGTTGTGAGAGTGGGAATTCATCCTTTTATTTAACAATAAGAATATTTAATTTCATAAGTGATTCTTTCTTCATAGAATCAATGCTTTAACTTTGATTACTCTTTTAAAGAAATTTTCCAACAAATGGCAGTAGTGCAAGAAGGCATTTTCCCCTTCAATTTTTTTTCTAACTTTTTATCTTCTCATCATTTTAGAGGTGTTTGGAATCTGTACTCTCTTGAATAGAACTTTGCAGATAGCAAGAACATGAAGAACAGGCAACTGTCATTATTAGGACTGATGCAGGTTATATAACTAATTCACTCATTAAAAAAAAGACTAAACAGAGGACACTCAAGTAAGGACCTAGACCATAAGGTTAATCCGAAGATATACAGCCACATAAAATAAATGAAACTCAGATTGTATTAAGTCCTAGGCTAGTGTACCTCTATTTTATTTTCTATGTTCTTAGCTTATGTCTTAGACTGGCCTCAATCTAATAATGCTCCTCCTTCAGTTTCACAAATAGCTGAGATTAGAGGCATGGGTCTCTACCTTAAGCCTTACATAAACAATTCCTGCCTCTCCCCTTCTATGTGTGTGTGTGTGTATGTGTGGTGTGTGTGTGTGTGTGTGTGTGTGTGTGTGTATGTGTGGTATATACTAGAGGACATTTGAATGTGTGGGCCTATGGAAACCCAAGGGTGACAACAGGAATCGTAGATTTCTCTACTTTCTTATTGCTTTGTTCTGGATTTGCCTTCCAGGTTCTGAAGTGCAGGCTACTATCATATCTGCCTGACATTTTTTTTTAATTTTTTAAAAATTTATTTATTCAATTGTGCGTGTGTGCATGTGTGTGTGTGTGCGTGTGTGTGTGTGTGTAGAACCAGGGATGAATTTGGGAACCATCATGGATCACCTCCACTTCCTCCTTGTTTACTCTGCCCTGGGATTCACAAGCTCCGGCCTACCAGGGCCAGAAACTGCAGGCCGCCCCCACTTCCGCCTGGCGTCTATATGTGGGATCTAGGATCCGAACTCATGACCTTCCGCCTGCAAGGCAGAGGCTTAACCCCTGAGCCACCTCTCCAGCCCCATGCCTGACATTTTTATGTGGGATCTGGGATCTGAACGTAGGTCCTTTTGCTGCTTATGAGGAAAAGTCTTTTTAACCTCTGTGTCATCTCTGTAGCCCAAGGTACAACATTTCGATTCATTATAGAACAGTATGCTTACTGCTGAGTGTGTGGCAATTGGAATAAATAACTGTAGAGTGGAAAGGAACCTTCAGGAAGGATGTCATAGGAGGATTTTTCTGCACTGAGGACTGTGAACAGAGCATTTTCCTCCTCCTTCACCTCTAAAATTCTATGGATTTAAATGATCTAGTCCAGAGTCAAATTGAATATGCTGAAGCCCTATGAACATGAAGAATTATAGCATCCCATTCTGTGTAAACTAAAAATAAAACCAAAGCCTACTTTAAGCATATGATAGGCAGTCTAAATGGAGTTTGGTTATATCTTTCTGGAGACATAAGACATAAAATCTTTCCTAATTCTCCCTTTTCTCCTTTGTACTGCAGCTTGGCAGGACCCTAGCATGCAGGTAATTCTACTGATATCCAGTATTGATTCTGATTCCAAGTAGAAGATCAACAGTACACAAAGGCTTCTTTGGGAGTAACTTTTTTTTTTTTTTAAAAATATAAAGTCCACTTTCAAAGAAACCACATGAATAGGTAAGAATAACCAAGACCATCTAATTGAAAACATTCAGTTCATTTATGACTGTAACATCAACAATGCTGGAGACAAGGCAGGGATGTATACCAAAATTAAGAACCTGCAACTAATAGCAAATGTTTACCATGGTTAGACTCACATTCATAATGATGGCCTATTCCTGGGATATTTCTTAAGAACAAAGCCATGAATTACATTCCATCAAAGTGTTAAAACTGAAAGGTTTTCACTGTGTTCCAGTTTCTATGAAACTGATATAGATATACCAAGCTATATAATTAACATTTAACTTTAGGATTTGGTCATATATAAAGCATATTTATGTATGATAGCAATAGAATTGAAATCAAGATCAATTTAGCACAGATGTACTACATTTTCATTAATTTACTTAATTAAATGCTGTACTAAAATTTTGGCTCATTTGAGTTAATTCTTTTTCATGATTTCCACTTATGGTTTCTTGATTTTTGAATAAATTTATAGGTCATGCATAATTTCTAAAGAAATCTGTAAAAAAATAAAATCCAATGAATGACAAATAGTTTAGCCCACTTTTATATTTATAAGGTCAGTTGTAGATTTAACTGGTTCACCTTTATTGCTATTTTAATTCTTATAAGAAAACTAGTCAGAGTTTTCATATAAAGAGAAAGGCAACCAAACACTATTTTCTACAGTGTGAAGTATTTTCCACCTTGTCCTGGTGGACTGTAACTCACAATGGACCAGTCTTCTCGCAGCTCCCAAGTCGCAATAGAAAAAGTAAAATACACTGAAATGACCTTGCCAAGCCTTGTCATGAGGGTTGGTGATTGCTTGAGGAAAACAAGCTATTCTCTAAGGAAATGGTGCTGGTTCAAAGACTTGAAATAAACCCGTGGTAAATGACAAATATGAGAGAGGCCTTGGTGGGGAGGGAAGGGGAGGAGGAAAGGAGAGAAGGAGGGATGAATAGATGGAGGAAGGAAGAACATTCACAAATACTTACAGGAACATCAACATATTTGGCAGCTGCTTTCACCTTAAATGGGAAAGAAAGATAATCATGAGAATTGTGTTCTTAACTGATATATAAGTATTATGACAACAGTTAAAAGGCAGCACAAGAGAACTGCTTGAAATACTTACAGTGAATGACAGAATGGATGAAAAGAATGTGCCTTCATCATACCTGGACAGCTTAGACAACACGCCTTCCAACACTGAAACAAACTGCAACACAGTGCATAGTGAGTAGGGGCAGTGCTTTGGTGCATACGGTCTGACAGCAGGGCACACAATTCCTAGATCAGCTTTTCCCAAGACACAGAAGTATGCAGTGACTAAGCTCACAGCTGACAGCTGAGATCAGGGAAGCTAGTAAGAGTCATTTCAGCTTGTAAGATTCATTCTTTCACTCTGAACATGAATTCCAAGATCATTTCCCATGACTGGAAACACTATTTTTTTCATTTTTGTGTATGTGTGTATGTGTTGTGTATATATTTGCATTCCCAAGCATTTGGAAGCACGCAAGTGCACTTGTGTGTGCAAATATGTGGAGTGGGTGCTGGGAATCCTCCTTGATCACTCTCCTACCTTACTCTTTGAGGCAGGGTGAATGACAAGCCTGTGGTGAATGACAGTTAAGAGAGAGAAGCTGTGGAGAGGGATAGGGAAGAGATGGAGGGATGGAGGTAGTGACAAATGGAGGGCCAATCCACTAAGACCAGTCTTACTTCCCACTTTATTCTGGGGATGCTCTTCCTAGACAGGAATTACACTGGGATATCACATACTCAACTAGCATTTATGTGGGTTCTGGGGATATGAACTATGGTCTTTTTTTGCTAGAAAATGCTTTAACTGCTATTTTTTTGCAATAAAAATTAATGTGCAATAGGAATCTAGTAGGTGAACATGCAGGACAGCTATGAATGCAGTCCAACACGAAATTGTAAACTTAAAATATATTGACTTTTTTGTAATTGAGAAGTTCCTGAATGTGAACTTTGTAGATGAGAACATCATAACATCATGTCATATTGTCACACAAAATAAACATGGGTACCCTGGAGGATATATCTGCTTATGGCTCAAAACACTTCTTCACCTAATATAGAATCCAAAAGGCTGGATATCCCTGAATTAAACCATTAATAAATAGCTTTGAGCCCAGAAAGTGTTTTAACTTTATGGATTATCAGTGATGGTTAAACTTACTCAAATATTTTTCTATCACAGGTGATTTGATCACATGTCACCCTTCTATAGTCTTGGGAAGTTGACTGGAAAAGACTAGGTAATAGAAGGGGTGGGCCACTCAGCACTCTTACAACACTGGAGCAAAGCATGAAGCAGTTTTAATTGGAACATTAAAGGTTCCCAGAATATCAGGATGGTTCAGGCGCCACTTGTTCCATCACTTCAATGTGTGTGTGCTGGGGAGGAAGGAAGGAGAGGAGTAGAAGTGGGATTCAAATTACTTTCGGAAGCATTTTCATTTCTAAAATTTATTATTGATTTATTCAGAGACAGGGTCTCATGTGTCTCAGGTTGGCCACAACCTTGGTATGTAGCTGAGGGTAACCTTGAACCTCTGACTCTTCTACCTCCACCTCCAGAATGGTGAATCTACAGGTACGCACGCAACACCATAATCAGTTTATTCAGTGCTGGTGATCAAACCCAGGGTTTCATGCTAGTCAAGTGTTCTACCAACTGAGCTGCATCTTCAAACCTAAAATTTTATATTTTGATAAACTAAAAATGTATCCAGCCATATAAAAGATGGAAAAAAATCATAATTTACTGAGTGAAAAAAAAATACTAGCACTTGGCATGAAGATCAGTGGATAAAAGAAACTAATGAGGCCAGGCTGCTCGGCTTCTTTAGAACAAAAATAATATGCACTATTGACAAATTATATGCTCCCAAAGGGAAAATACTGACAAGGTTTTTTAAATACGAAAAGGGAAATTAACGAAGGCTGGTTTTTGTTCACATAGCAGCTTCTTCAACAAAGTGATAATAGTTCCAGGGACATGGCTTATTAGTCTCAGGTGACCACAGAACTCACTGTGAGTGCACAGGAGATAATCTTTTCTCTATGGCTGATCAATTACCACAGAATAGTTTATGCAAAAGAAACAAAAACTTCCCTGTAGATTTCTCCATCACATCATTTGTGATATGATGTAAGAACGCGGAAACAAAGTCACGCAAACTGCTGACTGAAGTTTGTTTAAAGGTGAATTACGTTCAGTTGGCTAGCTATCCTTGGGGATCTGAACAGTAAAAAAAACACGAATTTAGAAATTGCTCATAACTCAAAGTCTGTTTAGTTCTTTTTTCCTGCCATTAAAGTTTCTTACCAAGCATAACCTCCTAACTCAACTTGATGTGGTTTGCTAAGACCCAGAAGACCAAGCCTCCAGGGCTCTTCAGACCAGGGGAAGGGAATTCCAGACTTAATGGCCCTCTGTGGAAAATGCCTTGTCTCTTGTAGCTCAAATCTTAAGAGCAAATGTGTGCTGGGTGATCTCATTTGCCACGAGGAGAGCGGCAATCGCTATGGTTACCAGACAACCTGAGGCATGGAAGGTTCTAGCATAGCACCTGGTGCTTGTTCCTTGTTGTCATTAGCCATCTGGATGCACACAGGTGAATCCTGCTGGGGACGAGGCAAGAATCCTGCAGATGCACTCGGAGGATGGGGTTGATGTAGTTCTACTACTGTCTAGTTCTAAGATAGCCACAAGTCATTTTGGTTCTCTGCTTCACCCCACTCATTGGTAAACTGGGAGAAACTGAAGCTATCTCACTTACCATTTGAAGGATGGTACAAACATCAGCAGAAAATTTGAAATTAGCAGAATACCAGAATTAACATGACTGGCCTGGTTAGTTCAATCATAGTCATTATGTGCCTGAACACTGAAATATGATAAGCCACAAGTTAATTAGGACTGTTTAGTGACAAGGAGTAATAATGAGCTTGGTGCTTAGTTAAATAGGTCTGAGATCTATGGATGTGGAATGCAGTCGTGGCTGTTAGAATCCTGCCTGTTTCAAGCTCATTTGGTGGGCAGGAACATGGCTGTGCCCTTCACCAACATGCCACAGAATTGCCATGAATGAGAATATTCATGAACTATGTTCATCACAGGAAAAAGAAAGTCTAGTGAAATGTCATTTTCTGATAACTCTTATTAAACACCTAGGATAAGAAAAAAGTAATTTAGTTTTTTTTTTCTCTCTCAAGAATGTACAGAGTTGTGGGAAAGACACATATGAATATGGCTTTGTGGGCATGACACAAGCAGATGCTGTCATGGACCAATGTAGGGGGACAAGCAATATCCTGAACTTAGAGGAGGGAAAGAGTGGTAATGAGTGAGGATTTGTCGTGAACGTCAGTTCACTTGGTGGCACAAGGACTGGCCTATCGGACAACAGAAATGGAGCAGATCGAGTGCCACTTGGAAAGCCTATTGGCAGAAGAATTGAGGGCAGACGTGTCCCCACGGAGGCAGCTGGCATTCTGTCTGGCTTGTCTCCTCATGAACGTCTCTGAGCAGTACCTGAATAAGTGCTATGTGTGGGTGTGGTCTGCCAGAGCCACACCACACACAGCATTCTTTGCCTCTATTTCAACAGAAGCAGGAAGCCTCTCTTTTGAGCTCCTCGCTGTCTCAAGTGGTCCCTGGGGAGGCATGAGACAGAAGCAACTGGAAGGGCTTACCAAGATTGCACCCTTGGGATCTGCCAGACGCACTGCACAGTTCCTACAGGAAGGTTTTCTTTATAGGATTGTTGCTGAGGTCCACGTGGGGGAAAAGCTGCCTTCTTAACCAAACTCTATTAACATCAAGATTAATGATGACACAGTTTCCATTTGGATTTTAATTTCATGAAACAGCAAGATTCCAAAGAAATCGGGTGAAGCGCTGAGTTTCCTTGCTTGTATTTTAACAATTTCCAGTGAACTTTTCTCGTACTGCTCTGGGGGTTTATAAATACTTGTGGGTTTGCCTTGTGCTCTCTGTTCTCTTGAGGGTGCTGGGTTGGATGAAAAGCTATCATCTCTTTGTTTCCCTGTTCTCTATTGTGGACGTCATGTACTGGGTTTGTTTGAATAACATTCAACACTTAGAGTCTGTCCGGGTAATTACTGCCTTATGATACAGACTCTCAGGGAAATTAAAGATGAAAACACTTTGAAGCGACTGGTAGAATGAAGCATGAAGAGAGCCACAGGCATGGAATTTAAATGTCCTGTTGAATTTTAAGAGGACATAAGAATCATTGTAGCAGGGAATCAGGCTTATATGTTCCTAATGAGATGTAAGAACCATAAATTCTAAGTGATGGGATGAGTCCACGTACAGACCGATGGGATCAACACATAGTTACTGCTTTGTCAGCCACAAAGTAAACAAGGGAGAGTTGCATCATTTACACTGCAAGCTACAAAACCTTCCACAGAAAAGACAAAGAAGAATCAATCACGAGGAGTTATACTGCACACTGTTGTGGAGGAGAGTGGAGAGGCATATCTAGCAACAACCTTGGGGTTAAAATCAGTACCAACTAGGTTTATGAAAATTCTGTGTGCTAATTTTTTTACTTCTAAACAAGAAAATGAGTTAGGTTTTTACAAAAAGATCCTACGTGCAGCTAATGATACAGTGTAGGCAGAGGTCTCTTTTCTCCAACTGTCAGCCTACCTTTGTGAAGCTTACTTGCAAATGATTTCTGAAAGGTCTCTCCAGATCATGGGCAGTGATATGAAGGATGCATAATATTTGGTAGCATACTTTTTTTTTTTTATAATACCCTTTTCTGTAAAGTCTCAAAGGTAATTTCCAAAAGGGTGCACCTAGTCCAGATGTGAGGGAATCCTTCAGTCTTTTCTCATTGTTGCTTTTCTCTTTGTTCCCTCCTCCCGGTATAGTGGCCTGTCATATTTCTATTTGCTCTCTGCTAACAAATCTTGGTGTTTGTTATTCTTTTTAGGCGCAAACTGGAATTTGAACAGGTGTCTTCTTAGTATGTGTCCTTGATCCAAATAAGTAAATTTTGTCAA
Organism: Typhlomys cinereus; assembly: GCA_023101885.1. Classification (NCBI taxonomy): domain Eukaryota; kingdom Metazoa; phylum Chordata; class Mammalia; order Rodentia; family Platacanthomyidae; genus Typhlomys; species Typhlomys cinereus. Next base: position 2,405,881 of record JALPQD010000001.1, read on the forward strand.
ATTAACTTTACTAGGTTTCATTGGCAAAATATTTTTATTACATCATATAGGCACCCAGGTTGGATTTATTATCTGCCTATTGTATTCTTTCCTTTTTTTAGACTTTATTTACTTATTTTTTGTGTTCAGTTGTGTGTGTGTGTAGAAGAGGGCACTATGTACCATTGCTCTACCTCCTTATTGCTTTGTTCTGGGATTCCAGAACTCACCTTTTTTTGTTTGCATGGCAAAGGCTTAACTTCTGAGCCTCTCCAGCCCCTCTTATTCTTTTCTTGAACTTCATTTTATAATTGCTACACTGTGGCTTTTTTGTGCAAGATGCTTATTTTGGGGGTGGGCTGTAAATATGCCATAGCATATACATGGAGGTCAGTATTCTAAGTTATCATAAAAGAACATATTTAAATGCACTTCTCTATCTATCTATATATCTGTATACTCAGTAAGAAAATATTTATTACCAATAGCCCCTTTTCTTTTATTACCTCTACTCCTTTTCTTTTCAACAGTAATTGAGGATCTAGTAAGTCGGGCATTACTCTGATGCTCTTTATAGTCACATCCAGAACCGAGAAAGCAGGAATGCATTCCGAGAGCTTTGCATGTTCTTATTCTTAGTTCTGTTGGTATTTGTCTTGAACGATTCTTACTCTCTGCCCTCCAGTTTTTCTTTGGTATCCTCATCACTACATGTAGGACCCCATATGTTTCAGTTACACTGCCCTGCCCAGCTCTCTACCTAAGCCAATCCTACGCTGTGCCTGATTGAACATCCATGAAATGAATGCCCTCTGACTACCTGCTGCTGACTGTTGGGATAACCTGGGTTTGAAAAGGCCAAGTTGGGAAGGTGAAGATTCTGCTCTTTTCCTATGTGGCTTCTTGATCTGAATGTGATACACAGTTGTCACAGGCATAGACTACAAGGGCTCAGTTCTTGTCTTGTTGATCTTAACTTTGCGACTCCAGGACTCAATTTTTCACCAGTGAACTAAGGCACTAGACTGCAAGGGTCATGCCTGCCTAGGGAGATAAGAACACACAGCTGGGACTTTGGGGCTCTTTCCTTTCACGCTCAGTGCAGATAATCTCAGCTGGTATTACATTCTGATTCTCTGACTACCATATATTTTGGCCAATGTAATTTGTTTTAACACAGTTGACAAATAAATGTGACTTTAATGTACCATTTTCTTGGCAAGAACTAGAGTCCTGTCTAATTTTTTTTTCTTTGGATGAAAATTTTCTGGGTTCCACTCTGGCTGGGGTACCCCTGTCTTCCCAACTTCTGTTAAGCCTACTTTCCATTTCTTCTAGAATGGCCTCAGTTATAGCACTTTAGGGCTAGAAATAGCTTCTGAGAGTCTGATGTTCTCAATTGTAAAAATCTTATGATGGCATTGCTATTTTTGCTGTTTTGAGCCCAAACCCCTTCTTTGCACTCCATATGCAAGTATCTCTGTCTTAGGGTATGTGCAATCATACTGTCTGATAATGTCATCACCATTATTCTCTCCAAATCTGTTTCTCTTTGAGGCTATTAGCTCAGTGACTGAAAGCCTCATCCTTTGCTCACATCATAGATTGAATAGTAATCCTCAATGTTTGTATTCTCTGTCCTTTCCTAAATCCTTTCCAGGCTAAAGGTTTGTCAAATGAATCTTCTAATGTAAAGCTAATTTCTTTGAACCTCTGCACCCTTCTGTTCTCTCAGTGACTTCCCATTGCTCTCTGCATGAAGACTTGAGGCTCCTTAGTATTTCCCTGTAGCTTCTCACCTCTGTGGGCTTACCTCTGCACTTCCTCCTACAGCTGCTGTGTGAGTTCCACTTTTCCTGGCTGACTTTCATCCTTTGGAATTCAGCTTAAGTTTCACCTTAAGGAAACTTTTGTTGATGTCTTCCAACTAGATGAGTTACTTTGTCATAGCATTTGGTGATATTCAACATGTTTGTCTGCATGCAACTTTATGTTTTCTCCCAAGAGTCCAAAAGCTCTCCAAGGACAGTAATCTTGACTGTTTTGTTAGCATTATATCCCTGGCACTGAGCCCACTTCCTGACACACACTTGAATCCTGGAACTTTAAAGATGTCTCATGGTCATTTCAATGCTTCCTTCCTTGCCATCAAAATCTTTTCAAATAATATATAATAGGCAAAGTGCTTCACTCATGTTCCAGGTTATAGACAGAACAGACTCAGAATACTGATGTGAAAACTAGTTTCTGTAGTATTTCAGATGTAGTCTCACTTTTTTTTTTTGAGACCGCTCACTTGGCAAACACTAAGTATGGATTATAATGGAGAAAAGGAACAAGACTACACTGTCAACAAGTAGACAGACTCACATTGAGCACATGGTAAATCACAGGAAGGCCTGGATGATATGTTAAATTTGCCTAGGAAGGTGAGATGGCTGCTAGAGAGAAAAGCATATGAGGAGAAGAGGAAGGTCTTTTTCAAGCAGGGGGGGCTGGATGGTGGAAGGGTACAGGGGGCTAGTGAACTGGAAGCTTGCTGGAAACGGGATGCACAAGTGCTTAGGGTGTGGATAAGAGTGTGGCAGGGGCAAGAATAATTACTGAAGAGACACAGGGGCAATGCTTCATGCATGTGTGTGCATCTGTCCTGAGGTATATTCTAAGAATTTATAATTTCCTCAAAGAAATTATTAGGAGTCACTAGGAATTCTATAAAGGGGGCCTGGGCAGGTTAAGTGTAGGAATCCTGTAGGTATTCTCAAATATTCTATCACCATAAACTTTAGAGAACCTAGCAGAATTCTCAGTATACACTGGCAACTAATTTTTACGTAGTTTGAACTCAAGTACAATGTACTGGTCAGAAAAATGATGACTAAACAACAGCGCACAAGTCACAGGGAACGGGACTGGCAACACAAGCAGCAAGGAGCCCTAGAAGGTGTGATGCACTGGCTGGACACGAATGACTTTGTGGTTTGGAAAGGCACTTATAGCTATGGGATGGAGGATAAGGAAACATGGCGGAGATCTGTGAGGCGAGATCTTAAATGATGGGTAAAACAAGGGTTATAATGCCTGGGACAATGGACAGAAAAGCTGGGAAAGCAGTGTTTAGGAGAGTGACTCCACAGGCCTTGCTGTCCTGCCTGGAGAGGAGCTTGAGGGGGCTCCAGGAAGACAAAGATTCTAGGAGCAAGAGTGCATGCAATGTGGTGATCATTAATAACAATGGAGATAGTTAAGCACAGACAAGAAGTATTTGAGTTGGAAGTGATGTAGGTTTTCTTAAAGAAACTGAGCTTGTGGAATTGACAGAGGGCACTGTAAGTATACACATGTAGGTGAAGACAGCAAAAGCAACAGTAATGGTTTCAATTCACACTTCAAAAGTATTTTTATGCATGGGTCCTTGACCTAAGATCATCTGCACTAACTTAGTGATTGCTGATATCAACAGATGCTTCTTTATAATACTACAATTACTGGGGCTGGAGAGATGGCTCCGGGGTTAATACTCTGTCTTGTAAGCAGAAGGTCCTGAGTTCAGATCCAGAGTTCCACATAAAAATACCAGGCATAAACAGGCAGACTGCACTTCTAACCCTGGGGGGTGGAGCCTGGGAAATCCCAGAGTGAAGCAAGAAGGAGGTAGAAGCAATTGAGGATGATTCCAGAAGTTACCCTTGGTCCTCCACAGAGACTCACAGTGCCCTCTGTTACAAACACACACACACACACACACACACACACACACACACACACACACACACACATGCATGCACATACTATAAACAAATGTACACTTTTTAAAAAAAGAATAATACAAAACTTAATAAACAAACAGCTGCTTCCTTGAAAAGATAAAGCTGATAAACTCTTAGCCAGACCAATCAAAAGAACCAGAAAAAAAGACCCACATAAAAAAGTTTAGAAGCAAAAATGTGATATAATAGAAACAATTCGAATCCACAGGACTATTTAGGAATATTTTGAAAACTTATATGACAGCAATTAAAAAACTATAAGATGGATAAATTTCTGGATCCATCACTAGCCAAAGTGAAACAAAAGGATAAGAAGATTCAAATGTAACAAGAAGAAGTGGTGAGATTGAAACTATAATAAAGAAAAACAAAATAAAACTCTCAACCAAAAAAGAAACCTACAATTAAATGAATTCAGAGTTTAATTATACCAGACCTTAAGAGGAGAATGAACAGCAAACTGCTCACACTATTTCATGAAATAGAAAGGGAAGGAATGCTTCCAGACTCATTGTACAAGACAGTTGTTGGCTTTGATTCCAAAACCTAACAATGATGCAATAAGAAAGCTGTAGACTAATGTTCTTGATGGACACCCATGCAAAAATCCTCAATAAAATATTTTCAGATGAAATCAAATAATGCATTACAAAGTTCATAGACTATGATCACATTGTTTTCATTCCAGGAGGATAAGGATGGTTTGACAGATATTCAAAAAAAATAAGCATGAATAGAATAAATAATAACAATCACACAATTTTCTCAGTAGATGTAGAAAAATATTGTTAATATTCAACATCCCTTCATCATAAAAACCTTGAATAAACAAGCTACAGAAAGATAATAACTCAATAAAACTCGTGCTATATACACCAAACCCAAAATTTATTTCATTACCAATAAAAAGGCACAAAATATTGCTTAAAAAAACTGGAACAAGACAAGGGTATTCACTTTCAAGACTAGTACACAGTATTGAAATTTTGCGCATAGCAACAAGGTAAGAGAAATAAAAGGCATATAAATAGAAGAAGCAAATTTATCCTAGTTTGTGGGAGGCATTATTATGTATTTATAAAACTTTAATGTTACCAGCAGAAGACTTTTAGAACTGATAAATTTAGTAAATAGTATATAAAGCTATCAATAACTTTTCTATAGAGTGATAACATTCTCATTGAGAAAGAAGTCAGTAAAACAAAGTTATTCATAACAGCCTTAAAAAAACCTTAGCAACAAACCTGTAAAAAAATTCTTAGCAATAAACCTGTAAAAAAAAAACAAACCACCAAAAAACCCCACAACTCTACCCTGAAAAAGAAGCTAGAAGCTGGGAAGACTTGGTTAGGCAAAAGAAATAAAGCTAAAATGATCACGCTGTCCATGGCAATTTATAGATTCAGTGTAATTCTCCTCAAAACTGTAATGGTGTTATTTATGGAAGTAGAAAAATCTATTAATCATATGGAAGTGAAAAAGCTCCCAAACAGCACTGTAGGCATTAGAATATCTGGCTTCAAACGGTATTGTGGAGCTATTGTAACAAAACCAGACAAGCCGCCAAGAAATAAGGCTCTAGAAATAAATGCCTATCATACATTTGTAATCAACAAAGATTCTAAAAAGACACCTTGGAGTAAAGACTGCTTCTTTAACTTGTTGCTGGCAAGTAATGGAAGCTAAATTCCAATTCTTTCATCTCATACAGGAATCAGTTTGAAATGAATGAAAGATCTTAATGTACCTTCTGAAAACTTCGAAGTTACTGCAAGGAAACTTAGGAAATACTGGGAGATGTTTTAGCAATACTTCCTTGCGTTGTCCTCTAGAGCATGCAAGACTCAACATATAGTGTTACATCACACAAAACTTCTGCACAGTAAAGGAAACAGTCAACATAGCAATGAGGCAGCCTCAGTCATGGGAGAGATTATTTGCTAGCCATTCAATTGACAATGAATTAATGTCCAGAACATAGCAAAAAACCACAACAAAAGGAAAATTAATCTGGTCAACAAGGAGGTAAATGATATGAATAGGTACCTTTCAGCAGAAAGTGGACAAAATATATAGAAAATGTTCAGGCAAATGCAAATGAAAGCTAAACTCAGATTTCATCTCATCCCACTCAGACTGGCCATTACTGATAAAAGGAAAAAAACAAAATAACACAGGGTTGTGGGGATGGCTGAATGGCTGAGTGCAAGCATGAACATATGAGTTCAAGCCCCTGGCATCCATGTAAAGATTGAGCACAACCATGGGTGCCTACAACCACAGCATCGGGAGCTCCTGGCCAGCCAACCTAGCTAACACTGTGAGCTTCACGCTGACAGACCCTGTCTCAAGAGAATAAGGTGGAACTGACAGAAGGATACACCAAATGTCCCTCTCAGGTTTCCTCTGGCCTCTGCAGAGGACAGGATAGAACATACATACACATACACATATACACACATACTGCCATTTAATTAAAGAACAAAAAAGCAAAAACCAAATAAGAAATTCTCGTGAGATTATGTGGAAATAGAAATTCTTTTCCATTGTTGGTAGGAATGAAAATTTATCATAGCCAGTATATAAAATTGCAGCAATTTCTCCAAAAACTGAAAGCAGACCTACTACATGATCTCGCCATACTTTTCCTGAGTACATGTACTTGAAGAAACGATGATACAATACATTAAGAAAACACATATAGCTTTACTTATTGTAGCACTATTCATAATGGACAAACTGTATAATCAGTCTAAGTTCCTGTCAAAAGAGGAAAGGGTAATGAAAACATGGTTTATAAAAGTATGGAGTACTATTTTAATCATAAAAGGACAAAATCATGCTGAGAAAAAAGATTAGCTGGAGTAAGTACTACATGTTTTCTCTCATACAACAAAAAATGACTATAAGTAAAAGGAACTAACATAGTAAAGCCCATTAATATATGTATCATCCATATGCATCAATACTTATAATGAGTTTTTATAAGTATTATAGATCCTAAACTTGGCTATGAACAGTATCTGATTTGAGGTAGACATTTCATCATTGTCTTTTTTGGGGAAAAAAAATAACAATTTCTTCTTTGGCAAAAATAAAGGAGAAAACACTATCTTACAGGCTAACTTTTTTTTTAAATTTATTCAATTGTGTGTGTGTGTGTGTGTGTGTGTGTGTGTGTGCGCGTGTGCGTGTGTGTGTATGTGTATAACTAAGGGTAAATTCGGGAATCATCATGGACTGCTTCTACCTTCCTTTTGCTCTGCCCTGGGATTCACAGGCTCCGCCCACCAAGACCAGAAATACAGGCCGTTCCCCTTCTGCCCCCCCCCCCCTGCTTTTGTACGTGGGATCTGGGATCTGAACTTAGTAAGGCAGAGGTTTAACCCCTGAGCCATCTCTCCAGCCCCCAGGCTAACTTTTTTAAAGGGTATAAATAAAATAAAAAGTATTTTTTTCTGTCTGTCTGCAATGAGATCAAGGTAGTGTTTCTCAAAGCCTGACCATCCTTCAAACTGTAAAGAAAAATAAACTCTTCCTCCTTTAAGTTGTTTCTGTAAGGTACTGATTACAGCAATGAGAAAATTATCTACTATGAGAAAGTACTATTCTGAAACCAGTCATTTTATGGGTATGTTTCATCTTGAGATTTGTTATTAGAGAAGTTAAAGCACACACAATCCAAGCTTTTTATCCCGAACCAACCATTCAGTGACAACTCTGTTAGCAGTGTGGGGCCTTTCTTCACAGTATTTTTTCCTAGAAAATGTCAATTCAGACTTATGCTTGTAAGGTTTCAACTTTTATCCATTCAGAGCTCCACTATAAAGCCTGTCGTCATTTCTTGTCTGAAATGAAAATTTCTTAATGGATGTTCCATAACTTCACTATTTCACTAAAACATGAAGGTTGGTTTCAAATTCTTTTTAGCCGTGCCATGACAAAATCACGAATACATTTAACATCTAACATGAGAAAGTATGGAAAGGGGCAGGGATGTTAATGTATTGCTATTTCCAAAGTGCTTTCTGGAAAGGTTATTATCATCTTAGACTCCTAAACGGTAAGTTGCTTCCATAAGTTGTTGCATATTTTTAAACTTTTAAATGTTGGCTTAAAATCACCTGTGCTCACTTAGTAGAAAAAGTATCATCTGTATCCTTTCAAATATTAATGTGACTTAACATGTTTCATATTGTTTCCTACACAACATGTCCTTTGCTTATTAAATTGATCTTGGTTTTTCCATTGCATTTTACCTATTCTTTCAATTGCTTTATGAAGCCTGATTTAACTTCTTCTACATAAAGCCTTGCTCGCATGAAGAGTGTCACTTGGAGTATACCCATTTTCTCCCATCATTCTTTTAAAAATACAAAGAGCAATTGTGTGCCTTTTCTCGGATATAACAATGTGTAGGCACATGTATGCAGTGCTTGTTGGTCAACCAAGGATATTTTAGTTTTCTCACTGTCTCAGACACCATTTTTGTTTTGTGATGAGGACATTAAAAATCTCTTTTAGGTACTCTGAATTAGATGACATCACATTGATAACTACAACAGTGTAATGGAGTTTGTTCTTCCTATCTGGCTAAAACCTTATACCCATTAATCAATGATATCTTATATTTTTTATGTTCCTGGTGATCTCAGTTCCTCTTTCTCACTTATTAGTCCCTAGATTTCAAATACCACCCATGGAGTCTCTTATATCTTAGTTGATCCTCAACTTATCTACTTGCCAAGAGACACAGCCATTTATGCTATATTTACAAGACTACATTTTCAGATCACATTGTTCATTAAAAATATTTCCCATATCAAACAGGAAACTCATGGAGTAGATAGCCCCATATCACCCTGCCATCCTTATCATCTTTGTAATGGGATCTCAAGCCTCACAGTTGTCACCACAACAGTGGATTAAATTCAAAGGCTTGAGACTACTCCAATCTGCTCTGGAATTAAAACAACAGAGCACAGATGTGACAAAGTAAGATACTCCTGAAAGGAACAACTATTGCACAAAGGACAGCATTTGGGGAAAAAAGACAAAATTCTTTATGAACAACTTCTCAACCTAATCTACTGACACTAGGTTCATAATCTTTCTGGTTCAGTTTTCCTTAAAATTAGAACTTATCTGGTTGGATGTATGTACACATATTTAGTATTTATTTATTTAGCCTTGACAGGAATCAAACAAACTCTGGGTTTTATACATGCCAGGGAGCCATTCTACCTCTGAACTACACTTCTAACCAGCCCGTATTTTTTATTTTAAATTGCAATTTATCAACTAGGTGTTTAAAAACAAAGGAGCTACTTCTAAAGATTGAAAGGTTATTTCTTAATTTTAGTTAAAAATGTGAATCAGTAATAAAATAATACATTACCTTTGAAACTAGCAGTGAGATGATTTCTTTCACAGTGTTGTCAATCAAATCATCTATTTTTGAATGATATTGTTGCTAGGCATTAAAAGACAAAAAGGCATTAGTGCATACGGACACAAATCTGTTATTAATCACAAATGCTCTAAAGCTGCTAGCTATGACATATCAGATTTATCTAAAATGATCATTTTGAGTATTAAAGAACAAAGCCTTGAAAATGATCCACCCAATCAACACTTTTCACATTGTGGTCTGAAATTTTTCCCATGTGCACTGTTGAGTTAAGCAGCTAATGGGGTTATTATTTAGATGAATCGAGTTCTGATTCTTATTCAGGCAGAGGAATGTGAAGGATACTTTTTGTCTTCTCCTCTGTAATTAAGGTGGCCCTGTATTTTTTCTAAAGGGTTGGTTTAGCCAGAGAAGCAAAAAGACTGGAAAAAGATTTAATTAATACAGCATTTCATGTCTGACAACTCTCATTCATAAGTTATTTTAAATGTGCTCTAGCAATAAAACGAGCTCACAGTTGTTCTGTCTAAAAAGACCTTTTTGTCAGCCTGGGGAATAGCAGTTTATACAATTCTAACAATAGGCCCAAGCGAGGGCAAAATTAAAATTTCATCAACAAAGGTGAATGGATGGTAACAAATTAATAGGCCATAAAAGGCATAATGAAGCAACGCTCACTGACCACGGTTTTATCACTGCTTCCTCATGAAAGAGGTGCCTTTAAATCAATACAAAAAGATGTATTTAAAAAAAAACCTGAAAGACTCCCTTTTTCTTCTCTTTCTTTAGTGAATACTAGAAAGTTCAGTTCTTAGATTACCAGAAGCTTGGGCTTCAGTGGCTTGTGAGGACATATTCATTTAAACAGAAAGTCTTTCTTTAGAAGCATTTATCTGACAGCAGATTGTCCCCAATGGCCACTTGATAGAAAATGTGACTTGTAAAGACTAACCCCATCCCCATGATTCAAGACTTCTTGGAATAGCCAGCATGATGCTCAGAGGAAAAGTACTCAGGTCAGGATAAACATTAGACCAACTTAACAGTTTGAAAGCTGTTTTTTTTCTCTTTCTTCTGAAAACATGTCTCAAAGTTTCCACACAGAACAAGCATCGACTTAGGCTTGCTTTGGATACTCAGAACGAGCCCCACTCCCTCAAGGGCTCTAGAATTTGTAAGTGGTCAGCATGCACTTGTGTGAATAATAAAAGAAGCATAATTTGGGAGTTTTCAAAATTACTTTTTTTCTTGCATGTATGTATAGTGAAGTGGTTTACCATTACACACACATATAGGGACATGGGGCTTTCTAGATACATGTTGTACTCAGTGATGTTCATGTAGCTCACTTGAAGTCTTGCTGGCTTACAAATTTTTGCACCCCAGAGGACAATCAGAATGGACAGAGCAGCTGAGTTTCTATGGCAATAGAATTTAAGCTTCTGTTATTGAAGAGTACAAAAGCCAAGAAGTGGGGGAGAAAACAGAAAACCAAAGTTGAAGCAGCCACAGAGCGAGACTTAGCTGAGCAGGTTGCTGGGAGGTAGTCTAGATTCGTGTCCAATCTAAATTATCAATAACTTTCTAGGCCACAAATACATCTCAGGATCAGTGGAATAATTTCAGGATTTAAGTGATTGAATTGTTGGGTGAACCCCCAAAAGGTGAACTCCGGTGGAAATCTTCAAAACCTACTGGGTGATGAAAGAGCTTATGCAAATGAGCCCTGTCTCCCTCCCAAGCTCCAGATGCGTGTTGGGATCGCACAAAGAAATGAAATGCCAGTGCTCTGCATGGTGGAACTGGAAAAGGAGATAAGAATAAGCCTCCTACTTCCATGTGAAGTGGAAAGCATTCCAAAAGAGAGGGTGCAGTAAATCTGAGCTTCAATGGTTCACATGAAGTCATAAACTTTAAATTTTAACTAAAAAGGAACATGGCATTATCACAATGCTACTGCATATAAAATGACAAGAAATTTGTCAAAGTTTTACAGTGGATTAAATCTGGTAACTCTTAAATTCAAGTTGCTAAAGAAGCTCATTTTACTGAAAGGTAGAAAAAGCCAATGGATCCCAGAAGTCGAGAAATTCACTAATAATGCATACTCTTAGATTGTGATTTCCCTTGAATGCATCTAGATATAGATTGTGAGAAAGAAGAAAGGAGAGGAAGAGATCAAATGGTAAGAAGAGAATGAATAAAGAAATTTAAATAGGAAGGAATGGAGTAAGCAGTATCTAACTTCAATGTCAGGGGACAAGTCCAAATATGAGGATTGGTAGATTATAGAATATGGGATTCTGCTACTGAAAAGTTTTCATTTTAAGTCTGGCATTACTAATATTAAAACTGTTGGGAATTTGCAGAATTTGCAGACTGACCTCATGCAAATGCACAAGAAATGAAGATGAACTAAGTATTAGTGCAGCCTAGACCTCGGTGTTTCCCCTGAGATAGATTTCAGTAGGATTGGTTTGCCAGTCCTGGGGATGGAAGCATTCTACTTTGAGGACAAAACCCAGCAGAGGCAGGACCTCCTTCTTCCCTGAACTACCCCATCAATGTATTCACATCCTCATTCTTAGTGGGGCTGACGTGAAGTGGTCCTGAAGCTGGTGGATGCCCACAGTGCCAGCAGTCACCTGCTTTTCTGCAACAAAGATAACCAAGATTCTAAGCTTTGGCATCTCAACATCTGTCCTGAGTGGCTGGCTGGAGACTGTTAACTCCAAGCCCACGGCTGTCACAGGAGCAAATCATTCACTTGCTAATCACTCATTAAACCTTACTCTGGGCCTTGGAGAGTTGAGCATATTTGTTTCATCTAGTGGAAACATTGTAATGTAGAAACACAAATGAAGAGGTGTTGTAGTGGTGGAAGGTTTTTAATTTCAGCAGCAACAATATAACAATGTTACCTGAGATAATTTTTTCTAATTTAGTAATGATTTCTGCTAGGTTTGACTGTAGTAGTGTATTTTACATGGTTCTGAATTGCCCAGTTATTTAGTTTTTGTCAACAATGTTGTTGACAATATTGAAGAACAATGTTCTATCACATAGCATCTACTTGCTCATATAGTAGGTAATATAGATACTAATTTGCAAGGATTTGAAAGTTTAGGAACCAGAGATAGCAGCAGGAGAGAGAATGAGCTGGTGCAATTATGTGGGTATATTTACTGGTGAGAAAAAACAAAGTACAGAATCCTTTTTTTTTTACATTGAAATTCTTGTTTACCACTTTTCAGGGTTGCTAATGGCTTTTACACCTGCACATTTTGAAATACATTAATTGTGTGAAAGTTGTAGGGAACTAATTGTCTCTAGTGAGAAGGTACAGATGAAGACATAATGAACAGTTGCAGATTACTCTTCAAAACCACTCACTATGAGTGTAAAGAAATCATCTCACCATTGAACAGCAAACAGTGTTTGCCATTTGTCTACGTGACTGCTTTTCTTTTTATTGTCAGCATGAGTTGTTTCTTACTGTGGAAGATTTTTTAAGGCATTGTCAATAGTCTGCTCATTTACTCAAAACTTATTTAGCAAGTACGTGTTACATGTTAGGTACTGTGTGCATGTTAAGATATGATTATACCCAGGATTAGTGGGAAAAAGATTCATAATCTAGAAGAGAACACATAGGATTATGAAGAAAATTGAGACAATATTCTCAAAACTATCAAAGTTCTGCAAATCATCTGGGTACCGAAAATCATGAAGAGGCAATTAGCATTATCATTGGCATACAATCCCAATGCACGCTTGTTTAGACAATTAGAGACCATAGATCATGTTGTAAGTGATCAGATAGTAATAATCGTTTAACACTCTGTAATACTAAAGGGTCAGTTACTTAAATATCTATTTGTAAGGCTGCATGCTATTGGATTAGTGATACTTTTTTCTGCTTAAATTGCACAAAGTCTAAGTATATACACATAAACTAAGGTCAAATACCAATGCCTAAACCTGGAATATGTAAGGATGAAATTCACAGTTAAGGGGAGCCCTGTTGCTGATTCTCAGGTGCCAGCAGAGTGACTTGTAAGACTATCCATTCATAGAACAAAAACACCCTGACCACCATGATAACACTAAAACAGTACAGCCTCGTCAATCATGTATTCATGAGGCTGCGAGACTCTGCCTTAAATATTTAGGCTGGAACTTCAGGACAGCTAATTATGGATGAGGGAGGAAATCTCATGATTATAGGTAGCTTCTTTCCCAACTCTGATGATGCAAACATCCCAGGTTACTTTGATTTCACTGAAATTCACGCTTGGGTTCTTCTATATGATTTGCCTTGAGTGTGGATGTGACTTCTATGGTCAGCACTTAGTGGTTACCCTAACATAAGCAACCTAAAAAAGCTGCACTTCTAATACACTTGCAAAAGTTAATAGTCCCTCTTTCTAAATTGATTGAAAGAATGATGAATTTCCTTGGACTTAAGTAATTTTGTCTTTTAACAGTGTAAGGGCAGTTTGTAAATTCTCTTTGGTATTCTTCAAAGTTCATACACAGATGACACAAACTTTGAAAATGGTGCTTTAATATGAAAGGATGAAAACTAAAAACATGCAGCTCTAAAATGAAAATATGCCTTTCTGAAAAACAAAACATGTGACTACTCTCCCACAGAAAAAAACAAAATAAAACAAAAAAAAAAGAGACTTACCCACTGGCTCCCAAACTGCATGATGTGATGGAGGGAAAACATGATGTTGACGAAAGTAAACATAAGGGAAGAATAAAGAAATGATGAAATGGGAAATTGCAATGGAAAAGAGACAATAGAATGCCAACTTAAACAATCTAGACATCATAGTCATGTTCACCAATCTCCACTCTCAACAAAACATAGGAGGAAGATGATGCTGCACTTCTGAATTTTAAGTTAAAAGTAACAAAAATGGACGTAAAACAATGAGTACATTTCTAAGTAAGATTCAAAATGTGCGTCAACTTGATTTTTAAGAACTGGAAATTTTTGTACTAATTCAGGTTTTCACATGCTATTTTGTTCTGTAGCTTTTTGGATGCAAAATCTCAGTATTCTGAATTTGTATAAACAAAGCAGGCAAGTTTTTGGCTTCCTCATTTGCTTGTGAAAAGCAAGGTTTATGTAAATAGAGGACATCTAAATCGTTTATGTGTGATTCCAGACCGCTGGTAATATTTTTGGCAGTGTATAAAGGAGACAACCTCTACTTACCTCCTGCCCTCCATCCAGGGCACAGAGCTTGGTGCTTTGCTTTTTAGCATCCACTAAAACATTAAACATTGTACACACAGAAGCTGGAAGGCGCAAGTCTGTTGTTTTGCATGCTTTCTGTAGCTTGAGTTCAAATGCAGCTCTGGTTCTGGTTATTAAAACATGAATTCAGAGTATGAAATTCTGACATACATCCCGTCTGAGTTTTGTAAAAGTGAGATTGTTAACTTAGAACATGCACATAAGGTCGGAGTAGTGGACCCTGCAGGACATTCTTGTCAGGTGTCCCAAATGAAAGCTTGGACTGTGATATTTTATACAACACAATTTTAGTACTTTTTTTAACCAAGGGGCATTTTATGTAGTATACTTTTGTTTTAATGTATTATACTTAATATGAACACCTCATAGTTGACTGCTAATTTCTAAGTAGAAAGACCTGCATGCTTTTCTAAAGTAAAATAAAGCACAATTCTCTATGTCAGAGCTTACAAAAATAAAAATAAATAAATAAATATATAAAAAAGAAATCTGAAAAGCTATAAAAATGGTTATATGCAACAGAGAACTACAATTATTTTATGCCAGTTAAATTTTCTCTTCAACATTCAAAGTTACAGGTAGGTTTTTGAAAGAAGCTGCATTAAAAGGTAATTTGTATTTGTTTCTGTGAAAGTAACCCCAAATGACCAGCACCACAAATCTGAGATGTCAGAATCATGGATGATTTTAAAACATTAATCTAATTTATAGCTCTGTCTTGGGAGGAGTATCACATATTACTCTGACAACAAGGAGTTTCTTGGTTTAAAGAGTTAGACGTATTCAGTTCTTCCAATGTTGGAGACCTACATATCATATAAGTGTATCATAAGCAAAGGCAGTGGAGAATATAATGGTTGATTAAATAGGATATGGTGTTCATTTTTATAGAATTATTAAAAAAAGTGCATAAAAAAACCCAAAGCTTCATGACTTATTTCTGGTTCAGTGTTAATGCATGCATATGTTTCTTGGAACTCATCTGAGATGTCTAGAAACTACCAAAAATAGTGCGTAATCACAGAAAAGCTGGTAGAGAAAATCGTATTGGAAGATCAACATGCCATTTCAGGACATGCAGATTTAGTATGTGAGGCAGGAAGCACTGAACAGAACATTTCTGTGTATTGCAGGAGATCAGACATTGGAACTAAAGAGCACAGTATTCCCAGACAGATAATAAGCATGAAAGAAATGATTGACACAGTATAGATACTACTGAGCAGAGTAATGGGTAGCAGTCTGAAAACAAAAGAATCATCAGGTCAATTGGGCTTGCAGAATTTTGATCTGAGAATCTGATGCCCATTAAATTTTGAGGCAGGCCTGCATATCGAATCCTTTTTCTCAATAATTATTTGGCAGGTTCATGGTAAAAAGTGGCATTTGAGCTGTTAGATTAAGCAACAACTTGAAATGCACGTCTACCTTTTAACACAGGCTTCTATCATATCACTGGCCATTAGTTTAAGTCTTTGCTCTAAGTGGTGGGCAAATTCTTGTTCTGGCCAGTGTAGATCAAAGACAAACATTTGCAGTGCGTCAAGTTTCCAGAAAAGGTCTTCAGACGTTGCTGAGCCGTTGCTAGAAGAAAAGGAAAAATGAAGAACATTGTGAAGTTCCACTGTTGATCACATGGACACCAATATACTGATTGTCCTTCCTGTATGTATTGTCATCAATGAAGAAAATACTACATAAATTCTCTAAGGAGCCAACATTTTCTTTATTTGTCTTTAGAACAAGCCACACAACTTAGATCTTTTCTATATCTTAATATGGCAAGGCAAAACACAACAAAAAAGAAATGAAGCTTTCATAAAGAGGAGTGCAAAGGGAAAGGATGCTTTACAAAGGAAAAGCAATCAAATTGTATATAGAAATGTCAACATTTTTAACTGTTTTATCAATTTCTAGGATAGCGATTCATTCATAAAACTCTTTTCTCAGCAATTCCAAAGTCTATTTTGTGTAAGAAAATTCACACAACAATATCTAGCAATTTGATCCTTATTCCTGCATCTGTGCCTCTGTCTTCATTATGGCTTTTGTCCATAGATGTGTAGCACACGAGCTCCTTAACATCCTTCCATTACATTTATTGTGAAAACGGCCACTGAAAGTAATAGGCTAGGTGGGAAAGCAAACCTTTATTCTCATTTTGAAATGAGTTGTGCTAATTTTTAAACTCATAATTTAAAACTAACATTATAGATATGCTGTAACTCAGATGATGCTTATAGGGTGTCTGAAGTTGGAGCAAAGTTATTATTTTGAATGTTTAGTGTAACTGTGGAATCAGGATTTGCTTTGCATTCACTACTATGATCAACCCACTCTAGGGAACTGTATTTTCACACCCTGTATGAAGGCAACTTATAGAAGAGTTCACATTAACATTTAGACAAAGACTTATACTAGTATTTTTCATTATCCAAGTACCCCGCTCATGGGACAACAGCTGTATGAAAGTAAAATCTTCCTATATTTGAACATGTTGGGACTCACCTGCAAAAAGAGAAAAAAGGCAGCAGCAAAAAGGAAAAAAAGTCTTTTGGATTTATTTGTCCTTGGCTTCCTTTTTTTTTTTTTAATACTGACCCCAGTTCCATGCATATTACATGTTAGATTTAGATTCTGTAATAATTTTGGTTGCTTCACATTTTTAGGCCAAATAAGGATTATATAAATGTCATTGTAAAATAAAACTAAGTGTATCTACTACTGCCTCAAGCAGGAAGAATGTCATAATTTTCATTGAGAAAAATACATTTCCCTACTACTCTACAAACAATTTCAAAGTTAGGAGGGATTAAAATACTGAAACAGATAAGGACCTAAAGTAAGGTTAGGAAAAGATTATTTCTGTTGATAATTTTCAAAAAGGTCATAGAGCACCTTGAGTTTTATTTCAACATTGCTCTGCAGACTTTGTCAATGTGTAAGGAGGTAGAAAGTCACAAAATATATAGAAAGAGAGATATTTATGTGTCCTCCGCTTTCTAACAATTACTCCACATAAGTGAAATTTCTATTCTTAAAAAAACACAAATAAAAGAAGTAAAACAAAGAACGAAAACAAACTTATTTATTATAAGGGCACAATGGAAAACTGTAAAATGAATTTTCAATCACCTCATTGTTTAGCTAACTATGTCTTAATTAGGCAGCTTTAGAAAAGTCACCACTCTCTCTGGGTAATTAAAGCTTTGTGTCTGTGCTCTGCCCTGGCCTCTGTGGCCAGGTATCCCCAAACTAAATTGCTGTCTTCCTCTCAATCTGCCCGGAATTCCTCATCATCTCCTGGCCCAGGGAAGATGGTCTCAGAGTAGTTTTGTTGGGACAAGTGGGGGCGGAATTTTAGTCTTGTATGTCTCCACATCTTAATGAGACACTAAATGATGACCCCTGGAAATGATGTGCCGTGACTACTTAGGGCAACACTGCCTTCCATTTCCTTTGGCCATATGTGGAAGAAGAATATGAAAAAAGAAATAAGAGCAGGTAAAATTCTGCTTATCCAAAGGTTGGAGTTTGAAAAGAAGACCTATGCCTCAACTGACAGAACCAGCAAGAAGGGAATCTATATCTTCTAATTTTCTTTTGCAGAAATGCAACTTCTCAAACATATATATTGTCTAGTAAGACGATGACCACAGATCATCAAAACAAAACTCTGAAACAGTCATGGCAAAAACTATCATATTACTCAAAACGTGAGACAATTAAATGTTTGCAGTGAAACAGACAAATTTTTCTTTGATGCTGTGGCAAGATTCTAGTCAATAAATGTGTCTAATTGGGAATGTAATTAGGATAACAAGTGTTTGTGATAATTAAACAGATATATGAAAGATGTGTAAGTAGGTTTTCTTTGTAGTTGGTATAGATAACCCGCAATTTATTACCAGCTTTTACATTTTAAATTATTTCTCAGTAGTGACCTACTGCTAAAAACATTGTTTACAGACCAAAGAATTCAAATGTGAATAATGGACTCTGATGTAATTTCTTAAATATGGCAGTGGGACATTTATCTTAATGAAATTCATCTCTATGAATACATTCTCTGAGAATGATACTCATCTCTAAGAAATCTTTAGAGCTAACACTTTTATATAATGAGTCTCCAGAGGGGAAGGGGTGGAGAGTCAGCTCGTTTTTCTTGAAAAAAAAAAAGTTTTAGGAGCACCTTGGCGTGGGTCATGTGTTAGCAGGTAGGAATGTATTTTCAAACCCATGATTAAGTGTGTATTCATTTGTCAGTAGTTTATTTTTGGCATGCTGGGATCCAATGCAGAGCCCTCAATAATAGCCTTGCTCTATCACTCATCTATATCAGCAGCCTGGCTGTTTTCTTTCTTTTAACTTAATAAGTAGTTGTATCTTTAAATCTTTACAGGAAACGGAAATGCTTCTTGCTACTTACTGCTTTATAATAAAACATTAAAAGTGCATATGATGGGAAAATAGATGGAAATAGAGATATCATCTTAAGCAAAATAATCCAGACCCAGAAGGGCGGGTATCACGTTTTCTCTCATATTCAGGATTTAGACTTAAAAAAACACAACAAAAACCCTGAAAGTAGAGGAAGAGATTATAGGGAAGAGGGAAACCACTGGGAGGGAGGAAGGAAGGGACAAAATGGGGGAAATGAGGGACAAGATCAAGGTCACATTGTACATTCATGAGAACAGAACACTCTAATGAAATCCCTCATTTCTTGTAATGAACAAAACACTAACAATAAACAGCACTGTAGGCTGGGAAGGTAGCTCAGCACTTAAGGCATTATCTATGCTAGAATAAGGAAAGGAATTCATATCCCCTGAGGTAGTACAAATGCCCAGTGGGTATGGCATCCCATCTGTAATCCAGCCCCTGAAGGCACAGATAGGGGAGTCACAGAGCAAGTTTGCTAGCTGGACTAGCCACATTGGTGAAATCTGGATTTAAAAGTCTATGTCTTTTTTTTTTTAATAAATAATGTATTTATTTATTTTTTTTCCCGCTCATACATATGAAATAGGTACCCCGGTCCCCTCCCTCCCTCCACCCCTCCCTGGACCTCCCTGTTCCCTCCCCCCTTTTTCCCTTCCTTCTCCCCCTCCCTTCCTTTCTCCCAGTGCCCCTCCCCCATCCCTGGAGCATCCTTTAATGTGTATGTCAAACTTTCCTCTGGGTCCTCCTCTCTGATAAGGTGTAAGGACTCGGTGGCATTTCCTAGAACTCTAAAAGTCCATGTCTTGATAAATAAAGTGAAAGAGCAATCAAGGATGATTCCTGTCAGCAACTTCATTAACCTAGGACCATCCATATGTATGTGCAAATATATGCACAAGCACACAAGCAAATACAAATGCATATCATACACACACACATATACACACACATGAAAATGTAAAAAAAAAAGAAATGAATTGCAGTAACTAGCATCTCAACATTTTGAGTAATGATGGTCATGGTAACAGCAAAGAATTTATGGTTTTCGATAACCTTGGTGATGGTCATGATGATCAACTTGTAAAATACATTTATTGTTTGCCTAGAATGGTGAAATCCAAACATTTCATTTATAAGTCCCCATTTTATTATGATTTCTTTCTGAGAGTCTCATCATTTTAAAAAAGGGTCTACAGTAAAAAGGGAATTTAGGATTCACACCAGTCTCAAAGCTAATAAAACAAAAGTAACAAGTTATTTAAAAAAATCTGCAGGATAATACTAGCAGTAGTGTTCTTGGTTAAAATCAGGAGTGTTAATAGGTGAAGAGTGAGGAAGAAAAGTAGTTATGTATCACTGTAAAGTGTTACCCCAATAATAGATTTAAGATTATATTCTGTGATAATTTCTGAGCACACACAGATACCACAGTACACATTATAATAGTTATAGGAAAAAGATCATGACATAGTCATAGTAATTATTACCAGTTCAGTGATGATGTTTAAGTCAGGGGAATATTGACAAGTTATTTTCAAGTTATTATTCTCTTTCTTATTTTTTTCTGTTTCATTTTCGGACTGTATATATATTAGACTGCATATAGATTTGACTGTTGCTAGAGGGTAGAAAGAAACCTGCTGGGTTTTTGAGCAGCCTGCGCTCAGAAAACAGAGTAAGGTGAACATCACTGAGGGCTTTGAGTTCCAGCTCAAACTTTGCCTGTCACTTACTTGCTACAGACTTGGGGTGAGGTTTGTTTCTTAACTTCCCTGGGAAGTTTCCTACATTGTGACATGGAGACGATGGCACTTACCTTACAGATTTATTATGAAGATTAAATGATATAAAGAATATGGCCCAGAGCCAATCCTAACACATGGGTAAATTCTCAGTAGGTTTTTCTTCTAATAGTTATTCTTTCTAACTGAAGTCATGTGAGCTCTTCGGCATGGATGTTACTTACTGCCTGTCCGAAGTGTTGCATTTTTTAAATTAGGTCCACAATTATATGCATTAGGTTACTAGGAGGCTGAAAGTTCTCAAAAGCACACATAAATAATAAGAATGATGGCTGTTCTTTATAATAGTGATGAAGTAGAGAAGAGTAGTAATTGCCTTTCATTGGGTACTTAGCATGTGCCTATAGTAATAATTATTTACTGAACACTTAGGATGTGCCTGGCTCTTTGGTACACGCTGTCTCCCCCCCCAAAAAAACCCTACAAATCTATCTTTAAATTATGCATCATAACTGTTTCACAATTGAGAGAAATGAAGCTGAGGAAGATTCATGATTCATAAACTGAGGTCTAAGTTCAAGTTTGTTCAATTTATAGCCTCTTATACTAATGACTCCTAGTTACTGAATCTGTAGTAGGCAGGCTTAACACAATGTGCAGTTAATAAATATGGCTTTAAACGGTACCAAGATTGTCTTAAAATAACAGGTATACGTTAACTGATATGTGAGAGGAATAAAAGAAGAACTTCCTGGTGTTGGGAAGTAAAAGACAATTGCTTTCCTGTAAGAAACAACATTGTTCCTGTACCAGTCAGACTAAGATAAAAATAGAAAAATATGATAACCTTGCAATAATCTCATGCACAATGCCGATTATGTGGGCAGGAAGAAGGCTGAACCCAAGCAGCCCTGAAAGGCACTAACATGAGTGTCAGTGTAGGGAGAATTTATTGCTTAGGGTAGATTCTGTAACTTGGGTTAAAAATGACCTCTGCCACACTAATCATACAAATCACATCAAGCTAGAGTGATTTTCTTTCAGTCTGCATGATTTATCATTATTATGCTAAGCTCAGCTTAATAGCTTAAAATAGAAACTCAAAAACAACAAAAAGATGCTCCAAACAGTACTCCTTGATCAATGATGATAAACGCCATGCAATCTAAACACGTCTGCACAGAACACAGCCCAGGCCATGCACTAGCTAACACACCAGCAGGAAATAAGTGAGGGATACACACGTGGACTCATATAAAGAAGTCATCCACGAAGGAGTAGAAAGGCTAGGAATCTGTGGAAGATTAAGAGGCAGACTTGGAACTTTTGGAAGAGCTACATTGGGAAGACTGTTGGCGATATTCCTGTAAAGAAAGAAACAATGTGGGAAGGGACCACCATAAGCAATAACTACAGATGTCCATGTGTAAAGTCATAAGGGCAGGATTGTGAGACAGGTCGTTTGTGGACAGCAGGATACCTACTTGACGGGCTGCCATGTCTCCTGCTCAAAACCTCTGTGAATTGACTGAGCGATGGAAGACTCCATGAGGTCGACGTAGCGGACAACCAAGGGCACAAAGATCTCTTGCAAGTGTTTGTGAAACTTTCCATTACACAAAAGTGCTGAAATAGCCAAGCAGAAACAGTGTTTGTCAGAGGGATAATATCAGCCATTTGGGGAAAAAAGTGGGTGGGGGGAAAAAAACAACTTTCTTGAACAAATTTGATATAAGAAAATGGATGGACTATAAGATGATAATGGATTTTGCTTTCTATATTGAATATCATACCATGGAAATTATCCCCAAAAGTATAATTAGCCTTCTGTATATGACGGTCAAAGCAAAAATAGATTATATCTCTGTAAAATGTTCCTGGCGGGTGGTGTACTTGTACTTTCTAAGAGGTTTAACACATAGGCACACGACCACTTACTGCAAATTCAAGGTAGCTGCTGCCTCCCCAGAAGGTCTGACACATGTAAATGCAGCAATTAAGCAGAATTAGAATCCCTGTGCTAGTCTGTGCATCACAGAAGTGCGAAACTTGTTCCACTGGAAGAGGAAAGCTTGATTACATCTGAGAGCTTCGCTTGTTCAGTTCACTTAGGAGGGTAGCCGTGGCCTTGGGATAATCTATTATGGTTCACCATTTTCAAAAGTCATTTTTTCACACCTCTTACTTTTCTGAGTCTCTGGTGGCGTGTGGGATCAAACCCAGGACTTCTAGTTTGCCATGTAGAGGTTCTACCACTGAGTTCTCCCCCATCCCCACCACTTTCATATTTAAAGACAGCACATTGCACTCATTTTTTTTCTGCACTCTATTGTCAAGGTTTGGAGTACCCCACCTAGAGCACTTCTAGAAGTTCTGCTGGGGAAACACTGTTGGATACCTTCCAAAGACAGATATCTGTATTTTTATTCACTGGATAGAAGTTCATGAAAACACAGATCAATATGTGCCTAAGTTGCATGTAGAAAGGACAGAGAATCTATAGGAAAATACTAAGCAATGGTAACTAATACTGAAAAATTGGTAATTGGACAAATTAGAAAAATACAGAAAGTAGTGGTAAACCCAGAAGATTCTGCTGTCATTGATTATGTTCTGTTTCTAGTATAGCTTAGTCTTTTTTTTTTTTGTAGTTAAAAACATCTCCTCTCCCTCAGTTGGGGAGTTTGTTTAGTGGATAAAGTGCTTGCTGTGCAAATATGAGATCCTGGGTTTGGATTTCTGGCACTCATATAAAAAAGTCCAGCACATAATGTTGGGAATGGAAGTCATGCATCAATTTATATACTCCCAAACTATTAGGTTTTAATTGAAACCTAAGAACAGTTTTCATTCATTTTAATTGCTATCTACCTAAGAAGTCATTAACAAGCTGTTGCAGTTTGGTGCATGCTGTTAATAAATGCATGATCTAATGATTTAAGGGATGTGATAGTTAATCCTAGTTGTCAATTTGACCACACCTGGGATTAACTAGCAGATCAGCTGCCAGACTACCTGTAGAGTTTATTTGGACCAATACATTTACAATACAAAGATCAACCCTAAATCTGGATGAAACCTCTTAGTAGCAGACCAGATAAAAGGAAACATAAATCTGAAGAGCTCTGGGAGACTTTCTTGCCCTGGGCTAGCAAATTCATTTTTCTTCCTGTCACCCAGCTTCTTCGACTTTCCAACCCTGCAGCCCTTTAGCATGACTGAAGACTCGCCAGGAATTCTCCTGCCTTCAGTCACTGACTAGACTTCTGGACTGAACAGCAATTGGCAGCCATTGTTAGATTACCTAGGCCATATAAATTCCCTTTTTATACATTCATTCTGCTGGTTCTGTGGCTCCAGAGAACCTTGACAATACAAGAGGCAACAAGGGGTTTTATTCTGGCTTATATTGTCTGGCTACATTTCTTACTCCAGCTTGACAAGAAAGCTCGTATATACCACAGGACTACTGAGAGAAGGGTAAACCTCACTTTTCAGACACCATGTCTATTTAGCATGCCAAAAAAATGCCAACTCACTGAACTAGCTAAAGAAGTGTGGCGGTGGACTCATGCTCATGGAATTCACCGGTCTTACCAGCTCAGTTCAAAAGCTGAACTCAAGAGAAGTCCCAGTTTGGTGCTGAAGAATGCCATACTTTACTAAGCCAGCGTCCACCATCTACGCACATGCCCAGGGAATAGTCCCGTCCACCAGGGGGCTGGATATTCCCTATTAATTAGACAATCTCCTACAGGTTTGCTCAGAGCTTCTTTATAAATGTGTTCAAAGTTTGAGCCTTCAATTGTCAAGTTGACACCTATAGCTAATTGCAGCAAAAGCTATCAGATGTTTCTGTCCTATGCACCTATCCTTTCAAAAGACTTAGTTTTCCCAAACTGAAAAAAAATAGTTTGCTACTATTTAAAGAAGTAAGACAAAAAGAAGCAGACTGATGATTCATGCCTGTAACCCAAGCACTGAAAGGAAGAGGAGGAGGATCATGGGGACTTGATTGTCCAGTCCAACGCAAGTCCAGGTTCAGTAGAAACCTTGTCTCAAAAAAAATAATATGTAAAAAAAATTATATGTAGATAGAAGACACCTGATGTCAATCTCTGTCCTCCACACACATGAACACACATGCACATACACACACACATACTTTATTCTTACTTATGTATGTGCAAAATAGTTTTCTATTAAAGGGGGAATAATTATATTTAGTGATAAATGTCCTATTTAGGAGATTAATGTAATTTTGCAAGTTGATGCAGGATAAGAGAAAAGCAAGTCCCTCCTCCTTGTACTTCCTATTATTCGTCCACCACTGGAAAGTACCACCCACCATGGGCTGGGCTTTCCACATGAATTAAGCAAGTACCTGCAGGGACCTGCTCCAGCCATCGATTCTCCACAGTTGTCCCCAAAACAGCCTGCAACTGTTAAGTTGACACTGGAATCTAACCATAACATTCCATCCCAACTTGATACAAATGGATAACTTTTATACTATGACCTTTCAACTCTTATTCCCACAGATATTATATTCATAAAATACATTCCATCAATTTCAAAAAAGATTAATATGATCTTAAAGTAGTTTTCATTAACACACTGAAAGGAGCTTTACTTATTCTTGAGATTTAATCACGGAGCTAGATTGTTGATTATGTACTCAGTTACTTTACAAAATGTCACCTAAATAAGGCTGCTAATCTTTAAAAGCAGTATATTTTCACCTGAAATATCTAAATCATCGCAGAAGTCCAACCCCCCCCAAATTACCTATATCCATTCTGACTTATTGGATCATTACTGTGATAGTCAGACCAGGTGTCTACTGGACAGTTGCATGCTCTTAAGGGTGCAGCTGTGAAGAACAGATGGTGGGAGCAGGCCCTTGAACAAGTCTGCAAGTGATTGTTTAATTGATATGGAAGACCCAGCCCACAGGATGATGCATTCCAGTGGTGGATCATATAAAGGGA
The DNA here is from genome assembly GCA_023101885.1 of Typhlomys cinereus. Classification (NCBI taxonomy): domain Eukaryota; kingdom Metazoa; phylum Chordata; class Mammalia; order Rodentia; family Platacanthomyidae; genus Typhlomys; species Typhlomys cinereus. Next base: position 2,431,491 of record JALPQD010000001.1, read on the forward strand.
AGTGCAAGGGGGAGGGCTTCTTGCTCTTCCCTCATCCAGAGTGAATCCATTGCTGGTGTGTCGTTGCCTTCTTTGTTGCTGCTACCACTGCTGCCTCTGTTCTTGGCTGAAGTCAGAGCTCACTGTTATCACTGCCACTGGAGCCTGGTCTTGTTGATGTTCATCGCTGACACAGGAGCTCGTCTGTTCTTTACTGGCATGAGAGACCAGTCTTTTCAGTCCTCCAGCATGTTTGAAGTTCAAAACTTTCCTGGGATCCTTCAATTTTGTGAGACACTCAGGTCAAGAATGAGCAGCAATGGGTGGCTTGAAGGACACTGTTTTTATTTGATTTATATATTATTATATAATACACCCACATGCATACACACACATTTTTATATGTTCTGTTCCTATAGAGAACTCTGACTAAAACAATTAAGAAATCTTTCCTTCCTCTTCCTCCTCAGCATCTTTGCACTGCTAAACACAGTGCTGGGTTGTATAATATATTCTGTTGTTTAATAATCACAAGACGTTCTATGAAGGAGGAAAGTTCATTTGTTTTACAATAATGTTAGCAATAAGAAAACTATAGCCCAGAGAGATCAGCACACTTACCTCAGGTTAATAAGACATGAGACAGAAGAAACAGAATTTACACCAAAGCTCCATGCTAACCTGTTCATATTGCCATATAATCACTCCTATTTAGTTAGCATAAACTATCACAAACTGTCTGTCCATTTATCCATTCGTCAGTCTAACACAAGTGCATCAGTATCTTGGTGTGTGTATGTGTGTGTGTGTGTACATACAAGAGGGCACCTAAGCGTGTGTGTCTGTGGAGGTCCAAGCACGACATCAGGAATCATCCTGGATTGCTCTCTTTATTGCTTTGGCATTTTTACATGGGATCTAGGGATCTAAGCTCTTTTGCTTGTGAGGCAAAGCTTTAACTTCTGCGTCAACTCCCTAGCCCACATCAGTATCTTTTAAGACATGGAAATATCCTAAATTGCTTTAGGTTATAAGAAAAACTTGTAAATGGTTGATATGATCATTTTTTGAAAGTTAAAAAGTTTTACATAGCCGTACAACATGGTCTGATGACTAAGCTTTATTTTATGTAGTGCATTCTTAGGAATATAGAGAACCCTTGGGCTGTCTAACTTGAAGGGTCCTAGTAACTATTAACTTTACCCTACGATCCACGTACATATTAATAGATGAAATCATTATGTCTACAAACAAGAATGCCATTCTTCAAGTCAATAGATTTAGATATGTAGGTATTTAAATAGTGAAGTCATAGCTTTTAAAAAGGAAGACATGTAGAAGAATAATTGCATTCAATGTTATTAAATGTTATAATGCTTTTATGATTAGGTGGCGATTGACTCAAATGAACTTGTAGTCTGAACTCCATTTTTTGCATTTCATAAGCACTGTTTTCATTGTCTTGTTTAAAAAAATCAATTTCTGGCTGAAGAGATGGCTCAGGGATTAAGACTCTGCATCACAAGCAGAAAGTTTTGAATTTGGATTCCAAGTCCCACATAAAAATGCCAGATGGAAAAAGCAGCAGCCTGCACTTTCAGCCCTGGTGGGCAGGGCCTGAGAAATCCCAGAGTGAAGCAAGAGTTAGAAATCTAGGATGATTCCCGAAATCACTCTTGGTCCTCCACAGGGACACACAGTTTCCTCTGATACACACACATGCACGCATGCACACACACACATACACACTTATAAAATAAATAAATAAAATAAATCAATTTCTCTTCCTGTATTCCTATCCTTGGAGTAAATGCAGAGATTTCTTACCTATTTACCATACAAGTACCATGGAGGTGGGATCCATCAGATGTTCCTTTATTTCTTTCATCCAATTAGGAATGAAGATTTCTACTGTGTATCCCTGGCTGCCTGGCCTGGTATTTTACATGTTGTCTGTGCTGGGCTTGAACTCATAGCAATCTTACTGCCTCAGTCTCCCAAGTGTTAAGGTTTCTGACAATCTAATCAAGGTATGGGAGTCGAATGAACTGTTCTGGGATCTTAAAAAAGTACTTAAAACAACATGAATGGATGATCAGTGTCTAATTTGTTCACCAAATGAGGCATTCCCCTCAAAGAATCCATGCTTCCAAATATCACCTTGCAAGAAAACAACAAAGCCCCAGTGACACAGAAGCCCTAAGGTGGAATTAGAAACGACAGAAAGAAAGCAAATGACATAAATAAAACCCAGACTCGGGGGCAGATGAACCCAGATATTTTGAATGTCTTTGATAATAAATGATTGTCCTTGAAAAAGTGCAACATAGAATTTTAACAGTATGAATTCAACAGACAATTGAAATTAGGATCAAATTATTAACAATTACTGGGCCAAGAATCCCTGGGTAAGGTGAATATGCACATTGCAATACCCCTATATTGTTTTCAGAATAAATATTTGCTTTCTTTCAAACCTACATCACCCAAGTTTGTATTTTTCTGCAGCTTTCCAATCAGCAGGCATTAGTAGGTTATCAGGAGGAATGATTTTTCTCCCTAAAATTCTAATTAGGTATTTTAGAAGTAAATGAGTAGAGAAATAAAACAAACACTGCCAACTTCAAGAAAACCCACAGACTACAGTTGAGAGGCAATAATTCTTCCAGGGAAGAATTCTATACATATTCTATCAGCTCCAGCAAGGCAAGTCAGTGGCTAAAATTGAATGAACAGGCACCTTCCATGCCTGTAAGTGCCCAGACAGAAGCCAAGCAGCACAGGCCAGGCGATATGGATGGCAGCTGACAGCAGTTTTACAGAAAAAGAAAACCAAACAAAGCCCCCTGAGAATTAGCAACAGCACCCAGCCAAGAATCTGGCACATTAAGTACACACTCAATAGATGCCTGTTTATGGCAAACACATCAATACAAATCCACCTCCTGATGAAAGTTCTGATGACATCTCACTGAATCTGCATAGAAGAGAAAACACACTGGATTTGATTCACTTTCTAATGATAATTTTGATAAATTATTTCATATAGCTTATAATATTGAATTTATCCCTTATCTATAACAGTGAGTTCCTAAGATCACACCCAACCTTGGACACCCTGATTGGAGACACTTATTAAAAGTAAGTACACACTATCTAATTGGACTCAAGACCCGCTTGTCAGAATGGAACACATTCCTGTTACTGTTAACTAGAACAAAAGCCTAAAAAAAAGGGAAAGAAATGGATCAACAGAGAAAAGCAGCCAATGTACCTATAGGTAGGAAGGCAGTACGCCAAACTCCTCTGTAAATAGCTACTATTATAACCATGGATTTGAAGAACATTTAACACTCAGCCTAGAAATCTTCTTCTGCAACAAAGGTAGAGGATCTCAACACCCTAACAGGATGCAGCCTAGGGCAGTAGAAGAGCAGTGAAGTGGACAGCAGTGGCCAGCCATAATGCAGTGTATCAGCGACCTAGAAAGGCTCACCGAAAATCAGAACAACCTAATCTCGCCCCATCCTAAGGCTTTGGAAACCTTGCAGAATGCTGGAGGGGGGCAGTAATATTGTGAGAACCTAAAGATGGGGAGGTTCACTGTTGGACAGGACATTCCATTTAAGGCAAAAATGCTGTATCTAGGAACTCACTACAGTGAGACTTGTCCTTACCAGACCTGCACAATGACTGGCATATCAACATGCCTCCATAGACTATTGAGGACTCAAGAGAGATAAGAACATATGTGGAAATCTTGGGGACTAAGGTTGGATGAATGAAGGGAAATGCCCCTATCTGTGGGGTGGTCTGAAGGGAGGCAACTTTGTATGCCACAAGAGACTTGAATCCCCACAAGTGTAGATAAGCCAGAGGGAATGTTGGGGTTCATAGAAGCAGACAAACAGAAGGATGGGAGGAGAGGGGGATGGAGGGAAGTAGGGATGAGTAGTACTCAATATGCTTATAAAACTAGAATTAAATAATAAAACTATATATACACATATACATGTATATGCATGTGTACTTCAAGAGACAGGTGACAAGGAATGAAAGAGAGAGACAGGGCATAGATGTTTCAGCGATTTTTATTTTGGGGGCAAGAGATGCAAATAAGTTGAAAAGTATAACAAAAAGTTTCACAGGATACAGGTAATGACAGGTATACTGTTTACAGCCATAATTAGAGGCACATAAATGCCTGTATGGTCTGCTAAGTTTTATGCATCTTGTGGGGGAGGAATGAGGTCTTTACCATATATTTGTGGTCTTAATTGATTAATTAATTTTAATGAATCTCCGTTTTTCTTTGGAGATTAATCCAGGTGAAAGTTAATGTAAATGTTAAGCAAGGCTCACAGCAATGACAGACAAAGATATTTCACAGACATGAGCTTTTCATGCTGGCTTTTACTGACTGATTCCTGCTATTTCACTACCACTGTTCTCAGCCTCTGGCCTCTGAAACTGTGTCCCACACCAGGTGCTTGCTCCTAAGAATGCGGACATGTGAACATGGATGTGACATGGTCAGTAACGGTCAAGCTGCAGGTTCTCTCTGCCAAGGATTCTAAGATGTGCAGATGTTTCAGCAACCTTGCCGTGGAGGACACAGACACATTCTAGAATCAGCTTTGCTTCAGCTAGTAGCCCTAAGAAGTAAAGAGCAAATTTTTCTTTCTTTCTTTTTTTTTTTAAAGTCTGCCTTCCAGTGAAGAAACTAAAGTTGCGCCGTGGAATTCAATGGAGGGGGAAATGCCACCATCACCTGCTTTTGTCTTTTAGTATTCTGTTCAGAAAACAAGTCCTGATATGTTAATTTAAATTTGATCAACTCTGGGGATTTATTCAATGCATTTTTCACATCTGGGAGGCTATTCGGCCATTGTCAAGTACCTGCCTATAGAACTCCCGGCACACAGGCAACCCCAGCTTTCTGTACCATGCCCGCGCGCGTACATCCAGACATCTTTATAAACCCTACTCCGTGAATTTCAGATGTCCAGCTCATTTAAGACGGGGGGTGGGGTAACGCGCAGGTGTCTGCCCTTCATATTTCAAAGCTTGAAGATTAACCTAATATACAATATGGTGACCTCACAGCTCTTCATTTGAAAGAAATCTGAAAAATAATCTCTGGTACAGCCCGAGTGTGAGAATAACCCAGCGGGATTTCCACCTCTTCATTTCTTAATGAGTTTTTTGATAATGAGAGGTGACTTTGCCAGTCACTCTGGGCTCTATTATGGCTAATTTGTCTCCTCTTCACTCTCCTTGTTAATTATTAACACTAGCCTTTTTATCCTCACGAGACCACATTCCAATTTTTCCTTTTTTGATTTTTATGAGCCCATCTTTACAGAGGTGGATGGAAGTCTTGAAGGACAGGTTTTTTTCCCCTCCGTGCTCGATGCGAGCATTTATTATCGTTCAGGGCAGAGACGCTGTGACATTGATTACATAAGCACGGGGTGTTCTTCGGGATGGCGTTAATGTGCTAGCAATGTGAAAAGGCTGCTAATTAAAGAAGCAGCACCCTGGCATTTTTCACTTGGGAATCCATTCCCCATAGAATGGTCATTTGCCACTTGGTAGCATATCCACAGATTAAAAGGTTACTAGCTCCAAGGGTCGGAAAGAAACGTCTGTGGTCTTTGCAGATGACTGTCGTTTGTCAGAAGCCTTCACTTGGCAGACTTGTCCTGAAGGGACAATTGTCGAAATTAGTAAGCAAGGATAGAATGTGTTTGTAGGAGCTTTAGAGTCACTTATTATCATTTGGCTATGATGCTAATTGCTTCATTATGACAACTTTTCTTTTTTTTCCCTCAACTTTTAATACAATTCTCTTTTAAAACTGGTTCCTTAGATACCACTGAAAGTGGCTGCCTAGCTAATTATCCCTTTAGTTGTGGGGCACAGCTGGAGGGGGTCTAGGCAGAGTAGAAGGGGAGCAGGACTAGGTCTTTTTTTGGCTAGAAATGGGGTGGGCACTTGTTTTCCTCGCCAGTGGTGCTCTGGCAATCAACGGGTGAGGCTGTGGAGGTCGGAGTTTGGGGATTCATGCTAAAAGCATGGTGCAGCTGGTACCCTCCCGAAGGAAAACCATCTCTTATCTCTAGAGTTCTTGGAGCTCCACTTTCCTTAATCTTTGCTAACTGCAAGGAAATATACACAAACACTTCACACATGATGGGATTTGTCTTTTCTCCTTGAAATAGGGGCTTTATTGGGTTTCTCCTTTGATGCTGTCTAAGGTGTATGCTAAGGCAACCGTGCCTTTAATCCTTTCTGTGCTGAGTCTTCTGCTTACCTGTCCCAATCCAGCACCTTGTAAAAGCAAACACTCAAGCAATCAGTCATCTTCCTTAAACAAGATTATATGTTTCAGACATGTTCAGAATCTGCTTTGTTACTACGAAAGTCTAACTGCTCTTGCCCACCTCATCCCATCCTTAATTTCCGTGGGTGAGATCCTGCCCAGGCTCACTGCCTCTTAGGGCCTCAATTTCCTCTAGTGCTGGATGCACAGGTTTTGCTGAGAATCTTTTCCACAGGCCAAATCAAGATTTTAATTATAGAAAGATGGTCAGTAACCTCCAGGAATGTCTAAACTGTATTAAAAGTCCCTTGGCTGTAAAGCTTCCAACCTACTCATAATGTCCACATAATAATTAACATCTTCTGGATTTTGAGAGGTCTTAGCCATCGACATTTTGGAAAAGCAAATATGAGACTAATTATTTATTAGTAATAATTAGTAGTTAGTGATTTTAGAAATGCTTTGATAGCATGAGTTGCTAATTATTTATTAGTAGCACATTACAATCATTTAAAGCCCTGCATAATTAGCAGCACATGCTCTCCAGCATGTGGGCCTGGGCACGCACATGCACACAGAGAACCACCTGTGTAAGTCAGCATTGTTATTCAGCAAATCCTCTCACGTCCTAAGACTGAACATTCAGAGCTTTCTGTTCCTAATACGCCTGGCTAATTGTAATTAACTGGGATTTGGACAAAAACTCTAATGGAGTCAGCATTGCAAAAAAAAGTATAACACCATGGTTGCTCTATAAGGCCTTCTTTCAAGGGAGTCCAAAAGGATGCACAGTGATTTCCTATAGAGTTCCAAAAGGATAATTTAAGGGCAGTGGGTTTGACACTAAGTATTTGGATGGAATTCACTAAATCTCCACATGAGCATCCAAGGGACATAAACAAACAAACAAACAGACAAAACCAAAACAACACATAATCTTTAACAAAGGTCTTTATTGTCACCAAGGGCTATAGCAATAGCTAGAAAAGTTTTGTCTTCTCTTCTCAACTGCTGAGATATCATTCACTGGCTCTGGTTTTGGGGCCAAAGTTAGTCATTCTAATTCAGTTTCTCAGACAGTGCTGCACTTCCAGCATGGAAAGGAAATAAATGGTGGCACTGGGAACTTTTCTATTTACTTCACTAAGCTGAGGGAGCTGTTTCTCTCAGGAATAAGTGATATTTTCTGAAATCTGTTAATTTGTATCAAAGATGAAGCCAGGATCTAGACACCTTCACAAATCTGACAGAGTTTCAAATAGATCAGCCATGAATGCTTTTCCATTCTGATCCAAGGCTGCACAACCAAATCACCAGCAGAACTTTGTGCACTGAATGGCAGTCAGTGTTGCTGAAATGTTACAAAAATGGGAAGAAGGTGAAACTCTTAGTGAATTAAATTTTTACCAAATCTACCTGAAAGTTAAAATTTTGTGGTTCTCATTCTGGTATTTCACAAATTTATACTCAAGATGAAAGACTCTAAGCAATCTACACATGATTTATTTGCTAAATGAAAACATTCTAATATTTTATATAACTTAAGTGATTTTTTCATCTTTATTGCTTAAGTGTGAATATCAGTAAGCATGCTTTTTAAATAAACTCCAACACAGACAATAATATGGTTGACAGAGAGAAAGAGGGAGGCGGAGAGGGAGGGGGAGAGAGAGAGGAATTGGGGAAGAGAATGAATGTTCTGTCTGTGCATGAATTGAGGACATTAGAAGTTAACCCAGGTGTTATCCTTAGGAGCCATATACCTAGCTTTTAGAAAAATTCTCTCATTGGCCTGTTTTGTGCAGATTAAAGTAGACTGTCTAGCCAGTGGGTCCAGGGACCTTCTGTCTCTCTACCTCCCCAGCCTGGGATCGCAAACACATGCAGCCACAGTCTTTGTATGTGGGTGCTGGAGATGAACCTCAGGTCCTCACGCTGGCATGGCAAGCACGTTACTGACTGAGCTCTTTGTCCAACTTCCAATCACTCAAGTTTTCACTTGAAGGAAGTAGTTTCTTTTTTAAAAAATTCCTTAGCTACCTTATTTAGGGATTTTATTCACAGTATCTATGTTTTTTGTCATTCATGCATTATGGTGGAATTAAAAACTTCAAGGCCTGTAGTTATCAGAGCAGGAATGGTGCTTGGTGGCTAAGGAAGGGAAAAGCAGGATTTGAAATCTTCCAGTTGGTGTGAAGAAGCTAAGATGAACTTTCAGAAGTGACTGAGACTGATATGCAGAATGAGTGACTCATGTGTGGATAATTAAATGGACTAAACACTTCCTAAAGCAGGCACTGTGGCTGAATCTGAAGAAAGAATGGTCTCAGTGCTTTGCCCTGATAATAAACACATTTTGGAAATTAAAACAGTTTCGGAAATTAAGTGAAAATTAGGTTGAATAAAAACAGACTACTGGTTGACTCAAGGCTGAAGTTGTAAGTTGAAAATGAACAGTGTATGCAATATTAATTTAGTTATCTATTATGCATCAGTCATCATTTACTCCACTTCACCACCACGGACCCTGTAGATACAATTATCCTTCTTTTATAAGTGAAGTCCCTACAGCTTAAAGAAGTTACACTATGGTCAGAGGAAAGCAGGAAAGATGTGACTGTATTGGGAGCCAAAGCCCATGGTAGAAAATACTCTAATTTGATGCCTTTCTTCTAAAAACACAGGTTCTTATTCTGGCTCAAGTGGGAACTCTGACCTGTCCACGGAACACACAACAACACACCTTTAGCCATGGTGTGAATTTCTCCCCAGGGTGAGAAGAGTCTTGAAGAGATGAATGTCCCAATAAAGAAGTAAAATATCGGGCTAGAGTGATGAACAAAACCAATTAGCAATTCAAGACAACGCCAATAACAATATTTAGTTTTGCTCCCATCACTCTTCTGTTGTTGATATAAACACAGGACAGAACAACTTAGATAGACAAGGAGCTTATTCTTGACTTGCAATTCGCTGCTTATAGTACATCATCTTTATTTTTTTATTCAATTGTGCATGTGTGTGTATGTGTGTGTGTGTGTGTGTGTGTGTGTGCATGTGTATGTGTGTAGAACCACGGGCGAATTCGGGAACCACCATGGACACCTCCACCTCCTCCTTGTTTACTCTGCCCCGGAATTCACAGGCTCCTCCCTACCAGGACCAGAAACGCAGGCCGCCCCGGCTTCTGCCCGGCGTCTATACGTGGGGTCTAGAATCCAAACTCAGGACCTTCCGCCTACAAGGCAGAGGCTTAACCCCTGACCCACCTCTCCAGCCTCATAGTACATCACCTTGGCAGAAGAACTTATGCTGCCATCAGAAGTCGAGAGAACTGATTATTCTGTATGCACAGGAAAAGCTGAGAGAGGGCATGTTTCCTAGTTTTTTATTCTTTCAAAATACTGACCCACTTGCTCCGTCTTACCCAGTTCCCCAATTCTGTCACCATGGTTGTGTCATGCCACATCAACGGGCTATTCTCCCACAGTCTTTCTTAGGGCTTGCTTTAACTAAAATATACCAGTCGGATGTGCTCAGTAACTCAGCCTTCAGTTGTCAAAATGGTACTTATAACTGATAGTTTAAAAACTAGAAAAAACATGTAGTAATGGCATCGTAGGAAGAAAGTAGCCAACTGAAATGGAGTTTCAGCGCATAGAAGGTTCTAAACTGACACATGGTGTGGGCCTTGCAGACACATGCGCAGCCTTGTACTGTAGGAAGATGGGGTGGTTCAGGTTATCTGGCTTTCAGTTTCCCAAACTGCACTGAGAGATGAAGTGAGGTCTGTGTAGGATGTGTGAATGTAATGAACGTGAGAAGCCTGATTGGATGAAGATTCAAATAAGATACCAGTAAGAGATGGGTAAGGGGAATCCGCGGGAGGCAATTGCACAAGTTAGAACCAGAGGCTGGTAGAAGCAGAGTTCAGCATGATGTATGATGGGGAAGAACTGGGATCTACAGGGAACTAGTGACTTCATGATCATTGTTGAGTGTGGAAATAGCTGTGGCCACTGTTCCCCACGCCTTAGCTGGCCCATCACGGGAGAGACTCAGGATTCTCTGCACTGATGCAGATGAAAATCTGCTAACCATCTAACAGAATCATTGTAAAAGTTACTGTTGCACTGGCAAAACAGTCCCAGCAGAGCACACTTCTCTTTAATCTCTAGATAACGAGGAAGGAGAGACATCACACAGCATGTTTTACCATCCTCTGAAGAGTGTCGCAAGGCATATGATAAGGGATTCTGCTGCAGCTTGCTTGCATGTTGATGATAAATTTAACAAGAGGTTTTGGCAGTGGTCTGGTTATAGCTCCTTGTCCAGTTTGGCAAGAGAGTGTATACACTAACACTAAGGACCGAGGGAACTAGTCACACCATATCCATTCACTAACAGGATGAGAGAGAGAGAGAGAGAGAGAGAGAGAGAGAGAGAGAGAGAGAGAGAGAGAGAGAGAGAGAGAGAGAGAGACAGAGAGAGAGACAGAGAGAGAGGAGAGAGAGAGAGAGAGAGAGAGAGAGAGAGAGAGAGAGAGAGAGAGAGAGAGAGAGAGAGAGAGAATATCCCTACTTATCAGACCAGTATGTCTGGCCAAATACCAAAGGATGTCCATTTCCTTAATCAGCTTCCTCTATCTTATTCACCTGCCAGGGACCAGTCCCACAAACCATGGGCTAGATAATCTCCTACAGGTTTGTTCTGGGCTTAACTCAACTACTAATTCTCTACAAATGTGCCCAGATTTTGAACCTTCAATCATCTAGTTGACATCTGCATCTAATTATGTCAGACCCCTAGATAAGCAGGATGTCTAGAATGTTTTCAAAGTTCCAGTATCTCTCAGTGCTAGAAGCATTCTGCAAGGTCTCAGCAGTGTCAATCTTTTTAGAATTTCAGGTGCACAAGATAGAGTGGGAATGTTGTCTATGCCACCAGTCCTGCATGAAGCCTGGAGAGCTGGGATGGTGGATTGATCAGAGATAACTGAAACAATGCGGGGTGTCCCTGCTCCCAGATTGTGAGTGTTGGTATTACTCATGTCAACTTCTTGCCAAAGGCTGGGTTTGGAATCTGCAAATACCACACTGCTGTGAAGCTGCCAACCCCTTCCCATTGCACATGGGGAAGAAAAAAACAAATGCTTACCATCATTTCGGAGGAAATTGTTAAGTAGCTGGAAAAGGGGAAAGCTGTCCCAGGAATCCTGTGGCTGAGCCTCCAGTGCTGTATCCATATCTACTGTGAACAAGGCCCAAAATTTCTCTGCATGTTCAGCCAGTAGGTCTGGCCACCAAGCAAATGCCTGTAAGAGGATAGAGAAGTCAAGGAGATTGGTTCTAGCTCATTTAAACTCTGGGTGCCTGAAAACATTCTACAATAGGCCTTAGTTTCCCAAACACGTATGACAAGTGAAATACATTTCTGAGGTGTTGTATAGATATATTATTCAATATAATCCAATAATTTACTAGTGTAACCATCTTCATCCCTACCCAAACAGTAACCTATTATCATCTTATGAATCATGTAAGACCATAACTTGGATCACACTATCTTCATCTTAAAGCCCCTTTCCATCTCCCCAAAGTACTTACAGCAAAATCCAAAAGTCTGAACTAGCTACCCAGCCCCCTGCTACCATCCTGTTCCTGGTCTGATGCTCACTCAAAGCACATCCTAATATCCAGTGAAATTACGTCACCATCCAAAGTTTCCCTGTACCCAGTTTTATAGGATACAACATTGCTTATTTGATTATGTACATAGATATCTTAATATCTGCCTCTTAGCTTGTAAACCCTATAAAGACACTTTGTGTGTGTGTTACAGTTTTCACTTTGTATTCAAATAGAAAGTTTATGAAACTTTGAGTTAATGAAATTGCTTTAGAGAAACTATGCTACTCTGAGGGGAGAAAATAATACTTGTTTTTCTGATAGTCCTTGAAAAATGATGGGGATGTCATTGATTTAAATTTTGTTTTATTTTCCATTTCTCTAATTGCAAATGTGTTTAACAGTTCTTTGTACACTTAAAGACCAAGTTAATACTCTTTGTGGACAGCTGATTTTAGGTCTTTCTCTTTATTCCTGCTGAATATACTGTAATCTTGTAACTATATACTTGTATTATAATCTTGTAACTGATATAAAACTTGCAAATTTCCATAAGAAAGTTATTGTTATTTCCCAGTTAAAATTAGAAAAACATTTAAAATACTCAGTGCATCCAGAGAAGCTTCCATTTAATTTGAACTTCATTTATTAAATTATAGATTAAATTTTACTAAAAGAAGGTAAACTGGAGATCAAAAAACAGAATTATAAAATCCCCTATAGTGAATATGACCTTAAAATAGAAGAAAAACAACATTAATATATTAACCAAAGTTGCTACATAATTGAAGAAAATGTAGCATGAGTATCCAGGGATACAGGAATTTTACAAATGGTTTCTTAAATATTTGTTTGGTGTGTGTGTTTGAGTATTTATGTGCACTAGCATACAGGCATGTGCATATGCCACAGTGCACATGTGGAGGTCCAAGGACAACTTTAGATAATTGGTTCCCTCTTACTGTGTGTTTTTGTGGGATAGAAATTTGATTGGTGGCCTTGAGCTGCAAATGCCTTTACCAGCTGGGCTACTGCACCGGCCCTCCTCATAACATTTTAATGTCAACCTTGATGCTGTGATAAATATGAAAATGTGAAAACAAGTCAGCAACGTACAGTGTAGATAAACTGAACTTGTTGCTCTTTGCAAATATCAACTTTGAATATGGTTTGATCACATGTGTTAGAATATGCATATGAAAATCTAAAAACAAAAAATTGGACAATATGTGTGATTTCATCACACAAGCCTTATTCCTTTTTTGTGAGGCAGTAGTGGTGAGAAGGAAAGGAGACTCAGAGCTCTGTTAGTGAGGGGGAGGTGCAGAAACCCTAGTCAAGACTCAGGACTGCAAAGAAAGACCCTTTCCAAAATCTCGTTTCCAGTTCACAGCCAATACCTGTTATAGAAGGTTACGATTAAGGAAATAACAGTCATGTTAGGTAAGGATTGTTTTAGGACTGTGAGAAAATTTGCTAAGACTGATTTAAACATGAGCTTAAAAGACAGAGCCAGGCTGCGATTGAAAAAACAATGGAATAAAACTTTTAAAAAGTTATTTTGTTATCAGCTGAAAAATGCAATTATGTTACTATATATTATTTATATATTACTATATATTACTGCTGATGATATAATTATTCTGAGTGTGTGCCAGTGTGTGGTCACAAAGCCTGTCCTATTGGCACTGGAGAAAGTTTCAAGTCAGTGCTGTCTTTGAAGATTGAAGCAAGAGTCAGTTACATTAAAGCAACAGATCAGTTCTACCACTTGTTTCTTCCTTTCTTACCATCTTACTGGTTGGCAGTTGCCCTACCCTGAGTTTGTAGTATGAAGAGGGGTTGCATGGTTTCTCTACTGCAGTACCACTTCACAGGGTGGCAGAGATTCAGTAGCATCACAATCTCTACCATGTAGGAGAAAACCATCTCTGAAATGCATCTGCTGGTTAAACACTTACAAAGGTCACATATCATAATTAAAGTTACGCTGGATCTAATGCTAAGCCAATGCTTAGTGTAAATCAGATGACATAGGAAGAAGACAATGGTAGACTTGCTTAAGAGAGAAATATAAAAAGTCTTATATGATAAAAGTAATAGATGTGGCAAGCTGATAATATTAAGCTAAGCCTGGTTGGTTTTTCGCAAAGCAGTTGAAAATAATGCCAAGTCAGCATGAATTCTGATCCAGGCAGCGAAGTACCAACTAAGTTTTTGAGCTCAGAGGCCAGACGTAAGTAAATACAACCCTTTCAGTTCTCTGCCTTGGTTCCCACTTCCTCAGTTGCAGTTTGGTAATGCCTGATTTTAGCTTGTACTGGGTTGCTATAAAATAAATAGATGGAAATTTCTTCTTGTAGAAATATAAGTGTTTTATTAGTAATTACAAAAATAGATCAAAATTCACATTTAAGTATCAAGAATGTGAGTTTACAGCCTTTAAAATTAATGCCCCAACTATGCATGGTATGCATGCTTGTAATTCTAACACAGGGGAGTCTGAAGCAGGAGCATGAGAGGTTTAAGGTCAGCCTGGACTATATAGATCCACAAAAGTAAAATCAGAAAGCATTAAACTACTACAAGAAATTATAGAACTACTTGAAGAAAATATGAAAACATAGGGAGAATATTTCAACATATCAGAATGGGTGATATACATTAAGGCTAAAAATGCACAGAAAGCAAAGTTAAAATAGAAAAATGGAATTATACTAAACTAAAAAAAAACCCTTCTGTATACCAAACGTAATTTGCAGATAATAGGGAACAACCATGGACTATAAGAAAGTATTTGCAAGCTATATATCTGCTGAAGGGTTAAAATCCAGAACATAAAGAAGAATTAATATGGACACACACACACAACCCACAAAAATCAAAGCAAAAAAAGAAAAACCAAGTAAATCATTCAAAGCAATCTTAAGCAAAAACAAACAACTAACTCTCAAAGCACAAGGCATTATACTACCCAAAAAATGTACTACAAAAGGTGCAGCAATTAGGATTTCTTGTGGAGCTGGGGATATGTTTTAATTTGTAGAGTTCTTGCCATGGACACAGATTCCTGAATTTGATCTTCAACTTAAATGGTTTGTTGTGACACATGCCTGCAATCCAAGTACTCAAGTAGTTGGAAGAAAGACAATCAGAAAATCAAGGACATTTGCCACAGAATATCCTGGGTTTTGTGAGACCATTACAAACAAATGGATAAAACAGCGAAACACTATAGTGTCTACTATGATGGACTATCAGAGGCCAAACTGGTCTTTGTCAGGTGCTTAAAATTTAGAGGCTGGGTGAGAGGATTGTGGACTGGAGACTCCAATCTGGGCTATAGTACAAGACTTTTCCTGCAGAAAACAAAAATTACAACAAAAGAAACAGCAACAAACAGTGTGGCACAGAGACATAGACTCTTAGAACAGAACAGAGAGTGCAAAGAATTCAATAATGTAAATAAGTCTTTAAGAAATGCACAAAGGATGTAAAGGTAACAGTATATATAAATGGGTAATGTGCATGGCAAACTTTTTTTGATGTTGTTAACCACCAGGGAAATTTAAGCCAAAATCAGATGAAAATGCCACCTTATTCCACCTAGGGAAGAGGGGGTGTCATCATATTAAGTGAATTAAGCCAGACACAGAAGTAAGTAATGTATGATCTTTCTCACATATATTATCTAAATCTCTTCAGGTGCATAATGTAGACATGTACACTGTAGCTCTCTGGGAAGCTGTTATTATTGAAGCTCAGGTCAGAATGATGGGTCCCAGGGGCTGCAGACAGCAGCGAGGAGGAGGAGGGAAAGGCTGATGAATGGGTACTCCCTGAGTCAGACAGTAAGAAGGTCTGCTGTGCACAGTAGGATGACTGCTGGTGTCTGCTCTGCTTACTACACAGAGGTGACATGAACTAAAGCACAACAGGAGAACGAGAGCACGGGTACACATTCATGGTCTGCACTGACTTCCCCACTGGGTGTTGGCTCTGTTGCCGGAGCAGCCTGAGTCAGAGTCAGCTGTATCCAGAAGAACCACCTATTTGCAGTGGGCTGGCGGGGACCTACGTTGCCAGCATACATCTACTACTGTCAATGAACCTTGTCTCTAATAGCACCATGATCTAGCCCTTAAGTCGAGACTTTGGCTGATATAATAAGCAAAGTCAGAACTTGGGCACTGTGGTATTTTATTGTGCTCCCTTTGTCAGTCTCTCCAGTGATGCTTTCAGCAATCGAAGTCATGGACTGTGAGAAGCACAAAAGGAGAGCATGGCAGAAAGGAGAGATGGCTTTAGACACCCATCACGATTCTCCCCCGACAGTTACATTTCTGCTGGGATTCTGCACGTCAAGTCCACAGGCAGAACCAGCACAGGCCCACCACCCACAATGTAGTTTATTAAAGAGTGCCCGGGTCTGAGCTGTGGTCCCAGTTTACATCCAGTCACTACCAATACATCTCTGGCAAATGCCTCGAAATTCCTCCGTCTGTTTTCTCACCGGAAGGTAGCTGGGTAGTGATTGGATTTCACAGTAGGTGTTGGGACTTCTCAACTCTGTCAAAGTCTATAGTTTTTTTTGCTGAGGAATTGCCAAATCAATTTGCCTGAAATCTCTGGTCCAATATATGGGGTCAGTTCTAAAGAATTCTTTTGGAAAACAGCTGAAAATCATACTTCAGGAAAGAAATTAAGAACTCTGAAGAAAAATCCAAGAGGAAAGGTAGAATGGCCTTTGGAGAAGAGGTAGAACTTCCCAAAGATCTGAATGACAGGACACCTGTTTAACTGAGACTTTGTGGGAGAAAACAACCTTCTAACCCTGTAAAACAAACAAAACTGTCACTGCACAGAGAGGAAGAACAGAAAAAAAGGAGCAGGAACATGAACCATCTGAAGGGCGCTTTGAATAACCTCTCAGGGGAAATCAGCTAGGTGCTCTTCTTTGGAGCAAAAAAATTGACTGGAGCATCCTACAAAAATCAAAGAGTACGGCTCCCAACATTCTCTCACCTGACTTTGAAATCAAACCAAATTACTCTTTTGTAGTGCTTAGAGAAAAAGATCGGATATAAAGAAGATAAAAGACACAAACAAACAACAAAACTAAAAACAAAAATCAAAAATCAAAATTTCCTTTTTTATAGTAAAGAAAGCATCCATCTCTCTATCTATCTATCTATCTATCTATCTATCTATCTATCTATCTATCTATCTATCTATCTATCTATCTCTGTCCATTTATTTGCATGCCTGTGGGGTGTATGTGTGTGTGTGCACATGCACACATGTGTGAGAGAGCACTCTGTCACTGTGGAGGAGCAAGGGAGACTTCAGGAATCCTTTTTGCTCCACTTTGGGATTTCCCAGGTTCCATCTTCAAGGGTCATTGCTGTTTTTCCCTGGCATTTTTATGTGGGATCTGGGAGCCGAACTCAGGACTTTCTGCTTTCGAGGCAAAGTATTAACCCCTGAGCCATCTCTCCAGCCCTCAAAATTTCTTTAGTTGTTTCATTTAAACAGGACGAATGAATCATACATGTAACTGCTAATACAGCGAACCTATACAGTGTTGTAGACATTAGTCCATTCAAAGAACAACAGTCTTAATTCTAAGGAAATGTCTAAGCTGACTTTAGAGTGATCACAGCCAGAGTGGGGTCTGTCTGAAAGTCACATGAAGTGCTACTTTATGCTAGAAAAACAGAGGAAACAGTTTTACTCACCTCTCGTCCCTGAGGGATCCCAAGAATTTGGAAGCATAAGTGGAATAGAAAAATGCCATAGTGTTATGAGGTATTTTATAAAGAAGCCATCACAATAGTTGTCTATTTTATTTCAGCACATGGCGGAGTGGTATTTCTATGTACTGATTGTTTCAGTAAGATCAGTCATATGTGGTGAATTAAAAAAATCATATCTACATCTTAATTGTGTCCAATATATCACACTTGAACAAGCATTTCAGTGATTGCATTGGCTCCATGAAAAATAATCATTAATTTTTAGTTTCTATATAAATGCACCAATTGCACTGCAATTGGATAATTAGTAAATTCTTTTCAAATGTGGAAAGGCCCAATACTCTGATGACACTCTCTTTTATTAAAGGACAAAGACAAAACACAGATATTTTATCACATGATCGTTTTCATTGTAACTTAGCAGTGATGCTAGCCTAGAAAGCGTCCTCCTGGGAATTCATTTCAAATTATTGAAGCAGCTGTTTCTTCAGTTTAAAATAAAATATCCATAACAAGTTCACACATGACAGATGCGAGCTAAAAACTAGATTCCACAGTGTGAGCTAAAAGCAGATGTTTTGAATGATCATATTTATAACCAGATACAATAAATCTTAGTTACCTCTAGTAAGATTTCATGAATACTGTTTTCTAAGAATTTACTTAAAATATAGATCCTGTAGTTCCTTATATTCTACCCATCAAACATAAATATTCTATAATCTCATAGCTGGTCTTTTTCTTTTTGTACATTTAATGTGCTTTTCAAGAATAAAAGGTCTATTAAGGCATTGGCATTTATTATTTTTATTTAATTCCACATATTTCAACTCAAAATACAGAAATTTTCCTTCCTTCCTTCCTTCCTTCCTTCCTTCCTTCCTTCCTTCCTTCCTTCCTTCCTTCCTTCCTTCCTTCCTTCCTTCCTTCTTTCCTTCTCTCTCTCTCTCTCTTTCTCTTTCTTCAAATAAACCCATAACTATGAAGTGTTAGAATCAGGAGGATGCTGACAGGCTACACTAGGGCTATATGAAATGTCAATATGCAAATTAGGACTTAAAAATTGACTGAGATCTGGCTCGGGGTGGGGCATTGAGTTACATGGGTAAGGTGGTGTCCTCTATTTCCAACATAAGATAAAATAATTAAGGATTTAATAAAAAACAAAGGTTCAGTGACAACGAGAGTTTGATAGGTTAAAGAAGATTAATTCTGTAATTGTATTTTTGATTTTAAGGCTTATTACAAATTTTCCTTTTAATGTTATTATCTTACATTTTCCAAAAATATTTTGATCATAGAGTATGGAAAAAATCAACCAGTTTGGCCTCACTAGGTGGGTGTATTCCAGCTTTGCTTACAACTGCTTATGCATCCCGGTGCAAGCTTTCCCATGGTCTTAATTACATGACTGTTGTTGAAGAGATAAAAT
Organism: Typhlomys cinereus; assembly: GCA_023101885.1. NCBI lineage: Eukaryota > Metazoa > Chordata > Mammalia > Rodentia > Platacanthomyidae > Typhlomys > Typhlomys cinereus. Next base: position 2,450,610 of record JALPQD010000001.1, read on the forward strand.
CACACACACACACACACACACATACACACACACACTTCAGAATACATAGGACCCAGGAATGCACTCATGTTCTTTCTACAAGTGAATGGCCAAATGTGTATCAAGAGCTCAGTCAAGTTACGTTTTCTGTGTTTCTCCCAGCCTGGCACGGACTGCAGGACAGCTTTATAACTGCAGTTAAAATAAGTCATCACCTCTGAGTGATGCTCCTCATTCTGCTGCAAGACTTCTATGCAGAGCTCTGCCAGATGAAGAACTTCTTCCAGCTTCCTGGCAGGCGTTGCCTGGTTCATGGTCTCTGTACAGATTAAAGAAAATCATAATGTTACCTTGAGAAGACAAAGCCAAACATGTCCTAAGATGTAACGATGAGCCCGGTGTATTGAAATAGCATGCGGAAGCATACTTCTGAGAAATGAGAGACGCAAGGAACACAATTGAATACATTGTTTTTAAAAAGCCAGTTCACTAGACTACAGAAAATATTTCACCCACAGAGCCATCGCAGGGATCTGCAAGTGCTTTGCCATTTAGTATGTAAGAACTAACATGTGCAACAGCACATCAGATGCTCAACTTCTGCAACAAACAAGTGATAATTCTCCTCAAGGTCAGAAATACAAAGAGAGCAGATACCACAGTCTTTTCCTTCTCTGGGCATTGTATTATAAGCACAATACCCTTCTCACCAGATGAGTCATTCCTGGCATTAGCAAAACCTAGGCTTTTATTTTTTTTTTTTGGTTGCTATTTAAATTCTCAGTCCAATTGCCTATAGTTCATGTTGATCTTAAATTATAGAAGTACAAAGTCACCTAAAACAACTCTGACAGGCTGCAATTAACTGATTTCCTCCCCTGTGTTCCTGCTACCATCTCAGCCCACCTTCCAACTGTGGAGTGGAGGGTTAGGGAAGGGCAGAAGCATTCTTTGAAGTTGAAGGTTCTTTTAGCATTAAGCCAGATTGGTGTGAAAAGGACAGGTCACAATAAGATTAAGTGTACTTGCCTGAAAATGCAGTCAAGAAAAATGTGAAATAGCTGATTTCAAAGGCATAGCCAACTGGCAGAAATGGATGTGTCTGGTGTGGTGTAACTGTCTCAAAACCATATGGAGAAGAGAGTGAGTTTTCAAAATAGACATTCGAGACAGACCTATCTCAGTCCATTTTGTGGTGCTACAACAGAGTACCTGACACTCGGTGCTTTACAGAGGAAAATAACATAGTTTGCATTTTTGGAGGCTGAAAGTCCAACACTGTCCTCACCTGTCTGGCTCCTGAGCACAGGGCACCATGGGAGAGAAGAGGAGAGGAACATGGGCACCAGCAGTGCTGTCTCACAACCACTCTTTCAAGTTCTAGCTCTGAAAAGTCAGAATCAATCCCTCCTAAGGGTTGTGACCCCACAGTCTCGTCACTTTCTCCACGGCTTTTCCTCTCACAGATTCTACCACCACTGCACTGGAGACCAAGTTTCTTGTACATGATCTTTCGTGGACAAACGCAAACAAAATCTAAGCACACTATGGTTCCCTGCTTTAGATTCATGGGCTCTCTCTACCCTGTGAAAAGAAATAAAAATTTCAGAACTTCTCAACTTCCCTCTTTTTCCATCTTCCTGGTCAGGAGTTAATATTACTTTTTCTCCCACAGTTCTTTCCCATCACTCTGCGTCTCCTAAAGTCTCGGTTGTAAGTTTGGAAGAAACTTTTCTCATATTAATTTGTTCTCAAAAGGCACAAAGGGAGGTAGTACAACTCCACCTATGATTGGTGCTTGCTCATTGTACATTTTTATATGCTTATTATCAGCCAGATGCAAGGTAATACACACTGAGTTCACATTCCTAAACCCCTAATGCGTACACACAGCTTACCAAGGTCCCCTGCAAGATGGAGAGTCAATGCTTGTAAATGACAGTGATCAAAAGGTAGCATGATCCTTTAAGAAAATCAGCCTGTCAAACACCAAAGAGTGGGTCTTGGCTGTGGAGAGCAGAGGGAGGAATGCAAGCCAGGAATGAAGCAAGCAAGGTTTGAGGATTCTGTTAAACAGAATGTTACAGAAGACGGGCATGAACAACTGCAGTCAGTGTGACCTTCACCATCTGCCAGCTGGAAGCACCATAATTTGCCAATCAGAAGGGGCTTATTATTCAGGACTTTTGCCCAGACAGTTAGGTGCTTCAAAACCAATTTTTTTTTTAATGTTAATTGTGAATGCCGGATACTCTGTAGGGCTACATTGTTTTTGTTGCTGTTGCTGTTACTGGTGGTAGATGCTTGTTTTTGAGAAATGGTCTTATATCCTAGGATGTCCTTGAACTCCAGAGAAGGGAGATTGGCCTCAAACTCAGGATTTTTGCCTAAGCCTCTCAGGCACTGGGATTATAGAGATGTGCCAGGTGTATTGTTTCTAAAATAAATCTCTCTTCTCCCTCTTTAACAGCAATATAAACCATGTCCCTGATCTCAAACAACTCAACTTATACAAAAAAACCCCAAGATGACTTTACATGGCCTGCACAATGTCCAATACACTATTGTCCCCACAAAGTCTAGCATTTGCTAAAAGCACCAAGATTCTTGGAGGCAAGGGATTGACAGCCAAAATAGTGTTCCTATGCTTAAGTGGAACACAGGAAGGGGTTCAGGGAAATGCCGTATGTCATCGGAGAGGAGGACCCAGAGGACAGTCAGGCATGCACATTAAAGGATTCTCCAGGGATTGGGGGAGGGGAGGCACTGGGGGGTGGGGAGGAAGGGGTGAGGGGAGGGCGAGCAGAGGGGTGGGGGGAGGAGGAGGGAAGGAGGGAACCGGTGTACCTATTAAGTTTGTATGAGCGGAGATAATAAAAAATGTTTAAAAAAAAAAACCCCAAGATGTCAAATATCTAATCTTTCAGGAACACTTCAAAATTCTTCAAGGAGAGTGAAGTCAAAGAGACTCATAACTCACCAAGACCATCTATTCCATTAGGGGGCTGCTCTAGCTATGTAATTAGGAAAGTGTAGATTCTCCAAAAAGCTTGGAAAAGACTTGAAAGAAACCCATCTGAGTTACAAGGAATGATGACACATGTTCAAAGAAATAAAAGGCAACATTAGAAAACGATGGAAGATAATACCAAACCCACCCATCCCATCTTGAGACACTCATAGGTAAATCTATGTATTACCTACAGTAATTGCAAGGATTATGAACAGGAGGGATGGGGTTGGAGGGCCACACCAGAAACAAGGAGAGAAGTGACCATGTTACAGTAGAGAAAATAGGCCTCCATAAAGGACTGCAAGAAAGTAATGTGACACCTAGTTAAGTTCACAATTCGTTCCTGATCATTTACAACTAAGGGGGTATGAACTCACCAGAAGGGGAGGGCATATAGTCCGGCAGATTAACAAGTAACCATTTTGCAAATGGGTGATTGACCCCTCCCATTGCCAAATGCCATATGACCCTGCGATTCCACTTTTGGGTATAAGTATTACATATACCCTTGAATGTGCTCTTATAATAAGACTCCAGTTTAACAGCTTTCTGGCTCTGGCCAGGGGGTGACATACAGTGCCCATCACAATGGAGTGAAGGGTATTGCAGGAGCAACAAAACTGCAAAAGAAAATCAACGAACCACTATCCAGAACTTCAGAGACTCTATATCAACCACCTAGAACTAGGCCAGACTAATCTCATCCCATCCTGAAGCTCAGGGACATTGCGGAAGAGGGGGCAGTAAGAGTGTAAGAGCAAAAGGATGGGAGGAGCAATGATTTGCAAGATACTCCACACAAGTTAGGGCCAAAGCAATCATAATTGGACATTGCATGCCCGGCGCAATGTCCAACACACTATTGACCTCACAAAGTCTAGCATCTGCTAAAGGCACCAAGATCCTTGGAGGCAAGGGATTGACAGCCACAGTAGTGTTCCTATGCTTAAGGGGAACACAGGAAAGGGTTCAGGGAAATGCCACTGGGTCCTTGTACGTCATCGGAGAGGAGGGCCCAGAGGAGAGTCAGGCATGCACAAGAAAGGACTCTGGGAATTGGGGCGGGAGGCACAGGGGGGATGGGGCAGGAGGGGTGAGGGGAGGGAGAGCAGGGGGTTCGGGGGGGAGGAGGAGGGAGGGAGGGAACTGGTGTACCTATTAAGTTTGTATGGGCTGAAATAATAATAAAAATGTATTAAAAAAAGATGGAAGAAGGCCTGGATTTTATATGGATTCCTGACATTTCATGTCTCGTAAGTTCTTACCTGGCTATAGCAAGAATGTGTTGGACAACAAAAGGTATCATGGCTTTAAGTAAGATTGGAAGGCTTGTGTTGATCATTTAGTGCATATAGTTCTTTGTAAGACTTCAGAATAGATTAAAATTTAGGAAAGTTTGGTTTGTAGAAAGATTGGTGATGTGTGTGGCACAGATGCTAGGAGTCTATCTAGCAGATCTGTGGCTTCTAGGTAGAGGACAGTAGAACATAATCTTCAAGAGTCTTTGAAATTTAGAGAATCTATGATGATTCTGATTTCAATGTGTTTATATATGTGGAAAGTAGTTTTTACCAAATTAAAATATTTTTAAAACTTCAGCCACCAATGTCAGGCAGGTTGAACACAAAATGGTCCAAACTCCCCCCCCCCCCGTTTTGATGTACATCTCCAATCAGAAGGATCTCATAGCCCAAGTCCGCTTGGACACACTCCCAAGGACTACAACCACTCTTCAAAGGACAGCTCCACAGCACCCACTGTCTGCAGCTTCACAGCCCCCGGCTTCTCTGCAGCTCCTAAGGACTTTTCTCACCTGCCCTGGGACAAGTCCCCACTTCTCATCCAGTACTTTTCCAACTATATGCACCTGCCCCATAGTCACATCCCTACTCCACAGTCACATGCCCATGCCCTATAAGAGAGCTCCAGACTTAGATGTTGGGGCTGCCTCTCCATCTGTTTCAGATATACCCAATGCTGCTCATTGCTTGCCTGCTTGCCTTCCTGCTTACTTGACAAGGCATCTCCTTTATATATTATGTGCTGGTTTTGGTGTGACTTTGCATCCCTTATCAGTCTGAGATGGGGGGCTTTCCCAAAAGCCCCAGAACAAATAAGGGTTATTTTCCTTACATCATTTAGCAATCTATCTTCTGAAATGTCACAGTCAATCTGCAAGTAAGGCAATCATGATTCCCATTTTCAGGCTGTGGTAAGTTGCCAAGGTCATGCAGCTACTGGATGATATCAACTAAAACACTAACACACACACACACACACACACACACACACACACACACACAAACACGCACACACAAATACACACACACATCCTTAGCCACAAGTATATAATAATGGACAAAAAAAATCATACTGGCAACTTGTTTCTCTTTCTGTATGAATGTGCTAAAACTAGGTTTTTACAAGGATGGTATCATAAACAAAACCTTTGCTAATTTCCTATATCCTCAGTGAAAATTCAAAAACAGTTTAAACATTTTATTCTTACTGAAGCTTACTGAGAGGAAAGAAACTTTGTATTTGAACATAATGGCCACTCTCAATGCTTTAAGTAAACAGCATTTTATCAAGCACATGTGTATACCACCTTTAGTATTCACCCATTTTGACTACATCCTAGAAGTTTAATGCACTCCAAAGTCTGAACATTTTAGATAGCAAGGTTGTTGACAGTTCCATTAAAAATCCACACTTAATTCCTTCTCAAGATATTTTTTCACTATGTAACATTTCTACAGAATTACATTTGTTCTCTAGATTTTCCAAGCTTTACATTGAGTTGTTGGTTGTTGCAATACATTTCAAATAGTGATTTTTAAAACAAACATGCTCAAACAACAAGGTTTCTTGATGAATTTTAATGCTCTGCTCTTGGTTGTGATGGTACTTCTTCATTAATACTCCACAGCTCCCTGACCCAATTTCTCTTAATTATAGCTCTGTGCATTTAAGAGGAAATCCCACTGGAGCAAAGGTAGAGACATGGGAAGCTGTGAGCAGACATATTGGCTATTTTGCTTTGGAGTGGCTTCAAAGAGAGTGTAGACAGCTAGGCTACCATTTCTTGTAAAAGTCCTCAGTGATGGATGATGCTTAACGTGAAGGTTGAGAAGCAACATGGGAGAAGGAGCAATTTCTTTTACTCTATAAATGATATGTAGAAGTTTGAAATGCACTGACTTTAACTTTTCATGTCAATTTAATTGAAAAAATTATGAATATTCTAAGTAAAAGTTAGGCTTTAATGTTTACACAATTATCATAATTTTGATGAGACTTTGTTTCCTAAACATCCATCCATACATACGCACATGCTCGTAAATATACACACACATATACACATTCATACTTAAAGTGAATTTAACATCTCTGTTTATACTTTGTACTATCAAGAAACAGTATTCATCACAGGTTCAGATAGAAGAAACATGACAATAATACCAATATAAGGTAGACCTATCTTCTCTTTCATTAAGTCATGATGATTTGCTGTGAATTTAAAAATATACTTCTTTCATGTGTAATCAGATTCGTTGTTTGGTTTTTCAGCTCCCCAGATTTTGCAACTCTGAATTTGATCAAAAATATTTACTACTGTATAAATGTTAGCATGTGATCAATTGGTGGAATATAATACCATACAATTAATGTTCTGATTTCAATAAATGTGGATTTTTTTCATAAAACAAACGATTTAAAAGAAAATGGCAAAATACTACCTATTTGGGAGCAACACAAGGAAGTTGTGTGATTAAGTCAAATATGGAGTTAGTTAAATGCACGCAGCATGGAAGAACAGCTGGAAAGAAATGGGATGAAGGATGCGTCAATAGGAAATAATTTTGTCCTTTGTAAGGCCTATTGAGTTCTTAAAAAATGAAACTTTTCTCTGAGTTCAGAGAGCTAACATGGGTCCAATGTGAAATTTTCCCTCCTCCCATACAAACAAAAATTCCCTCTGAGATTGCTTTTCCAGATAGGGATCAGGTGGATGAAAAGATAGCCAAGGTGAGAAATAAGAAAGGCTTGTAGATCTAAGGGCAGAGTTAGGGAGGTAGGAAAAAAGTGCAGGCAAAAGAGGAGTCCACAGGAAATGATCATAGCTAGTGAGCCAGTCACAGCGGGACCACACCGCGGAGGGGGCGGGACCACACCGCGGAGGGGGCGGGACCACACCGCGGAGGGGCGGGACCACACCGCGGAGGGGGCGGGACCACACCGCGCAGGGGGCGGGACCACATCGCGGAGGGGGCGGGACCACACCGCGGAGGGGGCGGGACCACACCGCGCAGGGGGCGGGACCACATCGCGGAGGGGGCGGGACCACACCGCGGAGGGGGCGGCCTGCTGCTTCATGGCAACGTTCACCAGACACAGAGAGTCCTGAGCACTGAGAATTCTTGAGAGTTTGAAAGCAGCAAGCACGGTGGGCCAAGGATGCAGCTTCTGGTATCTTCTACCCGGAACCCCTCAGCACACAGGGCAGGGACTATCAGATGCTTCTCTTAAAATGCTGGCTGGCAAAGATCATTTACTCTCTGACCAAGTAGAAAGAAATAGGGGTAAGATTCCTTTCAAATCTCTCTTAACCCTACTAAAGTGGGCACTGATTCCCTCTCCTGACTTCCCTCCACGGAAAAATGGAAAAGAAAGGCAAATGGCCATGTGAAGTCCTCTACGTGACACATCTTCTCTTGACCCTTGTACTCTTCTGCCCACTTCTGTTCGCTCAGAAAATTTCTCATGGCTCCTTAGATGGTCCGATTTAAATCCTAACTCCCGTCTGATGCTACGGAGCCCACTCTTTGCATGGCCTGAGCAACTACTCAGGCAGACAGTCCACCTTTTTAGTGGCTTATCTGCTTTCTCCAGCGAACACCAGATACAGCACCTGCTGTAAGTAAACGGGTGCCAGAGCCCGATGCAGCTGGACTCTAGAGATGATCTTAACTCTGCCCAATACTCTTGGGCCTGCTTCCTCCAACAAGGAAGGCAGGTAAGAAACTGGATACTTTCTTCCCCATTAAACAACCCGACCCCCCACTCATCTGCCTGATACCCTCTAGAGGATAGTATATAACATACTGTGAAGACGCCTCACAAATCTGGGGGGAGAAGTCGTTCCTTCAAGTCAACCTAGCTAGCACACACTTGCTCTAGGAGCTGTGACATTTCCAAGACTGGTCTCTGACAAGCCATGGAAGAGAACCAAGCAACACTGATATCCTCGCTGCAACCCAATGACATTCTAGTTCTCTGCATGCTGCGACATATGCACCGCCGTTTTCATGAACAAATGGAGTCGCTTCAGGACAGATTCGTTGTGTTCAACTCCAACAGGCATCGGCAGCACCTGGAGCTCTTTCTGGGACACAAACTGCCTGGCATCACCTCCAGAATTCTGTTCATGTGTCTTGGGTGAGACCCCGGAATTTGCATTTTGAAATTGTTGCCAAGGAATACTGTGATGCTGGTCTTGGGATGACACTTTCAGAACAACTAGTGCTTATGAAAAGCAGCGTTCAAGACAAAGACGACCCATGTAAAGCTTATTTCTGCCTTTGCTTGAAATAATCTATGTTTATAAAACTCACTTGGGGCCAAAGGTGACTTGTTTCCTGCAGCATCTGAACACGTTTTGGATTTCTGCACGATTACCACAGGATGCAGCTCCTGTTTGGACAATCCTATGTATGAGTTAACATGACTTGCAATGGCATGATCTACCTGCAGCTGTTTAAAATCCATGAGATTCCTAATGTCTTTGTTGTTTGGAAACAACAGGTCTGTGGCCTGCTACTTTCACAGTTGGTCCCTTTGGAACCAACTCACTTAATGACCCAGTCATTTAAAGCAACAGTTACAGCTAATATTGCTTTAGACTTGGTCATATTTATAATATAGTGCTTTAGATGAATTGTTCTGTGGTAACAGCTACCTCGGCTTACTTTACTTGGGCTTAACTTTCACGTCAATACATTAATTTTTAAGGCAATGGCAGGCTCGAACAAAGCAGCATTGATTACTAGTAGGTAGGACCTTGGTAGCTGGACAAGACCTAAACTTAACAATCATCGCAAGGCAGTGATGACCCATGATGGGATGTAAAATGTCAAATATATAAATAAGGAAGTCATTGATTCAGTGTGAGGTTTCTTTGAGTGGAATTCTGAGGCGTAATTTCCTTTGAAAGGCTTAAAATAAGAGATGTTAGTGATGGAATTACACTAACAGGCTTTTATAGTTATTTATCAAGCTTTACTAAAGTGACTTTATTTTTTTAATTACTACTGTATTTATGATGTGTACATGTGGGCATATGTGATTAGGCATGCATGCGGAAGACAAAGACAAGGGCTGCTTTCTTTTATCTGTATGTGGGTCATGAGGATTGAACTCAAGTCACTGGGGGATGCCTGGCAAGTGCTTTCATCACCTGAGTCATCTGTCCAGTCCTAACGTTGTGTTTTAATCAAGATTGTGGTTGTCTCAAAGATTACAAAGTAAAAAACCCCTAAAGTCACGTAAGGAGAACACATCTCAGACAATGCTGCTGTTAAGATGCTGAAGGCTTGTAGAGGAAGATCCTGTGCTGAATACTCAGCTTTCTCTGGCTACAGAAGTCTAATGGAAGCATAAACGTTCTCCATTGCAATTTTGCTAGCTATACACCAAGATATCACCATACTTCCATATCTACGCACCCTTCATCCCCTGACTCCTTTAACTCAGTTTCTGCTCTCAGATAGGACTTTTGTTCTGTCAAGAATGGGGAGGCCGCTGGGCTGGAGAGATGGCTCAGGGGTTAAGACTCTGTGTCGAAAGCAGAAGGTCCTGAGTTCGGATCCCAGGTTCCATGTAAAAAATGCCCAGCAGAAACCGCAGTGAAGCCTGGGAAATCCCAGAGTGAAGCAAGAAGGAGGTAGAAGCAATCCAGGATGTGGGGAGTAAAAAAGGTGAAAGGGATTCTAGGCAGAAGAGAAAGCAACCAGACATAAAAACGATCTTTTGAAAAGATCCATAACCCTGGTTGATCTTCATGTTTATACCTATGTCTTTGTTTCCTTTGTTACATGATCTTCTAGGACAGCCAAGTCATGCAATTGCAGTGATAACTTATTTGCTCCTGACATCGGAAGAATTTTGTCTAGTAGGTCAAGTGTAAAAAGCAGGTGTAAAGGATAGGAAAATAAGAGTGCTTAATGCCAACTGGAATATTTCCACAGCTTTCATGTCCAGGGTCTGTCAGTCACTGTGAGTGCATGTGCGATGGTTAAGCTCGTCAACCTGTGTCAGATGACACAATCTGGTATCACCTGGGAGAAGGGCCTCAGGACATGCCTGTGAGGGATTGTCTTGATTACTTTAATTGATGTGGGAGCACCCAGCTGGATTGCAGGTGGAACCATTCCCTGGACAGTATAGAGAAAGCAGGTGAGTATTAGCAAGCATGCATGCATGAATCCAATCCATCACTTGCTTCTCTTGACTATGGATGTAATAGCAATAGTTCTTTCAATCTCCCGCTGCTTGGATTTCCCTGCCTGGAATTAAATCCCTTCTCCCTTGAGTTGTTTTTGTCAGGGAATCTTTCACAGTAGGAAAAGAAATTAAAACAGCATAGAGGGTGATGCATTATATTGGAGATGTTTTCTCTTTAAACTTTTATATAAACATATTGACACACATTCATGGATTCATGGAGGGTTGGGGAAACAGCCCAATTAAAACATTTGCCTCACAAACAGAAAGACAGCAGTACTCAGGTCCTCAGATCCCATATAAAATGCTGAATGAGAGTGGTGGCTCACCTGCAATTCCAGTCCAACCCGGGATGATGTAGGGTGGGGATGCTCAGGGCAATGTGGCTACACAGACCAGCCTTAATGGTATATTCTGTGTTTATTTAGAAACCCAGACTCAAAACAATAAGGTAAAGAGTGATCAAGGATGGTTCACAATACCGCTCTCCACATACGCTCACACATACATGAACCCACTCACATGCAAAGTATGCATACATTCATGCATGTGTCCAACATACACAAAAATGAGAAAAAAATACTCATTGGAACTTTTAATTTAGTTTGTGGCTTTCTTGACTATTCAATGTTAGTGAGGAACCTTTCCTAATTTCCCAAACTATGTCATCTGTGCAGGCTTTGAACACTCACAAACTCTGTTGACAAAGAGCAGAAACCTGTCAGTTTGCATTACTCGGATCTGGAAAAGTCATCTCTTAATACAGCTAAGCTGCTGGGATTAACAAGGTGCGGTAGGAGCCACACTGCTATGTCACTTGGTTTACCTGTTGACACATGTTAGTAAATAAACAAGGGGTCACCAAGCAGTCCTTTTTAGCTCTGACTTTAGAGAATGACAATCTGCTGGATCGCTTGTAGAAGTAAGGGAGCTTGTTATTTCAAGACTGTATTTACCTTTGAATCACATTCCATATGGAAGCGCGCGCGCGCGCGCACACACACACACACACACACACACACACACACACACAAATACGTGACACACTGTCAAATGAGCCGAGCAAGCTGACATCTTCTTAAGACCTTTCAGGAAGCAGGTGTTGAACACTCGTAATGAGATTTTCATGCATCTTCAGAGGCAGGAGGAAAGATTATAGTGAGAGGTTTCAGTGTCATGGGTGAGAGCTGAAGGGTAGTTCCTGCAGAGGGGCACACTGAAGGGATCCTGCGGGAATGTTTGTTTCTTCCGTGGGGCGCTACATTCTCACTCAGAAATTTGACAGAAGATGCCTCTTCATCCATGGGGAGCTGTGAGAAGAATATAATTCTTCTACTTCCATGGAAATCTCCAATTGCTTCAATTCAGTATTCCTGATGTTTTTATTCTATGTGCTTTGTCCATTTCTAGGACAATGAAATGGAGCATGTTTTCATCAGAAAGTTGAAGTAACTGTGTTCCAGTTCAGACATAAAATAAGCTGGGAGAATTTTCCTAAGAAGCGAGAAGTTAAAAAAAAAATAGCTGGGGATACTTGCAGGAGATACTACATTTGTGGAGGAAGTTCTTTTATATAGTGAGATCTTAATCTCTCTGGAAACCAAGTCTTTGGCCAAGAAAACCGTTTCCTAAGCACTCCATCATTTCCCTGAATGTTCCACATTTATCTCTGAGTACACCAGGCCCCCAGACAGATGAAAATCTGATTAACATTTCTGTTTTATCTCATCATGGGCTTTGATAATAGTTTTGAAAGTAATATCCAGTAAGACAAGTCCCTACAACAATTTTTAGGTAGAGTTAGTTATTCTTCCCATATTTAATTCTTAAGGAAAATGTGGAGTTCAGAAGTATGTTCGACTTTTGTGTGTCTGTATGTGTGCAAGCACATATATGTGTGTGTATGTGTGTTTGCGTGTGTGTGTAAATAGATAACGACAACCAACCAGAGTGCAGTGTGACCCTGAAATGTTCAGCTGGAATCAGGCCAACCAAATCTCTCCCATCCCAAGATTCAGGGAATCTTGTGGAATAGGGGGCAGTAAGATTGTAAGAGACTTAAAGGTGGGGAGGTCCACTGCCAGCCAGGTCATTCCACTCCAGGCAGGGAGGGCAGCTCCATCCAAGAACTCACCGCAGTGAGACTTATCCTTACCAGACCTGCACATATCAACATTTCCCCACAGACTAGCGAGGATCTCAGGAGAAATAATTACACGCATAGGGAACCTTAGGGGCTAGGGCTAGACAGGTGAAGGGGAGTGCCCTATCAGTGAGTCTACCCAAGGGAGGGCCACTTAATCTGCCACAGAGACCTGAGCCCCCACTACAGCAGACAATCCAAAGGGAACCTGGGGTCCACAGAAGCAAACAGGAGGATGAGAGGAAGTGGGATGAATTGATGAAAAGATGGGAGGGGGAGAGATGAAAAAGGGAGGAAGGAAAGAGGCGGGGACAGGGACAATCACTCATTTTGCTTATGAAACTAGAAAAAATAAAAATGAGTTAAAAAGTTGGTTTGAGACAGGGATTGCTAACTTTGCAGGGTATGTGAACTCATGTGTTTCTTCTGTCTCCAACTGCCAAACAACTACACCAACAGGTATGCCCACTAATACCATACTAGGCTAGGTAATATTTTCATGTACGCCAACCAGTAATATACTGCCACAGACTGAATACAGAAGAAAATATGCAAATCCAGATATCTTCTATTAAGGTAGTCATTAAAGAGATGTACCAAGGGTAAAAAAAGTATTATCATTTTTACCAAAGTACTTACTCTGTTTAGGAAAGTTATCAAATATGTTACTCATGTTACACAGAAAATAGGCTTATTTTAAATGTGTATTTTATCTCTAGTATATTAAATATTGATAGATGTGTTCCGTATAACAAAAGCTCTTTGAGACAGCATGAGTTAAGACTGTTTAGAGTTCTGAGGCAAATGTTTGGGAACCAGCAACAAGAGTGACTGTTGACTGCCTGACTTTCAAGTTGCTAAACTCTTGTATCAGTCATGATGAGTCCTACTGGGACTCATTTGAATTTTCTCCTTCTTCCCACTCCTTTCAATCACTTTATTTTTTTCATTAGGTTTCAAACTCTGGCTGTGATAAATGACCTGTGAACTTATGAAGGGTTTACTTCTCTCCTCCCCATATCCGGACATGGGAAAGACCAAGTTCCATATCCTGAAACCTACTGAATTCATGTGGAGTTTTGAGTTTCTTAGTTTTCTGATGTGGAAAAGTCTTATATTCTGGGGATAAACACCATTACACTGATGCTCTACTTCCCAGTGTATTACTGAACATTATAAGCTGCTCATAGTGGAATGATTCTTGGATAAATATTACATTTTGCTCATAGTGGAATGGTTCTTGGATAAATCTCTCATTTTGTTGTTTGTCTATGAAAGGGTTGGGAATCAAATGACATATGCTTTTGGAAATGAATAAGCAGCTTTTGTTCATTTATTATTTTATGGAACTTATTTTTAGTGGAAACTGTTTCCTAACATTTTAGTTTAATGCACTTCCAAAACAGTTTCATTTAAGTTTATTTTTTATTGGAGAAAAGGTCTTTGACAACTATTTAAACTTCTGTAAAGTGTTCTAATTTATTTGAGCTTTGTTTCTTATTCTGATTTTAACTAATATAACTTTTACATTATTTACTTGCATGTGTGTGTATACACATGAGCATGTGACATGGAACACATATGGAGGTCAGAGGACAACCTTTGAGAGTTTGTTCTCTCCTTCCACCATGTGAGCTTTGCGGATCAAATCAGATCATTAGATTTGGAGGCCAGAACTTTTATACACTGAGCCATTTCTAGGGCCTCTAATACACAATTTTCTTTTTTTAATTTATTATTTATTCAATTGTGCGTGTGTGCTGTGTGTGTGTTTGTGTGTGTGTGTAGAACCACAGACCAATTTGGGGGGGGGGACCACCATGGATGCCTTCACCTCCTCTCCTTGTTTACTCTGCCCTGGGATTCACAGGCTCCGCCCACCAGGACCAGAAGCGCAGGCTGCCCCTGCTTCTGCCCGGTGTCTATACGTGGGGTCTAGGATCTGAACTCAGAACCTTCTGCCTGCAAGGCAGAGGCTTAACCCCTGAGCCACCTCTCCAGCCCTAAATATACAATTTTCTAAAAAAATATTTTGATCTTGACTTTTGATCTTTATATCTGTTATTATAACACTCCTTGACTTTTCCTTGCATCTGCAGTTATTTCTCCCCTTTTCATTGTGTTTACTAACATGCTTTCTTCTTGTTTTCATGCAAGTCTTCTTGCCCCTTTCCATTCTGTATGCTATTTTTCCTTTGGGTTCTGCCTACATTCTCATGTACTGCTTTCTTGTTCTAAGTTCCCAGCAAAATGTCCTCTAAATTCAGTCTCTATCTTAGGTTCCTTACAATCAAATCACTTTTGTGCCCAATACTGTCAGAACTTCTTTTCCTAAGTCAGACCACTAGTATATTTATTATTCCCTGTATATTGTGCAAAGTATAAATATTTGCTTTGCCAATTCTAATGACATATGCCATTTCATTTAGTATCTTTTTAAGGAGCATTAGCTCAGGTCTTGGCAGGTATTGAGGATGGGGTTATGGTGGGGATGACTATCAGAAGGCACAGATGTAGGCATAGGCAGGAGTCTAGACTGTTCAAATCACTGTAAGCACTGGGATTGGGTGAGATATGAGAACTGAAGAAGCTGGGCCAGGCTATTAAACCTCAAGATTTAATACCACTACAACATTCCTTCCTTCAGAAAAGTTCCCCCTGATAAAGGTGCTAGGCCCTCCTAAATATCAACACCAGCCATGGATGCACACACCTAAGTCTATGGAGGGCAACTCACATCCAAACCACAACACCATCTCACTAGCCCAATTTTTTTTCTGATAAATTGCTTTGATCCCATCATGTTGGAGGATACAGCTGAAGTGTTGGCTTTGTTCACCTTGGTGAAGAAGTTCTTACAGGAAGTCTGAGGAGGAAGGAGCTTGAGCTCTGACAGAGATTCTCCAGCAATACAGCAGCAAACGTTAATATTTTCCATTATTACTAATCCACTGGGCAACTCCTGAGGCCAGGGAATCACCCTCAACCTGTTGTATTCAAAGCAGCAGCATGTGGACAACAGTCAAGCTTGAGGACTGGACAGTAGAGGAGAGTGGGCATGACTTATTCAGAGAATAACTGGACATCTGTCTCCATCAATCTCTCACTGCAGCAGAAGTGAGACCATGTCTTAATACTACGGTCAGATGCTCGTAACCTAGTCCACGGATACCAATTCTGGTGGAAAGTGTTTAGACGCTATTGTCTTAGGACAGCGCAAGCAAGAGGCAAGATGAGGTTTTAAAACTTTCTATTATTCCCAGTGTCCCTCCCATATCATACTTCTGGCTCCTGTAAATCACCCACCAGACCTAATGGTGTGACCGAAAATGACACTGCTATGAGACACAAGCAATGAAGAGGAGAAAAAGGTGAGAGTATACACCACTCTTTGGCAGAGCGAGGTGTAGAGCTCAGGATAAGCATTTTTTAAATTATTTTTTCTACTTTTGCAAGTATATTGAGCATTCATCCCAGCTTCCCACCCTCCCCCCATTCCCTCCTTTCTCTTTACCATTCTGTTCTACTCTTCCACCTGTATGCTTCTATGGACTTTAGGGCTCACTCTGGCTTGTCTACTTTTGTGTGGGTTCAGGCCTCCCTAGTGTAACCAGTTACCTCTCTTCAGGCCACCCCACGTGTATGTGCATTTTCCTTCAGTCATACAGATTTAGACCCAAAGGTTTCCACTATGAGTTCCCATCCTATGGGTATAATAATAGCTCCCTATAGAGCAGTTTGATGCACTGTCTTTCTGTCATTGGTTTATTGGCTCTCTTCCCTTTTGATCTATTTCCTTCCCTTTTTCTAAGTTCTTGTTCTAGTTTACAGTAACAAGGATGGGTGTTACCATTCTGACAAATGGGTCTTGAGTCCAACCAGAAAGCTATTGGATGTCTCCTTGCTACTCATGCTGCTATTACACTGGTGGTCACTTGTTGAGAATAAGCATTTTTTTAGATGATATCAAGCTTGTAAGTACACAGGAAAGGTCTAGAAAACCACAAGGGAAGAAGCTCCATATAATGGAGTAAAGTCTTTTGAGAATGAAGTAGGAAGAATTGGAATCATCTTATGGGAGAACTGGGTTTGAAGAGAATCACACTGACCTGCTGGTGTTGGAGAACTGGAACTATGGAATGATATGGATGCGGACGCTTGTAGGGAGACAGGCGAAGCTCATCATGCTTAAAAGTATGACAGGAGGGGACTCCTCTCAAACGTCTTAATGTACCTGTGATCTAAGTGTTCCTATGACAGTCTGATGTGGAAAGTGACTATTGTTCATGAGCAAACCAGTTTTCAAGTTGTACATATATGGGATTTGCTATAATGTATAAGGCTTGAGACTGTTCTTATCGATTATAACTCAAAGTATACAAAACCATATAAAATTAAATTAGTTAAGGAAGGGCATGATAGGTGACTCATGTACACAGGTGATGGATCAAGGAAGCATGTCACAGTACACCTCTACAGAGCCATGACAAATTTGTCTGTGCTGGTGTGATTTGTTCCAATTTAAGGCATGGGAAGCCAAAGCAAATTGGGAGCAAGAAGTGTTTTCAACAGCTTTATTATTGCTTCCTGGACTTACACTCAGACAAAGCAGGAAGAACACAAAAGGAACGCATACTTGAAACCAGTTTTGGAGTACAGAGGGCAAGTCTCCCCTAGGGTGTCCACAATTTCCTAGAGGCTGGAAGAGTCTGGGCTTTCCTTTGCATACCAGAGCTGTGGGTAAATACTGTGGTGGATGTGGCAAGCCACTGGTCCACATTGCTTCCGTTGTACAATGTCACACCTGAGTCATCTTTTGAATTTTCACTTGATCACCTGATGTAAGAAGCAACTGAGCCATTGCAAAACCCTGTATTCAAACAGAGAAGCTACATGCAGAACATGAACAATTGTCTTCACTTGCCCTTTTGAGTAGCTAATCCCTGCAGTCCCTGCTGATTGTGACTCCAAACCATGTTTGATACATAGGAATTAATCTGTCTACATGGAGATGAGTTAGTTAGTTAATGAGTGGGAATGCAAATTACAAAGCAAAGGGTATTTTCTTCTGCAGTCAGGGAGCAAATGGAGAAACACCGAGACACGTGGACACAGAAGGAGCGGCTACGATAAGCCAGGGCTGGAAAGGCCAATGTGAATCAGTATTTTCCCACCAAGCTTAAAATGGGAAATGTTCTTGGTGCTTTCTTGAATGTGTGGTATTACATGGACAATCATGTGGCCAGGAAGCAGTGGTAGAATGTCCAGTTCAATATACAGAAAAGAGTCCATTGATCAAAACAGTTTAATCAACAGTTTAATCAGCTGGATCCTATTGTATAATGGAACCAAAGAAATATATGGGTATTAGTAATAAATTGGGCTGTTGAGACGGTGTCATGGCTTGAATGTGAGTTGCTCTCCAAAGGCTTTTGTGTTTGCATCCTTGCCAGGTACTCATTTGGGGAAGGTTGCGGCAGGGGAGGCCTTGGTGGAGAAAGGTATGTCACAGGGTGGTGGGCCTTGTCATTTTACATTTCAGAAACCTCAGTTCACGGCGATATCTAACACATACTGAAAATTAAAAAAGTCCTTACACAAATAACAATCAAACTTTTATGAGAGAAAACTACCCTTAGGAATTACTGGGTGCTAACAAAACACTTTCATCAATTGTTATTCTGAATCTACACTCCGTTTCCAGGCATATGAGTTCTTCAGCAGAACAGATTCTATTTATTTATTATTTATCACTCTCATCTGACAATGTAGTGCTAAATTAAAATGCCACCCAGATGGCACACACAGCCTAATGACGTCAGGACTGCCACAGTGCGACTTCTTTTCTCAAACAGAGTAAGTGCGGTGTCTCCTGGGAAGCTTCTCTGTGCCCGTCAACTGAGACTCTGAAAATGAGCACACGAGGGCTCAGACCTGGGCCCCTGGCAACCACAGGGCTGAGCCGGGTCCTCGCAGTACAGAGACATCCCCTGCTCTGTCCGTACTACCTTGCCTTCTGGGAAACCCACCTTTCTAGATTAACAGGAAACCCCTCACTACCAAGGCCTTGCAAAAAATCCCACATCAAAGCCAGTTCTAAGGGGCATCCCCCTATCATAAACCACGATATGATGACACACTTTCCAGGAGGAAGCGGGGATTGCTAGTTTACGCATGACCACTGTTCTCATCTATAAGAAATTACCTGAGCTACATCAGATGGGTTTTTGCTTTAAAAACTGACACTTAAGCATCAAATTAAAAAAAGAGTACACAATTAAGCAAACAAGATTTAAATATCATTTTGAATTCTATATAACAATAAGATGAAATTAAACACGTGGAGGAAACCATTTCTTTCTGATAAAACACACACCAGATGTTTCTTACATAGTACTAAAAAAAGATCAATTTCAACAACCAGTACTTTACAGGCTACAATGAAAAAAGAATTACTTCCCTGAAAATTCATATTCTCAAAATGAATTATCTTTTATCATGAATATGCACATTATTCCCAAAAAGGAAAGACATTGACTGAGGACATTTATTCCTAATAACCGATCACCAGATATCCTTTATTCTGCACATTTGTGCTGCTAAAGGAGAAGGCAGAATCCCAAAGGATGTGAGAAAACTGAGTCACAACTGAGTGGCATGCTGGATTAGGAAAACAACAGGATCAAGATGGACAGCTCGGCCCTGTAGACGGCATTTGTATCTGTAACCTCCACGTTCTCTCTGCCTCGCCGCTTCTTCCTCCTTGATCAGAGCATGGAACTCTGGTTTATTTTCCCCGTCTTGTTATTTTTAAGTGGCTAGCTTTTGCCCTATATTTTAATTATTCAGTGATTGGTTCGAATGACCTTTTGCAAGGCAGCTTGCCAGTTTGCGGATGTTCTTTCTGCTGGAAGTAGCCTGATAACTGTCTGTGCCATAAACTCATTTGTTTATTCAATAAATATTTACTGGGTACCAAATACGTGCCAGGCGCTTGACTCAGCACTGTGGATACAGAAGCCTCTTCCCTGACGGAGCCAACGTGCAAGGATGGTAAGTAGGATGACCACACTCTGTTACATCCTCTGGATTGGGAAGGGGCTTAGCCATTTTAATCATTTGCAACATTTCCCAACTGAGATCTATAGGAGGGAAGAAAATGATTTTAACTAAGTGCAAATGTAGCCATATGAGCTTTTTAGAAGGGAGAAGAACAGAGGGAGGTTTAAAAAAACCCAACAGATCAATAGATAGTGTACACCAACGGGCCGCTCACTTGTCTATGTGAACGTGGGCAAGTATTATGGCCACTCATTTGCTTTTCTGAAAAAAGGAATAATAACTACAATAATATTCACAACAAAGTGTAATATAGAAATGACTTAGAATCGTGCCTGTCATAGAAGTATTTTTTCTTACTATTAAATAACTCCTTTTTGAAAAGTGTTAGCTGTTAGTGATGAGGCTGAGGAGTTTGTGACAGTTGATCACTCTGTGTCACACAATCGCACAGGTCCAGGAACCGGTGGGGGGTATGGAGAGGATTGTGGGATTCAGACACAAAGAAGGGATCTCACAGATGCTGAGTCTCATTGGTGGCATCATGACCTTGTTGTGCAAGTTACCAACTTTCCCCTGAAGTCTCAGTTATTTCTATATATTATTTAATTTCTAAAACTCTTTGAGCAACTAGTATAGCAATGTAAATAGAGGAACTTCTGGGACAAGCTAAATAGTTGATAAATGACAAAATTTCAAGAAATCTTGGGTTGAATTTTGTCCTTTGCTAGCTAGTATGAATGCTCAAGAGTTTCAAAGATTCAATAGTAGACAAGGGATTGTTATTTTCATTTTTACTTACCTTTAAGAGCACCCTAAGCCACTTACTAAATAATGCTGATGGGCTGATCCATTTCAAAATGCAACTAAAGAAATAAACATTTCTGAAAAACTTCCATTATTTCTGAAATTTCATCTCGAAGCTTTTCCTTCAAACCACTTAAATCATAGAAGCCGCTGAGTTTTCTCTTTTCTATGTAAGCATTTAATGCTTAAAAACATTTTTCTTGGAGTTGCTGGACTTGTACAGGTGAGTGGTAGTAAGGGCATTAAGTAGGAGTTCAGGGAAGCCCTAAGACCTCCAGCTAGAAGGAGTGAGCTGTGTGGGAGAACCCGCTCCTCTTCTCTCCTCTCTCTCACTGAACAGGGCATCTGTACAGACGCCTCGGCCCATGCTTTCTGAGGATGCATGGCAATCTCTTTCTGTTTCACAAGAGGAAGACCAGACAATCAAAGGCCAAAGATCAGAATGCCCAGGTCTTGGCTGGCTGATTTCCAAACTCATAAATGGAAAAGCTACAGACATTCTGGACATCTCATTAGTAAATTAAAGTAAAAAAACTGTCTTTATAACAGCAATATGGTAAGGTATAAAATGCCGTACAATGTTTTTTAAAAAAATGTTAAAATCATAGGACTGTTGCTATTGTCATAGAGATGATCTCTTTCGCTCTCTCTCTTTTTCTAACTTGAAGTTCATAACCAGTGAATATATCTTTCTTCCCCTTTTTGTGGCTCAGGGTTTTGACCTGCAACTTGTCTGGACTCATGTACCAAAAAATAATAGAAAAAGTCCCTCTGCCCTTAAAATAGAGGCCCTGGTAGGAGTCTTTAGTCAAGAACAATCCAAGCAATTTTGCCTATACTGTTGCAAACCAAACACGACTAAAAAGAGGAAACCAAGACAAAGGGTCATCTCTTGTTACTTGCTCCAATTTCTGAAAGACACTAACTGACCTTAATCTCCTTTCAAAATTCTGAGCACTCAGGAGCCCATTTACCAGAGGAATAAGGCAGTAAGGACCCTGCCTGCACGAGGCTAAAGGTAGACAGGGTGAGCAGAAAATGGTATGCATAGCTAAATTAAGTACAATATTAACAAGCAGTACACTCCCCCCCCCAAAAAAAACAGTAATACTTTTAACATTTTGGAGACTTGGGAAAAAAATTCCTAGCAATTTGCTGAGTAAGGATTTAATAACTTCTGCTCTTTCCCATGAATAACAATGTTCAGAGTTAAGAACAGCTTATTTTTACTTAGAATCATTTATGTTTTTTTATTCTTATCTTATTTTTGAAGACTGCTAAAGAAAGATAGTACTCTTTTACAGTTGTGAGAATCTTAGTACTGGCATTCACTCCAAGTAGGACTACTGCCTGTGCTTAAACCATAATGCACGACATTCATACAATCCAGGGGCTTCTTGCTTTGAAGTCAGATAAATAAACAGCTGAACTTGCAGAGAAAATGGCACACATTTCCCTACAAAGCATTATTAAATCTCCAGAAGTCCAAATATATGAGTCAAAAATCATTTAATAAGTGCCCTGAAAAGGAGAGAGCTACTTACCAATATTTAAAAAAAAAAAAAAAACTACAGCAAACAGAAAAGGAACAGTATGTGGAATGGGAGAAAATACTTGCAAATTATATCTGACAAAGGCTAATATTTGAAATAAAGAACTCAGACTAATCAATGGCAAAAATCCAGATAATCCAATTTTAAATGGGCCATTAAAGTGATTTAGACATTTATTAATAAAAATTAGAAATCACCTACACATCTCTGTCATATTAAAATGATAAATTCAAGATAAAATCAAAGTGGAATATCGCCTCATGCTCTTAGAATGGCAGTGATCACTAATAACATCCCTTGACCCCAACGTAACAGGTATTGAATGAGAAGTAAGCAGACCCTGTATACTTTTGAAAGTAGTGGAAATTAGTATAGACACTGGAAAGGGTATGGAAGTACTTGAAAATATAAAAGTCTAGAACTACCATAGGACTTGACAATCCTATTTCTAGTATATATTCAAAGGAAGGGCAACTAAAATGTCCAAGACATATCTGCATATTATTCTTACTGGACAATTATTCACATTAACCGAGATATGAAAGAAACCAAATGTGCACTGAGGACCAAAAAGATAAGGGCAGTTTGTCATATGCACACAACGAAGTTTTCAGCCTTTGGGAAGCAGGATATCCCATAATTGATGATATGAGTTAAATGCAGGGCATTATGTTAAATAGAACAAGCAGAAACAGTAAGCCAAATTCTATATATGATATGATTTATCTGAGAAATCAAAATATTCAGAGAGGCAGATAGTGGAACTGTACTTGACACAAGTAAAGAAATGGACAGATTTTATGTTAAGTGTTGTTTTTCTCTTTAACCAGGCAATAATAATGAGGGTAGGAGGAAACTTTTTAAAGTTATGGGTATGTTCACAGTATAGACTGTGATGAATGATTTCATGGATATATAACTATTTCCAGTTTTATTAACTTATATGCTTTAAATATAGACATTTTTCTATGCTAATAACATTTCAAAATCATATAATCATGTTAGAAATAATGGAATATGCATGCAGACACATTAAGATTACCTGTTTCCTTTTCTGCAGGGCCTAAAACATAAGAAAAGAGAATTTAAGAGCAAAGCAAAGTCTCGGCTCATGTACTGTCACTGAAGGCAGGCAAAGCACAGAGAAGTACCCATAGTTCTAACTCATCTTATTTATTTTTTTGTCTGGTCCTGAATATAAAACAAAATCACTTTTTTATATAAAGATAAAAACAGCAGGAGGGAGAGCAGACAGTGGAAATACATGTAAGTTTTTCTCGGTCCACAAACAATATTTTGAAATTTTTGACATGAGACAGCATGATGGCCTAATGGGAGTGTATTGCTAGGAATCATATTCTAGACTACTGTCTAGACTTGAGGTTACTGTCATGGTGGACTCCAGATATGAGTGCTTACAAGGAGACATGGGAGGATCCCTGCTCTCTCTTCATTTTTAAGATGGATTTTCCTCTAACACAGAAGTAGTTGTCTATATATAGATAAAAGAATGTCCTCTAATCTTCTTTAACATTGACACTACCACCATAAAATACAAAGATATGCATAATAATGCACAGCCCTGTCGAATAATGCTCAAACACAGTATCTAACATAATCAGAACGAAAGTTTTTTTAAGTGTGTTTTTTAATAGAAAACATAATATTTTTGCCAAATAATACTGTGCAGACTGAAGGCCTCTGCATACTTTTTTTCCGACAAATTTAGAAGGTTCTACTCTCTACCTCTATGTCATTCCTTTCACTCTATGTTCAGAACACCCAATGCTACTAACCATGAAAATTATTTGTGAGTCTTCCAAAGTGAAAGTCAAAGTATTTAACTTCAACTTTCAACTTTCCTCAAATGATCTAATGTTCTTTGCTTTTGCTTTAACACAACATGATATCATAATTAATGATGTTAAACTGGTAACTAAGGAGGTTTCACGTTGTTACTCTTGTGATCTAATATTGGTTGCTATGGTGATAAGGGTTTTTTTTTTTTGCTAATCACTAAGGAGGTTGGTTATCACATGCTTATTAGTGAGCTTGACCAGATTTGGAGAGAAAAAGGAATGATAGCATGACCAATTACAGCCTTTTCCTTTTCCCTTGGCTAAATTTTGACAAACTTATTATAATATCAGTTATATTCATAAATTTACCCACTTCTAAAGTACACTTTAAATCTATGAAAAGTTACTAATGTTTTCTTATAGGATAACTTGCTTTTTATTTTCAGATAACAGTAATTAATAAACTGTAAACATTTTCCTTCCCTCTGGTAAACTTATTATGTAAGACAACTTTATTTTCATTTGAGCCAAGAATTTGAAGCTTTTATGGCTACTTTTAAGTCAATCAGTCAAAAACCTTGAAAAATAAAAGTTGATTTTGTGGCTGCCATGTCCTCCCCTCTACATCTTTCTATAGCATTAATTTCAGGATCCTTAATGAATAAAATGTGAAGAAAGAGAAAAAAGTGCACAGTCCTCTCAAGAGATCTAATCTTTCAAACCCATCAATCTCCTGCAAGCAATTAAAAGCTACAGGAAGTTCTATCGGTTTATTTCAGCCCCACAATTATCAACAAGTTTCTTCCTTCTCTGAGTGACAGTGCGGAACAGAAAATAAAATTACATAATGCCACGCTACTGATGAGGAAAAGAATCCACAGCCCATAGTTTAAATGTTAGACATACTTACAGTAATGTCAAAAATACAACCCATGAAAACACCTTTTGGTTTCTTGAAAACTCAAAATAAGAACAAAGGACAACTTAAGCACGGATCCTGGGTTTTTCATTCAAGCAGAGCCCCAGGAGGCGTATTAAAGCAATGAATAGGAAAAAGCTCTTCAGCTCGCCAGCTGAGATTTTAATGAGACATTTCCCTTTGCCACGGCTCAGGATTGTTCAGGAAAGGAAAGGACTTCTCATAGAAAACTCAGTGAACGCGCATTGTTGGCTCTAGCTGCCACTCTGCCAACTGCTCACTCCCGGCACTGACCTTCTATTTTGGCATATTCTGTGAGCCTCGTGTAATTGATCAAGGCAGCTTTCTCCAGACATTTTCTGACCACTTTCTTTACTTCTTCCGCGGGTATGGGAGTGGCAATATCTTTCATTAAAACCTACAGAGAGAGAAAGACAAGGAGTTAAAGAGAAAGAGAGGGAGGAGGGAGAGGGACAAGGAGAGAGAGAGAGAGATGTTGCATAAAAACACATGCTAAAAACACATTACACAAATTGTCCTAGATGAGAGTGCTCTAGGAAAGGGGGGAGGGGCCCTCAGTAACTTGTGGGAAGTAATGAGGTCTTACTTCACAACTGGGACCTAATCCTCTACTCTTGGTTTCTCCTGTCTAAGCCTCATTTGTACACATCAGAACCTCCCATAGGCCAGGTTACCATTCAGTGTGACTGTCACTTTTTCTCCAGGGACCCAACACACCATTTAGAGCAGCTGTTTCAGATCAGGATTATAGTTCTTAGGACAAGAAATAAACAAAGTTTGTCTTGTACGGTCTTAATTTCAAGGCCCTAGATGTTGTGAAGAGCTTTAAGGATAAATTCCATTAGCAACAGACATCATTTTTGAGCTGTGTAAAAAGTACTAATTAAGCTTTAATAACTGTGGTCTGCTGAATGTACTGTGGTGAACTATGAAAAAGGACGGTATTGTCTACTTTGCTGAAAGGCTTGCTTAGGGAACATCACATGCTACAATACACAGACCTTCTGCAGTTTTGGAAAAATCAATCGATCGATCGATCCACCAATCGATCAAACAACAAACAAACAAACAATAATAACATTGATCAGTCTACCCTAGGTTCCTAAAATGTGTGCTTGCATTTTTTCCTTAAAAAGATTATTACTGGCAAGGGGCAAATACAATTATATAAAAAAATTCCAAAGGTAATTTGAAGCACTTAAGCATTTCTTTCCTTATCCTTTCAAGGTGTTGAAAGAAGTCACATATAGATTTATTTTTCCTAAGCTTTCAGTAAGTAAAGAGACATAAAATAATGAAGAAATCACCCTTAACATTTCTCTTTCATTTCAGCAAGAGATGTGATTAGTGACTATAATATAGAATAAAGGTCAATGTCATCCTGCCCCCTATCAATGCAGGACACTAGGGCATCTCTGTGATTACCATCTCTTCCCTGCAGGGAGGGGGAAGGAGTCTCTGCCATGGAAACCAGGACACAGAGAGGCTGAGTGAGGTCCCTAGGATGGTCTACAGCTCCAAAAAGTAAAGCAATCTTTAAGAATTGACATTATTCATGATGTCTTAATAAACAGGATGAAATGAATAATTTGAAAAGCTTTTGTGACATGAAGCTTTGAATAATATACAAATTCTAGTAAAGCACATTTTAAAACCACATTTCTAATCACACAATGCACAAGAAACAGCAACAATACAAGGATCAATACAATATGTATGAAATCAATTTATGATCTGAAGATTTCATATTAATAACTCAGTCTAGTACTTAACTGTCAAATTTGACATGGTGATTTTAATAGAGCTGTCAATAAACAATGTAATCTCTAAGGTTAATCTGGCAGAAAAACATATAAGAAGTAGTTAATGAATCAAATTCAGGATAATTAGATCAATGAACTAAAAAGAATGCCCAAATTTTCTTTATAATTCCAGTACTGAACAAGAGTTGAGACCAAATTATTTAACGTATATCATCCAATTAACTAAATTTATAGACATGAACAAGAAACTTCCCTTTCAAACTTCAACTGCCACAAAAATAGAACATGTGGTCCATTTTACAATGACTTTGTAGCATGAATTTAAAAGTCTACCTTGATGTTTATTTTTGTTTGGGAAAATGAACTTGTAGGTTCATTTTTAGTAGCACAAGAAACAGCAAATGAAACGAATTCTGAAATGACTGCACTATGTGCAATGAAGCGTAAGCTCACACAGGTGTGCAGACAATGATAGGGAAGAACACATAAATAGAAACCAGGAAAGCAGATGCTAGCAAAAAAGATGGAGGATGCCTGAGGTCAGGCAAAGGAACAGCTTTAGGAAGGAAGAAGCTGATTCTGGAGGGAAGGGAAGGCCAAGAGGAAATGCAAGACCTTGAAGAAACACAATGTAATGGGACCACATACTTAGTTCAGGAATGAAATACAGAGCATGCAAGAAGGCAAACAGCTTTTATAAAGCAATGACGATACATACCCTTTCAAGCAACGAAAGTGTAGCTTTCAGAGCACCTTCAGGTCGTCCAAAGGGAAAACAATACCTTTACAAAGGAAAGAAACAATTGAGTAGCAACCCACAAACTACATACCTCCTTGTTGTTGGCATCCATGGAGAAGAGAACCTTAGAAGGAAGTTAAGACATCATAGATCTTCCCTGGGAAACTGTACCTGCTAGCATTTACCTCACATATAATTTCAAAGCCTTAAACTATAACAGTGTCAATGGTGACGAAAAACGTTCTGAAGTCTTTATTAAGGGGGTTCGAATGTTTTAATGATACATGCATTAAAAGAAAAGCTGTTAAAAGAGAACATCAAGAGTCATGGTAAAGATTAAATTAAGATGCAGTACCTAATAATTTCTCGCTTATGGCTATTCAAACTCTAGGAAAAATGAGATGATTTTCCTCACAACTTCTCATAGTCTTGCATGGCAGAAGATGTACATGTCTGCACACCTAACTTCTAAGACCACCAAAGTTCCAGCCCTTCCCTTCAAGGACACTTTCCTGGTCATCATGGCATCTAATGCTTCCTCTCCCAGTTATGTCACATAGATACCTTCTGTGCATCATTGCTTAGGAGAGTCACCTGTCCCAAGTCTGATTTGTTTCCAGTTGCCAAGCAATACGTGGAGGGTCAGATAATGGGAATATTCTGAAATAAAGGTCAGGTATGCAGGCAGGAGAAGGGGTTCCTTTTAGAGGTAGTGGTCACGGGGTTGTTGGTGAATGGTGTATATAGTCTTCATGTCAATCTGCACTAACAGAACGCTGAACAGCAGAAGCTTTGCTGAACTAGATTCCACAAAGAAGTCCCTTCAGAGATTGACACTTCTACCCCCCATCAAGGCTTCCGACAGCAGGCTGATCTCATGCTGCCATCTTGGTCTGACTTAAAAATCTACAAAATGACGACTTGGAAAAAAACTTGCCCATTTTTATGTCCTTTATGGTTTGGTGCTGAACAAAAAGTGCTTTTTTTTTCAACACTGTAATTTGATTTAGGATTTCTCTAAAAGGCACCTAAGCCTAATGGTAAAATTTGTTTCGGGAAGCTAAATTCTAAAGAAAAGAAAAAGATAATCTCCTTTTTAAAAGAAGGTAATTGAACTCATTTGAAGATTAGGTTTTAGTTTCACAAGCACAGATAGATGCCAATGAAAGATTTCTAAATCTGATCATCATCAGAATATTTTATTGACTACTAAAAAAAGTTCCTTGCTTCATCTTGCCTCTAGGGAACTAACAACCTCTTTGCCCCTCTCTGCCCAAAAGCCACAACCAATTTATTTTAATAGAGTTTTCTCTGTGCAGTGGTGCTTTTTAAGCATTAACAAATTAGCAAAGTAGCTTTAATCATTTTGTATACTTTAAAGCTTAATCCACATTTAAATAAAACACAAATTGGGTTCTTGTAGTTCCCTCCCCTTGCTGAATCTTTTCAGTACATTTGCATAATCCATCCATTGTCTTTCCCATTGTTTATTTCCATTAACCAGTGGGTGACACAGTTTATGAATGGAATGTTACTGATCCCCAGATTACATTTAGCATTTCAGGGCTCAGAGGTCCCACTGGGTTATGTTCTGAATTAGCATTGCTTGTGCACAGTGTGTAAATAATTCAGCACATTTGCAGAGTAAAGTAATCCTGCATCAATAAAGTACAGAAAATGACTACACGGAGGTGCAATTAATCTTTACAATACAAGTTTTAAAGGAAGGAATCGTTTTTCTTTTGCTTTTCAGGATAAATATTTTGGTTTTGTACTGCTCTGACAGTTCTGCATCAGCAAAACAAAGTAGAAAGCATTCAATTATCCAATAAAATTCAACCACATTAAATACTTAATCTGAATAAATGGAAGTCAATCTCATAAATAAAGGAGCCTGTGTACAACTGTCTGTAATGTCCCAAGCTTTACTGGGATTTTCCATATATCTGTGATACATCATGCAAATATTTCTTTCCTATTGGTGACTTTTTATTTATCTAATAATGTATTCAGAAAGTCAAATGATTTTAATTTTGAATAAGCTCATGGTAACAATTTTTCCAGCGATAAATCACAAATTTGGCTTTGAAGTACTTTCAGTTAGCTTTAAGGACACACAGGTTTTTCTCCCACATTTTCTAGGCCTATCAGTCTGAGTTAACTTTCAGTCAGATGTCCACAATCAAATGAGGAAATAAGTAGCATTTGAATACCTCATCATTCAGAAGCATCTGCTGAAAGATAAAGAGAACTATTCAAGAAGCCTTTGAAGTCTCATTGAGAACCAACAGTCCACGTATGTGAGCTTATGTCCTGATTTTTAGTGACACTGTTAATGAGTGGAACGTTTACATCTTGCAGTTAGGCAGTGACAGCATTCTCATATTGTCATTTTCAAAAGGTTATTTTTAAATAACTTCTGGGGGCTGAAGAAATGGCTCAGGGGTTAAGCTTCTGCTCCTCAAGCGTAAGGACCTGAATTTGGAACCCAGATCCCATACAAAAATGCAGGGCAGAAAAGCAGAAGTTCTCTACTACTGACCCTGGAAGGTAGATCCTGGGAAAACCCAGAACAACAAAGGAATAAGGAGTTAGAACAAACCAGGATGATTCCTGAAGTCATCCTTGGTCTTCTGCAAGTACACATAGTACCCTCTGACACACACACACACACAGACACACACACACATACACACACATATATACACACAAAGAAAGAAAATTTTAAAAAGTTTCTGCATTTACATATAAATTGTAGAATCAAGTCCTTTCCTGTAAAATTCAATCAGGATTGTGACTGCAGCAGAATTTTCCCTGTAGTTACTTTGGTTTTAGAAAGAGTAGCCCATATATTGTACCACTAATGAAGATATCCTTTTTCTCATTAATATTTATGCTTTTTAGTGAATACATTTTTATATCTTTCATTAGTCTGAACCCTAAACATTTTGTGACTTTTGTTACTCTTGTAGGTGATACTGTTTTAAAATTTCAACTTCTATTATGTAGAAACATGGATATTTGAAGAAAATTCTATTTAGGCTCTATATGACTTTCTTTCTAGAATCACCTACTTTACTACTTTACTACTTGTAAAAACAAACAAACAAATGAAAACAAACAAAAGGTTTTGTACCTTTAGTCCCTTAATGTTTTTCTATTTACTTCTTTTTCTCCAACCCAATGTGATGACAACAAGCACTGAGGACTAAACTAAATAGAAGCTATGTACTGTGTACTGACATTCACCTTTTTTGATTTTGGATGTCACACATTTTTATTACTGAGAGTAATCAATGTTAGCTGTAGCTGTTTTTACATGCTTTCAACTGGTTACATAGATGATATTCAATGATGACATTCCATCTGAACATACCTGTCCTTTTAGTATTTCTATAATCTATATGGTTTATTACTTCTGATTGGCTAACTTTTTTTTCTCATCTTTTTCCCTGGGAGAATATATATATGTATGTATGTATGTATGTATATATATAGATGTATGTATGTATATATATATATAAAGTGTATAACTCTATGGGTTGGATGCTAGTGGATTTTTTGTTATTAGGTGGACATTACCTGTACTCCTTTTGATACCCTTGACCTCTATTCCATAATATAGCTGAATTACTTGAAATGGTGTAATCTATTTGACTGCTGATTTTAACACTCTTAGATTTAGCATGAAAGCCAACAAAGGGGATATAATAAGGCTTCTGTTAAGACACTTCAGTTTGATTTTTCTTTGAGATGTCTACACCCAAGCTCAGAGATGTGTCTTATTTTTGCTATGAGTGCTTTTATTAAAAAAATAACCATACTCTGCTTTAACTTGGTTCACCTAAATTCAAGGACCTAGCTTTACTGAACTTTTGGCCCATGTCTTTCCCAGAACCTCTGCTGCCAATTCTGCAAATATTCTGCACTCCTGAGATGCAGTGTTTACTACAATTACTTTCCATGCCCTGCTCAGTATTTTGCTTGAAATACTAAATTTTGCTTTTCATTTCCCTTTGAATACTTGATTTTATGCAACTGGATTGACACAATGTAATGAATACAATCCAAACTGTATCTCAGATGTGTTAATCTCTTCTTGATACCATAATGTGTTCCATTAACTAAGTCTATTTGAGAAGTTTTCTGATTTGGTTTGCCTATCTGTCACTTTGAGGGGGTAATGGGAGAGAGGGGTCCCTCTATATCATAATACTGTGCTTCCCTTCTCTCTAGTGCTGATTTATTGCTTCATTCCATTTCTTCATTTTTTTATGTTTTTGCAAATTCTATTCTTTGTCAAACTACAGGGTCTAAGAATAAGAGCAATTAAATAAAATGTGTTGACACACCTATGTTTTTTACTTAGTGTCTTTTAAACCACCTAAGTTCAAGATTAGAATACCATTAGTATGCTTGACTTTCGATCTGCAAATGTTTCCTAGGATTAATGTCTAACATTTCTGAGCAAGGCACACTCATGTTCTCACTGAGTGAAATAAAAAGTCAATGATTTGATGAATGTATTTTTATGTTATATAGTCCAGGTGAGAAGTATAGACAATAAAACTGAAAGGTTTCAGTGCATTATTTGATCAAAAAGATGAGACAAGCTTCGCCATGGAGTGGGATGTGAGAGTTTCCTTGCCTGGGACTCTAGAGAAGAAAGAATAGTTACGAGAGGGAAAAATCTATGGCAAGAGTTACAGTGGAATGGATACTGCAGGAGGAATGGGTGAGGTTAGACAGCAGTGGAAGTGAATGGAAAGCTGGGAAGCAGACATCGTGAGGGCCGGATCCTACATCACAGGCAGTAGGCGACTATGGACAAACTTTTGAGGGGCAGCAAGAAGATGTACTGAGCACATTGGAAGAACAGATACTGAGAACAGAGCACATACCTGAAGTGACTGATTTGATTTTCTAAAAGGGAAGACAGTCTTTCTTTTATCTCCTCAAACCTCTCTTTTTCTTCCATGGAGACCGTTCCAATTCCATCAGGCCTGGGGAAAAAAGCAGAATCAGTAATTTGCATTAGCAAATCATTTACATGTATTTATTTTATGGACATACATGCATTCCAAAATCACTTAAGTTATCAAAGAAAAGGCACATTAGCTGTAGTATATTTATAGTAGAAACAAAATAGAAATAGTTTCAGCCATTTGCTTAATATTTTCACCCAGAATAAATGGAATGGATTTATTCTCTTTTACACAGCCTTCAAGGTAAAAGGTAACAATAAATATTTTCCAGATATAGAGAAAGCAATAAGTAGTCCTTGAGAATGGCAGAGCAGGTGATCTATAAATGAACTAAATATTAGACTAATTTTTACAGTGAAGATGCCCAAATGGAACCATTATAAAAACACATGCTGAATGTACACTGAACTATCTTACCACTTCTCTTCCAAACAAAATCATAACACTGGAGACTTGATTTTAATTTTTAAAAGAGATAGACATTGGGTACATAAATACTAGAATGAAAACCCTCATAGAAAAGAAAGTATATATTTCTTTCCATAAGTTTGTCTTCACAAAATATCCCTATATAATCAATATGAATTTTCCATATGATTTCTAAAAGCAGGGATGAAAATTGAAAGAAATATTTTATTAAGATTAGAACAAAAGGGTAAGATATACAACACCAAACACTTAAATTTATTCTGTATTAATTAAAGCATCTGGTTGCCATGTATGCAATGTAAACATATAAGTTTAAAATGCCTATACTAATACAGAGGGAAAAATATTGACCTTTATTCACATCAAGCCATTTATGCACTTCAATAACCAAATGAGATTTTTTTTGCATTTGATAATTGACAACAGGCATTTCTCCCTTTAGCTTATGTCTTTAAAGTTATATTTTAATTCCCAAAGACATGCATTTGTCATCTCAAAGTAATATTAGTGCTTGCATATGTATCACACAGGTACAAAGGAGGATTAATTAAAAGCAAAGAAAATGTTTCAAATTACTTTTTGAACAAGGTTTTAATTTGATGTTTCCTATTTTTGTACATGTGTTGAGAGACATATGTGTGTGAATGCATACTTGTTTGATGCTTGTTAACTAGTCAATTAGGACAAAAGCAATTAATTTTAAAGTTATACCTGAACCATAATGACATAATGAACTTGTCCTCACATCCAAGCATCATTTAAGTATGAAGATTTCTTTTCAATGGAGAGTAAACAATTTGTTACTTCAGAAAATTGCATGCTGGTAGGATTCTCTGAAAACATTTCTTACAATTATAATTAATTTCTAAACGCAGAAATATCAATTATTATATTTAGAATTACATGACAATTATATTCTATCAGAATCCATTTGGAATGCTAACTATAGAAAAGCTAATGACAAAGTTCAGGAGAACTTACATTGCTGTAAAACAGAGCGGTAAACTGTTAATGATAACGCTATATCATGGGTTCGTCTGATACTGTTTTAATATCAACTTCCACTGAACAAATGTTAACACAAAACTCAGACTGTAATTTATGAGTAAGCACTCACAATCACTACAAAAATTTGTATGGTGGTTTTTTTTAAGAAAAAGAAAATTTAAACGGGATCTAGGCTGGTCTCAAACTTGCTATGTAGCCAAGTATGACTTTGAATACCAGATCCTCTTTCTTCCACTGCCTGAATTCTGTATTACAGTCATGCACTTTTATGTCTGGTTTATGTGGCATTCAAGATCAACCCAAGATTTTGTGCAGTGTTGGCTAAGCACTGTAGCAACTAAGCTATCGTAGCCTCAGGCCCACATTACTAACATGGGAATTTGGACATTCAGACGAAACTGTAGCTAAAGTATATTAGAACAGTAAGAAATATGCCATACAGTTACAGCAGATTTTTTGACAACAAACCATGTAAATTTGGGAAAAGAGTAAGGAACTTCTCACTCTGATAACTGACATGCTCTTTTGGCTTGGCTCTCTGGCAGGAACCTTATGGTGAGATTTGAGAGGAAATTCCAATTTGAATTGTCAGATGAGGTTATGCTCTACAGTGGCAAAACACTGTCTACCTGAAACATGGGGAGGAAGTTGAAAGGGATGAAAAGAGAGAAAAGTGAATCTGGAAAGGTACTTTACATCAAGCTTCAAAGAGAGACTGCTGCTACCCACAAGGAAAGGTCGTCAGCCAACTAAGGTTATTATTACTAACAGGTACAAATTGCACAGGACAAATACACTTAATGACTTGGACTTGCTTTCACACATACTTATTTTAACGTGCCACACGAGGCAAAGGAGGTACTCCTGAATGGTAAGCATGTGAAGTGACCTTCTAATCTAAGTTATCAGGACTGGCAGCCATTACGCTTGAAGGCAATAGTTCTTTCCATAAGACTTTTTAATGACAAATGCAAATGATTTCTGGGACTTCAACATTGTTCTTGTTACTGCTGCTGCAAAGCAAATATCACAGTGATCAATTACAGAACTCAAAGTATGCACCTGGCACAGGGCTGGCTGTTTTGCATGCTGAGCAACAGAGTTCTCTGAAGTCTCAGTCTTATCTGAAGGTTTTAAGAAGAGGGGGATGGGAGGCTCAGAGAGGTGAGCTGACTTTCCCAAGGTCACACTGCATGGAAGCGCAGAAGACAGGCCCTCTTATGGTCTGAAGCTAGTGTTCTTAGTGCCCTGCATTCTCTCCCTTCTCTCATATTTTCATATAAAAATATTAATGAAGAAAACACAATATAGCATGGAAGTTATAGCTGATGAGTAGTAACATGTAAAACATTTTAAACATTGTTATTTACAACTGATATTTCTTACACTGCCCATAGGAGGTAGAAATCTTAAAAACTTGTGAATTTAAAATATGACCACCTCTCATCACCTCAGCTGAAGCACTAACAATGCAAATCCTAAAACTTGCTCCTTTACAGATTATACAACATGTATTCACAGAAGTCCTGCAGGAATCTTAAGTCAGTTTTGTTTTGCAGGTGAGTTTGAATAGATATAGACTAATAGAGATTTTAAAACTATACTTTGCCAAACCCTGACTGCCATTCACTGCTTCCTCCCGTATCCCATGGGATCAAACACCATGAACTTTCACTGAGAACTGCTGCAGCAGCATCCTTGGTCTTTTCCTACAACCATGTCTTTGTCAAGAGCAGGTAACATACTATGGTGAGCATCTTTCAGAATGTGTCCAATCAGGTTCTCTTTGGCTCAGGCCCTTGTCTATGATGGCACAGAATGTAGGAGCACAAAGCCTTTGTGATGGTCTACCAGACTGACACGTCTCTGCTTCCTACTCTCACTGTCTGGTCTCATCTATTCCTTCACTTGTGTTGTGTGTCTACTCCAGCCTCCCAGCTAGATTTCAGAAGGCAGAATGGTCCAGTTTCAGGATCTTTATACGTGCTGTCTGACAGTGTCTACATACACTGTTGACTCTCCACGTCTGTATCCACTTACAACATTAGTAAGGATAGCTCCCAGTACTCCAGGTGAGGATGCAATTGTTTTTTCTCAAGACTCTTTTGGTACCCTTTTTCAGGCTTTATGGTTAGCCGCTGTGCATGTGGCAATGTAATACACTTGTTTTCTTTTGCATGCATGCGTGGGTACGTGCGTGCATGTGTGTGTATATGTGCCTGAATATACCAGAGTAAGTATATGTACTTATGGGGCCCAAGGATGACATGGAGAACCATCCTGGATTGCTCTAACTCTTTATTGTTTTGCTTTGGGGTTTCCTAGGCTCTACTTCCAGGGCTTGATTGCAGATTGCCTCCATTTCCACCCAGCATTTTTATGTGAGATACAGGATTTTGCTTGGAAGGCAAAGGCTTTAATTCCATAAACTCTGGCCCTGGAAGGTGGTGCCTGGGAAATCCCGGAGTGAAGCAATAAGGAGGTAGAACAATCCAGAATGTTTCCCGAAGTCACCTTGTACCTCCACAGGCACACACTGTACTCTTTCCTACACACACACACACCTACACTACCCCCTTTTTAATTTAACTTACTTTTATTTAATAACAGAATAATTTAAGTTTCCAGAACAGAATTTTTCCATTGAAATAAAAAAAGGAAAAAAAAATAATGGCTCTCTGACATCAAGAAAAAAAACATGGTAAAATGTGGTTATTTAAATTTCTAACATAAGTGACCAATTTTGACTCAAGTTTTAGTTGGAGCTTAAATTCTATGACAAATATAAAGTGGTTCTAAAAAAAAGAAACGTTATTTTCATGGACTGAGATTTAACATTCTCATTTTTCCTTGGGGCTTATTGTTACTGGATTTAAAAGTTTGCAAGTAGAAAGAAATGCTCTGTAAGAAAAACTTAAGACATGAACAAATGATGAATTATGGATTAGGGGTAGATATACTTCTTTTAAATACAGATGAAGATAAAGAAGCCGTGAAATGCAGCTCCTCTGGGTATTAGTAAGCAACTAAACAGAAGCACAGTTAGCATCTACATTCCTTAAACTCCAAAGACTCTTAAAAGACAGAACTCACACTAGAACTTCTTTTCACTGATACTTTGTAGTCTGATCGCTCATGTGCCCTATGGGTCACATTCTGTTTACTGAAAAGCCTCCACATGTAAGCACCCTTTCATATATATGTGCACACAACATGCGTACACACACACACTTGCACACTTATGCACAAATGCTTATTTTTTCTATTTTTTTATATATTCACATGCAAGGGTGCACATGGTTGATTTTTTTTTTTGGAATCAGCTGTTCTATTTTATTCCTTTTGAGACAGGATCTCTAATCAAACCCAGAGCTCACTGATAGACTAGTCAGCTTGATCTGTAGAGTCCTAGTCTCCACCTACCAAGGCTGCACTGCACTTACAGATGGGCGGCCATACCAACCTGGCACTTTAAATGGCATCTGGTGACTTGAACAGTTATCCTTTACCTTTGTGGCAAGTATTTTTATTGCTGAACCACCTTCCCAGACACATGAGGTCTACATTTTAATTTTTATATTCTTCCCATGGACTTAGGGATTCTGAAATTTCTAATGTTTATCAATATAGGAGATTAAGATATTGAAAATGAAAACAAATACCCACTAGATGCTTGGACTTGATTAGCAGTTTTTCCACTGTCAGTTGTAACATAAAGTCTAAACTGAAAAAGATGATTTTAAACAAAGCTAACACAAGAAAGAGGGATAAAGATTATTAGTCCGTTTTTTCTTATCTCTGATGGTTTCTGGGATGTGGCGGGAAGGAAGGAAGTTCCTAAGTGAAAATGCTCAATTGCTCTCTAGTCTAACAAAGATAGGAAATAAAAATGGAATAACAGTGGACTTCAGCATTATTCATTCCAGCAGAAGAGAGCATCTTGATGAGGTTCTACTCAAACATTCAGACATAGTTTAAAATGGTCTTTACTCCCTGTGTGTTAGCAGTTTGTAGCTCACACTTAGAGTTCTTTACAAAACGACTGAGAAAACCCCAGAGATCTCTGACATCGATAAAAGAGAATTTTAGCATGCTTAGTGACCATTTGTTGCACATAAATTTAAGTAAAGATGATTTACTGCTAACAGTTTCTGAAACATAATGTGATCACGGTATCTCCCCTGCCAGGTAAGTATGTTCTGAAACATAATGTAAGGAGCAAGAATGCTGAGATGCTGCAGGGATACAGGATAAATAGCCCAGGTATCTTCTGAACCACATCCTCTTGGACTTTCACAAGGCACCATGGCATAGTAAGAATCTGAGAAGGCCACTAGTAATAACTTGTTGAATTCTTTTAGCAGCACTTTTGAAAGTTACTTTTGTCATAGATGCCCCTAATTACTACTTAAAATTTACTTATCACTGATAAGGATTTGTTCTATTTACTGAGAGATGTTAATAGCTTCTATTGTGATTTTCTCAGTTGCATCAGCTGGGCAGCTTATAGACACACTTTTAGGCAGGTGAATATGGTCTCAGACATGGTGTTCAGGAAGGTGGGGGGTTGAATGAATGCATCAAGACTGACATTATATAGACCACATTGGTGCTATAGTGATGTATTTTTTCCACCCCTCCCTAATGTTCATCATGTAAGTCTGTTTGTCCTGGTTATTTGTTGAACTGTTGTAGAAGCTTATTTGTAGGCAATTTGAGTGTCGCAAAGGCTAAGTTCTGGGTGCTGCAGAGTGTCTTACAGGCTGCTTGTCACCTGGCCTCTCCCCTGTGGAATGTATGACATCTTAGCCTCCTCTAGAGAGTGAGAAGGAGAGAGACACCTAGAGGGTGGTATTTCTGAATTGTCAATTCTGCCTGCAGCACAGCAGGTAAAGTCACTTTGCACTTCGTGTATTTCCCACCAATATCCATTTGTGAACAGAATGGAAAAGAGAGGAAGTCACAGCAAGAGAATAAGAAATGATGGAAGAGGATGAGGGAGAAAATGACAATACCTTTCCTTTTGGTTTCCCAAACCTGCAACACCTCCTATTGTTTCAGTTGGAATCATCTATTATTTATTATCCATAGCAAATATATTGCTTATGTCATGTATTACATAAGCAATGTCCTGCTGCCTCC
This sequence comes from Typhlomys cinereus, assembly GCA_023101885.1. NCBI lineage: Eukaryota > Metazoa > Chordata > Mammalia > Rodentia > Platacanthomyidae > Typhlomys > Typhlomys cinereus. The sequence goes on from JALPQD010000001.1 coordinate 2,489,472, forward strand.
TCTGAAACTATAAATATCTAGAAAAATTAATTCTATCCAAGTTTGTTCATTTAGATGAAAAAGAGGTTCATTGAAAAAAAGTGGAGAAGATGAAATTATGAAACAATTATTTCCTCCTTTACTCACCTGTTTTTTTTTTAAACAAATACTCCTCTCTTTTCATCCACTTTCTGAATTCCTTGCAGGATTGTAAAAGTGAGTAGCTACTTTTACAGCAAAAGTAAAAATTTAACCTTATGAAGATAGGAGAGCTTATGATTTAGTTCTGCTATGCCAAAAAAAGAAAGAAAGGTATTTTATTGCTTGCCTCTTTTGGGAATACCCAAATTTTATTGAATTTATTCAAACTAAAATTACTACTCTATAAAATCCAAAAATCAAAGAGAAACAAAGTATTGAGAGAAATTTAAAATACAAATAAAAAGAATTAAGATTGATATAGTGGGCTCTCTGATCAATGCATCACTCTTTATCTCATATTTAGTATTGTATTTTTAAAATGTGCTATTATAGCTTAGCAATAATGTGTTAGAAAGTACTTCCTACATAACCAAATTTGAAAGGGAGAATTCAGGAAAATTGTTTCAGTTGGAATCATCTATTATTTATTATCCATAGCAAATATATTGCTTATGTCATGTATTACATAAGCAATGTCCTGCTGCCTCCTCTCAAACTGTAAATATTTGGAGAAATTATTTCTGTCCAAGTTTGTTCATTGAGTCTGCCAATCTGCTTCTATGGACCATGGGAGTTAGTGAGAGGATTGATGGAGGGATGGGAGGGAAGGTCAATGGAGGGAAGCAGGGATAAGTACTCAATATGTTTATAAAAGTAGAAAAATAAAAAATTTTATACCTAAGAAAATTTCAAAAAAATTTTTAAATTTTTTTATTATTATTTATTCAATTATGCATGTGTGTGTATGTGTGTGTACGCGTGTGTATGTATTGTGTGTGTGTGTGTGTGTGTGTGCGCAGAACCACGGATGAATTCCGGAACCACCATGGACCGTCTCAACCTCCTCCTTGTTTACTCTGCCCCGGGATTCACAGGCTCCGCCCTACCAGGACCGGAAACGCAGGCCGCCCCCGCTTCTGCCCTGGAGTCTATACGTGGGGTCTAGGATCTGAACTCAGGACCTTCTGCCTGCAAGGCAGAGGTTTAACCACTGAGCCACCTCTCCAGCCCTCAAAAATTTTATAGCTAAAAAATTTTCAAAAAAATCACTCTTAATACCATTTTGTGAAAAATTATTTCAGCTTTCTATTTATCTATGATATATTGCATGTTCTTATTCAATTTCATTATTTTTATGGATTCTGTGCTATCATACATTATTTAAATACTATAATATCTGTTTTCTAATGAAAGATGAGTTTTTTATACAGCATATTTATACAGATCTCAATAGTAATATAGATGTTTTCCTTTTTTTTCTACCACAAATAGTATTTCAATAACTTTAAATTTTTAACCTATATTTGATTTTTTTTATTTCTCCCGAGGGGGGTGCACCGTTCCTGGAAGTGCTGCAATACCAGGTTAATGCGTGGAGTGGACGGAGCAAGCTCCTATTCCATCTCCTAATTCCAAAAATCCATTTAATATATTGTCCTCGGATAGAGGACGTATCAGATATTAAACTGATAAGAACAGATACTACACTTCATCTTAGCCAAAAGGCCAAGAAGCGATTGATTTTGTTTTTGCCTTATGATATATTCCTGGAAGAGCATTGCTAAGTTAACTGAATGACATTTGAGCATTTATCATACATTACAAAGTGTTTTTATTTTTAAGAATGTACTTTCCTTATATTGTGACCTGTAGTGTTTGAAATTATTACTTTCCCTATTAAAAGAAACAAGCATGGTCTTCATCATTTGTTACATTTACTTCTTATTTTTTTTTGTGAAAGTCTACCTTCTTTTAATGGATTTCTTTTCAATACAATTAATATATTCAAGAGTGTAAACTGGTGCAACTGTTACTCTTAACTATTGCTGTGAGAGAGCACCCAAAATCAAGCAACTTAAGGGAGAAAGGGAGATTCATCCGGCTTACAGTTCCAGAGGGGAGACACAGTCTCTCATGGCAGAGGTGGCATGGCTGGCTGACTGAAACTGGAAACAGGCTAAGTGACATCCATCCATGAGGGCTTAGAGCTCAAGATTCCTTACTTCAAAGGCAGCCACCTCTGGAAGTAGGGTGGGACTAATCTACCTCAAGGCCTACCCTTTGTGACTGCCTTCCTGCAGCAAGGCTCCACCTCTCAAGGTGCCATGACCTTGCCAAACACATGAGACTGTGGGGGACGCATTTCAAATCATGACAACTGGGGCAATCTTTCTTTCTATTTTGGGTCCTTTTCATTGGCCATAAAACCACTGCATTTGAACAAATAAAATAACTATTAACTCTACTTAAGAGGTGTCACAAAAATGTTTTAGAACATTCCCCCTTTATTCACTTATATAGTCTCCATGGCTGTTTTATGCAACAGTTAAGTTGCATCACATACATGTTTACTCCAACTGTTCAAAGCATTTCCTCCTTCCCAATGGCCCTTCATGGAGAAAGTTTATCAACCCATGAATTAGAAGGTTCACTGAAAACATTACACAGAATACACTGGAAAAAATAGCTGACATATATGCATGTCTACATTAGTATCTCATCTCAGTGCTTTGACAAAATACCAGAGAAAAACAACTTAGGAAGGAAGGGTTTATTTAACTAACAGTTCCAGGCTATACGGTCCATCTGGCAGGGGAAAGTAGGTGGCAAGGCTAGGAGGCAGCGCCAACTGTGTCCAGTCAGGAGGCAGAGAACAATCAATGCTTGTATTCACCTCACCTTCTCTTTTTTGTTTAGTATAGAACCTCAATCCATGGAATGTTTCCACCCACATTTAGGATCTGTGTTCTCACTTCAATTAACCTAATCTAGGTAACTCTTTACAAAATTGTCCAGAGATTTCTTCTTATGGTGCTTCTAAGTCCTGTCAAGTTGACAACCAAGACTGACATCACAATGTCAGTAACATTAGAGATAGAGAAGACATAATGTTTATTATTCAAAGGAGAATAGGTTGAAGAGGAGACAATATTTAAAAATAACAATACTCCAGAACTGATGATGAACATAAATCTTCATATGCTGGTTATATAAATACAAATGCAATTACCCATAATCAGAACAGAAGAATTAGAAATTCACATGTAACCCATTCAGGAGAAATGATAAAAAATACAGACATTGATTCGTTATAATGAACCTACAAAACTATGTATCACTTTAAAAGCAAGCAGTGATTAAAAAGCAAACTAAGCTTACATTATAATAGCATAATTTGCATCAACAAAAAAGTAGAAAAAGAATTCAACAGTCTTAAAAGTTCTGAGATATAATAAATATCAATGAGAACTGTATACACACACACACACACACACACACACACAGAGAAAGAGAGAGAGAGAGAGAGAGTGAAACTCTTTAAAAATTACAGAGAAACAAATGTTATTCCAAATAAAAAAAAATTCACTCTCTGTGGGAAGTTCTTCACAGGACACTCCAAAGAATATATTCTTTAGGATAGGAAAAACCAAACAAAACCCAAAACAACAACAAATACAGGAAAGTGTTCCACAGTATTATTCTTTTTAGGAGAACTTGGAAAATTTCACGTGAGGCTTTGTTTCCTGTCTGGTGTTTTTGTGTGGGACTGGGATTCAAACTCAGGATCTTCTGCTTGCTAGGCAGAGCCATAACCACTGAGCCATCTTTCCAGCCTTCAAAGTTGTCATATTGACAAAATAACCTAAAATTTATTTTACTATCTGTGTAACACACTGAAATCCAATATAGAACACTAAAACTACGAGCACACACATATAAAACAAGTACCAAAAGAAAGCTATCTTAATGATCATTCGAATAAAATGAATACAAAATTATGATTATGCTTGATAAGGGTCACTAAATAATTTATGCTCACAGGGAGATTTAACAGTTTCAAGCTTGAATGTACCTAATTAAAACAGTCTTGAAATATTCAATTTTTTGAAATATTCAAAGTAAAACCTGACAGAAAAAGAATTGATAGTAGCTACTCACTGTGGTCATAATCATAACCCCATAAATTAAACAGGCAGAAATTAGGAAGGGTTAGCAGACATGAACCACATAAATTCTAATTGCACTAGCTACAAAAGCAATATGAAGCATAATATTTAAAGCACTTTTAGATGTATGATATTTTATGCATATTAAGTTACAAAGAAACCTCCAGGATTTAAAAAAATTGGTACCCCATGGACCGCATAATAAAATTAGGTTTGAAATCAATTCTCAAGAAGAAATTAAATGAAAGATTAAAATTTCTTAGATGGAGTCTTAATCAATTCTACATATACAATTTATACTATGTGGTGAAAGTGACATCTAGGGAGAGATTATAGTCCTAACGCTTTTACTAGAAAAAAGGAATAGCAGATTTGTCATGGATTAGCAAGGAAGGAATAAAAATACCTTTTGAGACATAAGGAAGAGCAAGAAAGCAGAGGTAAAAATTCCACAACATACATAACAGCTGGGACATGGACGAATGATGGTGCTTGTCAAAACCAACACAACTCCAAGAGCTAATGAGTATGAAGAATGAACTTTGTTCCATGCAAACTTGATAAAGAAAGTCAACCAGCAAATGCTACACAACTGGATGTCCAAGGATCCCAACATGGAATGCATATTGCGACAAATGTGTTGTGTCATCTCAGCCAAGAAGAGGAAAACTGCTGCCCTACTGAAATTCAGAACACTTTATTGACTATGAATAAAGTTAACGTGCTAAAGAAAACAGTGCTGGACTCTAGCTGCCAAATTCTGAGTTGACTTCCACCTATGTTGGGCTCTACGTACTGGTAAATGGACCAGGAATGTGGCAGTCAGATTCTTGACTATTGGAAAGATGCTTTACAGAAAAGGAAAGGAAGCTACAGTGAATGCTATATTCTTCCATTAGCAGTGTAGCTCTTGTTTCTGTTCATGACTCATCTGATAGATCTGACACATGCTGAAAAACTGCTGGGAGATCATCTTCCTCTGTGATTTGCTTGAAAATTCCCCAAACTCCACAACATGGAGCACTTTTGGCCACAATCATTGTCGGTAAAGGGTAGTTACTTATACGTACATAAAATATCACTACCTGATACTTTTAAGTTGTATTTGATTAAAGTATCTGCATCATTTTATTTCTATTTAAGAACCGAAGATGATGGCTAGCATAGGTGGTGTTGTTAACGAGAAACAGATGAAAGGAAAGGCTCAGGGGAGCTAGGAGCCGTTGCTCAGCCAAACAGATCCTAAGTAGAAGAACCAGGACAAGAAGGCTGATGTTTTTCATTACTAGTTCAGTGCTATTCATGACATACCAGGACCCCTCTCTCCCCTTTTGTTCTTCAAGTATTCTTCTGTCGTTTTAGAAGGCGTATTTATCCTGCATCACACAGGTTGGGCAGGCATAGATACTATGGATGGGAAAGTGTGACCGAAGCACACTGGGGCTGTTCTATACCATCGTTCAGCACAATCATTTAGCATGTGGGATGCAAGTCTGTCAGGTGAGCCATATTTCATAGGACAACCGTGCTAATGGCAGCTCCCCTACCTACCTCCTAGGAAGTAAGCCTTAAGATCTAATGTCTGTGGTACATGCAGCTGATTCCGTTTTCTTTTATTTTTGAGAGGGGTTTCGCATAGCCTAGGCTGGCGTTGAACTAGCTTTGTAGCCAAGTATGATCATGAACTCATCTCCTCCTGCCTCCACGTCCCACAACTTGAGATGCAGGTATGTGCTACCATCCTTAGCATATGCATAATTATTTTACATATACTTACTTTCTTTAAGTCACATAACTCAGCAGAATTAAGAAGTTGTTTCAGAAAACTTCTCATCGTCCTACCTGGTATATTTTCTATGGTTTTATGAGGCATGCTTTGCTGTCTCTAAAACTGGAGGGAAGAAGTTGAGGCATAATCTCCGATGTGATGGTCAAAGGGAAATGTTAGCATCTGTGAAGCTCTTAGTATTATAACATAGTGATTTGACAAGTGCCCAGTAGGTTACTCCCTACTCTGTGATGTGATCTGGAAGCCACAGGGGAAAAAAGGATGATTTCATACACACTATAGTCACGTTGTACACTTTTCTTTTCTATTTGAAAATCAGCACATCTGAGCTGGCCTTTGTCAGGCACATTGCAGCTCTTAGTGCTCCCTACTAAATGGTAGAAGGATGTCTGACTATATTGTAGGTCTTACATTAAACCGGGACATAAAAGCCATTTTGTGTTGCCGCTTTTCGTTTCTCAACCCTCAGCTTGACTTACAAAATCAAGATGTATAAACACACACATCAGCCTAGAACTTTGCCCTGCATCCCATTGTCTCTGAAGTCTCTTTTCTCCTTCCTGCCGGTCCTCAGTGGCACTGTCGCCGTGAGCGATGGCGCTCTGCACAGGTGTGTGTGTGTGGCTATGCAGGAGTGGGGCTGTTTCCGTCCTTGACTCACTTTTCTCTCTCCTTTTCTCTATCTTCCTCAGTCTTGGTACCAGCCAGGCCTTTGCTGCTTAAGCCTATTCTTTTATTTCTGAAAACACTCAGAGAGCTATTCAGAGAAGATGCTGTATACAGAAAGCACATACCCCGGCAGCGCAGCACCACAGAGATGGGATGCACTCCCTGAAAAATTCAATCCAGACGGTGCAGCTGTCCTTCACTCCCGCTAATAACAAAAGACAATCCCTCTTCCTTTTGAATTTTTTGCGAGGTTTTCAGGTAAGGAGCAAAACGAATCTCTAAATGTGTGTCTTGACAGACATAAAAAGGATCATAGCAAAAACGATGATGCAAACACTGTAGAAAAGTTGAACCTGACAGGGGCAATATTTTTAATGAAAATGTATAAAAATATTGGGAGTGCACATGTGCATTAACACAAGCACACTCTCTCAAGGGGTAGCTGCTAAGACTGGAATACTCTTTTGTAAAGAAGTTAAGTGTGTAAGAGCATATGCATTGTGATATTTCAGCTCAGCACAAGGCAATGCAACTCCATTGCCTATTTTTCACATTTATCTTTTTTTTCTCAGGTATTATATTTATGGGGATTATGTGGCCAGTGAGATCATATTAGAACAATACTAATCAATATTTACAGATGATCTATATTTACTCAGTACTTCATATTACCATTTCCCCCACCATTTTTATCCACCACCTTTGAATTTCAGTAAAATGAAGTAATTCACTCAACCTGGGTCAGTTTGCAAATTCAGAGCCAAGATTCCCATAGACACTTTATGTGCTCCCCTTTTTCTTTTCTTAATTTAGGGTGGTTAACATTTGTGAATGGACTACAAAAAAATATAGGAAAGGCCATAGTTCTCTACCATAAACAAAGGTCAAAATTCCTTTCAAATTGCATTTCTTCCTTTTGGCCTCTTATGTTGTGCCCATCTAATGTTGAATCAGCTAGTTGACTCAGTGGCACATTTTAATATTGTATAATTACACTTAATATAACTATTACAGAAAAATATATACAAACAAATAAAACATACTTATAAGTTATGAGACCTTCTCTCCAGAATCCCAAACTCACTTGAGGGAGTGTGTTAATATCCTTTTTTTTATATATATCTCTTTCCCTGCTCCTAACACCCTTGCTTAAATCTATATTAAGACCTTTTCTTAATAACCTCCAACTTTGCTTCATAAAATTACACATTACTATTATGAAGAAAACATTAGTTTTGCAGAATAAAGGTAACTATAGCAACCTGAGTTTTGAATCAGGTCTCCTCTCACAGTGCCAGCAGCTCCTAGATGCCTTGGGAACTTTACATTAAAATGTGTCTGAAACACAGGAATTTTCCACTTCGTGTTTGCAATGCAATTCTACCTTTCTGAGGCAGTATCTAAAATAATCTGATGGCATGATCCTCTTCAGGTCTGTTTTGATGTAGTCCTCTTTCTCCCTTGCTCCCCAACTGTGGATGTTTTCATTGATGTCTATGACTCAGGATGAATTACAGCAGAGCTAGAATATCCTCCTCCTTGTACCTTAGGTGAACTGAGTCTGGGGTCTGGGAAGTATGAAAAAAATGACTTTGATTGGCAGCTTGTTCCTATTTTCCAAGTCAGGATAGGCTCCATAAAGAAGTGAAGGCCTGAGCAGACTCTGAGACTAGGATCTATTTTATTTTATTGTGGACTGGGAAATGGCAGCAAAAGGGATTTCCAACATGCTCAGTTTCTGTAATGTGCAAAGCACTGTGTTACTACAGAAGAAGAAAAGGTGAATGAGAGCTAGTCTTTTTTTTTTCAATTCTTTGAAGCTTTCATTTGCAAATCCAATGAATTCATGTGTCTTCACTCCATACCCCACCCCTCCTCCCACCCACTTCACATGTTCTCACTTCCAGACACTCTCCCTCCCACCCCCATGTCTCCCTTGCATGGTGATTTGGGCCATGGATGGGCAATGGTGGGCAAACCATCGAGTAAAGAAGCTCCCAGTCTCCTGTCCTCACCACTCTCGTAGAGTCTCTCAAGAAGGCACTGGATTTCCTGAGATCCCAGCTACTGCGGAAGTCCAGTGAAAGACATCACTGCACTGAGAGAGCTAGTCTTTGATTTAAATATACGATCTGGTAGAACACAAGGTGATATGCATACACGTGTGTCCAGCACAGATATATCTGAGAAAAACTATGGCACAGCCATGGATGAAAGGATTTTCATGTTTTCATGAGGTAAAAGGAAATCATCCTCTAAGACTTGAGACATATCTGATTGTGAAAGACAAGGAAAAAAGGAGAAATATCCATGAGACATACAGGTTATATTTGGATACACCCATATATTGGTAAAACTTGTTACACAGAATGTGACATTAGTGGGATGATAATTATATCATGGTTCAGAACCCATTCTTAATAATCAAATGGAACTTGCTGAAAGTTTTTGAAAGGGAATATGGTTAAATGTCAATTTTCAGGGCTGGGAAGATAGTTCAGTGGTAAAGTGCTTGCCATGCAAACAAAGGGGCCAGAGTTTGGTTTCCAAGGTCTTACAGTAAAATTCTGGGTGGGCGTGGGGGCCCACTTGCAAGTCTAGCTTCAGAAGGTGAAAACTGAGAATCCTCAGAGCCAACTGGCTAGTTAGACTAGCCTAAGAGTTAGAGAGTCTGCTTCCCAAACAATAAGATGGAAGAGTGATTGAGGATGATTTCTGACATCCACACTGGGCCTTTAAACATTTACATGACCCCCACATCTGTAAACATGCAGGCACTTCCTTCATACATGAAGGTGGAAAAGACATGGTTAAAGTCTTTAATTTTGATGGTGACTGATGGAATACTATGGAGAGGAGACACAACAGAAATGGAGGCCAGAAATAGAACAAATAAATAGAAATTTAAAGTTTTGTGGAATATCATGGGGAAAAAATATTGACACTGCAACATATTGAGTCTAATGGATAGAATTAAAAAGATAAGTTAGAAACTGAGAAACTATTAGAAGAGATACTAACACAAATAATAAAGCTATTCTTCCACTGAATATTCATTTAACGCTTGCTTTATGTCAGGAGTATTTCCAGCCACAAGCCTGGGAGCAGAAAGGACCTCATATAAGTTGGTTTGAGGAATTGCCTTATTTAATTTTATATACAGAGGGTTCAAGCTGTCTCCAGAACATTCTGCCACTTGTCATTAGAGATCTGCAGTTTTGGAGAATAACTGGGATGGAATTTTTCTCACATGGAAAGGACAGGGTAGAAGCTAAGGATGTAGGGTATGTAAACAGAAAAATTCTCCAAATGAAGAAACCATGTTTGGGGATTGAGGCAAGAGAAGCACTGTGTCTGGAAGGTCAAGAATGACCAGCAGAGGCTGGCAGCGTAGTGGGTACAGCTTTGCTCGAAAACCTGACTTGATTCCTGGAAACCTACACGATGGAAGGAGAGAACTAATTAACAAAAGTTGTCTTTGACTTCCACTCATGCAGCATGGCACGCATACATGTGATCTCTCTTTCGCTTTGCTTCCCTTTCTCTTAACTAAACAAAGAAGCAAAATATTAAAAATAAAGAATAACCAGGAAAGGAATGAACAAAATAAATGAATGTGTGCATGAATGAATGAACAAATGTAAATAAATTACTGAATATAAGAATGAATGGAGAATAAAAGAAGGGGAAGCCAGAGAAGAGGTACCAAAATAAGAAAATGGAGAAAGAAGTTTGGCATAAACATAAGGAGACCCAGACCTGGTAGCTGAAAAGACAGCAATTAATCCTTCAGAAATGTGGGTTTTAAAAAATATATGTCAGACATCATAACATCATAATCTCTGTAACTTAGGACTTATGAGAGATTGTGTTTTTATGCTTTTCTTGCAGTTGGGCACTTTGAGAGAGAAAGAAATGATAAAACTTGACCCATGTCACACAGTTATTATTTGCCTGAACAATGATGGCTTCCCTTCAGATTCTCTTGGTCACTGAGTCACATGTTAAAAAGCTGAGATGTAGCAATGGTCAAAGCAAAATCAATAGGGAAACAAGATGTACAAAATTCCTCTCAGGAAAGTGATATGCACTGATTATTAAGCCCAGAGGAGCAGAGCTGCAGAATACTATGTTAGGCGACTCTGTTTTTCTGTCTCGGTAAAACAAGAGATGGGTTCAAGGGCTCAGAATTCAAATAGGGGTTACTTCTACAAGTGTAAATTAGGAAAGGGGGTAGGCGGAGTCTCATCAAGAATCTCACAGGTTATCTTGCTTTAAGAGTGAAAGACTATTTGACAAAGGAAAAGCAAGTATCCTCATGTATGCATAAGCCTATCAGCGAAATGTCTTGTAGGTTCACGCATTACAAGGACAGCCGTCTGGACACTTAAGCTCTACGGAGCTCAGTACAGGGAAGTATAGAAGAATGAAAAGGCAACTTGTGCTCTTGTGCATATTTTCTCTGTCTCGCTCTCTTTCAAGTGGTTTTGCCAGCAAAAGAAACGCAAAGTGCAGCTCACCTAAATCAACAGCATATTGATGTACATTTTTTCTTTGTGTGTGTGTGTGTGTGTGTGTGTGTGTGTGTGTGTGTGTGTGTGTGTGTGTTTTTCTTTTAAGAGGTACCTGCCATTTACTCTCTGTTAGGGCACATTTTCTGTCTTCCAGGCAGCCCTATACATTTCACTTTGTATTTGTAAATCAAAATACCTGTTGCCGTGCACGTGAGAGGCACAGAATGCAAAGCTGTAATGGAGCAGGGTGGGGTCAATGACAGCACCGTTTTCTGAATGTTCCATCAGTTCTGTAAGGTAGCAGAGATGCCGGTGACAGCCTCTCACTCCGTAGCGGGCGCAATACTCATCTAACACAAAAACCTGGCCAGGGCTAAACCAACCCTGCAAGAGAAAAGAAACAGACGCGTTTTCTATACCAAGATTTGATTTTCTGTAGTCATGAGGAGGCTTACAAGAAGCTGCATCACGGTGGCTTTTGATATATATTTAATACTGCTGTATGTGTTTCACGTTATTTTCAGAAGCAATACCATCAAATCTGCATGGACCTGGTTTGTGATCCTGGCAGCCTAATGCAGTCTCACTTAATTGTGGAGGCAAGGCATGGGCAACTTGCTCTTTCTACTGTCATTCAAAATGAGTCAAATTTTTTTCACAAATTGTTAGTAGCAAGGCATGGTATCCAAAAACTCCAATTTATTTGAAGTAGTTAAAAGAGAAAGCTGTCACTCTGTATGAAACTGCTCACTTATTGAAAGCATTTTTTTGAGGGGGAGGATCATTTTATACTGAATTTATTAACGAGGTAAAATAATTTAAAAGGCACAAAAGAGACTCATAGGAACTGGAAAAAAAAGACTATACAACAAACAAAAACTGACCAGGGGTCAAACAGCCAGTAGATAGTAAAAACTGGTTCATGAATGGATGCTAAGGGATCACTGTGAATTGTGCATCATGTAACTAACTCCAGTTGGCTGGAAGCTAAGCAATTCTGGCTTTTGTTCTTCAAATACAAAAACAGATTGTGCAAAGTGAACCAAAAGAAAATTTCAGTTAGCCTGCCCGTGGTATACATGTACTATTTGGGTACTTAATATCAGGACCATTTTTCTCATTCTTTCTATGACCAATATAACACAGTTAATATTTCCCACCAGTAGCTCTTACCCTCCTGAAATGAGGAGTTGGGCTGTTAGGGTGGATGTCACCTGGAAAAGCAGGAAGCCTGCTAGGTTCACACTGGGGGACAGGGTTATATGGAGCTGCACTGTAAAACATCTTGACAGTTGACATGGATCATGAAATAATAGAAAGAAGGGGAAGTTTTAAAAGGAAACAGAATAACCATGAAAGTAGAAAGACAAAAACAGGTATATAAAAAGAGAAAAGGAGGGGAAAGACTACTATAAGCCCGCCATGGAGCTGGTGAAGTCACTTAGTGTATGTGAAATATTTTATATACTGTCTCTAATACAACCATTGTACATGGCAGTTATAACGACTTTTCTGTAAGATAAACTAACACTGAGGTATGAGAGCAAGTTGTCAAAGACCACAATGCAAATCAATTGATGAGTCTTGATTTACAGCTGGGGCTATCTGGTTTCCATTCTTTCTAGTCATATCATACCCCTATCAAGGTATATGTGAGATACGCTGAACCATTCTGAGAATTCCTGCATGGATAGTGGGTTATCAGCAAGATTATGGCAGTTCATTTTTTCATAGTTATTGTAGTATCTACAAAGAATTGAGAACACTGAAACTTTAAGGAGAATGTAACTTGATGCATGAAATTATCACCTTCAGTATCATGAAATCAAGTAGTGGTGGGACTGGCATTTTTTAGGTTACGTTTCCTCTCCACATTCCACAGTGTGAAACAACATGCCCTTTGTCTCTCATGATTGGAATTGTTTTGGGAAGAGAGATGGAAGTAAAGTTTCCTAGCTTTGCATAGTGCAATTATATCATTAATCTCCCTGTTTTGGTCACTATGCTGTCCTTTTAAGAATCAAAGAGAGAAGTGTGAAATAAATATTAGTGGTGAGTGAATAGAATTTAAACCTTACAATATCCATGCAGATATCAATAAATCCTGCAATAGTGGTTTCATGCCTCCAAAGTCTTTGTTGTTACTCATCCTTTTCTGGAGGGATATTCAGCCTTCTATTCATCGACTATTGAGTAGTGGACCATTGGTCTTCAGGGATCCAAACGTCTAACTAGGAGGTAACAGATTTGAATCCTTCAACTCTGCCTTCAAGAGTGGCAATTGAATAAGCCAGGGGTAAATGGTTGTTTTATGTCAACTATTTCTTATTTTAAAAAAAATCTCTTTTTTTTGTAGGTAACCCTACAGATCCTGCAGGTGATCAGACAGAGATTTTTACTCACCAAACAAGAATAGGAATCATTCAGTCTGTGATCCAAAGTCTGTCTCTGGAGAATTCTAAAGAGGAAGGCATGGTCAAGCTTGCAAGGACTAGCAGAAATAAACTCATCCATACCATGTTTCTGGAACCGGTCTGCATCTATACAGTCAAAAGAGTACATAAGGCACACTTATTTTTCTGATTTAATAGTCAACAATGTAGTTTAAAGAGAGTAACACTGAGGATTCATGGCAACAGAAGAGTACCCCCCCACATAAACAGAGTATGATCTAATCAGCAAATTTTAAAGTCTAAAGATGACAAGAGAAAAGTCCATGAATTGCTTAGAATAAAGCAATTTGATTTTCTTTAAACTTATTTCTCCTCTCTACTAGAAGAACTATCTTGCTTTTCAATTTTAGGGAAAGTCATCGAATTTTAAGTATGTATTTGCTAATGGAAGTGACTGGAAAAGAACCCAGATCTATTCATAACAGCAATGATGGCCGGAGCCTGTTTTCTAAATGGCAAACTAGGGCAGAGAGAAGCATGTGACTTCAGCTGGATCACTTCCAGTCTTTCTTTTTGTGAGAGCTTTTAATGGGACCAACTTTAACATAGAAATGGCAGAGAACCCTCTCAAGCTTCAAGTTTAAGAGACATGAAAAGGGGAACATCGTGTTTGTGCAAATATTCAGACAAAGGAGAGCATCCCAAATGGCACTTCAATCAAAGGTTCAAATTCATTGTTCTTTACAGATTGCATCTTTCATCGCCTGTAGACCCTGCGGGTTTATCAAAAGGCAAGCTTTTGTGATTGCTTTTATTAATGGTATGTTTTGTTGATGTCTTCAATGTGATTTACTAAATACAGACAAGAAAAGTGCCCACACTTCCCACAAGGAGTGCTGGGGTGTTACTACATTAGCTCTGATAGAAGCAGAGCGCATATTGAGAAAGCAGTCAGTTACCAAGATAAAAGTGGACTCCTCTCACAATAGTGAAGAAGTCTCATTGTTCTCTATAATCCATGAGCAGATCTCCTTCTGGTATCACAAGGAAAGCAGACTCCTAAATGTAAGCTACGTGTAGTTTCTAAAGCCTACGTGGTACAATCCTAAAAGTGTAAAGGAACCGGGACAAAAGTTTATTGATTAAACCCAATTATAGAGTCAGGCTCATAATAAAACTCAATATTGATCTGTGGACATGATGCTAACATAATCAGTCACATTTAGATATTTAGCCCAGATCATATTGATCCATGTCAAGTTCAACTTTCAGCCATATTTTAGATGGAGGAACTGTATAATTCAAGCTGAAGGGTCTGGAGAATCACATTAAAAAGGAACAAAACTAATGTGTATCCCACGTTAGTGACAAATACCAAAGACAGAACGCAGCAAGGACACAATGAAAGACGATTTACTGATGATGTAAGGTGTGTGTTTGTGATGCATGGAAGAAGTAGAATCTGTCTTCCTTTAGCTTTCATAATTATTTAGCCAAATGATTAAATATATCACATGTGAAAAATTAATTGGGTGAACATTAAACTACTTTGTTTTTGAACTGAGGAAAGAAATAGTTCATGTTCTCTTGTATTTATCTTTCTGACAATCCTTAAATGTTAAACTTATAAAGTAGTACCCACCTAATAAGCAGAAAATTAGGAAAGGTGAAGCACAAATATTCTGAAATTAGAATGTTATTTTATATCTTTAGAATTTATCTTAAACCTCATTTCTCCAAGTAAAAAATTCCTTTGGTGTTATGTTTATGAGATAATTATTTTATGAAATAACTGCTGGGTTTTATAACTATTTATTTCACCAGATAAGGTCATAAGAAGCAGCTAAAAATAATGCCCATTAACGGCTTATCTGTGGTAAAGAGGATATATAACCAACTTCAGAGGAAAACAACTATAATTTTTTATGATAAAGATTTGTAGAAATATCACTTTTATAAGTACAATTAGTTTTTAAATAAAATATGCAAGTTCCTGAAAATTACTTTGTAATTTCTATAATTGAGTCATTTTTGAACTGATAAAACAGTATCTAGACGAAACACAAATCTAAACAATATTTTACTAATATGACAAATTATGAGTAAGAATATAAAATAACTTATTCAATAATAAGATTAGTGATAAAATGATACTCACAAACAACAATTTAAGTCCTACATGCAGTCTTTACTTTGACTTTGAAAAAGTAGACAAGCAATCACTAAAATTTTTATTTAAAAAGCAGAACAAGTCCTAGGAGGGAACAAACATTTATCTAAAATCTTATTAAAAAAATAAAACGAGGCTTGGGAGGAAACAAGGGAAGACACACAATGCAGAGAACCATAACTGGCCAAAGTAACAAAAACTTCTGTAAATGGCTTAGCCCTAACTGAGCCATCTAAACTACCTCCCATCCCGAGGTTCATGAAACCTTGTCAAAGAGGGTAGGAATGTAAGAGTGGAAGACTGCGAGGGGTAATGTCAGATAGTAGTCACTGTGGTAACATGTCTGGGTGTAGTACCTAAGGTCTCAGTGCAACACTGACTACTTCCATTATCCTCTACAACAGCTGACCTTGCAACACTTTGCCATGGAACAGGGAAGATCTATGAGATAATATGCTACCTTGAGAGATTGTATGGGACTGGTGCCAGACAACAGAAAGGAGGAGCCTCTGCACTCTACTGATTACCCATAAAGGTAATGGACCAAGATTTTTATCCTGCCAAGTGCCCAGGCACTAACTAGTGCTGGCTTCCTAGATGGGATCCATTGGCTCACACACATATGGAGAAGGGGGAGAGGGAGGGAAATGGGCTGGAGAACAGAGGGTAGGAGTAGGTGATAGGTAATGAAAACATATAATATGTACAATAGCAAATAAAGTTAATAAAATGGAATGGAACAAGCAACTACAATATCCCCATGACTTTAGCTTCCTGAAACACAGGCTGCAAAGACCTTGTATACTTACATTGCCTAACTCAGATAAGCACAACTCAAAATATTGAATGAAAAGAATCTTTACCACTGGCTTCCATGATTTAAGAAGAAATGAAAATAAACCCAAAAGATTAAGTGTTTTACTTCCTTGTGTGACAAATCTGTATAATTTAAGTGTTTAAAATATTTCACTTTCAAATAATCACAAACCCCATCAACAGCATGAGATCTGTAAGTTGCAATATAAATCACGATGGCAACAGATGATCACCAGTGTAATAGTGGCATGAATTTCAAAGAGACAACTAACAACTTTTTGATTGGATTTAAGACCTGCTTGTAAGAATGACATGCATCCCTGTTACTGTAAATTAGTACAAGAACCTATAAAAAAGGGAAGGAAAACAATCTACAGGGAAGACTGCCAATAAAACTATAGGTAGGAAGATAGTATATCAAACTGCTCTATAGGTTGCTGTTATTATATTCATTGAATGGGCACTTACAGTGGAAACCTTTGGGTCTAAAGCTGGATGAGTGAAGGGAAATGCACATCAGTAGGGTGGCCTAAAGAGAGGTAACTTGATATACCATGGAAACCTGAGCACACACAGAAGTAGATAGACAAAGTGAACCCTGGAATCCATAGAAGCATACAGGCAGAAGAGTGAAAGGGAGTGGACGGGAAGGGGGGACTGAAGGAGGGAGGGAAGGAGAAAAGCTGGGATGAATACTCAATATACTTGTAAAAGTAGAAAAATAAATGAAAGATATTTGCAATAAAACATCTCATTTTCAAAAATTGAAGCTGGTTTACTTTGTTTACTTTTCTTTTTTTCTGCTTTCATGTGTCATGCCCATGAGCGTTCACCATGGGTGCGGGCCAAGGTATTAGCACGCCCATGTGTACATGAGTGCGCATGTGTGTATAGGCTTAAAACTGGTGTCTGAAATCAGCCTTGATCACTCATTTTATTTTATTTTCAGACAGGGTCTTTAATCAAGCCTAGAGTGTGCCAATAATGTTAGTCTGGATAATCGACTTGCTCTCATCATTCCCAGTCTCCATCCTGCCTGGTTGTTTTGCTTGCGTGGCAAGTGTGTTAATTGATGCCTGGCCTATGTTTAAAAAAATATAACAGTGTATACTGAAGAGCAAAATGAATGACCTTAGCATAAATGTGAAGAGGGAAGAAATAGCTGCATATCACTGAAAGTTTCTTTGATATTTTTGAAATATTTTATGTACTTGAAGTTAACAATATGCTATCATGGAGTATATCAAAAAGAATAACATGTTTATTAAAATAAAGCAGATTACTATGCCAGCTTACATGTTTCTACCATAAGACAAGAGCAGTCAAATTTTACTTATTTTGCAAAATGAGCTAATGCAATGGAATTTCATTAACTGCACTCGTGCACAGTGTATCTCTAGGTATCTACAGCGTACATACCTGTTTCTTGATGCTTTGACCTCATTCTCACCTTTGTTCCCACACTTTTCACTTCAAAATTTTTTCAAAAAGTGAAATAGGAATTCAGTCATGATATTCTTTTAATATTTTCATGAGAGCATATTTTCATATAGTTTTTTGTGGTATAACATACCTACATTTACTCTTAACAGATATGAAAATGCTTGCCAAATAAAAATATATTTCTAATCAAGTAGTATTATCAAATCCTGGATTTTAAAATTCACTTGCATTAAATTACAACTCTTTAACATTATCATAATTATTTTTCAAATAAATATGCATAATTCTATTCGCATCTTCTTGGAGAACAACAAATTTCAGCTTAGTTTGTCTGCTGAAATACTGTAAGAAAATTATTAAAACAAGCTAACAAGACATGAGCTTCAAAAGAATACTGTAATGCTGTCATAAATAGTGATGATTAACCTGTGCACTACCTACCAATGTGGGACATGGTAATTGACAGTACTGGTGGAGTTTCTATGGCAACAGTTGGCTATATATGCGCCACTGTCTTTAGGTGGTGTTCTCACTAGAAGAGCTAACATTGGACAGAATAAAAGCCAGATTAAGAAACATCATATTGACTAGAGACTGAGGAAGTTGAAGTGGCTTTATTCAAGTGGAACCTGAAAATCTAATTTCTTTCATTAGGATAATATTTGTGAGAAGTTAAGGGAAAAGAATAAGTGAGCTGGTTGACAATATCAATTTACATAGTTACCACTGACTAGAAACTAGCCCACATTAAAAAAATAATATGTGAAGACCACGAATGTCTTGACTGGCCCCAGAGGTCTTAGGGAGGCTACGTTAGTGGGGGCTGAGGAGGAGGGGACACACTGACTCCATCCAGCCCTGTGCTGTTTAAGAGTCCTAATACCTAGAATCACATCTAAGTTAGAGGTCAGGCTGCAAGATGGAAAGCCTTCAACTTCTGTCGTTTCAACAGACACTAAAGCTGCTTTTCCTTTGTGTCTGCTCATGGTGTTTTGAGGAAAGGTGGACACAAATGATAGAGGAGAGAAAGAAAAAGACAACTGGAATAGAAAAGGAGAACTTTCGTCAGCCTCCTGACTGAGGTCACTTGGGTGTCGAGAACTGGGACTCTGAAGTGAATGACTGAGAGGAGGGGACAGGCCCAGAGCAATTCTTCTCTGCAAAATACTGAGATGCCTACAGCAGAGGAACTTTAGAAAATTCAGTCATTGTCTTGTGCCTTAAACGTTTTGGTGCCTTGAGGTTTGCCTGAAGTTGCAGTTTTCACTACTCTTACACAGTTTGTAGGGGAATGTCTCTTACAGCTTACAAATTTACAGGAATTGAAAGTAGCCCTTAGACTGGAGAGATGGTTCAGAGGTTAAGCCTCTGCCTCTCAAGCAGAAGATCCTGAGTTTGGATCCTGGATCCCAACTAAAAACACCAGGCAGAAATGAAATAACCATGGCCTGTACTTCCCGCCCTGGAAGATGGAGCCTGGGAAACTCCAGAGCAAAGCAAAGAGAAGGTACCACAATCCAGGGTCATTCCTGAAGACGCCCTTGGGCTCCACAAGCACACACATGCCCTCTAATACACACAGACACATAAACACACACACACACACACACACACACGTGGATATACATACACGTGCACACACACACCACACACACAAATTAAAAAAAGCAGCACAGAAGCGTGGACCACTCCTGTTTTATATCACCCATGTAGCCTTTACAGGAAGAGTTTAATATTTTAAATTTTTATATACATTAGCCTGGTTAGTTTGTTCTTGCTTCATACAGGTTTTCTTTAAGACAAAGAGTAACAGTTGATATTATACTATGATTTAGTCATGCCTCAATTATTGACCCAAATAATTCTTTGATGTCTTTTTCTTAAGTCTCCAAGAAACTAATGTATAATTTATGTGTCATACATTCTACAGTAAATGGTGTAAAATAATATTTTCACATGATGAAAGCTTCAATCAATACATTGAGACCAGGAATTACATACAGATCAGCAAAGTCAACCAATGATGACCAACTGATCAGAACAATGTGTTTAATGTAAAATAAAACACATGTTTACCTGATGAAATTTAGAATGTTAACAATGAGGGAAGAAAGCTGTAAATATACAGACTTATTAACAACAAGGAAAGTAAGTTCATAAAATTAAGTATACTTTTATGTCTTTAAGTAAGGACTGAGAAAATATTTACCCCCAAATCAAACAGACAGCAGCTTTTCTGGTTCACTTTTGACATTAATTTGTCATTGGAAGCTAATTGAGGCATGACTAAATCATAGTATAATTATCAACATGAGTGGTCTAACTCTTCTGTGCTTTCATAATATATTTCACAAGATAAAAAAGTGTGCATTATGGGGACTGGAGAGATGGCTCAGGGGTTAAGCCTCTGCCTGACAAGCAGAAGGTCCTGAGTTCGGATCCCAGATCCTACATACAAACACCTGGCGGAAGTGGGGGAGGCCTGCGCTTCTGGTCCTAGTGGGCGGAGCCTGTGAATCCCCGGGCAAAGCAAAAAAAAAAAAAAAAAAAAGGGAGGTAGAAGCAGTCCAGGATGATTCCCGAATTCACCTTTGGTTCTACACACACACACACACACACACACACACACACAATCGAATAAAAAAAGTGTGCATTATGTTCTTTACATAACTATGAGAAAATAAAAACAAGGTGTTCTGTTGCAGATAACAAGAAATGACCTTTATGTTTTACAAATAGGTTTTTGATATAATGAGAATAATGCCACATATAGTATAGAGTTTTTGTGACCATTACATCTATACAACCATCATCTTTAAAAAACTTTGTTTTCACTTTAAAATACATTTTGTTTTTATTCTTTGAAAGTTTCATATATATATACAATGAATTTAGTCATTCTTACTTCCTTTTAGCCTTTCTCATTCACCTTCTTTCTCACTAAGTTCCTTTTCTGTCTCTGTGTATGTTTCTATATGTCTCTCTGTGTGTGGTTAAGTTTAATAACTTAAACTCTTCCTGTAAAAGGCTACATGGGTGATATAAAACAGGAGTGGTCTAACTCTTCTGTGCTTTCATAATATATTTCACAAGATAAAAAGTAGTGCATTATGGGGTCTGGAGAGATGGCTCAGGGGTTAAGCCTCTGCCTGGCAAGCAGAAGGTCCTGAGTTCGGATCCCAGATCCTACTGGCAAGCAGAAGGTCCTGAGTTCGGATCCCAGATCCTACGTACAAACACCTGGAGGAAGTGGGGGAGGCCTGCGCTTCTGGTCCTAGTGGGCAGAGCCAGAGTTTGAGTATTCAGGAGGCTATTGAAACATAAAACCATTATATTTATGCCTACATGAATAATAAAATTATATTGTAGAAGACAAACGTTTATTGTCAACTTAAATATTCTTGGTTTGGCTAAAAAGTAATAGGAGTCTAACACTTGAAATGATATTATGATAATTTTCTGAATTCCTATTAGTATGAATAATATAGTATTTTTAAGGAAATGGAAAGAAAAAAGGGAAGGAAGAAAAGAAGAACAGGGGTAGGAAGAAAGAAAGAAAAAAATGAGGGAAGGAAGGAAAGAAGAAAGAAAGGAAACTTACCTTTTCTGGCTATAGGTCAGCAAAGAAAAAATATATGAAAGAATAAATTGCATATGCTTATATTTACACACCTAGTCATTATAACTCTATGTTATTTTCTTGGTTTCTGCTGATGACTCTGAAAGTTCTAAGAAATAATCAGGAGAAAATACAAAGGAATGATGTAAAATCACTGGAGGACTGAGATTGGAGTCAGTCTCACTCCAGTATCATGGAAATGGCATTATCTTCCTCCCTCCCTTTCTCCTTCCTTTTTTTATTTTTATCATCTGGAAAAATCGCAAAAGACCCAAGCCTGCTCGACATAAAGGCAGCAATAGCATTTCGCCACATGCGAGAACCAGCCATTAGGGACTTGGCATTTTAGCCAGAACAAGTAAACCCAGTTCCGTGCAGCCTCACCAATGCCACTCTGACAAGTTCAGATCAAACACAAGAAAGATTGTGTTAGAAATGAATGACATGATCTATCCCAACAAACTGATTATTAGACCTTTGAATCATTAGCTCTGCATTGGATAGTTGTGGTCTTAATGATCCAGGCCAGTGGTTCCCAAACAGCTCTAGTGTCAATCACCATGTACAATGTGGATGCATTCAGGACAAAATGAAAAAAAAAATACTGGAACATAAGCTGGTGGCAAACAGTTGTCAGATCTCTGTAATGCAGAGGTTCCCTATTTTGAAGGAATTCCTCCTACGTCTACTCTTCCTCCTAGATTATGAACCATTAGGTCTGGGGTTACTCTTGACTGTCAGAGTTGAGGAGGGAGGATTCTTCTACTAGCATCCTGTGGAAAAAGCCTAGAGAAGTTGCTAACTCTCCCATACTGTTTGGGATATCCCATCCATTTCATCTTCCTCTATCCCAAAAAATTATTTCGCCTTAAGTATGAAACAATGCAGAAGTTGAGAAGTATTGCTTTAACTTAGCATAATGCAAACATTCTGGTTCTGGGCCAGGTGGCATGGCTGGCGAAGGCTTTCCTTTTTTATTAGAAACACCTGGAATAATGGGGAAGACTGCAAGTTTATAAATACTTTCAAAACATTGTACATTGGAACAAAAACTCAGCAAGTCCCGGTTTAGCGAGGGACTGTTTCGAAGTAATAAGGAAAGCAGAGAATGACAGGAGAAGACCCTGATGTCCTTCTCTGGATTCTTCACACCTGACACATGCACATACCACCTCACCACACAGACACATACGCAAAACAGCATTCCAGAAGCCATAGGTTGTTAAATGAAAATCCTGTCATCACAAATATGCTTCCTCCCTATGAGTAGTTGACTGGGAAAATACGTGCATTTGCCACATTATTAATTGCCCTCCAGAAATAGAAAGGGAGACATTATTGTTGAAGATATCACATGATTTGGTCACAGGACATAGATGAATATAGCTGGAGCTGAGATGAAATCTTCCAGGCTGGTTAGTTTTCATAATGCTGGAGGGTTTCATAATGTTATCCAGGCTGCTAAAGGAGGATTGTCAGCGAAATCCTACTCCACTATGGACCTGCATCTTATGCTACCAACTGTCCAGGCAAGAAATGTTCATTGCTCTAAGAGCAGCATGCCAGTAATGGAGATGCTCAACTGTTTTTCTGAATGGACTTAGGGCTCAATCTACAAGAAGGAACTTACAGCTGGTACTCTAAGCCTTGCTTAAAAGGAGTAATAAAAAAAAACTCTGACAATGTGGGATGCAACCACATAGGAATTTCCTATGATATTAATATTTCAAAAACATTTTAGGTTAAAAAATGAACTGTCCTGTACAGAGAAAGGAAGATAGGGCAAAACAACTACAAAAATACCCTGGGATACCCCATCTAAAACCCAGCGACAATTAAACAACACTGGAAGTAACAGGTATGTGCTACTTCCTAAGGTGTTGGTCAGAAAGGTTTCAAAGACCCTCTCCCCCAAACAGTATAAGCTTTTGCCATTGCTCTTGGTTGTCCTCTAAGAATTAACAATAAGATGCTATTACTGAATATGTAACACATGTGGATCACAGGACATGGGCTTTTTAAAATGAAATACCAGTTGAAACTGAACTGGTCTGGAAACATTCTCCTTGTGGTATAGTACATAGTATCAGAGTTTCTACCCCATAGAAGTTACTAGGGGTAGAAAAGCAATCAAAGGTCTCATCAATCTGTGACAGTTGCAAGTTGTAACAGCAATCACCAAGGCACGAGGTGACCATCAGTGTAATCATGGCATGAATGTCAAGGGGGCAACTAATAGCTTTCTGATTGGCCTTAATGCCCACTTATCAGAAAGGAACACATTCCTCTTACTGTGAACTAGAACAAAAACCTATGAAAGGAGAAGACAGGTCGCAGGGAAGTGAAGGTTATGGATGTTTAACTAAGAAGATATTACATCAAACTATCTTCAAATACCTCTAATCTATACCCATAGATTGGAGGAGCACTCAGCACTCAACCTCGAAGCTTCCAGTAATGGAAGATGTTTACTACAGAACCGTACAACTGACCACAATGAAGAAAATAAGTGGCTGAAGACTGCTTGGCTCTAAACAGAACATCTAAGCCACACCCACCCCGCCCCAAGGCTTCAGGGAACATCATAGAAGGAGGGGAGGTAAGATTGTAAGAGCCTGAAGTGACTCAGTGGTGTGCCAGTCATGATCTCCTGGACACGACAGGGCTATGGGATCCATGATTTATGGCAGATATGTAAACTTTCTCAAGAACTTCAAAGGAACTGTCCTATGAACATCACACCATGTATGGGGAAAGGTCCCAAGATGTTCCACACCTTCCCGGGAAACTGATGAGGGCTAAGGCTGATAGGGAAGAAAAGGAAGGTGCTTTCTGCAGTGGTATCCATTGACTAGGATACTTGCTGGAGCATGAATCATGTCAGTCATATGCAAAGGCAAAGTAGATGAAACACAGTGGACCCCACAAGTGAAAGGAATTGAAAATAGAAGGGAGTCTAGAGGGGGAATGAAGGGTTGTGAGGGAAAAGGAGGGGAAGTGAAATTGGAGGTGAAAGGGTGAGAATTCATAAATTCACCATATTTATGTTCTCAACACCAAAATTATATAAATGTATATTAAAACAAAACAAATAAAAACAAATAAAGATGGCTAGGGCTGGGGAGATCATAGGACACTACTGCTGTATTGCTAAATAGATATAATATGCCCATCATATTTCCTTCTAGATAATTTTGTTTGTACCATAGATGAGTGTTGCCATCAGCTTTGGTCAGAGAAGCTCCCTTGACGGTGGTAGGGGAGAATGTAGTAGACCCATAATTGGATATGCTCAGCAGTAAATGGGGGGTCATTTTACCCACTCCCAGGCTCAGCGAACACTGTAAATGAGGGAATGGGAAAAAAGTTGGAGGTGGAGGAAGAAAGGAAGTGAGGTGGAAAGATGATTTGGAGCATTTTCCATGTATTATTACAGGCTTGACTTCATAGCAGCTGTGAGACCAGCAAGGACAAGAGTGGGCCTGTCAGCACCCTCATGGGGGGTGGTGTGAGAGTTCATAAGGCTCTGCCTCTCCCTGTGGACTTACAGGAAGACAACTCTGGGTAAAGAAGAGGAGCTAGCGCCCTTCCTTTCTGAGTATCTAAACTCAGTCAACAGTATCTGGGGGAGGGAGAGACATTCTCTTCAGTGGTGTGACCATTGCTAGCCTACAGTGACAAACCCTAGTTGAACACAATTGGTCAACTCAAAACTGAAAAAAAAAATAGTGAAGAAGAAAAGGGATGAGTTGGTATGTGGAAGTGTGGTGGTCCTAAGAGCAAGCTAGGGCCATGGGGGTGAAGCTGATAAAAAGATTATATAATTTGAAAAATGCTATGACATATTCAGAAATTGGCTTCACTAAGAATAAGGGAATAAAATGGAGCTTTGTAGATAAAAGATTAATAACAAAAGGTTTAGTTGCTTTGAATGAAGTTGTATTTCATATTTGTAGGTGGAACGATTTAGTGTCAGGTAAAATTTGGATGCAGTCTAGGTCAACATAAGATGGAAGTATAAGTGGCAGAAGCTCATCATTATAGAGTATGCAGCAATTGGAAAAATGAGATTATGATGTACACACATCAAATGTAGATGAAACGTTCAAACGTAGCACCGAGTAACATGAAACAGTATGACAAATAGTATAGCATCACACAGTACAGCAACATTTATGAGGAGTTGATTGTACATACATAAAACATACATTTCCTAGAAGAAAAAAGATGTCTCTATCAAACACTGTAGAATTGTAGCACCTCTGAGGAGTATCTAAACTTACCTGTGCATGTAAAAAAAAAAAAAATGAAGAAGCAATTACTTAATTTTGTATCAAAAACCTAAGTTCAGGGCCAAAAAGATGACTTAGTAGGGAAAAGCATTTGTTGCATGGATACAATCACCTGAATTTGATCCTTAGAACACACTTAAAAAAAAGTCAGATGAAATAGGGAGCAAGTGTAATCCAGGCACTTTTGAGGTGAGTAGGGAGACAGAGGCAGAATTATGCCTGCGAGCTTGTCAGCCAACTGGCTTGGAGAAGCAGGAGCAGTGGATCATTTTTATTGCTCACCCATCACAGCACAAAACTCACATGATATTTTCTCTCCACTTTGCTCTGGTTGATCTATTTTGTGGGGGTGGGGAAGGGATCAGGCATATGTTACAGTATGTGTGTGTGTGTACACACACACACATATTCCACACTTCGTGTAGGCTAGAAAACAACTTCTAGAAGCTGATTCCTTTCACCATGTGAGTTCTGAGGATAAAATTCAAGTTAAGTGTAATGGTAAGCACCTTTATCCACTGAGACATCTTATTAGCCTTATTAATCTTAAAGTAGGAATACGTAAAGCATTTTAATCTAATTAAAACTAACACTTAATGTAGCAGTTATTCTTCTCTGTTGCTGTAGGACATATTCGAACAACTTAAAAGGAGAGGTATTTAGCTTATGGTTCCAGAGGAGAGAAAGAGTCTATTATGATGGGGAAGGCGTGGTTGGCTGGGGAAGGTGGAGACAGGAAACAGAGAGCTGCTAAAACGCCAACTACAAGAGCAGTCAGCTCCAGGAAGTAGGGTGGGAATAATCAACCTCAAGGCCCATCCACTGTGATTACCTTCTTTCATCAAGGCTCCCCCTCTTAAAGGTGCCACGTCCTCCCCAAACAAGTAAAGATTCAGG
Organism: Typhlomys cinereus; assembly: GCA_023101885.1. Taxonomy (NCBI): domain Eukaryota; kingdom Metazoa; phylum Chordata; class Mammalia; order Rodentia; family Platacanthomyidae; genus Typhlomys; species Typhlomys cinereus. The sequence continues at coordinate 2,516,201 of JALPQD010000001.1, forward strand.
CACAAGAGCTTGTGGGGGACAACTCACTTAATATTTCTAAGAAGTCTATAATTTTTAAAGTGTGTCTCTCAAATTAATTTAGATAACCTATGGATGTGGTCTGTGACTTCACAAGGAAAAATAAAGAAAATGCGACCTTCTTCACTTACTGGCCTCAAGAGAGCTTTTAAGATGCTCAGATGTGTTATACTGAAGATTTTTTGCAGAGAAGGGGGGGTAGTTATTTGATGCATGAAAAGTAAAAAAAGAAATAATGCATGTCAAGATGTTACTACCCTGGAATAGAATCTTGATAACAAAAAGCCACAACTTGAACTTAAAGCTAACTACAGATTGGCTTGGCACAGGAAGGAGCAAAAGGAGTTTGGGAAAACATTGCAACAGATGAAACTTTTGGCTTAACAATTACTGAAATTGTTCCTAACATTCTTACACAACTTACATGATGAAAATTGAAGGGAAAATTCTTAAGGATTTAAATTAGCACACAGAAAATGGTCTGGCATTAAGACACTTGGAAAGAAGAGAAGTTGTACTTTTTGGCATCCTATTGTCCTTATAGAGCAAAAGAGAAAAAGAAAACCCATGTTATCCTTGCATATTACTGAGAACAAATATACAAGGTAATTATTCATCATTTCCCATTCTGAAGTCCTAGCACCAAAGTTAATTTTGCTACAGTTTCCTATCATTTATGGGAAGCCTAAGATGAAATTACAAAAACAAAATAACATTTTTCTTTTGTGAGGCATCTTGAAAAGTTTTCTTACGTGTTCTTGAAATTCCAAAGCATATTCCAATGCTTGGCAAATCCACAATGAAGAACACATGTATCATTTACTCTAGACTTATGTGAAAAAGTAGATAACTGATTCTATGGTTAATATGAACTATTATTTAATTAGTCAATTAATGATGTGGGATACAATGCAGAACAAATTTGCCTCAATTTTGTATTTTATTAACATTATTAATTGTTAATCAAATTATTTCTTAAAGAAAACTTACACAGCTGAGCATCTGCTTGGAGAGTCGCTCCTTTAGGGTTCATCTTCTGGCTTGTTACAGCAGGAACTGGCTTGTAAGACTGACCAGTGGCTCTGTACATGGCTTGAACCCATAATATTCTGTCCTGCTCATCATCACTGGCAAATATTACAGTATCTCCTTCTTTAACAGCATTGAAAAACATCTGGCCACCTTGAAGGCCTGCGGAAGAAAGGCACAATTAAAATTCACTTTTCTTAGGTATGACACCCAAGTCTTGACATAAAGTTCAAGTTGTTTTGCATACACATTTACATATAGCTTGAAGTCCTTTTTTAGAAAATACTTAATCTTCAACAATTTCAAACATACATACATGAATTTTAATCATATTCACCCTTCCATTGCTATCTTTTCCCACTTCCCATTGAACCACTGGGAGTAACATGACATAACCTTTTTAGTGTTCCCATACTTCGCAGCCTGCCAGATGAGGTCAAGTATTAAATTTGCTGTCTGTGGCATCATGGGACACTCAAAAAATGTTTTGTGTTTAAGTATTGGGAGTTCAGACTTTTATTAGGTGAGGTGCTTAGACAACGTGAGTGTGGATGAAGGGAAAGAAATGTAAGAATTTGTTATTGTGGCAAAAAAATCAGAACAGTGCATAATATGACTGTCATTTCATTCCCTGGTTTTAAAATAATTTTGCTTCCGAGTGAAGTCTCTGGGGTTGATTATTTTATTTTAAATATTTTATCACTGTTCTAAAATGAAGTAGCAAATGATGACTAAATGCAGTATTCCTCAAAATGACCTCATTTGAATCTTGAAGTCCTGTTCAGTTATAGGAAGGAAAAAGCTCTTATTTGTCAAGGGCAGTATGAAATAGAGAGCCAACACAGATTCTCACAGAACTGCAAGCAATCATACATGTCCAGGAAGGCAATTCACTTGAAATTACCTGGGTGCGGGTCTGTATAGTCCACAGTGTATCCTTCCAGTTGCATTAATTCTTGTGGTTCAGACTTTTTTTCTCTATAACTGCACATAGCAAAGGTGTACTGGCTTACCTGCTCGAAAAAGGGAAAGTTTGCAATCACATTCTGAAAAGACTTTCCTAACACTTTCAAATAACAATATATAACTTGCATATAAACTATTCTACCATAGCATTTCTCAAAACCCAACTTGGAGATTAAGATTTCAATTCTTGGCTTCAGTTTGACTTTCCATGTGCCTTCAATTCCTTGTTTCACAAATCAGTGATTCTTTAGGCATGTAGTGGATGCAAAACAAAGAAACAAACCAACCACAATACTTTTTTTTTGCCTTATAGTTCATCTTTTTTAATATTCACAGAGTTACAGAACTATGTTGACTTGGCATTTGGAAGAGATCCCTCCAGCCTTATTTTGATTTTGTTTTCACTTTGACTGCACAAACAGCCAGCTAGGACTGTGGTTCTTTCCTCATCCCATGGACATCTTGTGAGTTCACTGTCAACTTCTAGTTCCACCTCATTTTGGGTCTAGTAGTGTATTAGCACTTAGTAATAAGACTTAATCACTGTTAAAATATACAGTGCCCTCTGATACACCCACACAAAGTAAAAAAATATACATACAACATTCATATTTTTGCTGTTTACTTCTTGAAATGCCACTTCAACATTCTGAATATGTCTCCTTTAGTAATTTTTGACTCAATCTTTCTGTTTATATGAAAATATCTTTAATTTGTTCATGCTTATGTGTGTCAGTTTAGTTGTGTTTATATATATAGCATGTAGTCTGAAATCCTATCTTCATTTTACAGATACTGTTCATTGTCAAAAGGTTATATACCAATGTTGAAACTGATGCTCAACTATGCTTCCCATATAATCAATTTGTCTTTTTTTCTGTGGTTGTTCTCTTTGTTCTTTCCTCCAGTGTATGTGCATGTCCACGGCTCACACGTGTGCATCCCTATGTATGTGTCCATGTGCCACCATGCATACGTGAAGATCAGAGTGCAATCTGGTGTTGGGCCTTGTCTTCCAACTTGCTTGAGACAGGAGCCTTTTTAGGGCTGTGAGCACCAATCTAACTGGCTTGTGTGCTGGAAATTCTCCCATCTCTATCTCCCAGTTCCCTGCATGAACACCAAAATTACATAGGCACATCACCCTGTCCAGCTTTACACAAGATCTGGGATCTGAATTCAGATCCTCTTCTCCTCACAGTGGTGTGGCAAGTGCTTTACCCACTGACACATGTACCCAATCTCTCTGTGGCAGTTTTCTTCATCTTTCTTTCTTGTAGTTTCATTCATTCCTAGGGGTGACAAGTCTATCCTGGTTAGCATCTGCTGCATGTTCTTATATTGGGTAATCCTAAATATATCAAAGTTAGAATCTGACAAATCATTATCTTTTCCAACATAATTTTTTGACATTTTTGCTTTACTTTTCACTGTATCTGTCCATGTTGAATTCCAGGTAATTTCTGTATGTTTTTTACAGAATTAACATTCTATAGGAAATTGCAATGCTATCTCATATTTAGAACTTTCTAATTTACTGCTTAACCTGTCTCATAGGCTTTTATTTCAGTGTCTGTGTTTTTAAACTTTCTAAATCCATATTTGGAAAATGCGCTTTCCAAATCTGCTACCTTAATTTTCACAGTGTAATGTTCTGTTCTTAGGTGATTGTTTCTTTTATTCTCTCTTTGTGTGTGTGCGTGTGTGTATGTGTACATGGTTGTACAAACACCTGAGGTTCATATTTGGAACAATCTTAAATTGCTCTTCCATTTTTTTCCTTTAGAATAAGAGGCAAGGCCTCTAATCAAATGTAAACCCCAATGATAAGGCTAGTTTTACTAGCCAGCTTGCTCCAAGGATTCCCAATCTTTGCCTTCCCAGGCTGAATTTACCATCATGCTCAGCCTCCATGTTAAATGGGATCTGAAGATCCAAACACTAGTCCTTTTGCTTGTGCAAAAAACTGCTGAGCCATCTCCTCAACTTTATTTTGTAATATGTTTGGTCTGTTTAGAAATAAAAGCATCTTAAACAAAATTGTTTCACAGTTTATGAATATGTAGGTTTACAATTGAAATTCTTAGATGTCAAAACTGGGAAACTTAGGATTACAAGTTCATATTCAGCAAAACTTTATCTGTTTAGGTAAAGGATTTATATCTCTGAATTTTTCCTATTGTGAGATGACGTATTTCTTATATTTGGTAATTTCTGAATATAACTTTAGACTCGCACATCATTATCTTATCAAACATTGCTCAACATTTCCAATGCAGAGCACGTTCTATGTTAATTTCTTAACTGTGAAATTTCTTCTGTTTATAATAAAATAAGTTGGTAATTCAACATTGAGTACAAAATGACATAAATTTTGAAGGATAATTCTTCTACACATTTAGACTCCACATAGAAATGCATGTTTACTACCCTGTGACAGATTTTCTTCTTAGTGGGCCACTTCACCATAATCAAAGTCAGACCACTTTATGAGTTTATGTATTAAGTTCCTCTGTTACGCGTATTCCAGGCCTTTGTCTATTCTGATTGGACAATCAATTCCAGGCATATTGACTTATCTCCTTCTCCAGTTGCAACTGCAGCCAGTATCAACTTGAAAGTGTAACCATTTTGGTTGTTTTGGTCTTCAGTTCTACCTTTTAACTTGAAGCTGAGCTGCATATAAAGAGATAAGTAACTCACCTGATCCAGCATTTCCAGGTGTTAGACATAAAGGGGAATTATCTACACCAATGCTGAATTTGAACCTGGGCCTTGCCTGTCCTAGAAAGCACATTACCTCTTGGCTACATTCCCACCCTCCCCCCCCCTTTACAAGAACTCATGATTTTCCTGCTTCATCCTAGGCAGTACGTGAATTATAGGAATGTGCCATCATGCCCATTACTTAACAACTGGATCTCACTACCAACTTAAATGCCTTAGATAACTCTTCAATTTTTGTTCTACTTCATGAATTTTGTGTGTAGAAGAACTAACTTTTGTCTGAGAGACGTATCTGGAGATTATGTATCATTTCCACTAGGTTCCACAAAGGCAAGAACAAAACTATAATGATAGATTTAGTATATAAATTAACACACATTATGTCAAAGGTGTCTTATGAATAACTAAACTTCAATTATTAGACATCATGGGACTTCTCAAAAGTAACATTTTACAATAAATTATTAGTCAAACAAGTATTTTGAGTGTATGTTCCCAAAGTCTCACATCTCTCAAAAACACAACCAAGAAAGTCTCCAGGCACATCATTGCCTAAGTAATCTTGGGCCTGCTGGGAGGAAGATGAAAAGCATAGAAGAGTCTTCCTTTGCTGGGCAGCTGGCAACCTTCTCCGGCAGTCAACAAATAGAGACCAGAGTTACCACCGCTGAAGAACTCCACACCAACAATTGAACTTGCTCTGTTTGATCCATTTCTTCACTAGAACTACCAGGCCTTCATATATAAAACTCCATTCTCTCTTTCTCAGTCTAAAAGCCCCTACATTTTTCTTCTCAGATCCTTACAACCTGCCCCTATTCCACTATTTTTAAGCTGCACTGCCTTGTTTTTGGTTTTCTGGTTTATGATTCAACTTGACTAGAACATGCATAAATTGAAGTACATGGCATATAATTCCTGGCTATGTTTGCATGGAATTCATTTCGTTTAGAGTCAGTAAATAACTCCCTTCTATCATAATTTGAAAGTAGAGCCCACATGTTTATCTTAATTGTAATTAGCATAAGTGGCTCACCAGACCAAATGATGTATATTCTTTTTTTTTTTTAACATTTTTTATTATTATTTCCGCTCATACAAACTTAATAGGTACACCGGTTCCCTTCTTCCCTCCTCCTCCCCCGACCCCCTGTTCTCCCTCCCCTCACCCCTCCTCCCCATCCCCCAGTGCCTCCCCCCCAATCCCTGGAGAATCCTTTAATGTGCCAGACTCTCCTCTGGGCCCTCCTCTCCAATGACGTACAAGGACCCAGTGGCATTTCCCTGAACCCTTTCCTGTGTTCCTCTTAAGCATAGGAGCACTACTATGGCTGTCAATTCCTTGCCTCCAAGGATCTTGGTGCCTTTAGCAAAAGTGTAGCTAATGATGTATATTCTTAAATGCATTCTTTTCTGTTGTCATTTGATTTCAGATGCCAAACACTGCATTTAAATCTCAGGGAACAGTCAACATGACTGTTTCCCCAAGTCATAAACTTTAAGCAAATAAGATGGAGGGATGTTTTTCATATAGATAGTTACAATGTGAACAATGTTATAAATAAGCAGTCAGACAAAAAAATCATTAAATAGGAGTGATAACTCACATGACAGATATTTTAGCTCTTTAAAAATATCTGATTCATGTAAGTAGTAAAACCTTCTGTATATTTTGCCATGTAGAGATAAAACTGAGCTAAAGGACATTAACTCACTCTATTAGTATATAATTCAATGAAAAAGAAACAATTCTGGAAAAAAGAGGTAATGAAAATATGGTAATTTTGGAATTATAATGGAATGTATTTGTTGCAGTTAGCCTGCATGGTTGCTGATAAATTACCAATAAATGGCTTAAGGAACAAGGGATTTATTTTGTCTTATGATTTTCTGGTGATAGTTCTCAGTCCAGCTGATGGGAGAGCATGCACCAACACCAGGGCCGAGGGAACTGACCATACCATCACTACATAACAGCTGAGAGAGGGACAATCCTTGCTTGCCAGACCAGCATGTCTGGCTGGCCAAGTGTACACAAGGATGCCAACTCTTAATCAGCTCTCTATATTTTATTGACTTGCTCAGGGCCTAGTGCCACCCACCATGGGCTGGGCCTTCCCCATCAACTAGACAATCTCCTGCAGGTTTGCTCTGGGTTTAACCCAACCATTAATTCTCTACAAATGTGCCCAGAGCTCAAACCCTCAACCATCAAGTTGACATCTGTACATAACCATGACAGTATAAAAATGAATAATTTTATTCTGAGTCTAGCATATATGCATATATATACATATATATAGTAAGATGTATAACAGGTTACATAATATATAATAGGATCACAACCTGGATTTATTAATATTACAGCATTATTTTATGTTAGCTTAATATTCTACTGTGCCATTAATCAGCAACCATTAATCAATTGAATAAAAGACCATTGTAAATTTGGCAGAAATAAGAAGGACTTGAAGAGTATACAGTTGAAAACTACAGATTATGATATTCAGGGACTTATATCTCATTGAATAAGTAATAGTTGAACTGAAGAACTGAGTTAAAAATTTTGTTGAAAAGAGATTATAAAATCATGTCTTGAATCAAGCTGGTCACCTGTAATCTCAGCTGTTGGGAGGTTGAGAGAGGAGAATTGTGAGTTATAGGCTGACCCGAGACCCTGAAATCAAACCAAATCACACAATAACACAAACCTGGCATTTCCTGAAACATACTAGTTCTGAGTATGTCTGGGTCCTGGGAGACTGAGATTTGACCTAAGCAGCTCAACAGAGGAGGAGGGATCTTCCTGCCCAAGGTCACCAGGTGAAAATGATGCTATTCAGTCTAGAATGCACACCTCTTCACTCCAGGTGTGTATCACTGCCAGCAATTTTTTTTTGTATGTGTAGTTATATATGTGTGAATGTGTATGTGCAGAAGAGGGCACTGTGTGTGCCCACTGGGGCCCAAGGATGACTTGGGTCCTTATTGCTTTGTGTGTGGATTTCCCAGGCTCTGCTTCCAGGACTGGAAAACAGGCCACTGTCATTTCTGCCTGGTGCTTTTATATGGGATCTGGGATCAGAACTCAGGCCCTTTTGCTTATGAGTCAAAGGATTTATTCCTGAGCCATCTCTCACATTACATTACCTTACAATTTTCATTCTGAACTTAATTGTCTCCCCTAATCACAAACAATTGCCTCTTAATTCTGGCAAAGTCATTATTTGAGATAGCCCAAGATTACTATCAAAAACTACCCAGGATATTGAAGACAAACAATCCAAAGCCTTATCCACTTATTATTTATTACTTCTTTGATTTGTATTCAATGAATGTTAAAATTTATGATATAGCAATTGGAGATCTTACTTTAATCAATATGCAATTACAATACCTGCATGATTTAATACTTTTTCACCTAAAGTTTACTTGGTTTGAAATCAAGATCACCATTTTGCATTGTTTTGGGTCTTTGCTATTGTCCTGGTAAATTTTTTTAATCACCAAACAGATTTGTTTTGGTTTTCTTTTTCTTTCTAGGCATCTAATAAGTTTAACCCAAATAAAAACTGGAAGGTTATGTCTTGCTTAGTTTTTTCTTTCTCTCTCCTCTTGTATAGTCAATAAAATTTTGATATCTTATTTTCATTCCTTAACAGTTGATATAAAAGTTTTCTAGTGATGTTAACTATTTTTATTAAAAAAGATTTATTTCCTGATATATGAGGAATATCATCCCATTCAAATTTTTGTCAAAATGTGGAGTTTGAAATTCACATTTCATAAATGCACTTCTAGACCACATTTTAAAAATTATTTTAATATTTGACTGAAAATGATTTATGACAATAATTTGGATTAAACGATTAAGTATGCTTTCTGTTATTTGTCAATTCTTTCATGTTTTTAGTGTCACATCTTTTTATTTTTTATTATTATTATTATTTATTCAACTGTGCACACGTGTGTGTGTATGTGCGCGCGCGTGTGTATGTCTGTGTGTGTGTGTGTCTGTGTATATGTAGAACCACGGACGAATTCGCGAACCACCATGGACGCTTCCACCTCCTTCTGCCCCGGGATTCACAGGCTCCGCCCTACCAGGACCAGAAGCGCAGGCTGCCCCCGCTTCCGCCTGGCGTCTATACGTGGGATCTGGGATCCGAACTCAGGACTTTCCGCCTGCAAGGCGGAGGCTTAACCCCTGAGCCACCTCTCCAGCCCCCTAGTGTCATACATCTTTCATGCTACTCATTCATTTCTCAAAATCATTTAAACTATTTAATGACATGAACTATAGATTTCCTGAATCACATGTCCATATCTCTTATCTATGAAAAATTGTTAGATAAGTACTAGTTTGTGTGTGTGAATGTGCACGTACATGCTCACAAAGGCAAGGTTTACATGTCCCTGTCCATTACAATATCAATACTGGGTGCTGTCCTCTAATCTTCTATTTTATTTTTGACACTGTTTCTCACTGGATCTAAAACTTGCTCTTTTGTCAGCACTGACTATCTAGCAATCTCCAAGAACCTTCTTGTCTCTGCTCTGAGAGTTTATATGGGTGCCGAGGATCTGAACTCAGGTCCTCATGCAGCTGACATTTTTAACCATTGAGTAATCTCCCTATCCCAGGATGTGTGCAAAAACTTGCAATTATATAATTTTACAACAATTTTCATTAAGCAAATTATTTTCAATAAAATTCAAATTTAACATGGAGTTTAATCTTTTTGAAAGTGAAGACAGGAAGATCAGAATTCTAGGCCAGGCTCAGTTGTATACTGGCTTTGAGGATAGCTTAGACTATATGAGATGCTATCTCAAAAATACATAAGAAAATAAATAAATAAATGAGTTTACTAAGTATTTTTTCTAAATTTATCACATAGTTATATATTTTAACCTGCTATGTGTTGCATACTATTTATAACTGCAATAAAAATCTATAAAACATTTTAATCCTTAAAATCTGTTTTTAAAAGATTTTATAAGAATTCATTAGTGTGTGTCTATATTACATTTGAATGTTATATGATTCTTATTAAAGAATTCAGATTCTTTAAAATTAGATCTAAAATAAACTGGCAACATGCATCCCTTGAAAAATATTAATACTTTTTTCATTTATGTAACTTGAAGTTCAGGCCCAGTTCCTATTTACTAGCACTGTATTTCTATCTAGCTTCAAGTAATATGATTATTTTTTTTTTAGTATTGGAATATATATTGTTCCAAGTACCAATTAAAGGGTTTTAGAGGAATTGGAAAGTAAAACAGCAGGCCCCAGATTCAGGAGAATAACCCTGTTTTAAAGGCTAGATATTTCTATGATGTAACATAAATTTGCTTTCTCCATTTAATATACATTTCCTTTAATATTTTGTTTTGTTTAATCATCTCGGTAGATCCAACAGATCCAGAATTTATCATTGGTAATTAGGCCTGGATATATAATAAAGTGCACAGATGGAAGAGTAACAAAATACCAACGGCAAACAGAGCTGTCACTGGGAATAATGAAAATTGACCCATTAAACAGTTGAAAATCGTGGAGTCTGACTTTTGGAACAAATTGACTCTAGAAGTAGTTTGCTATTAATACTGTACTTTAGAAGGCAGCTATGCTAACCACTACATCAACAATGATATTACTATATTTTGGACCTCCTCAATTCCTGATTCGATTTCTATAACATGATGTCACATTTAGTGTTTCATTTGATTATTTTAGATTCACAAAGGCACTTGTTTTATGCATTCCTTTTGCAGGGTGTGTGTGTGTGTGTGTGTGTGTGTGTGTGTGTGTGTGTGTGTGTGTGTGTGTGTGTGTTTTGTACTTATGTGTATGTGGTGTATGTGCACAGACGCCAGAGGAAGACACTGGGAGTCAAGCTCTATCATATCACACTCTGCTTTATTCTGTCAAGACAGGGTGTTCACTGAACTCAGAGTTAGACTGTTTGCCAGTAAGCCCCATGGTTCTTCTGTCCCCAGCCTCACAGTATTGGGGTTGCAGACATAAATGACCACCTTGGCTTTCTGAAAATGTTGTGCTTGTGCAACAAGAATTCTCACACGCTGAGCCCATCCCCCACCCTCCAGCCCATTCATTTGTCTTACAAGGCCAGTTCTCCAAGCCATCCACAGTGTAAATTCAGGTGGTGACATCTTATACCAAATGTAATCAGTATCTGGACCAACTATGACCTGAGTAAAGTGTACCCTGAAAGAATTATATTTGTGGGCACCGAGTTAAAATGTGCTGCTAAAAGGTCAGCTATAGGAAACGGGGGTGGGGGTGTCACTCTGCCCTGTGTAACCCCACTTTGGAAACATTTTTCATTCAGCCTCCCTTTGCTCTGAACCACAGACACGAGCAGGAAATTACATAGAAATAGGTGATGTGACCTATTCTGGTAAGCTTCCCTATGTGTTGCTGACTGAACAAAGCTTATATAATTTACTATGATGAAACTGAAAAATCCCTTCAAGAAGTGCTACAATCTAGATGTTTCATATCCTTAACCAAGTCAACGTTTAATTATTCCACACACAACAGATTTATTGTGACTTGAGGGATAGTAACAGATTTTAATCTGAGGACAGCATTATGCCTGGTTTCAACATCTCTACTGTGGCTGTGGTTGGGACAGTCCCACAAGGTATCTGTGTGAGGGATAGAAGACCACCCATTTGTTTTTAATTGCCAACCTGGTTACCACCTGACCATACAAACATGTAAGTGCTAACTGATTTGAGAGACCACAGCATTCAGATTTGTATGTTGTTTTGCTTCTATATAGATCATGTTAACAGTTGGCAGCTTAGCAACTGCTACCATCTAATTTCAGTAAAGATTAAGGCTTTAAAAATCTTTAGCTGGAAATGTTCTTGGCAGAGGGCAAAGGTACTGCTAGAATTACTAAAAAAATAGAGCTTAATTTAATCAAGAAAAATGAACATGTCTTCAGGATACTGATAGATTTCAGGGGATTATATATTTATGATTAACTTTCTTGGCCATAAGGCATAGAAAAGATCTAGCAATCATTGTGCAAATTAAAGAAAGGAAGGGTGATCTTTTTATAACAATGCTCAGCATGATTTGCATATATTCATTTAGTCAAAACATATAGTCAATTCCTACTTATATATGACACAGTGATCAGACATCCTAGGAAACATAAAGATTTAAAAACTATGTGTATGGAAAAATGTAATTTAAATTGGAGATAAGTTTAAATGAAAGTAGTTTATTTGTGTAGAAAGTTTATGAGTAGTCAGATTATCTGGCAGAAAGACAGTTTTTTACTGCAAAGGGGTATATGCAGAGAAACCATGCAAAGCCCACATTTGTGCATACTTTCAGGTACCACTGCATTGGAAGATGGTGAGCTTCCACTCTGCAGTTGATGGACAGAACGTTAATGCTGCTCAGTGCTTTGAAAGCTTAGGGCTCTTCCTTCGTAATGGTTATAGGAGGCTTTAAGCAGAAAGCTGTCATCATGCAAGTTATGTCTCAAGGAGATTATTATGGTTTTATGAAGAATGTGTTGCAAGCAGAATTGTGGAAACAAGAGCAGAGAATAGCTTGGACATCACTGCAGGATTTCATGCAAAGATGAGGATGGTTTCTACTAGCTTGATCGAAAAGATGGAGAAAAATGGATGTAAATGGAACACAGCTTTGATTATATATCTGGAATACTTTATGACTGGCATGGAGATAAAAAGGAAAGAGGGATCAAAATTGCACCTCACTATGAGGAATTCACTCATTTCATCTGAAGGCTTGAGAAAGAAAATGAAGGAAGAGATATTCATTTATTTAACCAGGATTTACCAAATCTCTTTTATTTGGCAGGTGCACTATTTACATGAAAGACTGGATAAGGTAGTGTACGTGAATGAATGTATAAACATGACACATAGAGTAATCCAAAGTAAATCTGAAAAAATGATCTTCAAATATAGTAAGCTTATAAAATGTAATTTAGACTGTACAATAAGGGACAGTTCTCATTGAAAATGCCTCTGCTCTTTTGTGTAGCTATAAAATGCCCAAGCAAGGATACCACACAGGATTATGAACATGAAAACAACAAAAAAAGTGTGTGGTGTTTTGTTTGTAGAAGATAGGGCATGTGTAAAGGAAAAGAATTTCTGCTGGCATCAGTGGCTCATCTGTACAAGATTGTTCCAATAAAATCAAGTTCTTTCTCACTTTATTTTCTCCTTTTAAAAATTTAGCTTTTGAGATATAATTAAGAACTCATTTTAGGGCTGGAGAGATGGCTCAGGGGCTAAGACTCTGCCTTGCAAGCAGCAGGTCCTGAGTTCGGATCCCACGTCCCACATAAAAACACCATGGATGTTTGGATGCAAGCAAAATAAATAAATTAATTAAAAAATTTAAAAAGAACTCATTTTAGAGCAACTGTTCACATTAACATTAGAGAGAAAATCGCATGAATTAGTATGACCATTATTACTGTCTTCTTATGTTTTCAATGAAAAGTATACTTTCACATAATGAAAATTATCTTAAAAATAAAAACTAAAATAAAATATTTTCCTCTGTTATTATGCTCCAAATATATGCCATAAAAATATAGTTTCATGTTGTATTCCTACTAAAGTGTATACTTGAAACGTAAGATAAAATAAAGGACAATTTAGCAAAATTTATAACTGTTAAAAAAACAAGTGACAAATGGAAAAAAATCAAATTTTGGTGACTAAACATTTATGAATCTTCTAAATACTTATAGTCTCATATAATAAAAGAATCTAGGATCTCTGATTCAGAAATTTCATTTTTATAGGAATATTTGTATGTGTATGTGTCTGTGTGTGTGTGTCTGTGTGTGTGTGTAAACTAATTATTTTGGTGTTAGTATTGCTTGCTAATAAAGGTATTCAGTATTGTTTGCTGTCTAACAAGGGGAATCAGTTCATAAATTGTGATCATCTACATTATAGACCTAATCATTCATTTCAATAATAAAACAGATTTGACTTGACATGACAATTTTTTTCTGTTTTTAAAGCAAAACCACTGACAAAACAAGAATATGTGGAATGATTGCATTAGAGGCAAATATGTGTCTATGCAAGTTTTAGTAATTCTTTCAGCAATGTTTATTGACTATTCTTCAGAATGAGAACAGAATACTGATGGGGGCCTTTAATTTTCTACCATAATTATACTACAGTATGCCCAACTACAAAGAAAACTCAGCTATAGAGTTACTATCCTATGACTGTATAGGATAGCTTTTGAGATATAATTAAGAACTCATTTTAGGGCTGGAGAGATGGCTCAGGGGCTAAGCCAATTGCATATACACTGTGAATTTCTTTTTGTATCAGCAAAGAGGTGATGTCCTAGATTAAACCAAGACAATGTAACTATGATGCTTGATATACACGGGTGCCATCTCAAACATGAAACAAGTTTGTGCTGCATTGGGTCACCACGTGCTCCGAGTCCTTCAGAAACCAACAGACATGGGCAATTATATTTCTTTACTTTCAAATAGGATCTTGATGGCACCTTCGCATGCTTCCAGCAGGTTCCAATGACTCATGTCCTGTGTCAACTCAGCTGATAAGTAACTGTCTTAGTAGTCTGCTGTTGTTTGCAGAAACTTTGAGTCATGATTTTGACACATCAACAAGAAACAGTGGGCACTTGACACAGAGCCAACACAACACGGACATATACTTCAGTTCCTGTGATGTCACTGTCAATATCTTTCATGGACTAAGGTCTTCATGCTATCACCTTGCTGACCATTTCTTTAATATATTGGCACTGTATTATATCTAGTGACATTAGCGATCCATAATAATTATATACATTTCTATTTATCTCCACATGAAATCTGCTTGTGTGCATGAATTTAATCATAGCCATATAAATAGAAAATAACTGCTTTGCTTCTAATGCCTAATGATTGTGCCTCATACAAGGCTAATCCCAAGAACATTATTTAAACCCTCTGTATGCTGTGTCTCTTAGCTGTACAATGGTGATAACACTATTAGCCACCATGACAGGCATATTCTGAAAAGTAAATAAGATTATGCAATAAAAGTGCTTTTAAATAAATGTTTGCCACAAAGGAATTGCTTAATAAACATCAGATCAAATATAAAAATAATGTGTTAATACCCCAGTGCCACAGGGACTTTGGATTTCTCACAGAATATGCAATTTTGCTACATACAGTATATATTTATACACATATATATGTGTGTGTGTATATATATATATATATACACATACACACATATACACACACACATATATATGTATATATATATAGATAGATATGCTATTTTGATGGTCTATGGTACTATATTTGGTACTATATATGGTACTATATATGGTAATTTACATCAATGATGCCTCCCAGATCTAATGTTTAAACATTGGACAAGCACAAGAAAAATAAATAAAAAAGTTTTATGTTTAGAATTCAAGTATATTCTTTAAAATTATTGCTTGTTTAATTTAGCTCAAAATAAATTTTGCCTTTATTTAAAAAATGTCAGTACACCAAAAAATATTAAAAAGAAAAATTTTATTGCTGTAACTACCTCAGAATCAGATTGGGAACCAGAATGGAACCTTACTAGAAAGCTACACAAATGCCCAACATCAACAGATAATTTATTTTCTGATTCTTTGACTATAATTTAAATTGACGTTTTTGCCTCTGATCTTCATGTTTCTAAGAGAGTCTTTGAAAAGTCTTTTCACCTCAGTGGCTCCTCGAGTGTTCACTTTGAACAATGACTTTGCAGCTGGCCAAACCTGACTCTCAATCAATTTTGATGAGTACAAATTCTTGGGCTGATGGCTGGGTCTTCAGCTATATCACTCACATAATCCACACTCGCACGTGGTGATGAGATTCATATTATCACCAGAGCACCATTCTGCCGATGGCAGCAGCAGACACAGCAGGGTATACCGTCCTCTCTACAAAAGATGACTCCTTCACCTTTCAATAATGCAGCCTGCAGGTATGGACCTACAAGCTGTGTGCAGATAGAATGAGAGATGTCTTTAAAAATACTAATAAAAAATGCTCGGTTCCTCCTGATGGGTCATTCTCCTTGAATCTCCATACATATCCATCTTGATTTTGAAGTGAGTGCCTTCAATTTGTCTTCCCATTACATTTGGAATTGAAAGGAAGATTCAATTGTGTTTGAAACTTCAAAAAGTTGCCAGAGTACTGGCATATGCATTTCAATACATTTAGACATAGGAACCTCTGCATGAATGCATGTTTACATGTATACATATGTGCTGATATCATAGGTACAACAATTCCAAATTCATTATACTTAGTAAATTTTTTAAAAATTACTTTACCATGTACTTGGGTTTGCATTGGATTTTACCTTTTGAAATGTAAAAGATACATTTAGTTATCTGGAGGACTTAGTTTCACATTTAATCTCACTCAAAACCTATCAATTTATGAATTCAGGTATTCTAGTACCTTCAATTTATAAAACATCTAATAAGTGAGAATTAAAGTGTCCTTGTTTGTGTTACAACTTTCAATGCTTATGATCATATGCTAGAAAATAAGAAAGGAGTTAAAAGAGCACATTGTCAGCCCCAAAACAGAAGATTGCTAGTTAATGTCTCCATATCAGCCTATAAAATTTTATTTTTCATATTGCAGCAATCAGTGTATTACAAACTCCTTTAGTCTAAAGTTATTTACTTGGTTTCCAGATAAATGTTATTCATTCATCCTTCAGCACATAGTGACTAATGCAAGTGACCTGTTGAATATGCTGCTTGCTGGGTTCACGTTTGTGTGCTTTCACGTATATTACCATCAGTCAGCCTTCAACAGTTAGCTCATTTGCCCTCAAACTAGTTCATCTCAAACACCGTCTACTGAAATGATGGACTCAAATAAGATTCTACATAAATTCATGAGACAGCACTGTAAAAGCATCTAGGTGTCTGTGAAAAGTCAGTTGAATGCTTCTGAAGACTTGGCAAACACCAATGACAATGATAAATATTCCAAATTAGATGGACCTAAGACATCTATGATAGAGTCTACGCTCTGATCACTTTGAAAACATACTTAATTTTTTGTGTCATGGAAAAGACACAAAACTTGAAAACTGCAGATGGATATGGTTTTGGCAGGGCAGATTGTGGATAAATTAATATGTTTGAGTAAAAATTTTGAAGAGAGAACCCTTACACAAAGCAAGAGCACAAGCTCCTCAACAATGAGTTGTGTGTGTGTGTGTGTGTATGTATGTATACACATGTGTTATGCAAATGTGTATATAAAGCATGTATATCTTTTATTATTAAACTAAGCATGCATATCTTTTATTAGTTCTTTCCATGTAAGAAAAGGTACAGTTCAGCCAAGAGTAAAGGAAACTGGTTTTCTGCCATGTAAATAAAGCTACTTTTGAATGAATTTTACACTTTTTATGAGTATACCAAAGGACATCAATAAAGTAATTTCACCCAGCAATTGATGGATGTCTGTATCTCTGGAAGGCAGCACATGATAATTTTCCTCTGTTGGCATTTCCCCATGTCATTTGGATCCAAGTCAGTTAAGCTTGCCTAATGCAGACTAGGAATCAATGAGATTTTACAGGCGGTTTTGTGTTAAGAATTTCAAGAGAAACTCTCTTTTAATACCTCTTCACTGAGAATGAAATAGTTTGGGTTTTTTACAGAATCAAATGACTATTATTTACAAAGTTACACTCTGATATAAAGTTAGCTTATTGAGTCTATTCTATGAACATATGTTACTCATGATTTAAATGTTAGGAATGCTTTATATCCCAATAATCTGCCTACATTCAGAATCCAATTACCAATGAATACAGCATAAAAATTAATTTAAACACATATTTATGTGATTGCATAACACAAATGGCATATTCACACAAAGAGTAAAGAATAGATTTCCAAATAATTTATCTATAAATTATCTAGGCAAATACAGTTATTTCTGTGGGATGGTCTCAGAATTCTAAAGATCCTTTTAGGGAATCTTGATTATCAACACAATTTTCAGAAAAAGATTGAAATTTTTCTTTCATTTATCACACTGAGTGTATGGGGGAGCTACCCAATGATAGATGTATTTAATACTATGATTAGTTAAGCACACAGTCCAATAGGAAAAAACAGCTACAGTTTATTACACTTGACAATAAAATGCAAAATGATGCAAAAAAAAGAGTAACAGTGACACACCTTTTGCTATATTGTTTGGCATTAAAAATGTGATTTGTATAGGTTAAGTTTGCCTAATGCAGACTAGGAATCAATGAGATTTTACAAGTGGTTTTGTGTTAAGAATTTCAAGAGCAACTCTCTTTTAATACCTCTTCACTGAGAATGAAATAGTTTGGGTTTTTTACAGAACCGAATGCAGCTTCCGTGTTACAAGATGACTGCGCGCACTCCAGATTCTTGAAAGGGAATTGATTTATGTGGCTTACTAATTTGCCAGTCCTTACTGAAATAATGGAACTACAACTTCTTTATTTCAAGATGAACTAGTACTTTAGAAATCTCAGTTTTGATTTCTAATGAAATAACAACAGCTACAACCCAGACAGAAAAAAGTTTGAGAATCGCTGTAACAGAGTATATAGTAAATAGGGCAAAAAGTTACTAACCTGAACAAGAACAAAGTAACGCTTTTTCCATCTTTTCCAAACCTTCTGTCCAAGGGCATACAGATATCTGGCAAGAAAAACAAGCAAACGAATACGTAAATATCCATACGGCTCCATGCGGTCCTATTTCTTGCATGGGTATTTATGAGAACAGCCTGCTAAAGGCAAAGTTTACTTCATTTGGAATCTGAGACAACATGCGGCTTCTGTGTTACAAGATGACTGCGCTCACTCCAGATTCTTGAAAGGGAATTGATTTATGTGGCTTACCAATTTGCCAGTCCTTACTGCAAATTGAGCGAAGTGGGAGTTAGAAAGGATAATCAAAGAACCAGTTGGAATTTTATTCCCACACACTTCTTAGGAGACACAAAGGCGGTGAATCCAGGAGATGGCACTGATTCCTCGGTGTTCAGACGGCCGAGCTAAGGCTGTGGCCCGAGGAGCTGTCTGCAGAGCTGAAACCCCAGGGTGAAAGGTCACCATCTAGCTGGGTGACCCTGCCATGCCCCTGCTCTGGTCTCTGCTCCCATTTCCTTGCCTATCAAATGACACATTGGATTTGCTGATTTCCTAGTGTCCTGCTAGCTCTGTCGTTTGGGGGGTTTGTCTGATTTAGGGAAGCTTTCCATAAAAAACTTTGGTTTCCCTGTATAAGGAAGCTAATAATGAATGAAATATTATTTACTTTGCTATCATTCTATCCATGACTTCAAATTTTCTTATTCTTCAACTTTTATACATTCAGTGTCATTTTATTTTAGTCATTTTAACACCTTGTTGCCCTTCTTCCCAGCAAGTCCTCCTCCTTTCATGTCTCTTTTTACTGTGTGCATCCTTCTGAGTTTAACTAGGGATCGCTGTCATGAGCTTGAATGGCAGGTCATTTGCTGGATCAACAACTTACTAGTGGCTACACCACTGAAGAAGAAAATGTCTCCCCTCCCCTAGCCAGCAGGAACTATCAACAGGCCTTCTAAGCAAGGTGAGGCTCCATGAGTCCTTCTAACTTTCAAGATGCCACATCTACCCTGCCCAGTTCTGAATGTCTCACAGCAGCAGGGAGCTCATAAGTGGGACAACATTCTTACATCCAGTGTAAGGAAGACTGAGAGATTTGTTTGGCTTATGGTTCCAGAGGGGATTACAGTCCATTAAAGTAAGAAAGGTATGATGAGCAGTGGAAGCTGGAGGTGCCTTAGATCACTGCAGCCATCATGAAGTGGACAGAACATGCAGCAATCTACAAGAGGGGACCATCAATGGAAGTGTGATGGAGTTATCCAACCTCAGGGTATGACCCCTGTGATGTGCCTTTCTCCAGCAAGACTCCACCTTCTATAGGCGTTAGGATCTTCCCACACATTACCAGCTAAGAATGCAAACACATAATGAGCCTGTGGGGGACAAGGCACATTCAAACCATGACAAGAACAGCAGCTGTGACACGTCCAGAGCACAACTTCTCACAACAGTCCCCCACAGCGAGGTGTGGAGGAATCGTGTTTGTGGAGGAGTAAGCATATGTGAATGTGAATGTGCATATGGAGGGCAGACATTTCTCCTGTGCCATCTACTTCGAGACGACTGTCTCACTAGCCTTGATCCTCTGTGTAGTTTAGGACAGTCAATGAGACAGAGTGGCCCACCAGATGTCCACAGGACATAGCTTGACGGTGGGCATACATGCCTTATGCTGAAATTAAAGCTTTATGTTTCAATGGTTTATCACAATTTGCACTTGGTAAGAGATTAACCATGAGGCGGTTATTCACGTTAACTTAGTATATGTGCAAAGTTGAGAGAGTTCATTAAGGGACTTGAAGAATCAATCTTCTCTCACAATATTCATGGCAGCCACTTCAGCTTGAGTTTTTAGTTCCTGTCTTATGAACTAATCTTTTGTACAACTAAACAAACATACCTTCCACTGTCTTAAAAATATTAATAACATTTGATAGGGTCAGAGAAAGACTATGGAAGAGAGGCATGAAGTAATATAAAGGAGGGGATATAAAGTAAGAGAAAGGAGTTCCAGGACAGGAAAGAAAAGGGAGTAACTTGGTACATTTCACAGTTGAGGCACAGAGAATTATAATCAAGAAAGCAATGGGAATCAGGATTAGGTGGGTAGCTGGGGAAAATTCCAAATCTATAGAAGAAGGGCAGACAGCTTCTCCCCTCTGCACTCTGGACTCTGTCTCTGGGCATTCACATCCTCCTGCAAACTATCATAAGCTACCACATCTGAAAATGCCTCAAAGCTTAGGGGAGGGATGGGCTAATATGGACTGCTGATGTCAAGGGCGAATTGGGGTAACTTATGAAACTCATAAAATCCTCCTGGATCTGATACTGAAGAGAAGGACATTGTGTGAAACAACACATTTGGAATCAATTGAAAATGACTGCAGAAGACCCTCTAAAGAGACTGGCTTTCCATCACCCAAATAAAATCTATTCAATGTAACCACTGTGCTAAACTGAATATAAGAATAAACACTTATTGTTATTACACTTATTACACATGTCAAGTTTAATTAGGATGTTGTCAATTAAACCTTACAAAAGCTCAAAAAATTGAAAACAGATGTTAATTAAGTGATGGTGAAAGTATGGTGGCATGAATGCATGTTCTTCTTCACTCACAGGGGAAGTGTATGAGAAAACCGACCCTTCCTGTGGGATGGCACGGTAGTATGTAGAAACTCCTAAATTTTCATTCTGTAATTTCTTTAAAATGTAAATTTTATCAATTATGATTACAATTATCATTGCTGTAAGTTTTAAAAATGGCATGCCAAGATTTTAATATTGTTATTATTATATTATAATAGTGTGTGTGGTTTGGGGTATATGTGAAGGTCAGTGGACGGCTCTGTGGAATCAGCTCTTTCCTTGACCATGAGGGTTCTAGAAACTGACCTTGGGTCATCAGGCTAGGTAGCAAGCACCTTTACCTGCTAGGCCATCTTGCTGGCCCTCATTCTAGAATTCGTAAATTAATAATGAGAGATCCCCATAAAGGCATATTCTTAGAAGGACACATGGGACAATGTTATTTATATTATTGAAAACTAATGGCAAATAATCAAAGGTATGGGAATTATTTATGAAGTGCTAACCCAGCATATCCTTAGAAAGAAATATCTGCCACTGAAATTGTGAATTTGATAAAAAGATAACAATTTCATTATAAAACAAAATGTGAAAAGGGGCAGGGTTCAAGAACTTAATGATTCTGAATTTACATAAGCAACATACTATGAAACAAATGTTTTAAAATATTAATAATTATACTTTTGAGGAAAGAAATTGTGGCAGATTTAAGCTCCCTCTGCTGCTTGTGTTTGCTAATTATCAGGATGAAGAACTGTGGAACTACTAAAGGTAAAAGCAAAGGGATTTATGAACTAGAAGCACCATCCAACTGGCCCAAATCAATTACACAGTTTCATTGTAGGTGCTGAGTTTCCATCTGGCCCTCACACTATTCAATGTGAATTCATTTAGTGACTGACAGAGCAATCCTCTCGCTGATCTCTCTCACCAGTTGACTATTTCTTTCAAGGTCCCCATGAAGCTCTTTGCTTTGGCCTCTAATTTGTCTTCTATGGATGTAGTGATAGGTGTTCAGCTGCTCTCTTTCTGTCTCCCTATAGAATATCCCTCTCCTGAAATGCACACATCCACGTTCCTATTGCAGGGTTAACCACAGTGACCCCAGGAGGTGGCTATGGTGGACGCCATGCATGCCCTCTGTAAGAGGGCACTAGCAGGACGTGTAACTAACAGCCTCTCAGAAGCCACAGAGGACACTTGGACTAACCTCTGCCTGTGCCCCCAGCCTGTTTCTCAGCTCTCTTAAAGTGTCTCACTCTGCAAGGCACAGGGCAGCTGGGTCATGTATAAGTGAAAGTGAATCATGATACGCAGACCATCATTACCACATGCAAATTAGTATGAGTGTTCTGCAGGGTCTCCTCTGGAGGAGACCAGTCAACTGAACATCATAATGATGCTGTCAAAGAATGTGGAATGAAAAATGTCTGATTTTCCTGCAGACAGAAAGCAGAGTGGTGAGAGGTTCCATACAAATAACATTTGGGGATGAATTGTTAGATGATCCCAGAAGGAGAATGATAATGACATGGGGACATATTTGAATGCTGGGCCATGTAATATTTGGAGCTGCAGCATTAGAAACAAGAACTCAATAAATACACCAGAAATGACAATTGGACAAATACATCCAGATGATAATGGGTCTTAAGAACATTATAGACTCTATACATAAAAAAATGAAGTAACAGTTAAAAAAAAGATTACAAAGAAGGAAATGTCCTAAAAACCTATCGAAACACAGAAAAAAAGCACAATATTCAGTTCTTGTAAACTTTTCATATTATCAGATAAAATTCAATCATAAAAAATGGACATAAGTGAAATACATAAAAAGATAAGCATGCTAAATAAAAAGAAATTGCTCAAGATCACATCAAAAAGTGGAGTTTTTTCCTTCCATAAGGATGAGTTCTGTGATTGAGTACAAAGTATTACTGGCTAGCTGCCTTTCACAGGTAGAAAAACAGATTCTTATTATCAGGGATAACATTTAAAAACTATCAGATACAGGAATTAAAAACAAAGTGTCTAACATAATGGTTTAAAAGAACAGAATTAAAACTCATACAGTAAGATATGATTAATTGCCATTAAAATAATGCTAATAAAAATGCAATGGTATTTAAGAACTCTTACATTCAAAATTTTTAAAATAATGTATTTATTTTTTTCCGCTCATACAAACTTAATAGGTAACCCGGTCCCCTTCCTCCCTCCACCCCTCTCTGGACCTCCCTGCTCCCTCTCCCCTTTTCCCTTTCTTTTCCCCCCTCCCTCCATTTCTCTCAGTGCCCCCTCCCCCCATCCCTGGAGCATCCTTTAATGTGTATGTCAAACTTTCCTCTGGGTCCTCCTCTCTGATGAGGTGTAAGGACTCAGTGGCATTTCCTAGAACTTTTTCTTGCTTTCCCCTTAAGTATCGGAACACTATTGTGGCTCTTACATTCAAAATTAAGTTACACAAGCTTGCATCCTATGTATGGAAAAAACTGCAGGAAATGCAATTTAATGTTAAATCTGTAGTTAGCATTTGTGCCTGGATGTTGAGAATAAAGATTAATTTCACAACCCTGTCAAAAGTTTTCTTGCATCTTTAGCAAGGTTATTGCTATAGCTTGCGATGAGTAATTTCACCTGTTTCAAACATTCGGTCTTGTGTGTTGAGTATCCATATACCCACCACAATGAATCTGCAGATGACTGCCATCTCCTCCAGTTTCTTGGTGATCATTAGGTTCCGCTCCTTCTCACATCCTCAGTTCTGGCAACCATTGATTTTATTTCTGACCTCACTCACTCATCAGTCTATTTTACAAAATGTCTCATGGTTGGAATTACATTGCGAAATATTGTGCCTGATTCTTTCTTTTCGGAAAATGGTCCGAGATTCATCCTCATTACTAGTCTAGTGCTAGGAGCCAAAAATGTCTTACTGCTAAGTAGTAGACTCCATTGTATAATATAAATGCATCCATTTGCTAGCTGACACATTTGAGTTCCTTCCACACCTTTGTGTTACAAAAATAAGGATAAGACATACATTTTTTTGTTGGCACATGTTTTTATTCCTTTAGAGTTTCATACATGCATATAGTGAACGTATGAGTTTTTTCACACCTTAGTCCCCAATCTCATCCACTCTTTTCTTCCCATTACAACCTTTTTTCCTTGCCAGTCTCCCTACTATTTTCATGTCTTTTCCACATGTGTGGCCCACTGAGTTTCATCTGCGTTGCCCTTGTTGGCAGGAACATGCTTCCATTTCTCTTGGACCAGTTTCCAAAAGTTAGATTGTCATGTACTATGGAAAGTGCATGTTTAACTACAAAAGGCATTCTCAAAATGTTTTTTGAAGTGTCTTTGATACTCTGCATTGCATTAAGAATGCATCTTACTTTTGTAACCAAAAAAGTTAATATTATTAAATATTTTGGGTATTGGTCATTCTGACTCTATAAATGTTTTCATAAGACTAAATTGAATACTTAAGAGAGGAAATACAAGGGCTCCTGACTCTTTAGTTTGAATACTGTAGAGAACTCCCATTAGCTTTCCTGGTTAAAAGGGTTCTTCAGTTCTCAAAGCCCTTGTCACAAAAATTTAAAGCAATATAAATTCAGTGAAGATGGATGTTCTTACAAGTTGGAAAGGTTGCAGTATGGAGGAGGGAGGAAAAAGGAACCCAAATAATTTAGGTTTGGTAAGAAAATCCACTATTAGAGAGTATCTTGTAAATAACAACATTCTCTCCTAACACTTCCTAATACCTAGCATGGTTACTGAATTTGTTTTAAATGTTCAGTGCTAGGTTGTATACCATTTCTTTTATGGTATCTAAGGCACAAACTTTTTAATTTCAGGAAATATACAAAATCTACATTTTATTTGAAACCGGGTTTAGCAGTTGCCTTTCCTTATTCTTACACAGCAATGCACAAATGTTCTTAATTACTGAAAATGAGATTGTACCACATCTATATTTTTAGAGAATTTATACACAATAAATAGACCTGCTAATCAAGTAGTTATAAGATGCAACTGATCATTAATGATCTAGAAAGGGCTTCATGGAATCTTTGGTCATTATTTTAAACAGAAATTAAAATTATGTAATGCTGTAAAACAGGTTCAACTGATAGGACTAAGTCTACTTAGTTCATACACAAATAGATAGATACATGAGAGCTATTTCTTAGTTATTTTTAATTTTTAAAATTTTATTTACTTATTGTGTGTGTATGTGTGTGTGCATGTGTGTATGTACACACGTGCATCAGAAGACACTGTGTGTCCCTGTGGAGGATCAAGGATGACTTTGGGAATCATCCTGGATTGCTTTTACCTCCTTTTTGCTTCCTTCTGGTATTTCCTAGGCTTGCCTATCAGGGCCGGAAGTTTAGGACCATTACCATTCCGTTTCTGCCTGCCATTTTTCTGTGGGACCTGTGATCCAAACTCAGAACCTTCTGTTTGAGAGGCAGAGTCTTAACCCATGAGCCATCTCTTCAACCCTAAGAAAGTATTTTTGAAGAATATTCAAATACTTGTCAAACTGAGAACATTCTCTTTTATCTTCTCTTTGTTCAGCAAGAATTGATAATGTTACTCGATACAATAAATATTTATCAAATAACATCAGGGAAGCAATCTCTAATAAACTACTGTGAACTTTTTCTACCTTACTTTAAAAGTGAAAAGTTTTTCTTTTTTTCCATTATCTATGGAATGTGGCTGTAATTAAAATATCTTTTCACCATTTAAAAATTTCTTTCAATTAAGTGAAAAATAATTGAAAAACAAAATAAGGCAAATAAAAGCAATTTTCACGTTCAGGCTCTGTACTCCAGCACCCTCAGACTATGAGTTTAACAGAAGTTACCTTTGCTCTAGGCATTATTTGAGAGAGGAAAAGGATATGTATAGTTTTCACAAGCACACATTTGTAATGGTAATTTACATTGAATGTATTACCTTCTCCCATTGAAATATTTCTATTGTATCACAATACTTTCATAGCTAGAGTATTTCGAATTACTTGAAAATAACTGTTCAGATACTATCTAAAAGTATTTGCTTTCACAAATTCATTCAATAGAATCATTAAGAAGTTCCTTCCTTTGAATGAAAAAATTACCTGGGTAACTTTAAAATCTTCTCTTTTTTTCATGGGATTAGGTAACAAAGAATCCTACAGCATTGACACAACGCTGGGACTTAACATACAGTGCAAAGTCTAGAGCACTGGGTTTCATAAGTCAGCACAAGCAAAGCAATGCCTCTCAATGTATCGCCGCCTCAGCTCGGGTAATTTCCAATGAAGAGCAGGACTTGTCCCTGGGAAATGTGCATCGGTACCAGAAGCAAGGTACAAACCAAGGAAATGTGTTCTAATGTTTCCTTCACATACTACTTGTATTTTTTTAACTTGGATATGTCCAATTGTTATAAGGTCATGTTGCATCTTCAATATGAGAACTATAGGAAACTGAGCTCTAAAATTTTTTATGACATACTACATTGCTGCTAGGGAAAAGTTGAACAGAAAAAAAATATCGTGGTATCAGTCTTCTAATGGAAATGGTGAAACCTCAAGACATAAGTTTCTACCAGCAAGGTAAACTGTTTATTTTTAGCCTTCTCTATGAAAAGTTACACATGGTTACTAGAGTATCTCAATAAAAATTGTATAACCTCCTTAAGCGTCTTGCAAATGGAACACTGACACCTTCCCCCACTGCTGTGTCCTACTCCTATTCGTCCATTTACCTTTGAGTCTCTTCTTACATTAAGATCTTCATTTAAACAGTCTTTTATCTTTGATTAGGAGGTGACCTCCAATACCAATAAGGATGCAGCCAAGGGTGGTGCATGAAAAGCAAAACTGAAAACAACAACAAACCATAATTCAGAACACCAAAGACCCTATATTAATCACCTGGAACCAGACGAGCCAAATCTCTCCCCATCTTAAAGTTCAGGGAAACTTGCAGAAGAGGGGGCGGCAAAATTGTAAGAACCTAAAGATGGGGAGGAGCAACAATATGCAAGATACTTTACATAAGTTAGGGCTGCAGTAGCCATAACTGGACTTTGCATGACCTGCATGCACAATGGCTGACATGTAAATGATCCCCGAAGTCTAGTATGGATCACAGGGGAGAAACGTCCAGGCAGTAGGATCCTTACAGGCAAGAGATTAACAGTCATAATAGAGTTCCCATACTAATGGGGAGCCCAAGAAGAGGCTCCTGGCTATGCCATTGAGTCCTTACCCCTCACTAGGGTGGAGGACTCAGAGGGAGGTTCGGCATTCACACAAAAGGATGCTCCAGGGTATGGCAGGGAGGAAGGGGGAGGTACTGGAAGAGGAGGAGAAAGGGAGGGGGATGAAAGGAAGGGGAAAAGGGGGGAATGAAAGGGAAGAATAGGGAAGGGAGAAGAGAGGGAGAGGACGGGATACCTATGGAGCTTGTATGATTGGAAAAAAAAATAAAATGTGGGAGAAAAAATTGTACTACCTCTTTAGAATCAACATGATCCTTAAGAGTCACTCATTAATAAGTCAAATGAAAGATATACTATAATTGCTACTAAAAGTTTATTTTTCTTTTAAACAAAACATTTCAGAATGTTCTAAGTCATCATGAATGGAAGCTTTTCTATAGACATGCTAATCAGTGACAATATATATTCTCATATCAATAAATTACTGACAATATGCTTGCTAAATAACTTGAGGTTTGGTTAGAAATTAGCTTTAAAGAAGATAAAAATCTGTACAACTGCTGAGCTACCAGTGATGAATGACATTTCACCATATATCAGCCCTGCCATTCTTATAAAACTATCTTAAATGCTTGCTTCTGTGGAATACCTCTTTGGGTAATATTTAAAAAGATCAATTAAGATGCATTAGCCTATGATTTACTTTCCTTTAAGTCAATACATTCAGAGATGAGTCCTACTAAAAATGAAACATTTTCTATAAAAAAATGTACTGCGTGGTGGCAAGTACATGTACTACATATACATGTAGAAGTCATTGAAAATTTAGTAACTTATTTTCTGATTAGTCTTAAAATGGAGATTTAACTCATCTTCACAACACAACGTGCTGAGAATATCATGTGCACCTTCCTAGCAATGGTAAGGCATAACTAATATTCTCTTTGCTATTTAATGTCTGAAATAGAAAATGGCTACATGAAATAAAGAGTTCTTGTAACCAAACACTTTAAAAACACTGTATAAAACCTTTGTAGCTTGAAGATTGTTCAAAGAATAGTTCAGCATCAAAATTCTCCAAACACATTACTAAATATTGTAGCTTAGTTTCAATTAGAGTAGGCTGCATACAGTTGTAATGGAAAGGAGAATATGACAATTTATGTGCAATAAGTCCATGCTGTGAAGGTTCATGGTTTTACCTTATGATGAAAAATCATCACTAATGAATATTTAAAAAACATAATTGTATACAGAAGATGGAAATTATTCAGTGTGAGAAAAAAATGACTATGACTTTGGGCAGATCACTTTATGAGTCTAGCTTTTCAAAGAAATGGAACAATCAATCTGCATGTTGAATAATAAAGCCCTTTCTTTTACAAGGCTTCATTTTTTTCAAGGAAAAATAGAGAAAGAAAAAAAATCAATATATAGAGTAGTTTAGTCCTGGAAAGGGCTTTCTTAAAGAGAAACCTCAGTCAAGGTTGAAAGAGCAATTAATGCAGGCTCAAAAAGCTGGGCCATTCTGATAGAGTTCGGTTAACATGTGGCAGAAGTAATCATCCACTTGTGAAAATGATTTTCGGTTCATTCTCAAACACCTTTCAGACACTCATGATCCCATTTAACTGACAACAATACAGGCTATCTATGGGCACCGCTGCATTTGATGTGAAAACCAATAGGGACCAAATGCCCTCAGGCACTTTCGGTCACCCCGCACCACATTCTCTGGGCTTGCATAAAAGGAATCTTACTTTCACTACATTCTTGCTTTTATTTAACTCCACAAGATTAAGCCTTTTTTCCTTTTCTTCTCCTTTTTTATTGTTTTTGTTTTCAGCTAGGGATGAGAGAAGAAACTGAATCAAGACAACATTGTACCCTGAGTATTAGGAAACCTAGAAGTAAATAGTTTCTAGTTGGTTTATGCTGGAATTCTTATGGGAGAGAGAGAGAGAGTGCAGAGGTAGGACACAAAGAGATCTTCCCCAAGTGAAATCACTGGGTGGCTGGAGCAAAGTTAGGATCCAAGAAAATCCACAATCCCACTGCTGAGCAAAATACCAAGTTTCTGAGACATGTAAACAGAAAATGTGTAACGCAAGACAAGTTAGTTCCTTGCTAATTTTGAGTATCACATTGCATAAAATTGGCAGTACACGATCAGAAGAGACATGAAAAAGGGAAGACAGATTGACAGAGAAGTAGAAGGGTTGTAATGAGAAAAGAAGGGGCGATGGGATTGGGGATTAAGGTATGAAAATAACAAAAATTCACTGTATTCATGTATGAAATTCCAAAAAGATAAACACAGTTTTAAAAAAATTATAAGTTGGACATTTTCCTAACAAGTTTTACCATCTTATAGTTATATCTCAGCTAGATTTTAGCCACCATCAACATTTTCATTTCACTTCATATACATAAGGTACAAAAAAACTTAAAGCTCTTCTTACCTAAGATAACATTGAAGGTAAACACCTGGCAGTGAGCTAAGGTAGTAAGAGTGCGGAACCCCCACGCCACCCTCAGATTCAGCAACTGATCAGAGAGAGCCACTGACTGTTGTCAAAAGGTCTATCTGAGGGGCTGAAGAGGTGGCTCAGGGGTTACGCCTCTGCCTTGCAAGCGGAGGGTCCTGAGTTCAGATCCCAGATCCCATGTATAGATGCCAGGCGGAAGCGGGGGCAGCCTGCGTTTCTGGTCCTGGTAGGGCGGAGCCTGTGAATCCAGGGCAGAGTAAACAAGGTGGAGGTGGAGGCGTCCATGGTGGTTCCCGAATTCGTCCGTGGTTCAACACACACACACACACACACACACACACGCGCGCGCACATGCACAATTGAATAAATAATAAATAAAAATAAATAAAAAAAGTCCATCTGGGGACACCGCTTCTACTTCCTTTCCAGCCTCCCTCCTATTTTACACTTCATTGAAAAATCTTCTTAGTCCCACACGATGGTGGCTCATGCCTGGAGTCTTGGCACTTGGGAGGCTGAGGCAGGAAGTTCGCCAGCTCGAGGTTGAAATTCTCTACTTACCTTGTTCCAGACCAGTGTCAGCCACAAGATGAAAAGAAAAGATTTTCAGAAAAAGGTTTGCAAAAGTTTATCTTTTCTAAGTGGTCAATGATATTCTTTTAGAGCCAGTTAGCAGATAGGTATATGTAGTTTTATACACACACACAGTATATATATTATATATATGAGAGAGATGTTTGTTCATATTCTCTCAAATGTTAACATTTGTGAAATTATGTATAAGTGCATTTTTAGTTTTTTATTAGCAAAATCACATGTATTTATGATATTCAGCATGCTTTAAACTCTGCATATGCTCTAGAATGACTCAATGAAGCTAATTGATCTTATTTTGTTTCAATAAACTGAGTCACAGAGGGACTATTTCACAAAAGCATGATTCCTTATTTGTCCTTGATTTCAATGTTCTTAGGTTTCATTCTTTATCTTCACTGGCTTCATTGGTTTGTTAGAAGCTACAGAAAATTAATAGGATTTAAAAGCTGGATGTGAAATGTCTGAGACACAGATAATGAAAGGGATGTACAGATAGGAGTCTTCCTGACCCTACCCTAGCCAATGTGCCTGAGCTTCCCAGTCCCTACAAAGAGGACTGGGTCTAGAAAATCTGAATGTTCCTTCATGGACCAAAGGAACAGCTTGACACTTTTTGAAAGAAAGTACATTTTGTACCCACTTGGCCAAAAAGGTTCCTGGATATCTGACAATTTAGGGAAATTATTTAAAAATCTCAGATAGTCCATTGTGCTTTTTCAAACAAGAAATAAAAGTTTTGGCCAAGTATTCATATGTCAACTACATGTTATCACCTTCTGATATTCCAAACCTAAAGTGAAATGATCAAACGTGGTTGAACATTATGCACAATAGAGGAAATCATATTTTTAAGCTCTACTATTCCAAAAATGGAGATTTTTTTTACTCTGCCTTCTCTGTAAGGATGGTTTCAAGTGAAACATGTACAGAAAATGTCCGTCAAGATTATACTTTCACAATAAAATCATTGAGAGTGCAACTTTGTATTGAATATTCTATGGTATGACTATTGGCACATCTGGGTAACAGGAGGCACAATAAAGAAAAGGAATGGGCTTAGTAGGCAAACGAATGTGAGAGATACTGAATTAAATGAAGCTAAACAAGTTTCAGTATGTGAGAGTTTCTAAGGACCTCCAGGAGACATTTGTAGAGGGAGAGAAGAGGTCTCTATATGTCCCCATAACAGACTTCTTATACCACATATTCCAAAAGCCACATAATCCAACATGTCTTTAGGGGAAATTTGCTGGATTGGATAACCACTGATAAGTCTTTAAGTAATATAATTATAAAGCTGAGCTTTTACATTCTGATTGGAAATAACCAATAACCCTCTTCAGAATTGAATCATTTTTCCCTCACATGGAATTTGGCTAGGAATCTGAAGAAAGTTTTAAAATTTGGATTATAAACTCGATGTATTAAGCATGACTCCTGAAAGTCTGGCATTTTAATGCTAAGCTATGTCTAGAGTTCTGAAACTGTGTTTACCTCTTGATTCATATCTTCATATGCCTTGCTTAAAAAACTATCCTGACTCAGTAAGGTTGACATATTATTCACCTACCAGCTTTATTCACCTAAATTACGTCCTTTGAACCTTGGTTTCATGCCCTCTGGCTGATCTCTGCTGCAGCTAAGGTCTGTAGAGTTCTGCTTAAGAGCTAGGGACAGAGAAGCAGAATATAGCTACTTGGCTGTGATTCCAGTCTGGTGTTACACCTTGGCTTTGGGGTGCCCGTCCCTCCTGCTCTGCTCCACGGTGCCCAAATCATTTTGATAAGCTCTCCACCAGGCCTGGCTGAGGCTGCTATAATCCTGTGCTTGTTAATCCTTCTCTGGCACTCTGCTCTTGCATTCTCCACAGAGGCATGTCTGTGATTTCTATCATCTATGAGCATTGATTATGCTGAGCTCCCGAGATTTTTGCTATTACATATGTTCATATTATTTTTTAAATAAACACTCTGGGCCCCCTCCTCAGATAGTTTTCATTCTACATATCTAGAGGCCACTCCCCACCTCCACCCCAGGCTGCCACATATTCTTGTTTCCAGCATTTCACCTGGTTGATATTTCGAGTTTCAACCACCCTTTTGCTCTCATCCCTGTGGCTCAATTATCATTTTTGTAGGGCAGCCTTGCCTAGCATGGCTCACGAGGTCATACTCCTTTATTTCTTGCATTAGGTGCCATGCAGATATTTCTCCCACTGCCATGGCCTGAGCACCAGCTAACTGATGATGATGGCCTGCATGAGCCTATAACCTGCAGTCAAGGTCATGTTCAATACTTACCACTCTCCTTAGTGTTCAGTGCCAGGTGTTAGGTGCCAGATACCCCAGGAGTGTTCGCAAATGGATACTTTTGGTTTGTCATTAGAAATAATATATTATATATACTGTAATATATTGGTATAAATTAACATATAAATATTATCTCCAAAAATCATCCAAGTTTTTCTCTTATTGCTTTGTTTTGATACAGAGTATTATCATTCACTTCAGACTAGCTTCGATGTCCTGATCCTCCTTTCTCAGACTTCCAAGTGCAGGCGTGTGCTGCCACCCACGCTTACATCTTTTTATCCATCAGATAAGAGCAAAATTTCTACATAGAAATACTGTTTCCAGACTACTAAATTTTTAGTACATGTTCTACTTAATGACCAACCCAAATCATCATACACTGATAGAGATAATGCTACTTCTGAGGTTCAGATTTTTTTCTCACTTGTATTTATTATTTATTTGGTAGTGAAACAATAGCAAGATTAAAATAATAGTAATTAGAAATATATGTCCAATAAGCTTGGGATTTACTGCTCAAGGTTTCTATAATGTTTATTCTTCTCCTTTAACTGAGATCTCAAGAATCCCATTTTTAAAATCTATGTGCCTACAAATCTGTGTTCACAGCACTTCTGTCTATGAACACAGTGGAAAATGAACCCAGATATTCAATACAGAAGAAGAAAAACAACCTTTGACATTTATCCAACATGTAAGGATGTTGAGTCCCAGGTATTTTTGGTTAAAAGTGACCTTGTGATCACTGTGATTATCTATACACCATCATACATTAGAGCTTCTCTGTATTAATTCAATAAAATGTCTTGACAAGCTTGATATGTCCAAAATGAGCTGCCACTTCACCTTCTTCTAACCTTTTCTTTTTACATTTTTTTCCTTTTTATGAAATGTCTTCGTGACTTTAGTCTCCTTAAATAGCAATTCCTTCATTACCAAGACTTTCCCATGTGTTTCCTATTCTAGGGGAACGCTTGTGCCATCTACTGGACATATATATATATTACTACATTTGTGAAAGATATAAAACTGCTTTCTTTCAAAGATGCTCTTGAAGTTGCCCTCTCTGAAATACAACTTGGGTAGGGAGAGTATCGGGAAAAAGGTTTTTAGTGAGAAAAGAAGAGGAACTTGATCAGGCAGTAAATAATGAAAGTGGTAAAAATTAATTTGATTCAAATGGGAAACTGTCAAAGAATAAAGATAAATTAAAAAAATAAAATAAAATGCAACCTTGAAACCAAAAATCTGTTCCTTTTCCTTCATTTCTTTCATTGTAAGGTACAAGTCAGTATAAAGAATCAATTTTTTTCACAAAGAAATATTTATCATACATTAGTTTAAAATAAACTCAATAATTTTTAGTCTTAATGGAATAATTTCAGAGTGACTCACACATGGTTGGTGAGCTGCAGTTTGAGTTCGGTGGCAGGACACATGCACAGTATGCGTGAGGCTCTGACAGAAACCAAACTGTAATTGGAGGGGCATGTTAAACAAAGCCTTAGATATGCTATATTCCAGGCCCTAGTTTTAAATTAAACAAGGGCAGAAAGCTCCCACTCCTTAGATATAAAGCTTAGAGGTAAAGATTTGAAGTCTATCACATGAATTTGTGAAAGACCAATTTATATCACAAAAAGAAGTAAAATCAATCTGATGATACTTCAGATTTATTTCTGTAAATAAAAACACTGTTATCAGTGTGAAAACCCATTTCTTGGTAGACAATGGCCTCTGAATGTCTTTTTCCTCCCTCTCTTCAGAGATGAACAGCCTCCACAGAGGAACTACAGGTATGCTTAATTTCTATTAAGAACAGATGTCACTTTATCCTAGAGAAACAGAATAGGAATTATCTTTTCTGACAAAAATTACATTCTTGACTACAGCATCTGATTCAGTTGGTAGCACATTTATGCCCGTTTTTTAGTGACTTATTAGAGTTAACAAATTTAACTGAAATTGACTAAAATCAAATTATTTCTTTTCTATTGCTGTATAATTGAAGGAAAGTGGGCAAGAAAACAAACCTACTTCAGACACACAAGATAGATCTTGGAGTTAGTGTCTTTTAGTGACAAGCAATTCATCTAATATTTGTATTGTACAGATTATAGATGATACCATAATCATTAACACCAATGTATGGTATAAGATATTATGAAAAGCAATGATAAATTACCATGGAACTTCCTATGTATGAGAGATTCCCAGATAGGTGCTGAACTAGTATGTTTAATAATAGAATACAATATAGAAAACGCACATACTCTAATTTGAAAAGGAATACAAGATATAGTATTCAGAAAAAAATTTCATCAATAAATAATAAAAAACTTCTACTTACATTTAAGTTCATCTTATTTCACCAGCATTCAAGTATGCTAAGCTTTACTTGAAAGAATGACAACTCTAGCCTATGTCATAATACATTCTTTCTTGGTATATGCACTGCACTGATAATGTTAAATATCTGTTCTCATTGCACTTCACTAGTCACCTTATAATGGGCTGACTTCTTAGAAAGTGAATTTGCTAAATATCTAGCATTGTGACTGACAATTTGCATGTTTCATTTTAACCCTAAGACGATTGTATATGGTAAGTAAAATTTATTCCTTCAGATGATAGATGTGCACTTTATCACCAACTTCTTATACTTTTAGTACTGTAAAACACAAGCCAAGGACTGCCTTCAAGTACAAATTAGCATTGGACATTGGTTCTTTCTGATTTTGCTTTAAGATTTATTAAGTGTCTAGATCCTAGACACTGGTTAATACGTAAATCTCCACGGATTCCTGTTACCTCTTATAAGTGCAGAAGCTGATGTACCATCTCTTGTGGACCAGGGTAAGATATCCCCTATGCTAGATGAATTGTTTGTGAGTGACAGCGTTTACATATATGTTAGGTACTTCCTAGGCAGGGGATGCTGAGGCAGGGGACTGTGCCTGGAGAAAACTGTGCAACAGCTCCATGAGGAACTTTTCAAGGAATTATGTGTGGCTTCCAAGGATAGCCATGTTGAGTGACACACACACTGTCACACGACAGAGCTCTACAATGATGGAGAGCACAGTTGGGCATCTTTTAAAAACATTATCTGTGCCATTTTTTTTCTCTCACACAAAACCTCACTGACGTTCTACACTACATTACCTCTCCCAGAGAAAATCCACAATGGAAGAGAAAGAAGGCATGAAGATTTAAGGCATGTCTGAGATTCCATGTTGTGTGGAGGAGAATGCATAAGAGAGGGAGAGGAGAGATCAGAACTCAGGTGCCAGCCTAATATGGTCTGATTTTCAAGACTTTTAGAAGGCTCTCTCCTAAAACTAGAGGTTTGTGGTTCTTCTCCAAGAGCAATTTGGCACTGTCATCTAATAATGTAAGAGAGCTTTCATAAGCAGAGCAAAAATAGTTAATTGCTTATTAAAAAGAGAACGGCTCTATAGTCCCTTTGCTATCAGTACATTTAGAGATGAGAAACTTAAATTTGCTCTCATTTGGGTACTGTTTTTTCTTATAATGGTAAATGAAGTTGTTTGGTTTTTTTTATTACTTCAAAGGACTACCTAGAAAAGTAAATTAACTCTATACATTGCAGCACTTTAAATAAGTATACAGATATTGAAAAAATGTTAGCAGCACTATTTTGAAATGTAAATCACAGCTTTGATAGTATCACAAGAAGTTAGCTTTTTAAAATTCCTTTAAATGCAGGCAATTTGTCTACATAATATAGAATATTTGCTTCATTACTTTTTCTGGAGAAGGCTAAGGAAATAAATAGGTGACTCATCAGCAACAGTTCTAACTCACATGGAACCATGAAGGGAGAAATTAAGTTTTCAGAGCCTACTTACTAACCCAATGGAGGACAAATCCCCAACAAAACAATGTTCCCATTATTAAAAAGCCTACTGCCTAAGCTAAAAGCTCAAAAGGATTTTGAAAATTTATTCTAGCTTGGTAGCTCCAACATGTTAGTAAGCAACAAAATCTTACTAAGAGAGCTCATGAGCAAGCCGACTGCTCCATGCTATTCAAAGTCTCCAAACCAAGCAGGCCTGAGACACTGTGAAGCTAACAGATTCTCCGTTGAGACTGGAGTTTCTGTGACTGCATTTTGAGAACCACTGCTTTATTTTGAAACTTAAAAATCTCAGCTGCTTTTACGTACTTAGAAGGTATTTTATCTGAAAGTCTATAATTGGATTTAAGTGAAGTATGATGGATACTTTTTAAAAAAAAAAAAAATGTAACAAAACTTTTCCTTTCGTCATCTCAAATTTGATCACAGTGCCCCCAAGTGGATGAAGACATGAGTAACCAGAAAGAAAACAACTGTTCTGGGTGTAAAGTGAACGCTAAATTTATCTTTGCTTTTGTCACTCTACTCAACCTGGGGCTCTGCCCAGCAATGGAAGCAGTGCAAATTGATTAACTAAATTTTCTTCTCTCCCATAGACATTAAAAAGTCTCACCTCTCTTGCCTTCATCATTTTATAAAATACAAGCATGAGGCTAAGTAACCCCAAATTACTTTTAGCTCTTAAATTCTAGACTGGCATGGAGTAATCATGAAACCTATTCAAAGTAAAGTGGAGTTAAAGGTATAAATATCAGAGAAACAAATTTTTGTTCTAGGTTCCATTTTCTCCACCATATCATCCTCGAAGTGGGATGCTAGGGTAATAACTCATTTTAGGGCTCAAGACAAAGATGATTCACTCTTAAAGAACTAACTACAGTTAAAGAGGTCCCATCAGCTATGACCAAACATCTATTTCCTGATAAAGAATAAGAGTCACTGTCTTATTTGGACAGATCCCAGAATTGTTTGGATAGTCTTTCTGGTTATAATCTATATCTTTATTGATATGGAAAGCAATTTTAATGTACAACACAAAGAGACTATGTGGCTGAGATTACAAGCAGAAGAAGGAGGATCAAGAGTCAGACATCAGCCTAAGGTAACAGAGGCCAGCATGAGCTACACATCAAAACTCTGTGTCAGGAAACCAAAGAGCAAGTATCCCAAACTGTAACAGCAGCAGTAGTGAAGGCGCTTGGAAGGTCAAGACTTGGCATAGACTAAACTGTTCCCTTGATCGTTTTTCTTCAGTGGGTAATTACATTCCCTACCTCCCCTTACGATCTACAGATCCATTTCTTCGCTTTTCATCAGGTTCTACTAGAAGCTCAGAAAAGCTCTTCTATCCTACATGTGTCATCAAAGTCTCAAATTTTCCTAACCTTTCCCAGAGCACACACACTCTGGGAAATAGGTACACAAAACTTCCCAGGATAGGGAGCATACATTCTAGCGACTCCAGCAGTCTTCTTGGTGGCTGCTTCAGGGGATACAAAACACATTGACTCTCTGTGCTTTCCTAAGCTTGCTTATTCACATGTACTTCTCATATGAAACACCCGGAAAAGTCTCATGTTATTTTATGCCAATTAACAAATTGCTAACATGTCATGCTAATAAAAAAAGCAATTGACCTAAGTAGATGGGCTAATTAAATGGAGTAAGATAATTAAACGATTCTCAATATGTAATCAAAAATTATGGCTGGAAGTGTTTCACAATGTTGTCTTTTTGTTTTCAAGTAGCTGTCTATCTGCAAAATTCTAATCAGCGTATCCATATGCATAAAAGACAGATCCGGTGCAGATGTTAATTTGTTGCATGATAGAAATCAGGTGTTCAATTACAAATAATGGGGTGTATGAGAGAACGTCCAAGATTTCCATTTAGCTGAACACATGCATCTCAGCCGACAAACGACTGCAAAGCATTCATTCCGGAATTAGCTACTAACATGCCACAGCGGTGCATCACGTTCAACTCCTTTATTATCTTCATTAGATAGCATTCACATCTTCAGCCCTGGGTGTTACCTAATTTACTACGGATTTAGGAGTTTGAACATTTGCTGATCTACGTTCTATTTATTGTGCCTGAATTCCTTTTAAAGGATGATTTTTGATTTTTATCACTACTCAAGAACACTTTAGTAGAAGAGGTTTTGTTTCCTAATCTTACATTTAAACAATCAAAACCGTTTGTTTTTGTACTAAGGTACATTCTTTGAACTAGTAACATTAAAATATTCTAAGCATTGAAAGGCCAAACCCAGTTCAATAAAACCTCCATCAGTGTCCAAGTAATATTTTGATAGAATAACTACACAGAAGGAATAAAGCATATTCATTTGCCTGACAAATTTGCTATTTATGGATATATACCAAGTGACAAGTTTGAGATACAGCTATGAATTAAGATAAACACTATGCCAAAAAAATCTAAAAAGAATCTCATCTGAAGTAAACAAAAATGTCAGTCTTGTGTCAAATCATTGTCCTAAATCAAGACGCAAATATTTTGAATTTGCAAATCAGTGACTGAATATTTAATAGGGTCATGTCTAAAATAATTTCAGTGTCAGAAAACCACAGAAGAGGCCATAAAAAACACCTAGTTAGCTGACTCTATGATGGCAAGGCACATCAATAGGGGCTTTATTATTTTAATAAAGAAGTTTTTTTTTTTAAATCAAAGCCTTTTAATTAATTTCCTTCTATCATTTCTCGAACTCAGTTTCAAAACATGAGCTATTTAAGGTCCTTTACTTATTAATAGTTTTGTTTGTCATTTAATAGCAATCAGTAGAATCTCAAAAACAATTCAAAGGTAATAGGAGGGGATTATTTCTGTTAACCAAAAGCAGCAAGTTGATGGTTAAACTATGGTCAAATTTAGCCTGCAGATGTGCTTTTAAAATAGACCACTTAGAAAATGGAGATTTTTAGAGATCTGATTTTGAAGGATGAGTTATTTTGATTATTGTAATTCTCATTGTTCCATTTCTCATGAAGTTTACCAATTATTTCCAAGTGTACTTGCTGACCTGGCGTCTGGCAGCCCAGTGAGCACTGTGTGTCACTAGGAAAACTGTGTGTCACTATACAGTGCTTCCTGGTGGTCTAGAGAACAAACTCAGAAATCAAATATGCTTCAGTAAAAGTTGCAATCATTTACCAGCTCCACCACTTTGGGAGAATTCCTTACTCTCTTTTCCATTAGTAATCTCATTGTAGGTTAATATCACAGGACTCTCTCTGTCT
This sequence comes from Typhlomys cinereus, assembly GCA_023101885.1. Lineage (NCBI taxonomy): Eukaryota > Metazoa > Chordata > Mammalia > Rodentia > Platacanthomyidae > Typhlomys > Typhlomys cinereus. Next base: position 2,556,045 of record JALPQD010000001.1, read on the forward strand.
CATAGAGCTGTATAATGTAAACAAGAATTTAAAAGTTCTTTGCACTTCAATGTACTTAAAATAACTTCTTATTTGAATACATTGCATTCATTTGTTGATTACTGCCATACTAGAGGATTACTTTAAAACTGCAACTGTCTACTAGTAAGAAATACGTTTTTATTTTTAAAAATGCTTTTTAAAGATGCCTTACACTGTGTTCCTATGGCTTTTATACAACAAAGGCATAATTGTTAAAATTATCCTGCTGATACCTACTGTATGTTCCCTTATGTGAGAGAAACAACACTAAGTAGAACACTTACATTCAGGTTGCTTCAAATTCCTGCTTTAGAGATTGATGATAAGAATTCTAGCTTGGCGAGCCTCATATTAGTGAAAGTAATTCAGGCTTCTGGAGAGCTTTGAAAATATTTGTGAAAAGGCTGCTATTAAGTTTTAGTTCAGTTCTGAATCACATTTGAAAGCAAAAGGGGATAACAAGACAGAGAAAATCCTACTATGAGCTCTTTCCTCTGATATAGACATACATCATATATATACACACAAACATATATATAGACAAACTATGAAATGAAATTATTAAAACAACATTGGTTTCAAACACGTAGAGAAAAATTAAGACACTGAATATTGTATAGTATGTCTGAATTTAAAAAATACCCTCTAGCACAGAGAACACTATTTGCAAAGGTATGCAACATTCAAAGATTATTGTCCAACACACAGTGGAGAGCTCTGTGAATAGGAATGGAATCCTACAAAGAGGGAAACAACTAAAAGCAAAAAGGAGAGGCCAGCAATGATGTGCTATGAAATGATGACTGTGAGCATTCAATTTTCTGTTCTGCTACTCGTGAAGAAATGAATTAAGGCAACCAGGGCAAACTCATCAATAACATCTACAAGAACATAATTTTGCAGAAGGTGGAAGAAAAACTAGAGCATATTTAATTTTGAAGCCTTTAAAAGTAAATTGCATACATGAGGTAGGACTCCAGTTTCATGCAGTGTCCATGTGAAGGATAAAGTCTTTTGTTCATTTTTCATTTTTTAAAAAATTTTCTGTTTTTACCTTTCCTAATGCATCCTTAATCTTGATAAAACTTCAGTTAATACTTTTAGCTGGAAAATGACCAAAATGTTCCAAATCATATCTAGTATCTTTTCTCATTTCCTTATTTTTGATAACTTTGTTGAAAGTGTCATCAAGTACATTTTGATTTATCTGAATATTAGAAGTTTGATCTAGAACTCTGAAAGTCCATGGAATCATGATGCTGTTTATGAAATTGCGGTATAGTATTTATGCAGCTTTGGTTCATATCTCACACTATAACCATGCTGGCATCTTTTTTATAAAAGACAATTTCCTAAACTGTGACCAGTGCTCAACAAAGTAATGAAAATATGACTGCATCCCAGAAATCTTAAAGTAATTTATGAATTTAACTTAGTGTAATAACAACAGAAAGAGACACAACTAAGTTTTAAAATACTGTGAACTCCATTCTTTCAAGTTCAATAATCCAATAAAATTTAAATTGTACGAAATTGAAGAAACATTTAAAATTTTATGATTGTTAACCTTTCTTAACCATAAATCATTTTAACAAATTCTGTTGTGGGTATGTTCCTGAATTTGGAACTAAATTTATATCTCAGCTCTTACAAATATCCAAGCTAATTATTTCAGCCTGAATGTAGAATGACATTTTAATTAGTAATGCATCTCCTGGCAATTAAGTTTCTCTTGCTTCTCTCCTCAATTAAAATGGCAAGGCATATCATCAAGGTCCCACGATTCTTCATACCTCTCCCTGACAATTATCATGGGAAATACTAAAGGCAAGATCAGAACTATAATCTATCCACTGAATATTTGGTTGTAGGATAAACACTTTTTCCTACCTGCCTAATAACTTTCCATTTAACTCATATTACCTATCAATCATTAATACAATCTGTGCTCTGTATCACAAAGTTCAACTTTTCACATTATATGACTTATTACAACCAATTGATTTAGTAGAAAGGCAAGGTGTAGGGATAATTTTAATTAGGAAATAATTTTCACCCTCTTATTCATATGACTTTAATATTCACAGCAATATATACATAGACAGAAAATAGTGCTGGAAATATAGTCTAAAATTACTCTAAAGTGAATTTGTTAACATAACAAAGATATAGAGAAAAAAATGTAAGGAAACTCGCTGAAAGAGAAAACGTGTTTTAACTCTTATATGAGTAATTATATTTTTGAAGTGCTGTTATAATGTGATTTTCACTGTTGTTTTGAGGCTTTGCTACTAACTGAAGTTTTATATATAATGATTTACATTAGTACTGCAATGTATTTCAGAGTTATGTGGAAAATATTGGAATAGCGTAAAATTACAGCAAAGCAATCATTTGTATATTATTTCAAATGAACTTTTTACAGGTTTATAATAACTACAATGAATTGTTAAATATGTAACAGGCAAGGCAAGGTAGGTCCCAAAGTCACCCTTGGATCTCTACTGGAATAAGCCACTTTAGTAATATTAACTCATTTGACCCTCATAGTCACCTTTGAAATATGTGATGATCAGATTTAATTTTTCAGACAAGGCCCAGGAATGGTAGGTAACTATCTTTCTGTGAGATCACTCAGGGATGGGGTTACCACAAGACACTGATTGTCCAATCCAGGCTCTCAAACTAATCTGAACTGCTATAGTACTAAATTATCCCTTAGTAAGTTTATATAATTTCATCACATTGAGCTGACCATTTATATATATGCATGTCAATATATTTCTATTCCATTTCTGTCAGATGTACTGTTAGAAAGCCAATGGCTAATTTTTTGGGAACAGCAACTGTTTTATTGTTACAACAGTAAAAGCTTGGAAGGTATAAGCAGGTCCTACCTATGTAATATCCACAACTCCCTTGCTTAAAATCAAGGCAAAGGCTAAACTTATAAGAATTTTTAAAAATTTATTTATTATTTATTCAATTGTGCATGTATGCGTGTGTGTGTGTGTGTGTGTGTGTGTGTGTGTGTGTGTAGAACCACGGACGAATTCGGGAACCACCATGGACCGCCTCCACCTCCTCCTTGGGATTCACAGGCTCCGCCCTACCAGGACCAGAAACACAGGCTGCCCCCGCTTCCGCCCAGCGTCTATAAGTGGGATCTGGAATCCGAACTCAGGACCTTCCGCCTGCAAGGCAGAGGCTTAATCCCTGAGCCACCTCTCCAGCCTCGGGAATTTCTTTTTTTTTTCTTATTTTATTCAATTGTGCGTGTATGCGTGTGTGCACATGTGTGTATGTGTGTGTGTATGTGTGTGTGTATGTGTGTGTGTGTGTGTAGAACCACGGAGGAATTTGGGAACCACCATGGACGCCTCCACCTCCTCCTTGTTTACTCTGCCCAGGGATTCACAGGCTCCGCCCGACCAGGACCAGTAAACGCAGGCCGCCCCTGCTTCCGCCCGGCGTCTATAAGTGGGATCTGGAATCCGAACTCAGGACCTTCCGCCTGAAAGGCAGAGGCTTAACTCCTGAGCCACCTCTCCAGCCCCGAATTTCTTATTTCTAATGAAGAAGAGATGCATGGAGTTTGATACCTTTATTCTCATGCTTTGAAATATTTTCAGCGATATCACATTCCAGTTTACTGTAGTAATCAATGTGATTAGTTAGTTTAGTGTTTTATTCCAGACCCTGTTTGTGGGCTTTATTGAGAGAGGTCTTCCCCATAGACCCTCAGAGTTTATATCATTGCTGAAATGCATCTGATCACCCAGCTTGATTGTGTCCTCCTGTAGCTTTCCACATCTCATAAGGACAGATGTACCTTATTTCTAGTTCTTACACATGCCTGTATTTGTTTATATGAATAAGCACAGATAAGCTGAATGTTCTCAAAATCACTACCTGTAGGGTAAACATTTTACAGATCTTATTTTAAGATAATTATTATTTCCTTGCTCATTCTTGACTCCAGTGACCCATGAAAACCATGACTGGACAGCATTCCTGTCTGTGGGCATGGCAACTCCCAAGGAAGACTACAGTAGGTGCAAAAACTTTATGGTCATAATATTTTGGAAACAGCTAAAATGTATTCTTCAAAATCCCTACTTGTATCAAATTCATAGAAGAAATGACCAGTATTTGCCAGTCTATTATGCTATGAGTTATTTTGTCAGATAAAGTTTTTGCATTTTATAGATTTCTTCATTTAATGGCCTATATTATTAGAAAGTTTTTGTATTTTATAGATTTCTTCATTTAATGGCCTATGTTATTAGCCTAACAATTGCTTTGAATTATTTTGTCAGATAATGTTTTTTCCCTATTTTACAGATTTCTTCATTTAATGGTCTATGCTATTAGCCTAACAATTGTTCTACTTGTATGTGTTGGAATTAGTTCTATTGGAATGTATACTTCTGAGAATTAATGTCATTTAAAAACACTATCTTTACAGCAAAACTCATGCATCCAATTATTCCTTCAATACACTTGTAATGAATGACTGAGTGAGTTGATGTCACCAAAATGCTATCAGTGCCTAGTTAATTGACTGTCAATAATACACCCAGTCAATAGGAGTTAACAAGACAGAATACTGATAGCTTTAATTCCATCACAGAAGGATTTCTGGGTCTACATATTTTGAAGGCCTGAGCAAGTTGGGAAATGACATATGAAGAGCATCAAAGAATATTTATATAATCTGCTAATGTGAAGTATATACAAATCCACCAGCCACCTTTCAATAACTTATATTCATGGAATTAAGAAATCTGTGGAGAAAATCCTACAAGAGGCAGAACTCTGTGTTTAGAAGAAAAAAAAATTGGCTCAAATGGAGCTCTAGACACAATCATAAAGAAAGACCTGTCAGTATTGGAAGAAATGACAGCAACAGAAATTTGCTTTATTGGAAACTAGGTCATAATATCTGTGCTAAGCTCTCCTTACATCCAGAACAAAGGACTGTTCCTATCTCTGAAGGCACAGAGAACAATTTGAACAAATATACTAGTTCCCCAGTTCATTATCATTAGATCATACCCCTTGGACTTCCAAACATACCTTTGGATGACGGAAAAGAACTTTTCCCCATTTCTTTGATTACTGCTTTAAAGGTTACCACATTAACATGGAAAATATGCCTTCTTTTGCTAATTTTTACATCATGGTGAACAAGAAGCCTTGAAAAATACTCAATAATTAGGAACATCTCAGGACAGTTTCTTGGTTGGCCTTTACAAACTGTCAGTAGGATCGTTTTGCTCAAAGAACCACACACGATGATCATATGACATGGAAAAACAAGCTGAGACTGGTCTGGAAGCTTCCTCCTTCCCGGTCATTAGCTAAACCAGTTAAGAAGAGCCCTGCCAAGAACTTTTAGACTATCATAGATCACTGATGATTTGTACTTTTTGTCTTTGAGCAATATATTCTGTATAAAGTAAAATGATATTTAATGAGAATATAATTATTGTTGAAAATATTATCATAAAGAAATAATGACATGACATATCTGATAAAGCTCTATTATCCAGAGTGCACAAAGAACTTAGAAAACTAAACACTAAGGAAACAAATGGCCAAATTAAAAAATGGGCCTTGGAACTCAAAAGAAACTTTACCAGGGATGAAATTGAAATGTCTAACAAATATCTTAAAAAATCCACAATACAAACAACAAAAAATGCTGGAGGGGATGTGGAGAGAAGGGAACTCTTCTACATTGCTGGTGGGAATGCAGGCTTATACAACCACTCTGGCGAGCAGTCTGGTGATTCTTTAAAAAGTTAAAGAGTGAAATGCCATATGACCCTGCTATTCCACTTCTAGGAATAATCCCTCATACAGCAAAAATTCACCTCAATGGCATAAGCACAACCATGTTCACAGCAGCACTGTTTACAATAGCAAAGTCATGGAATCAACCCAAATGCCCAACAGTTGACGAGGATAAGGAAAATGTGGTACATTTATACAATGGAATACTACTCAGCCATCAAAAATGATGAATTAATGAAATTTGCTGGAAAATGGATGGAATTAGAAATAATTATATTGAGTGAAGTATCCCAGACACAGAAAATTAAGTGTCATATGTACTCCATAATAGGTGGATTCTAGTACCAAACCCAGCTTAGTGACACACTCAAAGATAAATCTCTGTAATACCTACAGTAATTGCAAAGATTATAAACAGGAGGGAAGGAGAAGGAGGGCCCCACCAGAACAAGGAGAGAGGGGATCATGCTACAACAGAGAAAATAGGCCACCATCAAAGACTGCAAGTAAGTAATGAGACATGTGGTTAAGCTCACAGACTTTCCTTTCTGGTCATCTGCAACTGAGATGGTTTGATCTCACCAGTCAACGAGGGCATAGAGGCTGGCAGATAGATGGTAACCATCCTGCAAATGGGAGACTGAACCCACTGTGGTCTCCTACTCTTATTCCATCTACCTTTGAATCTACTCTTATAGTAAGATTCTATTTTAACAGCCTTTTATCTCTGGCTAGGAGGAAACATCCAATACCCATCAGGATGGGGCCAAGGGCGTTGCAGGAATAGCAAAACTGAAAAAAAAAGAAAGAAAAAACAACAAACCATAATTCAGAACATCAGAGCCCCTATATTAACCACCTGGAACCAGGCCAGCCTAATCTCTCTCCATCCTAAAGCTCAGGGAAATTTGCAGAAGAGGGAGTGGTAAGATTGTAAGAGCCTAAAGATGGGTAGGAGCAATGATATGCAAGATACTCCACACACATTAGGCCCAAAGTATCTATAATAGGACTTTGCATGACCTGCACAATGACCAGCAGAGCATTGACTCCTTCCTAGCATAGATCATAGGCACTAGGATCCTTAGAAGCAAGGGATTAACAGCCATAATAGTGTTCCTATACTAAAGGGGGACATAAGAAAGGGCTCTAGGGAATGTTACTGAGTCCTTACACCTCATCAAAGAGGAGGACCCAGAGGGAAGTTTGACATTTATACTAAAGGATGCTCCAGGGAGGAAGGGAAGGGGGCACTGGGAGAAAGAGAGGGAATGGGGAAAAGAAGGGAAAAGGGGGGAGAGAGCAAGGGGGTCCGGGGAGGGATGGAGGGGACCGGGGTACCTATTAAGTTTGTATGAGTGAAAAAAATAAATTTATTAATTAAAAAAAGAAATAGTGGCAGGATTTAAATATTACCCAATATAAACATATATAAAATACCACATGGTGTCATTCATATATATAATTTTTTAATTTTATATTTTTGCACATGTGTGTGTACATATGTGTGTGTGTGTATCAAAATGCAGTGTGTATTCCTGTAGAGATCCAAGGTGACTTTGGGACTTACCCTGGATTACTCTACCTATTTCTTGATTGATCTGGGATTTTTAAGGCTCTGCCTTCCAGGGGTAGAAGTCCATACTGCTGTCATTTTTTCCCTGGCATTTTTATGTGAGATGTGGGATGTGGGATGTGAACTCTGGTCTCTGCTTTTGAGACAAAGGCTTAACCCTTGAGTCATCTCTCCAATCTATCATATGAACAATATTTTATATTTTATGTATCACTTAAACTAAATTTAAACAATTAAAAGCCAATTACTAGATTTGTAATTATCATTAGTCATCAACAATATCTGCTTTGCTTTATGATTATAACTCATTTCGTGATTGACAGAATAGTCTTGTGGGTGATAAAAAGGAAGCTATAAGAATCAAAATAAAGAAATAAACTTTGTTTTGGATTAGCATGTATCAATCATACATATTAATGTATATAATGTGATATTGCAACCCATCTATGAAGCATGAGCTAATAAATTTCAAACTTTTCTTGTGCATCTTCTATCCTCCACTCTTCCTAATCTCTGGTAATAACTATTCTGCACTCAGCTAAATTGTGAGACAGAATATGTGGGACTTGCCCTTTCTGTGACTGGCTCGTTCTACTAACTATAATGCCCTTTGTGGCACTACCGATTCAGGGAGGCCCTAAGTCCGGGCTCCCAGCTACAGAGAAGCTGGACAAGTACAGTCTTGCCGCCAACAATGTCCCAATAGAGGAACCATATGGGTGGAAGGATAAACAACCAATGGGAAACGGCCATCTAACCTGCCCCTGCGATACCTAGTAAACAGTTAAATGATTGATCGCTGTCCCCCAGCGGAGAGATGGCAACACCTGATTTGACCTGACCCTATATAAGCCCAAATACTTCCCGAATAAAGCTGAATCTGTGGCAACTCAGAAAAAAAAAAAGCAGCAAGATAACTTGACCAAGTTTGTACATAAGAGACCATGAATGCTACAATTTGAACTCAGAACTTTCAAACTTTAAAGCTTGGGTTCTTTTTGTCCACTTTGATCCAGGTTCCTATTTACAAAAATATTCCAAAAGGGTATATTATAATGAAAATCATCATAATGATTACATCTTGCTAAAGAGTAAAACATTTTTATGTGAGTTCCTAAAGATACAACTGAATTTAGACTTAAAATTTTGTTTCCAACATGTAGTTAGAATTAAACTATGTATTCTATTTTTGAAGATGGAGAAGATTTTGAGTGTTCTAGTCATAAAAAATTTGAACTAATGCATATGCAAATTACCCTCATCCATCATTTCACAATATACACATATTTTAAAACTACATGATTGATATATGCAAGTTTTGCTAATTTAAATGAATGAGTGAAGGTAGGATTAACAAAAATAGACCTCATAGCTTGAAGGAACATAAAGATGATGAAATTGAACAAAGATATTGCTTAAAAATCATAGAAAAATGGAGATTATGACTATAGAGGCTGTAGATGTTTGGAATTCAGGTAGTAAAGGACAATATTCACTTCTGAAAGTTTGACTTCCACAAATACACACACACACGCGCACACACACACACACACACATACTAAATTACTGTGATAGATTTCAAAGTTTTGTTTTCCTTCTATTAGTGTCTCAACTCAAATACCTTCTGTAGGGTTTTAACAATAGCTGCAACTTATTATTACTGTGTGAAAATTCCACATAGTCCTAGCTCTTGCTGTGTGGCTACTATTCCTCCACAAAATCCACTGAGTTCAGTTTTACGAACACTGTCATCTTGGACTTGAGAAAATGGAGGCATGGAGTGGCTTCAGATCTTTCCCTAAGACTGAAAGGCATGTGACGAAGTGACCTGGGGAATCCAGCTGCAGACCTGGACACCCTGTGGAACATTAAGTATCCAGAGTATTTCAGCCTAACATCAGGGATAATATCAAATGCATTTAACGATCAGATTTTTTTGGTGAATACATTTACCAAACTTAATTGAGAGAAAATCTTTTAGTTTCACAATTCTCTTCATTCACCATAAAAACAGCACAACCATATAGCAGAAAGTCTAGAAAAGAGACTACAACATTTATAGTCCATTTGGCTGTTCTGTTATGGTTAGTGTATTTCATCTATAGCTAGTAAAGTTCATTTTCAAATGAGTTTTAAAAAAATCCAATATCAGAGTATTTACAATTATGCAGCTCATATTATCCAAGTTAATCGTATATAATGGAGACCTTTCTTAATCTTATAAAAGTCAGTTTCATGCTTCCTTTCCTTGTTTTGAGAGGACTCAAATATTTCCCAAATTGCTCCTACCTCTCCAGGTAGTTTGACTATCTCTCTTTTCTTTTTTTTTTTTTTTAATTTTTTTTATTATTGTTATTTATTCAACTGTGTGTATGTGCGCGTGCGTGTGTGTCTGTGTATGTGTAGAACCACGGACGAATTCGCGAACCACCATGGACGCCTCCATCTCCTTCTGCCCCGGGATTCACAGGCTCCGCCCTACCAGGACCAGAAGCGCAGGCCGCCCCCGCTTCCGTCTGGCGTCTATACGTGGGATCTGGGATCCGAACTCGGGACCTTCCGCCTGCAAGGCGGAGGCTTAACCCCTGAGCCACCTCTCCAGCCCCTATCTCTCTTTTCTTGAAAGAAGAAGCAATGTATGTTACCTGTGTGTTTGTGCACTCTTGGTACATATCACACAGCTGCAGATTTAGGTGATCATGTGTTTGTAGGTAGAAAAAAAAACACTTTAAAAATTCTTTCAGTGTTTCATGTATTCATTCGCTGTATTCATGTATGAGTTTATGGCATTTTCACACCTTAATCCTAATCCCTTCTCCTCTTCCCATTACAGCCCTTCTTTTTCCCTTCTAGAATCTCTCCTGTTTTCATCTCTTTTTCACATGACTGGTCCACTGAGCTTCATCTGGGTTGCTTTTAAATGGCATATACCTGTGCATGTGCTGGAGCATGAATCATATTTCATTATCATGCAAATATCTTTTCCCCACCCCTATTAACACTAACCATCATCAATCTCACAGGAAGGTGTGCGGCCTCTTGAGATCTGTCCCCTTTCACGATAAATGTAGATAGGACAAAATGTAGATAGGACAAATCCTGTGCAGGTCTTGTAGCAACACATATTGCCACAGTAAGTGAATCACAAATTTTGGGGGCTTAAGGAGTTTTTTTTTTGACATTTCTGATTCCGTTAGAACATAATGAAACTGAATTTATAAAAAGTACTGGCTTATCCAAATAGCAACAAAAATTGAATCCCAAACCACAGGTGTCTTGGATGCTGAAATAATGTAGATCCTATGTAACTCATATTTTTTTGTCCTCCATCTGACCACTATTAAGCCACATGTATCACAAGATAAACAAAATGAAAATATGTGAAATAAACTTCAAAGGTTTTCTATGTCTTCCACAAGGTATCAAACAAATTCAAGAGTTTTATTTCATTAATTTACTGCTGATATTTTCAAGCCTCTAAGTGTGCAAAAGAATGCAAGGTACAACTGCTGCAGTGAGCGGTAAAAAGTTTTTTTTTTTTTAAGAGAAAATGTACATTTATTTATTTATTTATTTATTTATTTTTGGAAATTCTTTTTTTTATTTATTCAATTGTGCGCGTGTATGTGTGTGTGTATGTGTATGTGTATGTGTGCGTGTATGCATGTATGTGTGTGTAGAACCATGGACGAATTCGGGAACCACCATGGATGGCCTCCTCCTTGTTTACTCTGCCTGGGAATTCACAGGCTCCACCCTACCAGGACCAGAAACGCAAGCCGCCCCCGCTTCCGCCTGTCCTCTATACGTGGGGTCTAGGATCCGAACTCAGGACCTTCTGCCTGCAAGGCAGAGGCTTAACCCCTGAACCACCTCTTCAGCTCCGGTAAAAAGTTTTTATAGCAAAAGCTACACTGTAAAATTCTACACTGTAGAAAATAAAAATTGTTCTGGTATAATTTTGTTCTTAGTTGTTTATCAAATTTTAGTAACACTCTTTCTAAATTCCATGATGCTCTTTAAAAAGTTTCCCTAATTAAGACTACCTGCAAATATAAAACATATATACATGTAATCTATATATCTATAAAAATAAAATGTATATACAAATATGTGTGTATATATATAAATATCTTCAAATACCAAAAGAGATGTGGTCATATTCTAATTTTAATTATCTTTCATGGAAAGCAGTTAGCATGTCCAAGTACTTAAAAATGAAATGTGTCCAAAATAGAATAATTATTTGGTACATGAAAAATAGAAGATAATGAATGTCAAGATACTCTCCCTTGTGGTAAGGAATCTCCAGTGAAAAGATGAGATCTGACTTAGGTTTGAGGAACATATTACATATAAGAGATCAGAGGTCCATATCCAACTCTTCTGCTTGAAAAAGCAAACAAACGCATGTCTGGAAGCTTTGTCAGTGCTATAAGCAGGATAGCCATGAAATCAGGTTAATCCAGACTGAGACACTGAGTGTCAGAGGGCAAATAGACCTACACATGAGTTTATTACAAAAGGAGGGTCTCAAATATGGTCGTTTCACAACAGAACTTAGAGAAAATTCATCCTAAAAGATAGGCTTGCATCAGAAATCAGTTTTCTTGGATGAAGAACTGAGAGCAAACTAACACATTCTGTATGGTCTGGGTCCCTAGGAGGAATCTGTGGCTAAACTTCATTAAGATTTTGCTCCTGTGGTCATCACACTGTCTTAATAAGTTGAAGATCGCTGATCTTATTCAGCGCCACAGTAGCACCACTTTAGTGGAGCGCAGTCATTTCACTCTGTGTGCAATGTGATGTTTGCATGTTAAGTGTGTCTGGCTTCCATGGCTGTGATCCACCCCTCAGGAGAGCCAGCTGCTCCTTTCTACAGCCAAGGCTGGGTCACAGGCCAGCAGTGGGTCATGGACAAGTAAGGAAAGCCTGAAGTCAGAGCAGCAAAGTCTGTTTCAATCTGTTCAAACTGTTCTTTCTTCTAGAAACTTAAGGAACACCGCCCCCCCCCCCGAGCCACAGATGAGCCCAGTACTTTATAATGATTTATGACATAATTGAACTAGAAAGTTCTATTTATGACCATTTCAAAATATTTAAAGTACCTATCTATTCAATAAATGTATAATAATCCAAGTATGATTGTGCATAAAGAAATGTGATATATATATGTGTGTATATATGTATGACTTTACCTAATTAATTAATCTTTTACAGCTGCAGAACCATGCAATTTTTATTCACTGTATTATAAAATTAAGTCAGTTTTAGGCAGACTTCCAATAGACTGTGGTTACAAAGCTTCCACATATGTGTGACAGGCAATTTAATTTTCTTCTTTCTCTCTCTTTCAGTTACAGCTTTAATACTCACAATAGACATGGTTTTATTACTTCCATTTTGTTTCACTTCCATTTTGCTGAGAAAATAAACTCTGAACTAGCAAAACAGTGCATTAAAAACAAGGATTTGAGTTTTAGGTTAATACTGCTGCTTAGCCACTAGGCTATGCTAAAGTATCGTTCATCTATTGAAGAACATGTTGAAGAACTTTCAGCTGTGTGTGAAAAGTAAAAAGGTAATGTAGATGTTTCGATCACTGATAAGGTAGCTAAATCATTCATTTAACAGATTACCTTAAAATTCTCCAGAATTAGCTTTTATGAAATCTTTCAAAAGTATAAATAGAGCCAATATTTTTCTTACAAGTCTTATAGTAATACTTGTTTTATTTTTAAAAGCACAGTATCATCGTAAGGCCTATTTTTCCAAATTGAATATTTATTTTTCACTTGTAAGTAGTTTTGCTTTAAATGAAAAGACAATAAAGTGCCGCAGTAAAGAGATAGATATTGGAAACATTAGCTTTAAATAAAACATATTTCCCTTTCTAAATTATAATTAAAGAATACTGTGCTTGAAAACTAGACATCAATTAATTCATTTAAAACATCTTATAAATTCAAATTAAACTGAATTCCTTGGAAACTGTGTTGAGGGGTTGAGAGCCTTTAACTGGAAACTTACACATGCAGCTTAATTTCATATTTATAGCTTCCTTAAAACTCAAAGGAGCAGACAAATATTTTCATCACCATTATTCGTATTACTCTCCGCCCTTGACGACACAGTCATTAAGGGAAGGCGTTGGAGAGTCAAACAAATTTGAGAACGTTATAATGTAGTTGGGAGCAAACATGAAATGTAAATATCACTGTTAAAAATATCCAATAGTGTGCTGAGGAGATGCTCAGAGGACAACGTCTGCCATACAAGCATGGGGACTTGAATTTAGATCTGCAAAATTTAAGCAAAAGCTGATAGTGGTGGCATGTGTCTGTAGCCCCTTCATTGGGGGTCTCACTGGCCAGTCAATCTGGTTGAAATGGTAGTACAATCCAGATCAGCGAGAGGTATACCTCTCAAAAATATGGGGGAATGGAAAACACCCTAAGTCAACCTCTGGCTTCCACAGGTACATGAGCATATGAAGTGAATGCACTCACACACAACACATGTATACCTCCACGATACCCTCTCACTCGCTCATACGCAGATGTCTAACTTGGGCTAATCCAGGGACTGTAAACAAATGTGATAAATAGGGCCATTGAAGTGGATCAGGGGTTAAAGATTCCTGTATGCAAATCGGTAACCTGAGTGTGGTCCACAGAGGTCACACAGTAGAAGAGAACCAACTTCCAAAACTTGTCCTCGACCTCAGCATGCTGCACAGGACTGTGCTCCTGGCCCCCTTCTCTCTCTCTCTCTCACCTTACACATGTCATAATAAAGAGGTTAGTTATTGGAAGCATGAGTCTTTTTTTTTCTACTTTTCATTTTTTTATTATTTTATCTTTTCTACTCATACAAATTTGATAGATACCTCATTCCCCTCCCTCCCTCCACCCCTCCCTGGATCCCCTTGCTTCTTCCCCCCTTTTCTTCTTCCTTTCCCCCCTCCCTTTCTCCCAGTGCCCCCTCCCCCCCATTCCTGGAGCATCCTTTAGTGTGCATGTCAAACTTCCCTCTGGGTCCTCCTCTCTGATGAGGTGTAAGGACTCAGTAGCATTGCCTAGAGCTCTTTTTTGTGTTTTCCCCTTTAGTATAGGAACACTATTGCCTCTAACGATCTTAGAGCCTGTGATCCATGCTAGACTTTGGGGAGTCAAGGACATGTTGGTCATTGCGCAGGTCATGCAAAATCCTATTATGATTACTTCAGACCTAACTTGTATGGAGTATCTTGCATATACTGCCCCCTCTTCTGCAAATTTCCCTAAGCTTTAGGATGGGGAAAGATTAGGCTGGCCTGGTTCCTAGTGATTAATGTAGGGTCTCTGATGTTCTGAATTATGGTTTGTTATTCTTTTTTTTCTTCTGGAAGCATGAGTCTTAAGTAAGACACATTTCACTTAAAAAGCAGCAAATGAAAGAGAATATATGTTAAAAGAGTATACATTAGAAACAAAAATTTACTTTGCATATCATCGAAAAAGAAAATAGGTTTGAACAATAACATCCAAATTTCAAAGCCTGAAATGCTTTGAAGGAAAAAATCCAAAACTCTCCAATTTATTGTTTAATCCACTTAACTACTGTACTTGTAAGTGTTCAATATTTTAAAAATAAATCAATTTTTCTTTTAAAGTTTGCCTGTTTTTTTTGAGTTATTAATTATACATGATTTTGTTAGGACACACCCAGACCCCAAAGGAATGTTGGAATCTACTATGCAGGTTATATCATTGTTTCATTAGAGGACTAGAAAGCAAAAGGTTAGTCTTAATTTTTCCTTAGATATAATTGAGTGCAATAAAATCCATCCAAAGAGGATCCTTACGGTGTGGGTGAAGCCATGATATCACATATGTAGCTACATCTGGTGGAGATATTGAAAACCTTGAGCACTTTTAGCACACAGGTGCTGACACTTCACAAGTACAGGTAAAGTACCTTCCAGTTGTCTGGGCCCATGGGATTAACTGCTATTATAAGAATGCTGAAAACCTTGAATGCTGGTGAATCATTACTAATACTGAAATCGATTTATCTTTACTGAATCACAATTATGAAATATGGTATCCTTAACATACTTTAGCAACTTATTTTTGTAACTTAGAAGAACAGCACTAGAGGTATCTTCATTTTCAGCATTCTCTAGGATTGTACACCATAAACTACAGAGATGTTTGAAAGTGTGAGAGCAATGCTAGTGCTTCTCTGCAATGGGAAGTGATCGCACGTATGACTGGGCGACGGAACACTCCTGGCCTGGATCCTCGGGTGAGTTACTGGGCTTCATAGATGGAGCTGAGAGCCTATGATACCCTCTTTTGTTCCTCATCACCTATATTCATGGGAAGAAGTCAACCATAGAGCCATTTTGAAGGTTTTGATTTAGTTAAAGGAATGTGATTAAAACAAATTCTCATTTGGTATATAAGGAAATATACCTCTAACTCCCTCTCTCTCGTTCTCAAATAATCAAGCCCTGTAAGACAGATTCATAGGACTGAATCCTGCCACATTTAAACCATTTAAATCAGTGCAGGGGATCCTTCCCTTGGGAACTGAAGGCTACATAACTTGCTGTGCCCTATCTCACATTGCAGCGTTACTTCTGGGACAGTCTGGAGTCTCCAGGGCTGTTCATCAGGACGCTGGTCATGAGTAGATTAAGTGCCATTAGGAAGGCTCCTGTCTCTTATTGGTGACAATCCTCAAAAGAAAAACATACCCAGTCAACAGGTGTAGGAAAACAATGGCAGCTCCTGGAACACGGGGTGCATTCTTTTACATCTGACTTGAAACTCTGTTATTCTCTAAGCACTGGAGATATTGAGTGGACTCTGCTCAATGTTCTCTATGCAACTGTAAGAACTTGTCTGTCATCATTAGTCCAAAGACCTGTGGGAGTTCCTGCCTTGTAGCTGCTTGTCATGTGACAGGAATGGCCTTCTCCACTATCCATGTGCTGAGTTTATCTTCGGTGTTCTCCTTTGGTGTTCTCCTTCAAATATCAGGTGTCTTTCTGACTAGTCCCCACAAAATAAAGCATTATGTCTAACAGCCTCCATTTCTACCTTACAACATTTACTACTCACTGCTATAATTATCTGTACACAAGCCTAAATCCTTGATTCACTTATTCTGGCATGCCTGTGGGTGGGGACTCCTGCTTGGAAGTAAAGGAACTTTAGCCCCATGAACTGAGGATGAATAGGATGATGGACAGGAAGCAATTCTAAATATCAAATCACAGGATCTTTATCTGTTATCATGGGTCAAGTCACAGTTAGACTTCCCTTTACATGCTAATGCCTTAAAGATACCACATTGTGGGCTACCCAAATTCTAATTCTCTTTCTAATAGCTTACTATCTGAAGGATTTTTCCAAACACATATGTGGATTAATCTGCTCCCAACACCCAATTTTGTTTCCTTTAATGGTTACCAATGAATCCTCCTTATTTTTTGAACAATCAGTTCGTTCTGCCCTACAGTTAGAGATCTGGCTAAAAAGTCAGCAGACCTGCTTATTGGATTCACTTTCTTCCAGTGCTAAATGAAGTGAGTCCTTTATTCAGTCTCTTCTCTCCACAACAAGAAAAAAAGGGTAGTATTCTTTCCTAAAAGTCTAAAGTTTCTCATGTGGGAATTTGGTTGCATAGGACCTATGGTGTTAATGTGAGAAAGACATGGATCTTTGAAAATTCATTTTATTTAACATGTCAGACCTGTCTCCTCACCACTTACAGGACAGTAAAAGTACTGTCAAGATGAAGGCTTGAAGACCAAGGAAATTGCCAGGAGAGGCCCTGCACTCCTTGCTCCTCCATCAACGCAGCCTCCTCCAGTATTGACTTAGTTTCACCCACATAGTGCATGGACCCTCGTGTCCCACCCGTCATAAGCCTGTACAGCCTTCTGGGTTACATTTGAACCACCCTTAGCTTTCCTATATTCAACAAAAGTTTAACTATTTCTAGGGACCTGAATCCCATTCTTATTCTTTTCCCCATAATATTACTGTATCTGCATGGTGAAGAATGTTTTTTTTTTTTTTCACAAGTCAGTATTTGTTATCAGTATGACTGATGTGGACTCATCACAATCAAGCACCAACAGTGTTTCAGCTTAAAGTCAACTAATATTAACTGAATACCATGTATTTGGCAGTGGACACATCTGTGAATCTGCAAAACTATAAAAAAATACTTTTGTCAATGGATTAAAGAAAACTCCATGTGAAAGTGTGATATGCTGGTTTTCTCATTAAAATGACACAGATTGATACCCAGGAATGAAAGCCAACTATATAAGTGAAAGCATTTCCAAATGCACGCTTACCCACTATGCTTCATATGTGGTGGTTTATCCATTCGCACTGCCAATTTGATTTTTAAGTCAGAGTCCTGGCTGTTTTTTGGAACTATCATTCGATGTAATTCAGCTGATTTAGAGCTATTAGAAGTTGGGTACAATATCACCTGTAAAGAACCAAAAAGAAAACCTCTGAATACAAAATATACAGTGTCCATGTACTGCAATTAAAATCTTCCATATACATTTTTCTTTTTGAAAAGAAAGTAACAATATATTTGACAAACCAATGAACTCCCTCCCACCATAGCAGATGGATTTTCTATACAGATTTATTTATTTTTGACAAGTATGAATTTTTATATCATCACATAATGAGTTTTCTTCCTGTGTCACTTCATAAAGAGTTGGGCTGACAGCTGAAAATACTTAACGGACACCTATCATTTCAGTACTACTCTAAACTCCTCAGGTTAAAGAAGTTCAGAAAGAAATAGCCTTTGAAATTATGGCTAACACACTAACAAAAGCAAAACCAATTACTGAAGCTGTACAAATATTTTCATATTTTGATAACATGACTGTGAAATAGTATTAAAGGAAATCAACTCAATTAGGGATGGAAAGGAATGATCACAGTGCGTTTTTCTGCTCAAGATCAATGCCAAAGAAAATTGTATTCATGAAGGCAGGCTTTCAGAATTATCAAGATGACATTATAATAACTGAAGCACATTCATTATTTTATTATAACTGCCAAGTTAACGAGTGATTATCTTAGAACATTTTACTTTACAGAGCCAGCGTCAAAAAGAAAAAAAAAAAGGCAAATCTGTTGCTCTGATGCTAGATGGTATATCCATAATATATTTTTTCCCTTAACATAGTCCTGAGTCCTTTTAGAAATAGGTTATATCCAAGCTTTAATGGGCACATTAAAATGGAGGCAGCACAGTCTCAAAAACAAAGCAGAGACATGAGCTGTAGCATATGATGGCCTCAGTCATTCTTATCTTAAGTCATAGGGAAAAGCACATGAACCTGAAGTTTAGATATGAGTAGAAGAATTACAAGCATGCTCAGTTATGGGCAATGTCATTAAAACATACACAGCAACTGAATTTATTGTGTCCTTCATTCTCTTTGATTTCACGTCTAAGTGGAAGCATTAAGCAAAAACTCTCTAAGCAATGATCCCTTTCTCTCTAGGAAAGACAACATATATGAAAAGCTTCTCAAGCCACTCTCAACTTGCAAGTGGTTCAATGTATCTACTATTTTGGGTCTTTGCTCAAGGCTATCCAAAAAAAAAAAAAAACCTGCTCTGTTGAATCTAGAATATCTGCTGAATCTAACACATAAAGGACAACGAAGAAGAAACTAAATGGCATTTGAGATGTTTTCAAAATTATGATCAAATTATATAATTCATTTTGACTGCTAAAATATCCAGAAGAATGTCGAACAGTTTCTTTCTTAAATGGCAGTAAAGGAAAAACTGGTTATCTTTTGGCTCATGCTAGTAGACAAAGAAATGTCATCACCAACTTGTAAGGAAATTAAAAAAATCAAATCTAAGGCAAAGCTATTCATGTTCTATAGTCGTAACATTCCTAACAAGCCTTGAAAGCTTTTCCTATCTTTCCAACCACCTTTTGCTCTAAAAATCATTTTGGCATAAGGCACTTGATTCCTCTTTAATTCTTCCTTCTATGTTTACATAAAATATATTCCAATGCTAAAAGTTTTATGCAGGAAGAGAACACTTTAAATTTCTGATGATTTCTATGTTTTAAATTCTTCCCATAGATTGCAAAGTAAGGCCTCAAAATAATTTGCTAAGCCACAAATGATGCATCACCCCCAAATGAGACCCCATCATTTCTGATATATTTTGGTTTTCTGATGGATATTTCTGACTGAAGACAGTGGATGGAATTTTTGCTCAGCTACATTCTGTTAATACATATTTGTGTGTTCACTGGGTGAGGAGACAGAGAGCTCTGTTAGGTCACAAGGTGGCTCAGGATCTAAGGCACTCATCTCTCCTTATCCTTAGATTTCTTAACTCTATGAACCCCACTTTTCCTTACTGTTGTTCTGATTCCTGGGTAAGCAGTTATTTCATAATTTTGTCAATCTTGGGATTTGGTCGTTGCTTTGGTTTGAAAGCAAAATGTTTTTCATAGACTTATGTATCTGAATACTCCCTAGCCGCTGTCTCTGTTCTAGACTCTTCAGGAGACGGAACCTCACCAGAAGTTTGCTTCTGGGGACAGACCTTAAGCCTGACTCTATTTCCTGTCCTCTGCACTTCTGAGATATGGACGTAATGTGAGCAGATTGCCTTTTTGGACTGCAGCCATGACTCCCTCCTGGGATGGACTATAACTGCCTTCTGGGATGGAAGGAACTGTAAGCCAAAATAAATCTTTTCTTTCATAGGTTGCTCTGGTCAGAGTATTTAATCACAGGATGGGAAGAAAAACTAAAACACTTTCCATAATCAGTTTGATTTCTCTCTTCTGTCAAAAATATAACCAACACCGGCTGTTAGGTCCCCTCCCTTTGAAAGCACTAGAGTGGTTTCTGTTTTTCTAGATGGACCCTGTTGATACAGGTACACATGAGAAATGGAGATACAAGAACATGAAATATATGTCTCTAAGGGAATTAACCTAGCAAATTAGTGCTGTACTTAGTCTTGAAAATAAAGGGTTTGGGAGATGGCTCAGTGTTTAAGGTCTTTGCCTCCTAAGCAAAGGGCCTCAGTTTGGATCACCAGACTCCATGTAAAAAAATGCAAGGTGGATATGGAGGCTGCCTGTAATCGTGGCCTTGGAAGGTCGAGCCTGGCAAACCCCAGAGCAAAGCTATAAGGTGAAAGCGCAATCCAGGATGATTCCTGATGTCACCCTTGGGCTTCCTCAGGCACACATTCAAGTGCCTCTATGTACGCACATGTATATACACTCAGATGCAATGACACACACACACACACACCCATGCATGTATGTACACATATTTAAAAAAAAGTAGAGAGTAATCAAGGAAAACAACTGACGTACACTTTGAACCTACATACATGCAGAAAAATAGTGTGAAAAACAGTCTCTAGATTCCCAGTACAAAGAGAAAGAAGTTATACTCATTTTCTGAACTTGGTCATGGATGATAATGGACAAGGAAGAAAAGCCCAAGATGCAGAGCTCGAAGGCCCTGGGAACAAAGGGCAGAGAGGTATCCTCAGATGCACAGCACGAGTCTAATGCAGACGTTCTGAGAGCTTCCAAGGCAGGGGTCTTCACAGTGTCTGACTGGAAGAATTTTATTACTATCCCTGTATGTGTTGTTGGAGCTTCTCATTTTCCATCTTTCTAAAGGGACACTTCACCTCGGTACCCCATGGTTGTACATTAGATTGGAGCTAGTACAGGGAAGGGAGAGAGGGGGCACAGCTGCATGATAACATAGGTTATCAAGCTGCCAAGTGTCATAACTAAACATGATGGAGGTGCTGGATTGGATGTAATGGTGCTATGAGAGTCTGTGCTGTGTTCTGTTCAATAGAAACAAATGTGACTTGATCAGGAGAAAGTAATAAAATTTATCTGGTAGCTACAGGCTTAACTTCAGCATTCATACATCTTGACCAACAGCCATACTTTTGCTAGCTCAGAACTCCTGCTTGCAAGCAGTCAATCAGTCAAGGACTATGGTTTCTCGTTCATCTGAAGAGTGACGCATGTCATTTTGAGGCAAGATGATTCAGATATATGTTTTCCTCATCCTTCTCTATTCTGCTTACCAAATACAAAGAAACACTGATGCCCACAGGAAGTGAGACAGACATACAATGGGAAAAAACAGAACCCTGAGTGACCACGTGGAAGAAAGCCACACTGCTGTATAGAACACTGGTAAGTAAAGCTACTATTGTTTTGAAGTAATGAAATGTTTCATCTCTTTGATGTAGCATTTGGTCATGTCTTACTTTGAATATTAACACAATACTTTGCTTCATGAATCTTTCACTATAAATAGGTACTCAAAGAATTTTTTCATGAAAAATCACTCTGGGTCAATAACATTTATTTCATATGCAGGATGATGTTTCTTAAGTTGGTGACCAGAATATCCAAAATATTTAATGGACATTAAAAATGTACATCTTTCTTTATTTTGTCCCACACTTAAACTGTTGCTCTGCAGAAAACATCTTACTTCATTTTTTATTCTTTATCTTTATTTATCTCCTTTAATCTTTATGCATTACTACTCCAAGCTTATTTTTGTCACCAACACTTTAAATGTCTTGTCAGTGAACATGACATATGTGTTATGATTTATCTTAAAACCAATACACTTTCTTCAAAATAAAATTACAAAACTACTTCTAATTTTGTTAAGATGTTATTAGAATAATATATAATATTTTTAAAGCCTGTTTAAACCTGTTGAATTTAATACATAAGGCAAATTATGTCTTATAAATTAAATGTGGGGGTTGGAAATGGGTGTGTGTATGAATTCACATATGGGGGTTTCATAATAATCCTTCTCAGACTGAATTCTGATGGTACTTCCAAATAATCTCTTCTTTTGAGATATACTGAATAAAGGTATTAGCCAAGCTATGTACATTTATGAATACATCACATCAATGAAGCTCTATGACATATGAATCCAAGGCTATAAATTTCTCAACCTTTTATTTTCAACAAAAAAAACCCAGAAAAACAAAACAAAATCCAAAGAGAAAAATATAACCTTCATAAAAAAGGTAAAAACAAAGGGGATAAACAAGTTCCTGCCATTTCCCAAAATGTCTTCATAGAGATATTACTTTTTCATTTGGGAGTCTGAAAGAGTGCAAGATGTACAAGGCAGACACGGGACTGGGAAATAAAGACATGAACAGATACTTGAATGGCGGGTCCCAGGATGAGCCTCGCAATTCTGCTTTTGACATTCTTGCTATTGCCCCAGGTATTAGGCTCTTCCCAATGGCTGGTTGTTCAGCTCTTCCCTCGTTCATGGACATAACCTTAGTTCGCTCAGCTTGTCATCAAGATAATCTCAGTAAATATAAACACTCAGTACATCTTCTGCCGTGGCAATTTATACTAAAAAGCAGAGAAAACCCTACAGAACACGAAATTCATTCATTCCTTCCTTCCTTCCTTCCTTCCTTCCTTCCTTCCTTCCTTCCTTCCTTCCTTCCTTCCTTCCTTCCTTCCTTCCTTCTTTCCTTCCTTCCTTTCCTTCCCTCCCTCTCTCTCTCCTTTCCTCTCTTCCCTCCCTTTCTTCCTCCCTCCTTTCCTTCCTTCTTTAGACGGGATAGTATATATTCTCCGTCTTGACTTCAAACTCAAACTTCCAAACTTGCTGTGTAGCAGAGGATGACACCCTTAAATCTCCATCTCCCCAGTGTTGGCATTATAGGAGTGCACCATCATGCTCGGTTTGTGTGCTGATAGGGTGACAGGAGAACCCAGGGCTTAGTGCATGGCAGGTAAATGCTCTACCAATTGAGGTGGTGATTCTAGGAATAGGAATGGCCACCAAGGTAATACCCAGAGTCCAAGCATAGTGAGCCAAGAGGCAATGTCTTGGCTAGGAAGCAGTGCAGTCATGGTCACTGGAGAGCTCAGTCTGAGAAAGAATATTTGACATGAGATAAAAATGTCTCTTGGAACAAGTTCTCTTTGAAGCATGGAGAAAGCTTAATGTGAAAGTCTAAACATGAGAAAGACTAGAATTAGGTAAACTAAGCGAGATTATTTCAGGTTTAAGAGGCTGCATGCAAAGCAAAGTGAAAGAGGCTGTGGCACATCAAAAAGGCAGCCTAGGGATTGGGAATTTGAAGTTTATGAATGGGCCAGAGGGAAAACTAGGGAGGAGATGAACAGAATATTTTGCTAAAAAAAATCTAATCTACTCACTTCCTATCAGTGGGAGGCGGGCAAAGTTGTTTCTGAGTAAGGAAATGACAAAAGCAGATACTCTTGAGGTGGGAATAATGTCTGCCTTGTAACTTTGTGTCTTAAAGATGAATCATGAGACAATGAATAGTCAAACTGTCTTATATTCAACTACAGGCTGAACTGGTCTTAAAAAAATACATCTTTGATGCAGAGTTGAAGGCATTGAAAAATGTTACTAGCTACAGTGATGTTTAGATTTTGATTTAAAAACCTCTTTTAATCTGACAAGCAGATGTTCAGGAAACAAAGAATGTCACAGCAAATAGTTTGATGGTCTTTTCTCCAGAGAGATGGGGATTATTATCTGTGAGAAACCTTGACATTTTTGCCCAAATGACATTTCTCTAATTTTTTTTGTTGTTGTTGTTAAATTCAGTGGCACATTGTAGTTCACTGAAGAGCCTTAATGATGCTTCTTTTGAACATTTTGGATACCTTGCTTGTGCTTGAGTGCCGGGACAAAGCATATACTGTAGAAGGACTACCTGTAGACCTGTAGTTCCTTCTGCTCATGAATATTCATTTAGCAGATGTTAATTATTAGCATATATTTTCTCTAACACTGGGTCTGTGGAGTAGGTGAAGACAAACTGAATTGTGTGTGTGTGTGTGTGTGTGTGTGTGTGTATGTGTGTTTCTGGTATGTGTGAAATCCACATTCTTCTAGGCAGCACTTGCTAGTGTTTTAATGTCCTTGAGGTTGCTTAGTCCAAATCATTTCTCCTTTGATATAATATCACTGCTTCCTGTCCTACTTAGTTGAAACAAAGAACACCTGCTCACTCTGGCTAACACAATGCTCTTTTGTATACTGAGAGATTAGCATGAAGTCTCTGTCAACCTTATTGTCCTTGGGCTAAATCTAGTTCCTTTCATTTTCAAGGCTGGAAAGACTCCTGGAATTTACAATATGGAATTGATCAAACGCCCAACCTCTTACCAAATGTGTACTTGACCTAACAGGGGATAATATGCTTCCTTCCTCCTGGGCATTGCATTTTTTTATTTCGCAAGCTAAGTCTGTATGAGAAGAGTAATAAAAGAGAATGTTACAAAGGAAGTATTGGAACCAAGGATGCGGTTCAAAGCTAGAACATGTGCTTAGCATGTAGATGGCCTTGGTTTGATGCTCTTTACCAAAACAGATAATAACAACAAAAGGAAAATACTATTCCACTCACATACTGTATCTTTTTTGTTTTCAGATTGCTAGATTATATAAATGAAGAGTTCTATGACTTCCATGCATGCAGTATTCACACCCAAGATCAGAAAAATAAAGAAAAACAGTGTGAAAAACCTTTCCCTATTTTTCTCTGACATCCACACTGTGTGGCAGATAGAGTAACACACCAGTAGTACACACAGTGATTAAGATGATGGCTTTAAGTCTTTTTTTTTTACTTTAACTGAAATTGTATCTGTTTTAAGTGTGTAGTGTGTGATGTTTGGATATATAATGTCCCTGCTAACCACAGTAAGGCTAATTAGCTATTTATCTGTTCAAAATACTGTTTCATTACTTTTAAAAAATTAAAAATTGACAAATAATAATGCATAATAATAATGCATAGGACAAAGCTTTCAGAGAACATGGTATTATCATTTGTAACAGCATAGATGGTGACAGAGAAAATCTACTGAAATGATGTAAATTAGGACAAACAGGCAAACATCAGAGGCTCTTATATGTGAAAATAGATTAGAAACAGGGCCACTGAAGATTGGGAAAGAAAGAAGAAAGAAGAGAATAGGAAATGTAAGATGTTTTTAAAATCTTGAAGCCATTGTTGATCATAGCTTATTTAAGGAAGTCCTATTCTAACATTCTATAAAGATTTTTTGTTTTTAATTGTCTGATTGGTTTAGAAAAAATCTCATAAAGGGCTAGAGAGGTGGCTCAGGGGTTAAGCCTCCGCCTTGCAGGCGGAAGGTCCTGAGTTCGGATCCCAGATCCCACGTATAGACGCCAGGTGGAAGCGGGGGCGGCCTGTGCTTCTGGTCCTGGTAGGGCGGAGCCTGTGAATCCCAGGGCAGAAGGAGGTGGAGGCGTTCATGGTGGTTCGCGATTTGTCCGTGGTTCTACACATACACAGACACACACACACACACACACACACACACAGACGCGCGCGCGTGCACATACACACGCATATGCACACAGTTGAATAAATAATAATAATAAAAAAATTAAAAAAAAGAAAAAATCTCATAAAATACAAATTTAGGAATACTTCACTGAAGTGCATAAAGCAAAAGGAACAACAATTGAATTTGTATGAAATTTATTTGTCACTCTGAAAATTTAGGAAACCTTTTTCCTTCTAATTTTTGGAGAATATAGACAGAATACTAATTAGTCTTTCTAAACTGCCCACTCCCAGACTCTAGATTGTGGGCTACTTTACAGGGTAAAAGGGAGTTATGTTACGAGAGTAATTAAGGTTGCTCATGTGGAGATTATATTAATTTGTTTAGGGGGGCAATGTTTACAAAGGGATGAGTGTGTGTGCACGCACCCTGTACACAGAGGGCACGGGTGATGTCTAGCATCTTTCTCATTCTCCAACTTCATATTTTAACATCGAGTCTGTACCTAAAGATGAAGGCTCAATGATTTGGCAAGCCCTGCTTTGGATCCTCTGGTCCGTATAGCTGGGATGACAGGCATGCCACAATGCTCGGCACTTTATGTGGTGCCGGGAATCCTGACTCAGCTCTCTATGCCCAGAGAGCAGACGCTTTCTTTCCCAACTGAGCTATCTCCCCAGCCCTTCCCACAGGGTTTTAAATACACAAGCCAAAAAAGAGTCAGTATTGAAGAGATATGCCACACACATACAAAAAGGCCTGGGCAGCTATTTATAGATCTGGAAATGAAAATGACTGTATGATGAACACAGACATACTTCAAAAGCTAGTTAAGGGTGGTGAGACATTTCTCAAGAAAAGAGGGATATAAACTCAAAGACACGTAGCTTTTAGCCCTTGGAAATAAGTTTTGATTTATGGCCCTGAAGCCTATTAAGTATCAAATGTGTATTGTTTAAATCCACTATAACTTTTTTTTATCTTGTTATAGCAACAAGAAACTAAAGCATAGCCAATAAAACAAGAAATTGGACTGGGGGAAAAAC
The DNA here is from genome assembly GCA_023101885.1 of Typhlomys cinereus. NCBI lineage: Eukaryota > Metazoa > Chordata > Mammalia > Rodentia > Platacanthomyidae > Typhlomys > Typhlomys cinereus. The sequence goes on from JALPQD010000001.1 coordinate 2,582,898, forward strand.
TTCAATTTACTTTTTAGATTTGTGTTATGTGTGAAAATAACTGGTGTGTTTGCAATTAGATTTCTATGATTAGCTTTATCTGTTTACTTATTTATTTTCATTTCATTATTTTTTATTCTCATGTTTATATGTATGCTCACATGTATGTACATGTGTACAGAGGTCCAAGGTTGATGTAGGATGTCTTCCTTAACTGTTCTCAACCATATTTATTGAAGTAGGGTCTCTGGATTGAAACCAAAGCTCAATAATATAGCCAGTATGTCTATCCAGCTAATTCTGGTTGCCACACCAGTTCAACTTTTACATGGGAAATGGGAATCCAAACTTCAGTTCTCAGACTTGCATGGCAAGTGCTTTAACTATTGAATCACTTTCATGGAGGGGAAGGACATGGAAGGGAAGCAGGGATTGTACTCAATATGCTTGTAAAACTGAAAAAAATGAAAAATTATATATATATGAATCACCTCCTGAGATCCTCTTAAAGTCTGAAAGACTGGGCTTGTATTAAATGTTTTGAAAATAGTTTTCTCCCACTTTGTAGTAATACGATAAGTTAAATTTTATTTTTTTGTTCTAATAAATCAATTAAAAAATAACAAACAGCTGAAAAGAATGAAACCATCACAGTAGTATTTCTCATAAATTTCCTGGTTCTATGCCCCCAAATGATCAAAAGATTTCATCAATTTCAAAGATTATTTTTAAAGATTCTGAAATTAAGATTGTCAGTTACTATATTTCTCATTACTCAGTTAAGGTTCCTGCCCTTTTTCATTTTATAACTCCCTTTTTTTGCCTGAGAACTACTGATTTCACACTTCTCCTTGGAAGGAACAATATATCCCCTCATGGTTACATCTGTGCTCTAAGACCTATCTATACAGAAGAGCATCCTGATTATGCTTGATCTATTCCCCTCAGCTATAAATTATGAATAGCAGTGACCTTTGCATTTATTTACCCGTAGAGTTTCTATTAGAGGACACTGCATGAACAGCTTTATTATGCCTCTTTTTACTAGTCTGGTTATAATAATGCCTACCATTTGTGGAGAGCCTTTCAAATGAATGTTTCAAAGTGCTTTGTGAAATTTAAATTAATTTCCACATCACCCTTAAAAGGTAGGCATTATCTTATTATGTAAATAACTTGACACTGAAGCTAAATGAATGCCCAAAGAAGATTACTTCAAGTCAACAACACATGCTTCCAACTTCACATCTCCTCCTCAATGTAACACATTATTCATTTAATTATTTCATAAACACAATATGAATGACATTAGCTTTGTTCTCATCCTTTGTTATTAAGTAAGTTCCTAAAGTTAAGTTGCTTTACATGAATATGTACATGACAGTGACTATGGAAAAAGGCGGGTAATGTCTAAATCTGGATGTCCCATTGTTAGCCTCAAATTGACATGTGTAGTGCATACATCAAAGTGTTCTGGGCTTCATTTCCTCATTTATAGACTGTAGATGAGTGCTGATAGTTATACTGAAAACAATTGCCACTCTGAAAAGCATCCTAGAACTCCTATTATTCATTTGAATATGAAGTCTGCACAAGAGCTAACAATTACAACTTAAATTTACTGAAATAAGACTAATGAAAACCTTCCCACCTTTGTCATTTTATGTATAGGCAAACGAGTTATCTGTCGCTTAAACAATGGGGACTAAAGATAGAATGTATGACTTTGAAAAAAATCTGTGGTACATTTGTGTCTTCCAAGAAACTGAATGAATTCATACAGGTACAGAACAGAATGTGAGAGTGATGGGGAAGGAGCAGCCAGGGAAGAAGACCACGGGTCACAAAGCTGATGCTTCCTATTCACGGCATCATAGATACTGTTGGTAAATTTGTGCCTCATCCTATCCAAGCAGGTTTCAAATGGTTCATTCTGCCAAGATGAACAGCCAGATGATTTGAATACTGCATGTTTGACGCAAGGACTGCATTTCTAACTTTGAAAGTGTATGGAGTACGAACCAGCAAAAATAAAATAATTCAGCTTTTTGATAGCACTGCTAAAATCAATCAGGGTAGATATTAACGCCCACTTCGCTCTTGCATTGGCAAATAAAAACTGCATGTCTAGAATATCAAATATTACATTTTGATATTCATTTCACATGTTTTCATGTGCCTGTGGGGATGTGTTTAAGATCTACTGTGTTAGAGAATTTTCGAGAGTATAATATGGCAGAGTTAACTGTAAGAACCGTATTGTACAATTGAACACCAGGACTCACTCATCCTGCCTAAACAAAGTGTTGTACCATTTGACTTGCATCTCTCTGATGTATCTAAAGCCAAGCCTGTGACAAACAGCATTCTTTTCTGTTTCTGTAAGTGTGACTCTTAGCTTCAACATTTAAGGCACAGCATGTAGTATTTATCTTTTGTTGCTTAGCTTTTTTTTTCACTTAATATAATCTTTTCCAGATTCATCCATGATGATTAAAATGACAAGATTTCCTACTGATTTAAGACTGAACAATATTCCATTGTAACTAAAATAAAATGCTTAACACCATTAGTTTTCCTATAAAAGTGAATTAAAATTATACCGAGATATCGTGTCTCACCTGTTACAATTACTATTATCAGAAAGAAGAGTGTTGTCCCAGATACGGGAGAAAAAGGAACTCTTATACTATGATGATGGGAAAATCACTAGTAACTCCATGATAGAAAATAACAAAAAAGTCCCTGAAACACTAAAATTAAAGGATTACATGATGCAATAATCCTGCTTCTGGGTACATAGACCAAGAAAACAAATCAGTCATCCTTTGCACTCTCAGCTGTTTTTACAGTAGCTGAAGTTATGAACTCTACTGTGTCCAAGGATGGACAAATGAAAAAAAACAGGCAAACATTCTTAAAGTGGGACTGAACATTTCAAGAGGCAGAGGAACTTCTTTCACTAGTGCAATAAGTAAAAGAAAAGCTTAGCAGAGAACTTGAAGATGTTGGCAACCTGCTTTAGTGGATTATCCAGGACATTGGCTGCACATGCTGGAAACTCAATGTTGCATCCAAATCATGCACTATTTTACAGTGGATGCTGACGTGACTTGGTTAGGGATCTCAAGTACTCAGCAAATGTGGCTCATTCAGTTTTCTAATATGGCGTTGCATAGGAGAAAAGAAGCCAAATTAGGCAAATGTCTAAACACGTGTTCATTTCTTCAACCATTGCTCCGATATTAATTGGATCTTCAGTGTGACTCAGGAACTGTTAGAAGGACAGCTAATAAAATGACAGAAGTCTTCCCCTCAGCTGGATGACAATATGCTAGATGCCATTATGAATGGAAACAATTTTGTCTGCCATAATTTCTTTATCTGGAAAGCTAAGGGATTAAACTAAGAAGGCTAGTGTACTTTGTTCACCTTCATCACTCATTGATAAGACAGATGATCTTAGGTGTTGGTCTCATTTCTTAATCGGGTTTACTATCTTGATTATATAAAGATCAAAATAATCTTTATTTTGATACAGCGTATGATAATAGCCATGATGGAGTAAGGGGGGAGAGAGAGGGAGAGAGAGAGAGAGAGAGAGAGAAAGAGAGACAAATCATGGAAGATGCTCATTATCTGATTTCCACACTAATTATAGAGTCAATGCAATCTTGTCAGCATAGTACTGACATCAAGAGGAAGAAACAGATCAGTGAGATGGGACCGAGTGTTCTGAGACAGACTCACAGAAACGGAAACAGTTGATTTTCTCAATACACATAAAAGTAAATTCAGAGGAGAAATACTTTTCTACACATGTGCTAGAAAAACTTGTGACTCATGTACAAGAGGTATTTTCTTTAGTCTATATGTAACTCTATATTGAAAATTAGCTAAAAGTGCACAAAACTTCAATATAAAAGCCTAAAACAATAAAACTTTTAAAAGAAAAATGTGACTTCTGATTTTGAGGATGGCAGAGACTTCCTAGATACATTAAATGTATGATCCATAATAGAAAAAATAATCATTCACTGAACTTCACGAAAACTAAATCCTTTGCTCTTTTCAACATACAGGCTAGGACTATGAGAAAAATATCTATATCACGTAATCTAACAAAGGACATAAATAATATACCATGATTGTTTTCCAACATCTAAAATAAGAAAAAAAGCAACACAATATATTGGAGAAAATAGTTGAACAGATTCATTGAGGAAGATGTTAATAGGTAAGCTAAGCTGACACGAGAATGCTCAGTGCCACTGGTATATTAAGGATGCAAAAACTGAAATTCAAATGATTTAACAATATATAGCTATTTCACACAAAGGATCAATATGGTAGATGTAACATATGTCCTATCTTGGAAAAAGAAAATCTCTATTCTGAAATAGTACAGAAATGTCAATCTGATGCTATCATTACCTACTTTATAACTTGTTCAGCCCCTTTCTTATGTTTCCACAGTGAATATCCTAGCTAACTCTAAACAGTGGAAAGTCACTGAAGAACCACTAACCCACGCAAGTCATCAAGTCACCCTTTCCTTCTAAGCCCAAAGGAATCATTTCAGTCATACTCAGAAACATGCTTGTGAAGCAGACATAATTAACTGCTGCTAGAAAATAATTGGAACAAATATGTACCACAGATCAACTGCCTTCAAACCTAACTGTCTCTGCTTGTCACTGTCATGGTGAGTGAAATCTGACTGTCGTTTCTTTTTTAAGGAGCTGCTGTGTTAGAAGAAGGAGACCTTTCATGTGATTTTTAGTTTAAGTTTCAGAAAGCTGTATCATGTTCTCAAATAACAAAAAGGAAGTAAGTGTCTCCTGTGTATGGTGAATTGAGTTAGACAGATGAAATATCACAGAATTTACATTTCGCTTTGGTAACAAATGATATAAATTTACCATCTGAAGCAGTAGTTGTCTAGTACTCACTATTTATTTCAATAAAATTGGATACTAAACTTTGCCTTCAATTTGAAAAAAAATCTATGATTAGGAATTCACTAGCAGTTCCTGTGATGTTTTCTGAATATATATGCAGCTACATGGTACCATTATTCCTTCAATTTCTCCATATAATGTTTGCCTGTGTGAGTTAATAAAAGGACTGAAGTGATTTTATCAGTAACTATGTATTTACTTATACAAAATTAAAATGGTTAATTATGAATTACAATATTTTAAATCTATTGATATGTTATCTTGCAGTTGAAATCAGAAAGTTTCAAAGCAGAACTTTGAAAGGTTGAAAGCAGACGTTTCACAAGGACTAGGAATAAACTAGGTAACTGGAATATAATTTCAACTCCATGACCCAGTCCTGTTTATGGGACACAGGGATAAAGAAAGTACTTTTCTCTTGAAGAATTAATAAATCTCCTAAATGCTGTATCACAAATAAGAAAAATCAGCTTTGCCAGAACTATGTTGAGGAGAATAAAAACATAAAAATAACATATCCAGAAAAGAAAGAAAGGAAAGGAAAATGGAAAGCTGGCCAGTAAATCAGAGTTTCTGAAACAATGCTGTTTTGGTAGAAATTCAGATGCTAGAATATGTCATAACATGCTTTCTCTCTTATCAAGTCATTAAAAAAGAACTTAGGCAGTTTCTGATAGACTCAGAGAGAAATGTCCTTTGAGGTTTAGTAAAGCAAATAAAAGATAAAAGGTGATAAAAAGAGATAAGTATACAAGTACCTTTTACTTGCTGTATTAAAATGTAATGAAACTTTGAAAGACAATAGTTCATTTCAGTGGAATGATCAGTTCTGCAAGCACAATTTACCATGACACTTAAAATGTAATAAAAATTAACTATTACTTGCAGTTTCCACAAACTATTTGCATTTATAAAATAAGCCAAATATGCTTCATTTTGACATATTAGTATCAGAGTCTGGCAGACAGATGGTAACCATCCTGCAAATGGGAGACTGACCCCCCTCACTGAGGTCTCCTACTCCTATTCCATCTATCTTTGAATCTACTCTTATCATAAGACTCTATTTTAATAGTCTTTTATCTCTGGCTAGGAGGTGACATCCAATACCAATCAGGATGGAGCCAAGGGCAAGGGCTGTGCAGGAATAGCAAAACTGAATAAAAACAACAAACCATAATTCAGATAATCAGAGATCCTAAATTAATCACCTGCAATCAGGCCAGCCTAATCTCTCTCCATTCTAAAGTTCAGGGAAATTTGTGGAAGGGGGGGTAAGATTATAAGAGCCTAAAGATGGGGAGGAGCAACTATACGCAAGATACTCCACACAAGTTAGGACCAAAGTAACCATAACAGTACTTTGCCTGACCTGCACAATGACCGACATATCAATGACCCCCCAAAGTCTAGCATGGATCACAGGCACTAGGATCCTTAGAGGCAAGGGATTAACAGCCACAATAGTGTTCCCATACTAAAGGAGAAGAAAGGGCTCTAGATAATGCTACTGAGTCCTTACACCTCATTAGAGTGGAGGAACCAGAGGGAAGTTTGACATGCACACTGAAGGATGCTCTGGGGATTGTCGGGGGGGGGGGAAGAGGGGGATACTAGGAGAAAGGGAGGGAGGGGGTAAAAGAAAGGGGAAAAGGGGAAAGGGAGCAAGGGGGTCTGGGGAGGGGTGGAGGGGATCAGGGTACCTATTAAGTTTGTATGAGTGGAAAAAAATAATAATAAAAAAGAAGTGTTGCTGAGAAGTACAGATGGAAAAAAGAGAAATACATAGAATAAAAAAATTCCTTAATTTCAAGAATATTTCAAACTGCATCTAAAACATAAATAAACATTTACCCCTTGTCCATTTTGGCTATTACTTAGTAGAAAGAATAAAAAGGGAATTTGGTTCTCTGATTTGAATGCTTCCTGTTTTCATGTGAGCTGAGGAATCAGCAGCCGTCCTATATCAGTGATATGGTGATACCACGGTCATGAAATTAGAATGAACAAACAATCAAAACAACAGGTTCTTTAGAGCCAGTTGTGATGATTCTTGCCTAAATACCAACACTTGGGAGGCTGAGGTAGGAAGATCTTAAGTTCAAGGACTGATTGAGCCCTGTCTTGAAAAGTAAGTAATCTTTATAGTTATACATCTAAGACTAAAATAACAAGGAACTGCTAAAACTAAAAAAAGTTATGTTTTTTACAACTATTCTTTCATATCAAAAAATTGCTTCACATTTAGTTGCATTTAACAAATATAGCAAGCAACATAATACACTGTTACTATAATATACTTCATTCTGAAAGACTAAATGGAACTTTACCAATAGAAAGAGATGGGACCATTACTTATATTTTTTACATGTCCATGTAAGATGACACTTGCTTTTGAACATTTCCATGAAAAAAAAAGTCACTGTGAAGACCTGTACAATTTAGATGTCTGACTAGTTATCCATTTACCTGGTAGGATACACTGAAAATTCTTTCCTTAGAAAAATCCTGAGTTTGCATCCAGGTATTCCCTTTGCACCTGGTGAAGAGTTGGCCATCAATTCGGATGAAAAATGTCCATATGCCAATTCCATTCCCATAAATAGGTATTTGCACCTGCCATCCACAAACAAAGTCTGCACATCGAGCACTTGCCAAAGAAGGAGCCTTCATCTGCCAGGTGCCTTCTTTGGCTTGAGGCATCTTTTTACCACTTGTGCGTGAAAACAAGAGATAATAGTTCCTCACACTCATAGTCACTGCCTCCTAACCCTGACTGCATCTTGGAGCTAATGCTGCTATTTAAGTGTACATACAAATACTTCTAGTATTTTCACAGTAGCATGCTCTGCGAGTGCTTTAAATGCTCTTTCTAGGTTTCAGCTCAAATCTGGTTGAGCTCTACTAGACTCTCAGTTACATTACCAATAGGAGAGTAAACAAATATTATATAAAAACATTCCAGTCATAAGGAAGTGACTACAAGAGAATGAAATGATGCTGCATTAAAGTGAGGAAGACATTTTCATAGGGAAAATAGAAGCAGGTAAGACATAGCTGCCCTCCATGACTATGCCTGTTAGGGTACATGCAATAGATGTAAGGGCCAGTGGTCTCATATAAAGATGTGTCCTTCTAGTCCTTGGACAGGACCATGTGACATGAGAATGATCTTTTTCCCACAGTGTACAGATGACCAGTCCTACTCCCTGTGGCCAGAGGAGCACACAATGGATGAAACTGGTGACCCCTGAGTTCACGTGTGCCACCACATTCCAAGCCCTAACACAAAACTTTCTAATCAATGAACAGTTGTGCTTAGAAATTTGGAGCTATAAAGTAGATACTTGGGAAATGATAACAAAATGACCTTATACACCTTATGAAAAAAATTCACATATATTGGTCCACTTTCCTGGTGCATCACAGTAGCTTGGAAATATGATGGACACTCCTTACTGACCACAACTCACCCTGCCCAGCTCCTTGTCTTCCAGGGCCAGAACTCCTGTGCTTTCTGTGAAGAGTTTCACTTTGACCACAGGCCGAGGGTGAGTAGTGTTGAAATCTCCTTGGGTTCCCCACCTGCAATGAAGTAACAAAGATTTTCTTTAGCATGCTGCATTAATCTACACCCTCCCCATGGATATATCTTCATAAAAGGCACATTAAGCAAGAGAGAATATTTTGTGACTCAAGGAGATTTTCATGTTTGCTTTTGTATCTGACAGATGGCCCCATCAGGAAGCAAAATAACAGTAAACTTTATAGCTTGTGATAGTTCTTCTGCTGTTCTAAAGTTGGCATGTTGGTCTACAAAACATGGAGTGACATGTGAGTTTAGGTTAGCAAAAAGCATTATAGATTGAGCCAGTGAAATCTATTGTTTATTAATGAAAGTGGCAATTATAATGCCATTTTTACAAATGATTGGGAAAATGCCCAAGATTGTGTTTATGTAATAATGGTTTCACATAAAACTTACATGCTGGGGATCATTACTCCCTCTCCCTTTGAAACATCTTCACTAAACACTGTCTTTATTTTTTAAAAGCTAGGGACAATTATCTTAGGTCTATTGCTTTATGTAACTTTTTATAGTGCCTTTCAAAACCTAAAATATGTATCATAAAAATTATAAGCGAGCTGCATTTAACTTCCTAATACATTCTCTTAGGAATGGAATAAGTCTGTCAACATCTGGCTTTTCAAATCATTATAACAAAATAGCATGTTTTCTTGCCTTATCTTTTAATTAATAGAATCTTGTCTTTAACACACGCCAATTAATTCTAGCTTATTGACAAATTTAACTGGCACACATCTGATATTAAAAGAAATTTTATCAACATTTCTTGAAACCCACTGAGATCGCAGGCATTGAGCTTCAGCAGGCATGAAGACAATACAGAGAAAAAAAAGAGGTTCAACAAAAACACATACTGAGGTTAAAAATGAAACACCAAGTAATAAATGTCATGTTCTTGTACTGCTTCAAAAAAATCAATTAATGTGAAATTCATGAAGCAAACAATATTTCCTTTTCTAAAACTTAATCAAAAAGTTTGTAAAATCATGAAAACTGAAAAAACAAGCTTTACTTAAACAGGATAAATAATTGCTATGTGTATGTTCTGTCTTCTATCATTTGGGTATAATGTGTGTCCAGTAAAGTAAGGGCTGTTTAGTAAGAAATTAGCATCTATATAGAGTCTACTTTTTTGAGACTAAAGTTACAGCCCAGAGGGAAGAAAGATTCAATTAGGATAAAGAACAGTTTAATTTCTATATTATATTTGACTTTTAGAAAGGGAATAAGAGGACAGTAATATTTCCCTTCTCTCCTCTCTCTCTCTTTCTCTCTCTCTTTCTGCCATTTTATGAACTTACATGATTTTAGGTAAAGCACATGTAAAATAGGAATAAAAGTAAAATTATGCAGTGCCAACATAAGGGAGAAAATTTTGTCAATGTATTATGTAGAAAGCCAAGCCTAGAGTTCCACCAGGCAATCTGGCAGCAAGCTTGGAAAAGATTCCCACGACATGCACTTCTTTGTCAGATGGGTACATTGTCAAAGTTACCCTTGGACACATTTTCCAAAAATTGAAATCAAAGGTTTCCAGTAGCTTTGCAGGCACCTAATATCATTCCACAGAATCTGCTGGTCTTTTAAACAAAACTCTCTTCATAAAACTCCCTTCTTGTATTAAATTGATCTGTTTTCTTCTAAGTTAAAAATTCCATGAAGGTATTTTACTGTGTTCTTTGTTCTGAAATGCCCAGTGTTCTCTGGAATGAACTTTCCAGAAAGGTGAATGGTGACCAGTCCTGTCTGCCATCACTTAGGGTCCCTGGCAGTTCTGTCTTTTAATTTTTTCTTCCCATCATTCTACATTAAAGGAAATTCCTAAACACAATAAGACAAATAATGATGCAAAGATGATGCTTGCTCCCGAGTCCTTATACTTCCTGAAAATTCGCAGGTTATTTCCAAAACTATTCTATAATCTACCATGTGGACGAACATCTTTGTTTACTTGCTAAATACATTTTATTGGAACATCATATAATATGTCCGTAAAAAGAAATGCGGTCAAGAAAAACAACAGAAAGGAAGATTCCATTCCCACAGCTTGGGTTCTAATGAAGGATGGACCCGACCATTCAATGTTGTATGAAGATTTTCTCCAGGGAGACCCCACACAACCATCTACCCACCCCAGGTAGGAGTTCCACAACAGACCAAAGGAATGATTATGCCAAGCTCTGACTTAATAAACCAATGAGTTTATATGACTTGCCTAGAGGATCAGGGGTGAGGGTTACTTACGAGAGCAGTGAAGACACAGCATGACTGATTGCTACCCCATGGCTGCCTAGATGGGACTCCCAACTAGCCTTCATCAGCCTGTACATACCCTATTGCCCCTCCAAGACCTCAAGGGCCCAAGGGAATGTGCAATTAGGATAGAATTACATACAGGACAGAGCCACGGGCGAGGGTCCAATGATTCTTTACCCCCCCATCTCTGAAGAAATCCATCAACAGTTGGGCTCAAAACAAAGATGGCGGTTATCTGTTTGCAGAAACAGGCCACACATTTAAAGAGCCTTTTTCTGTTCTGACTTGACGTAGTAATTACTCTACTCTGTTTCTGTGAGACACATTCAAATGCAAGTGACTTAAGGCAGAAAGGAATGTTTGTTCAGCTTATGTTCTGGAGGAGAGGCACAGTCTTTTCATGATGGACAAGTCATGGCTGGCAACAGAAACTGGAAGTCTCTTAAGTCATGTCCATCAAGGGGACTATGAGCTGCTAAACCACCTGCTGCAAGAGCAGACCTCTCCCAGAAGTAGGGTGAGGGTAATCTTTCTCAAGACTCACTCCCCTGTGCCTGTCTTCCTTCAGCAAGGCTCCATCTCTTCAAGGACCTTTCCAAATAACTACAGATTCAAATACATGAGCCTGGAGGTGGCAACTCAGCATTTCAAACCATGACACCTGTTCACATTTTTTTCTTTCCTCCCAACCACTTGTTTTTCTGAAGCAGCTAAGATTCTGAGTTTATACTAATCATTCTCTGGAACTTATACTCAAGGGAATTACTTTCAGCATCTAACTTCTATGTGTAACCGTTTCTGGAGAGTATTAGGAGATGGCTTTTTAATAGGTGTAAAAAAATCTCTTGATCATTTATACATATGCAGTGAAAATACATGTATACACATTGTCAAGATTTGAGTATGAATTGTTCCCCCTAGACTCCCTCATTCATGTGCTTGAACCCTTGGGTGATTCTGATGTTTGGGAAGGTTGTGGCCTCTTTAGGAGGTGGAGCCTACTGGAGGAAAGTGCATCCCTCAGGATGAGCCTTGAGGTTTTGATAGTCTCTCCCTGGTTCCTCTTTCAGCTTGCCTCTTGCTCTCTCTGCCTTCATAATGACTGTTGTCACACGAACTACCTCCAGCTTCTGCCACCTGCCATGCCTTTTCTGGCACAATGAACTCTCTCTCCCCTTGGGGTCATAAGCCGAATGAATCTCCCTTTTTCTCTTAAGTTGTGTCTGGTGTTGTATTACAGAAGCACAGAGAAAAGTAACTATAACATAAATTCAAATCATATTCATGTAATTGATCTATTGCATATATGTATAGGTTCATCATGTCACATAAAACAAGACTTAGGTAAGATGTACATGAATATGTGTGCATATATTCAATCTTGGCTTGTGTATGCTTCCATCAACACACATAACAGTGGTGCCACACAACCCAAATGTGCACAGGCTATACTCTCCACTTTTCTTTAGTATCACTAAATAATGTTTGAACACACAACTGCTTAACAGCAGGTCTCTCAAAATTTATCTGCGATGTCGAGTAGAACACAAATACATATATAATATATACATACATATATATGTGTGTGTGTGTGTGTATACATGTATGAGGTGAGTCATTAATCTCAATTCCATGATTTACTTTCAAACATTAAAACTGGAGAAATAACACTGTTGATAAGAACGGAGATAAAGGACAGACTCAGGAGTCAGACAAAATATCTTAAATCAATAGATTAAGATAGTTTGGTATAAGTAGCATTCACTAGAAAATAGTGTTAAACACACATGAAAGGAATGATCAGCCCAGAATATAAAAAGAAATCTGACACATCTACACTCCAAACAAATGTGTCAATTAAGATAGGGCCTTGGAGACAATCAGTAAACAGATGAGAAGAGCCAGGAAGTAATCTGCAAGAGTGCATGGACACTGATGACTTCTGTGTTAATTGGGAATGTCAATGGTAAGCTCTGTAAAATATGGAAAGCAGAAATAAAGTGCTTTCAGACTGGAAGAATCCGAGGAACTAGAAAACCATTAATGCTGATAGTAATAGACCAGAGACTAAGACTTTGTTGTCATTCAAAAATGTGTAATTTTACAATACGAACAACACCAAATGCTGGAGAGGATGTGGAGAGAGGGGAATTCTCCTACATTGCTGGTGGGAATGCAGGCTCATACAGCCACTCTGGTGAGCCCTCTGGAGATTCTTTTTTTTTTTTAATTTTATTTTTATTATTATTTATTCAACTGTGCGCATGTGCGTGTGTATGTGTGCACGCGCGTGTCTGTGTGTGTGTGCGTGTGTCTGTGTATGTGTAGAACCACGGACGAATTCGCGAACCACCATGGACGCCTCCACCTCCTTCTGCCCCGGGATTCACAGGCTCCGCCCTACCAGGACCAGAAGCGCAGGCCGCCCCCGCTTCCGCCTGGCGTCTATACCTGGGATCTGGGATCCGAACTCGGGACCTTCCGCCTGCAAGGCGGATGCTTAACCCCTGAGCCACCTCTCCAGCCCATGTCTGGAGATTCTTAAAGAAATTAAAGATTGAAATGCCATATGAGCCTGCAATTCCACTTTTGGGAATAACCCCCCATGCAGCAGAGGTTCACCTCGATAGCACAAGTGCGACCATGTTCATAGAAGCACTGTTTACAATAGCAAAGTCATGGAATCAACCCAAATGTCCAACAGTTGACGAGTGGATAAGGAAACTGTGGTACATCTATACAATGGAGTACTACTCAGCCATCAAAAATGATGAATTACTGGAATATGCCAGGAATTGGATGTCATTAGAAACAATTATATTGAGTGAAGTATCCCAGACCCAGAAAATTAAGCACCGTATGTACTCCCTAACAGGTGGCTCCTAGTACCAAACCCACCCAACCCACCTAGAGACATTCGATGATAAATCTCTGTAATACAGTAATTGCAAGGAGTATGAACAGGAGGGATGGGGTAGGAGGGCCACACCAGAAACAAGGAGAGAGGGGACCATGTTACAGCAGAGAAAATAGGCCTCCATCAAGGACTGCAAGTAAGCAATGAGACATCTGGTTAAGTTCACAGACTTTTCGTTCCTGATCATTTACAACTGAGGGGCTGTGATCTCACCGAAGGGGAGGGTATATAGTCTGGCAGATAATAGGTAACCATTTTGCAAATGGGTCACTGTGGTTTCCTACTTTTATTACATCTACCTTTGAATGTATTCTTATAACAAGACTCTAGTTTAACAGCTTTTTATCTCTGGCCAGGGGGTGACATACAATACCCATCAGGACGGAGTGAAGGGCATTGCAGGAGCAGCAAAACCACAAAAGAAAATCAACAAACCATAATCCAGAACTTCAGAGACTCTATATCAACCACCTAGAACTAGGCCAGCCTAATCTCTCCCCATCCTGAAGCTCAGGGAAATTTGTGGAAGAGGGGGCGGTAAGAGTGTAAGAGCACAAGGATGGGAGGAGTAATGATATGCAAGATACTCCACACAAGTTAGGGCCGAAGCAATCATAATTGGACTTTGCATGCCCTGCACAATGTCCAACACACTATTGACCCCACAAAGTCTAGCATTTGCTAAAAGCACCAAGATCCTTGGAGGCAAGGGATTGACAGCCAAAATAGTGTTCCTATGCTTAAGGGGAACAAAGGGTTCAGGGAAATGCAGCTGGGTCCTTGTACGTCATTGGAGAGGAGGACCCAGAGGAGAGTTTGGCATGCACATTAAAGGATTCTCCAAGGATTGGGGGAGGGGAGGCACTGGGGGGTGGGAAGGGAGGGGTGAAAGGAGGGTGAGCAGAGGGGATGGGGCAGGGGGAGGAGGAGGGAGGGAGGGAACTGGTGTACCTATTAAGTTTATATGAGCAGAGATAATTAAAAAAATGTAAAAAAAAGTGTAATTTTAAACAGTTTGTTAATAGAAATATGGTAAAATTTTATAATCCTTATGAGTACCTTTTGAGTATCATGGGATATAGGCATACATTGATACCACTTTAATTTTTCCAATGAATAAATAAGAATGTATAATACATAAAGTAAGAAAATACTTAAGAACTTTAGATAAATAAATTAAAATTCTCAGTCCCTCACACTCCTTGACAATAGGTGTAGGAGCTTGCCTTTAATATTCTCTATACATTTCCTTATTTCCTACTTAAGTGGCATGTTTAAACACTTTCAGTAATTAGTACCAGCTATTATTTTTCTACTACTTTTTGGTACTGAATGATAAAAGAATCTATTACTATTGTTATCAGTTTGCTTGATAAAATGCATTGCCTTTTTCAGCTTGTATATATGTATTATTTATGAGGATTAATGTATTATTTATGAGGATTACTACCAATGTAAATCCTCAAATGCATGAAATATCTATATAGCACCTTTACTGTAACAACAGGAGTTCATGGCTATAAAGACACAGGATAGTTCATATACTAAGTGAAATAACATTATACACTGGCTATAAACTAAAATAGATTAGAAATTTGAATCAGAGGCCAAGAAACAAGTTATCTTTTCATCCATTATGTCCATTCCTAGGAATTCAATCAACCAAATAATTCTAAGTACTGAGGAGAACAAGGAAAGATATCATGTAAAATAGCAAAAAACATTAAGCAAAATGAATATCTATCATTAGAAGACTGATTATTCAAATTATAAGTATATGATAGGATAATTTGCTGCCAAGTAATGATGGTTATGACGGCAATGTAAAACCATGCATAATATGAGGTTTCATAAGAGAACTTATAAATGTGAGCATGTATCTTGCAGCTCATTCAAAACAACAGTATTTGAGTAGAAATCAACACTCTAGTGTCAACACCCAATGAATACAGACAATACTAAATATTATAATATATAATTAGGATAGAATTACATCCAGGACAGAGCCACAGGTGAGGATCCAATGAACCTTTATCCCCTCTGGCCTTAATTTTTAACAGCTGTGTGTGTGTGTGTGTGTGTGTGTGTGTGTGTGTGTGTGTGTGTGTGTGTGTGTGTGTTTACAGAGAGCACTGTGTGTCCCTGTGGAGGAATTATTCTGGATTGTTTCTACCACCTTTTTGCTTCACTCTGGGAATTCCCAGGCTCCACTCACCAGGGCTGGAAGTGCAGGCCTGGACAATTTTCACCTGATCTTTTTACATGGGATTTGAACTCAGGACCTTCTGTTTTTGAGGCAGAGTCCTAACTGCTGAGTTCTCTCTCCAGTCCCTCTGAGTGATTTTTTTCAAATAGTACTGGTAGTCTAACTCTTACACAAAAGCTCAGTGTGCTGTGACAGGGCTAAGCAGCACAGATTTTGGAGGCTGATTGTGAGCTTGGATCCCAACTCTAACATGAAAAAGTCTCTAGGCAAGAGCTGACTTAGCTCAATAGTATTTCCCTCAAAGTATTACTGAAGCATTGCTGAAGTTAACCCATTTTGACACTGGTAAGAACACTTTTGGTAAGAATGTGAATAAACCTTCGCGATTTTTAGCATCCATGTCAATACAATTACCTTAATGCCTACACAAAATGATACCTCTGAGGGTTGGAGGGAAGATTTAGTAGGAAAAGGTACTTGTGCATGAATCTCACAACTTGAATTCAATCTCAGGAGTCTTACATGGTGAAAGAGTGACCCAACTGAGAATTGTCCTCTGACCTCAATATATGTGACTTGGCACGCCATGCCTGTTTGTGCTCTGTCTCCTAAGTATTTAAAACAGGCAAATTTTAAATGTTATGATATTGATCTATTTCATTAAATGTTGATAGTAAAACCCAGATAAAACCAGACACTACAAGAGAGAGTAAAGTATATCAAAGTAGAAAACAAAGAGAAAGGAAAAGGGAAGAAGGGGGTGAGAATGAAAGGTGGTAAGAAATGAGAGAGGGAAAGACAGACAGAGGAAGGGAGAAAAGGAGAGAAGATTGATAAAAGGCCAATCTCATATAAATAAAGAGAAGTACAGACTGAAGGCTCTTTTCAATTTTAATATGTATTTGCATGCACTTGCTAACCTTTTCATTAAAATAATTATCAGTACAAAGCATTGGCATAACTTTAACAAAACTAGGAAATGTTTAAGTAACAAAGTTTTAATCTAGGTTTGTGGGAATACTAATGAAAACTTTTGGATATGATGGAATGAAGACAGGAAATTATTTCTTTCTTCAAACAACACAAGGAGAAAAGAAATGCCCAGATGGTATCTCATACTGTAAAGCTAGATAACCACTGGGGGATGTGTCAGCATGGGAAATGATCACCTTCAATATAACAGAAAAACCCCATGGTTTCACTCTTTCTCCCTTACCAACTCTGCGATAGTTCCGTTTCTCTTAGAAGAGATGGCTCCCATTTCGTAGTTCTCAAGATTGCTAAAGCCTCGGAAATAATAGGATAAAATTGTCCTCTAATGTCTGTATTTCTCTTATGAAGTATTCATGCCATTAAGCCTCTATATCCAGAGCAGAGAAATCATATTATGCGTGTATCATTTTCTGCTGGGAAAGTCTAGCAAGTACGTTAGCAGAAAGCCAGGTTTCAGAAAAGACCGAAGATATAATCTCTCTCAAGCACTTTCCTTCTTTTCTGCATAGCAGGGTAGTTCAAAAACATTAGGTTGAAGCATCTAATTTTAAAGAGATCGTTTGTCACATTCTGCATTACAGTTTTACTCGGTCAAGGCGATACACAAAACGTGTAACTTTTTATGAGATGAAAGCAAACACTTTCAAAAGAACTTACATGCATGAAGACAAGTTAAATAATTGATATGGGAGCTAAATTAATTCAAATGGAAGTGTTATATGAACCAAAGGGAAAAATAAAAATATTGAAAAACTTGAAATATGGCATTCTAAGCTGTTATGTTATAATTATCACTAAGTCATTAGTATAGCCCATACCAATACTAAGCTAGAGTGTTCCACACATAAGTGCCTGTTTTACCAGATATCCTTCAATGATGAATGTGATAAAACTTAAAGGGAATTAATTTCATGTTCTTTGATCCTGTGATGTTGTGAAATGAGTTGCTTGGAATTCCCCTCATTTGATAGAATTAAAATGACATCCTCTTGTCCAAGGCTTACAAGTAAAAGCAGACCTCTCTCAGCTGTTCTGAAGACCACAGAGTGGTCATGCCTTAAAGCAGCAACATTGGGTCTTTTTTAAAAACTTCACTATTTCAAAGAAAAATTAAAATAGTAGTAATAAACTTTACAACATTATATAGGAAGCCAAATTCTCAAATCAAAAATGCAACATCACAGTGCATTCCACAACACAAGGAGAAGTTCATAGGGGTGCGAGGAACATGGGGCTTTAAGGACAGACTGCCAGGCTGAATCCTGTATACATATTGCCACATTTCCCTGCAGCTAATACCCCAAGGGTCTCCATGCAGATATCAGAACTCCTTCTTTCCTCAAATAGTTTCTTTGAAATAAAGACACTGTCCAACTACACAGAAGCAGAATGAACACAACTGGAGTCCTTGGATTCCACAAACATTGTGGGGGCCAGAAATGGTAAAATAGACTGATGCTATTTGCAAGAGGAGGAGAAAAGAGCCCACAGCACCTGATGCTTGGCAATTGCTGGTGCATGGACCAGAGACACTGAGAAACTAAGCCTGGGTGAGGAGCTTAGCTCAGTGGAGAGTGCCAATGGGGAAGGCGGCAGTGTCACTCTCCTGGCGCTGACAAGACACCAGTGGCCTCAGGAAGCACCTCACTGCTCTGGCTGCTCGGAGCCTAGCAGCCTTTAACTCCTCAAAGGAAGCCCCACTGGTGGACTCTGAGGACCAGGAAACAGCTAAAATTCCAAAGTACCTTGAAACATAAGTGCTACCTACACTGATTTTGTTTTTAATTTGGAAAAAAATGACATTTATAGCATGAACTGGAGGCTTGGTTAAGATTTTAAAGAGAGAAAACTCCCTGATAAGATCTAGGTATCTCTAATGTTTACCACCTGGTATTTATTTATTTTTTTCTCTAAATGTGTGTGTATGTGTGCACCTGTGTTCCTGTGGAGGGTCAAGGGTGACTTTGGGAATCGTCCTAGATTACTTCTACCTCCTTTTTGTTTTGTTCTGGGATTTCCCAAGCTCCACCAACCAGGGCTGGAAATTCAAGCAGCTGCAATTTCCACCCTGCATTTTTATGTACTTTCTAGGATCCTAACTCAGGTCCTTTTGCTTGAGAAACAGAGTTTTAACCCTTGAGCCATCTCTCCATTCCCAACCACCTAGTCTTAAAGGACATGTACAGAGCAACACTGTGCATCTTATTCTGGGGTGTGTAAGTTATGGAAAAAAACTTATCAGTATGCACTATGTGCTCCTGATGTGTGTGAATGCAAGAGAGGCAAAGAAGAGAAACAGATGTAGTTCTCTAAAGACATGGGCTCTGGCCAAAGGAGGAGGATGCACTAACTCTAAGTGCTGATCAACCTACAAGAGGCCTTTGTTTTCCAGACAGATACCTACTGTTTTACCTTACTCTGTTGGTAATTGCTCAACTGTGAGCTCAGCTGCAGCCCTTATTCTAGCACCTCTGTGCTCTGGAGAAAAAGACACATATACTATTGTCAATGAAAGACATATGCTATATGTCAAGAAAGAACATGGACTTTAGGGTCCAAAATAACTTCATCTTCCATGATGTCCGCAGTGACCTAAGCCATCTCAAACTTCTGCCAGATAGCCTAGTCTTTTTTGCCATAGAGGACTGGATCTCTCCACTGGAACCATAGGCTGAATAAATCTCCCTTTCTCCCTTTAAGTTATTTGAGCCTGAGTCTTGTCTTAACAGCAGCAGAAAAGAGTAACCTGTATAAAGTCCTTGTGAAAGAGGCATCAGAGAAGCCCCTAACTCTTCTTCCACATGAGAGCACAGTGAGATGTTTACCAACTGGGACATGAACCCTAACCAGACTTCTGAATCTGAAGATGTCTTTATCCTGGAATCTCCAGGCTCCAGAATGGTGAGAGCCACCTTGTGTATGTAACCCACCATGTCTAAGGAAGGATACAGCAGTTCAGACAGGCAAAAACATTCTTTATCAACACATCAACAGAAGTCTATAGTTGTATTTAACTTTTTTTTCCCCCAGATACAGATCCAAGTCCTTCTTTCTGTGTTGACTGGTATGCATGTATCCAAGGTGTGTAATTTTATTTTCTTGGTTAATATATCCTTGAATTAGGCTAATATGTCCACAAAAAACAAAAGTAGCACTGAAAAAATGAAAAAAAATCTAAAATATGGGTACAGGACTGATACAAGTAGAATGACCAGAGCCAAACAAAAGGTTAAATCAAAGGGTTGAATGTGGTAGTGAGCACAGAATATACTACAGCTCTGGAGAGAGCAGGCATTGACAACTAGAGGTGGGGGTTGTGAACCAAGAAAGAAAGTTCAGGGAAGGGGAGTCCCTAAGTGATCAAACAGGGAAAAGATCTTCAGGAAAAGAGGATCAAAGTAACCAGGAAGGAGAGAAGCAAGATTAGAAAGTGTATAATATGCTTTGTTTAATTGTGAACCTGAGTAACCGGTTGTGAACAATGAACTAACATTCCGTGGGAAGGGGAGGAAGGCGCTGCTGTTGGCTGTCTTTATGAATGGCTCTTTCTCCCCCAAACTCCAGAATCTGAAAGCCTTTCCTTTTTATCACCCCCTCTCAAAGAATTTAAAGCTCTTGAAAAATCCTAAGAAAAACTATACCTATCAATAAAGCCAAAACCTCTTAAATATATGGAGGATACCTAAGTATGGAAAAAGATGAAGGACAAACACATGAGATAAAGAAACAAGACAAAGAGTGATGCTCACATCCTAACCATGCCTGTTAGGGCTGGCTATGCCATACCATCATGCTTCCTCTACCCACCGATGCCCTCCTGGGCAAGACTCCAAGCACAGGAGTGCTGCAGCTCACCTGCTCCATTCATCTTAATGCTCCCACTACTAATCCATTGCTTGCTGTCTTGCCTGGGGAACCTTGGTTTGTCCTTCTGTTCAGACCTCCAGGACTACTCTCTTAGGAAGACTTTTTAAAACCAATCTCTACTTACTTCGTTGGATGCTGCTCTACATATGTTACATTGTCAAACATGTGCTTGAGAATGTATTCTTCTGTTCAAAGCATTACCCAATTTGTAATCATGTATGCCTGGTATTTAATTGCTGATGGAAGTTTCCTACTTTATAGGCAGGGCATCATTTACCATACACATGCTTGGCATTTAACTATTATTTCTAACCTAGAACCCACACAATGTGTGGCACAAAGATCTTTATAATTTGCTGAATAAAAAATTACATGTGCCTTATTCTAATCAATGCTTGAAAGACTATAAATCAATGCAATGATTTATAAATCAACACCCATGGTAAAAGTTATTGAAATTCTTTAACTATTAGGAAATACTAATAAATGTAAATGTTTATCATTAAAGCTAGAAGAAGAAAAGACTCTATTGAGTGCTATAGATTAGATTTTTAAAAATTTTTTAAATCTTTATTTATTTTGTGTGTGTGTGAGAGAGAGAGCACTATAAGAGAAAAAGAGAGAGGGGGATAGAGGGGGAAAGAGAGAGAGAGAAGAGAGAGAGAGAGAGAGAGAGAGAGAGAGAGAGAGAGAGAGAGAGAGAGAGAGAGAGAGAGAGAGAGAGAAGGAACAATGTATGTCTCTGTTGAGGACCAAGAATGACTTCATGAATCATCCTAAATTGCTTCTACCTTCTTCTTCTTCTTCTTCTTCTTTTTTTTTTTTTTTTGCTTCACTCTGGGATTTTCCAGGTTCTGTCTACCAGGGATAGAAATACAGGCCTCAAGCCCTTTCTTTCTGACATTTGTCAAAATACTTATTGACAGTGTATTTTATCATGCTAACTAGGAGAGGAACTTATTCTCATCAAGTAACTGCCATGTTGAATAGCAGCACAGACTGGATATATGATCAAAAAGACTGTCACTGAAAAGCATGAAAATATATACATTATGCTTTCTGAGTCTCTTATTGTTATGGCGGATACAAGCAATTCAGGTGAGAAAGAGTATTAAATAAAAGATAACATTTGACTCAAAATTGTTCCTTTTTTAAACACCATGTTACACTTAACTAAAAATATGCAATTTTATCATATTTATGGTAATTCATAAAAATTTTATACCTTATTTATTTATGGTAATTCATAAAAATTTTATATCTTAAGTGAATAGCCACATATCAGAACTATCCTAGGAGAGAGCATATATTTTAAATATTTAAAAATGCATTTACTCCTTGCACCTCATTGGAGAGAAGGACCCAGAGGAGAGTCTGGCATGCACATTAAAGGATGCTCTGGGGATGGGAGGAGGAGGCACTGGGGGATGGGGAAGGAGGGGGGAGGGGAGGGGGGCAGTGGGAGGGCGGTGGGAGGTTGGAGGGAGGGAGGGAGGGGACCAGTGTACCTGTTAAGTTGTATGAGTGGAAATTAAAAATAAATAAGTAAATAAAAATGCATTGACCTGAGATTGGTCATTTTTAGTCAGTTTCCCTGTCCCAGGTAGTGAGAAAAGGAAAACTGTTTCTAGGCAAATATTATCAATGAACAGCATGACTTTAAAATACAAAAATTAATAAATATTTTATTATTTTGAAGCATTAACCTCAGTTCTGGTATTTCAAAATTTGTTTTGGGTGCTTTTTCCTTGCCTTTCTGGATGGGCTTTAAAATGACCTATGGAGGATAAAGAGATGGTTCAGGGGTTAAGACTCTGCCTCAAAAGCAGAAGGTCCTAAGTTCAGATCCCAGGTCCCACGTAAAAACAACAGCCTGCACTTCCAACCCTGGTGAGCTGAGTCTGGGAAATCCCAGAGTGAAGCAAAAAGGAGGCAGAAGCAATCCAAGATGATCCCCAAACTCACTCTAAGTCCTTTACAGGGATATACAGTACCTTCTAATACACACACACACACACACACACACACACACACACACACACTATAAAGAAATATTTAAAACAAATAAAATGACCTATGTCTTGTTGCAACAAAATATTACTGAATACATCATGAGAATCTATTAAATGTTACATGTCTGCTTAAGCAAAGTCTACAATTTTATCTATAGAATAATTTGTTTTATTTACTTACTTACTTAAAAAATCTTCCTTGAAGTTGGAAATAACAAACATAAGTAACATACATTAGTATATTTTGCAAAACAAATTTTACTTATATTTATTTGAGACACGGTCTCATGTAGCCCAAACTGGCCTCATAGTCATGTCTATTCATGACCTTAAGCTCCAGATCCCCGTGGCTGAACACCCCAAGTGCTAGTATTGAAGGCACGCACCACCACTGTGATGAAATGCTACTGAGAAGTTAGAAAACGGTCTACCTGCAACTTCCTTCTTTTCAATATTTCACAAACAAACTCAATCAAATATGTTTGGCATAAATAATGTTGAAAGAATAAAAATGTAACTTTTTGTGTTCCAATTTAAGCAGGTTAAATATATGCAATATATTTTTCAAGGGAAGCTTACAGAACTTGAAGAAAAGCAGACTGAACATGTTTTTAGCATCTCGTTTTGAAAAGGGTATAATATGTAAATGAAACATTATCTTAATGAAACATCATCTGGTTCTTTTGATCACAAAATCTGCATGTGTTTACAGAAGAGGAAATATCGTCATTTGTTTAGATGCTTATATAGTTTGGAACTACAATATCCCTCCCTCCTAGATTATAGAGGTATATTTTTGGCTATTGCTTTCTAGTACTTATTTACATAAGCTAAACTTAGTAAGTATTGTGGGCAGAGATTTTTAAGTGCAAACACAGTTGTGTGTTTGGTTAAATAAAATTTTCTACCTTTGCTACAAAGATGTCTGTTTGGGAAATTTAATCCTATTCTCTTTATGGTATTTTACTAGCTTTAGGTATGTTTAAGATTACAGTTTATGCTTAATGATTTTTTTTCATTTCTAAGAAAGCCTATGTGTTTTGTAGAGGACATGTTAATAACATGTGTCACTTTTGTTATAACAATGACATTCAGACTGGGTATGATGGAATATTAAGCATATATTATTGGGAATCCATGAAGGAAAATCTGGATCACACATAGCGGCTTTGATGATGTTGCTTAGCAGACTGTTTGGTTGTGTAATGGGTGGAAATGAGGATGACGATTGGGTACCATGACATGAACTCACTCATGCTTACCTTTCTCATGTATGTGTGACAGAGGGTATTCAATGCATGGCTTCGGTTTTCTACAGTATAATTTATTGGTCAGATCTCCTCATAGAGAGGAGCCATAGATTCTTCTGATACTTCATCAATAGGTTCAAGATAACCACCACAAGGCTACCAGAGGTCAAGTAATTCATCAACTGTAGACTGTTCAGTGACCCAGATATTGGGGCACAATTCCAGAAAGACCTAACCTCTGTCTTCAGTGATCTCACAGAGTTTTAGGAAGAGTAAACACAGATAACTTTCACACATAGTCAGAATTTGAAGACTGATTATACAAGGGCGGTACTGAGGCCAGGGGCTTAAGAAAAGCACCCAGTAAAGTCAGCAAAAGCCCAACCTTCAAAGAAATATAAAGGTTAGATGTGACATAAAAGGCAGGCCATGTGTGAGGGGAGTTGTGATTCACCTCAGAAAAGGTACCCCACCGAGGCATTTAAAAGTGTAGGTGAGCCAGAGGCCAACCACACAGGGGACATTGCAACGGGACCAGAATTATTCCCATCAAAATGTGACAGGCAACTGCTGGAACCGGACAGTGTAAGATTGTAGGCTAGAAAGACACTAGAAGGAGGGATGGAAGCAGAAGTCAGGTCAGCCTGAGCCCTTCAGGTGAGACTAGAACCAACCTAAGCAGGACTGTGTTTTAGAACTTGAAGTAAAACCAGGAATGGAGGCAGGGAGCCCACCAGAGGTCTATGAACTAAACCTATGAGTCCCCAGACAGTGATGGCATAGTAAAAGTGACAGGCTTGTGTAACATTGGAAGATGGAGTAACGGACTTTAGATGCAGAGACCAGAGAAAGGAACATGTTACAATTGTCTAGGTTTCTGGCTAGCATGCACACACTCATATGGTAAACAGAAGAGGAGGAATGGAATTAAAAGTTTATAAAAAGTCTTTCTACTTTGAATGGATTGAACTTCAAGCGTCTGAAGATATTCAGACAGAAGATATTCAGACTAATGGCCTAGAAAAGTAAAAAGTAGAGTCTGTTGATTGCAGAATTTCTTTCAGTAACAGCTTTCTTTCTGAGCTGGAAAGCTATTTCTTTGTATTCACTCATGGATATTGGTTCTTTGTAAAATTTTTTTTCAAAATGAACAATGTTACGCACAATATGAATTACATATTAATATGGAACAAATTGTAACTATCTCTTATCTAATATAAAGGAATGATCATATTTCATTGTGAAACTCTTGCTCATCTGTGCCATATGGACAAATATTCCTAGACGAGATTAATTATCTTCCTTGTAGTATATCTTAATTTACATAAATGATGCTATAAAACTGGTCTGCTTGATCAATGTGCTATTCGAAAATGTTCATTACATCTTCAGATTGGATTTAATCAAAATATCACTGTAAAGTTGATGGGCATTTTTTTGACCGAACTACCAGAAGCTTCATGATGGGGGAGAAGGAAAGAAAAAAAAAAACCCACTAAATCAAAACAACACATGCAGCAGCTAAGTAAGGGAATTAGCCTCTTTGAGAACAGAAAGAGCAGCCCCATGGAGCCAAAGCAGCACAGCCAAGCTCAGCTTGGTGTAAACAAGCTTTTTCTTTCTAAAGATCCCATCACCTGCGGGAGCACAGCAAAGGTCACTAGCGAGGTTGGGGATCTTCTCTGAAAAAACTGAGCCATGAAGCGTTCACAGATATGCCCAAGAAAATACTGATGATGAAATTTTAATGCAATTACCAATCTGTCTGATGATGGGGGAAACAAGTCCATCTGTTAGTAAGACTCATCACAAAAGTGACTAATCACATCGAGTCCATAAAACTCGCTCAGGCTTTCCAGAAAATGTTGCTTCTGCAGTTTTAATGAGTCTGCAGCAGTGGAAGTCAGACCCTGTCTCTAAACTTCATTTTGAATTAAATCCAGTGCCACGATTAGTGGAGCATGTTCTTAGCAAGGATCTCAGATGAGCAAGAAAGTCAAATGAATCCTTATGATACCATCGGTTTGTTCAGAGCTGAACTTGGAAAAAAAACTCAAACATCTGCCTACTCTGTTTCTGCTCGGCAGAGCTCCCATTTATGAGAGATCAGAGTGAGTCTCTGTCCAGAAGCTGGTTCAGTGGACTTTTACCCAGAATTAGTTTTTGCAGAGAAAGTACCTGAGAATAAAATAATTCGAAACACTGCCCAACTAGACACAATCACATTGAGTTCTCAAAGGAACCTACAAGCAAAGGTATTTAATGCTGATATACATGTTAACCACTGGCTACTAGTCACCAAACACTGGGTGCTCCAGTGGAATATACTTTTTTTCAAAGGATAACAGATTAAGTTTTTTTTTTTCATGCACACATGTGCTGTGTGTATGTGTATGTGTAAACATGCATCAGAGGGCACTATGTGTGCTTGTGGTGTTCCAAGGGTGACTCTGGGAATCATCTTTATTCTTCTACCTCCTCCTTGCTTTTTTTTTCCCAGCGTAGAAGCGTAGACCACTGCCATTTCTGTCCTGCATTTTCATGTGGTATCTAGAATCCTAACTCAGGTCCTTTTGCTTTTGAGGCAAAGGCTTGATCTCTTAGCCATCTCTCAGCCCAGATAGGCTAAGTTCTTAGAGCTTTATTAAATATTCATAATGAATATTGTTTTATTCATTATATTATTCATAGATATCATTAGATATCTATCCAACTTATGAAAAATAAGAAAATGTTTATGACTTCATCGGTACCGTGTTGGCAGAAATATAAAAAATCGTGATTTTTTTCCAAATGCAAATATTAAAAAATTTGAAGATTCTCATGACAATTTGCCAAACTCAATACAATTCAAATGTTGCCATTTGCCAGCAAAACTATGCTATGGCAAAGAGAGGAAAATTAAATATTAGAACACAGTGAAAATTACAGAGACTTACTCCAGGTAAAATTTTGTTGTTTATAAGCCAAAAAATTTCATATTTTTGCCAAGGAAATTCATTTTAAATTTTATGTAATAAAGAAGTCTGGGCCAGAAATGCAGAAGTGATGCTCATCTAAGAATTAAACTTTTATTTCTATTTCTTTCATTATACTTAGTATCTCTATAGTTTCCTTAGTAAGTTTTAGTCAATAAAAATCTTCCTGAAAAAAAAATGAAGACTAAGCCTGTCTTTCCAAATTGCTAAACACTGCTATCACATAACTTTGCAGCAATGTCTCTAGAGCACACTATCTCTAGAATGTACTTTCAGGAGAATGCATGAACACAAGTTTGAAAATCTTAGTCTTTCCTTCAAACAAATGAAAATGTAGTACAAATGTTGTTAGCTATTTTGAGTAACTGGGCTCCTGCACTTAAAGCATTTTTGCTGTTGTTCTTCAAATTTAACAGGGAAGGAAAACATGAATATTTCATCTCATGCAAGGTATCTGATAAGCTGACCATACTATAGTAAATTATTTGAAAGATTCTTTTTACATAGGATTGATTGAAAAATATAGTCTATTTTCAAATACATTAATTTAAAAGTAATCATTAAAAGTAAAAATTAAAAGAATCAAGGTGAATGGGAGTTGGGGTTAAGGTTTGAAAAATATTATAAATTCACTATATTTATGTATGCAACATTAAAAACGTAGAAGAGAATGGAAAAAATAAAATAAATAAATACAAGCAATTGATTTGCTGTAACCCCATTAATGGCCTAGTGACAAAAAATTCATAAAAGTGTGAAGAAAACTGCTGTCATGGACATACTAATAAAATGCTTTAGTAAGATAAATGTGTCACTTAGATATTATGTTCTGCACACTTATTAATTTAGACAGATATAAAGGTAAAATAAAAATATATAATGCATATATTAGAGTCATGTCAAAGTGAGGAGAAAAATGTAAGTTCAGTTTAGTCAAAGAGAATTACCCATTTAAATTTAAATTCATGAAATAGAAAACTAAATGTATATACACAATAGACTTCATTTGTGAAGAGGTCAGCCTTTATTTTATGACAATCACTATAATTATAGTTCATAAAATTACTTAACTAAAGCACTATATAATGTGTGTGCAAATGCATAAACAATAGATATAATACACACTTTCTATGAAAGTAAATATGATTCTAGACCTGAAAAAAAACCCTGTGGGATGCTTAAGTAAAAAGGGCTACTACAAAAGAAGGTGCTCTGCATTACTGACCCCACAAAGTCTAGCATGGACTAAAGGCACTAGGATCCTTGGAGGCTAGGGATTGACAGTCACAGTAGTGTTCCTAAGCTTAAGGGGAACACAGAAAAGGGTTCTGGGAAATGCCCCTGGGTGATTGCACCTCATCAGAGAGGAGGACCCAGAGGAGAGTTTGGCATGCACAGTAAAGGACGCTCCTGGGATTGGGGAGGCGGGAGGTACTGGGAGATTGGGAGGGAGGGGAGGGCGGAGCAAGGGGGTTGGGGAGGGAGGGGACCGGTGTACCTGTTAAGTTTGTATGAGTGGAAAGAATAATAATAATAAAAAATGCAAAAAAAATTGCACAAAAAAAAGAAGGTGCTCTGGAGCTGGGGAGATAGCTCAGTCAGTAAAATGCTTGCTCTGCAAGCAAGAAGACCTGGGCTTCACCCCAGAACCATGCCAAAAACAAACAAATGAACAAACAAACAAACAAACAAACAATCATGGCACATTGATTGAAATCTCAATATTGAGATTTCTCTTAATACCTCTCAAAAAAAAAAAAAAGAAGTCAACAAGTAAGGAACAATCCAAAGTTGTCTTCTGGCATCCACATGAAGATGTGTACGCGTTTAATTGCACATACCTGTACTCACACACGCATACACATAGTTGTATGTGAAAAAATTAAAGAATTTGAGAAAAGAAGAGTATTCTATAAGTACTCTTTATGTAGTCAAACTATATTAGAACATCAGCCAGAATTTTTGGATGGAGAAAGACGAGGCAAAGCTTCTCTGGCTCTCCAGTCCCCCAATACTATCTCAGTACACTAATTTATCTCTCTCATCACTGATGGCCTGCAAGGAGATTTCCATGGTGAGAATGTAGCTTGCTGGTCCCTACTCCTAGGTATGTCTTAGATTTGTGTTCTGAGAGACCCGGCCTCAGTGTGACCTTGCTGGGAGGTGGGGCCTGGTGGGAAGTATTTAGATCATGAAGTGTGTGGCCCTGGAGAACTACACAGCTCTCATGGGATGCTGGTTATTTTGCAGGAGGGGCTCGTTATAAAGGAACAAACTTGGTCATTTTCCAGTCCTTATGTGGCTTCCTTCTTCACCCTATGACCCTCTCCATCCCACAAGTCATCCTGCTGTCACATCATCTGCTGCCATGTACTGCAACAGAAGTAAGTATATGCTTACCAGGGCCAGAATCACACAGCTTCATGCATGTTGAAACCCTCATGTGAGCTACATAAATCTCTTAATACCTTATGCAGTTTCAGGTGCTTAATTAAAACAACAGAAAAGGGATTAAAAAATTATACATACTTTCAGACACCTTTTCAAATTCCCTTATAGCTCAAAGTATCCCAATATGAGTGTTCCGTGTGAATGAGTGTTCCTTCTGTCTGCTGTTCTTTGCTCCCAGCGGCAGATACCAGCTGCATTTCAATGGCACAGCTCCAGAATGGGTGACAGCAGAGTGCCCTGCTCTTAATGTATTGACACAACGTGAACATGGAAGACATGGCTGCAAGGGTTCAGCCAAAAATTGCAGGATGCTGTGCTTCAGAGCACTAGGGATGTCTTGACAGCTGAGCTTGCCGGAACAGATATAAATCTTGCATGACATCAACTCAAAAGCAAAGCCAATGTTGACAGTGAATATATGACAACCAAAGAATGTTTTCCTATCATAGTTGACACTGGGGCATTATTCATGCTGAAAACCACCTCTGTTTGAGACAACTACCTCTCAAATCTTTAAAGAAGTGCTTATCAAAAAAATTTCATATGACAATACAAATATCCAAGCCAAAAATCTCAGAAGGACTCAGGAGACAAAAACACATTTCACTTCATAAAACGCAGTTGTTAGTGCAAAGTACTCAATCCTTCATTAAGATTAGTTCACCTTCTAAAAATAGTCTGGATTTAAAAATAGAACTCCAGAGAAAAGTTTAAAGAAAGTAGAAAAATGAACAGTTGAGAGGAAAACACAAATAAGTGTACTGAGTGATGGTTAAAACAGAGGGAGCATACAGAAGAAGTTTTCTTTATTCACAACCAAACCTTCAAATAGCTCTACTGTTTCTATTTTGCACTTGCATGCTATTGCACACAGATGGAGGTTAGAGGACAACTTTCAGAAGCCAGTTCTTTCTTTCTATTCCGTGGATTTGGGAGACTAAGTTAAGATCACTAGGTTTGCAAGCAGGCACTTGAATTGCTGATCTCTCTGGCCCAATCCTAAAAAATCCTTTATCTGCTACTGTCCTGGCCATCATAGTCTCACTACTTGTTATTATGTTCCAAGCGGAGTGCTGTGCCTCCGTGTTCTGCCAGGGATCGCTCAGCTGTAGTAAAGCACTGGTGGAGGCTCCCAGCACCTCTGTATTGTCCAGCTGTGCTGTGGATGTAAAGGCACAAGCAGCTGGGTGTGAAGTCATTATTTTTTTCTGTGTGGTCACTAGTTTTCATGGGAAGCACAGTAAGAGGAGAGTTTCCAGATGTCAGACTGATTTTTGGCTCCAGGATGTAAAAGTGCTAAAAAAAAAATAGTCTTCACACCTTCTGGAAAACTATACGTTCTCTTCACAAATTTGTAGGTAGAAATCTAGAAATGTTAACAAAAATCTAATTGTTGCAAGGTTCTGACTTTCAGAGATATTTCAAACATTGACATTTAACATAATAATGTAACTGTGACATTACTTTTAAATAGAATCGATGATATCTAGCATAGCAAAGGGATCACAACACTTTGCATTTGAAATGTACCTATACAATAATTAAGGAAAACATATTATATCATTTCTTTTTTAATTGAATTCAGACTTTGATTTTATTTTATTTGTATTTCTAATGTATCTTATAACTGAACATGCTTTATTGATGATCTTGTTTACCAATATCAAATCTACTATATTAAAGGAGTATTATAATCACATAGCTCTCATGCTCAAACACCCAACTTCAGTTGTTTTTGTAGGATAATTAATTTTGAAAAGATTCCAAGTAAACAACAGGAGTATATTCATTTACTAGATACACATCTCAGACTAGTGAGTTAGCTCAGTGTCCAGAAGCACTTGCTCTGAAGGCCTGATGCCCTGAGGTTGATTCCTGGGACTCACAGAAAGATGGATGCAGTACTCTGCATCAGTCATGCTAGCACTCCTGTGGCGAAATGGGAGGTAGAGAACTTCCTAGAAGCTCGGAGGCCAGCCAGCCTGTGATATGCAGAGTCTAAGAGGTAGAAACAACCAGAGACCTGACCTCAACAAATAGAAACAGAAAACTGACTCCCAAGTCCTTGGACATCCAAATGTGCTCTCTGGTACCCATGCACACACAGGAATCATGTATGTACACAAACTTAAAACTAAAATTTCAACAAAATGATGTGTATTTGGGTCTCCTCAGTTGGCTCCACAGGCCTTTGGTATTTAATTCAATACTGAGTCAGAATTCAATATGGATTTTAATCTAGTTTTTTTTCTGTTGTCAGTGCTAAGAAAATGAACGTGGTGAGGTGTTCTATGATAGCAATGCCCATCCATTTGTTTACTTTCTACATCCTCAAGCCACAGTGATTAACAGGCAAGAACTAGTTTTCAATTATTTAGCAGGGGAAGATGTGAATAAATCCATCAACTTTGTTGAAAGCAGAAGAAGGCGTCTAATTTGCAACAGGATTTATTGAATCATCAGTCAATCACTTTCTTAAAATAAACAGTAATATTTTTCTCCTGAATGGTGCCCTGGAGGACTTTCCACTTTGGAGAACAGCCAAACGAGTTGGAAGAGGTAAGATGAGAGGGGTATCTTTCTTTTGTAAAGCAGGGAAAGGACCAGTGCAAAAAGGAAGCTGAGGGAGGAATTGCTTCTATCAGGACCTTTCCTAGATAAAGGGGTGATGCCAATTCTACTAACAGTATGGGCTGAAGTACCCCTTGGCAAACTGTCTTGTTTACTCGGGAGGTCTCAGGTTTGTTTGAAATCTGAGGATTTGTTAAGTATCCAGAGGTGATTACAAGACCTCAGCCAAAAAAGAGCACATGTAAGAAAAGAGATGGGCTATCAAGAGGAACATATTTTACATGGAATACTGAGAAAAAAATAGTAGTGTAGAACAAGAAAACTAAGATTGAGACTATGAGCTATATTTTTTCTAGCTTTATTTTTAAGACAAAGCACTTTAATTAGATTACTGAGCACTTGCTGAGCTATGTTACTGTGGTTGGTGCTGGTAGAGAACCAGTGGGTGTAATCTATAGACCTCATCTTCTAGAACCTTCCATATCTAGACCGGCTGCTAAGGCAATGAAAGTTAAGCATGAAGAGGATGCACAGGTGATAGTAATGAACCAGTAACTCAGTGTGGAGAAGAAGGTTCAGCCATAGGCTCTATCACTCCATGAGGAAAGCTGTAATGTCAGAATCCCAGGCTTTGGTGGAGGGTGGGAGGGCTTCTCCAAAGAATGGCAGTATGGACAAGTCACAGGGGGGCATTTGCTACAAATTGGGCGTCTGTCAAGCGGACACAAATGCAGAAAGCAAACACAGGGGAAGATGACCTGTCTTTCTTCTTCATTCAACAAAAATCCCAAGGAAACACCGCAGAACAAGTGAAGAACGTGACTGGGGATGCAGCCCAGTAGGGTGCAGCCTTCGCATTGATTCCCAGCACCACGTTAACTGGGTGTGATGGCTCATGTGTGTCACCCTGAGGTTCAGGAGGTAGAGGAAGGACAATCCCAAATTCTGAAATATTTTTTTGCTTCATAGAGAGTTGGAAG
The DNA here is from genome assembly GCA_023101885.1 of Typhlomys cinereus. Taxonomy (NCBI): domain Eukaryota; kingdom Metazoa; phylum Chordata; class Mammalia; order Rodentia; family Platacanthomyidae; genus Typhlomys; species Typhlomys cinereus. The sequence goes on from JALPQD010000001.1 coordinate 2,615,908, forward strand.
CTAGGTAGGGTATGTGAGATTCCTGCCTCAAAACAAGCAAATAAATGAACAAGAGAGAAAAGAAGAGGAGGAAAGGGATGAGGAGGAAAAAAAAAAAAAAGAAGAAAGCACATTTCAGCATCGTTTCTCCATTATGAGCTTCTGGGTGAGCTGAAAGAAAAGAGAATAGCTGACATTTTTTGTAAGTTTTGACATGGATTGATATGAAAACATAATAGCTGCATATATTATTCGATATTTGAAAGTGACCAGAAAAGATAGGACTCTATAAAGATGCCTTAGGAAGGAAAATCCTAATCTTGGAGGGCGGTGGAGTATAAAATTAATTGCTGTTTATTCTTTGCCAAATGTAATACTTGACTGATAATTAGTTACATAACTCAGAGGGCAGAAACAACTAAAAATGGTCCCCCCCCAAAAAAAAGAAGAAAAAAGAAGAAAGAAAGAAAGAAAGTTATTTATGAGTGTTACCTCTGCCACATAGATTAGTGATTATCAATACAAGTATGTCCTTCTTTCAAACACTGTAGAGTGGATGAATAGGTAAAAGCTGGTTGGGGCCTAGGGTTTGACTCCGATCGTACAGTGTTTGTCTAGCACACATGATACCTGGATTTCATCCCAAGTGCTACAAAAAATGGGCATGGTGGTTTCCAATTTGCTTACATATAATTATGTACGTGTACAAATGTGTCCATAGGAATGTATTTATGTATCATGCTTTATGCATGTATGTATGTATGTATGTATGTATGTATGTATGTATGTGTATGCGTATATGCATTATACACATGTCCTAAACTCTTGGCATTGTTTTCTTTTAACTGACATAAATGCGTTCTTCAGCTACCATCCAAAATTTTAACCGTTGACATTTCCCATTTTTCCTCATGTTTCCAATTCTGAGGACCCCAGTTTAGCTTCCTTTATTTACAAATATATTCTTAATGAATTTAATTTCTGCATTCAGCCAATGTTTGTCTTGCTAGACTTCATTTTGTTCTGCATCAGTCTATGGAAAAATGTTAGATCTAATGAATTTAATAAGAGGAAGCAATCTGTCTTGACTTTAAAGATGGAAATGAGAAGAGACAAAACTTGAATGCAATTGGAGTGCATTCCCTTTGACTCATTAAAAATGCTGCACTTTTTGATACATAAAAATTTAGCATACTTTTCTCTGATCTGGAAAAATGGTTAATATATGCAAACATTAATAAACTGAAAATGAATGATGTAAAGAAACACAGATTCTTTTAGCTCATGTGTGATATGATCTGTATTTAATCTTCTGCATAACATCTACCCTTAGTATTCATCATTCTGATAAGCTTTATATTTGCAGTTGCAATATTCCTACAGTAGTTTGATAGATAATATTGACAGATTATAGCAATCTGCTTAAAAACCTTAAGTTTCCAGAAATGTGTGTTGGAGACTATATCCCTCCTCATTTCCATAAGGAAGAACACTGTGTCTAAGTATCCATAATTGTATTTTCCCAGTGATGTGAGTCACCAATTATCAATGCTGCTTTTTGCCTTTTTATCTGACTACTTCCAGGGGTATGTGGAGCAGAGATATCATAACTTAACAAAACACATCTATGGGACAAAAACCTGACAGAGGGTGCCCCATAAGTGCACTGCTGTTCAATAGTGTTATGCAGTCTGGTTCAGGCTAGCCTCAGACACAGTATGGCCTGTTTCAATCTCCTTGGTGCTGCCACCATCTGCAATGGTTTGGTTGTATGTTTGGTTTTTTAAAACATTTTGAGATGAGAGAAACAGAGACAGAGACACAGAGAGAGAGAGAGACAGAGACAGAGAGACAGAGAAAACAGAGAGAGAGAGAAAGAGAATGTCATGTTATGTGCATGTTATGACACATGGGTGGAGGCTAGAGAATGACTCTTTTAGAAGTCATTTCTCTTCTTTCCACCATGTAGGCTTCTAGTGATCAAGCCAAGCTCAGGTCACTAGTTTTGGAACCAGGTGCCCTGCTCTGCTGAGCTATTTCATTGGTCCTGGTTGTGTGTTTTCTAAACAAACAAATGCATCCAATATTTAACTCCTTGTTCTGATTGCCAGCTCATTTTATCACTACTCTAGTATTGAATTGTATAATTAAAAAATCTAGAGGATATATCTCACCCCATGTATTGTTCCATATTTGGACTTAATACTACGTAGTACCAAGCTCTACTCAGACTCTCCCTTGGGATACTATTATAAACTCCTGACTATGTGCAGTCACTCAAAAGATTCCTGCTATTTGAAAGAATCAGCCATTAAAGTATGTCTGCATCATGATGCTGGTAATATTATATGCTCAAAACAAATTTCCCACATCATACCATTCCCTTTATTATCCTTCTATTTCCTTTCATCTTCTTTGATTAGAAGTAAAATCTAGCATAGAAATAAGTGAGCTGTTTGGAAATGATAAAATATTATAAAAAGATGTCATTGTTACCCTTTATTTGCAGAGGATTTAAACTTTCCCTGTCTCATTGAGGAATTACAAAGCAATCATTTAAAAATTCTTACAGCATTTATTAAGATTGAAAAATAATACACTTTTCTCCATTCTTCTCCACATTAAAACATTTAAATTAAAAACAAAACCTACCCAAATTAGACAGGCTCTCTACCATGATTAGCAAATCAAACTTGACTATCTGTTCAGCTTGCTGGACTCCAGATTCTACATTCTAAGTTATACACCAACCTCACATGCTGTTTCTCCTTAATTGCTGGCAGGAATTCTGAACTACAGGAATGAAACAGGCAATGGCTAGAAATCTTGATTACGTTTATTGGAAATATGGACTAAATAAGGCACTTTAATTAGTATCGGACAGAAGGATGAATTGATCTCCAACAAAGCACAAACTGTTTAAGCAATAAAATTTAGAAAACGTGTCTGAAGCATAATTCAGGATGATGATGGAGGAAATTAATCTCATTCCTGTTGTGCAAGATGAGTTAAGGATGTGAGTAACCATACGGTGGGAAAAACTACAGTAGTTTAAAACTAGGGAGAGAATGTTTAAGACTATCTATCTGTCTCTGGAAAACCGCTATCAATTCTAATGTTTTAATTCACTTTAAAAGTTAACTCAGTTAACTCAGTGTTCATGGAAAAGTACAAAGGTTATTCTGATCAAATGTCCTTGTGGAAAGAGCAAAAAAAGAGACTACTGAGTTTTTACTGTACAATTTGCTCTCTGATATCAAGAATTTTAATTCACTAAAATATTCACTAATCCTATCAGAATTTCCTAATGAGCACATCATTAATACTTTAAAAATTTAATGAACAACACTCTCAAACAATTTTTGTGAAAATATTAGTTTTAAATGGAATAGCTATTTGAGTAAAATGACAATTCACTTCAGTGCCCAAATATTTAAGTATAAATGAATGCAACATTTCTTTAGAAACTATGCTAAGTAAATAAGTCAGATATAAATGCTAAATATTTCAGGATTCCATTCTTATGAATTATCTTGGAAAACAAAACTGTGTTTCTCAAATGCTGGTTGAGTTCCTGCAGAAGTGCAATAGTTCCACCTTATGCTTAGAAACCAAATCACGATGTTAGTTGTATATTTGAAAATTTTGCCCACCATCACTAACTTGCACAAATGCATCATATAAGATATACATATCCAAATAAAACCATCCAGGAAGATTGTGTAGAAAGGAAACAGATGTAATATTAAGAACTACTATGGCAGTTGACCTCTCAAGGTTTCATTGACTTTAGAGAACATCAAATAAATGAATATATTAAGAAGTGGCATAGAAGAGCATCTCAAAATACTGATTGTGGGGGCTGGAGAGGTGGCTCAGGGGTTAAGCCTCTGCCTTGCAAGTGGAAGGTCCCAAGTTCTGATCCTAGACCCCATGTATAGACGCCGGGTGGAAGCAGGGGCGGCCTACGTTTCTGGTCCTGGTCGGGCAGAGCCTGTGAATCCCGGGGCAGAGTAAACAAAGAGGAGGTGGAAGCGGTCCATGGTGGTTCCCGAATTTGCCCGTGGTTCTACACATACACATACACACACACACACACACACACAAAATTGAATAAATAAATATATTTAAAAAAATACTGATTGTGCAGTAGTGTTTTAAAAGAAGTGATAAGAGTGATAAGACTTGGCTTAGGAAATTAACTTTTATGACACAACCTGGAGATCTTATTTCCTATAGTTGAAAAGTGACTTTCTTACCATACAAATAACTTATTTTTTTTTATTTATTCAACTGTGTGCATGTGCGTGTGCATGTGCGTATGTATGTGCGCGCGCGTGTGTGTCTGTGTATGTGTAGAACCACGGACGAATTCGCGAACCACCATGGACGCCTCCACCTCCTTCTGCCCTGGGATTCACAAGCTCCGCCCTACCAGGACCAGAAGCGCAGGCCGCCCCTGCTTCCGCCTGGCGTCTATACGTGGGATCTGGGATCCGAACTCAGGACCTTCCGCCTGCAAGGCGGAGGCTTAACCCCTGAGCCACCTCTCCAGCCCACAAATAACTTATTTTTTAAAGATTAAAAAAACACTTTGGAGAGTGAAAATAGATGTGTCTAAAGTAGTGAATAACGATACATATACACTTTAATTATACATATTAAAAAGAGAAAGAATATAAGCAAGAAGTCACATTCTATTAGAAAATACTGAGAAAATAAATAAATAGCAAATTAAACTAAAAAGTAAAAAAAAGTAATCATGTAATCATGTAAGGTGAAAACTAGTTTAAAAGAGAATAGCAAAGTGAATGTCAGTCTCACCAGAAAAGTCATAAAGAACAAACTTTAATTACATAGATTAATGGAAAAATGAAGAACAATTAAACTGGAGTTAAATGATACAAAAGTTATCACTATTATTTTTATAGGAAGAAAATATTAATACTATGAATAGTTTAATGACAATGACTCAGACAAATTAGATGAACTGACAGTGTCTTAGACAGACACAAACTATTGAAACTATATCAAAAATTAAGACAACCTGGAAAATCTGCAAATACTGAAGCTATTAAACTAGTAATAAAAGAATTACTAAGAGAAGCTTAGGTCCAAAGAGATTTACTCTTAAAATCTACTCAATACTTAAAGAACAAGTAGTACAAATTCTCATGCTTTTCCAAAGAGTGAAGAAGAGAGGCCATGTAAAACTTTCTGTAAGACAACTATTACTCCAAATCTTAGTTATTTTCTTATTTCAATGACAAAATATTCTCACAAAAGCATCTTAAAAGGGAAAGGGTTTCCCTCACAGTTTCATGGTACAAACCATGGCACTGGGAGAAGATGACATTGCATCCACAATCAGGAAGAGGAGATCAATGAATACTACTGCTCAGCTCACTGTCCATTCTGTACAACTTGGTAACCCAGTCCAGGAAATGGTCCTGCCCACAGTTAATGATAACTAATCCTTAAAAAAGCCTTTGTAGATAATCCCTTAGACATTCTCAGAGGCTAATCTTAACCTTGATAATCCATCATGTACATGCTTGGAGTCTTGTTCCTGGGTGATTCTAGATCCTGTCAAGTTGGCAATTGAGATGGACCATCTACGAACTTACACCAAAAACTAGAGAACAGACACCACAAAATATTACACAATGGTATCACTTAAGATACAAGTAGAAATCATCAAAATACTAGAAAACAAAACCTAGTAAACAAACACAAATGATTATATATTATGACCAAATGGAAAATGGTCATAATGGAAACTGGTATAAGGGAATTAATGGATACAAGATTGATTTCACATGCAAAAATCTCAACATAAAGAAAAATACAGAGCTATAATAAAAAACAGGACTATTATGCTCATTTTAACCGATATGAAAAAATCATCTGACAAGTCATTTTAACATTTAAGAATTCAACAAAATTGGAAAAAAATAACTTCCTCAAATTAAACAGTACTTCTAAGGAAAAAGATACACAAGCAAACGCAGTTAGAATTATGCCCAATTTTGAAACCAAGTTGTACCTTTGATCAGGAACAATGCAAGATTTCTTTCCTTTCTTCCATAGTAGTTAACATGTCCCTAGAGTATAGGTTAGGTAAGGAAATGAAACTAAAACTACATATTTTGCTAATACTCTATTATATATAAACGAAAATGAAAAAATACACTAAAATTCACAATTAATGAAAAAGTTCAATGATTCTATTGCATACAAGATCAATAAGCAAGATCAATCCACTCTCTCTGTGTATCTTTCAATGAAAAATCCAAACTTGAAACTAAGAAAATAATTACATTTAACATAGCAGGATAAAAAGGAGCAAACAGCAGGAATTTATGCAACCAAAAAAAGTATAAAATGTGTATTCCGAAGCTGAAAAAGATTGCTGAAAAGGCTAAACATCTAAATATTGGGATAGACACCCATTTCCCTGATCACAACCCTTATGTACACGGAAACTAATCCCTGTTAGTACTTCATCTGGAAACTTTCCAAAATCTTGGCAGAATTTGATGAAATGTTCCAAAAATTCACATGGAAACTCTATAAATGGAACAAAATACTTCAGATTTTAAAGTTTAGCTGAAGTTAAAGCCATCAAGGTGGTACTTCATTATTTTGAGGATAGAAATATAATGAAAGTAAAAGAGAAATTAGGAAAATAAATCAGTGTTCACCTTGTTTTCAAAAAGAGAAAGTAGAAGATGTAACGTAATGATTACATTACAATGAAACAGGTCTTCTATAAAAGTACTGTGATGATATAAAGAAGGTTAAAGACCTACATTATGACATGAAAAAATTAACTTAAAATGGGTCAGTTACATACATGTGAAAGTTGAAGTTAAAATTACAAATATCTTAGGGAAGAACATGGAGAATGTCTGTCACTTTTTACTTAGCAAAGAGTTAATAGCAAACATGAAATGAAAAAAATTCTATAAAAAAGCAATAAATTTGACTCATCAAAATTTATGCCTAGAAAGATAGACTGAAGAAAGAAAAGCCCTGCAGAACTCGACAGACCTTCTGGATAGTCTGCATAATAGAAACCTACTGTGTGAATTATATGAAGACCCTGTACATCTGAAGGGAACAATACAAACAGCACAATTTAAAATGCAGAAAGACAAAAAAAAAAAAAAACAAACCAGTTGAAGCACCACACACGTGTGTTCATATGTGCATATATCCCCCAAAATAGAGAATTATTTAGCCATAAGGAAGGAAATCATGCTTTGCAAGAAAATAGATATGAATGATGGAATGAGAAGTCAGTCACATATTAGGTAAAATTAGCCAGACACAAAAAAATAAGTATCATTAGCTTTATCGCACATTGAAAATTAGGGAATTAATGTGACTTTTAAATAAATAAGGAGTTATTAGGGGTGACAAATAGGATTGGGAGAAGGGAAGGGGGAGAAAACAGCCGGAGGGCAGTATGAGGGGCAATACAATTAAAGCATGATGCTTCAATGAAACTTAACATAGAGAAACCTATTAAAATACACAAATAATGTCAAATGATAATAATAATAAAATGGACAAAGAACTTTGATAGACATTATTCCAAAGAAGATATTCAAAAGACCAATAAAGCAAATGAAACTGTTTCAACATTAGTCATCATCGCAACCACATTCAGATTCTATTTCATACTTGCTGAGGGAGCTGTACAACCACATGCACATGAAAACACACACAATGTAAAGTAAGTGTTGGGAAAATGTGGAGAAATCAAAGCCTTAGATAAAAGCAGCAAGAATGTAAGTTGTTTAAATATTTCATGGAATATATACATGTGTGCCTATGTCAGAGCAATTTTTTAAATGTTTTTTTTTATTCAATTGTGTGTGTGTACATGTGTGTATGTGTGTGTGTGTGTGTGTGTGTGTGTGTGTGTGTGTGTGTGTGTGTGTGTAGAACCACAGACGAATCCGGGAACCACCATGGATGCCTCCACCTCCTTCTTGTTTACTCTGCCCCGGGATTCACAGGTTCCATCCTACCAGGACCAGAGAAACACAGGCCTCCCCTGCTTCCGCCCGGCGTCTATACATGGGGTCTAGGATCCGAACTCAGGACCTTCCGCCTGCAAGGCAGAGGCTTAACCCCTGAACCACCTCTCCAGCCCCTCCACCCTTTTCTTAAGGATGGAAGCCATGCGTAATAAACCTAGACATTATTATGACATCATCAACCAGAAGGGCACACAGTGTTGCCAACATAGCCAGGACAAATCCAGCCAAATGGTAGCCTTTGAGTATTCTGCCTTACGATTGTGCGAATAAACAAAATACACGGCCTTGGATAAATGTAAAGAATTTATTTTTCAACTAGCTTACTGTGGCCTCGAGGCTTCGGCCTGGTCTGTCTGTAGTTTTTCTCCTCCTTCCACCTCCATTGTACAGTAGACAATTCGATTGGAAGCGACTGACTTCAAACCTTGCACTTCCATTATGACAATCTAAAGACAAAAGAATTCAAAAACATTATGTCAAGCTGATAGTGTCAACAACACACAGAAATGAGCAGCATAAACAGCCATGAGGCCAAGTGATCAATCTACCCAATAATTCTCGGAATATTTTATCTTCATTGTAATCTACTCGTAGTTATAGGAAGAATAACAAATAAATATTTTGAGGAAGTCTGGTCTTTGAAGAATGAGCTCCTGGTAACTATTAAATGAAAGATTAAACACCTCTAAAGTAACTCATAAAGGGTTAAAAGGAATTTCATCTTAGGTCTTAACAAATTAAATCAAGTGATTATGAAGAAAAAAATTGCAGATGAAAATCGAAGCACAATAACAGAAGTATGTCAGAGTTCCAAATAGTGCTTCAATATTTATTCATGTAGATGTGAAAACTGACATACCATTTGTTGATAAAAGCATGTAGTTATCAGAAATTTTTACATTTAGTTATTTTACATAACTTCTATTTGTAAAAACATTTCTATTAGGACTACTGTACACTTTATTTTCACAATACAATAAACATTGTAATTTTCTGCTGAGCATTTATTATAGTGTTTCTATCATTTCAAAGTGTGCACTAAACGTATTTACTAAAAAACAAAATTATCTTTGAATCAACAACTTTCAGAAATAAAGGAAACACATTTTTAAATAAATTTTACTTATTTGCGTGTGTGTGTGTGTGTGTGTGTGTGTGTGTGTGTGTGTGTGTGTGCTATAGGGCTATGTGTGTTCCTGTGGAGGACCAAGGATAACTTCAAGAAATCATCTTGTTTTGCTTCTACCTCCTTTTTTGCTTTGCTCTAGGACTTCCCAGGCTCCTCCCAGAAGTGCAGGCTGCCACAGTTTCTACCTAGCATTTTAATGTGGGACCTGGGATTTGAACTCAGTATCGTCTGTTTACAAGGTAGAGGCAGAGGCTTAATCCCTGAGCTATTTTTCCAGTCCAGGAAACAGATTTTAAGTGTCTTTTTTTATTTAAAGGTTCTAAATCAAAGGTACTATAACTTAAATGCTTTATTGTATGTCTAATAAAGTATGAATATTATTTTCTATTGCTTCAGGATCAATTTAAACTTTAATTTTGTAATTCTCAAAACACAAAATATGTTTAAAGGTATTTATAAATATAGTTTAATTTATCTGTATTAACAGGAATATTAAAATTTCTGTTATTTATGCAACTATCAAAATAACAACTAAAATATCATCTATGCTAATTTACTGAAGCCTCTTTTAGAGTCATTACCCTCTCATAGAATTGTGAAAAGAATTTTGGTATGATTGGTCTCAAAGAAACAAATCATCTACAAAAAAACCTCTTTGCCTTTCAGCTCTTAACAAAGGCAGAGTCATACTTGTAAATATAAGTTTTGCTTTCTTTTGATTTTGTTTACATTAAGTTATAAAAATCGATCAACAAAAATAAAACATGGATCTTAGGGCATGGGTCTTTCCTCAACTACAGTTCTGTCACTTTGCTATACTTAGATGGGAACAAACATATGAATAAAAATAATGAATTAAAATTAATTTAGAAAAGAGTACTAGAATGAAAACTGAATAAAAGGACTACTGAAGAATTGTGACTCTAATACGCTGGGAAATTGGGGTGAATTGATAATTGTTTTTGCAATGCTGGGACTGAACACAGGGACCACATATACCAGGCAAACGTTCTATCATTGAACTATTCTGCGTGTTCATAATGCTAAATCCTAGTAGAGGAAAACAGATGAACGGTCAGGCCTTTTTTAATGATGTAAGACTGTAGTAATTCGGAAATTGGTTATTTTTAGCAAAACTAATCCAAATTATAGAACTAATAATATAAATTACTATATTGATTAAAAACTAGTAGTTAGTCAATACTTAATACAACCCAGTGTATTTTTAATTCAATGGCAAAATTTCCGACAGCCTCATAAAATAAACGGTTGTATCACAATTGATAAGTCTAGTATCTTGACAGAAGTGGTTTGCCTTCAATTGATTTTTACACTTAAAATTCTGCAGTGTATTTGTAACAGCCACAGTGCTGGGGGAAAGAAAGGAAACAACTGTTTGGCAGTTCTGTGGCTTTCACTAAGGCTACTGGCAACTGGCCTTTTATGTATAGTGCAAAAGACGAGAGACTCCCTTTCAAGACAGTAAGTAATCACTTCCAGGAATGCTTAATCCTGCAGAATTTTCCTTTACAAAAGATATAACTTTTACTGTAAATCCATACATATAAAATAAATCAACACAGCCCCATATCTCAGCTTTTCAAGATAGGAGGCAAAAATCCCAATAGTCGCATCATTAGTGATAAACACAGCCATAAGTTCATGGCCCATCAGCTAGCCAAATTGTAACTATTTCATTTGATTCCTGGCAAAACTTGATCATGAGCGTACAGAAAATAAAGCTGATTTTTGCTGTCTCCCCCAATCTCTCTGTGGTTTCTTACAATGAGTATAAAAGAGACACAGATATCCTAGGGACAGAAGGCAGGGAGGCAAGGACAGCATGTTTCTGAGCAGTGTGCTGGCAGGAAGGTTAGGAAAGGTTAAACATGTGGCTTATGCATAAACAATGGTGGGCACCACAATGAAACTGAGGACCATATAACAAGGCTTGCCAGGAGAAACTCAATGTAAAACTGTAAGCAGACTCTAGCTACAGACATCCCGAGTAGAACACAGACAGGCTTACAGCTTCATATTGAGCTTTGTATCATTACATGGTTTAGTGTTCTTGATGGGAGTTTGTGCCTTGCTTTACTCTTCCTTCTGAAGATAATGTATGCGAGGAGATTCAACTGGAATCTTGTGTGTCTCATTGCTGCCTTTGCTATCATAAAAATCATTGATTAAGCCAATATTTACTGAGTGAACAGTGTGCCAGCGACTGGCTGGGTGCCTCCCATCACTCAGCAAACAGAAAGTGAGAAAATCATACTTTTCCTTCAGATTACATTCTTGTGCAGAAAGACGGAGGCTCATAAACATAATAAGCCACTGAGCTACTGGCTAGATAGTGAGTGCAGAGGGAAAAAATGGAGTTTGATGATGGACAGGTAAAGTAAATGAGCGGAGACATGGCTCCCAATTTTACATTTTATTTTTTTTTGAAATGGCATCTTGAAACGTGACTCTGAATGACCTTAAACTTGCTCTGTAGACCAAACAGAGCTTGGGCTCACCACAGTCCTCCTGATCACTACAGGTATGCACCACTATACCTGGCAGAGTGTTCAATTCATTTAAAATTCCTTTTTGAAAAATGTCTCATGCATTCATATATCAATACATTCAAAATGCATCCAAATATAATTGTAAATTTTTTCACCCCTTTACCACCATCCCTGACTTTAAGAAAAGGGAAAATTTGAGCTCAGCTTTTAATTCTTCACTTTCTTCTTTAGACCCTAGAATCAATTTTTGAGAAAGACTCATTCTGCACTAGTGAGAACTAGCAACTAGATTAACTCCTGACTTTTAAGCTTTTCTATAGTTGACATGTGGGATCTGAGAAGGCAGCTTTGCTCAGTGGGTCTGGCTGGTGTCACGAGTTAGTGGTTAGAGGACAGGCCACCCACTGTCTTTCAGGTGTCCACTACTGGACAAGCCTCATTTAGCATGGTTTCATTTTGCTGCTGGAGACATAATTTTTATGTAACACACCCCATGCACAAAAAACAGTTTTCTATTATTCTATGACAGCAAAATAGCTGCCTCAGCCGGATACAGCCACAAAGGCTGTCAAAACAATTTTATAACTATGCAAGCTTCTCAGACCACCCAAAGGAATTCATAGCTTACAGTCTTCTGATAACACCATTATTTTGCCAATTCAGCAGCAGCTTTAAATAGTCATAATGACATGCAGTTGAAGGTTGATACGCTCACCCAGTTTTGCTTTCATTAGAGAACTCCTAAGTTAAAAATGTTGGATGCTTTGGAACAATTAAAAATAACTTTTCAGAATTATAGTTTCTTCTGGATGTTGAAAAATATAGTTAATGGTAAATATAGAGATAGCGGTAAGTTTACACATTATTGGAAGTTTTTGCTCAGATTTTGTTACCATAAATTTAAATGCCAAACTGTAAGAAAAAGTTACATTGCAGTTCATTTAGGGGGAAAATCTTTTAAAAAATTGTCAGACAGCCAAAGATCTATGGCAGGAAATGGCACACTTGTACATACAATGCTTACATGTTCCTAAGTTAAATAATTTTATATCATGAGGCTAGAGAGATTGTGTAGTAGCCAATAAGCAAGGTCATTGGGTAAAGTCAGGATGAAGCCAGTTAGAAGACAGCCATGAATTTTTATACTGACACAAGTTTAACATGGTCATCTACAGAGAGATCATTATCTTTGAAGTTGACTTATTTGCAAAATTAAAGTCCAGTAAATGGAAGAAAAGCAAAAACAAGACGGTTGCCTTTTCTGCCACCTGTTAAGAAGATCCGAAATTAGAAGAAAAATCTTAAATCTCCTCCTGATTCTGCATGTTTGTTACTGTCAACCAGAGAATACAAGCACATGGTGAATAATTATAGTATAAGACAGGAAGGATCTACCAATGCATTTTTCTGCTTGATGTTGCTAGTACTTATTTACAGAACACAAATTGTGAGAAACAAGCTAGAGTGTAAAACAAATGATGGCATGGCCCTTTCCGTTATTATGATATAAACTTTAATCATGTAACGTCTTTTTTTAGGCAGTGAAGCCACTGCAGAGTGGGTCTTAGGCTGCATGAGCCTACACACTCCAACATTACACACAGACACAGACGAGCATGCATGGGAAACACCAATGAGCAGCCTTGGTGTCTTTGGCTGGGATGTGCTATGTCATTCTGCAGACCACAGTTTCACATGAGAGATATGTGCTCTTATAAATATTTACTATGACTATGATGAAAGTCAAGATCCTAGAAAACTATTCTCTGGCAGAAAATTATTCTTAATGGTCCCTAATACTGTGGTTTATGATTGTTTGCCTGATTCCTTTCTAGAAAGGAATCTTCTACCCCACAGATAAAGAAGAATAGATAATCAAAAGCCAGAAAGGTCAATTATATGTCTATGTCCTATTTCCACCCAAGTTTGGCTGGCATAAAGATGTGCCTCAAAACATTTATTATTTTATCATGTAATATTTTATTGTTGTTTTGCCTGAAATACAACTTGTATTGGTTTGTCTGCAGAACTATACATACTGCAAATGAAGAATTACTTAAAGTCTTTAAAGCATATCACATTGCTTCAAATTCTAAACCTCATCGCAAAGGTCAGCAAAAATCAGTGCAGCCTCATTTCTGCTGTCGGCAAGCACAGGGCAAACCCACTTTACCTCCAAGGTGAATGACAGAACCACGTCAGACTTTGACAGCTGAATCTCATTCTCATCTCCAAGATCCAAAAATGCAGAATTTTGTGAACGCTTTAACTTTTGTAACTTAAACTCCGGACCTCCTTTTGAGACAGGGAGACTTTCCAAATTGGCCATTAGCAAATTCACTGACGCTCGCAGCTCTTCGATGTACATATTCTCCATTTCTTTTGCTATGAATCTGGGGAATCTTCTCTCCTTAAAAATAAATTCGAGAAGAATGTTATGCCAGTCATATTTCAATTGTAGTAGGAATGATGCACAATACATGCAATGATACATGGTATAATGACTCATATCTTTGATATTATGACACTCTCCAAATGATGTATCTGCCCTACATTAGTCTGTAGGTTTGAAGAATATCAAGTTTGGTGATTGCACCTTATATATCTTAGGGGGATCATTGTGGCACAAAAGAATAACATTGGGTACATGTTTTCTTATTTCTGTAACATGTGCATAAGCAAAAACAAACTTGAAAACACACATGGCATGATGATTTGGTGTATAGATGAGTAATGCTTAGCCAATGTTTTTGTTAAAATGTCTGGAGTTTGAAAGAAAATATTCAGAATAAATTGGTTGGCTAATTGGTAAGAAAACATTTTGGCAACTCACTATAGATGTGAACTGCTGGGAAGGTATATTCTTATACATATAAATTCAAACTAATACCCAAAATTCCTGAATAATAACCTGGACACATTTTAGAATCAGTTAATATTCACAATATACAAATGTGCAAAGATCTCTCATGGTTAGTTTTTTTCACATGGGGTTAGAGAAACTTAAATTTAAACAAAAAGCCAATTTATGAGCATAATCTCTTCAGTGAAAAAGAGATTAATATCCACTTGAAAGATTCTATATTCTTACTGAAGCACATACACATCCACGGCTAATCCTCTTATCCATGCAATCAGATTTTCATTTCTTTCACTCAATTAAAATGATGTTCCAAGTACTGCTATTTACATAGTGCCAAATTTGTCCTTAGAGAAGATTACACCCGTTTAAAATCACCCAAACAGCAAAGGAAAGCACTTTCTCTCCTCCTGCGTTAATATGTCATTTGGTTCTTTCCCTCTCACTGTAGAGGGAAGAGCTTTACACATTAAGCTGAGAGTAATATGTGTACACAAACAGCCAGGAGATGAAGGTTGCGTGCTTAGGCCAATCACTGCCTTCATTGTTGTTTCCCTTGGTATCATTCAAAACCCTCGCCTGTGGTGTCTGCATTGCAAGCAGGAATGGACTACACTGGGCATTCTCAGTGGCTAAACTCCCTGGACCATCTGGTGACAGTGAAGGAAACAGCCTCAGAGTCCCAGACCACCTGTTTACTTGTCCTTCAGTGTAACCTTCGCGTATTCCTCTTCAAAAATATTTGCACAGACTCAATATTAAAGTTGCATATTTCAGAGATGAAATCTCTACATCAAAAATTAATTTTCCCAAAGACCCTCAAATATCCTTTATTCCCTATACTTGGAAGCCACATCCAAAATTTCAAGTTTGCATCTTCAGGATAAACACACTAAACAGTTAAAGAATTTCTTGACTTTTTTGGAATAATAATAAAAAAGCTGATTGTTTAAGAAGGGAAAAAAAGAAAATAATCCATAAAAGAACAGTTTTATATTGGTGAACTAGCTTTGTATGGAGAATCACTGACTGGTGTCTAAGAAAGCCAAACATGATGGACCCGAGTAAGCGTGGGGAAGCAGGAACGACTCACATCTTGGAAGTATTTCAAAGGCAGAGACAAGGAGGGAAGGTGCTCATGCTTGTAATGCTGCTGGCACTTAAAGGGCTGAGGCAGGAGGATTGACATTTGAAGCCACCTGAGGCTACACGGTGAGATCCTGTTGGGGGGAGGGAGGGAGAGTAAAGGAGGAGAGAGAGAGATTAAGAGAGAGAAAGGGAGAGAGAAGAAAGAAAGACAGGAAATAAAGACAGGAAGGAAGGAAGGAAGGAAGGAAGGAAGGAAGGAAGGAAGGAAGGAAGGAAGGAAGGAAGGAAAGAAGGAAGGAAGGAAGGAAGGGAGGGAGGGAGGGAGGGAGGAAGGAAGGAAGATGAAAAAGTAGTGGCAAAAAAGAAAAAGAAAAAGTAGTGGCAGAAGAATTTTCTGAACATTTGGCCTGGAGCATGAAAAAAAACAAAGTCAAACATGATGCTAAGTTTCCTTTGGCTGAGTGAAGTAGAAAGACAGCAATACTTAGGGCTACTCTGCCTGATCGTGCGCTGAAACTTCCAGCCACTCATTCGCCTCTTTCTGCGTAACTTAATTCCAGTGGTTTATTTTCTTAGCTCAACAGCTATTGTCTTCAACTATTTAACAACCAAACATATTTATCAAGTATTATGGAACCTCCCCAAATAAAATATATGCTACAGTAGGACATGGCAAGAAAAATTTCAGCTCGACTTAGCCAATGGCAATTACGTTTGGCTGCATCCCAAGACCTAAGATAGCACCAGACTATATTAGATGATCATCAAATATTGTTCAATAAGCACAAAGAGCAAAACAATCAGTAATTTCCATACTATGGCACATCTTGTGAGTGGACATCATGGATTTAATCACAGGTCTTTCCATCCTTCTTAATCACTACTTAGCTAAAATACTAAGTGAAGTCAATATCCTTATCCCTTGAGGCTGATTTCCGCAGTGGGGTTTCATTGTTATAATGTGCTATTCTATGAAGCATGGGTGGGGATGTCCCTGACTGCCATCTGCAAATAAACCACACTTCTGCATTTATCAGATAGAGAGGAGCAGGGTAGAGAACAGTCAGCCTCTGGAGTTAAGGCCATGGTATGAAGCTCCCTTCAGTCACTGGTTGGACTGTGATCTTGGTGAAGAGCATAGTCATCCCTACGTCACAACCTCACCCTGTCTGCAGAACTGCCCGTGCTACAAACTGCCATAGGATTCATAGGGTAATGGTACAATAAAACAAGCTTGGTACCTTTCAAATTGGCCTTTTAAGTATTCTTCAAATGGCTTCAATTTAGTGGAATTGAAATGAAGAGCAATGAAACCTGCTCTATCAGCTATGTCAAAAATGCCAGTGAAAAGTGTCTTATTTTTTAAAGCACTTGTCTAGTTCTAACCTCATCTGTTCAACTTCCTCCTCCCTAGTTTCCACGGTTAATCCACATTTCTGATGAGACCACTGGAGTGTTGCAAAGGGAGGCAGTGTGTGTGTGTGTGTGTGTGTGTGAGAGAGAGAGAGAGAGAGAGAGAGAGAGAGAGAGAGAGAGAGAGAGAGAGAGAGAGAGAGAGAGAACGCATGTGTGCCACGGCACATATGCAGAGGGAGAGGACATTAGAAGACAACCCTGCTCCTTGCCTTTCCTCTTATTTGAGACTGGTTCTCCTCACTGCCACTGTGTGAACCGGGCTAGCTGGCGCCTTGAGCTTCTGTGGCTTCTTGAGTATCCATCTCCTATTCCCCACAGGGTGCTGGGATTACAGAAGCCTCAGTCACCGTGTCTGGTGCTCATGTGAGGTCTGGGGATCAGAAAGTCCATCCTTCGGCTTGGGCAGAGAGGGCTTCACCCACTGGGCCATCCGCCCTCCCCAGGAAACCTTCTTCAGACCCAGACATGAGACTATTAAAATGCATTCTCTGAAGATGTGAACCTGAAAACACACCTGAGCATTTTCTTTCTGTCCCGTAACTGTCCACATGCACAGCCAGGCCCCCAGAGAAGCAAATGCAACTTATGACCTATTAACAGTACATTAGAAAACAAGGAAGGAACAACAAATGCCCATGGCAGGTCCAGAGTTCTGCCTTGAGCCATCAGGCACATCTTTCTAGATTCCTTCTTACTCTTAGGTCTCTGAGGATAGCCAGTACCCTTCTAACCTCAAAGGCTCAAAGGAGGATAGGGCTTCACTTTAACAGGATAATCTCTAAAGCTTCCAATTGCCTGAAACTGGTGCATTTATACCTCATGAATTCTGTATTAGAGTCTCCAGAATGATTCAGTGCCTCTTTGGATAGCTACAGGAGGCATTTTCCCTTAAGAAGTACTCTGTGGATGAAATAATTCATAGTCCCCTCATTCATGCAATCTTTTTTCATTATCTGTAGTTCCTTCCTTATGTATCTGGCTTGATACTCAAAACTGACCATCAAACCTACTGCCCAATCCCTCTTTCTTTTGTTCCTCTTTTTAATCTCCATTTTTTCTCATCTTTATATTTTGAATTTGGGTAAGCCACAGCGTCAACACTCTTAAAATATCACACTCTCTTCTTGGTAGAAACATGAAATTTAGCTGCTAGAGTCGATATGTGAAATCTGCTCCCAAATGCTGGTTGGGGGGCCACTATCACCATTCTGACTTGAGGGGCAGTGGTGGATGTGGGGGGGGGGTGCACATATTTTCACTGAATTGCAAACGTGTGTGCATTTTGATATATTTGTGAGATGAGAGAAAAGTGGTTGAGTAGAAAGGGAACGAGGAAGCAAGGGAAGGAAGGAAAGAACATGAACACAATTCGAGCACTTATTCACGTTTTGTAGAAAGAAAAGTAAGGACATGCTTATGGTGTGTGTAATATAGTTGAAATTCTATTGAGAAGGATTAAGATTTTTATGTCACTAAAGTAAATTAATCCATCAATTCTTACTAAAGAGTAGTTTTGAAGATTAACGTTCATCCTCTCTAAATACCTGAAGCATTAAAAAAGGAGTCATAGTTTTTGTTCAGAATACATTTCTGTTCTCAAGAAACAGTGTGGTGAGGCAAATAAAGGAACTAGAACATTATACAAAACAATTTAGCTGACAGATTCTATTGTACCTATTTCAAATGATAGTTTTCATGTGCTTAATCGTTCAACAAAGAATCAGTGGGTACCATTATTTGCCTAGCACTGTGTTGAATACTTTGGAACATATTACATGAGTTTACAAGGAAATTTTCCTTCATGATTATGTTTTTCTTAGTATAACATGAAAGCTATCCTAATTCTAGTAATTACAAATTGGGGTATGGCTTTAAGAAAGACAGGAGTTATCATTGAATTTAAATAAATTTCATTCTAGGTATGAATATTTCAAATAGACAGCATGCCTGTTTTAGATCATGTGCATTCAGACATTCAGGGTTAAAAGGTACAAATGCAGTGACATAACTGATTAATTCTGTTGGTTTTCTTTACATGTGTGGAACATGCTTTCTGCTCACAGACATCTAGATAAGGAATGCCTGCATCAATCATTTACCTTTGCCATTTTCTCTGCCAATTGCAGTCGTCCATCCAGTTCTCTTCTGATCTGGGCAGCTTGCTCGTCAGCATTATCCAGCTTTTAAAATAAAGTAGAAATACACATATGTATATACATGAGAACTAAATGATACACGAAGCAAACAATAAGTGATTTTAAAACATTGAACACATTCTATTAGGTATGTGTTGAGGAAAGAATTTGGAATCTTCAACTACACTACAGTCTAATTAACTCATCTTTTTAATGGATTTTGTTCCCACACAATTATATCAATAACATTCAATAGCTTGATTTACTAAGAAAGGCAATTGCAATAATTTTATGCATAATATGTTTATAACAAACCAAGAAGTCCTCATATCCATGAGGTTGCATGAATCACCATGAAGTTTATACCACCCAATCTTTTCTCTCCAGAAGGTCTGCTCCGAGCACTTTCCAGACTGTTCAGTTTCTTTTGTTTTATTTTGGATGACACTATATTGAGTAATGTTTTTTTTTCATTTATAAATATCCCTTCATTTTATATGCTTGATTTTACAGGGCTATTGCTACACTTGGAATACACTGTTTGACTGAATAACTTTACAACCTTTCCATCTGCATACACCCTACTCTGTTGATGACACACTCACACTGTCAAAAATGCTTTCACTCTTACAGACCTGCACCAGAAAAGGATGTAGTGATTACTTTTCAGCATCCCCCCAATAATATTGAACACCATTTTCATTTCTTCATTGAAACAATTTTTAACTTTTACTATAATTGCCTTTACATACAACAAACCTGAAAAAGAAAAATAGAGGGTAGGTTACAGGGGTTGGGAACTTGAAAGAAGAGTCAAATAGAAGGAAAGTCACTGAGGTAAGACACTGCTAGCCTTCTGTGTGTGAAACCAGACCCACGGTGGAGTTGGGAATGGGATGTGACAGCGGGTGGGTAGGAGATAAGGCTGTAGAAAGAGACCAAGCAGACACACAGTCTCTATCAGGTTCGGTGTGGGTGACCTCGAGTAGGCATTCCCGAGAGTCTAATTCCTGGAAAGATCACACTGACTCCAGCACAAAACTGTGGGTGCAAGGAACCCAAAGAATCTTGCTCTCTTGATTTAGGGGTATTTATTTATATAAGGCAAAAATTAGCCAGTGGTGGCTGCTTTTCTAAAACATTTGCTTCCAAATGACTCATTAAAAAATCAAATTAAATTTTAAATAAATTACAAACTAGGCAAGCAAAATCTTTGCATAAGAGAGTTCTACACAGTCTTTGGAGTAAACGTTGATAACTTTGGATTTGACTGAAATGATTCAACCTCAATCAGAAGTTTTGAAGTAAGTTTCAATATGGCATAACTGTAGAGGAAAAGGAAGAGTGATTAAATATTTGTTCCAGGAAATTGAAATCTCCCAATAAGAAGCTTTTAAAACTAAAAGGAGGAGCAGGGAGTGTCAGTCTAGCATGCAGGCAACCCTGATGTAGAGTGACTTGAGACCTGGATGGTACCTGCAACCCTAGTTCTCAGGAGAACGAAGTGGGACGATCAGAAGCTCAAGGATATCCTCTGTCAAACAGCAAGTTGGAGATCAGTCTGGGCTACATAGGACACTCTCTTAGAAAATGAAAAGAAAAAAAAAAAGATGTGGAGTATCTTCTGATCTATGCTTGAATGCTGATAATATCTCAGCTCAGCATATGGCCCTGTCCTGTCTTCTGAACACCAGCTCTTTGCTTCCAATGGAAAACAATGCTTTTCCTCTTGGTTATGTTACCATGATCTCAGACTGGGGCTAAAATGATATTCACTATCCCCTCTTCAATATTCTTCTCCTGTTCCTGCATATAAGTCTCACTACTGTTGGACACACTGAAATCAAAATGAGAAGGAAAGCAATGCGTGTCATTGTTTGTAAGTCACACTGTATTTTCTTTTTTATTAAATTTTTTAAATTTATTAATTTTTTTAAATTATTTCCGCTCAGACAAACTTAACAAGTAAACTGGTCCCCTCCCTCCCTCCATCTCCCCCCGACCCCCCTTGCTCTTTCCTCCCCCCCCCCCATCCCCAGAGCATCCTTTAATGTGCATTCCAAACTCTCCTCTGGGCCCTCCTCTCGGATGAGGTGCAAGGACTCAGGGGCATTTCCCTGAACCCTTTCCTGTGTTCCCATTAAGCTTAGGAACACTACTGTGACTGTCAGTCCCTAGCCTCCAAGGATCCTAGTGCCTTTAGTCCATCTAGACTTTGTGGAATCAATAATGTGTTGGACATTGCACAGGGCATGCAAAGTCCTATTATGATTGCTTCGGCCCAAACTTATCTAGAGTATCTTCATATCATTACTCCTCCATCCTTGTGTTCTTACAATCTTACTGCCCCCTCTTCCACAAATTTCCCTGAGCTTCAGTATGGGAAGAGATTAGGCTGGCTTAGTTCCTGGTAGTTGATACAGAGTCTCTGATGTTCTGAATTATGGTTTGTTGATTTTTTTTTTTTTTTAGTTTTGCTGCTCCTGCCCTTGGCTCCATCCTGGTGGGTATTGGATGTCACTCCCTGGCCAGAGATAAAAACTTGCAGTCCTTGATGGTGGCCTATTTTCTCTGCTGTAACATGGTCTCCTCTCTCCTTGTATCTGGTGGGGCCCTACTTCCCCATCCTCCTGTTTATAATCTTTGCAATTACTGTAGGTATTACAGAAATTTTTCTTTGAATGTGTCTAAGTGGGTTTGGGACTAGGATCCACTTATTAGGGAGTACATATGTCACTTAATTTTCCATGTCTGGGATACTTCACTCAATACAGTTGCTTCTAATTCCATCCATTTCTCGGCAAATTGCATTAATTCATCATTTTTGATGCCTGAGTAGTACTCCATTGTATAAATGTACTACATTTTCCTTATCCAGTCATCAACTGTTGGACATTTGGGCTGATTCCATGACTTTGCTATTGTAAACAGTGCTGCTATGAACATGGTCTTGCTTGTGCTATCAAGGTGAATTTTTGCTGTATGGGGGGTTATTCCCAAAAGTGGTATAGCAGGGTCATATGGCATTTCAATCTTTAATTTCTTTAAGAATCGCCAGACGGCTCGCCAGAGTAGTTGTATGAGCCTGCATTCCCACCAGCAATGTAGGAGAGTTCCCCTCTCTCCACATCCTCTCCAGCATTTGGTGTTGTTTGTATTTTGGATTTTTGCCATCCTGACTGGGGTGGATGATATCTCAGGGAAGTTTTGATTTGCATTTCTCTGATGCCTAAGGATGTGGAGCATTTTTTAAGATATTTGTTAGACATTTTAATTTCGTCCCTGGTAAAGTTTCTTTTAAGTTCCAAGGCCCATTGTTTTAACTGGCCCATTTTTTTTTAATTGGTCCATTTGTTTCCTTGGTGTTTAGTTTTCTAAGTTCTTTGTGCACTCTGGATAATAGAGCTCTATCAGATATGTGGTTAGTAAAGATTTTCTACTATTCTGTGTGTGGCCTTTGTGCTCGAGTTACAATCTCTTTATCTGAACAGAAGCTCTTTAATTTCACAAGATCCCATATGAGGAAATCGAGGAAGTAATCTCAAATCTTCCCACCACAAAAATGTCCTGGACCAGATGGATTCAGCACAGAGTTCTACCAGACATTTAAGGCGCTAATAAAATCAATAGTCCTTCAACTGTTCCATTAAATAGCAAAGGAAGGAATACAACCAAATTCCTTCTATGAAGCTAATATCGTCTTAATCCCAAAACCTAATAAAGATACACTTAAAAAAGAAAACTACAGGCCAGTCTCTCTGATGAACACAGATGCAAAGATTCTCAACAAAGTCTCAGCAAATTGGATTCAAAAACATATCAAAAAGATCATTGACAGGGATTAAGTAGGCTTTATCCCAGGCACACAAGATTGGTTCAACATACGCAAATCAATAAATGTAATTCACCATATAAATCAGTCCAAAATCCAAGACCACATGATACTCTCGATAGATGCAGAAAAAGCTTTTGACAAGATCCAACAGCCCTTTATGATCAAAATCCTAGAGACAGTTGTAATGGAAGGAATCTTTATCAATATAATAAAAGCTGTCTGCAACAAGGCAACAACAAGGATTACACTGAATGGGGAAAAACTTGAAGCATTCCTGCTTCGATCAGGAACTAGACAAGGCTGTCCACTCTCAGCACTTCTATATTGTACTTGAAGTCTTAGCTGAAGCCATAAGACAAGAAAGGGACATAAAAGGGATTCAAATTGGCAAGGAAGAAGTCAAGCTATCTCTATTTGTAGATGACATGATCTTATACCTGAGTGATCCCAAAAACTCCACCAGGAAGCTCCTGGAACTAATACAGAAGTTCAGCAGGATGGCAGGATACAAAATAAATGTACAAAAATCAGTGGCCTTCCTCTATGCCCAGAATGAAAGAAGTGAAAAAGCCCTGAGAGAAACAATCCCATTTACTACAGCCCCTAAAAAAATGAAATACTTTGGTATAAACCTAACCAAGGAAGTAAGAGATCTTTATAATGAAAATTTTAAAACCCTAAAGAAATAAATTGCAGAAAACACCAGAAGGTGGAAAGACCTCCCATGTTCCTGGATTGGCAGAATTACATCGTAAAAATGACCATCTTACCAAAGGCTATACCAATTAAAATCCCAAAGCAATTCTTTAAAGAAGTTGGCCAAACGATCTCAAAATTCATATGGAGGCACAAAAGACCCATGATAGCAAAAACAATCCTGAGTAACAAAACACTGCTGGAGGTATCACCATACCAAACCTTAGTCTATACTACAAATCCATAGTTGTAAAAGCAGCCTGGTATTAGCTCCAAAATAGACACACAGATCAATGCATAAGGGTTGAAGACCCAGATATAAGCCCACACAACTACAGCCATTTGATCTTTGACAAAGGGGCCCAAAAAATCCAATGGAAAAAGAACAGCATTTTCAACAAATGGTGCTGGCAAAACTGGATATCTGCATGCAGAAGATTAAAACTAGACCCGTACTTGTCACCATGTACAAGAATTAATTCCAAATGGATCAAGGACCTCGATATAGGCCAGAGACTATAAAAACCATAGTTGAAAGGTAGGGAACTCCCTCGAGCTGATTGGGCTAGGCCAACAGTTCCTAAACGGACATCCAATAGCACAGTTACCACACTGTATTTTCCAAATCATGTGCTTTCCATCTTTCTCCTACTGGGAACATTCAGCTTTCCTATTTTGCTTTTTGTTGTCTACATCAATTCCCGAAACTATCTATTTATCCATCCATCCATCCATCCATCCATCCTTCCATCCATCTTTGTATGTGTGTGTGTGTGTGTGTGTGTGTGTGTGTGTGTGTGTGTGTATCAGAAGGCATGGTGTGTCCCTGTAGAGGTCCAAGGGTGACTTCAGGAATCATTCTGGATTCTTCTATCTCCTTATTTGTTTCTATCTGGGATTTCCCAGGTTCCTTCCACTAGGGCTGGAAGTGCAGGCCCCTGTAGTTTTCGCCTTGTGCTTTTATACAGACTGGGATCTGAACTCAGGGCCTTCTGCAATCTTAACCCCTGAGTCATTTCTCCAGCTCCCAATCTCCAAATCTTCTGAGAAAAATAACTATATTAATATTGAGCAACAAAATTTATACTCTCTGAAGATCTACCATTGAGAACTGTTTGGAACTTCTCAAGTACTTCTTCCAACTGCAGTGTTTGTACTTTCTTTCCCTTTCCCTTATCCAAAGGATAGAAATGAAACACGTCTATCTCAAGGGTGGGATGTAATCAACTAGTTTCAATTGTAAAGCAAATGCTAGGATAATCCCACCAATATCTGGAAGTTTCACAGACTCTAACATTCCTTTTTTTGCTGAATGAATTTTCATGCCGCAATTCCCTAAGAGGAAAAAGTTCTCTTCGCTGCTTTTCCTTGATCATTAAAAATTAGCTAACAGCTATCAGGTAACTAATGTTCTTCTTGTAATTTCATACACCACAAAGAACATAAGGAAATTAAGCTATTTCCAGACTCTTGAGAGCAATGCATTCCCTGTATGTCATTACATATGAAATAGTCAGGTAACGTTCTGTCTGCTAGATGCAAACCTTTTAAAGAACTCCCTTATATCTACCTTTTAAATTATTCACAAGAATCTGACTTGGAAATAACAGTTCTGCCACAGACTCTTGTAGAACAGTTCTAAGACTCTTAAAAATTCATTTCCCAAACCACACATGCCTCTGAATACTTAAAAAAGGGGAAAGATGAATGAGTTAATTAGATATAAAATTACCCTATGTGAACTGAACTAAACTATATTAAATAATGGATCAAAATGTTTGAAGGCAAGAACATAAAATCTTAACCTCAAACTTAAAAGGCCACAGGATTTCCATAAACTAGAGAATATGCACATTTATTCTATAAGTACATATATATCTATGTATGCATATCCATATACACAAACACCCTCAAAATGCCAAATACACTTGGCAAATTTTTAATCCATCTCAAAATTTCTTAAGAATTGCATTCATCTTCTGGATAAAAATATAACTGTCCAGTATTTTCAAGCAATTATTCTAATAATACTTACCTGAATAAAAAAGTTAAATCTATACTCACCCTAATAATAATATAACACTGTGGTTGAAAGTTTACTACTAGAGAAAAGAACTGCAAGCAGGCTGACCTTCCCGGGAGATCAGAACTGAAGCTTCATCATGAATAGTTAAATCTAAACTTTTCCAACTCTTATTGCTCTAATCTCATATTGCCATTGCTGTATTAAATATATGACTCCAACAATTTGGGGAACAAGGGTCTATTCTACATTTCGAAGTTACAGGTGATCATCATGAAGTTGATACCTAAAAGAAACTGCCCCACCTAACCTTGTATTGGTAAGTGATCTGGTTTTTAAAAACATTCCCATGCAGAATTGAGGTCTTATCATTGTCCTGCTTCCTTGCATGTGCATGTGTGGGCATGTAGACAAGAGGGCACTTAAGCATGTGCCTGTGGTGGACCAAGGGCATAGAGAATCATCCTGGATTCTTCTACTTCCTTATTGCTTTGCTTTGGGATTTTCCAGGCTCTGCCTTCCCAGGTCTGAATTCCAGACTGTTGTCATATCCACCTAACATTTTATCGTGGGATCTGAGGATATGAACTCTATCTAGTTCTTTTACTTGCAAGGCAAATGCTTTAACCTCTGAGCATTCTCCCAGCTCTTCACTGTACCATTTTAGTGATGAAAAATCTGAAGTCTCGATTAATTGAAGTCACGTTCCCATAGTGATACAGCTGACATAGGATTTGCCCAAGGTGTAAATCCTGCTGTCTGACTCCAGGTTCCAGTGTCAAGTGTCTCCCTCATTTTTAGTTCTTTTAGATTTGGACTGTAACTAACACTCACAATAGAAGACACATTAACATACTATACAACTAATTAATGGTACAATGATTTTACTATTCGTCCTATGGTCATCATGTTGTTATAATGTTACAATGCAGTGAAGAACACACACATGTCTACATGTGTACTTGTATGCTCACAAGTTACACAGTAAAAAAATCACAGGTTTGTAAGTGATGATAGAAAATTCTAATTCTTTTTTGTATTTTTTTCTCTCCCATCATTTAAAAAATGCAAGGAGGTGGAAAAAATGAAGAATTTGTGGAGGATGTAGAATTTCTCTTGGGTCATAAAGAACAAACTGGAATTCCAAGTGAACAGATAATCAGACAGTAAATTGAAACTTAAGAATACAACAATTTACATAGCGATTATATTACATTAAGTATTATTATTTTTCAATTGTGTATGGAGAGTATGTATGTGTTGCCAAGTGGGTAGTTACATATGTGTGTGCAGGTATGTGTATAAGAGGGTACTTGAATGTGAAGGCTTGCAGAAGGCCACGACCAACATTGGGAATCACCTTATTACCTGTTCTAGGGCCCAAGCTCTGTTTTCCAGGGTGGGAATTATAGATCCTTAACATATTTGCCATATATTTATTTTTTAAATTAAAATTATTATTTTATATGTGTGTGTGTGAGAGAGAGGGTGTGCGCATGTGTGTGTGCATGTGTGTATGTGTGTGTGTGTATCAGCAAGCACTGTGTCCCTATGGAAGACCAAGGGTGACTTCAGGAATCATCTTGGATTGCTTTGTTCTGGGATTTCCCAGGCTCCAACCACCAGGGTAGAAATGCAGGCTCTGGTAGTTTCCACCTGGTGTTTTCACGTGCGACCTGGGATCTAGAGTTTTAACCCCTGAGCCATCTGTCCAGCCCCCAGCATTTTTTTTTTCTCTGAGATCTGAGAATCTGAACTTAGGTCCTTTTGCTTGTGAAGCAAAGACTGAACCATCTGAACCATCTTACCAGCCACGCATCGGTAATATTAATGGTCTACAAATCATCTGAGGGTATGGAAGCATGCGTGTAGGCTCTAAGAAAATGACTCCATTTTCTATAAGGAACAGTAAGTTCATCTACAACTTCAGTATCTGAAGTGAGCTCGGGAATAATATCTCAACAAACAACTGTCCAGTGAGGTAAAAACAACTTCATGATGACTCACAGACTGAGAAAAGTTGTGTTCATCTGAAGATCTTATCAGAATTCTGAAATCACATTAATTGGTATCACTGCAGATGTCTGGCAGTAATGGAAGCCTTTCAATCACTTTGTGGCAAGTAGCAGGGAATTAATCAGAGCCATCCATTACATGAAAAAGATAAGATCATTTTGTTCAAGGTTATCTAACCTGGTTGAGACAAAGTAACCCTTTATTTCTTCTAGTATTAAGATAAGAGGATTTAAGATAGGCCTGAAAGTATTCATATTTTCCAACATGATTGCAAAATCTCTAACCCTAAACCTTACTACTTCTCACAGATCCAAATTGCAGATGCCACAATTGCTTCCTATCTTAACATGAACAGAGAATTTTTAAAAAATAATGTATTTATTTTTTTCCACTCATACAAACGTAATAGATACCCCGGTCCCTTTCCTCCCTCCACCCCTCCCTGCTTCCTCCCCCCTTTTCCCCTTCCTTTCCCTCCTCCCTCCCTTTCTCCCAGTGTCCCCTCCCCCCATCCCTGGAGCATCCTTTAATGTGTATGTCAAACTTTCCTCTGGGTCCTCCTCGAACAGAGAATATTTTTATTGAACATGTACAAAGCAAAATTGGTTCTAAGAACCCCACCAAGAATTGCTGCTGCAGAGAGTCAGTGAGATGCTCAAGCAGGTACCTTTGTCAGTGCAAAGATCTGAGCGCGATGCTTGAAACTTGCATAAAAAGAGATCTTCACAATGTTGTCCTTCACCTGTGGCAGGTGCAAACTACACAGAGACACAGACACAGACACAGACACACACACACACACACACACACACACACACACACACACACTGTTGCTTTAAGAGAAGGACTACTATGTACTTGGTGGCTTGAAACGAGGCTTGGTAAGAATGAGCACTGTGTTAAAAGAACATACAGAAACATGCCATTTCATGTTTTACAGAGAAACCCGTCAGACAAACAATGATTCCTGCTTTTTGCTACAATTTACAGTCACATTTAGTCTATTGGCAAGAAAGCTGGTGGTCCGGGGATTTGACCTCTGCTGAATTGCTGATGTACAGTAGAATTCTCAAGGTAAATTCTCAGCATGGAACTAAGAGAAAGTGACGAGAGAATGTAGAGACACCAGGAAGCAGCTCAACAATTTCTATAGATAATAGAGAAATAAAAAAAAAACAAACTTGTTTAGGTTCAAAAATGAAATACCAACCTCCCCGCTCCCCCACCATGCCTCACATTTTCTGCAACTGACTCGTGCTATGAACACTTGGTCTCCAGATGACAACGCCGTTTTGAGAGGGTCTAGAAACTTGAGTTAGTGGGACTGAGCTCTATGAAGGGTCAGGAAGTCTGACCCTTGAGTCTTATCCCTTCTTTTCCCTGTGCTTCTTTGTGGCCAAATGATTTTCCCCCCAAAGTACATGGAGCTAGGTGGTCTCAGACTGAATCCCATGCAACCAAGATTCTAACTGAAGGATTCTTCCCTTGGTTATCTCTGTCTAACATTTTGTTCTCAGCAATGCAAAAGAGACTAATCCAAAAAAATGTTGTGCGATCAGTTAGTTTGTGGAACTGCTCTGAGGAAAGCTCAGGAAGAGTTGAGAGAAATGGGATAGGGAAGCCCAGAAAGCTGTAAGCAGAGCCTTATGGGAAATTCTCATCAAATCTCAGAAATCCTGAAACACAATGAAGACTGCACTAGTTTCCCATGGGAACACGGATTGCTTGGGGACTTTTACCCAGAGCCATCTAATGTGATAAAAAGAATTTATCCTCAGTGGTCCAAGTCCTGAAACTTTGTGAGAGGCTGAGTTTAAAGGTGACAAAGTCATTATTCAGTGGAGGAAATCTGAAGACGGCACAGCACTCTGCCCGCGGCATGCTTATGAACGGCTGCCTTTTGATTACAAATAAGGACCTGTCATGGTTGAAATGTGAATTGTCCCCCAGAGGCTCTTGTGTTTGAATCTTTAGTTGTTTGGGAAGGTTATGGCCCCTTTAGGAGGTGGAGTTTTTCTGGAAGAAGGCAGTCACTGGGGGTGGGCGTGGAGATGGATTAGCTCCACCCTACTTCCCGGAGGTAGTTGGCAGTTTTGCGGCTCTCAGCCTACATGAGGGACTTAACTTAGGCTGCCTCCAGCTTCTGCCGGTTAGCATGCCTTTTCCACCACGGTAGATTCCATCTCCTCTCTGGAACCATAAACTGAATAAATCTCCCTTTTCCCCCCTTAAGTTGTTTGAGCCTCAGTGGTATCTCACACCACTGATACAGGTCTGGAATACGGCTGATGGTTTGAAAAACATTCGCTATATCCAGAAAAGTAGTGAGTGAAAAGTTTTTATTCTGTGAGAATGTGATTTTTAAAGATATCTGTGACATTAAAAAAAAAAAAAGTCTAAATATTTGCACTGGGACAGTAGAAAGGTTCCTTGAGGACATCTAAAGGATTAGCTAGACCCCACACATGTGGGCTCCAGGTGTATAATTATAAGCTCATTATAATGATTTTCTGTGAAGAGACACCTGCTACATCTTGCAGAGCAGCCTACTGAAGTGAGAGGCTACAGCTGGCATGCTCCAAAGGGGGCTGGTTGCTACTTGAGCTGGCAGCAGACCTTTCCATCATCCAGTTGACAATAGCTTGGTCAGCATGTACGGTAGAGCACCGGGTCACAAAAGACTTGCAGCTGGGTATCAAATGAAGGCCCAGGAAGGTGGGCAATGGGTGTTTGGCTTGGATGTGCAGTGAGGAACCTCTGAGTACACGGTGTGTGAAATGGTGAGAATGAAGTCCAGACTAACGAAGACCCTAGGATTCTGGAGGAGCTGGGAGCTGGGAGCTAGGTGGGCGGCACGCCCACTGAGGAAAGGGACAGGCCAGGAATGATGCCAAGCCAACAGGCGCCACAGGGACAGCTAAGACCCACTGCAGTTCACATTGGGAGACTGTCTTCCCTCTACACACATGGAGGCAGATCATCCGGGGCCTGCCGTGATGGATTTTGCTCTGCTCTGGTCCAATCCTTACTTGTTATTTCCCCATGTCTGCCTCCTTTTCCAATTAAAGTATTTGTTCTGTATCACTGTTATATTAGAAGCATGTAAATCATTCCTTGATGCCTCAAGACTCAAAGAGTTTACCGTGAGACCTGGAGGAACCGTTGAACTTAAACTTTTGAATAATGGCATTAATAAAACCATAGGAACTCGTACAGTTGGATGAAGGCACTTTGCTTTGTGACATGGCCAGGAGCCTTTTACGTTTAGGGCTGTTTCCATTTGAATATGAAATGTCTCCAACAGGCTTGTGTTTAGAACAGCTAGTCCCCAACTGGGAACAGCTAGTCCCCAACTGGTAGCAATACTTGGTAGGGACCAGGAAACTCCAATAGAAGCATATTACTGAAAGGGGACCCCGACTGTTGCTCTACTTACTTCCTGGTTTTAATTCAGTGAACCAGTCACCTTTCACATTATCTATTTACTGTTCTGCCTAGCACATGAGGATAAGCGACTATGACTGAATCCTCTAAAACCATGAGAGGACGAACTCCCTCCTGAAGTTGTTTCTATTAAACATTTTTGTCACAGAAATGTAAAAAGTGATTAATAGACCCACAACACAAAAGTGTAGCAGGCTAATGCAAAGCATGGAAAGATTGTCCGAAGAATTAACATGTAGTCTCTAGTGTTTTTGTCTTGCTTTAGTTTAACAAAATAAAACACTTGAGCCATTCCTGCAGGTAA
This sequence comes from Typhlomys cinereus, assembly GCA_023101885.1. NCBI lineage: Eukaryota > Metazoa > Chordata > Mammalia > Rodentia > Platacanthomyidae > Typhlomys > Typhlomys cinereus. The sequence goes on from JALPQD010000001.1 coordinate 2,647,395, forward strand.
AACAAGACAGTGTGGCTCCTTACAGGCTGCATGCCACACAGAAGGTCTTTTTTTTTTTTTTTTATTATTATCATTTATTCAACTGTGTGCATGTGCGCGCGCGTGTGTGTGTGTGTGTGTGTGTGTGTGTGTGTGTGTGTGTGTGTGTCTGTGTAGAACCACGGACGAATTCGTGAACCACCACGGACGCCTCCACCTCTTTCTGCCCCGGGATTCACAGGCTCCGCCCTACCAGGACCAGAAGCGCAGGCCGCCCCCGCTTCCGCCTGGCATCTATACGTGGGATCTGGGATCCGAACTCAGGACCTTCCGCCTGCAAGGCGGAGGCTTAACCCCTGAGCCACCTCTCCAGCCCAGAAGGTCTTTTTTTAAAAAAAAATTTTTATTATTATTTATTCAATTGTGCATGTATGGTGTGCGCCTGTGTGCATGTATGTGTGTGTGTGTGTGTGTGTGTGTGTGTGTGTGTGTGTGTGTGCAGAACAACAGACGAATTCGGGAACCACCATGGACGCCTCCACCTCCTCCTTGTTTACTCTGCCCCGGGTTTCACAGGCTCCGCCCTACCAGGGCCAGAAGCGCAGGCCGCCCCTGCTTCCTCCCGGCGTCTATACGTGGGGTCTAGGATCCGAATTCAGGACCTTTTTCCTGCAAGGCAGAGGCTTACCCTCTGAGCCACCTCTCCAGCCCCCACACAGAAGGTCTTTACAGAGCCTCATTTTCTAATAGTCTAAGCTGTGCTGGTCAGAGTTTCATTGCACCGACCAAATACCTGAGGGCACCACTTAAAAGGTAGGAGAATTGATTTTGCTTCATGGTAGCAGAGTTCTTGCCTCATGTGCGTCCGCAGAACATTGTGGCTAGAGGGGCCACATGTTGCAGAAGAAGTTCTCTACCTCATAGTAGACAGGAAGCAATGAGAGAAAAGTTGTCAGGAAAACATCAGGCTCCAGGAACCTGCCTCCAGGGATCGAGTTCCTCCAGCAATGAACTACCACCCAAAGATTCTAGGATCTTCCTAAATACTGCCACTGGCTGGGTACCAACACGATTAAGGGCATTTCATATTCAAACCATAACATGAGCCCTTTAGTTCCCTATACCTTTGGCAATGATTTTCCCAGGAGTTAAATGTTTCTTCTGTTTGAGCTATACCTCAGAAATGCTACCTTTTTACAACCTTCTCTGTACTTTGAAACACAGCCTGATAGAGAAGTGCTTTTTTCCCACACTGTCAGGTCACCTCTCCTGGGGCACATATGTGGGCTGCTTACCACTTTTCTAACAGTTGGATATGGCTACAGGCCAAAGTTCTAAGATGGACCACCAGGGTAAGATCTTAGCAAAGTGTGTCAGCACCAGTCAGAAAGGATCCCAACAGCAGATAATGGACCCCCGCCTAAAGAGTCTTTGACTGAGACTGGGAGAACCTGGACCCAGTGGATCTTAAAACTGATTCATTCCAGTATGCTTCCAGAACTGAGGCAAACTGAAGAAATTCATGCAAATATGCAACATTGAATTAAGATACTGTCATCCCAATGCACATGTTAGTTACCTAGATTCACAATTCCATTAGTTTACTGATAAAATGTATTTATTTATCTATCTGCTGATGACATGCAAATATCTTGAGGGAAAACGGCTAATCTTGAGTATATTTCACATTTTAATTTTGATATATTTTCACTAATAGTCAATCATTAAAAACGATAATACTCTATTATTTTATATTTGAAATAATGCATTTGTATAATCTTGATTTATTTGTTAATTATAAGAAAAGGCCAAGAGAAGATTAGCAAAAATATATCTTTCCTAGTATACTGGCAAGATGACTACATTTTATAAATGTGTGCTCCAGTACATGGCAGAACTGGGATCATATTCTACTTTCCAAAAGCTAAATCATGATAAAAAAGAAAGATCTAAAAACAAATTCAAGGACTATCTAATGGCAGCTGTCAGAGTTTGAATGTGCATCGCCCTTCAAAGTCTCATGTATTTTAAATACTTGGTCCTCAGGCAGTGGAGCTGTTTGGGAAGGTAACGTGAACTTTTAAAAGGTGGAGCCTTTTGGGAGAAAGCATGTTATTGTGGATGGGCCAAAAAGGTTGATAATCCAGCCCCACTTCTTCTCTCACTTTTCTCTCTCCTTTCCTTTCCCCTTTTCCCTCCCCACTGCTCAGTATCTCTCTCGGCTGCCTCATGGCTGTTGCAACATGACCAACCTTCTGTTTCTGCCATATACCTTCCACCGTGCGTTCCCCACCATGATGACTCTGTTAAGTTCCATCCCTTCCTCCCTTAAGTTGCTTGGGTCAGGGTATTTATCATAGCAACAGAAGAGTACACTGTTCTATGACTACAGGTGGTAAATATTAGATAATAAATAAACTTAATGAACATTTCAGGGCAAATATTATTGGGGTATATTCTTTATTTTGTATATGTATGACAGTGCTTTCACTAGATGGTCCAGATTAACTTCCAACTCACAATAATCCTGCCTTATCTTCAAGTGAAGGGATTGTAGGCACATGCCCTGAGGAATGGCTGAGAGTAAATAAACAGTCTTGCTGTGTAGCCTAGAGTCCTCTTCAAGTTCTAAGGGTCCAACAGCACATCTAGCAGAAATAATCTTCTGCCGTGACAACGTACTTGGACCTTAATTACGAAACAAAACAATGTAAAGCGCATTAATAAAATGTGTAACCTGATTCTGTTGTTACTCACAACTTCAAAAATCCAATTTTAGAAAGAAAAAAACTCGGTGAATATTGATAACTAGATAGACAAATTCATTAAAGTCAGTCTTCTAAATTATAGTGTGATAAATTACAGAAAAAAGAAGTAAATATCTACAAATGTTTATTGTTATAAAATCATCAATTTCAGTATTTAAAAATTAGAAATTAAAGAATTTAATTATTCTTAAGGTCTTAAGTTTCTCTCTTGTTATGTCGCTTGACTATTTTAAGTAATATGATATTCAAATTACATATATGCAAAACAACCCTAATTGTCATTTCTATTTTTCTATTTTGAAACTCATCAAAATAACTATTCAGAAACTGTGCATTAATTTCTGCTGAAAAAAGACAAATTGCTTCATTTTTGCATACTATTAGATTAAAAAATAAGAAAACGAAAGTGGATATGGTTGGAAGGTAGGTGCCAATTTCCTTGAGGAAATCTTTCTCTCTCTCTCTCTCTCTGTCTTCCTCCCTCCAATCTCTCTTTACCTTTTTAATTTTTTTAATTATTTCTTCAATTGTGCATGTGTGTATGCTTGTGTGTGTGTGTGTGTGTGTGTGTGTGTGTGTGTATGTGTAGAACCATGGGCAAATTAGGGTACCACCATGGACGCCTCCACCTCCTCCTTGTTTAATCTGCCCAGGATTCACAGGCTCCGCCCTTCCAGGACCAGAAACGCAGGCCACCCCCGCTTCCGCCTGGCGTCTATACATGGGGTCTAGGATTGGAACTCAGGACGTTCCGCCTACAAGGCAGAGGCTTAACCCCTGAGTCACCGCTCCAGTCCCTCCTTCCCCAGTCCCTCCTTCCCTTTTTTATAATACTCTAAAATGAGTTATTCAGAATGGTTAATGCCTCTTGATTCCTAGATTTCCAGGAAAATTCTCTTCCAAAGGCAGAAAGACAAGAAACATAGCAACTGACTATTTAATTCTATGAAGTCTCAAACCCACAGATCAATGCTAAAATCCAAATTAATCTCCAGATTTTAATTCTCTTTAAGATAAAATCCCTAAATTTTAAGCATTCAAACTTGTTTCTGGCTATCCATTAAAATATGCATGAAGTTCTTGTGAGATTAGTTAATACTGTGTAAGTCCCCAAAATAGAAGAAATTCTGGGTAGCGAATGTTATAAAACTAAAATCTCAATAATCAATCAGCTTTGCTTTGACTTTGTGTAAATCTAGGTAAGCTACTTTATTCACTTAATGGAATGAGTTTATAAAACATTGATGAAGGTTGCTTTTGGCAGAAAAGATTAGAGTCCAGATAGCTACAAAATTGAGTTATTTAATCCTCTTAAATCTAAGCAAAGAGCCAGGAGAATTATCAGAGCCAATATTGTACTATGTATGTATATATGTATGTATGCATGTATGTATGTATGTATGTATGTATGTATGTGTATATGTATGTATGTATGTATATTCTCCATGCTTCAGGCTCTGGTTTTGTAGATTGTGGTCTGCACAGTTATAAAACACTTAGCTGCCTCTGTGAATGTCATCTTGAACCAGGACCCGGACAATTCTCAAGACTTACAGTTCCCCAAATCTATGTCATTCTTACATTATCTGTACATGCTGCTCTCTCTGCCCAGAACAAACTGGTGATTAAGCACAGTTCTCATTTTGGTAAATGTCTTCATAATGTATCCAAAGATCGCACTGGCTTCTCTAACATCAGTAAAGGGAACTGGAAATTTACCATACAACATGGTGTCTACACTTGCAAGATATTTTTTAAGGCAAGCCCAATACCTAGTTCTTCTTATCAGGACAAATTCCTATGCTACTCTCATTTCATACAATGCACAGGGCATATTATCTGTATCTGTCATCTCTGGGTGATTGTGGATGGGGAGTTTACTAATTAGTTTGAACATGCTCTATTACCTTATATCATATTTAAAAGTAATCTTTAATAAGCATGTTTAATACCTGCTTAAGGAAAAGCAACTGATTGCTACCACATAACACTGTCTTCATCAAAATATATGAGAGAAACTTATTTAGTTAATTATTTGGATTATAAATACATATCTTTAATAGATGTAGCATTGTCCTGATAAAAGAAAAGCCATGTTGCTCAAATTTACTGCATTTCCTGAAAATTCTTCTGAAATCAGACTTTATACTAACAAACTATTTCCTTCCTAACTTCAGTTTTTTTAATATTCTGGGAAAATTACATAATGGATAGCAATTTCATATTCTTACACAGTCGTGTGCTGATTTTGGATTTGTCCTTAAAGTTTCTTTCTCAAACTTAAGGTATATGAGTATGCCTCACAGCACATAAAGTCTTTACATCAAAGACTCTTAATATATAGCAACTTATTTTAGTTACAATAATGCTTGGTGTATTATTATTTTTTGTTGAAATCCTTTGTTGTTTTTACATCCTATGTTCAATATTTTTATTTATTTTTTATTTGTGTGTGATTATGTGTGTGTGTGTGTGTGTGTGTGTGTGTGAGAGAGAGAGAGAGAGAGAGAGAGAGAGAGAGAGAGAGAGAGAGAGAGAGAGAGAGAATGAGCTAGCAAGCACAATGACAGGTGCATAGGTGCCGAGGTCAGTCAGAAGAAGTCAAAGGTCACTCTTCACAAGTCAGCTCGGAGATCCACCAGATAGGCTCGGAGATCAAACTCAGGTTTCCAGTATATGGGCAGTGACCTTAATGTACTGAGCCACTTACCAACTCTTCTAAATATGCTATGTGTTATCTTCTGACCTGTTATTTAATATTATTATTTTATTTCTCACCTAGCTATACAAGCTCAATGAGTAGGTATTCTTTCCCCCATGCCCTTCCCTTCCTGTTTCCTTCCCCCATCCTACCATCTGTCCCCCGATCTGTCCCTCTTTTCTCTTTTCCACTCTCCTTCCTCTCTCTTGATGTTTCCCACCTGCTCCCTCTTACCCTCCTGTCCATCAGCTCATATGACCCTGAAGTTCCGTCTGAGTCGTCTACTCTAGTGAGTATCTTGGGACTCCTTCCTGGGCCACCTAACCTGATACTTTAACAGCCCTTCATTATGAAGTCACTTGCTCTGAGAGAAAGCCATGCAAACAGCTGTGTAATTTCATAAGGTAGCTTCAGGTGGTTCTATGCCAGATATGAACACTGAACTGCATGGAGACGGACGACCAGATGCCATCCCATGGGGTAAGCTGGCAGCCCTGGTACAGGTCTTTTCTTCTTATATCCTTTTCCCTCTTCTGGTACCAGAGACCTCCTAGTGTTTGGGACCTGTGCATCTCCCCTGAACAGCTCTCTGGAGTTTATGATCCTGAAGTATGTAACATATTATTACCGAGGGGGTCACTGCCCCCTAATGAAATACAAACAGAAGTAAGACTGTATTTAGAGCCAGTGGGCATCTCCAAACATTTACTGCCAGGCAGGGAAAGTGAATAAATCTATAACACAAGGACACAAGCTCCAGGCTCCAGCAGCTTTGACACCATTTTCACTTCCCATACTATTCCTTTCCTATAAGGACAGCCGATTTTCTGTACTTCTCTGCCTTTCTTTTTCAGAGTTTTGGGAAGACAATGATTACAAAGGGAAAAAAAATGATTACGAGCACAACAGACAGAAGCAGCTCCCTTCAAGAAAATGAAAGAATCTTATCTGTTTCCTTCATTAATTGTTTGAAACGATAGCCACAGTATGTTAAGAGATTGCAGTACGGTCTAACTGAAATGAACGCCAGCAGTGTGGCAAGAGATGGGAGGACCTGACAGCACTGAATTGCAGGGTAGCTGTACTGTACTTAATGGCTGCCAGTGACACTTTAGGAAAGACTTAGATCACTTTAAAATACGCTGCAAACTACTAAGTACATTTCAAAACCAAACATACTTAAGTGCTAAAACAAAAGGTAACAAAATGGAATCTCAGAAAAATATTTAATACAAATTATAGAAGGCAGAAAAAGGAAGGGGTGTTTTCGTTCTTTCTATCTAGGATCTAAAGTCAAGGTCTTTTCACTTGTGAGGTAAAAATCTTAACCCCTGAGCCAACTCCCCAGCCCTATGCTGTATTTTTAATGAGAAGTGCTGTATGTTGCATGCTACATAAAATTTATTACTAGGTCTATAATTTCCGGCATGAAAATCTTTCTTTTTGTTTTTATATTCTTTGACAGTTTTGTATATGTATACAATGAATTTCTGTCATTTTCTCTATATTGCACTAATTCCTCCTCCCACCTTAAACAGACTTTTAAAACACCTTTATTATTTACTTATTTGAGCGAGAACTCACACATGCAGATCATGGTATACAGTTGGAGGTCAAAGGACAACTTTCATAAGTCAGCTCTCCTTCTGTTGTGTTTGGTTCTGGAATCAAACTGCTGTCACCAGGTTTGACAACAGTCACCTTTCCCACTGAGCCTTCTCACAAGTCCCATAAACCCTAGTACTTTTATGATCTTAGTCAAAACTGTAACAAGACAACAGAAACAAGCAAATAAACAAACATGAGTCTTAATCCCACACAGGGATCCACAGAGAGGAAAGAACAGGAGAGAAGAAACTCTGCTGAGATGTTCTTACCAGAAGACATGGGTAGGTGATTGGACAGAACTCCCAGTGCCTAGTATGGGCTAACTTCACTGGAGCCGTTGGTCAGGGAGGTTCCAGAGAATTAAATCAATACAGACTGTTGACATGGCTCTTGGTCTCTCATCAGAGTCTGACCTAAGTCCTGTTACTGAAGGTACCACATTCAAAAATCAAGCTGGAACAGAACTGGAAGCTAACGTTCATAATAGGAGAAGGTACTCTGCAGCCAGCCTTCTGGAGGAGAAAAGCCATCAGCAGTCTTACCCTGCTATGCATCTGGTGAACTACAATAAGAACCAGGCTGGAAAGAATGATCTAAAATTGTGAGCAAATTAATTCTGAGTTAATGAACACACACACACACACACACACACACACACACACACACACACACACGTACATTTTATAACCCATCACATTGAGTACAAATTTGGTTTCATAAACAATTTATTTAGAGGTACAGGTGCTCTATTAAACATTGGAACATGGACAGCAAATATTTTATTTTGCTGAGCTTGTTTTCCTTAGCACCTAGTGAGACTTTTGATGAATGAATTCTCAGTAAATACCTACCAAATGCCTGAGGCTTAATGTTACTACTGAGGGATGTTTGTGAACATGAAACTGTACAAAGGAACTGCTAGCTTTGTTAATAATAAAAAATATATAAATAAAAGATTATGATGTTCCGGTCATCCATTATTATATGACCACTTGAACTGTTTGGTAGTCAGGATGATAAGCTGTTGATATCAATTAATTCTTAATTTCACTCAGAAATATTATCCAAGAATCTGTGATGCACAGTGAGGAATAAGGAGTGTAGAAGTTAAGAATAGATTTGGAAAAGGATTAAAAATAAACATATGTGCATTACATAAGTGAATCTTTTAATGAATTTTAAAATACCGGAATTTTCTTAATTTAAATTGTATATTAGGATAGAACTAAATAATTTATACATCCCAAATAAGCAAAGATAGTACAAACCCATAAGGAATATATTATTAGGCAAATCATACAGTCTAAAGCATGTAGCTTGAGATTTTATTCATTTTCTCATTTGCACAAGTTGACTAACAACCTAAGAGAAAATGTAGTATTAACTGTCATCTCTTTATATTGCTCAACAATAGTCCTCAATTCATTTCTATCTGGTCTAGTAAAATAAATTGAAATTTCAATCACTTTCATAAAACTCTGAAGACTAATAGCATATATTAGGAAAAATGGTTTTTTACTGAGGAGCACCTGCTCATTATAAACTGTGAAGGTTGTCAAGAAACAAGTGATTATCAACAGACTATTCAGTATATGCTTTACATACACGCCATATGCAAAATTCAGATGCCCTAAAACAGTGCACACGGGAGCAATCCTACCGGAAAGCATGCTGACATCCTTTCTCTTTGTCGAAAACTTCTTGCAGGTATCACTGTTTGATTTATCAAAGTTCAATTCCACTCTATTTTTTAAATAAAGTAGTTATAGAAAGCAAAGATCCTCCTCGTGGCCTTATAAATATTTCATATTCATTCCATGTATCAGATATGGGAATGGGAGACATTATGGTACTCACTTGGCACGCATTGTAAAGGAGCTGATGTTCCAGTTTCTTGATGCCTAGAATCTGCTGGAACATTTCATAGAGCTGTTCCTTGCTCAGAATAAGTTCAGACACGGCACTCAGGGTCATCCTGTTGGGCTGTTTACACAGGTCCTCTTCGCCCCTGTAAATGGCGTCATACTTGGCTATCCATGAGCTCAGTACTGTCTCTTTGCTCAAACCATCTATTTCTGGAAGACTGCGCACACGTTTTTCTATGTTTTTCTTGAACACCTCTCTGAAATCATTAGCAGAACAGCCTCCACTCTGAACCATTCTGGCCACTCGGTCACTCTTCAGAAAAACCTGAAAAACAAAACCAAACACATTCAAAATTAAGAAGAGTCATGAACATCTGTGTTTTAACTACCCAGGGATACTGCCACCAAATACTTCACTATTATTCAAGTGTTTTTCCAATACAGTATAGGAAATGATAACATAAAACAACCGAGGTCCTGTGCTGGTCAGATACAGGTATCAGCTTGACAAGTGAAGGCTGAGTTCTGGGCATATATGTGAAGATTTGGTAGTTAAGGCAATTCCTGAGCACGTTTTTGGGAGAATGTCTAGCTAATGAGGGAGTAACTAGTCTATAGAGTGCAGGTCCATTCCCCAGGCAGGTGGATCAGGTGGAGGGAGCTGGTTTAGTAGTTTGTCATACTTCAGCATATATTGTCAGACTTAAAGTGTGGCAAGTGAAGAGGTTTGCCTTCTCTCAACAATTCCAGTGTATATGTTATGCACAGTTCCCCGGTCTCCTGATGTTGACAAAAACTTGCCTGTCTAGCTGAACCATAAACTGTAACCAGAATCACAAGCAAGGATAAAAACCCTTCTTCCCCCCAATTGTTTGCTTTATTATCAGCAACTTGTAGACAAACTGCAACAAGTCCTAATGTCTCTTGAAATATTAAGCAAGATATAGCATGCATTTTGAGAACCTTGTGGGGAGACCTGTGCTTTACCTACATGTCCCCCAGTTGACGGCTTGAGGTCCATGGCACATCTGCGAAGGCATTCTTTAAGGTAGAGTCCTAATGTCCTAGACACTGAACCATAACTTATATCTATCTCCTTCCTCATCCTTCTGCATGTTAGGGCACAGTGAAAAACAAGTGCTTAAGAATCAGGAAGCAGGCTCTCACCAAACACAGAATCCTACCTGTATTTTTAACTTGAAATGCCCACTCTCCAAGCAATAAACTTTTATTGTTTGTAAATTCTTCCCCCATTTTCAGATGGTGAAGAAAGCAGCAGGAATTATAAACTAGAATCCCCACCTACTGTTGAGAGGTCTGTATTAACTCTTCAGAGAAAGGACACAGGTACAATGCTTCAGTGCTCCTACTCTTTGAGTAAAGATTTGAAGGCCTAGATTATCACAAATCAAAACAATAAACAATTCTAATCAATGATAACATATATCACCATATATCACTGTTAACCCAGACTTCATCTTGACAATTTACTGATGTTTGCCCAAACCCCTCTCTGATTTTATCATCTCCCCAACTTCTCACACTCCTCTTACAGATAGAACTAATAGATGACAGAAAAAATACTAGTAAGATATGTGTAATTGTTCATTAAAATTACTTATGCCTTAGTATGTCTACTTATCCATGAACACCAGATAAAACAATCAACTATAAAACAACAGAAGGTCAACTATATATAGAGAGATATTTATGATTCACATAGGAGGAGATGGATAAATAGGATGCTGAATTGTGGAAGTTACAAGATTGGGCCTCAAATCCTTTTTTTATTATTCTAAGTTTGTGTTCTTAAATAGCAGATTCATTATATAACTTAATAGTGCAGATTCATTGAACAATTGTTTTGGCAAAGATACTGCTTTTAATTTAATTTCTTGTTCCTGTGACACAAGATTCTTCTGGAAGCATGTGCAAGATGAATGCATCTATCATACACTGCATGTTATTATTAAGTTTGTATGAGACAAAATTTCAACTTTTCTAAGTGCTGCTTCAATTAAATATTGTAAATTGTATGTTAAATATGTTTATACATAAAATATGTATCTACATCATGTACACCAAATATTTGCATCGATTCTGTCGTAGCTGTGAGAGGACAGGGCTGTGCCAAGATATCAGTTCATTACTTTGTAGTTCTGAATCCATCTTCCCATTGCCAAGCTGTGCCAGTCCACAGTCTTAAGCAGCACTGTGGACTATTACAGCAGCACCGCACTGGAAGAAGGATTTCTTGTTATTTGCAGTCAGGTGGCACTAACTCTGCTGGCTCGACTCCTGGTCCCCAAAGGCTTCTTTTTCAAGCAGCACCCACCATGATAGATTTCCATTCAGCTCTAAATTCTAATACTTATCTTTGGATAACTTCTCTCTAGATCTTCATAAGACAGATTTCCTGGGTCTATTAAAGTGGCCCTGAGGATGGGGGAGTGAGGCTCTCTTCCAGATTCCTTTCCTCTGTAGATGCTTTGCTTCCTATTGATGTTATTTGTTTTTCTCCACATTTTATTTTTTTCCTAATCATACAAGTTCAATAGGTACCACATCCTCTTCCTCCCCCTCCCCTCTCCCATCATCCTCCTTTGCACTCTATCCCTCTTCCTCTCACCCCCTTCCCTCCCTTCTTCTCTCCCAGTGTCTCCTCCTTCCTCTGTCCCATCTCCTGGAGCACCCCTTTATGTGGATGAACCTCCCTCTGAGTCCTCCACCCTAGTGAGGGTTCAGGACTCAGTGGCCTAGTCCGGGACCCCTTTTTGGGCTCCCCGTTAGCATGGGAACTCTATTATGACTGCTTAATCCCTTGCCCCTAAGGATCCTACTGCCTGAATCCTTTTCTACTGTAATCCATGATAGACTTTGGGGTGTCGTTGACATGTCAGCCACTGTGCAGGTCAGGCAAAGTCCAATCCTGGCTGCCGGAGCCCTAACTTGTATGGAGTATCTTACATATCTTTGGTTCCCCCATCTTTAGGCTCTCAAAATTTTTTTAAGCTTTGTTTACTCATCATAGCCAGTCACTTTTGCTTATATATTAAAATTTCCCTGTTCAATTATATGTTGTTTGCTTCTAGATCAATTGTGATAGTTACTCCTGGGTGTCATCTTGACACACCTGGTATTAACTAAGATCAGCTGAGACCACACCTGGAAAGATCAGCTGAGACCACCTGAAGAGATTAAACCAGCCCTAGATCTCATCAGAACCTACATAGATCTCATAGGAACCTCCCAGTAATGGACCATATAAAAGGGACCATAGAATGTAGGAGAGAGATGTCCCAAGACTGCTCAAGCCATGTGGATGTCTGCTGTGACTTAGCTTGCCAGCTTCAGCCATGCCATCTCTGCCACGTATCTTCCCTCTGGAACTGTAAGTTGAATATATTTTCCTTTCTCCCATAAGTTGTTTGACTCTGGGTGCTCTCTCACAGCAATAGCAAAGAGTAACCATTACACCAATATAAAACAAAAGTACCTAAAGAGTTCATGTAATATTTCTTTTATGGAAAATATTACAACTTTTAGAAATTTAGTAATGTGAATTATCCAGTACCAACAAGATAAGTTTTTATATATAAGCACCTTAATTCTTGCTACAGAAAAACTGGTGACTTCTAATACAATTAATACATGAACAGTTATTTCATTTTTTGGTTCTCCTGTCTAATACATGAACAAGGGCTAGATTTCCCTAAATGACCAGATTTAAAGCAAGGACGCTAAAGGATTTTGTTTATTGAGGTCTTGTTTGCTCCTAAAAATCCATTATTAATTCACACTCACTCACTCCAACAATAAAGAACTTAACCAATTTGCTACGATGCAATTATAGGCAAGATTCTAACCATTGGTAAATAAGCCAAAGACTGCCCTCACAATCCATGCTGCACAAGACAGAGGAAGAGTATAAAGAGAGGGGAAACAAGGGAGGTGGGAGGTGACATCAGGACTGGAGGGGAACATAGGACAGAGACAGGAACCGAGTCTTTAATGATTTGTGGATTGCATTGATAAAAGGGAAAATATAAGACATTTTAGTAAGAGAGTGTGGGCAAAAAGAATCAAAGAATAAAACAGTAAGACCTTCAAAAATAAATTCAAAACTTTCCTATTGTAAGGACATAAATAAATGGGTGATGACAAACATTGTGCCAGAAGAACCTAAGCTTTATCTGATGGTGTGGGCCTGTTTGTCAGCTTGATTGAATCAACTAAGAAACAAGCTTCTTGGTGAGCTGCAGAGGCATTTTCTGACAGGGTCAACCCAGGATGTGGCGGGAACCTCCCCTAGAGTAACCTGTACAGCAGCTGCCCAGACATAAAAAGATCTGAGGGGAAAATCATTCTGCTTTTCCTTTCTGTCTTTGCTCCTTGCTGGTAAGACGCGCTCTCTGTTACCATTGCTGGTGCTGCACTGACAGAGGAACCAGTTTCTTCAGCGTTCCAACTTGCACTAGACCAGCAGCTCTCCAAGAATCCTCCAGGTTGCCAGCATCGGAATGGGCATACCCATGCATCCCGCCTAATGGACTGAGCAGCTACTGAATTCTTAGCCTCTTTAGTGTGCAGACGATCACTTGCAAGACAATCCAGTCCATACTGTGTAAGTCAGTCTCACCCCCCCACACTAATAGTAGTAGTCAGTTGTGTCTGGATAACCAAGGTAATAAAATGTTGACAATTAGACTTTCAGAAAAACCGTTGGTACAAGCAACAAAGGTAGGAGACCAACTAATAGGGAGCAGAGGGACAGATGCCAGAGATCAGAAGAAAATAGAGCTGACCAAATAGGGCAAGGGCCTTGGGACCAGACAAAGGCAGGAAGGAGAGGGAGCAAGATGATAAAATGTCTCAGTGGTTTACTGAATATGGAAGTAAGGTTAGAAAACATGATCTTTTCACATGGATTTTCAGATTCCAATAACCAAAAATAAAGAATTAAATGTAAGTATGAGCATGTACAGAAACATTTGTTTGTGAATATAGTGGAAGATTCAGAAATGGTTTAGCTTTCATAGTAGTCAAGAAAAAGTATAGTGGAAGTATACTCAGTAACAAATTCTTAGAAAAATACCTATATTTCTAAACGTATAGCAAAACACAATAGTAACTATAAAATAAAAGGATTCAGCAGGAAAATATCAGAGAAGTTGAAAGAAAAGCACAGTGACACTAGCCATTAAGAGAGGAGAGGGGCCTGAGACTAGAAAGATGGAAGAAACACAGGTCTGAAGAGAAATCTTTTCAATGAAGAGACCTGCCTCTTCTTCACGTTCTCTAGATGACTTTTGATACAGGACTTTTTTCAGAGTGATGAAGATTACAAGCCAGTTACAGGAGGCAGAAGACAGTATAAGTTTGCAATAAAGCTAATAGGGCAACAAATTTGCTGTGAGGAAGCTTAAATGGCAAAGGACGTGAGAAAGAAGGCGAAAGTGAGGCTTGGGAAATGGCAGGCAAGTCATTAACATAAGAGACTCAAAAACCTGAGTGCTGTGTCACTTCTGGGATTAGGTCATCACACGCGGAGGCACTCTTTCTTGCTCTTGGTCCTTCAACGTGTGCCCAGCAGGCAGCAAGATGCCCCTGTGAAGCAAGCGACGGAGTCTGTGGGGTTAATAGAGCTAAATGAGAGGAACTCTATCCAAACCATGCCAGTGCCTTAGAAAGCCAATTCGTCGGTGCACATTGATCTCGGAGGTGCCCGTGTTCTCAGCAGATGGCATGATCTCAACCTTATGAGAATCCCTAGCAGAAATTCAGCCAGCCTGCTCCCAGACTCTTATGAGATGGTACTTATTTGTTTCTTTTAAAGTTTCCAAATTTTAAGATGCTTTGTGACAAAGCAATAATAGCGCATCTACTCAGAGATCTCACGGATTGTTCTCTTAGTCACCTGGGCCTTAGAGCAGCTATTTCCCGAGGGGATCCATTAACACACCTCTACTGTTCACCCATTACCTTTGCCCTCTTATCATCCTTTTGTAGTTTTTTTACCATATAACACTACCAGAGGTACTGATGATCACTTACCAAAATGCAAGAGAAGAACTGGGGAACAATTTGTTTTGTTTGCTAATGAATCTACTGTCTAACATGGTGTCTAGCCTTCACTAAGATGTCAGTGAAAATTTCTTGAAAAAAATAAATGATGACCCAAGATCTTGAAACCCCACAGATTAAAAGAAAAGGTTTAAATAAACATCTACTTATAAGCTTTCTACAATATAGATGAATTCAGGAAAGAAAACACAAGTGGAAGAAATATGTAGTAACTGGATCCCAGAATATGAAAGTTTTATGACAAAGAACATGATCTAAAAGCAGAAATGAGGAACAGTTCTCTTGGCATTTTGCATAAAAAGGCCTACAATCCCAAAGAAGGCTTTGTTTCCTTATTGGATATCATGCTTTTCAGGACATACCGCCTCACACAAAGTATGATCCACCAACTCTCTGTCCACTTCTTATGCAAGTTAATTCATGGCCTCCAAATTATAAAGTATTCTTCTTATAGGTCTAATAACAACTTAACCTTCAAATGTCTCAAGTAAAGTTTATACTTTCTGTAGACTTGTTCCATCTCTTGCCTCACTGTCAGATACCAATTTGCATGTTGACACTTAAGAAAATATTCTTGGCTCTTCCAGTGTCCTGTGCTACTTTCCCCTACATACAACTTGCCAATATGCACTATTGATTCTACCTGGTAGTTTCATATCGTCTTCCACAACAGTTCTCCATGTTCCTTTCCTGGAATAAATTGGTCAATTGATTCTTTCCTGGTTTCCCTATATAAGATGATTTCTGGCAGAAAACAAATTTTCACAATCTTTCTTCCCAATTTATTGTCTTCATTGGCAACAAACTATACTTCTTTAAAAAATATCTAACCATAGTTTAGAATACCAAAGACCCTACAAATTTCTATCTATCCTAAAGCTCAGGGAACCTTGCAGAAGAGGGGACAGCAAGATTGTAAGAGCCTAAAGATGGGGAAGACCAATGATATGCAAGATACTCCACACAAGTTAGGGCTTCAGTAGCCATAATTGGACTTTGCATGACATGCACAATGGCTAACATGTCAACGGCCCCCCGAAGTTTACCATGGATCTCAGGGGAGAAGGCTCCAGGCAGTAGGATCCTTAGAGGCAAGGGTTTAACAGTAATAATAGAGTTCTCATACTAAAGAGGAATCCAAGAAAGGGCTCCAGGCTATGTCACTGAGTCCTTACCCCTCACTTGGATGGAAGGACTCAGAGGGAGGTGTGGCATTCACATAAAAGGATGCTCCAGGGGATGGGAAGGAAGGGAGAGGCACTGAGAAAATGGGAGGGAGTGTGGTGGAAAGAAGGGGAAAAGAGGGGGACAGTGCAAGTGGGAGGACTCGGGAGGGAAAGAAGGGAGGAAAAAGATGGGGGTAACTACTGAACTTGTATGAATGGAAAAAAATAAAATATGGGAGAAAAAATTTGATATGTGGTTAGTGAAGATGTTTTCCCATTTTGTAGGTTGCCTTTTTGCTTGATTAACAGTTTCTTTTGCTGAATAAAAGCTTTTTAATTTCATATAGTTCACTTCTTTAGTGTTACACTTATACTCTTCTTTGGGTTCCATTGAAGAAATGTTGGCCAAGACCAACTGACTCAAGGGTATTCCCTACTTTTTCTTCTAGGAGTTTTATAGTCTGATCCATTTGGGGTTGACTTTTGTGCAGGGAGACAAAAAGGGGTCCAGTTTCAGTCTTCTGCATGTAGATATCCAATTTTGCCAGCACTTTTTGTTGAAGATGCTATTCTTTTTCAGTCCATTTTTTGTACCTATGTAAAAATTCAGCTTACTGTAGGTGAGGGTATTCATGTTTGAGTCTTCAATTCTAATCAATTGATCTATATCTCTTTTTTGGAGCCAGTAACATGCTGCTTTTATTGCTATGGTTTTATAGTATAGTTAAGGTCTGATATGCTGAGACCTCCAGCAGAGGTTTTCTTACTCAGGATTGTTTTTGCTATCATGGGTCTTTTATGTTTCCATATGAAATCTGAGATTGTTTTACAAATTTCTGTAAAGAATTGGGTTGGAATTGTGATTGCTATTGCACTGAATCTGTATAATGCTTTTGGTGAAATGGTCATTTAAGCAATGTCAATTCTGACAATCCAAGAGCATGGTAGGCATTTCCATCTTCTGGCGTCTTCTGTAATCCTTTTTTTTATTTTAAAGTTTTTATTCTATAGATCTTTCACATCCTTGTTAGATTTATTACTAACCACATATCTGATAGAGGACTAATATCCAGAGTACACAAAGAACTTCAAAAATTAAATACCAAATAAGCAAACAGCCCCATTAAAAAAGACACTTCTCATAAGACAAAATTCATCTCAAGATGAATCATGAGACAATCATCTTAAAAAATGTTCTACCTCCCAAGTATTAGGGAAATGCAAATTAAAACCACCCTGAGATATCAACTCACTCCAGGCCAAATGAGTAAGATACAAAACACAAATAACAACAAATGCTGGTGTGGATGTGGAGAATAAAGGATATTCATACACTGCTGGTAGGATTATAAACTCATATGACCCCTTTGAAGATGAATTTTGAAGTACCTAAAAAATTAAAAATAGAAGTTCCATACAAACAAGCTGCACCACTCCTGGGAATATTCCCAAAGAACACTGCATCCAGCAACAGAAACATGTGTACAAACAAGTTTGTAACAGCCCTTTTCACAATTGCTGAGTAATCGAACCAACCTAGATGTCCAATAGTTGATGAGTGGTTAATGGAATACTATTCAGCTTTCAGGAAAGATGAACTAATGAAATTTGCCAGTAAATGGATAGAACTGGAAGAAATCATACTGAATGAAATACTCCAGATGCAGAAAGACAGATGTCGTATGTTCTTCCTTATAAGAGGATATTAGCAATGAACACTCAGCTTGATGGAAACAAACAGAAACCCTGACAACATCCACTAATGCAAAGGAACACAAACCAGAGGTGAGGAAGATGATCCCAAAAAAGCAAAACCAAAAGATGGGTAAACGGATTTAAGAAAGGCTTTATGTGAGAAAAGTTTTAAAAGAGAGGGAAGAAAAGGAATAGGACACAGTAGAGTATAGCTACTTCCCAATAACCAACCACCTTCTAGGCCCTAACCGCACACCCACACAGGGAAGATATGCCTAGTACTACAAACCGGTTTAAACAACAGTGGAAGGGGTTCAAAATTACAGTAGACAGGATTAGATGTCTCAATAACAACACAAACACAAGGAATAAATTTACATCTAAATACCCCTCATTTTATCTTCAGAAAAGAAAAGATCTTAACACCCAACAAGAGGCAGTCTAGTGTATCAGAAGAGCAATAAAATAGAAAACAGCAACCAACCAGAAGGCAGAGTTTCTGCAACCCTGAAATGTGTAGCTGGAATCAGGACAACAAAATCTCTTCCCATCCTGAGGTTCAAGGAATCTCCTGGAAGAGGGTGCAATAAGATTTTAATAGCCTGAAGATGGGGAGGTCCACAGCTAACAAAGAAATTCCACTCAATGCAAGGTTTCTGCATCCAGGAACCCACTGAAGTAAGACTTATCATTTTAGCAAACTCTTGTGCTGCTGTCAGAGAACACCCAAAGTCAAGTAACTTATGGGAGAAAGGGATATTTATTCAGCTTACGGTTCCAGAGGGGAGATACAATCTTTCAAGGCAGAAGCCGTGTGGCTGGTGGCAAAAGCTGGAGACAGGTTACATCACATCCATCTGTGAGGCTGAAAGCTGTGATACTGCCAACTGTAAGAACAGAACTCTCCAAGAAGTAAGGTGGGGCTAATTAATCTCAAGGCACACCCCTGTAACAGCACTCTTCCAACAAGACTCCACCTCCTAAAGGTGCCATGACTTTCACAAATACATGACAATGTGGGGACACATTTTACACCATGACACTTATTCTCACCATACCTACACAATGATTGACCTATCAGCATTCCCCCACAGACTAGAGAGAATCTCAGGAGAAACAATTACATGCAGTGATAACCTTAATAACCTTAAGGATTAGGGCTAGATAGGTGGAGGGTTGTGCCCTTATTGGTGAGTCTATCCAAAGAAGGGCCACTTAGTCTGCCACACATTCCTGAGCCCCCAATAGAGCCAGATAATCCAAGGGAACTCTGGGACCCACAGAAGCAGACGACAGGCAGAAGAGGGGGAGGGAGAGGAATTAGTGAAGGAAGGGGAGGGGAGGAGAAGGAGGGGGTAAGGAAGGGAGGTGGTAGGGACAACAGCTTATTATATTTGTAAATTAGCAAAAATAAAATCTGGTCATTTGAACTCACCAGTCTTCCAACAAAACTACCAGCAAAGCCCTCCATATCTCTTCAAAACATCCCAAATTCTGTCTCCACTGAAAGTCATCTATCCAAAGGATTTTGCTACGCCTCCATTCTCCAGTTACCAAATCAATTCTAAGAATTTTACATTGTTTATGTTACTACCACCTAATTATCTTCACATCTCCAACTAGTCACACTAAGAGATTCCTCCTCCCTTACTTTAGCTTGTCCAGCTCTTGATCAACATATAAAGCATTTTTTTCTTTATAGTACTTTTAATATTGCAAATATCATATTTAATCAAGAATTGGGGTCATATCTGTTTGCTTCCATGAAGTCAAACACTGCTTCAGTGTACTTCGTGACATATAGCCATCAGGCCAAGCACATGCAAACACCTATAAAATATCCTTTGAAAGATCAATTAAGTAGTTAAATTAAGTAAAATAAGTTAATTAAAAAGAAGTTAAGTGAGAACAGAAAAATAGATTGTTCAGATGATTACAATGATGCTCAAATTATTCTGTTTGTGCTGTTGCATAGTTAAAGTATGCAATAAACTAGTAAGGTAACTAATTTACTGCTTTATAATTAGCTGAGAAAGAATAGACCTTGTCTCTGACAATGTGAACAATACTACAAAATAAAAGAATCATAATAGATGATGTTACAAAAAATAGTCTAGATTTAAGAGTAGAAGTTTATTGATACTTTGGTGTGCAGATCTGAGTGAGCAGATGCTATAAACGGAATGATCCCAGGGAAAAAGGGAAAGTATTGGAATAAAGAAGTGGCATATCTCCACTGGGTCCTTGCACCTCATCGGAGAGGAGGACCCGGAGGAGAGTCTGGCATGCACATTAAAGGATGCTCCGGGAATGGGAGGGGGAGGCACTGGGAGATGGGGAGGGAAGGAGGATGGAAGGGGGGCACAGGGTGGTGGGAGGTTGGAGGGAGGGAGGGTACCTGTTAAGTTTGTATGAGTGGAAATAAAAAAAAAAAACATGGTCCCCTCTCTCGTTACTGGTGTGGTCCTCCTTCCCCATCCCTCCTGTTCATAACCAGTAATGAGAGAGGGGACCATGTTATGGCAGAGAAAATAGGCCACCATCAAGGACTGCAAGTAAGTAATGAGACATCTGGTTAAGTTCACAGACTTTCTTTCCTGATCATTTACAACTGATGGGGTATGATCTTACCAGAAGGGGAGGGCATATAGTCTGGCAGATAGAAAGTAACCATTTCACAGATGGGTGATTGACCCCTCCCTCACCGCAGTTTCCTACTTTTATTATGTCTACCTTTGAATATACTCTTATAACAAGACTCTAATTAACAGGCTTTTATCTCTGGCCAGGGGCTGACATCCAATACTCATCAGGGTGGAGCCAAGGACATTGCAGGAGCAGCAAAAGTGGAAAAAAAAATCAACAAACCATAATCCAGAACATCAGAGACTCTATATCAATCACCTGGAACTAGGCCAGCCTAATTTCTCCCCATCCTGAAGCTCAGGGAAATTTGCGGAAGAGGGGGCGGTAATATTGTAAGAGCACAAGGATGGGAGGAGCAATGATATGCAAGATACTCCACACAAGTTAGGGCCGAAGCAATCATATTTTGACTTTACATGCCCTGCGCAATGTCCAGCACACTATTGACCTCACAATGTCTAGCATTTGCTAAAGGCACTAGGATCCTTGGCGGCAAAGGATTGACAGCCACAGTAGTGTTCCTATGCTTAAAGGGAACACAGGAAAGGGTTCTGGGAAATGCCACTGGGTCCTTGCACCTCATCGGAGAGGAGGACCCAGAAGAGAGTTTGGCATGCACATTAAAGGATGCTCTGGGGATGGGAGGGGGAGGCACTGGGGGATGGAGACAGAAGGGGGAGGAGAGGGGGGCACAGAGGGATAGGGGGTTGGAAGGGGGGGGACCAGGTATACCTGTTAAGTTTGTATGAGTGGAAATAAAAAAAAAAGCAGTGGCATATCTCAAGAAGATTCTAACTGAAGACTTCAGAATGGTGGTCCTATCTATGCACTTTCATAATTTATTCACAAATGAATTACTTAAGGTTTGGTGGTTTTCCATAATGTATGAATAATCAAGAAGTATATGATACTGACTTTATATGATACTGACTTTTTCTTCTTTCTTTTTCTTTTTTGAATGGACAGTAAGATCCAAGAATCACAAATGACGTTCCAAGGGAAGAGTGACTCATTTTATAAAAATAGCAAAATCTATACTGTTTAGCATTCATAATATCTAATAATTCCCATAAATTCTGATGATCTTAAAGAAGGAATGATACAGTCTTTGCAAATAATCTCCTCGGTGCAATCAGTTATGATATTGTTTCACAGTGATAGGTTAACTCTATCCACGATCTTAATCTTTGTCTAGAGAGATGACTCAGGAGCTAAAGCCATAACAATGAAAGCAAAAAGACCTAAGTTCAGATACACAGATCCCAATGTAAAACTGCTGGACAGAAATGACATAGGCCTTCAATTCTGGCCCTGGAAGGCAGAGCCTGGGAAACCCTAGAACAAATCAGTAAGGAGGTAGAACAATCCTAAATGATTTCTGATATCACTCTTGAGACTCCAAAGGCACATACATGCAAGTTCCCTGTTGTACTTATGCCTGAACACACATATACACCCATCCACATGCAAACACACATGCACGCCAACACATACACATACACACAAAAATATTAACCTTATGTCCTTTTACAATGAGGATTATTAAGGAATTGGCAAGCATATAGCTCCACGTACATGCTGGTCGTAGACCTGTTCTCCAGTTCTGGAGTTCACACAGGTCAGTTATCTGCTCTGCAGCCCACAATCTGTTAGATTCGGTGTGAGAGACCTGGAAATGCCAAGTTCAAGGATGCAATGGAAATAAGTGTATCAATAAGCCTATGTGAACCGGTTCCTCTTTCTGCTGCTGTGAGACACCACTCGGGCTCAAGCAACTTAAAAGGAAAAAGGGAGAATATTCAGTTTATAGTTCCAGAGAAGAGATACTTTCCATTGTGGCACTGCTTGGCTGTCAGAAGTTGGAGGAGGTGCAGGAGGAGGAGGAGGTGGTGCTGAGAGAACTAGCTGCAAACTCCAAGAGCAGACTCCTCATGGAAAGAGAGCGGGACTAACCAACTTTAAAGCAATCCCCTGTGATCTGTCTTCCTCTAGCAAGTTTCCATCTCCTAAAGTTGCCAAACATCAAATAAGGTTTCTAACACATGTGGGGGACAACTCATTTAAATCAAGACATCTCCACCCCTGGCCTTAACAGGCTGATGGTCACTTCATGATTCAAAGTATACTCAGTCCAACTTTTAAAAATCCCTGTGCAATCCAAAAGTCCAAATTCCAAAACCTCCAATAAAATCCTAAAACAAATTACAGACTTCCAACATACAATGGCGCAGAATAAACATTCCCATTCCAGAAGGGAAGAACGGGGGCATATTTAGTAAAGAATGGGCTGTAACAAGACCAAAAATCAGCAGGACAAACTGAAAATCCTGCAGCTCCTTGTTGAAATCATCTCTGTTCCAAAGGGTTTTGTTTATATTTTTCTAGCATAGCTGCCCAAAGAACACATCACATTTTTGGGCTGGCTCCTCCCTTTCCTTGGCAGACATTGCACATTGGCTCTGTCATATTTAACATCTTCACTTCTCAACCAAACCAGACTTTAAATGCATAGCACCAACTACCCTTGTCGGGCCTCTCTACAGAGTTCCCAACCCTGCACCACTTGAATTGAGCAGCTCTCTGAAAAACCTTGGAAGGATCCACAACTTCCTCTTTCTTGAATATTTAATGCCTCCCAAACCAGCATCACGTGACTGAGTTTGCCAGGGATTGCTATAGCCTTGGGTTGGAGACTGCCCCCCCTTGAATCACAACTGGTTCAGCTTCTTTGAGCTGAAGCTGGACAGAATCTCTCTTGGGCCTTTGCTCTAGAGGAACAGAATATTCCCTTGGAACTCTGACTTTCAGCTCTTCCCTTGCAAAAGAATTTGCATTCTTATGGGTGGGAACCTTTCATTAGGATCTTCCCTTCAGGTACAGCCTCTTCCACTATGAAAATGAAGTAGGCTTTGGTTCACTACTGGAGCAGAGCTCTTTAACAATAGCTGCAATTATGCTGTCTGCATCCTCATTAAACGTTCCTTCACATTTTGCTCATTAAACCTCAGTTTTCATCTCTTTTTACCTGATTTCCTTGTTCTTCTTTGTCATAACTGAACAAGAGGGCTAAAAAGTAGGCATGTCACACAATCAAGACTGTATTGCCTTAAAACTTCCTCCAGCAAGCACTCAAATTTAACTTCAGGCCAACTTTCAAGACACTGACAAACTTAGTCAAACACTCTGTAAACATATCTTTCCATTTTTCCCTTATCCAGTTCCTAACAAATGCAGTCACTGTTCCCCTCTTGATCACAAACTGGGATCTTACTGTCTGCATCTCTCTCAGCATTACTCTCTTCCAAGCTCTCAACAGAATGGCTCTTTAGACCAAAAAGATTTTTTTTTGCAGTGCAAATTCCAAAGTTCTCCATATTTCTTCCCACAAAGAGTTCCAACGGTAAAATAGACACATTACAGCAACGGTAATACTTCTTGGCAACAAATTCTCTCAATTTCATAATGCTTCACTTTCTGATACCAGATTCTCTTAGTTCTACAGTTACACCCACTTGGTACAATTTTGTACCAGTTCCTCTTATCTTTTGCTATAAGACGCAACTCAGACTCAAGAATCTTAAAAGGAAAAAGGGGGGCTGGAGATGTGGCAGAAGGTCCTGAGTTCGGATCCTAGACCTCATGTATAGACGCCAGGCAGAAGTAGGGGCGGCCTGCGTTTCTGGTTCTGGTAGGGCGGAGCCTGTGAATCCCAGGGCAGAGTAAACAAGGAGGAGGTGGAGGTGTCCATGGTGGCTCCCGAATTTGTCCGTGGTTCTACACACACACACACATACACACATGCTCGCACACATACATGCACAATTGAATAAATAATAAATAATAAAAAAATTTTTTAAAAAGGAGAAAGAGAAATTTATTCAGTTTCCAGTGGTAGAAAAGGCACAATTGACTGGCAGAAGTTGGAGGCAGCTCAGGTAACTGCAGACACAATACAGGATAAGGAAAACGAGCTCTAAACTGCAACAGCACTGAAGGAGAGTGGGACTAACCAACCTCAAGGCCCACTTTATATGACCTGCCTTCTTCCAGCAAGACTCCACCTCCTTTTCAAAGTTTGAAGAGAGAGTTCAAGCAGTCTGCAAAGATGCCCTCGCCTAGCGCAGCCATGGCCAGCAACCAGGTGCTGCCGGCATTCCTTCTGTGTGGCACGCTCCTGATCATCAAGATGTATGTGGTGGCTGTCATCACGGGCCAAGTGCGGCTGAGGAAGAAGGCCTTTGCTAACCCTGAGGACGCCCTGAGACACGGAGGTCCCCAGTACTGCCGGAGTGACCCCGATGTGGAGCGCTGTCTTAGAGCTCACCGGAATGACATGGAGACCATCTACCCATTCCTCTTCCTGGGCCTCATCTACTCCTTCCTTGGGCCGCAACCTTTCGTCGCCTGGATGCACTTTCTCATCTTCTTCGCCGGATGCATGGTGCACACCGTGGCCTACCTGGGCAAGCTGCGGGCCCCCATCCGCTCGCTGGCCTATGTCCTGGCCCAGCTGCCCTGCCTCTCCATGGCCTTGCAGATCATCTGGGAGGGGGCCTGCCACCTGTGACGCCCAGGACACCTGGCTGACAGCCACCAGCTGAACTTGGGGACTCAGTGTCCTTTTTAGGATTGAGACAACTCACAGCCCGGGTTCATGCCCACTCTGTGTGTGTGTGCATTACATATGTGCCTTCATCTCTTGGATCCTGGAGGAAGTGGCTGTTCACAACCACTCACAGATGGCTTCAGAACCTTCATCCCCTGGAGAGGAGGAACTCACTCTGCCATCATGCAACACCATGACCATCTCAGACCCACCTGAAGTTCTGGCCTTGCCAAGGAGAGATGGACCTGGCCACCTGCTTTGAGAAGATTCCACATGATTACCAGTCATGGTCAGGGGGTACTTACAGCTGCCTCTGGTGAACACGTGGACTGTTCAGTGCTCTGTGCTCTGAATGCCTCAGTGAACCCTCCCAGGATTGGTGCAGAGGTCTTGGACCCTTAAGTTGTCTCATTGAGCTGAGTAGCTGAGTGGTCACAGGACCTTTGGGGTTGCCTCAGTGTCTGAGGTTGTCTCCATGCAAATGTCCACCAAGTGGGGAGCTGTGAGTGTGGGCGGGATGTCCCCAAGCTGAAATCTTGATGGGTTTTGATCATTAAATAAACTTTGATCTATGAAAAAAAAAAGACTCCACCTCCTAAAATTGAAATAACCTTCCCATACTTCAATTAAGGATATAAACACATGAGCCTGTGGGGACAACTCCCATTCAAACCATGTCACTACCGAAGGGCAGATTCTGTCTCTCCAGAACTCACTAAACATGATCATTTAATTGACATAGTCCCTCTGCTTTCAGGATTATGTTTCTTTTGTAGATGAAGAGCAACCTTTGGGAGAAAAGGTTGAAACTTGGTCATTGGACTCAATGTCAATACTCTTCTTTATTTACGTCTTTTATATTCTCTATATAGTATACCTTAAAGCAGTCAAGTGTCCTATTTGGTTCTGGTCAACACCTATGGAAATTCTAATCAGTGACGTTGTGAAAATATTACTGAACACACAACCACTTCAACATGGATGCTAAGAATATAACGCTTGAAAACTTTCAACAGACTGCTATTATTTCTCCACATTTTAGTGAATTTTAAATTGTAAATGACTTTCTGAGAACTCCTGCCTGCCACTTTTCCTATTTATTTGCTTGATTTATATACCAAAGAGATCAGATCACTGAATATCTTAACAAAGTCACGGGGAACTAATAACAACACTGAAACATGATGACTGTAATAGAAACTATCTTTAAAGGCCAAGTCTGCTCAGCTGTCCAAAGAAGACTTCAAATATACTTTTCCACACAAGAGTTTATTATTCACAGTGTTGATTTCAACCAGGCATTGCTTTTTTATCCAAAATTATTTCATAATGATGAGAAAAACATTATCTTCTTGCCAAATCAGTGTGGCTATCTATGCGACGGTTCCTGGGAAGGCTGCCAGCAGTAAAACATGGAGAAAGTAGAAAAACCCCACTTACAAAAGATGTCTCTTCTCAATAATGTCAAATAAAACAATCTTAGAAGTGCCATAATCTATGCTGTCCTTGGAAATCAATAATAATTTGTTTTTAAAGAACTATTGTTTCTCAGGTGTTATCAGTTCATGAAGCTTAATGGTGGGCTAATTTTTGTAAAAAGAAACAATTTTTATTTTTCTGGTATACAAATTATGTTTTGGCAGGGTCGTTTGGCATATCCAATGCCAGCTAGTGAGTTCCCTCGGGGTGCTGTACAGTTTCATTCTATATGTCTACCTAAGTCTTTCCTAGTATACCCGTCCAACTTTCCCATCCACTGTTCAGAGCATGCCTTTGCTGTTCCAAGAAAGAGAAAATGACAGTTGACATGTTTTCCGTAATTCCACCACCCAGTTATTTCTCAATTTGTTTGATAAATATTTATCAAGGAAAATTATGTTCTGGGCAGTGTCATCAGTGCTGTACAGATGCTGGTGAGGAACACAACAGGACTGCTACCTACAGTGGCACGAGCAGTACATGAGTTGATCTGTCTGTGCCTGATACACACTGAGAATGTCAGGTGCCACATGGGCTTATGGTACGATTTTAGCAAATGGAGTGAGTGACAGTAAAGCACATTTTAATACTACCTTCTATTTAATAATCCATCAAGTGGGGCAAAACAAGTCACTATATTAATCACTGTTGTAGTATAAGGGGAGAAAAGATGAAGGTAGGGAAAGAGAGAGAGAGAGAGAGAGAGAGAGAGAGAGAGAGAGAGAAAGAAAAATCAGACATTAGCCGAGGAATAGTTTTACTGCTCTTTGAGTTCCAAAGATATGGAAACTACTGATGACACCAATTCCAATCCTTATCAAATGACAAGAAATCACACTTAAACTGACAGCAAGTAATCTTTTTAAAAATAAATTTATACACACGTCTAGACCTTTATCAGTAACCTAGGAAACAGGTTATCACAAAGTCTCTTCCTTGGGTTGATCTAATTCCACACATTGAATCTAAAACCCAAACTGTCAAAGTCTTATCATATTCTTCTGCAGGAAATGAATGGTGTGAGTCTTCCTTCATCCAAATGAACAAAAACATGATTTGAAAAAATGCAGTTTTCAAAAAAATAAATGTTTTATATCTATTATTTTACAGTTAATTATGAAATTGTTCTAAATCCTTGTTTTCTTCTAGGGTCCATTAATTGTAGATCATCTGGTTTTTCTTTTTATGCAGTTTTCAACTAACAACTTAAAGTTTTGCACATTGTCAAATTTTCCTTAACCCTCTCTATTCTGAGTCTAAAACAGAAGAACAAATGAGGCAGTTGCTATAGGTATGTCGATGAAAGAGTGTATCATTGGACATTTCCTGAACTTCTAATTTTCAAACTATACTAAGACACTTAAAGAGAAGAAAAGTCTTGAATATCATAGCCCTGATATGAACAGTGGCTACTGTCTGACATCACTTTTTCCCATCCTCCAGTTCTAACATTCTGACTAGCCTCTCTTCCACAAGGTTCCTTGAACTTTAGGATGGTAATAAGACTGATCATTCACAGACACTTTAACTTTGTATTTTGCAATAATATTTACTTCTACTAAACCTCTACAATAGGTTGCTTAACAATACTTTGCAATGGAACAAGGAAGATCAGGTCAGATATGATATTATCCTGAGGAACAGCATGGGACTGGTGCTAAACACAACAGAGGATCAATGTCTATATTCTGCAGTCTAGCCACTGGTTAGGCATTTGAGCACTGACAAGTGCCCAATAGTGCAGATAACCTAAGAGCAACCCAGTTTCTCATGTAGGGAGAGGGAAGAAAAAGACAAGAGGGGAGAATGCTAAGGTGGGAAGGGATGAAGGGCGGGGAGGGGGTAGCCAATGGGTGGTGAAAACACATCAATTCATGGTTAATGTAATTTAAAAATAAATATAAAAAATGAAAGTTAGGGCTAGAGAGATGGCTTACAAGCAAAGTACAGATCCCTAGACCCCAAGTAAAAATGCAGGGTGCAAATGACACCTGCAGTTCAGGCCCATGGAAAGTGGAACCTGAGAAACCCAAAGCAAAGCAATAAACAGGTAAACCAATCCAGGATGATTACTGATGTCACTCTTGGGCCTCCATAGACACATGCATCCAAGTGCTCTCTTGTAAAATTCACACACACACACACACACACACACACACACACACACACACACACACAGAGAGAGTAAATAAGTTAGAAAAGTCATGCAGTCATATGTTCATAGCCAAAGGATAGTCAATAGCACAGTAAATGTGAATTGCTAAAGAAAAACTTCTGCAGACCCCAGGTGAAGAGTATGCTACATCTTTTCTGTGCCACTTTCTGCTTTTTTTTTTTTTTAAAAAAAATCTGTTTCAGTGTTTCAGGGAGTGGCTTAAAGGCTGAATATTCCTGGGCTGTGCTTTCTTATTTCTGGCTATTTAGTGAAGGAAATATTTTCTTTCTGTTGTTCCCATTATAATGATAAAGAAAATATTTTTAACCAAATGTACTGTAAATCGTAAGTTGTGGTGAATTTTTCTGAAACCTCATAATGGGTACAATAATTTTTATTTCACAGAATGAAAAAATGTCCTTCTTGTCCTGCCTTATGGTGGTGCAGCAGCACTGCAAACTCAGTTGTGTAACTGCCACCTTGATCTCACGGTTCTGTGTGTTGATCCTCCTATCATCTAGAAAACAATGTAACAAAAACTTAAAGAGTGAGGGGGGCTGAGATTTCTAGGTGACAAAGGGGACAGATTATAAAGCACCATGTGGCTGTTTTCTCATTGTAAGACCTGGGGTAATGCACGTCTAAGACTAGACAAAACAGCTGTCCTTCCATATCCACAGAACACACTCCTTGGCATTATGAAAACCCATAGATACTTAAGCCCATTACACAAAGTATGGTCATATCTTTTGTTGAAAGTCTAAATTTTGTCTAATTTAAAAAAAAGCACAGTATTTGAGTGTAGCTCATTTATACCCACTGATGTACTCTTAAGTCATCTCTACAGTACCTGCAATATCTAATAGAATATAGAAACTGAAAATAGTTGTTATAATGTTAAGGGGCAACTGGTAAGAAAAAAAAAACATACACGTTGAAAAGAAAAGTAATTTTCACCAAACATTTTCAGATATATAGATGTGAAAGGAAGTGAGTTTAAAGGTGATATAATTCAAAGTGTGATTTCTGATCCTTAATAACTAGAAAGGTTAAGACCTTTACAGATTATGTGAGATCATCATGATAATCTCATTATACCAATATTTTATTTTTACAATGTTCAAGCATTCAGAAAATTGGAGTAAGGCTTGTTGTGAGCCCAAATATAGCACAATTCTGCAAATGACATTTTATTCTGCTTGTTATTTCATATATCTATCCATCCTATCACCATAGAAATTCAAAAACATGACTTTGTATCAAATAAATATTCCACAATGAATTGAAAATCAGTAAGTACTGGTCTTCTGCTGAAGATTCAATGTCTCCAGAAACTTTTCTTTCAAAAGATGAGTGATGTACCTACATTGACACAGAAGTTTGAAGAGAAGATATTTCTGTAAGCCAAATAATTATATTCTGTGAAATATTATTGGGACAACACAGGATGTGTTACTACCTCTCAAATCCTAGGGTTATAAAACATGGATCCCAAGGATGACAAGTTATTTGCTCTCAATAACCCAAAGATCTGCAGCTGAGAAATGAACTTCCAAAATCAAAATGAAAAAGAAAAACTTCTCTAAAGCAAATCAATCTTAAAAGTAAACATTCTGTTAGCTGAAGAAAAATGAACCTAAAATTTGTTGACCGAATTTCCCTGCCACACTGTGGTTCTGGATCAATATCTATTGGATGGAGTTTGTAGTTTATTCCTTGTAATTATTTACTTTTCCACCAGATGGCAACTATGCATGGAATAACAACATTATTTTTTGCAATCCCACAATCTAATTCCCAGGACTGTGAGGGACCTTGAAGTTGTAAATTCATTCATCTTTCCCTCACCACCACTGACAGTGATCTGACATCCAAACATTTATCAGCCTTCTCTGAGAGAATAAAAGTAGCTTTCTTGAATGACCCAATGTCAGGACTAATTTTTGAAAAGCCTTCTCTTTCCTGATGGCAGCATCCTCCTCATAGCTGTTATTTTCTTACCTACTTCTAGCCCAAGTGACAAAAAAGCACCTTCCCACAGCCATTCTTCAAGCATGTGATGGTAGCTAATACTGTCCTATCTTTAAGGTAACTGTGCATTAGGTATTCTTCTGTTGGCAGAACTGTCTTCTATCAGTTGACTCTCCTTAGCACCAACTGAATTATGTCTGTATGGGATTTATTTCATTCAGTTCAGTTTTTATCTTCTTGGTGTCACCTTCTCTTTTTTCATTAAAAAAACACCCACAGCTTAATCTTCGGTTTCCTATGTTTGGGTTTTCTTTAATGCACATGCAGTTATTCAGCATAAGTTGTACTTTCTTCTCACATCAGGAGGGTAAGGTGTGCTGCACTAGTCACCTCAGTACTTTAAGATTATCGGTAGTCACTGAGTGAAATGATAAAATTACTATGCATGTAAGATCTCCCAACCACTGAGAAGGATGGGGTAGTAATTACTTCTAATCAGAGGGCCAGCAAGATGGATCAGCAGGAAAAAGGTGTTTGCTGCTAAGTCTGAATACCTTATTTAGTCCAGGAACTCACATGGTCGAAGGAAAGAACTAATTCACTATAGTTGTTCTCTGGCTTCCACGTATATAAATACACAAGATAAATAAACAAGTATAAGGTATTTCTAATTAGAAGTGTTGCTTTCATGCAGAACACACCATGTACCTTGAAAGCAAGTATAGGAAGGAAAGAGTTAAGCTCTACAGTATCCTTCTCAGAGGTATACCCACTGGATTCAATGTGTCTCCAGTAGGTCAGATTCTGAAAGGTAATGAACACCTTCCAACATCAGCTGAGAGTTACATAAGGGTCAATATATGACCCTTTAGGGGACATTTAGGATGAAAACCATAACATTTTTAGACACAGTGCTGAGAGGAAATGAAAATTAGCCTCCTACTATAGGTTTCACAGCTATCCATGCAGTGTTCTGTTTGTTTTTCAGTTATCTTTCTATCACCCTGCTTTGAAAATGCAAATTGCCAGAAATTCTTTAATTTTCTCATAACTTCCTTATCAGATGTGGCAGTGGTGGTATATGAAGGAAACTGAGATGAAAGAGTAAAGAAAGGATCATTGATGTGCACAAATAAAATTGCACACTTATATTATGCATAAATGCACATTAGAATGATTTACTGTACCAAGAGCAACTGATACTCAACAGTTCTATAGCATCCACAACTACTTTGCTGAATATTAATCTTGATTATAGCTATGGGAAAAGAAACTGTGGCAGACTCACTACACTGACCAGTTGGATCCCCAAGGTTTTGGCTCCAGGTCTTCAGTGGAATCTGAGAGAGAAGAACCACATCTTGTGAGAACCACTTCTCATAGAATCTTTGCTCTAGAAGCAGAAAAATGAATGCAAGTGTTTGGTGTTAAAAAGCATTTGCTCTTTGGGAAAAGGAAAGTCTGCTTTTCAAACCTGAGCCATTACAATAACCAGTATTAAATAGTAAGGGAATTATAAAAGTAAATTCTACCTCTTTTAAACTTCCTGAGAAAAGCAGCCCACATTCAAGCCAGTCTGATAACTACTTTTCATAATAAAGAGACGCCGACTTCTGAGTCAACACATCCTAACTGAACATCTTGGTCTATTCCAATGGCAGGTTTGCTTTCTCTTCTCTACTCCATTAGATACGCACTGCACCCACCTTCAGACTCCTATACTCACACTCTGTTGACACTTCTGACTTTAAGGTGTTTGTGTTGTTCAGAGGTTGTGCCACCTTTGAAGCACTCATAACTGGACTTGAACTAACAGTTTCTCCTTTACTTAAAAACCAATGCATCAAACTAATTGCAATGCAGAGGCTAGGGCCATGAATCGTAGACCAATATGAAGTGCAAGTACAGGTTTGTCATAAGCTGCCTGTGTAATCTGGGTAGTCTCTCCATTCCTCGATGTCTTTAACAAGAGGACAGACAGTGGCAGGACCTGGTTGTTTGAGTGTGTCAGTATTTGTTCAGAATGGATCACAAGTTCAAGATCTGCCTGGGCTACAGAGTGAGATCTAGGCTGGCCTCCACAACTTAAAAACAAGCAAAAACGGAGGGGTTGGCAATCTAGCTCAGTGGTAAAGCATGTGTGTATCATGCATGAATACTTCGGTTCGATCCCTAGTATAGCCATCAGAAGCAGAAACGTAAAAGAGTAGGGCTGATAATAGTACCAGTATTGCAGAGATATTACTATGACTAAATGTTTCTGACCAATAAATATGTAACCAAATTAACTGTGCCTAGACTATTTCAAATTGTCATTATTATTCCACCATGCATATCACGATTGTTGGCTAAACTTGGGCTCTAAAATATATATATGAAAAGTTAGAAGTCATACATTATCGCCAACAGGAATGCCATAAGATTATGGGTTCAAGATGGCAATAAATATTTGCATCACAGTAAACCCAATATGGTATAATTACAATTGTGTACTTGCTACATACCACTCTTTGGTTAAATGCTCACATACCTGGTTTAATGAGAGAATATCTGTATTTTTCCAGTTTATTGTTACTTAAGAAGTTCTTTTAAGTTCTCACATACAATGAATTCGTGTTCTTCCTCTCTGGTCCCACACCTCACTTGTTCTGCTTTCCACCCAGACTCCCTTCCATTCCTCCATATTCCTGCTTGTGGGATCCACTGGACCACATTTGCATTGGCATGTGCCTGGATATCTCTCTGGAGCATGATTGGTCCAGATTACCTTTGGGCTAGCCATGGAGCTGATAATCCTCATCTCATGGTCTACATCAGTCCCACATAGTCTCTCAGGACTACACCTTATCTTTTCTGAGCCTCACTTCTCTGTGGTAAGATTTTGATAAGTTAGCTATAGTAAAGGTCTAGTGGAGATAGGTTTAAGTTCTTTTTTTTTTTATTTCCACTCATACAAACTTAACAGGTACACCGGTCCCCCCCTTCCAACTCCCTATCCCCCTGTGCCCCCTCCCCTCCCCCTTCTGTCTCCATCCCCCAGTGCCTCCCCCTCCCATCCCCGGAGCATCCTTTAGTGTGCATGCCAAACTCTCCTCCGGGTCCTCCTCTCCAATGAGGTGCA
The DNA here is from genome assembly GCA_023101885.1 of Typhlomys cinereus. Classification (NCBI taxonomy): domain Eukaryota; kingdom Metazoa; phylum Chordata; class Mammalia; order Rodentia; family Platacanthomyidae; genus Typhlomys; species Typhlomys cinereus. Next base: position 2,681,239 of record JALPQD010000001.1, read on the forward strand.
AGGACCCAGTGGCATTTCCCAGAACCCTTTCCTGTGTTCCCCTTAAGCACAGGAACACTACTGTGGCTGTCAATCCCTTGCCTCCAAGGATCCTAATGCCTTTAGCAAATGCTAGACTTTGTAGGGTCAATAGTGTGTTGGACATTACGCAGGGCATGTAAAGTCCAAATATGATTGTTTCGGCCCTAACTTGTGTGGAGTATCTTGCATATCATTACTCCTCCCATCCTTGTACTCTTACAATCTTACCGCCCCCTCTTCCCCAAATTTCCCTGAGCTTCAGGATGGGAGAGATTAGGCTGGCTTAGTTCCAGGTGGTTGATATAGAGTCTCTGATGTTCTGGATTGTGGTTTGTTGATTTTTTTTTTCAGTTTTGCTGCTCCTGCAATGCCCTTCACTCCATCCTGATGGGTATTGGATATCACACCCTGGCCAGAGATAAAGACCTATTAAATTAGAGTCTTGTTATAAGAGTATATTCGAAGGTAGATGTAATAAAAGTAGGAAACCACAGTGAGGGAAGGGTCAATCACCCATTTGCAAAATGGTTACTTTCTGTCAGACTATATGCCCTCCCCTTCTGGTAAGATCATACCTCATCAGTTGTAAATGATCAGGAAGGAAAGTCTGTGAACTTAACCAGATGTCTCATTACTTACTTGCAGTCCTTGATGGTGGCCTATTTTCTCTGCTGTAACATGGTCCCCTCTGTCCTTGTTACTAGTGTGGCCCTCCTTCCCCATTCCTCCTGTTCATAATCTTTGCACTCAAAGATAAATCTCTGTAATATCTACAGGTTTAAGTTCTTGAGTGTAGCGCTCAAGAAGTTCTATGGTTTCTGACAATCTCAAAACTTGAACCTATACCACAGATTGCTTCATCTGCTACTTTCCTTCTCATTGCATGATACTATTCCTTCCTAGTGACCCATTCCAGAAACAGAGGAGTCATCTTTGAATCTTTCCTCTGCAACTTCTCCTGATCCATCACATCTCATCTCTGTCTATGATGTGCCGCTAAAGTTATGGGTTTAAAGTTTTGGAAACAATGTTACTGTGGTTATCCAGGTTCAACTGAAAAGTCTGTATCAGCAACTAAAATAATCAAGACCCATATTACCTTGGCAGTGACCCATTCCATTCACCTACTGCTAAGTGAGTTCACACTTTCACATCATTGTTTATTCCAATGGCGTACTGTGCTTTCTGTCTTTCTTATCAAGTTTTTCATTCCAAACTGCTTGAAATATTTGAATCTTCTTAATGACTCACTTGTCTGAACTGTTCCCTCACCTACAATTACATTCTTTTAGCCCAGAAGTAACTTTGATTCAAATGCTTTAAAAATTTGTTTCTCCTGATAAAATCCATTTCTCTCAGATTCTCAGAACCCTATATTAATTCATTTTCATGAAATTTAACACTTTGTATCTTGATTTCTACATAAATATTTCCACGTAAAGCAAAACCAAGTCATTCTAAAGGAAATCAATCAGTGCAAAGGCTCTTTGCTCCGCCCCTTTTCATGGTTACCAACTTATCCCGATACCCTGCACAACTCTGTGAAGACTAAAAATTGTGTCTTGGTACCGAGGTCTCACATTAAATGCCCTCCAGATAATTCTGATATGTAGCTGAGACTTAGAAGTACTACCCTGTGTGTTTTAAGAGACTCATTCCTATGCTGGCAAATGAAATAACCTATAAATCCTAACTGCTCATCATCAAAACTGAAGTACTGAAGGAAAATATTAAATCATAATACAAGGCATTCCTTTGGTGGGCAAGGGAATGAGATGATGAAATGTTATTAACACGATCCATTCTGAGGCAGTGGTTAAACACTCCCCCTTTGGTTCCCATGATTCCTAAAACTTTTTAGTCTTTTCCACCACTTGATTCCTGCCCACTGCTGTCAAACACTAGATGTCTGGAGAGCACACAGTGAGTCTCCATCCATTCCTGCCTCACTGAATCCTTTGAGGGACTCACAAACTTCAAATTGATTGCTTTATAGGGTCATCACAATCATTCTACAGAATAGACAGGGGTATTATTACTGTAGTTCGTGCTGTAATGAACATCGTACGGGTGGAATCATTTCATCACTGCACTTGAAATCATAGGCAAAGTACACTATAATATTATCCCTTCCTAAAATATAAAAACAATTATTCTACTATAGGGAAAAGAAAATTTAATTCTATCAACTCCCTACAATCATGGTACAAGAAATCTGATTTTACTAACAGAGAATGCAAAAAATAAAATAAAATAAAAAGAAGAAACCTAAGGGAAACTCAGTTATGATACTACATTGGGGCAAAATATTTCACATTACAATTCTATGGCATTAGACAAAATATATTTGCATCACTAAGTACAAAACAATTGGCATGGCCAGCAGGCAAATTGCAAAAACACAATGAGTAATTTCTAATGTCTGACATAGCAGCACTAATGCCAGATCCTAGTCAGTAAACCCACAGCGAAAGTAGTCTATTGATCTGTTTACCTCATTCTAAAAGCAAGGATCAGAGCCACTATTTTTGTTTCCATATACCAGAGCATCTAGAGAGCATCTATGTAAAGCACTCAGTCCCACTGTCAAAAACACTGGAAACCCTTAGCTCTGGGAGTTCCCAAGTTCACTGACCTGACCTTTTGCATTGTTTTTAGCCACCATTTAAAGAACATTCACTGGAAAGTCCCCAATCCTGAGAATAACTTCGTTAAATACTTAATATTTGTAATAATATAGCTGAGCAAAAAGGAATGTCTTAAATACTGGGTAAATTAAACAAGTTTGACAATTAAGGACAAAGAAAAGTTAAAATGGAGAAAGGATACCTGAGGAGTGTGTCAAGGAAGTGGTACTCTAACAGTGAAGACCAAGCAAATAACTCATGTGTTAGGTTCTCTTGTGGCATCATACCCCATGTAAATGTTATGTGATGTTATCCTGGAAACTTGCTAACACTACCAGATACATTCATTTCTAGACATAGCATTTTCTGATAGCAGTGCTTTGGATACTAGAAATGAAACCCAGAGTCTCTGCATGCAAGTGCTCTGGTGGTGGATTGTAGTCCCAGACCAACATAATCATCTCCACAGATCAGTGAAAATCAATGGAACCACTCACATCAGCCCTGCGCTGCAGGTCATGTACATCCACAGTGGCCAGCCCATAGACAGCAGTTTATTCTGTTCAGGAGTCCAGTCTCCAAAAAGGGCTCTTTTCAAGTCCTCAGTGCCCTCTCTCTCTCAAGCATGGCCTTTGTCTCCATAAGTAATGGCATTGCTGCCCTGGGATAAATGTAAAGCAACACTCTAAATTCGCTTTCTGCCAAATTCTCCAGAAACCTTAGTACTATAGTTCTTTCAAAAAACAGCTCTTGTGAACAACTGTCTAATCTTTCCAGGGTTGAGAACACAAAAGCCTATGTATCAAGCAGTGCATGGTTCCACTGCGTCATCTGACCAATTTCAGAAAAATATTCTTTTATTGTTTCATATGTGATTACAGTGAATTCATGACAGTTTTATGCCTTAATTTCCAGTTCCATTTCTGTCCCCTTCCACTACAATCCGTCTTCCCTGCCAGTCTGATCAATTTTTGCTCTATCCTCTTCTGGCTTTGCGGAACATCCCTTCTCTTTCAATGATCTTTCTTAGGGTTACATTTATGACCACTTTCTGTTTCTTTGCCTTTCTTATCAGCGTAAAATAATTCATAGAGTGTGTCTCTCCAGGTTTCTCTAGATCTTTCCAATAATCATACCCAAGTTGGCCCAAAAGAGAGGAAAGACTTGCTAAAATTACACTAAGTTACTATGAGAGTCAGTCTAAATGATGATAATGAATTCTGGACTAAAATTACAATGCGTCTTCTATCAATGTGATACAGGAAGTAAATTTTCAGAATTTTCCATTATTTCTTACAACTGAAACAAACTGTTTAGTTTATGAGACTGTAAAATACATATTATGGAAAAATGTATCCTTATTTATACTCATGCTCACTTCATCAAAAATACTGGAGTGCCATAAGCTCTTCTAGGTTTTTGGAATATAGTGAACAAAGTTAACAAGAGCTCAATGAGTCATAACAATCACTCTGCACTTTGCTGCTTACTTCAACATAATCTGAAATACTTCAAACATTTTCCCCAAAGGTATAAAAACTCAACTGGAATAAGAAACAAAAGCCTGGAATGTGAATGTTCCAGAATGAAACAGCATAGAAATCATGCATTGGTGAAACTGGTAAAATGTGATCACATAACCAATTATGACAGATACTGAAATATTTCCTAGCCTCTAAAAAAACCTGAGAGTTTCATTTTAAAATTGACCTATTATGAATCTGTCACATAAAAACCTACTATTGTATGAACATAACTGTTGACCAACATTAAGTAATAAATTTATGCCCAGCAAAAATTAAATTTCAGGAGTAGAAGAAAATACTACAATAGCAGCAAATTAATATGCTGTAGCATAATCACTTATCAAACATAATTTTTACTATTGCTAATGTACAAAAATAATTTGTTTTTCAGTACTAATCAGTAGTATCTAAAGTAAAAATACATGCAAAATATATTAATAATTTTCTCAACAAGAAAAGGCAATTTGGGAATACATAAAAATTACAGAAAGAGTCTGTCCTTGGTTATCACATGCATATACCTACAAATGAGGATTCGCATACTTACAGAAAAAAATACACATTCATAAAAGTTACAATTAAGAAAGGTCAAAAGTTGAGCTAAATTTTTTCCCGTCTTAGAGGCTTGACAATGAAGGTAGAAAATTACCAGACTAGCAGAAAAAGATATACACACAGAAAACACACTTGCAACAGACAAACTGCTTGTCAGTATTGGGACATGATTTGACAAACAGGTTTAATCCATTTCCTCAAAGGTCACTCTGTCAGAGTGAGGACTGGCGCATCTCCTCTGCTGCGCTCGGCTGGCTGTCAGTATTTGGAGAAGTAGGATGGTTCTGCCCATGGTTCTCTTTGCCTGGCATTCTCACAGGAGGATTTTCACGATTCCTCTCCTCTTCTCTAGGTAAAACGGTCCCAGGCAGTTCACTTAACATCAGAACTTGCAAAGAGTCTGCTCCATCTTCAATGTCCATTTGAATTCCCAAAGCTTTCAGAATGTCGCATTTGCACATGGGGCAGGTGCCATGGGTCAGAACCCAGGGGTCGATACAATTCTTGTGGAAAAAATGTTTACAAGTCAGAATACGCACTGTATCGTTGGCCTTATAGGACTCAAAGCAAATGACGCAGCTGTCCGCATTTGGATGTACTTCCTCATCCCCCTCTCTTAATACTCGGACCTGCAGCTGGCCAAAAGCTTTCTTGAGATCTCTTGCCAATTGCTGCCACCTGCGGTTCTGAATCCTTGCTACCCAAAGCCTCCGAATATGATAAAAGGTGAAATAAGCTAGAGTAGCAGTTGTGACGATCATAAAAGAGACAAAATAATGATTAAGCCAGATGATGTGCTTTCTCCCCACCTCGACCATGACTGTAACGTGAACTCCCTTCCGAATCAAATGCAAGATTTCCATGCCTTTTAAGTTACCAATCATAACTACAACGGTGTTTTCAAATGCCTGGTGAGACATGGGGAAAACCTGGTTGCCAGTTCCTGGAAAGTTATAGATGATCACGCCACTGGCCCCCTTCTCGGTTGCCACCCTGATCTTCTGGGTGAAAGTGCATCCTCCCCGTTCAATGAGCGCCAGCCACGTACCCGTGTCCCAGGATCTGATGAACTTGGTGTTGGGACTGCACGCAGTCTGAGATCTTCCCTCTGCTGGCACCACGACGCCCGTTATCCTCTTCAAACTGGAACTCCTTCCGAAGACTCCAGTCTCCCCCAACTCTGATAACATACGGTTCCCCACGTGAAATGATATGTTCATGTAAGCAGTCCAAACGGCACCCGCTCTGCAATAGTGCTGACTGAAAAGCCAAAGGAAACTGAATTTCATAAGCCAGGAAGACACAGCGCTGTTTTGCCAAGAGCCAGTCTTAAGGAGATTCATCTCTCTCTCTCACTAATGACTTGAGAGCCAAGCCAATCAAGTGATGTGGCTTCTGCATCTGTGGACGATCAATTCAAAATGAGGAAGGAAAAGACATCTTCTGGGTGAGAACAACATCCACTGTCTTCTAACATGTTTTTGTAAGAGATTGTTAGAGATGTCTTAAGTTGTAGATGTTTTATTAGCGAGAGAGAAAACTTCAGGTTGACAAAAAGTCCTAGTCTCACCACTGTAACTTTAGGTACTGCTTACTGTTACATGAGGTGATTGTGACATAAATGGCCCAGCAGCCAATTGGGTAAGAGCTCAGAGTGTGCTGTAATTTTATTGGCTTAAATGTCTTCCAATGTTGTTAGGGGTAGTCTCCATGTGGTTATATAAGGACTCATCGTTCAAAGATGTAAAAATGATTGCAGGCAGTACATAAAACTAAAGCATTGACTGTTACTGAGACAGGTACTTTTTAAAAACTTCCAAGGTATGTTAAAGATACAGTACAATGATTGCCTATCCTCATGAGTGAAGAAAACTATTTCCACTGAAACTACATGATTTTAAAATATGAATAATTACAAATTAGCACTGTGACCAAAAGCAAGTCAAAAGAGTGAGATTAGTAACATTGGTTTTACATTAAATTTTCTCACTCCCAACCTTACATTTCTTTTTGTTGAGTGTGGTGTGCTAGCTTGTATGTATGAGTGTTCATGAGCATGGGCTATATAGACACATGTGAATGTGTGTATATTTGGATATGGAGGTCTGAAGTTCGCATGGGTACCTTCTTTGATTGCTTTATATTTTGTTTACTGAAGTGGGGTCTCTGGGTAGATCACAGATCTCCCTCATTGTCTAGTCCAGCAGCCTCTTTGCCCAAATATCTGCTGTCCCCATTGTTGCAGTGCTGGGATTACTGGCAGCCATGACTACTTCAGGACTGCCAATTTTTTTTATAAACAAATGTACTACATTCACTTGATGAGGGCTTTCTTGGGCTTTTTGGGATGATTGCTGGTTTTGTCTTGTTTTGATAGTTTAAACATAAGGTATTTTGCTGAACACCTTTTGTCTCATACTTGTAGTTCATGTAGATCATAGGAATGTTCAGAAAAGTTTTCTTTTTGGCACAATATCTGTATGCTTTAATCTTGGGCAAGGAAAAGGACAAGTTTTAGCCTGTTTACAGGACAATTCTAAGGAATGGCATCTTAAGAGAACAAAGACAACTGGCCACAAACTTGAATACTAGATTCCTTTCTGATTAACACCAAGCCATTTTGTGGATTAGTTAAAAAATAAGTATCTAGAGCAGCTTATGCTTAGATCCCCTTAACGTAAACACAGAAGTGGCTTCTACAATAGAAGCAATGGACTCCTGGGCAGAGATTCTTGCTGTTAGCTGGGAGGGAATTGGAATCCAACAAAAACAAAGAAGCTACTGTTGAGCACATACTGCATGGACAGATTCAAAACACAGTATAAAAATAGTCACAAAAGTTTATCTCTGTGTAAACCTTGACCTCTGCTACACATTGAACCATATTTCAATGAAGAGGATAAAAAATGGAGAAGTAAGATTAGAGTACAATTTTTTAAAACGTGGCTACTGATTTTACAAAAAGCCACAAGTAACCACTGACAGCAACAATGAGTATAGGTCATAAAGAAGTGATGACAACATCCAATATTCTTGCTGGAAGAACTTACAGCACTTCTGCCTACATTAGCCATCGATGACTCAAAGTAACTTAAAAAGTTAAAGTGAGAAATGAGGAGCCACAAAGAGCTACAGATAGTGATTCTTTTCTACCAACTCAAAGAAATACTGAGGGTTTTGGCCACCAACATAAAAAAACAGGACTCACTAGGATTAGGAGCTGGTATAGTTTGAAGTGTGAATGGACACTATGAAGCAGAAGAGAGAAAAGAGCTTACGTGCCCAGGAAACTCCATATAAGAAGATAAACAGTAAGGTGGTACTTTCAGGTTAGGGTGATTTTTTTTTTCTAGGAAGGACACAATTTGACTTAACTCCCTTTAAAAGATTGAGGTACAGTGTGCAGACTCATTCAAACTCATGCAGTATCGTGTAAGCAGAACATCAAAAGCTTAGCTTCCATAAAGAGCTTAACATCAAAAAGATAAAACCTTAGTTTTTCAGCTTCTCATTGCTACACAGGTATGTACTTGACCACTAGGAAAGAGTATACAGCTAAATGAGGCAAAACTGAAACATGGGAAAAACAGCAAAATTTTCAGTTTTGCTTAGTTAACAAAAATCTCCTACCAGCATTCATCATCATTGGAGAGAAAAGCCCTCCATGAGGGAGAAGTCCAAGGACAGTCTGTTATTAGGGCTTGTTCATTAAATGCTGGGACTCTGGCAAACAGGTGATATCTGGTAGTATTGATTTAAATAAGCCCTACAAGGTTTTAAAATGTTCAGTTACATAACCCAGAATTCTATCATCTAAAAAATTATTTAGAATATACTCAGGATCTTTGAAAACTAGATTTCCTGGTTATTAATAAAATTAATTAACCAAGGCACATTTAATTAGACCTCGCTCCTAAACTGAAATTTATTAGGCTGAGATACAAATTGTTAGAAACCAAAATTTAAAATATGACAAATCACCAGAAGGAATATGCTAAAAAGGGAAGCTTTAAAACCGTACAACTAATTCTCCAGTGCACTAATGACATAATAATAGTGAATTAAAGACACTGACTAATAGTGTTTTTAAAGTGTACCAATATCCTTAATTGGATAAGGACAACAATGTATAATAATTACAACTGATTAGAAAACAACAGCTTGAATTGTTGAGCATGATACGGAGTTTTATTTTTAAGGAACATGATTTCCATCTTCTTCGGTAGTTGGGTAGAGAAACGATGGATGAGATTTTCTCTGCATACAGTAAGAGACGTCGTCCAGTGGAAAGATCTGGCCACAAATTCCGAAGAGTTTCTAGCCTTCTTACGGTTTCAGAATGTCGCTCTTGCACATGGGGCATGTCCTATGAGCTAAAAGCCAAGGGTCAATGCAAGTCTTGTGGAAAAAATGTTTGCAACTTAAAATACGAATTACATCTTGGGCTTTGTACATATCAAAACAAACAACACAATTGTCCTCATTTGGGTCTAGCTCTTTATCCCCCTCCTTGAGCACTCGAAGTTGAAGCTGGCCAATAGCTTTCTTCACGTTGGCTTTCATCTGTCTCTGCCTTCTGGTGGATGAGCTGGGTACTCGGGGTCTCCAGGCGCAGTACAGGAAAAGGTAGGCGATGGTGGCCGCCAGGAAGGTGAAGAGAGACATGACGTAGTGGCTCAGCCACGGCATGTGCATCCTGCCAACCTCGATGATGATCGTCACATACACGCCTTTCTGAATCAGCTGCAAAAGCTCCATGCCTTTGAGATTGCCTATCATCACCGCCACTATATTCTGTGTTCCCTGGTGAGACATAGGAAACACCTTGTTGCCCGTGCCTGGATAGTTATAGATGATCACCCCATTTGCTCCTTTCTCTGCCGCCACATTGATTTTATGAGTAAAAGTACAGCCCCCCCGTTCGATGAGGGCCAGCCAAGAGCGTGCCTGCCCAGGCCTGCTGAAATTGGTCAGTGGGTTACAAGCATTCTGATTCCATCCTTCAGGAAGTACCACAGCACCAGAAACCCTTTCCAGAGGAGAGTGATTCCCAAACACTCCACTCTCCCCTAGCTCTGATATAATCCGATTCCCCACCTGGAATGTTATATTCAGATGAGCCGTCCATATTGCTTTTCCTTTGGAGTCAGGAAGGCTAAGCAGGAGAAAGATGCCAAGTCTCCACAGCTGAGATGAAACAGACGTCTGAGTTGAAGGAGTAAGTCTAGGTGAGTTCATTCCTCCATTTGCCTATTCACTGACAAACATGAAAAATGAAATAACATCTGGTATCAAAGAAGGTAAATAAGTTGGCTTTGCTTGCCGGCAGTAGTAGATCACTGAAGCGCATATGTGGAAAAGGTCTGTGTGGATGAAAGATATCTTGTTCTTTCCAGCATTTTTACTCTTGGTAGTTTATCTTTCTTATAATGAAGCAAAAATTCAAGAGATGTTATTAGTACAAAGTGATTACAAGAAAATTGTGACTTCCTAATGCTTAAATTGTGACATCAGAGGTAACTAAGCCAATCCAAGATTTTATATTAGTGCAGTGCATACTGAAATCCCATTGGTCCAAAAGCAACTAAGCAATGAGTCAAGAAGTATAAATTCATTTACATGGATTTATATATATAAGAACCTATATATAAGAACAACATTTATATCTCCAAATGTAGCTATGTGAACGAATTCCAAGGTAAGAAGGAAAAAGTGAAGAATTCACAAAAACATTTCTTATCTATATGGATAGATTCAAAGAACACCTTATTATTTGGCGCTAATCACCCGTACCATTGTATGTTTCTGCCAGGTGCTAGTTCTCATTATAGTTCTATAACACCCAATCTTCCATTCTGTGGACAGGAGGAATAAATTACTCTCATTCTCTTCTGACATCAAATTCCTACATCAAATCTGAAGATACAAGAGGAACAAAGATATATTCTTAACTTAATACAGATCCATCTTGTGAGGCAAACACACCATTGAAGCCATTGCTGAAAGGTATGGAGCAAATACTGAAGAAAACAGATGTGATCCTACAATTTTTAGAGTGTTACCCAGAGAAGTAAGACCTGAAGCAAATGAACACATACTGTGTAACCGACTACAAGTTGTGGAAAGAGCTCTTCACAAAAAGTGCAACCTGTCATAAGAAAGATTACAAAAGTGGAAGCCATACTAAATCTAGGGGCACAGGGAACACTTTTTTGAGGAGTTGATAGCCTGAGACTTGAATGATAAATTAGAATTACTTAAGCCAAAAATGTGGAACAAGATTTCAGGGAGAAGAAACTGTGTCTTTGAACACCTACACTGGGAAGGAAAGCAGCTAGTTAAAGGACTGGAAGGAATCTGAGCTCAGCAATGAGCAGTAATGGGGTGTTCAGGGACACAAGTAACTGAAGAATTCCCAGAAAGAGGGAATCATACACTGTAAGGTTCTCAGCCTTTGAGATAACTTTTCGATGCCTATAACAATGTTTGCTTTCATTTCAAGAATCCTCACCTGAAATCTGTTTCAGTTTATAAGCCGGAAATATTCATTCACATGTTTGTCTTTGAGGAACAGAACAGCTCTTGTATGCCAAGCATGTTGCAAAACTCTAAAGATAAGGGAGGGACAACACCTTGTTTGCTCATATGATTCATGGAAAAATGAGATTTAACACTGAAAATTCTCCAAATAAAAAAAAAAAACCCTATACATACAACAGTGGCTTTAACTCAGGTATAATTTTGCCTGACAGGGAATATCTTCTGTTTCTAGAGATTATTTTTAATTGTTACTACTGGATAGTGCAGTCTGTTATTAACAGGCTTGGGTATCCCACAGTTCAAATAGCTCTGTCTTTTATGTCACTTCAGGTGTACTGAATTTCCTCTTATGCTGGTTCCCTGCATGATCCCCAACGGGGGCTATGATTCTAATTATCCATAAGCATATAACACCCAGAAGCAGAATGAACACTTATTCATCCACATTTCTTGGCAGGAACATGGGAAATTTCCATCCAAATATTAATAAATTTCCCTTGATGCCCCTGGTTGGAACTATTTCACTTGGATTTAAAAGTTGGGTTTAAAGGAATCCATGCAGAAAAAAGTTTTATCATTATGACTGGTTTAGGTTCATAACAGTTTTACCATATTGTGGAGAAGGCTTTCCCTGGAAAAGCATATAACTGGAAGGAAGATGAAGGCATCAATATTTTGCCATCATGGGGGAAAGCTAAACTAAAAGGCTGAGCAGGTAAGGGAAGAGACAACTTTAGGCTCTACGTTCCTGGGACAATTCTAAAGAGGTACTTAAATAACCACCACCGACAGCAGGCATAAACTATGCACTCCACATAGGTGTTGCCATCAGCAAAACACTATGTTAAAAGGACAGACTCAACCATCCTGCCCATTGGGAGAAATTATCTAGAGAAATATAAATAATTATACAGAAACTGAAGGTGTGTGTGTGTGCATGCATGCATGTGTGTGTGTGTGTGTGTGTGTAACTTTCATATTCTAGGTAAAAATCAGAGGAACATTAGACTTTTCACTGAGTAGTAGGAGAAAAAAAATCCATAAATCACTATCCCTTCTGATTTTTGACACTACTGGTACAAAAAGCTTATACTTACAGAAATCTAAGCAAGTAACATGTCACAACTAAGTACATGTGTACTGCACTTAACAATATCTTTAAGATGTAGGAGAAACAGAAGGGGCTTCATCAAAGCACCCCACAAGTCATAGTATCCAGGACCATGATATTGTAAGGATTCTCTAGAACTGACAAAGCACACTTGTTTTGCATTTAAGCTAAAATATGTCAACTCTTTAAGTTTTCTGCAAAGAAATATATCATAATGGGATTTGAGGGCACAGAACACAGATTCCAAGTGGTTTGCTAAACACAAAAAAACAATTTTCTAAAAGAAATTTTTATTCTTACCATAAAATTTCTTTTAAATTTTATTACAGTTGATTGCAAGTTTGCAAATTTATGAACATTAATTAGTCTTTTTATCTTTAGAAATTTATCTTATAGATTTAACTGAGATACCTGCATATTCTGTCAAACAAAACTTCAATAATCATAGAAAAATGTCCTTTAAATATACTTCTTAACAGTTCTCAATTGAGGAGAACGAGTTCTGAGCATTCTAAACACAGAGCACAATTAATTTTTTTTAAAAAAATGTATGAGCTTCTGAATTGTTTCTGTATCCTCGTGTGGGAGCATGGAGTCACAGCTGCCTGAGCTGCACAGCTCTGTAGGGTATGGGAGTATAGGGAGCAGTTTCTTAACTTGGAACCAGGTTTCCACAGATCTGAGTTTTAACTTAATATGAATGATGAAAGATGACAGAGTAAAAGAGAAAAAAGAGATGATAAGGCACCTACCATTCAACTGTCATGGAGCAGGGAGCAGGAGGCCAGGCCCTGCAGGTGGCAGCACTGCACTGGAGAAGCAAGATAGCAAGGCTGGACTGATGCTCACGAAGACTAATGCCTGTGGCATTATACTTAATGGCAATATCAAAAGCCTTCCTCCTCCAGTGGCATCTGTGAAGTCAGGTGCACTGGTATTGGTCCTACAAACCTACCCAGACAAGTCTTACCAGTGGCCTTATGGGAAAGAGGAGCATCCTACAGAGAGATACCTACACCAGCCAATCTACATGGAAGCGACAGTCCTAAATAGGGATGATCCCAACATCTCGCTGGTGATGGATGACTGCTGGGCTAGATCATCTGAAGACCCAGCAGCTTCTTTCCCCCAGTAGCGTATTGCTGTGCATGACTATGAATACAACATGGACCATGACCATGAATACAACATGGACCATGACCAAACGACCTTCCGTCCAGCTGACTTCACCATGACCCATCCTCATCACTATCAGAGGTTTGATGTAAAGACTTTTGCCTTCCTGTCAGAGGCTCAGCAATTCTCTAGCCTGGTCTACTTCCCCTGCAGTGCCTTAATCTGCAATGAATTCTCTCCTGACTCTCCTCTGTGTTCTGTGACTTTCCCCACATCATCTAGGTACAAACAAGGGGTCACTAAAGAGAACAAAATGACAGTCAGCCTCCAAGGACCTAGTCTCCTGATGTCAGATGACTCTTCATCTGAAGATGTGGTGAAACCCAAAGACATTACTGAGGCTATTGTGTCTGAAACAGTGGCTGCTGCAGATGCCTTAGTTGGCTTGGTGACGACTGTAGGCTTCCTCTATCACCTGCATAGGAAAAGAACTGTGAGGCTGAATAACTAATCAGAAAATGAATTGGAAGAGAAAATATAAAGAGGCTGAAGTGAGAGCAAGGACCCTGAACATCCAAGAGCTATGTCTCATTACGCATTGAACTCAGAGAGTAAGGAGGACCAAATGGGCATGGACACTAATCTAGATGTTCAGCCACTTCTGTTTCCCTAAGACCTAAAATGATTCTAAGTGTCTCTAAGCCACCATCAATGGCTGAAGATTTGAATGAGCTTTACCTTCCTAAGATTTCTAAGCCCCATGAGTGAGTTGAACATTCACTGTGCCTGAAGCAGTCTGAAATAGCGAGCAGAGGAGATTAAGGGAATTCTCTGGTTTAGATCCTTCACAGTCTCCTGATTCACAGGTCAAGGAAGAAACAGTATAGATTTTACACACAGCAAGAAGCTGTGCACTCAAGTAAAGGGCTGTATGACAAATGTGCAGGAAATGCTGGCTTTGTTCTGGCTTTGCTCTGTGAGGTGAGCCATTCTGAGCATCTGGATATGATGGGGAAGCTACTGCCTGCTTCCAAGAGGCATGGGGGTACCAGAGGACAGAAATCACACTTATCTATAAACATCCAAGCATGCTGCTAGGGGAGCAGGTACTCAATAAACAGGTCTTTGCCCTTGAACACACCGTAAAGTCATTTCCCATTTTTCCACCTAATAAAATTCTTCTCACTGTTCATGACCCATTTACCACAATCTCTTTGTCAGAACAGAACACTTCTATAAAATAATGTTTCTTTACTTATTCTATCTTATATATACTGAGATGTTTGTATATCTATCTGTACTTTAGCTTGGTCTAACATATCTTGTGAATATCACTACTCTCTTTTTTAAAATTCTTGTTACCGTCCTCCTAATTCTATAATAGGACAAGAAAACTTATTTAAGATTACTGGCAAATGTTTGATTTAAGTACTTGTTCTTCAATATAGTAAGCTGTATCAGCAGCTTTTCCAATTTTTATTTCACATGATCACCAATCAAATATCTCTATTTATATTCATAATAGGGAAAATAACATTTAATATAATATCAGATGATCAGAGACCATCTACCTTATATTTTTCTCTATAAAAGTCAAGAATAGGGCTGGAGAGGTGGCTCATCGGTTAAGCCTCTGCCTTGAAGGTGGAAGGTCCTGAGTTCGGATCCCCGATCCCACATATAGACGCCGGGCGGAAGCGGGGGTGGCCTGCGATTCCGGTCCTGGTAGGGCAGAGCCTGTGAATCCCGGGGCAGAAGGAGGTGGAGGCGTCCATGGTGGTTCGCGAATTTGTCCGTGGTTCTACACACACACACACACACACACACACACACACACACACACACACACGTGCGCGCGCGCGCGAGCATATACAAACACACATGCGCACAGTTGAATAAATAATAATAAAAAAGTCAAGAATAAATTTATCCCCATCTGTTTCTGAAATAGGTACTTAGCATAGAACAACCAAAAGTATCAGATATTAATATATTAATATATATGGCAAACAGCCTTTATGAGTTAAAACTCTTGTTTGTCTCTTATATGAAACTTGTGTTTAACAATTTACCTTAAACACTATAGAGACAGACCTAGGATGCAGGTGTCAGTACAGACCCATATCTGTATGTCACCACAAATCTCTAATCATCATTACCAGGAGAAAATTATCTCAGACTAATTTCATATATCTTGGCACCTCAAGAAAAGCTCAAACATCGTAACAGCAATAATACTTAAAAACAACGAATTTGAAGAGTAACAAAATCTCTCTAAACTAGAAGGGCATTGTATCAGAAGATATACTCAACTTTCAGTCTCTACAAAGCCTCCTTGGTTAATCTAGTACAAACAGAATACTTCCATGATCTATTACAATATGTTTTTAAATATTATATTTTTAAGTAAAAAAATTTAACATATATTAATACTTATTTAAGAGGGGGTTCTCACATAGCTCTGGTTGACTTTAAACTGACCAATTAAGCTAAGGCTGGCCTTGAATTCTGTTCTTCCCGCCTCTGTCTCTGCCCCCTGAGTGGTGGCATTACAGGCATGTCCACCATGCCCACTAAGCTCAGGTACCACCATGCCCCATCAAACTCAACTAACATATATACATATACATATACGTATATATGTGTATATGTATGTATGCATAATATATATTTCGAAGACACATGTTCATGTTTCTTAGGAAAAAACATTCTTTTCCTCATTTTGCTACATTCTTTCTTAGCAATTTATTTGCATACTTTCTTGTGACTTTTATAGGTGTTAAAACAATGTTTACCTTCTTCTCCTCTCAGAAAGGTTATGCTTCTCTCTAAAATTATTGGATTTTTGAAGGCAGGCTTTGATATATTCCTCTACAGTATTACAGGACCCTGCATTTACCTGAAATTGTTTATTTTATGTAATAAAGGTAAATATTTGGAATGATTAAAAAGCTGTCATGTTATAATCTTTTTCCCATCACTTTCAAATACAATCCAAGAACCATCATCTATTAAGTCCACATTATTGATTCTATTTGTTTAAAGTATTTATAAAGAAGAATCTACTGCATGCACAGTTCTAGATACTGAACCTAGAAAAGAAATCAACACAGAATCATTTTCCTGCCTGCAGAAATCTTTCATTTCATACACTGGGGACTTTAAAGATGAAGTCAAGGCAGCATCTTATTCAACAGATTGGTATTTTAATATGACAAAAATGCTAAATAACTTTTAAAGTAAGTTTCAGAAAAATATTTGTTAGATGGTTTGGAAATAACAAACTGATTTCACATGGTTCTAGAAAATGGCAAACCCAAGTCCAAGGCAGATTCAGAGTCTGGTGAGGCCCGCATTCGGACTCACATAAAGTTTCAAGGTTTATTATCATCACTAAGATAGTGTGTTCTCTCTTGCCCCATCTGCTGTGCACCATGGTTATATTTAGTCTGTATCCTCACATGGTAGAAGGTTTCCTAAGGTCCCTTTCAAAAGGACATAAGTCCCATTCATATGAGCTCTGCCGCATGGCCCAGCCATTTTCCGAATATTCTACCTCTTAACCCAAATACATTGGGGACGAGGAAGACTTAAACATCCCAAAGTACACAAAGACTTTTAGTGCTAGTTTTCAAAAAGATAAAAATGCTCCAAGTGGTACATTTTATTTGATATTCAACTGCAGCATCAGGTCCCACTTTACTACTGTATTTCAAGCAACTTACAAAGTGAAGTGGCCTATCTACTGCATTTTCTGAGCCACAGATTTCCTGGATCTTTGAAGACTCATGGTTAAAGAAAAGTATTTGTTTCATGTAATTTATCACAGTTAGGCTCTGTGATTATTGCCAGGGATAGAAAGTGTTAAACTGGTAAGGACAAGTCTCACTGCAGTGAGTTCCTATATGCAGCAGTCCTGCCTTGAGCAGAATGTCTTGTGCAGTGGTGAACCTTCCCATCTTTATGTTCTTACAATCTCCCTGCCCCTTCTGCAACGTTCCCAAGAACCTAAAATGGGGAGAGATTAGGTCTGCCTGATTCTGGGTAAGCCCTGGTGGGTCACCAGTAATCTGCATTATGGCTGACCATTGTTGTCCACGTCACTGTTCTTCTACTGCCCTAGGCTGCATCCTGTGAAGGTGTTGAGGTCCTTTACCTCTGTTGTAGAAGACTTCTAGGCTGATGTTAAGTTTCTTCCAATCTATGGGTAGACTAGCAGCTATTTACAGAGCAGTTTGGTGTACTGTCTTCTTACCTGTAAGTTCATTGGCTATTTTCTCCTATTGGTCTATTTTCCTTCCCTCTTTTAAAGTTCTTGTTCTAGTTAACAGTAAAAGGAATGTGTTCCACTCTGACAAGCAGGTCTTGAGTTCAATCAGAAAACTGTTGGCTGTTTTCTTGATACTCATGCCACTATTAACACTGGTGGACACTTGTTGCCATGGTGATTTTTATTGCAACTTGCAGATCTCATGAGTTGATGAGGCCTGTGATGTTTTTCTCTCCCCCAGTAGCTTCTACAGTATTCCTTGGTACTGTATAAGTAAGCTATCCAGCAAGGAGGAAGTTCTCAGACCAGTTCTAGTTGATGCATAATAATAACTGACAATACCAACATGCCCCCATAGATATCAAGGAACTCAAGAGAGATAAGAACATAAAGTGGAAACTTTGGAGACTAAAGCTGGATGAGTGAAGGGAAATGCCCCTATCAGTGGGGTGGTCCAAAGAAAGGCAACTTGGTATGCTACAAGAGGCCTGAACCTCCATAGAAGGAGACAAGCCAGAGTGAATCCTAGGGTCCACAGAAGCAGGCAGGCAGGAGGGTTAGAGGATAGATTGATGAAGGAAAGGGAGGGAAATGGAAGTGAGAGAAAATGGAGGGAAGCAGGTTTAAGTACTCAATATGCTATAAAACTAAAAAAATTATCATTTAAAAAATGAAAAAAGAAGTATTAAACTTCACAGAATAAATTCTTAAGTCCCAAGTCTGAATTGAAATCATGTGCCTATAGCAGTTCTATGACTTTGGGTGAGTTACACCTAAATTTATGATCCTTAATTTTCTTATTATTTGAGAAAGTCTCCATGTTGTCACAGAACACTGTATCACTTTAACATATTTCCTCTCTTGATGACTTTGAGAACTGTTTATCTTATATCCTTTAACTTTTATAGAACAACAGCTAATGTTTGCCCATTAATGACCAAATACTGCATGACTTATAAAATATGCAAGAAAATGGCTAGAGCTCACTTATTATGAAGGTACAGGCCAATATTAAAACAAAAGATTCTTTTTTGTCTCCTCACACCCACAGATTTCCCATTAAAAGTAACAAGTAAATAAAGATGTGAAGTACTGGTTAAATTTCTTGGCACAATAATGTCTGAGATAATGACAAAGAGTTTTGCTTTAAAAGCTAATTGTTACATTAGGAATTCACATGAAACTACAAAAGCAGCATTCATGTCACAAGTGACTCAAGATTTAATTCCAAGCTAAGGAAAAGAGAATCTACTATAATATGAAAAGGCAATTTTTATAATCCACAAAAAGAAAGATCTACAAGTTACTAATGTTCTGGCTGATGCATATTTAACAGAGAAGATCACACTAATGCAGATCAAGAAAATCAGTGACTCGATAGTCCATATAGATCAAGAGAAAAATTGGATGGTCTAATTTGAAAGCACATGGGTAACAGTTGCTACCTAAATGTAGTAAAGTCAGCCCAGAATTCACTGTTCCTATCCTCTCTACAACTTTTGAATTGTTCACAGTGTAATGGGTTTTAGTTTGATCTTCTAAATCTCATTTTATTTACATACATTTGAAGTGCTTTGATAAATATCTAAAGTTTTACTCTCCTCAATCCCTCAACAAAATTAAATGAGAAGGTCAATGAAATTAAACAAGAAGGAAGGTCCTAACTGAAAAACTATATATGTAACCTGTAATAAAGGAGAATAAGCTACACTAAGTTTGATTTTTAATGTTAGGTCTCAACCATAAAATACATTGTAGAGGAATCACTGGCCTAAGAAATGGATAAGAGAAGACTGGAACAAAAATCCACTGTCATATGTAGGAATAAGCCTGTTTGTTTTCAAGTACATTAGAACAGCATTCTTATTAACCGTACATTTAAAATATAGTAGTCTGATGAATGGTTGAATGATAGTAACTTACTAAGCCAATGTAATCAATAATAGCAGTACAATTATCTAAGTCTTTACTGAATGAGTGCTAGTTAGCAGTCTTGTCCTATGTATGTTCTAATTCACAGTAATGCATGCAATGGAAACAGATTCCGTGAGCATATTATGTGAGAAATGAAGAAAATCTGATCAAGTAATTTATTTGATATGACACTGCAATACTTAATTAGTCCGTTAACTCTGTGTTACATTTATGTGTATTCACATAGATGTGTCTGTAGAAGATAGAGTTTGATGTAAGATGTCTTTCTCAATCACTCTGCACCTTAATTTTTAAAATTAATTATTTTTTCTACTCATACAAACTTAATAGGTGCCTCAGTACCCTCCCTCCCTCTACCCCTCCCCTTGCTCCCTCTCCCCATTTCCCCTTGCTTTCCTCCCCCTCCCTCCCCTCCCTGGAGCATCCTATGGTGTGAATGTCAAACTTCCCTCTGGGTCTTCCTCTCTAATGATGTAAGGACTCAGTAGCATTGCCTAGAACCCTTTCTTGTGTTCCCCTTTAGTATAAGAACACTATTGTGGCTGTTAATCCCTTGCTTCTAAGGATCCTAGTTCCTGTGATCCATGTTAGATGTTGGGGGGGGGTCAATGCTATGCCCGTCATTGCACAGGTCGTGCAAAGTCCTATTATGGTTACTTTGGCCCTACCTTGTGTGGAGTATCTTGCATATCATTGCTCCTCCCAATCTTACAATCTTACCGCCTCCTCTTCCTCAAATTTCCCTGAGCTTTAGGGTAGGGAGAGATTAGGCTGGCCTGGTTCCAGGTGGTTAATGTAGGGTCTCTGATGTTCAGAATTTGGTTTGTTGTTGTTTTTTTTTTCTTTTTTTTTTTTCTTCAGTTTTGCTGCTCCTGCACCACCCTTGGCTCCATCCTGATGGGTATTGGATCTTTCCCACTGAATCTGGACCTCACTGATCTGAGTACACTTTCTAGCCAGCCAGAGTCAGAATTTCTCCTGCCTTCCTAGGACGGGCAGTGATTGTCTGTGAAAGGCAGACCACCCATGGCTGTGTGTACTACTGCACTAAAGTTTCATGTTGCAGCTGAGTTTTAATTCAGATCTTTATGCTTACCTAGCAAACACTTATTGACTGAGCCAATCTTCAGCAACCTATATAAATAAATATGAGTGCATTAACTAAAGTTTCACTTAAATGTCAATGTGAATGTCTCTCCACAATTATATTTGGATTATTTTGTTTTGTTAAACATAATTATTTTCTGTATTGAATACTGGCCAAGAATGTTTTAGATGCTGAGTTAATTCTCCACTTTAAAAAGTGTGCATAAGCCCTTAACTCATGACATCAAACTCACTGTTCAGGTCTTCCACAAAGTACCAGCTATACTTCACTTGCTTATTTTGCCAACTATGTATTCACCTATTTTATTTATAAGCTTAATTATAGAATATTCAATTAGTATGAGTTTATTTGCCTTTTAATATTTATAAAACTCAGTATTTTATAGTGAAGAGATAAATAAAAGAATTACATATTTATTATCCAACCTTACCTAATTTTAAGATGCATATATTATTTCTGAGGGCCTCTGTAACAAAGTGCCACAGGAGAGATGATGTCACAGAATATAATATCTCACAGGTTAGAAGTCCAAACTATGGTCCTTAACCGGGTTGATTCCTCCTTCAAGCACTGAAGAAGAGTCTTTTCATTTCTTTCCTCACTTTGGGTGCTGCCAGCAGTCTTTGGTATTTCTTGGTTCACAGATTATCACTATAATTTCCACTATAACTAAGGAAGTCAGAGATACCAGCGACTGCCTCATCTCTAACACTCTGGTTGATATACCACCAAACTTCAGGATGCCCCCAAACATGAATGCTCTAACCTCCCCGACAGGCAATTGCTAGCCCAATTCCCTACTGGGAAAGTTTCTGTAAAGCTAATGATCTAGCAAACCAGACTAATCTCAATTAGCAGAAAGCTCCAAGGGAAAAATGAGAATGCTTGGCTTCTCCATACTACCATATCCAGCAGGTACTCATGGGAGGGAAATGTCAAAGGAAGAGAGGACAAAGGATGACAGATGGTCCATAATAAGAGGAGGTCCAAGAAGAGGGAAACTGACTCGCATAAATTCCAAATAAAATCAAACCAGATTTAGACTAGGCTTGGAAAGTGAGCTTGCCTTTAATTCTATTAGAACAACCAGCAAAATCTCTAAGATCTTATGTATTATATCTAATTCATAACATCCCACCAAAAATTTGCCACCTTAAGAGAACATCATGATGGACTAAGTAGCAAAGACTTTTTACACAAAGCAAATAAACCCTGCTAACAGGTGATATATCTACTGTGTACCTTCATACCTTTAAATTTAGGATCTGTCTGATCTTACAACTAATTTTCAATATATTTGACATTATCTATCACTTTTTACCATTTTGAGATAATTTTTCAAAGAGGCTTGTCAAAACCCAATTAGGAAGCTATCTCCTTTTCTCAGTTTGGTCCCACATAGTAAGGAAAGATGACAGATACTTAGTAGCAATGCCTGTGTTGTCTCACGACTTCAGAAATGTGTAAATTGAGGCTGCAAACATAGACAGACTATGAATAAGCCTCAAGCCTTAAAAATTAGAATGAACAAGGACATTAAAGGGCTGAGGCCATGAAGAAACTTTTACAAACATTTTAAGACACACTGGCAGAGTAGGACCTTTTAAGCAAATACAGAAACCAAAAGACTACAGTGATATTTCTTGGACTTTGCTGTCTAAAGATATTCTTGAAATTGAAAAACTAACAACTAACTTTCACGGCCAAAAGTATGTAGCAGAAACAAAAAATCATTTCACTGCACAGAAAGCAGCCAAGGTATAGAAAATCCTGTTATGTATCATTTAGCAAGATCGCTCCCAACTTTTACTTAATATGTTTTAAATTTAGTTAATGTCTTAAGAACCTTGCAAAAGGCAATAATAATTTACCTCCTGTTTGTAAGGGTATTGAGCAGAAAATTCTAAAATATGAAGAACTCTACTACAACAGCAGATCAGCTCACATCATTTATTATGAGAAACTGTAGAAACATTGTGAAGATATCTGCTGTTGCTGTTGTTTGCTTGATTTCTAGTGCCAGAAACTGAATCCAAGGCATTGTACATTCTAGGCATGGACTCTACCACTGAGGTAAAGCCCTAGACACCATCCTTTATTTTGATAATCATGCATTTAAGAGTTCACCAAGAATCTACATAATTGTCACTGTACAATTTAGATATTATCTCTTTATCTACTTTTATGTCATTATCCATTACATACATATATACACCCAGAAATTCCAATGACATGGAAAAAAATCATGGGAAGTTGAAATTAGGGATTAAGGAAAGCAGACAGAAGAGAGAGAAAAATGGAGGGAGGTAATTAGAACAAGGAAGACCTCTGGAGAGAAGGGATGGAAGGCGAGGATGAAGAAGATCAGGGTTAGTGGCCTCAAAGATATCACGAGTGAGCTCAGAGCAATAGGACACATGGTGATTTCTATATACACACACAAGGCAGGAGAGCTTTGAAATGACTTACAATAACAAAAGCATGGAACACTCAGGAAACTGCATTTTACCTATTCATAAGTCATCAGGCTCACATGAAAGGCATTTACTGAAATGAAGTATAAAAGTTGTCAGGGAACCAATCAAACAAGGTTGAAATCTCTAAGTCCAAGAATTCCAAAAATAACACATGGAGAGACAAACATAATAGAGTCAGGAAATTTAATCCCTGGCCACTGTGATGGACTGACACTAAGAGAATAGAGGGCCCAGGCCTTATTATCATCTTGTTTGAGATAACAGTGAACAGAAACAAGAAAATGCAGCTAGTTTTTAGTCAGAAAAGCTCTGATACGATTACTGCTCATGGCAGACTCTATCTCCTGTCTTCTCCAGTCATCTGCCTGCTGTGGTTTGGACATGGTTTGAATGTGACCTTCAAAGATATAAGTGTGGGAAGCTCAACTCCCACTGTAGGAATGGTGGGATATGGAGGACCTTCAAGGGGGAGGTGGCAGGTAGGAAGTCATTAGGACACAGAAGCACTGACCTTGTATGGGACTAAGGTCATTCCTATGGGTTCTCTCTTCTCATAAAGGAATGTGATAGGGAGAAGCCAGGCATGGCTGGTTGCTCTGATACAACGTATGTATCATCTTGTGGTGTGACCTCTGTCTTCCACCACACCCCCCCACCACAGAAACTTCATCTCTGTCAAAACTGGTGCTATACTTAAAGCTCCAGAATTCTGAGCTAAATGGATCTTCCTTCTTTACAAATTCCCAGCCTCAGGAATTCTACTATATTAGTGGAAAGAAAAACCAGTATTTGTAGAACATGCTTTTTCATTGCCAGCAATCGTCTGTGACTTTATATTTTAATAATACAAATTTCAGGAACATTATTTCATGCCATCAAAACTGTGCATAATTTTGAAGATCAAGGTAAGATAAAATCCAAAATGTAAACTTCTCCACATCATATGGAGTTGGTCCTCTTTGAATATTAACCTACAGGTGAATGCAAGCTAAGCATTGGCTTCAGGTGTGGAAGGTGGAAACTGTCGTCACCAGTCACCAGAGAGTGCTGACTGGTGAAGACAATTTTGCTGTAGGAAAAAGAGGAAGGGCTTAAGAGGAGTTAGAAGAAATAGGAGTAGAGGGAAAGAAAAGAAAGAAACAAGAAAGGGAAGGAAAATGAAGGAAAGGTGGGAAAGAGAGGAGGCCAGATTGGTTGATACTGGGATCTCTACATGGGGAAGTCCCCATGCACCACCATTCCTCTGCTTGTTCACTGCATACACTCCTCTGTCTATCCTTTTGTTAAGGAAAATAGGGGCACCAAGCTCACACCAAGACCACCCAGGGAGTGAATGTAACAGAGCAGGAGATGAAGACAATTTAAGAAACTAGGGCATACAGGGCATGGGGAGTTGATTTCTCTCTCTTTCTTTTTCAAAACAAGTTAGAGGTTCGGTATATTTAATACCATTTCCCTGAAGGGCCCATTAAAAAAATCATTGTTTTAACACCTTCTGTCCTACTACACCACCAGGTGTGCAGATAGTGCTATAAGAAAACTAGATCAGTTGGGATGGGCATTAGATTTCTTTATGTAACAGAGAAATTCTGAAATAAAAACACAGTAGCCATGCTATACAACCAGCATTACATGAAGGACTAGGTAAAACCCAAAGTGGCGGAAAAAATTTAAAAAGTAGGAAGTCACTTATTGTTCCCTTGGAACTTTGTAAATAGTAAAAACTGATGGGGTAAAGGAAATTACCTTTCTACAAATATTCATTTTAATTAAAAAATAAGAGCTTAAATATAGCTTCAATTAAGAAGTGTACTTGCTATAGAAACTATAATTATCAAAAGTATATTTACTAAATATTATAATTCACTTTAATGCTCTGTAGATATTTTGTAATTTTTTGAACACTAAAATATATTTCAACTTCCCATTAGTGAACATTCAAAAGAGTAGAAGTTTAAAAAATATGAAAATATGACAGTAATGGTATCACCCAATCCTATGAGTCATTCTAGATAAACAGTTAAATGATACCAAAAATATATACCTTAGTGAGAATATGATTAAATAGCACTGCTAGTCATAATTCTGAATGTACTCCAAGAGGATATAACAAATGATAAGTGATTTCTATTTGAGACCTTGGAAGACCTTGGAATATATTTAAATTTTTACACAATATTGAGACTTTTATTGTGACTATGGATTTCTTTTCATTAAAAGTTTCTGTTTTGTAGAGAGTTTGATTCTTCTTCCATCTACACTAGTTTTCTTATAAAACTGTGCACATATCAGTACACACACCTGGACAATACTAATACAGGTACAGACATTTATTCTTAAGTATACCTTTACATTAATGATCCAAATATTGTGAAACTATGATTACATTCCTAAAAAGTAATATGCCTCTTATAGTGTTTGAGAAAGTCAACCAAACAGACTCCTACTGAAAACTAACAAGATTACTGCCACACATAAAAAAGCCCTGGAGAGATTTCAAGCAGAACTCATCATTGCTGTTTCAAAAACTATTAGATTTATTGATATGAAGCTGACTTTTTTAGTAAATCAAAATGGCCAAAAAATAGCACTTTTATATAGCTCAACCTAATAACTGGCTGAAACATAATATGAGCTAAATATTCTCCCAAGCTAAAGCTTACTTAAGTTTCACAGTTCCAGAAAAAATTCACATAATGCCAATTCTTATATATGTAATATTTTCATTTTTGAACTAGGATTGCTGAAGACACAATGGAAATTTAGTAAGAGAAGAACTTATTCATCCTCAAGCTGACTGACTACCCATATATTCATCTGTCTCAGAGGACCATAACCTTTCCTTACTTGCCTATATATTTCTAGAACATGAAGCAGTACTTGACTGGTGCTCAAATAAATGCTCATTTTAATTAGATGGAATCTTTAATGGAAACAGATGGTTTACTTAAGTTTAGTGTGTATTTTATATTCACTATTATATAAATTTATTTTCTGTTTTAAAAAGGCTATAGTTTTAAGAAAGTGCTATACACGGCAATGTAAATTGAGTGCCAGATTGTGCAAAAAAATATGGCAAAACACTTGTGCAAAAGCAAAGTTTATAGTAACAATATCAACAGCAGGTAACACAACTCCTACTGTGCTTTCCAATTTAAATTCATTAACTGCTTGAACCACCAACTACTCTGGGAAGTATATTTTTACATCCATTTGATCGGTGAAGTATGACATACTTCATATACAACATCTAATACATATATTATAGAAGGATGCAGATCTAATTCTAGAAACTGTACTGTTTCAGAACCCAATCTGCTAAAGAAGCAAAATCAACAATATATTTTCATCTTTCCTTATATCATGCTTAATGTCTATTTCCAATGTGATTACAAGTTTTGGAAACCAGAGAGTTCTGGCCACTTTTAAACATGACTCTTTTAGCAGTCCAGTGGCCTTGCTGAATTCTCCTGGTACTCCCCTTTTACATGCATGTATGTATGACAGGTGCATGCATGTATGGGTGGGTGCATTTACATGTGAGTATATGGGTGTGCATACATGTGTGTGCTCTTGAGCATGTTTGCCTGTGGAGACCCCAGTGTGACTTCCAGAATCTTTCTTTTTGCTTTGCTCAGGGTATACCAGGCTCCATCATGCAGAACCAGAATTACATACCATGTCCTCCTCACATTTTTATGCGGGATCAGAACATGGATCCTTTTGCTTTCCAGGTAAAGGCAAATAAGGTCAATAATGAAGGCAAATGTTAAAAGCAATGTTATTTAATCTTAAACTGACCAAAATAAACTAAACAATTTATGAAGAAAAGACGCTAAGATTACTTTCCTGACTTATAAGTGAAATCTGTAACCAAAGGGTTACCATGAGAACTCTTCAGCACTGCCATTGCTCCAAGGTCTCCTGAACACAGACACATAATTTCCCTTCAAGATACACTATGGCTGGTACTCAGTTAATGACTAAGACAATCCTAGAGTCTGATGATTACAGATGCCCTTAAAATGCTTAAAGACACACACAAATATAAACTCTTCTTAGTTTGGTTGCGATGCTGAAGTCAAAAAGAGTTATGACATCACATAAATATCAGCATCCCACATGTGTGTGTGTCACTCTAAACTGAGCACCAGTTGTGGGAATTACAGAATGCAACTCTGAAGTAGCTTGGATGCACATCTGCTCTTTATTTCTATCTTAATTGAGTTAACTTGCTAAATTACTGGGCCAAACCTGGGTGCTATAAGAATCAGAAGAAAGGTAAAGATTAAATAGAGGTCTAGCCCTGCTAGACGATGGGCTGGAAAAGCTAGGGGAATTCAAACATTTAGTTTGTTCTAAATTGGATGAAGAAATTGAAGAGATATACTCAAGAGAAGATTCTTCTCAATTAATATCAAGCAATATAATTCTCTAATATGTTCATTACTTGGTTTATATAAAAATCTGGTTGTTGTCAAGAATGCAAGAGACTGCAAACCCCACTGAAAGACATCAATTCAAGTGTCCTAAGTAGCAACAGGCATCTCAGACATAAAAAGTACATTTTTCAAGTTTCACAGAATACTTAATTTCAAATGCCATCTTTCACATATACAAAACTATTATGTGGACTGAAATGGTTAATATCAAAATAATAAATATGATGTGATTTTTAAAGTTCTGTGCAAATGGGAAACCTTACTTCTCATTACTGCCCACTGACTTTTATGTAGGAATATCTTGACCTTTTTATATCCCCTCCTGCCAGAGGCTGTCAATCTTGGTTTACTTAGTGATCAACAATTCAACATTAAAAAACTTCATGCCTTTTCCATGGCATTCTTTCAAAGATCAAAACGAGATTTTGACAGGTAAACACTATTCAGAATATGTAAAGTAAATTTTTCCATTTCAAATGAAATGATAACAAAGGATTTTCATCAAGACATTTAAATGTTATTTTGCAGCTCTTCTCCCTCTAGCATGGTACGGACTAGGCAGGAAATACCAAGCTTAACGAAGACAAGGAAATTAAAGGCAAAACTACTTTAGACAAAAATGCCTAAAAAAGCTCCCAGATTTCAACATCAACAGTCAACAATTGCACTTTTCCTTTTTTTAAAAGAAAAAATAAATATTCGATTTGGACAGAATATTAAGGAAGGAGGGCAGGAATTTGAAAAGAAATGATAAAACTGAATGCTGATAGAGGCAAAATTGGAGCAAATATTCCTAGTTTTCTTGGAAAGAAGCCATCTGCTGAAGTCAAGTTCGTTGGTATTCTGGACTAACAAGTAAGAATGCATAACAATTCAGGCTTAGATAATCTGTCCTGGAATTATGGCAATGTGTCTTGGTCCTACTTGTGTTCTTGCATTTTGGATATGCAAGATAATTGCAGGTACAGGAAAGGATATATTCACAAAAAGAATGTTAGTGTTTGGAGTCCTGTGTAATTGGAGAGTTTTTGAGATTATCTTCTTCCTCCTATGGGGAGGACATTAAAGGATACAGCTCCACAGCATGGAGTGAGTCACAACAGCACAAGAGACCCCAGAGTGGAATCTGACCTCCACATAGATGCCAGAGCGGTGGTGCCCAGACCATTGTCATCAATGACTCATGAACAAGGAACAACCCAAAAGAAACCAGAGGGTAACTTCCACCTGGGAAGTAAGCCAGTCTGTTATCCTTAAGGGAAAGAAATAGTAAATACTAGAGTTAAAAAAACTTAGCGAAAAAAGAAAATGATACAAAAGACAAAGGAAAACAAAACGAAACAAAAAAAAACCCAGCTGTGGCCTTACAAGATTAAGTCCATTGAGTGAGAAAGGACAAATGAGGAGCAACGTATAAATCAGTGTTACAAAAGAAAATTCCCAAATGGATAAAGTTTTCAGGTGTTAAACATAAATATGCACTTTATAGATAAATTGTATGACCATTATGGAAGAGTGAAACTTCAGTACTAGTAAAATAAGAGCCAGTGAACTCACCACTTGGATCTCTTTTGAGAATACAATGGGGAAAAAAGAGGCATTCTTACTCATTGTTGCAACAGTATAACTGCTGTGGCTTTCTCAAGGACAACTTGTAAGCTCAATGAAGAGCCTGAGCAGTGCACTCACAGGCTGCTCTTACCTTATGAAATATGTCTAAGATAGCCGTCTTAAGAAAATACACAATCCTTTCCGCATGTGGGTATATTTAAATACCTAACAATAAAGAAACTAAATAATGTAGAAAAACAGGCATCTTACAGACCATTGTGTAATTATTTAAACCTATGCATGTGAAAATATTTGATTTGTAAAACATTTAAATGATGCAATTTTATGTATGTTAAAAATACCAAGCAGTCAAAAGTATTTTGTATATGTTAGAATTTCATGTATAGTCAAAATGCATATTTGATTTTATTCTTCATTATATTATTATTACTATATTATATTACTATTATAAGTACTATAAACATTTCCTTTTTTACTATTTCTTAGATTCTCTAAAATAAACACTTATTACTTCTATTAAAAATTGTTGTTGCTTGGGGAGATGGCTCAATAGTTAAAGTCTTTGCCTCCCAAGCAAAAGGACCTGAATTCACATCCCTAGATCCTATGTAAAAAGATGCTGGGATATGAGAGTGAGCTGCAATTTTAGCCTTGGAAGGCAGACCTTGGGAAACTCCAGCTCAAAGAAATAAGATAGAAGTGCAATCCAGGTGTTTCCCTATACCATCATTGGGACTCCAAATAAACACTCAACTGTCTTCTTGTATGCATGTACACATGCCTACACACACACGCACACACACACACACACACACACACACACACACACACACAAACTTGTTCTTAAAGTAGAAAATTTTCAAGCTCCAAAATTTGACAGGATTTTGCATAAAACATATAAAGCTCATTTTGATTTGAAAACATTTACATATAAATTTTATATTAAAGGTGATAACACAAATGTCTTAAAATTTGGTAAAGGAATTCTCAAGTGTCTCAATATACATGGATTCACTGTGGACAGTTAGTGATAGTGGTAACAATGTTGGTGATAAAATTTATTTCAGTACTTCTCTCATCATTCTTTAAAAAGTTAAAAAAATGCTCTGAAATGCTTGCCCACTCTTTAGATCCAGAGGACAAATGGAATAAGGAAGGTTGCCATGATCCTTCTTGAAAATTGTAAACAAAGCCACACCCCAACACCCAAGAAAAAAGAAAAATAGTAAGGTCAGCATGCAACTGAATATAACAACAAATGTAAGTTTCTCTTATATGGAAAACAGTGGGCAAGTTACAGAATATGTTTCAGAACTATTCAAGCAAGGCCACCTACTTTTCCACAAAACTGGTTCTTAATAGTAGCACACTGTTTTTGCTACTATTTATATAAATCCACCTACATCCCATGAAGAAGAAGCAGTTGTCTGATAGGAAAAACACCTTGGAAAATAACAAGCTGCAGTAAATTTGTGATTACCCATCTACAGACTTAACTGAAGTTTCCTAAATTGAAAAACACTTTAATTTTTTTTTATTTATTTAATTGTGCACGTGTATGTGTGTGTGCATGTGTAGAACCACGGACGAATTCGGGAACAACCATGGACCACCTCCCTCCTCCTTGTTTACTCTGCCCCGGGATTCACAGGCTCCGCCCTACCAGCACCGGAAACGCAGGCCCTTTTTATAAAGTGTTTTTCGGGGCTGGAGAGGTGGCTCAGGGGTTAAGCCTCCGCCTTGCAGGTCCTGAGTTCGGATCCCAGACCCCACATATAGACGCCAGGGGGGGGAGCCTGCGCTTCTGGTCCTGGTAGGGCGGAGCCTGTGAATCCTGGGACAGAAGGAGGTAGAGGCGTCCATGGTGGTTCGCGAATTCGTCTGTGGTTCTACACACACACACACACACACACACACACACACACACACACGCATACACACGCATATGCACACAGTTGAATAAATAATAATAATAAAAATTTTTAAAAAAAGATATGGCCAGAAGAAAAAGTGAATATTAGCAGAATTAGTGCCCATTTATTACTTCCTTTAGACAGATGAGATATTTGCAGAAAACAAGGAAAAAAGCTTCAATTAAAAAATAAAAGTGCAACATAATCTATAAAAATTAGAAGCCACAAAATTATCTAGAATAAAACTCCTAACCTTTATTAAACATTTAGGCTATCTGAAATTTGTTTTCCTTCTTTTCTTGGCCTTGTCTTTCTGTATATTATTTTATAGATGTATTAAGTGTTTGAGTTCATTTTTTTCTAGCTATGTGAGATTCATAATGAAAACTGAGAAATATTAATTTTCTTCTTATTGCTTTATAGTACATAAGACTGCTTATAAAACATGATGCAAATTATATGCTCATATAAAATAATTAGTACCTGTGCACCACATGCATTTTGTGAAAGAAACGGAAAAATATTCACAGTAAGTACTTAAAATGACACATGGATGCATACATACATTCATCCACTGAATGTGGATGTAAAATGTGTTTGAACACCCTGTGCCGGTGCCCAGCTGGTGGCGCTGTTTGTGAAGGCTGCAGAGGAAGACTTGCAAGCTCAAGCTTCTTCTATTCCCTCTGTGCCTACTGAGTCTGGCTACAGGATGAGCTGCCAGCCGTTTCGTTCCTGCAGTCATGTCTTCCCCACCTGCTGCTAAACCTCCACAATGATGGACTACATACCACTGGAAAACAAGGAGAGACCAAGCCCTTGCTCCCTTAAGTTGCTTTGGTCAGAGCTTCATCACGAACCACAGGGAAGAAACCAGCACACATATCTGAATGACGTCAGCGACTTTCTTAGAATGATTCAATGAACAAATGCATGAACTAACATTCGAAAAGATCTAATCCCTGCATGATGTAGTTGAAAGAAAATGAATACACCATGAAGAAATAATTTTCTTCAAATAAATGAGAGGAGAGAGATAGCAAAGGGGGAGTAGAAGGGAAAAAGGGAGGAGAGAGAAAAGACAAGAGGGTGGGATAATGCATGCCTAGTGTGTACATGTGCAACCACTGAAGGAAATGCATTGATCTTTACTCTCTGTAGTGCAGACTAACAATTCTCTATTTGTATCATTCGATAGATGGAATTTATGAAGATGGCCGAGCAATATTTCCTGTTTAACTGTCCCATCATTATTATTTAGTTTTGCCTTTAAGATCACGTGTAACACATGCCCAGTCTGATGCCAAGCTAAGCCTGTCAGTTCCTTCAAGTAAATGACCAGTTCCCAACACCTGAAAAGTCTGAACTTGTCCACAGTTTCTAATTTTATGCATGGTGCCCATAGAGGGAGCTTGCCAAAGCTCTCAGGTAGAGAAGCTCTCTCTCCCTCTCACCCACACAGTTACTTCTGTACATCTTTTTATCTATTTTCTTTTCTTACAGCTTACACATGCTTTCTATTAAGTTTAAGTTTTGCATTGTGTTTACTTAAAAACACATGTTTTGGAGTAATTTTAGATTTCCCAAAGTATTACAAAGAAAATACAGCAAACTCTATCATCCCACTGACAAAGTTTCCGTTTCTCTAATGTTACCATCTTAGAGTGCCCAGGTACATCTGTCAAACCAAAATTTGTATACAAATTATTTTCGGGGTTGGGGATTTAGCTCAGTGGTAGAGCGCTTGCCTATCAAGTGTGAGGCCCTGGGTTCGGTCCCCAGCACCGGGGGAAAAAAAAAGTTAAAACAAATTATTTTCTTTTCCTATGCTACTTAGTTCATAATGAGCATGGGCTTTGACTTTCTTTTGATCAAATCATATATATACAGTATCTCACATTTCATCATTAAGATTCGCTGCAAGATTTAATCATTCAAGACTGTGGCTTAGACTCTTAGGAGAGGAAGTATGGGGTTTTGTTTTGCTAAGATATTTTAAGTCAAGGCCCATTTAGGCAATGTTATCAGATCTGTCATATAAGCAAGATATCAATGTCTTTCCTTTAGTTCAATAGTCTAAGAACTGGGCAATGCAAACTTCCATGAAGGTGCATTTAGTAACCCTCTGATACACAAAACGAGTCACAAATCTGATCACTTATCTGTACATCTAACTATTTTGCTTTGCACATAGTAATGCCTTCTGTGTCATGAAAGCCTAGGACATTATGTCTCTCCATTTCCCATTTTGCACTAATCTAATATATGTGCATGTCATGTTCCTTTAGTTGAAAGCCTTAAAGTATCTGTATAATGGAAGGAATCCTTTCCCCAAATGACTCTGAAATGCTTAGGGGAAAAGTGATCTCTCTAAACACAACCTCCACTGGCAACTCACTGAACCAGTTAATGATCATGTGTGAAAATTCTGACTCACAGGAAATCCACAGAGAATTTCCAACTGAACCACAAACTTGAGTTAGAAGAAAGAGCAAATAATAGTTGTATTTATTACTCCTTGAGGAAGAACAAAAAATTAACTTTTTGAAATTAATTGCCTACCTTGATTATCATAAAGTTTAGAGCACAAACTAGTATGAGATAGGAATTTACTACTGAAATTATGATTAGTAAGGCTCATGTAGGCATGTAGACCTAAAGACAGCAGCCCTCAGCTCTATCAATTGCTGCCAGATGTTTCTGAGGGGCTCACTTCTCGAAAGAGGTGACTTATTTCCAATTCCATTTATCTCTTGAATCCAGGCTGTGGAATAAGAGTTTTTAAATTGAAAAATAGAAATGAAAATACTTTCAAGAAAATTACAGTCTGACAAACTTGCACCCGTGAGCTTCTTAGAATGGCTTTAAAAGGCATCTAATGACCAAAAACAAAGCTCTGAAACTGACCTCATAGTAGCTGCGAACCGCATTGCAAAATGCTTCATCAGCTACAATCTGTGTTTCCCCATTGAGGAAGGCCTGGAACCGTTCTTTCAGTAACTGCAGCTGTTGCTTATTAAGCTGGAAGGAAGAAAGAAAAGCAAACAGGTAAGTCAGTTCATGTAACAGAATAACTATTGAAAGTGATATTTACTATCTGTAGTTTAGACTTTACACACAGAATTAGCTGCAGGGTTAAGAAAAATAAAAGCTAAAGCACTCTGTTTCTTGCACTTATGACTCAACTTTAAAATTTTTCCAAGTTACTTTCCCACATATTCCAGATTACTGGTATTGAACTGAATTCCAAATTACTAACCTAGTATAGAGTTCTTACTATTATTACCTTGCCAGCTGTTTTTGCAAAGATATAAATATGAAGTTGGACAGGAAACTTAACTGATGTAAAAATTACCTGGGCATACAAAGTGAAGAGCACAAAAAGTCTTGTTAATGAGTGGACAATATTTTGGGCAAGAGGTGACAAGACAGAAAATTGTAAAAGAGAAAATGGACTCCTGTGGGATTTTAGAAAGTACCACTGCTGGCTTCCAAAGTTTTCAGTTCCATGAACACACTTCAATGCTTACACTGAAATTAATGGAGCAATGAGGAGGTGATAAACCAAATAAGACCAGAGAGCCGATGAACTGAGAAGGGAGTGTGTGTTCTGGCAAACTGGGAGGAGAGATGCCAGCCAGGGCACAATGCCATTTGATAATCAGATTTCCCCACCAACGGAACCCTAGCTACCATCCCTACCATCACTGACAATGGTTTACACCTGGGCTATGATTTACCAAGCATGTCTTCTCATCACTGCAAGCAGGATCAGCTACTTAATCTGCAGGATCCTCTGCATCCAAAATGGAGGTAAAAATCTCCTCTTTAAAAATTATCAAGAATTTTAAGACACCAGTAGAAAAGCATTAAATCAAGCAGGGGTACGTGGAAGTACTGGTCTAAGTATACTGCACTTGCTCCTGCCATGAAGTTTGTCCTGTTTACATAGACGGGGTCATCACTAAAGCTGAGGCATTAGGCCTAGAAGCACAGGAGTACTTTGTCCTTGGTTGACTAATGAAAGCAAAGTAGCTCTGAAAATTATACATCTTGAAAAATGTGAGGACATACAGCAAAAATTCACCTCGATAGCACAAGCACGACCATGTTCATAGCAGCACTGTATACAATAGCAAAGTCATGGAATCAACCCAAATGTCCAACAGTTAACGAGTGGATAAGGAAAATGTGGTACATCTATACAATGGAGTACTATTCAGCTATCAAAAATGATGAATTACTGGAATTTGCCAGGAAATGGATGTCATTAGAAACAATTATATTAAGTGAAGTATCCCAGACCCAGAAATTAAGCACCATATGTACTCCCTAATAGGTGGCTCCTACTACCAAACCCACCCAGCCCTCCTAGAGACACTCAAAGATAAATCTCTGTAATACCTACAGTAATTGCAAGGATTATGAACAGGAGGGATGGGGTAGGAGGGCCACACCAGAAACAAGGAGAGAGGGGACCATGTTACAGCAGAGAAAATAGGCCTCCATCAAGGACTGCAAGTAAGTAATGAGACATCTGGTTAAGTTCACAGACTTTCGTCCCTGATCATTTACAACTGAGGGGGTATGATCTCACCAGAAGGGGAGGGCGTATAGTCTGGCAGATAAGAAGTAACCATTTTGCAAATGGGTGATTGACCCCTCCCTCACTGTGGTTTCCTACTTTTATTACATCTACCTTTGAATGTGCTCTTATAACAAGACTCTAGTTTAACAGCTTTTTGTCTCTGGCCAGGGGGTGACATACAATGCCCATCAGGATGGAGTGAAGGGCATTGCAGGAGCAGCAAAACTGCAAAAGAAAATCAACAAACCACAATCCAGAACTTCAGAGACTCTCTATCAACACCTAGAACTGGGCCACATTAATCTCTCCCCATCCTGAAGCTCAGGGACATTTGCGGAAGAGGGGGCAGTAAGATTGTAATAGCACAAGGATGGGAGAAGTAATGATATGCAAGATACTCCACACAAGGGCCGAAGCAATCATAATTGGACTTTGCATGCCCTGCGCAATGTCCAACACACTACTGACCTCACAAAGTCTAGCATCTGCTAAAGGCACCAAGATCCTTGGAGGCAAGGGATTGACAGCTACAGTAGTGTTCCTATGCTTAAGGGGAACACGGGAAAGGGTTCAGGGAAATGCCACTGGGTCCTTGTACGTCATCGGAGAAGAGGGTCCAGAGGAGAGTCTGGCATGCACATTAAAGGATTCTCTGGGGATTGGGGGAGAGGCACTGGGGGATGGGGAGGGAGGGGTGAGGGGAGGTGGAACAGGGGGGTCGGGGGGAGGAGGCGGGAACTGGAACTGGTGTACCTACTAAGTTTGTATGAGCGGAAATAATAATAAAAAATGTTAAAAAAAGAAAAAAAGAAAAATGTGAGGAACTGCAGAATAGTGATGCTTCCACTTAATTCAATCCTGATCAGACTTTATTAAAGAACCCAGTCCAGTCTTGAGATTTCCAGAAGGTATGGGGCATTTGGAAGCAGAGTGAGGATAAAATGATCAAAGGATAAGCGAAACTACAGGAAACGCAAGAAGCAACTTGGGAAAGGCAGGCTACTGTGAAATAAGTTTAAATCTGCTCAAAGAGCTTATTAAAATGCCATTCAAATAACTGAGGACAGAAATTCTTCAAAAAAATAAAATTTTACTTAGGAGTCTGACAAACAAGACCGGTTGCAAAGAAACTGTTGCTGGTAGTAACAGGCTGATAAAAAAGGTCCTGTTGTAGCTAGGTATTAAAAAATAAACAAGAAGCTTTCACTTTGAGGATGATGTCTTTGCTAAGTAATCTCCTTCACTTTAGGAGAAGCCAACCCATTACTACCTCCATCTTCATAAAACGAAGAAAATGAGAGCAGTTGCCTCTTGCTTGCATGTGCAAGAGCAAAGCAAATAGAGACCATGACTTTGGATCCCTAAGCACAATCTACAGAAGGGACCAGAGGGAAATGGGACAGTAAGGCAAGAGGTAGCAGAGAACACTTTAGTTCTCAAGCCAGGGGCTTTATAGCAAAGAGCTTCACCTTGAGAATCAGGCTTCAGGAATGTACTGGTCATGGAGGTGTACGGAAGCATGACTACGAACAGGAGGGCACCTCAGTTTTCATTTGTCCCAGTCCCTCATTTGGTGAAGCAATCTACAAAAGGCAAAACTTGTATTTTTTTAATTTTACTAATTTCCTTGTACCTAAGGCTTTTGATTGCTCTTCGAAATGCCACCAAAATATTGTCTTTGCAATTTCCAGTTTATCACTACTTAATGTCAATTGTTAGAGCTTGTCATCATTTGGGGATTATGGTCTAGTATACTCAAAGATATGAATGAAATAAAGGAGGCTAGAGTGAACCATCATCTAGGAAGCACAGCAATATCCATATAGTTCATATCACATGCCACGTGCACTTGTCCAAATGAGCATCAGGCTTTGACTTTTATAAATAAAGTATATTGCAGTTACATTTAAGAAATAAAGTAGCACCAAATATTACAACCATATAAGGTGTCAATAGTTATTTTATTACTATAATGTTCTGGCATTTTCGCATAGACTAAATTTGACAAAAAAAAAAACTTAAAACAGCACTGGAAATAGCTGTCAGAAAGCAGTGTTTTAGAGTTTTTACATTCTCCAAACAAATTCCATTATTTACTAACAGACATACTAGTGCAGCTGTGTGCAGACCCCAAAAATTAACACAAAAACAATCAGTTATGCACTGTAAAATGTATGCATAATATCTCAAGAGAGTAAAAAACAATAATCCATTTTCTACTAAGATTTCACACTAAAGAATGGTCCAGAAATAACTGAATAGCTGCCCAGAAAAAATTCAACTGTGATATAGCTTATAATGTTATAGATTAAATGAATTAAAACCTTAGGTTATAAATGATGGACAAAAAAATCAACTAGGAAAACCCAAGGGAATCCTTTTAAATATTAATGGGAGAAAGACCTTTCTAATCATAGCCCAAAATTTTTCAAGTCCATTACAAGAACAGAAACTTATAGATATTTTTCATGAATGTAAATATAAAATCCAGCATATTAGAAAAGTTGACACAACAGAGGTAAAATGAATTACACACCAAGTCTAAGAGGTATTTCTCATAGTTATGCAAGGCTGGCTCAATACTTTTAATTTAATTAATATAGGGATTTGGGGAGATGGTTCAACAGTGGAAAACTTGCTGCATTAGCATGAAGACAAGAGTTTAGATCTCTAGAACCAGAATAAAATGCTGGATGGGTGTGGTGTACCACCTGCAGTTGCAATCTGGAAGGCAGAGACCAGACAGGTAGGTCCCAAAACAAGCTGCCTTCCGAGGGAGGGCTTGCCATGACAGCAAGCTCTTGGTATCCATAATGTCACTGGGGTTGACAATAGAGATGTATCTGGACACATGAAAACTAAAATTATTATTTAATTCAGTGTCAAGGGGTTAATAGGAAAAATTGCACCAATCTCATGTTTATGAATGGAAGCTAACTTTGCTATATCCAAATAAATGATATGGAAGTAGTTGTGCAAAATGAATGCAAAAATTCTTTGTGCAGTGCTACAGAAATATATTTTTTTCCAAAATACCTTGGAACGATACCTAAAATAAGAAACCATTCATATGGAAAACGGGCAAAATAAGAATAAGTGCGTTCCATGTGCAGAGAAAAGTCATGGAAACTTTATGGAAAACACAAGGGCTGGGGAAATGGGAAAATAAGGGTTGAAAGACTTTTCAACCTGGAGTGCACTATGCACCTTGAGATTTTAATTACAGAACATTACTATCTACTCAAGTTTTACTTCGATTTAAAATAGACACTAATATAATTACAATTTTGTACATCGTTAAAATCAGAATGGACTGAATCTGTAGCTCAGTGATAGGCCTAGCATACAGAGGGCCATGGGCTGAATCCCACTACTGCCAGGAAAAGAATAAACAAACACAACACAATTATGATTCATCACAAATAGCTCAGCCCCATCCTGCTTGGAATTTTGCCAGAGACCAACTGACTATCAATTATCTCTTCAGGAGAATATTAAAATGTTACTGTGTTCCTTTTTCTTCTACTATTTCAAGTATAAGGATTTCAAGAAACTTAGAACAATCATGTCAGAAAAGAATCTAGCTAACGATTATCTCCACAACATCTAATCAAAGCAGTCATCTTTGGTGGATTAATCAATTAACTTTGAAGCAAGGCCTCATGTAAGTTAGAGTCACACTGAACTTACTATGGGCGCCAGGCCGGCCTCCAACTTGCTATGTGGCATACAGCGGCCTTGAACACTTACCTCAGATTTGCTGGGATGACAGGCTATACCATCAGAATTGAATCAATGTAATACTACTTGCCAAGTGACCTCCCAGACTCCTCAGATCTCTCAGCCTAACCACACACACACACACACACACACACACACACACTTCTTCTATGAAATCAATAAAACTTATTTAACCTTGAGCAGTTATAAAATATTAAAATGTGACCCTCTGTGACTTTTCAGTATTATCCATTTCTACTTCCTTACTTTCTAGGACAAGAAAGATTGGATGTAAGTTTTTTTCAACAAAGCAATTTAAGAATCTAAGCTCATGATTACTGGCTGCTCTTTCCTAGACTGAAACATCCTGGTATCCTTCAATACCCTGAATACTGCCCTACACAGAACCTGTAGTTTGTTTATAAAATGAGTATGTTCATTAAATTTAAAGACACAAAACACGCTTGCCAAGCTGTGAGGTGAACTAAATGAGGTGCACTATGACAGTAATGTCCCCCTTAAAAAGCGCTCGGAGAGTGTTCATCATCCTAGATAGTGCGGCTCACACTGTAACCTCTCTTTGTCCATTAATTCAACCTGAGAACTAATTAACTACTGTTGGCAATCACATCGACTGCCTCACATCATGTCTACAGTCAACACAAACTTCTAAAACACTCTTCCATGCTCTCTTCATTGCACCCTGCTTCATCTGTCTAAAGTCATTTTTTTTCATGGCTACAGTTAAGACTGCTGTTTAAGACTGTTGATTCCTTTACCACATATCTGTTAATCTGTTATATCCATTAGTGTCATACGACATTGTTCATGGTCTTTATCTAAATAACTATAAAAATGCTCACTGATACTTAAGGAAAGAATTCTGAATCTGAGAGTACAACATACTGCTTCTGTTTGATATACACTATACCTATAATATATATGTACTTTATCTATTATATATATTATATATAATATAGTATATACACTATATCTATTATATATACATATACTATATCTATAATTGCCATTTTGAGGGTCCGTTGATTTTATTATTCAACCTGTGTTTTAATTTTGCCTATATTTTTCTTTCAGACTATTGACTACACCATGAAAACTTTTTTCAAATATAAATCAAAAGTTTACAAATACAAATTTTCTACTGGTGTTTAAAACAAACTTTTAACATAAAAATAAATCATTGAAACTTAAGTAAAGCATCCATATCCTTCCAGATATATAAAAGCACATTTCAAATCCTGACAATAAAAACTAAATCTGACAGATCCCAGTCCGCGACAGCATCCATAACAACTGCCATAGGGAAAACAAAACTCCAGAGTTTAGAGAAAATCTGTATTTCTTTGTTATTTTTTTCATTCAAATCAAGTCCTAGCCTTTTCATTCCAAATCACCAATAATCTGAAGATAATATGTCAGAATTCACTGCATGAGAGATCAGCCAGTATTGTTGCAGAGGAAACCAGCAACTACCACTGTGTGGATCCTGCCCTGACTTGCAGTCCCCATCCCAAGGCTCACTATTCATGGTAGGGGATGTGTGACATCTGGCCAGCAGGAGGATCATGGGTACTTTCTCCTCAGGACAGAAGACAAAGCTTTACTCTTTACTTCTGCCACTGAAGTCATGCAAATGCAAGGCACAATTGTTAATAAGAGACAGAAAAAGATATTGCCATGTGAATACTAAAGGATAGGAGGGAAAAGTAAGACCATACTCTGACCAGAAGAAAAATTTCTACAATGCTGGTGTCCTGACACAAGTGAGCAACACACACACACACACACACACACACACACACACACACACACACACAAAGGTACCATACCATACCACAGAGAAGGTGCCAGAGCACCATTCAGACCTCATGCTCCTTGTAAGGCTGATCTTATTTTAAACTATATATATATGAAACTGCCTCATTTATAAAGCAGACCCAGTGGGCTGTGAACATCCAAGTCTAAGAGCTGAGGTGGACTGAAAGAACATATTTTGGCAAATTAAATGCCATTACCTCGCAAAATTGAGCAAAAAGCCTCAAATGTGCAACAGCACTTTCATGTATTTTATAAGCAAGTGTCTACTCACAAATGACAGTACAGATCCTCACTTCCTGATGCATTATGGATAAGTGCCCCGGGGTGACTCACTCTGCCACTGCATGAAGGGCTCCCACCCACCCTCTTGTTGGCTTCGCAATGGAATTAAAATCTCAGCAGAGTAACACAACAGTATGGCACTAGGTTTGTGGGAGAAGACAGGTGAAAACTGAAACTATGTATGTGAAATCCCAAGAATTTCAGAAGGTTCTACCATATGTGTACTAAGGGCGATGCAACAATACCTCACTTTCTTTTCTCTTTTCTCCTTGTCGAGTTTTAGCTGACAGATAAAAATTATCCTTATTTAAATTATGTAATACTTTAATATAACTTTTTCTTTTATATAGGTTTATATAGTATAAAACAGATGAATGGACCAAATTAACATGTGTATCTTCTCATGGTCAGCTTGTGTCGGGTAAATGTGTGTGTGTGTGTAGAATACTTACAGTTTATCTATATAACGAAGTTAAAACATATGATATTATTATGAATTATAGTTGTTAAACTGCATTTGATCTCTAGAGCTTTTTCATTCTGCATAAGTTAACATTTCATCCTTAAACAATCATCAATCTCATCAATCTTTCTAAAATACCTATAGTGTCTTGTTACAAATGATTACATTAAGGTCAAGGAGGCTAAATGTCTTGCTCTGTGGTGATCCTAAAGTACCAGTTACCATTTATCCTCCATTATCCTCATAGGTGCAGGTATTCAAGAAGTGGTATACATTCTTATTTTATGTGTCCTACAGAGCTGCATGTACTATATATTATTTTAAAATAGTTATTACTGCGCACCCATCTCTCTACTAAGTTTTCTGGATGGCCACAGGAATGAAAGTTGCTATAGGATGAGGAGTTGATTTCTAACTCACTTTAACTATACTAAAATAATGCTTTTAGCACATAGACTGTTTTTGATATGTCTAAGATGAATTAGTAGAAGTCAATTGCTAAGAGACTCTTTCCTAATAGTATGGCCAGATCCTCTACTCATGTCTGAACTTCTCACAAAATACCAAAAACAAAACAAAACAAAAAATCACAAACAAAATGGATCAGAAAATAGCCCATCAATGACAAGAGTATTTCATTACTGAGTCTATGTATAACTAATGAGCAATGGAGAATTCTAGAAGCTTGTTCCATTTTTATACATCTCTAAATCCCACACAACTTAAATGATGTTAAGTGGATTCAGTAGTTTCAGTGTTTCAGTTTCTTCTTCAGTTCAGTAAATACAGTGATGATGCATATCTAACAGTGTTATTGTATTAAATGAGATGCTAGAACAGGAGCTTAACATATTTTAAATAGTTTATAACTAAAATTATTTTAAATACACATGATTATTTTACTTGAGCAACTGCAAAGGCCGACAGGGAGAATAATTAATAGTAGATGAATGCAACGTTATGCTACCCAGCACATCAGTCACAAAACATAGGTTTTTACAACATGAATTATGCTCATTAAATTGTATATATGCTCTAAATTTGAAAGCCACCTTAGGGCTCAAGTAAAGTCTTAGTGAATAAAGGGCTTGCGACACAAGCTGAGGACCTACCCAGGAATTCCCAGAATAATGTAAAGTTGGGTGTGGCAGTACACATCTGGGATCCCAGTGTTTCTAGGCTAAGACAGGAGGAAGAAACAAGAAAATCCTCAGAAATTCTTGGGCCATCTAGCCAGGTATATACAGCAGTAAATAGCAAAGAAATACTGTCTCAAACTAGGTACCAGGTGAGGTCTGATGCCCAGGTTGTCCTCTGACCACCACAAGTGCATTATGGCACATAAAGGATTGTATACATGCCCATTCGGAGTTCTATTACAAAGAAGAATATAAAAGCCCTATGATTGACATCTTAGTTGTTTACATGTGGAAAAACACTGAACATATATGATAAAATAACTTTTATCTATTGCTTTTTATGTATCAATACAGTTACCAGAAAGTTTGATATTGTAGTATCTGTTGGTCAATGCTAGAACATAGATATAAATGTGATGTTCATGTATTCCCAAAGAACAAATGAATAGAAACCATGCTACCCCATGCTATGTGGGAATGAGCTAATTTAGCAGCAGACTCCATTACATGTGACCTTGGTTCACATCTCTGTGATTTATCGTATTAAACAGAAATTCAACAAGGATCAAATGACTCAGTAGCCTGCCCTCCATATCCAGTCAACCAACTGCAAATAGAGGAAAAACAGATTGCATCTCTGTTGAACACAGGCAGTTTTTTTCTTATTATTGCTTCCTAAATAATACAAAATAACCATTATTTACATAGCCTTTACATTCTCTTTAGGTATTACACATAGTCTACAGATGACCTAAAGTATTCATACGAAGGCTACATTGAATACTAAGACATTTAATACAAGGAGTTTGAGCAGCTGTTGGTATACATGTGGGGGATCCTGAGCCACATCCCTGTATTTGCGTAGTGGTTTGTTTTCATTTGTAGACAGTGCAGTAGTTATTATTAGACACCCA
This sequence comes from Typhlomys cinereus, assembly GCA_023101885.1. NCBI lineage: Eukaryota > Metazoa > Chordata > Mammalia > Rodentia > Platacanthomyidae > Typhlomys > Typhlomys cinereus. Next base: position 2,725,397 of record JALPQD010000001.1, read on the forward strand.
TCCCTCCCCCAAGTGTTCTGGACTAGGAAACAGACTGAAAGATTAAAGCATAAAGATAGATTACAGATTTAAGATTGTAAACCCTGTTTCTACACTCTAAGATCACAGTAATTTCTCCATCACTACATTCTCTACCCTACCAGTGCTTCTCGTTTGACTCTATCTCTTCATTCAGCTGCATTTTTAAAAAGATAATGAAGTTAAGGGCTAAAGCATTATTGCATACAGCTCTCTTCTATCCCTGAACAAGATGATAAGTAGATAAGAGAGAAATCTGGCAAGGCTTATAGGTCATTATCTTCCAAGCATCTGCTTTAGGATGTTCATTAACTACATCTGTTTCACTCCCCCTAAGAGAGTGAAAAAGACCATAAAGTAGCCCTTAATAGTCCCTAGCAATAACATAAGTTCATGAAAAGTAAATTAGACCAATTATCTGAAGGAGCTGCATGGGCAAGCTCTGACGCAACCAGTAGTTCAAAGATGACTGCAGAAGTAGAGGAACGGAAAGCCCCTGAGCCCTTCTGAATAGTTATTACACCATGGAGTGACACCCACTTCCTTGCCCAGCCACTGACGAAAGTCAGACAAAACCAATGAGGCATGACAAGCCTTCTTAGATGTGCTGCATGAATGCTGCAGCAACAGAGAGAACAACACACGCCATGCCAACTTGCTGCCACTCCTCACGGAGACTGCATGTCACAAACCATCAGACTCTAGGCAATTCTCTCCTCCAGGTGATTCTAGTCCACTATGTCAAGTCCACTGCGCTTTCAAAAGAATATGAGCTACCCCCTACCCGCGATAGATACATACTGTAACAACTTGTAATAGCAGTCAATGCTCACCACTTACTACACATCACTACTTTCTGCACATGGAGTGGTTCCCTGTGGAACAGAAACCTTGCTCTTCAGAAATAAATAACTGGATAAATTAAGAAAGTGCTCCCATTCAGATTTTGCAGGCCAAAGCAGGCACATCCCTGAAAATTTACTACATTTCAGCCCTCCCCACCCTGTTTTTCTTGGGACTCCTCAAATCACATTAGTACAGGTAACATTAGTACAGGTACCCCAAAAGCCTAAAAGTCTATCATATTATAAAACCAGGTTGAGGATGTGGATACACTTCCCTTTCCCTTCAAAATACCATCCCATCGTGCCATTTGCTTGTGCCATTGATGTACACTGTTGAGGAATTTCATCTCATCTGTATTAGGAACAAACTCAAATAAAACAATAAAACATAAAAGAAATCTAATTCCTCCTGAGGTACCAACATTAAGTCTTCCTGTCTTTAGTTCTCCTTCCGCACCACATATACACATCTGTCCTCTGCTTAGATGGCTCTGCCCTGACTGGGGTACTAACTCCTTAAACACCTGATCTTTGATTCCCCTCCAGAAGAAGAAAGCCAGCTACTCAGAGTAGAGTGTTACATGTAAGTGAGCTGCACAGAAGATGTAGAAATTAATTCCAAGAGAGCGGGTATGTTGTCCAAATACGCTCCTGGCCAGATTCAAAGAGGCCTTAGGCAATGGCAATGCCTTGCTCCACAGAGGCGCAGCATGAGTAGCTCTATTTTGCAGATGATGTTGTTCTCGGGCAGGAAGAACTCTGTGCCTCAGTACCATCTGCTCTTTCATGGCAGGGTTCCCTGTGCTGAAACCACGTTTGCAAGAAACAGATTTCATACTGATGACAAAGTACTCAGGCAGGAATGCTCTGTGAAAGACAACGGATGCTCACAGGAAAGCGTAGACACACGGACCACCTCATCCTGTCATACAATGGCCCCTTAAGGTAGGATACAAGCACTTTGGTTTGATGGGGTAGACCTAGAAGAAAAGATTTGACAGTTTTGCTCCTTCTAAACTATGTACATATCACAGATGAGAAATGTCTTCATTCAATGAAATGTGCCAGTTACTCTTATTTGTTGCTAGTGTGACACATTGAAGCCCAAAGTCAAACAACATAGGGAGAAAGGGGAGGTTTATTCAGCTTACAGCTCCAGAGAGAGACAGTCCTTCTTAGCAGAGAAGGCGTGGCTGGATCACAAAAGCTGGAGGCAGTCTAAGTCACAACCATAAAGGAGAATGCAAGCTGTTTTGCTGCCAATTTTAAGAACAGACATTTCCCAGAAGTAGGGTGGGATTAAACTACCTCAAAGTCTGCTGTGACTGCCTTCCTCAAGCAAGACTCCACCATCTAAAGATACCAAGACCTTCCCAAACACGAGTCTGTCGTGGACACAATTCAAGCCATGACAGGAAGGATAGAGGAGACTGAAAGTAAGGGAGTTCAGCTTACCATATTGCTGGCTTTCTGATATGAGTAGCCATGGAATATCTGTTCTAATCATTAAGTTGGGTTCCAGTCATTTAAATATTGACTGAAAGTAACCTAAATCCCAACTCTGAATTGTCTATTAAACAATAAAGAAATTAGTGTCCCTTATTAAAGATGTCCAAGGCAAAAATCTTCCAGAGATGTTCATTCAGATACTCCCAAGAAAAAAAATCTAGCAATACCACCTTTTCTGTCTATGTCTGTCCTATCGCTGAGTTTATCATTTTCCAAGAAATCCTCATTAACTTTATACCAAAAAATTTCATGTAGAAGTAACCAAAAGGATGAAAAGATTTTTGCAGAGAAAGAGAGAGAGAGAGAGAGAAAGGAGAAACATAAACAGTAAGCAAAGGAGAGGAGGAAGGAACTCTATCAGACAAAATGTTTTCTGAAGAAGCCACTGAAGAAATGGAACTCCATGACTGACCAACCAATAGACCCAAAAACTAAGAGGGACACACCCCCTCAGCATGGTAGAGACTGATACACAGATGACACCCAGGATTTCTGAAGGATGGAAGGGGGATGGAGAGCAGTTCTCTACTGGCAGCCTTCATTGCTACCGTCACTTGGCCTTTCCACCGAGGAACCTAAACTGGCAAGCGGAATCCCAATATTTGCATTTTCAAAGGCTCACAAAAATACTTTAATATAAAGTGAATCCCTGGCTAGTATCTAAATTCTACATATAAGTCATTTACATTCACATCAGCTTCTTAATTATTGTGTTTTTAATCCATATATTTAAAAACATAAGATACAAGGGCATCATTCCCTTAATGATGAAAAATCCTCTTACGTTTATTTCCTCCACTTATAAATACTTTAGCTGGCAAATGTTCCTCTAAAACTTTATTGCAAACAAATTAAAAATGCTAGAAAACTCAAGGGCTTGTGGACACTAAAAGGAAAAAAGCTCTCCTCAAAACAACCATACACCTATACCAGAGTTGCATAAATACGTGCATTTAATTTTCTGATTCTAATTCAGAATGTATGTACAGAATACTGCTGACAATGTTGTATGTTTATATACAAGTAAAAATTGCTTTTGTCCCTTACAATGCTAATGTTCAGATAATTAACAAAACAATAAACAAAACTAAAAGTGTTTTGCAGCAAACCTACTTCTATGTTCGTTTAATTGAAAGGCTATACTACCCAACTATAAGCCGCATTCTCATTTCTGGAAGTAATACATAGGAATCCCAGATGAATCTTGTCCAGTTAATCAACATGTAGCATTGAGTGTAAATGTTTATATGAACAAAAGTGAATGTCTAGTAAAAGTATCATCAGTGCGATATTTGGATTACAGTGAAAAGCAGCCATTATTTATTTACATTTAATGTAAGTTGGTGTCCTGTAATTTTGTAACTTCCTTTCTGACCCTCTCTCTGTGTGTCTGTTTTTGTGCATCTTCCTTCTGTTCTCTGACCTGTCTTCTCAGCACCAGTACTGGGGCCTTTAGGACTTGATGCGCCACCAGTCCAGTCGCTTTGAGTCCTTAATCTTCCAATGCTGTCTCAAAAAGAAACCCGAAGGAAATTTCCACAGCAGAAAGTAACATGCTGGGCAAGTCTGAAGCCAGGCAAGTAGATGAGATGCCAGTGTGAGGCAGGCATCACTTGCAAAAAGTGAAGAACAGATAAATAAGAGCCAAGGACCATCCCCACAACCCTGTCTGAAAACTGCATTGGATTGCTGAAGAACCCCTACAATTTCAGGGCTCTGCAGTGCAAAGCTGCAACATTAAAGTTCCTCAGGAGTTCTGATAGTCAGCCAGATTTGGGGCTTCTGGTGAATGTTCTCCAAAGTTGCAAACTTTAACCAACTGAATCACGGTACAGAGGGATTAAGGAATAGACAGACCAATCCCCCAAATTCCTTCACTATAACACCTCAATTGATTTTTTCAAATCAATCTAAAAATAATGACAGATGCATTTAATCCAGAGGGTAGGACTAAATCCAGTTTTAAAATCATACATCTACTCATGATCCAAAGAGTCTCTGGTTGTACAATTTTGATTTTAAGATATAAGCACTTTTTAAGAGTTGTAAGACAAATGAAATCATAAAATTTCAGGAAAATGGTTGCAACTGTTTAATATTAAGTGAGATAATGCTCCAGAAAAGCAAATACTGTTGACTTGTATATGTACTATACTTACCCAAGAATAGTTATGTGAGAAGGTAGGTACAGAAGTTAGGTACACAGTTAGGTGAGAAGTTAGAAACTAGAATGGAAGTACAAGGGTAACCAAACACAGAAGGTAAGAAGGTGGAATAAGAAAGGGAAGAGGAGTGGGGAAGTACAGGGGTAACCAAACACAGGTGAGAAGGGGGAGAGGTAATACTGGGGTGGAAGCATACAAATAGGAGGGACAGGGAGATGGGAAGGAGGATCAATCAAGACAAAGAAAGCACAATAAAATCTTCAGGACACAACCTAGTGCAATGGACTATTGAATCAGGCCAAACATATATCTTCCCATCCTGGGGCTCAGGGAGTCTTGCAGAAGAGGGGTTGGTAAGATTATAAATGCCTAAAGATGGGGAACTTCACCATTAGCCAAGACATATCATTTAAGGCAAGATTATTGCATCCAAATGTCCACGCAATGAGACTCATCTTATCATATCAACATCCTCCATAGACTAGAGAAAATCCTAGGAGAAATAAACACAAGTAATGGGAACCACAGAAGTTAATGTTAGACAGGTGAAGAGGAGTGCCTCTATCAGTGGATCTACCCAAGGAAGGGCCACTTGATCTGCCGCAGAGGCCTGGGCCCTTCCTGGAGCACACAATTCAAAGGAAAGCAGAAAGAAGGATGGGGGTGATGGTAGAATGGATTAATAAGATGGGGTAGGGTGGAAGAGCTGGAAGGGAAGGATTGAGGGGGTGCAGAGACAACGACTACTTATGCTTAAAAACTAGAAAAAAAATTTTAAAAAAGTTTCTAAAGGCAGATAGTAATGTAATTCTGGAGGTTGGAGGAGGGGAGAATGTCTTAAGGAAACCCAGTATTCCATGTTCTAATTAAAAACATAAAAAGTAAAAGGAGTCTTACTGTTTTGTCTGCATGAAAAACACATAACTGCCCCCCCCCACCAAATGCCGACACATAAAGCAAATTTCTCACAAAAATAGTGCTAAAGAACTGACATCTGAAACAAGGAGTCCCTGAAGTTCACCAAAGGGTCCACTTAAGGATTAAGGAACACATCACAGTTTAAAAGCTGTTTGAAAGAGCCACAGGACTTTCCTCACACTCCCTCCAAACTTGTCTGATTCTTTCAGAAGATAGGTGGCCTTGTGATAAAAGAAAACTTTGTAATGACAGTATGGAAGTCTGAGGCAGGAGAAGTGCTGTGAGTCTGAGGAAACCTATGGCACCCAGAGTTCCAGATCAGTATGAGCTAGAGAATGAGACCCTCCCACCCCCCGTCTCATATAAACTAAGACAAAACCACCAAGGGAATGATTCTTACTTTTACTGCTAAGTTACATGACTACTCCGTTTTTTTCATAGCAAAGAATAAATATGCCCTGATACTTTGTGGAAGAACACTCAGAACTATGCTAAATTCCCAAAATGAAACCGTCAATATGAAATTTGGTTATATGTGGGCAAGAAATAATTTCATCATGGAGAAAGCCACATATCAAAACTTAAAATCTTGTACCAAAATATATTGCAAGGTAGATAAAAGTGCACAAATTTTGGTGAACTTTACATAATCTAACAGTTTCTACATAGGTTTTTTAACTCATTGTTCTTCCCAATCATTAGTCACATGCTCTCAATTAAGCTTAATAAAATAGCCAGTGTTCTACAGTGATAAATTCTCTAGAGTCATGGTATTGAAGACTTCTCACTTGCAAAATATCCTTTGGTAGGTCAATATATGAACTCCTAAGTCCCTTACAGTGTCTGGAAGCATACCTTTAGTTCAAGACAACTTGCTCTAAAAGAATACAGCACGCAGAAAAATTTTCTCATCACTGGAAATTGGGCAAGAAAATGCAAAAGAAACATGTGTGTTTATGTTATTACTAGATCTCCATCCTCTAATAGGACTATATCAAGAAAGTGGCCAAGAAAGTGAAGTCCACAGCATTGTACAATGGTCGTGAGGGTCGGAAGCTCTGGGAAAGAGCACTTGCCGAACATGTCAGAGGCGGTCTGGTCAATCCCAGTACCACAAAATAAAAGCAAAGCCAAGCAAAAATAAATAAATAAATAAACTCAGTTAAGAGGTTAAAAAAAAAAGGTTATCAGTGCTCACATTTTATGAATATATTTTAATTGGAATGTAATGGAGTATAATTAAGTCCAAATTAATGTTCCTGGGTGAAGATGCACTTGGTGCTACACATGTAAGAAGCACAGAAATTCAATGTCTCATTATACAGTAAAGCTAATACCTCACACAATACCTAACACTATTATTCCCTAAGTCTTGTATTTTTTAACTTTACTTAGTGTGTGTGTGTGTGTGTGTGTGTGTGTGTGTGTGTGTGTGTACATGCCTGTGTCAAAGGGAACTATATGTCCCTGTGGAGGCCCAAGGATGACTTTGAGAATCATCCTGCATTGTTCTACGTCCTTTTGCTTTGCTCTGGAATTTCCCAGGCTCTGCCCAGCATGGCTGAAAGTATAGAGAGCTGCTGCTGCTGCTTCCAACTGTTTTGAAATGGCATTTTTCCTTGGATTCTGGGATCCGAAGTAGAACTTTCTGTTTGTGAGGCAGTCTTACCCCCTGAGCCATCTTTTCAATCCCAAAACTTAAGTTTTTTAAAGTTGTAAGACTCAACTTTTTAAGAAAGAATTATGCTACAATTATTCAAGAAACTAGTAATTTAAAAATCTGGCAAATATTTTACCGATAATTTAGTATAAACCAAGGGCTCTAAGAAAGAAAGAAGAAGAAATTCATTTAACTTTATGTAGTCTCTTAAACACATTTTGGGGAAAATACATCATCTACTAACACATTATAAAATAAATGGAGATATATTGAAAGAAGTGTTCAAACGTGGTAATGAGTGAAGAAAACAGATTTCTCTCTTCCTATGATCTTGGTTTGTAAAACAACATTTTAGCCAACAGCCATGGCTGCCAAAAGTTAGATGACTAATTTAAAACCAGCTCAACTGTATATATATAAACACATAAATGCTTACATGTACTTGAAAGGACACACATATGCCTCTTTACCCATCTCTGTAGGAGGGGAGAGTTTCACAGAGCATAAGCACTTAAGCAATGTGTCACTAGATGGACAATGATTTAAATAACTATCCGATGTTTAACAAGTTAAATCAAATCTAAACATTACCTTCCTTCAGAAACCTTCTTAGCTGTCACTTGGCAAACAAGCAATAAAATTAATTAATTAATTAATTAATTACTCCAACATTGGATGAAGAGTGCTCCTCCATTTACCAACCCCAGATATGGCTATGTGATCTAAACATCACATCTTTCTGAATCTCTAGCTACCTCATCCAGTCAGAAAGAATCATCAAGTCACAATTTGTATACCAAACATTCTGCTTTGCATATAAGCAGTTTTCAATGCAATTGATTTCATTTTTTTTATTGTTTTTTATTTTTTATTTATTTCTTCCACTCATACAAAGTTGATAAGTACCCCATTCCCTTCCCTCTCTCCACCCCTCCCTGGATTCCCTTATTCCCTCCCCCCTTTTCCCCTTCCTTTCCTCCTCCCTCCCTTTCTCCCAATAGCCCCTCCCCCCCAATTCTGGAGCATCCTTCACTGTACACGTCAAACTTCCCTCTGGGTTCTCCTCTCTGATGAAGTGTAAGGACTCAGTGGCATTGCCTAGAGCTCTTTTTTTGTGTTCCCCTTAAGTATAGGAACACTAGTATGGCTGTTAATCCCTTGCCTCTAAGGATCCTAGTGCCTGTGATCCATGCTAGACTTTGGGGTTCAATGATATGTTGGTCAATGCACAGTCATGCAAAGTCCTATTATGATTATTTTGGTCCTAACTTGTATGGAGTGTCTTGCATATCATTGCTTCTCCCCATCTTTAGGCTCTTACAATCTTACCACCCCCTCTTCTGCAAATTTCCCTGAGCTTTAGGATGGGGAGAGATTAGGCTGGCCTGGTTCCAGGTGGTTGATGTAGAGTCTCTGATTTTCTTAATTATAGTTTGTTGATTTTTTTTTTCAGTTTTGCTGCTCCTGCACCACCCTTGGCTCCATACTTATGGGTATTGGATATCACCCTCTGGGATGGAGGACCACGAGAGAGTCCTGTCCCGGGCGACCAGGCCGGCATGGGCGAGGGGCTGGGACCTGGGGGGTGGCCCAGGCAAACTTGAGACAGCCTGGGTGTTGCTCAGGCTGGCTGGTGGGAAGATCTGGAACGAGTGGCCACCTGGGTGCTGGTGGAATTTACCTGGGATGGAGGACCACGAGCAAGTCCTGTCCCAGGCCAGCAGGCAGTGGGTGGGACCCCTTTTGGTTTTCAAATTATTTTTACTAATAATGAATAAAGCACCTGCTACCATTATTATTACTATTATTGTCGCCGCTTGTTACCATTACTGCTACATTATCAGTGATTTGCCAATGCTGGTGTTGAACTCGCTATGTAGCCTGACTAGCAATAAATTTGTGATCATCCTGCCTCAGGTGCTCTAGTCTGGCCTCGGCCTCCTAAGGTGGTCTGGATGACAGGCCTGCACCACCAGAACCAGCTGCAATTACTGCATTCTTAGGTTTGTATTTATAAATTGAATTTAATGATACAAAGTTTTTAACTGGTATTTTTCCATTTCTCTACCACAGAAGGAATCTGAAGTTGCTGGAAGAATGTTGTTTCTCAAATAACCAAGGTAATTGGGAGGGTTATCTGAGGGCCTCAAAACCAATGAGATGTGTGTTTGTGTGTGTGCGTGTGTCTGTGCATGTGTCTGTGTGTGTGTCTGTGTCTATGTAGTGAGTAATGTAAATTTATGAATTTCAATTATTGAACTAAATAAAAAAACTCACGTATCTCCTAATGTTACTGATTACTTTGAATATTCTGTTTGAAGCACGCTCTTCGTGATACGACTTTAATTTTTTAAAATCAAGTTTCTGAATTCATAATGATTGCCAGTCTCTTTTAGAAGTTTTTAATCTAGCAATGTTCAATTTTTACTCTGAGAAGAAACTTTAATTTTTAATCTTGTCTGTCTTTAGATAATAGCCACAAAAGATTGCTAATAATTAGTATCTTGAAGATTTTTGCAAAAAATCCAAACTTACGCACTCTAGCAATTATTTTTAGGAGTGTGGATTCCCTCTTTACCTGGGGACATTATCAAGCTGCACTGAGTGGGCCAAGCTATTGTCATCTCATCATCGTTATTAAATTTCTAAGACTTTTAAGGCTTTCAAAATTATCTTAGGAACTCATTCACAAAAGTGTTAAATTTAACTCAAGAACTCGAGGTCATTCAGTAACTACATATAACCACAATGGTTCATGTATTCATTTATTGACTAGCTACATACTTATCAACATTATATTGTATTTAGAATCAATGAAAATGAAGATAAGGAAAGGGATCATTTATCAATACAGGCCTGTCAGATGGCAAAGTCAACAATGTCACAGGAGATGATTAAATCTGGAGAATTTATATCACATATTAAGGAATCTCTGGATTTTAGAATGCAATGCTATTTTAAATTAAATTTTAAATCTTTGAAGAATAATGCTTTTTCGGCTATTTGTAAACACCATGTGTTTCACAGAAAAACAAACAACTAGGGAGCAAATTAATAGTGGTAAAAGAAAGCTGAGAAACACTGATGAGACAGTTCATGAATAGAGCCTATGCGTGAAGTCTCTCCTGACAGAAAAGACTTAAAGACTTTGACATGAACAACTTGTTCTGATTCCAAACCAAGTAACACACGGCTCTGTTCCAAAACCCTCCTATGTGTGAGTCTGTCCAACGTTCAGATTAAACATAAAAATAATGAACATAATAAAATGTAAGATGCTATTCCATCTGCTTTCAGCTTTTTTTGTAAAGAAATAGGACTAGAGCCTATTATTCTTAATACTACAGCCCAGAAAGTTCACATTTAATCAAGAGTTTAGAATTTTTAGATAATACTGCAAATATCTCAAGTTTCTTCTTTCTTATTTTTTGGTTAGCTACTAAATCTACAGTGAGATTAGTAAGCTGAGCATAGAGGTACACAACTGTGATCCCAGCATTTAGGTTATAAAACAAGAGGGTCAAGAGTTCAAAACCAGCCTGGATGAGACACTGTGGCAAACATACACATACACACACAAATAAATAAATAAACAAACCAAAGCAAAAAAAAAAATGTAAAGGTAAACTGACACTGGAGACTTTGGAATAAGCCAGCCCCAACATGATAGGAATTCAGTTCACAAATATATATTAATACACCAGGAAAGGTCTATGGATTTACATTCACAACAAAAATTCTGCCTAGGCAAAAGATTAAAGCAAAGACATGCAGTGTTATAACACTACAGAACAACATCCAGTCCAGTCCCTGTTTTCTACATGGAAAGGTTCAATTCCATTCAAAGGATTTGTATTAACATTTGACATTTGTTTGCATTTGTTGAGGAGGAGGAGGAGGAGATGCTCTGTGTAGTGAACGGGAAACTAGAGTTAAAGAAAAGGAAAAGCAGTTAGATTAGAGAAATACATCTGTGCATTTGACATGATTGAAATTTTCATATATTCTAGTGTTTTACCTTGCTGGTTATCTTAAAGTTGAAAGAAAACAATACAAATTTATTCTTCAAACTCATCAAAGACATAAATCCTCTTATTTTGTTTAAGCCCTGAAGAGTTATCACTATGCTGCGTACTTCCCGGCAGTGCAACTTCTTCCACTATGTAAATGGAAGGACATTTTCAGCAGAGCCCTTGGGCCTACTGGCAGGAGCCTTTGACTGTGGCTGAGAGGCAATGCTCTGAACACCAGTTAGGCAAAGCTTTCAAATGCCCTTGATGGCATGGCTGCAGCACTCTAGAGACACTGCAGCGACAGCCACATAGCTCATGGAGATGCACAGATGCTCACAAGTTGAGTGATTTTTATCAACTATAACTTCAGGGAACCTTGACACATGAGGAAAATGAGCTGAAACCTGAAAAATTATTCATTATCCTCTTCTAGTGACATTTTGTAAAAGCATCCTACTAGGAACTACTCTGCACTTGCAGACTAAGATAAGGAAAAAAAAAAGACAAAATTCGACCAGTTGAATGGACTTAAAATGAGACACACTCATTGCTCATTGGACACAACTTAAGGAATGTTTTGTTTGAAAAGAAAGAGAGGTCGGGAGCTGGGGCCATAGCTGAGTTGGTGAACTACTTGTCACCCACGCAAGCATGACCTCCATCTTCTGTTCCTCCTCAGCCCAGCAAGTAGCACATGCTTATAACCACACTGATAATGTGGAAGATACATAGGCAAATCCCTGGGGCTCACTAGTTTGTCAACTTAGCCTGAACGCCATACTTGAGGTGTCAGTGAGAGACCCTGCCTCAGAAAACAAAACAAATGGTTTCTCAGAAACAAAACCCATGGTTGACCTCTGGTTTTCACATGCAGGAGTACAAATGTACACATGCACCTGGACACACATTTGTACATAAACCCACTCATACACATGGTACACATGAGCACACAAGCGCGCCCACACCCGCACACACACAAAAAAAGATTTTTTTTTAACTGTTTTATATACACCAATACCTTCTGTAAGATATAATGTTTCACAATAAATGCCTGTAGTAATTTTACAATTAAATGAAAATATGTTCATAACTCTTCTATACTACTTTGGTCTCAACATTTTTTAAAAAATCAGTTAATTTGAAAACATCCAATTTAACAACATGATCCTATTAATATCAAGCACATTTTGGAGTGAATTAAAGACACATTCAACCATGCAATACAGTGTTCTAAGATGAAAGGCTTATCTAAGACATCAAAGTTAGGTAGGATGACTTTCTCAACGTAGGTATATAGTCAAGAGAAAACACTGAGATAGGCAGAGGGCATCATACTATCTGACAAGTGCAGCTATTTGCAAAACAATCCTTATTTTTCTATGTAAAATGCTACATATCTTTGAAACCAACATCATCTGACACGGTTACCTTCACAAACCAATATTATCCTAGAGAAGCATCAAAGATATTATTAGAAACAAAATCGGGAAAAGCTGCATTTGCTTTCTCTTTTTACTTCCTTAACTTCCTTGTAATTTTTAGACACAACCTTGAATTAAAATTTTAGTTATTCATGTGCAGGCACTACCATCCTGTACCCATGAAATTATGTTTCTTTTGCTGAAAATTGCTAAGCTTTATTCATTTTCATGTTGCCTACAGGTTCTGAAATAAATGAGTTTCTCAGCTCCTTTGGTGCTATGTATCCAACCTGCAGAACGACAACAACAAAAGGTTCCAGTTGATAACAACACAAGCTCCTGAAAAGTTGAGGTAAAAAAGACGCCAATGTGCTGTGACTGGCTGTTCATGTTAGGCCTCTGAGAGCATTTCCCTAGAGGCTGCAATGACCAGGGAGGACACAAAGCAATGCAGTCTCATGAGGAATGTAAAGCACCATGACACTGTGATATAACAATATTTGGGGAATATATTTCAAATAAAAAAGTCACTATTTATGACTCTAATTAAGCTGTTGGCACTTTTTCCACAAACATACCTTATTGAATCATCCTAGTGTGCTTAAAGTCATATACAGTTCAAAAACACAGGGACATGGAGCAAAAATCTTCCAAACCCTAAAGAAAAAGTGATTTGCATATGTTCACTGACCTTTTCCTAAGCAGTTATCAAAGCTTCTACTAAATCACTGTTTTTTCAGAACAACAAAGAAGTTCCTTTAAATATTCTTTTTCCCATAACAAAAGTCTTTGGAATTAAAGAGATGGGAGCAACCACCATTGTTTCTCAAACTCAACTTGACCAGCAGAGTGTAAGGTGGAGGGGAGGATCATTGGAAACAAGGTAAAACATCAAGGTTGATGTATTCTAAAAGTGCGTCTGTTTATAACACATGATTCACTCACTATACACTTAGCACAATGTAAAAAAAATCTGTTTAGGGAAATTTCATTTCAGAAGAAAAGAAGCCAGAGGTAAACAGGGAAAATAAAGGGCCAAAGAACCTTGAGGTAGTTTCAAAACAGGAACTCATGTTTCTATGATGATGAGTAAAATAAAGGTTACCATTGTCCTTCTCAATAGAGAATGATGCTCTATGACCTAAAAGGCCATTTTCAGAACCTATATGGACCTTTCCTGCTTATCTCACTGCTGCCTTTATCATCTGGCTATAGAACACAATCATTATGCCCTAAGTTACTTCACTAAAAAGGAATGCACTGTTAACAGAGAGAGCCGGGGCAGGCAAAGACAGGAGGAAGACAAAACCAAACTATGAACTGAAGCACACAGCTTACAGAAAAACTTGAAATAGTATTTTCATAAAAGAATATTTCTTTTCAGAAGTATTTTTTAAAATAAATGAAGTACTTTATTTATTTGGGAGAAGGAGTGAGAAAAAGCGTAGGCATGCATATGCCAAGGTGCATGTGTGAGGTCAGAAGTAACTTCTGGAAATTGCTTTCACCATTGCGAGCTCCACAAAACAAACTCAGGTTGTAAGGTTTACCACTGAATCATTTCCTGATCCTGTATTTCTTTTCCAGTTTCTCAAAAGATGGCTAGCTTGGCACATTTTGCTAAGCAAATGACTTTCCAAATAAGGGTATAGTATCGGTAGTATTTCTGAATTCTCAGAAATCATTCAGGGGTTCACAAGGAAAAAAAAAAGTTTTGATGATTCAAAACATATGCAAAAAGGGTTAATTTCATTAATGGCTGCAAAGTCATCATGACAATTTACAAAGGACTTTAATGCTATTAGCAGATTAAGTGAGCAGTGGGCAATAAGAGATGGCAGAAACACAGAGCTTCTGGTTGCCTGGGCCTCCATTAATCCAGCTGTCTCCAGTTCCAAACAAAGCCATTTATCAACATAATTTGATTTTCATATTACATTATCTAATTGTATTCAAATTATAGAGCAAATGCTTAAATGTTGCTAGCAAAGAATGAATCAACTTTAAAATGAATTACTACATTAAGTGAGCATATAAAGTAAAAGCCACATAACAGCTCATATGAATCCTTACTTAACTAATGCAATCAAATTTTACATTTATGTAGCTTTGTACACATCACATATACACATAGGTATAAATAATGTATAATTTATATATACATTATACATAATATAATGTATATATAAATATATACCAGTATGTATATGCATACTATATACACAATGGTATAAACATTAAACATTGTATAATTAGTGTGCAATGATGTTAATCAACTATGCATATAGAGCATATTATTAAGTGCTATATAATTAGTGAATCAAACCAATGAATATGTTATTAGCGAACAATGAAAGGAATTTTATTAATTGCTGGGACTACAATCCTCAGATGTGAGTGGATAAATATATATATATATATATATACACACATGTAATAATTTAATTTCCTATTAAACTAATAATTAAGTTTTCCTTCAGTAGGTATTATTATGACATTAAATTGTATTCATTTCTAACAGATTTCACTAAAAGTAAATTGGTATTAATAAAACAAACCAGAAAAATTAGAATCAACTCTATTGCTGAGCAGGCTCAGGCCTTGGGTGTGATTTTGGCATGGGGGAGGGAGACAAAGAAAATAAGAGTCAACAGCAACAAAGGGCTGGAAAGTGGGAAACAAATGGACAACTGCTTCCCATGCAGAGACTTGAAAAAAGTCAGTTCCTAATGTGATCATGGGAAGAATTAAACATGAACACTCGCCAACATCAAAGTGCCCCAAACCTCAGAATAGGGCAGCATCACATACCTGTGCTATCATGTGGAGCAGAAGCGACCAAAACAAGAAGTGTTCCTGAAAGTTGATCATGAACTCTATCACTCTATGTTCTGCAAATTCCATGCTGCTGAGTACCTATCCTTCACTACTCTGGCAAAACACTGCAAACAAACTCTCTGGAAAAGATAGGACATCATCTCTTCCCTGTGCCATGAAAGATGGCAGGATGCAATATTGAAACTGAAGGCACTGCATCAATGTCCATAACTCATTCTTCTGCTCACTCTTGGAATACTGCTAGCCAAGCCAGTGCTCATCTCTGAAGAGCATATAAGCCAATATAAAAGCACACTTAATGAGTAAGGGCTGGCAAAATGGTTCAGTAGCCAAAGGCATTTGCAGTAAAGATCCATCAGTAACATGAGGTTTATCTCCAGATCCCATATAGGGGGAGGAGAGAACGGACTCCCACAAAATGTATTCTAATCTCTATGCATGCACTGTGGCAAGCACAAACCTCACCCACGCCTATGCGATGAATAAATGAGTGTAAAATATTTAAATTAATAACCAGGTTCCCCCCAAAATAACTCAGCATGATTTCAAATTAATGAGGCCACATCTATATGCTAAGTATTTTAAAAATGTGCCTGAATCCATCTATTTAAAAAAAATGTTGAATAGAACCAAGGATGACGTAAAAAGTGATAAAGCTTTAATACAAAATGAAAATAAATAGAAAAATGTAGCCTAGTCTCTATAGACTATCAGGAAGACAAGAACATAATAATCACCATAATGCCCTTCACTTGCACACAGAAATGGGGGGGTGGAATCTAGTTGCCAAACCACAAAGCCCACCCCAAAGTGATATACTCCATCAGCAAAGCCATCTCCTAAACCCACAATAAACTTAAAAACAGCACCACTCTCTAGGAAGCAAGTGTTCAAACACATGTGTCTTAGGGAATGTTTCAAATTCAAGCCATGAACTATGTAAGAATAGCACTTGCTAACAACACCATATTCACATTTGCATTTAAAATATCAGTAAATTCCTAAGCCTGCAAAAGGTCTCATGTATTATAGCTCTTTGTTCTTGGCACAAATGAGTGGCCTCACATTGCTTATTACTGAATAAATAATGAAGATCCTAACACAACTGCTGAAGAACTTTGTAAGCTATCTACAGAGTGGTTCTATGTATGACCAGACTGACATGAAACACATGAAATGTTTTTCAGATTATTTCGAAATTGGGACTGGAGAGATGGCTCAGGTTTAAGTCTTTGCCTCACAAGCCGTAAGACCGGAGTTCAGATCCCATATCTCATGGAAAAAACTCCAAGTGAAAATGGTGACATTTATTTTCAGGCCCTGGAAGGTGAAGCCTGGGAAACTCCTGAGCAAATCTGCGATGATTCCCAAAGTTACCCTTGGGCCTCCACACAGTGCATAAACACACACATATCTACACAAAAAAGATAGTTCAATATTAAAAAAGCCCCATTTTCCATGCATTATTTTACAAGAAATGCCAGTGTAACCTTATGGATTCTGACCAATTACTTTGTCAACAAATCTACAAGAAGTATTAAGATCTTCCCAGTGGGATGTGCGTTGTGAGAGTTAATCTTGGGTGTCAACTTGACCACACCTGGCATTAATTAAGATCAGCAGAGACTACCTGAAGAGATTATCTGGGTCAGTACATTTACAATACAAAGACCAGCCCTAGATCTGATTGGAACCTCCTTAGATCTGATTGGAACCTCCTAGTAGCAGACCAGATAAAAGGAACCACAGAATAATAGACTGTGAAGAAGAGAGACTCTCCAAGGATGTCTTCAGTGACTTAGCCTGTCTCTAGCTTCAGCCACCATCCATGTCGCCTCCGCTGTGAAAGACTGTTTCTCCCCTCTAGAACCATAAACTGAATAAATTTCCTTTTCTCCCTTAAGTTGTTCAACTTTGGGTGTTCTCTCGCAGCAATAGTTAAGAGTAACCATTACAGGTGTCATAACTCTTAAGAGCTTCAAGCTCTCTAGCTATTCTAAGCATGACCATTTGGGAATTCTCTGTTACATGTCCCCTACTCCCCACACCCAGTGTTTTCTACCCTTAACAGTTTCAACCATTTCTCTAGACTGTTAAGCTGGAGACATTCCTGACATTCCTGTGTGTCCCTATAGCATATTACTCAGGTTCCATCAGAAAGGACAACACGCAGAAGTCCCTGCTTTGTCACTTCTGCATTTGGAAGTAAGACTTGATGAAAATGACTGTATCCTATTTATAATTGTATCCTTGGCAACCAACACCGTGATCATCAACACATAAATGTTTCCTAATAAGTACATTTTTCATTAATGTAAGTAGCATTCACTTAGCATCTGCAATATGACAGGTCTTTTTTTCTAAGCACTGATAATGTAAGAATTCATAGAATAGTCAGTCGGTCTACCCTTATGGAGCTTATACTCTGGAGGAAGACATGGGAAGACAGAAACAAATTAATACATAGCACGAAAAGATGCTGAGTGTTGGGAAAAGAGCATGGATCAGAGACACGGCAGAGAGAAGGCAAGAGGATGATGAGGGAGGCAATCTTTTAATTTTTTATTATTTATTATTTATTCAATTGTGCATGAGTGTGCGTGTGTGTATATATGTGAGTGTGTGTAGAACCATGGACAAATTCGGGGACCATCATGGACAGGAGGGAGGCACTCTTAAGTAAAACTGGAGAAATGACCAAGTGACACAATGTCCCACTGCTACTGTCAGTGGAAGGACAGTTCAGGGAGAAGAAGCAGTTCAACACCAAGGTCCAGAGGAGGGTAAAACATACCGGAAACACTTAAAGGCAGGCAGGCGTTAATGACACTCATGGCACCAGTTTAATAACTTCCACTCTATCACTTCACCCTTCTAAAGTTTTATTACCCCATCTACAAGATAAAAATCTCGAGATAAAGCCAAAACCAGTGGTTGTGTTCTGAATACCTTACTTGGACTTCACCGCTTCTGTGACTCCTGCCACTCAAATGAACCACCAACTCTAATTGGTGAACGAGTACTAGTTGGGTGGGGTTGTCAGACACTGTATGGATTATGCTCCCCATGCTGCACACATTCCCACATGGAACCAAGTGCAGTACTCCAAGGCAGACTCCGGGAGTCTCAGAGCCCTAGGAGTCTCCTTGTACTCCAAAAGAATGTCAGTTCTTAAGTTGCAATTGCACCTGGTCTCTAGTTCAAGAACATTAGTTCTACTGAATCCCATCTGGTTGAACGCAAGTGACTAAAATGGTTACGGAGGATCTGAGCTTAAAGTGCTTAGTGCTGAACTGGATTTCTTTAAACCAAGTTAATAAATGCATTCGAGAAGCTGAAGGTGGGGAGCAAGCAGGCAGTTGGTGATCATCTAGGGAACTATCATAGGACAGAGGCGACTGCTCTCCAGAGCACGGAGTCTTCAGCTGCTGTGTCTCACCCGATGCTGTAAGAGCAGCCTCAGAAAACTTAGCACTTGTAATCCAAGCAAGATGAGACTCCCAAAGACCCTCTATAGCACCCCAGAAAAGGTCTGGCTCTCCCTTTCTTCAAGGAATTGTCTGGTCTTTTTTTAAGTCAGTGCTGACCCCTTTTCCTGACTAGCCAAGGTCTAGGTGACTCCCCAGGCATTTGTTTAAGCCTTGTGTTGAGAGTCTCCCTTTCAGAGCTCCCATCCCTAGTAGGACCTAGAACAACATAGATCAGGACTGACTTTTTATTTTGGACTCCTTTTCTACAACATCCCACTTCACTAATAGTATTACAATGTCTAACTTAAATAAGACTTTTTTTTTTTTTTTAAAAAAATATATATAGACTTTTAGGGCCAGAGAGATGGCTCAGGGGTTAAGACTCTGCCTAACAAGCAGAAGGTCCTGAGTTTGGCTCCCAGGTCCCATGTAAAAATGCCAGGCAGAAACAGAGGCAGCTTGCACTTCTGGCTAAGGTGGGTAGAGCCTGGGAAATCCTACAATGAAGCAAGAAGGAGGTATAAGCAACCCAGTATGATTCTCAAAGTCACTCTTGGTCTTGTACAGAGACATACAGTGCCTTCTGAGACACACACACACACACACACACACACACAGTAAAATAAATAAATAAAATATTTTTTAAAATAATAGACTTTTAACTTAATTGAATCGATTTGTTAAGGATATAACATTTCTAACACATGTAAGGATATAAGATATGCAATTGAATAAAAATATATTATTGATGGAGCAGCTAGCAATACTTAAGAACCACCTGAAATGGTAAACTCATTTTAACATAAAGCACTAGAGTAATGATTACCATTGCTATCTCGCAGTCAAAGAGACTAAAGCCAGATTGATGTAGCTCCCAAGGACACAGAGAGCTGAGCGGTAAACTCAGGGGCAAATCACAGGTTAGTATGATTTCCCCACTTAGCCCCTGCTTACAGGGAAAAATATTCAGGCATGAAAAATACTTTTAAAATTATTTGGATCATAAACCTCTAAATATGCAATGACTATAATTTAGAATATTTTATACTGATTTTAAGCATTTCTACATCTCTTGGTTGGCTCAAAGGCTCAAGGGGTAAAGGCCTGATAGGATGAATTCAATACCTAGAACCCACATGGGAGAAGGACAGAACCTACTTTGACAAGTTGTCCTCTGACCTCTACATTTGTACACACACATACCTATGCACTTATCCATGTGCACATGACTGGTTACACATATACACACATGATAAAAATGTAAAACAGTTTTTAAACATTTAAGCTTTTCTGTTTGACAATGGTCCATGCCTTGGTTTAAAATGTGAGGTGTCCCCCGGAGGCTCATGCGTTTGGATCTTTAGCAGTTGCCAGTATTTAGGAAGGTCATGGCACCTTTAGGAGGTGGAGCCTGGTTGGAAGAAGGCAGTCGGAGGAGGTAGGCCTGGGGCTGGTTAGCCCCACCCTGCTTGAGTGATTTTGCATGCAGCAATTCTCTGCCTCCAGGTCAGATGCCACCAGCCAGGCCTTTTCTGCCTTAAAGAGCTGTATCTCTCCTTTGCAACTGCAAGCTGAATAAATCTCCTTTTTTCCCCTTAAGTAGCTTGATTCTGAATGGTTTCTCACAGCAACATGAAAGAATAACCTGTACAGTTCATTGTTCATTGAATTTGGCCACATCTTACAACACTGCTTCTCAGCACTAAAAAAAACCATATTCACCCAATCATGGGGTAGGGAATGGGAGAAAAGTATTTACTCTGTTCTTTTTCAATACATGGACGGGTTTGACTTAGGAAAACATTTCATTTCACACCAAGATAATTTTGAAAATCCATCTATCTTACTGCCACCTTATAAAAAGGTGCTAATATGATGTATTGCAATGTGAAAGACAAGAAACCTCAGATAAGGAAGGACTAAAACAAAAATTCTTTAATAAAACCGTGGAACACAGACGTGTGGGAGAACGTGAGTCAACACTTCATGCACCAAAGCTGTCAGGATGAGGAGTGGCAGGCAATAGACTAGGCACAGTGCCAGAACTGACACAGAATTCCAGTTCCCGGGATAACTCATGTTCTTAGGGTCCCTAAAACTTCATTTCCCACATGTAAAGCATGTTAATATTGATTCAACCACACTAATATACAATCAAGTGAATCAATACATATGAAAAAACACAAATATTAAATGGTAGGTACATAATTAACTGCTTGATTACAGAAGCAATATTCCATGTACAATTTGAGAAAGAACCAGAAGAAACCTGCATTCCAAGACAGTTTTCAGCCCAAGGAAATGCAGACTGTTTTGAAACAGACATGTCCAGAATCATTACTTGAGTTTTAATAGATCTTAAATGCCACACTAATTTTTCCACTAGAGTGTCTTGGGAATTTCATTTACAGTTTGCTCCCTAGGCATCAGACACTAAGCTGAGAAACATTTTTCTTATCTAATCCTTGCAACTCTGTGAAGTCAGTGCTATATTATCCCCCATTTCATTATCGAGCATGGGAGCTCAGAAGTTAAGGGAAGGGCCTACGCAGATGAGTGATAGAGCTGGGCTCAACTTCAAAGTGGATGCTTTGAAATATCATGTTAACTGAACCCCTCATTTCCTCAGGGACCACGGTTCTTGCCAACTACAGCGCTTTTCAGGAAAGTTAAGCTTCCCAGTTGGAGAGGAATTACTGTGCCGGTTGTTTCTAAAAGGAAAAGTCAATAGCGGAGAGGCAAGCTGGAGAGCATGTGGTTAGGTGTACAAAGGCGTCGAGCTGCACAGCGGGCGCATGCATTGTGCCTCCGCCCTATTCCTCTCCATGGACACCTAGGCAGCAGGTAAATCATTTCAATAACTATAAATTAAACATTTACAGATATTCCAAACAGTCCAATTCCAAGAAACTTGGGTGAACTATATAGTGGAAGCTGTCCCTGAAGTGGAGAGAAAGATCCCAGATTTGGAGTCTGGTTGCTAGGTTTGGAATTTGCAAGGTTGAAGAAAATATTCCTCAGAAGGATGTTTTTGTAGAAACTATTTTGAAAAATCAAAGCCCGAACTCCTCACTGTGACCGACCTGCTGCCTCTCTCTTGCCATTTCACCATGGGGAGGACAGGCCTGCATCCCTCTTTGTTCACCAGTTTACGAAAATAGGATCAGGTGGCAGAGATGGCAAAAATCAATCTCTGGTGTTATTTAAGACTCGCATTATAGTCTATGGCCAGGTGTCAATCACACATAACAAGGGAAAAGTCATAATTAAAGTCAAGAATTTTCCCTGTTGAAATAGGATTAAAAAATCCACAATACAAACAACACCAAATGCTGGAGAGGATGTGGAGAGAAGGGATCTCTCCTACATTGCTGGTGGGAATGCAGACTTATATAACCACTCTGGAGATTAGTATGGTGATTTCTAAAAAAGTTAGATTGAACTGCATATGACCCTGCTATACTTCTGGGAATAATCCCCCATAATGCAGATATTCACTATAGTGACACAAGCACAACCATATTCATTAAAGCACTATTTACAATAGCAAAGTCATGGAACCAACCCAAATGCCCAACAGTTGACGAATGGATAAGGAAAATGTGGTACATTTATACACTGGGATACTACCCAGCCATCAAAAAAGATGAATTAATTAAATTTGCTGGGAAATGAATAGAATTAGAAAAAAAAATCATATTGAGTGAAGTATCCCAGAAACAGAAAGTTACATTTTAATACAAGAGGAGACGCAAAGGTAGATGGAAGAATAGGAGTAGGACACAGCAGTGGGGGCCACTCAGTGCCCCATTTGCAGGATGGTTACTATATATTCAAAGGTAAATCTCTGTAATACCTACTGTAATCACAAAGATTATAAACAGTACAGGAGGGGAAGGAGGACTCCTCTAAAAAAGGAGATAGGGGATCCCACTTCAGTAGAGAAAACAGGTCACCGTCAAATATTGCATGTAAATAGCAAGACGTCTGGTGCAGCTCACTCTCACTTCCCTTCCTGGTCACTTGTGACTGAAGAGGTTTGATCTCACCGATCAGGGAAGGTATAGGGACTGGCAGATAGATGGGAACCATCCCGCAAATAGGACACTGAGCGGCCCCCACTGCTGTGTCCTACTCCTATTCTTCCATCTATCTTTGAGTCTCCTCTTGTATTAAAAATCTTCATTTAAACAGTCTTTTATCTTTGGTTAGGAGGTGACCTTTGATACCAATCAGGATGCAGCCAAGGGTGGTGCAAGAAAATCAAAACTGAAAACACCAACAAACCATAATTCAGAACGTCAAAAACCCTATATTATTCATCTGGAACTAGACCAGCCCAGTCTCTTCCTATCCTAAAGCTCAGGGAACCTTGAGGAAGAGGGGGTGGCAAGATTGTAAGAGCCTAAAGATGGGGAGGACCAATGATATGCAAGATCCTCCACACAAGTTAGGGTTGCAGCAGTCAGAATTGGACTTTGCCTGATCTGCACAATGGCTGACCCCCCAAAGTCTAGCATGGATCACAGGGGAGATGGCTTCAGGCAGTAGGATCCTTAGAGGCAAGGGATTAAACAGTCATAATAGAGTTCCCATATTAATGGGGAGCCCAGGAACAGGCTCTGGGTTATACCACTGAGTCCTGAACCCTCACTAGGGTGGAGGACTCAAAGGGAGGTTTGGCATTCACACAAATGGATGCTCCAGGGGATGGGAGGGAGGATAGAGATGCTGGGAGAGGGGGGAGGGAGAGAAGAGGGGAGAGTGCAAGGGGAGATGACTGGGGAGAGGAGGAGGGAGGGAGAAGACAAGGATATCTATATGAGCTTGTACGATTAGGAAAAAAAATAAATGTGGGATTTTCTGTAAGCACTGACTACTTGGCCCAGCCGGACAAGCACCTAATGCAGCATGAGTCACAGAAAATCAGTTGACATTGGCAAGTTCATATCCAAGATCTGCCTTCACTTCCTCGTTATTGTTCCAAGATACCAGGGCAGCAAGGTGAAGGTGACCAAGGATGCAGTCACCTATATCAGAAATATACAACAAAGTCACATAACAGCCTAAGTGAGATCATTAAGTTAGGAAAACCTGAAGCACCTGAGCAGTTTTTAGGAAAGCCAGAGACTGTTCTTTAGCCTCTGGTCATTCACTAGTGTTTTTAGGTAGGTATCAGACATAGTAGATTTTGATTTGGAAAAATATTGAAGAGAAAATGCCTACAGGAAATTAAAAGTAATATTTCCAATTTTGTAGAGAAAAACAATATTTATGTTATTTTAAAATTTGCTTCTTAAATGAGAGGAAAATCACACTGAAGATAATTGTGTAAGTAATAACCGCTCCTTGGGAAGTCATATGTTTAGGCTTCTAAGCAGTTATTTTCTCTTGAATGGCTTGCATTTTAGTACTGAAAAGCCCCAAAGTCTCATGCTTTTAAAGATGCAAGAGAACACAGGGTATGTGTTTTAGTCTAAAAGGAAAACTCGGATGAAGAATGATAGCCATGTCGCAAAGCCCAAAGCTTCTGCTCAGACTTGGGTAACTGGGAAGGCAGCACTGGCTGCTGGGTGCCACTGTCAGAATTCACAGCTGTCACAAGTATTCCTAGATCACAGCAAGGTTTCTAGTTAAACTGCACTGCAAACTGGGTATAGGTTGAATATGCTGTATGACATAAGAGTTCCAGTGAGCTGAGTGAGATGCTGTGCCTTTTTCCTTAGAGGCAGTCTTACTGTCAACCTGGACCTCAGGTATGTTTGCTTTCTGGCTAGATTGGAAGCCAACAAATTCCAACCATCCTTCCTTTTTCCACTCCTCAGGACTCAAGGACAACATCCAGCTTGTAACATGGATGCTGGGATCCCAAATCTTGTTGGCAGTAGAGGCTCCCACCTACTGGAATCTCATTCCAGCTTCTGAATGGAGGTTTGACAGTGCTGTCAATTCTAAATTCATGACGGAACAGAGTTAACTGTATGTACTTTGGGAAACCACATTAGTTTATCATGGGGCAATTCTCAGGATGGTTTGAAATTATAGGGCCACAGGATCAATGTATATCTTGACATATCTCTTAGGTCTTCTAACACCCATAACCTCACATTTCTGATTCTGTGTAAGAGTTTGCCTCCACAAAGCATTCTATACAGGGAACATAATTTCCTTGATATCTTATTTAGCCATCGTCTAAGAGTTGACCACCTTTTTAATGGAAAACTAATCTTTTCTACATATAGACTTAAAACAATTAGTGGTAGTTTAAGTCCCTTCTCTTTTTACAAACCAGTGTGGACAGCTAAAGAGCATGGGGTTCTCTGGTGCGATATAAATTTGAATCATACAAGTGATTTCAGTTCTCTAAGGCTCCTGTTCCCTTTAAAATGACAGTAGCAAGAAAAATTGTTATCCCTTGATGAGTTCCCTAATGTCCTTTAAAGATTATAATTAGCACTTATTGAAAACTTTGCATCTTGTTCACATATACACATATACTATAAATATACATACTATATGTAATATACATACAAAGATTATAAGTATATATAATGCATATATCCATGTTCAGATATTTCTGATATGAATCTATCTAGTAATGATGAGACATACTATATGACTCCTAGAAGACAGTTCTCAGCTGGGGAGATTCCCCGAGAAATGTCTGAGAAATGTCTGGATTAGGAGGGTGCAAATCCCATAAATGGAGCAATCCATTGATGAGCTTATTGAGCTAGAAACATAACTGGTGGAAAGGGATTCCTGTGATGTGACTCTGAAGGGTCCATCTAGTCCCTAGATCGTCCTCTGCTGTGCTTCCTGGCCACTGCAGATGTGTTCCACTCAATATTCCCTGACTGCGATGGCTGCCCTGCCTCACCATGGCCCAGGAACAAGGAAACCAAGCAACCACTGCCTGAAACCACTAGAACAACGATTCAAGAGATCCTTAAAGTTCTGTTCTGAGGCATCTTGTCACAACAATCGAAAACTGACTAACTGATACAATAAGCATTTGTTCACTCATAAGACGGGAACTAGAACTTCTGCTTGACCAATGCAGAAACAAGGGCATAGAGAGAGATGTTTTGTAACTGCCACAAAGCATGAATTCTAACTGAGTAATCAAGGACTAGAATCAGGTCTATCCAAGCACTCCTACCTCTCCACATCACACTTGCTGGAGCAGAAATGTTTCATGATTGTTCATGCAGAACAAACCACAACAATGTTCCTTTTCCTATTTGCCAATACAACCTCTACCCATATCTGCCAAGAGGCAGATTAAGATATCAATTTAGCAACACGAATGGGAGGGCAATATGATTATAGTGAAAAAATATGAGGGATTAAGTAATCTGGCCGCCTCCCCCAGATTAACTCACTCACACAAAAGAAATAGAAGGACTCCTCCCCCTCCTTTGGCAGCTATAAACTAACCTTCCCTAAGGGAATTCTGTACTGGACACAGTATGTGCCACTCACAATGGCCACTAGCCATGCTACTCCCCCAAACTGAACACATATCAGAGCACAAGTACTTATATTTGATTCCCCTGAACAGGGTCAAAAAAGGTCAAGAAAGAGACTTTCCTCTCTTCCACTTGGCACCCAGTACAGCTTGGAGACCACAAATATAGAAATGCAGTGTCTGGAGGACTGTGATGACCATAGGCAATTCTGCACTCACAGATGGAAGATGCCTGAAGCAAGGTAGGTGGCACCCACTGTGTAGTACTGGACAGCACCATTGTCACCCTGTAAAGCAGACAGGGCTTGGTGAGCCTTTGTAACACTCCTCCAGATAAACAGTGAGTGGAGGTGGCTGGGAAAGTAAATGAGGAAGGGCAGGATGTATCTGGTATGTTAGAATCAAGAAAGATCTCTGCAGTGCCTACACTCAGGACCAACCAGAGGGATCGCTTCAATCAGTCTAGAACAGGGCTACCATGCCCTGGGAATAATAATTGTCATAGAAGTTAAGAACCACAGCTCAGACAGTTGAAGTCCAGAGAAACACTGTTTAAAGTAGTACATCAGGAAAAGTGCTGAAAGTCATTAAAGGATTTATGATGCTAGTGCAAAAGGATGACATTCATCTTTCAGAAGGAACTATGGTAACAGTGAGGAGTAACAGGAAAAGTCTCAGGCCTGCTATAAGCTAGGCTAGAGGTGGACTGTTCATCCATGCGTCCATCTACTCAAGCAATTAATTTGTTTAGTTTTTAGGTAATTAGTAAGCAACATGAACAATTTCTGTTCCCAAGAAGCTCCCCCATGGAGAAAAACAAAGTAATAAAAACACTGCACAATAACTAGAATAAAAATGTGCATGACAAAATGCGAGTCAAGAAGAAAGGTATTTCAATAGCTAAGCTGCAGGGGGAAAAAGGACTTCCATGATGAAGTACATTCTGAGATAAGAGGGCAGCTGCAGGAGTCATCAAATCAAAGAGACAGTGGATCTCATTCTAGGCTGTAAACGGCTCAGGTCATACTTCTGTCAAATCAAGTGATACAATAAAGCTAACAAGAACAGAAGTGTGGAACTACAACAGTCAAAGCCAGAGACTGGCTAGAGAGGTTCGATTTCACAGTAATGGCAATTATATACCACCGATAACTTTGAAAATTAAAATGATGTGAAATTTGAGTGCAGAAGAGAAAAATCTGCTTAAAAGAGGGGATGGAAAAGTACATAGAAAGACTTCTTAGCAGGTCTAGTCTAAAAGGCTGAAGAAGAGTGAGAAGCAGTAGAGAGACCATCAGCAAGAAGATGCTCACAGCTGCAGCAGGCAAGAGTATACACACAGCTCCAGAGGTAGTTCTGAGCTCATGTCTAGAAAACAGCAAGAAGTGTGAGGGGTTAGTTACAAAGAATTAAAGTACAAAGTGAATTCACTTAGATAGGAAATAAGAAACAAAGAACAGGGGATGTGACTACTCAATGAAAATTCCAGAGAAATCAGACTCTGCTAAGTATCTGAGAGGAATAAAAGAGATCAGTTTTAACAGTGTATTAAAAAAGGTTTCCTTCCAAATAAGGTCTTATTTCTTCAAGAATGGTTTTACAAGTCTAATTAGAACATTTTTATTAAGAAAATACATTTTGGGCTGGAGTGATGACTCAGGGGTTAAGACTCTGCTTCGCAACAGAAGGTGCAGAGTTCAGATCCCAGGTCTCATGTAAAAATGTCAGGTGGAAACTGAGGTGGCCTGGACTTCTGGCTCTAATGGTTGGAGCCTGGGAAATCCCAGAGCTGAGCAACCGGGATGATTCCTGAAGTCACCTTTGGTCCTCCACAGGACACACAATATCCTCTTTCTCTCTCTCTCTCTCTCTCTCTCTCTCTCTCTCTCTCTCTCTCTCACACACACACACACACACACACACACACAAACACAAAGTATAAATAAATAAATAAATAAAGATAAATAAATAAAATATTAAAAAAGAAAACATCTTGGAAATATCATTAAACAATAAATCTTAATAGGGAAAGAACAAAAAGCATTTTTAATGGATAAAAATTTATGAGAATACCCCTCCAACACAAAATAAAATGACACTTTACTTTTATATATTGTTCTCTAGCAAATTCTAGAAAACCAGAAGTAATGAACTGAATAACCACTGGTAAATATGGGAATCTGGTAAATTCAATGAACACAGGTCAAATTTTCCATGAAGAAAAAAATTCAGAGTTGTCCTATACATTAAGATCTATCATGTGATGCAACAGAAAAATCCACTGACAAAAACAGATGCAAAGTAATATTTAAAAGGCTCATTGATCCTGTCTAAAAGAAAATCTTTATTCAGAGAATTAAAGAAAGCTTGAAAAATGAAGGAAAAAAATCCTTCATTTAAAGATGAGAAACCAAATGACAATTCTTTCCAAATGGACATTTCAGAGTTATTGAAGTCCATTAACTACAATGGACTATGTTCACCTGGGCTAAGAAAATACAAGTGAACTTTGAGTCTCTCAGCAGTGAAGAGCTATCCAGGTAAGGAAACGACAAAGAATCAATTATTTTAAATGCACAATGCTTGCACAAATTAAAATGGCTCTCAAGGAAAATGAAAAAAACAAGCAAACTAGAGGAAAACAACATCAAGTTAAGTTGGCAAGAGGTAATGTTTTAATTGATTTTTAAAAAGCGAAAGACAGGAAAAATTCAAATTTATTAGCAAAATTTAAAAATCCAATTACTCTAGGAATGAAATGAATGAACAGTAAAGCAGTAGGCTTATGCTATGAGCTAAAAATAAAGTTTTTAGAATTTTTTGCTCAATGTGAGAAAGGACAGCAAGAGATGGAAACTTCCATGCAGTAGTGGTATGTTCAGAAACTGACAAGGCGTTTCTGAAAAGGTTTTTAGCCTTAAGTGTTGGGCCCGCCCAGGATTTGCCCCAGGCTATAGCAATGAGGGCTAGTGTCCTGGGCATAACCCTGATCACATTACAGGGACCCCTAATTGGCTTTCAGGTATTGACTTGCCTCCTGTGCTGATTGATACTGGACTTTACCTGTGGTACCTAAAGGTTGTGTTGACCTTTGACACAATTGGCCGCCCGTTTGGCGCCTTTTGGTCTTTTGTCTATATAAGCTCCTTTTCCCCCCCCAATAAACTTGAGTTCTGCTCTGACAGACTTCCCACCCTGTGCCGAGTCTCTGGGGAATGGAGGCAGAGGTGGGGACGGCGGGACTTAGCCTTTCTTCATCACCGCAGCAGGCTGCGCAGTTGTGTGAATGAGAGTATGTGAGTGGAGGTGAGTGGACACTACATAAAGCCTAAACATTGCTCACGTGACTTAGGCAAGTAATGCCTCTTCTGTAATAAATCAGTCCTAACTAAGCAAATAACTAAAAAAAAATCAATGTTCATTTTAGTATAATTAATTATGGTACTAAATAATCAGCACCAAATTGCTAAAAATAAAAATGAGGCATTTAAGCCACATCCAGTGTAAAGATAAAGACAAATACTGTGTGTGAGAGATGTATGTATGCATGTATTTGAGAGGGTGTGGACCTATTCACTAACAGGAGACCAGATGTCACGTGCTGTCCTGCTTATCACTCTGCCATCTTCCCTTGGGAATAAGAGTCTGTCACTAAACCTTGAATTATGCTGGGAGCCAGCTAGTCCTAGTGATCTCTCTATCTCTAACACACATTCCCTTGAAATTGCTGGGGTTAAGACAGGATGCAAGGTATGAAACACACCAGGCTTTTCAGTGGGTTGTGGGTATATGAATTTAGTTCTGTATGTACATTATATTGGTAAATTGTCATGTGCTGTTTAAACTCTCTGAGACTGTTCAGAAGTAGGTTTCCACCCAGCACCACCTTTCAGGTCTGAGCATGTTGTCTCAAAATGATCTGCAACATCCTTTGCCTGAGGACCTGCTGCTGAGTGTGCTCTCTCTTCCTAGGCCTGTGGGACGGAAGGGAGAGAAGGAAAGGGAGGGAGGGAAGGAAAAAGGAGGGAGGGAAAGGAGGCAGCATAACCACCTACGTTCTTGAGAACCTAAGGGTAAACTGTTGGAGTAAAATCACCGTGTTCCTGAACACAGCTGGGGAGTAATGCATTTCCAAGCACTTTCCCCAAAGCTAAAGATTCAGCCACTGTTTAAGCCATGATATGAAAACGCCTGTAGTGAGAACAATGGCTAGTCAGAAGCCCATCCACAGAGAACCAGTCCTCTCAATGGAAGTTCCAACTGCCTGCTTCCTTGGGGCTTTTCCCCAGTGGATGTCTGCTGGACATTAGGAAAATGTTGCCTGTGAGCCATATTTATTCTTCACTTGGAAGCTCTCCTAAGGAACCACCACTCGGCCTGGGACCCTCCAGCTGTCTACTTCCATGGGGCTTCCCAATCATTTTTGACAGGTGTTTGTAAGCTGTTTCCCATATGCTGTATTTTTTTTTGTAACTTGGAAGCCTCACTCATGGGACCATTCCACTCGCCTGGGATCTGTCAATGGCCAATTCCAGCTGACTACATCCCACAATCACTTCTGCTATATATTTAAACCCCTGGTTTGATGATGTTTTGCATTCTAGCTGCTGCTTCTCCATTCTTTTATTTTTGCTTGCTACATACCTAACACTCATTCAAAAAACAAAGCATGTCTACTATGGACCATTCTCTGGATATACAGAACAGTTGCTCATATCTGAACAGCAAGTACTCTTACCCATGAAACTCTTTTCCAACACAACATAGATGACTTTAATGCCAGTCACTAAGTGCTATAGAAGAAAAATGAAGGCTCTGCCTCAACACGAAAGGAACAGAACCAAGATCACAAGTTGAGAAAAGGCTTTCTGCAAGAAATATAAGATTTGTGCCCTTTCCATTGAAAGCAGACTCAGCTTTGTGCTTTCAGCCCACTTTTCTTGAAAATCTTTCCTTAAATCACCTTTCACATTTCCAAGGGGTGAAGACAGCTAGATCTTACTCATTTGCTCTTACATTTGCCATCCCATTTGTTTTAATGCTGCAGATTATAAACGTGTGGCTGCTTAGTATTTGATGCCATGTGCTTGGTATATTATAGGTCAAAGTTTTTATCAATAGGTTGCGAATACTTGAAATAGCTAAGAAAGGCAACATAGTCCACCAACACTGATTAGATTTTATGAACAAAAATATAAACATAATTACTTCCCAATTTCATTTTCAATTTCAACCATTCTAAAAGTAGGTCAAAATTATTGAGTCGATTTTAGAATTTAAAAAAGCAAATAATTTGCTCAAATTTGCTGAAACTGTAACTATAAAAAACTATACATATAATATTATTAAAAGTATATATCACATAGCATCATATATATCATAGTTTGCTCAAATTTACTGAAAAATTAACTGCAAAAATTATATAAACATATATATTTATATTTTTAAATATATATCATATATATACTATATATGTATGTGTGTATATATATATATATATACACACACACACACACACACCCTGGAAATATACCAACTGACAAAAATGTCATCTCAAGCCAATTTCTTTTCCTTAAAGTAGAGTTATATTTTTTCTTTTCTAAAAAGGGAATGGTGTGTTAACATAGCTTATATTTAGCAAAAAGAACTAGAATCATTCCAAGGAAGGTTGCCTAAGCCTCTCTAGCTTCTAGCCCAAATTCTTTGTTCATATTCTTTAGGATCTTGCTAATCAAAGAATAAAGTTACAAATTGTTTGCAGACTTTCATCTGTCTACTGCCTAGAAAAATTATTCACAGAATACCTTTGAGAATACTTTTAAAAATTTGAAATTTCTCAAATACCTTTGAGAATACTTTTAAAAATTCAAAACTTCTCACTGAATTGAACCAAATCAAAATTCAAATTCATCTTAATATCCTTTAGGAAAATGTTTAATTTCTGTTTGAATTGTTCATTTCTAATTTCTTCATTAACTGGTTTTAGGCCACCAAATAATCATTTTACTTGTATTTATGAACTATTAACTATCATGAATACTAATCATTTATATCACCATTTCAATGAAAGCAATATATATCAAAATTTGCTAAACATCTTCCTGCATGCTTATTTATATCCACACTATTTGAAATGTATTCACTCAAGTTTTTTAAGAATGAAATCAAGATCTCCTAAATTTTATTTGTCCACTTAATCTGTTCTATTCTAAAAGCACTGTCTTTAAAGTATCTCAGCTATGACTTTAAAAATATGAAATAGCCTACATGTAGAAGTTTTAGTTTTTTAGATATTCAGTTGCTATGAATTCCACAACAGAAAGGCTGTATGGCAATTATCCTCACTCCAAGTTTATAGAATCTTTTATTCAGAAATAATGCTAAAAACAGTTAGCAAACACAACAATACCATGTCTTTTAAGAGGTTGAAATTTTGTTTTTTTTCAACTGACAAATTAGCCTGAATGGCTGTGAAGATGAAAAAGACCAAACATGAGCCACCTCAAAGTGAAAGGCTACTGTAGTGACACACAGACCATCGTTCAGATGATGCTCCAGCAACCTTTCTTTGCCATGAAATATTTCAGTTTGCCCACTGAACACAGTACACCGTTTGTGACATAACCCTGGAGTTCAGGAAATTCTGTGGTGGTTAATCTTATCTGTCAAATATGCCAGATTTAGAATCACCATGGAAACAAATCCAAGAGTGACTGGGAAGGATTAATGAGATTAGGATAGTTCTCAGGCATGCCTGGGAGGCATTTTCTACTTTGGATTAATTGAGGTGAGAAGATCCAAGCTCATCATTCCACAGCTGGGACATAGAGCTGCAAGCGTGGTTACCAGCACTCCTTGCTCCCCGTTTCCTGACATTGGACCAACCCCAGAAAGCTCCCGCTGCTGACTTCCCTGCCATGATGGCCAGGACCAGTGACTGTAAAACAAAATCAATCTGTTCTGCCTAAGGCTGCTTTTGTCAAGTACTTTGCTGCAGCACTAAAAGTAATTAATGAGGGGCTAATAGCAAATCTACTGAAACTTGTTGGGAAGAAGATCTACTGACAGTTAATTTTTTCAAATTATATTTTCCAGTGGTTATCTTTAATTTAGTGTATTTTAATTTCTATTTGATTACTATCATCCAGAACTAATACTCTACATGAATTTCCCCTAATGAAATGTGACTAACAATATGACTCTAAATTCCCTTTCTTGTCAAATCCCTGCAATATATGGGAATAAAATTTCCAGTTATTTTAGCAGCCTAGTGCCTACATTTTGTTAACCATTTTTAAACATGTACCAAGCTTCATAACCTCCTAGAACAATAACTCAATTTAATCACATTTTAATAGGGGAAGTGCTTGCTGTTATTTCTTCTGTTCCACTTTTTCCTTTCTCATATTCTTGCAGCTCATTTTCATTGGATTACAGTGCTTTTTCTATGCTTTTTATATATTTTCTATACTTTTTAATATGCTAAAGTTAGAAGAGTGCACATTTTCATAGGTATGTGAAAACAAAACTGACTGCCCTCTACTTAGTCAAATCACTCAGTTTTTATATCATATACAGCCAACCATAGGATCTCAGTGCTCTCAAACAGTAGGCCTTTGTTACCTCACACACTGTTCTGCCAGTGGTTCAGCTGTACTTCAGGCTGTGGATCAGCCAGGACTGTTGTTACATTGGTCTCATTTCAGATCTGCACAAGAAGCCATAGATATCTTTTTCTGATATAGGTCAGCAACTCTCTGGGTTCCAAGTACACTGCAAGCTTCTAAGCATACCATACTCATGAATGGTCTACTGGATATGGCAACTCAAAAGGAAAAGCACCTGCACAGCAACAGTGATTGAGTTCAATCCCTGCCAGATGCAAGAGTGTACATCTGCACTCCCAGCATT
The DNA here is from genome assembly GCA_023101885.1 of Typhlomys cinereus. NCBI lineage: Eukaryota > Metazoa > Chordata > Mammalia > Rodentia > Platacanthomyidae > Typhlomys > Typhlomys cinereus. The sequence continues at coordinate 2,759,636 of JALPQD010000001.1, forward strand.
CCTACAATAAGATGGAAGGTGGAGAAAGGTTACTCACCCAGAAACTAACAGGCCAGCTAGTCTGGAATGCATAGAGTAATAGCAATAACAAAAAACACACAAAAACAGTAAGCCCTTGACCCTTATCAAGGTGGAAGGAAAGAACAAACTCCAGAAAATAATCATCTGATCTATCTCTACACTGCAGTGTGGATAGACATGCCTGCACACACATGCATGCACGTGTGTACATGCATACACACACACATTTTTAACAGATTTTTCTCTTCTAATATAATTTCTGACCTTAGCCTTTCACTTGTATACTGTATTGCACATTATTTCACAGGCTTTGTCCTAACATATGTGTACTTTAATATGTAACACTTCATAATTTCTTCAAGTGTGTCAACGGTATGAAGTAACTATCGTTTCCCTACTCAACAATCACTTTTAAGATGCTGTTCTTATACAGAAAAACATATTTCTAAGTTTTTAAAATTTCATTATCTATTTTGCTGCTGATATGGTTTTGTTTGAGAAAGAGCCTCTTTATGTAGCCAAGTTGGTCTCAGACTTGCCCTCTTTGGCCTTGAATTGGATGCCCTCTGACTGTAGCCTCCCAAGTGCCTAGAGTAAAGGCTCCAACTATTGTTAATATGATACTGATTGCAATAAATTTATATTATACTAGGTTTTTTTAAATTTTTTAATTTATTTATTCAATTGTGCATGTGTGTGTGCATGCACGTGTGTGTGTGTGTGTGCGTGTGTAGAACCACAGGCAAATTCGGGAATCACCATGGACTGCCTCCACCTCCTCCTTGTTTACTCTGCCCCGGGATTCACAGGCTCCGCCCTACCAGGACCAGAAATGAAGGCCCTCCCCACTTCCGCCCGGCATCTATACGTGGGGTCTAGGATCTGAACTCAGGACCTTCTGTATGGAAGGCAGAGGCTTAACTCCTGAGCCACCTCTCCAGCCCCTAGTATACTTAAGTTAACAAATTATCTGATTTATGTAACATTCCTTCTCAAAAAATTTTCTATTCACATGTTTGTTTTTACATGAAAGCATCATTATAATTGCATCCAATTTAAAAGATGACTGTGTTCAAATATGAAAGAAAAAGCTTTAAATCTTTGCATTCATCTGGGTGACTTGGCATCTATATGCCTCTGAATCTTTCGTTTAAGGACAAGAATTATAAATCTACTTATTTAGATTTTATGCCAGGAAACATTAAATTCCTTGGCATGGGTCTAATGACTATCCTCTTGAATGTATCACTAGTATCATATAGCAGACAACTCTTATTTGTACGTTTCATATTTCTAAAGTCAGAAAAATGGAAGCTATTTGCTTTGGGGTTATTCTGTTGATCCATCTAGCAATCTTACCAGATTTTTATATTCTTTTCAACTGGAATTCTTTGTGTTATCTAGGTATAAAATAGCATCACTAGTCAAATACTAGAAATAATTGTGTTGATTCGTTATTTGTAAAATATTCAAGAAAATATTAGATAATAGCATACTTGGATATCTTACGAGTAGGACTAGCAGACACTTTTCAGATTCTGAAGGTTTGCCTTCAGGTCTATTATTATTGACTTTGGGATTAGAATGACTCAAATTATAGCATAGCAACAAAGGATGAAAATATGTTTTTTGTATTAAATGCAATAATATACACGAGTACTTTCTGTTTTAGCATCTTTTAAAATAGCTTTCCCGATGTTTTTCTTCATATTTTAACTCCTTTTCATAATAAATTTGTCTTTTATTTTCAATCACTATTATTCTTCCTTTTATCCTAATATTAAAATTCATTCACTTATTTTGCATTTCCTTGCTTCATTTTACACTTCAATTTCAACATAACATTATAGACATACTAACAATGGAGCAATAAATATATATTTAAGCTTGTTTGTCTAACAAAGTCTGAGATCTTGTAATTTGGATGCCCTCTTATTGGTTGAATCATTCGGTTATTTTGTAATTTGATGTGCTCATACTTAAAATAATGACATTGTGCTTTCTGATGCACCTTTGTCATATTTTATATTTATTAGCCATTTTTATTATTCTTGCTCCTTTTTCTTATATTGTTGTTGCTTGATTGGAATTTCTGCTGTATTCTTCTCTTCATTAGTAGCTGCTTGTTCTTAGGTTATATGTCTTCATTTTTTGACAACAGGATCTCATCTTCCACTAAAATGAAGTTTATCAACATTAGACTCATTTAACCCTTGTATTACAACATTTCCTCTAGCAAGATGGGTGTTACTCTTTCTTTTACTATGAGACAACACTCAAACTCAAATAACTTCAGGGGAGAAAAGAAGATTTATTTGACTTCCAATTCCAGGGTGGAGATACAGTCCATTATAGTAGGAAAGGTATGGGGGGTATTCTGAAGGTTTGCCTTCAGGTCTATAGAAGCTGGAAGGAGTCAGGTCGCCCTAGACATCAAGGAGGCTTAGAGAGCAAGCAACAGACTGCAGGAAGATCCAGGGTGGGGCTAACCAACCTCCAGGTCCATACCCTGTGATGTGCTTCCTCTAGCAAGGATCCACCTCCTTAAAGTACCGTAGCCTCCCCAAATATCAACAACTAAGGAGTCAAGCAAATGAGCCTGTGGAGGGCATGTCACATTCAAACCACAACACTGAGTATTTTATATTTTCATTTCCATATCTCTGACCATCCTGAATATTTCATCTGTTCACTGATCTCAAACTTTTAGATGCATAGTACACTTAACTTTGAGATGTTTCGAAGAACTTGAATGTGTCCTTATTTTAAAGTTACTAAACCCTGCAAAGCTATCTCCATCTACTTAATTTCTATATATCTGTACATTCCCTTGTTCAATTAATTTGCTTATCTTCATACCTTAGACACTTGCTTTGATTCACTTACAGTTTGGTTAGTACCTGCCTTTATAGGGGATATATCGTTGACACTCCCTGAATTACTACAAAGCACCAATCCCATCCTGTTTTCCCTCTTCCCTTCTTATATTTCTTCCATATCCACATCTCTTTTCCTATCTAATGGATGAGAAGCCAAAGTCAACTTGATTCTTACCCCTTACCCTTCTTTTAAAACTTGAATTTTTTTTCATCTGAAATTTTCTACATCAGTAGGAAATTTGAGAACTTTACAAGAATAAATATAGACATGGATCTTTTCATATCCAGTGATCCCAGACCTTGTTTAGCACTTCCAATTTGCAGGTCTAGACCTTTCTCTAGCTCAGGTCAGAAACACTATGTGTTATGTAATTACCACCTTTTGGATTTCTGCTTCCTTTTATTCACTTTGTTCAACTTCAATTATTTTCACTTTTGGTCTAGGAGATGAGATCTCCAAGGCTCTACTTTTCCCCTTATGATTTCTCTTTTAATCATCTGTTCCTATTTGCTCTGTGATTTATTCCTTTGCTCTTTATCTTTCAGGACAGTAAATCAGGTTTCAGTAACAACCATCTACTTCCATTTTAGTCATGAATTATATCATCATAATGGGAATAATGCATAAGACTTTCAAACACTACAATTGACTATCCCTACATGGTGTTGCCTTTTTTTTCCCCAAATGTTCAATGTGTTCTCCAACACCGACACTTTATATTTGTTCAGATTGTCAAGTTATCCTTTTGTTTTTAGGTTAAGTGGTGTTACACAGATTGTCATGTTGGTTCAAATCTCTTGGGTTCTCTAAATGTGCTATATATTCAATTCAACTGAGAAACTTCTTTTTTTCCGCACTAACTGTAATGTCTAGACCCAGTTCACTAAGGATTTCTGCGAGACACACACAGGTATCAACATTTACATTAATATCGCCAGGACTTAGGGGTAGGCCCAGCTTGAGATAGAACATTAAATAATCGGAATCTCACTTGTGTATGGAAACTGCCATTATTGTGATATCGGTGGGGGCTCTGTCAGAAGACTATTTGCTGAATCCCTATGTTTGGTGGGCACTGACAGATGAGATTCACAACCTTCAGATTTCTCTGATATTTTGCCACATTTTCTGGTATCCACAGGAACAGCAAAGGAAAGTCTTTTTACTCTCAGACCGCTTTGTCTTTTTAGTCTTGGGAGCAGAGCAAACACACAGCACTTAATCCCCCTTTGGGAGTTCTTAAGAACTCATGGAGAACAAAATGCTCCTATACTTTTAAAAAAAATTTTTTATTATTTATTCAATTGTGCATGTAAGCGTGTGTGTGTGTGTGTGTGTGTGTGTGTGTGTGTGTGTGTGTGTAGAATTCGGGAACCACCATGGACCGCCTCCACCTCCTTGTTTACTCTGCCCCTGGATTCACAGGCTAAGCCCTACCAGGACCAGAAACGCAGGCCACCACCGCTTGGGCCTGGCGTCTACATTTGGGGTCTAGGATCCAAACTCAGGACCTTCTGCCTACAAGGCAGAGGCTTAACCCCTGAGCCACCTCTCCAGCCTTCCTATACTTCTACTGACAAGGATCTTCAGGGCTTCAAAGATCAGGCTCTTTCATCAATTTGCTTCTTTTAAAGTTCTTTCTTCTGGAGTCTACCATTATTCTTTAAACAAGGCTCTGGTGATTTAGAGAAACCCCCTCCTCATACTCCAGTTCTCTCCCTGAAATCAGATGCCTAAAGGTACCACTAGATCGAAACACCCAGGCAATATGGCTGCAGAAGAAATGAACTGTATTTAGAGTTTCAAACTTACTTCATAGGATGTGCCATGTGGAGTTTGACTATGCTAAAATATTGAATATTGATAATCAAAAGCCACTACAGCTTTTACTTATATAAATGAAAAATTATCAATATTGGGGCAATAGGAGAGAAGCCAGGAAGAAGGCCAGCCTGCCTGCTGATAAGGAGGACATCAACAGCAAGTTCCAAAGGAGAAGCAGCAAAACCAAGCTGTGGCGATACTGAAGCAAAACTGATTAAGTAACGCCTGAAAATTTCAAGATGATTAAGGATGGAGACGAATAGAAAAGCACAAGTAAGCAACATACTGATAAGCAGTTACATTTTAACAACAAAGATGTCCAGCTAGAAGAAGCTGGCAGGGCGTCATATTGACTTATCGCTTTTTAAATTTATATATTTACTTGAGAGGGGTTACAGTGTGCATGTGGAGGTCAAAGGACAAATTTTCAGAAATCAGTTCTCTTCTGCCATCTGTCTTGTAGTATATAGTTATTGTTTTTCTTCTGTGAGACAATAGTCATACACAACTGAAAGGAAGAAAGAGGAGATTTCTTTGGTTTAGGGTTCCCAGAGGAAATAGTCATTTATGGCAGGACTCCTACAGCAGGAGGCACGGCTGGAGGTAGACCCAGGAAGGGAGTTCAGATTATTGCTTTCACCTTCGAGGCAGAAAGAGCAAGAGTAACATTGCAAGACTAAGCAGGGCTGGGCTACCAACCTTCAGGGATGCCTTCTTTCTACAACAGTCCACCTTCTAAAGGAGTCACTGACTTCCCAAATATTAGCAATGGCCTGTGGGGAATAACTTACGTTCAACCCATGGCATGGCCTCTAGGGATTGAACTCAGAGGTACCTTTACCAGAGGAACCATTTCACAAGCCCTCACTTCTCTCTTCTAAGGAGTGTCTTCCAATCTTGGGAAATTGTTCTTAAACAAAAACAAATTCACGTTGAGTTGCAATGGTAATGGATTTAATAGTGTGGGATGTTTACTAGTGAGATAAACATATGGCACGCACTTTGTGGTAAGTTTACCTTCCAATTTTGAGAAGGAAATGTTTTGCTAATGTTATGAATTTAATGTCTGAGACAGAATGGAGCTCTCTCCATTATATATGATTTGAGTAAAGAGTAATGAAACAGTCATCATCATTCTGCACAGTATGTTTTTACACTTGTGGACACCGCATGTTGAAGTTAATGAATTTGTAAGTTGACATTGGAAAACAGGTAGTAGTAGAATGAAGCTTACACATGAATCTGTTCTCCTCCCATCCCTAAACATTCTTCCTCTGGAAACCAGGTTCCGCCAAGGACTTTGTGTCATTTATCATGTTGTCATGTAAGAGAACGCTAGACATACAGTAAGCCTTGCTAAATACTTAAGAATCCCTAAAAAAAATAAAATATTAAAAAAAAAAGAATCCCTAAGAGAAGAAGGTCTGCTTCAAAATACTACTCAGAACTCTTTGTCTTAACAGTCTCTGTGGGAAGCCAACCCAGACTGAATAAAATAAGCTTCAGGAACACCTTATGCCCCCCGCAGGATGAATGATTTTTGAGGCCAACTATCTTGACCTTCTTCATCTAATGATGCTTCCATAAAAGATGTTACTCTACCATGAGAAAAAGAAATCAAAGTTTAATGCCCATTGGCTGCAGTATGTCCAGATCTTGAACAAACCTGTTGGCATTTCATGATCAGCTACAGGTCTCCAACTAGCAAGCTGCTAACAATAATGAAAACTGTCTGGAGATGTAGCTCACTCAGTCGTGTTCATCTAGCATGCATGAAACCCTGTGTTCAGTTGCCTGCGCAGCACACTGGCCTGGTGGCACATGGTCAGAAAATCATGGTCTTGGTCATGCTAAGTTTCATAGTAAGTCTGAGACCAGCATTAGACCTTGCTGAAACAAAACAAAGAAAGCAAATTTCTAGAGAACACCCATTTTGTCATTCATATTTTAGTTCTAATCCTATTAAATACTTCAACGATTTGCTTCCTTATCCAACCCCGGAAATACAGTGGACTTTTCCAGGATGAGAACACCTGTGTACTCACCTTAGTAATTGATCTTGCTGCAGCGTTACACTTGGAGGACCATAGACTTTCGATTGTGTGACTGAAGTAATGATGAGAGCAAGCTACAAGACAAGTACTTGCATCTCATGATGTTTGATTTGACACATTGAGCAACCTTCAGGACACTCCTAGACATTCACAGAACTCTACCTTGGTGACAGAAGCATGGTGCTTCTCAAACATATGTTCCTCATCATCCAGAGGCATCTCCCTAGGTCCAAACCATAGCTTACAAAATAAACTGGAAAAGTAAGTATCTAGGCATTATTCACATTGCCAAACTAGAGAGATGACTGTCTCCAACCTCTTAGACTGAGCAAGCCATAGAACATAATGTAAAGATTAACCCACAGAATGTACTATGCAGCCTGCTTTGACAGAGACAGCTTCAAGAGTACAGGAAAACACTTTTCCCCAGACATTTGGCCTCTGTAAAGTAGCATAGTGATGCCCCGTGTGCTTATTTACTTTCCCCAACTTGCTGAGAAACTGTGCTATATAAAGTCACAGATTAAAAAAATCTCCTATTTGGAATTATAACAGTCAGAAGGAAGCATTCTACTCTTACCTGGTGGATCTAAGACACTTTGACAGAGAAGCCTCAATTCACAGCTTGGGGGCAGAACTTCACAAAGAAGTTTCTGGAGATGACACTGCACATTGTTCTCCACTGTTGCAGTTTCCAAGGAAACAAGACCCTGATCTACTTTGCTGTGCTTGGGATCTATCGAAAAGTTGCCTCATTTAGATTTCAACTAAACTGTTCCATGTATGGAAGTAGACAGTATGCTGTAGGCTCAGGCAGGCAGTGACCCAAGCCTGAGCTGCACAGTGAGATCTGGTCTCAACAGCACAAACAAATCCTAAAAGAATCATCTTTTCCATTGTTTGGTGAGAAGCTCTGGCAATGGTTTAAGGAGTGGTCTTCCTCTTTGCAATAAATTACTAAACCTGTCTTTGGGGAACTAGAGCTTTGTTCCTGATGGTATTCAGCTGACAGAGGTGTGGCAAGACTTTAGGAAGTCCTTGAGAAAACCATTTCCACGATTGAGTTTATATTCAAACAATATGCAACTATATTCAAGCTTATACAATTATAATTAATGTCCTGGAGGTAACAGGACCCCTCTTTGTACTTGGTGCTTGGCTGGACCTAAGTGACTTGTTCTGGGATGTAAGTCCTGAGTCAGTCACCAGGATTGAGAACAAGCCACATTTGTGGTAGAAACAGATCTTTATTTCCCTGCCACCGATACTTGCTTTCATCACTCAGAACACACTAATTGTGCTAGATGCTGGCTGTAAAGGAGGAAGCAGACCTTCTTTAGCTTTACACTTGGATGCTTATAATCGACGTCAGCAACAAGAAGTGACAGTCATCAGCGGCAATGGTGATGGCTCAGACTAAACAGATGGACACACAGCAGAAAGACCAGAGCAATATCCTTGGGACAATGTATTTTTGCTGTCCCTTCCTTATCTGTTAGAAAGGCAGACACACTATTATGCAAACTCATCTTCCTCAAGATCAGTGTGTTTCAAAGGAGGGTTAACTCTAATTGGTTCATTCCTCTAAAGCTCAGTAATTAGTACCAAGAGCCCCACTTAATTGCCTCAACCATTTTATCTTACATTGTAAAGCTTTCAAAACAAAAAGTGTTTTGAAGTAGATACCTGCTATGGAATACAAGCATGCAGCCCTTACCAATTACCATCACTTTTCAGATTTGCCTCAACTTATTTAGAGAATACTGATACAAATCTTTCCCCATCCACAAAATAATGCAATCAGTAATATGCTTCATGATTTTAACTTACAGATGGAAAAAGTCTACATTTAACCTGCAATCATAAAAGTACAATGTAAAAATTTATATTCAGCAAATGCATTAAAGATTATTTATGGTTAAGGTCCGAGGCCAAAACAAAACAAACGACAACAAAAAATACAACTACTGTTAATTCAACTGTATTTTACAGTAAAGTTGGTTTATGAGGAGGAGGGAAGGAGAGAAGGAGAAGAGGGAGGTACCTATTGAGTTTGTATGATTAGGCAAAAATAAAATGTGAAATAAAAAAATGACAAATCACAACTAGAAACAAACAGAATGGATATGAGACTATCTGTCATGGAGAGATAGCAGCTGACTTCTTGAAAGGTTGATAATGAGAAACAGAACTCATCAAGGACATGAATAAACAGAATACAAAAAGAAAGAAATGGTGTCCATCCATTCTTTTAGGAAACAACTCTAATGGCAGAGTGCTAAAGGAGAAAATACATTAAGAAATTTGGCAAATCCTCATGAGGGAGGAAAAAAACCAAACACTGAAAGAGAAGTGCTCGAGATCTCAGGTCAGGGTCTGTAAACTTTCTCCAATCTCTCCTGTGAGGAGACAGCAACAGGCCAATGTCGAGGGTCTCTCTTAGGTAGTTTTAGCTGCTCTGATTAAGATGAGCATGACTAACATGCTCAGTGGGCAGCATTCCACAAAGCCCTGCCTTGTGTGCAAAGGTAAGGTTGCAAATTTAAAGTAGAAAGAGAAGGGTCTGGTGAAGAGGGTCTGTAATCCCAGGTATGAGGAGGACTGTGGCAGGAGCATCACATGGTAAAGCTAAGCTAGGCTAGAGAATGAGTTCAAGGCTGTTCAGGGCATCTTACTGAAATACTACTCATGAAAAATGTTTTAAGTTAAAAAGAAAGCTGGGTATAGTGCTCAGTGGTAAAGGACTTATCTAGTACACAACGCAAGTGTTTAAAACCTGCCCCCCGAGATTTTACTAACATTTTGTGTATGTGTGTCTGTGTGTACATAACGATGCTTGAGTGTGTGTGCCTATAGAGGCTCAAGAGTGATGTGGGGAGTTGCTCTATCTCTTTATTGCTCTGCTCTGCGATTTCCCTGGCTATACCTTCCAAGGTTAGAATACAAGTCTCTGCCTTTTTCGTTCAGTGATTTTACATGGGATCTGAGATCTGAACTCAGGTCCTTTTGCTTGCTAGTCAAAGACTTCTGAGATCTGAACTCAGGTCCTTTTGCTTGCTAGTCAAAGACTTCTGAGATCTGAACTCAGGTCCTTTTGCTTGCTAGTCAAAGACTTTAACCCCTTACGCCTCTCTTTAGACCCTAACATATTCTTATAAACCAAGAAAACTCTAGCTGCTCTCCCTTTTGCCAGTTTAATTGCTGAAAATAAAAGCTCTTTAAGTTAATTGTGGAAAACACAAGAACGTCAAGATTTAAATTATCAAGACTTTCAAAGATTTAATTTCTCTTATGAATAAAACATTCAACTTAATCCACATGAAACTTTCTTTTTTTTCAATTAATTTCCTAAATCTACTACCCATATATTTCCAGTCATTCTTAAAATTACAGCTCATGAACACCACCAGGTCTGAAATTTGATTCAGAATAGCTCTTAAAGACACTGACACATGACTAGTTCTGCTTTAATTAATTTACCACTTCAAGATGCACAGGCATAAAATTCAAGCTTGCTTCAGAGCCACACTCTCCCTAGAGCCTGTTAAGACTTTTTCCTAATCATCAATTCTTAATACTAAAGGACTTATGCACATTAACTGTGAGCAGGTATATGCAGAATGGTACCACCAAAAAAAGGAAGAAAATGTACAGCTCATTTTAAATTCTGAGTTAGAATACAATTTTCTGAAAGCCTATGTACAGACATTTCAATCTCCCCTCCAGCCATCTGAGTATCTATTCTTAAACACTATAGAACACACTGACCAGAATGAAGTAAGCTACATGAAAATGTGTCCGCAGGGCGATACAATGTTTAGAAGATCAATTTGGAATGTATGATGTTTGGATGCTGAATTCTTTCGACATCATAGTGTTATGAAAAATTCTTTTTCCTAGGTCAGAAGAATAATGTTTATTTTCAGAAAGTGCCAATGGGGTAAAATGTATCTCTTTTCAGAGACACACACATCCATGTGCATACATACACATATGTTAAGTACACACATGTGCACGAAAACGCAGGCATGCGTGCGCGTCATTCTTGAGTTTTGCCCCCAACTCAGTAAAGGATCAGAAAATCAAACACATTGTGAGATGTTTCAGGACAGCTTTAAAGCAGCTATGCTTCTAACAGGAGCAGGCAAACAGATTACACTAGATGCCATTAGTAAATACACTAGGGAAGAAAGATAAGCAGTGCTTTGATTTCACTGTTGTTTAATAATTTTCAGCAAAGAAATATAGGTCAGGAAATATTTCTATAGAACAGTCTATTTTAGGAATTATTTTCAATTTCAGAGTAAATTTTAAATATAAAAATAACTCATTCTATCTGTAAGCCATTAATCTAAAATATTTGTTCAGAGTTCAAGGTCTAAATATCAGAAATTATCAATCAAAAAGGTTGATTAAGTCATGCTCATTTTTATTTCAATTGCACCATTTACATAACCATTAAAATAGTTGCAAATACACTATTTACATAATCATTAAAATAGTTGCATTTGTATGCATCTAATTTTTTTTAAACATTATCACTGGTAAGGAAAACACAATATATAATAATATCTCATATCTTAAGGGAACTAAACCAAATGGCTAATTCAGTCTAAACAACAAACCACTTCTCACACAGAATTTCTGCCTTCTGATGCTGAATACTAAAAGGGAAGAAAACCTCAAAACACAAGGCAAACTCAGTATCTGCCAATCAAGCTCGGACCAAGCAAAATACATTTTCCAACATTTCCTGTGGGGAACAGGGATGACCATAACCCTCGTAATAGACTATGTTGGCAAAAAACAAGCCCAGAAAACATTTCATTTTAAACTACCTACTCATAAAGTCTGCATATAAGTGTTCCCTCAATATTCCTCTGATGGAATCCCAACTCCCAAGGTGATGACATTGGAGGGTGTGACCTTGGATGCTGACTAGGTCTCTGAGTGTTTAGACAAAGACATCTACCTTTGTGAGTAAGGTTAACATCCCTTTAAAGGGGATTCATATAAAAGGGCCCTAGCGAGATGTCTCTCTTTCAGCCACATAACACTACAAAGATAGTTGCTATAAATCTGTAAGTGGATCCCCACCACTTCTAGGACTTCTAGCCTCTAAGGGCACTACAAATAAATTATTATTTTCTATGCCCTAATCATGTTATGATATCTGTTGTTGCAGTTTGAATGAACTAAGACACTAACTCTCTTAAAAAAAAAAAAAGCAACATACTGAAGAAAAGCCCATAAGATATCCAAAAAGAGAGTTTGATTGAGGACTTGGTGGTCATTTAGGTGATCTCTTTTCTTGAGAAAGAAAACACACTGAGCCATCCTAAGATATTCACTTTGACACATTAACAAAGTGAGCCAACACAGCTAGACGGCTAACCTCATGCCAAGAAACAACCAGCGGCATCTCCAGAAGAAATGTTCACCTAACAGCATCACGCTCTTGGCGGCTGCGTGTCCATCCTATGATAGGAACTGTATCTCAAGTGAATGCACCATATGCTGTTTACTCATAAAAAATAAAGCATTTTTACCAGACCTTTGTGTAGTGTGTTACATGGAAAGAGATACATAGCTATACCTTTAAACTCTATCACGGCAAGCAAGCACTTTAAAGTTACCCTTAAAAAAAACTGACTTACTGTATTGAATGCCTAAGAACATCATTAAGGCCTCCTCGGTGCACTAGAGTCTCTCTCATTTCTTGTGAGGTCCCGAGACCAGCACACTTACCTCGCAATCCCGATAGGTGCTAGAAGGGGATCAGCAAGAATTCAATTAAAGTTACATCAGGCTGGGTCAAGAGTGGATCTTGGAAAAGCCAAAAACCAAGTCAAGTTTATTATGGAACCTAATCCCTTATATAACATGAAACAGGGGGTGACCTCTGTATACTCCACAAAGTCAACAATAGGTGGGACGTGTTAATAGGCCCTAATGGCCCCACTCATTGTGGGGAAAGAACAGGATGCTGATAGGTCAGGAACATGGTGATACAGCTCTGTGCCAGTCCTTTAGGTGTGCTAATCAATGTCTAGAGGCTTCCAAAGAACAGGAAGGAATATGTAAAAAACACCTCTGCCCTGATCCCAATTGGAGACTGGACAAGATCCATCCCTGCCCCTTGTGGGAAAGTCAACAGAAGTCAGCCTAGACTATGTTGGCATAGGCTGGCATCTATGCTGGTATAGGCACAGAACTATGCTGGTATGGGAGATGCACTGCAGTCCTTGTCATCCGTCCTCAAGAAACAGAGATCTCGAGCTTGAGTGTTCCCTACAATTTCCATTTACACTGACTAAAGCTTCATGGTCTATACCTCCAACCCGTATCTTTGAACATTATTTCTTTTCCCAAGACTCAGGCTCAGAATTTTTATTTTTAGGGTATATAAAGACTCATGTTCATTGTGAATTTGACTGGATTTGAACTAACAAACAAACCTCTAAGCATATTGATGAGAACAATTGCTGAAAACACTGCCTGAGAAGAGAAAACCTCCTTGAGTGTGGGTAGTACCACTTCAAAAGCTGGGGTCCTGGACTGCATAGAAGGGAAAAAGTGAAGCAAATCACCAATATTCATCTCTCTGATTCCTGACTATAGATTCAATATTAATAGGTACCTCAGATTCCTACCACCTTGACTTTTCTTGCCAAGATCGACTAATGAGGGGCTGGAGAGACAGCTCAGGGGTTAAGCCTCTGCCTTGCAGGTGGAAGGTTCTGAGTTCGGATCCTAGACCCCACGTATAGATGCCGGGCGGAAGCGGGGGAGGCCTGCGTTTCTGGTCCTGATGGGTGGAGCCTATGAATCCCGGGACAGAGTAAACAAGGAGGAGGTGGAGGCGGTCCATGGTGGTTCCCGAATTCGTCCGTGGTTCTACATACACACACATACATACACACACGCACATGCTCATACATAAGCACATGCATACATGCACAATTTACTAAATAATAATAAAGAAAAAATTTTTAAAAAAGATCGACTAATGAGCTAAAATAAGCCCTTTCTCCCTTAAGTTGTTTTTTTTTGTTGTTGTTAGTTATTTTGTCACAGGAATGATTTCAAAGAATCTATTAAAGCACTCTATGATAAAATTCTTTTTTTTTTTAGTCCATGAGTGGCAAAGGAGCTGAAACTCATGGACTCCTGACCCAAGTCTAGCCAGGTCAGGACTATTTACAGGCCCAGGCTCTATGATAAAATTCTAATAAAAGTGTTTTCTTTCCTTCCCAAATCTCTTAGAGTATTCTAACAAGCAAGAACAAGAAGCAGGAGAGAGAGAGAGAGAGAGAGAGAGAGAGAGAGAGAGAGAGAGAGAGACTATGTCCTTCCATCAGGATACCATTCTTTTTGACAGCACTACCAATACTCACCAAGCCTTCGGGTCAAGGTAAAATTCTGCTAGCCTCAAACCAAGAACCAAATTAAAACACATAAACTTCAGCAGAGCCTGGCTTGGGTCATCTGGAGTGCACAGCACTTGGTAAAACCGTGCTGGGAGTTTGTAACTACAAACTCCCTAGAGAGCACATGTTTGAAACCCCTATGTCTACATCACGCCAGGTACATATCCTCCACAATTCCAAACCCTGAGATGTCAACCCAAGGTTATCAGCCTTTACAAAGCCTCCTCTCACCTTATCCTTGCTGTGCAATAAATATTAGAGGAGAATCTCACAAATGACCTTCCTGAGACTTTCATATTGAAATCACTAGACAAAATGCTACTAGTGTCTAAAATGGCAAATATGCTTGTGCTGGAACTCCAGAGAGAATTCTTTTCCATTTTAAGCTCTACTTTTATCAAGTACTTGCTTCAGGAAGAAAATAAAAGATTTACGCTACTGAAGAAATACTTAATTTGCTCAGTTTTTTTCCCCCAAGATCAGACGTGGAGAGAAGGAACCTCTTTCACCGAAGGGTCTTGTTAACACAGGTACATTGGACAGCTGCAGGGCCACCCAATTAAGTCGGCAGATTCCCACAGCAAGGAGGACAAGTATAGCCATCTGTTCAGGCTGCACTCACACTGAGAGAAGTGGTCCCACTGTAAAAGTGCCATCGCATTTTCACACAGTCCCCGGATAAATAGATCATGAATTGCTTTACAAACAAAACCCTAAAACGGTTTCAAGTTTATAATCTACTTCCTTTAAATAACACTTCTGGGACATTGCTAATTTCCTTAAAAGCATGACCTAAGAATTGCTGTGTATAAATAATGTACAAAATGGCAGAACACAAACTCAGTACTATATTCATTTTAGATTAAGAGAACGAAGTAGACTCTATTTGTTATAGGCACAGAAATAAATGCGTAATTTGTAAGTGTCAACAGTAGCCTGAATAGGAAATTAATATAATAACACTGGCACTCAAATTAACCCATGTGTAAATCTAAAACTATTCAATTGTTGATTTTCTCCTATAGAGGATTTGTTCAGTTCCTGTTATACATATATATATATACACACATACATACATATATATGTGTATATATATGTATATATTTATACACACACATACATACATACATACACTCACAGATACTTCCTTCACTACACATATGTTGGTGAAGCTTTCACTAAAAAGAATCTTAAATGAGGGAATGTGAATTTACATCCTGGTCCTGCACTAAACAAGCTATTGTGACTTGAGAATGCATGCCCACTACTTGTCCTCCTCAGGGGAAAAAAAATATTTGACCACTCAGTTATCCTGTGAAGTAAGCAATACCATATGCCTTTTGAATAAAAATGTAATCTTTATGAAGGCAAATTAATTCCAGGAGAGATATTTAAACATTCAATTCATATGAATTGCCCAGGACTCTTCTTTAAAGGCAAATTCTGACTTAGCAGGTAGAAGGTGGGGGTCAAGAGGCAGCTGTATTTCTAGCAAGATCTAAGATGATAACTTACATCTGGGCATTGCTCAGAAATACAGGTTCTAGGTCACAAGGAAACAAGTTCCTAGAGGCTTGCATCTTATGTGTGGCAAAACAGAGAAAAAAGAAGACAATTAAATAAACTTCCCACAGGGATAATTAAGAAAAACATTGTTGGTTTCATCTAAGGAGATAATCCAAATGGAACCTACATATAAAAATATAGAACGTTATTCAATTTCCAGTGAAGATACTAGCGATGGTCCCAAACAAAGAAAACTCAAATTAAAATGCATGGGTGCATTTGTGTTTACAAAGACTTGTAAAAGAATATACAACTGTGAAATGAAGTCAGCCCAGTTAAAACACACACACACACACACACACACACACACACACACAAAACGTGCAAGAACAGCATCAAGGGAAGGAATGAAGAATTCTACTAAAACCGTAAGACCATTAAAGGTTAATACCTACAATGCCTGAAATTTCAAGCCTTGTCCTAAACAAATTGTTACAGTGACAAAGCACCAAACAAAGCCATGTGATCATATCAACAAATACTTGGAAAGGATTGGATCTAGGAAATTCTTGAGTGTTTACTAACGCAGTGTATTGCTGCAAGATCAGTTTCAAGGAATTTCATTTCTGAAGGGTATCAATACGTCCTTAACATAATTCCCATATATAAGCTTGAAATGTTATATATGATCAAATTAAATCAGAAACATGGGTGGAGATAACTATTATTATCACTGCTATTAAATTCCTTACCATAATTTTCAGACAATGAAATGTTTAAAAAAAAAGCCTAAAGGGGCAAAAGAAAAAAATTAAAAACAACGTTTACTGGAAATTATACAACTGTACATAAAAGATAATCAATTAAAAATTTTCAAAATTACCAAGACCTTATAACAGACTCAACTATAAAACCGACATAAAATTACTAAAAAAAACAATTAAACAGCTCTCATAATACAATTTTAAAGTAACTAGACAGTATCCAATGGGTAAAAATCTTCAAAAACAAGTATTCATAACACAGAATTGGTAGTGAAAGCCTATAATTGTCCTACTTTGAAGTTGTGTTGGGATTATAATCCTCCTCAAGATCACCCTAAGCACATGGGGACTTCTAAAACAAACTGAGCTACAAAGATCCTGTCTGGAACAAAACCAAGAGCAATGGCACCATCCTGTTTCTTTTTGGGGATCTCTGGTTCTGTGGCTTGCACCCTACAGAGATCTATTCCATGCTCAGCACTGGGATTGTTATTTGAAAACCTGAAAGCAACATTATCCACTCACGCAGAGTGTCTCCATTCGAACTCTTGTTTATTGTGTTGTTTTAGTTAGCTTATAAAGTAGTAGATTGTCATGGTTTGAAATGTATTCCCCACAGTCTCATGTGTTTTGGCAAGATCAGGGCACCTTGAGAGGTGGAGCTTTGCTGGAGGAAGGCCTTCGCAAAGGGTGGGCCTTGAGGTGGGTTAGTCCCACACCTACCCCCAGAAGTCTGCCTTTGCAGCAAGCAGTCTGCAGCTCTCAGCCTGCAAGATGTCTCCAGTGACATAGCCTCCTCTACCTTTGGCCAAGTAGCAATGTTGCCTCCACCATAAAAAACTGTTTTCCTCCTCTGGAACTGTAAGCTGAATAAATCTCCCTTTCTCCCTTAAGTTGCTTGACTTTGAGTGTTCTCTCATACCAATAGTTAAGAGTAACAATTACACAGATTTTAAATTATTTTCATACCTTCTTCATTTCAATTGACCCTCCTCTGAAACTCCACCTTTCTGTCATTACCCTGCCGCCATCCTATTTTAAACCTTTCTATCCCTATTATTGCTCCTCTCTACCTCTATATCACATGTGCTTTACTGGCCCTTTAAGAAGTGGTAACCTCCCCACACACCCCCAACTTCTGTAGCCACTCCAACCAAATTAAACACTTTCTTCCCTTTTCCTAAAAATTTAATAATTCAATTTTTAGTGTTCAGTACAATTCCATTGTGTACAGCTCTTGCATTTTTATTCATTCATCAGCTAGACAGACATCTAAACTAATCCCAGTTCCTAGTCACTATGAATAAGACTAGCAGTGAAAAAATGTGCAATTATCTATGTTGTAGAAGAAAATCATCTTTTGGCTATATGCCATGGAGTGGTATAGCTGGCTATCTGGTAGTTCTATTTGTAGTTTTCTGAGAAACTGTCAACCAAGTGAAGAAGGAGTCTACAGAATGGGAAAAAAATCCTCAACAGCTATACATTTGATAGTGGATTAAAACTTAGAATGCACAAGATAACCAAAACAGAAAGAAAAAAATCAAAAAAATTTTTGGAGGTAAGCAGAATTTTCAAGGGAAAAATTATCAATGACTAATAAACATTTTTTTAAAATGCTCAGTATCTTTAGCCTCTAGGAAAATGAAATTTAAGAATGTTTTGAGATCTCATTTTACCCCAGTCAGAGTGGTCACCAGCAAAAAGCAGATATCAACAAATGCTGGGAAAAAGGAAGCCAACTCAGTGTGGGTAAACTGGTGCATCCACTATGGAAATCAGAGTTAACACATGTGGATTTTTTTTAAAGATTTTTTTAAAACTTTATTTACTCTGTGTGTGTGTGTGTGTGTGTGTGTGTGTATCGGAGGACACTGTGTGTCCTGTCCCTGGGGAGGACCAAGGGTGACTTCTGGAATTATTCTTGATTGCTCCTTTTAGCTCTGCTCTGGAATTTCTCGGGTTCCACCCACCAGGGCAAAAAGTACAGGCTGCAGCTTTTTCAACCTGACATTTTCATGTGGGCCCTGGGATCCAAACTCAGATCTGCTTCCTGCTTGTGAAAGAGAATCTTAACCCCTGAGCCATCTCTCCAGCCCTGCACATGGATATTAAAATATACTTTAAATATTCTGTTATCAACAATCAAAAACTCTACATGGTTGGCCAATTAAGCATGAAAACTATTTTTAAAAATGCTGCCAAACGACCATGAACACAGAGTGATGGACACAGGCCCCCTTCATAGTGATCTGTCTGTATCAGATTACATGATACTAGTAACAGATTTTAAGTGAAATCTCTTTTTCATATAAAAGCCTTTAAGCTTACGTTTTCAGAAAAACCACAAATTGTTTTAAAGTTGGCAAACAGTCAACATAGGTTTGCTGCAATGGTACTCTTGTATGACTATTAAGGAAATTTACTTTTGCAATTCCTCCAACTCCTTTATTTCCTTTGTCCCAGTGTAAATAAATTTAGGGGGAAAATCATTAACCGTTATAGCATTGAACTCAGCAGACCACATTCTAGAAACAGCTCAAATTTATTAGAGAAATTCAATTAATTTCAACTTTATCTTCCTTCATTTTAAGAGATGAAAAAAATCCTAGTTAGGTTCAATGTTAGGGGCACTTCTCTATGTGATGCCCCAGGTTCAATCCCAAGTACTGGAAATCCCAACTGCTGGAAAAAGAAATAGGCAAATTAGGTAAATATGATGACTATTTGCCCTTTAAACAGTAATAGCAAAGGAGTGTTTGTTACTAAAACAAAATTGTTTTAGGACAATGGACATGTCACTTTCTGTGGTACTTTCCCTCAGAATCATACATGAAAATGTTAAATAATCATAAATCACAAAAATCCGTCAGTAGACTGTGTGCTTGTAGCTGGCAGCTCTCACCTCTTGGGTCTGCTGCACTTTGAAACAGAAAAACAACTTGGTGAAGCAGGCCCACTATTCACCTGAAGAAATGATTAGATGAAGAAATCAAACATTGCTTTTCTAATAAAAAAAGGGAAACACTTAGGTCTTACTTTTTCTAATATACATTATTTTAGACTGGAATTTATCTGGAGGGGAGCTGGTAGGATACTTTCTAAAATAAGAATCACTGTATTTTGGATGTCTAAGTTTTGAGTTCCCAGCCATTACTCTTTAAACAACTCTTGAAAAGAACCACTTCAGAAGTTGAGGCTCAAAGGGACAGTGACATGTTGGCCAGTTCTCTGTGGTCATTGCTTCTAGCCACTGTGCAGATGTTGCCTCCCTGGTTCTTACAGAAGCATAGGCAAAGACCTGGACCCTGGTTTATTCAATCAAAGCTAGAGGTGAACTATCACACTCATCCCTATGGTTCTCCTCTATATCCTGGTGGCTACAAATCCATCTTTCCTTGACTGGTTTTTAATGTAAGAAGCTAAATGTGTAAAACAAACATGCTTTCTTTTTTATTGAAAAGAATATGCGAAGTTTGGTCCCTAGAAAAATGACAGGAACATGGCATATAATGTGTCTCCTTTTGCACCTTCTTAACCCTCCACTCAGCAACAAGAGCATTTGGAGGCCTCTGGCTAAATGTCTCTAGCAATACCTTCAGTGAGCTCAGAGCCGCATTCAGCCCAATACTTACCATAACATGTTCTCCCAACATGGACACCGTGCACTGCAGTACTTACATTATCAGGGTGGTGAGTATATTCCCACTGTCAGAATCCCCTGGGTATCCACATGCCAGGCTGTGTCTGCCCAAACCGCTAAGAAGGGCTTTCTTGCCTATTACTCTCAAGTTGTCTGACATCTAGAATGGGATTTCCTACTCACCTAGCTGCTGCGTACTAACTCTGACCTGTTCAAGGGAGCCAATTTCTCTGACATCAGAGAACTACAGCTGTATAGTAATTCCTGCCCAGGGACTCTGCTGATTAGTTTCTAGTGATGCTGCGACAAAACATCTAAGACTAGGTTTTTAACAAGGAAGAGTTATTTCCTCTTAATTATAGAAGCGGAATCATCCTTAGTGCAAGCTCTCTCCACTGCCCTCTTACTACGCCCTAAAATTGTCTTTCTGTGTTCATACATCCTCCCATCTCTGTTTCTCCAAGCTTCCACTTCTCATATGTTTATGGCAGAGGAGTCGTGACCAATTATAAAAATGCCATAAGGAAGTCTGCTAATTTAAAAGTTAATTTGTAAAATTATCAGAGCAAAGGAAACACTTTTGATAAAGCAAGTTAACAGCATTAAAAACAAAAACAATGTATCATAAAGGAAAAAAAAAGATAAGCTAGGGCAGCCTATCCTAAAGGCTCATTTTTAGTTTAACCTCTGTCCTGGTTTGAATATAAAACATTGCCAGAGGCTCCTGTATTTACATGCATAGGCCCCATCTGGTGGCTGTTCAAGTAGATTGTAGAAGCTTTAAAAGGGGGAGCCTTAATGGAAAATGTGTGTGACTAACGGTGGACCTATCTATCCCACATATCCTGTTCTCTCTGCTTCAGACATGGATTCACTGTAAGCCAGTCACATGTCTACCATCTGCCCCAGTGCTTTTCCCACAAAGACAGACTCTCTCTACTCTGAAACTATAAACCAAAATAACCCAACATCACAGATCAGCAATATGAGGTCTTGTGGCCTAACGTTAAGAAACTAAGTAACAATTGCTTTGCCTACTGCTAAAATGATGAAGCATATATAACAAGCTGCTTGAGATGAGAGACCCATGGAGATGCAAGTATTGCTCTGAGGCATCTGAAGAGTTATGTCAAAGTGCCTACTGTTTACATCTAAATTGAAGTTCTCATTGTAAATGGAAAACATGCCAAATTCAAACAGATCTCAACAGAGGCATTGTCTCTATCTTTCAGGTATTTTCTAAAGCTCCAGTACATGACACTGAAATAGTGTACTGTTTCAATAAAACTAAGACTTTAGATGAATTTATGGGCAAAGTATTTTTGGACCTTGGTGTTAGTACTAGAAATGCTGCTATAGAAATCTTTACTATTGCCAGAAGTATTTGTTTTTAGAGAAAAAATTTTCAGAGAAAAATTAGGAAATATGGACTTATTTATCTTTAATTAGCCATGAGATTATATGCTGAAATATATATGTACCTAGTATATGCCCGCATGCACACACACATATATTTATATATGAGTATCTGTATGGTTCATTCATGTATGTTATATATATACATTATGTATATATAGGAAAGTTTAGCCTATTACATTGATAATTACATTTTTAATCTAGAATTCCTGTTTTCAAATAGTACTAATAGAAGAGGCTCCAGAAAGATATTGGAGTATTGTGAAGTCTCTTTATTTGCCTGTCTCATTAAGTTATTTATTTTTATGTGGCATTCTACATATATCATATGATAAATATTTTAAAACAACTGAAATTTTAAAGTTGAAAATACTCAAGATCTGAAGACAAAAATGTGCTTCATCACATCCCAGTCTGAAGTAGCAGCTTTGTAAAAGACTCTCTCTTACTAAGAATTCGATTAACCATCTTGGTGTAACTTGGAAATTTTATAACAGCAAAAGAAAAACGTCAGTTATAGAAACATTAACAATTCATCCTCAGAAAAACAGCACATTCCTGTCTGCCTGTTCTCATACCATTTCATGTAAATTCTCAACTCTGCTGAACCTACAAATACATCCCTAAATATCAGCAAATTCTTTTTAATTATTTATTTTTCCCCACTCAAACTAACTTAATAGGTACCCCAGTCCCCTCCCTCCCTCCACTCCTCCCCAGTCCCCCTTACTCCCTCCTTATCTCCCCATGCCCCCTTCTCCCCCCCCCCCAATCTCTGGAACATCCTTTCCTGTGAATGTCAAACTTCCCTCTGCTTTCTCTACTCTAATGAGGTGTAAGGACTCAGTGGCCTTGCCTAGAGCTCTTTCTTATGCTCCCCTGTAGTATAAGAACACTATTGTGACTATTAATCCCTTGCCTCTGAGGGTCCTAGTGTCTGTGATCTATGCTAGACTTTGGGGGGTCACTAATATGTCAGTCATTGTGCAGGTCATGCAAAATCCTATTATGGTTACTTTGGCTCTAACTTGTGTGGAGTATCTTGCATATCGTTGCTCCTCCTCATCTTTAGGTTCTTACAATCTTACCACCCCCTCTTCTGCAAGTTTCCCTGAGCTTTAGGATGGGGAGAGATTTGGCTGGCCTGGTTCCAAGTGATTAATGTAGGTTCTCTGATGTTCTGAATTATGGTTTGTTGTTGTTTTCAGTTTTTATCAGCAAATTCTTGTCTTTGCATTGCTTCCTCTATTTGCCATCCTCCAGACAAAAGTTTGGCAAGTCTCATTGTCAGAAATCACCAGAGAGTTACAGAAGACAAATATTATGACATGCCCACAGCTAAATATATGTACATGCTCATGAATGAGTTCTGTGTCAAACCAGTTTATGAACTTTGCCTGCCACATTGTATGTGGAGAGTCAAGGCACTGGGATACCCTTTGAGCCTTGCAGTAAAAGAACCTGGTTAAAATTGCCTAGTACTTTGTTCAAACATGCTTATACGAAGAATCCTTCCCCCTGCCCCAGGAGCACTTTAAAATACTATACTAAGCTCCACTTTTAAAAATAATTTAGGAAGAAGCAGAATCGTGTTTTCTGTCTGACCTCAGATCCCTTCATGCTCTCTGACAAATTTGAATAAAGAAATGTGTCTCATTTTTTCCTCCAAGATTCATCTGTATTTAGTGTACACAGAATTTGTCCTGATCTCAATCCAGAGCGTGAATTGAATGTATGTCTCCTGGGTGGTCTACACTTTGCATTTCCCACAGCACAGTTTGTCATTCTCTAAGAAATTCTTTTTTTATTATTTATTCAATTGTGGATGTGTGCGTGTGTATGTATGAATGTGTGTGTGTATGCGTGTGTGTGTGTGTGTGTGTGTGTGTGTGTATAGAACCATGGACGAATTCGGGAACCACCATGGACGCCTCCACCTCCTCCTTGTTTACTCTGCCCCGGGATTCACAGACTCCACCCTACCAGGACCAGAAATGTAGGCCGTCCCCACTTCCGCCAGGCGTCTATATGTGGGGTCTAGGATCCGAACTCAGGACCTTCCACCTGCAAGGCAGAGGCTTAACCCCTGAGCCACCTCTCCAGCCCCATTATCTAAGAAATTCTTGACAAACTGTCTTAACTTGAGAACTTTTTAGAGAACATAGCGGTTAGAGGTATTCTTAAGCTTTAATGTAAACAATTATTGAAGGTCTCTGGGAAATAACAATTTCAGAGGTAACTCCCTCTCTCAAAGCTATGTAAATATATTTAGTAGAAATTTGACTACTTGTATGTAGGGTTTTATGTTCACAATTAAGTAGATTTGGGGAAATGCTTCAGAACTTGCCTTTTCAGCCATCACCATAGGAGATTTAGAGCAAAGGCTCCATAGTTCAATTTCTGAAAAATACTATTTTCTATTCACTCAGCTGTTCCTATCCAACTAGCCTCTAGCTGCTATTGTGTTAGAAATTAGCAACTAATACAAATTGGTGTCTTTATAAGTTTATATGAAGACCAACACTCTATAGAAAACTGAGAAGACACCAAACTATTTCATATTTGGATAAACATTCAGTAAAAGAATGCACTAGTAATAATAGTTCATTCTAATTATGACAAGGTAGACAAGCACACTACTACCCTTTTCCCAAGTATCTGCCATGCATAGGTAATGTGCCATTAATATAGGCATCCATTTCTCATGGTAACCTTCCAAAATAGATTGTTATTTCATCTGAATGCTAAGAAAAAAAAAGCAAGAAAGAAAACAGGCACAAAAAAAGCACATGGGTTTTTAGTTAGTTGAGAAGCACAGGACTGCCTCTGAAGTTACTGAATCCATTCACTGTCTTTACATCCTTATAAGCAAATTAGCCTATAACATCATCTTGGAACACAAAGGGATATATATATACAGCATGATTTCCTATAATCCAAAGTATAGCCTCCATTAATATATTAAATTCCATGCACATATTTGGGACTCTAAAACAATTTCTCATTTTATTCATGAAAGTAATGCTGCTATTTTTAAGTCTGTATTTTAAGAGTTAACTTCAAAATTAAGATGATTAAGTTGTCAGCAAAAATTTACTGTGGTAATTTCTTTTACTTGAAAACCTATGCACCTTAACAACTGTTTGCTCTCATGAGTTCAAAGCAACTTAAGAGTTAACAGCCATATTCATAATAGCTTTTAAAAAAATCAGTCTCCTGTAGCTTTGAAAATCAAACAGTTGTCTGTGTACAGGAGCTAAGAGTCCCATGGAGTCCTCCCCCTAAGTTAGGTACCTCATAGGTCCTTAAACATTTTAACCTGTTTCCTCTATAGATCTCCTCTATAGATGAAAGTAATGTTTTACATGTGAAGACAAAAGGCTCATTTTAATGACATTTTATTACAGTCCACTATGCTAAGCAGGACTAGTAATTAGACAGATAATTTGATGAAATAAGGAGGTTTCATCTTCCACTTAATCATCCCCTCAATCAAGTAAATCCTCTTCTGCTGCCTTTTCTCTCCTCTAATTTTAAGGATTTGATTTTTCTCAGTCTTGAATTAATGAGTTTTCACTTACTCTTCTCCTCCTCACAAAGTGTCTTTCATAGGGCTCAGTATACCTAAGTTCCCAGACTACAAATTCTACCTTCCCAATGTCTTGTGCAGTGGTTTTGGAAAGAATGCCCCACTTATAAGATGTAAAAACACTATCTCCATTATAGGTATTATTCAATAATTCATGGACAGATTTTCATGAAGCATAGTTTGAAAATATAACTAAAAAAACCAAGTCATTTAGCTCTTGTAGATAATTATGCTTTTGTAAAACTCAAAGCAATGGTAAAAAATATTAGCATTTATAGGATAAATGTTAGAGAAAACAAAAAGAGTCACTTTTTTATTTCTTTTAAAAGTGCAGTTGAAAAAAAGTACACAGGTTTTGGGGAAAAGAATTTCATTATAGCGGAGTCTGCAATGTCTGATACGTGGTATTCATTCATTTAATAAGCATTACATTCTAGAACTTATTACTGGATATGTGTTACTGCAGGCTAGATGCTAAAGAAAAACTTAGCTCCACTGCCAGTAGCATCCTCGGGTACACTATCCTACAGTAAAACTGCTCTACCCAATACTCCAACCATTTCCTCGGGCACACTGAAATCACTGGACATTATCAGATGGCATTTTTTTCCACTTGTCAATTATCTCTTGAACTTCACTACCGCAAGTACAAAATTCTTTTGGCATTTTAGCCAAATATGAAATGCAGCAGGAAAGGTACAGGAAAAAAAAAAACAACCAAAAAACTAAGACCCTAGGACTTCCCATTCTTCTCCCATTTAGTCAGATTTCGAAGAAGCCTAGACAAGGAAAAAAGAGTTTATAAATCCAGAATTATTATTTTAGAGAAATGTGAAAGTAATTATGGCTTCATTGGCCCTACGACTCTTTTAACCCTCCCTATAAGATGCAAGTCAATACCTACATTTATGTTTTTATTCTTCTCTTGCTTCCTACTTCTTATAAAAATAGTTAAGGCAAAATTATGAAAAGGAACAAACAGTTTAATTTTCTATACAAGTTCAATTTTTGGGCTTAATTATATGAACAACCTACCATAATTATATTGTTTAATTATGCTAATTTAAATAATTACATTTGAGTCTTTTTGCAAAAATGTTATTGTGAAATCACATAAGTGATCATTTCAAACTCTTGATTACTGTCGTTGAAAACCATTCAAAACCCCTGTCACTTGCAAATCACCTTATTTATTTATGCTGAGCATCTCTCGAGCTCTGAAATGTTTTCAAAAACTAAAATCTCTCAAGTCTGGATTTTGCAAATGTCTGAAATTGTGTGGCAGTTACAGAGACAGTTTGACCATTTGCTACAGAAAACTGTGACCTGAAGAATAGATGCATCGTGACCAGAGCTTTCTAAAGTGCTGTTAGGTGACACTATCTTTAGTACACCATGTTAAATGAGAACAGATATTAAACAATACCTACTGATAAAATAATAATAAAACCTCACATACCAAATAAACATTGTCTTCTAATATCTTTCCTTAAGTTAATGCCGTACAAATAATGATGTCCCAAAGTCAAGGCAGAAATGAGTGGAAGGTTTCAATTGATGTCAAAGCCAGCTTTGCTTCATTGCTTTGAAAAATATTTCATTAATAGATATGTGGAGACCTGGGGCAAAGAAGTCATATCCTTCACATTTTACAAATGAATAAACCAAGCCTGAGCAAAAATGAAGTATCAGGGCCTAGATCATAGAGCTAGCACACCAAGCTATTCCACTTCTTAAATGACATCGTACAAAGAGATTTGAAAGATTAGGAATAAAATCAAACCAAGTTTTTGTGTTAACAGCATGATTTGCAAAATTATAGAGAAGTACACAGAGACATGATCAAAGCAGACTACTGACACAAAATGGCATCTTCTCCTCAGAGCAGTGAGGCTGGAAGTAATGTAGATGGCGGAAGCCCCAGATGAATTACTGAAAGAAGCCTTTTGACCACCAGTTAAAACCATGAGTGTTAGAAATCATAAACTTTGTAATATAGGAGTTAGCAAACTGTGTATGTATCCTGCAAGTTAAGAATGTCTTCACATATTTAAATGGATGATAATGTGTAAAAAGAACATTATTCATGGTATGGAAATAGTGTCAAGTGAACATTTCAATGTTCATAACAAAGTTTGACTGGAACACAGCTGCATCCATTCATGTGCATTACTTTTACCCTTGTAAGAGTAGAGTTGAGCTGTTGAAGCAGATGGGATAACCCACAAACAGTAAAGTAGTTGCTATGTGTACAGAAAGTCTTTACTGACCTGTACTCTCAGATACTTCAAACTGAATGCCTTTATGCTTTTATTATATGTTTTTGAAAACAGCCACCATTCACTATATTTTATTATAAAAGATATTACTATGCATCAAGAAACCGTAACATCTATACATGAAGTGGAGTTGCTAGTTGCTCCATTTAGTAAGTATTTGGAGTAAATACAAAATTAATTTTGACACTTTTAATTCAGAGTCTGTGTTCAGTCCCATAGAAAGTACACCAAACTTAGATCCCATGTTATAAAAAACAAAGAAAAAATCTAAAAGTAATAGAAGATTGGCTCAGGACGAGGATGGGGACAAAATGTTATCTAGTTTTGTTCTGGGAAGAAATATGCATGAGGTTCCAAGCAGTGCTCAAAAGAATTCAAAAGTTCTTCAAGTGATTACACCCATACTCACATCTGGAAAATTGTTAAGAACTAGTTTCGCAAAGCAATGAATGCAGAATAAAAGCATCCACAATTTGTAATAAAAGATCTCATCTTTAATCTCCATTTGGAGTTAATAGAAATAAGAGATTATAAAATTTAGATACCACTCACAAGCTGTATGGAGGCGATGTAGAAAAAACAGACACACAGCTAGGAAAAAGCATCCATAAGTAGCAACAAAATAATTCAAAAACAGAGGCTGGAGAGGTGGCTCAGAGGTTAAGCCTCTGCCTTGCAGGTGGAAGGTCCTGAGTTCAGATCCACGTATATATGCCAGGCAGAAGCGGGGGCGGCCTGAGTTTCTGGTCCTGGTAGGGCGGAGCCTGTGAATCCCCAGACAGAGTAAACAAGGAGGAGGTGGAAGCAGTCCATGGTGGTTCCCTAATTCGCCCTTGGTTCTACACACACACACACACACACACACACACACACACACACACAATTGAATAAATAAATAAATAAATAAATTTAAAAAATTTCAAAAACAAAATATGGTAGGTTCTAGATAGTCATAAAACCTTGTTAAGAGCTAAAAGAGAAAAAAAAACATGAGTTTCTATATGAGTAATAAATCATACCATTTATTGCTTATGGATTAGCAATCATAGGTAAATACACTATTTCCTTTTTATTTTCAGAAACAGTTCCAATTTAAATCAATTTTCTAAAGAGTCAATGCACTTAGCAGGAGATGAAAAAGATGGTGTCATGAAAGGATAAATTTTATTTCTTTTTAAATAATTTTATACTATGCCCTATACTCCTAATACTTCAATCCCTGTCATTAGATTAACATCTAGTAGAATCGTCGAATAGTAATCTCATAGTGATATATTTTGCAACAGGTAGTAATCTGAGGCCAGGTCTATGCAACCGAGAATGACCTTGAACTCCTAATCTTCCTACTTCTGTCTCCCAAATGCCAGGTATGTGCTATGACAACAGCATATGCTATCATATGACATATGACAACAGGATGTGCTATCACAGAATGTGCTGTGATAATTGCTTAATTACATAATATCATCTATATAAGGGGGAAATAAACCCCTCCCATTACTTCAGTTTCCTTCCAGTGTAAAGTGGGTATGTTAGAATTATCACCTAGATTTAAGATATTAAATGACACACACATATATGTATACAGTATACATACAATATTCAAATATGTGCAGTATATATGCATATATACATACAGTATTCAATTACATGTAGTATATATGCATATATACATGTATACACAGTATTTAAAATTTAAACTGTTTCTTCTCCCACATCCTTCACATCCTAGAAAAGCTTATTATATTACTGATTATAAAGTGCCTCTCAAATTTTAATGTGCTTTTAAGAGTTCTGAAAATCTTGCTTAGGCTCAGGCAGTATTTATTAGGTATAGGATGGAACTAGAGACTGAATTTTTACAAACCCTGTTAAAGCTGATCTTGCCTGTTGACAGCCACTCAGTGCCACAACTCTACAATCAACTGTGGATGGACATCAGTTGCTATTCGAATGAATGCTTTTATTTTGAAGAATAAAATCTGAGAGGGCACTTAGAAACAATGTATTTGGCCTGTGTCTCTGAAGTTGAGACTCTGAGGCAATCTCTTCCATGCTATGTTCCTTCTGCTCCTCCTCTTTGATACAGGTCCTTGCCATCTACTTCAGCAAGTGAGTAGAAGAAGGGATGTAGATGTATGACATAGGGGAATCTTTAAAAAAATCTGGGAGCTGGAGACGTGCTCCATTGGCAAAGTTTTTTTCCTAGCATTTCAGTAGGCCATTGGTTCAGTTCTTGTTCAGCATAAAGTGGGTGTGATGGTTCATATCTACAATGCTAGTACAAGGGATGTGGAGGTAGGAAGAGGAGAAATTCAAGGTCATTTCAGTGACCTAGCAAATTCAAGGCCAGTTTCACTTACATGAGGCCTGGCTCAAATCACAAAAGGACAGGAGGAGAAGGTAGGAGAAAGGTGTGTAGATGGACTAAGACATAGACATTTGTAAATAAATAAATTAATAAAAAAGACACAAAAATTATAAAGGAAATGTGGCAGGTTGCTTGCATGGTTGCTGACAAATAATCATCAAATGGCTTAAGGGAACAAGGGGTTTATTTTCTTATGATAGTTCTGTTACAGTTCATAGTCCATCTTTACGGGAGAGCATGCACCAACACCAGGCTGAGGAACTAGTCACAACATCACCACATAATGGCTGAGAGAGGGGCGATCCTTACTTGCCAGACTAGCATGTCTGGCCAAGTGTATACAAGGATACCGATTCTCTCAACCAGCTATCTGTATTTTATTCCAGGGCCTAATCCCAACCACCTGGGCTTTCTCTATCAGCCAGACAATATCCTTCAGGTTTGGTCTGGGCTTAACCCAATCACTAATTCTCCACAAGTGTACCCAGAGTTCAAACTCTCAACTGTCAAGTTGACATATGTGCCTAAGTATGACAGGAAGTTCTGGGAATTCTGCTGCACATTCTTCGATACAGAAAATGTGTTGTGTAAGTGCACATGCAAAGACATTGTGTTGTATAAGTGCACATGCAAAGACATTGATTTGTAGTTGTCCAGTTACATTCAAAATATCTGTCAATCTCTTTGAGGTGCATATGAGGAACTCTTGAATTTCCTAATGACGAAAAAATTATTACATTATTTGGAAAGGAAAAATAGAAAATAATAAATATGATGCCACAATAAACTAAGTGTTTACTTATAGCATGTAATTGTCAATCACACTCATGATAATAAACTTTTTGATCCTCATTTTATTGATGAAAAGACTAATGTTTAAGAGGATAAGAAATTTGAGAGACATACTGCACCTATAATCCCAACACTTAACAGGGTCAGAAAAAGGTTATGGAATTCAAGGTTAGTCTGTGCTGTGTATCAAGTCTGACAACACAGCCTGGACAACACAGGAGTCTCTGCCTTTAAAAATATCATGAATAGGAATTGCAGGAGCAGCAAAACTGCAAAAGAAAATCAACAAACCACAATCCAGAACTTCAGAGACTCTATATCAATCACATAGAACTAGGCCAGCCTAATCTCTCCCCATCCTGGAGCTCAGGGACATTTGCGGAAGAGGGGGCGGTAAGATTGTAAGAGCAAAAGGATGGGAGGAGCAACGATTTGCAAGATTCTCAACAATAGTTGGGGCCAAAGCAATCATAATGGGGCTTTGCATGCCCTGCGCAATGTCCAGTGCACTGTTGCCCTCATAAAGTCTAGCATCTGTTAAGGGCACCGAGACCCCTGGAGGCAAGGGATTGACAGCCATAGTAGTGATCTTATGCTTAAGGGGAACAAGAGAAAGGGGTTATGGAAATGCCACTGGGTCCTTATATGTCATCGGAGAGGAGGACCCAGTGGAGAGTTAGGCGTACACAATAAAGGACTCTCTGGGAATTGGGGGGGAGGCACTGGGGGAAGGGGAGGGGGAGGAGGGGGAAGGGAGGGAACTGGTAAAAAATTTTAAAATGTATAATTAAATTTTTAATAAAAAAATGTTAGTCAAAAAAAAAGTTTGCATGAGCGGAAATAATAATAAAAAAATGTATAAAAAAAATATCATGAATAGGGAGAGACTTGGCTGGTCTGGTTCCAGGGTCTTTGGTATTCTGAACTATGGTTTGCTGTTGTTTTCAATCTCTCCCCATTCTAAAGGTCAGGGAAACTTGCAGAAGAGGGGTGGCAAGATTATAAGAATCTAAAGATGGGGAAGACCAATGATATGCAAGATACTCCACACAAGTTAGAGCCGCAGCAGCCATAGTGGGACTTTGTATGACTTGCACAATGACTGACGTGTTGATGACCCCCCCAAGGGTCTAGCATGGATGACAGGCAGAAGGATCCTTAGAAACAAGGGATTAATAGTCACAATAGTGTTTCCATACTAAGGGGAATTGGGGGTGCGGCTCTGGGCTATGACACTGAGTCTTTACACCACACTGGAGTGGAGGACTCAGAGGAAGTTTGGCATTCACACAGGGGGGATGTTTCAGGGGATGGAAGGGGAAAGGGGGAGGCACTGGGAGAGGGGGATGAAAGGAAGGGGAAGGATGGTAAGGTGTACGGGGGACTGGGGAGGGATGGAGGGAGGGAGAGTACTGGGGTACCTATTGAGCCTGTATGATTGGGGAAAAATAAAAAAAATCATGAAAAGAAAAATGATAAAAACATGTAAAGTCATAAGAGTAATAAAAGCCAAGACCTAGAATGTTCACGTTGAAAACCACTGCACCTTGAAATGGCCATGATTCAGCCACATGTAGACTGGAACTCAGGGGCAATGTCCAAGGCGGCAGTGATTCTTCCAGTACCATGGAAAACTGGTTTCAGGCACCCATTTCTGGATATCAGGACAGTCATATTCCCAAGTCACTTATATGAAATGACAAGGGCTTGCAGATAACCTATACAAATTCTCCTGTAAACTTTAAATCAACTTTAATTGAATATATCTAATGCAGTGTAAATGCTCTGGGATTAACTGTTACACTGAATTGTATAGGAAAAGGCACAAGTAAAAGTCTATATATGTGCAGTACAGATACATTCAAATACTTTTGATCAATGGTTGGTTGAACTCTGAAGATTAGGAGACAACTCACTGTATTTGCTTCCCCAAATCTCTATATTATATAAACAGACAGACAGACAGCTAGCTAGCTAGCTAGATGTATATATTCAATGATAAATATATATTTATCATTGAATTTCTGGCAATCTGTTACCTAATTATAGTTAAATTATGTTCGTGTCATTTGTATATAGGTTTTTGAATTATCTTTTCATATTTTTGCCTATTTTCTATTTGATTATAAGTCCCTTTTTAATTTTTTTCACAGCTCTTTAAAAACCAGTATTTATGAGTACTTTTTCTATGACAGCTTGCAAAAAATTCTACCAATTTGTAAGGGTATTGACCTACTTGTTATTTATTTGTCATAAAATGTATTAGTATCTTCTTTTAACTGCTTCTACATTTTGAATCATATGCAAAGAAGGTTTACTATTCCTAAGTACTTGTACTATCTCATTTTTATATTTGTAATTCATTCTGAATTTGAAATTTGTTCAAGAATTTGAAATTTGTTCTGAATTTCAAAATTGGTTCAAGAATTTAAAGAAGACTTGATTCTAGAGCCCAGATTATATATCATATTTTCACATACAGTGTTTGGTCAACCAAATGGGAAAAAGGCAACACAATGACCAAAAAATTAAAATAATTCTGATTCCCTTGAATCACTGATTAATAAGATCATGGTGAAAAAAAATGGGAAGATCTTCTAGAAAAGATACAGTAATCATATGACAGAAAAGCCTGGCTCTAATAAATATTAAGCATTAAAAAATCTCTACAATTAAAATTATAACAAAATTATGAATATGTCTACTGTTGATTTAGAAATCCCATCTGTACTTTTCCTAAAATAAACCAGGGAAAAAATAACCCAAGCAGGAAGATATCATGATTAGAAAGAGGAAATAAACTGAGATTCAGTCATTCACTGAACAGATTAAAGTTTTAAAGCATTATCACTACACAGAAAGATCTCAAGGGGAGCACTAATGAAAAGGCATTTTACAGAATAGTATTTCAATATAATGTCTTCTCTATGAATGGGAGGGATAAAATATAAGTGGGAAGAAATACCCTGTCCAATGTAATAATAGAAGAAAACACCAAAAGATACTAGCATAGCTTTACTTACAGAAAAGAGAGGGTCCAAGGTAGAAAGGAGAAGGTTGGAAGAAAGTACAACAAAATACACAGAAATCTTGAAGTATAATCTGGACTCTAGAATCAAGTCTTCTTTAAATTCTTGAACCAATTTTGAATTGCATTTTTTGTGTGCATGTTGTGTGAGTGTAAGTTTATATGTGCAGTTCACATGAGTAGGTACATGCAGGCACCTGCCACAGTTAACAGGCTCAGAGAACAATCTTCAGGGGCTGTTCTTTCGTTTCCACTTTGTCTGACAGGATTTCATCTCTCCTGTGTAAGTCAATGTGGCTGGAACTCCAACGTCTTTTTTTTATTTCTGCTCATACAAACTTAACAGGTACACCAGTCCACTCCCTCCCTCCACTCCCCCATCCTGACCCCCCGTTCTCCCCCCCTTCCATCCCTCCTCTCTCCCTATCCCCTAGTGCCTCCCCCTCCTGTCCCCACAGCATTCTTTAATGTGCATGCCAAACTCTCCTCTGGGTCCTCCTCTCCGATAAGGTGTAAGAACCCAGTGGCATTTCGCTGAACCCTTGCCTGTGTTCCCCTTAAGCATAGGAATTCATAGGCTCTCAATCCCTAGCCGCAAGGATCTTGGTGCCTTTAGTCCATGCTAGACTTTGTGGGGTCAATAATGTGTTGGGCATTGTGCAGGGCATGCAAAGTCCAATTATGATTGCTTTGGCCCTAACTTGCGTGGAGTATCTTGCATATCATTACTCCTCCCATCCTTATGCTCTTACAATCTTACCGCCTCCTCTTCTGCAAATTTCCCTGAGCTTCAGGATGGGGAGAGATTAGGCTGGCCTAGTTCCAGGTGGTTCATATAGTGGAACTCCAACTTCTTCAGATTCTTTTGCCACCACTTTCCATGTTCCATAGGATGATACTTGTGCATTGTGTCTCACTTTTACATAGGATCTAGGTAACTCAGGTCACCAGGCTTGCATGGCAAGCTACCACCCGCTTCTTAATTACGTTGTTCATGGGATAATTGTAGAATCACATACAGACATGAGAAACAAACAATGCAAGTTTGCACCAATATTAACATTTTGCAAAATGTGTAGTTTTTTCATGTGTGTGTATGTCTGTGTGCCCACATGTGTGCTGCAGGTATTCATGCATATGTATGTGTACATCTATATGTGATTACATCATATTTCAACAAGTATATTTATACAGATGAATCCACATATCTTATTCAAAATCAACATCTTCTATCACCACCAAAGCAGGCAAGATCTATTATGCCCGCTGAGTAGTAGTGGCATAATACTCCCCACATAGCAAGGTGGCTTCTTCCAGTCCCACTGAGCTCTTGGCAAAGGACTTCTGTTAGCAAGAAATTTCACCTTGCTCCCGTAGGAACAATATCTATAGAGAACAACAAGCAGAAATTCTAGGGCTACCTAGCAGTTGCACAGAGATCCAATCTTATTTCTGAAGAATTCTGGCTGCTAGAAAAAAAATCCAAGTTTCAAAGGAAAATCACTACAAGAAAAACCATGGAAAAATACCAAACTAAATGCAAGCAGATAATGCCAACATGGAAATGAAAGAAGTTTTAGATTTGTTTGAGATTTTAACAGCAACCAGTAAAACCAATGTGTGAAGATCTAATTATGATTATGGTTTAAACAGAAAGTCTTAGAAACACCAAACATAGTAAATATAAAGAAAAAATGCTGGAAGAAGTGAAGTATATAGTAAACAAAATTAATAAGTTGGTGATTGGATTCCAAAGGCAAAATAGATGAAACTAAGAAAAGCTCAGTAACTGAAAAACAGAACAGGGCAAAGTAACCAATCGCAACATAAGAAAATAAAAAAAGAATTACTGAGAAAAATGAACATAGCCTTAGGAAAGCTGTGGAATTAACACAAACAACCTAAAGTTTGTACCATTGCATTCAAAAATGCAGACAAATAACAAAGTGGGATCTGAATGGTGCATGGATCACAGGCACTAGGATCCTTAGAGGCAAGGGATTAACAGCCACAATAGTGTTCCTATACTAAAGGGGAACACAAGAAAGGGCTCTAGGCAATGCTACTGAGTCCTTACACCTCATCAGAGAGGAGGACTCAGAGGGAAGTTTGAACATGCACATTAAAGGATGCTCTAGGGAGCGGAGTAGGGGCACTGGGAGAAAGGGAGGGAGGGAAGAAAAGAGGGGGAAAAGGGGGAAAGGAGCAAGGGAATCCAGGGAGGGGTAGAGGGAGGTACCGGAGTACCTATTAAGTTTGTATAAGTGGAAAAAATAAAAAAAGCTACAATGATGGCTGAACACTGAACCTTAGCATAGATTCAAGAAGCTGAGAATCCCAAACACAATGCAGCAAGGACGTCTACTCCAGAACACATCATCATTCAATCTCTGAATTCTAAAGACAAAAGAAAACATCTTCAGAGCAGCTGAGGGGAAAAAAAAATGACATTTTACCGGGAAAAAATGAGAATGACGGTAGATTTCTCATAAGAAACCAAGGGCTAGAAGTTAAGTGGCAAATGTTATTCAAGTGCTGTCCATCTCCAATCTTGTAGCCTTCAGGAAATAAAGAGGAAATCAATATATCCTCAGAAAAAAGAAAAGACTAGGAAAAAAATTTGTCAGTAAATTTACTCTAAAAGAATGCCTAAATGAGTTTTCCAATAAGAAAGAATATGGATTAAAAGTGAAGGAAAAAGTGAAGGAAAAGCAAAATATGGGTAAAGACAATAAATTTTCTCTCTTGAATTTTTAAGATATGCTCAATGGTTAAACAGTTATACGAATTCACCTCATTCTAAGTGTAGCTGTAGGAAATATTTAAAGGAAAGAGTGTAAGAAAAAAAATTAAAGAGACCAAAGTCTACACTTCACTCAAACTGGGCAGGAATGATACCAATAGATTGTGTATATCCATAGTTGTTATACAAGATGAATTCATAATTGCAGTTGGAGGTTCTACAAAAAAAAATGTAGCTGTATCTGCCATGATAACAATGTCAAACAAAAACAGTACAAAAATAATTCTACAAACCAGCCTCCTTCATGACTGTTGATACAAAAGTTCTTAGCAAAATGTTAATAGAATTCAACAGGACATTAAAAGAATTCAATATGAGCAAGCGTGTATGGGGAAAGCAGTTATTTCTACAAGTCTAATACTGTATTAGGTGGTGACTTGCATCTTTAAATCTTCTGCAACATTGAGAATGTTTTAGTAGTTCTACAGTGAGTATGGGAAAAAATGGTAGTGATTGTAAATGTCTTTCTCCTCTTTGTTCTAGCAATTTCTGCTTCACTTTGAGCCCTTTTGCTTGGTACGTAGATGAGCAGAATCATGTTCCTCTGGTGAGTTTGCCCTGTCATTATCATGAAATATCCCTCTCTGTTTCCAGTAATTTTCTTTGCTCTAAAGTCTAAATGGTCAAATATTGACACAGCCATTCCAACTGTTTTTGATTAATATTGCATGGCATAATTTTCCCAACCTTTTACTTGAACTTACAGATGTTATGAAATCTGAACTAAGCTTCTTATAAGCAGCTATAATTGGTTCTTATATTTTAATGTATTCTGCCAACTTCTGTATTTGGGGTGGTGCATGTAGAACTTGTAAGGTAGTTATTAATGTGTTGCTATTTAAATATTTCTTGTTACTAGTTATTGTCTACTTATTCCATTATTCCTCTGGCTCCCATTGTTTCATATTTTATGCAGGCTATTTGGACATTTTTATGGAACCTAATATTATTTCTTCAATATTTGAAAATAACACTTTGTAGAGTTTGATAATACTCTAATTCTTAATACACAAACATGCATGCTCAAACACACACACACACACACACCTATAACTTACATCGGTTTGTTGATATCAACATTTTTCTATTGCCAGCTAAGAATTTCCTCTTAGTCCCTTTGCCCTTCCTATTTTCAAGCATTACTATTTTGAAAATTTGATGGTTTGAATTGTCAGACGTGACTTATGAAAGTCATGAGAAAAAATTGATTTAATCCAGGTTTTCACATTTCTTTGAGATCTACTTCCTGATTTTCCACAACTTCTGTCCCAGGTAAGTTGATGCCTCCTATGATACCTTTCCTAGGCCACAGTGTCCCAACATTTCAAACAATCTAAAAATCAGTATGGTATTTTAAATATGCTCTTCACTTTTCTTCTTTAAACTTGCATAACAATAGACACAAAAACCACATGTCACTGCTTTCTGCTGTAAAAGGGACAAGGATCCTCTGTTACTGCATTTGCTCAGTTTCAGATCAGTTACTGTAGGCCTCTCTTGGTCACCAGAGAGCACTGTCCTTTCTCCACTTGATCACTCCTGCTCATTTTTTAAGACAATGCATAAAATGTATGCCACTGGCACACAATAATTCCAATGTGATCTATTTTTCCCTCAACACAAGGGTAGAACACAGAATCCAAAAAGGTGACTTATAAGATGTCTACCCTTCACACTGAAAGAAGAAATATTAGAAAAATTTTGCTTATGTTTTCCAAAGAGAAAAACCAAACAATGCTATAAGACCATCCTCCCCTATTCTTTACAAAGACCTAACATGAACAAGTCAACTGTTCAATTATATTGTGGAATAAAAAAGACCTACTACTTTATAAGCTAAACTTAAAAAGGAGAAATTTGAATCTTGCTATCCTTTATGGGAGCACAAGGATGTTCCCAAAGATATGGGATATTAATTGAAAATCTCAGGATCAGGTGAGAGGGATGCTCACTTATTGGATACACTGGTCTCAGAATCTTCCCAAGTAACACAGTTTATTGCCACTGTTCTCTATTAGAATTAGGTAGTAAGACCCTATTACTGAAAACACCACATACTTTAGCTACAGGACATGGGGAAAATCAATGGAACAATGGAAAATATCCTCAGTTCTGACAACCTTTCACTGTGTCACAAGGTGCTATATAGGCTGCTAAGGGAGAAAAGGCATCAATGGTCTTACCTACCACTGTACCCTGAATTCTAGAATACCAAACTGTCAGGTTGAATATGTCCAGTGGTACTCTACTGGCATGTCTATTACAGGAGTGACCAACCACTTTCTGATCGGATTTGAGGTCTGGTCTCCAGGAGAGAATTCATGTCTGGTATCATAGATCTGATCAAAAACTGGTATGTGGGGATATCACATGGCCCTCAAGGGGACTATTACTGTATTTTTTTTCTAAGTTGGTATGCTATTAAACTGTCTTCTAAATATTTCTGTTTGATAACTAAAGATGAGTGCTTCTTTCATTCTTAGTCAAAAAAAAAAAAAACTTCATTCTACAGTAGGCAGCAATTAACACAGCCTCAGAACTGGTCAGATGCTGAGGAGTGGAAGCCCTAAATATGACTTGTAGATTAACAGTACTAAAAAAAGGCTCATGAACATTGTGGAAGACTGGGTAAAGAGAAATGTAGGAGCAGAGGACGGGGAGGAGTACTGTGAAACACTGCCTTCTGAACATGAGGTGGCTACTGTACTCATGAATTCACAGTGGCTAAGGGTATCTGCAGAAGACCGGTGCAAGATCAAGCCAATCAACAACCCAGATTGGGTTCAGGAGAGAGACTCTTGAGGAACAGACCCTAAGAAACTTCCAGCATCTGATGGCTACTGAAGAGCAGAGTCATTTTTCTTTGGGAAAGTGCCTACTGGAAGGTGGGAGTGGATGTGTTGGAGGGTTCTCAGGGGAATGGGAAGGGATAGTGGAGTGTGAATATGATCAAGACACAATTTATACATATATAAAATTGTCAAAGAATAAATAATTATTTTAAGAGATGAACGCTCTGCAGTAGAGTCAGTCATCTTTCTTTTGTTTCATTTTATCTAATAAAAAAGCACAGCATATATCTGTTGTGAAAGAAGCTTGAAATACAGTCCAACAGTGATGCAGAGTCTACTTCACTCTTTAGTAAAATTAAGCTTTATTCCCATTATTACAATTATTTAATTCACTTTGAAATCATTGTGAAATATAAACTGCAAGAAGAGTTTTGATGATAACCAACAAAAATGAAACTTTTGTATTTTAAGTTGTTTTTAAAAGTCTTCAGGAGTTCAAAGATGTCATTGCATCTCAAAGATTGTCAAATAGAAATTATAATCCACTTCAATCAAACTCACTCAAAAAGCACAAATACTTCCAAGCAATGCATCACTGAAAAAGAGCAAGAGAGACAAGACACTCATAAATTCGTAAGATGAGGTACACTACACACTTCATAAAGTTTCATAGTGGTGATCACAGTAATTAAAAAGCACAGCTAAGAAACATTTTCGACATCATAAAATGATAAAACTTAGACATTAAAAATCAGTGTGCCCACAATGACACATAGACACTAATCCTCACTTAGTAAAAACCGGTTACCTTTAGGTACTTGGGTCTTAACCAAATACCACACTGCTGAGAGAGATCACCCTTGGGGAATCACTGAAGTAGTGTATACATACAGAAAAAAAAAAAGAAAAGGAAAAGAAGGGCAGAAGGAATATAAAAACAGTAGAAAAGGATCCTATTTTGTGTGAAACAAGAACAAACAAATGGTGGCACTCCCGTTTTGGCACTGCACACAGAACACGAAATGAATTCAATCTTCTCATTTGACTGTGAAAACCCAAAGGATGCAAAGCCCACTGATCCCAAAAGGTGTGCAAAGAAGTAAAATGCTCTTGAATAATAATATGCAAAGGATGTAAAATAAGCAAACAGTGAGTACAAAAATAAACTAAAAATAAACTTAACTGCTCTCATATTCAGTGCATTAGCAATGAATAAGAAGGCTCAGTGGATATTGTTCAATAACTATTTTTTTCAATTTGGAAGAACTGTGGAAAAAATTGCATTCTGACACTAAAATATCTTCAATCCTCCATCTGGTAATTTATTCAGAAAACAAACAAGAACACAAAAATATTGACCAGGAAGCAAATTAAATTTCAGGTTACACAAATATAACGTTAAAGAAGCTATTACAATCCTAGTACCTTCCCCAGCTTTAAAATAACTTCATTCTACTTCAAACTTTAAAAATCATTTGACGGTTTTCATTTGGACATCCCAGATGTAAAATCATGAAACTCAAATGAAGGCACTTTAAAAAATATCATCATTAAATGAGAACAAGTATAACTTTTACTGAGCCAAAGATGAACATGAATAAAATGAAAAAAGAACTACAGATCTGTAATAGAGAAATTAAAATTTAGAACCCTTCCATTAGTTTATTCAGAAATAACAAGAAACTTAGAAGTTATGTTATGTGCTTCTGGGAAGACGTTTTTTGTGAGTGAAGTACCTACCACACGAGCATGAGGACCTAAGTTCAGATTCTTGGCACTCGGGTAAAAAACTGAGAAGTGACAAGTTAAAAAGACAGGAATAAAAATAAGTAAATAGATAGGTAAATAAATAAGACAAGAATGTGGTGTGAATCAGAAAATAACCTGTATCATCAATATGTCAAAAAAATTTTAAAAAGGATAGGAATGGACATTTCCTGTACAGGGGAACCCAGAGATAGGAAGACAAAGTAAAACAAAACAAAGGAAATGTAAAGCTCAGTAGTCATTAGACAATGCTACAAGCAATGGTTATATGATACTTTCTGGCAAGCTGGTGATCAGAGATGTCTCAAAGGCCCCCAAAACAGTATTAGAGGCTTTTGCCATTGACCTTGGTTGCCCTTTAGATATTGACAGTAAAGCACTGTTACTGAAAATTCAATGCATATTTATCACACAACATAGACAAAACCAAAAAAAAAAAAAAATCTGGAACTGGTCTAGTAGCTTCCTCCTTGCTGGAGAGTACTTTCTGGCACCATGTAAGCTACTGGGGGAGCAATCAGGTCTCATTATTCTATGAAGGCTGCAAGCTGCAATAACACTCACCATGGCAACAGGTGACCATCAGTGTAATAGTGGCATGAAAAGGGGGCAACCAACAGCTTTCTGATTTAAAACCCACTTGTCAGCCAGAAATGATTCTGTTACTGTAAACTAGAACAAGAAGCTATGAAAGGGGAGACCATAGATCCCAGAAGGGGTGCAGTATATGAAGGTTAAGCAATAAAGGCACTCAATCAAATACCTTTCAAACAACTATCATTACGTGCATATACTGAAGGAGCACTCAGCTTCCTTCTGCAATGAAAGGTTCTTATTCTAATGACTACAGACTGTTAAGCCCTGAGCAGGGCACCTAAGCCACCCCCAGCCCATCTACCCCAAGACAAAGGGAACACTGCAGAAAAGGGAGCAGGAAGTCTGTAAGAGCCTTAAGTGGGAGCAGGGTGCAACTAGACATTATCTCCAGGATATAAAAGGGCTGTGGTATCCATGATTTCACCATGGAGGAAGAAAGATCTCAAGAGGCTCCATACTTCCCTGAGAGATTGATGCTGATGGGGAAGAAATTCAAGATGCTTTCTTCATAGTATATCCATATATGTTTCATGGTCTAGCAAGTACTCAGGCGTATGTCATAAAAGGGAAACCAAATGAAACCCAGTGGACCACACATCTGAAAAGACTTGAAAATAGGAAGGAATCTAGCAGGACAGAAGGGTCATAAGAGGGACAGATGGGATTGCAGATTAAGGAATGAAAATATCATAAATTCACTATATTCGTGTATATAATACTAAGTATATAATACTAAAGGAATAATGTTTTTTCAAAAAAAAATCAGTCAGGAGTGATAAAAGTTTTTTGGAACTAAGGGGTGAAAATATTATAAATTCACTATATTCATGTATGAAACATTAATAACATTTTTAATAAAAAAATCACTGTGCTCAAAAAGGGCATGTATGTGATCTAAAACATGGAGATTGGAAAGCATATAATTAATTAATTGCATTGCTGTTTACAAGAACAAAAATTATTACTTATGTAAAAATAAAAACGTGAATTATGAAAAACTGGTAGGTCAGTCCAACCAGTCAGTATGCTCCAGGTTCAGAAACAGATCTTGACTCAAAACATAAGGTCAAGAGTGAATGAGGAAAATTTACCACATCCCACATCAACCTTTGGCCTCCACTGGCATTCATGCAAACACAAATACACCAAAAATAAATAAAATGTACTACAGTAGAATTAAATGACTTGCTTGAAAATCACCAATCTCCTTTTCCTTCTTATCCTTGGGAATAAATTGGAGCTATTACTCAGTTATTCTCTGCCTTTAAAAGAAAAACCAAATGTAAGAATACACTATTAAGTAAGGTTTCTGCAGCTTGATTATGTTCTAATCTTGACTCAAGCAACACGGTAATTTCCTCTTACAAGGTTGCTCATTTGGTTTTCCCTTCCTTGCTCTAATAAAATGAATCTTATCCCTGTTTTTGTATCTTGAAAAGAGAAGCATCCCAGTCCTCAAAACAGTGCTCTCAATTAAAGAACTTTTCATTATAACATATCATCACATTTTTATCTTGATGAAAAACAAATAATATTTTAAAGTTAAAGGGTCCCGAGATATACCAAAGATAGGAAGTATTTCAATAATTCCACTTAGGTTGAGAGAGGGTGTGGTTGTTTGGCATGAAGTTCCTAGAACTACTGCTAATAAAATTTCAGTCACCTGAACCTCACTTCTAACTTTCCTGTCTCAGCAGAGGTCAAAACCTGAACTTGTGAAGAAACTCATCTCTTTCACACTAAAGCAATTGAAGAAGAGCACAGATCTCTTTTCACAGTCAGTGCTGGAAGAAGGAGTGGATGAGAGGGCACCTGTGGAAGAAAAACACATATATGATGATTCAACTATAGTTGGGACTATAGTTCACATTAAATTAAGAAAGACTTTTCTTTGAAAATTAATGAAAATCTAATAAAGGAGAAATGTCAATTTAGAATGAAAAGAATATTGCCTTTTAATATATCATAAAGAATGAGATGAGCAGTCTCATTTAGGTTAGAAAATATGAATGCAATATAAATTACGCTATAAGATAGGGAAACTTGTATTTTATAGGTGTATTTATATACATATATTTTCCCCTAAAATGATTAAAAATATATGAAGACATATCAATAAAAAATTCTGTTTTGCTCTGAAGGAGTTCCAGACCTACAATGGGAAGTGCATGTAAATAATGTATTTCCTATAAAACTATCAGTAACTTACTAATCGAAAGTACTTTGGATCATGGAATCCCAGTTTTTCGTTTTTTTTTTTTTTTTAGTATATTATGTGCTGCTGAAGCAAGCCTGGAGTCCCAGTTTTTAAGACCAAAGTAATCAGTAAAATAGAAGAAAACACTGGCAGAAAAAAAAATCACAAGATAATTTCCTAATGTTAAATGACATTCTAAAAATAATCCGGAATTATTAGCATTTAGCAAACTTTTCTTGTGGGTATCCCTCATCTTATGCAAACTGTTGGAGAAAAATGTGGATGTCTCTATATAATTATACTTATGTATCTGTACATTGGTTTCATACAGC
The DNA here is from genome assembly GCA_023101885.1 of Typhlomys cinereus. Lineage (NCBI taxonomy): Eukaryota > Metazoa > Chordata > Mammalia > Rodentia > Platacanthomyidae > Typhlomys > Typhlomys cinereus. The sequence goes on from JALPQD010000001.1 coordinate 2,803,721, forward strand.
CATTCCTATCAATAAATTACTTGGAGACTTAAGGGCATAATATCCTGTGAAAGGAAGAGAAGTATTTGCCTACATGATCCAATTATGGCTCAGTAGATGCTAAGCTGAGAACAATCATGATTTTGTCTCCAAAGACAATTAAGAAAAATAAGCTGAAGAGCCTGCTAAGCCTTTAAACACAAGACTAGGGAAATATTTTTTAAACAGAACTGTAATCAGGGGCAGAAATCAAAACACAGCTATTGTACTTGAATGGGAAGAAGGCACAAGGGAAAAACGTGCTTTAATATCATGATTAAGGTACTTAAGAAGAGTGCGCTGCTTTTCAGAATTAGCTGAGGCTATCCAAGTTGAAAACAAAAGGCTTCATTAAAGCGACAATGCCTTGTATGAATAACAGACAATTCTTGTTTTTGTATCAATGTTAGACTTATTAATTCATAAACAAAAGCCCGTTATCACACACAAAATTACTACCTGGATGGTTTTGTTCCCTATCATAATTACACTGAGGAAATTTCTTCTAAATAGTTGTAAAGATGAAGATACAAAGAAAGTTAAGGAACCCAGTGTAACAGCTAGCTTGCATGGTTGCTGATAAAATTACCATCAAATGGCTTAAGGGAACAAGGGGTTTATTTTTCTCTTATGATTCCTGGTTACAGTTGTTTGTCCATCTTAGCAGAAGAATTCACATCAGCACCAGGGTAGAGGGAACTGGCCACATCTTCTCTACACAACAGCTGAGGGAAGGATAATCCTTACTTGCCAGACCAGCATGTCTGGCCAAGTATATACAAGGATGCAAACTTTCTCAACCAGCTCTCTGTATTTTATTCCAGGGCCTAGTCCCTCCTACCATGGACTGGGCCTTCCCCACCAGCTAGACAAGAATCTCTTGCAGGTCTGCTCTGGGCTTAACTCAACCACTAATTCTCTACAAATGTGGCCCAGAGCTCAAACCCTCAACTGTCAAGCTGACAGCTGTGTCCAACCATGACACCAGGTAATGTGATAACATTATCCCTATATAAGAAGAGCTATTAGCACTCAACAAAGATGAATACTATGGAATTAGAAGATTCATGAGGCAGAAAAACACAACTGGTCAGAGAGCAGAGCAATAGCAACCCTAGAATGTTCGACCTGAAGCAGGCCATCAAAACCTCCCCATCCCACGGCTCAGGGAACCTAGTGGAAGAGTGGGCTGTAAGAATGTAAGAGCACAAAGTTGGGGTTGTTGCCCATTAGTCATGACAGGGTTGTTACATCCAGGAGTTCACTGCAATGATAATCACCTCCACCACAACTACACAATGACTGACATATTAACGTACCCCCAACAAGCAAGGATCTCAATGGAAGCAACTACTTAAAGAGAATCTTTCAGGTAGGTGATTGACAAGAGAAGGCGCGATTCCCCACCTGCAGGTTTGCCAACTGAAGAGCTACATATACCACAGTCCTGGTTCTTTACTAGCACAGACACCTCAAAGTGTGTGTGGAGGCAGGTCCCTCAGATACACAGATGTAGAGGAACATGAGGGTGGGAGGGACAGGGCTGGGTTAGTAAAGGGGAAGGACAGAAGAGGAGTGGGGAGGAAGGGAAGAGGAAAGGGGGTATGAATATAAACACACATTGTATGTGGAAAAATTCTTAATAAAAAAGAAAGAAGGGGCTGGAGAGGTGGCTCAGGGGTTAAGCCTCTGCCTTGCAGGCACAAGGTCCTGAGTTCAGATCCTAGACTCCACGTATAGACGCCGGGCGGAAGCGGGGGGCGGCCTGCATTTCCGGTTCCAGTAGGGCAGAGCCTGTGAATCCCGGGGCAGAGTAAACAAGGAGGAGGTGGAGGCGGTCCATGGTGGTTCTGGAATTCGCCCATGGTTCTACACACACACACTCACACACACACACACAACTGAATAAAATAATAATTAAAAAAATTTAAAAAAAGAAAGAAAACTTGGTAATACACAGTCTCATGGTGGAAACCCACTGTCAAAATGAAACCACAGTGTTAAGTTTTGAAAGACATTTCTTTGACCTTTGAACTGTTATAAATCCCTGTCTTTCCCTTATGCTCACCCAATTCATGACGAAATCTCACAAATTTTTCCAAGGAATAATTCTCAACACATGTGACCGTTCAGAGTCAGAGTACAAGAATAAGCCTATTTTTAATATATGCCCCTGAGTAGGCAACAGAGAAAGCCGCCTCTCAACCCCTATATTGACAACATGCTCACATTCAAACTACAACTGCCAACATAATCTACAAGGTAAAGGGTGACTGAGAAAAGAGGCTCCTTGTTACATTCCTTCTTGCAATAATACATCAGTTTCCAGAGTTATTTTCTTGCAATCACAATCTGTAATCCTTCGGCATTCAGGAATTACATAACCAAAACCATTCAGATGATGAGCTAAAAGTTCCATCAGTTACTGTAAGATATCAACAAGGGTCGAGAGAAAAATAATCAGCAAACAATCTCTCCCCACGCATGCACGCTAACTTTAGCTAGATCGGAGTTTTGCTCTATTGTAGGAAGTGGGAGTAACATAGGCTAAGCAATATTCTGGCAGGTAAGGTAATAATTTGTTAAGTTCAGGCTGCATGCTCACCATATGCATGAAGAAATGGAGCAGGCCAGACTTGTGGGTATAATACAATGACTTCCTAGGCAGGAAGAGGAAACTTACAAAGGGAATCAAGTCCAGAGGTTATGAAGCTGTGTCCTGACAGCTTCCCTAGAGGCAAACGATGAAAGACAGTTATCAATATAATTACTGCCCCACATTAATGGATGAAACCTATTAATTGTATATTAACTGATGTATTATTTTTATTTATTGCTTGGTTTATGCCTTAAATTTTTCAGATTTTATTGACTCATGTAATTTCATGGATTAATATATCACTATATCAATGTGCATTAAGACATTTGTATCAGGTTATCAAAGGTTATCTACCCCAAAGATATTTTATTAAAACAGTTTTCCTAAAAAAAAAACAAAAAACAAAACAAAACAAAAACTAAATAAAGGGTTAGCAGAGGAGAAGCTTTATTACCTTGATTTTATCCTTGGCTCTGTGATGTATCTTTGGCTAAACTACAAAAACATGTAAGAGCTTTTTAAAATTCTTCATTCGCAGACCTGCCAAATGTAGATAATCCTTGACCTGAAATCATATCACAAGTTGTACCAGCATAATAATGTGTCACTACCCGGAGAGAGAAATGAGTGGAGACAGAAAACTGGCATTTTGATACACAGCGTAGTATTTTTAAATGCTCAGCAAGCAATGTATAGATGATTTCTCTCTAGCAGTCCAGTTCTTTAGGCACTGTGATGCGTGATGCCAAATTGTAACATTTGACATAGGAAAGATAATTTCACCATCAAATTGAGAAATCTGACATAACAGAATAAGAAAGGCTTCAACTGAAATTCCACGCGGATCAGAATACAACAGCAAGGGAAGTATGAGCTAATGAAGAGGTGGAAAAGAGGCCCATGCATCCGCCAGTCGATCTGAAGTGGCAGACGAATCCACAAGATGAAAAGGGCAGGTGGGGTACCATCAGGAGGCAAAAGTTCAAAGTGAAAACAGGATCCAGGTGAGAACCAGCCAGCCGGGCAGTCATTCTGAGCAGAAAAGCTTGACAAAAAAGCAGGCAAAGCATCGAAGACAAGCGCAGTGTCTGAGAGACAGAATGGGATGCCCAGCAGAGACGGGCTCCTGGATGAGCAAGACCAGAATCCAGTCTCCAGGCAACTAGGTGCCAAGACGAATGCAGAGCTGAGTGTGGGCCTACCTCCCTTCGCACCCTTGCCCCCAGGGAAAAGACTCCTGCCTGGGGATTGAGGCTAGAGTTCAGGTTAGAATGTCACAGCAAGAGAAACATAATGCAAATGTAATTGCACTAGATGTCGCATTCACATGAATGTTCGTCTTTTAAAAATGGTAAACATCTTTATGATTTTAAAGGTAAAATACATAGAACATGTAGCTCATGTGCCCTTGAATGTAAAAGAGACACTCGGTGATATATTAGGAAATCAGGATTCTTCATTAACGAGCTCTTTATTTCAAATACATTAACCATCTAACAGATATATGCATCTTCATTAGTTAATTCCTACATTTCTTTATGCGAGAATATCTCTTATAACACAGATAGAGACAAAGTCATGGAAAGAATTGTGTACCCTGAATTGTTGCATTGTTGCAAAGAGAACATTTTGGGATACAGCACAGAAGGCAACCTTGATTAACGAAACAGAAAGCTCTCATTTTTCTACCTGTAAGAATGCATTTTGAGTTACAAAGTTTGAGGCCAAGAACTCAGGTAGCGTGTGTGTGATCAAGAATTGATCCAAGTCACTTTAGATAAAGGACTGGAAATTCAGGAAGTTTTCTGTGAGTGCAGAGGTTATACAGCTACTTAATTTTAAGAGCTAAAGCAAGTCAAGGTGATTCGGCTACATATTAAGGCACACAGCAAAGCTCAAGAGGTGGGTAGGCATAAGGTTAAAAACAGCAGCAACCACAACAAAACAAAGTGTGATCATTTTGTTTAGTAACTTCTCTCTTGTAATTTTGCTCAAGTTTTGGGAGGTTGTTTTGTTTTACCATCCCTTAATTCATAGAAGGGACACAATAAAGATAACTTTTGAGAGATTTAAACTGAAAGATACAACTTCTCAATTAATATTATCAACTGAAAAGTATACAATGCAAGTTACTATCCTGCATCCTCTACAAGTCCTCCAAAGGGAGTTTATCACACACAGTCAGAAACAGTATGAAGGGCCACCAGTGTGCATCCCATTCCATCTGCACAGATCACTGCACATTTGGATCTTAGTCTTCTTCAGTGGTTGAGTGGAGGCTGCACAGAAACTCCAGTGCTGCCTTCATAGAAACTGATTTCTTTGACACAGCACTCAGGGACACCCATAATTTAAATTTTTCAAGTACATGCTATACTTTAAAATCTTCCTGCCAAGCTATATACAGTGCTACAAACTACCTGTTACCACTTGGCTATTATCCCACATACTTTAAACTATCTTCCTTTGCTGACACATTTCTTACTCAAGATCTGGTTCAAAAACTCCATTTTCCTGGTGCTTTGAATCGCCCCACTGAAATTCACAGTGGGTACAGGCATGACATAATTTCTTATTAACTTTTACAAAGCATGGATTATCTTAAAATTACATTTAAATGAACATATATAGTTTCCACCAAGATTTTACATGCTTAGTCAAATCAACTCAAACAAGTTAGCTTTAGACTTGCCAAGCCATCAGAATACAATGAATGCCAATCAAAGTTACTTCCCTTCCAGCTGACACTCAAGTGGGCACTGTGACTGTGCTCGCTTTTACTAGTTCTAGCCCAATGCAACACAATGAGACACTGAAACAGAACTCTTTTGGCGACTGTGGTCTAGGCATCAAAAGACAAAATATTCCAAGTCACCAAACAACATCACAGAGCTTGCATTCCGCAGGAAGATGTTCAACACGGCTTCAATATGGTTAGAGTGCAGTGTAGCCATTGTCTATGTTCCACCACTGAGACCGGTCATCCCTTTCTTGTCATTCACCTTCAACATTCTCAGACTTGGATCTAGCTGTGCTGCTCCAGGTCAAAGGAAGTACATATCCTCTTAAAGCTGCTCTGTCTACCTGGTGAAGGAAGATGGGTAGTACAGTGGTCACTGCATCTTAACAGCACTGATGAAATTCTCTCTTGGCTTCCTCAGTCCACTGTATCCTCAGAAGTGGCATTAGGCTTTTCTTGATTTAAAAAAAAAAAACTGCCACTTCTTTTAATGCCTGTGAACCTTACCTAGAAAAGAGAATTGATGTCAATAGAGAGTGTTCTGTATGATCTAGACATCTCAAGCTTAAAATTAACTATGTGGTGGGTATTTTCTGTTGCAATCCTCATTTCTTTTTGGAGATTCCCTCTTGGAAGTGTTTATCTCTGACTATGGGTAGCAGCAACTTTCTTCTTTTTGATTGGTATGCTTCCACTTTGTTATGGTAGTTTTTTTTTTTTTCTGGTTGCTCTTTTGGGATCATTCTACAGCAACTATCTCATGTGACTTCACATGAGACAAAGCTAGTCCTAGGAGAGTTCTCTCCTTCATTTACTGCATGTGATTTTGGTATACACACACACACACACACACACACACACAGAGTACAGCCTGCACACACACACACACACACACACACAGAGTACAGCCTGCACACACACACACACACACACACACACACACACACACACACACACACACACACACACACACACACACACACACACACACAGTACAGCCTGGGGTAAGGTTCTGTCCAGGATCATCATTCAAGTTTTATGTAGCTATTTGAGTAAAAGGGTTTTCAACAGAGGGACTGAAAATTATAGATTTGCCGGTGCCTTTTTTTTTTTTTTACCACCACATAATTAACTTTAAGCTTGAGATGTCTAGGTCACACAGAGAAATCTATTGACCTCCATTCTCCTTATCACTACCCTGCCAGAAGTCAGATAAGAACTACTGAATGGGTTGAGGGTTAACCTAACCCTCTAGTGTTCCCACTGCACCAGCCCCTGTCCCTACCCTTATATATCTCTCCACTATTGCCCTATATAAAGCATTCTCATTTGATATTTACCACTCACACACACCTTCCAAGTCCTAGCTTCAGCCCAGAGCTCACTTGCAGAGGGGAAGAACTTCAATTTTAAATGTGGTTTGAGGTTCTGATGAAGATAAAGGATGGACGTCAATTATTGAGGGGATACCTTGCTGAATTGTACCCAACTGGAGAACTTTGATCTATCATCCGGGTTGTATTCAGACAAAGTTATGGCACCTACCTGAGAGATCCTATTCAAGAAGAAAGGTTAAAAAATAGAATCAAAAACATTAGAATTGACAGAGGAGAAAACACAAAGACACATTAAAATTAATAGCATGTGCTCCTTCATTCAAAGCAGAGGTTAAACAGAGAAAACTGAAGCCACTCTAAAAATTCAGAGGCAAGGAAATATGATGGGTTCTAGCTATTTATCTCTAAGAATTTCACAGTTTCGAAACATTTATTGTAATATAGAGTGTCAAATGAAAAGTGTTACATCTAATACATTACATTTAGTCATATTAAAATTAAAGTGCTGAGGATGTTCAAATATTAAGTGATAAAAGGACTATCAAATCCAGTAAGCAAGGTTTATTCATCTCTACTCCGTGAAATAAAGACATAAAACTGAGTTAACACTGTACAAGAAAGATTGCTTCATATGAGGGAAAAACTGTATACTAATTTGTAGCCTAAAGCAAAAGGTATATATCTCTAGAATACAAGAAAACCATTGCAAATATCCTACAAATGTTGAGAGTCTGGACTTTACAAAGTCATCCTTTGTAAATCTCTGAAGTAAACTTTGGTTGAGTTTAATTAGAGCACAAGTGACCTGAAAGAAAAATGTGAAACTACGAACAAGGTGTTTAAGTACCATCTCAGAATATGGCAGAGAGCTCGATAATTTCAGATTCAGGATGCAAACAAAGAAAGGAATGGTGACATAAGTTAAGAAACTGAAGCCGGTTGTTGTCACCATTCCAAATGAATGAGCCAATACTGTTAAGAAAGGACAGAGCACTTATTTACATCTTGATAAGAACAAACCAGAGGGGAGAGATATAAGCATGGTCAAGTACAGTAAAGGTGATTATGTGAAAGACAAGGAAGCTCTCTCCCATATCCCGAGATGACCCTCCCCTAGAGCAGCATGCCAGGCTCTGCAAGATCTGGCAGCAAAAACTTCTACCAAAGTTTCTCAATGTGGCCAGCACCCAAATCTTTGGTGCTTTTCAAAGGTGGAGATTTCTGAGTCCTAGGTCACACCTGCTGACCCAGGAGGCCTCGTGCTAGACCCTGCAATGCGCACAGGAAGGACATATGAAGGAATGCATGGCAGAGTTTGAGCACCATTGCTCTACTTGTATCCAGTCTTGTCTCTACCATTCCTCTATATAAAACATTCTCATTCGATATTTACCTTCCACCAGGAACTTTATGTGATTTTCAACACTGATGCATTATTTATTTTTTCTGAAATAATGATCTGCACAGTTCTGTGAATTTTTCCATTTTACTATAATTATTGCTCTTCTATCACTACAGGAGAATTTTTCAATTTTTTTATCATTAAAAAGAACCTTAGAGAAAATATATGATTTTACAGCCACTAGACATATGGGAAACGGTGAGATGGCTCAGCGGATAAAGATTCCTGCATACAACCATAGGGGCCTGAGTTTGACCCCTGAAGCCCAGTACTATTCTTAGACCACTACATACTCCATGGCATGCATGAGTCTGCACTTCCCTCCACCATCTCTCTGTCTCTCTTTCTCTCCCTCCCTCTCTCTTCTCCATCTCCCTCTCTCACTTAAATAAGCGAATACGTACTTTTAAATCTTTGTTTTAGCTCACACACCTAGAAAGTAGTAATGTGATATTGCAAACCAAGATAGTTTCATTAGTGGTTTCTATGAACTATCAGTTGCTCAGACTTTCCTCTAATCAAATTTTATACTGAAATAAGGAATGGAAGCAAGATAACATATGCTAGGCACAGAAGATGAGTAGTCATAGGTAAAATGGTGAAGGCAATACCATACTTACTAATACATGATTCTAAGAAATCTAGCAAAGCCAATAAAAGAAAATAAAATCCCCATATAAAAGCATCTGTGCCAGATAAAAGTAGAAGAAAAATATTGCTAGAGAAACTAGACAGGAGTTTGCCAGAGCAGACACTTCTACACTGATCTCATTAGAATGTGCAACACTTCGCTTATAGCTTGCGGTCTTGTGATTTTTATAAATGTTGGAGAAAAAACGATGCCCTCTCTCAAATAACCAGCATCTTGTGACCAGGAGAGAAGCACTCACTGAGGCCATGCTCTTGAAGACAAGCCATTCCCCTGAGGATCAGACCCAGGGGTCACTTCTGCGAACACGTCAAGGTCACAGCCTCAAATGTCCATCTCTTTCTCCCTGGGACATTTTGTTCCATTCTCTCTTCAGAGGCACTACAAGCTAAAAGAAACATTTCCAAGTTACCAGACTGCATTAACATTTCACATTTGGGTATAAAATACAGTGATCTATCTGAGCTCTTCCTCTAAGAGTTTCAGACACCAAAGCAATGGGAAGCCGCAAGGAACTGTCAGGAGATAAGAATGTGGGAAAGGAATCCTGTGGATTTAGACACCAAAGTTATCTTTTTGGAGACTTCACAAAGGAGAAGAAAATGCCTCTGAAACATCTTGCTGCAGTTTTCCACACTCTTTTTTTTTTTTTTAGAATTTTTAAAAATTTATTTATACAATTGTGCGTGTGTGTGTATGTATGCGTGCACGCGTGTGTGTGTCTGTGTGTGTGTGTAGAACCACGGACGAATTCGGGAACCACCATGGACGCCTCCACTTCCTCTGCCCCAGGATTCACAGGCTCCGCCCTACCAGGACCAGAAGCGCAGGCCGCCCCCACTTCCGCCTGGCGTCTATACGTGGGATTTGGGATCCGAACTCAGGACCTTCCGCCTGCAAGGCGGAGGCTTAACCCCTGAGCCACCTCTCCAGCCCTCCACACTCTTCTCAGAGTTCTGATGCATGACCATGAAGTCTGTTCTCCAAAGTCCCAGGCAGGTTAGCCAACAAGTAAAGCTTCCAACCTTTGGAATCCAGTTTTCAGCTGAAGACCAACAAAGACAGGTACTAGTTTCCTTACAGAGCTATCTAAAGATAATTCAGAAGTCCATCATTCCACCAGTGATAGACTTAAAAAAAATCTATTGTGTACTATTTTTCATAAGCACAGATTAATTTACCTGCATTTGTTAACTCATTAAAGATTTCCTTACAAATAAGTTGAGAGCACTCTGTAAAACATCATGAAGACCCTAACTGTTGACTAATAAGAGTAAAGAAAAACTAACAATCAAAAGCCATTGTCATTAGCATTTTGCCAAGCTTCTTAAAATATATTCATGCCAACAGGAGAATTTTCAAACTTTGACTGAGTGCAGGGCATTAGAAATTCTGTTGTTGTGTATTTCTAAATATGCTTCTCAAAGTCACAAATTTTGTGAATTCCAAAGACGCTGAGTCCGACATCCATCCTGGTGGTCAGCAAATCTTATTACCTATGTGTACTTCCCAAGCAAGGTGAAAATAGAGTCCACCATTTAAGGAAATATTATTTTAACACATTTTATTATTTTGTATGTGTTCTACCTGAAGTTTCAAGAGCCCTTTGGTCCAAAAAATTACTATTTTTCAGTAAATATTGAGCCAACAATATCCAGTGGAGACAGTCACAAGTTTAATAGGTGTTTTCCATCAGCACACATCATACATTGTCCAACATATGGAGGCTAATCAGTGCTTTGTTAGCTGGCCGAACATGACTGTGCTCACTTGGATCGATTGAGCTATATACCTATAATGCAGTAGCTGTCTCTGCTTTCAACTCACTCATGTCAGCTTATTTATCATTGTAATCATGTACACTAATTTGGGTTGTCAGGAAGTAGACACAAAGATAAAATTAGATAGGCAAAAGGCATACAGCTTAGAACAGGGCAGGGAATGGCAAAACACATCCTTGTATGGTTCTCTAGAAGGAAAAGTGGAGGACAGTACATGTTAAGAGTTCACGTACGACAAAGCTAAAGAATCAATTAAGAATTGACAGAGATGGGCCTATATTATTGTTCTTCCTATGTCTAGTCACCAGCCAGGAACACACAAAAAGCATGGCCACAGAGTGAAGTAGACACAAGTGGGCAGTTATTGGACTATAAGTCAATAATGGTTTTCTGATGAAGACTTGGATGTGTTTTTCTGTTTATCATACATAGCATGTAAACCAACACTAATAACCATGAAGATGCAACAGATACTATCTGTGCATTCTATTTAAAGTATTTTTTTGTCATCCATTTAATATAGCCACACTGCAGTAGCTGCTATCTTCACCTCCTTATTTGCAGGACAAGAAATTGAGGCACGCATGTCCATGATCAAACTGTAATAAGTAGTATAATTGTAATTTTAATTCAAGCATCTTCATTACCTAAAAAATGGATGAAAATGAAATCACCTTTTTGAAAATTAGGCAAAAAACTTTGAAAGGATTCATTAGAATCAAGTGGATAGTTCATTGCTATCCATTTAAATAAAATGAAAGTAGATAAAAAATCAACCAAAAATGTATGAAGACATTCAGTTCTGTTGAATTCATCCATTCATTCAGTAACATGTGGCAGATAGTGTTCTTTGAATAAAACTGCCAACAAAAAGAATCTCTATCCTCATGTAGCTTGCATCTCTTGTGTGTGAATGAGAAAAAGAGAGAGAGAGGGAGAGAGAAAGACTGACAATAGGTAAGCGTAATAAATATAGTATCATAGCATATGCAATAGTACTTTGCTAGTCTTTATGACCAAATACTTAAACAAAACTAATCAATGTAAGGGGGAAAATTTTATTTGAGCTCACAGTTCAGTCCATCAGAATTTAAAAGTCCTTAGTTTGGCTTGTGTTGCCAACCACAACACAGAAAGAACAGTGCTTGCCTGACTTTCTCCATGGTCCCTTTCATATTCAGTCTTGGACTTTAACTCATGGATGGAACTGCCCACATTCAGACTGAGTCTTCCCTTTATAGCTAAACCTCTCTGGAGTGGCATCAAAGTACATGCCCAGAGGTACGTCCTTAAGTGATTCCAAGTCCAATCACGTTGGCAATGATGATTCACCATCACAAGTCCTCCCCAGTGTCAATTTGACACTCAAAGTAGAACCACAACAGAATTGTAAATAAAACTGTAAATAGAAAATTTTTGGTAATTCAGAAGACGCATAATTTTAAACCAAGAGGGAAGAGACTCACTGAGCTGAAGACTGAGCAAAAGAGAACGTGGAGGAAGGGGCTGGGGGAAACGCATTCAAGGAAAAAGAATAGGAGGAGCACAGGGCCATGTCCCATGACAGTCAGAAGTGAGTTGAATCCAAAGAATAGGGATAGGGCAGGTGAAGCTGAAGAGATAAAGGAGGAGAATCCTAAAGAGCTGGATGAATCACCACACACATTCAGTAGAATATTCTAAAAGACCCTAACATAAAAACAATCAAACTTTTGATGCAAAGGAATCACTCTGATTTGCACAGAGAACAAACAAATTTTAGGGTGATAAGGATAAAAGAAACAGAGGAGCTACTGCATAATCCTGCATCATGGATGGCTTTACAAACAAGTTCCACTGCAAAAATCCTACTATGAAGAATCTAAAGTAGAAATGGCCAAAGTGCATGTAGACTATGGGTTACGGTAGCAAAATAATCCTTTGAACTATACTTAAGGAAATGCCTTGACCTATAAAGGTCACAGGCCTCTGTAGTATTCCATCTACTCCCCAGCCTTCTGCTCATGAACCCTGAAAATGACAGATCACAAGTGCCATTAAGACTTGACTTTTGATTTCAGGAAGCTGATGAGGACTGGCAGGAGACTGGACAGATGGAGAAAGGAAGGCCCAATACATTTCTGTCCTTACTGCTCATGCAATGTCTCCAAAAGCAACCATATCTAGGACTGCATGGTTCCCGTTCCATGTGCTCCCAGTTACCTCTGAAGGTGAGGCTGAGGGCTTGGGTTCTCTTTCTAACAGAAAGTCTTCTCAGTTGTAGTTTGGCTCTCGTAGGACGCTTGCTCCTTCACTCTGATGTCAGCTCCTCGCTGTCCCTTTAGCCCATGAGTCGCTCAAAGCTTCTTCTAGTAGGGAACCTCTGTACATACACAGAGCACTATTTGCCCTTTAAGTTTTCTTGATAGTTTTGTCATGAACTATACATAATAAATCTACTGAATCACTTGCTCACTGTTATTTTTCCAACTTGCTTAACATTCTTCTACAGCAAAGAATGGAAGTATATTTTTATGTTATTGTGTTCAATGAAGGTTTTACATTATATACATATGTAACTCTCTGTGATCTGAGACATCTGTAGCACATTCATCCCAGAGCTTTAGACTTGACCAGAGGGGATGAAAGAAGAAAGCAGGCAAGAAGAAAACAGACATAAGGAAAGGGGGTCGGAAAAGAGTTGGAGGAGATGCAGAGCATGGAATGATGTTAGTGCTCTTCGGACATTCCCTCAACCACAGGCCAAGGTGAAGCTCAAGACTCCTTGTGCTGGCTGTAGTCACTGGTAGAAGCCCCCTGACACTAGCAACTGCCAAAGGGGTGTAGGCCATCATAACTCCTTGGGCAATGTCCCAGAGAGAGACACAAACCAATCTTACTTTCATTAGCCCTGTGGTCTATACATATTTTAAGAGTAAGGAAGCCAGAAGAGAGAAAGTATGTGAGAAAAAAAAAATGTAAGAGAGAGAAACTTGAGTCACAGAGGCATCAAGATGAAGATTTTATTTGTGCTTGATAGTGGACATCAAGGAATGGCATGTCCAGCCAGGAGCTCCACGACACTGGAAAAAACAAGCCAGACTTCCACGAGTATCCTTGAAGCTAGCGTTCATTATTACCAAGATAAATAGATGTGTTAATGTCAGGTATGTGAGGAGAGCAAAAGGCTCTATAGAAAGCACACATAAGGTTATATTGTGGCATGCAAGTGCTTGGTGAAGAGGAGGAGTTTCAGTGACCCCAGGGAGCAACATGAAATATGGCTTTGACACTACAGCGGTTAAACATCACTGAGTTTAAGTCAAACCACAATGAAAGAACCATGTATACCATAGTATAAAAGGACATCATCATATCTGTGTACGAACGAAAAATTAGATAATGCTTACAGGGTTGTTATATATGAAGATATAACCTGTTCAAATATAACCTACAAAAAGGCTTCAAATTACTTCAAAGCCTTTCTGCCCAGGTAGGAAAAGCAATGTAAAAGGTTTTGAAGTATGACTTGGAACCCCATCTGCTGCAGGCAGAAGAGGATCGCTGATGGGAGAGAAAGCAAGGTCCCAGAGGAAGGGGCTGCTGAGTCTGGGAGGGATGTTTCCTGAGCGCCAGTGTTGTCACTTCTGCAGCTGTCTGCCTGGAACACGACGCTAACCACATCAGTATCGTGGAGAGGGAGACGGGAAGAAAAAGATGGAGAGTGCAAGCAGCCGCCATGGATTGAGTCCAAACTTCACATAGAAGATGCAGAGAGAGAAGGACTGAAGAATTTGGCTATGGACACATAACTTCTGCATATGGCAAAAGGAACCTTAAACTGACATGACAAGAGTATCTAGGGGAAATTCTAAAACATATCATAAAATGTAGTTATGACTTAGAACACAATGGCAGGATGTGGAGGGTATGGTTCTAAAACAGTGATGTAAGACCTAATAAAAACAATTTGGGGAACAGGAAATGTTATGGAACTAAGAAAAAAGAAAAAAGGGGGGGAAGCAAAGGCATATTTATCTATCCATATCTACGTTTCAAAGCCTGGTGAGTTTTTCTGATTTTCTGGTAATTTTTTTCTGTGTACATACATGTGTCCAAAGTGGGCTTTAACCACTGAACCATCTCTCCAGTTCACGGTTTTTCTATTTAATATAGCACCTCTGTATCCAAGACTGGCCTCAAATTCCTATGAGAATGTTCTTGAGCTTCTAATCTTCCTGTTAGGGTAACAAGTCCACCTGGCTTTATATGTTGGGGTTCAAACCCAGAACTTCACATAAGCTAGGCAAGCACTCTGAAACTGAGTACAGTCTCAGCCCCTTGGCATAAAATTCACATGCACAAACACACACAAATTAAATTTCCTATCATTCTTTACTGGTAAAGCCAAAATTTTTATTCTAAATCTCCTCTTCACCCCCAATACAGGAACTGTTAAGAATAATGTGTATTCTGGTTTACTGTAAGACCTAGAAAGAGAGGCAGAGAAAGGAGCTTCTATTCAGAATGATGGATATTCTATCCATGATAGAATAATTTCTGCCTCTATCCTTCAGCCCAGAACATAAGATACTGGACCTTCAGGGAGCTGGAACCGGGTCTCCAAAAAAGCCTCATGCTAACAATGGAATTCCAGGAAGCCCCAGATAGACAAGGAGTGACAATGAGTTGGAGTACTTAACCCTGTGACCTGGAAAGAAAACCCATGGGCTTAAGCGACCAATAGACTACTGGACATGCTTGTTTTGTTTAGAGTCTATGTAATTCTCACTGGGAAAATCCCCTAGTTCTTTTCTTTTCTAGTTCAGCTTTTGGCAATGGTAGATCTATCCTATGGTACAAGAGAATCTCTAGACCTAACACATCCAGACTCTACTGTTTCAAGCTGTCTTAAACATTTTATGGCTTTTCTTTCTCTTCTCTTCTCCATCTTGTCTTTCTTTAGCCCTCAGTACTTCTAGACACCTATTCCTTCCGCTACTCAATGCCCAGACCTAAGGTCTAAGGTCCCAGCACGTCCTATAGGACTCTCCAGAGTAATGGATAGATCATGGTTAAAAAATAAACAAGAGTAAACACCTGCTCTGCAATTTAACATCAAACAAGTATGAAAAGAACATCGAGGTCAGGCTCTGAGGCACATGCTTGTTATCCCAGCATTCAGGAGGTAGAGGCAGGACACTGAAATACAAGGATATCCTGGGGTCTATAATTAGATCTTCCCAACAAGGAAAAAGGAGGGGGGAAAAAGACCTTATGGAACAAAATAACCAAATTTGTAAGTTTTAAACAAATGAATAAATTAAATTAACTTTCTAGACCTTGTTTAGCAGCTTGAGAGAGAGAAAAGAGAAGAGAGAGAGATACAGACAGACAGGTAGCATGCACATGCATGCCATGTTGAACGAGTGGACGGCAGAGGACAACTTCTGGAAGTCAGTTATATCTTTCCACTATGTGCGCTTCTGGGGATCAAACTCAGTCTCCGGGTTTGCAAGCAGGCACCTTATCTGCTGAGGCATCTTGCTTTCTGGCCCACTAGACATCTTTCATGAAATACGGAGATGGACAAGGCAGTGGGTGAATGTTGTCACAAACTAAGTCACGTCTCAGCATCCCTATTGTTCAGAAAGATGCAATCTGTCAATCTCACAGTGCGCATGCTCTAACTTTTTACTCTAACCCTTTCCATAAGTAAGGGATATGCATATCACCACAATACAAATGTTGAGTGAATTATAGCATTTATATTATATTATAGCATGTGTAATCATTCAAGAGTCAGGAAGAGTTCTTTCAGTAGGAAAAACAATGTACGAAAATTGGCTTATGACACAATCGGCAAAGAAAAGGAATAGAAAACAGCAGTGTAAAGACAGATGCTTGATCAAAGAGGGGGTCAGCAGGCATGACACCTGCGCGCACACCTGGCTTCCTAAGTTAGATCCTTAGATCCTCAGAAACTCACAGGATAGAATGAGACAACCAACATCTGAAAGTTTCCTCTGCCCTTCACCTGTGAGCTGTGGTACTTCCATTCCAGCATTCGAGCTCTCTTAACACTCTCTCTCTCTTTCCCTCCCTCCCTCCCTCACAAATATTTTTAAAAAGATGGATGCTCAGCACTCAATTATAGCTGTAGTAAACAGCTAAAATTAAAAGTGTTCTTCTCTCCTAGTTTTCTGTTCCTTATCTCTGTGTTAACAGAAATGTATAAAATACCTCTTGAGACACACAAGAACGAAGTAACAAAAGAGTGAAGGCAGAAGAAATAAAACAGACACTCAGGCTCATTTTAGGTGACAATAACTAGCCAGAGTCTATGTCACTTTGGGGAACAGAGTGGGAGCACTCAGCACCAAAGCCTGGAACATTCGCAACCTGCAGTATCGGTTAAGAAAGTCCTACTGAAATGCCGGAGCACTCACAGCTCCTTTGATGAAGTCCGACAGTTTAAGATTTCCCATCCAAATGCTTTTACAAACAATCCTAACAAGGCCTTCTATAAAGCTAGTGTTAAAGATGGTGAAAATACTTGTCACCTTAGAGCAGCCTCATTGTACAGAGGAATACTTTAGAGGAATCTAGTTTGTCCTATAATGAGAACACACAGTAATAAGTTCAATGTAATTTAAAATTGTGATTTTTTAAGAGATTTTTTACAAAGTACTTCTTAATTTTCAAGTTTAAAAAAATAATAAACATCTTTCAACCCCTGAAGGAGAGACTCAAGGATTCAGAGACAAAGAAATCTATATTCAAATTTGAACACCACCGTTAACAAACTGTGTGACCTTGGTCAGACTATGTATGGTCTTTAAGCAAATGAAAAATAAAAGAGGAACTTGAACTTCTAAGACTTAAAAGACTTATTTAATCTTCCTCATTTCTTTTAGAAGCTGTAAGTGCTTCGCCACTTGCTTTTTAACCTTCCTTTTCAGAAGAGCAGCATCTCAGAAACTGATAAGCATTAATATTTCAGGCACATTATGTATGGTTGACATTTAAAACTATATATTTTCATGACAATATTGAGACCATTCTACTGTGAGGTCTCTGGACAGCAATATGTAATTCTGAAATGAATAGAAATATTCATGGTTTAATGAGGTCCCTGCTAAGAAAAAAAAAAAAAAGCAAAGAGTATATTACACAAGCAAATATGCTAAAGAGAGCTATCTTTAATGAGAATAAAGGAAGTTGAATCATAAAAAGTTAAAATGTTCTCATTGTCACACATTTGGCTCTTGAGGGAAAAGAAACACAGATGGTCCTACCTCAGAAGCCATTACATATTGATAGGGCCAGGGAGCAGGGCCTCGGGGCCAGGCATATGAACAGAACTGGGGAACTTGTGCCAAAGTTTGTCATGGAATTTATATGTCTCTGACCTCTGTCCTTCTGGCCCTGGCCGTCTCCCTTTCTGCCCCTCCCTTACTGTTTATCACCTAAAAGTTAAGGTTTTCAGTTTGAATAGATTTTGACCAGTTTGTAAGTTCCCACAAGGTTAAAGAAAAATATTCCCAAAGACTCCACACTGTTAAATGATTAGACTGAACATGGCAGTCACATGTTAAAAATAACTGATTTTTCTCTTAATCTATGCAATACCTGAACAGTGCTTTCGGCAAAAGCACACGGCCAGAATAAGCACCAAATTTCTTGTGAAAATTCTCTCTCAGGCAGGTGTTTTCATTTTTATCACATCAAGGTCATTTCAGAATATCTGGGCCTTATTCCAACTAACAGCTCCACTGTTACACAGAAGAGCCAAAGACAATCTGCCGATCTACTGGTCACACAGAAAACAAAAACGCACAATAAATAGGGAATATGATACGGATGTGAGTAGGAGATTACAAGGGCCTCTGAGTCCCCAGAACAAGATACATTACCCTGTGTGTATAAAAGAAAGTAATCTAATCAAGACAGTAGAAAAGAGATGGTTCAGCAGATGTAGGAGCCACATGTAAACCTCATATGCAATCCTCAAAGCCCACAAAGTTGAAGGAAAGAACTGAGTTCTGAAAGGGTACAACCTTTCTAAATGTGTACTCTATTGCATTTTCATTCTCTCTCTCTCTCTCTCTCTCTCTCTCTCTCTCTATATATATATATATATATATATATATGCATGCATATATGTATGCGCACACAAATTTTAAGAGGCAGTAAAATAATTTCTCAGGACTGTCTAGTCCTAAAGAACACAAAACTCTGTTTCTTTTTCTTCTGACCTATCCTGTTCTGAATTTTCCAAAAGAAAATACTATAGAATTGAAAAATGCTCCTATCTCCAAATTGTAACCAGTACATGTTTCCCATAAATCTATTTCTTTCTAGAAAACAAAAAGGATTACTGGAACATTTCAGAATACCTAAAGACAAGGACAAAACATTAAAAGCAGTTGATAAAGAAGAAAATAGGCTACTTAAAATGAATGAAATCACACTTCAAAGTTTTCATTAGCAATACCAATGACAGGAGACAGTGGACAAATGAGTTCAGAGTTCAAAGTGAGTCCAACCCAGAATTCTATTTCCAACCAATTCCTGAAGAAAATAAATACCATTTCAGACCTATATGGCAATCAGAAAATTTATCACATACTCTTTGTTCCAAAGGTAGCTGTGAAAAGGTTCAAACAGAATGAGAGAATCTGACGACAATGACTCAGATTCAAGAGAAATGTAGAGAGAATGGCAATTCTCAGGCTCTGTCCAAATACTGGTTCAGATTAGAGCAAGCCAGAAGCCCGTTGCACAAAGCACATACCCAGAGACAAGCGGATAACAGCTATCCTTCGGAACAGTGCGCCCAAACCTCTCTTTGCTCTCTGTGCCTGCTCTGCCTGTTCAGCCTGTGTAAGGAAGGACAGCCATTTCATCCAAAGCCAAGTAAGGACCTCCCTCCACGAGGAATCCTTGATCACTTCACTGTCCTTCATGGCTACCTAAATCCCATCCAACTCTGCAATTTGTGAGCTGTCACTTTGAGCATGACAGCTATTTCATGGCTGAATCCTAAATCATAAGACCCCCTTCAAAGTAAACCAATAATAGCTATCTTGGAAATAAAATTGATAGCTAGGTTATAGTACCCGCACAGACAGTTTAAAAATATAAATAAACCTAAATGGAATAAAAACAAAGAATTTTTTTAAAAAAATACACACATTTCAGTATGTAAGTATTTAGACATAACTGATCCTGAAGACAAAATAAAGTAAGGAATATACATACATAAATAATGAAGCCTGGGTTCAGAGAAGTTAAGCAACAGCTTATTGAATGTTGTCAACACTATTCTTTATTTTTGACATTTTGAAATAAGGACTAAATAGTTTTGGTATATGCCCATAAAAATCAAGGGGAATGTGACAAGTGAAAATGATCCAAGGATCCTGTACTGAGAAAACAAATATCAAAACCATCATTGCTGTGGGTCACAGTATTTTCCAAA
This sequence comes from Typhlomys cinereus, assembly GCA_023101885.1. Taxonomy (NCBI): domain Eukaryota; kingdom Metazoa; phylum Chordata; class Mammalia; order Rodentia; family Platacanthomyidae; genus Typhlomys; species Typhlomys cinereus. The sequence goes on from JALPQD010000001.1 coordinate 2,823,710, forward strand.
ATGGTGAGCAATTCTTGAGAAAGTTTCTAACAAGATTACATTCATCTTTCTCTCAACTTACCTGAGAATGATTTGCATTTGTTAAAATACTGTGTGTTAATTATATGTATCTTGTATATTTTATATATATATATATATATATATTATACTTTGTATTTTATAAAAAAAGGATTGTATTCTAGGCTCGTTAACTACAAGCAAGTTTTTAATATAGATATATATTAAATAATACATTATGAAATCAAGTAAGATAAGATGGAATTCTTTACTTACAAGATTTCTAGAATACTATTACTCTACCCATTAACAACTCATAATCACTGAGAAAAGCTGTCTTTTTTTAAAATGCCTGATAGAAAGCATTAGCATCTGCACTGAGAGCAACTGATTTATATCTGGAGCAAGTTAAAGAAGCAGTGAAGGGAGACAAGATGTGTCAAGCATAAAAGAATAAGTAAAAGAGTCAGACTTGTTAATGTAAACTCCATTAAGTGGTTTTCAACTTGTAGAATCAAACCTAATGTGCAGAGATCTTCAACATTTTGAGAGTATTTTCCTCAATGCAGAAAGTGAGCATATAGGAGATTTTGGTGATGGATTCAGATCGATGGTGTATTGGAGAATTCCCTTAGCGTTTTTCCTCCTTCACAAGACATTGCTGTGGCTCCATCCACAACAGCTAAAGTTCTAGACATGGAAAAGGTAAGACAAGGAGCATCACTAGCTGTATCCTGTCTCAACACAACTAATGTTGCACGACCGCCTATAACTGTTAAAGAAGTACAGAGAATATCTTAACTGGAAAAACTAGCAAGATACACATACACACAAAGAGGGCTCAGTAGGTAAATGAACATCAACCTGATTACATGAGTTTGATCACCAGAACCCACATGGTGGAAGTAGAAGAATGACTTCTAACAGGTATCCTATGACCTCCACACACAGGTTGTAGCTCTCTCTCTTTTTTCCTTGCTTCATTTTTATTATTATTTTTGTGTTTCATACATGAATACAGTGAATTTATGGTATTTTCACACCTTCATCCCCAATTCTATCCCCCTTCCTTTCCTATTACAACCCTTCTTCTCCCCTGACAGATTTCCTATTTTCACGTCTTTTCGCATGCGTGGCCCACTGAGTTTCATCTGGTGTGCCTTTGATGACATGTGCCTGAGTACTTGGAGTATGAGTCATATATCAGTGGGTTTATTATCAAGAAAAGCATCTTCCATTTCCTCCCTGTCAGCATTAGCCCATCAGTCTCTCAGGGAGGTGTGGAGCCACTTGCGATCTCTACCCTTCCATGGGGAAATGTTGATAGAACATTTGCACAGGTTTTGTGAAAATATATAGCTGTGGTAAATTAATGGATGTGACAGTTCAGTCATGTCCAGTAGACAATGTCTGACCACACCCCTGTCCACTTCAGGCACTTACAGTTGTAGTGCTCCCTCTTCTTTTATGTTCCCTGAGTCTTGAGGTAAGAGTGGGGTGGCTTTGATGCCCTGATTAGAGCCATAGCTCTCTCTCTCTCTCTATCTATCTCGTTCTTCCCCCTCTCACTCACCATCCCTTCCTATTCATGACTTCTCATTACAAGAAAGGACTCTCTGGGAATTGGGGCGGGAGGCACTGGGGGATGGGAAGGGAAGGGGGTGGGGAGGAGGAGCAAGGGGTACGGGGGGAGGAGGAGGGAGGGAGGGAACTGGTGTACCCATTAAGTTTGCATGAGCTGAAATAATAATAAAAATGTATTAAAAAAACTAAAAAAATATTTTTTTATAAAAAGAAAACTAATTCTCAAATAGACAATTAACACTTCCATCAGGGAAAGAATAAATATTAGGAAATGAAATGAAAGTTGTGTTGCTTAAATTATACAGCTGAATGTACTAAAGATAATGGCTGTAGCAGAGCCCAAATGTAACAAACTTCTGACATGAAGTTAAGCCTAAAACCATTAGACATTCACTTCTTTTCACACAAAAAAAACCTGACTGGGGTTGTTTCCCATGAGATCAAACTGTCAGGACACCAGGTTCCTTCTAACTTGTTGCTGCCGCTACCCTCAACAAGAATCAACCATTGGCAACTTCTCTGAGTGACTGTTCTAACCATTCACTAACAGAGACCGCACTGAGCAGAAGAGAAGAAATACCGGTGGGTGTATGTGGCTCCTGTCAGAGAATGACATGTATGCTTGTACTTTCCACTTCCATCAATACCCTACTACCCTAAACATGTGTTGCAGTTCCCCTGCATGGTTGCTAATAAATGACCATCAAACAGCTTAAGGGAACAAGGGGTTTATTTCCTTATGAAAGTCTGGTTATAGTTCTCAGTCCAGCTTGACAGAAGAGCATGCACCATCAGGACCAAGGGAACTGGCCACACATCTATCTCTATGTAATGGCTGAGTGTACTGTCTGGCAAAGTGTACAAAAGGATGCCAAATCCATCAACCAGCCCTTCGTCTTTTATTCCAGGGGCTAATCCCACCCACCATGCTGGGACCTCCCCATCAGCTAGACAATCTCCTACAGGCTTGCTTTGGGCCCAACTCAAGCACTAATTCTCCACAAATGTGCCTAGAGCTCAAACCCTCAACCATCAAGTTAATACCTGTGCATAATTATGATAATGTGATTTTTTTCTATACTTTCTTGCAAAACAAGGTAGGAAAAAACAATATGGCACCTTTTTTCATCCCACATCATTTACTGACTTATGTATGGGATCCTTTAAGTCACCTACTTCCTTCCATTCTGGCAAGACTCACTTCCTACTTTCTTCAAGGAAATCTCTGGCCTATTTTCTGGGAGGTATCTGTGCTACACTGATGATCTCAGGGTCCTATTTTTAAGTTTGAGAAATACCAAGTTCAGCTGTGTTTCCCAGAGCTGTACTTTCAACCCACCATCCTGCTTAGTCTTCTTGAATGTAGTCTTATTTAAACTCCCATGCAACCTAGTAGAAACTTCTATTGTTTGTATTTAGGGAATTAGTACTCCAGGTCACTAGCAGAAACCAAAAGTTGAAGTAACTATATTCTAAGGAGAAGAAAGTGGGAGGTGGTGCTAATGATTGTGTCTCTGAGCTAAATCCTTATCCCAGTCCCTCTGTAGACATTGAGAGCTAAAATTGAAGAGTCGTTTAGACACATTTTTGGATTTTTGAAGAACTTAATATCAAAAGAAGAAATTAAGTCCTTGGGAAATGAATGGCTCAGTTGGTAACATGCTTCTTATGTGTGGCCCTCATGAGCAAGCATGAGGGGATGACGTCTGTATTCAGACTTTATATAGAGCTGTGGTGGCCCTGGCAGATACCTCTCTGGGTTCTAAGGACCTGAGTTTAAATCTCCAGAATGCATATAAAATGCCTCTGTGACCCCAGCACTTCTGCAAGGGGCTGGAAAGCAGACAGGAGGATCTCTAACAAGGTGTAAAACAAGGATCAGCACCCAAAATAACTGTCCTCCTACATCCACAAGTACACCATGGTTTGTTCTCTCTCTCTCTCTCTCTCTCTCTCTCTCTCTCTCTCTCTCTCTCTCTCCCCTCCTCCTGCTCCTCCTCTTCCTCCTCCCCCCTTCCTTTTCTCTCTCTCTCTTAGTAGGGTATGATAGAATACAATTATAATCCAATGCTGGGAAGGTAGAGACAGGAAATCCTGTCCAACCAGACCAGCTGAATCAGGATAAGCCCCACGCCACTGAGAAACTCTGTTTCACAAAACACATGTGTGCACACACAAAAGGACACACAAGCATTCATTGTTAAACAGTGGGAAGAGCAGCAGAGAAGATTGTTGATTTCTGTTAAGTTCTGCAAAGCCCAGACTATTAACCATATGAATATTGTCATAGTTAAATTCACATGTCAACTTGACACTTGAGGGTTTGAGTTCTGGGCACATTTATAGAGAGTTAGTAGTTGAGTTACTCTCAGAACGAGCCTGCAGGAGATTGTCTAGTGGATAGGGAAGACCCAGCCTATGGGGAGTGGGATTAGTCCCCAGAAAGGTGAATAAAATGGAGGGAACTGATTGAGAAGAGGAGGCATTCTTGTGTATACTTGGCCACACATGCTGGTTTGGCAAGTAAAGATCGTCCCTCTCTCAGCTGTTATGTGGAGATGGTGTGGCCAGTTTCCTCAGCTCTTTGGTGACGGTGCATGCTCTCCTGCAAAACTGGACTGAGAATTGTAACCAGACAATCCTAAGAAAATAAGCCCCCTTTTCCCTTAAGCAGTGGTGTCCTGATTTTATCAGCAACATACAAATGAACTAAAACAAATATATTTAATATTTTAATAAAATGACAGAGGCTTAAGCCATTTTAAAATTTCAAAACAGTAGTTTTGTATTATTACTCTCTTTATAAAGTGACAAAATACTGAGGAAATACTCTGACATATTCTTCATCACCTTTTGGTCACTAGTTAAAGGAACTCCTTAAAGGATCAGCCCTTTTCAAGCCAAACTTGTTTTACTGATTCCGTTCTTGCCCACTAGAGGGGGTGCTTTAAAGCCAATGTGCAAAGCACACCCCCATTCCCAAACTGCCGTGGAGATCTCTTTAGAATCTTAATCAGATCATTTCATAATCCTATTCAAAACATTCGGCAGCCTACTATTACACTAAAATTCCAAGCATTTTTCCACAGCCTAAAGAGTTTACATAAGCATTCAACTCCACCTATCCTGGATCTCTTTGCTGTTCTTCATAAGAAAAGCATATTTATTTTACCTTGGGACATTTTGCACTTGCTGTTAGTACAATCTTAAATGCTCTCTTTGCCTCCTCCTTTCTGCAAGTACCTCAACCTTTCACTAAGCTACTTACTATTCTGTGAGGCTTTTCCTGATCATACTTCCTATCTGACCTCTAAAACTGATCATAACCCCTCATATAGTCACTATCACATAACTGAGTGTAACACACACACACACACACACACACATATATATATTCTGATCATTACCTGCACTAGAATGTCAACTACCTTGTCTCAACCTTTACACCCATTTTTTTCCCTTTTTTTATTATTATTATTTCCGTTCATACAAACTTAACAGGTACACCGGTCCCCTCCCTCCCTCAACCTCCCCTCGACCCCCTTGGTCCCCCCTCCCCTCTCTCTTCCCTCCCCATCCCCCAGTATTCCCCCTCCCCCCAATCCACAGAGTATCCTTTACTGCTTTACACCCATTTTTTAAAGGAATGCTTGCTGTAGAACAGCTTTCGAAGTGTTCCCATACTATCTTTTTGGGCATGAAGTTTTTCTCTCCCCCCAAAGGAATCTATTGGCAAGTTTTAAAGAGGAAACTTCTGAAAGGCCTACTCTAGGCCAGGTACTATCCTAAGTATACTTTTCAGAAAACGTTTCATATAACCTTCCAGCATCCTGCTGAGCTAAAACATATAACAATCTGGTTTCACCTCACTTGTATATGCATTCTAGCATTTCCATGAGTTGTACATGTTTGATTTTTGATTCAGTCAGAAGGAAAGCAGCTAAACTTCAGGAGTAATAGATGAACAATCAAAGATTTGTCTTGGAAGGATACTTCATGATTTTTGTCTCAATTATACCACAGTTGAAATATAGGTTATCATTCATTTTTAATTTACTCCTAAAAAACAAAGCACAGCAAATACACATAGGTACATGTATTTACCATCATTTATATAATTTATTTTCCCCCTCCAAAAAAATCCATGGTTTAAGACTGTCGCTATGCTAGAAAAAATGGGTTCTATAGGGGCATAAATGTAGAGGTGATATTCCTCTTGCTAAACCCAATCCTCTTCTTGCTGATCTCTCCATACGTAACACTGTTTCCTGTTCCGGTTATCAAGCTTCTGCGACTGAAACATCCTAGTTTCCTTCCTTCTGTTCTTCTTCCATTTCCGTTGCCATCTTAGTCTCCTCACCAATCTTAAGTGCTGACATTCTTTAAGGACACTCATTAAATCTTTTGCTTCCTAGACTCCCCTCCAGGTCATCTCACCCAACCCCTGATGTCAATCAACAACCTTGTCAATGACTCTTATGCTTAATTCTTTACATAGATTTCTCTTTTGACTCCAAACAATTGGCTTTTTGATTTCTACTTATTTGAAGAATGACAAACTCTGTAACTTAACTCTCCAGATTTCAGCTTCTGGCAACAAGCTCTGTAGGGTTAAATTGCATATCCCACACTATTTCTCTGTTGAGAATATGCAAGGCAATAAAAAGGAAAGCAAGACATCAAGTTTAAAGCCTATAAGATTTGGTGATCAAACTCTATAGAAATTTTTGGTATATTGTACCATAATCACATTATATAATTTTTCATGATTATTTGAACGTTTAAACTCTGTTGTTTCATAAGTATACTGTTCTTAATCAAAGACCTTCATAGTTTTTAAAAAAAGCTTTATTTCTTCAGTGGAGGTTTTAAACAGAAGTTCCTTACATGAAGCAAGCAAACATAGACTGGACCTCTTGCCACATAGGTGAGAGGGTAAGAAGAGCTTAAATCTCAACACTTGATTGGAACTGGTCAGTTTTAACATGTGATTCTCCGAGAAGACAGAACACACATCAGCTACGGTTGCCTTGTTATGTTTCAGAATTCTTTCTCATGATATTCAGCACTCTTCAAGCATTTGTAACTGGAACAGTATTTTGAGCTTTGGGTTGTTTTTTTTTTATTTTTGTGGAGAACCAAATGAAGACCCATCTCTTAAAATAAAAGTTAAAAATCTATTTTCATAAATTTGAAGTAGTTAGAATGTAGGCTTTATAGCAGCAGAATTGCCTACCTTCCACATAAAAAAAATTTCATTTTGACCCATTTTACATGTTGTGTGTGTAGAGAGAGAGAGAGAATATATAGAGAATGTGTATATTTATATAGCGAATATATAGAGAGAAATAATGAAAAAAATTATTTTAACCCACTCTGACAGGAATTGCTGCTACTAACTTTTTAACTCAATTACCAAGCTGAAAAAGTGGGAATATAGCTCCTTAAAATCCATTCATATTGTCCTTGCTTGGAGCAGGAAACACAAAGATGAGGGAGAAAGAGGGAAGGAAACTGCTTCTATCTATTCCTCATTCTGGGATGAGAATGATGAGCAGCCCTGAAACACAGGCAACCAAATCCATTTCACAGGACACTTGGTATTACCTATGATCAACGGTCCTACCAGCAAAAGATATGACAAAAGCAAAGCTAAGAAAGAAAAAAAAGAACAGAAAACAATAAGCTACATGGAAAGCAACAAAATTCAATGTGTTCAATGAGAATCAAAATACTACAAATCTTATTAAAAGAAAAATGGAGCGAAAATAGTTGCATAAAATAGTGTTGTATAATAACCTGCGCACCATGTGCAAGGCCCTAGATTCTATCATTAGTACTCCAAAAGGAAGTTTTCCCTATAAAAGTACTATACAGAGGCTGGAGAGGTGGCTCAGGGGTTAAGCCTCTGCCTTGCAGGCAGAAGGTCCTGAGTTTGGATCCTAAGACCCCATATATAGACGCAAGGCAGAAGCAGGGGCGGCCTGCGTTTCTGGTCCTGGTAGAGCGGAGCCTGTGAATCCCGAGGCAGAGTAAACAAGGAGGAGGTGGAGGCGTCCATGGTGGTTCCCGAACTCGCCCATGGTTCTACACACACACACACATACATACACACACATACACACTTGAATAAATAATAAAAGTACTATACAAAGATATCTATATATACATAAACATATGCATTTGTAGGTATGTATACATTTATATGTCCACATAAGTAAATATGGGTGCATTTATAATGTGTATCTGCCAATATCTTGAAAGTTTAAATGTAAAACACATTTCACTATGAACAAAATGAATGTTTCTTTTCACTGACTATGAGTGAATTCTCTTATCTCTGCCCTATCAAGAGTCTAGCATCAAAACTGAGGAAATACAGCTATAAATGAAAATGAATGAATGCAATGTGCAGGAAAATTTAGATAATGAAATATAAAATAAAAAATATGATTGAAACATAAATAAAATTTAGAATGTGTTTCCTAAATTTGAGATAGTTAAGAGTATAGGCTTCAGTAGTAGATTCTACAGTAGATTTTTTTTTTTTTTCTGTAACATCAAAAGTAAAGGTAAAACCTGCTGGGGCTGGGAAGATGTCTCAGAGAAGCGTTTGCTTCCTAAACATGAGGGCATGACTTCAGATTTTCAAGACCCACATAAAAAGCCAGGCATCAAGAGCCCCATAAAAGTCATCAATCTCCAGGTTTTCAAAAAAATTAAGTAGAAAATAGTTGAGGAAAATACCCAGCTTGAACTTTGGTTTCCACACATACATGCACATGTGTGCACACTTACTTTCATGCATGGGCATATGTGTGTGTGTGTGTATGTGTGTGTATAAAAAGCCAGATTACAAGCTAATTGATAATTGATGGCTTAAAGTCATTTGTACATAACAATGCTAAGAAGAGTTCACATAAACATACTTTGCATCGACATAAAGTTAGAAATCTATTATTAAAGATAACTCAAATTCTTTAGCAATTGCAATGCTTACATTATTTTTCTAATTTTCTAGTTCAAGATAAAGAAGAAAATCTGAAATAAGATTAAATATGTAAATGTAAATAAGTTTTGTAACATAACATACAGATTAATGCCTGACTCTACTTAGAGGTTGCTATGGTTTATGTTTGAACAATTGGTCCTCATTTGGTGGCCCTGCTCTGGTATTGTGGAACCTGTAGTAGGTCAAACCTTGTTGGAGGAAACAGGCCATTGCAGGCAGGATCTGATTTTTACAGCCTAGCCTTACTTCCTGTCTACTCTGTCTCCTGACTGCAGCATGACCAGTCATCTCATACCCTTGCCACTATCTTCTCTGCCCATGATGAACTATGTAATGTCCCTTCTTAAATTGTAAGCTAAACTACCCCTTTTCTTCCTTAAGATGCTTTTATTGAGTATCTTGATAAAACAACACAAAATAGCTAATGCTTATTTTCGAGAAAAATTTATTTGCATATTTTCATTATCTTATCTTGAAGCAAAAAATAAAGCCAGAATCCTAATCAAGAAGTAAACAAACTAATCCCATATCTCACCTACCTTTGCCCAACTTTCATAAAAATATACAAGGTGGGAATGATAGAAGCTATTATTTTTAATAACAGAATTTATAAAGTTAGTATGTATGTTTATAAAAACAAGATGATTGGGAAATAAAATACCACTCTTATTTTGTGTATATGTGATGTATATTTGTACATATATGTTCAGGAAAGGAGGTGAATATGGAGACCAGAGTTGAGGTCAAAATATCTTCCTCAATAGCTCTCTACCTTATTTTTTGAGAGAGTGTCTCATTGAACCTGTATTCACTAATTTGCTTAGAATGACTGGCCAACAAACCCCAGGAACTCAGATGTGTGGACTTCCCCAGTGATGGGAATATGGATATATCACCAAACCCAGTTTTTATATGGTATATCAAATATGAGATCTGAAGTCAAATGCTCATACTTTTGTGGAAAGCACTTTGATGATCCCAGTCCCTCCAATGAACATTTAGAAAAGTGAAAACGTAATTTAAAGATTTATAAGTAACAGAAAAAGTATTTAAAGTAAATTAAAAACAACTTCATCTCTATGGTACTGTATTCTGAAAAAGTCTACAAGTTGACCCATTTTATGTAATCAGGCAATTTTCATGTTCAAATCTAGAATGAAGAGGAAATCTAATTATCTAGAGAAAGATAAAAAATCTAAACTGGGTTCTGGATATAGATAATGTAATGAGTAAATTCCTTGAAAACCAAGTACTAGACATTTTGTATAATGAAAGACAATTCTGGAACACATATGAAGATAAATATTTCTCATTTCAAATCATGATCTAAAATCAAGTCTGTGACTATGATGATCAAAACAGAAGAAATATAAATATAAAATGAAAGTATCTAAATCGAAGATGTATGACAATAACCATAATCAGATACAAGTTACCCTGAAATTACAGACAGGAAACTGCAATCTCACTCAGTGAGTAACCACCAGGAAGCTGCCCACACTCCAGTATATAACCCTCCATCCATGCTCATGCAAGCACCATGATTCAACTCAGTGGTCTAAAAGGAAAAGAAACTCATGAAGTTTAGAGGGCAGCTATTTGGGAGGGAGTTTAGTAGGAATGGGAGATGACAGCAATGGAAGTGATATAATCAAATCTGACCAAATATATATAAACAACATGTATGAAACTGGCAGAGAAGAAATATGTTAAAAATAAAAAAGAAAGCATAGCAAACATGTCAAAGAACTAGGTAAACGATCACCTTGATATTTGGAAAAAATAGAAATTTGACAACACCCAAGACTAATTTTTATAAATGTAGTAGAAATCAGATAACTATTTATTCAATGAAGAATATCCACCCAAAAATCTTAAGCAATATAGTCACTGATAAAACTACCAACAATCCCTAGCAAAGGTTATGCCAAGAAAAACAAATGTGCAACAGGTACAAATACTTTCCTGGACATTCTAACCAATACAGAGGCTCAGGATGTAGGCTGCAGAAAGCTCAGCTACTCTACAGTGCAAATGCAGCCCCATCAGTATGATTTACTCCCTACCTAGAAAACCTAGAAAAATCAAATTGTAAAGAAATCGGCTATGTACCATCAATATGAGCTTATTAGAGTGACCAGTTAGAAAGAAACAATTAAAGAACATCTCATTTCTCCATAACTGCATAAGTGAATTATGGGAAAAGGGCACAATAAGAACAATAACATGTAGAACACTAGAAGATGGTCTTAATTATGAATGCCAAGAGTCTGATAAAATGCAGAGAGAGACTACAAGAAAATAAGGTTTCCATAAATAAGAGGATAGGCTGTGCTCCTAGAAGGTGAGACATAATGAAAATATAATTGTTCCCAAGTGGATGATGAAGTTGATAGCTGAAGATGATAGAATTTATGATGACTGTATGCAAGCTAAGGGCCAACGCTGTGTATTAACACTATGGTGAGTGTGCTATATCCACCATCTCATTTCATCACATGAATCCTGAGATAATTATCCATATTTAACAAATGAACCAACAAAGCCCAGGGGGACAAGAAGAGAGAAGCCCAGGAGTTACCCTTACTGATACTTATTGATGCAGTGGTCTTCAAAGACAGGAGGTAAGAGAGGAATGATAAAAGGAATTTTAACAAAGATGGACATAACATCAGAAATTAAAATACATAGAAATCATAAACCAAAATTATATTGTACTATGAAAAGGGGAAAAAAACAAAGTTAACATACTAAAATAGGGGAAAGTGAAAAATGATGTGAAGATGATATGCATACATGCAAACTTTATCTAAATCACTGAATATTAGCATAACAGAAGATTTGTTTCATATTTTCCAATGTCCTCAGAAACATGAAAAATGTAAAACTCATAAAGTAGTCACTGAATAGTTAACAAATGAAATGACTGAAATAATTAGTATGGTTAATTGGATCTTAGGCATCAGCACTGTTCTTTGTGGAGAAAAGTTTATTCAATTCATATCAATTTTTAAAATTTATTTAAGTTTCTAGTTTTACAAGCATACTGAGTACTTATCCTGCTTCCCTCCATTTTCCCTCCCTCCCATCACTCCTTTCCCTTCATCAATCCATCTCACTCTCCAAACCTTCTTCTGCCTGTTCACTTCTATTGACCCCAGGGTTCCTTCTGGCTTGTCTACCTTGAACCCCCTTGAGGGGTTTCAGGCTTCTTGTGGCCTACCAAGGTGCCTCTCTCAGGCCACCCCAGTGATAAGGACATTTCCCTTCACTCATCCAGCTTTAGTCCCCAAGGTTTCCACTGTATATTCTTATCTTTCTTGAGTTTCTCAATAGTCTATGGGGGCATGTTGGTATGTTAGTCATTATGCATGTCTCCTAAGGATAAATCTCACTACATCACCTCAAATTTTTATATCAGATGAGTAACTATTTGGGAACCTTAGTGGTTTATCTGAAAACAAATTAGGTGACAGATAAAAGAAATACTCTCCATAAAGTAATGCAGTAATACATGCATTATTACCTAGTATACTAACTAAAATCTCAATGGACAGAATGAGGAAAGAATATTAGACTAGAGAAAGACACAGAGAACTTCACCCTCAGAAGCAATCAGAAAGGACCAAATTAAATACCCCAGCTTTCGGTTCAGCAAAAATAGTCTTTAAATCATTCAGACCCTTTGCCCTAGTAACATTTCCATTGTTTAAAAAAAAAAGTCACTAATTTAAAGGTTATACAATTAAAATATTCAAACCATAATGCTTATAAAGTTATATGATAACATTTATAGCAGCAAAGCAAAGAATACTAATGCCATTCAAAGAAAATTTTTCAAATGCAAACCAATGACTAGCCTGATAACTCGATTCAAGCAAAACCAGCATCTGGCTCACTATCTACCTCATGATGTTAACTTTAAGCATGGTAGGATAATATCAAACCCTTTTAAATATTTCCTTAAATGGTCTTATGACTTCCTTAATAAGAATTATCTGAGAAAGTCTTCTGCAATTTATGATAAATCTATGTGAATTACTTCATCCTTCACCCAGTCTAAAACGTGTGTCAAACTGAATCATCTCAGGCATTACTTGGTATCAGTTCTACCTTTGAGATTTCACTGTATGTATCTCCAGTGCCATCAGGAATGGCAAGCAACACTCAGTTATCTCTAGTGCCCTGTATTTATTTGTTGTTGCTGGTGAGCTATCCACAGTTTTATAATGAATTACAGCTGCTAGAATAATTTAATAGCCTACAGCACGCAACCTAATTAAGAACTTTATAGAAGTCTAAATAAATGCACTGTCATTCCCCTTGTAATGACTCAAGGAAATACATATTATCTTGATATCTTGTTTTTGACTTATAATATCCATATCATGTTTTCCTTAATACAGGATGCCTACTTAATTACTCGATGTTCTCACTCATTGCAAATACTTTCACCTTGCCCAGGTGAAAATAAGTAATTTTCCTGTGGCTTCTCTTTACAACAGTGGTTCTCAACCTTGGCTGTACATTGAACTCACCTGGGAAGCCTAAAGTCTATACCCCCAGAGACAGATTTAATTAGTCTGGAGTATAACCTGGATAATGGGATTTTTTTAAAAGCTCTCCAGGTGATTATAATGTGCAGCCAGAGATAAGAATTATAGATATCCCTTAAGGAAGAAATTCATATGAAAATCTTTAGGCAGCCTTAATGCTAGGGACTTGAGACAAAATGTTAACAACTTTAGACAAACCCACAATCTGATGGTACTATTCAAAGTACAGAGAATATGCGGCTTGTCCCATTAACTTGTCTACTATTTGCAATCATAAGGTTTACCCTTGCTTAAAAACCTTAAATGGCAACATCATGAGTATGCAAGCTCTTATTTCCCAATGGGGAAAAATCTCCATTAATTTGAAATATGTGGAAGCAGAACAGAAACTCACAGGGAAATGATAACTGATAGGATATTTCAATCAGAATTCCTTAAACTTCATAACTTAGCAGCCAGCCTTCCCAATTTTGTTTTGAAGACTTTAATGACCACACAATCGGTGATGTTTGTCTTTCAAGAGAATGAATAAGGGAAGCTGTTAAAATAAAAAGAAACACAACAGGGAAAACACAAAATATTTCATTCTACTGTCTAAGCAGTCATCACATAGCAAAATAACAGATGACTGTGTTCATAAAGCAAAAAGCAAACTCCAATATCACTTAATCCATTTGAGTTCTCATTAGCACAACTCCTTCCACCAAATTAAGTGCTACGGTCATAAGACATCCTGTGGAGGGTTAGATGATCCAGCTTTGCCAACAAGCATTTTTCTCTGAAATACCATTTCAAGTCCAGCCTGAAGTTTCTCTTTAATGTGTGGTTTCTAGTTCACTCCCTAGAGGGCAAGGTATTTCTTATTATTAAATGCAGTCATCAATATAAACCATCTCTTCAGTATTTGTACCACAATGTACCAAAGCCCAAGGAGTACATAGGAGATATGATCCTGGCTTTTGAGAGCACCACAACGTCTACGGAAAACCTACAGGAAAAAGCCAGACAGAGTGTGAGGTTTTATGAGTGCTTTCTTGTCCCTTGAATTCAATGATGGTGCTGAGGTTTCTTTGAAGTCATTAGTTCTGTGCCAAAAGATATTCTCATTTTCACAGCTTTCTTTGGAAGGATTGGGAGAGCCGTGGAGGTCTCGAAACATGTTTAAAAACACAAGTTTCCTTAAAGACTGGGAAAATCTTCACTCTGACTTTATATTATCTTTCTTCAATTTTATATCTAATTTGTTGAGATAGGAACTGAATCTGAGACTTGTACATGCCCAGTATTTCCTGAATTCTGGATGATATAATCAGCTATGATAATGTAGTATCAGGCTAGAGTTATAACTTAAACTCCAAAGGTAGGAGACAGACAGCATTCTGGAGAAACTGTACATAAGATGAGAATGATGATTCTTCAGTGAGTGCAAATCTGTAACTCATTTTAATAAAGCTAACATTTCCTGAAAGCTTGAGAATCACTTAAATTTGTAAAAAAAAAAAAAAATCCATAAAGGACCATTTTTCTCCAAAAAAGATCACTTTTTAAAAAGTGATCACTTTTCGTATCAGTTAAATATACTTACCTGAAGTGCTTGTGAACAGAACTATTTCAGATCTGGGACAATTTTTTCGAATATTTATATGACAATGGGAACCTAGTTCAAACACAAAATTCATTTATGCTTCCTATTTACCTTGTAACCATACCCTGATAGTAATTGTTGACAATATTTTTAGTATGTTATTCATCTGTGACTGCTCAAATGATCAGATCTGGAAGTTTCCTCTTGTAAATACTCACGTTTAGTATCTTGGAGCATTTAGGATGTTGGATTTTCTGAGTGAGGATGTTTTCTCTGAAATACACTATTTAGATACAAGGAACTCTCTGCATGTGAAGTCAGCCAAAATTCCACTCCAAAGGCACTGTTCTGAATATCAGTTTAGCCAAAGAATTCCCTAGAGTTTCATAGCACTCTATGTATACACTTCTCCAACTTAGAATTAGCAAGTGTTGTGCAAAGGGGGGACAGTGATGACATATTTTTTTTTTTGTAATAAAATGTCACTCCTGTAATCACAAGGAATGTCAAGGACAGGGTCATGTGAATCACAGGGAAAGTTCTTATGACTAAAATCCTGCAGTGCCTGGTTAATCCAAACTATCAGCACTTTAAGCCACATGCATTAAAAGTGCAAGTTATGAATTTAGACCTACAGTGCAAAAAACGACTTTGTGAATGAATGCACTTAATCTCTTCTGTGTTGCCTATTGTTCTTGCCCTTTTCTTCCTCGTGGTCTCACGAAGGACCACCTTTTTTTCTTCTAGGTTTTCAGTATTTTCTAAAGGTGTAACAAGTAACTAACTGCCTTTAATTATTTTATATTTGGGTCACCTTTTTATTGTTATTCTACCTTCAACAAAGATCCCTCATTTAAGCAATCATCTAGAAACATTCCAGTGTCCTCAGAATTGCTCTTTAACCCTTTGAGGGTGCAAATGTAATCAAGGTCATAAATAAATATGATGGGGGGGTCAAGTACTCTTAAATCCTAAAGCCAGTTCATGATAGCTGTTCATTACCTCATACTCGTATCATGACTGGGGGCATGCTTGTATTCACTAAGCATTGAGAACACACAGAGACCAGCCCATATTAACCCAAGGATGTTCTGAAAGTCATCAATAGGCACTGAGAGTCTGCTAAGCATCAGTTGTGCACTGTTATTCAAGCAAAGACATACTTTCAGTTATCTGTGCATGTTGTATCATTTAATGCTCTCGAATAGTTCATGGTCACAACCTCTTTCTAGCTTTATGGCCCTTTTTAGCCAGATGAAAACAAACAGTAAACAAACAACCTTATGGCTCAGGTCGGTTTCATAAAACCCAACCAGCAGAAAGAGGACAGATCTGAGTGTGGCCTCTGGAATACGATTCTTACCTCTGTGGTTATTTCTTCATTACAAAATGAGGACCCTTTCAGATCTCAGTCCTCAAAGTTGAGAGGAGTAAGTAAGCAGCAATGTGCATTTCAATGGTAACAATTTACACCATTAAATTAATTCTTTTTTATTGTTTGACTACTTGAAGATACAGAATAAAAATATACAATGGATTAGTGATTTTGCAATTATCCTGTTACTTCTTTTATAAAACTCAACTGTGTAATTTCAAACCTTGAAGTAGGGTTTTGGCATTAATTATTGGCTTATGCATCAAATTCATAAGAACATAGTTAAATTCCCATTTCATTTTTTTTCCTAGGAGGTAGTCTGACTGCCAAGAATTGTTTCAGCTCCTCTTTAGCAAGTAGCATGTTTTGAAAAGAAAAGTGGAGGGACTTTTTGAGTAAGTTTTGAATAAGATAAATACTTAGGTTGTTACAAGACTTCTCCCTTGATGAATACATTAAGATTCATTTGATTGTTTGATGCTCTTAATATTTAAAAACAAAAAATTATAAATGCTCTGAATAATCGTGCATAGAATATATTAAGTATGTTGCTTCTTTCCTGAAGTTTGAATTTATTCTGGTAATGTCTGTTAATGTACATTAACAGTTTGCTCAGTAGCACTGTAAATGCACCTGTTTGCCAATTCAAATAATTTCTGGAGAAACAAGCAATGTAAGCAATGTAATCAATGTAAGTTGAACAATCAGCATCTCCTTTCTTTAAAAAGAAAAGCTTCGAGTATTCACAATACAAATTAACTAATATTAAATGACTTTTTCAAAGGAGCTTCAATGAAAATATTCTAAATAGAAAGGTTTAGCCAAATATTTTAACATGTAAATACACTAAAAATGTAACATAAAGGTAGAACTATACACTCGATGATGTCTATATTTTTAACAGATACCTGAAAAGAAACATGAAAACGAACAGTTTGAGAATGACTACTGAAATTAGCACTTGCTGGACCTAGGGAGTCATAAGAGGCAATGGGTGATTTACTTGGGAACAGATTCAACACAAGCAACATGTGAAGATACATGGCCCCATAAGAGCGTGAGGAAGCAGGCTTACAAAACAGACACACTCAGCCTTCACCCAGGGAATGGCAGCTCTCATTGTGCCAAGTGGCTTGGTCTGGGAAATGTTCCTGTGATCCATTTCTCTCCTCCATCCTGAGCAGACTGCCTAGAGCTGGTTAGATCTCTATCAACTTAACCTTCAGGGACTCTCTGAGGGCCCTAGAGGGTTGAGTTACATGAAGATCTCCATGATTTGTTTTCAGCAGTGTGGGGGGGGGTGGACCTACAACACACACTTCCAAAACAAGCTGCTCACTTAGTGATTTTCCAAAGTTGAGAACAACCCTGAAGATATGTCCTCTTGGAAAATTTTCCTTACGTATGCAACGTAGTATTATTAACCACAGGCAATTTTAAAAACTGCACACCTACCTCTAAACGTATGAGTTGTATCCCTTAAACATGTACAGCTTTTTGCATGCCAAATATAAAAAGATAAAAGACCGAGCAAATGTGGTTAGAAGGGTTTGGGGAGAGGGTAGAAGGTTACTGAGAAAAGGTGGGAAGACTACTTACTCTGAACTAGTTATATTCCGAAAGCCAATTCAAAAAATCTTCCAATTTTTTAAAAAGGAATCATGTCACCATGCTTAAGTCTCTATTTCAGAAGAGAAATCAACACTGTGAATGAGGCATACCTTAAGCACACTGCCTTTCTGGGTCTCCTCATCACACATGTCATAAACTCGGGGAGCTGTTACAGACCCCTTCAGAGTCTTCTCCGCTCTCAGCATCCAGTGAAAGATTTCCTAGACAGTTTCTATTGTGCACATTTATCGGATTAGGGCAATCTGAGTCAATCCCTTTGTGTGTGATACTGCGCATCAGACCTCTGAGGTTTAGTTTTAAAACTAAAGTTGGTAGACATTTCCCCTGGCAGACACGCTGTCTCTACAGGGAAAGAGATAGCAATGCATTCGCACTCATCCTTTATTGCTCATCAACAGTGGGCTTGATTAAATCCTCCCCGGACCTGGAAGTTACTTACTGAGGGTCACTCTAGGTGCGGACTGTCTTTGGTGTTTGAACTTGAACTTGACACAGGAAAGTTACCAATACAACTTTGTTTTTTATTCACCATGAAAATATCTGGTCCTTGGCCCTATAAAAGCTTTCTGTGTGGTGAAGAACAATGCCCACCCCCACCTGTTTTACCTAGATACGTGCTCACTCTGACCCGCACATAAAGCCCAGCTCCAAGGGTTAAAACCAAGCTAGGTGGACAACAACGCGTGGTGAGAAATCAAAGTTGATCGGAGGGAGTCTCTTTTCTACCTTGGTCTCAGCTGCGCCTGATCAAGTGCAACTACTGCAGGCCAACACTGTGGGGTCAGCCAGCCTGTCCCTGTCCTAGAGATGGCCAGGTGAGGCTGCCAGCTCCTGCCAGCTCCGGCCAGGGGAGAAGACTGCGTTTCAGCTGCAACCTCACATCCGATGAACCAGTGCACCGTCTGACACCCCTCCCCAGAGATCCTTCTGCCCTCAAAGACTAACGGGGGGGGGGGGAATGATACTGTCCTGCGTTTCCCAAAAAGGACGGCAGCAGGTGCCCCAGACAAAGCCCCGGGTGGCAGGGGCGGCAGCAGGCGCCGGGTCCCGCCACTCACCTTCTGCTGCCTCCGGGCCATGTCGGTGGGCTGCTTGGCGTTGAAGGGGTACGCGATGCACCTCACCACGAAGACGTAGAGCTGCAGGCGGATGCGCCGCTCCTGCTCCTCGTCCAGCTGTCGCTCGGGCTCCTCTCGCCCCTCGCTCAGCACCGAGGGGCTCGGGCTCACCGGTCGGGCCGCTCCGCCCGCGGCGCCCGGGCGCCCCGGCGCGTCCCGCCGCCCTTCCCGAGCCGCGGCCGGCGGCGCTCGCTGGGAGCCGCCCGGCGCCGCCAGCACCTCGCGGCTCTCCTCCTCCAGCCCCTCGTCCGACTCTTCCTCGCTGGAAGAGGGGTCCAGCATGGTGCCGGCGGGAGCCCCTGCGCCCGGCCCGGCCGCCTGCGCCCGCGCGGGTCCCGGGGAGCCGCCCGGGCGGCCGCAGAGCGAAAGGGAAAGTGGCGCGGGCTCTCCGGACACGTCGAGCGAGCGGCTCGGGAGCGGCTCCTGCTACCCGGACGCTGGGGGCGGGCGGGAGCCGGGAGGACGCGGAGGGGAGAGGGGGGGCGCGGGATGCAAGAGGCGGAGTTACGCTGGGGGCGAGTCGGTGCCTGGGGCGGCGGCGGGGCGGGGAGCGGCGCCCCGAGCCCGCGGGCCGAGCGCTCTGAGCGGCCGCCGGCGCCCCAGCCGCCCCGGCGCAGGTGGGGAACCTGTGGCGCCTTCCACGAGCAACACGTGGAAGGGAATGTTGGGGAGCGGGCGCGGGGCCGCGGAGTGCGCGTGCGCGCGCCGCCCGGACCCGTGCGCCCGGTGCCTGGTGCGGCGAACGCTCAGGTTTAGCCCCTGCCCGGTGCTGCAGGGTCCCGAAGCTAAAAAGGAGCACCCCACTCAAGGGGCACGGCAAAGACCCCCACCTTCCACTGTGGGTCCTCCTGGAAGCATCCTGTGGGAATGAGATAGTACAGAAAGAGAGAGAGAGCAGTCCCCTCAGTAAGAAGTGAGGACCACCTGATCAGACTCGACCAGGACCCAGAAGCCAAAAAGTGACACCCTGGCCCTGACCTCGAGATAGTCTCTTCAGGAGATTTTGGAAAGTCTCTCACCCTCCTCTATTACTGTTGGACGCTCTGCACGAAAGTCCAAACTATAAACTTAAGGTCACGTAAAAGGATATTGGGGGGGGGGGGTCATTTAAACTTTTTTCCAGCAAACACATCAACGAGATAGATTTCACCTATGCAATTTGACACTCTGATTCAGCTTAAACGCAGCTCGATTGTTTCCTGTGTGGGGAGGCGACAGACTCAAAACCGGTTGTATAGAATGGGCAAAAATTCAACAAATATTTGAGTGCCTGCCGGGTGTCCAGCACTGTTGGCCTGTTGCTGAGCCAGAGGTGGGCTGGGCCACGTAACTCAAGCTTTCCTGGCCTCAAGTGGGCGGCTCAGGGTTGCACCTGAAGCCTGTCTTATCTGTACAGATTTCTCTGTGTCAGAACCGCCTAGCAATTTCTCTTTGTGATTCTGTTATTTGTGTCTTTAGCCCCAAATGAAAAGGAAATTAAACAGAATAGTGCATTCAACCCAAGGTAATGTGCAGTGGCTAGGCTGGCGGGGGACGGAGCTCAGAGGAAGTAACACACTGGGCAAATGAAACAAACACCAGCTCTCTGCCTTTTGGCTAAATTGCAGCTTCAGTGTTTACAGGCTACTTTGGTCGTTACATGTGAAAGACACCAACTTTCCTTCTGCATGGAATAACATCCTCCCTAGATGAAGAACGACAAGGCATTTCCTCCAGGGGAGGACCGATGTCTAGCTGTCAATCCTTAACTAGTCCTGTAGTAATTCAAGATCTTTGCTAAGGGCCTTCCTGCAAGGTTTGGGAACCTAATCTTATACAATTTGCAAACTCTGTGAGATTATTTATCTAACACCATCATCAAAGAACTTCCATAGCAGGTGCAATTATTATGCACCTTTTATTATGCAAACTGCCCTTTGTACTAGTTTTTGCACTAAGTTCTTTTAATGCATTATGTCATTTATTTAGTTCTTCCTGGATAAGCAACCTGATGGAATAAGGAAGGTTCTCCTTCCCAGCGGTGGCATTTTCTAGAGCTGAATGTGTGGACTATAAATTAGGACATCAAATATGTATATTTAAGCTGAGAACGCAATTCCTAAGGATCAAGGAATAAAGATTATTTTCCAACCAATCTTCAGGGTGTTTTTTTTCATTACTGCACACTACTACATACTGTAATAAAATAACATATTATTTTCTTCTCCTTTGAGGTGATGTTTATTTTCATCCTACTAATAAATGATTAGTAGAGTCAAAGACCTCAGAGCTTGAAGATCCCACAGGAAAAGATAATTTTTAAATAGCACATATAATGTTTTCTCCATGAAGATGAATATAGTTTCAAAGACATAATTTAAATATAGTTTGAAAAGACATAAATTTGAATATCAAGAAACAACAAAGAATGTTTAAAGATTTCCTCAATTAATCAATCAATTAACCTGTGTTGAAACTATATACCACTACATCTTGAAGAATAAGATAAAGTTCTTAAGTTCACAGGTTAAAAGAATGATAAGCCAATTTATTTTTTTACAACAAAAGTCAATAATGAGATTGGAATCCAGTGATTGTTGCAATTACTGGGGAGATAATGGTGATATCAATTAAAAACTATGTGAGATGTAGCAAGGAAAGGCTTCTAGGATTCTTGACATATTTTCCAAAGAATGATTCCTGGCTATTGGGGTAAGGGTTCTGTGACAAAACAGGACTAGTATGAGGAATGGCAGAAATAGTTTCTGGTACATACAGAGACTTTTAAGTAAACCAGCATGCCCAAAGCATTGATCACCTGAAGAAAATGCAGATGAGGCTAGACCACAGATAAGAATAGGCCTTCCACATCTAGAATTGACATCAAATTCTGCAGAAAGTGACAATATATCAAAAGTTTTAAGTAATGTAGCAAATACTGTGCTCAGCAGATGGAGGAGTGGTCTTGAGGATCTAAATCCCTGGGTTCAACTTCCAGCACCACAAATAAATCACCAGAGTGGTGTAGGCTTGTACTCCTAACATTCAGAAGGGGGAGATTTAGAGCTCTGAGATTACCTTTGCTATGTAGGGATTTCAAAGCCAGCTTTCAAGACTATTGAAAAAAAAAAAAAAAAAGTAAATCTGGAGCAATTGAAGAGTGGGAAACCAGAAAGGAAACACACAGGAAGTGACTAAGAAAATCTGCAAGAAATAACGAACACTCAAAGTTAAGATGGGACAAGAGGAGGAATAAAGCTTAAGAGACAAATGATATCATGCTAATAAGCAAAATACACGAGACTTGGAAAGACAAGTGCCATAGGTTTTGTCATATGTGAATTCTGGAATTTTTAAAAAATCGACTTGAAAATGGAAGGGACAATATTTGGAATGAGGAAGAGGATCAGTGAGAGGGTTGTAGAGGGAAAAGAGGGAATAAATGGATTAATAATAGCCAAGCAGATGGTGAACATGCATGAGAATATCAGAATGAGACCATTATTTTTTACAATAAATATACAGTAATAAAAGAGGAAGAAATAAAGAAATTTATGGACTATTTTTGAGGAACTCAGAATATACTTCCTGAATATGGAAATATAAGCAATAGTAGATGAAATACAGACTGTTAGAAAATAAGTAGGTTTAAAGAACCTTCAAATCTTTGAAAGGGATTGTGATAGTTAATCCTGGGTGTCAAGTTGACACACCTCTTATTAATTAAGAACAGCTGAGACCATACCTGGCAAGATCAGCTGAGACCACTTGAAGAAATTATCTGGATAATACAAAGATCAGCCCTGGATCCCATCGGAACTTCCATAGATCCCATTTGAACCTCCCAGTAGTGGACCAGTAAAAGGAGCCAGAGAAAGAGAGAGAGACATGCTCCAGGAATACACCAGCCATGCGGATGTCTGCAGTGATTAGCCTGCCTACAGCTTCAGCCACCAGCTATGTCACCACTGCCGTAAAAGTCTGTTCTCCTCTCTGAAACTGTAAGTTGAATAAATCTCCCTTTCTCCCCTAAGTTATCTGACTCTAGGTGTTCTCTCACAGCAATAGTTAAGGGTAACCGTTACAGGGATCATGCAACAGGTCAAAGAAATCATAGGTGCATTTAGAAATGTTAATCTGCCACTCAAGACCAGGTAAGGAAAATAGCATATCAATGACAGATGAAGTTACAGATATGAGTGACAAGGCCCATAATGATGTGTTGAGAGTGAGAATAGGGTCAAAGGTATGAACTTTTCTTGGCTTTCCACTAATTTTGAAGTGGTATGAAGACTAGAAACTAATCATTGGTGATTAGTTGAACCCTAATAATTTTAACTTAGCTTTTACATTATATTTACAAACATGTCCTAGCCAGATTTCTCTTTTTTAAAAAATTATTATTTATTATTTATTCAATTGTGCATGTTTGCATGTGTGTGCATTTATGTGTAGAACCACGGATGAATTCGGGAATCACCGAATTCAGGAACCACCATGGACGCCTCCACCTCCTCCTTGTTTTCTCTGCCCTGGGATTCACAGGCTCCCCCCTACCAGGACCAGAAACGCAGTCCGCCCCTGCTTTCTCCCGGCGTCTCTATGTGGGGTCTAGGATCTGAACTCAGGACCTTCTGCCTGCAAGGCAGAGGCTTAACCCCTGAGCCACCCCTCCAGCCCCCAGATTTCTCTTTTGTATATCAACTTTTTAAGTCATTTATAATGCTGTTTGATGTTCTGGAATAATTGATTATATGATGCACAGCATAAAACTATGATTTGTTTGCACCATTTATAAATACACACAATATACTTAGAGTTGTTCGATGATTCATTTTTACTTTGGTAAAGGTGAGCATAAAAACAAATTGAAGTTATACTGCTTTTTAATGAAACTCCTCTAATGCTGAGGAAAGATGGATGCATAGTAATAAAATATAAAATGTGTTTTGGTGATAATATTTAAATAGGTGTGTGATCTGAATGCCTGTAGGTGGGCTATTTTCTGCCTGTGAATTGACTGGTGAATTGGAACTGAAAAGAAAGTATTAACTCTTTCAAGTCACAGATAAAGTCATTCTTTTTTTTAAAAGACATTGTGGGAAAAGCCATTTATTCTGAGGATAAATGAAATTAGTCCCAAAGAAGATGCATATGAAACACAAGCACAGAACAAGTAATTGTAGCTAGCTTTTGTGGTGTTAAAGGAATGTCATCAACTATCACTTAAACATTTTGGAAGTAGACAATCTGTCATGTCATATAGTTAGAATTAAAATTATTTTGCAATAAAGAGGAATCTTTTCATGTCAAATGAAAGAATCAGATTTTTAGCCTATAGGAGGAAACAGTCAAGGTACTGATCCATGAATAAAAAAATACACTCAAGGAAAGTAAGCTGAAAAACAATAAATGCTTTGAAAACATTGAGATGAACATTTATGAGACAACAGTTCTCCTGAAAGACTTATTTCCCCCATTTACTTAATTTTTTTTCTCCTTCTTTTTTTGTAGTTAGAATCTGAATCCTAGAGGAAACTGTTCGATAAGACCCTCGATTTTGTATTTTTTGTATTTTGTATTTTTGTGTTTTGGCTATGATATTTAAATAGGTGTGTGATCTGAGTGCCTGTAGGTGGGCTATTTTCTGCTTGGGCATTGACTGGTGAATTGGAACTGAAAAGAAAGTATTAACTCTTTCAAGTCACAGATAAAGTCATTCTTTTTTTTTTCAAAAGACATTGGGGGAAAAGCCATTTATTCTGAGGATAAATGAAATTAGCCCCAAAGAAGATGTATATGAAACACAAGCACAGAACAAAAAACAATCAGGCCAAATCACAAATATTGTGTTGTGACATTTAAGTAAGAGTTCAAAAACTGTATGATCATGAGAAAGTCTGACTTACAAGAAGACTGCCATATTTCTACCCCTAGCAAATCTGTAATTTTATGTCTAGTTTTCCATGCTATGAGAAATCTGAAGGAAGTAAAAGTGAATTATATTGTAAAGCAGAGGGAAGAAAAAGAAAGCACATTATGCCAAGACGTTTAAAGTATAAGGAGGAAAACGTTGCATTCATTTAAGTTGTATATGTGTGGATAATCAGATATATGTGTGGATAATCAGAGAATCAGGTATTAACCTAGGAGAGAGTAATTATGTATGTGTGCTTTACATAAAGCCACAATCCATGTGAAATTTTTTTCCACAATGGGTAAAAATACAAGAATTGTATTCTTTAACAGATAAGGCAATAAGTAGGCATAACATTTTATTACCCTCTAGTCTTAATAGCTTTTTATACTTATATTGACTTTGTTGTTAAACACATTTTCTACCAGTCAATAGCATGTATTGAGTGGCTGTTTTATATTAAGCACTACAGTAGGAAACTATAAAGGGAAAATTGCATTGATTGACTGCAAACTCAACCAATGTCTCACTTATGAGATGAGAATTCTACTGTAAATAACTTATAGTGTTTCAACAATAACATTCAAGAAAATTGCTAAAATTGAAATTTTTGGAGAAAATTCTACCAAAATGACATCAAGTGAGAAAAAGATGCATCTTAATTAACTAATTAATCTAATCTACATCCAATATAATCAAACAGAAAACATTTTCACTTTTAAATTTTTTTTTTTTTTTTTTTTTTTTTTAATTTTTTTTTTTTAATTATTATTTATTCAACTGTGTGTATGTGCGCGCGCGTGTCTGTGTGTGTGTGTGTGTGTGTGTGTATGTGTGTGTAGAACCACGGACGAATTCGCGAACCACCATGGACGCCTCCACCTCCTTCTGCCCCGGGATTCACAGGCTCCGCCCTACCAGGACCAGAAGCGCAGGCCGCCCCCGCTTCCGTCTGGCGTCTATACGTGGGATCTGGGATCCGAACTCGGGACCTTCCGCCTGCAAGGCGGAGGCTTAACCCATGAGCCACCTCTCCAGCCCCCACTTTTAAAAGTTATTAATGACCCCCAAGAACTTTTGCTTATATGGATTGCTTTATTAATGTTGTATACATTTAGAAAACAGAAAGATGCATACTCATATAAAAATTGTAAACCTAATATACCATACAAATTAAATATTTTTATTAAAAATGCTATATTTTCAAGTAAGATATGTAGTGAGTACAGTGAGATTATTTTGCACACAACCAGACTTCCTCTCAGCTTCTACAGTTGAACTGTCATGTTGAAGTTACTCTTTTGCTGCTACTGTTCTGTCACAGAATTGCTGTGACCATTTTTTGACACAAGCAGATTAAAAGGGAAAGGGGTATACATTCCTTTACTGGTTCCTAAGGGGATATAGTCAATTTATTTCAAAGTGGCATAGCAGTGGTCATGACTGTACATGGAAGCAGGGGGCCAGTTTTCGATCACCACAGCTATCAATCAGCAGGCAGAGAGAGCAAGAACTAGAGCACAACAAGAAGTAAGGGTTGGGCTACCAAACTTCAAAGCCCACCCTCTGTGATATGCCTTCTTCCAGCAACGTCTACCTCTTAAAGGTACCGCAGCTTCCCAAACATTAACACCAGCTAAGGCTTCAAACACAAGAGTCAGTAGAGACAACTCACATTCAAACTGTGCCATATTGCTACATATTAGTTTCAAATGGATGAAAAGATTCTCATAAATATTTAATTTAAAGGTGGCATTTTAAAAGCTTTTTAAAAAGTATTTCAGTATATATGCTCTCTGATAAATCACCAGAACTCGGCATGTGGTGGCTCCTTCAAGCATAGGTACAACCATAGCTGTAAGTTATCTTTTTAGAATAGTTAAATTATTATTATTTGCTGAACTCTGAATGTAGCTGTTGCTTATGCATGATTTTCTTATGACGTTTACCAGTTATTTCTAAAACATTGTTTTGCTGAATTATATAAATATTCCAAATACTGGCACTTTTTTCCAAAAGGTATCAAAAAATCATTTATCAATAATCACCAATCTCAAGAGTAAAGTCTTTGAATACTGGAAATATATCAAACTCACAATGTCAGATACAAGTTTACAAGACTATAATTTTCAATTGAAAAGCTGGATTTGTCATTGGAAACATTTCTGTCAGTGTTTTCATTAAGGTGGCAAGCTTGCTTTATTCATTTTTGAGAAAATGTCTGTTGAATATCCAGGATTGAATAATTATAATTTAGCTGTCAGATCTTTTCTAATGTAAAAAGGGGAATACTTGCCATACAAACATGACGACCTGAGCTCAGTTTCTCACATCCATGTATAAACCAGACATGGAGGTATCCACCTGTATCCTTACACTGGAGAGATAGCCCGGAGAATCCAGAGACTAGCTGGCCAGCAGATCCCACACAACAGGCAAGCTCTGGGTTCAGGGAGAGGCCATATCTCAAAGGAATAAGGTGGAAAGTAACAGAGGAATACATCTAGTGTTGATCTATGGCCTACACGTATGTGCAAATATACACAAGCATGAACGGTACTATGGCAGGACGGTGTACTGGGAAGCTGCAGCTAGCTCATTTTGCAACTTGAGACAACGTCATACCTCCTTATATTGATGTGATCACTACACTTCTAATTTTGATTAGAGAATACTTTTTAAATGCATTCAAGGATCAATAGTTTTAGAAACTAATGTTATTTTCTTACCTAAACAGGATTATCGTCAGTGATGCCACTTTTGTTGTTGTTGTTCTCATTGTTGTTTTCGTTTGTTTGTTTTTCATTTTTATTGGCTTGTGGTTTTTAAATACGTGAAGAATGCTATTCCTAACACTTATTCATTCCAACCTCTTGACTTATGCTAATGTCTCATGGTTTTATTACCATTACTTCTTCAAATAGTGCAAGATGAACAGGTGAAAAAGACAGACCACATACTAGCATTATCATAAAAATTATTTAATCTTGTGAACTTTTCTAGAGGGTCTCATTGATTTTTAATTATCAATTTTCAGGTTTCTTTCTTTTACAATTGCACAACAAACATCTTGGTACTGCTCAGAAAATATTCACCTCAAACATTCTCTTATTCTTGCTTAAAGACAAAGTACACTGAATGAATACATGCAATTGATTCTGCTATACTTAATGATACAGATTCTAAAAAATGTTTTCTTTCCTTGTTTAAATGATTTGGTATTTAATTTTCTCATGGATTTTTATAAAAAACTGTCTCAATTTAAAAGGATTGTATAAGTTAACATTATTATTCTATAATATTTATAAAATGTATTTATACTTCTGTACTTGATAACTTGAAAATTATAATTTAACTTTGAGAATACATGTGAACATCATTCTATTATAAATCTAAAATTTCCTTGAAGTTCTTATTAAGCTAAAAAATGGCTATCAGCATCTTAGCAATTAAAATAACAATATGTACATTGTATATTTGGAATTTTCAGTAATAGTTTTAATCAGTGTGCACTTTCAGGAAGCATTTAATTGTACAGAGTCACTAACAAATTTGAAACCTAATTTAGAATCATGGATCTCCATCATAGTGACCATGACTCCTAATAAGATAGTAATATTAGAAAGTGTGCTAATTTATGTGGAAAAAATCTAAAGATTCTATATTCTTTCTTTGCATCATAGTTTTATTCTAAGCATAAAGATGCAAAAATAATCTATATAAGTAAGTTGGTAAAAGTAACTTTTTTATATTTTTGTGTAATCTAGTTGTAAGGAAGGTCACTTTAAATAGGAGAGTGTGTACATATTAGTGTGCATGTCTGAGTGTGTGTGTGCATGTTGATGGTATGCTTCCGAGATAATATACGTCTATGTGTAAGAAAGAGAGAGAGAGGCTTTATGTATAAAATTTATTCATTATTCATCATCTTTTTTGGTCTTCACAGTATAAACAAATAAATAAATATTGCATTAAAGAAAATACTAACTAGATAACTCTAGGAATTCCAGAAATCTATATACTACATGCAAAATGAATTATACCCATGAATTTTTTTCTAAAAGAAGAATCCAGAATTCTTACCATGAAATTCAAGACACCCCAAAACTAAGAATTACTATATTATTAGAATTTGTACAAACCATGTAATGCCTCAGGACTAAGTTTGATAGCTAAGGTGAAGTAAAGATTAAGAATATAAGCTATACATAAAAACCTATGTCTCAAACATTCACTAAAGAGTTTTTATTCATTATTTTTGTCTGTAACGTCCTTAAACTGGTTATCTTTTTATCCTAAAATAATGACTACCAAAAAAGATTTCTTTGTAGTATCTGAGTTTAAAATCTTGAAGAATAATAATTTCATAAATTATTACTGAAAGTAATTGAATGCAAGCTAAGCGTAAGGAGACTTCACATTTAGTTTTTATACAGTTTCAGTAGATGGTTAAATAAGTTTGTGGTCATATCCAGATTTCTTGGCTTTCTATAGATAGGTGGCTCATGGCTATTAAAAGCAGTCCTCTATTTAATAGCATTCTTATAAAGTGATATTCATTGATAGTCTTTAGGGATGGACAGTATTCTGTGCCAATTTTTTATAAATCTAGGAATTATAATAGTAGCTGTTTATTTTCCTTCTTGGTAGAACTCTCAATTTTCAAAAAAAAAAGAAAAAATTCTAATTCTTTCTGTACCTCTTCATGCTATATCAGCACAATCACACACATGTGCACACACACACACAGAGGTACTTGTGCATATGCACACATGAGTGGTGCAATACTGCATCTTACTTCCTTGTTGCACTAGACAGCTCACCTTTCATAACATTTTTGTTACAGTTAAAGCTTTCCTATTACCAAACTCAAAAAGATTTTTGTATTTCAAATTTTACAAATATAGAAATATCCATAAGATGGTGCTGTATCTTTAATTTCATTTGGTCAGATTCTTGAACACTAAAATATATCTGTTACAAATACATTTTAAAAACAGGGTGAGTCCCTTAATAAGTCTTACGTTGTACCACTGACAATACAGGTGCCTTCAGAAATATTAATATCACTGGTATATCATACAATTGCTAAAGTATCTTTTCAGAGCTAGATGCCAACCACTTGTTAGAAAATAATTGAAATTCTTCTTTTATCTGATATTTTCTGTAGAGTATCCCCTTTGCATGTGCTGTAGGAAACTAATGAAACAGTTGAATTATATAAAGCAGCAAGTACTGCTAAGATCAGTAGTACTCTTAAAAGTCCTTTAAGATATCCATTTTAATGGGAATTAGAAATGACATTGCATGCAAACACTTATTATCTAATGTCAAAGAATTCTAAAAGTATTAACTCAATAGCTTTTAATACCTTGTCATATTATTTACCAGCTATTGGAAGACTAACTTAAGATATGCTAATTTGAAATTGCAAGACTCAGGCATTGTTAATGTAAGAGCATGAGAATAGGAGTGGTAGACAGTATACGCTGGCCAGGACAGGACTTCTTGAATGTGGAAACATTCAAGAACTCATTATGGTGATGCCCGCCTTCACCAGAACTCCATAATGGGTGGTCTATCGACAATTTACCATGAATGATGGAAAAATCACAAAAAACACTACACCTCCCTGAGAGACTATTTAAGACTAATGCCAGACGGAAGGAGAACTTCTTTACTCAGTGATAG
Source organism: Typhlomys cinereus (assembly GCA_023101885.1). Classification (NCBI taxonomy): domain Eukaryota; kingdom Metazoa; phylum Chordata; class Mammalia; order Rodentia; family Platacanthomyidae; genus Typhlomys; species Typhlomys cinereus. The sequence goes on from JALPQD010000001.1 coordinate 2,854,156, forward strand.
ACCCACTGTTAAGTCATCCATGCCCAGCAAGCACTTAGGCATTTGCCAGTACAGACATCCCAGATGAATCCCAGTGGGTCACACTTGTAAAAAGACATGAAAGTAGGAGGTGGACTGGCTGGAAAGGAAAAAGTACAAAGTAGGACAGGAGGGGGAATGGGATTAGGTAGTAAGTCTGAAAACACATAATTTAATTGTATTCATGTGTAAGGAAGCAAGAATAATTTTTTTAAAAAAAGATGGCAACAAAGAAAGGCTAATTGTATATTTCAATGTAAACTGATGCAATCAGGCTATCTAATGTTTAATTTCTTACTTAATTGTACAAACAGATTTTTTAAGTGGAATACTTAAAAGTGGTGATATGTCCTTTAAGTGGAATAGCTTCCTGCCTAAGAAGCAGAAAGCATTTGTGGTAGAGATATTAGGAGTCATGGAAAGCAAGAATATCCAGAGAGGTATGTCCAAGGCAGACACCAAAGCCCCGAAACACCTATAAGCATGGAGTTACTACTGTGAGGCACACACTCCATGACTTCGCAGAGTTTCATTCTTTTCAGTGTTTAGAATGTTTATTGAATTTGGAGAGTACTGCCTTCTGAACAACTCCTTCAGTATAGCTCTTAATCCAAAATGGTAGCTCTTCATCATTACTCATCTTTAAAAAAAAGTTATAAACTTGAGGCCAGTAAGATAGCCCAGTGGGAAAGGCACTTGCTCATAAACCTGATTACCTGCGTTTGATGACTGGATGCCCATATTATGGAGGGAAAATTACCCTCTGACTGCTACCCTTGCACCAAGGCATACATGTGCCCCTCCCACCTTCTTTTGCTCTCTCACAGGTGCTCTTGCACTCCCTGTCATAAGTGAATAAATAAAGAAGCCAATTCTGAGAAATATGCACTGCCAGATTTACCAAGGACTTTTTCCCTCTCAAAATTTCCAGAGGTAGAGACTTCATTATTTTTTTTTTTAGTGCACAACAATCTTTTTGTTCAGAGTTAGAATGATTAGGTAATATTTAGGTTTATATAAGTAAAATATCAGCAAAGTTGTATTTGGTTGCATTAAAGTAAAAAAAATTGAAATTACAAAACTGAAATCAAGCAACATAGTAGAAAAGTGCTTGCCTAACTTATACTCAGCCTTGGGATTTGAGTCTTCAACACAACAATAAAAACAAAGCAGGAAAAGAATAAATGGAGGAAGGAAACTGAAATCTAGTAATATTGTGAATATCTGTCTTCATTGAGATGGTTCATAAGTCTTTCAGCTAGTTGTTTTTCCACTCACTTGACAATACTGTGGAAGAGTTCATTATATATAACAAAGATCTACCTCATGGTCCCTTCCCAAATTACTTTCTTTTTTTTCTTTTTTTTATTTATTTTTATTTTTAGGCTCATACAAATGTAATAGGTACCCCTGTCCCCTCCCTCCCTTCACACCTCCCTGGACCTCCCTGTTCCCTCTCCCTTTTCTTCTTCCTTTCCCCTCTCCCTCCCTTTCTCCCAGTGCCTCCTTACCCCATCTCTGAAGCATCCCTTAATGTGTGTCAAACTTTCCTCTGGATCCTCCTCTCTGATGAGGTATAAGCACTCAGTAGCGTTTCCTAGAACTCTTTCTTGTGTTCCCTTTAAGTATAGGAACACTATTGTGACTGTTAATCCCTTGCTTCTAAGGATCCTAGTGCCTTTAGTCCATGCTAGACTTTGAGGGGTCGATGATATGTTGGTCATTGCGCAGATCATGCAGAGTCCTAACTTGTATGGAGTATCTCACATATCATGACTCCTCCCATCCTTGTGCTCTTACAATCTTACCGCCCCCTCTTCTGCAAATTTCCCTGAGTTTAAGGATAGGGAGAGATTAGGCAGGCCTGATTCCAGGTGGTTGATATAGAGTCTCTGATGTTCTGAATTATGGTTTGGTGATTTTTTTTTCAGTTTTGCTGCTCCTGCAATGCCCTTGGCTCCATCCTGATGGGTATTGGATGTCACCCCCTGGCCAGAGATAAAAAGCTGTTAAAATAGAGTCTTATTATAAGAATAGATTCAAAGGTAGATGGAATAAGAGTAGGAGACTGTGGTGACGGGTGGGTCAGTCTCCCATTGCAAAATGGTTACCTTCTATCTGCCAGACTGTATACCCTCCCTTTCTGGTAAGATCATACCCCATCAGTTGCAAGTGACCAGGAAGGACAGTCTGTGAACTTAACCAGATGTCTCATTACTTACTTGCAGTCCTTGATGGTAGCCTACTAACTCTGCTGTAGCATGGTCCCCTCTCTCCTTGTTTCTGGTGGGGCCTTCCTTCCCCTTCTCTGTTTGTAATCTTTGCAATTACTGTAGGTATTACAGAGATTTATCTTTGAGTGTGCCTCTAAGTGGGTTTGGTACTACGATCCACTTATTAAGAAGTACATATGGCACTTAATTATCTGTGTCTGGGCTAATTCATTCAATATAATTGTTTCTAATTTCATCCATTTCCCGACAATTTGCATTAATTCATCATTTATGATGGGTGAGTAGTATTTCATTGTAAAAATGTTCCACATTTTCCTTATCCACTCATCAACTGTTGGACATTTGGGTTGATTCAATGGCTTTGCTATTGTAAACAATGTTGCTATGAACATGGTCATGCTTATGCTATCAAGGTGAATTTTTACTGTATGGGGGTTATTCCCAAAAGTGGAATAGCAGGGTCATATGGCATTTCATTCTTTAACTTTTTAAGAATCACCACGCAGGAGTGGCTGTATGAGCCTGCATTCCTACCAGCAATGTAGGAGAGTTCCCATCTCTCCATATCCTCTCCAGCCTTTTGTGTTGTTTGCATTGTGGATTTTTGCCATCCTGACTGGGGTGAGATGATATCTCGGGGAAGTTTTGATTTGCATTTCCCTGATGGCTAAGGATGTGGAGCATTTTTAAGATATTTGTTAGATATTTTAATTTAATTTCATCCCTGGTAAAGTTTCTTTTAGGTTACAATGCCCATTTTTTAATTAGGCCATTTGTTTCCTTGGTGTTTAGTTTTCTAAGTTCTTTGTGCACTCTGGATAATAGAGCTCTATCAGATATTTGGTTAGTGAAGATTTTCTCCCATTCTGTGGATTGCCTTTAAGCTAAGTTACAATCTCTTTATCTGAACAGAAGCTCTTTAATTTCATAAGATCCCATTTGTTGAGTGTTGGTTGTATTGACTGTGCTATTGGATTTCCGATTAGGAACTGTAGGTCTAGTCCAATCAGCTCCAGAGAGTTCCCTACCCTTTCAACTAAGGTTTGTATAGTCTCTGGCCTTATGTTGAGGTCCTTGATCCATTTGGAATTAATTCTTGTACATGGTGACAGGTACGGGTCCAGTTTTAATCTTCTGCATGTGGAGATTCAGTTTTGCCAGCACCATTTGTTGAAGATACTGTTCTTTTTCCATTGAATTTTTGGGCCCCTTTGTCAAAGACCAAATGGCTGTAGTTGTGTGGGCTTATATCTGGGTCTTCAATCCTTATCCATTGATCTGTGTGTCTATTTTGGAGCCAGTACCAGGCTGTTTTTATAACTATGGATTTGTAATGTAGACTAAGGTTTGGTATGGTGATACCTCCAGCAGTGTTTTTGTTACTCAGGATTGTTTTTGCTATCCTGGGTCTTTTGTGCCTTCATATGAATGTTGAGATTGTTTGGTCAACTTCTTTAAAGAATTGCTTTCGGATTTTAATTGGTATAGCATTGAATCTGTATATTTCCTTTGGTGGGATGGTCATTTTTTATGATATTGATTCTGCCAATCCAGGAACATGGCAAGTCTTTCCACCTTCTAATGTCTTCTGTAATTTCTTTCTTTAGGGTTTTAAAGTGTTCATTATAAAGGTCACTTACTTCCTTGGTTAGGTTTATACCAAAGTATTTCATTTTTTAGGGGCTATAATAAATGGGATTGTTTCTCTCATGGCTTTTTCATTTCTTTCATTCTGTGCATATAGGAAGGCCACTGTTTTTTGTATGTTTATTTTGTATCCTGCTAGCCTGCTGAACTTCTGTATTAGTTTCAGGGGTTTCCTGGTGGAGTTTTTGGGATTACTCAGGTATAAAATCATGTCATCAGCAAATAGAGATAACTTGACTTCTTCCTTGCCGATTTGAATCCCTCTTATGTCCCTTTCTTGTCTTATGGCTTCAGCTAAGACTTCAGCTAGAATAGGTGAAAGTGGACAGCGTTGTCTAGTTCCTGATCAAAGTGGGAATGCTTCAAGTTTTTCCCCATTGAGTATAATCCTTGCTGTTGGTTTGTTGTATACAGCTTTATTATATTGACAAAGGTTCCTTCCATTCCCACTGTCTCTAGGGTGTTGATCATAAAAGACTGTTGGATCTTGTCAAAAGCTTTTTCTGCATCTATCGAGAGTATCATGTGGTCTTGTATTTTAGACTGGTTTACATGGTGGATTATGTTTATTGATTTTCGCATGTTGAACCAACCTTGTGTGCCTGGGATAAAGTCTACTTGATCCCCATGAATGATCTTTTTGATATGTTTTTGAATACGATTTGCTAAAACTTTGTTGAGAATCTTTGCATCTGTGTTCATCAGAGAGATCGGCCTATAGTTTTCTTTTTTAAGTGTATCTTTATTAGGTTTTGGAATTAAGACGATATTAGCTTTGTAGAAAGAATCTGGTAGTGTTCATTCCTTTGTTATTTGATGGAACAGTTTAAGAAGTAATGGCGTTATTAGCTCCTTAAATGTCTGGTAGAACTCTATGCTGAATCCATCTGGTCCAGGACATTTCTTGGTGGGAAGATTTGAGATTATTTAATTGATTTCCTCCTATGTTATAGGACTATTTAAATAATTCAAAACTTCCTGATTCAATTTCAGTAAGTTGTGCTTACTTAGGAATTCATCCATTTCTTTTGTGTTGTCAAATTTCACAGAGTATAAGTTTTTGAAACATGATGTTATAATACTCTGAATTTCTTGGGTATCCATAGTGAGAACTCAATTTTCATTTCTAATTTTGTTAATTTCTCTCCTGCTTTTGGTTAATTTAGCTAGGGGTATATCAATCTTATTGATTTTTTTCAAAGAAACATCTTTTTGACTGGTTGATTCTCTGTATCATTTTCCTAATCTCATTTTTGGATATTTCTCCCCTTATTTTGCTAATCTCCTCTCTTCTACTGCTTTTGGGATCAGATTGCTTAGTGTCTCTAAAGCTTTAAGCTGCATTGTTAAGTTATTTATTTCTGATGTTTCCATTTTTTTTTGATGTAGGCATTAAGAGCTATGAACTTACCTCTTAGGACAGCTTTCATTGTGTCCCAAAGATTTTGGTAAGTTGTATTTTCATTATCGTTCACTTTCAGGAAATCTTGAATTTCCTTTTAATTTCTTCTGTTGTTTATTGTGTTGTGGATGTCAAGCTTTAGATCATGGTGGTCTGATAGGGGACAGGCTAGAATTTCAACTTTCCTGTATATGTGGAGATTCATTTTGTGGCCCAATATGTGATCTATTTTGGAGAACATTCCATGTGCTAGTGAGAGAAATGTGTATTCCTTGGTGCATGGATGAGAAGCTCAATAGAGATCTGTAAGGTCCATTTCTTTAAGTGTTAGATTGAGTTCCCAAGTGTCTCTGCTAAGCTATTGACCTGTTCATCTATCCCATGTTGAGAGGGTAGTGTTGAAATCCCCAGAATTATTGTTTTGGGGTTGATTTCTCGCTTTAGACACTGTAGGGTTTGCTTAATGAACGTGGAGGGGCCCGTATTAGGTGCTTATATGTTCAGTATTGTGAAGTCTTCCTGGTGAATTGTACCTGTGACTAAAATGTAGTATCCATCTGGGTCTCATGATTTTTTTTGGTTTGAAGTCCACTTTGTCTGACAGCATAATGGCTACCCCTGCCTGTTTCCTGGTTCCATTAGCTTGCAGAATTTTGGACCAGCCTTTTATTTTTAGGATGTGTCTATCTTTTGTGGTGAGATGAGTTTCCTGAAGGCAGCAGATTGATGGGTTGTGTTTTTTAATTCAAGTTTGTAATCTGTGTCTCTTGATCGGTGAGTTAATACTTTGACATTTAATGTTATAATGGAGAACTTATTTTTAATTCTGGACTTTTTTTTGTTTAATGGCTTTCATAAGTGTATTATTTGGCTTTTATGTTTTGGTGGTATTATATTTCCCTTCTGTCCTCCTGGATATGCTTGTTCTTTTCTTCAAGCTTGAATATCATTTCTAGCATTTTTTGAAGGCCTGGTTTGGTAGACATGTAAGTCTTCAAGTTGTCTTTGTGCTGGAAAACTTTTCTTTCTCCCTAGATCATGACGGATAATTTTGCCAGGTATATCAGTGTGGGTTGACATTTTTGCTCATTTAATATTTGAAGTACATCTCTCTAAGCTCTTCTTGCTTGTACTGTTTCCATTGAGAAGTCATTTGTTATTTTAATAGATTTACCTTTAAAAGTGACTTGGTTTTTTGCCCTTGAAGCTCTCAGCACCTTTTCTTTGTCTTGAATGTGGAATGTTTTGACTATTATTTGCCATGGGGATTTTCTATTTTGGTCATATCTGTTTGGGGTGTAGAATGCCTTTTGTATTATAATGGGCCTCTCATTCTTTAGTTGAGGGAAGTTTTCATTTATGTTAATTTGAAAAATTTCCTCAGGTGTGCTATTTTGGGATTCTTGCTCTGGTATTCCATGAATGCACATGTTAGGCTTCTTCAATGTGTCCCATATCTCTTGAATATTCCTCTTAAGTATCTTTTTAGCTTTAAGAACCTCTTCCATTGGGTTGGTTAATTCTCCCACTTTGTCTTCAAGATTTGAAATTCTATTTTCTGTTTCGTTAGTTTTGAAGATAACTTGTCTTTTAGTTCGATTTTAAACTCTTCCTGAGAGGTTTTAACTGCTCTATGTCTATTTTTGTTTCTTGAACTGTTTTTTTCAACTCCTCCAAGTGTCTGTTGTGTTCCTGTTCAAAGTGGTTGATGTGTTTTTTAACTCCTCTTGGATTTCCTCTTTCATAGTATTAATCATGGTAATGATCATACTTTGAAAGTCGTTATTTTGGTTCTGGCTTTCTTGACTATTATCTGTGAATTTGTTGTGGTTGGAATCCATCATTATGGGGTTAATTCTTTCAGTGGGAGATTTGTCTTCTTGGGTTTTATTTCTCATGGATCTGCACTTTGACTTGGGCATTGTCATTTTGTCACTTATGACCTTTCAGTTTCTGTGTGTTTTTGACTGAACTGATTTAGTTGGTATTACTACTCTCGGGCAGTTATTACTAGTGCTTGCCTTGTAGTTGGGTAAGTTTGTCTGTCGTTAGTATTATTTCCTAGATGAGGCTATTAGGCTGTTAGTACATCAGTTAAGTCAGGTTAAGTAGACAGGGGGTGAATATTAGTATGGTAGTGCACTTTTATGATTTAGTATCTTGGTGATATGTGAGGGCGAAGGTATAATCCCTGGAGTTGTATATATTTTGGGGGTGGCTGTATGGAAAAGTTAATCTACAGTGATTAATACTAAAAAGGAACAGTATGATAAAAAAAAAGAGGTTTACTTATCTTTGGGCTGGATGTGAAGAATCTCTCCCATGTGATAGGATGATTTTAGAGGACTTCAGATATGTGGCCTTTGTCCCTTAGAGCTTTGCTTGGGTTTTCTTTGGATTCTATTGAATTCTGAATAGCAGTGTGTTCTCCGTGGACCACGAGTGAGGGTCCTTGATGGGTTGAAGGGGCAGAGGGCTGATGGTGATGGCAGAACTCTTCCCCTGGGTCTGGGACTTGGCTTAGTGGCCCACCCAGGCTCCAGGGATGGAGGACCTGCATAAGTCCTGTCCTGGTCGGCGGGCAGATGGGCAGGAGGTACAAAGGGGCTGGGGCCCAGGGCATGGGCCAGGCAAACCAGAGGCAGCCTGAGTGTTGCCTGGGTTGACTGGTGGGAGGAGCTGGGACAAGGGGCTACCTGTGGGCTGGGTAACTCACCTGGGATGCAAGACCGCGAGTGATTCCCATCTCGGTCGGGCGGGTAGGCAGGCAGGCAGGCAGGAGGAACCCCCAAAATTACTTTCTATTATGTTGTACTATGTTCAGAGGAAGGCAGGAGATAGTTTTAGAATATGCAATATTTATTAAGGATCATTAAAATATTAAGGAGACAGATATTCTTTGTCATTTAAAGAAATGAAGACCCAAGCACAAAAGTGTGACTACTTGGGAAGAAGGAGGAGTTCAGTGGAATGGAAGAGGAACAAGAAAGGGTCAAGGGGAAGAATGCATTATGTACATATATGAAAATGCCTTAACTAAAAATATTACGTGTAATTAATATATGTTAAGAAAGACAAAAAAGAATGAGATTTATTTGAAAGTAATACTTTGTCAGGTGTTTTAGAAATGGCCAAAAAGAAAATAAATGTCTCATTTATAAACACTAAAGGAAACAGAACATAGAGCTTATCTACAGAGAATCTGATGTCAATGAAAGGTCATGGGAAATACAAGAAGGCAGTAGAGATGCCGTGGAAACATACTAGTGCAACCATTTAAGTGGACATTACGAGGAATTCACTTTGCACCAGGCAATCTGGGGCATGCAGAGGATGGTGATGAACAAAATGGAAAAAAGATGTCTTTCTTGAAACATAAGTTTAAGGAAATAGTAATCGAAGATATAATAAATGTCTAAATAACTGTCATAATGTTCAACTTATTGGGTATCATGAGTTCTGGTAATTATGATATAGACTGAGAATCAGATGAATAAAGAAACCAGACCTGGAGTGGACCTATTATTTACCATTTTGTCATATGTCTGAGATTAGTTTTGTAATTATGGAATAGAGGTCTGGTAGGTAGTACTTTGGAAGACATAAGATAAAATATATATTGTTTATGTGAATATGTTCATTTGCCTTTTGCCTTTATTTTATGAGCAGGTGACTGTTAAAAATTATTTTTTAATAAAAAATTATTCAGGTTGTACAATAGAGATAAGAGAGCAATGGAATTGGAAGAAATGGATAATTGCTAGGAAATATAGAATCTACTATTTAACTTTATAAAGAAATTCATGTCTTGCATACATGCATGTTATACATGTACTCACAAACAAAAGCAGTGGATGTTAGTCATGCACACATGAGCATATACACATACAGACACAGACACACACACACACACACACACACACACACACATAATAGATGTCAGGCAAAATAAGAAGTCATTATTTACATTGTGTACAATTTTTTTTAAGTCTGTGCAACTTTGAACTTCAGCTATTTTCTTTATGAAAACAACTTTGTTTACATCCTATTTCAAAAATAACACCTTTTGCTCTTGGCATTTACTTCTTATTTTCTTCTTTAAGCTATCAATATACTGGAGTTGGTGAAAAATTCTTCCCCTAATCTTTTGATCTCTCTGGGAGCATTGACGCCATAATGCAGGTTTTGGTCACAGTTTTAATGCACAGGGAACCCAAGATATGAATTGTACGTGGGTCCCTCCTGCTTGTGTCTTTCAGTGACTGCGTAGACTTTCTAAGTCAAGGGAAGACAAATGTATGGTCTTTGGGCAAATATGACAGATTCTAAACAAAAAAAAAAAAAAAAACAAAAAACTAAGTCTGTGGGTTTACAGATCAGGACACCAGACGTGGTACTCCTTGTATTTTGTATTCCATAAACAAGCTCTTATTAAGCTACAGAGCAGTTGTATACAAGAGGTTTCCAACTAAGAAATCACTCTGGCGGCCAAAAAAACTATCCTACTAAAAGACAACACTCAATTAAATGATTTATTTACAATATTAGTTTGGGTGTAATTAATTAGGTAATAAGGAGAAAATGAAATGAGTACTTTCTGACTACTAAATGTAAGTCTACGGCAGAATCACATCAGATTTTTTATTTAATTATTTTATTTTGAGAAAGGGCGACATGGATTATATGTGGAGGTGTTACAGCTCACAGTTTCTCTGCATAATAAATTGACAACAAAACGGGGTTTATGGGAATAAGAGATTTTATTCCGATTTATGATTGTCCACTTACACCTCTTAATTCAACTCATCAAGAGTTCACAGAAACACAGAGGGCTGAAGAAACTGCCCACACTTTATCAATAGGAGCCCTAAGAGAGGGAAAACTTTTCGTACCAGACAGCATGTCTATTCAAGTATCCAAAGAATGCCAAAACTACTTAATCGGCTGCATTTCATGCCACCCTTTGGAATGGGTCTTCCCATCGATCTCCTGCATGCTTGATTAGCACTTAAGTCAACTACTAATTCTTTACAAATGTGCTTAGAGCTTCCGGCCTTGAGATGCGAAGTTGACATCTGTATCTATGACAAGAGGTCAGAGGACAACTTTCAGTAGTTAGTCCTCTCCTGCCACCATGTGGACTCTGGGGATTGAAGTCAGAGTCAATTTGCCGGGTTTGTGTCCAGCCCCTTTACCTTTCGAGTCATCTCACCAGTGTAAAATTAGATATCTTTCAAACTGGTATTTCATCATGTATTTAACACTGGAAACATCTTTGATGGCCACTACTTACTATTTTAGCAGTTTTATAAGGAAAGGACAATGAATTTAAAGAAAGCACAGAGAGATTAAAATGCTTTAATATTGGTGAAGGCTCTTCCAGACCCATGACTTTGCTCCACACGTAGAGAAAGATCTTCACTTCACCTGCCAAACTGTCTGAAAAAAGGTTCATTCACAACTCGATGCACAACATTGAGGTGTGCACTTGCACCTATAATTCCAAATCTCTTCTACTGTGTAGGTGACTGAATAGCAACTCCACCTAAAACTCAGTAAAATTGACTCAATTTTATTCTCTCACCTGCGAGTTACCTGCTGCAAGTCAGACTGTGCTCTAAGTCATTGGTTGGTTCCAGTTCTGCTGTATGCTTCTTTTATCTTTGTAAATTGTCAAGTGAAGGAAATAAAACAGTGATAGAGGACAATTATTACTCAGATGGTCCTCTAGCTTTCACATGGGCACATACAGGCACACACTGCAAACATCTGTCTCTGTCTCTGTCTCTCTCTCATATGTGCACATGCACATGCACAAAGGAAACAAAACTTTCTCTTCCTCTATCTCTCTCTCCTTCTTTTCCTCCCTGTCCCACATTGTAAAAAGCTTTCTTCTTTCTGATTACACAAAAGGAGTAATTAGTTTTTTCTCTTTTTGAGAAAGAACTTTCTTATGTGAAATTAAAGACTGGAGATAGGATATATAATTTCATGAAATTAAATAGAAGAATTAAATAAATTCAACATTTTTTGCCATCTCGAGATGGGATGTTTTCAGAGAAGGCACTCCCAGGTTATGATAAAAATAAAAGTACTACAAAAGCTCATGAAATTCAGACCTAATTTTGTGCATCTCTGTGGACACTCTTGTTTCCCCCACAACTGGTACCCTTGAAAATAGATATTATGCTTCTTTTTCTTTCTTTCATCCACAGGAAATTAAAACAGAACAGGCCTACTTCCAAAAAAACCTTTTTTTTTCCTCTATAGTTTAAACAAAGTTACATGTAAGCCATTAACAGAACAGTGTCTAGTCGCTTCAGCTAGTTAAAGGTTTCAACATAATATTCCAAAGAACTAATATTAAGGAATCACTAAACACAATCAATGTGAGTTCCTTTGGAACTGTAAAACCTGCATATTTGAAAATCTTTAGGAGGACTGCAACATATAAATAATTTTTTCCTGGCATATATATGGATAGAGAGAGAGAAATCCCCAAAGAAACAAGAACAATAGCAAAATATAACAATTGGGGGAAAAAAGAATAGTTTGGGTAATAGTACTAACAATAAGCCATTCTTAGTAGGTGATTTAATGATCAATTTTTCAAATCTTTTATAATCAAGTCCTATCTACAATGATGTATCATGCATGAGAATATGGAGATGTTTGTAATTTTTCGAAAACCCAGCAAAATGTTGCCAACTTTTCTTATCATTATTGACAGTATATTTGAATTAGCATTTTGTGGCACCAAATATAGACATTGATGAATTCAGATAATGACTAGAAATTTAAACCTTGCTATCCTGTTAGACAGTAAAGTATTATACTAGTGGGACTACTTTCTTTTTGGTACTGCCAATATTCAGCAATAAAAAATTACCTGGAATTTTCCCCAAATTATCTAAATTCATAGTCTGAGTTCACTTCTTTCTCATAACAGCTTCTAATTATTGTCTGAAATCTCCTTGGTAGCTACTCACAGTAGTCATAACAGCTGCTTTTAAATCTAGAAACACTGCCATCTACATAGAGTTAAAAGTTTATATTACATGCCAGCCATATTTCTAAAAGCTTTACGTGAAATTCTTTCACTTAATTCTCAAAAAATCCATAAAGTAGAATTTTAGTCTATTAATTTTACAATGGAAAATATTGAGACTCAGAGAATTTTAGTAATTTCTTGAAGGTTGCTCAGTGAGCAAGTAGAAAAGAGAATTTGAATGCAAACAGTTTTATTCTAAAATGCACCCTCTTAACCACTGTAGATTACAGCTAGGAACACTTGCAATATTTATTAAGGGATGAGATTGAAGATTTCTAGTTTTCAAGTAAAGAATGGAAGGAAGGAGACTCAACCTTACTTTAACCAGTGGTCCAGGAAATGTATGGGTCTTTCTGTGTCATTTATAGTTTTAGGAAGTTCAAGTTTAAAGAGTAAGGTCTCACATTAAGGAAATCATAGACCTAGTGAATAAGACAGTTGCAATGAAAAACAAGATAAAGGAGGGAGGGTATGATGCATACAGGGGAGGATGAAGAGGGGGCTTGGGAGGTAGAGGGATGGAGAGGGCTAAGCAGTTCTACAGATCGCCACAGTCTTCTCAGAGAAGGCATTATCTAAACTCATCAAGGAACTGTTTTCTCAGAAAATCAATTAAAAAACATGACCAGGCTTCTTGTGAAGCAGGAGATAAGATCAAAAGTTTGGGATCAGCAGGGAAGGTAGCACTTATGTGAAGGCCAAGGTCCAGCCACAGTAAGTGTGTCAATTTTCTGTAGATGGAAATTGTCATTATTTTCTCTAAAACTTACTTCTAGAGAACAGCTTAAAGCAGTGTGTTTTTATGAATAGTAAGAAAAAAAGAACACTAGAATAAACAGAAATGGAGTACCATTTATGTGCATTGTAATTCAAATGTATTTTGAAAGCATGAGGAGTTAAGATCAAAGTAAAAAATTAAATGGAATAGAGAAGTGCTGCTAATTATTTTTCTATTACCATGCATTTTTTGAGCTTGTAATTTTGTGTCAATTTCAGAATATGCAATGGATATCATATGGGGGATACCTCTCTGTTTTAAAATATAAGTTCCATGACCTATTCATTTAAATTTATTTTTTTCTTTTTTCTTTATTTTTATTTGTAAATAAATTTATAGAATTAATATTTTTATATACTTGCCCCTTGCCTCCTTTGTTCCACCCCCTTCCTTCGCCTTTCTCTTCCTTCCCACTCTTACTTCATCCTACCCTCCCTCCCATCCCTACGTGGGCACAGTCTACTCCCTCCTATTCTCCTGTCCTTCGGTTCTTTGGGTCCTGAGGTTCCCTCTGTATCATCTGTTCTCATGGAGGTTCAGGCCTCAGTGACAGACCGAGATGCCCTTCCTTGGGTGGCCCACTGATATGGGTACTCCCCTACCTCTATCTGACCCCTTGCCCCTAAGCATCCTACTGCCTGAAATCTGAGATCTGTGGCTGCCCTATCCTGAGTGGAGTGAGCTCTCCAGCAATGGAACTCTCCATCTTTAGGTTCTTAAAGTTTTACCATCCCATCTTTCACAAAGTTTTCTGAGCATTTGGATGGGGAGAGAGTTGGCTGGTCTGGTTCCAGGAGATCATTGTAGGGTTGTTGGTGTTCTGCATTCAGGTTGTTTGTTGTTGTCCATTTTGCTATTCTTGCACTGTGCAAGGCTGAATCCTATCTGGGTGTTGAGATCCTTTCCTATCCAATAATACAGAAACTGTAAAAGAGAGGAGTAGTGGAGTCAATCTCCAGGACATCATCTGGCTGTCTACTAATCACTAACCCCCTCCCCATGACAGGGAACACACAACCAGAGCTTCACACCTGACCATAGATTGGGATCAGATATTTCACTAATTATAGGTCTGTCTTGATAGTGCCCTTATTTCTCTATTGAACTTTGTTCCTTTATCTTCATTCTCTTTTGGTTTTCTTTATTCTACCTTCCTATTTCGAATCCTTCATGTTTGTAAAGGGTAATAAAAAGATTTTCCCTTGATTGTGTCATTATGAGGGCTTGGAATTAGGTTCCACTTATAAGGGAACACATATGATGTCTAGTTTTCTGTGTTTGGGATACTTCACTCAGTATCCCAAACTTCCAGCTCCATCCATTTAGCAGAAAATACCATTAATTCATTTTTGATAGCTTATAGTATTCCATCGTGTATACATGGCACATTTCCATTATCCTTTCATCAACTGTCAGACATTTAGGTTGATTTCATGACTTTGCTAATGTGAATAGTGCTGTAATAAATATGGATGTACATGTGACACTATGGCACGATAAAGCAATTTTGGGGACTATTCCCAGCAGTTGTATAGCAGGATCATAAGGCATTTTAATTTTTAACTTTTTGAGGAACCACCATACTGATTTCCATAGCGATTGTACAAGTGTATATTCTAGCCAGCAATGTATGAGGGTTCCCTTCTCCCCACATTCTCTCCAGCATGTGTTGTTAGAGATGATATCTCAGGGTGGTTTTGATTTGCATTTCCTTAATGGCTAGGGAGATGGAACATTTTTTAAGTTATTTGTTGTACATTTCAATTTCTTCCTGGGAAATATTTTTCCCCCAGGGCAGTTGAACTTCTTCAAGGTATTTGTTTTTATTATTATTATTATTATTATTATTATTATTTCCACTCACACAAACTTAACAGGTTCACTGGTCCCCTCTCTCCCTCCACCTTCCCCTTCCCCCTGCTCCCCTCTCTGTACCTCCCCATCCCCCAGTGCCTCCCCTCCATCCCCGGAGCATTCTTTAATATGCATGCCAAACTCTCCTCTGGGTCCTCCTCTCTGATGAGGTGCAAGGACCCAGGGGCACTGGGAAATTTTTTTAAAGTTCCATGGCCCACTTTCTAATTGGGCAGCTAATCTTGGTGTTTAATTTTTTTAGCTCATGATACATTCTAGATATTAGTCCTCTGTTTGATAGGCGGTTAGTGAAAACTTTCTCCCATTCTTTGGGTTGTCATTTTGGTCAGTTGACAATATCTTTAGTTGAATAAAAACTCTTTAATTTCATAAGATCTCACTAGTGATTAGTTGTTTCTATTTCCTGAGCTATTAGGGTCCTGTTTAGAAAAGTTGTCCTAGGCCAATCAGTTGGAGGGAATTATCTATTCTTTTTTCTAGGATTTTTATAGTGTCTGGTCTAATATTAAGGTCCTTGGTCCCTTTGGAGTTGATTTGATCCTTTACTTGAGAGACCCCCCAAAAACTCCACCAGGAAACTTCTGGAACTAACATGTAGATTCAGCAGAGTGTCAGGTACAAAGTCAATGTTCAAAAATCAGTGGTTTCTTATACACCAAGGATAAACTGAGAAAGTCCTAAGAGAAACAATTCCGTTTAACATAGTTCCTAGAACAAATGAAATACTTTGGTATAAATATAAACCAAGGAAGTGAGAGACCTGTACAATGAAAACTTTAAAACTCTGAAGAAAGATATTTCAGAAGACACCGATCTCCCATGATCCTTGATTGGTAGAATTAACATCAGCAGTGTACAGATTCGAAGCTATACCAATCAAAATTAAGTCAGTTCTTCACAGAAATTGACAAGCAATCTCTAAATTCATATGGAAGCACAAAAGTCCCAGGATAGCTAAAGTAATCCTGAGTAATAGAAACTATGCTGGGAGGAATCACCATACCAGACCTTAATCTATATAACTACAAATGCATAGTTAATAAAGACAACATGGTACTGGCTCCAAAACAGACACAAAGATTAATGGATAAGGGTTGACGACTCAGAAATAAGCCCCTACACATATTGTCATCTGACTTTTCACGTAGGGGCCCAGAAAATTCAATGGCAAAATAATAGTATCTTCAACAAATGGTGATGGCAAAACTGAATATCCACATGCAGAAGATTGAAACTGGAACTTTACTCATCACCATGCATGAAAATCAACTCCAAATGGATTAAATTTAATATTTAAAGGCTGGAGATGTGGTGCAGGGGTTAAGACTGTGCCTCAAAAGCAGAAGGTTCTGAGTTCAGATCCCAGGTCACACATAAAAATGTCAGAGGTAAACAGTGGTGGCCTGAACACCTGGCCCTGGTGAGCAGAGCCTGGGAAATCCTGGAGTGAAGTAAAAAGGAGGTAGACTCAATCCAGGATGATTCCTGAAGTCAACCTTGGTCCGCCACAGGGACACACAATGCCCTTTCACACACACACACACACACACACACACACACACACACACAAACAATAAAGTTTAAAAAATAATTTTTAAATCTTTTAATACAAACAACACTTTAAGACATAATTATTTGCTTCCTCCCAGGTGTTTTCAGTAAGGGACAGTTCTGAATGTAGAAGTTCTGTGTTGCAGCTTCATCTAGAAGTGACAGCTAGCACGAATCACAAAGAATTTCAGGAAACGAATGGCAGCATCTCCTGATTTTGGATGTGTTAAACCTCTACTTCTAGTAGCAAAAGACAGCATGAGACTGACATACTTGATTTTTTTTTTATTCCTTTGGAACAAAGAGAAGCACTAGTACAAATAAGTGGAAGATTCTTCTAAAAGAATAGTTTCTAACATGTTGCTAATTCTTTGATCTTTTCTAAGCCATCTAAATGTTACTATGTTAAGCTAAAGAGCCCTTTTTTTTTAAACTTTCTTTTTTCCACTCATACCAAGTGATAAGTACCCCATCCCCCTCCCTCCCTCCCTCCCTCCCTCCACTCTTTCCTCTCTCCCTCCACCCCTCCCTGGACCCTTTTGTTCCCTCTCTCCTTTTCCTCTTCCCTTCCCCCCTCCCTTTTTCCCAGTGCCCCCCCCCCCCCATTCTGGAGCATCCTTCATTGTGCATGTCAAACTTCCCTCTGAGTCCTCCTCTCTGATGAGGTGTAAGGACTCAGTGGCATTGCCTATAGCTCTTTCTTTTGTTTCCCTTTAGTATGGGAACACTATTGTGGCTTGCCTCTAAGGATGCCTGTGATCCATGCTAGACTTTGGCGATTCAATGATACATTGGTCATTGCACAGGCCATGCAAAGTCCTATTATTACTTTGGCCCTAACTCGTATGGAGTATCTTGCTTATCATTGCTTCTCCCCATCTTTAGGCTCTTACAATCTTACCACTCTCTCTTCAGCAAATTTCCCTGAGCTTTAGGATTGGGAGAGATTAGGCTAGCCTGGTTCCAGGTAGTTGATGTAGATTCTCTGATTTTCTGAATTGTGGTTTGTTGACTTCTTTTTTTTTCCAGTTTTACTGCTCCTGCACTGCCCTTGAAGAGCCCTCTTTTATGGCTAATAGTGCCTCTGGCTGAAGTCCACAGTTCTTTTCAGGCCAATCAAACAGGATCTGTGGCATTCTTAAAACAAAACAAAACAACAACAACAACAAAAACTTTATTATTTCTAAGGAAAACCGATGTTTTTTGAAATGTAAATCCAGTTAGCACAGAAGTACCTAAGATCCCACACTGACTTAAGCAGTAGAAGGAAGCATTGGTTGAGAGATACAAAAGCCTCTAGGTCTATTTAATTTGGTAGCTTCAGTTTCTCACCTGGTACTTTGAATCTTGGGTTATCCTTAGACTGCTCCTTTTATGAGCCACAGTAAAACAGCCGAACATCACCACCTCAAGAAAATATTCAGGATTCATTATAAGGTTTTATAAGCAAATCTGTGAAATTTGCTCATATGTTCCTTTCAGCTTGAAAGCAAACATCGCTTTTTTATCATATGATGAAGGATTGAAGATTTCCTACATGTATACCAAAGAGTCAAAAGCAAGGTTCAATAGGACCATGATCCTTTCCGTATTCTTTAAGAGGCTGAATTATTTGTGCCAATCATCCTATATCTCAAAATAATTTTAATTTTTCATGTGTTAGTTTTGTTCTACTACACAAGTCTTTTTTTCCACAATATGGAATCTCTGCTAGGCAATAGTCATTTTCCCACATTTTTCCCACCGTACAAATCACTAGGTTTTCCACCAATGACACAAATTTCTCCATTAGCCACAGCTGCTCTGCTGCCTTTTCTTTCCTCACCTGAAAGCATTTTGCAAACGGCCAACTAATCTCTGCTCAACTGTTTTTGTAGCATACAGTCTCAGAATCTTCAAATATTCCCACATTTCTTCACAATCAAAATTCACAAAGGCTACATAGCCAAATTTTTCAGCAACACTGAACTTCCTTGGTACCAAATTGTGTTACATTTTGTCTGCATGTTGCAGAACAGTTATAAACAAACAACTTAAGAAAACAGTGGGCTTATTTTAGTTTATAATTCTGGTCCACCTTGGCAGAGAGTTCAAGAGAAGGGCAAACCTCACTTGCTACTAACGTATAACAAAAATACTCTAAACTACTGAACCCTCTCTCTCCATCTTATTCATCTGTTAGGGAATAGTCCCACTCACCATACGGCTGGTTCTCACCTCATCTATTAGACAATCTCCCAAAGTCTTTCTTAGGACTTGCCTTAACTACTAATTCTTCACATTTGCACCCAAAAGTTTAGTGTTCAGTTGTAGCATTGACTTCTATAACTAATTGCCACAATCACTTTGACAATCACTGTTCTGTTTTCGTCTTTGACAGTTTCATATCTTTTTTTTTTGCATTGGAACTACTATAATCTGAGGAATCTTCTTTTAAGGTCATCTGATTGGCAATGTTAATACTTTCTGCTATTTTAATTCTCTTAGTGATGTGATCTTACTGAAAACACAGATTCCAATCCTTAGGATGTTGATGTTTCAGGAAGATAATTGTTTTACAGGCGACACTTAATTATATTTCTATGTCTATGTTCTGTGTCTTTATATTTGATACATATTTTTTCTATCAGTGTAGTCTGCCTTTCATCTGTCAGTCTGTCTTCAAACATTAGAGAGAGTACTCTTATCTGCTTTCTGTTTACCCTTTCTTTTCCTCTTACTTCTGGAGTGTATGCTGATGTCTTCTTTATTCACCATCTCTTGAAGCGAATTATCTGAAGTAAAGTGTTTTTACAATTGTTTTGACAACTATTCTGTAAAGCTCATGTGTTAACTGTAATGTAATATATTGCATTTTTGGTTTTACTTTGTTTATTACATTGCTGTATTTTGTCTGCTTTCATTTTATTTAATATCATAATATTCCAACTTTTCCTTAAAAGAAGCTAGATCTCTAGGTACCTGTAGGGAAATTCAATAATATATTCTCATTAGAGATACTCTAGCATTTTTAATGAAAAAGAAATGCATTGTTTTTATTTCAACATTGATATCACATGAAATAGATAGCTCAGGTAAAATCTCTAATCAGATAGAGGTTCCACTTCTTTGTTTGGCCACTTTTCAGAGTGGATCTGGAGCCAGAGTCTGGCTCTTCTATCGCTGAAATAGTATTTTTGCTCATGTTAGGAGACAACCTTCTCTTCCACAAGCTACACGGAGGAACCAAGCTACCCGGAGGAACCCAAATGTGCTACCAGCACAAGGCTTGGCCACCATGAATATTAATGCTATAGGCACTCTGTAGAACTGAGTATATTCAACTAAGTGCACTTCTTCTGAAAAAAATCATACAAATTCATTGTATTTTGGTAAATTGTTTTATTCAGCTGGCTCAGAAATGAACTGAAGTCATTAGATTTGATTATTTGGAATCTTTACAACAGATTCCATATATACTAAGATAACACCATGATGTGACTTTTTTAGTTTTCATAACACCACAGTGATTAGTGAATGTTATTGAATCTTAACATTTATTTGAGTTCAACTTAATACTAATTTTTTCTCTAATCTTGATGATAGAATGTAGCATTCTAATATTCTAAAATAATATGAGATGAAATGAGACATTACCTGCTAAGTATAACTTAGTTATTCAAATCATTAAATTGTATGCTTTTTGAATAAATCAAATTTTATGATATAATAATGTGACAGCATAGTGCAATTATAGCAGTCATATTGTCTAGGCATAATTTGCTTGATTAGCAATGAAAAGGCAAGATAAAATAGATGATTAAGGCTAGTATTAAAAGTCATTGCAATTAAATAGTGGTTAAAATTCTGTGGGCTGGTTTAAAAATGGAGATGAGGATACATTTTTTTTCTGATTTTAAGGAAAATGAAAATTGTATGTATCTCTATATATTTAGGTAATATAAGCAGACAGACATATAAATATCATGATGTGCCCTAGTAGTCTAAATTGAACCTTAAAATAGAGATTGATATTTTTAAATTCTCCATTCTCTTTCATTCTTTTCTTTATCTTTATCAAAATATATAGAAGATTTGAAGAAAGTCTTTGAGTCTACATTTTCCAGTGAATAAGTGCTCATTTTTTCTACATTTTTAATCTTTGTTGAGCATAACTGGAGCTGATTATATATATATTTAATGAATTTATTAAATTAGCATCTTCATATGGATGCTCCTTGCCTCCCTCATTCCCCCTCCCTTCCTCCCTCCCTTCTCTTCCACTGCCATTCCTTCCCACCCTTCATCCCATCTTCATCCCATCCCTACACAGTCTGTACTCCTGTCCTTTGTTTCTGTGGATCGTGGGGTTCCTTCTCTGCCATCTGTTCTCATGGGGGTTCAGGCCTCAGTGGCAGACAAAGAGGCCCTTCCTTGGGCGACTCACGGATATGGGTACTCCCCCACCTCTGTCTGACCCCTTTCCCCTAAGGATCCTACTGCCTGAAATTATTTCTCCTGAGATCCACTCCAATCCTTGGGGGCGTGCTGTCATGCTCACCACTGCGCAGGTCTAATGAGATCAAATCCCATTGCCCTGAGTTCCTGGCTGTCACTGCCTTATTTTAAGTGGAGTGACCTGTCCAGCAATGGAACTCTCCATCTTTAGGTTTTTACAGCCTTACTGTCCCCTGTTCAGCAAAGTTCCCTGAGCCTCTGGATGGGAAGAGGGTTGGCTGGCCTGGTTCGTGATCGTTGTAGGGTTTTCAGTGTTCTGTATTCAGAACATTGTTGTTCATTTTGCTATTCTTTCACTGTGCAAGGCTGAATCCTATCTGGGTGTTGAGATCCTTTCCTATCCAACAATACAGAAACTGTTAAAGAGAGGTCTTTATGTAAGAGAAGGCTCGAAGGGGATAGAAGATCAGGAGTAGGGCACAGTTGGTGGAGTTACCCTTCAGGACAGATGATTATGTATTTTGTAATTTGGAGATTGAGGTAGGGTAAGGCTATGAAATTATTGTTTTGATCATTAATTATATTTTTCCCTACAAACATAAGGAAAATGAGAGTGAAATGGAAACAAAACTCACCAAATACTCATAAATGCCTTCAGTATCCAATTTATGTTGAAATGAGTAATAAGTGTGAAAATTGAAATTTAGTCTAGGATTACCAAAATTACCAAAATGTGCCATTATCAAAATTCAACCTAATCTCAATAGCAAGAATTATCTAACTAAAGAATTTATTAGCATGCAGACAATTGAAAGGCATGAAATTAATATAATATGCTATGAAACTTAAATCCTTAGTCTCTGCCTCTGGACTAGAGTGTTGGATAAAGTAGCCCCTAACTCTCCAGCCCCCCTATTTATATAGGTGTTAGGAATTCAACCACTCTGCTACCTATCCAAATACACATTTAGAAATTCTTGATTGGACAACAATTTTTTCACTTTCATATCTTTTGTTATGGGTGTTTAAAATTTTTTCAAGCAAATGTTCACATTGTAGGAATTCACCCACGATGACTTGTTAACTGTTTATTAAGACTTCTCGTAGCACAGCTTTAATCTTGGCAATTCATCAGATTTTGCGGTTTGGTCTCAGACTGCATACTTCCAAACTTAGCATATCAGGAACAAAATGTTCACTGATAATGTACCAAAACTAATCTTTTCGGAAGTAATATGCACATGATATAAAACTGTTATTTAACTGTGAGAATAATCTTGAAAACAAAAACTTTTATACCCATTTAATGCATCAGACATAGTCTTTGTATGGAAAATAATTTATAATTCAGAGTTTTCCAAGAGCAGAGAGTTGTTTTAGAGAAACCAATAGAAACTAAACTAGCTCTCAACCAAACTATAAAGGCAGGAGAAAAAGAAAACAACTTAATTATTAAAACAGCATCAAACAACAATGAAATGTGCATCAAAAGAAATCCACTAAAGAGAACTCTCTTTTATGTACCCAAGTAGAAACAATCTTCTTCATGCATGTTCTTAAGATGAAAAACTGGTTTTCAAGAGAATTTAACACCATTTGTCACACCTAGCTCATTATTTCACTTACTAATTGGAGTGGTTCTCAGTGTTAGCTAATTGGTTTTTATCTAAAGAAAAAAAATCAACTCTCAGACTTAATCCTTTCTTTCTTTCTCTCTCTCTTTCTTTTTTCTTTCTTCTTTCTTTCTTTCTTTCTTTCTTTCTTTCTTTCTTTCTTTCTCTCTCTTTCTTTCTTTCTCTCTCTCTCTCTTTCTTTCTCTCTCTCTCTCTTTCTTTTCTCTCTCTCTCCCTTCCTTCCTTCCTTCCTTCCTTCCTTCCTTCCTTCCTTCCTTCCTTCCTTCCTTCCTTCCTTCCTTCCTTCCTTCCTTCCTTCCTTCCTTCCTTCTCTCTCTCTTTCTTTCTCTATCTTTCCGTCTCTCTTTTTGTTATTACAGGAGGCCCTCTTCAACCTGGAATGCCTTCCACTGAAGTTAGGCTACAATTCTCCCACAGAAACTGGAAAGCAAGGGATCCACTTTCCTTGGTGATTGCTTTTCTGAGAAATAGTTCCCATGGCCATGAGAAAGACATTCCTGGGCTGTTAAGCTGGCAAGAGACTTAAATAACTCTTAAAAAGATTTACGCATATATCCAAAAAAGCATTAGAAATTTAAAAGTGCTTTTCTAAGAACCAGAAAAGGAAGGGTCCTTCAATAGGAAAAATTAAGTCCTTCATTATTAATTTGCATTCACCCTTACAGTTAAGATAATACAGTGTTCAATTTGCATTAAACGTCCTTAGATTAATTGTCCTCTAGTGTGTGTTTTATTTCCTACCGTTGATTCTTCTGTACCTTTGTATCACCATGGCTCACTTCTCCATTCATTAACACACTCTTCCTTGAAATACATTGCTGTTTTATTCAATTGGGTTACAATTGGCCAAGGGAGCCATTCAGACTCCTAGGCAAATTTGCTTAGCACTTCTTTATGCACTGATTTCAAAGTTTGTCTCTTAAAGCTTACTCATTTCCCCCTTCTCCAAGTTTTTAAAGAGGCACTCCTTGTTCTACACTAGGAAAAAAAAAATGGAGAGTTTACCTGGTGCAGTGAACCCCTAAGGCAACTGCTGCTGATTGATTGAGAAAGCTCATTAACTCAAAGTCAGGCATAACCTTCATTCCAGTTCAACCGGTTTCTGTGTAAAGTTGCCTTATTGGCAATTACAGGAATGGTTTCCATTTCCCTTTGCTGTTAAGAAAGTAGTAGAATTAAGCAATCAATGACATTACCAAAATAATGGCTGCGTCTAAAATGGAAACCTTGCAATTGGTGTGTGAATCATTATTCTACCTCTTGAGATTTTCCTGAATTTGTATAATCACTTTCCTGTGAAAATTTAGAATCCGAAGACAATTTGTGCCTGAACTACACTTGGTGACTTATTCAACTTCTTTTTTCTGAGTCTATATCAAGACTGTGTTAGCAAACTCCTTGTTGTGTGTTCTGAAATTGGATTGTGGGATATCTTCAAATCAAATGCATATGGAAAACCTTTGCTTCAATCCTTAGGACTTGATTAATCTGAATTTGATTTTGTAAGCAGCTCTGCTCCAATGCTTTAATTTAGGAATGATCGCCAATCACTATTATCAAGAGCAAGAATCTTTCATTAGTTAAATGGTGCATCTACCTTCACATAAAGTTGTGAGTATTTTTATAGATAACATGCAAAACAAAGACAAAGCAACACTTCTGTTTTAAAAGAGAACCTAAATGCATCACCTAATATCATGTTTCTGCAATGTGTTAAGTAAAAATGGGGGAATAATTTAATTTCTTTTGGACAGTTAGTACAGTTAGGAATGTCCTAGTCCAGTGGGAACCATGCCTACCATCTCTCCAGTCTTTCCTCACTTTCCCGGTAATTCTTGGGACACTCTCCTTCCAGTTCTCTTACGGTGCAATCCCAGTATAACATCTTTGTTCTCTCCTAACCATGTGCCTATGACAGCTTTCTCCTATTCTTTCTGATCATAAGCTAACCCCTCTGCTCAAATTCTTTCCCATCTCAAGTGGAATTGAATGTAATTGAAATGTAACTGAAAGTGTATTTGATCCCATAACTTGTTTTTTATACATTTTTTATTATTTCCTCTCATACAAACTTAATAAGTAGACCAGTTCCCTCCCTCCCTCCTCCTCCCCCCGAACCCCCTGTTCCTTCTCCTCTCCCTCTCCATCCCCCATTGCCTCCCCCCCAATTCCCAGAGAGTCCTTTCTTGTGTATGCCTGACTCTCCTCTGGGTCCTCCTCTCCGATGACATACAAGGACCCAGTGGCATTTCCTTGAACCCTTTTTCGTGTTCCCCTTAAGCATAGGAACACTACTGTGGCTGTCAATGCCTTGCCTCCAAAGTTGATCCCATAACTTGTAAGAGAGGAAGCAGCTCGCTTTTTTGTGTTCCTAAGTCTGATCTCAGTACAGTTTACAATGAGACCTTTGCCCTGGGAAAGGAAACAAAAATGGAGATCATGCCATGTGTTTAGACTTTTAAAGATGGCTGCTCATGTCTCTCTTCTGGTTCCTATTCCAACAGAAGACTAGATGGCCACTCAGTTTTGTGCCACATATTTAGGTTTTTAAAGATGGCCACTATTTTTCTCTTCTAGTATCTTTTTCTGCCTCTTCCTAAT
Organism: Typhlomys cinereus; assembly: GCA_023101885.1. NCBI lineage: Eukaryota > Metazoa > Chordata > Mammalia > Rodentia > Platacanthomyidae > Typhlomys > Typhlomys cinereus. The sequence goes on from JALPQD010000001.1 coordinate 2,879,384, forward strand.
GCTTATACATTGTTTGTTATACGTTATTTCAGTGTCTTTCCCATGTTCCATCTGTGCTGGCCAACTGTTATATGTTTCTAAAAGTCTTATCTGTCTGATTTGTATCTTGTTAAACATATACATCGACTTAGATGTATATAAATACACACATTTGTGTATATATATATATATATACACACACACACACACACACAAGTATTTTTTGTAAGGATTTTAACTGAAAGCTTATGCAGAGGTTTATTCAAAACTATTTTCAGGATTCTAACACCTATGTTGGGTCTGCAAGACAAGAGGTTTTGGTTTAAAAAGATACAGGGACATCTTTAAGTTCATAGATAATATTAATGTGTCTTATTATTTAATGAAAGCCATTTCTTTATAGATTACCCAGTTTCTGTAATGTATCACAACTTTCTAAATTCTTATTTGTTTATTGTTTTCAGTAAGACTTTCCTAAGGGTTAATCTGTTTTAGATGATGTTTTCAAAGGTCTATTTCTGAAATTGGCTAATTATAAGGTCTTATTGTATTATGTCATGAATTAGCAATCAATTTAAAAATTGTTACCAGTGAATTAATTTAAGTCCTTGTCTGTAGGAGACACTTAACAAATGATATTCATTGTGCTTGTTTCAAAAAATTTAGTCAATCCATTTTTGAGATGTTTTGACTTGTCTGGATTTCATGCAATCCTTTCATGGGTCTAACAACTATGTTTGTGCGTTATATGTTTCAAAATAGCAATTTGTGGCCAACTCATTTTTTTCATTTTTTATTGTATAGTAATATTATTTTTTGGCATGCTCAATTAAAATACATGTATACATACATACTTAAAAATGAACGATTGTGGTAACATTGCAAAGCCTGAGTACATACTAACTTAAACAGTCTAATGTAATTGAAACCTTTGCAAAAATTTTAATTCTTGAAACTGGTACTAGGGAATTCTAAGTATTGGTATTGGTTTTAGTGAGATTGCAGATAAATATTCCTTCTGACTTCCACCACACTGTCAAGGTTCCAATGCCTTCCTGCCAGTTTTTCAGCGTCACTTTTGTAATTCCTTTAAGGATTTTTCCATGTGTTCCCAAAGTCAAAGCCACTGTAGATACGCATCAAACTTGTCCATTCCTTCCACTTCTTTTATGGAATCTTTTCCAGCAGATCTAGTAACAGAGAAAATACGAATATATTTTGAGGGTTTCATTGAAATTTCCTCATTCTCCTTGTGCTTCCCTCCATTAGTGCTAGCCTAATTCAGGTTCAGATGTAATGATTTCTGTATGTTTCTATTATCATGTGATAAGCTTATTCTCCTAATTTTTAGATGCTATTTTATATAATGTGCCTACTGAGTTCTAGAGAAAATTAAAAGATTTTCTTGCAGTTTTATGCTGCTCGTTCATTCAATATTTGATAGTATTTGGTATCTAATTCTTTTCAAAATGAGGATTTAAAAAACATCATTCTAATAAATAACATTCAAATTTAAGGTTATTATCTTGACCAATTTAAATTAGAAAAACAACAACTCCCCATTTTAAACTCTGAGTTGTCACAAACAGCTAAGTCTTTTTATCTTTACCAAAATCAAGTTAGGCTTTCTATTCTAAATCAAAAGTTTTCTGCTTTATTCAAATGAAGGGCGTGTATTTGATTAATGCTAGAATAGACACATACGTTAGTATTGCAACTCAATTGACAAATGATAAGCCTGGGTAAGAGCTATGAAATCTTCAGTTTTAAAGTACAGCTAAAATGAGTATATGTGGATGCGTACTGTCTGCTTGTGGTTAGGTATTTAAATACGTAAATTGCAATCATCAAATTAATCCCAAATCTTTATTTCTTTTAAAGATGAGATTTATTGCTAGTACCTATTTATTTATTTATTTATTTATTTATTTTGCTAGTACCTTTTTAGAAGACATGTTTTTCAATGTCCATCTAAATATGAAAAAACAGAAGAGAATTTTCAAGTAGAAGGAAGGTAAAATGAAGGTTGTAGATATGAGATACATTGTTGATAAGAAAAAAATGATTTGGGATGAAAATCTAAAGCTTGTTCCAGAAATGAAAATAGATGGGAATGAACTTAGACGGTTAAAATGTGTTGTACAAAGATAGTGATGGTTAAAAGGCTGTATGCTGTAGAAAAAAAAGCATTAAACTTCAAAAAATGAATATTTTTTGAATATTTCTAATCAGATCACATGTAAATGTCATGTAAGATACAGAGGACAAAAATGAATATGTATATTATATATATATATATATATATATTCAGTATATATCAGATCCAGATCATTGCGGCTAGTATTTTTAAAGAAATGTTTTCTTGTTATGTGTATGAGAGACCATTATCTGTGCCTGGAAGGCCCAAGGATGACTTTGGAAATCATCCTGGGTTGCACTAACTCCTCTTTGCTTTGCTCTGGAATCTCCGAGGCTCCATCTTCCAGGGCCAGAAGTGCTGGCCAGCACTATTTCCACTTGGCTTTTTTATATGTCATCCAGAACCTGAACTCAGGACCTTCTACTTGCAAGGCAGAAACTTAATCCCTGAACCATCTCTCCAGTCCCCTGTAGTAGACTACAGTAGATTAATATGATCCAGGGATTTCTTTTTAACTCTGCCAGATAATTATTTCTCTCTTCTGAAGACTGTTCTGCTGACTATGTGCTTCAACACCAGATCCTAGAAATGAGTCTTCCTAAATACACCAACTACACGTGTTTGACCTCTGCCTGCACGAAACTGTGATATTTGGCCAACAGGGACCGGAGTAAGGTCCTGAAAAGAAACTGTTGCACCTATGTAGCAGTTACTATTTTCTGTTGCTCTCATAGAAGACCCAAAGTCAAGCACTTTAAATGGAGAAAAGATTTAGTCAGCTTCTGGTTCCAGAGGGCTGACACAATCCATTATGGCAGAAAAGGCATGACTGGTTGGCAGAAGGTGCAGACAGGCTAAGTCACAGCCTTCATGGAGACTAAGGGCTGCTAAACCCGACTGCCATTTATTTCTCTTCTCTCATGTAACTTAACATCCTAATGACTGTTGCTTGCATCTTTTGGAATGTATAAGCAGACCCCTAGTTTCTACCAAACAGAATAGTAAGATGTCATTAGATAAACTAAACCAGGTAATTAGCAAGTTCAACATAGTCAGTTTCTGTGTTTGTACATTGGCTCATGTAATGCTGGACCTTAGTTATACTTTTAATACTTATATTTGGATGGATTTTGCTTACTTAACTTTATTCATGTTATCTCTTCTATAATAATTTCAATTAGATTCCATGTGATGGTACAAATGGTACAATAGAATCCTATCGTGGGCCCCTGGACCATCTGGACACTTGATTTTTTTTTTGGCATTTTTAAATATTTTTTGTGTGAGTGTATGTAAGTTTGTATGTATCAGAGGGCCTTGTGTGTACCTGTGGAGGACCAAGGGGGGCTTCAGAAATCACCCTGGGTTGCACTGTCTTCCTTTTGCTTTGTTCTGGAGTTTCCCAGGCTCTGCTTTCCATAAGTACAGCACCCTGCCATTTCTACCTAGCATTTATATGTGGAATATGGGATCTCACTTAGGACCATCTGTTTGCAAGGCAAAGGCTTAATCCATGAGCCATCTCTCCAGCCCTGTCCAGACACCTGAATGAGGACATGTGACTGTCCCTCTCTTCTTTGTCTACCTCCATTCAACATGTAGCAGCCAGATCTGTCCTCACCACTTTTCCCTGGAGTGTCATATATCCTCATCAAATAGAAATGCAGGCATGAGGGAGTAATTTAATTTCTTTGGACAGCTAGTGCTGTTAGTTTTCTGGTCCTGTGGAAACAACACCCAACACTTCAGTCTTTACTTCACTTTCCAGTAACTTCCAGGACACTCATGAGCAAAGCAAGGACTATAGATGATTGTGGCTCCACCCACCACTTTTTTTCTTCTGGTTTCTCTTGCCTTACAGTTCCAATATGACCTTTCTAAACTTATCTAAGATTCAAATGTGGCCAAGATGTTTTGCAGATCCAGGGTAAGAGTACAGTACAATCACAATAAGTCATGTTCTTAAACTTAGAAAGACCATAAACTCATAAGGTCCAATAGATCTGAGAACAAATCCTCTGCCAGTTACCAGATGTATGAACTTTAGTTAATTATTAACTCCTTGGGTCTGGATTTCCTTGAAATTTTCTTATCTATGTATTTTTCTTTACAATTTCTAAAATGCCATAACATGGTTTATAGTACATTGCAATGAAAACATTCCAAATAGCTGAACAATAGATACTGGATAAAAAAAACAGTCATAATTATTTTCTTTTTGAAGATTCCATAGCATCCTTAAAGTACACTAAAAAATAACAAGTATAATTTGATTGTCATTATTTTCCTGGACTCTGAAGGCATAATTTTTATACCTGATATTAGTACAGAAAGTTTTTATAGTAAGTTCTAATTTGTTCCTAACACATTATCCTTTTCTTGAAAGCATCCAAATCATTGTTAGTCAGATCTGAAAATTAACCCCATTGAAATATATATGGATTATTCTTTTAAAAAATACTTCTTAATTCCTGTCTTCAGCTATAAACTATAGTTTTGTTTGTGTGTATGAGTGTGTGTGTGTATGTGTGTGTGTGTGTGTGTGTGTGTGTGTGTGTGTGTGTGTGTGTGTGTATCCATGTCAGCATGTATGCATGGAAGTCAGAGGTTATCATCTGGTGTCTTACCTCAATCACTTTCTACTTTTACTTTTTTAGGCAGAATTTCTCTGTGAACCTGAAGCTCATTCATTCAGCTAGAAGGGTTAGCCAGTGAGATCCAGAAATCCATCCCTCCTTCAGCTCTGGGGTTGCAATCAAGCTTCACTGTGCCTAGCTTTTTACATCTGTTTGGAAATCTGTATTCAGGTTTTCATGCTTGCGTGAAATCCACTTAAACAATTAAGCCATCTCTCCAACAGAGCATAGATTTCCTTTCACTGCAAACCTAATACCAGCAGTGAAATTGTTTCTGTGCCACATATCTGAAGAAACAGGAAGCATGATATAGTAAAAGAAAATCATTTCTCAAAAGTTAGTCATAATTGAGTTCCCATACTAATAGGCAGCCCAAGAAGGGATCCCAAGCTATGCCACTGAGTCCTGAACCATCACGACTAGAGGGAAACTCAGTGCCCACATAAACAGATGTTTATGGAGGATGAGAGGGAGAAAGCAGGAAGCAGGGAAGGGGGATGGGTAGGGGGCAATGGGAGACCTATGGGGGAAAGGGAAAGGGAGAAGAAAGGGGGTACTTATTGAGCTTGTATGATTAGGCAAAAAAATGTAAATAAATAAATAAATAAATAAAAAGTTAAAAAAAAAACAAAAGGAGAGCCTATCTAATGAAAATCTTTACAAGTTTTTTTTTCTGCATTTATTGTGCGTTTGTGTGCTTGTGGAAACCAGAGGACAGCTTTCAGAAGCTGCTGCTCTTCTTCTGCCTTGTCAGTTTCAAGCATCAAACTCAGGTTGTCAAATTTTGCAGCAAGAACATTTACCTGCTGAGTCATCATATTTATCCTAATCAAGAATCTAAAAAAAAAACCCTGAAAAACAAATTATGAATAGTTCTGATAAGCACTTTAGTTCTCAGCATAGCCCAAAAGCATCCACATTTTTCAAATGAAGAAAGTGATATTCAGAAATATTAAGTAATCTTGATATTGCCAGACGAGTTAGCAAAATGAATAATATGGTAACAAGGAAAGCAACAAGGAATCCTTGTTCTACACATCAGGAAAGGTGCTGAAAAGGCATGGAGACTATATTATTTTAATATATGAAATTCTAAATAGCCACTGTCTTGTGAATAATAAAGCATTGTTTATTAGTTTAGCATCTCCCATCTTATAGTGGGAGATGTGAAAATATGGTATTTGCTTTCCTGGATCTATTTCCTAACTCTTGTGTGCATGTTTTGTTATTTCATGCTATTTCTCTGTGCTTTAGATTGTGCATTTAATTTGTTCTACTTTCATGTTTGCTAACAAGAATTTTGTTGTGCATAATCTGTTCTTAAATCTTCAAATCATCTTACTGATAATGGATACTTTATGTTTTCTAGTGTTCCTTTGATTATATTTCATAACAAGTATTTTCAACTATATATTATTATTTTAAAATACTTAGTTTCACTATTTTGCATGTATTTGTTTATGGGTGTGTATGTATGTCAATATCATGAAATCTTTTTTCTTTTATACTCTATCCTTTTTCTCACTTATTTAAACTTGCTGCTCCTCAGTTTTTCTATGTCCTCTCATTCACTTGTTATTTTCACATTTACCCAAATAATTTTTCCCTCATAGCTATTCTATGACTATAGTCATTGGTGATATATAAGTGGGCTTTATTTGAGTTTGGTGGATTTCTTTATCTTGTGTAATTTGATGTTGTAGCTGCTATGAAAGTTTATTCTCTTCAATCTCAGTGAAATTAGAGGGTGAGCCTTTAAGAAGATCCTCAGATAAAACAAGAATGAGGCATCCAAGTCAACAGATGTGCACATCACAGCACAGAAACACAAGAAATATGAAAAAGAGACAAAATGACACATCGAAAATAATCTTTTTCATCTACTGAATTCAAAGACAATGAGAAACAGATCAAATATCAAGTGAAGTTGTGGTTAGTACCCTTCCATTTCACGAAGTTTTAAACCTAATCTTTCTTTCTTTCTTTCTTTCTTTCTTTCTTTATTTATTTATTTATTTATTTATTTATTTGTTGTTTTGAGAATGAATCTGGCTGTGCATGTGATTAAAATCCCCTCCTGCTGGAAAGAATGTTTGTTGAGCATCTCAAGATGGTAAGAATTTCTTTCACCCCTGTTTCATCCTACCTCTTTCCATCAGAAAATTGAAAGTATAGTTAGGAAATTTTGTATTCTGATTCATCATACCATGCCACATTGATATCAAAAGGTATCCTGACCTTCTTCCAGTAGCATTCCTTTGCAAGACCGCACATTTATATTAGTTATGTAGCAAACTACATTAAATTTAATGACTTCAAAAAATAAAGGACAATCATTTATGTCATCATAATTCTTTAGTTTAGCAATTTGTCCTGGAATCATCCCAACATCTTATGTCCACTGGGATTCATATTAAGGTATTTGATTTCTTCTATTTAATTTGAAAAACACAAATGCAGAATAACACTTCTATAGCATTATAGATTTACAGCCCTTTATCCAGACTCTTTACATAACTGGAATCTTCTCTCTATTCAGCTTGCACTAACTGATCAAAATGGTGAAACTGCTTTCAGGAAAGAAAATGTCTGAGGAGAGTGAGCTCACCATAAAAGGGAATTTTTTTTCCTATTCTAATGCATTGGGCCATCATAGATTCCTGTGATAGTTAATCCTGGGTGTCAACTTGACACACCAGGTATTAACTAATATCAACTGAGACCACACCTAGAAAGATCAACTGAGACCACCTGAAGGGATTATACCCACCCTAGATGGACCAAAGAGAAGAGATGCTTTTGTAACTCTGCTAGGAATCACTCTTTCTTCCAGCTACCGGTTTCTTTGCTTCTTCGACCTTCTAGCCTTCCAATCTTCCGAGCCTTTGACTAGACTAAAAACTCTATAAAATACTCCTGCCTTCAACCATCACTGGCTTGACTACTAGACCCAACTGAATATGTTCCCTATTTATATATTCATTGTGTTGATTCTGCATCTCTAGAGAACCTGACTAATACAATTCCAAAATGTACTCTAAAGGATGGTTTTTGAAACATGATTTCAACCCATTAAGTATACAACTTAATGGAAAAATATATAATTTTCATAATTCATTTGTGTTTTAATGGCTTTTTGGCCTTCACATTAGGAAGAACTTAATGCAGAGCTGTAAATCTGTAATGCTATAGAATTGCTATTGTGCATTTGTGATTTTCAAATTAAATAAAAAATCAAATATGTTAATTAATATGCATCCCAGCAGACATACGATGCTACATGTAAATACTGTCAAAATTCAGTATGTTTGAATAAAATAATGCACAAGAAATATTTTTCATTTTGGTTCAACTAAATCAAAAAATGCTTCTGAATTCACTAAGTTAATTATCTTTAGTATTAAGCAAAACTAATTAAAAAGCTTTTTTAGTATAACATAGTCTGCCAAATAGCAAGTTCATCCTGAATTTGTTAAGTAAACTGCTGAGTGGTTCTGGTGGTTTCTAAATTCTGATATTTATTCATCTTGCAAATAGTTTTACAGTGTTTGTGTGAGAGATAAAGTATGGAAATTAGAAGTAAAATAAAACTTTTATCATATATATTGGTTAGTAAGACATTTTCTTTCCATTTCCAGCTATCTCTTCTATTCTGCCTTGCTTTACTAGGGCAAGAATTTAAAAACCATGTTTGTACCTTGCAGCAGTTATATTCTATGGGAAGACGAGAAAGTTGGAGGACATGAAAAGAGACAGGTTTGTCTTCCCGTGAATGTCAACATCACCTTAACAGTGACTTTTGTAGTCTTGGAAATGGCAGTATGTAATAGTCATAGTTAATTCCAGCTAATTATGTATTTATTTTCCTCACAGAGATACCACCACTGGCTGTCTGATAGTCTATCTTCAGATATCTGAGTGCCTTGGGCACTCTCTTGGGATGCTGTTCCTCTAAAATCATGAATTATAAGCACCAGTTTCTAGTTCATATTTACTCTCCTCAATATTACTGAAATTTTAGGCTTGTAGCTACTTTTTTAGTTGCTACCTGTGTGGTATTTACTATTATTTTTGTATTTTTGATCCTCCTATACCTGTCAAAACAAATCTTTCTGTTAATTCTTATTAGTACATCTGATAAAATTTTTACTTTCCCAATAGACCATTTCTAAATTTATATTTCTTGGTTGTGAATATATGACAGAAATATACTAGACTAGGTAAGCAGAAAACAGAATTTTACCATTAGGATATATTTTTATAGTCTGTTTTATGCTGCTAAGGGCAAATACTTAAGCCTGGATAATTTGTAAGGGACATAAAATTATTTATCTCAGAGTTCTTGAAACCTTGAAGTCCAAGATGAAAGGGTTGTGTTTAGTGATTGCCTTCTAGCACTGTAACATGACTAAAGATATCTTGTAGGTGAGGGAAGAAGAGAGATCTCACTCTTAGAGCAAACTCACCTCGCATTAATTACATTCATTGTCCACTCATGAGCACAGAGTTCTCATGGCCTTATTACTTTTAAAGCTTTTGTCTTTCAATGTTGTTACATTTTGGGGTTGAGTTCTTTCAATGTTGTTACATTTTAGGGTTGAGTTTCTTACACATAAATGATGGAGACATATGGAAACCTCGATATTTATATTTCTTCAGGATTCCTGAGAGATAAAGTACAACTTGGTTTTATCATTTTTGGAAAACAGCTTGAAACTGAGGTTATTTGTGTTTTTGTTTTTATTTGGTTTCTTTTTCCCTCTCAGGGAACACAGTCTATCATCTTTCAATCCTTTTCCACCTCTCTATTCTTTCAGCAAGTCATTTTTCTCTAGCTTTCTAGCAAGTGTAGTCCTGGGATCACTTGAATTTAAATGATGTCCAGTAGCCAATCAGAATTCTAATTCAAGAGAGAGGAAAAGAGACTTTTGTTTGTACAAATGTCTGCTCCTTAACAACTTTCCACTACCACCGTCTAAGCCATTAAAAACAACTATGTGGCTCTATCAACTGGGTGAAAAGACAGGAAATTATTGTGGAAGGTAGGACTCTCAGAGTTTCTAATATAATTCTTTTTCTTTGATTAAAAGAAATCAGATCTTAAGGTGCTGTTCTTGAGGCTATATTTGAGACATTTTCAATTGTGTATACATTTATTATATTATTTTAATAAACTGTTAAGTACATGATATGGCACCAAAATTACAAATATAGATAAGACACAGCAAAGCGCACACACGCACACACACACACACACACACACACACACACACACACACGCGTGCACACACCATGACTAAATACCACCATAGTGATATATAATCTAAAATTATATTTAATCATAATTAAATGTGATTTTCATATTTTTATTTATTTATTATTTTATTTTCTATTTTTACAAGCATATTGAGTACTTATCTCTGCTTCCCTCCCATCTTTCCCATACATCCCTCCATCAATCCCACCCCCCTGCTTGTCTGCTTCTATAGAAGCAGGGTTGCCTCTGGTTTGTCTACCCTTGTGGCCTCTGCGGTTTATTAAGTCACCTTTAGGTCATGCCACTGATAGGGACATTTCCCTTCACTCATCCAGCTTTAGTCCCCAAGGTTTCCAATGTTTATTCTCATCTCTCTTGAGTTCCTCAATTGAGGTCTGGTAAGGACAAGTCTCAGTGCACTGAGTTCCTAGATGTAGCAGTCCTGCCTAGAGTGGGATATCTTGCTCAAAGGTGAACCTTATCATCTTTATGTTCTTACATTCTCACCAACCCTTCTTCTGTGAAGTTCATGAAGCCTTAGCATAGGGAGATTGGGTTAGCCTTGCTGAGTTGCTGCTATTCTGCATTATAGCTGGCCATTGCTGTCTACTTTGCTGCTCTTCTATTGCCCTAGGCTGCATCTTGTTAGGATTTTGAGATTTTCTCCCTCTCTTGTAGGAGATTTCTATGCTGAATGCTCTTCAAATCAATGAGTATAATAGTAGTTATTTACAGAGAAGTTTGGTATACTGTCTTCTTACTTATAGGTTCATTGGTTATTTTCCCTATTGATCTATTTCCTTTCCTTTTTTAGGTTGTTATTCTAGTTAATGGTAACAGGAATGTGTGCCTTTCTGACAAGAAGGTCTTGAGTTCAATCAGATAGTTGTTGGTTGTCTCCTTCATACTTATGTCACTATTACACTGGTGATTACATCTGTTACCATGGTGATTCCCATTGCAACCTAAAGATCTCTTACGTTGATGGGGCCTGTGATTATTTCTCTCCCTCAGTAGCTTCTACAGTATTTCTTGGTACTATGTAAGCTGTCTAGTAAGGAGAAGTTCTCAGACCAGTTCTAGCTGATGTATTTTGATAATGTTCTGTGATCCATATGTGTTGCATCTTCAGTAACAGGGTCTTATCATAATTAAATATGCTTTTTAAAATCCTTCACAAATTAGGTTTTTCTATCAGCAATAGTTTTGAACAAAATTTACATGTCAACAATATGTTTAAAGGACACAATTTTTTATTGATTTTTTTTTGAGACAGAATCTCATTTAACTCTGGCTGGTCTGGAACTCAATATGCAGTAAAGGGTGATTTTGAATTTCTGCTTATAATTTCTCAAGTGATGGGAATGCAGAGGCTTGTCACCATGATCAGTTGAAGAACATCATCTTAAAGTTAAATTATGAAATTTAACTGTATTTAGTGTTCAGCCGAAGTTTTTCATTTTCTATTAATTATTTCTTACAGCAAATTTTCACAAGGAGAACTGCATGTTAATTAATATATATTTCCAGATAATTGGCACATAGTTTCAGTTGTTAGAATGTTTGTGTAAATACTGCAATATTCCCTCCCTTGATGTAGGAATTACCTAGTATCGGTTGTTCATTTCTTGGTTTCAGCAAAAAAAAGTTTTTTTCAGATTTCAACACATTACAATATAGAAATTAGCCACTTTTGTTTCATATTGTTATTTTAAGGGAATTTTACAAATATTTTATTTGTTTGAGAGAGTGAGACCATACATGCCATAGCACAAATATATAAGTCAAAGGACAACTTTCAGAAGTTGGGTAGCTCTTTCTACCATATGGGCTTTGGGTATCAATTGAACTCAGGTGGCCAGGTTGCTTTTCATATAGGTACCTTAACCCACTGAGCTACCTCTTCAGCCCATACATGGATTTTTATGAAACTACTGAGAGGCCAGTTCTTCAAATTATCTGTCCATGATTTTTCTTTGGGAATATCCTTGCTTCTGTAGAATTGCTCCTCATCTGATTGATTTCTAACAGTGGGTGAAAGAGGGGAGATTCTTTTTCTACTTCAGCCTATAAGGTTTGATTCTTCAAGCCTTCAACGTTTTAAGTTTATAGTTTATTTACTTTTTAAATACCATTGAAATATAATCTACCTTCTTAAAATGTACTTTATTTTTAAAAAAAAAACTTTTGTCACTAAAGTAAATATTTATTAATTGATCCAAAATCCTATTTAAGCTGCAAAACTATAGTCAAAAGCTAAGATGCAATTCTTTCAATAAATAAAATTCAAAAATAATAAAACCATGTATGTCAGAACTGAATTAGTTTAAAGCTTATTTATTTGAAGTTCACTGAACTATGTTTCCTAACTAATTGGTTAAAACATTGTGACAGTGAGTGATAACACTTTAAATATTATTTACTCCAAATATCACATTGGAATTTTTAACAGGAAGAAAAGAAGGAAGTTTATTCATATAGGAAATACAAAGGCCTTGACACTCGAAGATCAGAATTCAGAAGAGAACTGACAAATCTTTTTAAGTCCTATGATGAAAACACGGATGAGTAAAATCCTGCAGAACACAAATTTATAACAATATTTTGTATTTTAAAGAATTCCAAGATTAAAAGGAAAGATATTCAGCCCATGGATTTACAGGAAGCTCACTGAAAAGACTTAATTAGAATAGTTTAGACATCAGAGTCTAATTTTTAGCTACACATTGCATGATCTTGAGCAATTTAAAACTCTGCCCATTTCCCAAGGACATATGGCAGAAATGTTTTAAGAGAAAAAAAAAACTTGAAAAAAATTCTGTGCTTCTTAGAAATATATCATTCTGAAATATTTTGATTCTCTTCTGTTGTATGCCTTCCAATATTGTTTTGTGGGAAACAACAAAAGATTCATATAAGTTAATCTTTAAAATGTAAAACATATTCTGAAGCTACTTGAAAGAATTCTGAGTTTATGTTGTGAAAGTGTCTGACTTACTTCTTCTGGGGACTGGAATAGTTTAGTCAAAAAATCTCACAGACTAATGAGAATAAGTCTGGAAAGTCCTGAGAATAATGTAGGTGCAGTGTAAACAAGTTATCACAGAACACACAGAACAAAAGTATATTTCTCAATTAAGGAACAATGTACTTTGGTTAACAATATATTACATTGTGCTAGCCAGTTTTATGTCATTCTGACCAAATACATAACCAAATCAATTTACAGGAGGAAAACTATTTTGGTTCGCAATCTTCCAGATTTCACTTCTAAGCTTACAGGATCCATTTCTTTGGGCCTGAGTTAAGGCACAGCATCTGAAGGGTGTGGCAAAAAGACTGTTTACCTCCCCTCCTCTAGAAAGCAGAATGAAATAGGAAGGGAGCAATCGTACCACCTCCCAATAATGCTAAATTATAACCCACAAGTGTGTTAACTCTTGGCTTGGGCCAGAACCCTAACAGTCCAATTATGTCTCAATTAGCCCACTAGGTGAGAATGAATCCTTCAAAACAAGAGCCATTTGGGGGATGCGTCCTATCTTAACAATAACAATTCCTTAGCAAACCATCAGAAGCCAAGGTTGCTTCTGTCCTGATGCTGTGCAGGTGTCCTTCATGCCGTGTTCAACGCGTCACACAGCGGCTGCAGCTCAAGGAATCACACCTTAAAGGAGGGAAGTGGAGAGGATAAAGCTGCATCTACACCAATTGTATCTACACTAATTGTATCTGCTTTGTCACTAATTTTGAAAGAAAGGAAGGAAGGAAGGAAGGAGGGAGGGAGGGAGGAAGAGGAGGAAGGAGAGGAAGGGGAGGAAGGGGAGGAAAAGGAAGGAAAGGAAGAAAAGGAAGGAAGCAAGGAAGCAAGGAAAAAAGAAAGACAGAAAAATAGAAAGACAGAAAGACAGAAAGACAGAAAGGAAGAAAGAGAAAACCTGGACTTCCTAGACTATGCCTTAGCTCCCCAAAGCTGTTGGTTTCCACTTTCATCTTGCTTAGGACCCAGCAGCATGAAGGTGATTTACCTGTGGGCATCATAAGTGGTGAGTTTTCCTTTGAGTGCATTGAATTGCTAGTAAAAGTATGTAATCGTTAGTCACAAAGACGGGAAAAGAATGACTAGGAGGTAACTGTAGACATCATCTCATCGTTCCCAATTCTTCATATTCTGAGGCTTTTAAATATTTAAATTCATTGTGAAATATTCAATGCCGTTCCTCTAGTAAATCTATAACCACTGTAGCTTTGGTTTCCATATAAATTATGAAATATTCTGGTTTTTAAACAAAACTATTTCTGAAAAGAATAAATTGAAATTTTTCATATATGGCAACCTCAGAATGAAATGAAAATAGACAACAACCTCAAAAAGTAAGGTATTTATATTTTTCTAATAAAGCAAAAAGTATAGTTATCAGAACTTTAAGAGCATGTTTATCTGTCCTAATACGAGGTGTTTGAGGCAGATATATTAAACTTAAACATTACAGAAAACTTAAGTCAATGTTTTTATTGCTTTTGATTCTTCTTTAGCACTTAAGTGCAAATTTTAGAGAATAAGTGAAGACATTTTGGGCAAAATGTCAAATACATTTGCTTAGGAACATACTTTTTCTGACAGTACTTCTTAAAATTTAAAAAGCTGAACAAGTACATGGGAATTTTCAGCTGATAAGACTTAAAAATTTACCCTATCTGTCATAGTTAGTTAAAGGTATCAACTTGAAGGTTGAAGCTTTGAGCCCTGGGCATATTTGTAGAGAATTAGTAGTTAAGTCTAGAGTGAACCTACAGAAGATTATCTAATTAATGGGAAGGCTCAAACTATGGTGGGTGGGACTAGGCCCTCAAAAGGTGAGTAAATACAGAGTGATGTTTGAAGAAGTTTGCTTTCTGTATACTTGGCTAGACTGGCCTCTAAGTTTCTTAGTTTTTATTAAGTGGATATTGTACAGTCAGTGTCTTCTGTCCCTTGGTGGTGGTACATGCTCTTCTGCCAATCTGGAACTGTAATTGGACTATTATAAGAGAGAATAAATCCCTTGTTCCCTTAATCTGTTTTGTCATGAATTTATCAGCAGCAATACAGAGCAACCGTCACATTGTCAATTCTGCAATTTATACTAATGACTGTTGACCAACTGCTTTTTACAAAGAATACTGCCTATCCCATTTTTAATTTATAGTATAAATTTTGGAAAAATGGACATGCAGAGAAATAAATGAAATTCCTCTCCTTTAATGCATTTTTCATTGTCTTGTGTTGTTATACTTTTCTTCTTTTAAAATTTTAGCATTTGTTTGTTTCTATTGGAGAGAGGAGGGGAGGCAGAGAGAGAGAGATACAAAGAGAGAAAAAGAGAGATGTACTATATGGAGGTCAGAAAAAAGATTTCAGATGTCTTGTCTTTGTGCTATGTAGGCTAAAGAAATAGAGCTCAGGTGTAATGTCCTTGCCTGCTCAGCCATCTTGCCAGCCTCTAACTTCTCTTTTGAAGACAATTAGGCTAGAGCCAGCATTTGCTGTCATTACTACTATGTACTAGATCTTGTTATAAGAACTTTAAATACATGAGTACCTTAATCCCTAAAACCTCCTTAGGTAATTACTATAGTCCATATTTACAGATGATGGAACTTAAAGCAGCAAAATTAAGCTACTTTGTGTATGTGGACTACTGTGGGAGTTAGGTCCCCAGAATTTGGATAAGACGCGTAAATGATTTATTGGTGGCATCACTGTGAAAAATAGAGAAAAGTGAGGAAAAGTGGGGTGAGTTTCCCAACATTTGTGAACAGAGATCAACCTATGTTGTTAGAATCTTCATGGAACATACTCAAAATTATTGTCTTCAACCAAAATTCAAAACTCGCCCCCTTGTAATAGGTAAGTTGTTTTGTAACTTTTTTGGAAATATAAACACATTTAAGTAGTGGTTCCTGCTTTCAAGTTGCTATTAAAAATTAAACTGGGACTAAAAAAATGCCCTAGGGGTTAAACCTTTACCTTGCTAGCAGAAGGACCTAAATTCAGATCTCAGATCCCACATAAAAAAATGTGGGTGGAAGTAGCTGTGGTCTGTATTTCTAGCCCTGGAAGACAGAGCTTGGAAATCCCAAGCAAAACAAAAAGGAGATAGACCAATCCAGGATGATTCCTGAAATCACTCTTGTGCCTCCCAGGCACACAGTGACCTCTTAAACACACACACACACACACACACACACACACACACACACACACACACACACACACCGGCAGCTACACATCAGGAAAAAAATTAGACCAAGCTAGGTATAGTAGTGAACTCCCAGCTATTTGAGTGGCTGAGGAAGGAAGATAGTTAAGTTCAAGGACTGCCTCGATTACATAGCAATTTGAAATCCAACCTGGACAACTTACCCATGTACTATCTGAAAATAAAAATGAATAATAAAGTTTGGTGTATTGGTCAATGACAGTGCTTGCCTAACATATATTCGACTATGAATTGAATCTTGTAATACAGGAAACAAAATGATTAAGGTAAGTTGTATGTGTTATGAAAATTAAGACTCAAAGTCTGATCAAAATACTCTGATAATTTGTTATTTTGACTTCATAGATTAGACTTTTCCTAACTTTGATCAAATTATAGCTGTAGGTGACACATTTTTATATGCATCAGAGGTTCTTCGTGCTGCTAGTCTAAGGATGGATTACAAGACTTTCTTTGAAATGCTTTGATTGGGAGTAACCTGGAGTCACATCGATCGTTTCATCTCTGACACTACTTTGTGAAATTAAGTTGGGACTCACTTTTCCCTGAAGGGCTCTACATCCTCAATTGTTTCCAATAATTTGAAATCAGTCAATGTGTGAAGGGTCATCATGCAGAAGAGGAGGGCCCTACTGTTTCGTGCTATTACGAATGGCAGAGCAGCAGCACGTTGAGTTGAAATTGAAAGGAAAGGAAGGGATTTGCTTTGCCTATGGGGAAGATTTTAGTATTTAAACCCATCTTCCTTAGAGTAGCATGGGTCTCCTATAGTTAATTTAAAAATGTTACTTGGAAGTTATTGTGGTTAGGCATTATCTTAAGCATTTTTCCTGGTTTAACCTCTTGATTTTTAGCACAAGGCCAGTAAAATAGTTATTGTTCTTCTTACTTTACAGAGAGGAAAGACAAGTCACCATAGATTGCTTTAAAACATCATATTACAGGGCTGGGGAGATTGATCAGCAGCTAAAAATGTTTGTTACATAAGTAAGAGAACTAGAGTTCACATCTCTAAAACCCAGATGGATGCTCCGTAAGTGTGATGGTCTGCCTGAAATTCTATTCCTGGAAGGCAGAGACTGGGAATCCCTGAGAAAGCTGGCTAGTAAGACTATGCCTACTGATAAACTCTGGATTTGATTGAGACACTGCCTCAAGGAATAAGGAGGAAGAACAATCAGACATTCATCTTGGGTCTCCATGTACATTTATACATGTGCCCATGCACCTATGCAAACTTGCATATCCACACACATGTGAACATAACATGCATAGGTTCATATATGGAACATGCACAAAAATTGCACTGCATATAAATGAGAGCATCAATAAAGTTAGCTGGCTGAATTTAATTTGTCATTGGTTAAAAATTATTTAGAGGTCCTCCCAAAACACAACTCACACAGTTTCCTGCTTCATTCAGTTACTCTTTGCTTCAGTCTTCCTGCTACCATCTGCCACTAGGCTATGAACTAATCAGGTCTCAAAGTCAGCTGAGCTGGGTGTTTCAATGGCTTCCATTCTAACAGGATCTAACAGTGTAGAAGTAAATGGGTGTGAATTACAGCTGCCTTGTGCAATGACGTCTTTCAGATCAGGTCATTTTCCTTACTCTTTTTTCTCTTTTGTCTCTGATTAGTTGTTTCCCATTCTGTACAGTCTTGTTCCTCACCAAAATGGGCTCGAAGTAACCTTAGTGCAAGGTCATATGGCTAAGTTGAACTCTAAACAACTCTGAACAATATGGAACTCAGTGAAAAGCATCATGTTTTAAATTTTCCATAATGTTTTTCAAAGCATCATCCTTTACCACCTTCACTATAATCATCCTTTCCTATCTTCACTATAACATGGAATGTGGTTTTTTTATATAAGTAGAGTTTCTGGTCTCCCTTTTGATCTAGTCAATTAAAATATCAAGTTATTGTGGATTTAAATGTGAATTTAACATGAACATCACCGGTTAGTATTATATACTCATGGTTTAGATCTGATTACTTTATTATTTATATAGTATCTTTTACTATAAGCAGTAACAGTCACAAAGGAGTTGTAAGAAAGAACATCTTTCCATCAGGGAAAAGGGATAGAGATGATGTTCCCAGAACTAGAGAATTGAGGCAGGATGGTCATGAATGAGTTTGAGTCCAGTTTGAACTGCACAGTCAATAGTTCAGGTTGCATGGGATAACTATATCTCAAAGAACAATAAAAATCATAAAGAGAAATAAACAGAATATCTGAATGAGCTTATGCTTTGAGACACCATAGTATTTTTTCAATGCAGATAATGAAACCATACAGCTATTTATAGATCTAAGATGCTATGGCATAAAACATCCTATCTGGTAAGTTTCTCATTGGATGCTTTCCTCAGCATTAGACTGTGGATAACTGGTGGGATAGGCCTTAGTTTGAAATACTACACTGTTGTTTTGGTTCTTCATGGCGGCCTTTGGCTTCCCACACTTGCACTTCTAAGGGCATCCTTAAAATGGTCTATTGGCATCTCCTTTGTTCCTTGCAATTCCAGAGAGTTTAGCAAAAAATTAGCATAAAATCTTAGCTAAGAATTGTTATTTGATACCAGCACAGTATGAGAAACCGGAACTGAAAGAAATAAAGAATGTTCATAATATGGAAAAATTCCGTCTCCAATGACTTGTTCTATTTATTTTTCTCTTTTTCAAAATCAAGAGGAAAACTGCAAAACCAGAAGCTTAATTTATATAAAAATTTATTTAAGACTGACATTTGAACATCTTGTACTGAACATGCTTATGGAAATCTTTTAAAATTTAAGGATTTTTTCTTTCTTTCCAGAAATGTGACATAGGTTCATTTGCTGATTAGCTGAGTGATTCAATGAATATAGCATTAATGTGGAAACTTGAAGAGTGATCCTTCCTTTCAAACCCCTTGGGAATTCTTTTCTTTCAAATTAAATTGTGTGTGTGTGTGTGTATGTGTGTATCAGAGAGTACTGTGTGTCCTTGTGGAGGTCTAAGAGTCACTTCAGGAATCATCTTGGATTCTTTCTACCTCCTTTTTGCTTCACTCTGGGAATTTCCAGACTCTGCTCACCTGGATGGAAAATGCAGACTACTGGTTTTTATATGGGACCTGAGATTCAAACTGAGGTACTTTGCTTGTGAGGAAGTTTTAACCCCTGAGCCATCTATCCTGCGGCCTTCCCTCTCACCAACACCTCTTGGAATTCTTAAACAAGGTGAATGAAATTAATAACTAAACCGAAAGTATGTTAAGGCTACATTGCGCATTTAAGGTTACAAAAGAGAAAGAGAAGATGGAAGGAAAGCATGCAAGAAACATATGCTTTGTGTTAGTTAGAAATGTCTCAAATTTTAATTTCATAGTCCTTGACAGAAAAAAATAGCACTTTCAAATCCTTCCATGTCTTCCAAACCAAGATTGATTTTCATATTTAAATTTGGAATTCGTGCATATATGTCTTTGAAGACTGTTAATGTGCATGCCCCTTCTTTTTGAACTAAAATATGAATAATTGCATTCCATAATTGAGGATACTGATACTTATTACCTTGAACAATTTAGTAGCAATCAATGATCAAACTTACAATGAGATGTGAATTAATCTAGAATATAAGGCTATGATCAAGTACAGCATAGTTAACTCAGAATATGCTTAAAATGAAACCCATGAACTCACAAGGTAGCCGTATGTTTTGTTCTTCCTTTCTTTACTACTAAAGTCAATTACAAAACAAAACAAAACATTATCTTTACCCATCACTCCTTATCAGGCTCTGAATGGTAGCCACATGGGAAAATGTCCCACTTTGTGATGTTTAAAATTTTTTCAGTGGCCCTCACCTTGCAATGACATAACCATGAGTTGTTTTCCTCAGATGTACATTTCTTTACACACCATGCACTTCAGCTTTGTCTTGATTGTTTGTCTGCTTCCTCTCATTGTTCTATCCCATTACTTCCTGCCCTGCCTTGCTTAATAGTATCCAGACTTTGCTCAGTCAGCACTGGGCTTTATGACTTTACTTGTGCTATCTCATCTCCCTTAAAGACGTCTATCTCTGCTGTCTTTTCCTACACTCAATATTGTTTCCTATCATGGTCCTCATTTTTTTGCATAATTTAAGGAGAACCTATATTAAAGACTCTTTCCTTATCCCTCCTTGATTTGTGTTTGACAGTGCTGTATCTCTACACTTTGTCACAATCAAACTTATTTCTTGATGTGTCACATTCTTTGCTCTTAGAGTTTCTTCTTTGGCAGCCTGTGTCTAATGATCCTTTGGGGATGATTATGATCATTTCTAGAGGGGCAGCTCTTTTCTTGTAATGTTGTTCTGCTATAAGTTCTTTTTTATTTTTATTTTATCTTATAGTAAGATATGACATATTCCAGTGTACTATGTCACTGTGATCCTCTGAAAATCCCTTTTATATCCTGCCAAAACCATAGTCACCCTAGATTAACTCATAAATGAAGATTCTTCATTCTTTGTGATCCTGTTACCTATGCATTTGCTTCTTCTCCAGTACTAAAATTTCTGGATTTCCTTTCATAATTCTCTCCTTTTAGTCTAACTTAATCTATCGGTTTCTATGTTCTTATTTTCTACATTCCTTCTGTGGACTTCAGTGATAACACGATCAGTCTCATTCAATAAGAGTCAATTGTGTTTGCTAGGAACTGTTTTGAACATTATAGATAAAGACAGAAAGATGACATAATCTCTGCCCTCAGGAAGTTTGCAGGAAACCACCAGAGCTATAAACAGTGTAAATAGAAAAAGTTCATTTTGTGTTTGAGGACATAAACATGCTTATACTGATTGAGCATTGCACTGTTCTTCCTGTATTAAACATCACATGATCAATATTCCATCAATATGTACGATTTTTGTATGTTAATTACCAAATCAGCTCAAAACAAAGAAATATGAAACAAAACATGCCAGTTACTTCTCTGTTTATGTGGGCATTGTAAATCTGCTTAGGGAAAACTCTATTTGCCCTAGAAGGAATGATTGCATGAGCTTGTATTGATATATTGATGTAACATAAGCAATTGCTTCTTGCTCCAGTACAGAAACAGACTAATATCAGTTTAAAATACTCATCCTTTCCTAGCATCTCCAATTTCAGAAAGTGGACTATTTGAAAAGAGGCAGGAAAATATTATTAAGAACCAATGTGTCAGCAAGGGCAAAGAGATCAAGATAACAACCATATATTTTCTTCAGCACTATTTGGGGTATTCTGATTGATATGATTGAAATTGAGGTTTTATGACAAAAGAGATCATAGTGAGAACTACGTGTCTGACATGCTTTAGAAAGCAGGATGTTCAATGCCAAACAAAATATTGTGCAAACCAGGGTGAACTGATTTGTTTGTTACCACATGGTTTGTTAAGAAACGGAAAGAGGAGGTATTGATTAATTTATCCGAGTTTATTTCTATGACTTCCAAATTGTACACACTTGCTGTCTGGGTTTACAAGAACAGCTTTAGCTAAGTATCATAAAGTATCTGGCTTAACCAATATACATTGATTGTCACATGGCTCTGGAGACAAGACATGCATCATGTAGGGGACAATAAGTTGGTTCGTTCTGAGCATTTTAAGGAAGGGTCTGTTCCATATCATTATCCCTGTCTTGGAAATGGCTATCTTTCCCCTATGATTTTTCATACCATCTTTGCTCTATGCTTAACTCAGTGTCAAAATGTAGCTTTTCATGACAACACTGGTCAAACTGTACTGCACTCTAAACTAAAAACATCAATTTAACTTAATAAAGGCATTGTTTTCAAATAAAGTCATATCTAATGTAGCAGAAGTTGGAACTTCAATAAATGAGTTTTGGAAGGATATGATTCAGCATTTTCCATCTATCTTAAATGATGTTTAAGTATGATGACATATAAAATGTTTGGAACTAGACAGATGGCTCAACAAGCAAAAGAACTTGCTGTACCAGCCTGATGACCTGAGTTTGAGCCATATAAAGCACTAGATGGTGGCTCACATCTGTAATGCCAGCACTCAAAGGGTGTCGTGGAAGGCAGAGGTATGAGAATTTCATGAGCTTGCCTAATGTATGCTGCATAAAGATAGAAAAAGGAGAGATCCTAACTCAAGATGCAAGGTGAGAACCAGTTCCCAAAAGTTGTCTTCTGCCATACACACACCATGTCACCCACTTTTTATCTCACACATACATACACACAAAATAATACTTTAAGAAAATGGTGTACCTTGACTAACAGCTTTATTACTGGTGAAACTTATGTTAAGGAAGTCAGATTCTAGTACAGTAGTAGCTGAATCAAATGCTTTCCTGGACTACCTTAATGCTAACAAAGTGCTGTATCCTGGAAATGATATTTGGTACATTGCAAGAGCCTAATCTTCACCTGTGACTCATTTATTGTAAGTTTGAGAGCCCAAGTTTACCATAGGAACAATAGTACTATTCTAGGAACTATATATACTGTATTAGCCAAGAAGGTATTAGCCAAGAAAGATCAGTTGTTTCCAGCAAAAAAAAAAAAATAACATAAAATTTTAACAGCACCAATGGTAAAAGAAAAACCAATATTATATATTGAATGAGGGGCCAGTACTTTCAGCATCTGACATCAGAAACAGAAATGAGGTCTATATCAATTTTTTTATTTCTGCTTAATCAGCTATAAATTAAGAAGCTTAAACTAATACTCAACTTATTAGCTTACAGTAGATAAGAAGACTAAGCACAGCATGATTGGGTTCTGGATTCAGAGTCTGAAAAGGTCAACATCAAGGTGCACAGGTTGGGATTTTATCTAGAAGCTCTGAAGAAGAGAATCTACTTATTTTCTTTTCCATTTTCGTGTTTATGTGGGGGTATCCTAATACATGCATGTTTGCATGGTGTGAAGAGTGATTGATTTCATTATCAAAAAGCTAATTCATTAACACTAGTGTATTTATCAATTATTTGGTGCCATCTATTTTAGGTAATGCAGATTAAGAAGGAAAGCATTAGATCAAGAGCTAGTCCATGGTGTAGGGCCTGGTTGACTATTGTCAGGAATTTTGTTACTGCTATTAACAGAAGTCATCTAGGGACTAGATGTATGAAATGCCATGGTCAGAGTTACATTTCAACATGACCCAAATTAGACTTTTTCTTCCAGAAACAGGTAAGAAATGCATGTTTTTCCCCTCCATTTTTCTTGTCAAATACAGATCAAAGTTTCAACCATTGTGTATGAACGATCATAAGATGACACCGAAAGCTAAAGAGAAAGCTAATTTTCTAGGGAACTTTAGGACTCAGGAAATGGCATAGTGGTGAATTTTCTGTCACTCATACTTGCCTCGTTTATCTGAAATTTAAATGTAGAGAAGTTGGCAGCTTGAATACACAGACAGATGCAAAAAAAAGCAGACTCAACAAAGGCCTCTTCTGTC
The DNA here is from genome assembly GCA_023101885.1 of Typhlomys cinereus. Taxonomy (NCBI): domain Eukaryota; kingdom Metazoa; phylum Chordata; class Mammalia; order Rodentia; family Platacanthomyidae; genus Typhlomys; species Typhlomys cinereus. The sequence goes on from JALPQD010000001.1 coordinate 2,903,127, forward strand.
TAGCTGGGAAACCAGAAAGGAGAACCAGAATAAGATAGAAACTTTCTGGCAATAGCTAGCTCTTTTACTCCAAACAAATACCACAGAGAAAAACATGCTTCCTTCCTCCTATTTCCCATAACAGAGTAAGCTGGAAGGCCTATATTTTCAATGTTTTCTAGTATTGCAGTTCGTCTGCATAGATGCTGATAAATGACCATCGAACATCTCAAGGGAACAAGGGGTTTATTTCCTTACAATAGTCTGGTTACAGTTCTCAGTCCAGCTTGACGGGAGAGCACGCACCAACACCAGGACTGAGGGAACTGGCCACCATCATCACATAACGACTGAGAGATGGATGATCCTTACTTGCCAGACCAGTATATCTGGCCAAGTGAATAGAAGGATGTCAACTCTCTCAATCACCTCTCTGAGATTTATCCAGGGCTAATCCCACCCACCATGGGCTGGGTCTTCCCCATCAGCTAGACTTGCTCTGGGATATCTACTGGGATAGTGTCAAAGAAGGCCAAGTGCAGAAGGAAATTTTTCCTGTCCACTGGGAATCTTTTGCTCCACGGTGTCAGTGGAACTACATTGAATACATAAGTTATGTTCCATCCATCAGGGAAGAGGCAGGATTTTCTTTCCCTGTTTGGGGTGGAGGTAGACGAGGACAGATGGATGGTCATTGCCTTCTCTACTAATCTTTGATATTAAAGTCAGCTCTCTTATGGTGTCAGTAGAGGCCATGCAGTTATCAAAGTCATGAGGTTTTGCTGATGTTTAAAGACAGAAATGCTAACATTTCATACATCATTGATGCTAATTGAACATAATAAACATAACAGACTGGCACATCGAATGCCTTCCTAAGTGAGACATATTCCCCAAAGTTTAAGAGGAAAATGCTATGAAGGTTTAAGAAATAAACAGAGTTTTCAGGGGTCTTGTCTCCTGTTTGTATCTGAGATCAATAATAAGAATGCATAAGTTGGGAAACCATAGGAGACAAGCAGATTGACTACATTTAACTACCACCCAGAATGATTGGCTAGGGTGTTTTCTGTCACCCATCTTCACAATCTTGGGCTCTACAAGGTTAGAGGACCTAGTCTCACTTTCTAGGAAATACAAGGCCACACAGTTAATTCTTGCATTGTTTGAATAGTTTAAATTCTTTGTATCTTTGAAAAAGTTGAAGAGAAGAGGAGCCAACATCCTCATATTGATAATTTTTGCCAGTCAGCAGGAAAAGTAGAACTATAGTTAAACAATATACAGGTAGGAATTATGATTCACATAGATGCCTCTTACCTAATGAGCAATCTATGTGTAAAAATGTAAGGGAATGACTAGATTAGACCACTTAAGATGGGGTCACACTACTAGGCAAATTAGAGAGGATTAGGGATACTATGGTTAATGGTGAAAATAATTTATAATCCAGGAGGCAAAAAAAAAAAAAATGGACCATCAGCTATTGACCTAAGATGAGCTGTAGAGTTAGAGATTATAATTTATTCTACTGATAAATGTTCTCTTGACAGGGAGGTTCAGCAGAACCATGGGGAAGCTTCTGGATTTGCATAAAGAAGTAGACATCTGCAGCATAGAGAAAAGGCTGTTGTAGCCCAAAGGGTGTGCCACTGACAAAGACACAACCTGACAAAAGGAACCCAGTGAGCACACAGCCTCCAGCATCTGCTGTTGCATTTTGAATGAGGCCCCTGCTTTCCCTAAATCACAAGCCAGCAACAAAGCATTCTGGGAATGCCAGGGCCTGTTGAATTTGGCCAAATGTGAAATGATCTCTGTAATATTTGGCTCAAGATCCTCACTGGTCTGACCTAGAATTTTTCTAATTGTTTTATAATCATGAGCTTGTCCTACCAACTTTCCTTCCTTACCTCTTTTCACAAGTGTCACATCCACACTTTGGTGAAAAGTCTTTTTTCACATAAAACTGCTTCTTCTCTCCTTCATTGTCAAGAAATGGTGAAGTCTTTTGTGCTTCTACCTGTGCATGGGCAACTGCTTTCTGAAACTGAAAATAACCCATGTATATGAAAGATGTCTGGTACCATCTCCCTAATGTTATGTGATAAAAATCTCAACTTTTTCTTGAAAAGATTAATAACCCTAGTTAGTACTGTTTAGTAGTGTTGTTTTTATTTCATTTATTTTAGTTTTGGGGGCTTTTTTGGTTGGGGCCTGTTATTTCATATGTAAAGAAGTCTCAACTGTTCCTTATAGATAGTTTGCCTGCATTTTTGTTAATAAAGTCTCCTACAAATGGCTTAAGGGAAGAAGGGGTTCTAATTTTGGCTTATTATGGTTTGGTTACAGTTCTTATTTCAGTTTGACAAGAGATCCCACACTAACACCAAGCACTGAAGGAACTGGCCATACCATATCCACATTTATTTGTCAAACCACGATATCTGTCCAAGTATACAGAGAGATTCCAACTTTCTCAACCACTTTCTTCCATTTCACTGGCCTTTCTCCATTTCACTGGTTTTCTCCTCAGTTTAACTCAACTACTAATTCTCTGCAAATGTGTCCAGAACTTGAACTCTCCACTGTCAAGTTGACCTTCATAACTATGACAAAGGTTTATTTTAACTTAGCGTTAAGCCCTGATTAAAGTCTGTGCCTTTATTAACAAAAATGCAGTCAAACTGCAACACTCTTCATCTTTATACCCATCCTTTGTACAAGACCACATGATCTAGAATGGCCTGGTTATGGACAGAGCTCGCTAATTAATAAGTACAGAATGTGTTGTTTATCTGTAAGTCCATTTCATCATTGAATTCTACTTCTGTTGATATTACTCATCAGTGAGTATTTATATAGACATAAATAGGCTTTGCATTCTGGCCCATTCAGAGAAGTCACATACCTCATCCATAAACAATCTTGTCACCTCTTTTCTTTTTTTTAATATTTTTTATTTATTTATTCTACTCATATAAAGTTTCTAGGTACCTCATTCCCCTCCCTCCCTACACCCCTCCTTGGATCCCCTTACTCCCTCCCTGTCTTGCCCCTTCCCTTCCCCCTTTCCCTCCCCTTCTCCCAGTGCCCCCCCCCCATTCCTGGAGCATCCATTAGTGTGCATATCAAACTTCCCTCTGGGTCCTCTTCTCTGATGAGGTGTAAGGACTCAGAAGCTTTGCCTAGAGCTCTTTTTTGTGTTCCCCTTTAGTATAGGAACACTATTGTGGTTGTTAATCCCTTGCCTCTAAGGATCCATGCTAGACTTTGGCGATTCAATGACCTGGTCATTGCACAGGTCATGAAAAGTCCTATTATGATTACTTTGGCCCTAACTTGTATGTAGTATCTTGCATATCATTGCTCCTCCCCATCTTTAGGCTCTTACAATCTTACCGCCTCCTCTTCCGCAAATTTCCCTGAGCTTTAGGATGGGGAGAGTCACCTCTTTTCTATCTATGTGCCTTCCAAATTTTGTCATGCAGCCAAAACATTGCTATTGCCCATGTATCAATGTAGAACCAAATGGGATATTTTCCACTAGAGCACTGTTCTAAATTCAGTTTATTGGAAGAATTTTTCTTCTCTGTTTCTTCTCTGTCCATTCCTACCCCTGAGGTAGGGCTCCTCTGTTGCAGATCTTCATTCTAGTGGTGCCAGAATATTGTGTCAAAACTACTTGAATATTTTCAACTTTCCATTCAATTAGTGATATTATTGATATAATGCTACCATGGGGACCAAAACTTTGCTGCATGGACTATTAGGAGACCCTTAGGATCAAATCTACCATAAAAGATGGATGGAAAGTAGAAAACAATTGCTTCTGGTAACTTTCACTAGCAAATAACAAACTATACAGTCAAACATGCATGCTAAGTACTAATAGTATGCTGATTAACTGCAGTCAAGAAACATCTGTAGGCTAGTCACTGAAATATATAATTTGGTACATGCCCACTTCCAAAGGCTTCTAATTGGCCTTTCCTACTATATCTGAGTCAGGGAACTACTATGGGTGGTCTTCCAATTGTTAACTAGGTGTATTTCAAATCCGCTGTCTGGACTGGAGAAATAACTACAAGGTAGTAGAAGACCTACCTGAATCACTGTCAGAGAGGCAAAAACCAACACTTTGTCACCTGATTCCTATGAGACTCTACTTTGACTGTTAGCCAATAGATGTAGTATTTTTTGATCCCCAGAAACTAATTTAGTTTACAACAAAGTCTAGTAAGTGCCTCAAAGACTGAAAATTTCATTTTTCTCAATGGGAATGTTGGGATATATCTAGTCCTCTTCAGGAGAATGACATGAATAGTATTACAAGATATGTTTTGTTTCATGCAAAGGTTCCTTATGGAGAAAACTCAGACTTCCTTTTGTTGAGAGGGCTCTGAGTTTAGAGGCTGGCCCACTGAGGATACACTTAGAATAAATAGGTAAAAATAATAAAGTTACTACAATTTTCCAATAGATGTAAATATTTGGATACTTTATCCTTATAATAGAAGGGTATTCTGTTATTTGAATCTAAATTAACATAGAGCATCTTTGGTTCAAAATTTTCAGTCAAAAGATCAAACTCAAAGAATCACTTCAAAGTATTTAACACATAAATAAAGAATTTCTGGTTAATTAACTTCATTACTAAATCTGTCCTTGTAGTTTTTTAAATTGAATTAAGACTATTAGAATCCATTGTAATAAATATTTTCTATTTAGTTAATGTACAAAAAATGTGATACTCATACAGAATATGAGTATCTTGCTCCCAGCTTGTTTTTGTGCCCAGGGTCCTAGATCTTTATACAGTTATAGTCAGAAGATATTAAAGATCAAGAATCTTATGTTTTCTTTTAAGTTAACTGTGTATGGAAGTACTGTTACAACATCTTTAGGAAAGAGAAGTCTACTCTCTCTCAAAGAATGAATGGCTTCTCTGATGAGATGTAGTGGGATTTGCAGATTCTAGGTCCTCAGATTCTCTGGAACATGTCCACGTGATTTGATGAGATTATCATGATTTCCACTCTTTCAAATTAAATCTGTAACTTAAGAAAGTCTGTGACTGTGAATTCTATGTACATTATAAGTTACCTATCCACGTGCAGGTAAGACTTTAGACTTATTTTTAGAAACATCAACCCATTAGCTATACGATACAGGATCTCGTTTTAGGAAAAGTAAACAATACTCTATTCATTTCTTAGATCTTGAGTTTGGAATTTTTTTTAAATTTTTTTATTATTTATTCAATTGTGCGTGTATGTGTGTGTGTGTGTGTGTGTGTGTGTGTGTGTATGTATGTATGTGTGTGTAGAACCACGGACGAATTCGGGAACCACCATGGACGCCTCCACCTCCTCCTTGTTTACTCTGCCCCGGGATTCACAGGCTCTGCCCTACCAGGACCAGAAACGCAGGTCGCCCCCGCTTCCGCCTGGCGTCTATACGTGGGGTCTAGGATCACGAACTCAGGACCTTCCGCCTGCAAGGTGGAGGCTTAACCCCTGAGCCACCTCTCCAGCCCCCTTGAGTTTGGAATTTAAAGCTCTAATCCTATCATTGTCTCTCAGGTTTCTTAATATAGAAAAGATCCCTGACTTAAGTGATTTTATTTAAGATATTCAATTTTATAATGGCATACACACACAACTATTCTGTTCTTCACACTTAAAACAGTATTATATAAGTTGCATGAGATATTCATATGTTATTATAAAACAGACTTTTATTAGATACTTTTCCACTTGTGACCTAGGGTAACTTTCTGAATTTGTTTAAAGTGGGCCAAACTAATCATAAAGTGGGTTTAGGTATGTTGAACATATTTTTATTTTAATGACATTTATAAATTGCTATAGTCTTATCAGATAGTGGTCACATTCAAGTTCACAAGCATTACACTTAGAAGCAAGCAGCCAACTTCACAGTGTTTAAACTTTATCTTTCTTTTTTATTTAAATCTGATTGGATTAATTTTCTTCCCCAAGTGGAATGTGTTACAGTGTGATTGGATTAAATTTTTAATTAATATTTACTCTTCTTAATTGCAATATAATGTTGGTTGTCCTTGGTCCCCCTTCCTCTTTCCTCCCACCCTTCCCACTCTCTCTTCCTTTCACTAATCTATCCTTTTCCCATCCACCCTCCTGCCTGTCTGCTTGTGTGGACCTCAGGGTTCCCTTCAGGTTGTCTGTATTGGTATGAACTCACGTCTCTATGGCAGATTAAGTGGCCCTTCCTTGGGTGGACCCACTGATAGGGGTACTGTTCTTTACGTTTCTAACCCTTGCCCCTAAGGTTCCACTTACATGAAGTTATTTCCCCATCATTGCTTTCTAATATGTGGGGAAATGTTAATATGTCAGTCATAGTGCAGGTCCAAGGAGGATAAATTTCATTGCAATGACAGCTGATAGTATTTCATTGAATGTATGCAGACTATTTTCATTAACCATCTGTCATTTGTTGGGCATCTAGGTTTGTTCCATTTCTTTGCTATTGTGGAAAGAGCTGCTATGAACATGGTTGTGCACTGTTGTTAGATACAGTGTTTTTTGGGAATATTCCCAGGAATAGTATAGCTAGGGCATATGGAATTTCAAATTTAACTTTTTAAAAATTTCCATATTGATCTCCAAAGGGGTTTGTATGAGTTTAAAATCCCACCAGCAGTTTATGAGGATCCCATTTTCCTGGCATCCAGGCCAACATTGGCTGTTGCTTGTTTTGGATCTAAACTATGCTGAATGTAATGATATGATATGGTTAATTTTCATCTCCCTAACGACTAGACCCTTATTTGTTTTCCTTAATGAAAATCAACTCCAAATGGATCAAAGACCTCAACGTTAGACTAGAAACCATAAAATTCCTAGAGAATACCCTTGAATTGATGGCCTTGGCCAGCATTTCCTCAATAGGATCCCAGAGGCACAGAGAATATGTCCAATACTAAACAAGTGGGATTTATAAAATTAAAAAGCTTTTACTCAGTGAGAGAGACTCCTAATCTAGAAAAAGCAACCTACAGAATGGAAGCACATCTTCACTAACCACACATCTGAGAGTGAACTAATATCCAGAGCACACAAAGGACTTGAAAAATTAAATACAAGCAAGTAAACAACCTCATTAGGCTATGAAACTGAAAAGAAACTTCGCATAAGACAAATTTCAAATTTCTAACAAACATCTTAAAAAAGTGCCTGAACTTTTTATTTCCATTTATAGACATTGTTTCAAATGACATAAAGAAAAAAAAGCCAATTGTTCTCAACACTCAAAGTTACAGAACCAATATATAGACAGAAGTGAGTTCTTTCTTTAGTAGTTTATTAAGGAACAGTCATTGGAGGAGGGTAAGAAAAAAAAATACCAATCACCACAGTCAATGTATTCTTTTCAAAGTTGAACTCAAAATGCACCAATATTTATATGCACCAATATTTATAATATTTATATGAGAACAGGATTAAAGTTAAACAACATAGAGGCTAAGACTGGGGAAGAGGTAGGTCAGGATAGGACAGTATGTGAACAGGCAAAGTGTTTGCATGATTAGGAAAAACTAAAACAGGATGAAACCATTGCGCAATTAGACTGGAAGTGAAGACAAAGGTTCCGCAATATTTTTTTTAATTTTTTTATTATTATTTTATTCAATTGTGCGTGTGTGCGTATGTATGCACGCGCGCGTGTGTGTGTCTATGTGTGTGTAGAACCATGGACGAATTCGGAAACCACCATGGACGCCTCCACCTCCTCCTTGTTTACTCTGCCCCGGGATTCACAGGCTCCGCCCTACCAGGGCCAGAAGCGCAGGCCACCCCTGCTTCCGCCTGGCGTCTATACGTGGGATCTGGGATCCAAACTCAGGACCTTCTGCCTGCAAGGCAGAGGCTTAACCCCTGAGCCACCTCTCCAGCCCCTCCGCAATATTTTTTGACGGTATAACTAACAAGGTGGTTTCCTTATATTCATCATTAATTTTTAAGCATAAATAAAAATAATTCTTCATATATAAAAAGATTCTAATTTTGAAAAAAGGTATAGAGTAATATATGTTTAAATAAGACCTGGTTCTGGCCCCAAAATAGTAAGTTCTTATATCCTAATACCATCCAAAAAGCAAGCAATCATGTTACTATACTTTGATAATTATTGGTTTCACTCAGTTTTTATGGAGCGGGATCAATATTAATGGCTGGGAGGGAAGTCGATTAACTTTCTGCTTGCTCTATGACATAATTATTTGCAAAATACTGAAATTTATAGAATTATTTTCCCACTGATAACATACTATGAGTTTGCATAATTCAAGAGCTTAAGCTAGATGAATTTGAGCACATCCTCCAAAGTATTCCAGCACTGGAAATGCTAGTGAAGCCTTGCCACTTCCTATACTTTAAGCAGTTGCTATGAAATCAGATAAGGCTTTCTTCATGATAGAGTAGACTTAGATCGGATGAACTGAGCAAGAGCAACATCTGGCTTTAACTTCTGTTTTTCCAAAGGTTTTCCAGAGGGATGTTTTTATAATGACTCTGTTTAGCATCATTTTAATTCATCAATGTCAGTGTCTTCTGTAGGAATCTCCAGCGTACCTTCTGCAACCTGCTGGTCATTAGTCAGAGCTAAATATAAGAACACTTTCCTAGGTTTCAGTGTGAGTTAAGATCTTCAAGCAAAAAAAAAAAAAAAATCCGTCCTAACCACATGCTCTTAATTGCTCGAATTCAGATTCACCCAGATTCACTGTCAGTCCCATTAGATAGTTTTTAAAATAAAATTCTGATATGGGACCATTTCAAACTATCTTTATAACACAATCTCACCCTTTTATTTTGTGGGCATATGTGAAGGGACTTGACCATTGCAAACCCAACAGGTTTGCATTTAATTTGGTATGCAAAGTAACAGTAAGGTGCTATGAGATGCTATAATGATAAAATTATACTAAATATACTTTCTTTTTTCAGTGGATCAAAATACTCTTGGATGTTTAAGCAGACTGGTATGTGTACATCAACGCCCTCTGGGAGGTGGTGGAGCCTTCAAGTGTGAACCAGTAACCATCTTCTGGTCATTAGATTATTTGAAAGGTATGTTGGGACTCTTCCTTCTATTTTTTTCTTCTTCCATGACCATGAGGTAAACATCAGGACCTTCTGTCATGCATGTCCCACGCAGAAGTGGTCTTTCTTCTTGGCAGTGAGACCAAGGTTTCAGACCATGAATTGAAATCTCCCAAGCTACAAATTGAACTACAACTTTGCCTTTACATGTTGATATATAACAAGCATTTGTGTTTGTTACTGTTTTCTTCTTTTTTATCTGCTTTTACTTTTTTAATTTCATTGGTTTATTGCTATAATGGAAAGCTATGACACATACCTTAGCCATTTTTCAGTCTTGTCAAAATTCATAGCAGTTGTACCTATATCATAAGCAGGAAATCTAGATGCATACATTCTTTAGTTTGAAATATACAGAATATTACTACAATAATACAGTAGCTTTAGTTCAAAGAAAATGCTTTGATGGTAGCGCCTCTTTCTGTGTGCTATTTAAGAAGAACAAGCACAGAGACAGCGAGTTTCCCAAAGCTATTCAGTATTGATCTACCTTCACAATGGTTGTTCTGTCTACGTCCACTTTTAATGCTATTGATTCAACATTTTCTTAAAATTGGCTTTCTATAACTCATTTAAATAGTATTGATATAACTTGGAGTAGATAGTAGTTGTAACAAGAATACACTGAAAATGCCCAAGACACACAAGGAAAAGTTAAATCTACCTTCATAGTTGAAAGACAATTGAAAGATAAAATTTCTCTATTAAGATTAAAGTTTACATAGTGCTGCAGGAATTCCCATCATAAAGGTTAGGAAATGTTCTTCAATTTCCTTCACTAAGAAAAGAGAGTGATGATCCAACAAAATAATAAGGGTGAAATGAAATGCCAGCCATGTTCCAGCTCAGTGAGCATATAGTTTCATTCTGTTGCTATGTAATCTGCCATTCTGCAAAGAGACTAAAGAGAGTCAGCTACTTCCATGTGAGCATTCTTTGTGGTGTATTACATTTTTTCAAATTTTTGTTTTTAAACTGGACATTAAATAATTACAAAAGTTAACTAATTTGTGATCAAGAGAATAAAATTACATCATTGTGTTATAAGCCTGAAAAGAATATCAGGAGCAAAATGGTTAGGCATGAATGGACATTTAGCCTTGAACATGGAAATAATAAGCATCGTTAGAGAACAAGATGAAAGGAGACTGAGTCATTTTACAAGCAAATACAGATTTGCTTCATTTGAATGGTTTCTGATTGCAGAGCCCTTTCCAAACCTTTGAATGATTCTTGTTTGGAAACTGCAGGAATACAATTGGTGTGCTTCTGTTGAAAGGTGTGTAAATGCTCTGCCTCTAGAAGGGGAGGCTTGAGAGGTGCCTGTAAGAAAGTACCTGGCGTGGGCAGATGTTCTGAGAGTTGCCCAACAGGGCTGTGCTTACACCCTGGGTCATCAAGAAAAGATTGATAATTTCATTGGTGTAGATTGTCATTAGCAGAAACTTTAGTATGTTCTCACTGGTTTAACATCCACAGAACTTCATATGAATGTCTCTGCTTGGAACTGAAAGTTCTACATTCACACAAAAAGGGTCTTTTGTTCCAAAGGCTTACCAAATAAGTGGGAGTTTCATTTTGTCCAGGTTCCCTATTTATTCCCAGACATAATAACATCCCCCACACAGGAAATTAAAAGAATTTTTTTCTCCTTTTTCATTCTTCTGGACTTGCAAAATATATGACATTCTCCTGCTTCAAAGAATAGGCAATATGCCAGACAACTGCATATACAGCTGTACCTGTTTCCTTTGCCCCTGGCTCACATACACCTCTTCACCCACCCTTAAGAGGGAGTGACAGTCAATATCCATCAGGATGGAGCCAAGGGCATTGCAGGAGCAGCAAAACCGAAAAAAAAATCAGCAAACCATAATTCAGAACATCAGAGACTCTATATCAACCACCTGGAACTGGGCAGCCTAATCTCTCCCCATCCTGAAGCTCAGGGAAATTTGCGGAAGAGGGGGTGGTAAGATTGTAAGAGCACAAGGATGGAAGGAGCCATGATATGCAAGATAACTCCACACAAGTTAGGGCCGAAGCAATCATAATAGGACTTTGCATGACCTGTGTAATGTCCAACACATTATTGACCCCGCAAAGTCTAGCATGGACTAAAGGCACTAGGATCCTTGGAGGCTAGGGACTAACAGTCACAGTAGTGTTCCTAAGCTTAAGGGGAACACAGGAAAGGGTTCTGGGAAATACCCCTGGGTCCTTGCACCTTATCGGAGAGAAGGACCCAGAGGAGAGTTTGGCATTCACATTAAAGGATGCTCCAGGGATTGGGGGGGATCCCCTGGGGGGAGGCACTGGAGGATGGGGAGGGGGGAGGGGAGTGGGGAGCAGGGGGGCCGGAGGGAGGCCGGAAGGAGGCGGAGGAAGAGAGGGGACCAGTGTACCTGTTAAGTTTGTATGAGCGGAAATAAAAAAAAGAAAGAAATCTTACACATATCTATCTTTTAAATGTAAAAGAAAAAAGAGTTGCTATGTAACGAGCTCTCTCCAGTACAATGCTGAGGAAGGTCATCTATCTCTTTCATGCTAGTATCTAAAGGGCTACTGAGCAATCTTCCCTGTCTTCTTTTCCTCTATCAGGAAAGTGGATTGTAGGAATATGCATGATGAATTCGTAGGCAGTGGGGAACTACAGAACATCTGATCTCTGTCCCTGAATGCTTCATCGAAGAAATTCTCCCTTTGATTCCACGGATTGGACTTTATGGTCAAGAAATAAACCAATGCTGGATTAATTCACTCTTTTTAGGTCTTCCTTAAAATTATACAACTTGGCTATGACAGAAGTTATCCAATGACAGGTGATCAGTTTAAAGCTGAAACAGAATTGGAGATATACAGGTCAGGTAAACAAACCTGTCTGGTTATAGACAGTAAATAGAAAAGAGAACATGCTCTCTCTATGGTCTGCTTCAGAATTTCTGGAGCAATATCTTTCCAGGTTAAATCTCCAAAAGTTAAAAAAAGAACAAATATCAGACCTAGAAAGATGTCTCAGATGTTGAAGGAACCTACTGCTAAGCTTAATAATTCGAGTTCAATCCCTGAACTCACATGGTAGGAAATAACCAACAACTTTAAACTGCCTCCACATACCATGGTATTGTCCTCGCAGATAAATAAATAAATGTAAAAAATGTAGATGACCCACCAACCCCATGAAATCTGCAAGTTGCAATATAAATCACTATGGCAAGAGGTGACTACCAGTGTAATAGTGGCATGAGTACCAAGGAGAAAAACAACAGCTTGATGACTGGATTCAAGGCCTGCTTGTTAGAATGGTACCCATCCCTGTTACTGTAAACTAGAACAAGAACCTAAAACAGGGGAAGGAAATAGATCTAACCTATAGGTAATAAACCTATAGGTAAGAGGACAGTGCATCAAAGTGCTCTGTAGGTAGCTGTTATTTGACCCATAGAATGAGAACTCATAGTGGAAATCTTTGGGTCTAAAGCCGGATGAGTGAAGAGAAATGCACATATCAGTGGGGTGGCCTGAAGAGAGGTAACTTGATGTACCTTGGAGGCCTGAACCCCCACAGGAGTAGACAAGCCAGAGTGAACCCTAAGGTCCATAAAAGCATACAGGCAGAAGGGTATAACAGAATGGGAGGGAAAGGTGGAGGGAAGGGATGGGATGGGAAAGAAAAGGGAGGGAGGGAAGTTGGGATGAATACTAAGTATGCTTGTAAAAGTAGAGAAATGAAAACATGTAGATGACAAGTGTTGTCTAATAAAGGAATCTATTATTTATTTTACAAGTAAAATTGAGATTTAGAGAGTTTAAGTGATATGCTTAAAACCATCAATTGGCTTAATTGTTGTTGAATAGTATAAGTAATTCTAGTCTAAAATATTAACATCCATCCCCTTCTGAAGTGCATTGGGACTTCAGTAAGAGAATATCTGCGATAGATTAAAAGTGGTCTTACATTCTTATTTCTTTCTTCACAAAGAAGAAAAACCTTCCCTCCCTGAATTGAATTATCCTATCCTGAATTGTTTGACTGCAGTTTTCCCAGGATTATGTTGGGAGCTTTACCATGAAGGTTAGTCTCACTTAAGTTGTTTGATCACCTTGGCTAGCCTGCCCTCCAGTATGGTTCTAGATATAGCTTCTAGTTAACTGTTCTAGAGATTCCAGTTTTCTAGTTAGTCCCTACAAGTGAAGACACTTGTCTTAGATTCTTTCCTATCAGTTTGTTTTGTCAGATGTGAAGCACAATAGAGCAGAATCTCACAAAGAAGCCCTGCTTGAACCTCTGACTCATGGACTCTTGACACATGGTGGTTGCTTAATGAAGGTAATAATAGATAAATAGGACCCTTTATGATTGAATTATTCCCTATTTTATAGTTAATGGCCAGCACTATGTAAAGGTATTAGTCTATTTAGTTTAAATCATGGTTTCACTCTAAACTAGTGGTAAGATATTAATTTATTGTTTCAGTTACCAAATTGTAAAATTTACACAATAATTTGTATTATATATGTATATTCACAGGATAATTATGTTGACAAAAATAATTGAATATTTAAAAACAGCAAGTAAAAATATTTTGAATGTTCATAATACAAAGATGTGAAATGACCGATCTGTCTGTTACCTTGATATTTTCTTTTATAACTTGTATACAAGTATTGAAATGTCAAATGATATCCAATAAATATGCACAATCACTGTATCAATTAAAAATAGAAATATTTTTATATATTAAAATTACTTTATAATTATAATTTATTTTTATATTAAAAATAAAAATGAAGGTAAAATTTTTACTTTAAAATAGGGAGTAATGTATTCTTAGAACATTTCCTGGCACAGAAAATAATACATAAGAATTAGTGTTAGTGTTAACAAATCCAAAACAGGAAAAGAGATAATCATCAGAATGTCTCACATACACTCACACTTTCTTCCTCTGATTTCCTCAGCAGATTGCTATTGTGTTAATTTATCAATCATAACTGCTTGAGTAAATTTGAACTTCCTTTCTTCCAGAATTTCCTTTCTTGTAAAGTCTGGACAGAAGTAGAAGCTTTGCAGAGCTTGGAAGGTTGAGAGAAAGCTGTGGTTCATGGCTTTCTGTATTATTCTCCTAGGGTTATGATAACAAATTCACCCAGCCCCTGGCTGGCAACATTTATTGTCTCAGTTCTGGAGGTCAGAGATACAAACTCAGTCACCCTGAGAGAATGCTAAAGTGCTGGTAAGACCCTGGACTTTCTAGGCTTCTGTAAGAATCTATTCCCTACCCCTTCTAGCTTTTGACAGCAGCTATCCCAACCCGCTGAAGGACGTGGTGTTTCTGCTGATGAAAGTTGGTGGTTGGTGTATTTTGACTTAAACAAAGCAATGATGTAGTCTGGAAACCTTAAAATCTTGAAAGGATGATTTCATAAACGCACATTAGTGTGTGTACATGTTCCTTTATGTGTTAAGTGTGTAGGTGCACATTGAGGCCAGATGTTGACATTGATTATCTTTCTAAATTGTTCTCTCTCTCTTATTTATCATCATCATCATTATCATTATTATTATTTTTTTTATTTATTTTTTCCACTAATTCAAACTTGATAGGTACCCCTTCCTGGATCCCCTTGCTCCCTCCCCCCTTTTTCCCTTCCTTTCCCTCCTCCCTCCCTTTCTCCCCATGAGCCAGCCCCCCCCACATTCCTGGAGCATCCTTTAGTGTGCATGTCAAACTTCCCTCTGTGTCCTCCTCTCTGATGAGGTGTAAGGACTCAGTAGCATTATCTAGAGCTCTTTCTTGTGTTCTCCTTTAGTGTAGGAACACTATTGTGGTTGTTAATCCCTTGCCTCTAAGGATCCTAGTGTTTGTAATCCATGCTAGACTTTGGGGTATTATTATTATTATAGGCACCCACTGAATCATCTTGCAAACTCTTTATCGTATTGTTTTGAAACAAAGTCTCATTGAACCTGAAGTTCAATATTTTGTCTAGAATTTCTAGTCATTGAGTCTCCAAAATCCTCTTGTCTTCACTTCCTCATTGTTAGAATTAAGGATGTGTTATTACAGCCTACTGTTTAAAAAGATTATTTATTTTAGTGGAGGGGGACACTGTGTGTCCTTTTGGAGGACCAAGGATGACTTCAGGATCATTCTGGACTGTTTCTACCTCCTTTTTGCTTTGCTCTGGTATTTCCCAGCTCTGCCCTCCTGGGTTGGAAGTGCAGGCCACTACTGTTTCCAGAGAGCACTTTTATGTGGGATCTGGGATCTGAACTCAAGACCTTCGCTTATGAGACAAAGTTTTAACTCCTGAGCCATCTCTCCAGCTCCATAGCCTACTTTTTACATGGATGCTGGGGATCTGAACTCAGATCCTCATCCTTCTGCAGCAAGCACTTAACCAGCTAATCCATCTCCACAGCTCTGGATTTTTAAACCCAAAAGATTTTCAGTCAATCGTGATTCTAAGATTTTGATTAGCTCTGAGATACTGTTATCCTATTTCTCTATTTGATTTCTTATGCTGTACTCAATTCTTGTTTGACTCTGAGCTTCTGGAGATTTTGCCTTGGATATTTTCTTGTATGGTTGTTTTTTATCTGGTTTTGCATGCTTCATTCTTCTCTTTTGCCTTCTATCATGTTTAGTGGTTGCTTTTGTCCCTTCCACATTCTCTATCTTTTTCACATTAAATATGGTCACTTTTTCCCACACAGTCTACAGTTTGCATGGGGTCCTACTATATGTTCCAGGGTAGTCTCCAACTTCAGGTCATTCCATCCCAACTTCTGAGTGTTGAAATTGCAGGCCTGGGTCACCACTTCTGACCGAGTGTTTTAGGAACAGGTGGTTGAATGCTTTTTGTCCAACTTAGAATTTATCTTAGCTTTGATGATGGGGGACATTGTCCATCCATTTTTGTGAAGTTAGAAACATACATGAAGTGCATCTGCATGAGACCCAGATGTCAAGATCTTGTCGCATCTAGTTAATGTCCATTTCATTCTGCAAAGGGTCTGTTCTCTTTTGTATTTAAGAAGCACTAACTCTGGATTTTGGGCTTTTTTCCCCTCTGTATTGCAATTAAGCTCTGAACACTGGCAATCTTTAGCAATATTCTTGTCTCTACAGAGTTTTTAAAAGCCTGATGTGAACCCTCTGGCTTTAACTCAAGGTTTTTTCCTTTACTCTTCTCCTTCTGCCTACTTACCTTACAATAGATGCCTGTCTGCATTGACAGTTTTAGTGAGAATTCTTAGAATTTAGTCAATGTACTTTGTCCCTTAGTACCGCTTCTGAAGATTTCTAAGCCATATACAAAAGCCCTAGAATTTTCCATTTTCTCTTTGGTTGCAATAGCTGTATCACTTTTAATTTGTTGCTTATGTAATTTGCACTGTGGTGCAGGAGACCTTGCCATTCCCTTGTGCTTTATTCCTCCTTTAAAAAAGGCTTGAAAAAAAAAAAACCACTTTGAATAGTATCATCAATCTGGAAATTATTTAGAAGAAAACAATAGAGATGGTAAAGTGACTGAAAAATTTGACAGTTCAGAAACACTTCCAATTGTAATTTAAAGAAGAACAGAGAAAGGATTGGTACTTACCAAAGCCTCCAAAACAATCAGCAGTTATTAAGCCTTACTTTTAAAGCAGTGAACAATTTTCATGCAGTGGTCTCAGTGAGGAGAGCCAGCTCATGGGGCTGTGCAAGTAGCTCACCAAGAGCAGATTCCAGAAGGATGCAGTGAAAACCCTGCAGAATCAGAGAAGGCTTTCTGTTGATCTTGCTTTTCTACTCATCTCCTTAACACCTCCCCTCTTTCCCTGCAATATCCTTGGAACTCCTTGCTTTAGTCTTGCTTTTTCAGGTCATTTACCACGTGGCTTTATTATTATTTCCATCTCCCCAATGCTATACTATTTCAGCAAATACAAAAGTCAGTATAGTTTTCTGATCACTTCTAGTTTTGGTTCATTGTATTATATTTGACCTTCTCTATTTTTAAATACATAGTATTGAGCAAATCCAGCTATGTTGACTAAATTAAATATTAATTTAAAAATATAGCTATTCATTTCTAACACTGGATTATTTGCCTACATAGATGGTTAAACTTACAAAGGTTAATAATATATATATCCTAAATATATTTTATTTAATAAAATTTTGCCCAAGCATACTCCCAACTTTCTAGATATTTATTCTTTAGAAATTTCACAAAAATCCTGTGTGAATGAAAGAGGATGTGAATAAAGCATGATAGACTTCAACCCCCCAAAAAAGAAATTTCACAAAATAAGTCAACTGAGTTTATAATAATTACAGCTTGCAGAATACAATCATAAAATTAAAAAAGTAGTCCTGACAGTATGCGTTGTCTTCAATTGCAATGTTCCAGTAGATTCTGATATTCTAGTAAGCTGCAAATCTCTTATTTGCAGAAATGTAGAGGATTTTAACTTCCACTCTAAGCATATGCAGAAAGAAAGGAACTTAAAATGCTTTCCTTCTAGCATACTTCTAGCCTTTATAATTAATGAAGTCTTTCATTATTTAAATATATAACCATGCTGGAGCCATTTATCTGAACTAGCAGCCACGTATTAAGCTGAATTATTAAAAGTTGTGAGTAGGCAGTCTTTAACAATTTATACATGCTATCTAGCTGTTACAAACATATTTCTAAAACAATGCATTTAGCTGTGATATTGCTTTTTAGTTGGTATGCCATTTGACAATATCGGGCAAGAAATTTTCATAAAAGATTCTTTGTCCTTTCACCAGTGAAATCACTAAATATATATTTTAACAGCCCAATTTGCACATTTTCTTACTTTTTTATTCACTGGTAGTATTATTTGCTGTCTCCCTGTGCTGAAATAGTGTGATTAGTGCCTTTCGATGGCCCATCTTTTGGTTTTCTTACTGCCTAATCTTCCTTCCCACTCCCCACGCTCAGGTCTGCCATACAGGGGTCCTCCCTTCCCATTCTCGTGTCCTCCATGGTTTTTTTTTTTTCTTCTCTTCATCCTCTTGCATCTTGTGGCCCCTTTTGCAATTCTTCTCCTCCTCTTCCATCTTTTGGTCCCATTTTTAAAATTAACTTTGTTTTTATTTTTACTCTTTTACAATCTCATGCATGTAGACAATGCATTCTGATTATAGTTACCCCTTTCTCCCTCCTGCTTCCTGTGGGCATTTCCCTAGCATGTCCATTTCCTGGCTTTATTTCCTAATTTTTTTAAATTGGACAATATAAAATTGTAAAAAATTGTAAGCAATTAAAGAAAATATATTAAGGATGCAGTTATGATTGAGCTCCCACTTCCACATGTTTCAAAACACATGATAAAGCTGAAGAACAGCATTTTGTCCATCTTCTGTGAGACTAGGCTCATGGCGCAAGCGCATGGAGCCCCAGCCCACAGGAGGGCATCCAAATATTTTTCCTCTGTGGAAGGAAGAGAAAAATTGAACATCAATGTTCCGAGATGTTTCTGCAAATATTTTTTATTTTTAAAGCTATTTCTTTCACTTGGGGCTGTGCTTTGTATACCTCTAGCTATTGGAGAAAAGATAAATGGGAAGTAAGAAGAAAGAAAAAGAAGAAAAACGTGAGAGAACCTAAGAAAAGTGGAGGGATAAGCATGGAGAATTGGAAGGAAGGCAAAGTAAACAGAGGTTAAAAAAAAAAAAAGACAAAACCATGTTTATGTGAAATCTCCAGACAATGACAAAAAAAAAAAAAAAAAAAAAAAGCCAGGCAGAAGAGTCAATAGTGATCCTGGCGATTAACTTCCCCTTCGAACCCATGGCCTTTGTAGATTTCTGTCAGTATTTTCATCCCTATCGCAGTATGAGTTTTCATCCTTTCATCCTACCCTTCCATCTCCTTCCCTTTTTATTTAATTTTGCTGTTGTCTGTTGGAAGTAGGCAAAGACTCTACAGTTGAGTTATACTCTTTTGTCTTGTAAATTTAAAAGATCATACATTCTGACAAAATCAACAGAAATAAATCATAAACATTACTAAAGAAATAAAATTAAGAAAAGGGGAAAAAAAAAAACCCCAAATCGCCTCTCTCCAGATGTTGTCTGAATCCAAGTCAAGGCTTTTCTTGAGGTCCATCCATAGCAGTCCATTCTGTACCATACAGTGTGTTGTGTCCAGACTCAGCCATGAAATGGCTACTTATTTTTCTTTCCACACTTTTTATTTGCTTTGATACTTTAAAATGGTCTTCACTGCAGATTGTTTGCTTAGAATATCACATGCATTCCAAAGTTACATACATATTAGATATAACTAGATGCCCTAGTTAAGGCAGTTGAATTTTTTTACAGAAACTTCTTCCTTTATTTTCACAAACAAGAATTAATATTAGAAGCGGTGACTTAGCCTCCTCCAGCTTTGGTAAAGGTAATAGAAATTATTAGAATGCACAGAATTCAGTAAGGTTGCCCAACAAAATCAATGTAAAAATGTTAGCTAATGAATTGTTTAATTTTCTAAAGGATATGATTTATAATAGCAATGAAATTAGTAAGAATGTGAAGCAATAAATCCATCAGAGGACATGCAAAAGTCTCCTGGAGAAAATATTTTAACCATGTCATCTTTACTAGGTGCATTTGTCACCACATTTTTCTCATTTTTTTTTCATTTGTTGCAAGAGCACTTCTTCTCCATGAGAAATCTATCCTAAACCAAACCACTAGAAAATGTGTTTTCTTAGAATAATGTATTTCTGTAGAAAAAATATTATGAGTTGGTCTAATATAATTTTGGTTTATGTTAATTTTATAAGACATAATTATCATGGTTTGAAATGTGTCCCCCACAGTCTCATGTGTTTAGCAAGGTCCTAGCACCTTGCTAGGTGGAGCCTTGCTAGAGGAAGACAGTCACAAGGGTAGGCCTTGAGGTGGATGAGTCCCACCCTACCTCCAGGAGAAGTCTGCCTTTGCAGCAAGCAGTCTGTAGCTCTCAGCTTCCAAAATGTCTGCGGTGACTTAGCCTCCTCCAGCTTTGGCCAGCCAGCCATGCCATCTCTGCTTTGAGAGACTGTACCTTCCCTCTGGAACCGTAAGCTGAATAAACCTCCTTTTCTCCCTTAAGTTGATTAACTTTGAGTGCTCTCTCACAGCAATAGTTAAGAGTAACTGTTACAGAAATTGGTACCAGGTAGTAGGGTATTGCTCTGAGATTAAGAACAGCTGGTACCACAACGTGAAGCTGTTTGTGAAGCTGAGAGAAGTTGGTACCCAGCAGTATGGCCAATGCTGTGATGTGGCTAGTGTGCCTTTGGAACTGTTTGTTGGCAGAAATATGGAGAACTTTGGGACTTTGTGCTGGGAAAATCTTTGCATCTTGGTGGTTGGGCCAAAGGGGCCTTTCTTGTGAGAGCTCAGAGAAGAGCAATGCTGTGAGAGATCCAGACAGTGGAAGCCCAGCTTGTGATGAACCAGAGGGGAACAGAGACTGCATTTGCAATTGGACGAGTGACACATGGAGCCATGTGTTGACCGAGAGTTTAGTGAAGTTTTGCCCTCGTCCTGAAAGTTTGCCTGAAATTAAGCTGGAGTGCTTGGTGGAGGAAATTTCAAAGCAATGTAGTCTTGACAATATGATATGGCTACTTTTTAGTTGTCTTCAGAGTTATGAAAAAGAGCAAAGAATCAGGCAGGAAGAATCAAAAATACAATGGCAAACTTAAAGAGTTGAACCAGGAAGAAGCAGAGAACAAAATGGCTGTTGAAGAGATTAGCTCCATTTGTAAACCAAAGCCTGCCCTTAATTTGAATAATAGGAGAGGCCCTAGCTTGAGGGCAAGATCCTCAGGGAAGGCTCCCACTTATAAGAATGCAAATCCTTTCAGAAGACTGGAGCTAGAGGGTGGAGTTCCAAAGCAAGAGTTGGTTTCTCTTACCAAGCAACTGCCCAGGAGTGAAAGAGATGGTCAACATAGAGAAGCAGAATCAGCTGTGATTCAAGGGGGCCAGTCTTGGCAAAATCGTCCATGTGGTTCTGGTTTTAGAGGCATCAGTGATGCAAGAGGGAGGAGATCATGGAGTCCTCTTCCAAGATTTCAAAAATTGGCAGAATCCAGGCATCATGAGGCAAGAAGCCTGCAGTTTAGAGGCCCAAGAAGGACAGTTTGTGCTGTGGAATTAAAGCCTGGTTTGCCATTGAGAAGTAAAGATGTTAGAGATTTCAGATACAACATGGGACACCTGCCAAGGAGAGATGTATATACCTGAGAGGAGCCAGCTCAAGAGAGCAACGTATTCTATGGACAGCTGCATTGGAGGGGTGGAACCAAAGCCCTTTGGAACTGAGATGATTTCAACAAGAGGCTTACCTATTGGACTTGGAGCTACAAGATTTGGAGTTTGTCCTGCTGGTTTTCGGTCTTGTTATGGACCGATCTGTCCTGGATATGCCCCCATTCCTTCCTTTTGGAATGGGAATGTTTATTCTGTGCCATTGTATGTTAGAAGTATGTAACTTGTATTTTGATTTTACAGGAGGCTTTGGACTTTGGACTTTTGGACTGTTGGGACTACCAGTATAGTCTATGAAGACTTTTAAAGTTGGACTAAGTATGGTTTATATAATGAGATGGCAATGAGCCTGTGGGGGCCAGGGGTGGAATGTCATGATTTGAAATGTGTCCCCCACAAAGGGGATCATGTGTTTGGCAAGGTCATGGCACCTTGAGAGGTGGAGCCTTTCTGAAGGAAGGCAGTCACAAGGGGTGGGCCTTGAGGTTGATGAGTCCCACCCTACCTCCAGGAGAAGTCTGCTTTTGCAGCAAGCAGTCTGCAGCTCTCAGCTTCCAAGATGTTTGTGGTGACTTAGCCTCCTCCAGCTTTGGCCAGCCAGCCATGCCGCCTCTGCATTGAGAGACTGTCCCTTCCCTCTGGAACCGTAAGCTGAATAAACCTCCCTTTCTTCCTTAAGTTGATTGACTTTGAGTGCTCTCTCACAGCAATAGTTAAGAGTAACTGATATATAATAGTTTTATGGAAACTTCAAAATATCTAAAAGTAAATGCTTTGTATATGTTGTGCTATCAGTGGTGAGAATGCTATGAGTTTTTTGAGAGCTGCAGAATCACTCTTGGCTCTTGGTGAGCTTAACTCTGGAGGTAGGGTACCAGAGGGCAGGTGACATCCGAGTCATCCAAGTTCATTGTCTCATGTCCATTGTCTCACACATGGACAAGGAGAAGAAAGATTTAAAATAAGGAAAAATGAGGGCTGGACAGATGCCTGGTGGGCGGGACCTGGGAGATCCCAGAGCAAAGCAAAAAGGAGGTAGAAGCAATCCAGTATGATTCCAAAGTCACACTTGGACTTCCACAGGGACACACACACATGTGCACTTCCCCCCCCCCCACTTAAAATAAACTTTAAAAAATTTAAAAAATAAGAAAAAGGGAAAAAAATCTCTCCAGAGTAAGGGATAGTTCTGAGGAAGGAATATTGGTTTGTGATCTGCTCAGTGGCTTTTTATGTATCTTACAGTAATAGAATTTTCTTAATTTGTTGGTATTTCTTAAATGTTTTTGTGGTTCAGAGTTGGCTAATCCAGTTTGTTTGCATCCTGCCTGTCTGCCTTTGCTTCTTCCTTTCTTCACTCCTCTTTCCCTTCCCTTTTAATCCTTTCCCTTCCCTTAAATGATCTTTCCCTTGTCGCTAGATAGAGTGTTTTCCTAATACTGCTGCACTAAGGGAAGAGGTGTTATTACCTAAGGGAAAGACTGAATTATTTCCAGTCTTTTCACATTAAGAACTTATACTGTGTATAAATATAAGTGACGCTTGATGCAAATACAAGAACTACCTTTGGTCTTAGAATTGTCTAACCAAAAAATTGAATGAAGTAGAGTTTTTCCAATGAGAATGGATTCCTTTCCTTTTGCCTTAACTGAGCTTGTAATCACTTTTTCCCTTGTCCCTGCCCTTTTTCATGTAGGTGAGGAAGGAGCTTTTATTCCACCAAGAATGCAAATATGGTAAATAATTTGTAAAGCACATGTCTGAGATATCAATGATGACTTAAACGTGCCACTGTTATACTTAAAGAAGTGAACTGAAGAATGCATGGCAACAGGGTTAGGGAATGCTACTGTGTTAATAACAACCCTGCTACAGTTTGAAAAAGCAACTTCTAGGGGAAAATCAAATCTAGTCATTAGAACAAAAGTCAGTTTTACCTTTCACATGTTTAATATTCATGTTATTTTAGTAAAATCAAATCTTTACCTGCACTTTCTTCCTTGCCTTTCTTTTGCTGTTTCCAAAAGGTCTTATTTGGAAAATGAGCCTTTCTTGTAGAAACTCAAGAACTAGCCAGCTTCAAAAATCTGCTTCCCACATGCTCTCTCACTTAAATGATCAGCTGTTCGGGTACTTGGGCTCTTGGAGATTATGTGTTTGGTGCAGATGCACTGGTAACCTGGGTAACAGTGGGGAAGGCCTGGGATACACTGCTATGGGGAACAGTGATATTCTATGTCACACTTCCCTTAATCGCGACAATGAAACTTTTGTCATTCTTCTGGCTGGCATGAGCTTATACCTTAAGGAAAACTGCAAGGGAACAAGACAAGGATTTTTAACTGCAGACAGACGCACCGAATTCTGTTTTACCTGCTGTTTAAGTCATGAACATTCAAAATCTCATTTTGTATCTCTTATTTGAAAAAAAATTATTTTTTAACTGTTATTTTTGCATGGTGTCTGTGTATCAGAAGCTAGTGTGTGTGCCTGTGGAGGCCCAAAGGTGACTTGATGAGTCACCCTAGATTGTACTACTTCCTGTTTGTTTTGCTGTGGAGTTATCCAGGCTCTGACTAGGACTAAAAGGATAGGACATGACCATTTCTCCCTGGCATTTTTTTAACATGGGAGCTGGGATCTGAACTCAGGACTTCCAGCCCTGTATATCTTATTTGCAAATGGGAAACAGGTCAGTTAGATAGAGTTTTAAACTCCTTGGGAATTTAAAACGGGAAAATTATACAGAAACACAGATTTCTAGAAATCAGAAAAAAAAATCTATAGAGTAGTTTATTTTCCAGAGAAAACTGTGTTTAGGAAGAAGCAAGAATGTGGAACGAATAGAACTGCCATGGAGGAATGGATTCCGTTGTCTCATTACATTTGAAAGGAGAAAGAACATGAAAATGTTCAGAGAACTGAAGATAAATGGGTAAGGAGGCAGTGCTGGAGGAGCCTGGGAATTAGACCTGGTCAAGAAAGCTTTCTTTCCCTTCTCATTTCATTCTTTTTTCTCTCCCTCTCCATGTTCTACCCTCACCACTCCTGATTATGCTAGCAGTATGTGTACATTATCAAATTTTTGGGAAATGGAAAAATGTTTATCAAGAAAACTGAAGATCATTTGCATGTTATTGCAAAACAATAACATTAGGAAAATTTGAATACATTTTCTTATCTTTTTCCTTTCATTTTTATAACTTGAAGCAATGTTTTTAGATTTTTACAAGTTATACATGCACAAGACTTTAAGACAACAGGTTCTGTAAGATATGCTAGGAGAGATATATTTTAACAGTAGAAGAATCTCTTGATATCAACCCCTAGAAGCCTCAGTAATCTGCTTTGTCTTTTCAAACATTTCTCTTTTAAGTATTTATTTTCTTGAGAGAAGTTCAAGGTTTGGCTATTGCAGTTTTTTTTTAACTTTATTTTTTTTAACAGTGTGTGTGTGTGTGTGTGTGTGTGTGTGTGTGTGTGTATTAGAGGGCACTGTGTGTCTCTGCAGAGGACCAAGGATCACTTCTGGAATCATTCTGGATTGCTTCTACCTCCTTTTTACTTCCTTCTGGGATTTCCCAGCTCCGCCCACTAGGGCCAGAAGTACAGGCCCCTGCCTTTTCCATCTGGCATTTTCACATGAGACTTGGGATCCAAACTCAGGACCTTTCCTTTGCGAGGTAGAGTCTTACCCCTGAGACATCTTTCCAGCCCCTGTTACAGTGTTTTTGTTTGTTTGTTTGTTTGTTTTTTAAAGTTAATATCATGAGTTTCATGAACATTTGTAAAAAATTTGTAATTTAAAGCAATAATTCATTTTACTATTCCTCATGATTTCATAAGTTGGCTGGGAAGCTTCAAAGTTCCTAAGAGGCAAGTCCTAAAGCTTGTTAGACATATTCATGTATCATTCTGGTCTGTTGGCCTCACTACCTAGCTCAGATTCTAGGCATGTAAAATGGACCATTGATGAGAAGAGCTGTAATACTCCTTTGTTGTGGGCTGTGGGCAAAAAAAAACTAGTATTTACCATGAGATTGTCTATCATGAAAAGTTCTTTACATTTTTTTAATTAATTTACTATTTCCTGTGCTGTTATTTCTTTTTGTTTCCTGTGAGAAGTTTTGTTCATGTACCTGGATGTCCTTCAACTGTCTGGAGGTCCTCTTCAACGGTATTGAAGGTAATAGTACTAGAAGTCAGACTAGAAGCTCAGTGCACGGTTGGAGCTGGTCAAATGAGAGATTTACTGCAGGAAGATCCAGCAAAGCTATTTTCTTAAGAAATGCCTAATGGTCAAATTCTCCAGGAAAGCATTTTTGTTCTCTTGCCTAGAATATATAAACCTGGCTGATGAGCACGTCACACTAAGTCCCCAAAAAGTAGCTTTCATATGTTAGTACATCCCTACCATACCAGTGCATCCCACACATTTCAAGCATCCTCTAGATACTGCACAGACTGGGGAACTGGATTGCATTGCTTACAAGTACTCTGCCAAAACCTCTTGTGGTAACAGCCGGTTTGTTGCTTGGCTTTGTGGCTTTCCCATTTAAGATTCAGCTTTACTGTAATGCCAAATCAATTACCAAATATCCTCTTTCTAGCTTCCAAAATCTTATTTCTGCTGTCAACTCTCCCTTTATCTTCATTTTTGTGTATGCTCTTTTCCAATCTTCTTTCTTTAAGTGTGGTTTCAAGAGAAAGTGGTTCCTATTGGGCACATACTATTTTACCAGAACTCTCTGCTTTATGTTACATTACATATACAGAGTAGACATTAATTTATTGTGTGTGATTTTTCTCCTTGGAGTTTATGAAGTGCTTGCCACTCAGTGAGTCTTCTGAGTATACTACTGCATGGATTGCTGTCAGCAAGGACTTTAAGTCATATGTGGTGCTGGGCTTTATGTTATTATTCTGGCCCCATCTGGTTAAAACTAGGATGAGCTCCTGACTCAAAGAAATCAGGCAAGTGGGTCAAATTATGACCCTGAATTGGCCACAAACAAAGTGCTTTGTCTTATGCAGGCTGTTCGTTATTCAACACTAATATTATTTCCTTAAATTGATGCTAGCTACTGATACTCCTAGAAAGAAAATAACCTAGTATTAGAAAAAAAGAAAAGTCAATTTAAAGGGTAACCAAACCAACACTATACTAGGACATTGGAATAGAAACAAGACATGGAGGCTGTTACTTGGAAATGAAAAGTAGGTCATGGTAACTTCTCTGTGGTTATATTTCAAGGCTGTTTTGCTATTTTCATTACTTCACAACAACTTTGGATTAATCAACTTAACATGAACATAGCTCTATTCTTAGTACAAGTTCTGGTGTATATTACAAAGTTTTTTTGTTAACCCTAAGCAATGATGGATGTATGGCATTAAAACCTGGTGATAATAATCCTGGAAAAGCAATCCTGACATCAGATTTCTCTTCTACCATTTAGGGTCAATAACATCTCTTAAAGCTGTAGATATAGAAAAATAACATCTCAATTGAAAACTAATAGATATAGATTATTACTCTCAAATCATCACTAACTACTTGAATTCTTGAAGCAAGTTTCTGAATTAAGTAAAGCTCCTTGACTAGAAGACTCAAAGAACTTCCCTATCTCTTAAATGCTTGCCAAAATATTCAACATACCCTTGTCTTTAGATTCTTCCAGGATCATGAAAATCAAGATTTGCATATGGTTGCCTTTCTGGGGACTGATTATTCATACTCGTTGTTATCCCAAACAATAGTTTCTCCATTATTCATTTTGCTTTCTGTTTATCAATCAAACCTTCTCCTGTGAAAACAGAAGATTAATAAATAGGGAAATGTAAGTAGCAATATTGAGGTATCTGGATCTTGAGAGAAGGTACACTGGGATCGCATGAGCGTATGTGCATGTGTATGTGACCAAAAGGTGGGGATGGTTAAGAAAGAGATGCATGATGGTTAGTAAATTTTGTGCCTAGGAATGCTTTTGGTGGGAAACATTTGCCTTCAAAAAATACTTTTAGTTCCTTGGACATAGTGCAAACATTTCAGCCTGGAGCAAAAATAAGCCTAGTGTTACACTTCTATTGTTGAAGGCGTGAAAATAAAAATAGTGAATTTCTATAGATGTACACAGTAGAATATTTTGCTTATGACTCTATTTGCTGACAAGCAATTGAAAAAAGCACAATCTTGGTGAAGAATTTATAGGTAAAAAGAGAAAAGTTGGAGTTTATTTAGTTAGGTGAGTGACAACTTCTTTCCATCTTGGAGGAGATGAAAACAAATTAAAAATTATCTTAAAAGGTTTTGACAGAATTAGAAAGTACATAATTTGACTAGTCTCAAACATGGGTGGAGACAACACAGGCTGAGAAAATTGCTTTTTGATTATTATCTTCTAAATTTTGTGTGGGTGTGGACTGATGAATCACATTCCTTTGCTTAGTACTTCCTCCTAATACTGTTTTATGTACAGGTGATGCTCAGCAAATGAAAGTGAGCCTCACACTGTACACTTCCATGCTAAACAACCATAGTGCACATTGGAAAACAGTTCTGTTAGAAAGTGTTTTCCTTGAAATTTTAGTATATGACTTAAAATATCTCACCCTCATAATCTATTTCTTCAAACTGAATTTGATTTACAAATAAGCTCCATGCACATCTAGAGACCACTTTCTAATGAAAATATATTCCCTTCTGAAACTTTTGTGTGATATCAGACGTGTTGTGTCTGAATTGCAAACAATCAATGGAAAGTTGGTGAGCAACTGTGAAGGACTTGAAGCAATAATAGAAACTATATCTTAAGATACATCCAAGTTCCCATACTAATAAAGAGCTCAAGAAGGGGCTCCTAGCTATGCCACTGAGTTCTGAATCCTCACTAGGGTGGAGGGAGGTTTGACATTCACACAAAAGGATGCTCCAGGGGATAGGAGGGAGGAAGGGGGAGGCACTGACAGAGGAGGAGAGAGGAAGGGGAGGTGAAAGGAAGGGAGGATAGTGCAAGGGGGGATGACTGGGGGAAGGGAGCAGGGAGGGAGAGGACAGGAGTACCTATTGAGCTTGTATGATTAGGAAAAAATAAAATGTGGGTGAAAAAAAAGATACATCCTGAGCTTTAGGTAAAGTCCATATGGTAACATGTTTGCCTAGCATATACAAGACCCTAGGTTTGATTCTTGAGCACTTCTCAAACCTGCTGTAGTGGTGCACATGTGTAATATCATACTTGAGAGGTGGAGGAAGGGAGCTCAGAGATTAGAGGTCACCCTTGTCTATTAATGAGTCTGAGGCTAACCTGGGGTACATGAGAGCATGTCTCAAAATAAAAATATTAAGTCTAAATAAAACATGAATGAAACACAATGAAATTAAAAGTAACAAAAATATATTAAAATATTATCTGATAGGTAATATGTTTGACAAAGGTGTGATTAAAAATGTTTAACATTATCACTATACAGTCACAATAAGAGTTTCCATGCTAACGGCAGCCCAAGAAGGAGCCCTGGCTATGCCACTGAGTCCTGAACCCTCACTAGGTGGAGGACTCAGAGGGAGATTTGGCTTTTCACACAAAAGGATGCTTCAGAGGATGGGAGGGAGGAAAGGGGAGGCACTGGGAGAGGGGGAGGGAGGGAGGGGAGTAAAAGGAAAGAGGGAAGTGGGGAGAGTGCAATGGGGAATGACAAAAAAGAGGAAAAAAATACTGGTTAATCTTGTCAAGTTGAGGGATCTAAATTTCTCACAGAAAAACAACTCTGAGCACGGCTGCGAGGTTCCTCTATTAGACTAATTGAATATAGGAGGCTCCATTCTGTTAGCCTGAGATCTGGATTGAATAAGGAGAAAAAGGTGTGGCCGTGGCTGACCTCATGTTCTGACTGAGTGGTGATTCTCAGACTTGCAACCAGATTTGCAACCAGATTTGCAACTCTACTTGGCCACTGCCATTCTCAGACAATGCTGAGGAATAATCCGCAAGCAGTTTCTTTAAGTTCATACTAATGAGGCTGATTACTCTTGTGTTATCTAGAATAAAACCTGCATGGAGAGACTGGGCTTCACTGGAATCCCAACCTACTATCCCTGAACACTGACTCTCAGCAGGATTCTCTGAAGATCAAGGTACCCTGTTCCTTTTACCTACTCATTGGTTCTTAGCATATTTAGGGTTTCCTTTCCCAAACAAAGCCAATTTCTCTCCTTTCTCTCTCTCTCTCCTTCCCTCCCCCTCCCTGTCTCTCTCTCTCTCCCTCCCTTCCTTTCCTTTCCTTCCCTCTCTCTCCCTCCTTCCCCCTTCCTCTCTCTCTCCTTCCCTCCCCTTCTCTTTCTCTCTCCCCCTCCTTCCCTCTCACTCTCTCCCTCTGTCCCCCTTCCTCCCTTCCTCTCTCTCTTCCTCCCTCCCCCTCTTTCCCTCTCTCTCAATGTCTCTCTCTCTCCCCCTCCATTTTCATGTTTATGTATGCAGCTATTCATGTACATGCATGTGTGTGTGTGTGTGTGTGTGTGTGTGTGTGTGTGTCCATATCTAAGCCAGAAGTTGACCTCAATCAAGTACCTTATTCCTTGACATAGGGTCTGTCAATGAACCACAGGCTTGCTGATTTGTTAGACTGGTTGACCAGCAATGGCCGGAAATCCTCCTGTCTCTGCTTCCCCAGTGCTGGAATCATAGGCTTGCGTCTCTCTGCTCAGCTTTCACATAAGTCCTTATGTTTGCCCAATAAGCAAATGACAGACTGAGCTATCTCTCCAGCCTCCGGGAGAGAAGCCAGTTTCTGAGTACAAATTCTGGGGCTAAGTGGTGTGTGTCCTGAAGCTTGATTATGATATGGGAGTAAGAAGTTATTGGCCCAGGAACATTTCTTACAATGGCAATCATAAAAAATCATTATTTTTTAATTCTTAAATGGCACAGAAAGTGTTTGCAATAATCTGAAAGATATAAAGCTCACAAAAGTATAAAACTTTATTTTCCCATGAAAGATATTTTTCCAAACATAAAAGTGCATTCATCTTTTTCTTTTATCCACCATACAAACTTAAAGGACATAAGGTGAAACATTAGACCAAAACAGTGCTGATGGAGTTTTAATGTAGAATATTATAATCTGTCAGCTAAACATCAGAAGTCAGAGACAATTTCTAAATAAACTAAAAATAAGCAGTTAATTGTAATTCGAACTTCTAAGTGTGTTTCCTTTTTGTAATGTAATTAGAGTAATTGAGTTTTTTAAGGTATGCAACATAAAAATGTTCTGGGTAGAAATAAGGTCTTGTTTATACCTTTAGCTAAATGCATTTTAAAAGCACATTCTCTCTCTGTGGCTGTCAAAGACAGCAAAAATTAAAATGTTCCGATGACTTCTCACTGACTTTCTCAGAGAGCCCAGACCTATAAAGAACACAAAGAGTTAAGATTTCACATTGATATCTGGTATTCTGAGAGAAATGGAGTGGTACGTCAAAATCAGGTTGAATAGAAGATTGGTTATTTGGAAAATGCTTTGAAATGGTATTAAAATACATCTATTTTGCTAAGAATTTCAGTGTTCTTTGTTAGGGAACAAAATTTGGTTGTGGATGTATGAAATGTATTTTTAATTTCTCCATTTTGGGATTTATTTATGTGGAATATGTTTGTGTGTACATGCATGTTCACATGTGTGTGGGTGCATGTGTATGTATGCAGAGACTCAAGACTGATCAGGAACCATTCTCAATTGTTCTTCCATCTTATTTTTTTTTTTTTTTTGAGTTTGGGTCTCTATCAGAGCTTGTAGATTGGATTACTTGACTAGTCAGCTAGCTCTGAGGATTCCCAGACCCTGCCTTCTTAAGCTGGAATTATAGGCAGGTAGCTATGCCCACCATGCATTTTACATGGAGACTGCAATCCAAGTTGAAGTTCAGGAACTCACTTCAGCTATGACTACCTGCACAAGACTGAGCCCAACAACATTCATCCTGTATAGGGAGGGACTCTTATGGACTTCCTGAGAGTCTATAGATAGTCAAAGGCTACTGTGGAAGGGTGCTGTTTTCTTTGATGCTGTAGCCACTAATAAGTTGGCCATTCTCCAGGGATACCGCTCCACTTACACAAGTAGTCACAATTAAACTCAATGAGTCACACACAGAATAAGACATCAAAGTAAGAGAGAAGGCTTAATGGTAAGAACAAGAGCTTCAGTGAGAGAGGTAGGAAGTCAGTTTTGAAGACTATAACCTTGGAACCATAACTTATTAAAAAGGCAGCTCTGACCACTACCTGTATTTCTAAAGACTCTATAATGAGACCAACAAATAACCATCAAGAACTGTTACCTATTCCTCCATGTTGCAGTCTGCCTGCAACATTGCTGATAAATGACCATCAAATGGCTTAAGAGAACAAGGGGTTTATTCTATTATGATTTCTGGTTACAGTTCTTAGTCCAGCTTGATGGGAGGACACGCACTAATACCAGGGCCTAGGGAACTGACCACACCATCACTGCATAACAGCTGAGAGATGGATTATCCTTCCTTGCCAGACCAGCATGTCTGGCCAAGTGAACCATGCTCTGGGTCTTCCCCAGCAGCTAGACAATCTCAGGTTTGCTCTGGGCTTAACTCAACCATCAACTCTCTACAACTGTGCCCAGAGCTCAAACCCTCAACAGTCAAGTTGACACCTGTGCCTAACCATGACATTCCATTTCCTTCACTTATCTTTTATTCTAGAACCAACCTGAAATCTTTCCAGATGCCCAGCTTTTGTGTTTCCTTTCAGTTCTTGACAAAAACACTTTTCCTTTTCCCTTTCCCTCTTACCTTCTAATCAATCATATAGAACTGCATATCCTCAATGACTTTTCTTCCTGCCCTTTGGGCTCATTTGCACATAGAAATACTGCTTATAAAGTATTTATAATCAAGAAAGGAAATGCAAATAAGAATCTTTATGGTACTGTAACTCTGGGTGATAGAATTATAATTAATTTGGGTTTAATTTTAAGCTTTCTTAAATTTTTATACTTTTCCAAAATGAGCATTCATAATTTAAATTTTTTTTTATATTGAGATTAAAAATAATCAATGTATACTCACAGCACAAAATTTAAAAGAATCAAGAAATACAATCAAAAGTTAAATTAACAATGTCTTATTTTTTTCATTTTCTTTCTAGAGCAGTATGTCAGCTTCTGAGTAATCCAAGATAGACTAGCAAAATCTTAATTTATTCAGACACCTGATAACATTCATTCAACAAGACATTTTTCACTCTTTATCATATTCCTCAATCATCTTTTATTACTCTATACTTGTAATAGTTGTTCCCTCCCTCCTTCCTTCCCAAACTTTTCCTACTCTCTTTTCCTTCCTCCTTTCCCTTCCCTTCCTCTCTCCCTCCTTCTCTCTCTCCCTCCCTTCCTCCTTTCTTTCCTTCTTTCCTTCCTTCCTTCTTCTGTTATTTCTCTGGTTATTAAACTCATGTCTCTATATCTGAGAAACTTTTGCCTTAGCTCTGCTCTGCATCTCAATTCCTGTGTTAAGTTTTCTTATCTGAATAGTTATTTTCTTATTCTTTTTTAATCTCCTCAGAGTGTTTTTGTTACGACTTGTTTTTTCATATTGCTTTACTGCACTAAATTCAGAAAATACTTATCTATTTTAAAGGAATTTTTGAGAACATTTTAAAGAAAAAATAAATCATTACATTTATTATCTCAAGGATAATATGAGTCATTGTGTCCAAGAAGGGGAAATGCCTTTGTTCTCATTCAGATCTTTAGAGAAGTAGTTCGCTAGCATTTCCAAGGTGACTCAGCATCACACACACTGCTTATTGCGGGTCAGAGTTATGGCCTGAAGTGTGGGACATGTTTGCTGCTATTATGTGATGGGTATTTTCTTCCATTAAAGTTTCTACCTACCGTTTATTTGTAGAATGACGATCTGCATACTTTTTTACCCTGTAGGTATACTTTATTCTCTTGCTATGTGTCAAAGTTTTGACTGACAGCTAGATATAATGATATCTATCACCTGCAGAAGATAATACTTTTGACTTCTTTCTAGATTTTTTAATTTTTTTATTATTTATTCAATTGTGCGTGCGTGTGTGTGTGTGTGTGTGTGTGTGTGTGTGCGCGCGCGCACGTGCGTGTGTGTAGAACCACGGGCGAATTTGGGAACCACCATGGACGCCTCCACCTCCTCCTTGTTTACTCTGCTCTGGGATTCACAGACTCTGCCATACCAGGACCAGAAACGCAGGCCGCCCCTGCTTCCGCCTGGCATATACGTGGGGTCTAGGATCCCAACTCTGGACCTTCCGCCTGCAAGGCAGAGGCTTAACCCCTGAGCCACTTCTCCAGGCCATCTTTCTCGATTTTTATACCTTTCACATGTTGAAAATTTTTGGTAGAACTGACTTGTGTGTCTGGAAAGCTAAATGAACCAGTATGTTTTTCTATTTCTTCCATAAAGATTAATCCATGTGGGTTATCTTGTGTTAGCAATGTAAATTTTCACAGACTGTTTTACTTGAGTTTAAAGTACATCTCTAACTTAGTTGTATTTCAAATATCTTCTCGAATTTTTTTCAGTTTTTAACTTTATTTAAAAACTTAGGTGTGATTTCTGTCCATCTTGATTCAGTTACTTGATTCAGTTGCTTGCATTCTGTTTTTAAATTAAGATTATTAAAACTTTAATTAATTTTTAAAATTTCATGCTATAATGAATGAATTTTGCTTTTTACTTTTAATTATTATAATTTTCTTAAGATTTTTGCTTTGTTTTAAATTCACAACTTGATTGCTTTATTCATGTATTGTTGCTAATTCTTGTTTATTCACATAAGTACTTGCATTTCTGGTTTTTTTTCATTACTTTGGCTTTGTCTGGACTTCTATAGTTCATCACTGTATTATGGTCATTTTCTTTATTTTTGTGGGATTTTAGTCTGTCTTTCTTTCTGTATTTAAGAATTACTGACGATACTAGAACTGTGATCATTTGTTGGGCCTTTCTTTTCCAATTTTAATATTAATTTCTGGTATTATTATATAATATATGAGAATGGAAATGATCTAATTATTTTTGAAATTTATTTTTAACACTTTATAAGAAATTATTTTTCCCACATTTTATTTTTTTTCCTAATCATACAAGCTCAATAGGTACCCCCATTCTCTCTCTCCTTCCTCCCCTCCCCAGCCATCCCCCTTGCATTCTTCCCCCTTCTTCCCTTTCTTTATCCCCCTACCCCATCCCCCTTGCTCAGTGCCTCCCCCTTTCTTCCCTTCCATCCCCTGGAGCATCCTTTTGTGCGAATGCCAAACCTTCCTCTGAGTCCTCCACCCTAGTGAGGTGTAAGGTCTCGGTGGCATAGCCGATCGCCCGTTCTTGGGCTCCCCTTTAGGATGGGAACTCTATTATAACTGTTAATCCCTTGACTCTAAGAATCCTACTGCCTGGATCCTTCTCCCCTGTGATCCATGCTAGACTTTGGGGGGTCATTGACATGTCAGCCATTGTACAGGTCAGGCAAAGTCCAATTCTGGCTGCTGTAGCCCTGACTTGTGTGGAGTATCTTGTATATCGTTGGTCTTTCCCATCTTCAGGCTTTTACAATCTTGCCGCCCACTCTTCCGCAAGATTCCCTGAACTTTAGGATGGGGAGAGATTTGGCTGGTCTGGTTCCAGGTGATTAATGTAGGTGAAATTTATATCTTGTGATTATAATATAATCAATGTTTATAAATGATGTATCACTTGTAAATGAAATTTTGTGTTTTCTGAGTGCAGAGTAGATATAAAACATTGAGATCTATTTTATATTGTTTAGTTACTATATGCCTTTAGTAAGCTTTTCATTTACTTATTATTAAGCAAGTGAATTACAGACTTCTACAAAATATCTTTATTCCCTTTAATTTTGACCTTTATTATTTACTTAATTTTAAATGTTTCTCTTACAAAATTAGATTTTGTTTTATAGTCCTAATTAAAGACTTTTTCTTTAGAGGTTATTTATTTAAATTTATTTATGGAGCCAAGACATGATTTAGGTCTGATGTATTTTCTCAAAAGTTATATTTTAAATTTTATTTTCCCTTTCATCTTTTGTTATGTGACTATGTTTGGTTGAGTTTATAAAATTTATTTGTAATAGTAGAGCTCATAGTGTGTACATAGGTATTCTAGTAGTGAATTTGCAATTAACTTTATGCAGTTTGTAAATATAATGTATGCCCCTACATATGAAAATGCAATTTTATTCCTATTTAGGATCCAGAAATGTGTGTTACTTTCTGTGTAAGCACTGTTTGCTCATCATTCTAAGGATTACCAAGACAAGTGGCATTTCTCGATGTGGTCTTTCTTGAACTAGTCTTACCTTGTTAAATTTCATTGCATTTTAAAATTTTTGTTTACTGTTTTTTGAGTGTGTATGTGTGTACCCTCTTGTGTGTGTATGTGTGTGTGTGTGTCTATGTGTGCAGGTGGATTTGGGCATGTGCAGTTTTGAAGGCCAGAGGCAGATGTTGCATGTATTCCTCTATATCTCTATTTTTGAGATTGAATCTTCTAAAAACAACTGAAATTGCCTTTTGTTCTTCTTTCAATATAATACTTTTTTTCAGTGGTATTAACTTCATGTGCTTTGGGGAATATTTTTATTCAATTAGAGTTTCATACAATGAATACAGTAAATTTATGATCTTTTCAAACCAATTTCATCCTCTTCTTCCCATTGCAATCATTCTTCTTACCTGCCAATCTTCCTCCTACTTTCATGTCTTTTTGCACGGCCCACTAAGTTTCATCTGGGTTGCCTTTGCTGGTATGTGCCTGAGCAGTTGCTGCTGCAGCATGAATCATATATCAGTGAGTATACATTTATTTTATTTTTCTTATTGAGGAAAGCATCTTCTCCCCTTTCCATTAGCAATAAATTTTCATCAGTCTCTCAGGAAGGTATGAAGCCTCTTGCAATCATTCCCCTTCCATGATGAAATGTCGATAGGTCAAATCCTGTACATGTGTGGAAGCACACATAGCTGCCCTGAATTCATGGAGGCAATAGTCCTGCCATGTTTAGAAGCCCCGCTTCAAGCTCTTACAATCTTATTGCCCCTCTTAAATGTTTCCTGAGCCTTCTAGTGGGTAAAGGTAGTTTAGATATTCTGCACAAAGTCAATTATTTTCTACACTTTGGCCAAATGTGATTTTCTGTAATAAGCACCTTCCTTTGAGAAAGGAAGCTTCTCTTTTTTTAATCACTACATCTACTTCTACACCATTTTATCTTTATTTTCAATTCCATTGTGTAGATCACTGTACATAAGGATATTCCCACACAAATATGTTTTGTATATTTCCTTATTAATTCTATAATCTCCTTAATACCCCTTCACCTCTTTCCTTTAGTGTCCTTTGTTTTCTGGTAGTTTCATTTTTTACTTTCTGGTCATATATTCACACATATAGAAAATCTAGGAAGCACATATGACAGAAAACATAAATAATATGTCTTTCTTAGTGGATCCATTCATTTAATATTATATCCCCTGACTATGTCCATTTACATGAAATGAAAGAACTTCATTCTTTAGGGCTCTTATTAGACACCTAGATTTTTTTTAAAGTTACCTAATGTGGGAGAATGGGTAGTTTATGTATAGTTCATTTGTTTCCAGTTATTTGTTGCTTGGAAAGATAGGGCATGTGTCCCCAAAAATGTTGACAGTGGATTGCTTTTCAATTAGAAGGTGAATTAATTTACAGCTGGTTGAATTGCAATGAAATCCTCTTGTATTGGAAAGCTATATCAGAGACAATTTATTCTGAGTGATTCAGGAGAACCATCTTCCTTTTCCTCCAGCCCTTCAACAATAGCTTGTGTGTCTCTGCTTTGATTTCCTTTTATGAGACTTTGGTGTAAAAAAGAACAGATTTTTACCCTTAGGGAGGGTTTTAGAAGTCTATCACAAGTAAGGCATATCTGTCTGGTTGCTTCATTTTCTAAAGTTTTAATAGAATGCAACTGTTTTTTCTATGAGCTATTGTCAACAATTGTTTTTGTGCTATGGTACTTTGTTCTAGTCTCTAGGCTTCATGGTTCAGGAAGTCTTCAATAATAAATATTTAGTCTTTCCCAGAATGTTTTCTGACTCCTGTTTTAGGACATTTATTTTCTACTTTTAATGCTCATCTAAATCATGTGGAATACTTTATGAAAATATAGGCTTTTGGGGTTCCACTGTACATATTAGTTGCAGCAATTCTATGGAACCTTAAAAACTCGAGTAATTCTGACTTAGATAATCCCTATTAGATAATTGAGAAATACTACCTCAAAGCCATCAATCAAATGTCGAGAAAATTCAAATCCATGTGTAATGCTTTCATCCTTTTCTCTCCAGTTAAAACAAAGCTCTGGTGTCTTTGCTTACAAAATGCAGTGTTTTCCTTATTAAAAGATTTCACTTCCATCAAAAACAAATATACTTACACAAAGGTATAAAGCATACATATTTCACAAAGGACTTTCAAAGTAGATTTAGTTTGAAATGTACGTGAAAAGGTTTGGAACAATATACCTTGGTTCTATGCTCATGAATACATTTTTAGGGAGTCTGTTCATACAACTTGATATGTATTGAAATAATTTGTTTTTAAAGAATTGCTCCTATCATTGAATAAATTCCTAAAGGATTTTTTTTAGCAAGAAAAATATAAAATGCTTACTTAATTTTTTATCCTTCTCCTGTAAAATTACTTACTGTAAGGTGATTTTGTTACTGGATTTCTTTTGTTTACACCTCCGGAAAGGAAATTACAGAGTAAGACGATGCCAGTGTTTCATGTTTTAGTGTTAAGAATGAGGGTTATTGGACTTTGAGTATCAGAAACGATTAGCTAGTAATATGAAAATGCTGCTCAGAGAAAGAAAGAATGAAGAACCCGTATTAAGATTTCCCTGAAAAACTGTGAGCAGGGGAATTCCATAAGCTTTGCTAAAGATTCACATTCTGGGGTGGGGGTAAGCTCAGGAAGAGTGCTTGTTTCACATTCATAAAGGCTCGGGTGGGCTGCAGAGCTAGCTTAGCAGGTAAGGGACTGGCTCCCATAGTCTTGGGTTTGCATTGCCAGCAACGAAAACATAAATGAATAAAATCACATCTGAGAATTTTTTTTCTTGCGTATTCTGTTTCCTATTTTAGGATGAATCCTGTAAGTCCACATTTTTAATAAGAAAGTTGGAAGGTTCTTGTAATAAGGAAAACTTAGGAAACACTGATGCACACTTAGACTTTACTACTCAGTGGCCATCATTATAGGCCTTTTACCTTTGACTGTTAAGAATTACAGAAAATCAGTGTGGACTGTATTCTGTATTCTTTAGACATCCTCTTGCAGGTACTTTTCAGTTCATCACATGGATTTTTTTTTTTTTTTGCCTTTGGTGAGAATGTTCAGATGCATGATTTGTAGTTGGGCCACCACCTTAGTTATTAGACCATTTGGTGCTTTGTCATGTTTGGCAGAAGTGTCCTGAGTCCTTAGAGGATCTAGTTCTGTATCATGTAATTTGTTATTTAACTTTTTCCTTACAAAATGTTTGGGCCTAAAGCCTCCAAATCTTCTATATTATATATCCCTATGTGGTTGTGCAATGTAAGAACTGGTAAACTCTATAAAATAATTTGTTATGTAACTTTCCCTCTATAGGCACATAAAAATAGAACCAAGCAAATACCCCTTTGGTTCATGTTAAGTAGATAGAATCTTTTCAAACTGGGTAGGGAAGACATTTTAAATGGTGTTTTAATGAGAATTAGGGAAGGGGTATGTAATTTGAAAACATCCTAAATAACATGATTTTTATTTATAATATAATGAAAAATATTGCATCTGTGCTTTTCATAATTTCAGTCAAAGAAAAAGAGTAAACAAGTAAAAGAGAAAAAAATTTCTTAATTGGTGGGGCTATGTAGAAGCCATGCTGATTTTAGCTAGAGGCATCTCACTTGGAAGGGATATGAGAAATGTAATTTAATTTTAGCAAAAGAGGACAGGGCTTGAAGAGCTTAGGACCAAGATAGATGTCTTTTGATATTTCCTCAAACATTAAGATTCTGTGAGTTTTCACATACTCAGAAATTCTTATTCTAAAATATCTTAGTCTGATCACTTTCTTCTAGCACGTGTGTGCAGGGTTGCTACATATGCAGAATTAGGAAGAAAAGAGTGTCCTTGGTCCTAGGATGAAGAACACTAATAAGTGTTCTAGATACATGAAAAGAATAGTAACTTTTGCTAAACCCATCACAGTATCAAGGGCACAGTCTCATATCTAGGGGACCGCAAGCTCCTTCAAGGAGATAGTTGTGGAACTGATTACCTACAACAGATCAGGGGAGAAAAAGTTGTCCCCTGTCATACTTACCCATGGAAGATAATGATATGCATGTCTTTACACATAAATATTGTTTATTTCATCTTCTACTCTTCTAAAGATGTCTCGGATTAGTTAATAATGATATAGCACAAGATAATAAACAAACATACTAATTACACAGATAAAATTACATGTAAATTTTATGTATCAGAAAAATTATTTTTAAAATGAGCTTTACATTTTTAG
Source organism: Typhlomys cinereus (assembly GCA_023101885.1). NCBI lineage: Eukaryota > Metazoa > Chordata > Mammalia > Rodentia > Platacanthomyidae > Typhlomys > Typhlomys cinereus. The sequence continues at coordinate 2,943,204 of JALPQD010000001.1, forward strand.
AATCATTCTAAACTTACCAAAAAAGTTGCAAAGATAATGCATAGAGTACCAAAATTTTACTTTCCCTACTGTCATTTAGGATTCATATTGATATATTACTATCAACTGCACTCTGGTATTTATTCAAATTTCAGACTCCTTCTTCTGTTACAGGATCTTATCCAAGGCATAGCATCACTCGGCATCAACATATGCTTTGATTTTATTTTGTCCTATTATGGTTTCTCAGACATTTTGGAAACTAGGCCACTTTGATAGATACTGTCAAATGGTCTGCAGAAGATCCTTCAGTTTGAGTTTGTTTGATGTTTTCCTCGAGGTAAACTGAATTTTTTAGGATGAAAATGGCAGAGATACTGTATCCAATCTTAATTTTGGATAATCATTACCAGGATTACCTATTGCAAAGTTAATATTTTTCCTGCTCTGTTCCCTGGAATAGTCACAAGTAAATACCACAGGGGAAAAGAGAGTTGTTTTCCTTCCTTGGGAGTAACTATATAAGATTTTTCTTTACTATGTTTTTTCTCCTATAGCATTATATGAAATTAGTTGATTTCTTTTTTTTAAATTTTTTTTATTATTTATTCAATTGTGCGTATGTGTGCGTGTATGTGTGTGTGTGTGTGTGTGTGTGTGTGTGTGTGTGTGTGTGTGCGCGCGTGTGTGTGTGTAGAACCACGGACAAATTCGGGAACCACCATGGATCTCCTCCACCTCCTCCTTCTTTACTCTGCCCAGGGATTCACAGGCTCCACCCTACAAGGACCAAAAATGAAAACATGGGGTCTAGGATCCGAACCCAGGACCTTCCGCCTGCAAGGCAGAGGCTTAACCCCTGAGCCACCTCTCCAGCCCTGAAATTAGCTGATTTCTTAGTTCTGTCTTCTCTTGAAACTAGAGGATCTTGAATGAATTCTACAACTGATATGTCAAAAGGATATTGCCTGGAGAAAATCATAGAAGGATCTGGGTTAAGGCAAGAGGGCAAAGTCAGATGAGCCCATGATCTCAACTGGAGAGCAGTTTCAGATTCAAATATTTCCTGCTATTAGCAGAAAGTGTATGGCAGAATTATTTGGCTGAAGGTGACTAGACTTTTGCAAATCTAAATGCCATCTCATGATCTGGTACCTTCTGTCAGACTGTGGTCCAGGAATGATCTTGCACTTGAGGCAGTTCTCTTACACTGACGTGGTGAAGGGGGAATAAAGTTCATCCACTACTAAATACTTGCTTCTTCCTTGCTATTAAAATGACAAAGACTGACACCCCCCCCCCCCGCTGCGTTCTCCTACTCCTATTCCATCTACCTTTGAATCTACTCTTAGAATAAGACTCCATTTTAACAGCCTTTTATCTCTGCCTAGGTGGTGACCTCCAATACCCATCAGGATGGAGCCAAGGGTGGTGCAGGAACAGCAAAACTGGAAAAAAACCCACCATAATTCAGACCATCAGAGACCCTACATTAATCACCAGGAACCAGGGCAGCCTAATCTCTCCCCATCCTAAAGCTCGGGGAAATTTGTGGAAGAGGGGGCGGTAAAATTGTAAGAGCCTAAAGATGGGGAGGAGCAACGATATGCAAGATACTCCACACAAGTTAGGGCCACAGCAACCATAATGGGGCTTTGCATGACCTGCACAATGACTGGTATATCAATGACCCCCCAAAGTCTAGCATGGATCACAGGCACTAGGATCCTTAGAGGCAAGGGATTAACAGCCACAATAGTGTTCCTCTACTAAAGGGGAACACAAGAAAGAGCTCTAGGCAATGCCACTGAGTCCTTACACCTCATCAGAGAGGAGGACCCAGAGGGAAGTTTGACATGCACACTAAAGGATGCTCCATGGATTGGGGGTACTGAGAGAAAGGGAGAGAGGGGTGTGAAAGGAAGGGAAAAGGGTGGAGGGGTGGAGGGAGGGAGGAGACCAGGGCACCTATTAAGTTTGTATGATTGGGAAAATAAAAAAAAAAGATGAAAAAGGTAGGAAGGAGAGTTTAACCCCTGTATCAGTAAGGGTACCATTACCTTGAGACTTCATATCATTATTTTTATTGTTTTATTTTTCTAGTATACAAGCATGTTAAGCACTTATCCCTGCTTCCCTCTATTCCTCCCTCTCATCCTCCTCTGTTCTCTTCATCAATCCATCCCACTCCTTGCCATCCTCCTGCCTGTGTGCTTCTATGGGCCCCAGGGCTCTCTCCGACTTGTCTATTCTAGTGGGCCTCTGTGGCATACTGAGTTACCTCTCTTTGGGCCACCACGCTGAGAGTGGCATTTCCCTTCACTCATCCAGCTTTAGTCCCGAAGGTCTTCAATTTTTTATCTCTCTTGAGTGCCTGGATAGTTCTGTAGGGGCATGCTGATATGTCAGTCACTATGTAGGTCTGATTGGGACACATCTCACTGCTATGAGTTCCTGCATGCAGCAGTTTTTCCTTGAATGGAATATCTTGTCCAATGGTGGATCTTCCCATCTTTAGGTTCTTACAATCTCACCGCCACCCGCTCTTTTGCAATATTCCTTAAGCCTTAGGATGGAGAGAGATTAGGTTGGCCTGATTCTGATTGAGCCTTGGTGGGCCACCAGTACTCTGCATTATGCCTGGTTGTTGTTGTCCACTTCACTGTTCTACTGCCCCTGGCTGCATCTTGTCAGGGTGTTGAGATCCTCCACCTCTGTTGTAGAAGAAGACTTCTAAGCTGAGTGTTAAGTGTTCTTCAGATCTATGGGTATAATAGTAGCTATTTACGAGCTTGGTATATTGTCTTCTTATCTACAGGTCCTTTTTCCTTCCCTATTTTAAGTTCCTATTCTACTTAACAGTAACAGAATTTGTTCCTTCTGACAAGCATGTCTTGAGTTCAATCAGAAAGCTGTTGGCTGTCTCCTTGATAGTGGTCATCTGTTGCAATGGTGACTTTTATTGCAACTTGCAGATCTTATAAGTTGATGAGGCCTGTGATTATTTCTTCCCCCCAGTAGTTTTTGCATTATTCCTTGGTACTGTGTAAGCTATCCAGCAAGGATGTATTCTTCCCATTCATGTAATCATTCTACCAGTCTTGAAATTAGTAGAGTTTAGTGCCTTGGTTGCAATGAATTCTAAGGTAGCCATATTTAGTTACTCTTTATTTGCTTATTTTCAGGACTTATTAATTGCCTGGGAACTTATATGATTTACCTCCACATCTATTGTAGGTTTAAAAATATTCTGGTGTTACTTATTATTATTCAATAATGGTGATGTGTGAAGTACATGACTTTTTTAATTAAAGATTGCATGTATTTGTGTAAGAAAGTTATGGAGAGATTTCTTTTTGCCTCAGTCTATTTCCTTTCATTGAAATCCTTCGTTGTGAGCCTTCCATGGAAGTGAGAAAGCTAACCCTACCATTGTCTAAACACACAGAACAGCCTTAAACAACTGAGGTTGTATGTATGATTCACGTTCAGCCAAACAGAAGTATCCCACCAGAGGACCAGAAGCAGGAAGGTGAGATAATGCCTGTGTAGGTGATATTTAATCTGGGCACAAAGGCACTAGATACCCCTGGAGCAGGTGTGATGCAAATTCTTCCATCTCCTTCTTAACATCATGGATGGCAATTGGCAGGTGTGGCTGGTGGATCAACCCTAAGGTTTGACTGAGTATCATTTTGGGCTGCACTGCTTTCTCTTACTTTACTGGCACTTCCTGAAACCCTAAATAGCTCCTAAAATCTTGTAGGATTTTATTGCCTATGACTAAGAACAATAACTTAGACAGCAACAATAGCAAGCTTATACACTGGCAGGATTATGCTCAAAATAATATCTCAGTGAGAACCACATTCAATCAATTTTAGGTTCTGCTTCTTAGCTTTTAGCAGGAAAAGGACTGAATCCTAGAAAATCTCTGAGGTGATAAGGTGGAGAAACAAAATCATACTATTGAAGAATGAATGAAAAGTAAAATGAGACTGAGGTTGGCATAGCAAGGATTCATTGCAGGATGAAAAAGTAAGTCAGGGCAATTTCTACTTAAATTCAAGTTATGTGATTTAATGCTGGGTCAAGAAAATTCACTGAGTGCAAAAAGGGCAAAACATAACTTCAGACGGCAATATATCAATGTTTATCTAGCATGAAAACAAGCTGATAGCAGAAGTGCAGTGAGCATAGTTTTGTGTTATTGCTCTTTTATTTCTCTTGAGAGGCTGTCATAGCATTAACAAAGGTAGCAGAGCAAACATCAGTCCCAGCATCCTAAATCTGAACAGCGGGAGTCTCTCTGTGCCTTTCTCACGTTCAAACCATGTTGTTCATCTTGTGCTTGTTTCAGGATATTGAATCTTTTACTCATATACACCTAGGTGCCTTGGGTGTGCTCTCATAAAATGCAATGCCAAATCACAATCAAATAAATGAGTGAGTCTGTAGAATGAGAGATGGAGAAAGTTACATAAGCTAGTGAATAACTATCAGATAACAGCTTGAGGACTTATTAATAGGCCTAGACAGCTTCTTGTGAATTGACAAATGTCCTTTTTGTTTTAGCATGATTTTTTTTGCTTTCTCTTTTTAAGACCTACTTCACTCTATTTCTATATAATGTGTTACAATTTCAACTCTTCTTTGACCTAAATCCTAAAGTTTGGTTGGAGAACCCTTGAGCCAACCCATTTTCTGGCTAATTCTTAGGCTGTTTCATTGAGGGTAGAAGGAGGAAGGATGGTTGATGTCTTGATTAACACTTTGGAAGACAATCTTATTTCCAAGTTCTTGGAGTGAGCCTCATTCAAACCCTCAAGTACTGACAACCCAGATCTGCCAATGTCCTCAAGAAATAGCTAGCTACCTACACAGCCTATCTTTAGCCTTAAGTATGAAAGCTTGTGAGATTTATCTTTCCTCTAATTTTAAACTTAAATTTGAAGACTCACTTCCCCCTCCAAATATCCAAGTGATTTTTCTCAGTCATTTTGACTACCTTGGCTGTAATTCAGTTCCATCTAGCACAGTTTTTAAATAGAAGCTCATTTTCTTATTTATTTTGAAAAAAAATTCAACATTTAGATTAAAAATTAAAGAAAAACCAAACTCATAAGGAATTTATGCTATTCAGCCAATGTAGCCTGTCACTTTTTAAAAATGTTATTCTAAGAAATAATTTTAGGGAGCTTGGCATTAAGATTGTTTATCCGATGATATCTTTACCATTAAAAATAGTCAATTCACACTTAGGATCAATTTTGGAAGTTTTATTAAAATAGAAGAAATTGTTTTGGAGAAGTGTTGCTTTGGGAGTTTGAGATATGGTAAATCTATGTTAAATGAGTCCCAAGGAGTCCATGAAAAGCTCTGTGTAGAAAGGACAAATAGCATGCATCTCCCCTCCTGTTAAGAAATATTTTATTATTCCTACTCATTGGACTACTGATACGGAATAGCATCCTGATTGTAAGCAAAAACTCTCCTAGGCTTTATTATAAAGAAGTCTAAAATTTTTTTCATTGGTATATATTTCTGGAATCAAAAAAGGCTGAATTTTTAATATAAAATAGGTTGTGAATGTTCCATTGCTACAATTTGACTTGATAGACTTTCTCTCTCTCTCTCTCTCTCTCTCTCTCTCTCTCTCTCTCTTCTCCGGTCTTTATCTCCTTTAAAATAATAAAACTAATCTTCATAGTAGCTCACCATAACCTGTAATAGAAATAAAATGACCTTATTAGTATGCTATAAGCACAAGTAACAGAATGGAAGGAGGGTAGAACCTAAGTCAAGAGTTGAAGAGATTTTATTGTAAAGCTACAAAGTTCATGCTGGCCTTTCAGGATTCAGATGTGGGGTAGTAAGTTCAGAGTGAACCTTTCTCTGGGCCTCTAACTTAGCTCTTTCTCAGAAAGGGCTTTATTGTATGTAATTTTTGACTAGGACATAGAGTACCTGACAAGCAGTCTCAGAGAAAATGTCTTTTGTATGTTACTGATTATTTTGACTTGTAATAAACTCAATGAGTAGGTTAAACACAGAAAAAAACCATTTTCTGCCAGGAAACATGTTCTTAAGACTACTTTTTCCAATCATTGACAGAATTGTAGATCTGATGCGTCCGTAAGAATACTCTTATTTTCATGTTTTGAAGATTCTTCATCTAATAGTCTTGTATTCAAGCCAAATATTGATTTTTTAACCTAGTTCTGATTTAATATAGAAGTTGGAGAACAGTAGGAAAAGCAGAAAATTCTTTCATTTGCCTACCTTGTCCTTTCCTTGTTTCTGCAGGAACATCAAGTTAATGCATATTGGAGGGTAACAATATGGATTCCTGTATGTCAAACTTTGAAGGAGCCTCTGCACTTTATCATTCCTTGCTAAGGAAGAAACATTCATTTTCTAAACACCTCTCTGCTCTGGATCTATTGAGAATACTTAGGGTCTTTTTCCAGCATGGATTCTTGAACAAGAAATGATCAGAGATGCTCCGAGTGTATCTGCCTTGGGTATCGTAGCCAATATGTACAATTCATTTGTTGGAGGAACAACACTGAGCAAGCTGGTATCCATTCTTATGTCCCAGTAAGGTAAAGCAGGCTGACAGTATAATAATTAATATTACATAAATATTTAATTTCACATTCCAGAATGTTTAACTGTAATTTAATTTATTGCATATTAAAACTGTATTTTAAAGTCCGAGGTAAAAGGCAGATAAATCTGAAACTGAGGTAAAGCTCTCAGATGATCATGTAAATGACTGAAGCAGCAGATATAGTAGAAAAGGGAATAATTTTGAGGGACAAAAATCAGTGATAGATTTTGTACTTGTGCATTAGCAGAGGAAATGTTGGCTCTTGTAAAGCTACGCATTCAAAAAGGGAAAACGGACAAGTGTAGGTAAATGACATCAGCAAGGGGGAGGAATGTGCTTCCTAAGCATGGATACATCCTTTGCAAATATCATCTACATGGATATCGATTCTCAGGGAGCAGTGAGGAGGTATGCCTCATGCAAATGTCAGAGTTTACATGGACAGATTATAGGGAATTATGGCTGAACAGGTAGTCCTGGGACAAGGCTTAGACTATTTTGACTACCAGTTTCAGAAAGGCAAAAAGGCACAACAGTGGTTTTAGAACTCATACATCCCACCTAGTAGGAATTGGGATAGGGGAAATAATTTCATCTAATGAATACAGTCCATGACATATCTAATTGCAAGCATACTTTATGCCAGGTGTTTTCAGGAATTAATCATCGTTACCAGTCTCTACAGTGTTAAAAGTCATTCATCAGGATTACAGGAAATTTTATAAAGAAGAAAGGCCAACAATCTGGAAAATTTCTAGTTGCAATAATTTTATGTATATATGGTGTATCCATTTCCATGTGTCAGACTGCAGAACTCATGGGGGCCTCCTAACCTCACTGTTTATTGCCCATGGACCCCCAAACATTTGCTTTTAAAACCTAGAAATATAATCTTCTTTGTATTCTGTCACTGTTTGTTATAATTTACCAGCCCTCTTGCTCACTGCTGAGGTCAATGACCCTAATACATGGTAAAGTGCTGATGATTTGGATAACATAGGTACTTTAGCCCCTTGGTGCCTTAATTTCACATTAACAAACTCTGAAGAAAAATCTTCTTGTGTTTTGGCCATAGCCTCTCCATTACTTTCTAAAGCATCTCCTTTTATGATCCTGTATTTTTCCAGATCAAATCCCTTTAGTCCCTTAAATTGCACCCCGTCATTTCCTTTCATTGGCTGTCACATTTGGAATGGATCATCGATGTGGCTTTTGATAAGTCATTTGAATTTTAAGATCTGTTTTTTAGTTGGGTTAGTTGTATAATCTTGACTTGTCCTTCTAGTTTGAAATAAGATAGTATATATGAAATCTCTTTGTGCACAAATACATGAGATTGTTATCCTTTCTGTTTCTATTTTATTTTTTCAGATTTCTACTTCCCTTTAGCTGCTTCTAACACCCCCACCTCATGCATATCATGGATAAGTTTTCCATTGCACTTTATTTAAAAGAAGATAGTGAGAACACTAAAAGTGTTTAACAGTTCTGGAATAGAATCTCTGTGATAGTGGGGGCGAAGGGGTTCTTTTTTTTTTTTTTTTCTTGTTCTCTGTTTGTCCTGCCTATGAAGAGAACAGTTTCTATTTCTTCTAGCTGATATTTTTGAACCTTTCTGGAAGCAAATACCAATGACAAACAGAAATAAAACAAATTTAAATGGCTTTTGTCAAACTATCCTGACAGCATACCAAACTCATAACCCAACTCCCCACATACTTGATTTCGTTGCTAACATTTATTCTGCTCTGTCTCAGTTCAAATGGTTATAATTCAGCTCCCTGGACATTATAGGATCCCAGCAGTTTTCTTTGTTTCTTCTTTGGGGTGTGTGTGTGTGTGTGTGTGTGTGTGTGTGTGTGTGTGCCTTTAATGTATATGTGTGGTATATATGCACATGTGTACAGGTATGTGTGGTGAAGGGCAGTGCATATCCTTCTCTATCACTCTTCACCTTAATCCCTTAAGAAAGCATCTGTCACCAAATCAAGGATAGGCTGGTAGCCAGCAATATCAAGAAATCTAATCCTTTTTTCTGTACTCCCCCTTCAAAACAAACAAACAAACTAACTGAAGTTACAAGTGTGTACAACCATACCTGGCTTTTTATGTGTATGTTGGGGATGTGAATTCAGGTCCTTATCCTTGTAGAGAAAGTACTCTTATCCTGCAGTTCACCTCTCCAACCTTCTACCCCATCTCCTGCAGTAGTAGAATCAATATAGCTCAAGAGATTCTGAGGCTGGAATGCTGATTGGATATTTGGAATACCGCTGAGATATACTAAATGATGGCTTTTGTGAAAGTGACCTGTTAGTCTTTGCTTATATTAATACCTTCAGTTTCAAACATGAATTCAACATTGAGACATGACAGAGTGATAGACTTAATACCAAATCAGAATAACCTTTTCTTTCTGAGAACTAAACATTTCTTTCACAATCAATAGTGAAGCTGCCTCTGCCCTTTCCTCCATAGAGGTTTGTTCTCAGGAAGCACGTCAAGGAGACTGATAAATTCAATCTCTCAGATAGGTTCACAATATATAAAAGGTAGAAACCAGAATTCTGAAAGAGACACGAATGTCTTTAAGACAAACATCTTGAAAGTGTCTGCATAGACAGAACCTGAGACTTGAAGGTCTTAGAACTCATTAACAAATTGCGTGATTGCTAATGAAATAGAAAAGCAGGAAGATAAAAAGCAGAGAGGTAAAGAGAGAAATATACCATGGAGCAAAGATAAGGCCAGACAGTGAAGAGTAAGAGTATATGGGATATCTGTTAGATAGGATTTCAATAGAACTGTGATATCTGTCACTTTATTTATTTATTTATTTATTTATTATTTATTTATTTATTTTGTGTGTGTGTGTGTGTGTGTGTATGTGAGGGAATTTGAGTGCCTGTGGAGGCCCAATGATGACATTAGAAATCATCCTGAATTGCCCTATCTCCTTATTACTTAGCTTTGAGGTATCTCAAGCTCCATCATCCAGGGACAAAATTACAGACTGTTTTCCTGTCTATTAGGTATTTTTACTTGGCATCTAGGGGTCTGAACTCAGGTCCTTTTTCTGGGGAGGCAAAGTCTTTATCCTCTGGGCCATTTCCCTAGCCCTACTAAATGACTTTAAAATTGATTCTATATCAATTAGGAGAATGTTAGGTTGCTATGAGATCAGAATAAAAGAGTATTGAAAATGTAAAGCAATATCACTTAGATAGTATGAAGAAGGTTTGTTGTATATAGTAAAAAAAAATCAAATGAATAGCCAGTTATTCATCAACATGGATCCTTTCTAGAAAGTCATTTCAATTCCAAAAAAAAAAAAAATTATAGTACTGTAGAAGCAAGAATTAAGCCAATAAAAATCACATGTGGTTGTCCCAATGAACTCATTTATATTTACAGAGGTATTTAGATCTGTCTGTACTGGATAAGAAGACAGCAATTCTGAGGAAGAATATAGCATGTTGATTAACAAAATGAAAAAAAGAGGTTAGTTTTTGAGGAGTTTTAGAGAATTAAAGAGACAGCATCTGTAGAGAAGCAGATAAGAAGAAGTATACCACTAGATAAAGATCTGGGAGCAATAGGGTGAAGGGTGGGTCAGACAGGACAATGACTAAGCCTCTTTTCTTTTTCTAGAGTGAAGTTAGGAAAGTAAAGTAATAGCTTAGCATGAGGTCCCCTTCCATATATGGACAATAAATTCCACTGGGGATGAGGGGATTCATATCAACTTAATCTACAAATAGAAGAAGGAATTTGACTGCCATATGTAGAACACCATGGATGACAAAAGAAGAATAATCACAAGAAAGTCAAGAACAACCTGGGGATGATGCAGGGGACAGGAAAAGAGTGGATCGGAATACTGAAAGAGCTGTCAATGTAAAGACAAAAAAAGGCTGGGGGTTTCAAAAGAATGATATTTGCACTTGTGGTGTTCTGTAGTTAGATAGAGGACTGGTCACTGATATTGACTCTATCAATGCAGAGAACGCTTTTTCAGAGACTTTACAGAATTCTGTGTCCCAGGAAGCTTCAGTTTCAGCATTGGGTCTTGAGGACCCTTTTCAACGTAGGACTGCTCAGCATCAGTGACGTGGAATGAATACAGACCATTGCATAGATGACTGCTTCCCAGACCCAGAACCAGGATCTCTTATCAAATGAGTTTCCTACGAAGGAGATTACTACTGTTAGAAAATAGGAAGTAAAGAAGATGAAGAAGATAGCAAGGGACCTGAGAGCACTGGACTGAGCTTTCATGCTGGAGTTACTGGTGTTGTATCGTTGCATCTGTCCCCAGTGTTGGACAAGGGAAACCACAAGTAAGATGACAGAGACCAGGAACAGAAGGAAGGGAATAGTCAATGAAATCATTCTTTGAGGACTAGAAAAGTACTGTTCAAACAGTTTAAATCTCATAAACAAAGTACTGTTTCTGGATAAATGATCTCGGACTGAAAATTCCTTTTGAAAGTAATTTCTAATAACAGAAGGGATGATTGTCACACAAGAAATCATCAGAGCACCCAGCAACGACCATGGAATCAATCTCAAAAGTCTCCACCTCAGCCAGCGGAAGATGAAATGGGTGAAGGATGTGATCTTGATACAGTAGAAAGCAGCAAGCAAGCTGGTTAACCAGAATGTAAGAATATTCATGAACTCCCAGATGAGAGATAAATTCCAAAACACTTGATCAGGCCTAGAATAGGCACAAAAATTGTACACTATTGATGCCCATTGTAGACAGAAATGGGAGATGCCCAAGCTGATGAGGATCATTTCCACTGGCGACAGTCTTTTGAGTTGAATCCATTCTCTGCATAGTATTGAGACAGTGAAGCTGCTCTGTGCAATTATCATCAAGGACTCAAGCACATAGACGATGATGGAGAAGACAGTGAGTTGGATAAGCACCATGCTTCTACTCTGAAGTGTCTTCCTGGTCAAAGACTCAAACACTGTACCAATTTCCAGATGTGAAGCAGAGGTATGTTCCCAGGACCCTGTGGCATAAGAAAACACCTCTCTCTGATGCAAATTTTCCCCACTCGGTTTTGACATTGTCATTTCCCTATCTGCAGAATTTGTTTGTGCTTTACTTGCTGGTTTGTAATCACATCCAGATGAATGAATGGAAATATTATTTGAATGTGAATTCTTGCTCATGGGATGATTTAATTATTTTCAGAAAGAGAAATCTATTATAAGTCCATACTTTTATTTTCTCTGTATTTGATTATTTCTCCATCTTCTTTAAATGACATCTTCAGATATTACTTAAAATCTGAGTCACAGGAAAAAAATGCATTATGCAAGGCTTATTCATGTCCTGAGTAATGTTTACATTCTGCCTTATGCTGTACTAGCGGTAATCTCAGAAGCCCCGTTCTTACAAGTTTCTTTGGCAGCTGGCGGTGGGCACATTACATTCAAAATTCGAGGGTAAATAAAATGGTAACAAAAAGTCTTTCCTTGGAAATTCCCCCCACAAATGTGCTAGAAGCGCAGACCTTTAAGTACCCCCATCTGATCTTCTAACTATCCACTGGATCTTCAAACTAGAAATATCACACGGTAGAGAGATCTTTGTATGACATTCCTGAACTTCCTTTCAAATGAAACAAAGTGCTCTTGCTGTTGCTCAGCTGCCAACTCCAGTGTCTTGAACATATGATTTATAGAGCTTTGGAAATTGTTCTTGTTCCATTAATACCACTGCTTTTAGTTTCTCCTTTCATCACTAGGATTTTTTTTTGTCACTTTTCACAGATAAATTTAAAAAGAACTCTCTCACTGCTAGTAAGCACATTGCTTCTAAGTATATAGGCATTTTTTTAATAGCTGTGTAAGAAAGCCAGAATACATTTTTCCTTTGGCTCAAAACCACATAGATAGGCACCAACTATTTAGTTAGTGACTTTGGAAATGAAAAATGGATCCTGGCAATTGGTAGTGGGTGATAGAGACTAAATGAAAGTTACTGGTTGTACATATTATAATAAATTCCAAGCCTGCATGAACATTTACTTATTCAAAAAAGGGAAAACAGAAATAATTTAACATGAAGCTTAGAATTCTTGGAATTCTTAGAATTCTTATTTTCCGAAATAAGAACCACTGAGCTCATGGTACAGAAGAAAATAACACTGTTAAGAAATCACATAAACAGAATTAAAATTGGAGAGAATTTGCTGTGCATTCTCAGTAAAAAGCCAATAAAAAATAGCAAATGAAATAAAAAACAGTGACCTGCAACTAAAGGGCGCATCCATTGAGATGTATGCAGCATTAACATCTGCATACTCTGGAGAAGTTAAGCATGCTGTCTCCTATGTGCAGGACTCAAAATCCGTCAGGTACTGTTCAATTACAGCCACCATGTGATAGTCCTTACATCTAGCAGCAGCCACAACAGTTTGACCAGGAATGATTCTCTATTCAAAGTAGAACTTTGAAGCCAGCCTTCATCTGGAAGGTACAACCTTCACAGGGACATTCTCTACATGACAGTGGCAACTAAACAACCCAGGTTTCATTGGTGGGGAGGTTGACTGCGAGACACACCGAGTGAGTTGCCGTCAGACGTCACCCATGCCCCTTCCTCTGATCAGGTTGGGGATCGTTGCCCGTGAAGCAGTATGGGTAAGGAGCCTAGAGCCTGGTTTCCATCTATCTGCATGCTGCCTTCTGACTACACAGCAAGTACAGAGAGAGAGAGAGAGAGAGAAGGGGATGAAGGAAGCAGGGCTAGGCCTGTGCTCTCTCCCCTCCGGTTCCCCTCCAGTTCCCACCTCCTGTTCTTGGAGGCTCAACAGGGAATGGCAATGCCAGGTTCCCCCTGTTGTGGTTATTATCATTATGGCCATAAACTCAATCCTCACTGCTGAAGGTTTTGTGTCTTTGTCACTCCACTATTCCCTGACCGCATTCCTCATCTCATCCAATACTTCATTAAATTCTCCTCATGGAAGCACTCGAATTTCCCTTATTTCTAAATTTGAAAAGCAAAATTTGCTCAATATGGATTTCACTTGTCAAGCAATCCATACATATGCAACACTAGATACTAACCTCTGATTTGATACATGTGTATATATGAAAATAAGAAATGAAAAAAGCTGACAATTTTAAAGACGGTAAGCAGTGGTAGCCAATAATTTCATAGAGATGTTTAATTAATCTCACTAGTGTTGAAGATCATACAAACAATATTTGTATCCCTCGCTTTTTCAAAAAATAAAATAAAATTTGGGCGATATCAACTTGTCATAGCTAGGCACAGGTGTCAACTTGACAGTCAAGGGTTTGAGCTCTGGGTACATTTGTGGAGAATTAGTGGTTGAGTTAGGCCCAGAGCAAATCTGCAGGAGATTGTCTAGCTGATGGGGAAGACCCAGCCCATGGTGGGTGGGATTAGGCCCTGGATAAATCACAGAGAGCTGGTTGAGAGAGTTGGCATCCTTCTGTTCACTTGGCCTGACATGCTGGTCTGGCAAGTAAGTATTGTCCATCTCTCAGCCATTATGTGGTGATGGTGTGACCAGTTCCCTAGGCCCTGGTGTTAGTGCATGCCCTCCCGTCAAGCTGGACTAAGAACTGTAGCCAGTAATCATAAGAGAGAATTAACCCTTATTCCCTTAGGCCATTTGATGGTCATTTATCAGCAACCATGAAGGTGAACTGCAAAACAACTCTAATAGAAACTATGGGAAAACAGAAGGTTTTACATACTTCTGGATGGAATATAAATTAATATAACTATATTGGAAAACAGTTTGTCATATTTAAAAGAAAATATGCATAAATTTGCTCCACAGCCATTACTCATAGGTTAATGTTGTATATCATAGAGATACTTTTGTGTGTTTATGGCAAGGGAATAATTTACAGTATATTTTCTTTGTAATTATTCATGATACTCATGGATTTGTAGCTCTAAAATAGGCAGAACCCGAATAAGAGGAAAACTGTGGTGTGCTCATAAAATGCCATAAAACTACACAGACATTTATTTGCCTTCCTCGGGGCTAGTTTACTAGGTTTCCTCTTCACTGGCAAAAGTAGCTTCTTATAAGTTTTACATGCCAGACTCATACTGTAATTTTCCTTTTGTATATTCATCTTGGGCATAAGAGTCAGTTCTGGGAATAGAGACCATGACAGAAGCCTGCTGAGATGGCCTCCAAAAGAAAATAGTTCCTCTCTGAAAACAACACACAGATCATATTTCCGCCTTTGCTGTATGTTACCCTATAGCCTGCATCATGCAGTTGATGCAGTGCGCAACTGGGACCCTGAGGGGAAATCACAGGAAATGCGCTTTGCTGCTAAATGCTTCCTAATTTTGAATTGAACAAACTTGGAAATATAAATTTGTGAGTTTTGTAGTTTTAACTGCTAGAAATCCCTGGAATTGTGGGATAATGACAAGAAAAAGGAGAGGGGCAGAGAGAGAGAGAGAGAGAGAGAGAGAGAGAGAGAGAGATACAGTGCTCTTGTTGCTGAAGGAGGAAGCATACAAACACTCATTTTATGTAGCACTTAAAGAAACTTCAAAACCCAAAATAGGTCTGATTGCTCACCTAGGAAAACTGTTGCTCTCTTCATGGATAGAATGTGAGCAGATATCTATTTATTGTATAATAAATAAAGCACTAGTCTACATACATCATTCTAAGAATACATTGGCAAAGATTCCAGAAAAATGTGCATTTAGATTGGTAGCTACTTTTTAGTAAGATACTTTGGTACTGGGTACATAAGTCTGCTGAAACTGGATGAGATAAATGATAATTCCTAGTTCATATAAATTATAAATGCTATGGTAGAGAAAATATACTTCCTGAAACTCACGCTGCTAAGATTGTGCTCATTAAGATAACTCACTAGTGTTTCAACAGTGTGGCCAACAAGATGAGCCCTAAAATAATATGATCTGAAATCAGTAATGCACATGTGAGTTTTCTTACACTTTTGTAAATAAAAGAATAATCCCTTAGACTGCCTACGTCAAAATGTCCCAGATTATGTACCTTGTATGGCAAAGAGACAATACAGATATGAATTGTATGATAAGAAGTTTGTCATCTTGAATCATTGAAATGGGAATAATTTATCATTGCAGCAGTAGGAAAGCAATACTAACACCAGTTGTAAGACCTTAATAGCCAAACTGCACTATTATACATATAATATACTATTATAATTTATAGGTATGTATATTTAATAACTAATAAAACAGTGAGTTTGTGTACAGGGAAAACAATATAGAATAATAGAAGATATAGGTAGGAAGGTCACTGTGGAACCATTCTACTCGTCTCCATGATTCTTGCAAAAAATATAACCATATAACTCTGGATTGTAGAGTCACAAGGAAAGCTCTGAGAAGACTAACTCCATTCTGCATCTCATCTCTACCATTCTGTTTTGTTTGGTGTAAGGCTGATGATCAGAATTTTATTTTAATTTGAATTCCACAGCTCAATGGAGTCTGAGGTTCACTGCTTTGGAGCTGCTTTCATGGATGTGAAAAAATAGAACTGCTGCCCAAGCCTTTGTATCTGGCCAGCCTGTTGAACCAAGTGAGTTCTTAGGTCTACACACGCTTAGCCTTTGGAAGAGTTCTGGGACAGTTCAGTCCTCCAGAAATTTTTGATGAAGTTGCTCCTCTTTAAGTACACTGCTGTCCATGAATGCTTTTACAGCAGGAGTCCTTGCTAGATCTTTGTCAACTTCCCAGTTTTGGGATCACCCATTAGGTTTTTCCACTATTATGCTAATTTATTTTATTATGTGGACAAAGGCATAACTTTTTTGTGAACACAAATGATGTGTTTAGCTTAATGGTGTTTGTCTTAATTCTTTCAAGTCATTCACTGTTCTGGTATGCTTTCATTATCACTAAGCATTATTACCATATTTCAAAAGATCTCTGTCTCTCTGTCACTGCTCCTCCCCCGTGTGTATGTGTGTGTGTGTGTGTGTGTGTGTGTGTGTGTGTGTGTGTGCGTGTGCGCGCACGCGCATGCTCACGCAGGTAAACACTTGCTCACATGTGTAAGCGCAGGTGGGTTCATGCCACAATGTACGCGTGGACATCAGAAGACCATTTCAAGTTCTAGTCCTTATTTTACAACTTGTTTGAGGAAAGGTCTCTCTTTTTTCTCAGTGTTGCTCACCTACTGTGCCTGCCAGGCTGCAGGAGATTCTCCTAACTGCTCCTAACTGTGATTACACATGTGCTTTTGCACCTGGATTTGCATGAATCTAGAGACTCATACTTGTGTCTTTGTTCATGCATAGCAAACCTTTTACTCACCAAGCCATATTCCTAGACTGGATGCTACATCTTATGTACAAATAGAGTCATGGCTTCTGTATGAAGATTTTGCCTCTGAAAGTCCTGTGAAAAATGTCCAGTCTGTATGTCACTTTAAGCTCCATGCATATTTAAATTCAGGGATCACTCAGCTTCAGTGGGAAACAAAATCTACTCTTGTTTCTGTGCATTAGATAAGGCCTCTTTCAATCTGTACTGCAGCCTCACTTTTCCTAGTGCACATTTCTGTTCTTTAGGAGAACTGAATCCATCCTTAAGGACTTTGGGAAAAAATTATTTCATCCTCAGCCCAGCATGAACATCACAGGTTCACCTGCCCTTCCTTTTAAAAAATATTCTCTTTATGAAATTTAAATTATTCCTACAAATTATCGCAAAGTTGTGTGCATGTGTAATTTGTGTGTGTGTATATGTGTGTGTGTGTGTGTGTGTGTATATCGTTTGCATGTTATTATATATATATTTGCATATTTGTTTTAGCCTTGACCCTTGTTAGAGGAATCCTAGATTGGTCAAAGAACAACAATTAGTTCTTGTGCTACTGGCATTCAAGGACAATCAGAATTGACCTATTTCATGTTAGAATGATTTCCAAAGGTCTGACTTTTAAGCAAATATCTAATAGTAACTGAAAGTTAGGCATGATGGTAGAGACTGTTCTCCTTTATGTTTCTACTTCTGCCACCTACCTTCCTGTATGACCTAAAGGAAATAACTTTTTTCCTTTGCTTTTTATCTCATTCTTTATCTAGGAATCACAGCACTGATTTGTTTAGGTCATATTTATCAAATAGATACACATTCCTGAAACCCTGGGAGAACATACCCAGTCAACTGGAAAATTGAAAATTATAGAAAATACAAGAAGAATTTAATGCTAAAATTACACCTCCCAGAGGACCTAGGAAGAGTTCTGATAAAGAGAAGCTAAAGACTGCTGTAATCATCAATAAGGAAGCAACTGTGTCTAAGTGACACACAGAACATTGCTGGAAACTGTTTTTTTTTTCCCCCACTATTCTTATCAGCAACTAGCATTGATGCCCTGGAAACACTGAAAGCTTGCAGCAGGATTCTGTGTGCAGCAGACAGAGCGTGTCTGCTTAAGAGGGGCTTCAAAGCCAAACACTCTCCATGGCTCCAGAGATGTTTCATTCACTTTGCCTCTCTTGCCCTAGGACATGACCCAAGTCATGTCTTTAGGAGGAACTAGGGTGTAGTGAGAAGTCCTCTCCTCAGAGAGAGTCTGCAGCCATGGTTCACAGGGATTGAAAGCATAAGCATCACCTGGAAAATGGTTGCAAATACAAATTCTTGAGTCTTTTTTCCAGACCTGCTGAATCTGAGATGCAAGAAATGGGGTACCAGAATGAGAACTTTAATGAGACTTCTTCATGGTTTGGATGCTTGATCAAGATAGAGACTCGCTGCTGCTGTCGCATCCATCCATCGATTCCTTCTAGCCCCTCTGACATCCTCAGGCTGTTCCAGTCAAACCGACTCACCTGACTCTCCTGCAATGCTTTGTTTCCAGACTGCAAATCCTTCAAGTATGCAAAAGTGGATGAAAATAAATAAACCATATATACACACCCCAATTAAGAAAGCATTCTTTTTTTGTTTTGTTTTGTGGACCTATTACAATTTTAGAGTTCAATAGAATAGGAAGCTTTTGTGCTCAATCCTCAATAAAGTGTGGTAAAGGAGAATAAAAGGTAGTTTGCTTCTGAAAAGCTGTTAGAAACTGACACCAGTTTCTAGGTTTATCTAGTTATCCCATTGCTTCTTAACTTCCTTCTTTCTTATCAGTTCCATTACTCCTCCACTTGGGAGCCAATGCTGATAGATGATACAGATGTCTCTATACCATACAAAGGAATCCCAAAGGGAAAAGGAACAGAAAATGAGCAAATGAAGATAGCAAGAAGGAATGACAGGAAAAAAGAAAAGAGTAGAATGATACACGAGGAAGAGAAAGGGTTAAGGGTTTCCAAGTCTCCTGGATGGTCCTGCCAGCAATCTCAGTCATAGGCTGCTTGAAGAGGCTGCTCACTGGAACTGGGTCTGGAAAGCAATGAGTTTGGAGACAACTCTTTTTAAGAGTAAATATGCTAAGCACATGCCATTATCTTGCTGGAACCAACTCCTAGCTCTCAAATTCTAACATCTAAACATCCAAAAATAGGACAATAAATGCCACGAATAATTTTGCAGAAGAAAAAATTAGGGGCTAATAAGATGACAAAGATATAATCTTTCAACCATAACATATTTAATAAATGCTTATTTTTTGGTCATTAAAATTCCCTTCCTTCCCTCTCTCCTTCTCTCCTTCTCTCCTTCCCTCCCTACTTCCCTCCTTCCCTCCCTACTTCCCTCCTTCCCTACTTCCCTCCTTCCCTCCCTTCCTCCCTCCCTCCCTCCCTCCCTCCCTCCCTCCCTCCCTCCCTCCCTCCTTCCTTCCTTCCTTCCTTCCTTCCTTCCTTCCTTCCTTCCTTCCTTCCTTCCTTCCTTCCTTCCTTCCTTCCCTCTTTCCTTCCCTCCCTCCCTCCCTCTCTCCCTCCCTCCCTGCGTTTCTCCCTCCCTCTTTCCTTCCTTCCTTCCTTCCTTCTCTTTCTTTTGTCAAGTTCTCATGAAGCCCAGGCTGGCCTTGAACTCATTACGGAGTTAAGAATGACTTTGAACTTCTGTTCCTCTACTTCCATGTCCTACATTTTAGAATCACATGTGTGCACAATCATACTTGGTGTTTGGCAGTTCTGCACCTCAAACGCAGAGATTTATGCCGCGCTAGGCAAGATCTCTAACAGCTGAGCTAAATCTTGAGCTCCTTTTTGTTTCAATATTTCTTAGGCTAGAAATTCTCAAATGATCGTGCAATATAAACAAATGTCTTTAAGTAGAATTGTCTAATGTTTACATGACTTAAGGCTAGTAAAAATGCAATATTCCAATATTTTGACAGAGTTCCAATGACAATATTCCAATGCTTAGACAGAAATTTCTCAATAGGTTTACAATTTTGCTATATGTCTTCCTCTGAGAACAATAATGAAAAGTTTATGAAATGCAAATATTGAAGATTCAATTTTCGAAAAGTTTCTTTAAAAGACTAAATGCTAGGATGACAAGAGAACTCATATAAGCAACTTTGCTAAAATAGAAAATATTCTATTCTGTTTTTCTATCCTCTCAAACTTGCAAAGAAAACAAAACAATCTGGCAGGCTAGACTTTGTCACAAGGGAGAGTTTACTCCAGAAAGATCAACTATGTTAGTTGTAACTGTGTCCATTCCTTGTTCAGCAAATCTTCACTATGATTCTACCATAAGCCACAGGGCCCTGAAGAAAAAAGAAAGAGTTTGTATCTATTAAGTTAGAGATGTTGACTTCAGATACCATTTTAGAGAAAATTAGTGGGAAATTGAGACTATATATCTGGATATAGCCTGGGTTAACATAAAAATTTAGAGTCATAAAACCCTTATAAATGTCACTTATTGTTATTTAATTTCAATATATCACCAGGGAATGTGTGTGCATAGGAGCATTGACGACTGAGCTCCATGACGCTTCAGTCTTTAGAAATCATGATGATGAGGAACTTTGCAAAAACAAAAACAAAAACAAAAAAAAACAAACAAAAAAATGCAGAATTAATGAGCCCAAGGAAGAAAAAAGTGTTTCAAAGAAATCTGAGTTGTCAATGCTACCAAATACTGACCATAGATTTTGGCAATAGTTAATTTGCTAGTTACCATGTTATATGGACTGAATTATTTTTCCCCTAAAATGTGTGTGTTGAAGTATTGAGTGTATGCTATCCTTAAGATTTAACTATATTCACAGATAAGTTCTTTGAATAGGAAATTAAGCTGAAAGGAACAATTATGTGGGTCCTGACTCATTATGACTAGTATCCTCATAGAAAGAGGAAACTCAGACACAGATTAAATACCCATGGAGAAGAAATATCTTGGAAGATAGTCATAAAAGCCAGAGAGAAAGGCCTTAGGTTCATTCTATTCATAAGCTATCTCAGACTTGGACCTTTCCGAACTCTGAGAAAATACATTTTGTTGTTCAATCCACTTAATTGATATACTGTGTTGAGGCAGTCACAACAAATTTACACAACATATTTATAGCTGCCTTGGAAGTATTGTGGAAAATAATTATCTGACTTGAGAAATTATCTTATTGGCCCAAGAATACCTTTACAAAGAGGTATTAGAAATATGAACAGATATTTTGCTTGTTTCCTCAATGGAAGTAAGAGTCACATTTTTTAAAGATAAAGAAAAATATATTTACATGTAGCGGAAATTATATCATGGGTGATTTGACAGAGAGAGAGAGAGAGAGAGAGAGAGAGAGAGAGAGAGAGAGAGAGAGAGAGATTTAGGTGAGTGCAGGTTGAATCCAGTTAAGTGGAAGAGTTGGGTAACTGATCTTTGCTGTTGAACATTCCCCTAGTATTGAGGAAAAGAGATATACAGATGGCAAAGACACATGGAAGTTAGTTGCTTCTATTTGGCCATTAACTCAGTAAACTAGGAAGCAGGGACCATTCATGAAGAAGGAAGGAATGGAAATGGAATTATGGAGAGAGGGAGGTATTTGTGAGGTAGGTCTTCTGAGTCTAGAGATACCTGAATATTGTGCCTTGAAGCATTCAGAGGGCAACAGTAACACAGACTAGTCAGCAACAAAGCCTTGGCACCTCTGCTTGAGAAAAGTGCTGCTCAGATTTCGAGGCATGAGAAATTTAACCAGTGGCCACAACTTCTGTCACATTCACACCAGGAGTCCTATTTGCAGGGGTATCTGTCATCTGCTGACTAGGTAAAGGGGAAAGAGATGCAACACAGGCCCATTTGAAATGTAAGGAAATCCTCAACATGCAACTTTGGCCCTCAGACATTCTTATTATCATGGTCAACCTTAGATATACTGTAATTCAAGAATCTCCCTACCCAATCTTCTCTGTACCCTCTTCCCTTCTTAGAAGTCAGGTCTGAATCTGAGCTGAATCTGAGTCTGGATTCACTCCTTATCTTTTCTAGCTTTTTCAAGTTTTGTTCTACATATATTTCCTCTGTCTTTCATGCATCTGATACTGTTTTGGTGTCTGTAAACTTGATAGTCTAAAACAATATAAATGTTGCAGGTGTTGGTCGAAGCATAAAGTGATAAGACAGTGTTCCCAAACTGCTTTACACATATTACAGCAGGCAATTAAGATCTCAATCCAGTTGCTACTTGGTGTTCAATAGTGCTTGACACAAATGTGCTGGTCTGTTTGCTAAAGTTTTCACCAATGATGACCTGGGAAAGCATTTCAGGAGACTGATTTGTCCTTGAAGTTACCATGAGTCAACCATTTGAAAACATGGGAGAAAATGCTAAAAGGAGTTATTTAGCTACTATGACACTTTGGAGAGAAATAAGAAAAAAAAATGAGACTTCCTGCTGAGAAGTGAACCACCAGGAGTAAGATACAGAGACACTTGCTATAGCTTACAATGAGGACCTTATGGAAGAGCAAAAAGAAGACACCACAAAGCAATCAAAAGAAAAATTGGTAGGTAGTGTTCCGGAGACACTGAAACATTTAATTGTCTAATGAAAGTGAGCCTTTTAGAGCAGTCATAGCTCTAGTTGAAATACCTGTGTTAGCTGACTATCTTCCCTTGCAATATTTCTCTATATAGATGACACTGAGCATGCAGAGTCTGCAGGACACCCAACCAATCCCTATGATAGTAACTACACTGGAAGATGCTGCCAAGTTTTCACCCTGCTAAATAGCAAATGCATCCCTCAGGAGCTGCCTTATCTTCTCAAAGCCTAGCTGGATTTGGTGTTGGATTTTATGAAGGAAGAAGGAGACAAAACATACAAAGAAGTGTAAGAATTGACTGTATGGATTTGATTAGATCTATAGATCCATGTTGTTAATTAGATCCATGAATAGAAGATTAACGAATTTGGATAAGGAATAGAAACTACCTGAAACAAAACTCATAGTAGAATTTAACTAAGAAATGTATAATTGGCATCCCTGAAAAAGATGAGGTGAGGATAGGCAGAAAAATATTTTAAGGTATTTTTAAATGGTGTATCCAGTAGAAAAAGTATGTATAAAATAAATGATTGTATCTACTCAATCAAATATAATTTAATGCTTTACAAAGAACTCTGTTTCCATTATTATTTGTTTTATGTGGGGTTTTTTTGTGTGTACGTGTATGTGTATCAGAGGGCACTGTGTGTCCCTATGGAGGGCCAAGAGTGATTGTGAATCATCCTGGATTTCAAAATAGAGTCTTAACTCCTGAGCCATCTCTCCAGCCCTACTAAGAGCTCTTAAGCCATTAAAAGACATGAATAACTCTAAACTCATATTTCTAAAGGAAAAAAAAACCAAAAGACTATATTGTTCCAACTATAGGACAACTTAGAAAGGAAAAACCGTGTAAAGAATAAAACAATCAGTGCTTACCAGTATTTGGGGGAGCACAGGTAGTAAGACTGTTCAATATGATTCAATATTAGGGGATAGATGTTATTCCGTGTCATAATTTCTCATAGAATTTACACTTCCCACCTGAATCTACGCAGCATGTGGACTTCAGGAGATAAGAGAGTGAGTGACAGGGCGATGTCATGGTTGCTGTATCATTCTGGCAGAGGGGAGCGGCTGTGGAAAAGACTGTGGATCTGTTGGGAATAAGGGAAATAAGGCTATTGTAATGAAAAGGAACATATCAATATTTAAGTCCTAAATGTTGAAAATGATTCTACTAATGCTTCAGGCTCCAAAGGATGCTTCTTTTCTGTGCAAAGATTTGTCAGAAAACATACACGGTCAAAGCAACAAGATGGAAAAGTGATTTTTATCAAATTAACAAAAGCCAGGATTTTCTGAGCATTTAATAAAATACTGAATCTGAAACCCTTAGTTTATATAGCAAATGCAATATTTAACAAGTGTTTTTGACATAGAGGAAACAAGTAGAACATGTAACCTTAGAAAATAATATTTAGTTAACAACATATTTTACTAAGACTCAGTGTTGCCTAAATTTCACCTATTTATGTCCCTTCTCATTTTCATAAGTGTGTATATCTATAAAATTATCTGTTTTGTCTTCCTTAATATTTTTTCTGGAGAAAGATACTGGGTGCAGAAGACTGAAATTAATTCCAGTAATACCATACAGATGTGATATGGTCACATTATATTACATCATGTAGTGTGACAGTTTTAATATCCCTTCCCAGTTTGTCATGACTGTAAGTTGTTGGTTTGGGTATGATTCATCAACTTATTTCTTTTCATTGTGTCTGGGTAAACAGGAAAACATTCCTCCAACACTAGACAGTGAAGCAGGCTTAGGAGAATTAGCTGGATGCTTAGTGTACTTAAAACAAGACAGAAGAAAAATGCTAATCTTTATCCTATGTTAGCCTACACAGGATTTCTGAAGACTAAACATCCAGATCAAGGGCTTTAGCTTCTTAGCTATCAAACAGTACCTTCCTTTAAAATCTCCATAACTCAGTATAAATGAAAGGAATATGAAAATGGAAGAGAAAACCTGAACTTGAAGGCCAAGCAATTAAAAATCAATATCTCATTTTGTTTTGTAAATAAGACACTTTAAGGTTTGTCTTATCTCAAGAAATGAAGCAATAGGAGCTGGAGGAAGATAAAGATGCTTAGGATAACTATATCATATTTGGGAAAATGTAATGTTGATGCATTTTATGTAGCAGAAAATATCCTATGTAAAAATAGCTTATCTTTGCTTCCCCTAATAGGACCATTTGAATTATATATGATATTCAATAAGGAAAAGAATATCCATTAGAGCTGGATTTATTCCAAACTTTTCTTAATGCTATAGAATGCACAATTTACCATCACATACATTTTAAGGATATGGTTTTTAATAACGCTGACCTCAAACTCATGATCCACTTGTCTCTGTTTCCCAGGTACTAGTATTAAAAAGAGGATATATTTTATGTCAGTCTGTTCCATACATGGAGACTACAGAGAGAAAGAGAGAGAGAGAGAGAGAGAGAGAGAGAGAGAGAGTTTATATACATCTTTCCCACTCACTGTTTTCACTGTATTTCAGACATTTTGGTATGCTGTATTTTCATTGTCTTTATCATTTTTCCTCTAAATATTTCCAAGTTTGCTTGTGATTTGTGTCCTTGATATATTACCTATTTACAGCCCATTATTGAATTTTCAAAGTTATTAATGAATCTTCTGGTTTTACTTTTGTTGCTGAATTCTAATATTGTCCCATTGTGATCAGAAATGACATATTGTATAGCATTTGTCTTTTAAACGTCTTTGGAAGTTAATTTGTGAAATAAAATTCACCCTATCCTGCAAAAAAAAAAAAAAAAACTTCTGAAATTGAGAAAAATAAATGCAACGAATGATGATGTTTTGGGTGATGTTATAGGAAGCCTACAAAATCTACTTAAGGTTCATGTTTTGAGTGCTTATTTCCCAGGTGACTTCGGGAAGCTGTGGAGTATACACTGAGGAAGAATACCACCAGGGATGGGTTCTTTGTGATATATTATCTCTGGCTGCTTCCCACAATGTCCTTCCTGCTTCCTGGTCTCCTGCTCTGTGGAGAACCTTTGCCACATGCTTCTATCACCACATACTGTGCTGTTCCACCATGCTTCTCTTTCCTGAAATCACGAGCTAACGCAGGTCATTCTTCCCTCAACCTGTTACTTTGGAATTGTGGCACTGCTAACACCATTACAACTGACAGGAAAATTAATACCAGACAATTGAACACCATCACTTTGACAAGGCCTTGCAGTTGTGAAGCACTGCATGGGATGGGATGAATTTAAAAAAAAATTGGAGAGGTGGGCCACAGAAGTCCTAGTGTAGGCAGAAATTAGTGGCTGATGCTGGTGGAAGTTCAAAACACCAGAATGTCAATAAAAATGGATGCAGTGAAAACTAGGTTCCATAGATTTCAGAAAAAAATAATTACATTGATAATTAGATTGAGCCTACTCATGTTACATTCCCACAAAGAAGTTCCTACATTTGTCCATCTCCTAAAAATGTGAAATGTAGATAGTCTAAACTCTTGATTCGGTGCCCCGGCCTGAGGGACAATATTTGAATAAGAGAGGAACTTGTATGAAGTCACAAGTGACAGCTTAGAAGGTATGAAAGCTGATACTTTTCTCTCTTATTTTGTCCTTTAGGACGCTGTGAATCAGCTTTTCCATCAGAAATCTGCATCTGAATTTAAAGCTTATGAGTACTAGATTAATTTCTTTGCCAACTAAAGCCATCTGTAAGAACTATATGATTTTTCTATTCCAATTAATTGTCTTTGAATCACCTATATATATCATCATACTTCTCAGTTCCTTTTTCCTTCTTCCCTCACCTCTATTTCTTTCTTTCATGCTCTACATCCCATTCACTGAAAATATGGATGTTCAATATATACCAGGAAACTATTACTTTTAACGGGGTACTGCCTGGAGCAATCTCTCATCATCTCTGGTCTCAAGATCAAGATCCCAAAATTTGTGTTATTAGTCCCTAAAACCCTCTTGTGCTTATGAAGGAGGCCTGTCAAACCTTTCTTTTCCAAATCCATCCTTTACCTCAAAGTCTATTAAAGTCTTTTCTCTCCTTTGTTTTGGTTCATGGTAATTATTATCATTTGCCATACCACATGCTAAATTGCTAAATTGTCTGCTTTTTTCATTAACTTAACTTAAGTGTAAGAAGGGCAGAGACCTTGTTTTCTGTACCACTTGCAACTCTGCTGCCCTCAGAAGAATATGCTACATGTTTTGCTGAATTTTGCTAATGATAGTCTAAGATTTTTTAAATTTTTATTATTATTTATTATTTATTCAATTGTGCGTGTATGCATGTGTGCGTGTATGTATGTATGTGCGTATGTGTGTAGAACCACGGACGAATTCGGGAACCGCCATGGACGCTTCCACCTCCTCCTTGTTTACTCTGCCCCGGGATTCACAGGCTCCGCCCTACCAGAACCAGAAATGCAGGCCGCCCCCGCTTCTGCCTGGTGTCTATACGTGGGGTCTAGGATCCGAACTCAGGACCTTCCGCCTGCAAGGCAGAGGCTTAACCCCTATGCCACCTCTCTAGTCCCCGATAGTCTAAGATTTTTAAACCTATTCACATGTTTTTGGAAATATTTGTCTGGTAATGTAAAGAGACCAGACAGGAGAGTGTTGATAGATAATTGAGAATCCTATCTATGTTAGGAATGAATGTTATGACTGAAGACATGGAAAAAGTCTGCCATCTGAGTCAATAACGCAAAAAATTAGCCCTGGTGGCAGTTTGCTGTTGCATATGAAGTAAATACTTTTACATTCATTATGTTTTGGGGCAATAGTTCCAGATTTACTTCAATCAAAGGTGTAAGTTTGTGAAAAATGTCACTCAAGTAACAGGTAGTCATGGTGAGGAAAATTAAATTACTTGAGAAAAGTGTCAGCTGGGAATAAATACTCTGTGATTATGAAATATGATAATAAACAATATGCTGTTGCTCTGAATATGGCAGATCAAGTCTGCACAGGATGTTCTTCTTTATCTTTTCTGGTGTCATGTACTAAAAAAGCACATTTTTAAAAATGGTATCTCAGAATGGAATGGCCCGACAGAGAACATTCCTCAGCAGGGCATCATCTCCTTCTCATCTTCCCTACTCATTTTCCCTACTTATCGTAGTCTTCTCTTTTTGATACTTTAGGCCTGTAACTCCTGAATTAGCTCTACTTTGACTCGTTCAATCCCCTACAATGTTTTCTGCTAACATCATGTGAGTGCTTTATGGTTATAGGTCACTTCCCAGCTGATTACCAGAATGTTTCCACTTTCACTTCCTTTCACATACCTATCTTTACCTACCTATAATGGTTACTCTTAGCTATTTCTGTGAGAGAACATTCAAAGTCAAGCAACTTAAGGGAGAAAGGGAGATTTATTTAGCTTACAGTTCCAGAGGGGAGATACAGTCTATCATGGTGGAGGTGGCATGGCTGGCTGGCCTAAACTGGAGACAGACTATGTCACACCCATCCAAGAGGCTAAGAGCTACCAGACTGTTTGCTGCAAAGGCAGACTCCTCCTAGATGTAGGGTGGGTCTAATCCACCTCAATGCCCACCCCTTGTGACTGCCTTCCTCCAGTAAGACTCCACCTCTCAAAAGTGCCATGACCTCCCCAAACACATGAGACTGTGGGGGACACATTTCAAACCAAGATATTACCCTTAATCCTTCAACTCATCATAATGCTCAAGCAGGCCTCTATGCAAAAGAAATTAGAAGCAAATCATACTTTCTATCTCTGTCTCCTTTCAACTGTTTATTTCTCCTCATCTCATCCTGTTCCACTTCCACTGGGATGTCATTTGCAATTTGTCTTCAATTCGACCCTCTAAACTCATTATGTCTTCAGGCATTTTATATTCTCATGTGTTCTCACATTAGTCAAATGAAGCCAAATAATCAGAAACAAAATTTCAAAAACCCTATTAATATAACTATGATTTTTATTTAACCTTGAAACTTGTAAAATAGCCTTGAAGCTTATTATGCAGGACTCACTCAACAGTTATACTTTCAATTTCTGTTTATACTTTAAAGGATAGGTCTTCCTACTTCTTTTGCCTGAAGCCACCCAACAGCAGTATACTTACCAGTGTATTAGTAATTGCTTTCTTCTAGTCTTCCTTTATTCTTCCTCCAATTAATTATCGAACACCTACTTTATATAAAAAACAGTGTGACAGAGCATAAGACAAAGCCCTAGATCACAATTAAATAGTGTTATTTACTTAGTGTTTGTTGAAAAACAAGTAAAATAATACATAGTTGGATCCACTTACAATAGCATACGATCCTGTAACTAAGTTCTGTCCAGTGGGATGTAAGTACACTTAATGAAGACTTTCAAGGGCTATTCCCATTTTCTTGTGGTGCTCAGAATGTGAACATGGGAGCTTGACTCAAGCAACCATACTTGATCATGAGTCAGACTTCTAAGGTTTCTAAGCAGAAAGGTGGAAATGACCTTATGATGGGACTGCATCTTTCTGTGGACTTCCTGCTTTTAGCTTCCTTTTTTGGGGGGAAATAAACTCACTTCAGTGTTATTTTTCTTGTTAGTGTTGTTGGTGTTACATATAGCTGTGCCTAATCCTATCTGACAGAATTTTTTCCAATTACTTTCCTTTAATAATTTCATTGAATTTTCCCCTCTTTATCTGAATGCTGGTCTAAGATTTCAAGTTTCATAAACAGAAAGCAACCAGCAAGTGGTTGGTTTCGGTTTTAATTTTTAAGATATTTTATATTGATTGGTATTATTTAATTCATTTGCTAACACAACTTCACTCCTTTAGTAGTTGTTTTTCAATTTATTGTAGCAGTGGGAAAATTTTTTAAAATAGCTTTGTTAGGTGAAAATATAGAAAAGTGGATGATCAATCACAGAATAGAGAGAAGTAAAGAAAAAACTTTAATAAGAGAAGATTGAAAAAATTGTCACTTTCTTCAAAGAGTGTTATGAAAAGGGGCCAGTTATTTTAGAGAGAATACTTTCCTAAGAGATGAGAACTATTGGAAAAGTGAGATTTGTGTTCCAAAGCTTCAATCACAATGTAAGAGCAACGTCTACTTTTTAAGTGATTGTAGTGTATAAGTAAGAAGCCAGCACCTATGGAACATAGTAATCAGGATTTAATAAGCATGGGTCACAAAGGCAGTGGCAAATCATAGAGGCTGACTTGGGAAGATGAACAACACAGGTCCGTAACCATGGAAACTCAATAAGCCAAGGATAAGTCTAAATCCCTGATCAGTTTTTGTTTAGCATTAAATTCCACTTGGAAAAGAAGGAAAATCAAGTGCTGAAAATACCCAGATGTATATTTCACAAAGCTTCTTAAAGTCAAATAAGTAGAAAGATAGTGAATGTTTGCTATAACTAAAAGCAGCTTCATATGCCAATACAGGTGTGATCAGATACTGGAATGAGACCCCACAGAGAAAGCAATAAAATGAGCAAACTTGCCATTTTTCCATTGTATAGAAGATAGACAATTAGAGATACTAAAGACACATGACTGGATATATGCAGCAATTGAAAGAAACAATATTGATGGACTTTGATAGGCTTAAAGGGGAGGCATCATAATGTTATTCAAACTCAACCTCTAGTGTCTCTAATTATCAGTTATTCATTGATAGTTTTGCCATGCACAGGACTGTTAACTGTGACCAAGCTGATTCTCACCTCCCCAGTGAGGAAATATTGCGCTACTCAGGTAGTTGAGGAAAAGGCTCTGCCGTGGTTTGAAATGTGAGGTGCCCCTCGCAGGTTCATGTGCTTGAATCTTTAGTTGTTTGGGAAGGTCATGGCACCTTTACGTGGAGCCCTGCTGGGAGAAGGCAGTCACAGGTCTCGAGGTTGGTTAGCCACACCCTGATTCGGTTAGTTAGTCTGTACTTGCAGTTGGCAGTTTTGTAGCTCTTGGCCTCCTTGACTGATGTGACTTAGGCCAGCCTCCAGCTTCTGCCAGTTAGCCAGGCCTTTTCTGCCATAATGGACTTGTCCCTCTGGAACTACTAGCTGAATAAATGTCCCTTTCTCCCTTTAAGTTGCTTTAGTTTGAGTCTTGTCCCATAGCAACAGAGAAGAGTAACTGTTATAGGTCCTACAAGGTAAAATTCATTTCATGGAAGTCCAACACAAAGCTTATCCATTTACTATTGTTTTATACACTATCAACTTCAAGTTGAAGCTATGTATCCATAATTTAACAACTACCAGGAAAAATCCAAAATGCGAGGATTGAAACCCCTATGAAAAGTACATTGACTTAGAGGTTAGTGAGATGACTTAGCAGCAGGTAAAGGCTCTTACTACATAAGCCTAATGGCCTGAATTTGATTCCCAGAGTCTACATAGGAAGGAAGAAGACAACCAACTCCACAAAGTTGTCTTCTAACCCTCTCAAAATGACAGCAAAAATAATTTTTAATTTAAAATTAAAAAGCATATATTGACAATGATGAGGATAGGTGACTAGTGCATACATGGGTGATGAATAACAAGAAAAGAAAGTAAACAACATATGACAAAGAGGGCAATGAAAATTTTATGAATGTGATTTGTAGACATCACCATGATAAAAAGGTAACCCTAATGAACTCTCCAGCCATGAAGGTGTCATATTAATAATTGAGAACAATTTATAATGATTACTATTATTGAGTGGCTGCAATGAGCTCAGTACTGGGTAGACCATTTAAATATCGTTATTACCTCATTTAACTTTAAAACAACCATGTGACAGAAATATAACTGTATTTTTATTTTACAAATGAGTCAGGTAGCTTGATTGCTGTATGCCAATAAGAATCTATCAGTTAAAATATGATTCAAACTTTTATCTCTAGATTTTCAAATTCCATGATTTTCCAAACATCTTTGCACCACCTGCCACCACCCTATATTGTGTCTCAAAGGAGAACTAATTGTGTTGATGGGTTATACATATTGAGAGGCTAGCACATGACATATACTAGGCTAGATTCATGAGCATTATTTCATTTCCTACCATAGCTACAGCAAGAGAATTCCACTCACAAGCCAATCGATAGTCCTTTTAAGTAGTAGAATGGAATTAGAATTTAGAAGTGACATTCCTTTTTCCATATGCTGTTGTCTCAGATTAGTGTCCTGAAGATCTTTAAACAAATTACTCTGAGTAGACCTTAAAAACTCTTTGTTACATAAGTAAAAGCTTTTCCCCTTGATAAAAGGTGATGATTAACAAATTAAGTCAGTTATATCAAGGTCTATGCATACGTTTCTGAGGATGATAAATCGCAATGTTGCACAAAGGGATAATATACTTATCAAACTCCTGTGAGAATCCTTACCTTTTTATGAATCTGTCCTCACTTATTGCTTATTGCCATAATGCAAGAAGACAGAAAGACAATTTGAGTACACATTGAAACTTTTCAGAATATCGAGCATCAAGACCAGGCTCTGATTAGCAATTGTGATTGCTATTATTTCTCTCTGTGTGCAGAAAACACTCATCCCTTCGAAAAAGCCTCATACTATGTCTTTACATGTTGACTATGTGTTGGTTACTTTGACCTGCAAGAATTGTCTTACAGATATTCTAGAACAAGAAGTATCATTGGCTGAGTACCACAGATGTAGCTGCAGATTAAAAATATGGCATATTTATACTGAATACTCCCGTGGAATGTTTCACATCAGTAAGTGATGTAAGGATACTAATGAAGAAACTGGGTCTGGGGAGATAGATGTGTGATTTCTGTATTTTCCAAGTCTGATCTGACCAGTTCACAAATTTTGCTAGAACTGTAGGTTTCTCTCCCAGCCTTTGGGTTTGCATCATTATCTGGTGATATCCTCTCCTTCTGCTCATCTCATAGGCTTGTTTTCTAGTAAGTCTCTTGCATGCCTAATCCTATCTTTGTATCTATGTGGTGACAAAAGTATAATTAAAATGTTTTGAGAGACTAGTCAGTAGGATGAAAGTTTGGAATCACAGCACCAAGCAGACAAAGGGGATAATATAATTGGTTAATAGTTGGCATATGTACAGTCCTGAGGACGAATTAGTGGTTGAGTTCCTAAGTTTTCACTGGTTATGAGTTAGATAAATTTACTTGTGGAATAGTATGACAGTTAGGTTGATGCCAACATTTGGAAGACACTGCTTACAAAGACAGTGATTAGCAGTCTGCTTGTATCAATGCCAACCTAAGGGACAAACAGTTACAAACCTAAGTGTAAGAATGGGAGGCCCTTCCTTGGTGGGAGTGTACTCACTGTTTGTGGTGGAAGAGCAGACAATTGAATGACAGTGTGAAGGCAAAATTATGGGAGTGGTTGAGCTGCGCAGATGTTTGAACTTTATATGTAACTCAGGAACCTAACAGGAAAATCCTGGGACTTGAGAACAAAAACACTCACTGCTAAATTCAAACATCTCATGTCCTCCAGATTTTGTTACTGGACCATAAGTCCCTTAATATGGATTAGAAACTCCATTATGCTGCAGAGCAGAAGACTTCTTTTTCACCCTCATACAAATTAATGTATCTCTGGAAAAGTTTCATTCACCTCCTTTCCTGATTGACTGAATGTTAAGGACAAATTTTAGTATAATTTGATTGGGGTATTCTATCTCTGAAAAGGAAGGAAAAAGACAGCTGTTGTAAATAGAACTTATGAAGCTACTGGAAGCCTAACAGCACTGATAGCTAGAACTGAACCAATTCATACCTATATGTGGACACTGATCTGTACCTGAGGCTTCTCCCACTAGCTGCCAGTGGTATATGCCTTAGTTGGGTCAAACACAATGTTTCCAGATATTTTCAAGTGTCCTTATAGCTGACAATAACTAATCTAAATAATTATAAGAGTTGCTGATGTGTTTCCTACCAAGGCCCTAGTACTTCTACTGCAGCATGAGACAAGGAAAACACAACTGAGATGGGATTTCCTGATGGTACTTACCGAGGAGGCCTGCTTTATAAAGCTGATTTAGAAAGAATATTTGTCTTATAACATTACATTTGCATGCTACATGGCTAATGTTCTAAGAAAAAAAATGGAGTGAAGTGGTTATAAGAAAGTAGGTGTACATTATGTGACCAGAAGACCCTATGGAGAATTATGTAGCAAAAAACAGATCAGAGGCTATCCCAAGGTTATAACTTACCAGTCTCACTAAAATGTGATATGTAGGCAGGTGGTGACAGTGGCAGAGGCAACCATGTAGGTACATTGTTCACTATAGGAGTGATGGAGCTGTACAAGTAGTAGAAGGTAGGTTTTAGCTGTCAGATGTCAGGAGGCTGCAATGATCACAATGACTACAGAAGTAATTATGGTGTTAATTAATAAAAGATTAGGTTTCCAATTAGGAACTGTTGGCCTAGTCCAATCAGCTCAAGGGAATCTCTACCAATACTCAACAGATGGGATCTTATGAAATTAAAGAGCTTCTGTTCAGATAAAGAGATTGTAACTCCAGCACAAAGGCAACCCACAGAATGGGAGAAAATCTTCACTAACCACATATCTGATAGAACTCTATTATCCAGAGTGCTCAAAGAACTTAGAAAACTAAACACCAAGGAAACAAATGGCCCAATTAAAAAATGGGCCTTGGAACTTAAGAGAAATTTTACCAGGGACAAAATTGAAATGTCTAAAAAAAATCTTAAAAAATGCTCCTCATTCTTAGCTATCAGGGAAATGCAAATCAAAACTTCCCTGATATATCATCTCACCCCAGTCAGGATGACAAAAATCCACAATATAAACAACACCAAATGCTGGAGAGGACGTGGAGAGAGGGGAACTCTCCTACATTGCTGGTGGAAATGCAGGCTTATACAACCACTTTGGCGAGCTGTCTGGCGATTCTTAAAAAAGTTAAAGATTGAAATGCCATTCCACTATTGGGAATAACCCCCCATACAGCAAAAATTCACCTAGATAGCACAAGCACAACCATGTTTATAGCAGCATTATTTACAATAGCAAAGCCATGGAATCAACCCAAATGCCCAAGAGTTGATGAGTGGATAAGGAAAATATGGTACATTTATACAATGGAATACTACTCAGCCATCAAAAACGTTGAATTAATGAAATTTGCTGGGAAATGGATGGAATTAGAAAAATTATATTAAGCGAAGTATCCCAGACACAGAAAATTAAGCACCGTATGTACTCCCTAATAAGTGGATCCTAGTACCAAACCCACTTAGTGACACATTCAAAGATAAGTCTCTGTAATACCTACAGTAATTGCAAAGATTATAAGCAGAGAGGGAAGGGGAAGGAGTGCCTTTCCAGAAACAAGGAGAGAGGGGATCATGCTACAGCAGAGAAAATAGGCCACCATCAAGGACTGCAAGTAAGTAATGAAACATCTGATTGGGCTTGCAGACTCTCCTTACTAGTCACTTGTGTCTGACTGGGTATGATCTCACCAGAAAGGAGGGCATAGAGTCTGGCAGATAGAAGGTAACCATCCTGCAAATGGGAGACTGACCCCCTTCCCCTACACACATCAGTCTCCTACTCTTATTCCATCTACCTTTGAATCTACTCTTATAATAAGACTCTATTTTAACAGCATTTTATCTCTGGCCAGAGGGTGATATCTAATACCCATCAGGATGGAGCCAAGGGTGGTGCAGGAACAGCAAAACTGGAAAAAAATCAACAAACCATAATTCAGAAAATCAGAGACTCTACATCAACACCTGGAGTCAGGCCAGCCTAATCTCTCCCTATCCTAAAGCTCAGGGAATTTTTTGGAAGAGGGGGTGGTGAGATTGTAAGAGCCTAAAGATGGGGAGGAGCAATGATATGCAACATACTCCATACAAGTTAGAGCCGAAGTAATCATAACAGTACTTTGCATGATCTGCACAATCACCAACATATCATTGAACCCCCAAAGTCTAGCATGGATCACAGGCACTAGAATTCTTAGAGGCAAGGGATTAACAGCCACAATAATGTTCCTATACTAAAGGGGAACACAAAAAAGAGCTCTAGGCAATGCCACTGAGTCCTTACACCTCATCAGAGAGGAGGACCCAGAGGGAAGTTTGACATGCACAGTAAAGGATGCTCCGGGAATGTGGGGGTGGGAGGGAGCACTGGAAGAAAAGGCCCAGGGGGAAAGGAAAAGGAAAAGGGGGGGGAGGGAGGAAGGAGATCCAGGGAGGGGTGGAGGGAGGGTGGGGAATGGGGTACTTATTAACTTTGTATGAGTGGAATAAATAAATAAAATAAAATAAAATAAAAAAAAAAATAAAAATAAAAAGGACAATTTTAAATAAAAATTAATAAAAGATTATATTCCCAGATGGATATACATGGAAAGCTGCCCTTAGGAATGTGTTTTGTCTAGTGCACCTGTAGACACAGAAAGCTACTCTCTCTCAGTGGAGCCACAAGCAAGAAAGGACACTGCAGGATATTCAGGTTCCACTACACTTAGACCTACTGCTTGGTCCATGAAGTCCTGCAGGCTCTATGATGGTAGAAGCAAGACAAGCAGAGAAGGTTAGAGTCAGGCGCTCACGGAATGATTCCATGTGAAAAATCATATCAAAGATTGCTGAGATCCTGATTTGGGTCCTGTCACTCACAACAAAGAGATGGCATGCCATTAAAAAATTATTGGCATGTTTTTAGACCCTGACAGACATGGAATGTTTAACCAGGCAACTGATCACTTTTCTGGTACTTATTCTTATGAGACAGAGTCTATTCAATGAATCCAGTGGAAATATGTAAGTGGTGTATGTTAGGTAAGTTCATCTGATCCTGAAAACATGAGAATCTGGAAAAGCATGAGAGCAGTCCTCATGGTACCCACTGCGTTTGCAAAATAACATTCCCTGTGCAGATACCAGAGGGCATTTTAGGAGGTCCTCTCTGACTAGAATTCTGCTTTTGAATTCCTAATTCAAAGCATGGGTTTGAGTTAAAGATGGGCTATGATAGTGTATACATGCAATGCAAAAGATTGTTGCTCCAATTTTAACAAAATCCTGCAAGAGCTTGGTGCAGCTAATATATTCAGTTATTCCATAGCAGTACCTGCTGTGTTTAAGGCTGGCTCCAAGGCATGCCTGCTAGACTCTGAGTCTGCAAAATGAATGTGGCTACATTGTAGGATAATGGCACTTCCTTCTGAGATATTTCTTGTTTTCTGAACAAAACTGGGAAGATCTGTGAAAAAATAATGCTTAATATTTTCTATCATTTATTTATTTATCATTCATTTTAATTAATGAATTAATTCATTCATTAGTGCTAAAGGTAAACCCAGAACCTTGCATATGCAAGGCAAGTTCACTACTGCTAAGCTACACCCCCAGTTGTCCCACCTCATTTCTCGACACAAGGTCTTTGTAGGTAGTACAGGATAACCTGTAACTCTTGATTGTCCAGCCTCTTCTTCCCAGACCTAGGATTACAGGTAGGTATTAATTATAGTCTACCAATGAATTTTTGCTGGATTCTGGTCAGTTTTCCTTCCTGCTATTGTTTAGACAAGCTACAACTGTATTTTTCAGTTTTGACATCTTTTCTAATAAACAGTTGTGATTCTGCTTTGGTGAGCCCTATTTTAACACATTAGGAATTTGAATTCAAGTCCAAAGTTCAAATAAAAATTTCATCTAAATATGCATCGTGTCTTCAAAAAACCAAAATATTATTTATGAAAAATATGTTTCATTTTTGTTGTCTGTAGTGTCTGAATTCCTTGGAGAACTAATTGTTTTTTGGGTCTATGTGCCTCGGAGCATGTAAATGAAGCCTATTTCTTCTAATGATGTAAGGCCTGTGGTTTTATTAACTTGGGTGGTAATCAAAGATTGTTTCTGACTAGTGTAAAACATTTCATATGCTCATTGCAAAAGCAAATGTGTATTTACAACCTCAGAGATTTAGTTTTCATATTTTTTTTTTAATTTGGGCAATTCACAAAACAAGAGATAAATGACCTATGGTAATAACAATGAAGACAACACAAAGAAACCACATTAGTCTTAGGCTGCTACTCCAACAAATTACCACCACTTTAGTGTTTTAAGTCAAAACAAATTTATCATCTTACAGTTATGAAGATCAGAAAACTACCATGACTGTGTGGGGCTGCAGTTCTGCGGACTGTAGGGGGCAATCCATTTCCTCACCTTTTGAACTTCTTGGAGCTTGTCTGCATTTTCGGGCTTGTGGTTCCCACCTCTGTCTTCATTACCAACAGTGCAGCATCTTCCACACTCTCTTTTCTTCCCTTCTTTAGTTACCATATCTTTTTTTCTGATTCTACTTCTGTTGGTACATTGCCTTCTTTTCCTCTCTGATAGGAACTCTTTTGCTTATGTCTGACAAATCTGAACAATACAGGTGACCTCTCCATTTTAGGATTTTTAGTGTTACCATAGAGACATTTTTGATGAACATTTTCTTTCTTACCATATTGACCTTATTAAGCACAACAATACAAATTAAAGCAATGAGAATTATTTTTAAAGTGCTAGAGCACCATGTTTGACTTCTGGCAATATAAATAATTTACATATTCTATAAAGAGTTTAGTAGTTTAGGTTAAAGAATGTCAAAATAGCCATGATCATTTGGCCCACTGGGCTTTATATTCAAACACACATACATATGTACATAATACATAGAAGTAGTTATACTTCGATGTATTGTAAAAGCATATCAAATGTAGATATCTTTGGTAAAATCATTTTACAAAAGTGATCAATAATAGAGAAAAAATATGGATTATTCTTGAATAGGAAGAAAAACATACTCTAGCATTAACACATTTTATTTGACTTTAATTTCAACTTCACATGTTATAATATGTGCATGTAGGCATATATCAAGAAGAATAAAAGTATAACAAAAGGCTAATGGCATGTTGTTTGAGTAATCTTAATTTAGAGGATATGCTTCCCAATATTATACAAATTTCTAATTTGATCATTTTATCCTATCATAAAAATGAAAAGTATGGGGCTGGAGAGATGGCTCAGGAGTTAAACCTCTGCCTTGCAGGCAGAAGGTCCTGAGTTCGGATCCTAGACCCCATGTATAGATCGGGCAGAAGCGGGGGTGGCCTGCGTTTCTGGTCCTGGTAGGGCGGAGCCTGTGAATCCTGGGGAAGAGTGAACAAGGAGGAGGTGGAGGCAGTCCATGGAGGTTCCCGAATTTGCCTGTGGTTCTACACACACACACACACACACACACACACACACACACACACACACACGTGCGCACATGCAGGATTGAATAAAAAAATGAAAAGTAAATTAGTTTTCAGAAATTTCAATGACCTTAGTTCGGTGAGGACAAATGGCCTTTACAAAGGAGCTCTGATGAGGTCACAGTTTAGGGACAAGGAGGCAGGGATACGAGGCTCTCACGGCTCAGGTGCAACTACCACACATGCTTTAAAATCTCTCTTATTTCTCAGAAACATTATGGACTTCTTATCACTAAGTTTCATGATTCTATTATTAAGTTTATTTCTGGGAAGTCTGAGTATACATTTTTATATTTAAATGTACTTAAATTTATTAGTTATATTAATATTGTTAGTTGTCATCTTGCTGCCCAGAATTTAGTTTATAATGCTACCATTTTTTGTGTGTGTGTGTGTGTTTGCATGAGTGTGG